>OU452305.1:8715000-11510000 GCA_911728475.2 Pterostichus madidus
ATTTACTAAATCGCACAGTTGTAGGAAAAATGTTGTTTATAACACGTGCTGAAAAAGGTTACGTGCTCGTGCAGAGTTCCGCACTCGGCAAGCCTCGTGCGTTAAATTCTACACTTGCACGTAACAAGCCTTTTTCGGCACTTGTTATAAAAATAACTATTTTGTTGAGTTGTATCACTTTTTATATCTATTGTTATAAATATTAGAAATTAATAGGCATTTCTATATTTGTATTAATTTCTCTACTCTGTGACGTTAAAATGAAATTTTGTATTAAATGCGGTATTTGGATAGATCTACTATTTCCATATGTTATTTGTTACCTGTTTACCGGGTGCTTTTGAATTGCAAAATACTGGCATCCAACTCTACATTATTCCTTATGTCAACATTTTCTTGGGACACATTGTATACATTCATGATGACACGTTTAACCATACATGTTATATCTAGGATTTAAAAAATATTCAATACAATTTTACGCCAAAAAAAGGGGTGTCAAGCCGTTACTGAGTGCCTTCCAATTCCCACCACATTACCATCGTTACATTTATTCACCTTAACCTAACATCTTAAAGGCAGAACTTAGCACAGTCGTAACGTAGCAACATAACGTATCCTTAGCCGTAAAGCGGTACATTTTCCAGATTAATGGAAAGGCAGTGCGTATACCTAATATAATATTTCTACTGAATAGCTGGATCTGACATGGCTCGCCATAAAGAGACGTACACACGTGTTCAAGCCAAGTTAGGAGGTCGGTATTTAGGCTATGGCAATATGATCGAATCTGCCATTGCCAATTAGATATAATATATTATTACACTACTGCCATATTGATTTCGCAATGATAGAAACGTATTTGACGTAAGATAAGATGTTTGTGAGGTTTTTATAGTTTTATTACTGACTGAAAGACTTCAGTTCTCGATGAACACTCCGCAGTATTTTTATCTTTATTATTGTTGCCTTGTTTGATACAATTAATTAATAATTAGATCAATTAGATGGCTTTAGCTAAAAAGAAAAACTCTCCACTCTCTAAACAAGACGATATCTTTATTGTTTGATTGTTTCTCCAGGCATATTAGATATTGCAACTGTACAAATCGCAGTGGAAATTTAAAAAAAGTTGAACTTTCTTCTTTTAAGGGGGAAAATACTAACAAATCCTACGAAAATAGAAGTAGCTATTACTTAGTTTTTTTCCTGATTTAGTTACTTTCTTCATACAGTATTATTTATATTGTATAAATAAAAGAGGACATAAATTCGTGATATCCCTTCTGATTTCCGAGTTACTACTTTGGAATTTCAAATGGAACAAACTATAATTTAAAGAAATTTGAAAAATACGTAAAATTTGTTTATAATTCAAGTAAAATATGCAATAAAGAATAGAAAATAGTCAAATTTACAAAAAAAATCCTAACAAATTTAAAGAAAATTTAGTTTAAGAAAAACAAAAAAGATGTTTTATATAAATTACCTGTACCGCTTTGATAACCAACTATTTTAATTAATTTAAATCAACTTTTAGATACACACAGAATTAAAAGCGCGAAATAATTAAAACTATGAATAAAATTAGGATCTTTGGATAATTTTTCTAAAAATATTGACATATCAAGACAACAAATCTAATCAGACGCGTACCCACTTTTCAATAAAAATTTCATGCAAAATAATGCATTTTCAAAATTGTAAAAAAAGAGTTATCATTTACGTAGATACGTGATTCTGTCAACGAAGTCCGTTTTTGTACTTTATTTTATGTTGTTATAACCGCCGGCCGTTAAAATGGTTTAACGGCCACTGTTATCGGAAACATTTGCTAAAACTGCAAAAATACCAAATATTTATTGGAAATAAATTTTAAACAAGTTTATACTTTTTTCTTTAAAGCATTATATTTAATAGGCATATTTACGCAACTTTATGTAATTTTTTTTACTTTATTGCTCGAATGGATAGCTTACAGTACAAGCCGTAGTCTAGTGTTACAATAAAAAAGTTGCATACACAATTTTTTTTACGATCGTACTTTAATCAGTTATACTAATTACTAAACTTGTTATGCGGCAAAACGTTTGTTTATACGATCGTGTGAAAATTATGTACTTATTTTTAGTATGAAAAGTGATTGTTTATTGCACAGCATACGATAAACCGTTTAGTTGTTACAAAATAAACTTTATTACATAACCTAAAATGAAAATAAAGGTTTTTTATGTTTGAAATTATATAATTAGTTAAAAGTCCTGTATCCTGGCTTTTCCACTCCTACAATAAACACTTTAACACTAATTGCATTATTGATAAACAATCACTTTTCGCACTGAAAATAAGTACACAGTGACTCACTTTTCGTACGATCTTATAAAATTAGCATGCTACAGTCTTTCTATTGCAATTTGGAATAAATTTTGCAGTTTTGTAAAGTCCATAAATGCAGTAACACAAAAATTATTGTGTAGGTACACCTTATCTCTCAAATATATTTTGATGTTCTCAGAATGTCGTTTATCTCGGCCGGCAAGTTCATTCTATAATACACCAAACACTAATTTCACAACCTAGGTATATAATTAACAATTTTTTATTTTTTTTTGTAAATTTTTATCACCTGTTAACTGGTCCATAATTAATCAAAATGTGTATTGAGAAACAGTGCCCTGGAGTCTAAATCTACCAAATTTTATTCAATACGCCATTCTATCTTGAAATTAAAGAATTACTTATTATAAAAAATTATAATTGTAAAATAGTTCATCATTAAAATATCTATGTGTGATTTGATTTAATAACAAATATGAATACCAATCAATACTCGGTCAAGAAATTTCTGAATCAGAGAAGAAATACAAAGATAACAGCATAGAGTACTAGTCGCTGAGAATAAACTATTTTACTAGGTGTGGCTATTAAATAACGAGACTGACGCTGCTACAGACGAAGTACGCATGCGCCAAACACCAGCGAACGTCAGCTTTTTAGCGTGAAGCTTTCTCTTTCGTATGCAGGACCTCTCGCTTCTGTAAACAAATCCGTATAGCCGTCGCATTCGTTCTAACTAGAGTTGTTTTTTTGTTTCGCCGAAAAAATGTTAAGTGCAACATTAGAGCAACGAATTGTTGTGAAATTTCACATGAAACTTGCCATAACTGCTACTGAAACTTATAATTTATTGTAAAAAGTACCCGAATTGTGGAAGGAAAAGTCATAGTTTCTCCATCAAAACAATGCGCTGGCTCATTCCGCAATGTCTGTCAAGAGATTTCTAGCCAAGTACAGCATCCCAGTGTTGGATCATCTCCCTTAATCGCCAGATCTTGCACCGTGCGACTTCTATCTGTTTCCTAAGGTGAAATTTGCCTTAATAGCAACAAGATTTGGGCTTTCAAAGACAAATCGGCACGCGTTCTGAAGGAGCTGACAGAAGATGACTTCCAGCACTGTTTCGATCAATGGAAGATTCGCATGGAACATTGTAGGGTAGAGGAGAGGTGTATATTGAAAGCAGAGCTGGGCAAGCTACTTAAAAAAAGTAGCTAAGCTACAGCTACAGCTATTCTTTAAAAAAGTAGCTAAGCCTCAGCTATAAGCTATATTTTGTAAAATATAGCTAAGCTAAAGCTAAAAGCTTTCGTTAAAGTAGCTGTTAAATTTTAAAGCTACTTTTTTAAATTATTGTGAAATAATTAAATTTGCCATTGTCATATGATCAGTCTTTTGTTATAATGACTATTAATTTACTATTATGTACATAAATATCAAAAATAGCTAATACCATCTGGCACCTACTGTGTATTTTTGCATATTAGAGCCAGTTAGAACCGACAACAAATAATTATTTTGTGTACGCATGCGTACTTTGTTGACCTTCTGCTTAAAAAGTAGCTTTAAGCTACAAAAAGTAGCTTCAGTTGTTATTTTTAAGCTAATAGAAAAAAAGTAGCTAGCTACAAGCTACAGCTATATTTTTTCACAGTTAGCTAAGCTACAGCTACAGCTAAGGTAAATGTAGCTAAGCTAGTAGCTAAGCTACAAAAGTAGCTAGCTACTGCCCAGCTCTGATTGAAAGTGATAATAAGTAAATAGGTATGGAATCAAAATAAAATATTAAAACAGCTTGTCTCGTTATTTAATAGCCACACCTCCTATGTATGTTTTAAACACGTCTGACGTACTAATATGAGAGATTATACACATATACAGTTACTGATATGTAAAAGAGAATTATTATAGAATGACGAAATTATAATTCTGTTCTATTTCGATGGAAGATATCGTCAAACAAACCATGATAAACCAAAATTAAAATGTCTTTACAGTGTTCAAAATGATTTACCGCACAACAATCAGCGAAAATTATAGGAAGTCTGCAATTATCACAACACAAATATTATCAGAAATAATAAGTACGTGTACAATTTTATACACTACCTCTGGTATAAATTGAATTTATCTCGATTTTACGAACATATAAATTGCAAACAAAATAGTCACATACGATGAAATATGTCCCTGATACGAACATACACGAAGAATGGAATTATAGAAAAGATTTGTTCCTACTAATTAGCTCAGATGATTGCAGTAATTAGTGATGTAAGCGTTAGTTATCTCGCAGGCGTCGGTCGCTTGACAACTGTTCATAACGCGGTCGCAGATGACTAGATCGCGGTGTTTGTTGCTTGTCATGTAAGTATGTGTAATGCCGGAGGATTTGAAAACAGGTCGCGGATTCTAAGATCCACATTTGCAAATGGAATTAATTTAGATGTTACTGTGTCGAGAGTCGCGATTGTGGAGAAATCTTAATCACAAGTTAGTACGTCTACTCTTTCGCTAGCCCGAGGCGGAACTAAATAAATACCATCTTAACAATTTTAATTCTACAAACTCATATTTAGAAATAATTACGCAGAAATCGCAAGAACAGTTATCATTTACGAGAACTATTATTTATTCTATAACTTGTCGCACATAAGAAAGTAGTAGGGTGGTAGTTATGAAGATATCTCTTCACTGGTCCCTGTGATCAAAAACTTATTTTATGCACAACCGGGCCGAAATTCATATATTTTAGTCATGGAATGCGGGCTTTATTACTTTTTTTTGGCCCTTGGTTCATAATAAAATAATTTCCTACGGATACATAAACAAAATGACAATTTTTGTTTATTGTGAATACTTGATTTTGCAAAATGTCATTTTAATATATAAATGTAACTGTTTTAATCTTTTGAATTTAAAATTAACTGTCCTTTTGTTGTGCATAAAATATTGTATGTATCACAGATGAAATTAGCGTTTCTGATGCTGAGCATGTTATTAGCCCTCGGCGCTTTGCGCATCGTGCTAATACTCATGCCATGGGCCAGAAACGCCTGTTTTCACCCTTTGTGCACTTTGTACACTCGCACGTTATTTTACACTTTCGATGCTTGTTATGTAATATACTATATATATATATATATATATATATATATATATATATATATATATATAGTATATTACATAACAAGCATCGAAAGTGTAAATATATATATATATATATATATATATATATATATATATATATATATATATATATATATATATATATAATCAGAGCTGTAGCTTGTAACGAGCTATGTTTTTTTTCTACTAGCTTAAAAATATTGTTATAACAATTGAAGCTACTTTTTGTAGCTTACAGCTACTTTTTGTAGCCCAAAGCTACTTTTTGTAGCTCAAAGCTACCAGTGTTCATTAAGAAATACCTATTAATTTTTGTTTTATATTTGAATTGTACCTTCTTTATTGTTTTCTATAACTGTGGGATTACAAGTTATTATATAATGTAAAATCTATTAACATATTTTATTTTTCACTTGTTCTTAACCTATCCTGCTTTTGTATTAAATATTAGCTGAACTAAACATTGACTGTTTAGGAGTCTTCTGTTAATGTGACTGTTAATTTATTCCGATATAAATAAGAATTATAGCGTAACAAATTAACAGTACATTTGTCCATTTGCGATTTTTTATATTTATTAACAGTCATTATAACAAAAGACTAATCTACTGATCATATGACAATGGCAAATTTAATAATTCACAATAATTGAAAAAAGTAGCTTTAAAATTTAACAGCTACTTTAATGAAAGCTTTTAACTGTAGCTTAGCTACATTTTGCAAAATGTAGCTTGTAGCTGTAGCTCAAATTGTCCACACAATGTATCTCTCTCTTTCAATTTCGCCTAGGTACACCTGTTTTATCTGCTTTTATTCAACATTCGTTCCACATGACCAAATCATCTCAACTGACTCACTTCTACTCTTCTAACATTCTACTCAATCTCACACTCATCATACACCAATGACAGCCATATAATATTAATAAATAACAATAAATCAAATTTATTTTGAAATCAGACCAATGTAAATATAGTCAGCAACTTAAACTTCCTAAAACAGTTTAAAACCTGGATTCTTTTAAAAGTGTCCTATTTCCATTCCGCAATTCTTCCAAGTTGCGGTCAAACCGTTCACTTGTTCTCTACTACATCCCTCTCTCACTCACTCCTTAGTTCACTCTCCTTGTCCACCGGACAACGAGTTTGAAGGATGACACAGCGCTCGAATTTAAATGATGTTTAGTCAAGGCAATAAACCTGTCAGGCTTTACACCGCCTCGTCCCTTTGCCCCGGAGCCGCGGACCCCGGCACTCCGGAACGCAGCAGGACCGGAGCTGTTGCAAGTTGCAGTCACGGTGGCCAACAACTCCCGGAGTTAATGAGAAGGTGGTGGCTGGTAATTTGAGGATGGGTATTTACGGGAAAAGGCTTTAGTTTGGGAATATTGCTGGAGTTTGTTACACTGAGATTCGGGGTGGTTTCACGTTCAATTTTAGCGGTTACTGTTTCCTAGTAGTTATGTTCATTTTTGAGAGCTGCTAAAGGAGATGTATGTAGGTGATATATTTTGCAGCATTCATCATGAGTCTATAAAGATACAAGAGTGGCCATGCCCCCCCTCTTTGGGATTATTTTTTTTTTAGTTTTTTATAAGTGTTATTTTTATTTGAGTTGGATAACCCTTATAGCAATAAAATCGTTGAAAAATTTTGTAATAATCTGCAACAACTCTGAAAAGCTTTCAAAATATAAATTGTCAGACATTTTCCGAGTTTTTCTGATTAAAATTTAAAAACTAAGAACAGAATACAACATACATACAAATATATATTCCACACAAAAATTACAGAATTGTGTGTCAGAATTATACGTTTTCCTTTAAAAAAAGGGAAAATGAGCCCTCTTGAAAATTTTCTATTCCGATCCGCCCTTGTAAAGATATTAATAAAGAGAAATGTAGTGCCATATAGGTAATTTTGTTGTTGTAAAAATTAGGTATCGGTTATGAGTCATTTGAACACTTGCACCAGCAAAACTTAAATTTTACACTTAGTTTAAACAAATAAAAGTATATCGAATATTTGACAAAAATATCAAGTATTCCACTTGACTTGAAACTTCGATCTGCTTTAATTAATTTGAACCTAGTTTAAAATTTATTATTTGTTTGGGCAACTCGCCATTCATTCAACAAACCGATACAAAAATTGGCTAAAGTGTAGTATCACTAACAAATTTTTAAAATTTCCCCATCACTATAATGGCATTTACTTATCAGTGATCCTATAACTTTTTCAGAGATTTGAAGCTCATCGTAAAGACATATAAACGTCATAAATGTATCAAAATGGCAAAGACTGAGATAAGGTTTGCTTAGATTAGAAAGAATTATTTTTTATTTCCTGATAATAGTAGGTTACATCATGCAAAAGATTTGAAGCTAGAAAATATTTTTCAAATTACAGTTTCGAAGCACTGGTTTATTTTGTAATTTTTAGGGAGTTTTGAAATTCACAAAATTTTACCAACCTAAAATTGCAATTTTAAAAATTGATCAGTGATACTGCATTTTTGCCGAAAAATTAAAATAAATAAACATATCATTACGCCTTTTATTTTTATTGATATTATGAATTGAACATATTTGACAAGTTGCAATTCGATAAACCGACAACGACGTTATAATGGGTGCTATTATTCCCGATGAATTAGACCTTTGACTTGTGTTTCCCCTCCACTAACATCTATGGGGGCTATAATTTGACGGTTAGTAACCTAACTTCACGCGCATAAATATATCATTTACCGAGATCTGTTCCGGCAGAGTGCCACACTCAGTAAAGAGTAAAAGGTATGATGATATATTTATTTATTTATTTTTACTTTAACCTTTAACTTAAAAAATATGTACAATACAATAATAATTGTGTTTAGTTTATTAATATAAATAAATAAATATATCTTCACCCCTTTTACTTATTACTGGATGTCGCACTATGCTGTAACAGATCTCGGTATATGATATATTTTACGCGTTAAGTGCGGTTACGACTGGTTTTTATACCAAATCAAATAAGTTCATAAAATGGTGCAACTGATACATTTTTATATAGAAATAAATCGAGTATACCTTCTTGCCTATTTTAATATTTAGACAAAAGATGGCACTGTATAAGAGACATTCATGTTTCCAGTGACTCTAAAACAATCTAACTAAACCTAACCGAACATAACCTATCCTCCACACAAAACCATCACTACAACGATTTGTTTTACATAATTTAAGTTGTTCACATACTTAGTTTCAGAAACCATTGGACAAGCTTACTATAGGACTAGGACTATCCACTATTTTAGAACCGATCATATCATGGAAAATTTCTAGCGTTGCGTCAAAGTACTCTCAGTAGACACGAGGGTATACTGGAATTTAGCCAAATAAATATTTATATTTATTGTACTTACATAGAATATGATAATTTGTAAATAAGTTTCATAATAAGCAATCTCTGATCTTATGTTTTGTAACATACAGCATATACGATAAGAACAAGATCCAAGAAATTTCAAATGCATATTTGTTATTTGCAGCTATGCTATTTTACTCGCAATTAAGTACACGTAATTCAATGAGTTTTTATTGTTTAAATATCATTATACTCTGTTTTTTAACCAGGACGAGTAATTTAAATTTTAACCGCTAAAACTGACACTTCTGATTGGCTAGTGCTTATACTGTATATAGATTTTACATTTGATTTATTAGAGCTGTCATAAGTTTTGAGGTTTCCTTGTTGGTTTTTTGCATTTCTGAGACATTAACATAAATCAGTTCTTTTAAGAACTAATAATATGCGGAGTGACAAATTAGAGTTTATAATGTCATTTGTATTTTAAAATAAATGCCATGAGATTTAATCAGTGCAGATGTGTAAGAAATTTTTGTATTTCGCGCCAACAAAAATCTAGTAACTTTCTTTGGTAACTTTCTATAGTGTAAATCTGACTTGTGCATTTACTCCTCCTGGTTAAAAAACAGACTATAGGCAGTAGGCATCAGATTTACATACTTTTGAAATGAGTTATAATATTTCCAATTTTAATTATTTATAGTTTAATTTTTAGTAACTCTTTTCTGTGTATATAATATTACAAAATGTTATAAATAAATGTAAATACCTTTAGTTTGCTTCTATTTTACTTTAAATTTCATCGAACTAAACACTATCACAATCACAATCAAAAAAATCACTGAAGAACGTAGAACCTCGACTAAATCAGTGTCCGAGTCTACGGGTTCCTCACGACTACAACGTACTGAGCTGACAGACAAATTCGTGCTTTATCAGTACGCACAAGTCTTAACATTGTACATTAATTAACTTCTTTACCAATTTTTGTCTTACAAAATCACTACTGAATAAATACTTAGGAAATTTTAAATAATCATAAATTTAACTAGCTGCTGCGAAGAGCAACTTTCTGCGTTTCTTAACTTTAGTTTTTTTTTTGCTTCTCTCGCAGAAAATTAATATGAATTAGCGTACAGTGGACTTACAGTTTATGGTGGAATTCGAATCATTCGGAGGCAGTCGTGCTTTTCAATATAAATTGAAGTTACCGAGGTTTGAACTCGCGATATCTTTTGTAAAGTATTTTTTATATCTACGGAGTTGCGATAGACTAATTAGCTGTTACCATAGAATTGTCGCATAAATATTAATTAAGGTGTTTAGAACTATAGTAAATCAAGTCCACTTTTTCAATATGAGATAAATAGACGTAAAGATTAATTAATTTATTTAATTACTGTTTATAAACAATCATTCTGTTCATCATTTTTCATATCTGAGATATTATCATTTACTTATTTATTCATCAACTACCTATTGCCTTTTTTTTTAGAAATTAAAAGTTCAGACTTAATTTGTTGTTTCTCTGATTAAAATGTAATTTTAAACACATATACGGCTGTATCATGTAACACATCGTTAATAATAAGCGATGTCGATAATTTTTTTTAGCTTTGACAACATCGGTTTTGTTGTGACGTTTGTCAAATTTTTATTCATATAAATACAAATTTGACAAACGTCAAGACAAAACCGGTGTTGCCAAAGCTAGTTAAATTTATCGACATCGCTTATTATTAAAGACGTGTTACATGATACAGCCGATAATGCGTCAATTACCCTTGTGGCTCTCCCTCCACTGACATCTTTGAAGACCGTGATTTGACGACTGGTAACCTCACTTTGCGTGCATAAATACGAGTATATCTCTTACCGAGATCTGCTATGACAGAGTGCCTCACCCAATAAGGGGTAAAAGGCCTGATAATATATTTATTTTATTTATTTTATAAAGCGTCAATTTCTCATTTATAACTCGTCGACTCTCAGTCACACGAACTTAAGTTATTGGTACAGTGTTTGTATCATGGGCAAAAATTAACAATTTGTGTATAAAAATCCTAGACAAAATTCCTAGATGATGAATCTGACTTTTTTGCCCTTCAAACTTCTGCGATTTTCAACTGATTTCAAACAAATTTTATTACAAGTCAAAGTCAACATTTAGATTTTGTAGATGACTGACATTTCTATATTAAAAAATATATTACCAACTTTTTTTAGGGTTTTTAACTATTTAGATTTTAATGTTATAGATATTTAAAATTGACTTCTGAGTTTATTGTTTATAGTACGAACGAAGCGAGCTTTACTACAAACACATTAAATCTTTAAATAAATGTATAAAATTCGGAATAATTTGAGCTAAAATCGAATATAACGGCTTGAGTATGTGGAGCACGTGTTCTACAGGCGTACGGTTTGTTTTTTTTAGAAATGTGAGTGAAGCGAACCTCACCCAAAATACGTTCTAATATAAAAGTAACTGGTAAATAATAAATATTTTACAACTGGAATTATATACATTGCCTAGGTATTTAATGGAATAACGACATTATACACTTTAACAGTAACATATGTAATGTACTATGTACTGTACAATCAAATTATATCAATTTGAAGAAAAATATCACAAAATTATGTACTATTCAGTTATAAAACAAGCTTGATATGGATTCTTCCATCCATAGTTTACTCTTAAACTTGGTTATTACTTTACTGGGTTTATTTGTTATATCTATATTTTTATGTTTTATATAAAACGTGTAAGTACAGATGAATCATGAAATGAGCAGTTTCAGCTCAAGCAGTTACCAATCAGATAGTAGTGGTGCACATTTCAGTAGTGAGAGAAGGGTGCATGAAATTGATAGGTGTGCAGCAGCAGCAGCAGCAAGGTGCTCGAGAATAACTCAGCGCATCTCGACAACTAAACTAAACTAGTTCTGTGACTGCCGTGGCCGGTGTCACCAGCAGCAGACGGTCGCGGCCCAACAAAACTTCATCTAATTGGATCCCAGCCTCGATATAATATAGATTTATGTTCAGTTTTAGCCTAAAACTGGATCCCACTTCGTGATTTGTGGCCGCTTGTCTCTGCCCTCGAACCTCGAATACGGTTTACAGTTGACCAATTATTTATACGTGCGTGCATACGCATTCAAACACACCGAATATTTTAAACCCAACGCACCATTATATTCAAAATGTTTACTCAAACAATTACTTTTTCCTATTTCGTCTTTACAAAGTAAGACTGTTTTTAGGGGATTTTTATGTGAAGTTGTCAAGTTGGTGTCAACATAGTTTAGCCTGTCATTGCTCAGCTCTTGTAAAATTACAGAAATAATTTGTTTATATAATACAATAATTAGATTAAACTACAAAACACTTCTTTATTACAAATTATAGATATTTAGACTTATAACGTAAGTAATTATGAATTTAGAATCTGTTAATAATTTTAATCAACATAAAAATAGTAGTTATTTATATATCAAGGGTGAGTCAAGTGTTTCTCGCCCATGGAATAATTATAAGCACGAGGCATAAAGCGCCGAGGGCTAATAACATGCTCAGGGTTAGAAAAGCTAATTTCACCTGCGGTACATACAATATTATATGCACAACCGGACCGAAATTTATGTGTTTTAGGCATGAAAAGCGGGCTTAAACACTTTTTTTTTTGCCCTAGGGCTATAATAAAATAATTTTAGATGGATATATAAATAAAATGATAATTTTTATTTATTTTGAATACTTGATTTTACAAAATGTCGTTTTGACATGTAAATGTAGCTGTTTTAACCTTTTAAATATAAAATTAAATGTTCTTTTGTTGCGCATAAAATTTCAACTACCACACTACGGCTCAGTGAGTTCGAACCCTGTACTTATAATTAGGATTAAATTCATATTCTACAGAGTAGCATAAGTAAATATTAAATATTCAATTTATTATTTTATTTTATATCATATAAACATGATTCAAATTGCCTTTCTCATATACTAGAAATTTTCAATAATGCAATTTTTTTAACAAATTCAGCAAATTGAAGCACTGTCCAACATTTTACTAGTATTGCTTCAGCTTTTATAAAATTTTATCTGCATACAATGACCAATTGTAATATTCGTAGTTTCTGCTTATTACAAGTACTCGTATGGTCATTGTCACATTTGTTTTTCAATATACTGTTTTTGCTATTCATCTTTTTATTTAAATGATTTACTTTGCTTTCTTTCCACTAATAGATTTAATAATTGAAATTCAGCTTGAAGTAATCTAATTTTTTGTATTATTTAGTTTGTTCACTTCACTTAGTCATGTTGTTTGATTCCCATGTGATAAATAAAAAACGACTGAAATACATGTTCAAATACTTATCAATTCAAGAAATATTTGCCAAGATGAAAATCGGATCTTCCTAAGACATTAAACTTATACAATCCGGTACCTATAACTTTACAGATGGTTCAGATGACCACTTATGAAAGTAACCATAACAACATTAAAAATTACTACGGAAAGTTGAACATAACATACAATAATATGTTATTATAACGCACACTTCTAACATATCAGGTGAAGTTTCACTAATTGACAACAGATGGCGTTACGATGAAAGAAAATAATAAAATAAATGAAAAGTATTTGTATTATTATTTAAAATGTAGTTTTGGCAGATTTATCAACATATTTGTAGAGATAAATCTTATTTAAAAGTACTAATATTTTAGCATGATTAATATTTTGAAATTACGGTTAGTACAGTTGGTATCACCATGCCTAACCTCAAACGTCAATGCTTACCTTCAGAAACACATCAGCTATCAAAGTGTAATAACATTGCTCTTGTAAACTTATAAATATTTTGTGGTCGTCTGAAAAATAGTGTACATAATTCGCTCGAAAGTGTGATAACTGTGCTCGTGTACTTAAATCACTCGGCGCTACACTCGCACGTTATCTTACACTTTCGATGCTTCTTATGTAATATATTATTGGACGACATTAAAAAAAAATGTCTAAATATCTATGTTCAGTAATAAATTCAGATAATATACGAACCCCAAACATAATTTACAATCTGCTCCACAAATAAAAATAAATCATCTTTAAACTGTTCGCAGTGTAAACCCATCATTACTTAATATTACTCCCAACAACCTTGACAACAATACCTCTCATACCCTACAACCCTGCGTGAAAACTGCAAACCTGCGCATATTTCTGCGTAAAGGGTTTGTGTATATCTATTTCAGCTCGATACATTTATCATTGTACAGAAGATGACCCAGTTGCAACACAATGCACCGACCGCTATCCTACACCCTTTCCAGCCAAGCGGCGAAGCTTTCTCCACAGACCAGGAGGTGTCCTACTGAGTGCAGATTAGACACGGAGCTGTGACGGCATTTGTGAGGATTATGACGTGCTGGATCAGGTACTGCATCACTTACTTTCTCCGCTAAGATTAGCATTAGACACTATTAGCTGCTAGTGTTGTTATTTGTTGTTGGTAAGAAACATGAAGGACGAATGTTTGAGAATGGATGGATGGTTGAAAGAGTTTTGGGAATATTAACAATATGCATAACTGTTCAGTGAAAAGAAAATTGTCATGACTATTTTATAACACGACATACTGGACTGTCGCAAAAATAATTTATATTTCATTACTTCATATTTATTATGAACCAAAATATAGAGAAATCTTAGTTAAATAAAATAAAATATAAATATATCATCACGCCTTCTACCCATTACTGGGTGTGGCACTCTGCCGAAGCAGATCTCGGTAAGTAATATATTTCTGCGTGTGAAGTGCGGTTACCAGCCGTCAAATCACGGCCCCAAAACATGTTAGTGGAGGGGGAGCCACAGGATTAGTATTAATGTGATGAAAATGATTGTCGCCAGTGGGAATTGAACCAGGGTTTTCAGGATCCACAGGCCGACACAATAACCACTGTGCCACTTACTCCATAGAAATCTTAGTTGTACTTTCAAATTTATTTTGAATCGAATTTTGGTTCAAATTGAACTGTCAAAAATCCCAGTATTGATACATGAATACTTATTACGTGTTTCACAAATTCAAGACAGAAATCTTGATTTTATCTTGATCTTAACGAAAATTATTCATTTCTTAATCTAAATTTTAATTTTTAGGAAACAATTCTTTATGAACAAATAAATATTGCATAGTATCTTTTAAAATTATTAAACATGCTTATCAAAATCAAGTATATTTAATAAAAAGTAAAATATAACAAGACATTTCATTTATTGGTCCCACATTATAGATTTGCAGTACAGTAAATTATCGTTATTTTAAAATATCTAAGTAAACTGTAACTAACTAAAAATTTAAATTGTGACAACATTTTACAACAAATAGTTAGATGCCTATTTAAAAATTAAATAATGTAAAATGAGCATTATTCGAGAACATGGAGGCATGTTTAGCGGAGATCTCGAGTTCGAATCCCACACAAGCTTAAATATATGAACTATCACAAATCACTCTACAAACTAGGTGAGTTCGAACACTGTACTGTAATTGGGATTAAGTTCATGTTGTGTAGAGTAGCATAAATAAATAAATAAATGAATAAAACAAATAAACATCAAGAATTATACAAAACAATAAAAAAGAAAACGATAAATAATTTACCGCCAAACCAATTCTATTAGAAAAAGACAAATTGACCATAAATTACAGCATAGACAATAGTTTTCAAACTATACTACTTAAAACTATAAACGCACAACAACCAACAGTCCAACACCATAACAGGTGATTTACGCCCCAGTAAAATGAAGCAACATAGCACCAGCAAATTTCACAGTGCGTTAGTTGTGTTTACTCTGCAATCGCGACAGAGAACGCAGCCAGCAGATTCCCTCAACAACGAGATTTGAGAAGTGGCCAGGTAGAAACCGAGACAGAAATGGACGTGGCATTATTTATAGCTCATTTCAAACCTCGGGGACAATCAGATAATCACGTAATCCTAATCAATGTTAATTTATAGCGGTCGCCGTATATGAACCCTTTGTTTCAAGGGACATTGTGTTATCTGCTTTCGAGAGCAATGGACATTTAATAATGACTCTTATATCTACCATGTCATCGGAATGGGATGATTTCGTGGGCTTGTTATGGCTTTATACCAACATAGAAATAGAAAATACCTGCCTACTATGTTTCTTTCATTTTATTGATTACCAAATCCATCTAGAACGCGACATTAACAGTAACATAAGCTCACATAAAGTATTGAGACATTTTATTTATAGATTCAAAACTGATTTTTATATATAATTGTAAATGACTTAAAGTCAGGTGAATGTTAATTAAATTTGAAAAAATCAACTTGCCTCCGCCAGGATTTGAACCCGGACCTATTTACAAACTCGACACATAGAAAAAATCGCTTGTCAGTGCCAGCATTTAGACACACCTCTGTGGTCTAAGTGGTAGGACGTTCGCGGCCCATGTGGAAGGTCCGGGTTCAAATCCTGGCGGAGGCAAGTTGATTTTTTCAAATTCAAAACTGATTTTATTCCAATTTTTCTCTCTATATTGTTATGTGCCATGGGTAGCCTCGATCCCATGACACTTTCATATACTGAAATAATTGACACGACATTAATCTGCAGTGATACTGCTGTTCAAGAAAAATATTAACCAAACGTAATTTAACTCAATATTTAATGCTTCATACGTCATATAAGCCTGCATTTTATTAATTAGAAATGAATTTAAAATTGAAAATACAGGGTGATCAAAAGGAATTGTTATAGTTGGCAATACAATTTCAGAGATCTTTTTATTCCACAGTTGGCACATCAGATAAAGGCGGAAATGCTATTTGACATTTCTAATAAATACAAATAGGTTATGTCAGGAGTCTGACAGCTAATAGAATTTTGACTTTTTAAGTAATAGAAATACTTTAGAAATAAATGTAATAATAAATGTACTCAAATTTAAATTTAAAATGTCACTGTCAACAACAAGAAATGAATTTATATATCAGGCTTACCAATTTCAAGTAGTTTTTTTTATTGCCAACTATAACAATTCCCGTTGATCACTCTGTATTTGGTATTAATGGCTAATCTGTTTTATTATTTTATATGTAAGAAATTAGTTAAAGTATGAAGTTCGTTCCATTTTTCATAAAAATGTGATAAATATTACCGAAAGTAAAATTAGATTCAAATACCAAATGTATTGGTCGGCATTTTACGAAACCAGATAAATTATATCAGTGCATTATTATTAACTAATAAAGTTTTAACATTATTGATATATTAATAAATGAAAAGTAAAAAAAAATTGTAATAAGAATTTATCTCTCTTCCATATTTGTCGCTCTATAGTTTAACCTACTTAGTCTTCGACTCTGACTAACTATAATATACACCACCTCGCTTAAGAAGTGAGTGTTCTAGCAAAAACATCAGAAATTGTAAAAATATATAGGTATTTATATTGTTACTGCAAACTTATCAGATCTAGAAATGCAAAAAATAATAATCCTTGAAGGTACTATACGTTTGTCTTGAATGTAGATCATAAAACAATTTCGTTTGTTAATGACTTCGTTTGTTTTATAATAAAGCAAACAAACATGATTCAAAAAGAAGTAAATAAAAATGACATCCTTCCCTATTGCTATTACCACCATCTAGATTTTTCCCTAGCGCATTATTCTTACTTTCAGTGACCGAATTCACTTTGGCGATTCTTCTTCTCTAGAACCGCGAATTCGAGCTGAGGTCCCGTTCATAACTAACCATCATAACGACAGATCCTCGCCGCTCAAGATCGGCGGCGCGCGATACGCCGCGTTTCGCGACCGACGCATACCTCGTCACAACAATGGCTCGAAAAACACATGCCGGCCAACTTGTTTTCATATCACCTTCCCGTATCCCCGCATGAATTATTTATTTTGTGCGAACCGGCGCGGAATGTGAGAATGGACACCTCGTCGTGTCGCTGCTGAATCTCCAGAAGCGAATTGTGGACGCTGCCGATCACGTTCTATATCGGAATCTGATGGACTCTTCGTTAGACAGACGGATTGTCGGTGGTAGGACTAACTCATCTGATGCTGCCAATACGGAGATATCAACAAGCATTTTGTGAAGCAAGTAAGAATCTATACACACGTTTTGGGCTTAGTGTTGTATAATATAAGTTTAAAAAACTTGTTAGATATATTCAAATCATGGGACTATTATATAAATGATAGGCGAACTACGTTAATGAAATTGACTGATTGATAACTAAAATGCCAAATTAAAAACTTGTAACAAAAACAATTCAGACAATTCAGAATTTGGTTTTGTTTATAAATTATGATATTTCACTGTCAACTCAGCTTCGAGAGATTCAGACTAATTAAGTGTTATCTTAAGTATCTTTCTAAAGTTGACTTGGCAGAGTTTATTTTGTTTATAAAATTTATTAGTGCATCTGTTCGATCATTATTTACCAAGTTCATAGCTCAGTGGTAGGCGACAATTTTCATAATTTCAAAAAGTACCCCTGTGGCTCCTCCACCACTAACATCTTTGGGGGCCGTGAATTGTCGACTGATAACCGCACTTCACGCGCAAAATATATCACTTACCGAGATTTGCTTCGGCAGAGTGCCACACCCAGTAATGGGTAGAAGGCGTGATGATATATTTATTTATATTTATTTATATTTATTTATAGCTTTTCTGAATTGTCGCGTCTGGTTATACGGGATGTGATGACATATCTGGGTAATTATTAGCTATGCATTGGTCTGAGAAAGAGTTAACCTTTGTAACTCACCCCGTCTAAGTTTTTTATGTAAAAACAGCATGAGAACGCTTATCTGGACCAACGCAACGATACCAGCCCCTAACCCTTTGCCAGAACATCCCATGGAAACAACAATAATTAGTTAGTGGTAGATTGGCTTTCGTCGAGATAAGTTTGGATCTCGTCTTCACGTGCAAAATGTAGTCTTGTCGTGTGTAATTTAGTAACATTAATAATAGTTTATTCATACGTGGTTGTTTCCATTGTCGGATAATTTGTTTAATTTGTAACTTCTGTAAATATTGGTATTTCATTTTATGTTTTAAATATATATCTTTAAGAGAAGTTCGTTATATTTCATCTTGATTTTAATTTAGTTCGTCTTATTAATAATTGTTTTATACGTGTCACTTCGGCTGTTCTCTTGCGCGTTACAAACTGATTTATAAACAGAACTGTTACGGAAAAATAAAATAAAAACATAATAATAGTTTTCTGTTCGTACAATAAGGTGTCTAACTAAAATTACATGGAATTCATTTTCAAAAACAAGCACAACATCTAGAGGAACATAAAAGAAGCATTAATCAATAGTCCACAGCACATTCTAAGATCATCCAGTTCCTCAAGGCAACGAACCTTTAAAAAAAAATATATTGTATATAACTCCAACCAAAGGCGTGTTTCTTTGGACTGTGATTCGTAATCAAAGTTATCAAACTAAACATGATCATGAAGAATCATGTTTCTTCGTTCGTTATTCGTTATCCCTACTCTTTCATTTTGTGATCCCGAAACGACAATCCCCCTACCCTTCTGAATCATACTTTTTCTATGATTCAAGTTGACTGATTCACATCAAAGGTTTAAAAATGGCGTTTGATGATAAATTTATGTGCTCTATTTGCGGAATTAAGGAAATTGGCTGCTTCTGGAAGAATTTTTAAATGGCTCACATGGACACTCATTTATGAAATTTTAAAATAGGTTAGTTTGTGTATTTGACATTTGCAGTTATTTTAACGTTCATACTATAGAATCGCGTCGATCGGGTTGGATTTGAATCATTATTCCTGTTCGATGTTTTCTTCAGTATCATATTTAATCATGATTCAACGCAATCACGATCAAAGGAATCATGATTTAGAAAATCACAATCACAATCCAAAGAAACACGCTTATAGTAGTTACTTTTACGAATCAACTGTGGCGTTGCGTGAGCGGAGCGGGCTTTATAATTTATAATGTCCACATATAATGCCCCGATCGTTATGGAGTTGTTTATATATTTCGTATCATAGCAATAAATAACAAATAATATCCTAAGTGAAAAATATATTAAATAATTAGGAGTAGGAAGGATAAATAAATATAATTACTCCTCTGTGTTTGGATCACTTGGCTTTTTTTGTAATTTCAATTTTACAAATTTATTAAAACAGACGACGTTTCGAGACTAAGGGTTGGTCCCATTTTCAAGTCAAACATAACAGGAATTATTATAACCGTTTACAACAATTTAAATATAATTTCACATGGAAAATACAGTCAAAAAATAAAGACATAATTAAAAGGAATAAATTCAACATTTACTTAATTAAAAGTAATAAATACAACATAAAATAAGGTGGTGACAACACCAGAGTCAAACCAATTGATTATTGGGAATGGGACCAACCCTTAGTCCCGAAACGTCGTCTGTTTTAATAAATTTTTAAAATTTAAATTAAAAAAAAAGCCAAGCAATCCAAAAACAGAGGAGTAATTATATTTATTTATCCTTCCTACTCCTAATTATTCAATTAAAACTCAACGGCTTAATAAAACTGAATCTCCATTTTGTGATTCTACAAATCAAAAATATATTAAATACGAATAATTTACCTAACTTAAATTTGATGTGATGTAACATTATGGGATTCTAGTAATCTTGTAATTGAAGAATCCCCAAAAATGCTAATACAAAATTTATAGGTTCCTTGTAATGTAATGAAGATTAATTTCCTGTTTTGTGATGTAATGAAAGAAACGTCGTGTTCATCTTTTTATAAAAAAAGTTTAATTCTCTCCAAATGTTCTCATTTAAGGTTTCTTTATTGGACAGTTTAATAGTGGACAATCGTGGTTTCATAGATAGAACACTCACTTTATCTACTCACTAGCTAGAATTCAAGACTATAAATCTCGATGACTTCAATTTCAATTTTGGTCGACTGCAATTCATACGGTTACTAGGTTACGATGCAATTTGTTTTTCATTTTATCATCTGTCATCATCTTCGATTACTTAACTCCAGAATATAGTAATATAAATATGATACTTTAAATACGACAGTTCTGAAAAAAATCTGGTGTGGCACCACACGACTTTCTTATACACAGCATATTTAATATTTAGAATATATGAATGTTATATAATATTATTAAACAAGTAATTTAGTTTTTCAGTAGGTAATTCAGCATTTATCTGTTAATGTCTAACTTTACTGATGAGGCATATACAGGCTGTCCGTTTTTCGAGCCTAACCCTTGGTATCTCAAGAACCGTGAGATACGAAGTCGATTAAATTGAGGCAAAGTTGCCAAATTAGTTGACCATTTTAATGATGTATTTGTTTTTCCGAAAAAAGACATAGATAACTAGATAAAGCGAAAATTAAAATTTATGTTTTTTGTTTCTGTAGCTACTATGATTATTGAAATATATTATTAAATATAAAAATTAGTTTTTCTATACAAAAAAATTGCAAATAACATTTTATGTTCCAAATATTTTTGCTAACATCTTTTATTTGAAACTCTTTTTCGTAACTGATTCCATTTTTGAAATAAATGGAATTTATTGTTTTGTGTGTCCAGTAAACTTCCTCTTCCGGTTTTTAAATATCGTTAAAAATCAACTCAGCTCTTTGTATTTTCATGAAACTTATAATTACCAAGTTTCGTTAACAAATCTTATCTCGTTCATGAGATATTGCACACGCGGACACACATCCATCTACACACACACAGACATCATTGAGAAAACGATCAAAACGGATTCAGTGGACCTCAAAACACGTATTTCCGCGAAAACCTCGTCAACGAAAATCTCGTCAACGATCGCTGCTTATTCATGCAGTGTGACCATTATCTAATTCATTTATTATTATTTGATTGGAACCGAAAGAGATGACTCTTTCGCTAATTTCCTAAATATGAGATTTCAGGAAAATTCAACTATTTTTTACCTTTAACTGTATATTAATTTATCCTTTTTTCTCTGTCACTAACATTAAATAATAACTTGCTTCTTCCTTGTTACCTCCTCAGTAGATATAGGTATCCTTAGCCTTTTCTCATCATCCTCAGTACCTTACTAATTCCTCTTGTCGGTATATTAGCAAAGACTATAGTTCCTGTTAACGACGTCTGTACTAGAAACACCATGTTTCATGTTTGTTTCTTGTTTGGCGGTGCATGCGTGTAACAAGTGAAGAGCGTGAGTGCGACTCGCGACACGCGTGTAACAAGCGCGCATCGCGCATCACACACGGCTATGCTGCAGCGCTGACCGCTTATTAGCGGTAAACGACGCACCCTGACAGTTTGATTGCCGTTTACATTTTCATGAGCTGTTGAGCTGTGTTCGAGACCGCTGACTGGGAACGAGCGAGTCCAACACAACAGATCTTACCAAAAGATACTTCTCACAGATATTAATAGTGAAGATAATATGTAGGTACTGTTTGTTATAAGTAGTTTAGTTAGTTTAGTGGTGAAAATATTATGCATTTTTAACTATTGATTCCATTTATATTGAAACGTGTGCACAGAAAGTTTAGACAATTTTAGCTGATCAACTAAAATTGAATTTCGACAATGCGCCTTCAGAAAATGTTTAAACAACTTTAGGAAAAACACTAGACAATCACTCAAATGCCATTTTGTCGAAATTCTCTCTTCAATGATTTTAACAATTTTTCTAAAAACAATTAGAAACTGAATTCCTACTTCTCTTCTTAAAATAAAATAAATAAATATATCATCACGCCTTTACCAATTACTAGGTGTGGCACTCTGCCACAGCAGATCTCGGTAAGTGATGTATTTATGCGCGCGAAGTGCGGCTACCAGCCATAAAATCACGGCTCCCAAAGATGTTAGTGGTGGGGGAGCCACAAGGGTAATTTTAATTTGGTGAAAATGTTTGTTGGCTGTGGGGATCGAACAAGGGTTCTTTGGATCCACAGGCCGACTCGATTCCACTGAGCCATTACTCCATAATAACGTCAGTGTTTTAATTTGATATAATATTTGATTCAATTTTAATAACTCTTAAAAAATAATTACTAATGGCGCTAATCCAAGAGCAGATTAAGGGTTCAGGTCGGCCTGCGGGATTTTTTGTTAAAAGATCCATTTTATATCATTTTAGAAGTGTGGCAACGAAGACAATGGAAAAGAACAAGAGTGAAGGTACCGAGTGTGCGGAAAACAAGATGATTACCATGTGGCACATGATGTACGAATGTAGATAAGAAAGATATTAGCAGAAGAAGAACGGGAAGAGTGGATAAAGAATATTTTAGAAGAAAGGAAGAAGGCGATTAGAATAATTCAATATTCATGTAAATAATAAATACTCATATAATCGGCTGTATCATGTAACACATCTTTAATAATAAGCGACGTCGATAAATTTTACAAGCTTTGGCATCACCGGTTTTGTCTTGACGTTTGTCAAATTTGTATTTATATGAATAAAAATTTGACAAACGTCAAACCGTAACCGATGTTGCCAAAGCTAAAAAAAGTTATCGATGTCGCTTATTATTAACGATGTGTTACATGATACAGCCGAATATAAATTATAAATAAGGGTAATATCGATAAATATTTAAAATAAACTCAATCGTGCAAAAATGTAAACAATTGCAAAATATTAAAACTGTGCCATGTTTTCCCCTCTCCTCATTAAGCGACTATTATTATTATTGTTTTAATATTGTACATTCATAAAATAATAATATCTCGTTAATTAACCTGCCCCGGCGTTAATCTAAATTATTAATCCATCAATCGGGACAAAGATAAGTTTGCCATTTTGTTTCAAGCTGACGATTATTGATAATTTATACCAGCAATTCCTAATCTTTTGTATGCAGATGATGGGTCCTAGTATTTTAATCCGAAAAATACAGCGTTCTTATTGCGTGCCCGTTATGGAATACTAGAAAAACGAGCAGACCATATGAGAAAGGAATGTATACATACTGGTGTAAAGAAGATAGGGAATGCATTTGAGCGGTAAAAGAAAATATGTTGATATGTGGCATACACATAGCGTGTACATCGATATGTCACAATGCATTGTCGGTCTGTACAACGCGTGATTAAATAACAAAGGCTATACGTGATCTCAAATATAATATTCGCAACGCCGTCAATTTTTATTCAAATGGCTTGCATTTTAGTCTGTTTGAAAGCTTATTTTATTAGCTTTCCGGTAGTTATCTTGAAATATTTTTAACTGGAACATATAAAAAGTTATTTATAAAAGTATCAAAAATGGCATTTTCCCCATTTAAATTACATGTAAATTTTGACCCCTCTACAGGCACGTGTTAACGTCATTTTTCGGACCTGCGATGATGACACAATTTTTTTAAAATTTTATCTGATTAGTTTTACGGGGGGAGAGCAACAAATTTCCGACTTTGTCAAAATAACGGACACCCTAATATATATATATATATATATCATTCCATCAATTTATTTTGTATATTCTGAAATTATTCCTTTCATTCTGAGCAGATACTCCAGTATTGTCTGGACAAAGCCACGATTTGAAAGTGCGCATCCTGGTGAGAGCCTATCATCCTTATAAGCCAACACACAAGCTCGCGGTGTTCTCTCACAATTATTTGTATGTATGTACGTATTTATTTGAAACGCTCGTCTGTAAAGGTCCGGTTTAGAGTCCTGGCTAGAGGCTCGCGGCATGCCTATCCTCACTTCTATAAGCCAACGTTCAACGGCAACGCTTCACCGTGTTCGCTTGCGTCGTTTGTTGAAACGTTGTGCCGTTTTGAATGGCACCGCGCGACGCCGGCTCGCTTGTTACTAATAAAACATTTCAAGTGCTGGTAAAGAGGTGCAGCCATTGTGCGACAACTTAGTTCGTTAGTTTTTATCGCTTATCCGCACAAACATGAAACACTGACTTGATTTGAAATTCATCGCAGATTCTTCGCTGATTACAGCACACAGAAATTGGATCGCTTCGGAAATTTAAACCGTACTATACTTTGGTAAACATTTGTCTCAAAGAATGTTTAGTCGTTTTGCGAATTGTATATTTTTAAGACCCTTATTTTCTTTCTAAATTATATATTATTATTAAATTTAAAAAAGAAATGTAAATGTGCGATTAGAACTAAGCAATTTTTTTAAATCTATTGTGGAATATCATTACTGTTTATAATCAAGAAGAATTGTGTAAAATTGCGTTGATGGAACTAATCGTTTAATACCAATACTTTGTATTTTTTATGAGGTAAGTGGCTCTGTGATATCGAGCCAACCTGTGGATCCTGAGAACTCTGGTTTGACTCCCACAGCCGACAAACATGTTTACCACATTAAAATTACCCCTAATTAATTATAGAGTATCAGTGGTATCAAGTCGGCCTGTGGATACAAAGAATCCTGGTTCGATCCCCACAGCCGACATTTTCACCGGCGTGATGATATATTTATTTATTTTTAAAATTTACTTTTTCTGACACATATTTATATTCGACTTTTGTAGGTTTTGGGGAAATGTCACAGTGGTAGCAAGTCGACCTGTGGATCCAAAGAACCCTGGTTCGATCTCCACAGCCGACAAAACATTTTCACCAATTTCAAATTACCCCTGTGGCTCCTCCACCACTAACATCTTTGGGAGCCGTGATTTGACGGCTGGTAACCGCACTTCACGCGCATAAATATATCACTTACCGAGATCTGCTTCGACAGAGTGCTACACCCAGTAAAGGGTAAATGGCGTGATACATTTATTTCTATTTTATTTTTAACTCTTTTTCAGCAATTTTTTTTTTAATTTTGGTAAATACGGCAACTTTGTACAAGAAAGTTTCGTCTTTGAATAAAATAAAAATAAAAAATAATTTGTAAAATTTTGACGTTTGTCAGATTGATTTGCATAGTTATCTGATATAATTGCTCGAAGTTTCCAAATTTACATTTCTTTTAAATAACTCGTGTGGCTTTACGAAGTGTCATACAAATTTTTTGCATTAGGATTATCGATGCAGAATTAATCAAGGAATCGTTCTAATCTTTTTCGGCAAGTGTTATAATCAACATTTTTAAAATATTATCAGAATTGATAAAATTTTAATGATAAAGAAGAATCACTCACTGTACTATTCCAATCTAGACGATTTTGAAGAAATTATCTTGAAGTTAGTGAAATATTTTTAAATAACGTAGAACAATGTGCAAGCAATCAACAAATAAACCATAGCAACGCCGTAAAACATCGTTCTCGTGTAATATCATAAGAATTATATAAATTTTGATATTTTTTAGTGGTTTACTAAATCGCACTGTTGTAGGAAAAATGTTGTTTATAACACGTGCTCGTGCGATTTCCGCACTCGACAAGCCTCGTGTTTTATATTCTGCACTTGCACGTAACAAGCCTTTTTCGGCACTTGTAAAAATAACTATTAAATACTTTTTCAAGGGTTTCTAAATGGTCGCAGAAAAAAATATTGTGTGCACCTCGAGCAGAAGATGAAGAAGATTACGCTTTGATCAACAATCTCATTTCTGTTCTAGGGACACAAATAACTATTCCCACTTATTGCTATTGGAGACAAATGAGAAAGTAAAATAAATACTTGTTACTTGGGAAAGGATCACTTTCAGTTATCAAATGATTACTGAAATAGCATACTTTCCATCATGGTAGTATAAAAATGAATTTTCAAATTGAATAAAGTTCCACAGTAATAACTTAGGTACTTCTTAAAACATTATTTCTTGCATAAACCATCTTCGTTATTAAGTAAATTATCAGATCATGTTCCGATAAAGTTCCTCATTGTTAAACAAAAGGTCATAGCAACGTATAAAATATATTTATGCCCGTCAGATAACAGAGAAGCGAATACGCTCCGTAGAATTTCTCCGTCTTGCGACCTGCGACATCTGTCCAACTCCAGTTCCACAACTCTCGAGTCCAGATCGTGACGTCGACATAACAATGAGAGATTTTTAATACGCGGACGAAGCTCAAGTCACTGTGTCTTCTGCGGATAAATCTGTCAGTGGTATGTAAATTCCCCTTATGATATTTGGATATCTACTTACGAGACGCAAGGACAATGGCACCGCATTCACGATGACAGATACATAATATTGGCTGGAAATATGAATGCTCAGCGCAGCGACGTCGTGGATATGTTTGTTCGTTTGCATTGCGTGTAGTCACTTGTTTGTTTTGTATGCATAACAAAGCGATGAGAGTTATGTCACAGATATGCTCTTCATAGAAATCGATACGTGCCTTGATATGCTTGGGAAGCTTCGATGTATGCCATTAGTGCTAGCACAGGTGAAATATATACAGACGGCTAACTAAAGGTAAATTAATTTATTTTAACTAAAGGTATTCAAATGGCGATGCTTTTTGTCAATGAAGTAGACGAAAGAGTAAAATCCAAATAATAAACTGAAATTATTTAAATTTTTTGACACAAACAATTGTCAGAGAGATTCCAATAATGACCGAGGATTTCCGAAAGAACATAGCATAACATAAGCGTAAGCATGAAATTTATTCATTTCTTATGTTATGTCATGCTATGTAAATGAACTATAAAGTTGTATATGGGCTTATGTGTATTTATATTTTCGTTACCTATGTCATGCTATGCTATGCTATGTAAGCTATAAATCCAGCTTTATATAGAATATAGTTAATGTCGGCTGGGCTCTAAAATGAAAGTTTTTAATGTAAAAACATGCGGAACACAGAAAAAACTGTAAAAAAATTTTTTAAAGAGGGCGCTCAAGGCCCTCAAAAATGCCATTTTTAGCACTTTTTTCAGTTTTAAGGCTGTATCTCTGAAAGAATACGTCAGAAATGGCTGATTTTTCAGTATGTTGTGCCCGGAACCATAGTCTTACAACTTCATCACTTGGGAAAGCTATCTAGACAATATGGGCTGAAATATTTTTAACTTAAAATACACTTTTTTCGCCATGTTTTATGTTTTCGACAATATAACGTATTTCAAGCTAATAAGTTGCTATTTTTCTGAGTCAAAAATGAAAGTTTTCGGTCTAAAAACATGCGGAAGATCAAAAAAACTGTAAACAAAATTTTTAGAGGGCGCGCGAGACCCTCAAAAATGCCATTTTAGACTATTACCATATTATTTCGTTATTATGCTAAAATGGCATTTTTGAGGGTTTCGCGCGCCCTCTAAAAATTTTGTTTACAGTTTTTTTGATCTTCCGCATGTTTTAGACCGAAAACTTTCATTTTTGACTCAGAAAAATAGCAACTTATTAGCTTGAAATACGTTATATTGTCGAAAACATAAAACATGGACAATCGGTTGGATAGATCCCGAGATTTTTCTGCAGCCAGATAAAAAAACATGGTTTCGAGAAAAACGCGTTTAAAGTTTCAAGTTCAGATTACAGTGTGATTATATATGATAAAATTTCTCGATGTATCTTTGCAACGAAGTTATATATTGACAAATCGTTTTACGACAACATTGTAGAGACCCAAAGGATCGCAAAAATGCAAAAAAAAAATCGATTTTTTGAAAGTTCCAGGGTGCGGTCCCCCCTTAATAAAGATGAGAAAGTTATTTTAACGTAGACATAAAGTAATATTGCAACGGCCTAAGATTGAACCCATTATAAGGTACCTTCACATCGTATGATTAAAAATAACTATATATCTGTGAGCAAATATTCAAATGAAATAATTTCGATTGTTGGTTCAATGTATATGCATAATGAACATGCGTATCTATATAAAGTGTGGTATTTCTAGCCTGTGATTACCTACGATGCCACCTTATAATCAGAAAGTCTATATATAGTCTTGATAATCCAACGCGTTGTTTGCGATAATCTAGCAGCAAAATGAAGGTAAAAAATGAACACCCTACAAATAGCAATATGAGGAAAGATTCTCGTAGATCTAGTGTGCGAATGACGGATTCCGTAGGCGACGCAGAGCGGGCGTCGTGGCGGCGGACGCAGATAAACGGAAGGGTTGCACTGCGTGACCGCGGACGCGCTAGATCGCGCAGATACGCCGCATTAGTCCACGTCGGAATATCATTAAGATACCTGGGAATATCATCCGTGATTTATGCCAAGGAACTAGGACTACTGCTAGCTTATAATCCTGCGTGGAACTATCACAACAAGAATTAACTGCCGCCGCGATGCGGAAACCATATTTTAAGGCGACAATATTTCACGGATGGTCAAACTATTATACAGCCCGTATTTATTTGGCATTTTTAAAGTAACCTGGTAGATTATTTTTGTTTAATTGGCACATATATATAATACCATCCTAAAAAGTATCATAACGTACGGCAGCGAGGTATGGCAGATGAAAAAAAGTACAGAAAAAATGTTGTTAACAACAGAAATGGACTATTGGAGAAGATCAGCAGGGAAATCCAGAAGGGATAGAATACAGAATACAAGAATTCGAGAAATAATGGGGGTTACACACACAATAACTGACGACATCAAAACTAAGCAGCTAATATGGTACGGACATGTACAAAGAATGAAGGCGGAGAGACTGCCGAAGCAAGTCCTGATGTGGATACCACATGGAAAGAAGAAACGATGGAGGCTGAGGACGAGTTGGAGGACAGGAATCGAGAACGAGATGCGGGAGAGGGATCTATCGGAAGATCTCTGGAGAAATAGAGAAGAATGCCGGTTAGGAATCGGAAGACGTCGTAGAACGTTGTTCTCTTTGCTATTTGTTTTGAATTGGTGGCATTGCAAATTAAGCAGATGTCACTTAGAACATACATTCAGATTTTGAATGTATCGCTAATGTTTATAACTTTACATTTATTTGAAAGTAACCCGACTTAGTTCTAGATCCGTTCTGGGTTGAACCCAAAGTTCCCAAACAAATACGGCTATTGTTAAATATATCTTCTTAATAAAAGTAAATCAAAATCACAAAAAAAATATATCAATAACTAATTTGCAAATATTCAAGGAGAAAGTAAGAAGTTACTCAGAGGCAGATGGCAGCAGGAGACAATTGCCTCCGAACAACCTGTATCTTGTATTTGTGACATATTCCGTATTGTTGTAAACATGGAATAAATTTTTATTTATTTCATAAAATACCTACTTTTTCATACATGGTGCATTTTTATGTTATACGATGGAACTCATTGTGAAATTCTGTGATAAATCTATAAAGTTTACAGATTCGTAAATCTTTAAATACTAACTAAAATCATCACTATTTATTGATAAGTAAACATTATTTCACAAATTATATGGAGAAAAAAATGGATAACTTGGCATCAATAATTTGATTTTATTGTATGGACAACGTTTCGATCCTTTTTAGCGTCATTATCATGTCTTAATTTAAGTTTAGTTATAATTCAGTTTACAAAAAATATTTGAAGGTGGACCTTCACCTTCAAGAGTCGAATAATAACTTATGATATCATTAAAAACATATTAAAAATTAAAGGTATTTTGTTTTATAACATAATCTAGATAATTATGAACTTGAACTGTAACCTAACTAATAAAAGTCAAAAAGAATTAAATTTTAAATGTTTATTGAATCTGTAAATATTATCGCCTTGTAATTTATTACAATTTGTTTTTTAATAAAAATTTTGAATTAAATGTAAATAAATGCGATACAGGAAACATAGTATGATCAATATTGTAATATTCGTACTGTATTCATATTGCAATAAGGGTCATTCTAGTAGGTACTTGTTTTTCAATATAATATTTAAATAACCTTATCGTCGAAAAAGAGCACGCAACTGATCATGCGACACTGGAAACAATAAATGAAACAATACTTAAATATTTAGATTAAATTTAAAATTTTGCATCTATTAAATAGATGGTTTGTATAAACCAGGCGTGTGGAGTCGGAGTCGGAGTCGTGAAGTCGGTTATTTTCAGTGGAGTCGAAGTCGGAGTTGGAGTCGGAAAAAATTATGCCGACTTCGACTCCGAGTAGACGTGTTTGAACTTGTTTACTGCGTTGCATTTTTCACAAATTATAATAATTTAAAATAATTTTTTATAAAGATCTCGTAGAAGTTGAGAAATTTGACCGCAGTTCTAATTTGACCTGCACGAATAGGTAATAAATCATACTTATTAATAGGAGTCGGAGCTGGAGTCGGAGTCGGAGTCGAAGTCTGAGTCGAACGTTTAAAATATTTTGCTGATGGAGTCGAACTTTTAAAATTTTTTGGAGTCGGAATCGGAGTTGTTTTTTTTCTCTTTCCGACTCCGCAACCCTGGTATAAACTGCTATATATTCATATATTTGCGTATGATAAATTTACACAAAAACTAAAATTATTTCGAGGGGTGTCACAACCCGTTTCTCAAAAAAGTTTTAGCTAATCCTGATTTTTTGAGTAGCTAGCCCGGTGGTACAGTTAAACAAATTACATTGTGAAAACTGGAAACCAAATGGAAAGAGAGTTATTTTATTAATTAGAGTTCCTTTAAACTTTTTAAAATATATTATTTAGTTTAAAATAAAATAAATAAACATATCATCACGCCTTCTACCCATTACTGGATGTGGCACTCTGCTGAAGCAGATCTCGGTATGTGATATATTTTGCGCGTGAAGTGCGGTTACCAGTCGTTTAGTTTAATTTGACTAATTCATAATTCAGAATTAGTTAACACTTTTTTTCTATTTCGGTGTTCTTATAGCTCTATAAACGCACTGTAAACACGTTGCTAAGGAGATCTATAAGCGAACTGTTTTTGGCGCTTTTTATTTTGTAGGAGTGGTATGAATGCTCTTAAATCTGACAGATGTATGACATATAGCCTGAAAATTGTCACACCGACGTGTTAAAATATTACTAACAGAATACGCTATACTCAGTAAAAATTCAAAACATTCACAATACAGAAAAAAATAATGATTAATTGTCTTAAAATATGATTTTCCAATTGTCTGTGTTATGAGAAACGCTACCAAGATAAATGATAAAAAACACCAACTTATATTTTTGACAAGTCGCAGTTTTTAAAAATCTAACAGAATTATAAAATTACCTCAATAGAAAAATAGTATAAAAAACACGTTTCATAAGGCCTGTTGACGCACTCGTCCTTTGTAAAACTCGCAGCGGAGCGGCTCGTTCTCCAAACTTGTGCATTTAAAAAATATTATTTGAAAATATTTATATAATATATAAAAAAAATATATCATCACGCCTTCTACCCATCACTCGGTGTGGCACTCTGCTAAAGCAAATCTCGGTAAGTGATATATTTTGCGCGTGAAGTGCGGTTACCAGTCGTCAAATCACGGCCCCCAAACATGTTAGTGGTGGAGGAGCCACAGGGATAGCTTTTTCAAATTATGAAAATTTGTCGTCTGTGGGAATCGAACCAGGGACCTCAGGATCCACAGGCCGACTTCATACCACTGTGCTAGCCATCCCATGAAAATATTTATAATGTAGATATATAGAACATAATATCATCTGTTTAAATAAAATATTTGTACATAACCGTGGAAAAGAAGAAATTAATTTTGTGGCTAGTTTAAATCAAACATGGTTGGATACATCTCACAACTTCATTTTATATGTGAATTCGTGTTGATTATTACCACTATTACTACTTTATATGAATTGATGCGACTACACTGGCAAACAACATATAAGATATATAAACTATATTTATTATTCCATTTTAATTAATCATCGAATGGCGAATTTGTAATATTTTAAAATTTTTAATGCGAAAGGGGACTTCAATACTTAAATAACTTCAGATAATTTCGCTATGGCTCTGTAGCTAAATGTGAAATTTAATTGTAAGAATTTTAATCTGTGTTTGTGTTGCTTTTGACAGCTAATAGTAAAAATACCTATAAAATCTTTTGATATTGCAAATTTTCAATCTTTTATAGCACTATAAAAAGTTTGATAAATAAAATGTACTTAGTTATCTACCTTGTAAGTTTTAGTAACTACTTTGTTATAGCTACTTTAAAATAGTTTTATAGAGATTGGTTTAATTAAGTGATAAATTGTATAAGTATGGATGAATCAAAAATTGATGTAAGCAAGTAAACAAAGGAGATTGATCTGGAGAATTTGTTAATCTAATGGCCGGTTTCAGCAACAAAAAGTTAAATTTTAAACATGGATTAAGTAGACAAAAGCAAATCGAATGTTTGACAGCAATGTCAATTATTCCATTTGACATGTAATTTCGATTTGCTTTTATTTATTTAATCCAAGTTTAAAATTTAATTTCTGTTTGTGAGAAATAAGGTAAATGAATGGTACACCTACTTTTTTGTGAAATTCATGGTAATTATAATTGTGTGTGTGGAGTAATTATAAATGGTCGAAATGAATGAAGTAGGATGAAGATGATGGTCGGTGTTGGTGCAGGTAGCGTGTTGAATGAGTTCTCGGCGCGTTGTGCCGTGGAGTGGGGCGGGTGTTTGTTGGCGAGCCCAGGTGAGCCGCCGGGAGGCGGGCCGATGTTGTGGGGCGGCCCGCGGCCGTCGCTGCTCAGACCGCGCGCCTCTCAGTCAGTCGGCCGCCGGCCACCTCGCCACAACACTACACAGCACACCACGTCCACGTTGTCATCATCATCATCATCATCCAACACAATACAGTCTCCAGTAGCATACAGTGCGTGCAAGACATCATCATCGGATCGCGAGTGCGTGGACCGTGTCTCAAGTGTGGAGTGTCAGTGCGCAGCCGCCGAGCGGGGCCGAGCCGGGCCGAGGCGCACCGAGTCGTGAGGGGTGGCGCCGACGCCGGCGACGCACGTCGCACGCCAGCACTGCACAGTGCGGCCCGGCGCCGATCACACCACATCACCGCGTGCCGAGTGCGACATGTACCTGTGACAAGTGACTACCCCGGTCTCGGCTCTGTGACGTGAACACGTGAACTAAGTGCAGTGTATGATGTCGCGACGCAAGCAGGCCCGTCCGATCAAGCACCTGGAGGAGGACGGCGTCGCCGGACCGCCGCCCCCGCAGCCTCAGATCGGTAAGTCTTCAAACGAACCGGTATCGCGAGTGTTTAGTGGAATTACGCCTCACTTGTGTAGGTGGACGACACGTGCGCCGGAACTGGATTTTGCCAAACAGTGAGCCGACGCGACCTACATATTGTTGTGTTTCCAACAAACACACATACAGTGTTCTTATTTGCACAAATTCATAACTCTACAAAAACATCCAATTTTCTTCTACTACACTTTATTTATGTTTTCATCCGACGCAACCAAAACCGACAATCAAAGCTCCGACGAATTTATATCAAGCGCAAAATATTTAACTCCAGAATTTTCAAGATAAAAAACTTACCGAAATATATGACATTCTTCGTATTAAACCATCTTCTAATTGTGCACAAATACATAAATTGTAAACAGAGTAAAGAACCTTTACAAACAAAAAATTCACTCATACTGACAAAACTTTTTCGTTTCCCGTCGTTATAAGTGTTGTAGTTTCAAGTTCTACCAAAATCATTTTGTACCTGAATAAACATGAAATGCAAATTAAAATAAATTTCATCTCACATCAATAAAAATACAAAAATACCGCAAACTTGCATAATTTCTACATATTTACATTAAACAAAATTCTACCTCTCCAAAATTCTACCTGATTCTAAAAATACGACCGACCAATCAATTCGCTACTACTTACATCTAATCAAAACAAAGTCAAAAATATTCGCAATAGGCTTCGCTTTCGCGTCGCGTCCCCGAGGGCGAAATCAGGATAAAAACTTCCGCGATTTCACGGGAAAAATTCCCCACGCGACATACTTTGACAGCTACCTGTGTAAGTCAAATCATAACAGCCGTGGCTGAAAAACTTGCCGAGCTCAAGTCGCGTTCTAATTGATGATGGACGTTCGCGTTCGGCGAGCACAAAGGACCATAATTTGTTGTCAATTTCTGGATATATCGATGTTTATAATTGGTTCTTGTGTGAGCGCGGCTTTCTTGATCTCAGATGAGAAGTCTTTTTGTCTTCGCTACTGAAATTCATAACATTTTTAAGTATAATCTTTTTCATAACAATTTTTGGTTCCAAGGATAGCTGTATTCCATTTGCCACTTGGTTCACTTAAATCAGTTCAGTTAAATTCAACAAATGATTAAATGAACCGAATTAAGCAAAATTATACATTGTTTTATTTTGTTGAATTTTTTCTCTCTGTTTTTGTTGAGCCATTGTGTGTCTTTAATAAAGCTTATTATTATTTGGGTGAATTACTTCAAAGTAAATTAGAATAAATAATTCTAGTGCTGAAAATAATGTCAGAGCAGTAATCCAGCGAAATAAATAAGTGATCTGGTTTAGTAAATGTAAGTTAGATCTGATACAAATGGCAAATGGAATACGCCTATTCATGCGACGTTTTCAAGCCCGTTCAGATCACTTTGCGGGAAAGTGACGTCGGGTGTTGTAACATAATTTTTTAGATTTCTTACGACAAAATGTAAATAGCGTTAGAGGAATTTATATTCAAATGTTTGTACCTAAATTTATAGCTAAATATGATGAATATTTTATAGTTTAAGTTAAACAAAAGTCGGTGATTTTAAAATGGTGTTTGAGTGCGAAATTAAACTTGTTTTGATTGTTATTTCAACGGATAAAATCTTCAATTTTTATAAGTTATAAATTTTAATATTTACTTAATAATAAATTCGTAGTCATTTGAAAAATGTTTTTCTCGACTATTTGTATATTTTTAAGTGTTTCGTGGAATTTCAATTACACGTCGGCTATAAAAATGATTTAAAATAATCTGTAAGGAATGTAAAAACATAGATTAAACCTGTAATTTTTAATATAAAGTTCCGCCACCCAATCTGTAAAAGATATTGTTCAAATATGGACAAAAAGCTGCATTGATAATTGAAAGAGATTTTTTGTTTCGAAAATTCAATATTTCAAAGCAAAAACTAGCAATTTACATAAGTTCTCTTTCATTGATTATTTAAAAACGGACACCGAAAACGCTGTGTTAACATTGTCCAATCAAGCGTGTCAAAATTTTATTCTGACAGGCTGACAGTATTGTTCGCTCAAGCGCTCCGATATCGCTTTTTAATTTCGTTAAGCCCAGTAGAAATGACACTTTTTAATAAATAACTGTAAATATCCGTGCAAAAACTATGAGAACAAATTATAAGTACTTTCTTTGTTGTGTTGTGGATTATGTTTAACGAGAATTCAACTAAAACTAGTTTTCAGTTTTGTTTGTCGTATTTTATTGACAGCCGACCGACTGGCTGTCTGTGCTCTGTTTGTTTGTATGCTGCTGTTTAATAGTGCTTTTACTTAAAACTGCGCTTTTTCGGCCAACAACCCACGTTGAAAGAATCTCTCTGTTTGGGTGTTCGTCTGGTGTCGGTTTATTCACTCGGAATTGTCAAACATTCCTTCGTTTACAAACAAACACAATAACAATATTTTTATAGTTTATATTCGTTTACTTTTACATTTTTAAATAATAAACAAAATATAGGAATATGTAAATCATCGAGCACTTTGAAAAAATAAAGATTGCTTTTTGTTTTTACTCTGTTTACAGAATAATTAAATTGATTAGAAGAAAATATATTTAATTTTAAGTAACAACTAATTTTTCTGCATATAACTGATTGAAGCAATGACATGTTTTCACAATTAAAATAATAGTTCATAGAAACAAAAACTCAACATTTTGCTGTTTTCATCGCTATCTATGTTACTTATTATCATTGGTCAAATTTAACATATTTTATAGAGATGCAAACGCAATTATAGTTAACATATTTTCCAGATCTTTTTGCCATTGGTTGCGCTGTATCTATACTTTGACAATGTTACCACTTTAAAACATAAGCAGATAGCGACGCAAATATTGTTTTTCTTGTCAGTTTAAATAGTAGCAACTTAACAGCACTTTGCATGTATTACGTTTAATCAATGTTGATTTCTTTTATAATTAGAAAGTATTAGTACTGTATTAATTAAGATCAGAACATTTTATAATTTATTTTAATTCTTGGAATATGTTTACATTTATTTACCTAATTTCGTAACGTAATATCAATATTACAATACTAAAAAGCGTGTTGTAATGAGTTTTATTACGATACAAGTGCTGTAATTTTGACAGTAAAACAAACAGTGAAATCTAGAATTTATTGAACATTGAATCAACCTACTTACGGTAAGAACAAAACATGATTGTCAAAATTAAAAATATCAATTTTACAATAATAGCTGTTTGCCACTTGGTTCACTTAAATCAGTTCAGATAAATTTGACACATGACTAAATGAACTGAATTAAGCATTCTGATGCACTTATTGGGATGAATTACTTGAAAGTAAATTAGTATAAGTAATTCTAGTACTGGAAATAAAGTCAGCAAAGTAATCCGGCGAAATAAATAAGTAATCTGGTTCAGTAAATGCAAGTTAGATCTGATCCAAATGGCAAATGAAATACGCCATTAGTTTCTCATATCATGAAATTACGTAAAACATTGTACGATATACGTATTGTAATATACAATACTCGATGGGTAATCCAAGTCGGCCTACGACCCCGGCCGGCAATTTTTTCCATCTCGTACCATGATACATTACAATACTTATATCGTAAATAATTGTTACAACACGATTGTTATTAATTGAAATTTTGAGATCGTTTTTACGCAGAAAAGTCGAACGTATACATCTTGATCTATAAGATACCTAATTGGTTTTATTAATTTAATAGCAATAATCAAATATCTATGGTGGAATTCTATGTATTATAGATCCAAATCTGTAAATTAGAAATAATTTTTGAAAAAGCAATGAGCGTTCGCCGGGATTTGAACCCAGAACCTTTCATTCGCATGATGACTGCACTAACCAATTGAGCTACAAACACTCGGCGAATACTCATGCTTTTTCGTGCAATCTTTAGTTGAAGAAATGTAAAGTGACATGGGTTGCGTCAATTCGTTACAAGTCAACAACCTAGTATGCGTTGGATGATATTCCCTGGGTGAAGTTATTATAAGAATTTGTTTATTGACAAATTGTCTGTTGGTAATTATTAGAAATAATTTTTGAAAAAGCAAAGCTAAAGATTGCTCGAAAAAGCATGAGTATTCGCCGAGTGTTTGTAGCTCAATTGGTTAGAGCAGTCATCATGCGAATGAAAGGTTATGGGTTCAAATCCCGGCGAACGCTCATTGCTTTTTCAAAAATTATTTCTAATAATTACCAACAGACAATTTGTCAATAAACAAATTCTTATATAAATCTGTAAATGATGAACAAAATCGCCACGAAATTGATGTCATTTTGAAATATTTTCTACTTATCATCAAATATTGATACGTTTTTCTTCATTATTTACACATTTATGGGATCTATAAACTTGTAGAATTTTCACAGTATTCCACAACTAATTTCATTGAAGTAGTGAATATATAGAACGAAGTTAGCATATATAAATATAACCAAGTTATTCCAAATGAATAAGGTTTTAAATTGAATGCATAAATATTATAATGAAGAGTTGTCGTGTTATTTATAAAGAGATAATGGATAAAATTCAAATTAAAAACAAATTACAAAAAGAAAAATATTGTAAGAATTTAACACCAAATAATAATTTCCCCATGAGGGCGGCTTTGTTCGTCCGTCACAGCACTCTAGTCAAGAGCGTTACAAGAGTGAAACACAGTTTTTCAGCCTGAGGCCAACATAGCTAATCGATTTGATGCATAACAGCTACAACATCATATCCTTCGGCACCTTCACACCTCGGCAACAGTAGCTCCAACCTCACCAAATAAAAAATACCATCATCATTCGTGCCGCTTGCAGCTTTTATACCTACCACCTACCGCCAGGCCGTGCTTTATTCGCCCGAAATTGAAATCATAACACCAAAACGTCCGACGACAAAAAATTCCGAAATGTGCTAAGATCATTCTGTGATTCATCGACTTGATATCGCATCGATGATTTCCCATTTTTTGTTGGTTGTAACGTATTTATTGAGAAACAATTCTGCAAGCGTGCAAGCCTTCGACAAATTCTTACTGGGAGAATCGAACAAAGCAAATTATTTTAAACTTCATTTTGAATTTGACAGCTGCGAGATTTAGTTCTATCTGTTTTTTAATTAATTACGGATAGAACTCGGGTATAAAGACAATGTTTTAGAAGTATTCTCGCTTGTAACGACGAATGCTTACCAGAAAATAAGTTAAAAAATTTATAACGGCAAAATTTACTTCTTTTTGTTTAGGTTTTGTACATAAGCATTTATTTTCAGATACAAATTTCAATATTGCAATTTATGTAAATAGAGAGTGATCAAAAGAAATTGTTACAGTTGGCAATAAAAAAAAATACTTGAAATTGGTAAGCCTGATACATAAATTCATTTCCCGCTGTTGACAGTGACATTTAAAATTTAAATTTGAGTACAATTATTATTACATTTATTTCTAAAGTATTTGTATTACTTAAAAAGTCAAAATTATATTAGCTGTCAGACTCCTGACATAACCTATTTGTATTTATTAGAAATGTCAAATAGCATTTCCGCCTTTATCTGACGTTGTGCCAAATGTGGAATAAAAAGATCTCTGGAATTGTATTGCCAACTATAACAATTCCTTTTGATCATCCTGTACCTATACAAATAGAGTATAACGGCTGGAATAGATTGGAACAAGTTGCTAAAAATTCAAAGGTTTTATTCGTGGAATAAGCTAGCTATGAGCCTTACTAAAAAATCAATTTCTAGTTTTATAGTAAAAGATTAAATACTAGCTGTGACGTATGTTGTTATAACATTATTGTTGTTGATGTTTTGGTTCTAATGTGGACCATTATTAAAATAACAGGCTACATAAATAAACGAATAAAATAATTTAGTATATTTTTTATTCAAATTTATATTTTTAACATTTGTTTTTTGTTTTATCAAAAATGTACTAAATTATCATTTTGTTACTATCTATAGGCGTATTCTATTTGCCATTTGGATCAGATCTAACTTACATTTACTGATCCAGATTACATATTTATTTTGCTGGATTACTTTCCTGACTTTATTTCCAGTACTAGAATTAATGATTCTAATTTACTTTGCTTGATTCAGTTCATTTAGTCATGTGTCAAATTTATCTGAACTGATTTAAGTGAACCAGTTGGCAAATGGAATACAGCTAACATGTGTTTGTTTATTTCATCTTATACTTGTTGCTGTTTTGATGATGATGCACACTAGGATCAAAACGTCAACAATAAAAATATGTAACAATATACATTACAGTTAGTATTTACTTATTTCCCAATTACTAGTTTTGTTTGCTATATTCCGTCATAAATGAAAATATCAAGTGATCGAAAAAAGGTCTCTTGACCGAAAAGTGAACTTGACATTTCTTGTAAAATGTGTATTTCGATATTACAATACGTAGTAAACTAGTACTAAATTAATGAAATATATTTCTTGCACTATTGATATTTTAAATAATAACGCGTTCATAGTGGCGAAAATTGGAACTACGACAAAGATACAATTTGCTGCTAACCTAATAATTATATACTTAAGAATAAATTACTGGTAATAAAACTAATATTTACAATAAAGAAACTAATGAAACTATAATTAATTAATATTATACCAAAAGAACTAATTTTGAATAAGAAAAACCTACAATATTAAAAGAACCTATGTACTATATATTTAATTTATATATTTTCTAGATACCACATTTACCCTTAGGGTGTCGTTAATTTATACCTAAAGTTAACTATAAATATAAATACTATAATTAACAACAACACATAACTATATTGTATTTAATAAAGAAACATCAATAGCCAACACAAAATAAAAAATTGAAAGTGTACCTTTGTCTCAAGTTTGACATACCGTGTTCAACGCCATCTCTTAGTAGTTGAATATCCCATTAATAGCAAGTTGTATCGCTAAAAGTTATTTAAATAAATAAAAGCCTATCAAATGTTTGACAACAATATAAACTATTTCATATGACATTGCTCTTATATTTTTAAACTTTTGGCAATCAAACTGGCAACCTGTTTAGTTTTCGTATAATAGCAGCATGTTTGATTAGTTTCCAAAACAGCTGAATAATTTATAAATTAGCTATAGATATGCAAGACTAAATATGAATTTATTATTCATATTTCGTAAGATAAAACAAAAAGGCGATATTATATTTTAACGTGGTTCTTGTAGAAGTTATATAGATATGTTCCCAAAAAATGACATCGAGAACATATAAATAAATAAATAAATAAATATATCATCACGCCTTCTATCCATTACTGGGTGTGGCATTCTGCCGCAGCAGATCTCGGTAAGAGATATATTTTTGCGCGAGAAGTGCGGTTACCAGCCGTCAAATCACGGCCCCCAAAGAAGTTAGTGGAGGGGGAGCCACAGGAGTAGTATTAATGTGGTAAAAATGTTTGTCGCCACTGGGAATCGAACCTGGGTTCTCAGTATCCACAGGCCGACACGATAACCACTGTGCCACCTACTCCCTAAATAATAATAATAATAAATGTTTATTTGTCAACGGCCATGGCTGCACTCGTTGGAACTGATCTATGCGATAACGCGAGTTAAGTAACATTGCGCGCGGGTAGTACTTGGATGGGTGACCGTCCAGAGAAAACCCGCGTTGCTGTTGACCATAATACCTAAAACGCAGATCAGGGCGTAATGGCGGCATATGACCTAAGTAGTTGGTACGCCAAAGAAGCCACAAAAAAAAATGTTTATTCAAATGATATAGGAAAAGTACAAAAAGTACATGAATGCAATAAATATTACACACAGTGAAACGTTAATATATGAATTCATATTTAATCAACAAGCATCACAATTAAAAACTGCTCTCGAAAAATATTGTATCATCACGCCTTCTACTCATTACTGGGTGTGGCACTCTGCCGAAGCAGATCTCGGTAAGTGATATATTTTGCGCGTGAAGTGCGATTACCAGTCGTCAAATCACGGCCCCCAAAGATGTTAGTGGTGGAGGAGCCACAGGGGTAGTTTTTGAAATTATGAAAATTGTTTGTCGCCTGTGGGAATCGAACCAGGGTTCTCAGGATCCACAGGCCGATTTCATACCACTGAGCTAGTAAATTAAATAAATAAGAAAAATAGGAAAAAAACTTTCCATCACTTGTCACAAATCCCACAAAATTTACAGCACATTTGAATCAACTTATCAGGTCATCATCAAACGGCTGGTCAGTTCAGCTTTAACCATAGACGCGTTTCGTCCTTTATATATTATAAATTAATAGAATAAATAAATTTAGAATAATTAAATGAGTTTTAAATCTGGAGAATGTAAATATTTGTAATTTTCTTATTTATACATTAGCGTATATAATGGTGAATGTCCTGAGAAAAAGATAAAAATCGTTTGTGTCATTGTTTTTATAATAAATTGATTTCTGCTTCGTAAAACATATAACAACTTTGTTGTCAAATAAATAACAAATGAATAATGTGTCTTAAAGTATAATTTTCCAAACTATGGAGAAGTCCCAGCCTAATTTCCATGATGTCCGCTTGAGAAATAATTGGCCTTTTTATTAATAACCGTAGGAGAACCCGTTCCTAATTAGTTTAAATTAAATATTTGAAACTTTTAAAAAATGACAGTCGTTAATAAAATCAATATATTTGGTATGTTTCCTGTCTAATGACAATGGTCGAGCGCTCGAGACAATATGTGTGGACAGTGTTTATGTATAATAAAAATGACATATTTATAGCGTCGTGGTTTAATGATCAACGTGGCTGTGCCCACTTTTCGAACCGAATCCACGGCATTCTAGATATCAAATATAATTCTGGCTGTGGCAAGCAATGGCTTGCTTGGATTCTTTTTATAATGATTTTGTGTTATCTCAAATATTTCTTTCTTACCATGGGAGACTGTTTTTGTTGTCTGGCTACCTTAAAATGGCCTTAATAATTTTTGGGTGATACACAAGTATTTTTTCTTTTATTTGTCACAAGATGACGCGGCTGCTCAGGTATTTATAATTTATAAAAAGACGATAATTATAATTGACAGGTTTATACAATTTTTGGGTGATATACAGAATATTTGTTTTTATTTACCAAGGAATGACGTGGCCTTTTAGTTATTTTTAATTTAAAAATAAACTTCGTAATTGTAATTGACAAGTATTAATTATTATTAAACCATTTTTCGGTTCTTTCTCATGATATTTAGAGAATTAAATATAGTGAGACATTGATATTTATCTAACTGCCAATTAATTTGATTTGTTCAGTGTTAAACATGTTAGAATAAAATAGAAAGTATAACATCATCATCATCTACTCAAATTTAGAATTTATCTAAGCATGTTCAGCCAGTGTTTCCAAAACTACATTCCTTTAGATAATGTTTTAATTATTTTTTACGTGAATATATATTCTTGTTTAACCTTTATCATTAATAATAAGTTTGAGAAATACTGGTGAAATAAAATATCACGACCAACCAAAATTTTAACAAAACTAAATTCCGTTGTACTTTTAAAGGTGTTAATTAATTTTCATAATTTGAAAAAGCTATCCCTGTGGCTCCTCCACCACTAACATGTTTGGGGGCCGTGATTTGGTGACTGGTAACCGCACTTCACGCGCAAAATATATCACTTACCGAGATCTGCTTTAGCAGAGTGCCACACCCAGAAATGGGTAGAAGGCGTGATGATATATTATTATTATTATTATATTATAATTAATTTTAAAACTGATTTTTTTTTTGGTAATCCTGAATGAACTTAATAAACGAAAATATTTGTAGCATTATTAATAACAGTAACATAATTAATCATGTAGTTTCAAATCTATAAAATAATGATAAATAATGTTTGAAATCACAGATTAATTCTGCTATTTACATAACAAGTGCACGAAGACACACTTTGCATATGAGCGCAATTTTAAAGCACGAGGGAAGCGAGTACTTTAATTTGCGCGAACGGTGCAAATAACGTCTACGTGCACGAGTTTTATACAAGGTTTTTTGTAACGAGCAAAAATTATATAACCGATAGTGACAAAAGTTATTAAATATGAAGCGTGAATTATATTGATGGTTAAGTATGCCATGATTTGACATTTGTTATTTGAAAACAAATTGTTTATTTTTCTCGTAAATCACTAAAATATTATCAAAATTTATATCATTCTAATGATATTACACGAGAACGATGTTTTACGGTGTTGCTATGGTTTGTTTGTTGATTGCTTGCACATTGTTCTACGTTATTTAAAAATATTTCACTAATTTCAAGACAATTTCTTCAAAATCGTCTAGACTAGAATACTACAGTGAGTGATTCTTCTTTATCATAAACACCTGCAAAGATAATTGAAGCTCCAGATCATGCTATGTTGCATCTATTTTCGACAATGGCAATCAACCTGGTACTTCTAAAGCCTGCGAAATTGTTGTCAATAATATTACTGTTAATAATATCAACAGGTACGGAAGAAATCAATGTTTCTTTAGACAGTACAAAAGTTTCTACTTTACATTATGTCAATATAAGCAACTGTAACAACTGTGTTACTTAATCTTTAAATAAAACCATTTATCGATATATTTCACTTTGTTCGGTTCTTTTTATTAGTAGTCTACAGATTTGATATACTGCAATTTACGGTTATGTTTATAACCGTCAAAATATACTACTGCATATTTACTAGCGCTGGTTCACCGTATCTTCTTCTATAAGCGTCTGTGGTCAAAATATGAATTCCGCACTCGACGCGAAATTTAAATTGCTCTCAAAACAACTTTCTTTTGACAGTTTCTTTGCTTACAGAAACACACTTGGTCTGCATTCATCTACTATCCATACGTAACCAAGGCAATAATAGTTACGTAATAACAAAGAAATCGCACAGTTGTAGGAAAACCTTATTTTGAATGCAGCGAGTACAAAAGTATTTAATAAACGTTTAATGTTCAGTTGTCTTTCATAATGACGGGAGAACAGAAACCGCATTAGGTTTATTATCTCAAGAAAATGATTACAACATAAATGAACCAGAAAAACTGATCGTGCACTGAGAATACTAAATTGCGTCTATGTAAATATACGACATTCAGAAGCAAATAAAATTTCTAGAATGCTTGAAATGCTTTTTAATATTTCTCATTAGGCCTAGCTGAGAACCTTTTAAAATTTATTAATTAATCATTTTGCAGATATCATATTTCAAATACTTCAATGAAACAGTGATCAATTAAAATTTACTTTTATTTTTAATCACTGCAACTTGGTGTGTCTCTACTTGTTAGTATTTGCAATTAAAATTAGCAGCGCCACACACAAACTAATTATGAACTAACGCAGGACAGATGAATATCGAATCAATTATAATGAATAAAAGGTTTTTTTTAGTTGGATTTAGTTGTAAATTTATTGTGTAATGTAATATTGACAGTGATTGACAGCTAAGAAATATCTGCCTTGCGATAGTTAGAAAAACTGCCACTTGCGGCGTACCGCGTAACTTGAATTACAAATTGTTAAAGGTAGATAAGTATGCGTGAAATAATTCCAGACAGCATTTGTAATGGAATCTTATTATTTATTTATTTACTTATTTATTTTTAGTTCGGCAGCATAATGGTGTGGGTAGCGTTACGGCATCTTAAGATGCAGAGTTAGAATTCCACTCATGTTTAAATATATGAACTAGGTACCACACTGCGGGTCGGTAAATCCAGTCCCTGTACTGTAATTGGGATTAAGTTCCTGTTGTACAGAGTAGCAATAATAAATAAATATGGCATAAGGATCTCGGTAGTATCGAGTCGGCCTATGGATTTGAGAACCTTGGTTCAATTCCAACTGCCGACAAAAAATTTCAGTAATAATATAACGAGAGAGTGAGAATAAATTGAAAATAATTCAACAGATCTTTCGAAAACTTGTTGCCTGGCAAAAGTCTCAAAAGCCCGTAGGGTTTGAGTGGCTATTGCCAAATGGCAACAAGTTTGAGAAAGATACTGGAGAATTATTTTCTAATTTATCGTACTCTCGAGTTATATTTAATTAGATGATTTTTTGACTTAGCTGTTGAGGTCGATTCATCCAACTTAAAAGATTTTGAACTGGGTTCATATCGATTGATTACATATTAATGTATTCTTGGAAGTTGTTTCCAAAATTTGTTGGTGTATTTCTGTATCTAATGCCTATGGCACACTGGTCGAGGAGCTCATCGATGAAACAACAGAACGCACCCTGACTGATAAAAATACAAACAGGAAAGATTACCACAAAGCAAAACCAAAATGTCAGCCCACGCTAACATGAAAAGACACAATAATACGTGTGAAATGAGACACAATTGTTTCATTGAAGAACTCCTCGATGGAAATAGAGGAGCCTCTATTTTTCATTGATGACGGGTGCGTTCTGTTGTTTCATCGATGAGTTCCTCGACGCTCATTGATGCTCCTCGACCAGTCTGCCATTGGCATAAAATACAACTAAATCGACTTTTTTTTTACACATTTTACTTGACGCATTGATAGTTTTAAATAATTATTTGACAACTACCTATCATTTGTCACAAACAAAAAAGCATCTACAGGGATTATTCCCGGGAATAATCACGAGAGATTTATTCTCAGTATAATAATGACAGGATTGGTTAAAATGCAGGCACGTGACATACAATGAAGCATTTCATTGGTTTTGAGAAACGTCAAAAAATAATCATCACATTAAAATTATTCCTGTGATTCATCGTCCACTAACATCTTTGAGGGACTGTGATGTAACATCACTGACGTTACGGCTGGTAAGCGCACTTCATGCGCATAAATATAGCACTTACCAAGATCTGCTATGACAGAGTGTAACACCCAGTAATGGGTAAAAGGCGTGACGTTATATTCCTTTGAAATAGTGATTAGAGAGGGGAATAAGATGTAAAATGATGCATTCTGTGGATGAGTGAGTTTAGTGAGTGAGAATTTAATAAAAGATATTAAATCGCAGTGCGCCGTGTCTTGATTAAAACCAATTCGAATCGAGTGAACTAAGTGACGTTTTAATTTTCGAACTGTGAAATTATCAATGGTTAGTAATTACACAGGCGGCTTGTTCGAGTTCCGGATTATCATTTCGCCATATTAAATCCGTCGGCAGCGGCGGCCATTTTGTTCGAACGCAGCGCAACCCTTTCCATATCATAATCTCATTAGAACGGTGTCTGTTATAACCGGTCATGCATACACAAACACTTTGGCCTGGTGGGGGTTAAACAGGGGTAAACGTTACGCAATCGGGCAATCCCCTCCACCAACCCCCAGCCAGCGCTACCGCTGCCGCCGCCACTGGCAGATCAAAGCGCAAGTTATGACGCCCGCTGGCCGAATGTTACACATGCCCGTAATAATAACGTAAAACGCAATTAAATAGCGCCCTCTTTGAAATCTGATTTCTGGTTTGTTTCTCTCGGCCCCGCCACTGCCGCACCCTTTCCTCGCGTGGTGGTTGCCGGTTGCACCCCCAACCCTCAAAACGAGGAGATCGACCCTTGTTTTTACTTGCTCGAAAACTCACTTCGAACTGATTCGCCCAATGCAATTACAGAATTTAATATCTAACACGCCAATTTAAAAGTTTTTAAAAGTCACTTTTAACTAATGCGAAAACAGAAAGATATTTTTTTATTGTTTTAAAAAATTTCCTGCTTTTCTAATTCGTACCGTGACTTGAGCAGGGCCGGATCTAAGAGTCAAAATATTAAATAATACTAAAATATTAAGCTACATCCATAAATCGAAATTAGTTTTTGATTTAGGCTTTATGTTTTAGTGTGTTTTTAGGTGCCATTCACAAATAGTTTTGCTTTTGTCGATCTAAGTTAGTAGTGACATCTATCATAAATTTTAGAATATCGGCTATACTCAGAAGATCGGTAATACAGTAACTGCAACTGTCAGATGTGCTAAGTTACACATGATGTCATATGTTGTTTGTTTACTTTCGTATTTTTTGGAAGAGCAAAATAAATATTATCATAATAAGAAAGTAGGTATTAAAATCTTGTTTTTATTTTTATTAATTTTCACACTCGAATAAAAACAAACTTAGGTTATTGTCAATGCGAAGGATGATAGAAAGAGACAAGTATATATCACTACATAATTCTACTCTTCGTCCTATTGGTCTATTCCTAAGTATAAAACGTAAAACTAAAACATAAGTTTGGAGTTTGCAAACTTTTGTGTTAAAACCAAAACTAAATAATAATTTGTGGATGGCTGCATAAGATAACATGTCTACAAGGTTATTAAAACAAAAATGGAAAACATAAAACAAAAACTAATTTCGATTTGTGAATGTAGCTTAAGTAAATATTAATTATTAATTTAAAAAAATAAGATTTATCTATGCAAATGTGTTGAAAAATCTGCCAAAACTTCGATTGAAATAATAATACAAATTCTTTTCACTTATTTTATTATTTTCTTTCATCGTAACGCCATCTGTTGTCGATCAGTTTAACTTCACCTGATATGTTAGAAGTGTACGTTATACTAACATATCAGTGTATGTTATTTTCAACTTTCGTAGTAGTTTATGATGTTGTTATGGTAACTTTCATAAGTGGTCGTTTAAAAATGTGTTTTAACCAATCCTATCATTATTATAGTAAGATTAATAAAGCTATTGTAATTATTTCCGAGAATAATCAATGTAGCTTTTGTTTGTTTGATAAGTTTCAGATAGATAGTTGTCAAATAATGATTTAAAATTGTCAACGCGTAAAATTTAATTCTTAAAATGGGAGTAAAAAATTATCTTTAACAGCCAGATTCATAAAACGGATTAACGCTAACACCGTTTTTAATATTATCTATAACTCTGTTTCAAATTAAAACAGATTAAAGAAATGAACTAAATTTGATGCTAATTAACTCTCTTTTTAACTCAAGTTAGAAGAACTTGTTTCGTACATTGGAAAGAGAGTTAAAAACGAAATAAAAACTGATGTTAGCGCTAATCCGCTTTATGAATCTGCCTGTTAAATATTACTGGAGAGTTCGATAAAGTAGAAAATAATTCTTTAGTTTCTTTGTTATAGTTGTTGCCATTTGGCAATAACCACATGAGCCCTATGGAAATATTTTCAATTTATCCTCAGTCTCTTGTTATATTATTCCAATAAATATTCCAAATAAATATGATAGCAAATTTAATTTTATATATCTTTCAGTTCAGTCATTGTTCTCTAAAATAATTTAGGAATATCTGTCAACGGAAAATATAAACTAATATTTTCTTTTCAGAATGTGCCAAGATCTTTTAAAAATGCTTTGGAAATCTTAAATATTTGTATGGTACTAAGTATACATGAAAAATGTTTATTGGAGTAAGAAAACAAAGTAAAAATAGTCCGTAATTATCTTCATTCTAATGTTCATATAAAAAGTGTGTGTCAGATATTTTTAACTTGGTTATACTTATAACTAGGTGTTTGTTTTGTGGAGTGACATTTTATTTTATAAGTGGGGACAAGCCAATCTGAAATTATCTACTTAACACAATGTTTACAAGCTCGCTAGATAAGCGTCAACATAACGTGCTTGTGGCTGGTAAATAATTTCCTCTATGAATATGACTGCTAATGATTTGTTTTGATTACTTCTTCCGGTTGTAGCGGAGCGAAACAAAAAAAACATCATCTGAACTGTGACGCCTAACTGTTAAGTAATTAATTTTTAAAAATTATATCTGTTATGCTTTTGTTCAACAAATCTAGCATTTAAATCTAAATTCAGAAACACATGCTAAGCATTTAACGCCACAGAATTGTGGCATAATTTAAGCCTGTTTCCTGTATTTAATTTTAGAAATAATTTTGTAGACAAATGAAAATATCATCACCTAGTTCTTTCTCTCTTTTTTAAAACAGTGAAACACAAATTAATATTAATGTTTTCTAAATAATTTTAATGACAATGCTTTGTTGCTCTACAAACAAAGGAAATACTCAGTAATAATATAACAAGAGAGTGAGAATAAATCGAAAATAATTTGACAGATCTTTCGAAAACTTGTTGCCAGGCAATAATCACGAAAGCCCGTAGGGCTTGAGTGGCTATTGCCAAATGGCAACAAGTTTGAGAAAGATACTGGAGAATTATTTTCTAATTTATCCAACTCTCGAGTTATATTTAATTAGATTATTTTTTGCCTTAGCTGTTGAGGTCGATTTATCCAACTTAAAAGATTTTGAACTGGGTTCATATCGATTGATTACTTATTAATGTATTCTTGGAAGTTGTCTTCAAAATTTGTTGATGTATTTCTGTATCTGAAATACAACTAAATCGATTTATTTCACACATTTTAAATGACGCGTTGACAGTTTTAAATAATTATTTGACAACTATCTATCATTTGTCACAAACAAAAAAGCACCTACAGAGAATATTTCCGGGGAATAATCAGAAGAGCTTTATTCTCAGTGTAATAATGACAGGATTGGTTAAAACGCAGACACGTGACATACAATGAAGCATTTCATTGGTTTTGAGAAACATAAAAAAATAATCAGTAATAATATAACAAAAGATTGAGAATAAGTTGAAAATAATTTGACAGATCTTTCGAAAACTTGTTGCCACACTGCGGGTCGGTAAATCCAGTCCCTGTACTGTAATTGGGATTAAGTTCCTGTTGTACAGAGTAGCAATAATAAATAAATATGGAGTAAGGGTCTCGGTAGTATCGCGTCGGCCTATGGATTTGAGAACCTTGGTTCGATTCCAACTGCCGACAAAAAAATTCAGTAATAATATAACAAGAGAGTGAGAATAAATGGAAAATAATTTGACAGATCTTTCGAAAACTTGTTGCCAGGCAATAATCACGAAAGCCCGTAGGGCTTGAGTGGCTATTGCCAAATGGCAACAAGATTGAGAATTATTTTCTAATTTATCCAACTCTCGAGTTATATTTAATTAGTTTATTTTTTGACTTAACTGTAGAGGTAGATTCATCCAACTTAAAAGATTTTGAACTAGATCCATTTCGATTGATTACTTATTAATGTATTCTTGGAAGTTGTCTTTAAAATTTGTTTGTGTATTTCTGTATCTGAAATGGAACTAAATCGATTTTTTTCACACATTTTACTTGACGCGTTGACAGTTTTAAATAATTATTTACTACCTATCATTTATCACAAACAAAAAAGCACCTACAGATATTATTCCCGGGAATAATCACAAGAGTATTATTCTCAGTATAATAACGACAGGATTGGTTAAAACGCATAAACGTGATATACAATGAAGCATTTCATTGGTTTTGAGAAACGTGAAAAAATAATCAGGTGTATAATAATATTGTCTACGTTTTCTGAAATGATTTTTATAATTATTGTCATTACCTTTAGTTAGCCTTCATTGTAGTTTATATTATACGTGTATATTTTTATTGGAACTGTTCAAATTTATGGTTAAATTTTTGACGTCAAATGTACACATGTTTACTATGACGAATATTTGATGTTAAAGTAAATTAAAAACATCGTTGAAGGTTTAATGATTAATAAATAATTTTTAATTGCTCATCAATGGATTAATGTTTTTATAATCATGGCCTAAAGAGCTGTACATATTTATAATGGCATAAAAAATTTATTAATTAATAAAGATATAAATGACATGATTAGGATGAACCTCTACTAACTTTCAAACGCATCGTCAAACATGACATATGACAAATTAAAAATAAATAAAATATTACGTACTACAGGACAAGCTCAAAAGATTTTTGACATTTAAATATATGGTTAATTATTTATAAGAGATATAAATACTGGATGTAGTTACTTTTAAAACTGTTAATAAAATGGTATAAATAAAACATTAATCATGTTTCAAACATTTAAAAATATCAGCGTTATTTTAACATTTCAATTACGAGGAGAGCAAAAGATTAGAAATATGTAAGCTGATAGACTATTATGGGGTTCATAGCTTAGCGCTTAGATGATTGATTGCCGCACTATAGATCCGGGTTCGTATTTCAGTTTATTGAAATTCTGCTAACTTGTTTTTTGAAAGTAGGTATATCAAGATTTGACGACTATTAACCAGGGTTGAGAGATTTAAATCAAGTGATTTTTTTTTAAACCATTAATTTAAATCAAGATAACTAAATTTTATTTTATTTTATTTTTTTTTATTTATGTTACTCTGTACAACAGGAATTGACTCCCAATTACAGTACAGGGTCCGAACTCGCCGAGCCGCAGAGTGGTAGTAATTATAATTTCTAGCTTGAGTGGGACTCGAACTCGGGAAATACAAAAAAATCACAGTCAAAAAATGAAAACATGTTTTAATAAATCATAAATATTTGAATATGAAAATATAACAATTCAAATAACAAAAAAAAAATCAAGTAGAAACGTTTATTCATTTAGTGGTACATTATTATTAAAATGTTTAAATAAAAAGACCAGTTTTCTAGGCTTTTCAGTTCCTAGTCGATTTCTCAATTTTGTAGTCCAAATGATGAAAAAACTCGCTCAACACAAGCTGAAGACGAAGTGGCGCATAAAATTGATTTTATAATTTTCAATATTATATCTTTATTTGGTCCTAATTCATCTTTTTGGGACATCCACCATTCAACACTTGAAACGTTGTTCAGAATTTCTTTTGAAAACATTACACAATTCATAATATTTCAAAATTTAATTCAAAATACCCGTTTTTAAAAAAATCTAATTTAAATCAAAAAAATCTGATTTATAAATAAAAAAAATCGATTTTTTTGATTTTTTTTTTAAATCACGATTTTTATCCACCCTGCTATTAACACACAAATATTGCGATTACAATATAAAAGAATCTCAATTAGTCAGATGCAGTTGATTTTTTAAATTATAAATTTAATTTGGGGATACGAACTTTCAAATCTCAAAATTACAACCGATTTATGAAAAATATGTCGTATTAAATTTTGAATTTTCTAGTTTGGAATTTTGTACAATGTATATATTGCCTAGAATTTATACTTTGCTGGTTCTATATATTTAAATTAATTTTTAATTTAATTTTTGGCAGTACAAATGGCCATTACGATTATGCAAATTATTATGGGGTAGGTAGCTCTGTGATATTGAGTCGATATGTGGATTTGAGAACCCAGATCGATACCCGCAGCCGACGAAGGATTTTCACCACAATTTGCTGTGATTTGACAGCTAGTAACCGAACGTCACGCATATAAATATATAACTTACCGAAATTTGTTACGGTAGAGTTCTATATGTTCTATATAATGGGTAACAGGCGTGATGATATAAAAAAAATAAAAATAAATATATCATCACACCTTCTACCCATTACTAGGTGTGGCACTCTGCCGAAGCAGATCTCAGTAAGTGATATATTTTGCGCGTGAAGTGCGGTTACCAGCCGTCAAATCACGGCCCCCAAAGATGTTAGTAGTGGCGCAACCAGGATACTCAGGATCCAGAGGCCGACTTGAAATCACTGTGCTAGCTACCCCATAATATTATATATATATATATATATATATATATATATATATATATATATATATATATATATATATATATATATATATATATATATATGTATATACTAGATAATTCGTTTTTGGTAGTGCAAATGTCCATTAAAATTATGTAAATTATTGTGGGGTGGGTAACTCAGTGGTATCGAGTCGGCCTATGGATTTGAGAACCTGGGTTCGATTCCCACAGCCGACAAACAATTTTCACTACGTTAAAACTACCCCTGTAGTTCTCCCTGCAGTGACATCTTTGGAAGCTGTGATTTGACGGCTGGTAACCGCACTTCTCTTCAATGTATATCACTTATCGAGATCTACTACGGTAGAGTGCCACACTCTGTAATGTGTAAAAGGCGTGATGATATATTTATTTATTTTTATTTATTTACATGTAACTTCGCTTTGCTTTTATTTATTTAAACCAAGTTTAAAATTTAACTTTTGCTGATGCAACTAAATATAAAACTTTGAAAACGAGAAATAACTTATTTCACCGCGTATAACAATGATCTCTGTGACTAGCTGTGCTCTAACATTTTTGAAAATTGTGTTTGACAACTGGTAAATATAATTCATTCGCAAAAAGATATCACAACCGAAATTTTGCTTTAGCTTGTCAAACTCGCAGAAGTAAATAAAATCACTTGATAATATATTTATTATATTATTATTATTTCGTTTTATAAAAGTAACAGTAGAATTTAAATATATTGTAAAAATTATCGTGGCAAAAATTGTTATAATCTGTTGAAAAGCTTGAATGCAGGGAAAGCGAATGATGGGAGGTATCGAATGATATGACACCGGGAAAATGCGATATTTATTTGGGTAGTAATTACATTCATTAAAATTGCTCGCTGCAGTGAAACCAAAATATAACAAAAATAACACAAAACAAAATCAACAAATTCATTATTGAAACCTGAAAGCCGAAAGCCACACCGCAGTTTCAAATATCGCATCATTCGCCAGTCACTGGTCAGCGATGGTTTATTTTCACGCGCATACATCGCGATGTCAAATTTAGAACACAAAGAATTAAAATGAGCATTGGTGTGAAATGTGAATGGTTCATAGACTCCGTAGACTTCAAGTATATTTGGCATTTCCTGTCAAATTGTGTATTTATTTATGCGTTCGCCGGCATCGATTTGTGTATGTCTCCGTGTCAATCTCAGACTCAACTTGCGCTGAAGCTGAAGGAAACACCGCGAGACTACTCAGCCTCGGGGAATACTCCATATGCTCCTATATCACCGTACACTGTTCTTGCTTTTCTATTTCTTCTAAATTTAGACCTAAATACACTAATTTAACTCTACTATTTTAAGAATACCTACTGAATTTAAGTCATTTTTAAGTAAATACTATTTCTAATTTATATTTGTACCGTTCTCAACTACGTAATTATATCCAGAATACTTTAGACTATAAAATAAATAAATTTTAATTAAAGGCCCATGTCAATTGAGAAGGCAATTACAATTACAATAACAAATGAAATATGTTTTTGTTTTCTTGAGGTTGAAAATGTGAACGGTAGAAGCAAAATGATTGTTCTAGAAAGATTACTCGAAAAATATTAAAATGGAGAAGAACATTGCAATTATATATTAATAAGAAAAAGATGCAAGATGTTTCCATGGTTATAAGAAACGATCTCTAAGGGAAAGACGAATGCTAAATTCGGTCCAATGACACAATTAGCATTTCATTTCACTTGATCTACATTCAAGTCAATTTACCCATATCTAGGTGTAACAACTCTACATTTACAGATCTTAAGCTGGATATATAATAAAGTAATATAAGAGATAACGTAGTTGAAGTAAAGTAGGGAGTAACGCAAGCGAATTTGATGATTTATACTAAAAGTACAAGTTATTACCATCAACCAATCAATTAATGATAGAATTTCGCTATATTCGACATGTGTTATTTGAAACAAAAACATTAAACAATATCTTATCACACCTTCTACCCATTACTGGGTGTGACACTCTGCCGTGGCAAATCTCGGTAAGTTTATATATTTTTCGCGTAAGTGCGGTTACCAGTCTTGAAATCACGGTCCCCAAAGATGTTAGTAGGGGGGAGCCATAGGAGTAATTTTAATGTGGTGAAAATTGTCGGCTATGGGAATCAAACCCAGATTCTCAAACTTTGGAGGTCGTGATTTGACGACTGGTAACTGCACTTCACGCGCATAATATATCACTTATCGAGATCTGCTTCGGCAGAGTGCCACACCCAGTAATGGATAGAAGGCGAGATGATATATTTATTTATTTATTTTTATAATTTGAACTATGATATGTCAAATGGGTAACATTAGATAATTGAAATCTTTCGACGATTTATCATTCAGAGATTTATGAATTTCTACTATTGTATAACTTTGCGATTCATTTTATGTAACACAAAGTTTAAACAAGTACACGTTCAGATCTGACAGATAACAATTGATATTATTGATCACCGATTACTAAACTATCAGATGACCCTCTTCCAGGTTATGCAAAAATGCTTACTTCTGATTGGCCAGAGGTAAAGTGTTTCAGATAAGGCAAGGCAGAAAGATAAAAGTTGGTTATCTCTTTTACCTTACTTACTTTACTTTATTGTAAATCATTACTAGCTCTAGCACATGCTTACCTTTTTACGTTACTGATACCATTCGCGTTACCTCTTACGTTACTTCATTATAAATCCAGTTTTACTGTTAAAACAACCCTAATTATTTATATTATATTGTACTAGTGATTACAGTATTCGAATCCAGAGATTCGATGTTCACATTCCACTCAAGTTAAAAATATAGAAACTACCACACTGCGATTAGGTGAGTCCTATATTGTAACTAGGATTAAAATCATGTTGTACAGAGTAGCATAAATAAATAAATAATTTGTATATTTTATTGACCAATTGTGCTTGTCTGAAACATTTTAGAATTTACCAGAAATCGCTTGAGTTTATTGGGCGCAAATCCAGTCGAATTCTAATTTTATTATTAGAACATAAGAGGGCTCGAGCTTTGACAAATAAAAACCACTTTCAGCTATATTTTTATTTTGACAAAATTACAAGTTTCATGGGGTGGCTAGCGCAGTGGTATGAAGTCGTCCTGTGGATCCTGAAAACCCTGGTTCGATTCCCACAGGCGACAAACAATTTTCATAATTTCAAAAACTGCCCCTGTGGCTCCTCCACCACTAACATCTTTGGGGGCCGTGATTTAACTACTGGTAACCGCACCTCACGCGCAAAATATATCACTTACCGAGATCTGCTTCGGCAGAGTGCCACACCTATTAATGGGTAGAAGGCGTGATGATTTATTTATTTATTTTTACAAGTTTCATAGTTTATAAAATCCAAATTTCCAAGTACTAGCAGATCTGACATTATTGCCAAGTCTATATCAAACAATTCGTGTTACAAAAATTAAAACAATTTTTTTTGTTTAAAATTCTGTAGGTATTCATTTTAAAACCGGACGTTTCTGAATACTTGTTATACTTTTATATTTATTTCATATTATTATTAGTTTGATTTCCACAGCCGACAAACAATTTTCACCACATTAAAATTACCCCTATGACTCCCTTTCCACTAACATCTTTGGAGGCCAAGATTTGACGACTGGTCACCGCACTTCACGCGCATATATCATACATATCACACCCAGTAATAGATAAATGGCGTGATGATATCTTTATTTTTTTTATTTAAGTACAACAAAAATTTGTAATACTAGTAATAAAGGTAATAATAAGCAATGATCTCCATTCAGAAATATTCGAAATGTGGCCTAATAAGAAAGAATGTGTCCTCTTGGCATAATTTTTCATTGGAATCTTCCGAAAAAGGGGCCAATGTCTTGAGTATTATCTAATGCAATTCTAAGATGTAAACAACCGGTTTTAATTATGTTAAAGAACCTGAATCGAATTTCAAATCCAACTATAAAAGACAGAAAGTGAAATTTACATTTCATTCATTTCAACCGTTACTACTCAGTTTCGTAAACTAAACATTTCCTTCCTCAATATCCGTTGGATCGACAAAAAAAATCAGAATAGATTCACCAAAGTTGTCGCTTAGAACATTAGAAAACAAGTTTCGCTAATGGAGACATATCTACATTTATTTTGCAAATTAGTTGCGAACGAACAAAGATAAAAAGATTCACTATTTTTAGCCGCGATAACATGTTCATAAATATGGCTTTTACAAGATTCTATCTAACTTCAAATTGAAGAAATGACAGAAAATTAATTTTTATTTGTCTTCAAATATTCAGACACATCTCTGCTAATTTCCACCTATAACTTATGTATTTTATAGCAGGAGATCGATTCTAATTCATAGCAAGCAAATATTAAGTTGAATGACGTATTTTGATGACGTCAGACGACTTAGTTAAATTTCTATGGAATTTATTTTCTACTGTTGGTTACAAAGATCAGACTATATATTTTGATGTGGTATTTCTGAAAAACTTGTTGCCGCTTTTTGTGATTATTTATTGTTAACAAGTCCACTTTGTTGATTGAAATCGTAACTATGTTTCTATATTTAGTATTACTTATTAAAATAACCTAACTTTTCAAAACACGGCACTGCTAAACGTACGAATAGGATGTAGCGACTGAGTTAGCGACTGGTTCAAAGCAGTTGCTAGCAGCAAGTCGCTACAAAATGTTTAGTCGCCAATAATGACGTCACACGTAAGTTACATTTTATCCCGCAAGGTGGCTACACTATCGGTAGCGACAATAAATGACGTCAAGCCAGTCGCTACAACTGGTGGCTACGAATTAGAATCGGTCTCCTGAATACAGCTAATATTTATTTATACGTTTTACGTAGGTACGAATAGAAATGATAATTTAATTCATACGATGTTACTGTTAAATATCATAATAGTACAAATATGTACCAGGTTTAATACTATAAAAGAAAACCAATCAAAATAAAATCCTAAAATTAAAAGAAAAAGTGTATTTGAGAAAGAGATCATAAATGCTTTATTTCAAATATATTTTTATAATTGCAACACTAAAATATCTAGTTATAATTATGAAATACCAAATACTATCTCCTTTGCTAATACTAATGTACCCATTACTGGGTGTGGCACTCTGCCGAAGCAAATCTCGGTAAGTGATATATTTATGCGTGTGAAGTGCGGTCCAGGCAACATTTTTTATTTCAGAAACAAATTCTTGTGAGTTCGTCTCTGTCCAGTGCCCTAAAATCACCTGTCTCCAAAAATCCGACAGTTTGTCACCCGCCATAAATTTCATTTTCCTTCGGCTGTCTCACAAACCAGCACTAAAATTCAACCTAACCTAACTTAAACCTTTCCGTATACAGGCTGGCCTTCGTAGGCATCTAACAATAGATATTAAATTATTTGAGAACTACATGCTTCAAACAAAAATCTATTTATTTATGCTACTCTGTATTTAATCTCAATTACAGTACAGGCCGGACTCACCGAGCCGTAATGTGGTAGTTCATATATCTTGAGTGGGATTCGAACTTGTGATCAACGGATTTGAATGCCGTACTACCGGTAAAAAATCCGCAGAAAATGTAATTCTGCATTTAGATTAATTAATCTATTAATTTAACTCATTTACAAACTGCAAGAATTAAGATTAAAGATCAGGTAATATTCCAATTTTACAATATCACTAACATCTTTGAAGGGCAAGATATGATGATTGCTACACGCAGTAATGCATAAAATGACATAATGATAATATTAGTTTTAGAATTTAGTTAAATATTTCAAATGAGGTAGAAACTGTATAATTTATGTGGAGAATTTTTACTAAAAATATTCTTAGAAACGTTCATTATAATTTAAGAAAGTAAATAAATAAATATAAATATATCATCACGCATTTTACCCATACATGGGTGTGGCAATTTACCGAAGCAGATCTTGGTAAGTGATATATTTATGCGCGTGAAGTACGGTTAGCAGCCGTCAAATCACGGCCCCCAAAGATGTTAGTGGAGGGGGAGCCACAGGAGTAGTATTAATGTGGTGGAAATGTTTTTTTGTAAACAAGTTTGTTTATTTTAAATAACATTATAACTGGAGTACCAACATTATAGTAATAAACTAGTGGAATATTCCCAAGAAATTGTTGATGCAGCTTCTGAAGCTGTTCTAAACTTATTACCAACAAAATCTAGTAAGTTTTATGATGCAGCTTAACATATAATCGCTTCAGAGAATGGTGTGCCAAAAAAGGCATTGATTTATAGGAAAACGTAATATTGGCGTATTTGAAAGAAAAATCTAAAAATTACAAATTCTTTATATTCTGGGTTCAATACACCCTGGTAAGGTCATATCTTCTAGTCAACGACAGCTGTGACAAGCAAATATTCGAATAAAATTAATATCAATAATTATGCTTCAGTATTTTTTACTATAAAATAAAAATAAATAAATATATCAGCACGCCTTTTACTCATTACTAGGTGTGGCACTCTGCCGAAGCAGATCTCGGTAAGTGATATATTTATGCGCGTGAAGTGCGGTTACCAGCCGTCAAATCACGGCCCCAAATATATTATTTGTGGGGGAGCCACGGAGCCACGGGGTTATTTTAAATTGGTGAAAATGTTTTGTCGGCTGTGGGGATCGAATCAGGGTTCTTTGAATCCACATGCCAACTTAATACTACTGAGCCATTACCCCATTTATTATTATTATTATTATATTTTTTACTATGCTATACTATAATAAATAATTTATTAGGTTTTTATTTGTTTCATTATACTACAAAATAATATAAACTCTCTAAATGAATAATGTGCATATTTATCTAGGGATGGCTAGCTCAGTGGTATGAAGTCGGCCTGTGGATCCTGAGGTCCCTGGTTCGATTCCCACAGCCGACAAATTTTCATAATTTGAAAAAGCTATCCCTGTGGCTCCTCCACCACTAACATGTTTGGGGGCCGTGATTTGACGACTGGTAACCGCACTTCACGCGCAAAATATATCACTTACCGAGATCTGCTTCAGCAGAGTGCCACACCCAGTAATGGGTAGAAGGCGTGATGATATATATAATATATATAAAATGTTTTACTTCACTCCCGACTTTTGTAAGTGGCGTAAGTCTGAGAACCTCGGTTTGATTCCCACAATCGACAATTTTCACCAAAATTACTCCTGTGGCTCCTCTTCCACTAACATGGAGGCTATGATTTGACCGCTAGTAACCGCATTTCATGCGCATAAATACAACACCGAAATCTGCTACGCCAGAATACCACACCCAGTAATGGATAAAAGGCGTGATGATATATTTATTTAACTTCTTGACGCATTGTTTTCTAAAATAATTTGATAAGTAATGAAGACGTAGGAAAACTGATATTCCATGTTAGACCTGTCTATGTCAACATTTTCTTAGGACACTTCGCATACCGTTACATCAGAATTAATTAAATAAAACATAAATCTAGTGATGCGTACAAATACTTAGAAAATTACACTTTCCCTGGTGGTAAAACATCGTCAAACACAAGTATAATCGCGCAAGAAATGCAGTTTTTATGATTAATAACAAACACCGCGTATCTATGACAACGGACAACGCTACAGTCGAAGAGAACAGAAGAGAGCAGACAACAGGCAGGTAGATTATGTTACTCACGCTAAAAATAGCGTGCACTATAAAGACACTCTGTCACTGAACTATTGTAGTAACACATTTGTCGTGATACATTTTGTTCCTTTTTCTTCGCACTCGAAATAGTGACAATCAAATTCTACGTTTCAATCTATTGTTACTCGCGGTGTAATCGACAGAGGATTAATCAAATTGATTTTTTAATGGCTCTAATAATATTGTTACAATTTAGTTCATTATAAAATTAGGTGAAAGATTTTTATTTAATCCTTAAAATTATTAATGAATATATAAATATATCATCACGCCTTCTACCCATTACTGGATGTGGCACTCTGCCGAAGCAGATCTCGGTAAGTGATATATTTTGCGCGTGAAGTGCGGTTACCAGCCGTCAAATTACGGCCCCCATAGATGTTAGTGGTGGAGGAGCCTCAGGGGTAGTTTTTGAAATTATGAAAATTGTTTGTCGCCTGTGGGAATCGAACCAGGGTTCTCAAGATCCACAGGCCGACTTCATACCACTGAGCTAACCACCCCATATTAACGAATATGGAATTTTTAATTTGTTTTATTGAAATAGAACTGAAGAATGTTGGCATTTTTATTAAATTTACGACGATTGCCCCAAATTGAAACCTTTATCAAAACATTGAACGAATGTTATTTTAACGGATTATATTTTTATTTATTATTGATACTGTTCATGCAAATGCGGAAACATTTAATAAAAATAATATTTGTTTTAGTTTTTCTACAATTCAATTTATTATGACTCATTAAAGTACAGTTTTTCAATTACAATTTCAAATTTATGCTCGTTGTTTTAATTCTAACATTTTTATCTGAAGATCACTAATCCGTAATTAATTAAATATAAAATAATAATAATTTTTTTTTACTCTGGTGGTGTCATTACCTTTGTATTTGAATATATTTTTATTGAATTTTTCAATTATTTTATTTTAATATGAAATTATTACAAATTCGTAACAATTTTTTTTAATTCTTAACTGTCTTAATTTGAAAATGGAACCAGACTTTAGTTCCAAAACGTTATCTTTTTATATTTATTTAAAAAAAAAATTCCGCTAAGCCAAGTTATTAAAATAACTGGATGATTTGTTTTAATCGCTTTATTTTACTGTCTTATTATTATTTTAAATGTTAAATTTAAAAACGAGAATTCGTGTTCGATTCTCTTAAGAATTGATTTTCAATATATTAAAATTCTCTTCAAGTAGCATTTTTAAGGAATTACGTAAGATTAAGATTCACTTTGACTTATCTTTGAAAAGTCAAATTACGATTACATTTAGATTAAATTTGATTTAGAATTGGCGGTTTAATTTCATCATTTTGCCATATAAAAAATTGTCGCGAGTTTTTTACAGTTTTGGTACGTCAAGTAATGCCATCTAGTGCTTTTTCTTTGTGACAACGCTGTCAAGTAACAAAAACAACCTTAAAATATTTGAAAATTAAAGTTTATGTGATCAAACAAAACACATTTAATGGAACTGGGTATTTTATTTATGCATTCAATGTTATTAAATATTATGACTAATATTCTGAGCTTTCGACTAAAGTGACTAGCTAGTCTAGACTAAGTGAATTTCATTTGGCAACGTAGCATTATCTGTCACTTCAGGTAAATAATGCCGCCATATTGTCTACCTATTTAAAAATTTTGAAGTGTTTATTAGTCAAAAGAAGGAAGTATTATTGAATTATTGGTATCTACGGTAGGTATTTTACTGTACAGAACGTATAATAATGAGTATACAATGACTAGGCTTGTTTTCAGGATTTTTCAATTAATGCAAGAGGCAGTATTATCAAATTTAGTTACGAGTCGTTAGTTGACGTACCCCCTCTATAAATTTGAAACTAGGAGTTTTAATGACATATGAAATGGCCATAATAAGCGTAACGCAATTCAAAGAAGTTGGTCATGACTAAAGTTGATATTTTTCAAATTCACTTACACAAGATAAATTCGATTCATTTTATAGTTGACTTTTGTTTACAAAGCGGTAATAGTCAGTGGTATGAAATCGGCCTGTGGATCCTGAGAACCCTGATTCGATTCCCACAGGAGACAAACAATATTCATAATTTCAAAAACTATCCCTGTGGCTCCTCCACCACTAACATCTATGGGGGCCGTAATTTGACGGCTGGTAACCGCACTTCACGCGCAAAATATATCACTTACCGAGATCTGCTTCAGCAGAGTGCCACATTCAGTAATGGGTAGAAGGCGTGATGATATATTTATTTATTTTATTTAATAGTCGTCTTTTAAAAATAAAAGTACATTTTGCCTATATGTAAACTTAGTAAACTTGGTAAATGGACTTCCCGCGCATAAATATATCAATTTCCTAAGACAGAGTGCCACTCTCAGTAATGGGAAAAATGACGTAATGATATATTTATTGTCTTATGATAATATCCTATTTGGGTACTCTTCAAATGAATGTGAGCAATAACTCAAGTGAAAATCCAAAGCTCAGCTAAAAATAATAGCAAAATTAATCGTTGTCAGTTGTTTCCGTGTCTCAGTTTTTATTTATGATGTTCCTCGTCTGATATCACGTTGTAATTTCCTCTTCCGAGTGTACCTGGTTCTCAGTGAAGCGATGCTGGCGCGATAACACGCCACAACATTAGAATACGCCCCCGCGCCTTTCCTTGCCCCGCTCCCGCCGCCCGTGGAGCGCTGGCAGCTCCCATAATACACTTCTTCATGCTCCCTTAATCTCTGCTGTTTATGCGCTTTGTTTATAATTCAAGCATAATTCAATGGACGCGCGGTGCAAGTGCAAGCGAGATGGAGCATGGTGGCAGTTTATCATATTCAACTCGAGGATTGAATTTATGAATAACAGTTGAGCAACGATTCTACCGCGTCACTGTCTCGAGGTTTGAGGTTTCACATCCTCGCTCGATGAAGGCAAGAATTTTTATCCCTTTGTTTTTGAAAATGAGAATATTTATTCTTTTAACCGCCTTCTATCTTCAAGGAAGAAATTGTATATGTCACTTCTCAAGATGAAATATGCACCTAATTGGATTTCAAGTTGATAGCTGAACATTGATTATTATTATTATTATTTTATTATACATGAAACATTTTAAGTATTTTATATATTTTTGAATCTACGGATTAGAAGTAGTGTAATATACAAATAAAATAAATAAATATATCAACACGCTTTCTACCCATTACTGGGTGTGGCACTCTGCCGAAGCAGATCTCGGTAAGTGATATATTTTACGCGTGAAGTCTGGTTACCAGTCGTCAAATCACGGCCCCCAAAGTTGTTAGTGGTGGAAGAGCCACAGGGGTAGTTTTTGAAATTATGAAAATTGTTTGTCGCCTGTGGGAATCGAACCGGGGTTGTCAGGATTCACAGGCCGACTTCATACCACTGAGCTGGCTACCCCTTTAATAAATAATATATAATATATGTAATATTATTTTATTTATTTCAATATATTTTAAGATTCTGTAACCAATCTCAAAGACTGTTATCCAGAACCTTATATAACAGTATACAGGCAGATACCTGTATATACGGATGATCAAAAGGAATTGTTACAGTTGGCAATACAATTCCGGAGATGTTTTTATTCCACAGTTGGCACAACACCAAGTAAAGGCGGAAATACTATTTGACATGTCTAATAAATACAAATAGGTTATGTCAGGAGTCTGACAGCTAATAGAATTTTGACTTTTTGAGTAATAGAAATACTTTAGAAATGAATGTAATAATAAATGTACTCAAATTTAAATTTAAATATTCAAATATCACTGTCAATAACTGAAAATGAATTTATGTATCAGGCATAACAATTTCAAGTAGTTTTTTTTTTATTGCCAACTGTAACAATTCCTTTTGATTGAAATATTAAATTTATTTGTAAATAATAATAAAAAATTATTCCAAAAATTAAATATCTCAAAACTGGATGCGCGGAAGCTAAGAAAATACAAATGATCTGTATCCTAGTAAATTTAAATTCAACGGAATAATTTTGTGGAAAAAAATAATATGTAAAAAAAACTGCTAAAACATACTTTTATTTTATTTCAAAATTATCTTCCTTAAGATCCGGTTTTTCCCCTGTTAAGTACTTTTTTGCCTAACTACATATTTTTAATATTAACAAAATTAAGAACTTGGTTCTTGAACGATACTTTTTAGTGCCACTGGCCGACACTACAAACAATCATTTATCTGATGTTGTATAATGAATTACTTGATTGTACAGACATTTAAAAAAGTTAATTCAATTCACTTTCCAAAAACTTAATTGTAAGAAGATTATATTAAAGTTTATTTACTTTATTTAAACTTTTTTAGGAATATGGTTTAACTTAATTTGACAAATTTAGAATTCAGGATTAGCTAGATTCTACCTAAACCTCTTTTGAGAATTGGGCTGGTAGTGTTTATAATTATAATTTAATTATTAATATATTAGAAATAACTATCAAGCCAGTGGTACTAAAAATGTTGCTTCAAATAAACAATCCTTAATTTTGCGAATTATGAGAAAAATTCTTTTTATTCTAGGATCAGTCTATGTATATGTTATATAATATATACCCTTAAATTATCATTATTTATTATGGGGTGGCTAGCTCAGTGGTATGAAGTCGGCCTGTGGATCCTGAGAACCCTGGTTCAATTCCCACAGGCAACAAACAATTTTTATAATTTCAAAAGCTAACCCTGTGGCTCCTCCACCACTAACATCTTTGGGGGCCGTGATTTGACGACAGGTAACCACACTTCACGCGCAAAATATATCACTTACCGAGATCTGCTTCGGCAGAGTGCCACACCCAATAATGGGTAGAAGGCGTGATGATACTCGTATATATAAATTATTTCCCAATATATAAAAACACCTTGTATAATAAAGATGAAAGAATATTAACCTCGCACAAAATTAAAGACACGGTTATGTTTAGTAAATTAAATGATAGATGTAAAATTTTTGTTCTTCTATAGCAACACTTTTACAACCTGGGCTATAAAAGTGCACTTTTATAGCCTAGGCTGTAAAAGTAGTACTTTGCAGCCTGTCAATTGTCATTTTCAATGTCAATCGGCAAAAATATATTTTTCTTTATTTTTAACTTTGTGCCCAAAGTATAAAACAATAATATATATATGACTGTACAGAATATTTTTATTATCTTCCTCCCGCGCGTTGTTAAATTATTTAAATTATTATTTCCATATAAATTTAATATTTTCAAATTTATACAAAACCTTTAACCTTTAGCTTCAAAATATATACAATACATAATAGCATGTTGTTTTCAAAAAGATATAAGGATAATTATGCGTGTGATTCACTCTCAATCATTTTAAGAATACATGCATTAAAATGTCTTTAAGTAAAAGAAATGAATCAGAAGAAAAAAATTGACGCTTGGTAGACAAAAATGGTAAATAATCGGAAGTGAATTCAAATTCCTTATGACAGAGTTGCATAATATCGTGTCAAAAGATAGAAAATTTATGGGAATTTGATGAATCAAACTTCAGCCATAACCAGTGGCGTACCTAGAAGGGAGAGATGGGCGGTGGGTGCAGTCCGCATCGGGCGGCACATATTTTTGGGCAGCATTTTTATATTTAGTTTTAGTTGCAAAAAACAATTTATTCACTTCATAAGTTTACTATTCGATTTCTAGGAATTATGAATTACTACATTATTTCGAATATTTTTCTTCATTTTCAAGTCAATGTAGGGTTGAAAATATGATCTCGAAAAATTCCTTTATTACTGCCTAATTTAAATATGCCATCCAATGGTAAAAAAGTTCCCTACCTATAGTTTGTCTCAATTACAATTATTTGTTTATGTTTATTAATTTAATGCGGTAATGGTTGAGTGGTATCGAGTTGGCCTGTGGATCCTGAGGACCCCGGTTCGATTCCCAAAGCCGACAAACAATTTTCATCAAATTAAAATTACCCCTGTGGCAACATCTTTGGGGGCCGTGATTTGACGGCCGGTAGCCGCACTTCACGTACATAAATATATCACTTACCGAAAACTGCTTCGGCAGAGTGCCACATCCAGTAATGGGTAAAAGTCGTGAAGATATATTTATTTTATAATTATTTCATTAATTTATAAAAACCACTATTTGATTGACTTAGAAAGGGCGGCAAATTGGAGACCGCCCTGGGCGGCAAAAGTTCTAGATACGCCACTAGCCATAACATATTATAAATTCATGTACCTACATTGAATTTCTAGATATTAAGTATGGGGTAATGGCTCAGTGGTATATCGAGTCGGCCAGTGGATCCCGAAAACCATGGTTCGATCCCCACAACCGACAAACATTTTCACCAAATTAAAAATTACCCCTGTGACTCCGCCCACCACTAACATCTTTGAGGGTCGTGATTTGACAGCTGGTAACCGCACTTCACGTGCATAAATATATCACTTACCGAGATGTGCACTCAGTAATGGGTAAAAGGCGTGATGATATATTTATATATGAGGTGGCTAGCTCAGTGGTATGAAGTCGACCTGTGGATCCTGAGAACCCTGGTTCGATTCCCACAACCGACAAACAATTTTCATAATTTCAAAAACTACCCCTGTAGCTCCTTCACCACTAACATTTTTGAGGGCCGTGATTTGATAGCTGGTAACCGCACTTCACGAGCATAAATATATCACTTACCGAGATCTGCTTCGGCAGAGTGCCACACCCAGTAATGGGTAAAAGGCGTGATGATATATTTATATATGAGGTGGCTAGCTCAGTGGTATGAAGTCTGCCTGTGGATTCTGAGAACCCTGGTTCGATTCCCACAACCGACAATTTTCATAATTTCAAAAACTACCCCTGTGGCTCCTCCACCACTAACATCTTTGAGGGCCGTGATTTGACAGCTAGTAACCGCATTTCTCGCGCATAAATATATCACTTACCGAGATCTGCTTCTGCAAAGTGCCACACCCAGTAATGGGTAAAAGGCGTGATGATATATTTATTTATATTTGAAGTATGTTGCGCAATTTGTTCACGAATATCTAACCTTCATGGTACTCGTCATTATTAAAAATATGTACCACATTTTTTTCGATAATCAAATTCATTGAAACATTTTTCATCCGTCATTGCCAATGCCAAAATATAAATCTCTATCATTTTGAATAGAATGTAATTACGAGGATTAATTATTCAATTGCGAGATTGTATCCTAAAAAAATCAGATAAGATAATTCAATATTTTATTTATGACAAGTATCCTTTAATATTTAAGTAGCGGACAAAAATGCATCATAAATTAAATTTAGAATTTTTGACCTTAAACCTGCAGGAAACACGGTACTTCTGTGAATTTAATACCTACTTATATAAATAAATATGTTGTCATAATAATATATGATGTTATAATTTGTTTACCTTTCTAATGGATCGGATATTTTTTGCTTTTACTTATGATATTTAACCAGCACTTTTTGTTACAAATATTTATATAAATTAATATTTAATAAACAAAATTCTTTCAAATGTCATTTGATTCAGAATTACAAAGTTTTTATTTGGAGTAGAGCATTAATCACAAAATAATCGAATACAGAATACCGGACAAAAAGTAGCCAACTTACATTTCGTCACAATTTTCGAGAATAATGTATTGCAAAATAAGTATTACAATTAGTCATCACTTGTTTTTCATACCACTTTTCCTACATCGCATTAATTTACTTTTATTGTAAAATTAAAAAGAATAATAATAAAATTTCAAGGTAGATTCAGTAAACATTTCAAATTAATTTATTTTGACATATATTAGTTAGGTTAGAGTTCAAATTCATAATTATCTGAGTTATGTTATAAAACTTTATATTTTTAATTATTAATAAAGAAGTTTTTTGCAGTTTAATGAATTTATGTTGTTATAAGAATTTTACACAAACTAAGCAATGACAACTAAATTGAAAGAATTAAGTTTGACATTTTTACAACTAGACAACTAGACAACTTAAGAACTTCATACAATATCCCCAAAAAATTGTCCAAAGTTGAACATCGTAACACTGTTTATGACGAAAACAGTTGCACAAAATTCACTTTGTAAACGCAATATACGAAAACGATGTACTTCTTGTCTCGGACGTACAATCTCTATAATTCTTTCATGCGCAACCGGGCCGAAAAACATATGTTTTAGCCCTAAAAAGCGGGCTTATACACTTATTTTTGCCCTATGCGCCAAAAAGAAACAATTCCTATGGATACATAAATAAAATGACAATTTTTGTTTATTGAGAATACTTGATTCTGCAAAATGTTATTTTGACATATAACCTATTTACATATTTTAATCTTTTGAACAAATAATTCAATGCTATTTGTTGTGCTTAAAAGATTGTATGTACTAGCTAGCTACTTTTGTAGCTTAGCTACTATAGCTTAGCTACGTTTACCTTAGCTGTAGCTATAGCTTAGCTAAATGTGAAAAAATATAGCTGTAGCTAGTAGCGAACTATGTATCTTCTATTAGCTTAAAAATATTGTTATAACAACTGAAGCTACTTTTAAAGCTACTTTTTGTAGCTTAAAGCTACTTTTTGTAGCTTAAAGCTGCTTTTTGTAGCTTAAAGCTACCACTGTTCATTAAGAAATACTTATTAATTTTTGTTTTGTATTCGAATTGTATCTTCTTTATTGTTTTCTATAACTGTAGGATAACAAGTTATTATAAAGTTTAATATCTATTCACATATTTTATTTTTCACTTGTTCTTAACCTATCCTAGTTTAAATATTAGATGAACTAAACATTGACTGTTTAGGAGTCTTCTGTTAATATGACTGTTAATTTATTCCGATATAAATAAGAATTATAGCATCAAAAATTAAAAGTATATTTGTCCATTTGAAATTTTTTATATTTATGTACAAAATAATAAATTAACAGTCATTATAACAAACGACTGATCAATTATTCATATGACAATGACAAATTTAATTAATTCACAATAATTGAAAAAAGTAGCTTTAAAATTTAACAGCTACTTTAACAAAAGCTTTTACTTGTAGCTTAGCTATATTTTACAAAATGTAGCTTATAGCTGTAGCTTAACTACTTTTTTAAGTAGCTTGCCCAGCTCTGTATGTACCACTGGTAAAAGCAGCCATTTTTGATCCTGAGCATGTTATCACGCCACGGGCCAGAAACGCATGTTTGCACCCTTGGTACATAAATAATTATTCTTGTCTAGCATCAATATGCGTTCTCGTATATGTTATTCTAATGCCGAAACAAAGAAAACATTTTCTGTCAAAAATATGTCTTTCTTTAGGCTGGAACATTTTTAAATCTTATTAGCAGTTATTTAATAATACCTAATAGATTAAGTTATCGGTTTCTCATTCTAAAAATGGTTTTTATTCAAGCAGAAAATTTGCAATGGTTCAAAGTTCAAATCCGTTTTGTTTAATTGTATTACCCCCATTTGTAGTTTGTTCCGTTAGGTATTCCGCCTCTAGGCTGAACGAACAACTGCGAATCAACCATGAGAACTAACCCAGCCTTCGTTGATCCTCAAATAATTATGATAAATACGCCCAACTGCACCGCAACTGTGCAGAGATTTGCTCTCAGCGTGATTTCTGAAATGTAACAAATTTATTTAATCGCAACAAAAAATTAATCCGGTGACACAATGGTGGGGACAATGCGCGGTATTCGGGGCACAGAGACATATTTACACAATATTATGAGCCCCAAATAGCGGCTAATCTCTGTGACAGTGCGACAAGGACGGGAAGAGTGAGCGCTGGTGGCCAGAAAGATGAACCAGGGGCGGAGACGAGGTTTTTTTCAGTGGAAAGTGAAGCTATGCTTACTAGCTCACTTGACATGTCACGATCATTTTTATTTCTTAGTTTTAAAGTTGTTTAATAGTAGAAATTTTTAAACATGACAATGGTGAATAATACTAAATCTTTTTTTCTTTCTCCATTTATGTAAACGAATAAATGTGTCATATTCCTAAAATAGGACCACATACCTTGCACTCGTATAGATTCCATACTTCATTTTTAACTCTCTTTTCAATGTACGAAATAAGTTTATTTTAACTTGAGTTAAAAAGAGAATTAATTAGCATCAAATTTAGTTTATTTCTTTAAATAAAATTAAATAAATATATCATCACGTCTTCTACCCATTACTGGGTGTGGCACTCTGCCGAAGCAGATCTCGGTAAGTGATATATTTATGCGTGTGAAGTGCGGTTACCAGTCGTCAAATCACGGCCCTTAAAGATGTTAGTGGTGGAGGAGCCACAGGTGTAGTTTTTGAAATTATGCAAATTGTTTGTCGCCTGTGGGAATCGAACCAGGGTTGTCAGGATCCACAGGCCGACTTCATACTACTGAGCTAGCCACCCCATTCATTTCTTTAATCTGTTTTAATTTGAAACAGAGTTATAGATAATATTAAAAACGGTGTTAACGCTAATCCGTTTTGGGAATCTGCCTGACAATGATTACCTTCAACTACTATTACAAATTAGTAATTTTTAAGAGGTTTAAAATTAATGTAAAAAATAAAGTTTCAAATCAAAATTTCAAGGGATGCAGTTCCATATACTATTTATATTCAATATTATATTTGCCGCTAAACTCTAACAGGTAGATTGATAAAGTAGATTAGCGCTAACACCATTTTTTATTTCGTTTGTAACTCTCTTTTCAATGTTAGAAACAAGTTTATTTTAACTTGAGTTGAAAAGACTATTAATTAGCATCAAATTTAATAAAATTCTTGAATCTATTTTAATTTCAAACATATCTATAAATAATATTAAAAACGGTGTTAGCGCTAATCTGTTTTATGAATCTGCCTGTAAAATAACAATAAATACTTGCATATTTTTATATTAACTTAAAGCCTAAACTATCAGTGTAATTTTGAAGTATTTTTTATAATTTTTTTTATACGACCGCGTTGAAAAGTCAGCATATTAACAATCAAAATTACTGTGAAAAGTATATCTTTGCTACACTCAGTGCGGCATGATTTCTTGCGGTAAGAAATCGTTTATGATGTTGTTTCCATAACAACAACTGTGAAACAATCTTTTTTGTTTGAATTAAACCCGGGCCACATAGCATATGGCATGCTATGTCAATGCTATATCATGAAGTAGAACATGCAGATTTGTATGGAATTGGTCATTTAGACTATTATGTCAAATGCCTGTGCTATTTTTACAAGACACAGAAGTAAACTTCATTCCCTGTATGAAAACGATTACGTCATATATGGACGAGGTTATCATAGATACGATGAAATATAGCTTTTTTTAATAATATTATTCGTACCTATGCGAATGGCAGTAACGAATGTTTTAATAAGTAAAGACACACGTTTCATGTATTTTCACGTTCTATCACATTTATCATTTTAATGAAAACATACTAATACGAAAATGTATATTTATTTTGTTCACATTTGTTTATAAAATAAAAATAGAGACCTATGGTCATGTTTTTGTTATTTTCTCGCCTGTCATTTCTAAGTTTGTGACATTTTTGATACATAATTACAGACTGAGAAATAAGAAATGGCTAGAAAATTTTGGGTAATCAAATGCAGAAATGCGTTTATCACCTTCATGATGATTTTGCGCTGAAGTTAGAGAATCGAGGATCTTTAATTAATTTAACTGTAGTACGAGAGTTAATGTGCATGTATTTAGTATTTTCATATATTATTTATTTAAATATGATAGTAATACATAGAAAAATGTATATTTCTTTGAGTTTTATTTTAAAAAATTACATATTTCAATAAGGTAGGTAATATATTTCGTGGGTTCAGATAAATTTATATTTGATTTTTATTTAATATATTGCAGAATTTGGTTATTAAATTTTATAAAGTAATAAATATTTTAATCATTTACAGGTAGATTCATAAAGCGGATTAGCGCTACACTATTTATCATTTCATTTTTAACTCTCTTTTCAATATATGAAATAAGTTTTGTTTAACTGGAGTTAAAAAGAATATTAAATAGCATCAAACTGAATTCATTTCTTGAATCTGTTAAATTTGAGATAGAGTTATAGGTAATATTAAAAACGGGGTTAGCGCTAATCCGTTTTATGTATCTGCCTGTTAAATTTTAGGTTATGTTTTATAAATTTCAATCCAATACCAATGTAAACGTTTTAAGTACAAAATCTTGAATCACATGGATGAAGTATATCATTCATAATTTAACCAACATCAAATCATGATTGTCAATCTTCCTATATTTGTTAATTAATGGTTTCTTTATCCTTATAATAGAAATGAAATAAGTACCTACCACCATTATTAAAATTACGGCGAACAAGAATGAGAATACAAAACCTGAACTGATCTAGTAAATCTAGTAAAATAAAAAGTGGGAGATTTTTTGTATACATTTTTGTCCCTCGGAGATTTTTTGTGTGCACGGCACTGGAACAACGGATCCCGGTGACATATGCGCGGCTGCATGAGCCCGGACAAGATACGCATTGATAGCATCTCATCCGTGCAGCTGGTCCATTGTGTTATACCAATTTTAAAGTAACATTAAATATGCGATATGGATCAGGTTATTGCAGGATGGGCAAGCCGATGACAAAGGGCCGTTGTAGCTGTCATCACACCCTCCGCCCCACCCCGCGCCGCCGCCACTGGTGACTAATTACCCGCGTGAGCGAAGAAAAATGATTTGTCGTTCAACTTATTCATAAATCGTAAATCAAAACTCGGACTATTAGTGGTTAAGCGTTGTGGAGAAAATTAATCTACTTCGGTGGCCGAAGTTGACAGCGTTTCACACTTGTGGCTGTGTTCGGTTTGTGTACTGTGTTTGTTGATTTATCTTATCGGTGGGATTGTGGGCTTTTACCAGAGCAGATCTGTGCAAAGACAAATCTAAGATTTGTCATTTATCAAATTTCAAATGGATACTATCAACGGAATTAGCTAAGCGCATATTTAACACCTGATGCAATACCAACTTTGACCTCACTGCAAAACATTCTTTCAAACTAGACTGTAAACAATTAGGAAAAACGACATAACTTTCTTGTATATGAATCTTATTAGGTCTGAAATTGCCACGTGAATATTTTGTCTGATTTAAGCAAGTGCGAGCATATTTTGACAGACCGAGCCGAAGGCGAGGTTTGCAAACAGCGAGTAGTGGCAAAACAGTTTCTGGACGTGTGATACTCAAGATTTTTCGAGCTAATTTAAATTAAATTATTGATTTATTTGTCAAACATTAAATACTAGCTATTCATTGTCACTGACACTGACAGCTGGTTGATATCAATACTAACCAAGTTTTTCCCGATCGAAAACAAGCTGTTTCTAGATGATTTTAAGTTATACAAAATTAGTATTTCTGGAAGGAGGCGCGAAAAATATTATTGTAATAATTATAGGGTAGATAGCTTATTAGCAACGCGTCGTACTATATTAAAATTACCCATGTGGCTCTTCTTCCACTAAAATCTTTCAGCTTGTGATTTAACGGTTGGTAATTGAATTTTCCGCATATAAATTTCTATAACATTTATCGAGATTTACAGCCGAGTTGCACACCCAAAAATAGATAAAAAACGTGATGATATATTTATTTATTTATAGTCATAAACTAAATACATTTTGTATTCGACATACATTTTAAGTTAACGGTTAAAAGTAAAAACAAGTATATAAATATATCATCACCCCTTTTACCCATAACTGGATGTGGCACTCTGTCGAAGCAGACTTTAGTAAATGATATTTATGCGTGTGAAGTGAGATTACCAACCGTCAAATAATGTCCTCTAAAGATTTAAGTTGAATGTATTGTAATAAATTTGATTATTTTAAATTCATTTTCAAATCATAATAGAAAATGATTTCAAAATATCTATAAATATATTTACGTCAGTCAATTTTTATTCCACTTGAATGTGATAATTTTTAAAACAAAATATTTATATACAATGCCAGCAAAAAAAACATACTTTTCCTTTTTTTAAAAAAAAATCATGTCATATTCAACTGGAACTACTCGTATATTTATAAATACATTGAGGTTTTACTACCTTCCCTCCAAATGTTTATGAGAAATTAAATCAGAATTTTCATTCCATTATTATTTGCAGATAAAATTAATATTTTTAAATTTATTACAAAAGGGTTGCTTAAATGAAAAATATCGAATTGAATATTTGACAGCAAATGTTACGTTTCTAATTTGACAGTTCATTTCGATATAATATAGTTCATTTAAAGAAAACTTAATATTTAAGCGATGCAACTGGACAAATAATAAAAACAATATCTTGTTTCAAAAAGATTAATGTTCAGTTGGCAACTTCAAATCCAATTAGGCGTATGCTTCACTTTTTATATTAACATTTAATTCAAATGCTTTTACCTCTTGCCAGTTTGAAGAATTATCAAATTATGTGCTCTCCGAAATCATGAAATAGGTAGCTGTTAACACAAATTTTCAACTAAATTTAAAGAATCTATAGTACAAGTCATTGATAAGTAAAATGATTTTAACAAAAAGATGTCGCATTACATGATGTAATGTCCTCTTTTGTATTGGCAAATAATGAAAACAGATAAAATCTCTAATAAAAACATTACCGAATTGAATCCTACTGCAATATTTATTTAAAACTAGCAATAACAATCAGTACTTGAAGCCCCTTTAAAAAATACATCCCAGTACAATCACCCGGCCAATCTATATCTCCATACATGACAAGTCTATTACTTTAGGAAGAGGCAAGAGCTTCGAAAGAGGACATAGGTTATTGTGATCCAGTGTAAACAATATGACAAGCGGCTAATGCGGCGTGCAAGGGGGGCCACAGGGGCACCGGCCCCACATTACACGGTTCACGGCACACGAATGCGGAGCGGCAGACTACCAGCCGGGCGTTTTGTAACGTTTGGTGACATTGCCTTGGACCCTTGCTTCACTTCGTTGCCGCCGCTTCGGATTGGTTTCATAGAAATGTTTTGTATGTTTCAAACTAAATCGTTGACGAGCTTAAATTTCTATAAAATATTACGTATTGTAATTATAATTGTCGGTTTATTAACGAAGGGACACAAAGGCAGATAATACATCTGTCAGATATATGAAAAAATATCGCATTTTGTCAGCTGACGGATAATTTATTTGCAATTTTATCTTTACATTATTAAATTGGAAATTGACCATTAAGCTGGTTTCCTGTGATCAATGTTTTCATCATTTAAAACATAGTAAAAAAATCTGGTGTGGGCACCACGCGACTTCCTTATACACAGCATATTTCATATCAAAAACCCTGAATTGAACACTTATGACTTGCTCCTTGCATTTGACAATTATTATTTGACATATAAATGTTAAACATGTTTATGTTTTTTGTTTCTATTACTACTAAGTATTGGCATATATTATTAAATATATAAATCAGTTTTTCTCAAAATTAGACGCATATACAGGAAAATTGCAAATAACATTTTATGTTCAAAATATTTTTGCTAACATCTTTTATTTGAAACTTGTTTTCGTAATTGATTCCATTTTTGAAATAAATGGAATTTATTGTTTCGTGTGTCCAGTAAATTTCTTTTTCCAGTTTTTCAATTTCATTCAAAATCAACTCAGCTCTTCGTATTTTCATGAAACTTTTAATTACCAAATTTCGTTAACAAATCTTATCTCGTTCATAAGATATTGCACACTCGGACACACATCCATCCACACATACATCCACACATACACACACATACACACACAGACATCATTGAGAAAATGATCAAAACAGATTCAGTGGACCTCAAAACATGTATTTCCGCGAAAATCTCGTCAACGATTTTTTCACGATTCCAATACTTGCTTATAAGAAAGTAAAAATAAATATATTTTTTCTGAAACCGGCAAGAAAGTGCCTACTTTCCTGACCAATTTTAGTATGGAAAGTAGGTTTTTACAAAAACAGTCATGTAAAATACTTATCCAAGGCTACAACAAAAATAACAGTCTGGTAAAGATTTACCTGACTGTTATTTTTGTTGTAACCTTGGATACGGACTTTACATGACTGTTTTTGCAAAAACCTACTGCTGTCAGTACAATTCATATAAAAAAATTGACTGATATTTTACTAGACGAAGCGGTTGTTTGAAATACGAGGCTGAGTATTTTAATCCGCTAAGTCAAGTAAAATATCACTTTCCTGACTTATTACGTAATATACTATTATCAGACGGACTCAACTGCATCGGTCATATGTCATCTCGAGTACTCATTGTCGATGGTATGACAACGGCACGCGGTGTTTGAATAAATGAATATCATTCCCTGGCAGTATTGCGTTACCGAGTCAACCGGAACAATCGCACACTGTCATGTCCGTGGCCTAAACATAGTATTATATCTACGATATGAGAAACCTAAACAGCTTGGTTTCTTCAAAACCAAAATTGTTTATAACTTTCCTCATCCCGGAAACATTGAAATTCAAAACATCCCTTATTTATTTATCCACGTCAATTCATAAGGCACCCTTCTCAATATCTCGCGACCCCAGAACGGTTTACTGCTCGGTTCATAACTCGCGACATATGTCGCATCGCCTCCTTCCTAATATTAGTATTCCGCTTGTCACTTGTCCTGGTGACAGGGTGACATGATACGGGCGCTGGAACACGGGCCCACCTGCGTTGTTGAAAAAACACCAAGCGGATCATAGCAAGCCTTGGAAGTTGAAGTCGATGCTTGGATGTTTGTTACTGCTGCTGTGGTAGTGACCAGAGAAAGAGGATCATTTGTCTAGTTGACGCGCTGGTGAGGTTATAGTTTTGTGGAAGGCGTGGGTGTGAAGTTTTGATGATTGATTGTTGGTAACACGACCGGATTTCCCACAAGAGTACTTGCTTCAGTAGACTATAGCGTACAGCGGCTAATATCTAATGCGTTTTTTTTGTTATTTATTTACATAATGAAACTTATAAATACAATATTATTATGTATCTATAAATTAGTAATTTATGCACACAGGCCGATGGTATCTAGGCCGAGGTCATTATTATCTAGTAATGTCCGTGGTGCATACAAGATTTTATTTTTTACTAGAATATGTAGAATACATTTTAATTTATAATAATTATGATTATAGTGATGCGTATATAGTACATTACATAACAAGCATCGAAAGTGTAAGATAACGTGCGAGTGTACAAATTGAAAAACGAGGCGCGCAGCGCAGGGTGATGTAAGTACACGAGCTTCCGAGCGAGTTATGTACACTATTTTTCAGACGACCAGAAATATTTCTAAAAAATTTACAAGAGTGATGTTATTACACTTTGACAGTTGATACGTTTTTGTAAGTAACCGTTGACGTTTGAGGTTATGTATTGTGATACCAGCTATACTAACCGTAATATCAAAATATTAAATAATGCTAGAATATAAGTAAATAAGTAATTATTAATTTTTAAAAATAATGGGATGGCTAGCTCAGTGGTATGAAGTCGGCCTGTGGATCCTGAGGTCCCTGGTTCGATTCCCACAGGCGACAAATTTTCATAATTTGAAAAAGCTATCCCTGTGGTTCCTCCACCACTAACATGTTTAGGGGCCGTGATTTGACGACTGGTAACCGCACTTCACGCGCAAAATATATCACTTACCGAGATCTGCTTTAGCAGAGTGCCACACCCAGTAATGGGTAGAAGGCGTGATGATATATTTATTTTTATTTTATTTAAAAAATAAGATTTATCTGTGCAAATGTATTGAAGAATCTGCGAAAACTTCGATTTAAATAATAATACAAATACTTTTCATTTATTTAACTATTTTCCTTCATCGTAACGCCATCTGTTGTCAATCAGTAAAACTTCACCTGATATGTTAGAAGTGTACGTTATACTAACATATCAGTATATGTTATGTTCAACTTTCCGTAGTAGTTTATGATGTTGATATGATTACTTTCATAAGTGGTCGTCTGAAAAGAGTATTTAATCAAGTGTGGCGTTGCCTGAATGGAGCGGACATTATAAATTATAATGCTCGTATATAATTCCCCGGTCGTTATGGAGTTATTTATATACTTCGTATCATATCAATAAACAACCAATAATATTCAAGTGAAAAATAAAAATAAATATATCATCACGCTTATTATCCATGACTGAAATGCTGTGGATTCCCACAGCCGACAAAACATTTTCACCAATTTAAAATTACCCCTGTGGCTCCCCCATCACTAACATCTTTGGGGGCAGTGATTTGACGGCTGGTAATCGCACTTCACGCGCATAAATATATCACTTACCGAGATCTGCTTCGGCAAAGTGCCACACCCAGTAATGGGTAAAAGGCGTGATGATATATATGTTTATTTTTTGAATATGACACTTTGTCATATCAGTAAGTAATATATTTTGAACGTGAAGTGCTGCTACCAGCAGTCAAATTTCGATTCCGAACTATTAAATTATCTTCTATATATCCTGACTTTGTAGATTGCAATCCAATACAAATTTTGTTATGTATGTGATGCTATTCTACAGGTGCCATTTGCTTTTGTAATTTTTTAAACAGAATTTGACATTATAGACACAAAACAATTTTACGATATTTATAAAATAGTATGCTAAAAATTAGAAAAAACTTTGTAACTAAATACAGGTTTTATGAACAAACAATTTACATACACAGAATGTCCCAAAAATACCGAAACTTTTAATTTAAATCATAAAACACGTAGCGCAATCTATTGAACATACACATTGTTAAAAAGATACATCTTTCCTCTTTCGAACAATGCGTGTTTTATTCTATATCTAAAGAGTTTCGTTATTTTTGGGACATACTGTGTATACATATAAATAGGTACTTATACAAAATTAAATATTAAATGTATTCAATTTCAATTTCATTTGCCATTGAGGCAATAAATTCATGGCACCGGTGCTGTTTGGTTAAACATAAATATTACTATTCTAATACCCGCAGATATCGTCAAATTGTTTTAATTAATTGCTAGGTTAGATAGAATGTAGGTATCATTATGTCGTGTATATTTTTATGAAGGTCCGTACGTTAATTTATTACAAATTTAATTGATATTCTACATAATTTATGTATTCAGTGGGACACGTATATATCAATATAATCTAGTATTACTAGCAATGTAATCTATAGAATTTAGAACAACCAAAGAAAATTTGACAAATAACAAATTTTAAATACCTATCAAAAATTCTAAATAACTGGAATAGGTACAGTCTGTTTTCCGTGTGATGTTATTACTGATTTAAGTCAAGTTATGGACCCTTCGAACTGAAATTGGAGTTTTTTGTTCAGCAGATTTGTAAATAAGAAATCATTTTGACAGGTAGAGTAATTTGACAAATGATAACGAAAATCGTATACTGTGTGTGTCAACGATCTCGGAATTGGCTCTAATAATTTTAATGCAACTTGAAATTCTAATGTCTTACTTTCCCGAAAATTTAGTCAGTACGTCATTTTAAAAGAAAATTGGGAAGAAAATTCATGAAAATTTTGTTATTCAAAATATAAATATTGTATTACTTTAGAGTAGGGTTTTTGATTTTTCGAATATTCGAGACTTCGATTGTTCGGACTTATTCAACCTTCGAATTTAGATTCGAACATTCTAATTTTTGAATATTCCGAATTTACCAATTTTCAAATTTTCGAATTTTGGAATATTCCGAATTTACGAATTTTCAAATTATTCGAATTGTGAATCTGGATCCTAACGTGAACACGGCATGTTGATGTGAATTATTTTCAGAATAAACTCATTTGCAGAATAAACTCATTTGCAGAGTTTTGTACTAATTCGTAAGTAATTGTTATTAATTATTAATATTTGCTACATTAATTCAATTTAGACTTAAAATTTCGCTACACTATCAAAAACCTTTTAATTAAGACGTTTTTGTATCCTTTTTATTGTCATTTTTACTAAAAGTCCATAACATTTAGATGGGCGGTAAGAAAATAGACGTCTTAATTAAGACGCCTAAGTTTGTGCAGGATACTTTGCCGAGTTTATTATTTAATTCGTGGCCGTGGTTTGGAGATGACAGATGGTGTTAATTCAGAGGCAAAAAATTCGTAAATTCGAAGCTTCAAAAAATTCGAAAATTCGTAAATTCGAAGCTTCAAAAAATTCGAAAATTCGAAACTTCGAAGTTGTTCTGACGAAGTTCAAAATATTCGAAAGTTCGAATGTTCAAAAATTGAAACTTCGGTGGAAATCAACGACCCTACTTTAGAGCAATGTAATATTACCCAGGAAATCTATTCAATATCACCAACTATTTTCGAAATATGGGTGAAAATTCTTAACAAAATTGGGAATAAAAGTTGTTTCTTTTATCTATTTTTTTTATTTTTCATTTTAAATTCCCCATTCATACTTTTTAGGCACAAAATGATTAGACAATAAAATAAGTCAGCATATAATTTGATATTTATCAGACAAACCTCTATATTTATCTAATAATATAATAAAATACTGAATTGTGTCAAAAATATTAATTAATAGCGATAAATTAACTATATATTTATTATTGTAGTTGAATTAAAAAATAAAAGATTGTACATTTAATGATATTTAATATTTACATATTTATTTTCGTAAATAAAATAACAATAATTTTCAATACGAATTATCTGATTTCATTTATTATCAGCTATTTTAAAATGATATTTAGAAATAATAAACATTGGCATGATTATTTGTTGTGTTTGGTAGTGTAATAATGTTAACACTTCTTATGAAGTAGCAAGTTATGAAGTGTGAAAATAATCTAGGGAGCTGGGAGAGAGATTATCAAAAATGCCGCACGTGGCAATAAATCGCGCTTAACAAAACATAAACATGATTACATAGACGAGTTACGTCTGTAACATTTAGACATTACACAGACATAACGTAAACATAGCAGTGCATTGCGTGAATCATTTCTGTCTGCGCTAAGCCAGAATGCAACAGGACATAATTAATAAGCTGCCGGTATGCGCACGCAGGCTCGTGCCCAGCATACCTGAGCATGCGCCCGCGGATGCTAATTGCAGCATAGCTCCCAGCCCACTTGTCATAAACGCGACCCGCGCTCATTTGTTTCAACAGCGCATCTGTGACAAAACACGACGCACACGCACCGCGATCGTCTTTTTTCACTCCTCACCACTGAAACCTTTTAATAATAAATTTCCCCAGACGTGGTTCATCCCCAACTCATTAAATCAACTGTCTCCCAATTTACATGTTACCTTTGTTGTTCGTTCATCCAGGCTGGATGTTGTTCACTGACGTAAGTTTTTCCCTTCGTTTTTGTTTATGCCAGACGATTTATTTCAGCGTCACATTGTCACATAGCGCGTTTTTGACTCATTACTCTTCAGCGAAATTATTTTTAATATTGATGGCGCACTGTCTACTCTGAAATGTATGTTATGTATATTGATTTGTTCTCCGGTTCTCTACACAAATTTATCTAAGTTTTGTGAGATTTACAACGAAATATGAATATGATTGAACATGACAGTTTTTAACGGAACACGACATTTATCTTGACAACCGATGTTTCACATATGTTTTCCAGGAAATCATAAAAAAGAATATTTACAAAAAAAAAGTATTTAAGGCAATATGATAAAATGCAAACGTTAGGTATATTATGTATATAATAGTTATTTATTATACAAGTGTTTTATTAGGTATATAAAACACACAAGAAAAGTTTAAACACGAGACCGAAGGTCGAGTATTTAATTTTTCTTAAGTATTTTATATACCAATAAAACACAAGTGTAATACAAAATTTTATCCACAACTCATAATTATAGGTATCGAAGAAGATTGGTCGTAACGTTTAACGTTGATTCAGTTATACAGTTTCTCAAAATACGGTAGATCATGAAGTGGTTGCTAAGTAACAAGTTGTTTACAGTGTTTTATGGAATATAAAACACTAGTGTTTTATGAACAATATAATTCAACTGAAATCAGTGTAATTATGTCTTTATAATATATGAGTTGTAGATAAAAAATATAAATGTTATACATAATAGTTATTTATTTATTTGTTTATTTATCTGTCACTTTGTACAATAGGAAGTAAATCCCAATTACAGTATAGGGGGCCTACAGCTTATAGTGGAATCCGAACCACTTAGTCACAATCGTATTTTTTGGATATAAGTAGAAGTCAGTGAGATTTGAACGCACGACCTCTTGCTTGCTAATTAAGAAACGAAAGTTTTACCTCGCTTTTATCCACTGAGCAACTAGTGTTAAAAGTGTCACTTTATTGCACGAGTGGAAAGCTTTTAGCACGAACCGTAGGTGAATCTTGCAACCCCATGAGTGCAATAATGACACTTTCTGCACGAGCTGCAATGATAATTTTTCTACGATCGAGTTTTAAACAATTATACTTACTAATCTAACAAATGACATGTCAAAAGTCGAAAATATTTGTTTTTGTAGGTTACTTAATTACGTGTTTTTACACGTTACTAATGGCAACGTGCAAAATAGTTATTTATTTCATTGGAATTAAAAATACAAGTTTTCGGGACGAGTAATAAAGATTGCCGGACCACACGTAGCGGAGTTTGGTAATATTACGAGACTCGAAACTGTATTTTTAATCCGATTGAAACATATAATTTTTTTACCCACTTTGTTAGAAAATTTCACAGATTTATTCAAATTAAAATGAAGTAAATTGACAAAATTATTTTTATCACCATGATAACTGTAGTATAATAGTTATTTATATCACTAGGCTGGAAACTATACTTTTGCGAGTGCGAGCATATTTTGAGAGGTCATGTTGAAGATGAGGTTTACAAATTGCGAGTATTCGCAAAACAGTTTCTAGGCGTGTGAAATTGAGAAAAGTTCCTAGTTTTTACCGTACAGTGTTCGGTAAACATATACAGCACAATTCTCAAAATAATTTTAGCTAAAATCTAGCTAATCCTGAACATTGAATTTGTCAAATTAAGCTAAACCATATTCCCAAATATGTTTAAATTAACTATAATACAATTTTCTTACTATTTAGTTTTAGAAAGTTAATTGAATTAACTTTTTAAATTGGACTAGCATAAGATTAGCTAATCCAAAATTCAGGATTAGCTAAAACTTTTTTTGAGAATCTGGCTGATAGTTTTACCGAACGACGTACGGTAAAAACTTGGCTTGCGAACAATTATAAAATATGTAAAATTGTCAATATCGGACGGAGGCGCAAAAATCCTATATTTGGTCCTAAAACTAAAAAACGTTGATGTGTCCATAGTAACGTAAACATTCCTTAAATAGCGTTCTTTTACTAATGAAAAAGTTGAAATAATAGTGTCATATTCAAGTGGGTAAAAAAATAAGTAAAAGAAAATATTTCCTGTTTTACATGTTGATGAACATTATAATATTTAATTAAATATCAAAATAATAATAGATACCCTCATAAAATAATACCACATTAAATTAATAATTCATTACATTTTATTTAATAGCCGTACCCGTATCAATTTACCAAAGCCGTAACTATAAATATATACTCATCACTTCCTTCAACCACAATTTAATAAACTCAAAACATAACCTAACTCTTCCCTTTGACGTAACCGTAACATAACCACAAAGTTTCATATGAAAACCACAGCAATATCGTCCTAAGTACACAGTCGCATATGATGCTGTAACTTCAGAAGTGTTCAGCACCCTTTACACAAGCAGGGAATTGCGGCGCCAATATCGCGTGTTTATTCAACGCGAAGTGTAAAGGAAATATTAACATGTTCGAGATATGCCAGCAGCGGTTAGAATTTCATATTTACTGAGTTAACAAATGATGTGGCGGCTGGCGGGCGAAGTTGACGCTCTGTCGCGTGTTACGAAACGAGGGTGGTTTACGCATGCGCAGTCAAACAAATTTTAGTGAATTTGCACAGGGAAATAGTTTTTTTTTATTAGGGCTGAAAATACAAGATTTGAGGTCAAGTAATAAAAGTTGCCGGACTCGAAATAGTATTTTAAGTCCAGTGGAAACATATTATTTTTTTACTCATTTATTTATAAAATTTCGCAGATGTATTCAAATTGAAATGAGACAAATTAACCATCACCATGACAACTGTTCTAAAAATACTATTTATGCACAACCGGGCCGAAAAGCATGTGTTTTAGCTCTAAAAAACGGGCTCAAGCGCTTCTTTTTGGTCCTAGGGCCATAAAATGCTTATTTGGCCCTAGGGCCATAAATTCTTTTTCAAAATGTCATTTTAACATAAATGTACCTATATGAATCTTTTGTACACACAATTAGATGTAATTTTGTTGTGTTTAAAATATATACCTACAAAAAGTACTATTATTATTATTTTATTTATTCTTTTAATTTTGGAAATGTACTGATTTCTTATTGTTAATTGAAATTGTTAATTTTAACATTGAATAAAAGGACAATAAAGTAGATGTTTTTTTTATACATGATATGATAGAGAAATACGCCAAAAGTACGTTTTCGATGTAACTACTTATCTTCTTTGCTTTGCAAACAACCCTCAGCGGGCCAGAAACGCCTGTTTTCATCCTTGGTACATAAATAACTATTATGCACAACCAGGCCGAAAAGCATGTGTTTTAGCCCTAAAAGCTGGCTTAAACACTTCTTTTTAGCCCATGGGCCAAAAAGAAATAATTCCTATGGCTACATAGATAAAATTACAATTTTTGTTTATTGTGAATACTTGATTCTGCAAAATGTCATTTTGACATATAACCTATTTACATATTTAAATCTTTTGAACATATAATTAAATGTTATTTTGTCGTGCATAAAATATTGTATGTAACACGGGTGAAATTAGCGTTTCTGACCCTGAGCATGTTATTAGCCCTCGGCGCTTTGCGCCTCGTGCTAATAATCTAATAATATCTTGAAATATTTTTAGATCTAAATCATAAAAAGTTATGCACAAAAGTATCGGACAAAAAAATGACCCGATTTAAATTACGTGCAAATATTGAGCCCTCTGGTGGCACGTTTTAACGTCATTTGACGGATCAGGGATGTAGACTCACCTGTTTTTAATTTATTATGAGTAGTTTTAGAGGGTGCGAGCCTTAAATTTTCGGCTTTGCGAAAATAACGGATACCCTGACATACATATATAGCATCACGCTATTTTCCATCAAATGAGGTAGCACAAACCCTAGAATCATTCATACAATTCATCAGATAAACATAAGTAAATGATCGAAACAATATCAGTTACGTATAACTTTTTATCACAAATGAATTCAGTATATAGTTTGGAAATTGTATGATTGTATTTATTTGTGGTACAGACGCGGTGGTCGAGCGTGTTAATGCACTTCTCTTAACATGCTGTGACGTCACCCGAACAAGGTTCGTCAGTTCGAATCCGCCTGTCGACAAAGTTTGATTTGTCGTTAAATAAAAAAAATACAGTTACTTGTATTAATCATACTTGGACGCTATAAGCTAGTTACTTATACATATGCCTTAAAAAGTAACATCGACTACGGAAACCGGCAGTACGGCAGCGTAAAAACTGCACGGTGTGCCCGGTAGGCCCAGGCCCGATTCGGGCTGTAGACATACGTACCTCATATTGTTTCAGTCACTTATGTTCAGGCAGCGGAAAGTTATATAGGTAACCATGGGACTGTGTTTATAGTTAGACTTCCACCTAAGGAATGGCGCTGATAATCTTTATGTGAAGACATCAATTTTAGATAACTACAATATCGACAATCATTGGTTACTAGATTGTTCCTGTAGTTGTCATTTGTATATATTTCAATTTTTTTTAATCTGTCAATTATCCAATGAATTTTTATTTGTGAAATAATTTCATATAAATAATGTCAGCAACTAATATCAATTGTAAAAGCTGCACTGCTACTGGTAAGTAAGTGATCATATAATAAATAATATTTAAATGAGGAAGTCATAATATATGTATGGGATGGCTAGCTCAGTGGTATGAAGTCGGCCTGTGGATCCTGAGGTCCCTGGTCCCACAGGCGACAAATTTTTATAATTTGAAAAAACTATCCCTGTGGCTCCTCCACCACTAACATGTTTGGGGGCCGTGATTTGACGAATGGTAACCGCACTTCACGCGCAAAATATATCACTTACCGAGATCTGTTTCAGCAGAGTGCCACCACCCAGTAATGGGTAGAAGGCGTGATGATATATTTATTTATTTATTTATTTATAATATATTTTCAAGTTCACAACAGTTGGATAAAATTGCGATTGAAACAGTTCAAAATATAAATAAATTGTATACAGAACAATATTTTAATAAATATTTATATTGTAATAATGAATTTTTATTTTATGTACTTTAAATAAATATAAAATAATAATCAAAATTACAAACTGCCTAAATATGTATATCGAGTTGCCTATATAAATGACTTTAGTTAGACTTCCACTACTCAGATGGCGCAAAATACAGTCCCAGTGCGTAACATGGCAGTTTCTTATCTATAGTAGTATATTATGATCTGTGCTTATGTTCAATTGTGATTGTTTAATTATACCTACTCGACAGTTAATGAAAAGTTTAGAAATACAGAAATAAAATTGCTTCTAAATACGGATAGAATTCTAAGGGAAAGAGTGGTAAACAAATTTGCAGCAGCTAATATAATTTCACCGAAAAATGATATATTTACTTTCACACAACCACTGAGTGTGTTGCACCCCAGTTTGCGTTCCCTGCTTTCTCCTATTTCTCCTCGCATCCCACCAATGCCAGCGGCGGTGGCGGCAGCAGAAATGCAAACACATATCTCGAGTTACTCAATAAATACGACGCGTTATGAGATCTTTAGAGGTGAGAAATTGGATAAGCCGGGATGGCGCGACGAACGCGGGGTGGGGGCGGTAAAGTACGTGTGATATTCGCCGCTTGTGCTCGCGTTTTAATCTTGGATGCGATACTGTTGTCTGCATGCAACCAAGTTTGTATAGCATTCCTAGAGAATTCATTGCGAGTCGCTTCACGCTTGTTCAAGTGTTTTCTTCCTAGTTGGAATTATAGTTTTGCTAGATCTTGTTGCTTTGGAATAATGGAAACGATAGTTCTATAAACTGTTGGGTTATTCTTGTGTTTAATATTTATTCGCAGAAGCAGAAATGTATTTAATTTAAAAGAATGCTAAAGGCATCATTAAAGTCGAGTCTATTTAGTTTCGGATAATATTTAACTCTTGGGAACAAATTTGAGTTAATGTCCGGCAGTACGGTGGTGTAGACAGCGGTACGGTTTTCAAATTCGGATGCCCCTAGTTCGAATCCCACTCAAGCTAAATATATATGAACTGGCACACTATGGTTCAGTGATTCCGGACCCTGTACAACATTTGAGATTAAGTTTCTGTTGTACAGAGTAGAATAAATAATAAATATAATTATAAAACTAAATTATTGTTGTATTTTGAATTTTACCTTATTAAGATTAACCCACCACTAATAATTTTGGAGGTTATGATTTAACAGCTGGTAACCGATCTTCACGAGGAAAAATTGGATAAACCGTGATTTACCGTATCTGCTACCCCAAATGACTTTATGACATTTTAATATCTTAACGAAGTTCTTAATAGATTTATCTGACAAACAATAATATCACATCGGAATCATAGTTCAAATTATGAAAATTCTATTAATTGTCATTTTTAGATGTGCCTTTTTTTTGTTTCTTAAACGGATAAATTTATTAGGAACTTTGTTAGGAGATTTAAATATTGGCCATAAATTTAAATGAGAGAAACAATGCGAATAATGTATATTTTAATATCCTTGGTGACCGTAATATGATAACTGGTAACCGCACTTTATACAAATAACTGTAGGCCAAATTCATAGTCGTGACTCACCCTTACTTCATCCTCACCCTGACCTCACACTCAAAGTCGAAGTAACTAAGGCAACTAACTCAAAAATGTGTACAATTTGAGTTAGTTGCCTTAGTTACTTCAACCTTGAGTGTGAGGTGAGAATGAGGTACGGGTGAGTCATGACTATGAATTTGGTCCTAAATCACATATCTAGATCTACTACGAAAACGGTGCAACTAGTTTTTAATTGTATCATAACCGGCAGTATAGTAGTGTGAATTGGTTTATGGCATTCGAATTGGAAGATCCCAAATTCGAATTCCACTTAAGCTAAAAATATATGATCTACCACACTGCGACTCGATTAGTCCGGATCCTGTACTTAAGTTCCTTTTGTGCAGAGTAACGTAAATAAATAAATAACCTTAGTGAACAAACATGGTGAACAGTGATTATAAATATATTCATACATACAAACATATCGTTACGCTATATCCCATCAATTGGGGTAGCACGAACCCTAGTATTTCAAGTACACGATCACAGTTTTGAGCGAGTTATGTACACTATTTTTCAGACGACCACAAAATATTTCTAAAAACAGTTCACAAGAGCAATGTTGTAACACTTTGACAGATAATGCGTTTTTGAAGATAAACGTTGACGTTTGACGTTTGAGGTTATGTGTGGTGATACCAACTGTATTAACCGTAATGTCAAAATATTGAATAATGAATATTAATAAAGAAGTGATTATTAATTTTATAAAACAAGATTTATCTGTGTAAATGTGTTGAAAAATCTGCCAAAATTTCAATTTCAATAATAATACAAATTCTTTTCATCTATTTTATTATTTTCTTTCATCGTAACGCCATCTGTTGTCAATCAGTAGAACTTCACCTGATATGATAGAAGTGTGCGTTATGACAACATATCAGTGTATGTTATTTTCAACTGTCCGTTGTAGTTTATGATGTTGTTATGGTTACTTTCATAAGTGGTCGTCTGAAAATATATTTATCGATATTTTCTAGACACTTCATATAATATTCTAAGCGTAATTTTTGGTAAAATGAAACCACAATACTACTTTTATTTCACTGTAAAAATAATTCTACATAAACTTAACTAACGTATAGTTATAGAGATTAATCTTTATAAATTTTATTGTTTCTAAAATGGTATAACTAAGTACAGAAGTTAGTTTCGTCTAGTCGTATGTTATCCGGAAATTGGATTAGTAATATTTTCATGTCAATTTAAAAATTTCCATTTGAAACAATCCGCCAAAGCAAACCCATTGAGCAAATTATCTTCAATTGGCTGCGCCACGATTATGATATCCTCGCAACGTTTAATCAAAGAACCGCTCGCGCGGACTCTGAAACAAGCGACACAAATATGAAAGTTCTTCGAGAGCCGCGGAGCCGACTCATAACATGCACCATTAGCTCCCTCGCCTGCAGCAGATTGAAATGATAACAGACAATGCTCGTGCCGCGTTTTTTATAAATCGCTACTATTTTAAGAGCACGACAGATGCTCTAGCTTCATCTGCGACGTCTCTTCTTCCCCGTTTGAGGAAATTAAAGCCTCTTTGCGCGGTTTATGAAGCCAACGAAGGAAATACAATATTTTAAAAACTTCGTCGAATGGGGACGACACGCGCGTCCTGAGAAAATATTGTTACTGTCGCAGTTGGCCCTGCCGAGGATTTGGGTAGGGTTTCAACGTTTCAACGAATAGGGTGACAGATTTGATGCTCTTGGCTATTTTTAGATACAGGAAATAAATGTATTTATTTTGGCTATTGTTTTTGTGACTTCCACTTAAATTTGTCATGCGCTTCCCCTTATACAAGTGCGTTTCCAGAAAATTAATATTACCCTCCAGGTTTACCAACCTAATGCAAACATATGCTGGAACCGTAACAGAAACTACATTTTATAATTAGTGAATTTTATGCAACGTTTTTTGTTATCAAATAAATAAATATATCTTGAGATGCTTTTACCCAGTTCAGGATGTTCAGGATCTCTGTTAATGTTACCAACCATCAAAAACTAGCACCCATAAATGTTTGTTTGCTTTTTGCATTGAAATAAGTTTTGCTGAAACAAATTTGTGTGACATGTATCGCTTTGTTTAGAGCAATGTTTCTCAACCTTTTTATTTCCGTGCCGCCTTCATAGTTAGATTTATTCCAGTGACGGAAATGGATTTTTTCATAGATTATGTCATGATAAACATGAAAAAAGGAAAATTAGATTTGGGAACGGGTGGCAACTATAGATGGTTTTTGACATATTTTTTACAGGCTAATTTTCAGTTGATATAATTAAGTAATAAAAATGATAGACAGAAATTTTGGCCGGTGACGCATGCGCGACTAAACCGATCAAAGTAGACAATTTTTATGGTGTCGTGTGACATATTACTACATGTTCACGACGAATACATGACAAAAAAATTATTGACAGATATTATTGCTGGCTGCTCATTGGTGACAGAAGCTCTGAAAGTGGACTGGTGTAGGGATCAACAACCATCCTTAAAATCGGCGTATTCACACCGACTTCATCTATAGTTGCCACCCGTTCCCAAATCTAATTTTCTTTTTTTCATGTTTATCATGACATAATCTATTAAAAAATTCATTTCTGTCACTGCAATAAATGAGACATCATTTTGCACCCTAGCTCTCTAACTATCAGTAAATACAAAAATCTCAGGAGTCCTCGAAGCTACTAGATTAAAGCAAAATTTATTATAATTTTAAGAATCGAAATCGAATAAAAGCTGCTATTAATATATAGAAATAGTTATTTGTAAATCAAGGAAAGAATAACATTTTTCTAACGAGGTATACATTTAATCTTTTCACTACCCTCTCAGATAGTAAAAATCTTTAGAAATAAATTAAAAATTTAGACAAGATTTATTATTTTTTTGACAGATGTCACCTGGATGTCTCTAATGTCAAAATATATCATTGTTTTCCAGTTGCCATGGTGTGGGTTTATTTTCTTTTCCCAGAGAAGAAAAATTGACTTTATTTTTCTTAGGATGAAAAGTAACACTTTCTTACAATTAAGGGAAGAAAATTTTCCTTTTTAACAGGGACGGGATAAAAATTTATTTCGTTTTTAAATTTAAGCAAAGTACATATAATAAGCAGAACAATTGGAATAAAATCAGATTTTAATCCGGAAGGACCGTGGCTTAGTTAGTTAAAACATATGACCCATATTCAAATCCGGCGATATCCCAAATTTTCTCTTTAAAATTAAATTACATATTATTAAGTTCAGTAATTAGTGCAGCGGCTGCTTGATTTTTATAACAGTAAGCTGCGAGTTCGAACCCAGCCTAGAATATGGAGTTTATGATATCTTCATTGATTTAGGTGAACCTCGTTTTTGATTCTAGATATTTTATTTAAAAAAATTATGGGGTAGGTGGCTCAGTGGATTTGAGAACCCAGGTTCGATTTCCACAGCCGATAAACAATTTTCATCAAATTAAAAACTACCCCTGTGACTTCCCCTCCACCAACATCCTTGGGGGCCTTGATTTTACGGCTTGTAATCGCACTTTACATACAAAATATATCACTTACCGAGATCTACTACGGCAGAGTGCCACATCTAGTAATGGGTAGAAGGCGTGATGATATATTTATTTATTTTATTTATTTATTTTAAAATCTATTGTCTTATTTACTGCTATTGTACAATCAAATAAATCAAGGACAGATACAGCCCTCAGTTGTTTACTTGGGTACTCTTCTGGTATAAAACTTAGGGTCATTTACATTGTATTTAAAAGGAAAATTCTAGAACCCTTCCATTTGAAAAATGACAAAGCATTCCAGCGTTATAATTCCAGTTTTTGCAGCTTGAACCGCTTCGAAGGCCGTAGGCAAAATCGTCAACAAAGTCACCATCTCCAAGGCCACGATTCGATTGACAATGTCAGCTCTGCGTTATTTGTAGGATTGCAAGAACACTGATTCCATCGTCGATAATCCGCAGATTCGCTTTTCTCCTCTCCTGCGTATTGAAATTCATGCGCAACGTTGCGTACACGAGATGTTGTTAACGTCGTCTCATGACCGTGTGCAGAATGTTAATACGCACGAAATTTTATGTCTTACGCGCGGTGTAAATCAGTTGATTGTCTGTTAAAATTCTTTTTGTGCGTCTGTGATGTGATGCTAATGGAATGGAAATTCATCTTAGATTGTAATTACTATTACTTAAAGTATATTTAAAAACTCTGCTACTGAATAGTCAATATACTCCTTCAATTAACATACCACTTATATATTTTTAAATAAGAGCTATAACAACGAGCACATCTCGCGAAACAAAAATAACTAGACCTTACATTTTCTTACTATTTGCCTCCAAACATTCAATCTATTTCAATTAATTTGTAATGTATCAGACAGCGAATATATGAACCAAAGTTCGATTTCAATAGACGGCAACTGTATTTTATCACATTAAAATTATCCCTTTATTTGTCCATCCACTCACATCTTTAGGAATTGTAAATAAATTATTATTCCACTTTATGCCGATTTAAATCCTATAATATTTACACGAATCAAGAAATTGGTTTAACTCTCATCTGATTTTCGATATGATAATTATTATGTCGTGTATTATACAATTTCCATCTAATATTTCATGTTTTTTTTTATTTCATACGATTTTCATAGCCAACTTTTTTGTAACTAAGCTTATTGTAATTTTTTTCTTTCAATTATTGGGGATGGACTTCATAAAAAAGATAAAGTTTGGTTTTATATAATGCATCAGATGCACTAAATTTATTTTATTTATTCTGCTATTAAAAAAAAACTTAGTATAGTAGTTAATATACGAGCCCAACATCATAATAGTTCGGCCGGTATAAATTTCAAACTTTATGCTTTACAAAAATGTAAAAATATACTAAAAAATGTTTTATTCTTACAACATAACTATATCTACGTTATTATATGAATCTTTAGTTGTCTATTACTGAAAAGATATTTTAAATAATACAAACGTTTACAAAACTATCATCAAATAAGTATTACGGCAACAGAATCATAAAAGTTCGGCCAACAAAAAATGTATGTCTTAGAAGTGATTTATTTGCGTGTTTGAAATTAAATAGTTGTTAAAACAAAACACAAATGGAAAACAAAACACTAATGAAAAAAATCTATACAAAACTGTCATTGCCGTTTGCCGGTATTATTATTTTTTTTTGTAATAAAATGGCTCGTGGTAAAGCTTTGAGCAGAGATTTACGGTGGTCTATAATAAATGCTCATAAAAATGATATTTCTGCAAGAAAAATATCTATTTCTCATTCAATTACGAGATCTGTGGTATAAAATATTAAAAATTTATATAAAAAAATGGTGGCATATCTGAAAGTTGGAAAAATGGCCGTTCTTCAGCCATTTCCCGTACTGATCTACGAGGTTTAAGAAGAATTTTGAAAGTAAATCGTCGAGCGAAAGTTTGAGATATTAAAACCTTGTGGCGGGAAATGATAGGTAAACAACCACATGTCTCGACATTTTAATTTGATTTATATACAATATAAGTCTTATAGTATAAATATCATATCGAAAATCAAACGGATGTCTTGATTCGTGTATCATAGACTTTAAAAATTAGTAAAATGATATGCTGATTTCTTTATCTTCTTTTCATAAAAATAACTGATGACATTTTTGTGGAAGATAACAAGTCGCCAAATTACGCCTCCCTCAAAATTGTGTAAAAAAGGAGAAACATGAATTGACCGACGCAGAAAAGTTTTGATCTCACCGGAACTTTTAGATTGATGAAAATAATGATAAATAAGTTTGAAAACAAAATGTGATAATAAGAAAATGTCTTCTCCCAAACATTCGGTAAAGGAATGAAAACAGTTTAAGCTAAACTACAAGTAGATTTCTTTAAAAAAGGAAGAAAATTCTTGTGATAAATTAAATTTGTTGATCGTTTAATGCAAGGATAATGAATGTTGGGTGATTTGAACGATGTCCTTTGTTTTGTAAAAATGGTTTGTTTTGAGTAGAGTATTTTTGTATTTCTATAAATAAGTTTAAAACGAGTCTTTCTACATTCTTCCCATTGCTCCCTATCATTTAAATCTTTCCGCCAAACCTAGGAAATTCGGAAGCGGCTAAAAACACCAGAAAAGATTTAATTTGGAATTCCATGCAAACATCTGCACGCCATTTGTCATAATATCCGTCGCCGGCAGCGTTATTTGTCAGAAATTGATGTACGATCATGGCCAACTAGGGACGAACTACTCCGCAGCTTTGAACTCGTCATTTATTTAATTTATTCTCAACAATCGCAATGATATATGATTACAGAGTCATAAAGCTTTAATAGTTGACAGGGAGGCAGGTTCGCGAAGTTTAATCACTTGGCATTCGCGAGACAGCGAAGCTCAGTTTACGACTTTCAAACGCGTTTGTTGCACTTGTTAATGCATGTAGTTGTGTTTTGTTTTGCTCTATATTCATTTGTTTGCGAATGGGCGTGACGAATCCATTTCACTCGAAGACGAATGGAATTAAACAGCCTAAATCGTCTACCAATGGACAGCAACTTATTTTTTTACAACACTTCTTTATTATTCATGATTTTTACTTGCTAAATCGTAAACAATGAACTGACATCTGTACTTAAAATTATTTTAATTACATGTATTAAGCGTACCTAATTGTCATGCGAAAGCAAACTATGCACTTGAATTTTATTTATCGATTGAAAAACGAAACGGAACTTATGATTACTTTGTTGATTGTCACAATTTTCTATAACCAAAATAATTTACCCTACCAATTTCAGATTATTTTCATGCATTTTTACTTATTTATATTCGTAGCCGTTCGAAGGTTCAATAAATCCGAACAATCGAAGTCTCGAATATTCTAAAAAACAACAACCCTACTATATATTAATATAATATAAAGTGACGAAGTAATATTAATCCCACCCAAAATTAACGAAGTGGCATAAAATTATAATTATATTTATTAAATTAAATTATAAAATTTATTTTTTGTTTGTTTTTCCATAACAACACTTTTATAGCCTAGACCTTTGGCTGTAAAAATAGTACTTTACAGCCTGTCAATTGTTAAGCCCATTTTTAATGTCTATCGGCAAAAAATATATTTTTCCTACAACTGTGCGATTTCTTTGTTATTACGTAACTATAATTGCCTTGGTTACGTATGGAAAGTAGATGAATGCAGACCAAGTGCGTTTCCGAAAGCAAAGAAACACTAGTGCGGAAAGTGCTTCATTACGTAACTGTCAAAAGAATATTGTTTTGACAGCGATTTAAATTTCGCGCCGAGCGCGGAATTCATATTTTGACCACAGACGCTTATGGAAGAAGAAGATACGGTGAACCAGCGCTAGTAAATATGCAGTAGTATATTTTGACGTTTATAAACGTAACCTTAATTTGCAGTATATCTAATCTGTAGACAATAAAAAGAACCGAACAAAGTAAAATATATCGATAAATGGTTTTATTTAAAGAGTAAGTGAAATACTTCATATTTATTGTTTGTGTATATTATTAATACAGTTGTTACAGTTGCTTATATTGACATAATATAAAGTGGAAACTTTTGTGTCTAAAGAAACATTGATTTCTTCCGTACCTGCTCATAATATTACCAGTAATATTATTGGTAACAATTTCGGAAGCTTCAGAAGTACCAGCAGCAGGTTGATTGTCATTGTCGAAAATAGATCCAACATAGTATGATCCGGAGCTTCAATTATCTTTGGAGGTGTTAATGATAAAGAAGAATCACTCACTGTACTATTCCAATCAAGATGATTTTGAAGAAATTATCTTGACGTTAGTGAAATATTTTTAAATAACGTAGAACAATGTGCAAGCAATCAACAAACAAACCATAGCAACGCCGTAAAACATCGTTCTCATGTAATATCATTAAAATTTTATAAATTTTATAAATTTTAATAATATTTTAGTGATTTACTAAATCGCACAGTTGTAGGAAAAATGTTGTTTATAATACGTGCCGAAAAAGGTTACATGCTCGTGCAGATTTCCGCACTCTGCAAGACTCGTGCGTTAAATTCTGCACTTGCACGTAACGAGCCTTTTTCGGCACTTGTTATAAAAATACCTATTAGTCATAAAATGCGGAAACGATGAAAATCTATAGAATAATCATGAAAACTAAAGGTTATCATTTACTTATCGATCGCTAACAGATAATAAGGGAGTTAGGTACATAAAGAAAAGTTAATATACTTTTGTAAAATATGCTAATATTGTAAAAATAGATTTCTTTTAAATATTTTCTATGAAATGATGCAAGTTTTGATAGCCACTACCGAAATTATAAAAACCGATACTATAACTTATTTGATCAAATTTTCACGAATGCGAATTATGAACTGCAAATTTAATGATCCAAACGAAACCAGTAAAGATTCAGAACAGTGGTGTACATAGAACTTTTGACTCCCAGGGCGGTCTCCAATTTGCCGCCCTTTCTAAGTCAATCAAATGGTTGTTTTTATAGCAGATCTCGGTAAGTGATATATTTATGCGCGTGAAGTGCGGTTACCAGCTGTAAAATCACGGCCCTTAAAGATGTTAGTTAGGGGGAGCCACAGGAGTAATTTTAATTTGGTGAAAATTGTTTGTCGGCTGTGGGAATCAAACTGGGGGTCTTCAGGATCCACAGGCCAACTCGAAACCACTGCACCATTATCTCATTAAATTAATAAACATAAATAAATAATTGTAATTGAGACAAACTTTTGGGGAACTATTTTACCATTGGATGGCATATTTAAATTAGGCAGTAATAAAGGAATTTTTCGAGATAATATTTTCAACCCTACATTGACTTGACGACGAAGAAAAATATTCGAAATCATATAGTAATTAATAATTCGTAGAAATCGAATAGTAAACTTATGAAATGAACAAGTTGTTTTTTACATCTAAAACTACTCGTAAATATAAAATATGTGCCGCCCGGTGCGGACCGCACCCACCGCCCCTCTCTAGGTACGCCACTTGTTCAGAATTTTCAATGTTTATATATTTATAAAGTAAAAAAAAAAAAAAATATGTATCATGCCCTTGGCTCTATTCTAGATATAGTACTTCTACAATTACAAATCTTCGTAGATCAGAATGTCTAGTTGAAGTAGAAATAGTAATTATAATCTGGAAGAAGTCGTAGTGATTCACTCCTTTTCAAATTTGTTTCAATAATAAAAGCACACAATCTGTTTCTGCTCGTCTTGGGAGTAGTTCTCATCCATATCTAATTATAATGCAGGCGTTTTATCGCTGGCAAATATCATTCGGTGATTGAATTTTCAAAGACGCATTAATGTCGAGCTCTCGCTGAAGATGAATCAAATTTTGATACGAATCGCTCTCGCTCCTCGTGAATACAGCGCTCCCACTCGTCACGACGGAACGAGATTCTATTCCACTCGGAAATATAATTTTATTTGATTTTATCATCGGAAATTTTCCAGAAGAGTTTTCCCATTTCAATTGAATTCATTTTAATTCTGCTTCTTTGCTGTTCACAACACTCTGATATCCATAAAGCAAACTCCCTTCAAGCTTTCGATTCGGGATCGGATTTCTCATAATTATACTGAAATTAATAACATGATTTCAAATTACTTCTTGTTTACTTTATACTTCATGAAAATTGTGAATAAATCTAATCAGGAATATTATAAAATTATTATTTTGCCTTTGGAAATTAATTATTACAAACTAACATTAATTAATTTTAATGATACTGTTCTTAGTAAGGAATATAATTATGTTTTAGGAAATACCCCTTAGGATATTCGAGTCCATTAGAGGTGTGTTAAAAGAGGAATCGAACTGAACTATGTATTAAAATATTTAGCAATTCACTTGATATATACGTATAGGTCACATCAAATAGGAAAACAACAACCAAAACAAATTAAATGTTGCTTGTTTTCTTAACTTGTATTGAAAATGTAAATGACACAAACAAAATAAGTAACTTTGTCTTGTATTAAGAACAAAATTCAGGAAATGATGAACTTTGTATCTTATATAACCTACTTGTATGTGTATATACAGAATATCTCTTGTAGCAGAACCACCTATTGTCATCTTAAAAACTGTAAGGGGGTTAAATTAGAAAAAAATGGTCACTTTAGTAGGCCATTTAAGGATGTTTCTGTTTTTTTTTTTACGTACCAGTCCCTGAATATGAGAAAAAATATAGAAATTGCGATTTAATTGTAAATATTGTAGGCCTATTTATATGAGAGAATTAAAATTGCTTTTTCAGTTGCCCATTTTTACTTTCTTATACACAGTATAAGGAAGTATTGGAATCGTGAAAAAAATCGTTGACGAGATTTTCGCGGAAATACGTGTTTTGAGGTCCACTGAATTCGTTTTGATCATTTTCTTAATGATGTCTGTGTGTGTGGATGGATGTGTGTCCGAGTGTGCAATATCTCATGAACGAGATAAGATTTGTTAACGAAACTTGGTAATTATAAGTTTAATGAAAATACGAAGATTTGAGTTGATTTTTAATTAAATTGAAAAACCGGAAGAGGAAGTTTACTGGACATACAAAACAATAAATTCCATTTATTTCAAAAATGGAATCAGTTACGAAAAAAAGTTTCAAACAAAATATGTTGGCAAAAATATTTGGAACATAAAATGTTATTTGCAATTTTTCTGTATATGCGTCTAATTTTGAGAAAAACTAATTTTTATATTTAATAATATATTTCAATAATCAGAGTAGCAATAGAAACAAAAAATATAAATTTTAATTTTCGCTTTATCTAGTCATCTATATCTTTTTTCGGAAAAACAAACACATTATTAAAATGGTCAACTAATGTGGCAACTTTGTCTCAATTTACGGTTCTTGAGATACCAAGGGTTAGGCTCGATAAACGGACATTCTGTATATGCCTCATCAGTAAAGTAGTCAACATTACTAAAAAATTATACGTAAACAAATTTGATATTTTATGTTTCAAACAGATAAATGCTGAATTACTGCAAAACTAAATTACATGTTTAATAATATTATATAACATTAATATATTCTAAATATTAAATATGCTGTGTATAAGAAAGTCATGTGGTGACCACACCAGATTTTTATTAATATATTGAATAATTTCGTTTTGAACTTACGCTTCTCATTTATTCCTCATACACGGCATCTTCCATCACGCAACAAATCTTCAACCACATCCTTTCCCTAATAATTATTTTCTAGATCAAAATATTTCATCCATTACGAATCATATCCATTAGTTTATTTCTTCTAAATGAAATAATTACTTTAATTATTATTTTTATATTAATCATGGCATTAAATTAAATTAAAATCGTTGCGTAATATTGAGTTAAAAAATAACTAATGATAATAATGTACAATGAATTACTGTCAAGTATTAAAAATATATTTTGGATTAGATTTGCGATAATATTTGTATCATTTCCTATCATTAACGCCCACAAACTAATAATAAAATTCTCATTTTAGTATCGTAGCTTGCGTTTAAAAACAAATGAGTTTTATCTTTCTGGAATCAGCCTTGCGGGCGACTAGTGGTTTGGACAATATGAAACATTGATTTGTACCAAATAGCCAGATAATTTAAGTATTTATTAGTGGTTTATGCAAATGACAGTGTTTAAATAACAGCAAAGGTTACCTATTTATGCTTTATAGAGGAGTGCGTGCGCGTATCATGGAGATAAATCTGTTATCTAATTCGCTGTGAGCGGCATTTAAATTATTGTCGTATTGTACAAACTCGGGTGACCCGACTGCACGTTGCACGTTTGACAGCGTAATACCAGTTAGCTGGAACATGTGTCATTCGGTCGCCGTTACTGCGTTTGCGCACTGACACAACTCATTACGTACCCGACGTCGACGTAAACTAACGTTATGTTCACGTAAATGCGAAATATTGTTATGCTGACTTAATGTTGTCATATTTATTTCAATTAACGTGAAGTTTCCCCTGCAGGTATTTGTTTTGCTAATAACCGGTTGCACTGTGTGATCACTTACATCAGGGGTCGCAAACTTAAATGCAGCAAAGGGCCATATGTGTAAGTTACGCGGTTCGTAATCAATATTACTTTTTCTGATCTAAAATAAATAAATATAAATATATCATAACGCCTTCTACCCATTACTGGATGTGGTATATACTCTGCCGAAGCAGATCTCGGTAAGTGATATATTTTTGCGCGTGAAGTGCGATTACCAACCCTCAAATCACGGCCCTCAAAGATGTTAGTGAAGAGGGAGCCATAGGAATAGTATTGATGTGGTGATAATGTTTATCGGCAATGGGAATTGAACCAGGGTTCTCAGGATTCACATGCCGACACGATACCACTATGCCACCTACTCTATCTGAACTAAAATATGAAGAAATAAATTAAAATATACTTATGTTTAATTGGCACGTTTTAAGTAACCCAGAACAGTTCCTGAACTGATCCTACTGCCCCAGCTATTTTGGTGGGTTGGCAGCTTGAACCACTTTTTTATCACTTTCCAATCAACTTATGGTCCTTATTATTCGTTTTGAATTGGTGGCATCGCAATTTGTATTTAAGCAAATGTCACTTAGAACATGCATTCAGATTTTCAATGTATCACTAATTTTTACAACTGACACTAGATGCATCATTTATTTGGAAGTAACACGAATTTGTTCTAGATCAGTTCAGGGTTGAACCCAAAGTTCCCAAACAAATACGGCCATAATAAGTTATTGATTTTATTTTTTTTTGTCAATAATTTTTGTTTTATATTCTATTCTTAACGTTAGATTTATAATCAAATATAATGAAATTTACATAAAAATGAAATATTCATATTATTAAAAAAAATTTGGAAAAATATTGTTAATTTTATTGATAATAGCGACTATTTTTCTAAATACTCTATCGATTTGTACTACACATAATGTAACGGCTGCCTTGCGAGTTTTTGCTGAACTAGAATTTAACAAATTTAAAAATATTATTAGTTACTCACTTGTGAACGTCTTTTATTCAAACTGTTTATTTACTATAGAAATGAATCTTTACAATTTACTAATTTGTAAAATTTTTGCAAGTCTTTTGACACATAGGATTGAATTATAATTTTAAAATTTGCTTACAATTGAGTAACAAATAAAATATTGTACAATACACGCAAGGTAACTGTTTTTATTGGCTCTAGAAGATGACAGGCTCGCATAATTGCCTCGCCAATACATTTCTCCTTTTGGCAGTAAAAACTGTTTTACCATGCTAATAATGTAAATTACTATACATTGTTTGTTTGAGCGGAGTATAATTCGGACGTAAGTTCAATATGCTAAGAATTTTATAGTAAAAATTGCAAGCAAAGCAAGCCTTGGTAAAAAAAACATTTCATGTAGCAAAACAGTTGAACTATTTATAAAATACCCAAGTAACTATAGTCATCTAAGTCTAAGGGCCAAATTCAGAGTCGTCACTCACACTCATCTCATCCTCACCTCACTCTCAAAATCGAAGTAACTAAGGCAACTAACTCAAGAATTTGCACAACTTGAGTTACTTGCCTTAGTTATTTCGATTTTAAGTATGAGATGAGAATGAGGTGAGCGTGAGCCATTAAATTAGTGCCTATTTTAAGTGAATTAAACTTACAGGTCATTTTGCCACATCGCAATAGACATTTTGTCTTTTGTTTTATTTCAATAGCTGTCAAGCAGTTTGCGATTTTGTCGGTAGATGGCACCACGAGTGGCTCCATAGCTCTCATGTCATGTTACCGTTGTAGATAGGTTAACATCAGTCAGTTCAGCTAAGTCGGTATCACAATCCACTAGTTCCTAGTTGATCTAGTTGGATAAATGATCGCACCATACTGATGAGTCCGGAAGGACGAAACGCGTCTATGGTTAAAGCTGAACTGACCAGCCGTTTGTTGATGACCTGAGAAGTTGATGCAAACGTGCTGTAAAACCTCTGTGGAATTACGAGACAAGTGATGGAAATTTTTTTCCTATTTTTTCTTATTTATTTATTCCAGATTAAAATGATTGGCATTAGAACTGTTTACAAAACAAAATAAGATTGTTCTTAAATTTTGTAAATTAAAAACAAAGTTAATTACATTCAAGAATGGTACGAAAATATATATCATCACGCCTTTTACCCATTACTAGGTGCGGCATTCTGCCATAGTAGATCTCGTTAAGTGATATATTTATGCGCGTAAAGTGCGGTTACTAGCCATCAAATCACGGTCCCCAAAGATGTTAGTGGAAGGGCAACCACAGGGGTAATTTTAATGTTACGCAAATTGTTTGTCGACTATAGGAATCGAACCCGGGTTCTTGAACCCACAGTCCGACTTGATATCTTGATACCAAGCCACCTACCCAATACAAAAAATGATATTATTTACTAATTTGCTGTATGGATCTGCCAAAAAATATTTATGGTAATATTTTGTTGAATAACAGAACATTACTGAAAGCTAGAATCAGAATAATTTAATTTGTCGCGATTTTTCATTCTAAATAGTATCTATTTGTTGCTATTAGAAACGCTGCAAACAAATTACACCATTTAACAAATTAATTGCCTAGCAAAAACGTGCAAAATTATCGCATTACAACTTGACAAAAAAACAAAAAACCAGTGAACACAAACAAGTCACCAACAAGTCTGTCAACACCTGTCCACGTGCACATGTCTCAAAGTTGATGCAAAACACGCGATCCATCATCTCGTTCTACAGGATTATGTCCAATTATGAGCCTCACATACATACGTCAGATTGTTGAGTGACATTCTAGATCTGTCCGCGTATTGAAACATGCTCCAGGTGCGTACTTTCAAATGCTACATAGCGGTGAACGAATTATTTCATCCTCTACATAGCCACAACATGCAATCGTAACTTGCGTCTCAAACAAGAGTTCGTGTGTTCAAATCTCGCTAACTTCAACTTATCTAAAAAAGATTGTATCTGAGAAGTTCGGATTACACTATAAACTGTAGGGCTGCCTGTACTGTAATTGGGATTATTAAATTCCTATTGTGCAGAGTAGCAAATATCAAAAAAATAAATATATCATCACGCCTTTTATCCATAACTTGGTGTGGTACTGCCATTGCCGTCTATATGTAGAGGCCTGGAACCGCGTTTCTGTGACGTTACTGCGTGAGGCCGACAAACGCGTCTGTCTGACATTAGCTTTCGTGTTAAAATACTGTTCGTAATATATAAACTAGCTTCTATCTCGTTAACTATCAAAGATATTGAAATTATGTACATGACATAAAATGTGCTTCTTGTAAAGACAAATCAAATGGCTATTTTAATTTTCAAAATCTAGTCTAGCTTGCGGAGAAACATTACTGTTTCCTCTTTTGTACTTTGTAATATACATTTTTAAAAGTATATAACTCGTACTAGAAAATTTTCACCAATCATATATATATATAGTATCCATAAATTAGTACAAAATAATGAATAAAAACAAGCAGTATTCTAAAATTAAATATTTGATATATTTATTTTACATAGCACACAATCAGGTACAAAATAAAAAGTCACTCTTAAAATAAGAAAAAAGAAAAAATGTTAACTTTAATTAATAATAATTATGTATATTTAAAAAAATTAACACAATCACTTATTTTGACTGAGACATTCTAACTTACGGTTTCTTTTGGTAGTATTTTCCATATTATTATTTTTTATTTTTGTATAATTATTTAGTAAAATATTGCGCATAGGTACTATTGCTTCATTACTGAAGTTATCATTATTTTTACCACATTTGCAAAGAAAAATTTCTATTGAAGTATACTTTACTAATTTTTCTATACATATTTCTTTCAAAAATTGCCTCTGATTTTTAACTGATAACAACATTTTTTTATAATCGCTATTGCTAATTATTATTTGAAATATTTGATATACATTTGAAACTATATTAACTAGAAAATGTTTAGGCCATTTAAGTTCACCTCTATCAATTATTTTTAAGTACTCATTTGTGGAGCTGCCATATTCTGTTATCATTTCACGATTGTGTAGAAGAAACTTCTGACAGTCCGTACATTTTGGCAATGAAGTGAACCGTCAAGGTAAAGCCTTATATAGTTTTTAAAATACATGTTAGAAAGTACACACGAAGAAACAAGTCATGTTTCTCCGTGAGCCAAACTAGATTTTGAAAATAAAAAATATCCAATTGATTCGTCTTTATGAGGAGCACATTTTATGTTATGTACTTAATTTCAATATCATTGATATTTAACGAGATAGAAGCTAGTTTATACATTAGGAACAGAATTTTAACATGGTAGTATATGGAAGACAGACGCGTTCGTGAGCCACACGCTGTGACGTCACAGCCGCTTGCGCTTCGCTGTTCCAGGCCTCTACATATAGACGGCAATGGTACTGCCGAAGCAGATCTCGGTAAGTGATATATTTATGCGCGTGAAGTGCAAATACCAGCTGTCAACTCACAACCTCCAAATATATTAGTGGTGGGAGAGCTGCAGGAGTAATTTTCATGTGGTGAAAATATTTGTCGGCTGTGTGAATCGAACCAGGGTTCTCAGGATCCACAGGTCGACTCGATATCACTGAGCAATCTACCCCATAAATAAAACACGTATACATTTTAAATAGGCAATCAGGAATTTTGTTATAAAAGAAATTTGATATTTGTTTAATTTCGGGATATGTGGCTCAGTGGTATCGAGTCAGCATGTGGATCCTGAGAACCATGGTTCGATTCCCACAGCCGACAAACATTTTCACCACATTAAAATTACTACTGCCGTGATTTAACGGCTGGTAACCGCACTGCACGCGTATAAATATATTACTTACCGAAATCTGCTTCGGCAGAACGCCACACCCAGTAATGGGTAAAAAGCGTGATGATATATTTATTTATTTATTTATATAATTTCGCTTATAGTAACAAATATTCAGCAGTATGATGGTTTGGTTATGATTCGAATTCAAAGATCCAAAATTCGAATCCCACTCAAGCTAAAAATCAACTATCGCACCCAGTACTGTAATTCAGATTAAGTTTTTGTTGTACAGAATAGCATTAATAAATAAAATTTCAGTTAGACACTCTATGTAAGAACTGAAAACAAATCAAATATGGCTCTACACTTGGTTCCTGTATATCAAAAATCTAATAATCTATGAAGTAATCATGAAAAGTATATTGTAATACTAGTGTTGCAATGGCCGTTGCCATACGTATTATATAAAATTAATTATTATTAATTATTATTATTAAATATATTATTAAATATATAAATTAGTTTTTCTCAAAATCAGACGCATATACAGAAAAATTGCAAATAACATTTTATGTTCCAAGTATTTTTGCTAACATCTTTTATTTTAAACTTTTTTCGTAACTGATTCCATTTTTGAAATAAATGGAATTTATTGTTTTGTGTGTCCAGTAAACTTCCTCTTCCGGTTTTTCAATTTCATTCAAAATCAACTCAGCTCTTCGTATTTTCATGAAACTTATAATTACCAAGTTTCGTTGACATATCTTATCTCGTTCATGAGATATTGCACGACCGGACACACATCCATCCATCCATCCATCCATCCATCCACACACACAGACATCATTGAGAAGATGATCAAAACAGATTCAGTGGACCTCAAAACATGTATTTCCGCGAAAATCTCGTCAACGATTTTTTTCACGATTCCAATACTTCCTTATACTACGTATAAGAAAGTAAAAAAGATTGTTCGACAATAGTTGTCTTGAAAAGAACATCAAAAACTATTTCTTGCCGCACTGAGTATTGCAAAAAGATATGAATGTTTTCAATACGTCCGTAGAAAAATAAATAATTGTCATTAACATATCGATAAATTACAAACAAGAAATGTTCGATAACAAGATAAAAAATAAAGATTTCTTTCTGCCCAGGTAGCATATTACCAACTTCTACTCCTCTAGAACCCAAGTAACTTACAAACCAAAAAGTAAATATATTAGTGTTGAAACAAGTGTATTAAGGTAATCTGGTGACAGCGTTGCGTGTCGAACAGGTCGCGTGCGGAGAACTAGAGCTAACAGCGTGAACGAGAAGTCGTGAACGTGAATACAACAGGGTGGGTCTCACGGTTTCCACTAAGCGTCTTGTGGTTTCGTGCGGTGTAATTGTGGTTTCGTACGTGGTTACGGTTAGATACACCCTCTTGTTTCATATTGCTATGATTAATTTGAACACCATACAATAGTAAATACAGAGATTGCATTCGCTTGGTATTTTATAGATTATAGATAGTTCAGAAACTGGCAAGATTAAAATATTTTCAAACCATAATTCAACTCATGTATAAAATATTTAAGAAAATCAAACACACACTTGGTTTGTCCAATAAAATATTTATTTAAAACTTGTTACGTACGTTTCGTCCTTTCGGACATCATCAGACACTTAAAATTAATTTACAAACATGGTCCTTATATAGTACACAAACTTAAAAGGGGAGAGTTAGATACATCTATCTGTTCGATGCATTTGCCAGAATTGACTGCTATCCTAATTTCTAAATTTTCTATCAGTTCTAAAGGAATTACGGCCTTTTCGGCTATATGCAGAATTTCAAAGTTGCCGAAAAGGGATTACGGATGAACTGTTTAGAAAATTTAGAAATTAGGAAAGCAGTCAATTTTGGAAAATGCATCGTAAACGAACAGGTAGATGTATCTAACTCTCCCCTCTTAAATTTGTGTACTATATAAGGACCATGTTTGTAATTTAATTTTAAGTAACCCAATAGGTTACTTTTGTTTAATTGGCACGCTTTAAGTAACCCAGAAATGATCTTGAACTAACCCTACTGCCCCAACTATTTTAGCGGGTTGGCTGGTTGAACCCGTTTACTATCCCCTTCTAATCAAGTTGTGTTCCTTATTATCCGGGGCGGCATCGCGATTTTTAATAGTGTAGAGAGGTTAAAGCTATTTATAAGTAATTTTTATAATATTTTTTCGAATAAATATACAAATTAATTATTTATGCAGGTGATGGAAGTGGATTAAAAAAAACGTGAAAATGTTTAACAAATATTTTTTTGTAAAATGTCAAATATTATGAAATGAAAGTAATTTTTTTCACGTGTGAAAAAAACAAAAAATTCGCATATCCATAGTGATGGGGTGGCTAGCTCAGTGCTATGAAGTCGGCCTGTGGATCCTGAGAACCCTGGTTCGATTCCCACAGGCGACAAACAATTTTCATAATTTCAAAAGCTACCCCTGTGGCTCCTCCACCACCAAAATCTTTGGGGGCCGTGATTTGACGAGTGGAAAACGCACTTCACGCGCAAAATATATCACTTACCGAGATCTGCTTCGGCAGAGTGCCACACCCAGTAATGGGTAGAAGGCGTGATGATATATATATATATATATATATATATATATATATATATATATATATATATATATATATATATATATATATAAATAAAAATAAATATCGTGGAAATGCCTATTAGCAGTATCACTGTCATAATTCTTATGACATGTAAATATGTCTTAATTTTGACATTTTGGTCAGCCAATCACACCGGAATCTCTTACCGATCCAACTTTAGAATTGTCTTTTTTTCTAAAAATTGTGAGACATAAATTTCTCATTTTGTTTGACGTATCTACCGATTTCGTTCCATACGCATAAAAAGACAATAATAAAAAATTAAGATTATTGTGTTAACATTATGTTGTGTTTTACGCTAACGCCACCGGACGCCGCTTAATTGCCGAACCTATTATTTTATTATGTTTTAATTCAGAGCGTATTCACGCCGCATTAAAACGCGGACCTTTACAATATTATCATAACAATTCTTTTGTATGTTTCTATGTTTAGTAAAAACACTTCACATATATTACAATTTTCATATTTACAATCGTTAAAGGGTCATAAATATTTAAAATAAATTTACTTTATGACTCAAAACATCCTTTACCAAGTAAAAAACCCTTTAAACTGAAGAAACTGTACGCAGGGTACAAATAAGTCAACATCTTGCAACCTTGAAGAGAGCGTGCACTTTGTTTAAAGAAACACATCACAGAAACAGATTTAAAGCACAAACACTCCAGTCATAATTATTTTATCATCACTAAAATGATTTACTACCGACTGTCAGCTGTTTTAAGCGCGAGTGCGACAATATTAAACAAGTACAGGACGGGATTTCTTACATTAGTCGCGTTGTAAGACATATGTTGCGCTGATCCGCGACAAGCGACTGTTTTATGATCAGTTCAAAGCCTGCTTAGTATAACATCCGTTAACAAACGTTCTCTAACCCCTAATATGATAAGTAATGACAGGAACACCATACGATGAGTTACTAAAGCGAAGGAATTTTCTGTCAAACGATTGGAGATTTATTTCTGCTTTTTATTCTGTTGTTATTTGTTGTCAAAGAGGTTCTTAATTAATGTTTCCTGTGCGGCTTTCTCTGCTACTTTAGTTAAAGGAATACCGCTTATTACTAATTCATTTTTACAAATGTTGTTAACGATTATTGGAAACTAATTGTTCTATTACTATTATTTCCTTTTATTGATTTGTTTGTTTTGCTGAAGGAATTTCTTTACTCCAAACATCTTGATCAGAGAATTTCAGTAAATAAGTAATAAGTTATCATAACGCCAGTGGCGTATCTAGCACTTTTGCCGCTCAGGGCGGTCTCCAATTTGCCGCCCTTTTTAAGTCAATGAAATGGTGGTTTTTATAAATTAAAAAAATAAATATATCATCACGACTTTTACCCATTACTTAGTGTGGCACTCTGCCGAAGCAGATCTCGGTAAGTGATATATTTATGTACGTGAAGTGCGGTTACCAGCCGTCAAATCACGGCTTCCAAAGATGTTAGTTGTGGGGGAGCCACAGGGGTAATTTTAATTTAATTATAATACTTGTTTTTCAATATACTATTATGCAACTGCATTTTGTGCATTTTTAATTTTTAAAATCGTGCTATACCGATAAATATAATTCTAAAATTTAAAAAACGATAGTATTTTTTAAATGGTTAGGAGCAGAAGGGTTGAAAAAATTACTCCACTATGTTTGGATTGCTTGGCTTTTGTACCAATAATTTTTAATAAATAATATTTATAGGTGACGACGTTTCGGGACTATGGGTTGGTCCCATTTTCAAGTCAACAAAAAATAATAAGTTAGTTAAGCATAACAGTTTACAATAAAAATATAAATAATTCCGTGTGGAAAAATATAGTCAAAGATTATAACATGTTAAAACGGTGGTAAACAAACACCGTAATTATTGTTTTGACTACGGTGTTGTTTACCACCGTTTTAACATGTTATAATCTTTGACTATATTTTTCCACACGGAATTATTTATATTTTTATTGTAAACTGTTATGCTTAACTAACTTATTATTTTTTCTAGACTTGAAAATGGGACCAACCCATAGTCCCGAAACGTCGTCACCTATAAATATTATTTATTAAAAATTATTGGTACAAAAGCCAAGCAATCCAAACATAGTGGAGTAATTTTTTCAACCCTTCTGCTCCTAACCATTTAAAAAATTCAACGGCTTAATAAAACGGATCTCCATTTTGGGATTCCATATATGATAGTATTTTTTGACATTTATTTGTAACAAATATTTAGTATTATTAGGGCCGGTTATTTCATTTCCCAATAATTATCGGCAGAATAACTGAAAAAATATAGCATCAGAAATTGGCATTCATTATAATTATACCATTTCGATGTGATATTTTTTATCTCTCTTGCTGATAGTTATTGAAACATTAATTCGCAGATGGAAAATTTAATAGACGTTGTCACTAGCAGCGTGCGATAAAATCGTTTTAACGACCGCGGAAATTGAGAACAACCGACATAAACTACGTGCACAGAATCACGTACGGAAATGTTAACTTTTTTGCCAGTTGCATAAAAATATTTAAAATAATACTGTAACACAAATCTCGATTTTGTGGCCATAATGTGTAAATACCAGCCGTCAAATAACTGGCGTCAAAAGCTCATAGTAAATGTAGTAGTTGACATTCAAATTCAAAGGGTGATCTATCGAGTTACAACAACGCAATTACCGAATATAATAGTCTAGATACTCAGTATAAAAGCATGTCTAATATTCTTACTTTCAGAAAAGCTTTAAAAAAAAATTATTGTAGCCATATATAAGTATGTTGTGTATATGTATGTACATGTATGTATATATATATATATATTGTGTTAATATTTGATGTTAATGTTCTATATTTTTATTAAGTTTTACTTAAATTTATTTTGTTTTCGATTATATATCTGCCTGTATACTGTTATATAAGGTTCTGGATAACAGTCTTTACAGAATCTTAAAATATATTGAAATAAATAAATAAATAAATAAAATTTCAGTATAACGCGAGTTAAGCAACGTTGCGCGCGGGTAGTATTTGGATGGGTGACCGTCCAGAGAAAACTCGCGTTGCTGTTGACAATAACAACTAAAACGCAGATCAGGGCGTAATGGCGGCATATGACCTGAGTAGTTGGTCCGACAAAGAGGCCAGAAAAAAAAAAAATTTCAGTAAAATAAATTGAAAATAAGTACTTTTTTTATTTATTTAAAAATATTTTAGCAACAATTTAGGTTATTATTAATATCTAAGATGGAGAATTAGGTTCTGGTTTGAATTGTTTTTTATTTTTTATTTGAGAGAAAAATATGTTTGTTATTTTCCGTGTCATATTGCTCAATTATGTATCAATGAAAAAAGGTTAATAGCATGAGCAATATATGAAAGTGCATTCGCATATAAATCATTATACAAACGATGTTCCCGTAAATAAGGGTTCAAACATCACATATGTCTGTACATACGTCATACTGAAACCCTGTAAGTTATACGCACAACATATGCTATGAAATTAGTCGGAATTGCTCACCACAATATTTACACAGTTTTTTGTTTTGTTGTTCTAAAAATATACAACTAGCGCCATCGATTTCCAGAATGCGTTATTCACATTTCTATTAAAATTTTACAAGTTACTGGTAGAAAAATAAAATTGCGTAAGTCATAAGTTATAATAAACGAACAAGAAACTAAGTAAAATAAATCACATCTTTATGTTCATTACTATTACGTTATTAAGGCAACATAACCGTGGTATCTCGAACAGAGCTACATTTCAAGCGAAATAAAGCGAGAAAGACTGAAATGTCATAAAAGAAACAGCAGAGTTAATAAAGTAGCATGACGCAAAAATATAAATTTCAAATATACAACTACCGTTCTACGTTTCTACGAAACGTTGAAATATGATAGCAATATTTTACGATCTCATACGTTAATAAATATCATGAAAATATGAAACTCAGTACGCGTTAACGCAACGCAACGTAAGAGAACACAAGTCAACGGAATTATGAATACGATTTCCGCCAGAGTATGCATAATGACGCCGGTTGTCATAAAAACTTGTGAAATATGCGGTAAAACACTCACTTATCTTTCACCGCCGGCTAGGATCGCGTGTTTCAGTCACTTACTACTTATACACGCATTTCGATATACGAGGTGTCTCGGGAGATTCACTACGTTTATGTGACTTGAAACTCCTGGGGACATAAATTTATGTACACGGTTTAATTTCTAGAAAAATGTCTGTTGGCTGACACAAAATCATTTTAGGTACATCATCTGTTTTTTGCACTTAGATTGAAATGTTCCTTTGTTTTGAAACATCGCCAAATTGATTAAAATTCTGAGAACAGTTGAAGATTAATATCATGATTTACATTTGTGGTCTGACTATCTAAATATATGACAAGATATTTTAATAATCAAACAAAAAGTTCAAAGTATTTAGCTGACATAATGTGAGCATATGTGTTCTTGACAATTTTTGCTTTCTTATACACAGTATAAGGAAGTATTGGAATCGTGAAAAAAATCGTTGACAAGATTTTCGCGGAAATACGTGTTTTGAGGTCCACTGAATCCGTTTTTATCATTTGCTCAATGATGTCTGTGTGTGTGTGTGTGGATGGATGGATGTGTGTCCGAGTGTGCAATATCTCATGAACGAGATAAGATTTGTTAACGAAACTTGGTAATTATAAATTTCATGAAAATACGAAGAGATTTTGAATGAAATTGAAAAACCGGAAGAAAAAATTTACTGGACACACAAACAATAAATTCCATTTATTTAAAACATGGAATCAGTTACGAAAAGAAGTTTCAAATAAAAGATGTTAACAAAAATATTTGGAACATAAAATGTTATTACCAATTTTCCTGTATATGCGTCTAATTTTGAGAAAAACTAATTTAATGTTTAACATTTATTTGACAAATAATAATTGTCAAATGCAAGGAACAAGTCATAAGTGTTCAATTTAGAGTTTTTGATGCTATATAAATTTCATTGATCAAATAGTAAATAATTTTAAATCAACTAAAATTTTAATTTTCGTTTTATCTAGTTATCTATGTCTTTTTTTCGGAAAACAAATACATCATTAAAATGGTCAACTAATTTGGCAACTTTGCCTCAATTTAATCAACTTCGTATCTCACGGTTCTTGAGATACCAAGAGTTAGGGCCAAATTCACAGTAGTCACTCACTCTCGTCCCATCCTCACCTCACTTTCAAAGTCGAAGTAACTAAGGCAACTAACTCAAGAATTTGCACAATTTGAGTCAGTTGCCTTAGTTACTTCTATTTTAAGTGTAAGATGAGAATGAGGGCGCGGGTGACGACTATGAATTTGACCCTTAGGCTCGAAAAACGGACAATCTGTATAGGCCTCATCAGTAAAGTTAGACAAAGTAGTCAACATTACTAAAAAATTATACGTAAACAAATTCGATATTTTATGTTTCAAACAGATAAATGCTGAATTACTGAAAAACTAAATTACATGTTTAATAATATTATATAACATTCATATATTCTAAATATTAAATATGCTGTGTATAAGAAAGTCTTGTGGTGCCCACACCAGATTTTTTATACATGTCTTTAACTGGATCAAAAAATCATACCAATTTTTTAGGTTATGGCTCGTGCCAGCATTGAACCACAAGTTATAAATATAATTGTAAATATGTTAAAACTAACCACATCACATTCTTGAAAGTTAATTTAGTTAGTTGAAAGCTTCCTACCTTATTTCTTCATTTCTGGAATAGCTCATCCGCACTCGTAGACCGTATTGTGCTTGGCTGTGTATCGTGATTTCAACTATTTAATCAATAACGTTTATTTTATCTCAATTAGTTAACACATGTTCACATTTCAAATTAACTAAGTGCATTTACCAATTATGACACGCGAGCTGTTCTATTAACTCTAATAAAAACGACACTGTTGCATATTTAAATAATTGATCACGCATGGAACTAACAAAAAACGAAAAACCAGACATTACGCGTATGACAGTTCGACATCAAATACGCATGCGCGCCAGGTAATGTTACTTAATTGCTCATAGATGACTCTGAAAGCAATGCATGCCTACGCTCATTATACGAATTGTCGAGGGAAAAATATATTTTGATTGTTGTGTACTTTGTCACATGACGATGAATCATTTTGTTATTTTAATTCGTAATTCCATTGTTTCAGTTCCTGACATACTAGATTTATTATTTTACATTTAAAGACAGCGTGATTAATTTTACCATTAAATGGTTTTCCTTTTATTGTTATTACTCGTCATTATTTTGTGAAAAAATCCAGTAATTAATGTCTTAAGTAAATAAATAGAAAATAACGATTTGAAATATGTTTGGTTGTGATGAAAATTACACTAAATTATACGTGATTATATTAACCATACTATTTTATGAAACATTTACGGATTCCTATTTTAAACACGGCCATGTTTACAATTTACATTTTTACTAATGCCTGGCATGCATTAGTGTAGATACACGTGTTATTTACGGTTAAGAGGGGTTACTATTACGTACCACATAATGTAGGTAGTTTTATTTATAAATACCATTTTTAATGGTACGCCAGATACCAAATAATTATAAATTACTCGTGATAGTTTTGGAGTAATGTTTATATCGCTTTTCATCTGTAATTCCCTGCGCTATTCAAGACTATATTTAGTACTATTTTAGTAGCAAAGACATAGGCGGACTTTTGCCTAGACTAAAGAGGCAATAGCCTAAGGCTAAAAAATTTTAGGGCCCGGATTCAAACTTTTAGTTTAAATAATAGAAATATATAATTTTATTCCCTTATACACAGGGTGATGACCGTGACTCTCGAACATGGATATTTAAGATGTAAAATCATAATTTTATAATTTCCTGCTTCCCTAATTATTTTAAGCAAGGCAGCTTCAAATAAAAGTTTTAGGACATAAAATTCTGCATCTAATCCAATAAACAAAATTATTTTTGCATGCTATGTAACGGCACAAATTAGCTCGGAAAATAACGAAAATATCTTCAAAACTATCGATAGCCAACAAAATTAAACAAATGTTTGACGTTTAATCTGTCAAACTAATTTCTTTATTTATTATGTAATTTATTTTGACACATAAAACTTCAAACATTTGTTAATTTTGTTTCAATTTCAAGGTTATCGATAATTTCGTTATTTTCAGATCTAATTTGTGTCGTTACGAAGCATGTAAAATTAATTTTGTTTATTGGATTAGATGCAGAAATTTATGTCCTAAAACTTCTATTTGAAGCTTTCTTGCTTACAACAATTAGGGAATTACAAAATTATGATTTTACATGTTAAATCCTCATGTTCGAGAGTCCTGGTCACTCTCCTGTATATATATATATATATATATATATATATATATATATATATATATATATATATATATAAAAAGGATCCGAAATATTTTAAATCCGCTTCTGAGCAAAGATATTAATCGAAAAATGGAAATAAAAATGTTGTTTTTAAAAGGTTGTCTTGTCTAAAGTGACGGATATTTTTTCATGGAATCGTTTCCCAACTGCGATTAGTTTAGATCGAAATAAAGCAATAAGTTTTTTTTGTGTTAGCGATGGGTAGTAATTTTAAGTATCAGGTTCGATATAGTTATCGTTCTACTGTGTAACATTTTCTCTGAATTACACACATAAAATGCCCGTGCTTCATAATTTATGAACTAAATTGGGATATAATATTGACTGATATAAAGAAAGGAATGTAATTAATTAAAAATTATAAATTCGAAAACATATAAAACCTTTTAAATTGATTATTGAACGCCATAAAAACAAATGGATTAAAAGAATGATAAATTTTAGTGTCACTATAAAATAACTATGTATACTGTACTACAGCTCTAATTAGCGCCATAAATATAGACTTTTTAATTCACTTTTAATCTTTCCAATAATTCCCTTTTCTATATTGTTTTACCAGAAATTATTACATGACGTTAATTCACTTTCCTAGTAATTTTAGGTACATCAATCAAAATACTTACAAAGTTAACTAATTTACTGATTAAAAATAATACATTTTAACACAAAGTCGTAAATCATTAATCATTCACTTATTAAGTACTGTTGTCAAAAAAATATGTAATTATTTCTTTTAATTTGATGTTTGATTTTCACTTATTCATGGCAACTGTTATTTTCTGATAAGAATACATAAAATAATTATTTGATTAATTAGACAAAAAAGTATGAGATTCACAGCCGCAGCTAGAGTTCCATAAACGACGCTTTTTGATGACCGTTCCTATTAGCAACCAGGCTCTTTTGCAGATTATTGTTTATTGACAGAGAGGTTCTTTGCAGATCACAAATATCAACGTTTTTAACATTTTTGTTTTGTTTGTATTGTTTGCTTAGTTACATACATTTATATTAATTACAATTACATACATATCTTCACGCTATATCCCAACAAATGGGGTAGCACGAACCCTAAAATCACTCATAAAATATTCACTCATTACATTCATAAAATAATAAGCCTCGTCAAACATTATCATCCAAACACACCACCCTCACTTTAACCACATTCATAGATCACTCCATATAAACTCATTTATTTATTACACTTGAAATCATTTATCGCGCAACACACCTTCAATCACATCATTCCTATTCACTTATCATTCATCTTCTTTCTTCGACGTACATAACATATGCATAAAACATCTCAAATTACTCACGCTTACTCCTAACAACGAATCTAATAACGAATCTACAAAGATTAGAAAAGATGAAAGCGATAGCCTGCACTTGTATATGAAAGAAAAGTCCACACAATGCAGTAACTGAAAATCAAACAAAAAGATAAAGAAGGAAGGGAGTGTCGCCCTGCGCTTGTTTTTGAAAGTGAATTCCATACAATTGCTGTTAAACACTCTACGTAGGAACTGAAAACGAATTAAAAGATAAGAAAGGAAGTGTCGCCCTACGCTTGTTTTTGAAAGTGAATTCCACACAATTGCAATTAAACACTCAATGTAAAATCAGAAAACGAATCAAAAAGATAAGAAACGAAGGGAGTGTCGTCCCTGCGCTTGTTTTTTAAAGTGAATTTCACACAATTTCAGGTAAACACTCTAATGAAATTACTAAACAACAAAACTAAAATAAAAAATCCTGCATTTTTCTTAAATCATCAGATTCATTCCGCAATTGATCTTCGCCAAACGATCCTATCCTGACACACCACTTTAGCTTCATCCACATTCATAATTCCTTTCATACAAGCACGTTTGTTCCTCATACTCGGAAACTTTCGTTCACGCAATAATCCTTCAATCATATTGATCCATTTATTCATAGGTCGCCACGCAATTAAAAATTAATTAATCTTAATTCCAATCGATGACAGCTACTCTTGGTATACAAATTTCTATTGTGCCTTCTTTAAAAAAAATGAAATTTCATTGATTCAAAATTAGATACAACATTTTTATTCCGAAAGTTTTTGTTAAAAACTGTTATTAGAGCTGAAATACTTGATTAAAAAATTAATATTTGACCAGCTGAAAACTGGACAAGATTTTAAATTAATCATTATATTTGAAAAAAAAATATTAATAATTTTTGCATATAAATATGGTCGCCTGGTGATGATTTTCCGAATCGCTGTGCTGCTCTTCTAAGTTTGAATGTTTTGTCAGTGTGAACAGTTAGTAGTAATCCGAACATAGTGTGGTACACTCATCTATAAACAATTCAACCGCTGTCGTGGCCGTGCACAGCACTCTTGATATCTCTGATGCCCGTGTAGGAATCAGGTCGTTATTTCAGATATTTATATCTCCAGACTTCATGATTTTAGATACAGATCGCAGTAGTCGATGCCTGGTTAGCATGTGACGCGCGCGCTATTAAACTAAATGTAAATAAAACAAATCAGATCGATGGCTTCAGTTTCATTTGTAATAAACAAAAATCTAACCATCTTACAGCCAGTGAACGCTCAGCAACTATGAAAGAAATTATACAGCAACGATTCTGAAATGTTTACGTTTCTTATATTGGATGGAAGGCAGCAAACTCATACTAATAAATTATCACATTTATTCGGAATTTGTAAAAGTACAGTTATAAGTTTATTGTGAAAATTAAAATAATTATTTAGACAAAACTTAATTAATTCTGAATTTAAATTTAGTTCAAATAAATCAAAGAGAATATAAATAGCAAATATTTTTATTTTATACACCGATAATGCTCAAAGTTCTTACGCATTAACTTTAATAACAACGAGATTCAAAAACCGGATTAATCGTTTACACTATTTTTAATATAATCATTTTAAATTGAAGCAAATTCACAAAGTGAGTTATATTAAATAAGTACTAATAAAACTCAGTAATAATACAAGAGAGTGAGAATAAATTGAAAATAATTTGACAGATCTTTCGAAAACTTGTTGCCAGGCAATAGTCTCGAAGGCCCGTAGGGCTTAAGTGGCTATTGCCAAATGGCAACAAGTTTGAGAAAGATACTGGAGAATTATTTTCTAATTTATCCAACTCTCGAGTTATATTAAATTAGACTATTTTTTGACTGAGCTGTTGAGGTCGATTCATCCAACGTAAAAGATTTTGAACTGGGTTAATATCGATTGATTACTTATTAATGTATTCTTGGAAGTTGTTTCCAAAATTTGTTGGTGTATTTATGTATCTAAAATACAACTAAATCGACTTTTTCACATATTTTACTTGACGCGTTTATAGTTTTAAATTAATATTTGACTACTTTCTATCATTTGTCACAAACAAAAAAGTATCTACAGAGATTATTCCCGGAAATAATCACAAGAACTTTATTCTCAGTATTATAATGACAAGATTGGTTAAAACGTAGACACGTGACATACAATGAAGCAATTCATTGGTTTTGAGAAACGTCAAAAAATAATTTTCTTAATTCAGGTTAAAATAAATTTGTTTCATAAACAAGAAAGGAAATAAAAACTGAAATAAATAAAAAAATTGTTTTGTGACTAATCTGCTTTATGAATCTGCTTGTTCAGTAACAATCGTTCAATCCGATTCAGTAAAAATTTGATATACTAGTAACGTAATTTTGGTAGCAACTATCGTAGCCATCGTTGATCGGATTCTCTTGAGATTTTTGAAATAACTTTTTGTAGTAACTTTCTTATAGAATCAGGTTGATCTGTATGTTAACGACAAAATATAAAATACAGGAAATGTACAAAATTCCAAATGCAAAAATTATATTATTTACCAGTTATTTTATATTATTATTATTATTTTTTATTTTATGGGGTGGCTAGCTCAGTGGTATGAAGTCGGCCTGTGGATTCTGAGAACCCTGGTTCGATTCCCACAGGCGACAAACAATTTTCATAATTTCAAAAGCTACCCCTGTGGATCCTCCACCACTAACATATTTGGAGGCCGTGATTTGACGACTGGTAACCGCACTCCACGCGCAGAATATATCACTTACCGAGACCTGCTTCGACAGAGTGTCACACCCAGTAATGGGTAGAAGGCGTGATGATATATTTTTTAATTTTATTTTATTTATTTTCTATATTAGAAGCAGTGGCGTACCTAGAACTTTTGCCTCCCAGGGCGGTCTTCAATTTGCCGCCCTTTCTAAGTCAATTAAATGGTGGTTTTTATAAATTAAAAAAATAAATATAAAATAAATTTGTCATCACGACTTTTACCCATTACTGAGTGTGGCACTCTGTCGAAGCAGATCTCGGTAAGTGATATATTTATGTACGTGAAGTGCGGTTACCAGCCGTCAAATTACGGCCCCCAAAGATGTTAGTGATGGGGGAGCCACGGGGGTAATTTTATCGACTGTGGGAATCGAACCGGGGTCCTCAGGATCCACAGACCAACTCAAAATTACTGAGCCATTTCCCCATTAAATAAAATAAAATAAATAAATAAATATATCATCACGCCTTCTACCCATTACTGGGTGTGGCACTCTGCCGAAGCAGATCTCGGTAAGTGATATATTTCGCACGTGAAGTGCGGTTACCAGTTATCAAATCATGGCCCCCAAATATGTTAGTGGTGGAGGAGCCACAGGGGCAGCTTATGAAATTATGAAAATTGTTTGTCGTCTGTGAGAATCGAACCAGGGTTCTCAGGATCCACAGGCCGACTTCATACCACTGAGCTAGCCACCCCACAAAATTAATAAACATAATTAAATAATTGTAATTGAGACAAACTATAGGTGGGGATCTTATTAACCATTGGATGGCATATTTAAATTAGGCAGTAATAAAGGAATTTTTTAAGATAATATTTTCAACCCTACATTGACTTGACGATGAAAAAAAATATTCGAAATCTTAATAATTCATAATTCGTAGAAATCGAATAGTAAACTTATGAAGTGAACAAGTTGTTTTTTTCAATTAAAACTAAATATAAATAATGCCGCCCCAAAATATGTGCCGCCCGGTGCGGACCCCTGTGAATCTCCTTCCATTAAAATCTTTGTGGGCAGTGATTTGACGACTGGTAATCGCACTTCACGTGAAGAAATACATCACTTACCGAGATCAGTTACGGCAGAGCGGCACATCCAGTAGTGGGTAAAAGGCGTGATGATATATTTATTTATTTTTTATTTTGTTTGTTCTTAGTAGTTTTACAATTTAATTTTTTCTATCGTAACTTTGAATGCAAATTTCAAGATAAAATAGACAGTAAAATAAAAACACCCCATTCTAATGCAAATGAAAAGTTAATCCCATAATAAAAATGTCTGACAGTGGTTAATTTTCAAATTAGTGACAGTTAAGTTGAACACGTGCTCGCATACTTCCGTTGACATGTAATTTTTGAGTGTGCTCGTATATCTGTAATATCTAACGCGTCCAATTCCCTGAATAAACAGCGATTAATCCCCCGTGGCCCAGGGCGAAGTTGATATATAATTCGGGCTTGTTTATGTCAGGTAACATTTCTCAGTTAGCCATGTGTGCAACGCCTTTGTTCTTGCACTCCCCCCTCCACACAATCGTGTTAATTTGTTTTGTTTATTTATACTAATTAATGAAATATTCAAATATCTACAAACATGATATGCATAGCAGAACAGTGTGAAATCATTATCAAATGACAAGCGAGGAATAAAAAGCGTCATGGTTTGTGACCATCCCGCTTCTCTTCAGCTGGTGTTGGCGGCCATTCCAAATGCGTGTAGAACTAGAGTTCATTTACATTGTTGCGGTGATCTCACCGAAAGATTATCTGGCTACGTTTCTCTCTTTTTCATTTGTTTCACTTACTAATTTTAATTGCAAGATGTTCAATCTTTTCGTAATATGTATATAACACTTGTTTCCGGGAGAGAATTAATTAAACATTTATGTCTACATTATTTTTAGTTTGTTTGAAACGCATTGTTGGGAAATTACTTTATTATACTTTACACCACGCTTAATGACAACGTTGAATTGGAATAATCATATAATATCACGTTGCTGCTTTTAAATTAAGATATTTTTATCTCAATTTGTTCTACAGCTTGTTCCAAAGGAACACTTTGAGACACGAAACGAAATTTGCATGCTTCATGACGTAGATAAATATAATATAGGCAGTTGTACACAATTACTAGCACTGTCACTTATAAGTAAAATTTCGCTTATAACAAAAACTGCAACTGAATTTCGATAGTTCGAATTATTTATTTATTTATTTGTTACTCTACTTCACTGTTTTTCAAACTTTCATCAACTGCGACCCCAAAATGACTCTAAAAAACTCTCGCGACCCCGAAGTTTATATTTTTTATTTATTAATTAAATAATGCAGGTAAGTTTTTCTACACGCTGTGATAGTGAAATGTTTTCCGGCTAATACGAGGAAATGAGACGGGTGACGCGCGGACAGTTAGTCGCGGTGACGAACAATGACTACGATTGACGACAAAAACCAACAGAGACACAAACAAATAAGTATTTACCTATCTAATTATTAACTGCAATGCGAGCACGCGCAATAACTGTTAGTAAAACCTAATACAGAAACACTCGCGACTAGAGTTGGGTGATCTTTAAATTTACAAATCTATCTCAGATCACGAAATGAAATCGGTATATCGCGAATGATCAATCTGATCAATTCTATCGATTTACTGCAAATTTTTAAATCGAAAGCGATCAAAAATTTAAAAAAAAATTGATTTTGTTCAATGGCCGATTTTAATTTTAAAATATGACCAAAAGATCCAATTTATGGATTTTTTTAATATAAAATCTAAACACAAAAATCTATTTGATATAATTATGTTTCATTCAAAACATATTAGTATTTATAATAGAAATATGTGGACTACATTTATATCACACCAATCAGATTCAGGTTATTAATAGAGGTTTGGACATTATACAGTTCACTTTCAGACCAAAATCTCACACAACGCATATTAAATTAAAATCAATAATAATAACATTTTAAATATTAAAATAAATAAATAAATAAATATATCATCACGCCTTCTACACATTACTGGGTGTGGCACTCTGCTAAAGCAGATCTCGGTAAGTGATATATTTTTGCGCGTGAAGTGCGGTTACCAGTCGTCAAATCACGGCCCCCAAACATGTTAGTGGTGGAGAAGCCACAGGGCTAGCTTTTTCAAATTATGAAAATTTATGGGATGGCTAGCACAGTGTTATGAAGTCGGCCTGTGGATCCTGAGGTCCCTGGTTCGATTCCCACAGCCGACAAATTTTCATAATTTTCATTTTAAATATTGTAAACGAGAATTAAAAATCTATGTTAACTGAACATATTTATGATGAAAAAAACGTTAAAAAATCGTTAACTTTGATTTTATAGATCAAACGAATTTTTTTTATTTAAAAAAAAAATTGATAAACCCGATTTTTTGGTCATTCGATATTTTAGAAATTTAAAATCAACGCAATATTTTTCATTGATCAAACTATTTTTTTGCCCGGTCCTATTCGCGACTCCCACTTTGAAAAAACTGCTCTACTTAATAGGAACTTCATTCCAATTACAGTGCAGTGTTTTGGTAAAGAGCAGTAACTGACTTTTTTTTGTAAAATCGAGTTTCTAATGTTATGGTAAACAGCAGTAAGTGATACACATTATAAGCTAACTTTGGTTCAGTTTTACATGTCTAAAGAGGAGAAAATTTTACGTGGGACATAGAAGTATTAACAATTTCATGAGCAATGTAGAGGTTAAAGGCGATATCTCAATTTTGTAAGCCAACAATATTAAGGTAAAGAGCCGCATCTAAATTTGTACTGACTTACTGCTATTTACTGCCATAATCATGTAATTTTAATACCTAATTTTTTGCTTATTTACTGCTATTTCAGTTACTACTCAAAATAATTTCGGTAGATAAACAAACATGTTATGGGAAAAAGCAGTAAGTGACTATTTAGTTGAAATATATGATTCCCACGCAAATTAATCATATCTTCCAAATTTAGAGTTAGTTATTCATATATTTAAATTTTTATTTCATGTAAATAGATAATAATATATAAATGGCTACAATCAAACAACTTAATCGTCATGCACTCAAAAGCTTGTTTGAATAACATACTGTTATTTACCAAAACACGGCAGTTCAGCTTATAGTGAAATACGTACCATTCTGACACAATTGTTTATTCACTGAAGTACAATTCTACATTTATAATGTCAAAAGATTTTGACTTCGATACTTTTTTTTGAATATATATTTTTTAATTTAACTAATTTTATAATGTACATTTAACTTTGGATTTTTGAACATGCAGTTCAAAAATTATGTTTCACATAATTTATTATTTTTTTTATGGGGTAATGGCTCAGTGGTATCAGAGTCGGCCTGTGGATCCTAAGAACCCTGGTTCGATTCCCACAGCCGACAGAACATTTTCACCAATTTTAAATTACCCCTGTGGCTCTTCTACCACTAACATCTTTGGAGGCCGTGATTTGACGGCTGGTAACCGCACTTGATACGCATAAATATATCACTTACCGAGATCTGCTACGGCAGAGTGCCACACCCAGTAATGGGTAAAAGGCGTGATGATATATTTATTTATATTTATTTTTTTTTTTTTTTACTTGAACCAACCATATGTTATTAGCTCCAAAACATTGTCAATTTTTCGCAAATAAATTTACTTTATTTTGCAGTTTTATTTCTTGTGTACTATGTAATAGAATTAAATAAAATTTTAATGAGACATATGGATCTACTCTGTAACAAAAATTGCTAAGTATAGCAATTGCTAAGATCCCAAACAACAATGGTTGCTAGGAAGGTTCCTATCAAACAATCATGTTAGCAATTGCTACATTATCAGAATAGGACCAATTGGTATGTTGTGAATACACAGATAACATTTGAAGTCAATCGATACATACATCTTGGAATGACAGCAATTGAAAGTGTAAACTTTTTTGTATTAACTAAAACTCTTTCCATGTATTCAAAAAGTATACAAATAAAGTTTGTTTTAAATAATAATTAACATTGATTTCAACCGTCAAATTTCCCACAAGATAATAATCATGATAGTCCATTTGTGTGTTGAATTATTAAACAAAAATTGCTAGCTAAGCTACATGTATCTAAGGTACATGTATCTAAGGTATATCTAATGTTAAATTTAGTTAAAAATGATCAAAATTAATTGTAGAATACCTGCGCTTTTAGTGTTATTTAAGTTTTTAATGAAAAATAATTATGGGCCAAACGATGTGATTCTGAGTTCGTATACTATAATTGCAGTTAGTTTCCTGTATGTAGGGTATTAAATGAAATAATAAATCGTAGTGATGCAAAAGAAAACGTCGTTATATTTACAAAACTCCAGAAGTAAATGTTGTTATGATTTATGCGCACAGAAGTTAAAATAATTGATATTATCAGCTCACTTTCACCGTTCAGAACCAAGATGCAATCTTTAAGATGATTTACAGTCCCACCCACGCATACCGACAACAATTCCACCTTTAAATAGAACAGATTTTACGACCAAACCAAGTATTGAACTCTGTGAGTCCAGACTTCAAATATCGTAGATCTTAACCACTCCGAAGTCTTCCACACTGAACAGTGCTGAGAACCAAATCTGCACCATCACGCAGTGAGACCAGCACCAGCAGCAGCAGCAGCAGCTTGCGAAGAAGCGCACGCGATAACTTAATGGCACAGTGAGGAAGAACAAGAGAACAGACAGAGAGAGTAGACTCCTCTTCGTATGTCACTGCGATTGCATCACGAACGAGCACCTGTCACTTGAGTGATATTTATGGTTTTCATAATCGTATTTTATAAGTTTCGGGCGACGGCAGTGACGGCAGTGGTGGCGGTGGAGGCAGGAAACGTGGGGCACCTGCCCGCTTGTCGCGGGAGGCAAGAAGTGCTGCTCACGTGCGAGAACATGTGTGTGATACACCCACGACAACGCGGAATCAATTAATTTTTAGGCTGAATTTGAATATTTACAAGCGTGTTCTGGGAAAATAATTTATTTGTTTTCCTAAGCGATTTCTATTAGGTACTTTCTATATTTTTAACACGCTTTCAAGTTATTTCTAAATGATCCACAGAAGAAAAAACTTCATAATGAAACTAATAGTTAAGGTGGTGGTACTATCATGGAAGCATTTAACCCGGATTTTAATGAAATGTAAGTATGTTATTTTTCATGTGTTTCTACACTAGTATGCAATTTTTTTTTTAAGTTTACCGTTGTTGAGCTGAATAATATAAAGTTAAAGTCGAGCAAAAATGCATTGGCGTTATAGAAACTGTACCTCGCGAGGCAGCTTACTGCGTAATAACAAAAAACTAACACACAGTACATCATGTAAAGATAAAGGTATGAGAATTAAAAAATACATGCCTTACCGGATTAGTTTCAAAGAAATTGGCGATGAAAGTTGGATATTCTATGATTTTCAATGAAACTGTCAGAAATGCTTGGCAACGTTGCACAGGTAGACAGAGATGGTCCCACGCGTAAACAGAGATGGTCGCAGGCGTAGACAGAGATAGTCGCACAAATGACAAAGCAAGAACTATTAATGTTATTATTTCGATCAGTAAAATATATTAATTTTAATACAAAAAAAAATATTACAGCATTTTATATTTATTTATTTGTTGTTACAGTTGATAATAATTGCTTTGGTGCATTTTTCTCATTTTTCTTATGAACTGTCAACAGAATGTATCGATAATACAGTTACGTGTCGTACCGACTGGTAATATCATGCTGCTTGTAGTTCTCGCCTTGTTGTCATAGCTTCTGCTGTGTAAAATCTTACACTGCTATTGGTTGGCATAAAACATTCACTTCCAAAAATTTTGTTGTTACTGAATTTCATAAACTATTTAAATAGTTTTATTTAATATATTCAATGTTATTATTAATTATACGATATTTGCAGCGAAATGTTAATTCTGTTAATAACCTATACCATACAAAAATGTAATAATTATTTTTATAAACTTTTTAGGTTACCTATACTTTTGTATGAGACTGTCATGATAGAACCACCTTAAAAGTTTTACTCGAATTGTCAACTGTCAATTCAACAATAACTTCAGCTAAAATTGCTCTCCTTTATTTTTTGCCCTGTCACTTGTCACCAGAAAAGTGCATTTCCATATTACTGAAGAGTAAAGACTGATGAAATAAAAAATTTAAAAGAACGTCGCTATTTTTAATTGTTATGACTGACGAAAACACGGTTTCTAACTTCATAGCTACCCGTCCAGTTACTTTTTATTCTTTTACCTCATATTAACGTCAGTTTGTAGATTGTAATCTGAATCTTGTTAAATATTTAGACTAATAAGCCTGGTCCGTAAAAGCGCAAAATCTCACAGTTTTTGTCTCGCCTTATTCATTACGCAAATGGCTTCTGGTTCATAATTAAGATTTCGGCTATCGATGTTAATCCAGGGAATGGTGAATGGTTATGCGGGGGTGAGAAGCGAGGGACAAGATAGCGATAGGCATCTGTTTGCGAAGCCACAGATCACAGTCAGCCACGAAGCTCGAAGCTCTCGGTGGTTCCCTACTAATTGGACGCATGTCCATCGTATCGCGTCCACATAAAGAATTACCACAGACAGACTCAAATTTTGGGCCTCTTATTTGAATGCGAAATGTTTATCAGAACCCTCTGAACATTTTTTTACATTTTGCGGTCGACGGCTGCTTTAATGGACTCCCTCAATTTGGACATCTCTGAATAATATTCTAAACTTACTCGCAGCAAAACATTGAATGTCCTTTATACAAACAGCGCCCAAACAAACATCGCACATTCAAAATTTAACAAAACAATATACATACACCAACATTTTATATTATATGGGGTAGATAGCTCAGTGAAATCCACAACGATCAGCGGATTTAAGAACCCAAATTGGATTCCCGCAACTAACAAACTTTATTCCACATGCAAAATTTAACAAAACAGTAAATATATACATACATACATATCTTCACGCTATATCCCAACAAATGGGGTAGCACGAACCCTAAAATCATTCATAAAAACATTCACTCATCACACTCATCAAACAATCAGCCCTCGTCAAACATTTTCATCCAAACAAACCATCCTCACTTCAACCACATTCATAGATCACTCCATATAAACTAATAAACTCCTTCATTTATTACACTCGAAATAATTTATCACACAACAAACGTTCAATCACATCATTCCTATTCACTTATCATACATTTTCTTTCTTCAACGTACATAACATATGCATAAAACATCTCAAATTACTCACGTTTACTCCTAACAACGAATCTAATAACGAAACTAACAACGAATCTACAAGATTAGAAAAGATGAAAGCGATAGCCTACACTTGTATATGAAAGAAAAGTTCACACAATGCAGCAACTGAAAATGAAACAAAAAGATAAGAAAGAGAGGGAGTGTCGCCCTGCGAACATATTTTATCATGTGGGGTCGTCCAGTTGATTTAAGAACCCAAGTTCGATTCCCGCAATCGACAAACTTTAGTCCACATTAAAAATTTGCATGAAACGATGGTAAATAAAATTAGAAATAAAGATACAAGAAAAGAACTTGAAATGAAATCGATAGAAGAATAAACACAGGAAAGACAATAGGGACTTATACAATTCAAATTTTTCAGTTGTCATCTTGTGAGTAAAATAGAATTGAATACTTTGTTATGTAGCGAACATGAGCTGTATTCCATTTGTCAACTGGATCACTTAATCAGTTCAGATAAATTTGACACATGACTAAATGAAGTGAATTTAGCAAACAGATGCACTTATTTGGGTGAATTACTTTAAAGTAAATTAGATTCATTAAATCTAGTACTGGAAATAAAGTCAGCGAAGTAATCCAGCGAAATAAATAACTGATCTGGTTCAGTAAATGTAAGTTAGATCTGGTCCAAATGGCAAATGGAATACACCTACTGTATAGCTTTACAGTTTGACGTTTATCATGTGATCCAAACGTGAAACGTCTTACAAATATGGGTATCTGCGGGAAATAGTGCTGAAAGGAGGAAGCAGTTGTTCGACTCGGCATGGTGTCACCTCGTTCTTTCTACAAATTTGTTGTTTCACACAAAATTTAGTAAAGGGGGGTCTGCTTCGGGTCTGCTGCATGTGACATCAAAATTTTAAGTCCCTATTGAGCTGGTGGGGACATCTAATGAATATGGACAACAAGAGACCTACAATGAAAGTCTGGGGAGCCAAAATAAGAGAGAAGAAAGGAATATAAAGACTAAGAGAAGAGTAGGACGGTATGGTGGAGAAGACATTGAAGAAGAAAAGAACACAAAAAGCGAGATATTGTGCTAGAAACAAAAATTAATTAATTAAATTTGTGCATGAATAAAGACTCAAATCCCACACCAAGCTGTAAATGGGTGCTTACGATATATATATATATAAAATTACCCTTGTGGCTGCCCCATCATAATCATCTTTGAGGGTCGAGATTTGACGGCAGTAACGGCACTTCACGCGCTAAATATATCACATTTAGAAATTTTCTACGGCAATGTGCCACACCCAATAATGGGTAAACGACGTAATGATATATTTATTTGTACTATTTTATAATTTATTCATTTACAGGCAGATTCATAAAACAGATTAACGCTAACACCATTTTTAGTATTATTTATAACTATGTTTTAAATTAAAACAGATTCAAGAATTTTATTAAATTTGATGTTAATTAATAGTCTTTTTAACTCAAGTTAAAATAAACTTTTTTCTCACATTGGAAAGAGAGTTACAAACGAAATAAAAAAATGGTGTTAGCCCTAATCTGTTACTTAGTATTAAGTTTAATTCAATTGCATCTGTTTGCGCGAGAAGTCGTCTATAATGCCAAGTGTTTTTCTTTCATTTGCAATCATAATACGGGTAGTTGTGGTTAAATAGTTAGAATGCTTGCATCATAAACAAGCGTGAGTAACTAACGAGCTCAAATCTCATTCACTATAAACTGTAGATATTTGTAGTGTAATCAAATAAATAAAATACATAGTAACAGTAAGAAATATATGAAGAACTTCAGACCTCTCAAATTCTCCAATCGAATTTTTGGATTTCTTACGAAATAAACTACTGCATTCAATAGGTTCTTCTAAATCTATATTGAGAATGCCGTCTGATGCGATAATGCATTTAATTATTTATTTTTATTTATGCTACAAGATGAACTCTATACCAACTACAGTCTGGACTCACCGAGTCGCAGTACGGTATTTCAGCTTGAGTAGGATTCGAACTAGTAATACGCAGAGACACGAATGTTAAAATACAATTCCGAATACAGCATAAAATAGATACTAATTTGTAATTTACATGACAACATCGAAGCGTTAAATTCCCTGCAGTAATAAAATTTGTTCACTTGTGTTTCCGTTCAAATAAAATTCAAAATTCAAGTGATCGTAAAATGTCTCATCAGTTATGCCCCTAACCAACAACCCTTGATAATTATTCATTAGGTTGTCAGTACAAAATTTCAAATTCATGAGATATCCACAACCACATGCGGCATTAAAACCCTGCACTCGTACGCACAATTCGCCGGGCGCTCGCAGTATGGTCCCGCGAAGGTGTCGAACAGGTGCGGCTGCACGGTCGGGAAACCACCGCCGCCGCCGCCGTCACCCGCGGGGGCGGCGTATTCAAATGAAACAACGAATTGTGCAGCAGCTGTTTGAGTATAGAACAGTGTCGTCTTCAGTCAGTGACTTGTACTGTGCTGTAAGACAAAAGACAGGTGATCTGCTTTGTATTCTCTTCTCTCTTGGTGTTGTTGCGTCTGTTACTTGTTGTTTGTGTTAGAGGAGAGGAGAGAATGTCGTGATTCTAAAACGAAAAAATGCAAGTGTAACAAATTGTACTTGGATGGAACAAACCCACGCTGTAGGTACAAGATACAGTGGCGGAGTACTAAGAATGAAAGTGTAACTGATACTCTATAAAATAATACTCAGTCATTTGTCATGTTTAACCATTTTTATGAAGTAATAACCTGTAATTTAATATTGTTCTTCCGTACGTTAAATAATTAATTCAAATTCGTAATATTGTAAGAAGGTGACCTTAATCTGCAATTCATTACTTTTTTTATTTGTATTTGGATGTAAATGAGATTTAAAATTAAATAATAATAGTGGAATGCAACCTATCAACCCAAGTTCAATTTATATTTCTAAAAAATAAATATATCATCACGCCTTTTATCCATTACTTGATGTGGCACTCTAACGAAGCAGATCTCGGTAAGTGATATATTTATGCGCGTAAAGTGCTGTATCCGCCGTCAAATCACGGCTCCCAAAGATGTGAATGATGGGAGAACCACAGAGGTAATTTTTAAATTGGTGAAACATTTTCTTTTATATTTTTGGCAATAGTATATTGTAACACAAGTTTTGCAATGGCCGTTGCCACACGTATGTTAAGTACATATTATTGTTTCTACGGTCGTGAACTTGTATTTCTTAAAATTGTCATCTGTCATTTACTGTCATAATTCACATTACTTCAAATAAAAAGATTGTTCCACAATGGTTTTCTAGGAAACAACACCATAAACGATTTCTTGCAGCACTGGGTGTTACGAAGAGATACTTTCTACACTTCTTTCGAATGTTATTACGGTGACAAACGAAATTTTATACTATCAACTCATTTTTCTATATTTTCCGATATTAGTTGTATTGCATTTGTTACTTGGTTACTTAAATCAGTTCAGATAATTTAGGCAACATTACTAAATGAGCCAAACTAAGCAAACTGATGTATGGGGTGTATTATATTAAGCTGAATTTGAATTAGTAAACCTAGTACTGGGAATAAACTGAGCGAAATAATCCAATGAAATAAATAAGTGGTCTGGTTCAGTAAATTTAAATTAGATTTGATGCAAATGGCAAATAGAATATGGCTCTTGTTATTCTCATATTCAGATAGTGATTTTCTTGCATATAATGTAAAATAAGTCAATTATGATTGAGGCCCAATTACAATACAGGGTCTGGGCTCACCGAGCCACAGTGTGGTATTTCATATAATTTTTAGCTTCAGTGAGATTCGAATTCGGAATCTCCGAATTCTAAATCTGTGACGAATTTCATTTAATTCTTCTTTAACGCTCCCACGTTAATTTTGTTTCGATGCCATATTTTTAAATTAAATTGATAATATAAATAACATTCTATAACATTCTATCATTAAGTGCTTTACAACAACTTTTTCTCATCCTACTGCGTTTACTTCATGAGCTTGAATTATATTATTATATAACATTTTTACCCTGTTCTCATCAAATTACACATTTTAGTTTACACAACAAACTTCAATCAAATCATTGGGTAGTTTAGATTCATTTGTAAACGTTTTGTTCACAAGCAAATATTCGCAAGTAAAATCTTGTTGATTTCAATTTATACATAACTTAATATACAACAGCAGCGACTGAATAGTGCAGCTTCCAATATAAACAGTACGGCCTCTTTAATGTAACTGGCATTAATTTCCTGTTGTGAATCGTAACATGTAAATAAATGATGAATCTTTTCGTAATACAAAAATGATTAATCAAAATAGTCACGAAATTTAGGCTGGTAAATTTAGGAAAAACAAATTCGAAATAGTAACCTTTTTTGGCATTTCCGTAATAAATATTTTATATTTTAACAGTTTTAATCGATGTTGCCAATAGCAGCGCTCCATAAAGTAGTCTTATACTAAAATGTTGAACTTTGTGGATAGAATCGCGCACTTATATGTTAACCTTTTGTTTAATAGTATAAAAAAGTTTTTACCATATTGTAATAACCAATTTCAATGTAGTAGAAGACTCAGTGGTATCGAGACGGACTATAGATTTGAGAACCCAGATCCAACAAAAAAAAATACCACCACAATAAAATTACCCTTATGACACCCCCTCTATTAACATCTTTGGTGGCCATGATTTGACGATTGGTAACCGCACTTCACGCGCATAAATATATCACTTACTGAGATCTCCTACTCCTACTGCAGAATACCACACCCAGTAATGGGTAAAAGGCTTGATGATATATTTTTTTACTGACTTTTTTCCATGAAGTATTACAGCGTGTTAAATCCTTCCACCACTGGTCAGATCAGAAAACCATCTTGGTAGTTACCTCTGCAAATCAAGCGTAAATAACCTAACAACAAACAGCTCCAGTTTAACACTTTCCCACCAGGTCTCGTGACCATACATGTTTAATTCTTCATTGACTCCTACCGTATCTCCCGTGGTTCATCTCCTCACGACACGGCATCGCTGGCGTCGTCGGTAGCGTCGGAATATCTACCAAGGCATCGCCGAGAAGCCAAATAAATATTCTCTACTGTGCATCTACAGTTTTGTATTCTTGCAATCGCGTTTCTCGTTCGCTCGCTAAGTTTCACTAATTAAGAAAGACTCGCGTAAGAAATTATAAAAATGGGAAGAACAAGAAGAGAATCTGATAGTGGGAGTTGAGTGCCGCCGGAAAGGAATCGAATGTATCTGATAACTGCGAGTTTTACTGGCGCTAGAACTGCAAGTGACTTACAGTTCTTGTTTGATTTCTTTAGTGCTTTATGTTGATTCCAAATCGGGATACTATGCATTGCGTACTGTATTTTGTTTATTTTATTGTTATTATTTTATTACGTATATGCAAATACGAATAACTTGCAAGAAATATCATTTTAATTAACTGATTATAAAAAGTATTGATTAATATAGTTTCGAGCTTGATGCATGGTTTCAAGATTCATCTGATCTATTTTTATAAATTAAAAAGTAAAAGATATTAGTGCAGTTAATACAAACAAAAAATAGTAGTCATTCGAATTGATGAAACCATACATATTGCCAATGATGATTATTTTTTCTTAGAAACTGTTTTTATTGTTTCTTGTTGGTTTCTTTGAATAAGTATAATTTGTATGAAAATTAAGCATCAAAGAACAAATTAAATTCCAGATAAACTGACAAGATTTGCAATTACGGATGTTTTGATCCAATTATGATACCTTTTTCGTACAGTATTAATTTATTGCTCTACACAATAGGACCTTAATCCCAGAGCTGGGCAAGCTACTTAAAAAAAGTAGCTAAGCTACAGCTACAGCTATTCTTTAAAAAAGTAGCTGAGCTACAGCTATAAGCTACATTTTGTAAAATATAGCTAAGCTACAGCTAAAAGCTATCATTAAAGTAGCTGTTAAATTTTAAAGCTACTTTTTTCAATTATTGTGAATTATTAAATTTGCCATTGTTAAATGATCAGCTGATCAGTCTTTTGTTATGACTGTTAATAAATATAAAAAATCTCAAATGGACAAATGACTGTTAATTTGTTATGCTATGATTCTTATTTATAGCGGCATATATTAACAGTCACATTAACAGAAGACTCCTAAACAGTCAATGTATAGTTCATCTAATATTTAATACAAAAGTAGGATAGGTTAAGAACAAGTGAAAAATCAAATATGTTAATAGATTTTACACTATATAATAACTTGTTATCCTACAATTATAGAAAACAATAAAGAAGGTACAATTCAAATACAAAATAAAAATTAATAGGTATTTCTTATTGAACAGTGGTAGCTTTAAGTTACAAAAAGTAGCTTTAAAAGTAGCTTCAGTTGTTATAACAATATTTTTAAGCTAATAGAGAAAAAACATAGCTCGCTACAAGCTACAGCTATATTTTTTCACATTTAGCTAAGCTACAGCTACAGCTAAGGTAAACGTAGCTTAGCTAGCTACTGCCAAGCTCTGCTTAATTCCGTTTAAAAATCCTCGATTGCGCCTCGTGCTCGAAACAAAACCTTCGACCTTAAAATATTACTTATCGCTCTTGATACATAAATAAAACAAAGTTATAATTTAATTTACATTTTTTCCATTTTACACTTCCTGTTGGTTGTACTGTAAGTAGAGATGACTTTTTTTGCAGTTTACTTTTAAAAAAAGTACAAACAAATTCAGATATTTAGATATTAAGTAATTCTTCGGTTTCAGTTACTCTTCTATAAAATATCCTAAATACGGTACTGCTGATACCTTCAATTTTCCTTGTTCCGGTCTAGATATCTAGAAGCAATAACCAATTCTTTCGTGGGTCATAAAACCGACAATCATTTTATAAATCACATCCTTTCACCCTCACATATTGATAATAACATAATTAGCAAATGGATCCAGCAGTATAGCGAATACCTTCTCCGCGATATGCTCTTATTTATTATTAATTAAGTAGTCCGCGCAAATGGTTTTTACGTGGCCATACATCACCATTTTGATTCAATCAATCAACCGCTGATATTGATAGCGCCGCGAAACTATACCCCAAGGCTGGAAATGAAAATTTATGGGGTTATAATCTTCCGATGGGTAGATTTCTGGAAATTTGTCTTGGTAGATTTATACTCTGCTCCAACCACAGGTTATGTTGGTATAAGTATTACGAACTGATGCTTCCGGTAGTAGTGGTGGTTCCTGATCGAAATGTACCCCAGAATCACTCGGAGCCAGCCGGAAACCAGAATTGATTGGGTAATTACAATCACAGATAACTGGAATTAGAATTACTACAATGAAATATTGAGTACTTAGCAGTACTAATTGCTTTTGTTATTCTACGAGAAGGATCTTTTTCTGACTTCCTTTAATTTTTACTCTATTTATTTACAATCACAACTTCGCTCCCAAACGGTGTTGTATAATAATTATAAACAAACATTTCAAGAGATGAAAACAATTCTTCTCTTCGTGAGTATTTTTTGACAATTGTCGTCTCAATTTCAATCGATAATTCGTGTTTCATTTTATGATACTTTTAAGAGAAATATTTTAAGAGCATAGCTATTTGTCTCTAGGAGCCCAGTCTCGCATCTTTTGGCCCAAATCTCATTTTTTCGTTAAAAATTTAAATAATACTAAAAACCCAGGTAACTTACAGTTCTACAATAAATTTTCAATATTTTTAACTAAATTTAATATTAAATATACCTTAAACACAAAATGTATAGCAGTATAACTCTCATTTTTTTTCTTCACATAAACTAAATCACACACAAATGAACTATCATGATTATTATCTTGTGGGCAGTTTGGCGGATGAAATTGAAGTTAATTATTATTTAAAACAAACTTTATTATTATACAGTTTATTAATAAAACATTTTTTTTTAGTTAAAACAGAAATGTTTACTTCCTCTTTCAATGGCTGTCATTTCTAGATGTATGTATCGATTGACTAAAAATTGTATCTGTGTATTAATAACATACTAGTATATGTCTCGTTAAAATACTAGTGTATATGAGCAGCAGAATACCACACTCAGTAATAAGTAAAAGATGTAATGATTTATTTATTTATTTTACTTTTGCACCATAGTAGAAACAATATTTGTTAATACAAATGTTGGAGAATTCTCGTGTATCTAGGTATTTCTTAAATCGTAGCAACAATACTCCGAAATATAGAATTTCATGACATTTTGCTTAAACGGATATGAATTTTCCAATAATCAATTTTTACAAAGTAACATTAACTTCCGAGCATGTATTAAATTGTATAAAAATTAATTAGATCTTTGGAACGTTTGCAAAATTAGCATAGTTAATTAAGCAAATAACGCAATATTTTTTCAATGCAACATTTAGCAATTTTCGCAATTAATCCCTGAGTAATCGCAATATCTTTTCCTTATCCAGCGTACGTTATAAATTATCCTCTGCCACGACTGTTCCCCGTAAATCATGCCAAGCGGATGCATTATTGATACGTGCAACGAGTTACGACTTCGAGCATCTTGCGCCGGTTATAAAACGTGTCTATAAACCGCAAGCAAGGCTACTCCTCACTGTTTGTGGTGCACACCCTCTGTCAGTGGGTGAAATTGCTACAAATTATCTACAGGTGCTCGGCGGTATTGTACTAGGCGGACGGCGGACACTCCCTCGCATCATTGTGTCATGATTGATCGCGAGAACAGTATCGCACGCTACGGACAAATGTTCTGCTAAGACTTTCTTTACAGCGTATAACACCACCAAAGTACTATCAAATATAACAACGTTAAAACAGAACAAATTATTACTGACCTCAAATTGAGGTGATTACTATAATTTTGCAGTATTATATTTAATTTGAAGATACAAGTAAACCTTATTTAAATATTCATTATCGGTACGGTTCTCTGAACGAGCGCTGAAAATTAAGAGTTAAAGGTACTATACTTATATCGGAAGATCTAACAATTATTAAAAAATATATTTTTTTCTAAAACCGGCAAGAAAATGCCTACTTTTCTGACTAATTTTAGTATGAAAAACAAAATAAACCTTTATTAAAACAGTCAAGTAAAGTACGTATCCAAGGCTACAACAAAAATAACAGTCTGGTAAAGATTTTATCTGACTATTTTTTTTTTGTTATAACCTTGAATACTTTCATTACAATTCATATCAAAAGATTTTAAATTATTTATGATTAATTATTGATTAAATTAAACGGTTTCAGGATAAATAGTATACATAATACGTCAGGAAAGTGTTTTTACTTGACAGCCGCTTCGTCTAGTAAAATATCACTTTTCTAACTTATTATGTAATATACTATTGAATCTATTTATAACTACAGTCATTTTCGCTTTGAGTTTTTAGGTTTCATCGGTTATTTATCCAGGAATATGATTTAATTAGAATTAATATAACAAGTGATATGGTAATTGCAGTTAATAATTTGACACAGCGCACTCGCTATATTTCATATTTACGTAACAACGAATTTAAATTCATGTCAAAATATTATCTGACAATTATCATATTACGAGTTATATTTTGTTTGAGAATTTAACAAACAAGAATAATCAACAAGATTTGCCATTTCGTTAGATTTTTTTCGATTGACATTTATGAAGATATCATTTTATTTGTAACCAAATTACAGTTAAAAATCATCACTTATTAATTTCAATAGTGGAACACTATCAAAATAGCTTTCTTTTCATTGGTTCATTTTCAAACAAATTCGTGATTCTAATAGTTCCCACATAAACGTGGTAAATTCTCTAGAAAAACATCGTTTACTTTCAAATTCGTGGAAGCAACTTGAATTTTCTCATTGTCATTTATGAATACAATATTTTCTTTCCTTATTTGACAAATAAAGTATATTTTACTTTATCGAAACCGAAATTGATTAGATTAGAAAATTAAAATTTGGCGCAGCTCGGAATTTTTTCTGCAATTTAAAAATTGCAGTTTTAAAAGTGTAGTTTATACAGTTTTGATAGTAAAATATGAACAAGATTTACTCGTATTGGAATTGGAAAATAATAGAAGAAAACAAAACATTATTATTAATAACGAAGCGAATTAGTTTTTTGTTCATAATTAGCTAGGGAATAAAACTTAGGTATTGCGTTCTAGTAAGGATATATTACACAAGTACAAAAGGAACTTAATCTCAATTACAATATTAGATCCTACAGCTTATAGTGAAATTAGACCTTCTCAAATCTAATCGTATTTCTAAAATTCAAGTTGAAGTCAGCGAGATTGAAACGCACGAACTCTTGGAATTAATAAACGTAAGTTTTACCTTGCTTTTATCCACTGAGCTACGATTGCTTAGTTGTACCAAAGTTCCTTAAATCTCTTCTTTAGCAAAGGAATATTTACTTTTAAATTATTATTCACTTTATTTTTTGTTGTACAAAGAAAATTTAAGGAATACCTTGTAAGGGATTGAATAATTCTTAAGTATTGATCTAAAATTTACTTCTAAACAGTTTTTAGCATTTTATTAGAAACTTTGAGATCCAAACTATACTAATTGTGATTAACATCCTCATGTACAAAGTAGCATAACGAAAGACAAAAATAACGTTTAACTGGCAAAATTTGCCAGGCCTTAGTAATAGCAACATAAAAAATAAAGAATTCTTATTTTTAAGTAGTCAATAGTCCAAGTTTAATTTTAACTAATGAATTGTACGTTATACAATATTTATGTGTTTCTTAAGCAAGTTTAAAGAATCCTTAGTATTTAAGTGTCTGTAGTTCACCCGAGCATTAATAATTATAGCTTTAAGGACTAATAGTATGAAGCAGATTTAAATTTAAACGTAATTTAAATAGTTTCGTAACCAATAAGCTAACAAGATTATTAACGGAACTATGGATACGAACTGTTTTTATTCAGATGGACGTCAAAGCTACATATCTGAATCTTTATCAAAAACTAAGATTTTATTCCGAAATTTGCAATATCAAGATTCACAATAGGCTCCTATACCTATTTTATTAGTGAAAACGCGGGTTGAAAATTATTTATATTACAAGAGATATGATTTTTTAAAGTTTTGTATTGGAATTGTGACGTCCCAAGTTCGGTTCAGTGGTACTTAACCTGTTTGGTTCAAGGAGTGCAATTAATATACGATTTAATTTTGAAAAATAATCTGAATATGTTGAAAATCATATTTTATAGAAGTTGCAAGCCTAAGAAAAAGAAGTTAAATTATAGTAATAAATATACAACGTGTTGAACATAGGCGTGTTTCTTTGGACTGTGATTCGTAATCAAAGTGATCAAACTTAACATGATCATGAAGAATCATGTTTCTTCGTTCGTTATTCGTTATCCCTACTCTTTCATTTTGTGATCCCGAAACGACAATCCCTCTACCCTTCTGAATCATACTTTTTCTATGATTCATGTTGACTGATTCACATCGAAGGTTTAAAAATGGCGTCTGATGATAAATTTATGTGCTCTATTTGTGGAATTAAGGGAAATTGGCTGCTTCTGGAAGAATTTTTAAATGGCTTACATGGACACTCATTTATGAAATTTTAAAATAGGTTAGTTTGTGTATTTGACATTTGCAGTTATTTTAACGTTCATACTATAGGATCGCGTCGATCGGGTTGGATTTGAATCATTATTCTTGTTCGATGTTTTCTTCAGTATCATATTTAATCATTATTCAACGCAACCACGATCAAAGGAATCATGATTTAGAAAATCACAATCACAATTCAAAGAAACACGTCTCATGTATATACCAGCAAACGACGAACAGTTTGAAAAACGAGTGCAGCCCCCGGATCGCGCCATATAGAATTCTATTTCAAACAATAGAATCGTTGTCATCTGTCAAGTAAAAATGATGATTATCCGTAATATAATTGGTGCCTTTTATATCAGATAGTGCACAAATGATGTAAACTACATTTCTACTACAAAAATATTTATAATGGAGTACTCATTTGGCGATTTTAAAATTATCGCCTGAATTTTATTATATAATTCTATAAGGCGCGATCCCACTACTGAGATGTCCTAGTTAGTTACGTTTTTCTCCGCATATGTCTCTTATTTACCGCGCGAAAATAGTTGTTGACAATGAGCGCTTCCAAATATAGAACGTCACTATATTTTTAATCGCTTATATCTTTGAAGAAAAACATTATTTTTAACAATTTTTTTCACTAATAGCCAAAATTCAATATATATATTTTATGTTTTTATCCTTTATTCTTGTTATTTCGATTATAGGAGCCCATTAGTGCAATTATAATATGAATAGAAATGAAAATCCATTAAAAATGAATCAAGCAAAGGATATAGAATCCGTAACAGTTTTGACGTCGGTTGAAAGTTTGAATGTAAACCTTTCTCATGATATAATTAAGGGAAGTTCTCATTCTCATGTTTGAGCTCTAAAATAATACGTCCCTACAAATCTACACCGGCGGAAATATTAATGTCGGTAAATCTGCAAGCAAGCAGCATTACGGCATGATGCTACAAATTGACAAACGGATATTTCACTGAATAATTCACGGTACGATGGCGTGCACGGTGTATCTGTCACGACGCGGCGTACTGTCGTACTGAACCGCCATCTTGTTATTACTCTGCGGAGCTGAAGGGTTTGTTGACAGCTCGCGTCATTCGCGATGTCCCGGCAAAAATGTCACCCGGAGTAATTAAGCTCTACGTTGACGCCATCCATTATTACCAAGGCTATGAAGAAGGATGAATTATTACACAAACATTTGTGTACTTTTTTGTATCCTTTGAATTTTTAGTAGCTAACGCTGTCAAACCTTAATGCATTTCTAACTTTTTTGTTTTCTGTCATTCTTTCATTAATTTCTTCGACTGTACGTGTAAGTACATTTCCACTTTCTTTAAACTTTCCTATAGTTCGTTCCGCGATAGACTTACGGTTTGGAAGGTATTAGATGTATTTGATCTTGATCATCCCTCCTATTCTGTAACTCGATCATTATTTGTTAATGATCGATAAGTTAATAATAACCCTTATTTTTGAATCTGCAGATTACCACCATTTAGGCATTCTGTAATCAAAATCAATTATGATGTTACTTCTATTTTACTTTTATGCATTTTGCTCTCGTACAAGACTGCCAGTATAAAAAATATTATTTTTAATCACACTTTTTAAGGAACTGTCAGCGAGCTGTCATATTACTTTTTATAATAACCCTTTCAGGCCCAAATTAAAATCTTTTTTTATAAAATGTTATTATAAACTTCAAATAATATAAGATTAACATTAGTAAATGCATTAGGCCATTTGGTCAAAAGAACTTTTGAAAAAATTTCGGTTTCTGCATATGACCACTATGCGACAAGATTTAATCAGTGGAACGCATAATTTTTTTTAATGGTGGTTTCGTAGTGAAACTCCGAGGAACGAAAGGGATAACAGCTACTAATGTTAGTAAATAAAATGTATGAATATAACATAAAAATGTCAGGATTAATTATTCTAGTCTCTGAATATCTAAATGATGATAATCTATAAAATAACTATGAAAAATTAAACTTATCATTAACTTATCGATCATTAACAGATAATGATACAGTTACAGAATATGGGGGCATGTTTGGTTAACAGAATATTAACAGCGTAATTATCAAAAATGTTTCAGCTAATCCCGAATTTTGGAATAGCTAATCTTATTATAGTCCGATTTTAAAAATGTTATCCAAATCACTTTTCAAAAACCAAATGCTAACATGATTATTATTTAACTTTTTTTAGAATATGGCTTAGCTTAATTTGCCTAATGTAATATTCTGCATGGGTTAGCTAAAACTCTTTTGAGAATTGGACTTTTTATTGACAACAGGAATTTAATCCCAATTACAACACAGGATGCATACAGCTTACAGTGGAATTAGAGCTATTCGAAGATTAACATTCAATATTTCTTTGATATAAGATAAAATTATCATAATTTGAAAGCACGACCTCTTGGTTCAGACGAAAGTTTTGTGTCGGTTTTAACCATTGAATTACGTTTGTCTGTAAATTGAAGAGAAATTTACGTTGCACGAAAATCACTTTTGATCTTCCTTTACTTATCAGTTCAAAGTTATAGCTCTATGTTGAATTATGTTTTGTATAATATAAATAAAAAATAAATATACCATCACGCCTTTTATCCATTATTGGGTGTGACACTCTGCCGAAGCAGATCTCGGTAAGTGATATATTTATGCGCGTAAAGTGCGGTTACCGTCAAATCACGGCTCCCAAAGATGTTAGTGGTGGGGGAGCCACAGGGATAGTTTTTGAAATTATGAAAATAATAAATATATAAATAAATAAACAGATCTGCTTCGGCAGAGTGCCACACCCAGTAATGGATAGAAGGCGTAATATATATTATTATTATATTTATTTGATGAGTTTTAGTCTGATATAATTTAGTAACGTTTACGATGGCAAATAATCTTAAAGAAGTTTTGAAAGGTATATACGTACGTAAGTTGTTTTATGCAAATGTACCTTTTTAGATTGAGCTCTACATAACCTTTACATTATTATTACAAATTATTGCTGCCTGTGTCGGCGTTTAAGAAGATGTAATTCTCGTATCAATTTCTTTAACTGTACATGTAAAATAAATTAGTATACGCAAATGTACATATTATCATTATGGGATTGTAAAATGTCTTTCCTGCCATAAACTAATAAAAATTGCTTATACATGTATCTGATATCTATTAAGTAATAAAATAGTTAAAATGTATATTTTATTATTTTAATTACACGGAAATGATTAAAAAAATAATTTTATGTGCTATAAAACAATTTAATGTAACTATATATGTATGTACATCATTAAAAAATCATCATAACTTAATCATCAACTTATACTGGGTACCCAGTAACCTGGAAAACCGGGAAAACCGGGAAATGTCAGGGAATTTGTATAAGTCAGGGAAAAATCAGGGAGATTTCAAAAAATAAAAAATTATCAGGGAATTTTAAATTATTTTCTGGAAAAAGATGCAAATTGTCTATTTATTAAAAAGTTTTGATTTTTTGCTGTTAATATATAGTTAATTTTGTCATACAAATACGTTGAAACTTTTTATTATTTGAATTACACGATGAACGGCGGAATAAACTGAACAGATATTTTCTTTATTGTTCAAAAAGCTGTGCGCCTCAATTAACAGAGAAGCAAATTTTAGGTATTGGGTCGTGCGGTCTACATATTGTAGACGTAGCACTACAAACAGGTCACAAAGACTCACCGAGAAGACGGAATGATTTTACAGGCCTCACAAAATGCGAAGTATTTCCAAAAAAATGTTATGTAACCCGGTGGGTGGAAAATGCATAGACAACTAAAACTGCACTTAAATTATGAGATAATATAAAACTGTTCGTCGAACATAAAAATACTAAATTACCGTCGAATATTTCAATTAAAAATGTTAAAATTGGTTTAAGTGATAAACTAATGAAAGTAAAATTAGCATCCTGAAAAACCTGGAGAAGTCAGGGAATTTTAAAACTCACGTTGGCTAGGTACCCTGTTATACAGATGAATACATATTTAAGGAAATATTTACGTCTGTAAATTTTAAAACTCACTTTCCAAAATTCTTGAAAAGGGTTCAAACCTAAACAAAAACTCTACCTTCAAAGAAGACACTCATAAAACTGTCCATTACAAAATATAAACAGTTTTTTTCTAAAAGCGTTTCAACGTTTCAAGAATCGAAAGTTTTGACACAAAGAAATAAAAGGAAGGGTCTGAACTCAGGTCTGCAGACAGAGCAATAACTTTACTCGGCAAATTTCCTCCGCACCTGTTTTCAAAGATTCCAAAAACATTTCCAATTCTTCCCATTGTGTTCAAGACAGTTTTATGGCCGAAACTTTAAATCATAAACCTGCAAACTCAAAGAGTTAGTTTTACCTTGAAGTAACTCGAATATTTGTCATTTTGACAGTGGAAAATCCTTTACAAGTACTTAAAATGTGACGGACGCGCCGTGGATATTAATTTTGTAATGTATAATCTGTTTCGATAAGAACGCATTATGCATATAATCAAAACTAGTTTATTCGGTGATTAAACTTTATGACTCTTTGTTTATGGTCGACAACGTTTTATAAATGATGAAACAACGCGTATTAACTGAATGGTAGAGCGAATGTGGACGACAAATCACGGCAGCAGTTCAACTAATCCACAAATAAAATAAATATCAGGACATATGAGTGCATTTACATGCGCTTTTCGTAATGCTTCAGTTAATCCATGTTTCTTGTCTTTAGAACAAATTCTAAACGCATTTTAATTTGCATTTCATAATCTTATACCAAAAATTTTATATTACTACTATATTAAGCATTTAAATGATATTAAAGGTTACATATGTAAATAAGTCAGTTTAAATGGCTTTTACAGTTATAATACTTCTTCGAAGTTTGTTGCTACGGTAGATACTCCCAATCTTTGAAAGATTGTGAGATCTAATCGAAACTAAATTGCTGATACTTAATCGCCAGTAAAGTGGTTTCCATTTTTTAGTATCTGTAAAATGATATTAAATATCGATAATTAAACATATTTAAACATTAATAGTATTTAGATAACCTAAAAATATATTATAATTAATGTTTAAATATTGTATCCAATTTACAACTTATCATATGACTTGTAACAGATACCTAAATTTTAACATTTGTTGTACTGTTTATAAATGTAAAGAAGAATAATTACTTTTTTGTTATGGTTGATATAATATTAAGTAATTTATGTTGAAGGAAATGCTATTATATGAATGGATGAAGCCAATGTTAAATTAATTAAAATAAAGGAAATTAATGTAATCAACGAATTATATGATTTTGACGTCACAAGGTCGAAACTGTTTCATTTATCTTGGAATGCTAAAAACCATAAAAATAACAAAAGAAATAACATACCTACACAATTCAAGCACTGAATTATTTTAATGTGCAAGAAAATATTATTGATAATAAGCATATAAAAAATAACATTAAAATAACTAACAGGAGTAAACAATATTTAAACGACACGAAACTAAATTACACGTAGGCGTTCTGAACAAAAACTGTAAATTCAAAATAAAGTTTAATAATGCTGATAATTAACACGAGATATTTGCATTATCAATTTATAAAATAAATAAAATAAAATAAATATATCATCGAGCCTTCTACCCATTATTCGGTGTGGCACTCTCCCGAAGCAGATCTCGGTAAGTGATATATTTTGCGCGTGAAGTGCGGTTACCAGTCGTCAAATCACGGCCCCCAAAGATGTTAGTGAAGGGGGGAGCCACAGGAGTAGTATAAATGTGGTGAAAATGATTGTCGCCAGTGGGAATCGAACCAGAGTTCTCAGGATCCACAGGCTGACACGATGTAAAGGGAAGAATGTAAAACATTTCTTTCCGAAGGTTTTATTTACCGAACCGAAGGTGAGGGATATAAAGCACCTGAGGGAATAATGACACTTTCTTCACGATATACACATATTAATTATTTTAATATTATAGGGTGGCTAGCTCAGTAGTATGAAGTCGGTCTGTGGATCCTGAGAACCCTGGTTCGAGTCCCACAGGCGACAAACAAGTCTCATAATTTAAAAAACTACCCCTGTGAATCCTCCACTATTAACATCTTTGGGGGCCGTGATTTGACAGCTGGTAACCGCACTTCACGCGAAAATATATCACTTACCGAGATCTGCTTCGGCATAGTGCCACACCCAGTAATAGGTAGAAGGTGTGATGATATATTTATTTTATTTTATTATTTTCACTACCCTTTCAAAAAGTAAAATGTTCAGGAATAAATTAAAAATTTGGATAAGATTTATTATTCTCTCGACAAATGTCGTCACCTGAATGTCACTAATATCAAATCTATTTACTTGTCTTCCTTAAAGAGGAAAAATTAACTTTCTTATCTAGATAAAATTGAGAAATATCACCTTTTTTATCTTAATTGAGAGACAAAAATTTGACTTTCTGAAAGGATCACATACATATATAAAATCATGCTGTATTCCATCAAATGGAGTAGCACGAACCTCTGAAATATCTACAAAACATCCACTCATTACATTTTTCAAAGATTCAGTCTTTGACAAACATTGTCATTCTGATACACCATCCTCGCTTCAACCTATATTAATATTGTAGAACGTAGCTACATAAAACCTATTTTACAATATTCTAAAATCTGAGATAGGTGGCTCAATGGTATCAAGTCGGCTTGTGGATTTGAGAACTCGCGTTCGATTCCCACAGCTGACGAACAATTTTCACCACATTAAAACTACCCCTGTGGCGTCCCTTCCACTAATATCTTTGGGAGCACGATTCCACGTCTGGTAACCGCATTTCTCGCGCAAAATATATCACTCACCGAGATCTGCTACAGCAGAATGCCACACACAGTAACGGGTAGAAGATGTGATGATATATTTATGTATATTTTATTTATGGGGTGGCTAGCTCAGTGGTATGAAGTCGGCCTGTGGATCCTGAGAACCCTGGTTCGATTCCCACAGGCGACAAACAATTTTCATAATTTCAAAAACTACCCCTGTGGCTCCTCCACTACTAACATCTTTGGAGACCGTGATTTGACGACTGGTAACCGCACTTCACGCGCAGATATATATCAGTTACCGAGATCTGCTTCGGCAGAGTGCCACACCCAGTAATGGGTAGAAGGCGTGATGATATATTTATATTTATTTATTTATTTTATTTTGTAAAATCTGAAGTCAGAGTTGAAAACTGTGAAGATACTTAGTAATATAAATATGTTGTTTATGTGCCCAAATGTTGTTGCACGCCACTGTGCTTGTATGAAAACAAAAATGTTAATATTGTTCGTAGATTATTACGTCAAATACATAAAATTATTGTAAATTTCACTAATAAACTAATTTAACTAATAAAATCTGTTAGTATAACATAGTACACAAACGTGACCTATATAGTTGCATAAATTTTATATAGTAATGTGTGTATGTATGAGAAAATATGATTTTTACTTGCAAATAATGGCGCCGTCCTTCTATTTAAATTTCCACAATCCTGCACATTAATATTATCTATCTAGTTTACGGCTAACATAAACAAATTTGCAATTCAAAATCCATAACTGTACCACATTAATTCCAACATAAATCGCAGGTTGATAATTAAGTTTGGACTTGGTCTCAGCGATAGTAGACACATAAAACTCATTAATACGCATAGCGTAGTCGATGATCAGAACTCGCCCGATTTATATTTGTTTGTCGATTAATTAATTCCTCTTGAGAGAGGAGAGGAAAGAAACAAGAGCCGTGTTGGTGGAGTCCGTGCAAGGACGTCGCAAGTAAAGCACAGTTCAAGACTGAGTGTAACTACAAGAGAAGATGTGTGTTAGTGTGTGTGTTGGTAGCCATGATTGGAAGAAGTTGAACGAGGTTTAAGCTTCCAGATCGTAAACCCGAACCCATTTTGTACGAACCGTAAACCTGTAAATTAAATTTACCTACTGAGCAATTCTGGTGGATATTTCTCAAATAAAATATCTGCATCATTTTGAATGAAGCATTCTGCTAGAGGAGATCTCGATACATTATATATTTTTACGCGTGAAGAGCAATGAACAGATGTCACATCACGGCACAAAAGATGTTAAGGAAGCTACAAGAATAATTAATATGTGGCAAAAATCGGTTTATTAATTGCATCAATTTCTAATTTATATACCAAGTAGATAATTATTGTACAAAATTTTGTTTAGTTATATCTTCAAATTATACCCTTTGTATGTTCTATATAGCGAAAATGGAGATCCCTCCCTAGGTAAAAACTGAACTAACATTTGATGTAAATTTGAATTTTTATATTTATTTCATTGTAAAATTAGTGAGACGTATTTCTTTACATTTATGGCTTTTTAGAAACTGACTTTGGTCTAATAATTTTGCTATAAAAATATGGTAAAAAACGTTCACGGGAACTTGCCGATTTGTTATGGTTTACAGATGTCACTCTTTCAATTTTTAATTTAAATTTACTATAACTTTTTATAGCAATCTGTAACTGTTGTTATATTTTTATCGTAATATACTAAATCTTCAAAATAATCGAAGCGTCCCACGCTCACTAAAACAACGCGGTCTAATATCCACGCCGTAGAAAACCATGCGGCTTAAAAGCTAGTCAGACTGAACTCTCTCTCTCTAAAATTATAGTTCGGCATAAAATCGTTTTGTACATTTGCAAAAAATATAAAGATTTGCGTGTGTGGAACGAGCGTTCTACTAGCTTAGGGTTTTTTTGTTTAAAACATAAACGAAGCGAGTCTTGCCAAAAACACGGTTAATATTCAAATAAATATATGAAACTTGGAATAATATGAATTATAATCTAATATAACGCGAACGCACATTGCGATGCACTCTAGGTGCAAAATTATTTTAGGCCTGCATTAACAAATTTTTTAATGTGCATTTATCGTTATCTACAGCTTAAACTGATTCGCTGTTATCTCACATAAATTACATATAATAAATAATTGTAGTTTTTAATACCGGCCGTTAGTATTATAGGAATTAAATTTTAGTATTTGTGCAACTCGAAGTTTTCACAAATGTATTCAGTAAATTTGATGTAGATATCTGTAATTTTCTTACAACTATCACAAATTCTATCTGCTGAGACAATAATATAAACGCATAGTTACAAATACAGCTTCTATTCTTTAAAAAAATACATAAATTTGATTATACTATTTTGAATTTATAGTCTGACAGTGTATCAACCTTCAACCATACAAAATAGACAAACTATAGGGACATTTGTTGTGAAGCCAATACATTTTAAAGTGGAGGAAGAGAACTGGCCCATATAGCTTGGTTTACAAATAAGTTGCTAATCAGAACTTTCATAATATGTGTTTGTCTTTTAATAATATTTAAATTTTACGTGACTATTATAAATTAATAACAATAAAACGATTTGCATAATATAAAAATATGTAATCATATTTTGTATTAATTATCGTAATATATTCAAAAATATTTTCATATTATAAATAAATAATGAGAGATTAAAACCGTATTAATAACATTATATCACAATACAACTGTTACAAATATGTAAACGAAAATATAGTTATGTGGGCCAGCTCCACTACTTTAAGTGTTGTCTTCACAACATTGTATAGTTGAATATAGCGAAATAATCGTCTATTTTAGATAGTCGGAGGTATTAACGCAAGATCCATTTTCATAAAGTTTAAAATAACTGGCATAAAGCTTATACCTTAATGTCAAAACAGCCTATTAACTGAGCAGTATTTATTTGTATATGACGTGATGAGATCTTCACGAACTGTCAAATTATAATAACTAACCTGTGCCCTCCTTCCTAAATAAACGTTTCTTCTTGAACTGAAAGAATATGATCTTTTCAGCAGATCGTAACGTGGCTTGTGAGTGCAGAAGAATAAAGAAACATAACTAATTAATTAGCCCCTTTATGGGAGTGTTAAAATTAGGAGTAGCGGTTTTAAAGTTCGTTAGTAATCCATCAAAGGCATAATGGGTTGTTGGGTATTGGCTGCTTGCATGTGAACATGTGTGCAGTTTAACTACGGTCAGGTCCGGTCAGCACGGATTTCGAGGATCTTCTCGTGGAACGAATCTCAGTTAACTGAATATCCTTGACCCTACTTGACTTGCAACGCGGATTTCATTTAAAGAATTCGTTTCATCCATCATTACCAAACCGTTCACTTACCAGAAGTTCATTAACAAATTCTTTCAACTCGAAAATTAAACTATTACTTCAATTTATTCATTCAAATGTAATTCACACTAGTGCATCTTCCTACCTTTTACACTATTCTAAGCAGGGTCAGCAATTGCTGATCCTAATAGATTTATTTATTTGTTACTCTGCACAGCATGAACAGGGATAATAATACAGAGAGACTACAGCTTATAATGAAATTCAAACCATTCTGACACAATCTAATTTTCTATATAAGCTGAAGTCAGCGAGATTTGAACACACGATTTCTTGTTAATTAGTAAACTCAAGATTTACCTCGTCAATTAGATATCAGCATGAAGAGAAAGAAGTCATTGTAGGCTATGTAATAAAAAGAAATAATTACCAGTTGCAACAATTCGTCAATCACATCCACTTTTAGTATTGAAAATTCCTAATAACCGTAGAGATCAAGATATGGATGATTTCATTCTTAGGATCAGAATAAAACTATAGTTTCAACTCTTACATCTCATAAAGATATACAAATATTGATATCTTCTTTCAAAGTGACTAAGTGAAAACGATGACTAAATAATAATACCGTTTTAATTCTGAGTTCTGCAATGTTGCATACACGTCAGTTTTATATTTTAAATTTTTTAATATGTAACTAAAAATTTGTTGCCAAATTCTTTTTGTAAATAACCACTAGTGGTTATTAAATTTTACTTAATGGACATGAGCTTTGTGTCCGAAACGTCGTCAATGTTTTACTAGTTAACTACTTTATGAAAGTCAAGTCATCCGAAAAAATTTGGATCAAGTTTTGTATTTCCTGCTTCAAATACAACATTTCGCCTAATTAACTTACAAATTTCACATAAGTAATAATGAGATATGAACCCAAAACAGTTCATATAAAGAAATCAAAGTTGTGTTCAGATATTCAAGCTTGTTTTATAAATTTTAATTTGTCATTTTCTATACTGTATCATTTTGATAGACGAAGATTGTAATACAATTTTGATATACCTATCAAATCTTATCTTTTATTGCATTTGCCAATATTATATCAATGTTTTTACCATATAAAATGGAGAATTTCGTCCAATAGAAATAGAATAACAACAATAACAATCATTTGTTGCAATAAAGCTACTAGAAATGTCAGTCACATACTCTGGTCGAGAATTCCCATTTCCATTAAAAATCACATGTAGACTGTGTTAATCTTGATAAATTATAGATTTTCGGAATTCCTGCAAGTTGGTCTGGTGCGAGACTGGTGTGACGGTGCGAGGCGACAAGGTCAAGGGCGGCTTTGGACACCACAAGTGTCTCCTGCAAACGACTCGCGCCGTCTTCACGTCTTCCTAAAGTTCGACGCTTTAAAAATAGCTCGACGCGTCGAGGAAGTATGTGCGCGTCTACTGCGACTAGCCACTAACACTATCGCATTTCGTTTGTGTAGTTGTGTCAGCGATTGTCTAGTTTTAATATAAGATTTGTTACTCATTCTTTGATCACTGAGACTTGGAATGAGATCTAGTAGACTCGCTTAATTTTAACTAATGTAAGGTAGATGTAGTTTAGAAATATTAATATTATTATTTGGGTTAATGGTCTGTCACGGTTTATTTCTCTTTTTAATTTATTCGCTACTGTTTAAGACTAGAAATTAATTTCAATAACAAAATACTAAAAAGAATAAGCTTATAGTGAAATTCGAACGCAAGTCATATTTTTTTTATACATATAATTTGAAATCAGTAAGATTTAACTAGCGAATTACTGCCTGTAATATGCATAGTGCCACGGCTGCCCGTCGTTCAATTTAGGTATTATTGTATTTTGTAACTGCTAGAGATTAATTGAACAAATAAAGTTGAACAAATTGACAGGACTTTTCTCGGGAAATAACAGAAGATGGGAAGTTTCTGATGAAACATAAGAAATCAAACAATAGGTAAATCAAACAACATTTCTCCCCAATTTTCTTTCGAATTTTTGCACATATCTCGAAAAGAGTTGGTGATATTGAGTTCCTTTTGGTCTTAATCGATTTCTTGAGTCAAATTATATGGCCCTAAAATACTCACATACCTATATTTTGAGTAACTACATTTTCATGAGTTTTCTTTCCAATTTTCTTTCAAAATGACGTACTAAATGTGTTTGCCGGAGAATGAGACCTAACTAGATTGTTTTTTTTTTCAGGCCAAATAAATTAGAATAGCAAGTTTCATCGAAATTATTAGAGCCGATTCCAAGATTGTTGTCATACACAGGTAGACGGACAAGGAATTGTTCGTATTAGAGTATAGGTATATCTCAATAAGAATGCCAACCTAGTGGCGAAATTTGAAACTAAGAGAAAGAGGAGCATTATCATGAGATTTGTATGCTGTTACATAGGACGCTACTGTTTCAATATTGTTTATGTACTTTTTTAAATATTTTCGAAAAAAATTGAATTTAAATTTAATTCTTATACTTTCTTGCTTCTATAAGTACAAATTAATTGTAATTATGTTGTATACTTCTTATGAAATAGACTAATAAACGTGTAATGGCATTTATAGGTTATTGTGAATAATGGGATTTTCTCCAAAAATGTTCAGTAATAATATAACAAGAGAGTGAGAATAAATTGAAAATAATTTGTCAGATCTTTCGAAAACTTGTTTCCAGGCAATAGTCACGAAAGCCCGTAGGGCTTGAGTGGCTATTACCAAATGGCAACAAGTTTGAGAAAGATACTGGAGAATTATTTTCTAATTTATCCAACTCTCGAATTATATTTAATTAGATTATTTTTTGACTTAGCTGTTGAGATCGATTCATCCAACTTAAAAGATTTTGAACTGGGTCCATTTCGATTGATTACTTATTAATGTATTCTTGGAAGTTATTTCCAAAATTTGTTGGTGTATTTCTGTATCTAAAATACAACTAAATCGATTTTTTTCACACATTTTACTTGACGCGTTGACAGTTTTAAATAATTATTTGACAACTACCTATCATTTGTCACAAACAAAAAAGTATCTACAGAGATAATTCCCGGGAATAATCACAAGAGCTTTATTCTCAGTATAATAATGACAGGATTGTTTAAAACGCAGACACGTGACATACAATGAAGCATTTTATTGGTTTTGAGAAACGTCAAAAACTAATCATTTACAGGCAGATTCATAAAGCAAATTAACGCTAACACCATTTTTTATTTAGTTTTTGACTCTCTTTTCAATGAATGAGACAAGTTTATTTTAGGTTAGGTTAAAAAGAGTATTAATTAGCATCAAATTTGATTCATTTCATGAATTTGTTTTAACTTGAAACAGAGTTATAGATAATATTAAAAACGGTGTTAACGCTAACCCGTTTTATGAATCTGCCTGTTACATTCTACATATAATATTAATGAACATTCTAAAAAAATTGTTTTTGTAAATAGTAGTTGTAAATAACAAATGCGTAGCATATTTTTTCAAATTTAATAAAAATATGCTACGCATTTGTTATTTACAACTACTATTTACAAAAACAATTATCTTCATGATTTGATTAATTTCAAACGTGTCAACGTTTGTATATCAATTGCATTGTCGAACAAACCCATTCGCACATTTGATATTACTTACAAACGACACATAGAAAAAATCGCTTGTCAGTGCCAACAATTCGTCACACCTCTGTGGTCTAATTGGTTAGAACGTCCGCGGCCCTAGTGGAAGGTCTGGGTTCAAATCCTGGCGGAGGCAAGTTGATTTTTTCAAATTTAATTCTAAAAAAATAATAAACATAATTTCTCTAGTGTTTCTTGTTCATGTATGAATGGAAATTATTAAATGAAATGCACATAATGAAAACTATAACTTAAAATTAATTATTATGCAAAAAAAGGAATGTAAAGATAGGTGATTTACGACTCAGCTTTACCATAAAACACTGTGCATAAATTTTGAGAAAAAACTGCAAGTTTCGCGAAGAAGAATTCTTTCTTTTCATATGTTTGGCGCTAGCATCGTGCGATTTGCATCTGAGTTGCAGCGGTTATTGGCACGTATCAACGACTGTCATTAGCATTTAGATTGCGTCCACCTTATTCCAAACAGACTGTAACTAATTCGACATTATGCGCATTAAAATTGCTCGTAATATTAGTGCGCGCGTTTTTATGCGCGTTTTTCGAGGGCTGTCCAGGCCGCAAAGTCGACTGACTAGTGAAGTCAGCCTCCAATCATGCAGCATGTTTTATGAACGCTTAACGGCCGCCTAATTAAGCCGGACCCGCGGAGGAATGGCTCAGTGGCGCCGGAGAAGCTTTCTTTGCTAGGGGCAGCTTTATCTTTGATCGCAATGAACATTTCTTTGAACTGATCATTACAGTTCATCCTGATCCTTATTGCTTTGTTTTTTGATTGTGTAAAGAAGGTTTAGAATATTTGTGGCTTGATTTTCATTTCGTTCTATCGAGGTCAGTTAATATTCAATCATTATTAAGTGCATTACCCATTTTATTTACTTTATCCATTCTCTTTCAGCCAAAGATAATGTGAAATACTTTACTAAACTAATTATTCACGTCTCATCTTAATCTTTTGATTGTATTAATGAAATTAAGGCAATTATAAAGAATATTTTGTTGACTTTCATTTAAAAGGAGGTCGAAATATTCGATTAAAACTATAGAACTAATTTCTAATAATAAAAGACTGATATTCTACTATTAAGAGATGGCGTTGATCACGATATGTCAAACTTGACACAAAGGTACACTCTTAGTTGGTCTCCATAAGCTTGCCATTGTTGTCCTTTTATTTCTTTGTTTTTTTTCTTTTATATAGTAATTGTTAGTAGTGTTTTTATTTTTATTAATTTAAATAGACTATAGTTTTGTGTTGTCGATAGTTTTAATTTAAGGTGGTTCTATCATGACAGTCTCATACAAAACTATAGGTAACCTAAAAAGTTTATAAAACAATTATTACATTTTTGTATGGTATAGGTTATTAACAGAATTAACATTTCGCTGCAAATATCGTATAATTAACAATAACATTGAATATATTAAATAAAACTATTTAACTAGTTTATGAAATTCAGTAACATAACAAAATTGTTTCATGCCAACCAATAGCAGTGTAAGATTTTACACAGCAGAAGCTATGACAACAAGGCGAGAACTACAAGCAGCATGATATTATCAGTCGGTAAGAAACGTAACTGTATTATCGATACATCCTGTTGACAGTTCATAAGAAAAATGCACCAAAGCAATTATTATCAACTGTAACAACAAATAAATAAATAGAAAATGCTGTAATATTTTTGTTTGTATTAAAATTAATATATTTTACTGACCGAAATAATAACTTTCATAGTTCTTGCTTTGTCATTCGTGCGATCATCTCTGTCTACGCCTGCGACCATCTCTGTTTACGCGTACGACCATATCTGTCTACCCGTGCAACGTTGCCAAGCATTTCTGACAGTTTCATTGAAAATCATAAAATATCCAACTTTCATCGCCAATTTCTTTTAAACTAATCCGGTAAGGCATGGATTTTTTAATTCTCATACCTTTATATTTACATGATGTACTGTGTGTTAGGTTTTTGTTAAAAAATAACTACAATATATGAATTTATTACGCAGTAAGCTGCCTCGCGAGCTATAGTTCGTATAACGCCAATGCATTTTTGATCTACTTTGGTCGACTTTAACTTTACATTACTCAGCTCAACAACGGTAAACTTTTAAAAAAAAATTGCATACTAGTGTAGAAACACATGAAAAATAACATATTTACATTTCATTAAAATCCGGGTTAAATGCTTCCATGATAGTACCACCTTAACTATTAGTTTCATTTATCTTTTAACTTTTAAGTAAAAATTTAAGTATTTAGTTTGTAGATACTTTAGGATCAGTTTTTCAATCACCGATTAATGTTAATCATGATTAAATAATAATGGTAACTATGGTTTCCATTATTATTTAATCATGATTAACACTAATCGAGAGTAAACCGGTGATTAAAAACTGGCCCTTAATGGTGTAGATTCTTCTTGTTGTCATTAGTTTAAGTTTTAGTATTAGTTTCACCTATCTTTTAATTTTTTGGTTCATATGTTCTTTTAATAATGTAGGTTTTTTTTAGTAGAAATGAGTTCTTTTAGTATAATATTAATTAATGATAGTTTTATTACCTCCTAGTTCTTTTATCATTCATTTTATTTATTTTTTAAACACTTACTGGTCGTAGTTCAAATTTTCGGCACTATGAGCGTATTCCTATTTTAAAATCCCTACTACGAACTTATATTTATCTATATAAAAGCAGTTTTATTTTTATAAACTTCAAGTTTGTTAAAAGCGTTACATACTGAAAGTAAGATTACAACATTTATGAACAATATAACAGCAAAATTCCTTCGTACGCCGTTGAAGTTTGTTTCGTCTCGTCTGCATACGAAGCAGTCCATCTTCGTCTTGAGCACATCATCTTATGTCCAGTTGGGTTACATTTGTCTCACTTTCTCCAACCGTGCTCCTTATCGAATATCCACTTTTATTAACATTTAAAAGAGGCTATCTAATCGCTCAACCATCTCGGCTTGACTAATTAAGTAATGCTGGATGATTTACTACCTAACAAACACAGCCATACTTCGATACCAACTTTACAAGTACAGGATCGGTAAATATTACCATGCAGTGGATACTTTACGTAAGAATGTTTCATTTACTGATCCACTTATTACTCACCCGTATAAAAACTCAAGAACTCATTCTTATTTTTTAGCTCGTCGAGTCTTAATGAGATGAGCTTAAGTAATCGGTGCGATATCTGTATCATCAGTAATAATTTACAAAATTTATATAAAAATCAGAAAAATGAAAATAGATAATTAGAAAAAGCAAACAGTACACAGGAAGAAATGGACAAAACTTGTATGGAGAGCAAAGACACATGAAGCACTGTGAAGATATCAGAAAGATAAGGACTAATCCACCTAAGTAAACGGATCTCCGAGTTTTAGATAAAAGAACAGCTTCAATTTCCTCGGAAATATTTAGCTTATATTATTATTATAATATCAAAATCCTGGATAAAGTGTATAAATGATGAATTCAACTTTAGTTTAGATGCATATGTGTCGTTACTTAGTAACTAAAAACAAACTTAAAAAGGCGAGAAAAATTTGTGATTGAAACTTTATATTTAAGCTTTTAAGCGATAAACTGAGGTTAACTTCGATAATAAGCTATATATATAACCAGTGATACTACAACTTTATTGACGGGTCTTTTTTATTGAGATTTATTTATCAAATAGGGGAAAAACGAATACTTCAGAAAATATAATTGTTTATTTAACTGTGAGAAATCTTTTTTATATAAACGTCGCATTGAAAAAATTACTTAATTCAACTATTTTTATTTACAATACATCAATTAACTTTATATATCATTTACCAAGATCTGCTTCGGCAGAGTGCCACACCCAGTAATTGGTAGAAGGCGTGATGATATATTTATTTTATTTTTAATTAACTTTATTTTAATATGTAACTAGATTACAAATAATAAAAATGAAATCTACAACATTTTTAACTTTTTATATTCATTTCGTAATCGGTAGTGTTTATCACGAAAAATATAATAACTAAAATGAACCCTAATTTGATTTAAAACAATTTAAGCTGTAAAGATAACTTATTTTTGTGAAATTAGCAAAAAATAAATATAAAGCAAATATACCCTTCATCAATTAATTATACATTCCTATATGGTGGGTACAGATATTACTCTTTTTCTTGATTTGATTTATGCACTTTTCCATAATGTTTATAAATAAGTGTCGTAATATACATAAAATTTGATACTGCAGCATCTGTCTTCAGATCCTTATTTGACCATTTAGTTGTTGTAAATTGTTTGCAACACATGTCCAATTATAATTCTTTAACTTATTATACCATAACCTAAAATATAACTACTAATTCTGACTGTAGGTTCGCTGTAATCGTTTACAAACGTGGAGATATTAAAACCATGTAAAACAAGAGAGTAAATAAAGATATTATAAACGCATTCTATAGCGCAATTTGGTTTAATTTCTTCTGTATGGGTGCAGTAGGTAAATATGCATATATTTACATTCAGATATAATATTCGCTTATACAACAAAGCAAATAACAATAAATCAAAATTGGCAGAAAATTACTTTTTAATACCTACTCGTTTAACAATTTATTTAAATAAATACAGTAAGTAGGTATACATACTGCCGATTTTACATAAAATTTTCATGAGTTCATGCATATTGAATAACCATGGCTATTAGTAATACATATTTTATCTAATTAGTTTATATTTTATACACATTTGTTAAAACCTAATAATTTATTAGCGTGTTTAATATTCGGATGACATTGTTGGCTGTTTCGAGAAAATCTTAAATATCTAACATAAAATATCATCTTCCATTATAATTCTTATAATATTTGAATAACGCTTGTCTTTTATATTACATAAAACACATGACGTCACAACTCAAAGTATACAGAATGTAGCCTGCAGGAGAACTATTATCTTAAAATCTGTAATAGCTATTATTAAATTTAACAAATGTTGTCACTTTAGTAGATAAAAGAAATAATTAAATATGATACAGAAATTTTTGTCTCTTTCTATGTCTCAAAAATAGATAGATAAAAAATTATATTATTGCCCTTGCGCACAAAAGACTCTAGTATCCATAATTCTTAGTTCCAAAAATTATCTGTCTTTGCTAACGAATAAAATATATTTGAAAACTTTGTGTAATTTCATATTGTTTCGATCATATATATGTATGTACGAGAATATCGAAATCGTAGTACAAGAACACCATAAAATAAAAAAAAGCAGTTAAGTGCATCAAATAATTAGTAAAATCCATTATATTTCATGAAGAAATATCATCTAAACACTAAATATATTTAAATCCTTTTAAATAAATAAAAATGTTGACATTGCTTAAATAACATAAATTAGGTAAAATAATAATAAATAATAATATGGGGTGGCTAGCTCAGTGGTATGAAGTCGGCGTGTGGATCCTGAGAACCCTGGTTCGATTCCTACAGGAGACAAACAATTTTCATAATTTCAAAAAGCTACCCCTGTGGCTCCTCCACCACTAACATCTTTGGAGGCCGTGATTTGACGACTGGTAACCGCACTTCACGCGTAAAATATATCATTTACCGAGATCTGCTTCGGCAGAGTGCCACAACCAGTAATGGGTAGAAAGCGTGATGATATATTTTTTTATTTTTAGGTAAAATAAATAAAATAAATATATCATCTCGCCTTTTAATCATTTCTGAGTGTAGTTTTCTGCCGCAGTAGATCTCAGTAAGTGATATATTTTGCACGTAAAATGCGGGTATCAGGCATCAAATTACGAACATCAAAGATTTTAATGGAGAGAGAACCGCGGAGGTAATTTTAATATGAATAAAATTTGACGACTACGGGAATCGAACTCGGGTTCTCAAGGCCACAGGCCGATATACTTCCACTAAACTATCTACTTTATATTATAGGTAATCGTTTCAATTTAACAAAAATAAAAGTAGAAGTCATTTAAAATGCAATTATCTCGAAACTATTTAATTTGAGTGTTTATGATCCTGAGAACCCTGGTTCGATTCCCACTGGCGACAAACATTTTCACCACATTAATACTACTGGCTCTCCCTCCAGTAACATCTTTGGGAGCCGTGATTTGACGGCTGGTAACCGCACTTCACGCGCAAAAAATATATCACTTACCGATATCTGCTTCAGCAGTGTGCCACACCCAGTAATGGGTAGAAGGCGTGATGATATATTTATTTATTTATTTATGATCTTGCATTGGAGGTGCTTTAAATTAGCCTACTATAGTAGATAAATTTGACTAATTTAGTCGAAATCATATTTTTTTTCAATAGTGACTTTTCTATAGAAAATACCCCGTAAAATTAAAAATAATAGTTATTTATTATACTAGTGTTTTATATACCAATAAAACACGAGTGTAATACAAAATTTTATCCACAACTCATAATTATAGGTATCGAAGAAGATTGATGGTAATATTTAACGTTGATTCAGTTACATATAGTTTCTCAAAATCCGGAGATCATGAAGTGGTTGCTAAGTAACAAGCTGTTTACAGTGTTTTATGGAATATAAAACACTAGTGTTTTATGAGCCATATAATTCAACTGAAATCAGTGTAATAATGGCTTCATTATATATGAGTTGTGGATAAATATATTTTTTTTCATCTTCCAAACTGGATTTAAGAGAAAATATTGAAATGTGCACTAATTACAGAACATACTTATAGAAATATACTATAAAGGGGGTTAGCATCAACATCTGCTCGTGTCCAGTTGGCCACGTGACCTCGGCTCCCCAGAACAACAGAACATCCATAGCCTGCCATCTAGAGATTTATGCGTCTTATTATGCGGGGTCCACAGTAATATAATGCAATCGCCGGTTATTAGCCGGAACTAACTTGTGGACCACTGGTCATTGTACAGGGCGGAGAGGGGATGAATGCGTGGGCGTAGGTTGACATGTGGCACGTGACACGTGTGCACGTGTGCCCTAAGGCCCTTTGTGCCACGTAAATGATGACAAGGGTAGGAATATTTCAAGAGCCGTGGGTAAATTAATGTTATCTGAGATTTAACGGATTTAACGGTGGTCGGTGAGAAATTTTGGTTGATTTAGTTGAAGAATTGAATTTCATGGGTTCACTTATTCAATTTTCTAGATTACTTAGGCTAGTTTCATAATTAAATACTTATCCTAAAAATAATCTTTAATGAAAGCGATCGTTTATAGTTATTTTTATAACAAGTGCCGAAAAAGGCTTGTTACTCGGCAAGCCTCGTGCGTTTAATTCTGCACGAGCACGTAACCTTTTTCGGTTGTGGTTCCACTAGTTTATTATACATAGTCCATTAACGAACTTAACCTGAGTTTTTCGCTAAAAAGTTTAAATATAAAATTTCAGTTCACCGTGTTTTTGAATTATCCTGCTTCCAGTCTGACATTTTTTTGGGACTATATTTTATTATTTCAATAGAGTCTAACACAAACTACAAAAATTTGGCTGAAATCAAAGCGCACAAATTACAAACATTATGCTGGCAATTATTAATCAGACATTTTTTATGTATTTCATGGATAAGGTATCTATTACTTACTCCTATTTCAATTTATCAATGCTGGAATAGACGATGAAGTGACAGATATCTGTCAACTGGGTGATAATATATCGCTTTAAAATCTGTTATGTTATCAACGTTAATAAAACGGAATCTGAAAGCAATGACAAAATATATACAGACGTCTAAATAAATGTATATTTTTATGATTGACATTTGTAGTTCTGGACAAGGCTGATGTCTAATTTTTATTATTAGTTCATAAACGATATATTAAAGCTTATGTATTTTCAAATAATATAGAATTGTGAATTAATTGTATATTATGAATTATAATTCCCCCATTTTAAGTTTCCTAATTTATTATCTATGAACCAAATCGACATTAGCGCTACAATACAGATTCGTCCAGAATTATAAATGTCATTGATAAAAAGCGCTGCCATTTGAGTACATTTAGATACACGTCTATATATATTTTGTCTGTGCTGATAGTAATAAGTCTAGAAAAACAGTCAAATATAGAATAATAAATATTAACCGCAAAAAAATAAAAATATGAAATGCTTATCTTAATCTTTAATACTAGAACTAAATATTGCTTAACAAATAGTTTTGACATCTGATTATTTGAGATGAAACGAATATTAATAAAACTAATCTAATTTTGAAAGTAAACATGAGTTATAGTAAATTCAATAAATGGCGACTTGCCATTTTACTATTTATAGCCAGTTGTACCACTAAAACTTAAATTTTAAACTTGGTTTAAATTAATAAAAGCAAATTGATGTTACATGTCATATGAATTAATTAATATTATTGTCAAACATTCAATACGCATTTATTTATTTAAACTGAGTTTAAAATTTAAGTTCTATTGGTGCAATTGACTATTAGTAAAATAAGAATTTGTTTATCTTCTGTTGGGCATTTTTTGTTAATTAATTATGAAATATTGTTTTAAATGAAATGATGTAGGCAATAAAATTCAGATATAGTAAATGACATAAAATTAAAGTTAGGAAAAATCGATTTATTATCAATAATTAATTCAGAACTTGATGTAGGCACAACAAACTAAAAAAAAACTGATTAATTAATATCGTTTGTCAAATGTTTCATTAATGAATATATATTACTATAAATATTTTTTGTTTTAATTAATTTTTTGTTCGGTCAATTTAATTAATCTAGGTATTATTTATCACGATTATTAATCGTTGTTATATTTAATTAATAGTTGTATTATGTACCCTTTAAATGCCTTCCAACCATCATAAATCAATGTTTTTCATTAATTTTACCCGTGTTTTTCCTAACAACTTACAAATTTAATTTATTTCTTTATCGAAATAATTACGTAAAACAAGAAGCATGTGAAATTACTGTACTAATTGTTTTATTTCGCTACTTTATTTCAATATTCTCTCAAGAATTAAATAATTAGCAGTGCTATAAATTTTAAACTACATTATTCTGTAATTATGTAATTCTTTTCTATTTTAATTTCACTTGCAATTACAAGCAAATTAAAATAAGAAACTTATTTCGCAAAATATCAAATCATCAATCTTATTGCTTAAACATTTAAATATTCTGCCTTCAAATAAAGAAATCAAATGCATTTCATATGAAATTCTAGTAAACATTACATTTGCATGTGGCGTCAACTCTTTTAATGCAATCCATAATTATTAAACATTACAACCGGTCGGTAAAAAAGCGAACGAAATAAAATAGCTAGACGTAAAGATTAAATGCAAAGATTATTCTGTAATACTATTATAGCCAGTACTCGACAGAAAAGAAATGGAATTTATTATAAATTGGAACTTAACTTTAACTTAAACCTGAACACGAAAATGAACCGAAGTAACATACTCGCTGTTTCATTGGAGATGTGTCTATACCATAGCCGTAGAAGAAATTTTTTCATAGGGAACATAGTTATTTATATACAAAAGGTGAAAACGTAGCAAGAGCTGCAACTAATAGAGGTCTGCAAAAATACTTTTCAACCAGAGATATATAAATTTTTTCTACGATCAGAAATTAAGATTAATCGATTATTAATTCTAATTAATAAAAGAAATTAGTGTAGGTAACTAGGAAAACAATATAAACAAAACAAAAATTTACATTTGTGGTCTGCAACGATCTGTAAAGAGCTCCATAGCAAAAAGCAAAGAACTGCAAAGAATCTTGGTTTGCGATTGTACACTTTCAATCACCAAATGACGTTTGAAAACGTACTTTTTTACTGATTTTAGCAAATAGTAATTTTTAAACGGATAACTCATCTGTCAAAAAAACCTAATCATTCGACGAGGAATTACATGATCATAGAAGGTCAAAATTTACAAAAATTTACAAAATAAATAAAAATAAATATATCATCACGCCTTCTACCCATTACTGGGTGTGGCACTCTGCCGAAGCAGATCTCGGTAAGTGATATATATTTTGCGCGTGAAGTGCGGTTACCAGTCGTCAAATCACGGTCCCCAAAGATGTTAGTGGTGGAGGAGTCACAGGGGTAGCTTTTTTGAAATTCTGAAAATTGTTTGTCGCCTGTGGGAATCGAATCAGGGTTCTCAGGATCCACAGGCCGACTTCATGCCACTGAGCTAGCTACCCCAAAAAAGAAACTTCTTTCTTAAAATGTATGAAATTAAATAAATAAATATATCATCACGCTTTTTACCCATTATTAGATGTGGCACTCAGCCGTAACAGATCTCGGTAATTGATATATTGATAAGCGCGTGAAGTGTTTTTACCAGCCGTCAAAGATGTTAGTGAACGGGGAACCACAGGGGTATATTTAATGTGGTCTGTTTGTCGATTGTGGGCCGACTTGATACCTCTGAGCCATCTACCCCATGAAATATAAATATAAAGTTATAATTTTATTATTTAATTGAAGAATTATAGAATTCAAGAAAAAAAGTCACAAATGTTTTTTGAGCTGGGTAAACATATCGTCCTTTCGACGTTTTGTCAGTAAATCAAGACCAAGATCAAATACATTCTGTATCTTTCACACTATGGGATGGCTAGCTCAGTGGTATGAAGTCGCCCTGTGGATCCTGAGGTCCCTGGTTCGATTTCCACAGGCGACAAATTTTCATAATTTGAAAAAGCTATCCCTGTGGCTCCTCCACCACTAACATGTTTGGGGGCCGTGATTTGAGACTGGTAACCGCACTTCACTCGCAAAATATATCACTTACCGAGATCTGCTTCAGCAGAGTGCCACACCCAGTAATGGGTAGAAGGCGTGATGATATATTTATTTTTTTTATTTTATATAAGGAACGAACTGAAAATTTTTATTCCGAAAGTTTTGTTAAAAACTATTAATAGAGCTGAAATATTTGATTAAAAAATTAATATTTGACCAGCTGAAAACTGGACGAGATTTTAAATTAATCATGATATTTGAAAAAAAAAATGTAAAAATATATCACTTACCGAGATCTGCTTCAGCAGAGTGCCACACCCAGTAATGGGTAGAAGGCGTGATGATATATTTATTTTATTTTTATTTTTTATCTTTCACACTATAGTTTCTCGCTGAACGAACTATAAGTGAAAAAGATCGTATTAGTAATGAGAGTAACTTTAATTTGTGCAATTTATGTTACTATATCTTCCACTTATTTGACAGATGAGTATCATTTTCTCGTTTTTTCAAAGGGTTTTCGTATCTTTTAGTAATGTATTCTTGTTTCATCTCAAAGTTTCTCATAACTTCGAGACGAGACAAGAACCAAAGATCTTAGCGCCATCACTATAACCCTCTAATTTGTTGTAACTGTAAAGCTACATTCACAAATCGAAATTAGTTTTTGTTTTATGCTTTATGTTTTAGTGTGTTTTTAGGTGCCATTCACAAATAGTTTTGCTTTTCTCGATTTTAGTTTATAGTGACATCTATCATAAATTTTAAAAGATCGGCTATACTCAGAAGATCGATAATACAGTAAATGTAACTGTCAGATGTGTCAGAAGTTTCATGTGCTGTCATATGTTGTTTGTTCACTTTCGTATTTTTTGGAAGAGCAAGGTAAATATTATCATAATAAGAAAGTTGGTATTAATATCTTATTTTTATTTTCATTCATTTTGACACTCTAATAAAAACAAACTTAGGTTATCGTCAATGCGAAGGATGATAGAAAGAGACAAGTATATATCACTACATCATTCTACGCTTCGTCCTATTGGTCTATTCCTAAGTATAAAACATAAAACTAAAATATAAGTTTGGAGTTTGCAAACTTTTGTGTTAAAACCAAAACTAAATACTGATTTGTGAATGGTGGCATAAGATAACATGTCTACAAGGTTATTAAAACAAAAATGGAAAACATAAAACAAAAACTAATTTCGATTTGTGAATGTAGCTTAACAGGAATATTTTTTGGGTATTATTATTTATTTTTGATTTAATTCATGAAAGAAATGTTGCGAATAAACTCTCATCCCTTGTTGAACGTCTATGTTTTCGCGCCTTTGGTACAACCCGTTGGCTATAAATATGAATAAAGTTGAAGTGAACAAACAGCGTTTGTCTCAGTTGCGTTTGATATAAATTACGTGATAAAGTCTCAACTCTTTGAGTTCGAAGTAAAAACACACAAATACTACATGCTGATGGGACTAATATCTTGCATTATTTACGCTTGTAAAGGATTCTTTCTGCGCCGAGTCGATTTAACTTGTTGCAGAACGGGTTTGCGACACGAATAATATCTTGCGAATCGGAAATTATATATAATTTGGAGTAGGAGATTACCATCGAAGGTTGCTATCATTACAAATACAGTTTTCATTGCTCTGCAACTTCTAAATGCGTTTCAAAAATTATATCTTCTCAATCTACACTTCATAAAAATAAATTAATAAATATAAATATATCATTACGCCGTTCACCCATTACTGGGTGTGGCACTCTGCTGTAATAGATCTCGGTAAGTGATATATTTATGCGCGTGAAGTGCGGTTACTAGCCGTCAAATCGTGACTCCCAAAGGTGTTAGTGGAGGTAAAGCCACAGGGGTAATTTTAATGTGGTGTTAATTGTTTGTCGGCTATGCGAAACGAACCCGTATTATCAAATCCACAGGCCGGTTCAATACCACTGAACCACCTACGTTATCATGATTTTTAACTTCTTCCGAACTTTAATCAATAATAACCGATGCATCCAATTAAATTTTAAGTTATTTGACCGCAATGTAAACTTCTTCAGTGGGGTAATGGCACAGTGGTATCGAGTCGGGCTGTGGATCCTGAGAACCCTAGTTAGATCCCAACAGCCGACAAATATTTTCACCAAATTAAAATTACCCCTGTGGCTCTCCCACCACTAACATCTTTGGGGGCCGTGATTTCACGGCTGGTACCACATTTCACGCGCGTTAATATATCATTTACTGAGATCTGCTTCGGCAGAGTGCCACACCCAGTAATGGTTAAAGGGCGTGATCATATATTTTTTTATTTATTTTATTTTTAGTTAAACTTCTTCATATGATATTTTACTTCGCATTGCTTTTATTTATTTAAGTTAAACATAGAATTTAAGTTTCGTTGGTACAAACGAGCATTAGTTTTGTTAATACTCAATCTATCGGTTTGTTTATCTATTAAACAACTATCTTCAAATTGTGAGTTGTTTTTGAATTAGATTTCTATATTTGGGATCATTACTGCAATGGCAACGGTGAGTTCAATTTTGAGCCATTAATATTGTTTCAAAGATAATAGTAAAAATTACCTTTTATTTACTAAACATTTATTAATATAATTTATGCAAAAACTTATGAGAATAATCCTTTATTTTGTCAATGTAACAAACGACAATCCTTGAGAAAATATTGGCTTGGCAAAGTGTATGCCTAAACCAAAACCTAGAACCAAACATATGAAAATATATAATATATTCAATTAATTTATTTTTGTTTTATAATATAAATAGAAAAATATACACTTTATTAGAAATGTCAAGTGCACAGTAGCATTAGCTATAAAATTATATATAATATTTAAATATTTATTATTAGGTAGTTAATGTTAAAAGATAACCTTGAGACGAAAATATAAAAATTAATATACCAAAATTAATATTTGTAAATGAGAAATTTATTCGGTTAAAGTCATTTCAATACAGATAACATTAAAAAGCAATAAAATTTTGATAACAAAAAATATTTATATCGACTGCTAATCATCGTAATAAAAATGACGTCACTGACAGGTATATAATTAATCCATTTCTTCTAGAAAAATTTATTCGTGTATAAAATAATTTATATTCTACTAAAATAAAAATAGTGACAATAAATTTTAATATCAACAAACAAGCACGAGAATTAAAACTAATGAGCTATAAAATATTGAAATGTTAGAGCTGATATATAATTAACTCTCTAGGTACAATAATTAAGATACGGCCATATATTATAAAGCGAGGTATCTACATGCAAACATGTGCATTCGAATATTTTACATTGCTTACGAGAGTCTTCGTGTACTTTCTACAGGTGAGAATTAGAAATTATCTCTTTGTATTCAACTTGAGACCTTTGTATTCAAAGTACAGTTTTAGTGTTAATAATCCCATATATTTTCTTTCAAAACTTGTAAATGGATGAAGAAATAAAAACGAACAAAAAACAGCAAGAATTTTAAAAAGATATAATTATTTTTCTATGCGGGTATTGGTTGTCAGTCTTTCCGAGTCTTCGACATCGCAGACATGAATTTTAAATTAATTCAAATTCTTATTTTTCTAATCGAACATATCAATAGTAGCTTCCAAATTTATTTACTTCGTTAAATTTAATGTTGCTGATAAATTAGAACGATTAGATTACTTTTCTGTGTTATTACGAGAATTAAAAATTCTATTGCTTTTTCTAATACAACCGAATATTATTACTGTATGAAACGTGCTCTCAAACTCTAGAAGATTCGAAGCATCTTAATTAATAAATTGTTTAACTTACAATCATGACAATAATGTTACCTAACCACTTTTTGAAAGCTGCTCTACAAAATTATCTCTAAAAGATCTTCACCCAAATACTGATTCATTCAAATTTTAAATTCATTTAAGAGACTTTTATTTTGTTAGATTTCCTGTTGTTATATTATATACTTATCAAATAGTTTAAATATTTTTGATTAGTTGCAGACATTAAAATAAAGCACCTTTACTCTTGAACTAAATTTCATTTAATTATCATCTAACAAGAGATTTAATCAAAGTACTTGTAGTATATTAATTCTGAACAATGAAATTGAAAAAGTTTGTTAATTACACCAAATCTTTTTTGTAAAAGAAACAAAAAAAATGTTTATTGTAAACATCTCATTGGTTTTATTTGTCTTACTTGTACCCCAAAATAGAGTTACGAAATAGTTTTCAAAAACTAATTCAACATCTTTTCATTGGAATTCAACTCGTATCTACATTTATTATTCTGCATCGATTCATTTATATATTTTTGCACCTTTTTCACTTCAACCCCCCAGGGAGAGGGCGTTGGGTGCGGTCCGGGCGGCAGTTTTTATATTTAGTTTTAGTTGTAAAAAAACAACTTGTTCACTTCATAAGTTTACTATTCGATTTCTACGAATTATGAATTACTATATGATTTCGAATATTTTTCTTCATCGTCAAGTCAATGTAGGGTTGAAAATATTATCTCGAAAAATGATATATTGAAGTTGCGATTACCAGCCGCCAAATCACAGGTAAAATGTTAGTGAAAGTAATTTTAATTTAGTAAATAGTCAGTTTGTCGGTTGAAGGAATCGAATTAGAATACTTAGATTCACAACCCGATGAGTTATTTTAAAAATAAATTCGATAAATGATATATTGAAGTGTGATTGCCAGCCGCCAAATCACAGTTAAAAATGTTAGTAGAAGTAATTTTAATTTGGTAAACTATCAGTTTGTCGGCTGTAGAAACCAAACTCGCGTTCTTGGATCCACAATCCGTTGAGTTATTTTGAATATAAATTCGATAAATGATATATTGAAATTGCGATTACCAACCGCCAAATCACAGCTAAAAATGTTAGTGGAAGTAATTTTAATTTGGTAAATCGTCAGTTTGTCGGTTGAAGGAATCGAACTAGGGTTCTTAGATCCACAATCCGATGAGTTATTTTAAAAATTTGTTTAGACTTGAGTGTTTTTTTACAGATAGAACTTATAATCATTCTCATACTGTCCGGAAAGTACTCAAGTGTTATATTTTTCCTTCGATCCAGTTTTTACATTCGTGGCTTTACTTCGATCCCTTCTCTCCCTGAAGGCATCTTGTACACATATGATGATATCTGTACGTGCAGATTTATTTATCAGACTAACTCTGCAATCCGCGCCTTGTTAAATGCGACATTACAATGCGAGGGATCGTTATCCTGCGTCGCCGCGGGCCGAAGGTATCGATAGCCTCGAATCTACATCGGACATCGGACATCGGCATTATTGCTGGGTCGTGCACTCGTGCTCTGACGACGGCACGGTGGTGTCTCGGTGTCTCGACCTACGCGTGCTACGGTGATGGCGCTTGGGGCCCACACAGCGATAGAAGCGCACAAGGAGATTAACATGCATGGGAGATGCTAGAAGAAATGGAAGATCTAAGAAGCAACAGAGTAGTACTGTGTGCTTGGACTTTAAATCTGTAAAGAGAGTTCAGAATTCAATTTGATTCATTTGAGTCTTAAATTCTAAACTTGATTTAACTACCGGTTAGTCGAGCGCCTAGCGTAGGAGTTGTTTGACATTGCACGTCATAGGTCACGGGTTCGAATCGCGTATAGGGTATGGATATTTGTGATGTATTTGTAAGGGTTAGGTGGGAGAACAGCCCTCGGCTAAATCTTGCCCTTCACCCTAAGTGCTCAATAAAGTAAAATAGAATAAATAAATAAATAAATAAATTAACTTATGGTATTGTTGACAAAACTAGAGGTGTGTAGTTCGTGAATGAACTAGTTCAAATGAACTATTTTTATAGTGAACGACACGAACTAGTTCGTGGGTTTATTAAAGACTAGTTCACTGCGAACTATTCGGATTTGTATCACCACCACGGCGGCACGGCCGATGAGGTCGAATCAAAAGCGGAGAGCTGAGAACGAAGTACAAGTGAACGGTGCTTCTGCTGTCTGCTGTCAAATTATACTGGAACTAGATCCTAAAAGTTCACTTGTTCTCGCTCGTGAATCACAATACAATACGATTTCTGTTCATCATAGTCTTAAAAATTTCGTGAACGAAAGTGAATTAATGAACTAGTTCAGTGAACTAATCTTTTTGGTGAACGAGAACGAATGAACTAGTTCACTCAAATGAACTAGAATTCCCATCTCTAGACAAAACTATCAGACATTTGATTTGTTTTTATTTAACTTTAGTGACGATTATATTTCTAGTTACTTGTTTTATAGGTTATTCATTAAATCAGTAGATCTACGTCATAATAAAAAGTAACTAAAAAAAAATTGAAGTATGAATAAATTCCGGTCACATTCAAGCGATTTATAAATTATTATTCTTGTTGCCTTTCCCAAAATTTCTATTTCATGTAAATAAATACTACTGAAATACCATTATTTTAGTTACTTTTCTTGATAACCATAAGTGTCACGCGCGCCTTCTTTTTCAAAAACAAATTTTTAACTTATAACCTCAAAAAACAGTTCTAGGAATGGAAATAATATATAATTATTGTTTACTAAATTTGTGTAGGAAGACAGGCAGAAAACTGCTACTGAAAAAAACATTCAAAGCTCAATTCTCAGAAAGTTCTAGCTAATCTTGAATTTTAGATTAGCTAATCTTATTCTAGACAGATTTTAAAAAGTTAATCCAAATCACTTTCCAGATAGTAACAAGATTATATTAAAGTTTATTTATACATTTCTCTCGAAAGCGAATATTTTAAAACACATAATACTCGGGACACATCTTTATCTCCCGTTTTGAAACTACATTTTAATAGTATTCATCGAGCTACACAAGAAATAACTAAATTTCAACTTTTTTGTAATATTGTTTTCTTCCTGGAGTGTTCATTAAATATGTGATGCAGTGTAAGAAATTAATTCTATTTACAAATTATTTACAACTAATGTGGAGGGTCATGTAGTAATAAGTAAATTCCGAATTACTTGGACGCAATAGTATTTTTACTAGTTATTAATGAACTTGCTTATCGATTTAGCATGCTATGCTAAACTATCCAACATCAACTGGCCGTATTTTGATTCTATAATAAAATATTTACCTGTATTTATCTCAAAATCGTTATAAACAAGGTAGATATGAACCGATTAAGATTAACTAATGTTGTTTGTTGTCTAATTTACTTTAAAGAAAATAATAAAGTTAGAATAAAACCACTTGATTTGTCCACAGATATAATATTTATTAAATATATAACGATTGTTTCGACTTTGCAGTCATCATCAGATGATGATCGTTATATATTTAATAAATATTATATCTGGGGACAAATCAAGTGTTTTTATTCTAACTTTATTATTATAAAATGTTCCACCAAGCACCGACTATACAATCTCCTACATGAATTTAAAGAAAATTCTAATATTGATTCAAATAAAAGACGTAGAAAACTTCATTGTCTTTAATTTATTTATCAGACTAATGCTGGGTTGCATGAAAGTTTTATCGGTTCATTAGCAACTAACGGTTCAATAAATTTCAGAAAATCGCTTTTGATACTGTTGTTAGATAAACAATTGTTTAACTAAAGAGCTCTTTATTTTTTTTTTGCAACCTGGCATATCTTTGCAATTCGCGTCTTGTTAAATGCGACATTACAATGCGAGGGATCGTTATCCTGCGTCGCCGCGGGCCGAAGGTATCGATAGCATATTTTTCTAAAATTATTTAATATCCTTTGACAGAATGAATTAGTTAGCCAACTAGTTCGTTAAAGTAGCTGTTAAATTTAAAAGCTACTTTTTTAAATTATTGTGAAATAATTAAATTTGCCATTGTCATATGATCAGTTATAATGACTGTTAATTTACTATTATGTACAAAAATATCAAAAATAGCAAATAACATCTGGCACCTACTGTGTATTATTGCGTATTAGAGCCAATTAGAACCGGCAACAAGTAATTATTTTGTGTGGGTTTAGCTTGTACGCATGCGTACTTTGTTGACCTTCTGCTTAAAACTTTAAGGTACAAAAAATAGCTTGAAGCTACAAAAAGTAGCTTTAAAAGTAGCTTCAGTTATTATTTTTAAGCTAATAGAAAAAAAAGTAGCTAGCTACAAGCTACAGCTACAGCTAAGGTAAATGTAGCTAAGCTAGTAGCTAAGCTACAAAAGTAGCTAGCTACTGCCCAGCTCTGGCAATTATATATTTATTTTTGTCTTAATGTTGAAAATAATTTGAAAATCGGTAGAGAATCTCAAGAGGTTTCTTTATCTGTTGTGTTGTTAGATGCATAGTCCTCGGATATACCTCAAGTCGTTCCTGACGCGTCCTCGTTCTGAAATTCAATTAACACGGCCGATCATATTTAAATCGTGAGTGGAGGGTGCGATGCGGGTCCGACGGACCAGGGGTGTGCATTGGCCAACAAGACACAATATGTAGTTCGCGAGATATGGCGTTTGTACGTCGTAACTTCGCCGGACATGGACACGAGTCCGAGACAGCGCCACTGCCGCCACCACCGCCACCATCGCCGCCACCGACGACGACGTAGCCCTGCCCACCACACTTCTTCTTTATTTGTTGTTCTCTCCTTGTTCCTCGCTACCCCTCTTTATCCGCGCTCTCTGACTTTACAACGCACGAATAAACGTATTTTAATTTTAATTAAACGAAGCAGTCGATGATTAAAATTTATTAGGGTTCTTTGTTTCAATTTCGTGTCTCCTTTCGAACAATGCGTTTGGAATATTGATACACGGTTCTGCTGCAGCCGAGGCCTGCTTTATTAAACACCGTGAATTATATCGCATCAACCGAGGGAGCGTGAAATGTGAATTATTCTTCATTTCGCCATAAATTTTTTAGATTAAATTCTCCTTTTGTGGGAGAATGTTAATTTCTTGGATTTCTGCAAAATGTGTGTTCTTATCCTGCTGTAGAAATGAAGATATTGAGAAGAACCTAATTATCCTAATGGATTCTTTCTATTTTCATGATTGTCTAGTAAAATATCTTCGAGTTAGTCCGTCATCGATTTCTTTTGATAAACTCCATTCTCTGTATGAAAACGATTACGTCATATGTGGACAAGGTTATCATAGATACGATGAAATATAGCTATCATTTTTTAATATATTATTCGTACCTATGCGAATGGCATTAACGTATGTCTTAATAAGTAAAGACACACGTTTCATGTTTTTTCACGTTCTATCATATTTATTATTTTAATGAAAACGTATGGCAGTTCTTACTAATACGATAATTTGTATTTACTTTGTTCACCTTTGTTTATATGGAGTAGGTGGCACAGTGGTTATCGTGTCGGCCTGTGGATCCTGAGAACCCTGGTTCGATTCCCACTGGCGACAAACATTTTCACCACATTAATACTACTCCTGTGGCTCCCCCTCCACTAACATCTTTGGGGGGCGTGATTTGACGGCTGGTAAACGCACTTCACGCGCAAAAATATATCACTTACCGAGATCTGCTTCCGCAGAGTGCCACACCCAGTAATGGGTAGAAGGCGTGATGATATATTTATTTATTTTACCTTTGTTTATAAAATAAAAATAGATGATTTTGTTATTTTCACGTCTGTCATATTGTGACATTTTTGATACATAAATAAAGACTGAGAAATACGAAATGGCTAGAAAATTTTTGGGTAATCAAATGCAGAAATGCGTTTGTCATCATCTTCATGATTATTTTGCGCTAAAGTTAGAGAATGCAGGATCTTTAATTAATTTAACTGTAGTACAAGGGGTAATGTGCATTGTGTTTTGTATTTTCAAATATAAAATAGTAATACATATCAAAATGTTTATTCCCTTGAGTTTTATTTTACAAAATTACATATTATAATAAGGTAGGTAATATTTTTCGTGTGTTAAGATTAATTTATATTTGGTTTTTAATATATGCAGAATTTGGTTTCATTTATAAACTATTTAAATTTTATAAAGTAATAAATATTTTAATGGGGTAATGGTTCAGTGGTATCAAGTCGGCCTGTGGATTCACCACTAACATCTTTGGGAGGCCGTGATTTGATGGCTGGTAACCGCACTTCACGCGTATAAATATATCACTTACCGAGATCTGCTTCGGCAGAGTGCCACACCCGGTAATGGGTAAAAGGCGTGATGATATATGTATTTATTTTGTAAATATTTTAATCTGACATTTAAATTTTAGGTTATGTTTTAAAAATGTCAATCCAATACCAATGTAAACGTTTTAAGTACAAAATCTTGATCACATGGATGCCGAATGTGACGTAATAGTTTTCATACAGGGAATGAAGTATATTAGAGTATCATAGAGTCGATAGAGAAAATTGAGAGCACAACACAAAGCAAGACAAAGCAGCGTGGTGCGCTATTCGTTTATTTAAGGCCATGAAACCGGTACGTAGGCATTATCACGGTGTCACAGTGAACTAAATTCTGTCCGTGAAGTCTTGTTTAGTCGCCATGCTGTGCTATCGTCTGCCGAACTTGAAACTGGTTCCCAGCGGCCAAGTTCTTCATTAAACCCTTCCCAAGATTCCTTTGATTTTGGTCTGTATTTATTAGGACGTTTTGATCGCTGGAGCTCCGAACATAAACCAGTGTTGAGCGCAGGTAACTTGTGCAGTCGGTTCTCGGGTTCTTGGTTACATCTTTGATAACCTGTGGAGGGGAGTTAGCGTGGCAATAAAGCAGCTCATGAGCAAGACAAGTGAAGGGCGGGACGGGGCGGGGCCTGATTCAGGTGTAGCCAATCTCACCTCATCATAACCCGTTCTCCAGGCCAATCGTCGAGCGCGTAGCTCATTGTCGGTCGCATAAACCTCGTAGCGACCTGACATTTGTAGCTGCACGCTGCATGCTGCATTCTCTTACATGCAGCGAGCTTTAATTGTATGCAGCATGTAGCTACCGGGCCCGATCTTCGCTAACTCCTCTCATGTGCTTTTGCTATTATTGTTCGCTCTGTATTGTCTCACTCGACCTGCACCCATTGTTGATTGCCCCACTGTAATTAGGTACCCTTTGCCTCCGATCTATTTTACATACTGTTTCTCTAAACTTACCCCTAAATTTACCCAACATCTCTATTATACATAAACCTACAAAGCAATTGTTTTGATTGTTATTTCCACAATATTATCCATTTCTCATGCCCGTATTTTTAATATATTTACTAAGCTTGTAGCCAGTTACACCGCTGTTATTTAAATTTTAAGCTTTCTTTAAATGAACAATATTGCATCGAAATGAACTGCCAAATCCGAAACTTAAAATTGTTGTCTAACATTCAATTTAATATTTTCCACTTAATCATTTCTTAAAATTTAAATAATCTATGACTAATAAAACATTTAGACAGCTCCAGTGGCGTACCTCGAACTTTTGCCGCTCAGGGCGGTCTTCAATTTGCCACCCTTTCTAAGTCAATCAAATGATGGTTTTTATAAATTAAAAAAATAAATATAAAATAAATATATCATCACGACTTTTACCCATTACTCGGTGTGGCACTCTGCCGAAGCAGATCTTGGTAAGTGATATATTTATGTACGTGAAGTGCTGTTACCAGCCTTACAAATCACGCCCCCCCCCCCTCCAAAGATGTTAGAGGTGGGGGAGCCACAAGGGTAATTTTAATTTGGTGAAAATTGTTTGTCGACTGTGGAAAACAAACCGGGGTCCTCAGGATCCACAGGTCAACTCGAAACCACTGAGCCATTACCCCATTAAATTAATAAACACAAATAATTGTAATTGAGACAAACTATAGGTGGGGAACTTTTTTACCATTGGGTGGCACATTTAAATTAGGCAATAATAAAGGAATTTTTCAAGATAATATTTTCAACCCTACATTGACTTAACGATGAAGAAAAATATTCGCCCGGTGCGGACTGCACCCACATCCCCTCCCTTAGGTACGCTCACCTGTCATATTTTCCTAAATTATTTTGAGTTGTTTAAAATGAAAGCGGTGAAATATCTATCTTTGAACAATTTAGTCTTTAATCGACATTAGTAGTATTGAGGTTAAAAATAGCTATTTACATAATAAGTGCGCGAAGATATATTTTGCGCGAATGGTGCAAATGACGTCTTCGTGCACGAGTTTTGTACAATGCTTTGTGTAACGGGCAAAAAATATATAATCGATAATGACGAAATTTATTAAATTTGAAGCGTTGATATATATTGACAGTTCAGTATGCCATGAATTGACATTTGCTATTTGAAAACAAATTGTTTATTTTTCTCGTAAAGTTTGTTAAAATATGTCTGATTGCTGGCGTTATAAGCTAATGTCTCTATTTCTTTTATAAATATCTTAAAATGTGTATATATTAGTACAATTAGCGTTTTAATAGTCAAAACTTAGAACCATAAAAATGGCTGCTTTTTCAATTACTTTACGTACTAGTGCACAAAATCAAACTTTCTATCGGTTTCCAAGGTAATGTAAACTTTGCTTTAGGCGTATTCCATTTGCCATTTGGATCAGATCTAACTTACATTTATTGAACCATATCACTTATTTATTTCGCTGGATTACTTCGCTGACTTCACTTCCAGTACCAGAATTACTTATTTTAATGTACTTTGAAGTAATTCAGCTCAATAAATGCATCAGTTTGCTTAATTCAGTTCTTTTACTCATTTTGTCTAATTTATCTGAACTGATTTAAGTGAACCAAGTGGCAAATGGAATACAGTTTTTGAATCATGCGAGTACAAAATAGCTATTTACATAACAAGTGCGCGAAGACATACTTTGCACATGAGCGCAAATTTAAAGCACGAGCAAAGCGAGTGCTTTAATTTGCACGAATGGTGCAAATAACGTCTTCGTGCCCGAGTTTTGTGCAATGCTTTTCGTAACGAGCAAAAATTATATAATCGACAATGAGGAAAATTATTAAATTTGAAGCGTGAATTTGTATTGACAGATGAGTATGTCATGAAGTGACATTTGTTATTTGAAAACAAATTATTTGTCTTTCTTGTCAACCTTTTTAAAATATGTCTGTTTGATGGCGTTATAAGCTAACGTCTCTATTTCTTTTATAAATTCCTTAAAATGTATGTATATACGTACCTAAGTACAATTAGCGTTTTAATAGTCAAAATTTAGAATCATAAAAAATGGGTGTTATTTCAATTACTTTGCGCGCTAGTGCACAAAATCAAACTTCCTATCGGTTATTTAAAAATATTTCACTAACGTCAAAATTATTTCTTCAAAATAATCTTGATTGGAATAGTACAGTGAGTGATTCTTCTTTATCATTAACACCTCCAAAGATAATTGAAGCTCCGGATCATACTATGTTGGATCTATTTTCCACAATGACAATCAATCTGCTGCTGGTACTTCTGAAGCTTCCGAAATTGTTACCAATAATATTACTGGTAATAATATGAACAGGTACGGAAGAAATCAATGTTTCTTTAGACACAAAAGTTTCCACTTTACATTATGTCAATATAAGCAACTGTAACAACTGTATTAATAATATACACAAACAATAAATATGAAGTATTTCACTTACTCTTTAAATAAAACCATTTATCGATATATTTTACTTTGTTCGGTTCTTTTTATTAATTGTCTACAGATTAGATATACTGCAAATTAAGGTTACGTTTATAAACGTCAAAATATACTACTGCATATTTACTAGCGCTGGTTCACCGTATCTTCTTCCTCCATAAGCGTCTGTGGTCAAAATATGAATTCCGCGCTCGGCGCGAAATTTAAATCGCTGTCAAAACAATATTCTTTTGACAGTTACGTAATGAAGCACTTTCCGCACTAGTGTTTCTTTGCTTTCGGAAACGCACTTGGTCTGCATTCATCTACTTTCCATACGTAACCAAGGCAATTATAGTTACGTAATAACAAAGAAATCGCACAGTTGTAGGAAAAAGACTTTTTAATCATCATATGCAGAGGTAGCAAAATAATGAGAATCTTAGTCGAGAATATTTTCTTGAAAGGTATTTACATTTAATGGCAAGTAAAATTTTAAATACCATCAGTAGGTATTATATTAAAGATCGTGAGCTTCTTTTTGCGTAAACTTGTGTCAGGGTATGGGGCCAATAAACACAGTTAACAGAGATGAGCGCCGCGACAAGAAGAAGCAGAAGAAGAATCTTCCCTGACGTGGATGGCAGCCCGCGAGCCGCGATCCTGCCGAGAACGAGTCATTGTTTTAAAAACCACTAATTATAAAGCTAGCAAAGGCAAACAAACAAGCAGGCGAGTAACAAAGATTTATTTTTCTTGCATATTGAAAGGCTGGCTTGTAGCGGACCGTGTCGGTGGCTATATAACTCACATCGGAGTGACAGCGTCGGGAACGGAGCCTCTCTCCTCTCCCCACACTCGTCCCGGAGGAGAGGAAGGCTTGTTGCAGACGTGCCGATGTTCCTTTTATTGCGGGTACCGCGCGAATGCCATATCTCGCCTGCTGAGAATATTTCACTTGCCTCGATCTTCAACCGAAGAGTTTTACTTTCATTACGACCTCATGAACATTGCCAGCGAATTCTACGAGTGGGATGTCTGTATTGGGACAATTACATATATGTCGATATCTTACAGCCATAAAATGAAAGCTTAACCTGCAGGTCGTAAGATGAGACCGATTTATTTGATATTAAGATTGATTCTACAACCAAATAAGAAGAATTTGAATTGTTATTATTCTTACTGTTCCAAGTCCATATCGTAATTTGAATGTACATAATCTATATTTCATTGTTACCTTCAGTAAACTTTCAAGGAGTTCATTTGTCTTCTTTGTGCAGCTAGAAATGGAAAATGTGCCGTTCCAGAATATAGTTTGGATAGTTTTCAAATTTTCACACAATATTTGTAACTGAAAAATGTTGAACATTTGCCAGTGGTATGAAGTCGGCCTGTGGATCCTGAGAACCCTGGTTCGATTCCCGCAAGTGACAAACAATTTTCATAATTTCATAAACTACCCCTGTGGCTCCTCCATCACTATCATATTTGGGGGCCGTGATTTGACGACTGGTAACCGCACTTCACGTGCAAAATATATCACTTACCGAGATCTGCTTCGGCAGAGTGCCACACTCAGTAATGGATAGAATGCGTGATGATATATTTATTTTATTTTTTTTTTAAATTAGATACCTTTGTGACTTCTGCTCTTCTAATATTTTTGTAGGGCCGCGATTTTTGGCTGATAACCACACTTCACGCGCATAAATACAGAGTGATCAAAAGGAATTGTTACAATTGGCAATAAAAATATCTACTTAAACTTGGTGAGCCTGATACATAAATTCATTTCCTGTTGTTGATAGTGACATTTGAAAATTTGAAATTAAATTTGAGTACATTTAGTTCTTATTCGTTTTTAGTTATATTTTTTTTAAATATCCTAATTAAAATTGTTGTTTCCCTCACCCTTTCTTTATTAAAAGTCAACATCATATTAGCTGTCAGACTCCTGACATAACCTATTTGTATTTATTAGACATGTCAAATAGTATTTCCGCCTTTACCTGGTGTTGTGCCAACTGTGGAATAAAAAGATCTCCGGAATTGTATTGCCAACTCTATCAATTACTTTTGATCACTCTGTATATTACTAACAGGCGTGATGATTTATTTATTTTAAACTTTTCTACATACTTTCAGAGAAAAATGCTTCAAATAAAAATGATAGGAAATTTAGTTCTGCGTATTTTTATTTGAAATATTTTTCTGTAAAACAATTTTAAAAAGTTTAACAACGAAAAATACGAGTATAGGTACATTACCAAAAATATTGAATATGTTTTAAAAATTGCAACTATTTAATTAATGACGTAACATGCTAACAAATATTATTAAAATTAAGGGTTTGGAGTAACTTCTTTACTCGTAAGTAGCGTAAACATTTAAAAATAATATATAAAATGCATCATAACCTCATTCGATTTTATAATAATTTGATTTATGTAATGCCTATTAACTACTGCTATTTGAAGAAATAGTTTATTCAACAATTATGGCCAATTGCATCAATAAAACTTAAATTTTAAACTTAGTTTAAATAAATAATAGCATATCGTGGGAAAGCAATACAAATTATTCCATATATCATGTAATTTTGATTTGCTTGTATTAATTTAAACCAAATTTAAAATTTAAGTTCTATTTGTACAGCTAGCCAATATTGGCATTAAAATATTTTAAAGTACTTTAATAAATAAGAAAAATCGCTAAGTCTGCGATACTTTTTCTTAGAATCGTAGACAAATCTAACAATCTAACATTGACTGATTATATAAATATGAAAATTTATATCATCTCTGTTAATATCTCGATAATCTAACGCATTGCTGTCTTGGTTTGTATTCATTCGAATCTAGAATATTCACACCTATTTTGGTAGTAATTTATCTGTGAACATCTTAACTTTTATAAAAAGATCTGTGGCCAATATTTCTTATGTCGAATAAACCCAAAGTAACCCGTTGAAAAGTCCCTGTGTACAATATAAAAACGTTTATTGTAGCATTGTGATTTACAGTCCCGAGTCAGATCTAACGAGCCGAAATTCAGGTACAGTCGAACACTAACGCCGTTTATTCCGAGGAGATGATTTCGGGCCGTAAAAATACGTCCGCGATAGAGGTGACGATAAGCCGAGACGGCCACAACACCTACCGCCGTCGTTGCCATAGAAACGCCTCGAAATATTTTAATGAGGGCCCGTGTTTCAATTTATCCTTATCACAATCTGAACGTTCCGAAATGATTTTTAATACCGAATATTTTATTACGCGTGGGTATCCAGACTTTGGAATGTCCAGCGTTTGAATCTTTGCTTTTGAGAAGATGAAATGCGTTTTTTGTTGGTTTGGGATCAGTTTGGATATTAATTGTGGGGTTTATTGATTTTTCTCCTAAATTAATTGGGGTTTTAGAAGTGGTTTAAATAAAAAAACGTTAACGGACGACATTAAACTTCGTGATTCGTTCACCATTAAAAATTCTTTAAAAATCGAAATGTCAATGAAATTTATTTTCTAAACTGGAGAAATAAATCAATATATCTCGCATTTTGCTACAGGTTTATCTATATTTAATCATTTAATTTTACTAAACATTATGTGGAAACTATGGTTTGAAAATCTTGATAGTTACAGAAATATTTCACTTAAACTATGCTGTAGAATGTAAAGACCGACATAAAATTTAACAATTTTACATTTTTGGTAAAATTTCTACTTATAAGATTAATTGCCAAACATGGGTTGTCTAGTACTTTACAGTTTTACATACAAAATACATTTTAATGTTGAATATATATCTATCATATGGGTCCTCAAGTAAAACTTGTTATTGCCTTTGTTGAAGAAATCTCTGATCTTGTATATTAATTTAGATCGAGATCAAATCTTATTAACTTTATTATTTCAGACTAGATTCCTCTAGATATCTAGATCTATAATTTACATCAGTTTATCAGATCAGAAAATAACAACATTGTTTAGAAACTCGACAATTCTACATCAAATTTATTATTGACTTTTGATTTTTGAGTTCAGTAGCTAATTTATTTCATTTTCATAACAACATTTCTAGTTTTTTAGGTATGTTTTGCGAGCAACGACTTTTGACATTTGTGAATAAAATCGTAAAGATTTAATAAATCCACTCTGTATTGTTTAATTTAATGTTATGTTACAAATTTCAATTAGTTTAATAGAAACTAAGGCCGTGTACGGATTGGTAATATTTAGTATTAGGACGTTAGGATTTAGAGCTAAAGATCTGTCGTGAATTCGAATACATACTATAGACATCTGTTATTTGATTTTTGAACTTGAATAAAAATTCTTTGACAAATACTAATAAATATTTATTGTATCACATACTACATATGAAGTATGTAGAAGTCATATTTAGAATAAATATTATAAAATATTTCGTTTTTACACAAACAAACTTTTCATCTTGACTTGACACAACGATCATATGCACAAACGCCATAATATTTAGTGAATTAGGGAACCCTATAAAAACCTAAATACTTAAGTCCCAATATCCCAAATAATGACGTCATTAGTGTTTAATTTAGTACACTATCTAGTATTAGTATTCTAAATATCGGAATCCGATCGCACCCTAAAACGAAGATTCCAAATACTTGAATCTAAAAGATTTCAATCATTATAACGTATGAATTAAATATAGATTATGCTGATGAAATAATATACTCGTACATATCGAGACAAGTCACATTATAAAAGATATCTGCATTATGCACATTTCTGTACTTAATTCATGGAATGTAATGATTGGAAACTTCTTCTTCTTCTTCTTCCATGTTTGTCTTACAGAGTTCTGACTATATGCATTTTTCTATTGTCACAGAATTTAAACTGATTAATAAAACAGTGCTTGATTTCAATTATTTTCTGTGGTTTTTTAATCACGATTTACCAACAATAATTATAATATTACAGACAATCATATTCCAGTGTTTATCAATGAAATTTGTAGTTCTAGACGAGGCTGTATTGTAGCGCTAATGTCGATTTAATTCCTGGATATTGAATTAGGATACTAGTAGTTCAGGAATTATAATTTCGCAGTACACCATTCATAAAGAAATTCATTCACAATTTAAAATAAGTTGTAAATATATAATACCTAATTTATAAATAAAAATAAAATAAACATATCATCACGCCTTCTACCCATTACTGGATGTGGCACTCTGCCGAAGCAGATCTTAGTAAGTGATATATTTATGCGCGTGAAGTGCGGTTACCTAATGTATCATTCATGAAAATAGATATTAATCGGCATTAGCACTGTAATATACATAGACTTGCCCAGAAATACAAAAATGTCATAGATAAAAGGCGTTGCCATTTCGATTGTGTTTGAGTGGTTCAGATTCCACTAAAATCTGCATGCTCCCTGTACTGTAATTAAGTTTATGTTCTTGCTGTGTAGATTACCAAATATTTATGAAAGAAATACGAGAACATAATAATTTGTAGATTCATACAGCACTTTTATTATTTATTTATTTATTTATGCTACTCTGTAAAACAGGAACTTAATCCCAATTACAGTATAGAGTCCGAACTCACCGAGCTGCATTGTGAGAGCAAATATATTTTTAGCTTGAGCGGAATTCGTACTAGGGACCTTCGGATTCGGATGCCGTAATGCCACCGTCATGCCGGATTATCATCTATAAGTTCATATCATATTTAATCTTTGTAGATTCGTTGTAAGATTCGTTATTAGATTCATTGTTATAAGTAAGCTTGAGTAATTTGAGATGTTTTATGCATATGTTATGTACGTCGAAGAAAGAAGATGAATGATAAGAGAAAAGGAATGATGTGATTGAAGGTTTGTTGGATAAATGATTTCGAGTGTAATAAATGAATGAGTTTATATGGAGTGATCTATGAATGTGGTTAAAGTGAGGGTGGTGTGTTCGGATGATAATGTTTGACGAGGGCTGATTATTTGATGAATGTAATGAGTGAATATTTTATGAGTGATTTTAGGGTTCGTGCTACCCCATTTGTTGAGATATAGCGTGAAGATATACAGGGTGGTGAACGCAACTCTCGAACATAGGGATTTAACATGTAATAGCACAATTTTGTAATTTCCTGCTTCCCTAATTATTTTAAGCAAAAAAGCTTCGAAGAAAAGTTTTAGGGCATAAAATTCTGCATCTAAGCCAATAAACAAAATTAACTTTGCATGCTTCGTAACGGCACAAATTAGATCTGAAAATGACAAAAATAGCCTCAAAAATATCGATAGCCATGGAATTGAAACAAAATTAAACAAATGTTTGACGTATAATCTGTCAAAATAATTTCTTTATTTATTATGTCATTTATTTTGACAGATAAAATGACAAACATTTGTTTAATTTTGTTTTAGTTCCATGGCTATCAATAGTTTTCAGGCTATTTTCGTTATTTTCAAATCTAATTTGTGCCGTTACGAAGCATGCAAAGTTAATTTTATCTATTGGCTTAGATGCAGAATTTTAAATTTAAAAACTTTTATTCGAAGCTTTTTTGCTTAAAATAATTAGGGAAGCAGGAAATTAGAAAATTGTAATTTTACATGTTAAATCCCTATGTTCGAGAGTTGCATTCACCATCCTGTATATGTATGTATGTATGCAAATTGTGTTTAATTGATACTAAATCTTTTTTACCCGGGTTAAGATCAACTTGTTTCATGATTGAAAAATGAGTTAAATGCAATAAAAAGTAATATTAATAGTAACCGTCTCTGTGAATCTGCTTGATCTGTATAAAAACCATCTGGTCTCCATATTAAGGTAAAACGGTCGCTTTGGATGTTCAGTTATTTGAGCGATATAATAAGAAAGCAGGACACAGGACAATGACAATATTTAGCAATCGTGAAATACCTGGAGACAATCTACCCGTAATAACAAGTCCTTGTCTCCAAGAAAATAAAAAGAACTGTCCCGATGTCTCTCAAACATAAACATTTTATAATAACAGCGTTCAGCCAGGATATTTCCTTTCTGTGTTTTCACCGCAACAAATTTGTCCCCGTTTGTTTGTCATTCCTTTGTGTTTGTCAACTCATGAGCCTTTCAAACCAATACCCCGCAAAGAAAGATGTAATACGAGATGTTTATCTTCTGTACCAATACCTGCCTGGCGGTCATACGCAAGCGAACGCAAGCAAACTCGATGCGGGCTGATGCTGATGCTGACGACATCTAATGACCACGTCTGCTGTGCATCAGTTGCTTCGAGGAGTTGCTGATAGTGCCGATGCTCCCAGATAACCGACTGTATTTATGTCACTGTTGTTAATATTCCTCAATGCTGAACTTTTCAGGTCTTTCTATTGTGTTGTGCAATTGTCGAGATTGTTGTGAGGACGTCTTGAATAACCGGGATTAGTGAGTTTTATTTCAAAGTACTACACCGCTTTGTGCAAATAATATTCAGGAGATAGCTAGAATATTGTCATCTGTATGGTGAATGAGTGAATGACATGAATGACATAGGTATGTTATAATAATATAGAAGAATTTGTAGTTCGAAGAACTACTAAACTTAACTCGACTGAATGCATGGTTTCATAATCATAAATACATACGCAGATTTAATTCTTCTTGTAAGTAGATGCAGACATAAGTATGTTTAAGCCAGGATTTTTACCCATTTCTGAATGTAACAGATTTACTGTTAAATGTAGATTTCAAAAGATATACCAATCGTTTCATCACGACACCTGGTGGAAGTATTATTAGAAGGTGAACTTGAACTACAAGAAAGATATTTTTAAGTTCGAACAACTTCTGATAGAAGCAGTGAAAAAGAAGATCTCTACGGCCGTAGACATCATTACTTTAATAATTAAAAGTAAATCAAAGTAAAATGTCTTATGGAGAAATTTACATTCCTGTCAAACATTTGATGCGATATTGCCAGTTTATGTCAAAATTAAAATTTAAGTTTTATTGGTATAAACGGACCTAAAGTATTAAATTGTTAACAAATACCTACAGTAGAAACTCGAATGAGCAGATAATTTTTTGTAATTAAAAGAAAATTTAAAATATGATAAATTCTGAAACAATTTGTATTTTATCTTATTTATCTTATTTACTTCATTTTCTCTACGGTCATGTTGAAAAGTCAACAAGTCAATATTCAAAATTAGTATGGAAAGTATCTCTTTGCTACACTCAATGCGGCATACGTGTGACAATAGCCATTGCAAAACTTGTGTTACAATATACGATAGGTATATCAAATTATGTATGATGATAACGTGTCATTATTCAATTTGATGTACTCGTTTGATGAAAAGTAAGTGTATCAGAAGAACAGTCTTTTCACTAGAGTATAAACTGTCAAACTTAAACATAACCTAGCTTTTATGCTACACTTAAACTATACTTAAAAATATATTTATAATAATCTGATTCTAATATATATTATAATGATAGGCGTATTTCATTTGCCATTTGTATCATATCTAACTTACATTAATTGAACCAGATCACTTATTTATTTCGCTGGATTACTTCGTTGCTTATATTTCTAGTACTAGAATTACAGATTCTAATTTATTTAGAAATAATTCATTCCAATAAGTGCATCAGTTTGCTTAATGCAGTTCATTTAGTCATGTGTCGAATTTAGTTGAACTGATTTAAGTGAATCAAGGGGCAAATAGAATACAGCTTATGTTGAGAACTTAAACCATAGCAACCAGAGTTTAATTTTGTTTACTCGATCTGTCAATATTACAAAGATCGAGTATCAAATCAAAATGTATGACAGCATACGAAACGTTTCTGTTTAGAATATTAAACCAAACTATATAAAGTGACGTCACAGTTTTTGTGTTTCTCATACAAAAGTTTTATCAACTAAAATATAGATTAGTTTTTCATTATAAGCAGCTTTAGCTAAATACAACACAATCTCAAATCAGAAAAACTAAATTCGTGCAAGTCAATCTGGAGATCCCAAGTTCGAATCTCACTTAAGCTAAATATATAGGTAGTAAGTTACTACCTATATATTTAGCTAGTTACTACTAGTAACTAGCACACTACGGCTCGGTCAGTTCGAACCATGTACTGTAATTGAGATTAAGTTGAGTTAAGTTTGTTGTTTTTTTAATACACCCATTTTAAAATATATCATTGTGAAGTTTTTTCTTTGGTATCGCACTAAAATTTTCTTCGTATGATATATTTTCAATTAGTTATTATTTATACCAATATTGCTTATAGTCCAAAATTTAAAATACATATTTCATAAATCCCAATGTTACCCAAAAATAAATCACCTCATTCAAAACCTCCCGGCTTTAGAAGCATCGTAACCTAACGGTTACCTACAATATAACTATAATAGAGGTGGTACAAGACCACAATAGCTTTGACCAGTAACAAAATGACCATCAGCCATTACCGTGCGCATCTGTCGTCTGCATGCTCACCCACGCACTCTCACCCGTCACCCCTTGTGATTAGTGTCAAACACCCCGGGGGACAAAGCCAGCCAAGTGTCAGTTGCCGCGGTAATAGCCCCATGCAGGCGCACGACTTGCGTAAGTCGACGATTATTATTGTCGATTGCTGATTCTGACTAATAAATGTGTAACGAACGATGAATTGATGTCGTGAAATGACATCAATACCGCCACAGATGTTTTGTTTGAAGGGTTTATTTTTGGAATTGAGGGTGAATTATGTAGATCTGACATGCGAGGTTTATTTGATTTGATGGCAGAAATGGCATGAAAATTGAAAGAGTTGTTTTGTGAATTGTGACTGACCTGAAATTGAAATATTTTTTGTTGATGGTAGATAAAATATTTATCTAACTAAATGTATTCAAATGACAATGCTTTTATTAATTAAATTTGCAGTTCTGGACGAATCTGTATTTCAGTGATAATATCGGTTATTAGTTTATGAACGATAAATTAGGGTTATTATTATTACTATGGGGTAGGTGGCTAATTAGTATCAAGTCGGTTTATGGATCCTGAGAACTCTGGTTCGATTCCCATAGCCGACAAACATTGTCACCATATTAAAATTACCCTTGTGACTCCCCCACCAATAACATCTTTGGGGGCCGTGATTTGACGAATGGTAACCGCACCTCATGCGCATAAATATATCAGTTACCGATATCTGCCTCGACAGAATGCCACACCCAATAATGGGTAAAAGGCGTGATGAGATATTTATTTTATTTATTTATTTATGTATTTACTATTTATTTTTAATTATGAATTATTTTCTTTTAAAATGAAATTATAAATCTTCAATAATTAGTACCCTAATTTAATGTCTATGAACTAAATCGACATAAGCGCTGTACAGGCTCATCCAGAACTACAAATTTCATTGATTAGAACGCTGCTATTTGAATATATTTAATTAAAGGTCTGTATATTGCTGTGCTGAAACGTATCATGAAAAAAATATATTAAAATTTACCTTGAAAATTTATTTAATTTTTCCTTTATTTGTCTTTATTCAAGATAACAATCAAGGACAAACTACAATTGAAGGCTGTTCTTCCACAGTTAACTCTTATAAATATACCTTAAACATCCATTTTCGGTGCTCCCCCTGTACTAACATTTTTGGGGGTCATAATTTGACGGCTGATAATCGCATATCACGCGCAAAGTATATCACTTACCAACATTTGCTAAGGCAGTGTGCTACACCCTGTAATGGGTGATGATATATTTATTTATTTATTATTATAAACATTCATATACTGGGCGGCATTCGAACCTGCAGTCTACGTTGTGCAATACAATAAACAAGCATCCAAGCCGGTATTTACTAAACGAACTTTTTAAAATTATTTACTGAGCTACACTGCAGGAAATTAATCGCAATAGAATCATATTATAATTTTTGTTGTTGTTAAAAATTTGAGTCAATTTATTAATCTGTACATATTGTACATTTCAGAAGTGCATAGAGTTTGAAATTCGATTTTAAAAAATGATTAAATTAAAATTTATTTCATGACGTCAAGTAGAAATATTCAGATGATCGACCCTCAAGCGACCAAATATGAACTTCTTTTGTTTATGTTTTAAAGTTTGTTGGCAATTGTGGTAGAGATTTGATTTTAATATAATTTGAGATGGTATATCAAGTTAGCAATGCAAATTGTTAAAACAAAGAACACACTAATTGTTCCAGAAAGAAACACATTAACAATGTTTTCTAGGTTAGATGCCAAGTAAATGACATTTGACTAACTAAGTACAGTACGACAAAATAAATAAACAAAAGCGTAAGTTAAATCTAATTGTCTTCAAATATGATTGCATCTAACTGTCCAGATTTCACTGTAAACCTGTTTTACAATAATTGGAATTAATTTTTGTTTATGCAGAACAGCAAAAAATAAATATTTAATAAGCAGATGCCTCTAGACTGAATATGTCTTAATTTTATTGTACGTACATAATTCAGTGGTAGCAGGTCGTCGGTCTGAGAATTTAAAAACCCCAGTTTGATTTTCACTGCCGACAGAGAGTTTTACCACAAATTATCCTTGCGGCTCCTCCATAACATCTTTAAGGGCGATAATTTAACGTCTGGTAACCGCACTTCACGCGCATAAATATATCATCGAGATATTCTACGGCAGAGTGCCACGTCTAGTAATGGGTAAAAGATGAGATGCTATATTTATACATTTTATTTCATGCCTGAAATATAGAAATTCACCATATTGTTCGGTATCATTTTGGCAGTATGGTGGTGTGGTTAACTTTACGGCATTCGAATAAGAATATATCGAGTTCGAATTCCACTCAAGCTAAAAATATATGAACTACCACCTTGTGGCTCGGTGAGTCCGAACCCTGTACTGTAATTGGAATTAAATTCCTATTGTATAGAGTACATACATACATACATATCCTCACGCTATATCCCAACAAATGGGGTAGCACGAACCCTAAAATCACTCATAAAACATTCACTCATCACACTCATCAAACAATCAGCCCTCGTCAAACATTTTCATCCAAACAAACCTCCCTCACTTCAACCACATTCATAGATTACTCCATATAAACTCATTCATTTATTACACTCGAAATCATTATCACACAGCAAACCTTCAATCACATCATTCCTATTCACTTATCATTCATCTTCTTTCTTCAACGTACATAACATATGCATAAAACATCTCAAATTACTCACGTTTACTCCTAACAACGAATCTAATAACGAAACTAACAACGAATCTACAAGATTAGAAAAGATGAAAGCGATGATATGAAAGAAAAGTCCACACAGAGTAGCATAAATAAATAAATAAATATGACACGTGATTTACCTATCTGCAATTGCATCACTGAGACTGTAAAATAGGTGTAATTTTATAAGAATTAATCATTTAAAGTATGAAACCTACAGACATAAAACAAACCTTAATTCTGAAAGAGTTTAATTTGCAGCGATGCAACTATCCACTGTAAAATTTCCTCTCGACTGTACTTCACATAAAACACGAGCTTAATACCCGTTGCTAGCATACATAAACATAAATGTAATTTAATTAAACCGGGCTGAAAACATATCATGCATCGATCGCGCTATCATTAATACCATCCACATCCACACATACGATCGTTCATACCGCGTCATTTCCGAAGACCTCGCAATATCACATCATCGCACGGCTTCGCTGGAAACGTGATGCCTGGTTGTGCGAAGCCCCGCTACGCGCGCCACATCCGCCCGGACGATGTGCGTTTGTTTACCGAAATAACATTAAAACATCGCGACGAGACTCATCACAGCTACAGCTAGAGAGAGCACGTGCCCTGGGCAGATGTGATAAGATGCAGTAATTTAGAGGAAAAAAACGAAAAAAGGAATGGGGAAGAAACTGGAAAAGGAATTGAATAGGGTTGGAAACGTATGCCGGAAGTACTGATGTTTGTTTGGGGTTCAGTTCTTTACGAAATCTACGCATATGATATAGAAAATAGAATATACAATGCAGAGAGTGATTCCATGACATTCTGGTTTTCTTTTGGTTGTGAAATTCTAAAACAGAACGTGATTAATTCGTAATAATCTTGTTTCATTAACTAGTTAACTACCTACCTACTAAAACTAGATAATTCTAATTAGCAATCATTAAGTCTTTTAGTCATTCTTCTCTATTAAAACCTACAAGCTGAATCATCAAATTAAAGCTAATGTTGCTATCAGCTCCCGCCAAATTTAATTTAGATACTGCGAATTAAGATAGGTAAATGAAAAATTATCTGCCTATGCATTCATTATACCTACTTGATGTCTATAAATACTAAATTAAACAAACAGTAAAAATCTTTTGTCATGAACCAGCCAGAAAGTAAAATTTTCTTCCTTTAATGAGAGAAAAAAGTGATATTTTTTGTAGGAATTCCTGAAAAAGGCCTGCAATTGTATAACTTGATTTAAAATCCTCAAAAATCCTTGAATTAATAGTATCTAATTGCTGGAAAAACATTATTTACAATAAAAAAAATCATTGTTTATTTTAGTTTCTCTATTTTCATATATTATGATAAATCCGTTTTTAGGCAGCAACTGTCTTCCAATTAATTGAAAAATTACTATTTCTAACTGTAATTAACCAAATTAATTTAACAATATTTATATACAGTATTCTGTTCTATACAACTTTTATTTGTAACAATTTTCAGTAATAATATAACAAGCGAGTGAGAATAAATTGAAAATAATTTGACAGATCTTTCGAAAACTTGTTGCCAGGCAATAGTCACGAAAGCCCGTAGGGCTTGAATGGCTATTGCCAAATGGCAACAAGTTTGAGAAAGATACTGGAAAATTATTTTCTAATTTATTGAATTCGCGAGTTATATTTAATTAGATTATTTTTTTACTTAGCTGTTGAGGTCGATTGATCGAACTTAAAAGATTTTGAACTGGATTAATATCGATTGATTACTTATTAACGTATTCTTGGAAGTTATTTCCAAAATTTGTTGGTGTATTTCTGTATCTGAAATGGAACTAAATCGATTTTTTCACACATTTTACTTGACGCGTTGACAGTTTTAAATAATTATTTGACAATTACATTCATTTGTCAACAAAAACAAAAGCTACAGAGATTATTCCCGGGAATAATCACAAGAGCTTTATTCTCAGTATAATAATGACAGGGTTGGTTAAGACGCAGGCACGTGACATACAATGAAGCATTTTATTGGTTTTGAGAAATGTCAAAAAAAATCAATAACATAATTTTGCCAAATTTTGGAATGCAAAAATCGATATTAGAATGAAACTGCCTGGCATTTTTTGCAATCTATATCTAGTAATTCTTAAATTCCATGGTATTTTATATTTTGGAATTGATAGAGACTATATATCTGTTTGAATGAACATAATTATAATATGAAATATAAATTAAGGAACAAAATCACGTAAGTTCCATAGTCTCGCGACTCACGAGAAATTGCCACACTTATGTTTGTTTAGAAGCACTGATTTAATGGATTGAAACGTTAAAAGCTACAATTAAAAATTATTTTAGAATATGGAGTTGAAAATTGTATTTTAATAAAGGAACAAAAAATATTTGATGCCGGATTTATGCAAATTCTATGTAATTTTGTAACATTAACGACGTTTCGATCACTAATTCGTGACCATTATCAAGTCAATAGAACATAAAGTACAAGTTGGTTAAATTACAAAAATTTTATATCTTTTAATACATTTTAAGTATTTAGATTTTTTAAATATTACAACATATAAAATCTTTGTAATCCACTTTGAGTTGATAATGATGACAAATTAGTGACCGAAACGTCGTGAATGTTTTAAAATTACTTACAATTTGAAAAAAGCAACGTTATCAAATAAAATCCAGGTTCAAATATAATTTGTTTCTTTATTATAATAACATTATCTTAATTACCTAATTTCCGGAATGAATTTAAAAATCTGTGTAATGCGGTCCTGAGATTCATCCTCCACTTTTACGGAAACAACGGAAGCAATCATCCCGTGCTAGGGTTACTCTACTCCGCTCTTCCACGCATCTCTAGAGCCGATGATTTAGCACCACGCGGTGTGCGCGCACCCGGCTGCCGACCCATTTGTCTGTCATACGACTATACACCCTCGCATAGCGGCACGCGCCACCAGATAAATATATCAGAGCAGCAACAGCACCAGCATCACCAGTTTCCCTATACAGCCCCAAAACTGTATCACCGCTGTGACGGTGTTTATGACTGGCTTAGTTAAGCGCGTAGTCGCGCACAATGCGGCTAAATTTAGTGTGAGGGTGAATCTCAAATCTTGAAATCTCAATCCTGAACTTGGATGCTTCGAGTTGTTATAATAACTCACAAATACTTTACAAAGTTTTCTTACCAATAATTTCACTAATTAAAAATCAGACAGTCGTAGAACAATGGTTAAAACCGAGTTAAAACTTGCGTTTATTAATTAACAAACAAGAAGTCATATGTTTAAATCAAGCTAATTCCAATTTATACTTAAAGCTGCAATTGTATCTAAGCGGTTCGGATTCTAGTAGAAGCTGTTATGTCCTCTATACTGCAACTGAGATTAACTTCCTGTTGTGCAGAGTAACAAATAAATAAATAAAAATATTAATGTAAATTTCACTCAATGAATATCTTCTTGATATGACGAATGTCACTCAAATTATAACATATTTAACATCAAAGCTGGGCAAGCTACTTAAAAAAAATAGCTAAGCTACAGCTACAGCTATTCTTTAACAAAGTAGCTAAGCTACAGCTATATAAGCTACATTTTGTAAAATATAGCTAAGCTACAGCTAAAAGCTTTTATTAAAGTAGCTGTTAAATTTTAAAGCTACTTTTTCAATTATTGTGAATTATTAAATTTGCCATTGTCATATGATCAGTTGACCAGTCTCTTGTTATAATGACTGTTAATAAATATAAAAAATCGCAAATGGACAAATTTGTTATGCTACAATTCTTATTTATATCGGAATAAATTAACAGTCACATTAACAGAAGACTCCTAAACAGGCAATGTTTAGTTCATCTAATATTTAATACAAAAGTAGGATAGGTTAACAAATGAAAAATTAAATATGTTAATAGATTTTACACTATATAATAACTTGTTATCCTACAGTTATAGAAAACATTAAAGAAGGTACAATTCAAATACAAAACAAAAATTAATAGGTACTTCTTAATGAACAGTGGTAACTTTAAGCTACAAAAAGTAACTTTAAAAGTAGCTTCAGTTGTTATAACAATATTTTTAAGCTAATAGAAAAAAAACATAGCTCGCTTCAAGCTACAGCTATATTTTTTCACATTTAGCTAAGCTACAGGTACAGCTAAGGTAAACGTAGTTATGCTAGTAGCTAAGCTACAAAAGTAGCTAGCTACTGCCCAGCTCTGCTTAACATAATGGTGAACCCCATAAAATAATATTGAATCCGGAATAAATGTCAAATGAATAAATAAACGTTGCTGCCAGTTGTTCGATTCGATATTTTTCTATTTAAACGACAATTCATATTTCAGGGACAGTTGCATCGCTGTTATTTAAATTTAAATTTTTCTTAAAATGATAAATATCGTATCGAGATGAATTGTAAAATGAGTCAAATTGCTGTGAAGCTTTTGATTTAATATTTTTTAATTAAGCGATCCCTAAAATTTATGTGAAGGCAGTGCAATTGGCCATTAATATTCGCGGTTAGATTTAGTATACCATCAAACTTATTATGAACTAACTCAAGGCTGATAATTTGTCAAATTAGTTTAATAAATCATTGATGGCAGTACCCATATTTTATGCTCGTACAATAATTTTAGTATTTAAAATATAATAATTCATTAAATCAAAAACAGATTAAGTCATCAGAGAGTGATTATTAAGCTCGTCTCTTTGTAAGTCGACAAGCTAAAAATATATTTAAATGAGATTATTAATCTTGTCTTTTACAACGACTTTTCAAGTAAAATATAAATCATTAATATTGACAGCGGTTGACAACTGAAATATATCAATTTGCGTTGCTATTGTTTTATAACTTGTGTATATATCGTTCAGCTTTTATTGCGAATACCTCAATTTAACAAATGTTTCAGTAGTTGTCCACAAATTTCTTTTCCATGGATAAGTAATTGAAAAAGCCTTCGAGTGTTCAAGTTGATACCTTGCTTGCTTGCTTTGTTGCTTTGTGACACTCGTTCCAAGTTCCAACTCATTCGTTAAACGAAACCTGTAGGTATTTTTAAACTGGTTTAGTTCGTTTTAATTTAGGTATTTTATTTAAATTAACCTACCTATACAATCAAATTCAACCAAATCTCTGTTACTATATCTGTAAGTCCAGTATCTAGATAAAAGATACTTATCAAAACTGAGTAGTGAAGTTAAAGTTCTTTCTTTATTTTTTCAGTACGATTATAAGTAATTTTAAATTGCATATTTACACAGAAACAGAACATTTAACTGCCTAAGTAACTGAAAATATATTGAAAAGTAAGAAATCACTGTGCTAGCTACAGACGAGTTTTAATTATACTCGTATAGATAGATTTATTGTGAATCAGTGAAACCTATTTGAAATAAGCTTAGCGAAAAGCATTTTTCTGGGAAAATATAAAATAGAAATGAGTTTTAAATGGATGTGGGTGTGTGAAGAGGTAAATTTTCTAATTCTCGCCTGCTCACATGCGTTAAATTATTGATTTGATAGGATGTCAGGATATCAGGTAATAGAGATACATGGGTATCGCATTCAAGTTTGAAATTCAATTTGAAAATGCTCGGCAGCACAGGCACGGCACGGCACGGCAACGGGGAAGAAAGAAAGTAAAGAACACCAAAGTCTCTTCCACGGTTTACGACAATGAATATTGCATTCAAGTCTGACTGAACAGAAATAGATAGACCTTATATATTTCACATTTCGGTGGTCTCGGGGGCCGGAACTCGCGCATTGCACCCCGTCACTTCGCTTCCTTCTAATATATATTTCGGGCGCTTCGATTATTTTTTCCACCCTCGCGAGAGCCCGCTATATTTAGCTCCATTGTGCGCATTTTAACTCTAAACCAGTCATAAAGACGACAGACTTATTCTCTTCCACTCCCCACGTATACCGTAAATTAAACTCACTCAAATTTCATTCAGACATTTCCAATTTAAACTAACTTATAAATATAAACCTTCCCAACGACGCAGCGACAGATTTACTTGCACAACTTTTTAAAACTTATTAGAAAATGAATGCATAACTATGGATGGAAATGATAAAAGTTGAGAGCAGTTTAGAGTTGTGTATCTTCCGCAGTTCGTTTGTATATTAAAGCTGATGTGAGTGGTTGTGTGTAGTGTCTGAATATTGGCTGGGAGTCGGCCTCGGCCCCCTTCATGTCAGATATGAAATCTGGGCGGTCCGGAGGCGGGGATTATGAGCGGGCAACAAGTGCGTGTTATTTATGAATGTGAGGCGCCGCCCAGCTGTCATAACCAGACCAGTGGCTGGCTGCGGCAAGCAGTTTGTCATCTCTCGCGCCTGCTCTGTCTCGCCGCCGTCCCCACCGCGTGTGAATCACAAGCAACACGACTTAGTACCTCGCTTATCGCCAACAAAGCAGCACACGTTGCCGAGCTTTGTTCACACTATACTATACAATGATTTGTTATATTGTGCCTCCGATATATAACTTTAATACTGGTGATTAACTTTAGTGTTTAGTGAGTGTTGTGAATGTAATTGTAATGGTGGTATTTGTTTGTTAGTTGCAGGTGAAAGTTCGGCATCATGTTCCGAGGAAGACATGAGCTGCGGCGCGCCCAGCGACGTAGAACCGGTGCCGCTAATGTGTCCGCGCTGCCAGGAGCAGTTCACCGAGGTACCGGAGTTCCTAACGCACAAGCAGGCGTGCGAACAGAAAGCCCAGCGGCACCAGGACACAGCACACTCCGACCCCGAGGATATGGTTGTGTCGGAGTACGAGGACTCGGACGACTCGGACGAGGGCAAGCGGTTGGAGGCGGCACGACGCCATCGCCAAGACGCCGCCAACAACAACAGCGTGGAGGAGGGTGAGGGCGGCGACGCGGATCGGCTCGGCTTCCCCTTTCCCTCCGCCTCGCATGTCACCCTCGAGGCGTTGCAGAACACCAAAGTGGCCGTGGCGCAGTTCGCCGCCACCGCCATGGCCAACAATGCCGATAACGAAGCCGCCTTGCAAGAGCTCGCGGTGCTTCAGTCGACCCTCTTTACCTTACAACACCAGCAAGTATTTCAATTGCAGTTGATTAATCAACTTCAACAACAATTGTCTCTTAACAGATCCAAAGAAAGCAGCCCACCATCTCCCGCCGCCCCCGAAGCCGCCCCTGGGCCCGCGTCCCCCGCGCCTTCCGTACCCCGTCCCACCCAGTCTCCCTCCCCGCTGCCGCTTGCAGCAGAACCTCCCCCGCCAGACCCCGCCACCCCCATGGCGTCATCCTCGCCCCCGCCACCCGTCGTCACACAGCCACTGCCCCTGCAGCAGCCGCCGCCGCCGCAGCTGATGCAGAGCGTACATCAACAATCGGCGCTCTGCTCTATCTCGTCGTCGCTCGCCGCCTCCATCATCACCAACAACGACCCGCTAACGCCGCTTGATGAGCAACCCAACACACTTGAGATGTTACAGAAGCGCGCACAAGAAGTGTTGGACAACGCCAGCCAAGGTCTCCTAGCTAATAACTTGGCAGATGAACTCGCATTCCGAAAAAGTAAAGGCTCCCTCTCACCATACGACGGTAAATCCGGCCGGAACGAACCATTCTTCAAACATCGCTGTCGATATTGCGGCAAAGTGTTCGGTTCCGACAGTGCGCTTCAAATTCACATTCGCTCGCACACAGGTGAACGCCCGTTCAAATGTAACGTATGTGGAAGTCGTTTCACTACCAAAGGAAACTTGAAAGTTCACTTCCAACGACACACGGCTAAGTTTCCACACATTAAAATGAATCCTAATCCAGTGCCGGAGCATTTGGACAAGTATCACCCTCCGCTGTTAGCGCAGATGGGACAACAATCATCGCTGTCACCCGGTGGACCGGTTCATCACCCGCCGCATCCATTCACATCATCACATCCATTTCCGCCTAGTTCTATGCCGATCTACCGTCCCTCGATCCCACCGCCGCCACCGCCCGAGATGCTACAGAGCCGGCTTCAGCCGTCACCACAGCGGCCGCCGGAGCTGAGCGCGAACTCGCGCGTATTGCCGCCGCATCCGCTATTCATGAAGCGCGAGGAGCAGGACGCGCCCGCCGATCTTAGTAAACCGGCGCGGTCGCCGCCGCCTCCGCCTCCACCGCCACCACCTCCCGCCGTCACGCCCGACGCTCGCATGAAGACTGAACCCATGGAAGAGAATAAGCGAGAAGAAGAACAAAAAGATTCACCACCGATTATCAACAATCCTTTCACACCAAAGCAGGAGATGGAAACTGACATCGATCCCGAGAACGAACACGAACATTATCAAACGCCGCCACCCTATGATGAATGTAGCATGGACAGTAAATACAGCAATGAGGATTTATTAGGACAACAAAGTCCTATGGAAAATATGCAAGAAGAACCAGAGAATTTATCGAGCAAAGCCAATTCGATCACAATACCTTTAAGTATCTCGACAGGTCAACGACTCCCAGCATCTTTCAACTTTCCTCACGCGTCCTCGCCTCCCAGTAGCACGTCGTCGGGAAGTTTAGGACCATTTTCTACTCAATCTGGAGCTGATCCAGCCAGAGATCCAGCTATCTACGCTAGTTTGTTACCGCGCCCTGGTAGCAACGACAATTCCTGGGAAAGCCTAATTGAAGTTACAAAAACATCGGAAACTAGCAAATTACAACAATTGGTAGACAATATTGAACATAAATTAACAGATCCTAATCAGTGTGTGATTTGCCATCGCGTGCTTTCTTGTAAGAGTGCGTTACAGATGCATTATCGAACACATACCGGAGAACGTCCATTTAAATGCAAGATTTGTGGAAGAGCTTTTACAACAAAAGGAAACTTGAAGACTCATATGGGAGTGCATCGAGCTAAGCCACCAATGAGAGTGCTTCATCAGTGTCCAGTTTGCCACAAGAAATTCACTAATGCTTTAGTGCTACAGCAGCACATTCGTCTTCATACAGGAGAACCGACTGATCTCACGCCAGAACAAATCCAAGCTGCGGAAATTAAAGACTTCCCTTCACCTGGAGGTGGTCCTTTCCCGTCGCTACCGAATTCCATGAATCCTTTTCTTGCTGGGCAAAATTTTACCGTTCCTAGTCTAGCATCTCTCAATGCTAACCTTCCTCTGAACATGAAACATGACATGGATATGAAGTCAGAACTTGACTTCCCTGAGGAAGATGATGACGATGACGATGATGATGATATGATGTCTATTGGAGAACAGCATATGCCTACTTTTTCAACGTCTCTTGCTGCGTTGGAAAATCAAGTACGGACTATAACTACGATGGCATCGCAAATGTCTGCTAATGCGAATAATTGTTCCCCGGAAAATTTATGTTCTACCAGACCACCCACTACAACACCGACACCTCAAAACGGAGACAAAAGTCCTACACAGTCTGGAATTATGAGTCCAAATGGATCTGAAATACGATCTTCACCAAATCACATGCCCGTCCAGGTAAGAATATTTAATAACATAAATGATGACATTAGTTATTAAAGTTGATTTGTATTTATTAGATTCCGCGTCCGCCTTCCAGTCAACAGGCGGGTAGTCCAACGCCGTCTGAATCAAATTCATCGCTAGGAGCGCTGGATTTAACACCGCGATCTATACAGCCGCCGGTGCCCAGCCCTGGCCCGCCGCCCATGTTCAGCAACTTTGGGCTGCTGCCGCCCAGCCAAGGCACCTCGCCGCTCATGTCCTCAGCGTTATCGTCGCTCACCTCGTCCGTGCTCACATCCACCGCCTTCAGTCCTCTCGGCTTAGCCGTCGGACCGGCAGGTGCGTTTGCACCAAGTAAATATTACACGTCTACAAATAGAATTTATCAATCTAACTCTATGTTTTGTATTCTAGTAAGAGGGAATACGACGTGTAACATCTGTTTCAAAACATTTGCATGCAACTCGGCGCTGGAGATTCACTATAGAAGTCATACAAAAGAGCGTCCGTTCAAATGTACAGTGTGTGACAGAGGATTTTCCACCAAGGTTCGTAAATTTAGATATAATGATAACTTGGTTAAATTTTATGTGTTGTCGGGAAATTAATTGGATGTAATTTTAGTTGTCGAAATCCTGACCGCATAAAAATAAACATTCAGAGAGACGTGTTGTGCAAGCCATTCTCTCCGCGTTATGATTGAATCAAAAGAAAATAAAAACAAGTTGTTTATTCTTAGAGATACAATAGAGCTGCCGACGAGCCTTCTCTTTCTCAAATTAGCTATTGGCTGTGCGCCAGCCATAAGTTATGTCCGATGCTTAAGTGGATCTATTTTAGATTAGGGACTCCTGATTTTTATATTCGTAGACACTTAAATATCTGATATGACAAACAATTGCCTCGGGTAAACGTGTAACGTAACGTGTCGCTTGACTTGCAGAATCGTCCGGAATGTACGTGTCGTCAAGGCCAGAGGCGTATCCAGGACGGCGGGGGCCAGAAACCTAGGAGGGTGAGAAAGAAAAAACCACCCTCCAGCTCTGCCAAGATCGCTACTAAGCTGCCCCCGCCCGCGCTGCCGATGACGCCTGGATACGCCACTGCCTTCGAATGGAGTCCCTTGCTGGTAAGGGACGCTATTTGGCTACCAAAAATTGCTTCCGCTTTATTTAACCAACCCGAAATTAACCCAACTTTACATTGTTGTTTTAAAGTTGGCTTAAGTCGAGTAGCGAGCAATGCTTAAACCGAACACGGATGAAGGAGTTGAATGTTCTTACAGGGCAACATGAAGCAACACATGTTAACGCACAAGATCCGAGACATGCCGCAGCATATGTTTGACAAACCAATCGTGTCCACATCGTCCATGGATGAGCAGCCTCTCCGAGAACTGCCTCCGCCTTCCATGGCTGCAGAGCCCGAACCTCCTCTGCCGCCGCCGCCGCTGCCGCTGCCGCCGTCGGTGGAACCACTCATCAAACAGGAGATCGTGTCTGCCGCTGTGAAGCGAGCCACGGATGCTGCCGAGCTGCCTATGCCCAAACGACCTCCAAGTAAGTATCTTATAACTTCAAACTTTTACTGTCAGAGAGACGTGTTCTTTACAAACATACCCTCAAGCTATCAATGAGGTGTATAGTCTTGTAAGTTTCAAACTAAAAGCGATTGAGTTTATAGTTGTAAAGAGTGCGTGTGTAAGTTTGTTGTTGTTATCATTGGTATAATATTAACTCATCGTGGTCGGGAGCTTTGCTGACTAACCTTGCTGGACGCGTGTTGTGTGTGTGTTTGCAGACGTGCAGTCCAGTAAGCACTTGTGCCACGTGTGCAATAAGAACTTCTCGTCGAGCTCGGCGCTGCAGATACACATGCGCACGCACACTGGGGACAAGCCGTTCCGGTGCACGGTCTGCCAAAAGGCCTTCACCACCAAGGGTAACCTCAAGGTATGAACTTGTTCCTTCAAACTTCTCTAGCGCTTTGCCTTTGCTTCACTAATGCTATCGTCACGAAATCATTTATTTAGTTCAGTAAGCGCACTCTCTGTACAATGATAATAATCATTTAATGTTCTTTCATTTGTAAATATATTCTTCTGCTCTTATAAGTTTTAGTTCAGTTTATCAAGTATATTGTAGTGTCAATCGATGGAACTATAAAAAAGACAAACTAGCAGTTGATTCATAAAAATGGAAAATAATCATATTTAAAATAATAGAAGATTTGCTATTCTAAATCATTTAGTTTTCTACATTTAAAAAATAATTTGAAAGTAAATTATGCAAATTAATTTTTAATTACAAATAAATTACAATTAAACGCAATACTATTTTTCTTAAATTGTATAAAAAAGTAATTAAATTTAATTAAAACATTTAAACTAATGTTAATAAATATAAACTTATTTTAGTTCATTATGTATTTATGTTTTTAAATTAGAGTTGCTTTCGTCTAGTTAAGAGGGAAATGATATTTCGTGTTATTAAAACATAAAAATATAATTATATAAATATTTAAATTATTTAAAAAATATAATATTAATATTTTTTATTGCTATACCACAGTGTCATTAGTTCCATCGACTGCACATGTACCACAGTTACTAGATAATATAGATTTTTAATTGAGTGCTATATGATGTGTTTGTTACGTGTGATGTTAGGTTCACATGGGTACACACATGTGGAGCAACGGAGCCTCACGGCGCGGCCGCCGCATGTCGCTCGACCTGCCGCCCATCCCCATGACGCCCAAGGATTCCGAATTTCTACAGCGGAGGCCCGACCTCTTCTACCCGTACCTCCCGGCTCCATTCCTTAACGGCATGCAGCAGAAGGTAACTCTACACAATCCACAATCGTAACACTCCAAGCGAGCTAATTATATCCCCTAACCTTTCACTTCAAATGTCAACCGTAATATCATCAGGCTATGTTTGAAATTTCACTGAACATTTTTATAACATGAATATTATTATCATGATACTAGGATCCAAGTCATTATTTATAGTAACTGCTTAAAATTTGAGATAATATTACCCAAAAGACAAAAAAGTTATAAAGTTAAATTATGTACGTAACATGACTTTTTGTAAAATTTCTAAATTGTCTTTTTTTTTCTCTTTTGAAATTTAACCAAGAAAAAGACCATTTTATACCAAGACTGCTTAATTTATGGATTTAAGACTAGCACAAAACCTTGATTAATAGTAAAAAATTATTATCAAGTATTTTTTAAATATAATAATAATATTTAAAATAATAGAAGATTTGCTATTCTAAATCATTTAATTTTCTACATTTAAAAAATAATTTGAAAGTAAATTATACAAATTAATTTTTAATTACAAATTAATTAATTTGGGATGGCTAGCTCAGTGGTATGAAGTCGGCCTGTGGATCCTGAGGTCCTTGGTTCGATTCCCACAGGCGACAAATTTTCATAATTTGAAAAAGCTATCCCTGTGGCTCCTCCACCACTAACATGTTTGGGGGCCGTGATTTGACGACTGGTAACCGCACTTCACGCGCAAAATATATCACTTACCGAGATCTGCTTCAGCAGAGTGCCACACCCAGTAATGGGTAGAAGGCGTGATGATATATTTATATTTATTTATTTATTTATTTTATTTTTAAATATAAAGAAAGAAATCTATAAATATTTTGGTCATCTATGTAGTTTTGTGTAAGCATTTAAAATTTGCTAAACTTTGTGTCTTTTACTTTCTTTTAGTGTTAATTATAGTCGTGTAATTAATTTGTATGTATTGTATGTGCAGCTGAATGAAATCTCTGTGATCCAAAACGCGAACAACGGGCTGGCGAGTAGCGGCAAATACACCGGGCTGTTGGGATTCGGCTACCCACCGCCGGAGAGCGCGCGAGCGCCCGCTGATTCACCACTGGCGGGAAAGTCAGAAGCGTCAGAGAGCCCGGGAGCGGAGCGCGAGGCGCCGCCACGCGTGTGGGACCTGCACTATGAGCGCAAGTCCGCCGAGCCGGCACTCGAGGGCTCCGGTTTGCAACCGCCTCCACGCGGCGAAGGCCTGGCCGCATGAAGTTGGCATGGGCTGCCGCCCGCCGTCACCAGCGCCGCCACCGTACATATCCAACCACACTAGACTGTCACTGTTACTGTCATCATGGCAACATGGCTGCAATGTTCCTATATCGAAACTAGTCTAATAATTCCGAGAACAATTCGATCATTCGAAAGACTCTGTTGTTTAACTGGACTCTACGATTAGTTCTACATCCCTGTTTGGGTTTTAGAGACAGTTGCAAGATAGATGCGTAAGATGTAAGATAGAGAGAGAGAGACTTGTGTGAATGTGTGGGTCGGGGCAATGCGGGGTTCAAACCCTTTCTCTGTGATAACTACACCAGCTGTAGGAGCGGCATTCGCCGAACCGAGGCTTGCCACTGATTACTGCTGTGTTTTTACTTCTACTTTACGTTACTTGTACGTTATTATTGTATTATTCATTATCATTATTATACCTACATTATACGCCGGATATGGCAAATACTCACTCACAAAAGGCGCGTCACTTTTGTCGCAAGCGGCAAATTAAAACACAGAAACTTTTAGTTAATTTTTACGATTAGTAATTAATGTATGTATTTATAATTTTGTATGTAAATATTTTATTTATTTGGACACGCCTAGTATTTAAAATGAAGTGCGGGTACTTGCCATTTCCGAGCTGTTGATTTTTAACGCAATTGTTCGTTGCGTATCTCTACGTATGTACTATAATTGTATGTAAGATGCATTGTATACAGTGAAGACTTTCGTATTACGGTTCCCGGTTCGTATTGTGTGCATACATGTCCCACCCAGCTGAGCCCTTTGTAAATTCATTGTGTCCTAAATGGTCGGTGACGAACAAGACTTTTGCCTTGAAAGTCTTGTACGTGCAAAAGATATACGTTAATCGCATTATTTGTTACCCTATAGAATCATGTGGCATTCTCTGTATATATGAGCATATGATGACATTATTATAAATGTGTGCTTACTTTATCGAGATATTTATCCAGGCCTGTACGTCCAGAATCCCTCCCTTTGCCCTTGACATCAAAGTACAAATCCCGCCTCCTTCCCTCTCCTTCCACGTCACTCTACATCCCTAGATGCCCTGTCAGACAGAACGATCAAAATAACCACACTCAGACACAATAGTTAATACATGATAACGTATGCATTAAATATCATATACATTATTTTACTGTTGTGTATTTATTTATTCTGACCCTTTTCTTCTTTTCAAACATGCTTTTCAAGTGAAATATTTTGCATTTAATTTACACAAAACTTCTTTCTTTTTCACATCTGGAATTTGTCTCGCCAGTAACCTGAAGAGGGCTATTAGGTATCCAGAAATGGCCGTGTTTTAAGAAACAAAGAACGCTACGTTAAAAACAATATTAGAAGTCGTTTTCAATTCTCTGAAAATAACTAATTTAACGGTACAGTGCCAGAGTTTCCTACTGGATTGACAGCCAATAAATTTTGTTTACTACTTTAAATTTACCCCTGTGTTTTCCCTCCATTATCATCCATGATTGATATAGTTCATAATTTGATTGAAACTTATGCAATAAGAAAATAATTGCAAAGAATTATTAAAAATATATTTTTCTCGACATATCACCTATCTTAGAGGTCATCAAAAGATAAAATAGGTCAAAACAATAGGCGAAGATATTTTTTTAAATTTGACCCCAACCCCATTTCAAATATTTCAGTTAACCAACTTTTAATGTTATAATTTCATTTTAGTGCAAAGTGTAAATCAAAATACAGCAACCGATAAAACTATAAATAAAACAAAGTTGAAAAGATCAGTTTTAATTCTCTGTGAGCAATAAGGAAGCCAGCAAAGTGTTTATAAATCTCGCCCATGTGTTAGGCTCTGCATGTGTACGGCTGCAGGCTGGTTTAAACATTAATTTTTTCATTCTGCGAGTTGCGTCACTTTGACATACAACTCATGAACAGTGCTACTCATTTTATCTAATCAACGCGTTCATTTAGTTCATCAAATCATTCCAAAGCAAACCAACGAAAGATGCAGTCGTATAATTATTTTGCTGTGGCTGTGATAGTCTTCACCTTTAGTTTAGTTCAAGTAAGTAGAGAAACATTATTATATTAATTTTATTAACTCAACAAATTGTTTTGTGATTCATAAATGAATTAATAATGATTTAAAGTAACTTTTGTCAATTGAAGATAATCTTTTTTTCTTTGTCCGAAATTTGTTTTGAACTTTGGCGTAGGAGTGTATTTCCGGGTTTAAATTAAGATTAACAGAATAATTATCTTGAATTTATTTAAAACAAACTACAGTTTTAATCTAATATTTTAATTATAATTATAAAATGCCGATTAAAATTGCTCTAATCTGTAATTGTTAATTTTATTTTCCGCTCTTAAAACTTAAATTAAATGGATCAAATAAAACACAGACGATAAATATTTAAAAAAATTTTATTTCAAATATATTCTTTAAAATAAACTAAAAATCTTTGGCAACGAAAAAATAAAGATGGAATGATTTAATTTTTAACTTAGTTTTACAATTTACATAAACAAATGGACCGCAACTATGACTAATAATCTATTTGTGGACAAACTTTATTTTTTTGATGTCATTCTTAAATCATTTTAGAGAAAATGTTACAGATGGTAGAAAATCTAGTTCCCTATGTATGTTATTTGTAAAATAAATTTTTACAATAATATAGAAACGTTTGGGAGGGAAAAATATATTTAACCAACAGATATAGCAGATTTATACTTATCCGTTGAATAATCGTAACGGAACGTTTAAAATAAAATCGCGAGCATTTATTTATAAAAGCAGTAACGTACGTGCCTGAATGCAAAATATCAACAAATCGATTTAATTCCATTAACCAATAAGTTGTCTGCTCGTCTACGCAACGTGTTTGAACGGATAGCATAAATCGGCTTGTCGACATTCATATTAACGGTCACTGATTTTTAATTTAATAAAATTTTCTAGGGAATCCAATACAAAGTAACAGATCAAGTATATTTCGAAGTAGAACACAATGACAAATCTTTAGGAAGAATAGTAATTGGTCTTTTTGGAGATATTGCCCCAAGAACAGTAAAGAATTTCATCGTAATTGCAACTGATGGAATTGACGGAAACAGTTACACAGGATCAAAATTCCATCGAGTTATTCCAAAATTCATGATTCAAGGTAAAAACAAATCAATAATACTCAAAACAATTTTTATTTTCTTATATGTTTTTTTAAAAGGTGGTGATACTGTAACGAATAACGGCAGTGGATCTACCAGCATTTACGGAAAATATTTTGATGATGAGAATTTTGATGTTAAACATACTGGACCAGGTTTTATTAGCATGGCTAACGCAGGTATATAATTTAATTTCGAGCACCGATATTTACTTTTTTAAAAGCGTGTCAAATAAATGATTCATGTAATAAATAGGAAAATTGGAATCAAATCAAGTCTTTAACATGTCACTTTCGGTTTGGTATTTGACATTTATTTGGCACAAAATTTATTATTTGACGGTGGATATCTCAGCCCTTAATTCTGTTAATAATTAATTATATTTCTTTTCTTTTTGTTGTTAGGAAAAAATACAAATGGTTGCCAATTTTTCATTACAACAATTGCCACTGCGTGGCTAGATGGACATCATACAGTCTTCGGAAAAGTAACTATAAATAGATAAATTAAATTGCTAACAAATGTATGATCATTACTATTTTCAATTATTTCCCTTAAATTTTAATTTTAAAGGATGTAGGATTAGGTAATACTTTGTTTTCATCCTTCTATATAATATCGTGTAGAGATAGATTGTTAAGCGCATAGATACCCTTTATTGTATTATCCTGCTATGTTCTAAATCGAATATTGATTGCAGATTATAGTGGGACGTAACAGTGGTCCATTTGAACACAGTTTCTCTGTAAAATGTATAACATAACTTAGAATTATTTGGTCAACTGCCTTGGCATTATTTGATTCCGGTTTCCGGATGTTTATAATGTAAACGCAAATAATAATCTGATTCAAAGTTTGTTAGACTATAGAATTTAGTACATTGTTATTTAGTATTTAATTTAGGTTCAAATTAGAAAAACATGTAAGAATTCTGATTATTTTAGGTTGTCGAAGGTCAAGATGTTGTTCATAAAATAGAACATGTGAAAACTGATCCCGATGATCATCCAATTGACGAGGTCTTAATCAAGGACTCTGGAATTATTGAAACGAAAGTACCATTTTTTGTTTCTGATGAACCATATGAGTAAATATCAAAGGCTTTGTAAGCTAAAGAACCCTGTATGCTAGTACCTGTAGAAATTTGTTCCAAAAAGAAAATGAGGTACGCTTTTCTCTTTATTGAGTTGGTGGTGAAGCATTAAATTTATTCTTTATTTTTCTAGTATCTGGGCGTGGATAAATGCATCAGTATTTCCTTTAGGAATGTCTTTCAGTATCTTGGGTATCTTCCATTGGTTTATTCATAAATTAAATATATAAATAAATAATTTATGACCATAAAAATAAAAATAAATGTTTTATACTGTTATAAATGATCAATAAAAATGAATTTTACTTATGATTTATTTATTTTCTATTCTATAAAATAAAATATAATTTATACGAGTTTAAGTTTTACTGTCGTTTGTGTTAAATATAGTAGACTGTGTTTTTACTATATTATAGTATATCGAATTACTGTCGGTTTGTCATATTTATTTAAAAATTAACGTTTATTCATTCGCAAAATAAATGATTATTTAATCATTCAAGCAGTACAGTTGCATATTAAACTAATAGAAAAATATGTAAGTAAAAAGAAAATAATCAGGAAAAAACTGCATGCGTACCCAATAAATTCAAATTTTCAAATCGTTTTACCGCCGGCTCTACCGGCTCTGTGCCGGTAATATAGAAATTCTATATATCGACTGCGTACTGAATCTGACATAAACAGCTGTTTACTGTCAAACTTGAAGTGAAAAGCAAAACTTTATAAATATTGTTTATTTAGTTAATATTGTGAGTGTTGACTAAATTAGTTAAATATATACAAAACTTAATCATGAATGAAGAAATTGATGAAGGAGAATTCTATCATCAAGACTTTACTACAGCATCAGAATGGGAAATATTTATTGCACGAATGGAAGAAATTATCCATGAATGGAAAATTCAAGATGTGAAAAATGACTCAGATTCATTTACAACAATATGCAATAATTGGAGCATCAAGAGCGAAAAGATTCAATTTGCTGATGTTGAATTTGTTCTCACTCAATACAAAAATCTTAACCTACAAGACGATGCGGAGTTAAGTGATGATACTGACAGCGAAACAAAGAAGTTATCAAATTTACACAATCCAGAAAATGATTTTCAACCATATAATGGTAAAGATTTTGGGCCAGAATATTCTATCGAATACTGGTACGGTTTGCAACACTTTGTGTTATTGGCACCAGCTCACAATACTTCAATTAACAATGAAAGTCAAATAAAAATTTTACTGAGCTCAGTAAATATTGTAATTAGTAACTCTGGTTGTGAAACACCAATTTTTGTACAAATCCGAGAGAAATGTCAACGATGTTATCAAGGAATTTATGAAAGCAATGGAATAAGAACTAATTTCGAGATGGTTCATTTAAAAAAAGGTCCTCAGCATTGCAAATATTTGACAGGTCTTTTAGACTTGTTTAAAACAAAAATAGCATCTGCAGTACCTCTTGATCCAGTAACAGTTTCTGTGCAGCTATCTTACCACTTAAATAACTGGATGAACAGTAAATGGTATCAAGAATTTCCCGAAATTGATAACTATTTGGACCACCAAGCAATTTCTAAACTTCGGTTCGGTGTAACTTTTGATCCTGTGAGTGATTTAGTTCTGAATGCTACTTGGCTGCAATTACCAGAGCATTTAGTTGTGGATTCAGAAAACTATTCCGATTTTGATCCATTACAAGCACCTAAATGGTCAGCAGAAATAACTATGGCTGAAAGACCAGTTTGCATGCTCTCTGAATGTCTGTCAGAATTTTTCTCACTATGTAGTGATAATTCTACATTAGAAGATATTCTTGGAGATTTGATGCCATCACATGGTGATTCGTCGAATCCGCTGGATCTTTTAACAGAATCTCGTATACCTACCATTTCTAGTGTAATTAAAAAAGCTGCTGGACATACAAAAAGAAAATATTCTAAAACTAGTAATGCTCCACTTTCTGAAGATACTTTAGTGACAATTTTATATTATCTGTTCCCTGATGCTGTAGAGAATTCGGCAGCTCCTTATACTCAATCGGGAAATAAGGAAACTATTTCGGAAAGTTCTTTTGGAAATGTAAGTTTAAATTTATAAATAGTTATTTATTATACAAGTGTTTTATATACCAATAAAACACAAGTGTAATACAAAATTTTATCCACAACTCATAATTATAGGTATCGAAGAAGATTGGTCGTAACGTTTAACGTTGATTCAGTTATATATAGTTTCTCAAAATACGGTAGATCATGAAGTGGTTGCTAAGTAACAAGTTGTTTATAGTGTAATAATGTGTTTATTATATATGAGTTGTGGATAAATTAATTTATTGAGAGATGTTAACGTTTTATTTTGTCACAGGAGAATGAAGTTAGTTCCGATGTGGAGAATATGTGTCGTGGATTAAAAACCTGCGCTGTTGAGTCACTTGTATGGCGTTTATCAGTTGTTCTATCCCTGGCGATGGTGTCCTTAGGAGGAGTGAAACCTGTTGCTTACATGTGGTACGAATTTGTTCAAGAAATGCGGTACAGATGGGATAAAAGCATTATGATTCCAGGGTGAGTGATTTTTTAATCATTTATTTTAGTAAAAAAAAATCAAAGGTTTTATTACAAAATAAGACATAGCACACATTTATTTATAACAGTCACACACTTATAAAATATTAAATAGCTAAATGATATTTTTAATTTACTATTAACATGATTAAGTATAAAAGTATGAAAATATTGTTTGGTCTCGCCACGTACATTTATAATTTAATTTTAACTTATTACTTACTAATTAAATTATTCAACATCCTAAGATAACAAACAAATTTGGCACTCAAGGCCGCTGATAGTAATTTTCTCGAGTTTTAATCGTAATAATATTATAGTTTAATTAATACTCAAGAAAATAAATATTACACATATTATATTAAGAATTATTCTATAATACATTCAAAGTCGAATGGTTCCAGAACGCATAACGACAAATAATTTATTCTTTTATTTGCATCTATATTAAAAATAAATACTCAGATGGTCAGATTAATATCCTGGAAATTATAAGATACATATTCAGTAAGTATAAGATTCAATAAATAAGACATATTTCCTTAAATAAAAATCCCTTTAAATCATGGTAATCAGGAACCATCCGATATTGTTTGCTGGTTTTAAAAAATATTATTTCAGTCTGATGACATTTCATAAACTGAACAGTATTTAATTTTAAATAATGAACACAGAAACACACACTGCTTAATAAATTATTTGTTTATAATATTCTCCGTAATCTGTAACTCGATCATTATCTGTTAGTGATCGATAAGCTAATGACAACCCTTATTTTTTATCATTAATCTGCAGATTACCACCATTTTGGCATTCTGTGATCGAAATAATTTATTCTGTTACTTCTATTTTACTTATATGCATTTTGCTCTCGTGCAAATCTGCAAGTATAAAAAAATATATTTTTACAATATTTGTACTGTAAGTTACCTATTAATGACAAAATTGAAACAAAGTGAAACTTTTATTGCATAGTTGGTTTCCATGGTTACATCTAGACTATAATATTTACTTACCACCTACCGTGGATAGTAAGTAAATATTATAGTTCAAGGTCCTGTTTATTTTGACAACAATTTGATAGCTTTTAATTTTGAAACAATTTTTTTTTCTATTTGTGCAGTTATTGTAAAAAATAGCTTACTAACCTCAAACTTTAACTGATTTTTTAGGTCGTGAATGTTTAGGAAATCTCGACCCTACGGCCTAGAAACTCACTTACAGTTCATATTTATATAATAAGAGCTACATAGAGCTAAAAACATAATTGTGTAATTTCCTGCTTCCCCAATTGTTTTAAGCAAAAAAGCTTTAGATAAAAGTTTTAGGACATAAAATTCTGCATCTGAGCCAATAAACAAAATTAATTTTGCATGCTTTGTAACGGCACAAATTAGATCTGATAATGACGAAAATTGTCTCAAAACTATCCATAGCTGTGGGATTGAAACAAAATTAAACAAATGATTAACGTTTTATCTGTCGAAATAAATGACATAATAAATCAAGAACTTATTTTGACAGATTAAACGTCAAACATTTGTTTAATTTTGTTTCAATTCCATGGCTATCGATCATTTTGAGGCTATTTTCGTTATTTTCAGATTTAATTTGTGTCGTTACAAAGCATGTAAAATTAATTTTATTTATTGGCTTAGATACAAAATTTTATGCTCTAAAACTATTTTACGTATTTAAATCTTTTTTGCTTAATATTAGGGAAGCAGGAAATTATAAAATTGTGATTTTACATGTTAAATCCCTATGTTCGAGAATCGCGGTCACCACGTTGTATATGAGTAAACAAAATGCATGAATGTAACATAAAAATATAAGGATAAATTATTCTGGTCTCAGAATACCAAAATTATGATCATCTATAAAATAACGATGAAAAATAAAAATTTTCATTATCTTATCGGTTATTAATTGATAATGATACAGATACAGAATATAGTGATATGTTAGGAAACTGGGTTTTGCCCATTGTTAAGCAAATTATTAACAATGAAAGTCGTTAATTCATGAACCTATTTTGAGCTTAGATGTATGGTATTACCACAAAATAAATACTGAATGCTGTCGACAGAAGTGTCGTTTATGTATAATATTTATTTTGTGGTATTACGATAGTTCAAGAGAAAAAACAAATAACATATTATTTGACAAATTGAGAGCATTCAGTCGCTACTAAAGCAAACACATTATTTGTATCGTCTTCAATCTTGAATAAATACTTATCATGCAATAAAAATGGTCAACTTCAAACGATTGTTACACAGCATAGTGCTGCCATCTACAAAACTTTGACCTATAAGCTGAGTATTTGTAAAAATTTTACGAATTTTCAACCACATTAAAGTTCATGTCCTCATAACGGTACCAACCCTCCCCTCGTGGGATTCCTCGCCATGTAGATATCCATATCGTGGTCAGTCCAATTATTATCGGACGTATCGCAGTAGTTGTTAAGGGTGTGAGTAGATCCCGCTGTACTGTAGCGGCTGCTGGGTCGGTGTTGGTCTCTGGAACGGGACCTGGGGCGCGTCCGTCTCGTTGATGATGTCACGGAATGCGTGGGTGCGTGATGGTGTCCCATTGCGTGTGACGTGCGGCTCAGTCGGTCCGATTGCATGGCCAGTGATTGGCGAGATTGTCTAAGATCTATGCAAAGCGGGGTTAGCGCATGATGATAAAATATTGATTAAACTGAGGAAATTTTAGCAAAGCATGGTTTAACAGCAACTAATATAAGCAGTAACAGACCAATTCTCAAAAGAGCTAGAATCTAGCTAATCCTGAATTTTGGATTTCTTAAATTAAGCTAAACCATATTCTCAAAAAAGTTTAAATAAACTTTAATATAGTCTTTTTACCATTTAATTTTCGGAAAGTGAATTGAATTAACTTTTTTAAATCAGACTAGCATAAGATTAGCTAATCTAAAATTCAGGATTAGTTAAAACTTTTTTGAGAATCTGGCTGTTAGAGATAATAACATATTTCAATTACAGAGTGAATGAACGCCAAATATAAACAGTAACTTTAATGTGACATTTTGTGACGTAAAAAACAGCTGTTTGGGCTTGCGATCACTGCGCCACCTACAAAATGAACTATTTTTTGGGACGTGATTTGAAAAGAATCGTTCTTTTCAAATCTCGTCACAAGAAAATAGTTCAATTTTAGGTGGCGCAGTGATCGCAGTCCAACAAGATTTGAAAATAACCGTTCGTTTTAAATCTCGTCCCAAAAAAATAGTTCATTTTGTAGGTGGCGCAGTGATCGCAAGCCCAAACAGCTGTTTTTACGTCACAAAATGTCACATTTTCACGTGAGAGTCCGCTTCCTATAATGCATTCCAGGAGTGGACAACTTAATTTGGGACGTAATCGACTTTTTTTCTTGAAAATGTTTCACGATCTACCATTTCCTAAATTTAATTGCATAGTGTTAAAAAAGTGAAGCAACGTACTTGTATAATGAAAAATATTGTTTATTAATTTTGAAATGAAAAACAACTTAAAGTATTTTTTTTGTACATTTATATGAAATACAAATTTGATTGAACGTGATGTTTGTGACTTCATGTCATCTACCAAGCTTTCAAAATCGAGAACGTACTGTGATAAAGTCAAGTGTAAAGAATCTTCTGTATGTAAGTCAGAGTAGAACGGTGTTTTGTTTTTATTTGTTTTAAATATGAGAAGGCCGATTCACACAGATATGAGGAACCGAGACAAGAATTGAAAAGTTCGGATTTTTATTTTTGATTTGGATACTTTTCTGGGCAAAAATATTTCCAAAACTCTTTTTCTGGTGATCTGGTTTTTAGATATCATTTCGCAATATAATTATTTCATTTTCAAGTAATATCTTTTCCATTTGAAAAATTTCACCGATTTTACTTGCGATTTGCTTCGAATCTAAGTCGACATTAAATAGAAAAGAAATGTATTCAACAATATTTTCAATTTATTAAGTCACTAAATCTAGTTTCAAAACCATCCGCAACATTTTCAATTTCAGAAATATATTTCCGCTATCAATACAAAAATAAGATATTTTTGTAAATGGTCTAAAATATTATACAAAAATAAGTTCAAGGTATAATAATAAGTTTGAATGGTAATAATAAATTAAAAATATATATTTTGACTAATTTATTTTTATATTTAGGGCCAAATTCATAGTCGTGACTCACCCTCATCTCGTCCTCACACTCAAATCGAAGTAACTAAGGCAACTAACTCAAATTGTGCAACTTTTTGAGTTAGTTTCCTTAGTTACATCCACTCTGAGTGTAAGGTGAGGATGAGTAAGGTGAGTCACGACTATGAATTTGGCTCTAAAAGCTCGTCGCGATCGACTAAAATCTAGCCGCGATCGACTCGTTAGCCACCCCTGATCTACTTTATATTAAATTGAAATTGTATAAGCTTTCGTGTAGTTTAACGCTACCGTCAAAAATAATTTGTAAAAGCAATTAGAAAAAAATGTATAAAATAAGTAAAAGTATACCTACCACCTCAACACTACAGAGGAGCTGGATCACCATAGAAAAATTAAAAATATAGTAGTAAACAAGTATAATACAGTTAAATAAAAATATATTTATTAAAGCAACTATAAATAAGATAATAATAATAATAATATACAAGAGTAAAAAAAATAATTAGTTGAGTATCAGTAAAAAATTAAACTACTCTTGAGCCAAACACTCTTGATCTCTCAGTCAATAACTTTCATTCCTTTTATAATCTTTCTGTTTTAATTAAAATAATTACGAGACGCTCAAAAAGTAATAAAACTCTGAAAATAACTACATTATTATGAGTTGTATTAATTTTTGAAAGCCTGTTATTCAACCATTATTTCTACTTTTCTTTTAAATCTATTTCTTGCTAGCTATTCTATTAGTCATTCGCTCATATAAGTCTATATAAGATTTGTTTCCTTAAAAATTGAATACTACTCACTAATATAACTAAAATAAATATCTATATATTGTTGTCAAATGCTTGTACAGGATATTCCACGAAAATTGTATCATAATTGATTAACATGAGAAACTAATTTTCCTCCACCTAATTACTGGAAAAGGTTTCAAAATATACAATTAAATCAGTCTACACGTTTCATTTTAATGCAACATACGACAAATTAAGTTAAACGTTAAAAGTATTCGAAAGCATGATGCTGGGTTGCATGAAAGTTTTATCGGTTCATTAGCAACTAACGGTTCAATAAGTTTCTGAAAATCGCTGTTGATACTGTTGCTAGATAAACAATTCTTTAACTAAAGAGGTCTTTATTTTTGTTCTTGCAACCCAGCATTAACCTAGTAAATATTGAATTTATTTGAACGACTTTTGTCTAAGTTGCGAAAGCAAAAACTAATTTTTCATTTAAGGTAGTACTAGCGTGAAAAAAATGTTTGCAGATCTGAATGAAATTTGGCGCACGTAAACATTGGATAGTCATACGCATCCTGTTAAAATATGAAAAACATTCCTCGTCTGTGAACAAATATATTAGCTTGTAAAGTTGAGTTCTTATACACGGGGCTTATGGCGATCATCACTCAGAATCGCACACATTTGGTTTGTGTACCTCTAAAATTTTGCAGTTTTATTTGAAAAACTACAGAGTGATCAAAAGGAATTGTAACAGTTGGCAATAAAAAACACTACTTGAAATTGGTAAGCCTGATACATAAATTCATTTCCTGTAGTTGACAGTGACATTTAAAATTTTATTTTGAGTACATTTATTATTACATTTATTTCTAAAGTATTTCTATTACTTAAAAAGTCAAAATTCTATTAGCTGTCAGACTCCTGACATAACCTATTTGTATTTATTAGAAATGTCAAATAGCATTTCCGCCTTTATCTGACGTGCCAACTGTGGATTAAAAAAAAATCTCTGAAATTGTATTGCCAACTATAACAATTCCTTTTGATCATCCTGTAGTATGATGTTCTAGAACTATGCATGTATATTGTATCAGAAAGAGAAAGTTTTTTATCGTTTAGTAGTGGATATATAACCATGCAAAGCCTTGTTTTAAACGAAAAATTAAGAATCCTAATTTATAATAGCAACACCACACGGTGGTATGATATTTGAAAATTCACTAGACCAACAACCTGTTAACAATTCATGATATTCAAATCATAATAGGTATAAAGCACTTATTTTATTCAATTTATATATTTTTTTTGGGCGTCAGTTTCGCCACTCGATAACCGATGGCGACACTAGTACTACCTTAAACGCCTATGGCCTGTTTTTGAATGAATATTATGTATGCAACGTTTACTTCACACACATATTTCACACTTAATTTCAACAGTTACTAGAAGAAAAATGTGTCTAATATGTAGACTGATTAACTGGTTTCTGATTTATATTTGTTTGGAATTGATTTTGAATCTTTTTCTTGTAAAGTAACTTCGTGTACTAACTGCTTATGACACAATTTTCTTAAAACCCTCTGTATAAAGTCCTGGACTAGTAATTAACTTCATTATAATTCTCATCACTGCCACTGCATCTACCACATCGTGTAATCCTTCGTTTGTTAGTCAACCAAGACACCAACTGCATTTGGCTCTACATATTTACACTGGTTAGTATCTGTGGAGTGTACCTTGTCTCGAAGTGACCAGATTAGAGGGGAAGCCGGTGAGATACCGCCCCGAGCTGTTGCTGAAACTGTGCTGTGACTGTCCGTCCGCCACCGAGCGCGTCTTACTCGCCTTGGGGCTGAAGTGACCGCGCATGTCTTCCTGCATCCCTGTCAAACTGGATGGTTGCTCCATGGAGTAGATTCGAGGACGCTGGATGCTCTGGGAGCTGTACGCTGAGACTTGGTCCCAATCCTGCATAAATTATACATTAGTGGTTGATTAAATATTAGTTATCACCGAGAGGGTGATTACAAGCCAAATAAGGACTTTCTAAATAAACCCAAAATACAGGGTGATCAAAATGAATTGTTATAGTTGGCAATACAATTCCAGAGATCTTTTTATTCCACAGTTGGCACAATGTTAGATAAAGGCGGAAATGCTATTTGACATTTGTAATAAATACAAATAGGTTATGTCAGGAGTCTGAAAGCTAATAGAATTTTGACTTTTTAAGTAATAGAAATACTTTAGAAATAAATGTAATAATAAATGTACTCAAATTTAAATTTTAAATGTGACTGTCAACAACAGGAAATGAATTTATATATCAGGCTTACCAATTTCACGTAGTTTTTTTTATTGCCACCTGTAACAATTCCTTTTGATCACTCTGTATATCATCAAGCCTTTTATCTACTACTGGGTGTAACACTCTGCCGCAGCCAGTGGCGTACCTAGAACTTTTGCCGCCCAGGGCGATCTCCAATTTGCCGCCCTTTCTAAGTAAATTAAATGGTGGTTTTTATAAATTAAAAAAATAAATATAAAATAATAGATACACGGTCTATAAAATATCTGCGAAGTCAAAGAAAAATTAATTCTTGTCATCTCCAAAGGAGCAACGCGCAATACAATTTAAAATCAGTTACATGTATACCATGTAAACGTAGCATCACTCTATGTCATTCATCTAGTTATATTTTTTAATGACGTCAGTCAATCTTTATAACGTTTTCAGTATAGTTGATATACTCGTATATAAATGATAATTTAGGAACGGTAAATGTTGATAATTACACTGAACTGATTGCTGATATTACCGTAATTTTAAAAATATAATAGTGTTTTTAAAGTACTTAAAATTATTATAATAATTAAAATGTATGATTCAAACAATATTATCTACAGTTATTTAACACGATTAACGATAGATTTTCAATTCACCAATAGGCCATACACAACTGTAAGTAGAAACAGTTATTTTTAAATAATAGCGCAATGGTTATTAATTACAAAATAAATTCGATCAATTAGTCAATTTAAATCAATAAAATTCTACCTTTGCCATAGTAACTTTTGGAATATGATTTATTTTAAATAAATGAAATGAAATAAATCACGCCTTTTACCCATTACTGGATGTGGCACTCCACCGTAGCAGATCTCGGTAAGTGATACATTTTGCGCGTGAAGTGCGGTTATCAGCAGTCAAATCAAGGCCCTCATGGATATTAGTGGAGGGCGAGCAACAGAGGTAGTTTTTTGCGGTGCGGTTCGCACCGGGCGACACATATTTTGGGGCGGCATTTTTTATATTTAGTTTTAGTTGTAAAAAAGAACTTGTTCACTTCATAAGTTTACTATTCGATTTCTACGAATTATGAATTACTATATGATTTCGAATATTTTTCTTCATCGTCAAGTCAATGTAGGGTTGAAAATATTATCTCGAAAAATTCCTTTATTACTGCCTAATTCAAATATGCCATATCCAATGGTAAAAAAGTTTCCCACCTATAGTTTGTCTCAATTACAATTATTTATTTATGTTTATTAATTTAATGGGGTAATGGCTCAGTGGTTTCGAGTTGGTCTGTGGATCCTAAGGACCCCGGTTCGATTCCCACAGCCGACAAACAATTTTCACCAAACTAAAATTATCCCTGTGGCTCCTCCGCCACTACAATTTTTGGAGGCCGTGATTTGACGGCTGGTAACCGCACTTCACGTACATAAATATATCACTTACCGAGATCTGCTTCGGCAGAGTGCCACACCCAGTAATAGATAAAAGGCGTGATGATATATTTATTTATTTATTTATTTATTTTATTTCAATATTCTTAAATGAGATATGTGTTCCAATGCCATTTTTTTTTAATTGTCATTTAAATATTGCACCTTTTTTATGATTTTGTTAAGTTTTATCATAGGATGGATGACGTCAGTCGATGTTTATAACGTTTTCAGTATACAAATAATAACAGAATTAAGTTTTGTGACTTACTTTATGAGCATTGAAAGCATTCAGAGTCGCAAGTGAACTCAGAGGTCCTCCAGGACTCGCAGCTGGTCCCATTCCCGTACAACAATTCACTGGAAGCCCTGCGATCGGCATTCCACCTTTCGATCCCATCTTCTGCTGTTGGATATCGTGCATTTTCCTCGACCGCCTCCTAGAGGCCGCTATGAACACGATCACAGCTATGACGATGGTTCCACAGATAGCAGCACTAGCAGCGATTGTAATTTTATCCATGTTTGACGCTGTAGTTGCCACTGTGCGGACTTCGCGACACTGGGAATATGGAACTGTTTCTGGGGTTACGTTGATTTCTTCTAGTGATATTACACATACTACGATGCATTCCTAGGGATATTTTATATTGTTAGCACATGGTAGCGTCATTGAAAATAAATTTAAAACTATAATATAGATGTCAGTATTGAGATCTTGAGAATTATAAGAGTTACGACTTAGGTTAAATTAGACAAAAGTTGTTATGTTAGTAAAACAATTTAACGATGTTTTTTGTTTTTACGAAAAAGTGCATAAGTCACAGGGTTTAAAATTAAAATTAGATTTATTACTGTTTCTTCAGTCAGGCAGTATATATTCGAAAACTGTGTTTACACTAGAAAATTAATAAATTTTCTTAACCACTCATGTTTTAATATGCAATCTAAAGTTACAGTTTTTTTTTAAAATGGAAAGAATAGTTGATTTTTTTTTATTTCTCACGATGATAACCTTGCCTTTTAATTTTTTTTAGTAATAGTAAATTAACAAATATTGAGAAAAATTATTTATATAATTTAACATACTTTATATTATTATAATATATGAATTTATACTTTATTTAATTGAGCAAAGAACAATAAATCATTTATATTTATTGATCGTAATAATTAAATCTGGCAAATTTGGCATAATTAAAAAGAGAGTAAAAGCTTTTTAAATATGTAATTTTCTATTATTTATTCCATTTAAAAATGGGATGGCTAGCTCAGTGGTATGAAGTCGGCCTGTAGATCCTGAGAACCCTGGTTCGATTCCCACAGGCGACAAACAAGTTTCATAATTCCAAAAAGCTACCCCTGTGGCTCCTCCACCGCTAACATCTTTCGGGGCCGCGATTTGACGGCTGGTAACCGCACTTCATGTGCAAAATATATCACTTACCGAGATCTGCTCCGGCAGAGTGCCACACCCAGTAATGGATAGAAGGCGTGATGATATATTTATTTTTATTTTTTATTTAAAAATGGATGACCGTAAAAATTATATTAATTCCCTAGTGTAAACAGAGCTTTAATATCTACAATTTGTATTTGAAATTTTTCTCTCTATCTATTATTAAATTGAAATTATTTGAAAAAAAATATATATCCACATTTTCAGTCGTACATTGTTTTGGTGATTATTTTTTGACGGTTTTTTAAAACCAATGAAATGCTACATTTTATGTCGCCTGTCTGCGTTTTAACCAATCCTGTCATTATTATACTGAGAATAAAGCTCTAGTGATTATTCCCGGGAATAATCGCTGTAGGTGCTTTTGTTTGTGACAAATGATAGGTAGTTGTTAAATAATTATTTAAAACTGTCCACGCGTCAAGTAAAATGTGTGAAAAAAATTATATCCATTTCAGATACAGAAATACACCAATAAATTTTGGAAACAACTTCCAAGAATAAATTAATAAGTAATCAATATGAACCCAGTTCAAATTTTTTTAAGTTGGAAAAATCGACCTCAACAGTTAAGTCAAATAATAATCTAATTAAATATAACTCGACAGTTGGATAAATTTGAAAATAATTCTCCAGTATCTTTATCAAACTTGTTGCCATTTGGCAATAGCCAATCAAGCCCTACGGACTTTCGTGACTATTGCCTGGCAACAAGTTTTCGAAAGATCTGTCAAATTATTTTCAATTTATTCTCACTCTCTTGTTATATTATTACTGAAAATTTGCCTCTAATTTAACCGAAGTCGTAGCTCTTAGAGTTCTCGAGATCCCAATGGGAGTTTTTGCCCTCCGAATCGTGCCATATAAAATTATATTTGTAACAATAGAATCGCTGTCATCTGTCAAATAAAAATTACTACCATAGCTTTGCGCCACAGAAACCGATGTTTTTTTTTGTATCACATTGTGTACAAAAGACATTATTTTGTTTCTCCTGCAGAATTATTTGGAATGTACTGTTAATTTACCAATTTTGAAAGTTATCGTCAGCAGTATACTATAGAATTCTATATAGCACGATCCCACTATTGTATATTTATTACCTGTGATGGAACATTCTTGATCTTGAATTCTCGTTCGCTAGCTTCTAATGGCGGACCTTGCTTGAAAAGTTTATCCCCAAATAATCGATAAACAACTCTGAATCCAAGAATATTTGCGGTTTCAGATCCCCATTGAATAATAACCGTATTATCTTGACGGTACGCATTCTTAACAATTACTTCAGTACTTTCATCAGTTTTTCTTGAAGGAAAACCCATCACTAGAGGAGGTCTACTCTGAGGATTCATCCTCCAAGGAGGAGATGTTGTCCTTACAGTACCTAGTGTTGTAGATCGAATAGTTGTTGTTGTACTTGTAGTTGTACTTTTGGCAGTAGTACTAGAAGGAGTACTAGTTGATTTAGAAGTTGTTGATGTTTGCAGAGAAGTAGAAGGTTCTCTAGTAGTAGAAGCTGATTTAGGAGAAATAATAGTGTCTTCTTGTAAGAAGATTTCCTCATTGTCTTCACTCACAACAGTAGCAACACCAATACCTTCAGTGCATGTTAATTCTTCCGGTTGGATGCTATAAAACCCTAGGTCTCTAAACCTAGGAGGACTTCCGCAAAACTGTGGATTTCTCTCACGGCTCGTAACTTGCAAATCTCCATTTCTGATCCAGTTGATGACCCATTTCAATCGGCAATCACAGTGCAAGAATCTCCCACCAAGACTCAATCCACGAAGTGTGTTGTTAAGATGCGACAAAGCAGCGAATGGAACTGTAGATAGCGGGTTTCCGTCTAAAGCTAACAAGGTTATCGACGGGTTCCCGCGGAACGCATCTCCCGGTAACTCGGTTAAAAGGTTGAAACCGATGTCCAACACGCGTAACTCGGTTAAAGTGGTTAAAGCTCCAGTCGGAAACTCTGGTAATAGATTGTTTAACAGACTTAAAGAGCTTAATGTTGACTTGACGCCATCGAAAGCTTTATCTCCCAGACTTTGAAGTAGATTTCTTTCTAAATTTAAAGCTGTTAACGAATCGAGACCATCAAAATCTCGATTGTCTGGACCAGGTAAATCTCGTAAACTATTTTGCGATAAATCCAAGAATGCTAGATTTTTTAATCCGCGAACTGCATCTGGAATGTTTTTTTGTTTTGTGCCTTTTAAATTTAAATTCTTTAACGAATTTTCTAAGCCTTGCAACGCTCCAGGATCTAGTGTTATGTTATTATCAGACAATTTTAATGTAGCTAATTTAGTAAGCGTTTCGAACGCGCTATCTGGTACTTCAGTTATTCTATTTTTGGATAAATCTAGCAGAGATAAATTTGAAAGGATTTTCAGGGTATCTATCGGAATTTTTGTTAAATAGTTCTCTTGTAAGTTAAGATTCTTCAAGTAAGGTTCTTGTCCTAAGAACGCTTTATCCGTAACGGTTTTAATTTTGCATCCAGACATTTGTATGTTGTGGATTTTGAGGTTAGCGAAGATGGAATCTCTCAAATGTCCGACTGTGCTATTGTTGATGTAGAGTAAGTCTAGAGGGGTGTTGCGCGCATAACGATCTAACGCTGTTAAGAGTTTTGGGAAATCAACCATGTCACACTGCACTGAGAGTTCATGAGCGAGGTTGTAGGCACACAGACAGGAACTCTGAAGGTCGGGGTTCTCGCGGTGCCAGGGGCACTGCGCCGCGGCTGCCGTCAGCAGCGCCGCCGCCGCCACCAGGCGCCAGCACCAGGTCGTCATCACCTGCAACAAGGAGCGAGCGGTGTGTAGAGCAGCGGCCGAGCCAAGGACGAACCGTGTCACTCACCCGCGCTAACAGCGATTTGCGATGCTTCATGCAATGCTGATGTTGGACAGTGGCGGAGATACAGATTTAGAAAGATTAAGAATCAGATCATGTATGTGTTCAAAATTCAAATATACAAAAAGAACTAACTTCTACTAAAAAAAATCTATACTATTAAATTTGTACCAAAAAGTAAAAAGATCTGAAACTAATAGAAAAACTACAACTAACGGCAACACTGAACTATATTCTATATAAATTAATATAAAAAAGACACTACTAGCAAATACAAAATGAAAGAAACACAGCAATGATAAATTCATGGGGACCAACTGAAAGTGTACGTTTGTCTCAAGTTTGATATATCGTGTTCAATGCCATCGTTTACTAGTTGAATATCCCAATACTCTGAACAACTTTATTTTAATGTTTTACTGTTATTTTTAACTTATACTACGTGCTGTTTATTATATTACTCATCAAATGCTTCTGCTCAATTATTTATGATATTTTATTATTGTTAACAAAATTAATTGTTGTTATTTACAGTGTAACATTAGATAACAAACTTGCAGTTGTTTTCTTATTAATTTTGATCTACTTAATTATCTGTAACACAATGGGCTTATTATCCACGTTTATTTAAATTTTTTTTTTAACTTTATTTCATATTATTGAAACTGCAAGTCATTAACTGGCAGATTCATAAAGCGGATTAGCGCTAACACCATTTTTCATTTAATTTTTAACTCTCTTTTCAATGTACGAAACAAGTTTATTTTAACTTGAGTTGAAAAGAGAATTAATTAGCATCAAATTTAGTTCATTTCTTTAATCTTTTTTAATTTGGAACAGAGTTATAGATAATATTAAAAACGGTGTTAGCGTTAAACCGTTTTGTTAAGGAACTAGTACTCGTACCTATTAGAAGGCTAAAAAAACAATTTTTCAAGAATTTTATTTGTAGCTTCTTTATTTGATATGACCATACAAATTTTTCTATAATGTAAGTGAGTCTTTCGAGAGTATAAAACAATTTTTTTCAGATTTTTTTGACTTTTTATCCAAAATTGAGTCCTTGTGCCATGGCGGACAGTTAGTCTCAGGATTGGCAAGTCAGAAATAAAATATTGAAAAAGCATTTCAAAGAGGAAGGTATCTCACACAATAATTCACCACCGTTAATGAAAACTCGAAGGTGTAAGGAGTTGAAAAATGTAAAAAAGAAAAAATCGATTTTTTTGAAAATTCTAATAGGTACTAATCTCTTAATGTAACCTAATGAATCTGGCACAACGTAACCTACTGAAATTGCGAAATTACAAATAAATATAATTCTATGTTTGTGAGTTTATAAGGCTTATTCCATTTGTCATTTGAATCAGATCTAACTTACATTTACTGAACCAGATCACTTATTTATATCACTGGATTACTTCCCTGACTTTATTTTCAGTACTAGAATTACTGATTCTAATTTACTTTGAAGTAATACACCCCAAAAGCATGAGTTTGCTTAATTCAGTTCATTTTGTCATGTTGTCTAATTTATCTGAACTGATTTAAGTAAACCCAGTGGCAAATGGAATACAACTAATGTTTTGTGAAATGGATTATTAATTATGTAGAAATATTTATATTAATTTATATATTTTATGAGTAGATAAAGAAGTGTATGTACGCCACTGTTAACATTATGCAGTTGCATGAAGTTTATTGCATCTAGTGTTGATTAGGTACAGACAAGAATATGTTTGCAGTTTAATGAGAAAAGGGAACACAGGCGACTAGTATGTACAGTACAGATTGAACATAAAACTTGATTCGCCTTCAAAATTACCTTCGCTACATTTCCAGTTATCTACTAAATTTCCTTTTAGCATACTTCATATTTTCATTTTTGTATTATTTGCGAAACAATGCTACAAGCAAAGTTTCCATTATATAATCAAACAAAACCATGAAAACAAAAGACAAAATGAAAACTAGAACTAATATTCTCACATTTATAAAATAATTGAAAGCTTGAAACAGTTGAAACTCGTACAGTGTCGACCAGAAAGCGGAAAAGGAACAAACTAGCTCTGTATAATTATCCCCATTCATTTCACGAAACATATTTTGTCTACATGGCACAATTAAAACGTTATTAGCGCTTGCTGTGCAAATAAAATCATACTCACATAAATTTTCTGTTACGTGGACGAGAAAAACTGCTTTTCCATTGTTGAGGAAAACAAATGAGGTTGAATTTCGCCCACTTTTCGGCTACTGTAGGCTTCCCGTCACAGTCGATTGACCTACAGGAAACATAAAGAGTTAATTAACTTGATGACATCAAGGAAGGCCGGTGATTGACTTTTTACCGGTGTTTATCATTTGTTTATTATGATGCTGATCCGTTTTTGTTTTGACAGGAAATTATATTTATGTTATGACAGAAAGTGAACTTTAAGATCGATTATTATTACTGACAGAAGTGTGTTGAATTTTCACTTGTTTTGATGGGATTTTCTTTTGTTTTTATATAGGTTTGTATGATATGTATGTTATTTGTTTATTAACTAATAGCTATTATTACTGCTGGAACTAAATATGTAATACAAATCTGAATATTTATTATTTTCTACGTAATTATGAATTATTAATGGAAATTGTTTCAATTGCGATTTATTCAAAAGTGCAAAATTATTATGCGTATCTAATAACCAAGGTTTCATCATAAATATTTATATTATTTACTGGTTGTAATTTTTTAATAATTCTTAATCAAATATATATACAGAGTGGTGACCGCGACTCTCAAACATAGGATTTTTACATGTAAAAACATAATTTCGTAATTTCCTACTTCCCTAATTATTTTAAGCAAAAAAGCTTCAAATAAAAATTTTAGGGTATAAAATTCTTCATCTAAGTCAATATACAAAATTAATTTTGCATGCTGTGTAACGGTACAAATTAGATTTGAGAATGATGAAAATTGCCTCAAACTATCGATAGCCATGGAATTGAAACAAAATTAATCAAATGTTTGACGTTTCATATGTCAAATCTGTCAAAATAATTTCTTTTCCTACAACTGTGCGATTTGTTTGTTATTACGTATGATTGCCTTGGTTACGGGTGGAAAGGAGAGAAATGCAGCCCAAGTGTGTTTCTGTAAGTGAAGAAACACTAGTGCGGAAAGTAATTTGTGTTTTACGCAACTGCCAAAAGAAAGTTTAATTGAGAGCGATTTAAATTTCGCGCCGAGCGCGGAGTTCATATTTTGGCCACAGACGCTTATGGAAGAAGAAGATGCGGTGAACCAGCGCTAGTAAATATGCAGTAGTATATTTTGACGTTTATAAACATAACCTTAAATTGCAGTATATCTAATCTGTACACAATTAATAAAAAGAACCGAACAAAGTAAAATATATCGATAAATGGTTTTATTTAATGAGTAACATAATATTGATTGTTTGTGTATATTAATTTTTCGGAACTTGTTATAAAAATAACTATTATTCATTATTTCATTTATTTTGACAGATAAAACGTTAAATATTTATTTAATTTTGTTTCAATTGGCTATCGATAGTTTTAAGGCAATTTTCGTCATTTTCAGATCTAATTTGTGCCGCTACAAAGCATGTAAAAGAATTTTGTTTATTGACTTAGATGAAGAATTATTTGAACCTTTTTTTATTTAAAACAATTAGGGAAGCAGTAAATTAAAAAATCATGATTTTACATGTTAAAGTCCTATGTTCGAGAGTCGCGGCCATCACATATATATATATATATATATATATATATATATATATATATATATATATATATATATGTATTTATTCGTCAATAAAAAGATTACCTATAGCTAATTATTTGAGCATAATAATTTAAATAGAAACAATCATTTATAATTCACATTATAATGCAAAAACAAATTAAGTCATACTCATCAATAAACGGTACTTGTCAAAAATGACAAAACACCTTCGAATAAAAAACATATCACAACAAAATTCTTGAGTTGAAGGTCATTCGTGTTTTATTTTGCATAGAAGCATCACTTTTACAAATCCTGTTATGTACAAACCAACCTTGAATATTAAATCTTTTTCTCTTCATTTTATTCTTTAATACTATTTAAAAACAGTTTTCATGGTCAGAGAAAGACGGAATAAATCTTCTGTTCGTAATGATCGAAAATATTTTTTACAGTAAATCGTACGTACATGTTTTTACCGTTGCCAGATTCCTAAAGTAAGAGGAAAACACAAATTTAGAAAAGTAGGTTAGTTGATTAGTTCCAGATCGCTTGATTCACGCAAAAAAATCTGAAAATCGGTGGAGTAGATAGTACGGAATGGGCTCTGTCATTGCTTTGAACACATATTCGTCGTTTGATCTCTGCGATGCTCCAGTATTTTGACATAGATTGCAATTTAGTTAATAGCAAATGTAAACATGGAACTGTCTCCATTCTTTACTGTCACGTTGCGTCTCATTTGGGCTTTGAAAATTACGCCAGAGACGATTTTTGTCATTATTTTTTTTTATTGATTAATACTGTATATTCTCAACGGTAATAGAACAAGTGGCAAGGCTGCAAACCGCTGAAAAAATCGATTCGGGTTTGCTTCGCAGTTCATCATATGTAATTTGTCGGTTCGATTTTTGTTTTGATTTCAAATAACTAAATTTTGGAACGGTTCATTTACCGGTTCACAAGATCTGTTCGGTTCGGTGCAATTATTTTTATAGAAACATGTGTTGGTAATTCATAATTTTCTTGAGAACCCTGGTTCGATCCCCATAACCAACAAACATTTTCACCAAATTAAAATTATCCCTGTGACTCCTTACCTAGGCTTGCCACCTCTCCGGGTTTGACCCGGAGACTCCGGGTTTAATTATTATTTCTCCGGGTTGTGTAAGTAAAATTGAATATGTAGTGCTATGTAGTTAGTTGTCCAGGACAAATCTGTCTCACTTTCGGAGAATCTTCTACGCCGCCAAATTATTAATTTTTTTTCTTTGAAGATCTTCTACATCTTATTGTTATCTAGTTTAATTTCTGTCACTTAGTATTCTAATTTCTTGATTCTGTCTTCATGATCTTAAGGAAGAATTTATACAATTAATTTCAGTTCTAATAGTTGATATATCATCTTGTATCAGATCAAATTTTTTAGAATTGTATCAAGTTTTTAGAAATAGACATAATTTTAGGTGAGGGGATGTATTCTGTTGCATGTGATTATCTTCAATTTTGTCAATATTGTTACATTTTAATCGTATATCTGACGTTGAGTACACTAATTTTATTGTTACAGTAGATTTATCATTTCCAATCTTGTTTTACTTTATTTTATATGTAATTATTTTACCATGATAACAAAAACACTTGTCTTTAACAAAACAATGTAACCCTTTTTTATCAAGTATGGTAATAATAATAAAATTGCAGGATCTTCTTAAAAAAAATAGTCATCGTCTCCGGGCGAGACTTAGTTCTGAGGTGGTAACCCTATCTTTACCCCTAACATCTTTGGGGGGTCGTGATTTGACTGCTGGTAACCGCACTTCACGCGCAAAAATATATCATTTACCGAGATCTGCTTCGGCAGAGTGCCATTTCCAGTAATGGGTAAAAGGCATGATGATATATTTATATATATTTAAATTTATATAAAACTTATGAATTTACACAGAATGCCGCCATTATCTACTTTTTAAAAACATTGCTGAAATAAGTGAAGTATGAGAAAAGACTGGAATGAAGAACATTGAAACTTGAAAGTAAAAATTCCTGATGAAACAAACTATGTACTCAGCATGATATCTTGATTTACGAACGTACAATTCTCACTTTGCGAAATATGTAAATGTAACCAAATTTATTTTATTTTTATGTATGAAATTAATTAGCATTTAAATACCTAATTATCTTTAACTTAATAAATTAGACACTGGTGTTTGAAAGCATTGTTTCTACAATACGCGAATCGCAAAATATCCATTTGCATAGCCGTTACTGGGTTTTGTGCCTAACACGAATAGTTATCTATGCACATTAAATTTTTCAAAAAAACGAACATCGTGTAGGTTCACACAGCAACTGCGCTGTGCTGTAGTGTGCTGTGTAACAAAAACGAAACGAAAACAATAAACAAAACACTACTGTAATAATGCATCAAACAGCACACAGGGGCGGCTTTTTACGCTAAGCAACAGAAATTTCTGTATAATTTCATCATTCTGTTCATCGCCATTTTTACACTTTTCTAATTATATTTTGTTTGTCATTTTTTGCTAACATGTTCACCTTCAATATCAAGGAGGATATTTCATTTTAATGTTTAAAAAAAGACAGTAAATGCAAGAAACTGACTTATGAATTATCAAAAATTACCTATTTATGACTTTACTGTTATTGGTACAATCTTGAACAGTAAAAGCTTTTAACGTTGGCATTTGACTGACTGACGATCGCTGGATTAACCGCATTAAGGTGTGGCTTGTGGCCCAGGCCCAAAAGGTCTCGGGTTCAAGTCCCAGCCCGCTACAATATGAAAATGTATTTCAGCTTCACAAACACCTACGGGTTTCGTGATTGGTCAACTGGTAATTACTGAGAAAATAAGTCGGCAACTATAAACATTCCACTCTCAAAATTTATTTATTGAATTTACTTTTTGTTTTTAACAATCTCGTAGCATTGTTTTCTTATGCAACCATTGACAAATTTGTATTTAGTTTTGGTTTTAACTCATAAATTTTAAATCTCCAAACATTTTGTATTTAGGATTTGACCAATAGGACGAACCGTAGAATGATGTAGCGATATGTAGTTGTCTCTTTCTATGTCATCAAATACGCATAATCAATTCAGACAATCTTACTATGATATTTATCTAAAATATTTTATATATTAAAACGTGATTTTTTTGAATATTTGTATAATACAGAGAGATCAAAAGGAATTGTTACAGTTGGCAATACAATTCCGGAGATCTTTTTATTCCACAGTTGGCACAACACCAGGTAAAGGCGGAAATACTATTTGACATGACTAATAAATACAAATAGGTTATGTCAGGAGTCTGACAGCTAATAGGATTTTGACTTTTAATAAGGGAAGGGAGAGGGAAACAACAATTTTATTTATAGATATTTAAAAAAAATATAAATAAATAAATATATCATCACGCCTTCTACTCATTACTGGGTGTGGCACTCTGCCGAAGCAGATCTCGGTAAGTGATATATTTTGCGCATGAAGTGCGGCTACCAGTCGTCAAATCACGGCCCCCAAAGATGTTAGTGGTGGAGGAGTCACAGGGGCAGTTTTTGAAATTATGAAAATTGTTTGTCGCTTGTGGGAATCGAACCAGGGTTTCAGAATCCACAGGCCGACTTCATACCACTGAGCTAGCCACCCCAAAAAAAAAATATATATATATATATATATATATATATATATATATATATAACTAAAAACGAATAATAAGAACTAAATGTACTCAAATTTAATTTTAAATTTTCAAATGTCACTGTCAACAACAGGAAATGAATTTATGTATCAGGCTCACCAATTTCAAGTAGATATTTTTATTGTCAACTATAACAATTCCTTTTGATCACTCTGTAGTTACCATTAAGGCACTGATTTTCACAGCATAACAAAAACGAAATGAAGCAAGATTTCTAACAATTCTGTTTATTATATTTGTCACTAGATATCGCTACTAATGAAAGCGTCATTTGTGAGTGCTACCCATGTAAATGCTTTAAAAAATAATTCAAAATTACAACTAATCATTATATTTTGTAACTGTTCACGATCGTTAATGGTAATTTGAACTTTTCATTGATACTTTCCAGATGATCACAATTTCGGTTCTCTGAGACCAGAATAATCTATTCCGACATTTTTATGTTATATCCATTTATTTTGTTTAGTAATATATGTAGCTATAATTATAAAAAATATATAGGTATAATGACAGCTCACTGACAATTCCGTAAAAAATTGTAGATCAAATGTATGTATTTTGTTTATACTGGCAGTTTTGTGCGAGTATAAGTTGTATAAAAGTAAAATAGAAGTAATAGAATAAATGTTTTTGATTACAGAATATCGAAATGGTGGGAAACTGTAGATTGATTATGACAAATAATGGTTGCCATTATCAAATTGATCATTAACAGATAATGATCAAGTTACATAATAAGGAGGTTAATGCTTATGTGAAGGTAGTACAGTGGTATGGTTACCGTTACGGCATTTGCATCCGAAGATCCCTAGTTTGAATCCCACTCAAGCTAAAAATATTTGAACTACTACACTGTGGCTCGGTGAGTCCGGATCTTGTACTGTAATTAGGATTAACTTCCTCTTTTGCAGAGTTGTAAAAAATAACAAATAAAAATGGGATGGCTAGCACAGTGGTATGAAGTCGGCCTGTGGATCTTGAGGTCCCTGGTTCGATTCCCACACGCGACAAATTTTCATAATTTGAAAAAGCTACCCCTGTGGCTCCTCCACCACTAACATGTTTGGGGGCCGTGATTTGACGACTGGTAACCGCACTTCACGCGCAAAATATATCACTTACCGAGATCTGCTGTAGCAGAGTGCCACACCCAGTAATGGGTAGAAGGCGTGATGATATATTTATTTATTTTATTTAAAATATGGATACAAAAAAATATAATATGCTTTGAAAAAAATCTCTAAAGTTATATATGCTACAACAATGAAATAAAAGATTTAGTAAAAAAAAATACACTTTTCGTTGGAAGTCCTAGTTTATTGTTTTTTTATTTGTATTTTTTTAGTCAAAAGTGTATTTTTATAATTATGAGTTATAATGTTAAAGGATATTTTTAACGCTAATGTCGGTGTTAGTTAAACATTTTGCAAAACTACCATATCATAATATGTAAATAATTAAATAGACTTTAATTTGATTTTTGTTTCATCATCGTTGCGTTTATAGTTTCAAAAATACATGCGCAGGGCGACGCTCCCTCCCTTTCTTATCTTTTTGTCTCATTTTCTGGGACTGCATTGTGTGGTCTTTTCTTTCATATGCAAGTGTAGACTATCGCTTTCATCTTTTCTAATCTTGTAGATTCGTTGTTAGTTTCGTTATTAGATTCGTTGTTAGGAGTAAATGTGAGTAATTTGAGATTTTTTTATGCATATGTTATGTACGTTGAGGAAGGAAAATGAATGGTAAGAGAATAGGAATGATGTGATTGAAGGTTTGTTGTGTGATAATGTTTTCGAGTGTAATAAATGAATGAGTTTATATGGAGTGATCTATAAATGTGGTTGAAGTGAGGGTGGTGTGTTTGGATGAAAATGTTTGGTGATGGCTGGTTGTTTGATGGGTGTGATGAGTGAATGTTTTATGAGTGATTTTAGGGTTCGTGCTACCCCATTTGTTGGGATATAGCGTGAAGATATGTATGTATGTATGTATGTAAGTGTTTGTAGACTAAATTAGTTTGTCTCCGTTTTGTATATTTATGTTCATTACCTACATATATTCAATCAAGTTTCAAAAGCCATTACTAAATTTATTTTCATTAATAATAAAATAAAATAAATAAAGAGAGTGAGAATAAATTGAAAATAATTTGACAGATCTTTCGAAAACTTGTTGCTATTACCAAATGGCAACAAGTTTGAGAAAGATACTGGAGAATATTTTGTAATTTATCCAACTCGCGAGTTATATTTAATTAGATTATTTTTTGACTTAGCTGTTGAGGTCGATTCATCCAACTTAAAAGATTTTGAACTGGGTCCATATCGATTGATTACTTATTAATGTATTCTTGGAAGTTGTTTCCAAAATTTGTTGGTGTATTTCTGTATCGGAAATGGAACTAAATCGATTTTTTTACACATTTTATTTGGCGCGTGACATACTATGAAGCATTTCATTGGTTTTGAGAAACCTCAAAAAATAATCAACATAATTTTTAACGTTAACACTGCATAAATAAATTAATAGCACCTACAAAACCAAATCAAAGTTTTATTTCTTAATAGCTTTATACTTAAAGAATGTTCAACACCCAAAATTACTTAAGATAATATCAAGGCATAATAACTTTGAAACCTGTTCGTATTTTATCTTCTCAATAAAGACAAAAAGTCTGCCGAAGTTATTTAAATTGATTTGGGTATCATTAATCACGGAAATTAGGGCAGATCCGGTCCTGCGTTCTGGCTGATGGCATCGCAAGCAACGCATCAAGTAGGTAGAACATGAGCGACGATGTGCAGTTGTTTTTGCGAGGACTCAGAACAGTGACGTACCCAGGAGAGAGCATGAACTTCTAGTTTTCAACATCATTATAATAATTATTAGAATTTGAGATAAGAGCAGATTAATTGTAACATAAACTAAGTTATGATTACCTTTGGTAGTCTAGTGAAAAAAGTGATCATCTCACATTTCCAGTTTTCATCATAAATCAATATGAATGATGTGACGTCATCACACATAATTTAATAGACAAGAATAAAGTAATCATTGGCCATGTGACATCGGCTTAATTGTTATTTTTATGACAAGTGCCCAAAAAGACACGTTACGTGAAAGTACAGAGTTTATATCTGCACGTGCACGTAATATTTTTGACACGTGTTTTCCTACAACTAATAATTTAGAAAATCACTAAAATATTATTAGGATTTATAAAATGTTACTGATATTATATTAGAACGATGTTTTTCCGGCCTTCCTATGGTTTGTTTATTGAGCGTTTCATTACTCTGCGTTATTTAAAAATATTTCATTAATTTCAGTATAATTTCTTTAAAAAGTCTAGATTTGAATACTACAATAAATGATTCGACTTTATCATGAACTCATCCAGAGATAATTGAAGCCGCAGGTCAAGCTACATTAGATCTATTCTTAGCAGTGACAATCAACCTGATGCTGGTACTTCTAAAACCTCCGAAATTGTTATTAATAACAATACTGTTGATAATATGAATACGGAAGAAATCAATGTTTCTGCAGACAGTACAAAAGTTTCCACTATACATTATGGCAATATAAGCAAGTGTAACAACTGTGTTAATAATATACACGAACAATAAATATTATCTGTTTCATTTACTCTTTAAATAAAATCATTTATGGGATGGCTAGCTCAGTGCTATGAAGTCGGCCTGTGGATCCTGAGGTCCCTGGTTCGATTCCCGCAGGCGACAAATTTTCATAATTTGAAAAAGCTATCCCTGTGGCTCCTCCACCATTAACATGTTTGGGGGCCGTGATTTGACGACTGGTAACCGCACTTCACGCGCAAAATATATCACTTACCGAGATCTGCTTTAGCAGAGTGCCACACCCAGTAATGGGTAGAAGGCGTGATGATATATTTATTTATTTTATATTTACCGATATATTTTTCCACCTTCGATCTTTGCAACAGTTGAAACAAAAATTGAAGTTAGTTGGTAAGTAGCTGAAATATGAATACCGCGCGAAGCCGCAAAATTTAAATTGATATCAGCTAAATTTGATTTTGACAGTTGTATAAACGAAACGCACTTGTGTTTTACGTTTACAGAAAAGCATTTCTCTCCTTTCCACCAGTAATCAAGGTAATAATAGATAATAACAAAAAAATCGCACTGTTATAAGAAAAAGTATATTTTATTCCTCGTGCGTACGGCGAAACTTTTCTGAGAAACTTTTTAGAAAGAAGAAGTTAAGAAAATTTCTTGAAAATGATAACGGCGCCTCTATTGCGAGAAAGATTTTGTGGAAAGTAACTAACTTCTTACTTGACACAGTAGTTTACTCATTTCATATCAAAGAGTAACTGACAGATTTTCAAGAAACTTTTTTGACTTCTTTCTAAAAAGTTTCTTAGAAAATTTTCCACGTGTAATCAGGATTTCAACAAATGTTAGCCTTAATTAGTTTATTTGGTATTTATATTTAATAGTAAGGAATATTGGATATCGGCCCTTCCTGTATAAATCCTAAGTCCGCCACTGGTTGATTGGCTTGGGGGAGTGAGGTATGCACTCACACACACAACCACATTCTCACTCACACAGAGGCGTAGAGTACAGAGAGGCTGTAATACATCCAGGTTGGCCATGACCTATGCGCCGGTGCCGTGTCATGATTTGAATGCAGCGAGTGTTCACTGTATGTAGGCTTCGAAAACAACAGATATTCTATCAAATTAACTAGGTTTGGGTAACTAGCGCACCACTGAAATTTAAATTGCTGATATGGTGAGATCAGGTGAAAAGCTTGTGGTTTACTAGAACTAGAAATTATTATTTTCGGGACAGTTTTTATTCGATGTAATTCAATTGTAAGAAACTAACTAAATTAGTTTTTTTTCTGGTGGAATTACTGAATATGTGTGTTAGTTTTTCTTTTGAAGTCAACCACGTTTGTCAACAATGTTCTAAATGATTAGTTTTTAGTTCATATTTCCAATTTGTTCGTAAAACTTTTGTTTTACTCGTATATTATTTATAGTAAAAGTAAAGTTAATGATTGAAAGAAATAATAATCTAAAAAATACAATTATTTATATAAAAAATAGAAACAATTGTCTTGACAACATATTTATTTCTTTACTATGAATCCGATAAAGATTGCGCAAGGCTGTTGAATCGTAATTTAATTTATAGTGAAATCCGAATTACACGGACTCTATGGAATTTCTCGTTAGAAATTGGAGTCAGCGATATTTTAAGACACAAATAGTCGTTTGTATGAAGAAAATTTCTTTCATCAATTTACAACTGCTTATTAAATAAATTCAGAACTAAACTCAAATATTTTTTTCATTATAATAGTAAAAGTACAATTTTTAGTTAATAAACTGTGAAATATTAGATACTGAAAATGGACTATACACATTTTGCAAGACTTCGTAGGAAAACAAGGAATCTGAACCACAAAAAATACGATTTGGGTTCGGATCAAGGTTCAATTTATATTTTTGGTTCGGTTTGTTGTTCCGGTTTGACTGTTTTCTAATTATTCAGTTCACCAACCATAAAATTTGGGCTGAGTTAAAGATTATTATTTTTAAATAGAAATTAGAAATGCGTACATACAGATTCAGTAATGTAATAGTAATTTTTATAACAAATGTCGAAAAAGGCTTGTTACTTGCAAATGCAGAATTTAACGTACGAGGCTTGCCGAGTGCGGAAATCTGCACGAGCATGTAACATTTTTCGGCACGTGTTATAAGTAACATTTTTCCTACAACTGTGCGATTTAGTAAATCACTAAAATATTATCAAAATTTATATAATTCTAATGATATTACACGAGAACGATGTTTTACGGCGTTGCTATGGTTTGTTTGTTGATTGCTTGCACATTGTTCTACGTTATTTCAAAATATTTCACTAACTTCAAGATAATTTCTTCAAAATCGTCTAGATTGGAATACTACAGTGAGTGATTCTTCTTTATCATAAACACCTCCAAAGATAATTGAAGCTCCAGATCATGCTATGTTGCATCTATTTTCGACAATGGCAATCAACCTGCTGCTGGTACTTCTAAAGCCTCCGAAATGGTTGTCAATAATATTACTGTTAATAATACGAACAGGTACGGAAGAAATCAATGTTTCTTTAGACAGTACAAAAGTACTATGTTAATAATATAAACAATAAATATTGTGTATTTCACTTACTCTTAAAATAAAACCATTTATTGATATATTTTACTTTGTTCGGTTCTTTTTATTAGTTGTGTACAAATTAGATATACTGCAATTTAAGGTTATGTTTATAAACGTCAAAATATACTACTGCATATTTACTAGCGCTGGTTCACTGCATCTTCTTCTTTCATAAGCGTCTGTGGCCAAAATATGAATTACGCGCTCGGCGCGAAATTTAAATCGCTCTCAAAACAACTTTTTACAGTTGCGTAATGAATTACTTTCCGCACTAGTGTTTCATTGCTTACAGAAACGCACTTGGTATGCATTTGTCTCCTTTCCATACGTAACCAAGGCAATAATAGTTACGGAATAACAAAGAAATCGCACACTTGTAGGAAAAATAAATTTTCCGGAAAGCGACAAGAAAGAGCCTACTTTCCTGACCAATGTTAGTATGAAAAGTACATTTTTACCAAAATAGTTACAACAAAAATAACAGTGTGGTAAAATACAAAACAGTCTGGCAAAGACTTTACCGAATTCATATAAAAAATGTAAACATTTTGAATTATTTATGATTAATTACTGATTAAATTAAACGGTTTAAACTTCAAACATGCATAACTCTGTGCCTAATCATCGTAGAAACTTCATTCTATGCATCCTATGCAGGGAATGAAATAAACTTTATTGCCCTGATTGTGAATCGAATCCACAATTTTTTCTTAGCTTCTTACAAAACGTCAATGATTTTTTCCACTAAAAACATTTTTTTTCTTCTCGAAGGCTGAGGGGGAACGGAAGAGGTTGATCCTAAAATCGCATGTATCCCCTTAAAGTAGACACTTTAAAATTTTTCGCCCTCGAAAATTCGTCCAATTTATCTAAAAATTCGCCAAGTTATGATGGTTTGAATATTGTGAAAATTTCGCGAATTTCAAGTGTTTCGTTTCCTTTTCGTCACCAGTGTAGGAAAAGGTTCATGTTCCGATTCTGGTTTTATTTTAAATGCCGATTCAATACGGTTTTGGTTCGTGTTTCGATTCGGTTAAAATCCTCGAGGAAAACAGTTCTATCGTGAATAATTGTCATAAATATAGTGAAATTTCTTAGTGCATGTAATTATAATAATTTACTGTTAAAATATTCATACGCCGTGTGTTGTCGAGGGTGTGTAAAATATTTATAACATTTTAGCATCATCAATTGACAAGTAATCGATGCGCTATTTTATTTTGGCCTATTTGCCAGCTTGTCTAGAGCTTGTTCTGCTAAAACGAATGTCTGTTTCCATCAGATTTCAATTTATCAAAAACATGTGAGCGCGTGACGAAGGACCGGCCTCTTGCGATCAGCGTTAACGTTTCTTGTTCGCCTGTCAATTTTTTACAGGCTAAGGACTCGGATTCCCACACTCTACGTTTTGTCCTCCTTAGAAGGTTGGCCATTTTTTATTTAATAATACCTCATAAAAGATTGTCCAACGACATTGATACTTGAAGGATCCTCGTTTACAATATTTTAAAAGCTAATATATTATTGATGTAAGTAGGTAAGGTACATCTGACCTCGCTCATAACGGCATGCAACTAATTTATCATTTACATCGCTAAAAATTTTATAACTGTAACGAAACAAGAACTGATGTACTATAGGATTTAACAGTATGGACAATTAGGTTTTAAGTGAAATAAATCCATTTAAAAACATCATAAAAAACAATCAATAAACTGGTATCAATATCTCCAACATTTTTCTAAATACACATACATACATACTTATCTTTTTATTTAGTTTTTAACTGTCTGTCCAATATACGAAACAAGTTTATTTTAACTTGAGTTAAAAAGAGAGTAAATTAGCATCAAATTTAGTTCATTTCTTGAATCTGTTTTAATTTGAAACTGAGTTATAGATAATATTAAAAACGGTGTTAGCGCTAATCCATTTAAGGAATCTGCCTCTTACAGACAGATACATAAAACGGATTAGCGCTAACACCGTTTTTAATATTATCTGTAACTCTGTTTCAAATTAAAACAGATTAACGAAATTAACTAAATTTAATCCTAATTCACTCTCTTTTTAACTCAAGTTAAAATAAACTTGTTTTGTTTATTGAAAAGAGAGTTAAAAACGAAGTAAAAAATGGTGTTAGCGCTAATCCGCTTCATGAATCTACCTGTTAGTGGTTATTTCGGGTACGTTTATTATACTCAACAAATCTAGTATGTGGAAATCGAATCATTCATTTGATTTATCCATTATTTCTTTTTTTTAAATTGTACATTTGTCAAATAATTTTCAACTTACGTAATTTTTGTTGTTATTCTACTAATCACAAAAATGTAATGGTTAGAGAATATTCCCTGGCAGAACTGACTGACATTCATCTTGCTTATGGTGCAGCAAATGATAATTCTCCGAAAACTGCAAGAATATACGAAGAATGATTTCCCCAAAGAACATGTCCAAATGTCAATTTAAAATAACAAATAGAATATTCAAGTGACTGCTTAGATTTTCACGTACTAGATTTGTAGAGTTTAATAAACATACCCAAAATAATCACCAGGAGTGTTCAGACTTCTAAAAATATAATCGATCCTATGTTATATAAAAAAGTTTATATTTTGGCCTCCTTTACTTGCCCTAAAAATTTTTAAAACGAATTTTTGAACAGCCTGTATATTATACATACATACTTACATACATATATACATATCGTCACGCTATATCCCATCAAATGGGGCAGCACGAACCCTAAAATCATTCATAAAATATTCACTCATTACATTTATTTATTTATTTATGTTACTCTGTACAACATGAATTGATTCCCAATTACAGTACAGGGTCCGGACTCACCGAGCCTCAAAGTTGTAGTAATTATAATTTATGTGGGAATCGAACTCGGGATCTCCGGATTCGAATTCCGTAACGCTACCCATCCCACCGTACCTTTTATACATTACTGGGTGTGATACTCAGCCGTTGCAGATTACAGTAGGTGACATATTTTGCGTGTGAAGTGCGATTACCAGCCGTTAAATTGAGGCCCCCAAAGATGCTAGTGTAGGGAGATCCACAGGGATAATTTTAATGTGGTGAAAATTGTTTATCAGATATGGTAATCGAACTGGGGTTCACAAATCCACAAATCAACGTAATTCCACTGAGCAACTTATCACATTACATTGTTTTAAAATCGATTAAAATTTTCAAAAAAAAACAAAAAACTGCTGTTCTCGTCTTTTCAATCTCAATGGTCGAAAAATTGAAATTTCTTTTCTCATGCAAGTTTTTTTTATCAATATTTTGCTTTTTTGATAGAAATGGTCGAAAATATTGTTTACAAACAAAGTAGCAAAGGTTTTTCTTTTTAATTAATTTAAAATGATCGATAATTCTTGTTTTCTCATATTCGTCGCATCTTCGCAATTCGAAAGAAACAATGTTAATTCTTATCTCACTATTTCTCAATGAAATCACTAAATTACTGATCAAAAATATTTCAACAAATAATATCTCACTTTATTTTACTAAATTCGTTATTACTGTTGTTATGCTACTCGTAAGCCACAGTAAATTTGAACAATAGACTTATGAAAATGACCTCCGAAATCTGTTGCATTTTTTGCTTTTAGAATTCATCATCTAATATCTTTTTAATGAATGAGAAAACTATAATTAGAAAGCATTTAATTTTGTATATATCCAAAACCATGAAATTAAAAAACAAAATTTTTAATTTTCTTTTTAATTACTGTTCATTATGTAGACAAATTAAGGAAATCAGGAAAACAAATGAAACAGATTTTTCCAGAGAAATTCAATTAGAATTTTTTTTAGTCTAAAAATAACTCTGGTCAATAAATCCGTTACTGAATATAAGACAATTTAGAGCTATCATTTATGGATTACATACATCTGCTCTGAAACGATTTAAATAAATGAATTTTTTATCAGCTGTTCTTGTGTACTAATCGATCACAAGACAAGATACCGTACTTTGAACAACGTTTGTTTTTAATCTTCTTTTAACGGATACTATTCATTATTAGTTACTTCATAATACCAGCAATTACTTGTTCACGATTTCCACCTTTTAACAGTTGCTAAATATCATTTAAATATTAGTTTTGTTCGCTTTTGTTGGACAACTTGTCCCACAAAAAATGCAATACTTCTTTTTGAATTGTTGGAACATGTTTTTAAAACATTTTTTAAATTTTAATGACTGAATGAAACTGTTAAAATTCATTTTCAAATAATTTAGTAATTATTTGGTATTAGTTCTGTAAGTATTTATTTTTAAATTGTCCTGAATATTTGACATCATATATTTTGAAAAGTTTATGTACCTATTACTATTGGTAGAAAATGTAGTTCTCGGTTACATGATTTATATCATATCATGTAATTTATTTCCTAAATTCGGTAGTAGGGTGGTGTGATTAGGGTTCGAATCCAAATATCTCTAGTTCGAATCCCACGCAAGCTAAAAATATATGGTGAAGACGGACGCTGTACAATAGGGATTAAGTTCCTGTTGTACAGAATAGCAGCATAAATAAACGGGGTAATGGGTCAGTGGTACCAAGTCGGCCTGTGGATCCATTTTCACCAATTTAAAATTACCCCTGTGGCTCCCCCTCCACTAACATCTTTGGAGGCCGTGATTTGACGGCTGGTAACCGCATTTCACGCGCAAAATATATCACTTACCAAGATCTGCTTCGACAGACTACCACACCAGCAGCATAAATAAATAGGATAATGGCTCAGTGGTAACAAGTCGGCCTGTGGATCCTAAGAACCCTGGTTCGATCCCCACAGCCGACAAAACATTTTCATCAATTTAAAATTACCCCTGTGGCTTCTCCACCACTAACATCTTTGGGGACCGTGATTTGACGACTGGCAACCGCACTTCATGCGCATAAATATATCACTTACCAAGATCTGCTTCGGTAGAATGCCACATCCAGTAAAGGGGAAAAAGGCGTGATGATATATTTATATTTATTTTATTTTATGTTGTGAATGTCAAACTTTAGTTGCATTACTATGAAATGCTGTTACTAGCCGTCAACTCACGACCTTCAAAGATTTTATTGAAGGAGCCACAGGGGTAATTTTTAAAGTGGTGTAAATTGTTTGTCGGCTGGGGAAAGCGAATCCGAGTTCTCAAATCCACAGTCGGATACTACTGCGCACCTACCCGTGAATAATAAATTATTACCTACTCACGGCCGTTGCTGCGTTGTCACAACAACGTCAATATGAGGCATATTCCATTTACCACTTGGTTCACTTAAATCAGTTCAGATAAATTAGACAACATGACTGACAAGAACTGAATTAAGCAAACGTATGCTCTAGTTGGGATGAATTAAATAAATAAATAAATATATCATCACGCCTTCTACCCATTACTGGGTGTGGCACTCTGCTGAAGCAGATCTCGGTAAGTGATATATTTTGCGCGTGAAGTGCGGTTACCAGTCGTCAAATCACGGCCCCCAAACATGTTAGTGGTGGAGGAGCCACAGGGATAGCTTTTTCAAATTATGTAAATTTGTCGCCTGTGGGAATCGAACCCGGGACCTCAGGATCCACAGGCCGACTTCATACCACTGAGCTAGCCATCCCATCAAATTAAATTAGACTACTCGTAAGAGCCAGTTTTTCAGTCACCGGTTTACTCTCGATTAGCATTAATCATGATTAAATAATAATGGAAACCATAGTTTCTATTATTATTTAATCATGATTAACATTAATCGGTGATTGAAAAATTGGCCCTAAGTAATTCTAGTATTATGGAAATAAATAAATCAGTAAATTTATTTATTTAGCTACTCTGCACAATAGAAAGTAAATCCCAATTACAGTACAGGGGCCTACAGCTTATAGTGGAATCCGAACCACTCAGACACAATCGTAGTTTTTTGATATAAGTAGAAGTCAGTGAGATTTGAACGCACGACCTCTTGCTTGCTAATTAAGAAACGAAAGTTTTACCTCGCTTTTATCCACTGAGCTACGATTGCCTGTGTAAATAAAATCTGATCCAAATGGCAAATGGAATACGCATATGATTGGCCACAATCCATGGGTAATAAACTGCATTATCTATCAAGAAACGCACATAATAAAGAATGTATTACTTAATGATCATAGAAAAACTTCATATTTTGAAATTGCTCAACTGGAGCTGTGTCGCACTCTTCAGAGTTGAGTCAAAGATGTTAACCGCGAGGCAAGGTGATATACTTATTTTAATAAATGTGATTTAAACCATGCTTAAAATGTTATTTTCGTTGTTTTTTCATTTTAACTTTTTAACAAATTCGAAGTTGCCCAAAGGGAATGCTTAAAGTTTTCCGAAAAAAATTTCATTGATAACTCACCAAACTTCATAAATAAAGTTCTTAATAGTTAAACTTTTCAGTTTATGCGCAATTTCCCGCATAAAATTCAATGTCAGCGCAAAGATAAGGAGTGTTTCAAATGAAATCGAAAGTGCTGGAATTTTAGATTCTAGATATATCATTAATTATTATAGAAATAAATCTGCATAACTTACAAGGACTTTGTAGAAAACAAAACGAACAATTGCATTCGTAGTGACATTTCACTTGTATCTTCTTCTTCTTTAACCTTTGTAAGATGAATTCTGATCTAATAACTTTGTAATCTTCGTTTCTTTACATGGTAAGAATGTTAGTAAAAGAAATATCATCTTCCACCTCGGGGAATCGTGCCATGTAAAAATTATTTATTATCTTGTAATGTCACCTTAGTACTGGTGCTGTAGATATTTAATACTTGGTTATTAATATGCGGGAAACAAGATTTTCTTTGAAATATTTATCTGATTTCATCATTACTTGTTTCATGATTTACAGTTATCAGATACAGGTGATTGTCAAAAGTCTGGCATTAAGAATATTTTGTTTGTTAATAAGAAAATGAATGGTTGGTTTTCAAATGCAGAAAATATATTTGTAATTTGGGAAAGGCAGGCAATCAGGATCAAATTCATATGGAAAAAATTAAATTTTCTTTACATCTTTTTATTTGGAACGTTTTGACCTCGAAATGAGGTCATTTTCAGCCTTACGTTTAAATTTTTTATAAGTTTAATAACATTAGTCAACAGGAATTAAAAATAGTAGCAATTTTTACTGTTCTACACTATACGTGATAAATAGTAAAAATTGTTACTATTTTTAATCACCATTTATAATAAATAGCAACTTGAACAAAAATAGATGTTTAGTTTTGTAAGTAGTATTTGACCTTAAAATTAAGGAATTTAAACAAAAAAAAATCTAGTAAATAAAGATGTGTTGATTAATGATGTGCAGACTGTTGAAAAAAAACTTGATCAAAATTTTTAAACAACAATATTTTCAGATTACTTTTTAGTGTAAATTATGTTTGATAAATGATTGTTTGAGTAGTATGATCGCTTCATAAGAAGGTGTTCGCAAATTTAAATTTCGCTGTACTATTGGCGAAAAAATACATAGTGGCTGACATCTGGTGGCAAAATTTGAAAGGTCCCTGATTGGGAAAACAAAGCGTTGTTTACATTGCAAGAGATAGGAGATTTGAACAGAAAAATGAGCAAATCTAAGAGATTTTGCTCAGTTCCTCAATGTAACAATTATATTAGCGAAAAAATATCTTTGCATTATTTTGGAGCACTAAAATGTGTTTTCTATATGTAGAAATTAATACAAAATCACTAAGATTTATAAATCACTGCAAAAGAAAAGTAGAATCGCAGTTGTAAGGAAGTAATAAGTATTCGTATACGTGTCTGTTGCTAATAGCTATATTTTAAAGTATAAACTACTTTCATTTTGATTTTTATTGTTTCGTTTTATTTGTTTCTTTGTAGATATTCATGCAGCTGACACAGAATTATTGCATTCTAATATAATAATAAAATCACCCATTACTAAGTGTGGTAGCTAGCTCAGTGGTATCAAGTCGATCTGTGGATCCTGAGAACCCTGCCCCCGGATCGCGCCATATTGAATTCTATTTCGAACAATGGAATCAAGTAAAAATTAAGATTTTCACTAATTTAGCATAAAATAATCCGTGCTTTTTGAAAACAGATAGCCCACAAATGATGTAAACTATATTTCTAGTATTTCTACTGCAAAATTATTTAGCTCAGTGGTATGAAGTCGGCCTGTGGATCCTGAGAACCCTGGTTCGATTCCTACAGGCGACAAACAATTTTCATAATTTCAAAAGCTACCCCTGTAGCTCTTCCACCACTAACATGTTTGGAGGCCGTGATTTGACGACTCGTAACCGCACTTCACGCGCAAAAATATATCACTTATCGAGATCTGCTTCGGCAGAGTGCCACACTCAGTAATGGGCAGAAGGCGCGATGATATATTTATATTTTTTTATTTTTACTAATTTGCCGATTTGAAAATTATCGCCTGAATTCTATTATAGAATTCTACATTGCCAGATCCCGCTAGTGGCTCGATTTTCCACAGGCGACAAACAATTTTCATAATTTCAAAAAACTACTGCTGTGGCTCTCCCTCCACTAACATCTTTGGGAGCCGTGATTTGACGGCTGGTAACCGCACTTCACGCGTAAAATATACCACTTACCGAGATCTGCTTCAGCAGAGTGCCACACCCAGTAATGGGCAGAAGGCATGATGATATATTTATTTATTTATGCTCCTAAAATAATATTAATAATAATATATGGGGTAGGTGGCTCAGTAGTATCGAGTCGGCCTGTGGAATTGAGAACCCGGGTTCTATTCTCACAATAATATTATCCCGGTGGCTCCCCCTCCCTTAACTTCCTTGGGAGCCGTGATTTGACGGCTGGTAATCGCACTTCACGCGTAAAATATACCATTTACCGAGCTCTGCTGCGGCAGAGTACCACACCCAGTAATGGGTAGAAGGCATGATGATATATTTATTTATTTATGCTCCTAAAATAATATTAACAATAATATATGGGGTAGGTGGCTCAGTAGTATCGAGTCGGCCTGTGGAATTGAGAAACCGGGTTCGATTCTCACAATAATACTATCCCGGTGGCTCCCCCTCCCTTAACTTCCTTGGGAGCCGTGATTTGACGACTGGTAACCGCACTTCACGCATAATATATACCACTTTCCGAGATCTGCTACGACAGAGTGTCACACCCAGTAATGGGTAGAATGCATGATGATATATTTATTTATTTATGCTCCTAAAATAATATTAACAATAATATATGGGGTAGGTGGCTCAGTAGTATCGAGTCGGCCTGTGGAATTGAGAAACCGGGTTCTATTCTCACAATAATACTATCCCGGTGGCGCCCCCTCCCTTAACTTCCTTGGAAGCCGTGATTTGTCGGCTTGTAACTGCACTTTACGCGTAAAATATATCACTTTCCGAGATCTGCTACGACAGAGTGCCACACCCAGTAATGGGTAGAATGCATGATGATATATTTATTTATTTATGCTCCTAAAATAATATTAACAATAATATATGGGGTAGGTGGCTCAGTAGTATCGAGTCGGCCTGTGGAATTAAGAACCCGGGTTCGATTCCCACATGAATACTACCCTGGTGGCTCCTCCTCCCTTAACTTCCTTGGAAGCCGTGATTTGTCGGCTGGTAACCTCACTTTACGCGTAAAATATATCACTTACCGAGATCTGCTACGACAGAGTGCCACACCCAGTAATGGGTAAAAGACGTGATGAAATATTTTTTATTTTAAATAATATTTCTTCTGAATATGCCTAAAACAAAATGATGGAAAGTTGTTACATTTAGTCTACTCTATTCGCTTTCACTTTTTAGTTACAAAATAGCTACACAGTTCTTTCTTTAAGAATAAATGAATAACAAAAATTGAATTCTAGGTTATAATGCAATATGCAGGACCTTAACAATATTTCTATTAATCGTTTACTATTAATAATGAAGTGTAATGTAAATACCGCAAAACTATTAAAATTCTATAAATATTTAATAGTCTTGTATCATCCGCGTGAAGAGAAGTCTCATGTCTCGTGCTCCGAACCACGGTACCGCATCAAACACGTGGTTCCTTGATATTATTCATACTACGGTAATATTTTCCACACGTCACGTGTCTACACTCGTGTTTGGAGTTCGTTCGCGAAAGTTCACTTTACGCTAGGAAACACAACCGTTAGCATCAGAGAACTTTTATTGTTTTAAATTATGCGTCGTGAGAAATTAAAATGTTGACAGAAAATTTAAAATAGAATAGAGCAGAGCATTTCAGAAGTTAACAGTTTTTCAGTGGAGAAATTTAAACACATGGTGTGTGCGGAAAGTTCTAAAAATTGCTTGTTTATGTGTATATGCACTTTGTTTTGATGCATGCATGTAAAAGGGTAAATTTTGGTAATTCATGATATATTTAAATGATATACGAGACTTGTATAATATCAGTAATTTTTCGTTTGATGTTTTATGTTATGTGTTGCATGCAAGAGAATTAAATAAAATTTTAATGAGACATACAGGGTGGTTAAAAAAGGGTCTAAAACTTTGAGGGTATATACAGTTTGAAGTTCTGATTTTCAATCAAAAATATTTTTTCAAAATTATCATGGTTCTTGAAGTGAACATTTTAATGCTACTTGTTGATGAGAATTAAAAAAATTCTGGTGTGGTCACCACACGACTTTCTTATACACAGCATTTTTTATATTAAAAACGCTGAATTGAACACTTATGACTTGCTCCTTGCGTTTGACAATTATTATTTGACATATAAATGTTAAACATGTTTTTTGTTTTTTGTTTCTATTGCTACTATGATTATTGAAATATATTATTAAATATATAAATTAGTTTTTCTCAAAATTAGACGCATATAAAGGAAAATTGCAAATAACATTTTATGTTGCAAATATTTTTGCTAACATCTTTTATTTGAAACTTTTTTTCGTAACTGATTCCATTTTTGAAATAAATGGAATTTATTGTTTTGTGTGTCCAGTAAACTTCCTCTTCCGGTTTTTCAATTTCATTCAAAATCAACTCAGCTCTTCGTATTTTCATGAAACTTATAATTACCAAGTTTCGTTAACAAATCTTATCTCGTTCATGAGATATTGCACGACCGGACACACATCCATCCATCCATCCACACACACAGTCATCATTGAGAAAATGATCAAAACAGATTCAGTGGACCTCAAAACATGTATTTCCGCGAAAATCTCGTCAACGATTTTTTTCACGATTCCAATACTTCCTTATACTACGTATAATGACTTAATTAATCATGCAACTAACGTCAATAACAATTAAATCTTCAAGAACCATGTCCTTAATTTTGCGAGATTTGTAAAAAAAAAATGTTTTCTTAAAACGTAATGAAAATATGACATTTTTGAACTCCATAGAAATAGTTAAAGTTCGACTTTGCTGACAAATACTTTTTCTGTCACTCGTTAAAATCATTTTGTTTCATTAGTTTACCAGCGGCAGAAAAAGTATGTTTCTACCACTAGTGAACTAATGAAACTCCTTAATTTGTAATAGTTTTGCGGTATTTACACGTCGTTATTAATTGTGAACAGTCAATAAATTAATATTCTTAAATTCCTGTTCACTGAAAAACTGTTTAACATAAATTTACACATCATAAATGCATTACTATTTGCATATTGCATTATAATCTACAATTCAATTTCGTTATTCATTTATTTTTATAGAAAGAACTATGTAGCTATTTAGTAAACTAAAAAGCGAAAGCGAATAGAATACAGACGAAATTATGAGAACTTCTCATCATTTTATTTTTATTCAGACTAAATATTATTATAGGATCATATAATTACAATATTCAGTACCGAATAAATGTTGCAAACAAGACATATTTTTTCATAAAAGGAGTCGAAAGATCCAGGGTTCTTGGATAAAAGGCTTAAAGAATTTAATAAAAATTATTTATTTTAGTTAAAGATGACGACGTTTCGAACACATGTTCGTGCTCATCCTCAGGTCAGCAAAATTAACCACAATGTGGTTATTACAGAATTAAATAAGTTACATGTTTAAAAAGAATTATGATTAAATAAATTATTTAGGAGTTTGCAATTGTGCACACCTCCGAGTCAAAACGGCGACTCAGTCGTCTGTAATAACCACATTGCATTTTGGTTAATTTTGCTGACATGAGGATGAGCACGAATATGTGTTCGAAACGTCGTCATCTTTAACTAAAATAAATAATTTTTATTAAATTCGTTAAGCCTCGTTAACCCTGAATCTTTCGACTCCTTTTATGAAATAATCTTTTACGGCTTAATATCAAAACTTTAACAAGACATATTTTTATTCAGTGTTCCGCCATATTGGATTCCTATTTGTTTTCGCTTCCTTTAGTTACAAAATAGGAATCCTGTCTAATTAATCATTCTCATTCTCTTCCTTTTCGAAATAGTCTCATAGTGTTCTTTTTTCCTACTCTTTCTAATACTTGTTCGTTGACAACTAATTTTGGGTTCGTATTTTTTATACTTTTATTTCTTACTTAATGCCAATTTGATTACAGGCTGTGTGATTAAATACCGGGTGTGTCATTAAATACCAGGTATTGTGGCATTTTAAAGGTTTTCGACCACCGCAAAAATATGTATAAATAAATATAAATAAATATATCATCACGCCTTCTACCCATTACTGGGTGTGGCACTCTGCTAAAGCAGATCTCGGTAAGTGATATATTTTGCGCGTGAAGTGCGGTTACCAGTCGTCAAATCACGGCCCCCAAACATGTTAGTGGTGGAGGAGCCACAGGGATAGCTTTTTCAAATTATGAAAATTTGTCGCCTGTGGGAATCGAACCAGGGACCTCAGGATCCACAGGCCGACTTCATACCACTGTGCTAGCCATCCCATAATGGGATGGGAAATATGTATTAAGTGTCGATATATCAATTTCATAACAAAGTCCCTAATAAATTTATCTCTCGCCTCGAAATCATATTATAATTATATTAACTGTCATTTTTTAATGTTCTATTTTGTATTAGAGGACTAAATTTCTAAGGAATTTTGTTAGGAGACTGATATATTGATCCTAAATGTTGGCTTCCTAAATTCGATGAAAACATTAATACATACAAAATTCCAAGAACTTTCTGACCTCTGCTAATATTATTCAAACCCCTGTCACTACCATCCTTGAATACTGTCTCTGCTGACGTCTACCAACTATTTCTATGTCATCCACTATAAGATCTGTAATACTATCATTCCTAGAATTGTGCAATGGACATGATGTTTTATTTATTTATTACTTAAATAGTTTCTATTTATTAACTTATTGAGTGCAAGCGAAATTTTTTATATTACTAATCCGTAAATCGTGAGAAATATTTAAATGATAAACACCTGAATAATATTTGATGTGCCCAACGTTGGTAGATGTTAAAGGATAGAGAGAGTTGATTTTAAGATTAGCTGCTGCGCAATAAATTACTCGCTAAATGTAAATTGTGTTCATGTTATGGAGATCAATATTTACATTTTTTAAGTTCCTGTAGTCTTAAATTACAAGATAAGAATAATTATTAAGATTAAGGAAGTTTACTGAGCTGTCAGCAACGAGATTTATCTTAACAACCTAATTTCAGTACAGAATATAAAATGGTTGAAATGCTGTATCTTACGGCAAAATTAAATAATTTTAATATACATTTAGAACTCGTTTATTTATTATTTAAATTTAATTGAGCCTCAGTTGCTAGTTGACAAAGGTATTGGTTGTCACAAGGTGGTCACCCATCCATTTACTATCCACTCCATGCCATGACCGTTGCCATTTATTTATTAATTTGCTATTCTGTACAATACAAATTTAATCCCAATTACAGTACTGGGGCGTCTACGGCGTATTGTTGCATCTACTGAAATACGACTCTCCGTTTATCAACGCTGAGATAGAATGACAGATTACTACTAATATATCACATCAGTGCAAAATATCTTATCAGTAAATGATAGTTAATATGATACGATAAATAATAATAAAAAAGATAAATATATCATCAGGCTTTTTACCGTATAGAGGGTAAGTGATATATTATACCAGCCGTCAAAATACGATTCCTATAGATGTTAGTAGAGAGGGAGCCACGCGGATAATTTTTAGGGTTGTTGATTTTACGAATATTCGAGACTTCGATTGTTCGGATTTATTAAACCTTCGAATTTAAATTTGAACTTTCGAATTTTGGAATATTTCGAATTTTCGAATTATTCAAATTTTTAAACTTTCGAATTTTCGAATTATTTGAAATGTTTTAACAGCTCGAAAACATGTCAATCAGACTGCAAACTGAGCATCGAGGGTTCAAATCTCGTCTTAGTCATTCTATTGCCAGATCTTAGCATCATCATAATTTTTACTAGGGACGTGTTAGATATTCTTTTTTAGGGAGTTCAATTCACTAACCATATTATAGGATCAAAAAGGCATGGTATATTAGTAAAACAACTTCAATGCATTTGTTGTACATAAATTTATGTATTATTATTTATTTATAAATAATATAAATTATAATTAAGAGAGTAGATGTCTTAATTAAAATGCCTAACCTTGCAGAGTTTCTGCAGGTTACTTCGCTGAGTTGATTATTTAATTTGTGGCCGAATTTTCGCGAATTATTTGTGAGCGTGTTTGGAAATGACTGATAGCGATAATTCAGTGGCAAAAAATTCGAAAATTCGAAGCTTCGAAAAATTCAAAAATTCAAAGACCCTAGTACTTTGAATGTGGAGAAAATTGTTTGTCGGTTGTGAGAATCAAACACAAGTTCTTAAATCCACCTACCCTATAAGTTATTATTTCGATCAGTAAAATATATTAATTTTAATACAAAAAAAAATATTACAGCATTTTATATTTATTTGTTTGTTGTTACAGTTGATAATAATTGCTTTGGTGAATTTTTCTCATTTTTCTTATAAACTGTCAACAGGATGTATCGATAATACAGTTATGTTTCATACCGACTGGTAATATCATGCTGCTTGTAGTTCTCGCCTTGTTGTCATAGTTTCTGCTGTGTAAAATCTTACACTGCTATTGGTTGGCATGAAACACTCACTTCCAAAAATTTTGTTATGTTACTGAATTTCATAAACTAGTTAAATAGTTTTATTTAATATATTCAATGTTATTGTTAATTATACGATATTTGCAGCGAAATGTTAATTCTGTTAATAACCTATACCATACAAAAATGTAATAATTATTTTTATAACCTTTTTAGGTTACCTATACTTTTGGATGAGACTGTCATAATAGAACCACCTTAATGCGATATTCATAGTCATTGCTTCTTCAAGAGCATCTAACAATAATGAATAAGTCGGTGAAGATAACTTGATCTTCATGCAGATGAACTTAATATCCGAATCATAAATAAAAATAATTAAAATGATATTATATATAAATGTATTCTGCTAACTATAATAGTTGTGTAGCAATCTAGTATTAGTTGTGCTATTGAAATACTATAGATGTCATCTTACGTAAAAGTAAGAGCAGTAATAGGATTCCGATTTCACCAGTCAGAGATTCCATCATTTCTTATACAATAGCTACGCTCAACATAAATTTTCATTTTAATAGCTTATCAAACAATGCTCGTATTTCTATCATCCAAGATCCAATAATTAAATGCTTCCTGTTATAAAAATATAAATAACTCATTTTCTTTTCTAAGTTTGTTGATTATCATTCGTATGTTTTTTACACGGTCACTCTGTTTATTAAACACGTAATTGCAGTTCATTGTAAGACGGTTATATCACGGGTGAAGGAGATATTAAGTAGGTAACTAGAGAAACATGATCACCGTGACACGACAAATTCCGGACTTATGAATTGTTAAATACCTGTATTATGCAGCTTATGCTTCGCTCTATTTTCCTTTCATTGATTTAATTAAAATCTAAACATGCGATGCTAAAACAAATTTACAAGTTTCCTTTGTAGATAATTGTTTGTTTTGTGTTGTTTCATTTAAATAGTTATTATTTAAATAACATGGTTTGTTACTTAAAATAGTATATTAAAGAAATGGTTTCATAAGGCAGTCTGTTAGTTAACGCACGAGTCCAAATTTGGAACACTCTGTTAGATTTAAAAAACTGCGACTTGTCAAAAATATAAGTTGGTGTTTTTTATCAGTAGAATGTAGTTAGAAAAGTAGGTATAAGTCAGTTGGGATGGTTTGGGCATGTAGAACGTTTGTCGAATGAGAGATTAGTGAAACAGGTATATGTTGGTGAAATTGAGGGTGAAAGATTGCGTGGACGGCCTGCGAATAAATGGATGAATATGATTGAAGGATTGTTGCGTGAACGAAAGTTTCCGAGTATGAGGAACAAACGTGCTTGTATGAAAGGAATTATGAATGTGTATGAAGCTAAAGTGGTGTGTCAGGATAGAAACGTTTGGCGAAGATTAATTGCGGAATGAATCTGATGATTTCAGAAAAGCGCAGGATTTTAGATTTTAGTTTTGTTGTTTATTAATTTCATTAGAGTGTTTACCTGCAATTGTGTGAAATTCACTTTCAAAAACAAGCGTAGGGACGACAGTCCCTTCGTTTCTTATCTTTTTTATTCGTTTTCTGATCTTACATTGAGTGTTTGACTGCAATTGTGTGAAATTCATTTTCAAAAACAAGCGTAGAGCGATACTCCCTTCCTTTCTTATCTTTTAATTCGTTTTCAGTTCTTACGTAGAGTGTTTAACTGCAATTGTATGGAATTCACTTTCAAAAACAAGCGCAGGGCGACACTCCCTTCCTTTCTTATCTTTTAATTCGTTTTCAGTTCTTACGTAGAATGTTTAACTGCAATTGTGTAAAATTCACTTTCAAAAACAAGCGCAGGGCGACGCTCACTCCCTTTCTTATATTTTGTTTCATTTTCAGTTACTGCAATGTATGGACTTTTCTTTCATATAAAAGTGCAGACTATCGCTTTCATCTTTTCTAATCTTGTAGATTCGTTGTTAGTTTCGTTATTAGATTCGTTGTTAGGAGTAAACGTGAGTAATTTGAGATGTTTTATGCATATGTTATGTACGTTGAAGAAAGAAAATGAATGATAAGTGAATAGGAATGATGTAATTGAAGGTTTGTTGTGTGATAATGATTTCGAGTGTAATAAATGAATGAGTTTATATGGAGTGATCTATGAATGTGGTTGAAGTGAGGGTGGTTTGTTTGGATGAAAATGTTTGACGAGGGCTGATTGTTTGATAAGTGTGATGAGTGAATGTTTTATGAGTGATTTTAGGGTTCGTGCTACCCCATTTGACGGGATATAGCGTGAAGATATGTATATATGTTTTTATCAGTCGTGTTGGTAGCGCTTCTCATAATACAGATAATTGAAATTTCAAATATTTTTTGTATTGTGATTGTTGATTGGCTGATTCTAGCATATTCTTTTAATAATATTTTAATACCGACAATTTACAATTTTCAAGTTATATGTCATTCATCTAACAGATTTAAAAATATTAATACCACTCCTATAAAATAAAACGCGCCAAAAACTGCGCTTATAGATCTTTATCGACTTATAAGAATACCGTAATAGAACAACATAGTATGTACATTTGTGCATTAATAACTTGATATTAATTGTATTTTTTGTAGATATAGAAACAATATTTTATTTTATTAATCGCCCGAAAGATATAAATATCAGGTCAATTCATAATACCCTAGAACAGTGATGGGCAAACTAAGGACCAGATGCGGCCCCCTGAAATGATCTATCCGGCCCGCGCGACATTATTCCCAAACTGACGAATAAAAAATATAGGCTATAAACAAAATAAATACTTTCCTCTTTTTTCTCCTCTTTGTCATTAATAGGACTTAGTATCACAAAAAACACAAGATTTTTTTAAATATATCATTTTTATTTCTTAACAAATTATATTGGCCCGCCTAAAGTTTTTTTCCTTTCCTTTGGTCCCCTCTTTAAAACGTTTGCCCATCACTGCCCTAGATACATATGGGGTAGGTGGGTCAGTGGTATCAAGTCGGCATGTGGATTCTGAGAACCCTGGCTCAATTTCTACACCCGACAAACATTTTTACCACATTAAAATTACCCCTGTGGCTCCTCCATCATTAACATCTTTGGGGGCCATGATTTGACGACTAGTAAGTGCACTTCACGTGCATGAAATATATCATCGATCGAGATCTGCTTCGACAGAATGCCACACCAAGTAATGAGTAAAAGGCGTGAAGCTATATGTATTTATTTTTATTTATTTCTAAAATGGGCGTATAATCTATTCTTAGTCTAATTTTTCGTTATCGTAAATTTGTTTTGTAGAAATTGTAAATTTAGATTAATCGTGAGAAAAAACACTTGATGAACTTTCACAAGTGTATTTAAATTCTTTATCGATTTAGACTTCTTAGGCCATTCTCTGAAGATGGCATAAGAAGCCGAAATCGATAAACAATTTGAATTTACTTGTGAAACTTACCACAAGTGTTCTTTATCTCGGTTGTTATAATATTTAATCACGTGCCTACAGTCAAATAAAATAAATTTTATTTACGAAAATGTTATTGATTCAAAACAAATGACGAGAGGAAATGACAAAAAAATCGCAACACGTCAAAGAAACCAATTTTGAATGAAAAAATAAACACTGTACCTGAGAAAACTAAACCTTTTTTTGCAATAATTTACGGAATGGAGCATTTGATTAAAATTGTGACATTTTTTATATTTATCGTTTCCAAGGTAAATAAATGTTTATGCAGTTATAAACAGTTCTCTTTCCTGTTCATTCGATGACAAATTGACAAAAGTGGCATTTCGATAATGAAGTTATATACACAAAGTGAAATTCTGATCGGTCGATTAAAGGAAATACAAATTTTAACAGAAATTAGATTCGCACTTGGATGATATTTAAGTAGATACCTGAACAATAGTCACAGTGATCTTCTAAATCAAAAATTTAAGAGTCGTCTGCAGTGACACTGTTATTTAAAGAGTCATGGGGTTGAGGCTGCCTATGACACATAACAAAATAGAAAGAAATATTATAATAAAATTAGATTTGAACCTCAGGGCCACTATAGCTTAGTTGGTTTTAAGCTTATGACCGGAGTTCATAGGTCCCAGATTCAAATCATGACGGTATCTCAATTTTTCTCTTTGTAATGTCATGGAACCACCCATAGTCCTTTTTTATTATATATATATATATATATATATATATATATATATATATATATATATATATATATATATATATATATATATATATATATATATGTTTAACTAGTTATATATTATATTCTATCTTATTACGTTTATTTCATTGTCATAATTAGGTACTATTATTTACTTTGTTAGTTTTAAGTCTTTTATATGGCTAGCACAGTGGTATGAAGTCGGCCTGTGGATCCTGAGGTCCCTGGTTTGATTCCCACAAGCGACAAATTTTCATAATTTGAAAAAAGCTATCCCTGTGGCTCCTCCACCACTAACATGTTTGGGGGCCGTGATTTGACGACTGGTAACCGCACTTCACGCGCAAAATATATCACTTACCGAGATCTGCTTTAGCAGAGTGCCACACCCAGTAATGGGTATAAGGCGTGATGATATATTTATTTATTTATTTATATTCATTACTGTTTCTTAATTATTATTATGTAACCTAATTCCTAATTCCTATTTTCACATAATTTATATTAAAATTTATAAATGTCCTCTACTTCAAACAATTTTAGTTCAAAAGTCATCTAGACTAATTTATAGTTTCCTTTAAAACCTACAATCACGTTAGTGTCCACCCAAATCATTTTTATTGCTTACAATTTTTGAAATCACTTTTCCAAATTCTAACTATTGACAGATATTACCCAGACTTAGCCAATTAATGTTCGACGTTAAATTTTGACGCGTTTAAAGAAAACAAAAACAAAGTTTTGTGCGTTTCATAACACATTTGAATATGTCACAATGATATTCAAGAACGCCTACTTATGGGGGTAAAAACCCTCTAATGGGGCGTAACTTTAAAGTTTAGCTTATTACTAATTTTAGAAGAGAAGAACACTTGATCACAAAATCTCAAACAGTTGACTTCCAAATTAAAAACTTGATTACAAAATCACAACCAGTTGACATCCAACTAAAAAATTGAATAACGAAATCTCAAACTTAACAGTTCACTTTCAACCAAATCATTTGTAAATAGTATGTCATTGTAAATATATTTATATACGAAAAAAATGCTATCTACCATTATTAAAGCCAAGAAATCCTCCATATAAATAAATAAGTAAAATACGTGTAGTGGTAACAACCGGGTTGTTTTCCCCGCATAACAGTAATTTTTCAGTGGTATGAAGTCGGCCTGTGGATCCTGAGGTCCCTGGTTCGATTCCCACAGGCGACAAATTTTCATAATTTGAAAAAGCTATCCCTGTGGCTCCTCCACCACTAACATGTTTGGGGGCCGTGATTTGACGACTGGTAACCGCACTTCACGTGCAAAATATATCACTTACCGAGATCTGCTTCAGCAGAGTGCCACACCCAGTAATGCGTAGAAGGCGTGATGATATATTTATTTATTTATATTTTTTTCAGAAATTTGTAAAAGTGATACTAAACATTTATTAAAAATACTGACTGATATTGTTCTTCACAAAAAAATGCCACCATTGCAAATTCATCCGATTCAAAATTAGTAGAAAAGTGTAAAGATAAGTTCATCAACATTTTATAAGATTGCTTCGCCCTACAAAAAAGTAATTAGTCCTCTTTCAGAGCACATCAAAATTTCTCTCTTAAAATCCCAGATCTTATTAGAGTGTAAACAAAATAATTTGACTGTTTTAGCATCTTGTTTATTTATTATTAAATTTACAGTATAAATTTAACACAATAAAAATATTTTCCTTTTATTTGTTTGAACGGTTCTCCGCTATTATTCCGTGGATAATGAACGCGTATGGCCAGTGTTTTGTTAGTGTAGTGTACTCGTATAAAGGAGCATTTACAGAAACATGTCACGTTACAGTAACTGTAAGATATCGGCAACGAAGCGTGGAGTGATTCTGCTTAGAGATTTTGATACACTTACCAAATAGAACGGTGCTACACATCTTTAACTTCATTATTTTATACTTCGCATTGCTTATTATATTATGATTTACTGGAATTTTATTTAATTGGTATTTGAATATTGTGCGCATTCAAATGTTTGTTCAGAAAGGTTACTTGGTCTGTCGTGATCTAATATAATCAAAGTTGTGTTTTTGTTCGTGCATTTAATTAAAAATGTCTGGCTTTAAATTTGAAATAGTTGATTGTTGACATTAATCATCATATAACAATAAATACAGTATTTATCTTTTGTTACTGTTACTGTACTGTAATTGGGATTAAGTTTCTGTTTTACAGAGTAGACTAAATAAATAAGTTGCATAATTTATGGATTTCAGTCATTTTTAAACTGGATCTCGTATCTTACTTTTCCTGTGTCATCTTTGGAAGATGAGAAACTCAGATTTTAAAAATAAAATGACTTTGGTACTTCGGTGTTAAGTTTTTTGTTTTTTTTTTAAATAAATTTATTTTATTCCACAAATTCTTAATTTATTCCATACATATCTAGTCAAGGAATCATTCATTAACTTAGAAATGTTTCACTATAGTTAATTGCAGACAGAATCTAATGAACAAATATGAAAAGTTAAACAAATTAATTACTTTTTTTTCACAATTTATTATATTTAAATTAAATATCTGGTGATAATTGTCTTCGAGTATTTAATTTAAATACCTATAAGTCGTGGAAAACCAAGTAATTAATTTTAAATGAAATTAAAATTTAACTTTATCTCGCGAAATAGTGATTTTATTAAAAAAAAATACTTATAAAAATTAATTATTTAATTGAGAATTTTTATTCAATAATGATATACATTAAATATATCTCTTACCGAGATCTGCTACGGCAGAGTGTCACACCCAGTGATGGATAAAAGGCGTGATGATTATCTTACAATTTTAATCAAATAATTAAAATATTACTGGCAGTACGTTGGGGTGGGTATCGTTACGGAATTCGAATCCAGAGATCCCGAGTTCGAATCCCAATCAAGCTAGAAGTACAACCACTCTGCGGTTCGGTGAGTCTGGTCCCTGTACTTTCATTGGGATTCAATTCCAGTTGTACAGAGTAACATAAAATAAAATTACCTCATTGTACGTATTAGATTTTTCTCTGAGTGTATTTAAAGTTCGACTAAATATTTTTTTAAACATGTGATATTGTTTTTGTTTATTAATACGAAAAGTAAGCGTTCTTCTAGTTTGACAAATAACTATTGTTTAATTGTTCAACTGTTCCATCAAGAATAGACTACAAATTCCCTTTCAATTATTAATGAATAAATGTTCAATAGACGTTTCAAGGATTCGTGCTTTCGCATTTGATGGAACATAGCGTGATGTTATGTAGTATTGTTAAATGACCTGGAAAGTGCTCTAGAAATGCTAAATTCTCGATCCTACTCATTGTTCGTCAACTGAACTTGGAATGTTGGAAAGAATACTAAATGAGCACCAAAACTCAGGAACTACCTTAATCAAGGCATCCCGAACATTCCACAGGTCAATTTCACCAATTCAACTAACTCAACTCACCTCGAAAACTAGCCAGCCCTTACACAACACACAAACTTCACTCAACAACACCAACATAAAAATTAAATATAAATGAGGAAACAAACATCCATAGGTAACAGATACATGTGTCTAAATGGTTATCATACTTATTTTATAAGTGAATAAATAAATATAAATAAATATATCATCACGTCTTCCACCCATTACTGGGTGTGGCACTCTGAAGTGTGGTTACCAGCCGTCAAATTACGGCCCCCATAGATGTTGGTGCTGGAGGAGCCACAGTTTTAAAATGGTGAAAATTGTTTGTTGCCTGTGGGAGTCGAATCAGGGTTCTCAGGATCCATAGGCCGACTTGATACCACTGAGTTAGCTACCCCATAAGTGAATAAAATTAAAAATAGATATATCATCACGTTTTCTGTCCATTATTGGGTGTGGCACTCTGCCGAACCAGATTTCGATAAGTGATATATTTATGCTCGTTAAATGTGGTTATCAACCGTCAAGTCATGGCCCCCAAAGATGTTAGTGGAGAGGGAACCACTGGAATAATTTTAATGTTGCGAAAATTGTTTGTCGGCGGTGGGAATCGAACCCAAGTTCTCAAATATACAGTCCGACTCGATACCACTGAGTCCTTTACCCTATAAGAGATTAAAGTAAATAAATATATCATCACGTCTTCCACCCATTACTGGGTGTGGCACTCTGCCGACGCAGATCTCGCTAAGTGATATATTTTGCACATGAAGTGCGGTTACCAGCCGTAAAATCACGGCCCTCATAGATGTTGGTGGTGGGGGAGCCATAGTTTTAAAATGGAGAAAATTGTTTGTCGCCTGTAGGAATCGAACCAGGGTTCTCAGGATCCATAGGCCGATTTGAAACCACTGAGCTAGCTACCCCATAAGTGAATAAAATGAAAAATAGATTTATCATCACGTCTTCTGTCCATTATTGAGTGTGGCACTCTGCCGAAACAAATGTCGGTAAGTGATATTTTTATGCTCTTTAAATGTGGTTACCAGCTGTCAAGTCATGGCCCCCAAAGATGTTAGTGGAGAGAGAATCACTGGGATAATTTTAATGTTGTGAAAATTGTTTGTCGGCTGTGGGAATCGAACCCAAGTTTTCAAATATACAGTCCTACGCAATACCACTGAGTCACTTACCCTATAAGAGATTAAAGTAAATAAATATATAATCACGCTTTCTACCCATTACTGGGTGTGACAGTGGCAGTGATATATTTTGCGCGTGAAGTGCAATTACCAGCCGTCGAATTATAGCCCCCTGAAGAGAGAGCCACAATACACATTAGCAAATTCAACAAACAGGCTTAATGGGAAAAATTGGAGAGGCCCAAAAAAATAATAATAAGAGAATTTAAATTGTAATGTTATTATAGGTATACCTTCTAAAATTAAAATAATGACCAGCAATTATAACATGTATCTATTACTGTAAATAAAATTATAATTAGAATTTTTAAAAAACCGTACCGTATTGTTATTATTAGAGCATCGTACGTCATACAACAATACATACCACTAGCCTAATATTTTGCTAAAAATTCCAAAAATGCAAAGTAAAAAATTTCAATATCAGATAAAAATAATACATCACGCCTTCTACCCATTACTGGGTATGGCACTCCGTCGTAGCTGATCTCGGTAAATGATATATTTTTGCTCGTGAAGTGGAGTTATCAGCCGTGAAATCACAACCCCCAAAGATGTTAGTGGAGGGAGAGCCACAGGGATAGTTTTTATGTTGTGAAAATTGTTTGTCGGCTGTGGGAATCGAACCCGAATTCTCAAAACCACATGCCGACTCGATATCACTGAACCACCTGCCCCATAAAAATAATAATAATATGAATTTAAAACAAAATAGATTAGTATTATCTGAACTATTTTGCATTGTAACCATAAGGTTCATTAAAATTTTCATTCATTTATTGAGAAAGTCTGGCTCTTCTCTTTAATTTATTGGGAGGGCTACCCTTGTGTTGACGCCGATGATAACAGAAGAATTAAATGGGCCTTTCAAGACTTTTTTGAATTTTTTATATATTAATCTACGTAATAAAATAATTATACCCAATTTTTTTATTTTTTTAAAAAACTTGTATTAAGCATGATAAAAATATTTAAACTTTCGAAACAAATTAATATGACGTAGTTGCATCTTAGCTTAAAGAGAGACAGATAAGACAGAGATAAATAACACGTAACTTGTCGTTGTCAGTAGAGTCCTCAGACAAAACATAACTAGACGGATAACATCGGCGTTTGTTGTGAGTCAGAAAGGGCTAGAATAACTGGTTGGTGAGGCGGGTGCGCGGCAAGGAGCAACTTGCATAACATCAAAGTGTACTCGCTCCTTGCCGCGCATCCGGCGCACCCAAAAGTTATTCCATTCCTCTCTGCTTCACAACACTGCATTGACTTGAATACGACATAATTCGTCTAGTATTATACGTCATTGGTAGAATCGTAGAATGCTGAATGCTTATTTCTTCTTCGTCTTCTTGAGCATCGACAAACGTTTCAAACAAAGCTCTGTGATTGGCTTAATGCAACTACGTCATTGCAATATGGCAGTGCGAACGTTTTAAATTATTTAACTTACACTTTCATATTTCAGCAATAAAGATATAATTTATGGTATGATTTTATATTGTATTAAATATGATGTATGGTCAAGAATTTATTTTAATAAATATATATTAAAAAGCTTTACCACTTGAATCCCCCACTAGGAATATGTTCAAATTGACGACCAAATAAATAAAGAAAGTTTACGAAGTTCGTTAATGATTATCAACTAGATCCGAGATGATTATCTGGATTCTACTTAACATGATCATCAAGCGTAGAGGGAATCTATGATATGATCTGCACTCTATAGAAACCGAGAATTGTATAGTAGAAAGAGACGGAATCTCCAACTCTTTTCCATCAGGTCCGAATCAAGGGGATGACAAACCGAGAAACCTCCCCAAAACTTTGTATCTGAATAGCACAAACCTTGTTCTAACTTCGCATATGAAATATTTAAAACAGTAAATAGATTATGTAGAGGTTCTATCTTTGTGTCACGCTGGATTACTTATACTGGTATGCATAGTCGTTCGCCCAGAGACGCGCTGAAGAAGTGCCCATAAGCGATACATTTGGCGAAACGCTGGCGAACCGCTGGCGAACGACTATGAATACTAGTGTTAGTCAATTGTTCATAACAAGCGAATATGAAAAGCAGAAACATTCAATATTTGTATCAGGATTACCAGGAGACCTATTCTAATTCTTGGCGACTGCTTGGCGACTAGTTTCAGTCGCCAAGTCAATGACGTCACGGAGCAATCAATGTCATAGGGATTTTAATTTCTTACGTTGGTATTAATCGGAACCACGGAGTATTTTGTGTTGGTACTTATAATTTCTGACAGCCATTTGTTGATATTTGTTTTTCTTTGTTAAACTCAAATATTTGTGTGTTATTGCTTAAACTTGACACATATCACAAATTGACGGAATGTTTAGTAATTTTCAAGCAATTAGTAATATTTTTAAAATAAATAATATAAATTTTAACAAATTATTAAATAAACATTTTTACATTAAAAATTATTATTTATATGTAAACGATGATATTGTTGTCCTAATTATCAGTAATGTACATATGCAGCTGGATTTTGTTCAATAATTGGCAGATCCTACTCGTATTTACATTTTATAATAATAATATACAGTGCACAAAAATATAAAACTTTTCTAACTTTGAAACAAATGAACCAAAAAATGCTAAGCGACTGACACCATGACACTTCGCAACAGCCTTGTGCTAGTCGCCTGCATACGCGACTCCGTAAGCGACCAGTCGCCAACAATGATGTCAGGACTGTACTTTTTAACTATACCAACAGATGGCGCCAGTATCAAAGTCGCCAACTATGACGTCAATCGGTCGCTAAATTCAGTCGCCGACGAATTAAAATAGGTCTCCGGAAACATAGTACTAACTAGCTCATCGTTCTAAAAGATTTTTTTTAAAGCAAAAAAGATTCTCTCTTATTGTTATGCTCAATTCCTCAATTAAATTGTTCATAACAAACGATACTTAGAAGTATAAACATACAAAATTTGTATCTAAGCAGTACAAACCTAGCACTAGCTTCCGCATATAAAAAGATTTAAAAAAAAAATAGATTATATAGGATCTCTCCTTTCTTTTATTGTCACGCTGGAATTCGACTTCAGGTTTTCATAACAAGTGAATATGAAAAGCACAAACTTTTAAATTTTTAATAACAAGCGAATATGAAAAGTACAAACTTTAGGAATCTAAGAATTTGAAAAGATAAATCCTAGATGTATTGGACTTACCAACAAATTCAAACCGGTGAACTTAGAAAGAAGAAAGCAGAAATTTTAATTGCTGGTCAAGTTATACGGATATACTTTTCGCAAATTGGCCAGCAAAACTTAATGAGCCGAATTAAGTATTTTTATTTAAGTAAAGAAGTTTCTCCAGACATAATAAGAAAGACAACCATATGCAACTATAAATTAATGAGAGTAAGGACATGTTTATGTTAGAGCAACTATAAACGACAAGGGCAACGATAATTGCGAAGTGACGTTAATTTAATTAACTAAATTTTTCTTCAGCTACTAAGAGATGGCGCTTATCACCGTATGACAAACTTGATACAAAGGTACACTTTTATTTGATCTCCATAAGCTTACCATTACAATCACTTGTATTTTTTTATTTTTTCTTTTATTTTGTGTTTGCTAGTATTGCTTTTTTTATTAATTTATATAAAATACATATAATACAGTTCTGTATTGTTGTTATAGTTTTAGTATTAGTTTCTTTTAAGTTGAAGGTACAAATTTAAGTATATAGTTCATAGGTTCTTTTAATAGTGCTAGTTTTTCTTGGTAGAAATTAGTCCAGTTTGTATAATATTAGTTAATTATAGTTTTGTTACCTTCTTTTTTTGTAAATATTAGTTCATATTATCAAGTTTTTATAATTACTTATTAGGTTAGTAGTAAACTATACCTTTGCCCTAGTTTCAGTTTTTGCTAATATAAGTGCATTCTTAATTAAAAATCTCAATAAATAGTTAAATATTAATTATCCTTATTTGGTAGTTGGCTCAGTGGTATCGAGTCGGTCTGTGGATTTGAGAACCCGGGTTTGATTCCCACAGCAGACGAACAATTTCCGACACATTAAAATTTCCCCTGTGGATTCTCCACTAACACCTTTGGTGGCCCATGTTTTTACGGCTGGTAGCCGCACTTCACGCGCATATATATATATATATATATATATATATATATCACTTACCGAGATCTGTTAGGGCAGAGTGCCTACACCCAATAATGGATAAATGGCGTGATGATATATTTTATTTATATGAATTAACGCATTTTGTTTTCATCGCTTCGCTATATTTATTGCTATTATCGTATGTTTACTACAATATAACCGCATCCTAAGATGCAATCATAATTGTCTAATTATTTTTTTTTAAAGAGACGATCTTAAAGTTAAAAACGAATAGTAATATAGTCTAGGTAATTTACGAAGCTAAATTGTGAACTGACCGGTCTGTCAAAAAGCAACAGTACTTTGTTAAAATTAATTAAACTTTTGAAGCTATGTGTGGAGTGATAGTAGAATAAAGATTAGATTCATAATCGTAGCTCACCCTCACCTCATCGTCATCTCACACTCAAAATAGAAGTAACTAACTCAAATTGTACAAATACTTGAATTAGTTGCCTTAGTTACTTCGACTTTGAGTGTGAGATTAGGATGAGTTACGACTATGAATTTGGCCCTTAGTCATTCTTTGCTCCTCGTTAAAATTTTGTAGAGCCGGGTCTGTGCTCCACTACAAACAAGTTTTCAAATAAAGCGGTTCCGATATTTTCGAGTCCATCATTGCGGTGGCAGCAAGGAAGTTATGAAACTAAAGCTTTAAAATAAATCCGCTGGAGAATAGAAATGACTTTGCTACTGAGCAGTTTATAATGAAAGTGTGTACAGAGAAGCAAACACAAATAGCTTCGCCTTCGTTTTTAATTTCCGCTCGTTTGCAGACTCCAATCGTTAGTCTTTTATTTAACAATGACGCGTGACGTCATGGAAAATAACTTTTGCACTGTTTTATTGACAATTTGCGAGTTCGAGTTCGCATACACGCCGCTACGCATTCCGATTCCGTTTTCTGCTGTTTGCTTGGCGAACGCAAATACTTCATGAATTATATTTCCTTCGTGACGAGACGAAACTGCCTTGCCTACCTTGAGATATTTTGTCTGAGAACGTAATTAATATTTTAAGACGCTAGATCCACCCACACTTGAGGTTATTAGCTAAGAAAATGAGGACTTAAATCGCTGAAGCCGGAACATGTTACGCAAACCTAAATTAAATGCACGAACATGTAACCGGAGATTATCTTACGTATTTTAATATAATAAATTGCTTTTCGGTTAGACTACTGTGACTTTATAGCAACAGTGATGACAGTAGGGTGGTTCACTTTAATTGTTTGCATAGATCACGTGATACAAAATCGTCGTGTTCGGGCAAATGATAAATTTAATTGATGCAAATAAGTAATTTGGTTATTGTAGGAAACAAGAAAATATTCGCAGAATTTGTTTCTCTGTTTCGATATTACGAGTAGAATAATTTAACAGGGCTGAGAGACCGACTGTTACGCGTATAAAACAATTGTTAATGAGACAATAAAATAAAACCAACTAGATGCGAACTTCTTGTAAATATAAAATATATATTTAAAACATTAAAGTACAAAAGTGATATATATTTTTATATAATTGTAAATGACTAAAGTCAGGTGAATGTTAATTAAATTTGAAAAAATTAACTTGCCTCCGCCAAGATTTGAACCTGGACCTTCCACTTGGGCCGCGAACGTCCTACCACTTATACACACCTCTGTGGTCTAAGTGGTAGGACATTAGTCATTTACAATTATATAAAAAAAATAAATATTTAACATTTGAAGTTTCTTCAATTGTGTCAATCCGTTTCGTATATCATGTGTACTGTCGAAGCAACCAATTTCGCGCATTTGATATTTACAAACAATCGACACATAGAAAAAATCGCTTGTCAGTGCCAGCATTTAGACACACCTCTGTGGTCTAAGCGGTAGGACGTTCGCAGCCCAAGTGGAAGGTCCGGGTTCAAATCCTGGCGGAGGCAAGTTGATTTTTTCAAATTTAATTTACAAAAGTTATAGATTAATATTGAAATTAAGCAAATTAGCCGAGAATGGAAATAACAACAACGTTTGAATAAAACTACTAATTAGTTACTAAATTACATGGCAAGACATCTTGCACAGACGACGAGAGCCAAACTTGTCTCGACGAAAGCCAATCTACCACTAATTAATTATTGTTGTTTCCATGGGTTGTTCTGACAAAGGGTAAGGGGCTGGTATCGTTGCGTTGGTCCAAATAAGCGTTCTAATGCATGTGATTACATAAAAAACCTAGACGGGGTAAGTTACAAAGGTTAACTCTATGTCAGACCAATACATAACTAATAATTACCCAGATATGTCATCACATACCGTATAACCAGACGCGACAATTCAGAAAAGCTATAAACTTGGTAAATAATGATCGAACATATGCACTAATAAATTTGATAAACAAAATAAACTCTGTCAAGTCAACTTTAGAAAGATACTTAAGATAACGCTTAATTAGTCCATATCTCTCGAACCTGAGTTGATAGTAAAATATCATAATTTATAAAATAAAATTATTAAATATATCATCACGCCTTCTACCCATTACTGAGTGTGGCACTCTGCTGAAGCAGATCTCGGTAAGTGATATATTTTGCGCGTGAAGTGCGGTTACCAGTCGTCAAATCACGGCCCCCAAACATGTTAGTGGTGGAGGAGCCACAGGGATAGCTTTTTCAAATTATAAACAAATAATGTATATAATAATAATAATAATAATATGGGATGGCTAGCTCAGTGGTATGAAGTCGGCCTGTGGATCCTGAGGTCCCAGGTTCGATTCCCACAGGCGACAAATTTTCATAATTTGAAAAAGCTATCCCTGTGGCTCCTCCACCACTAACATGTTTGGGGGCCGTGATTTGACGACTGGTAACCGCACTTCACGCGCAAAATATATCACTTACCGAGATCTGCTTCAGCAGAGTGCCACACCCAGTAATGGGTAGAAGGCGTGATGATATATTTATTTTATTTATTTATAATAATATATATATATTATAATATATAACATAATTTATAAACAAACCTAAATTCTGCGTCTTATTGTCCGAAGGTAACATTAAAATACTTTTTTTCAATAAATCGTCTCTAAATTCAATTAAAAATTTTATGCGAGAAGAGTGGAATAAATGGATGGCGGTGCCAAATCATGATGTCACCGCAACAGGACGTATGAACCGACCAACAATTTCAGAACTTTGCACCTGGGTGAAAAATTCATGGGCAGCTGTGAAAGAAAAGACGATTATAAAGTCATTTAAAAAATGCGGAATAAGTAATGCTATAGAGGGTACTGAAGATGACGGAGGTTTTTGAAAGAAGTGACTACAATAATTTAAACGAAAGTAATACGAACGGTGACATTAACGAGACGAGAGGTAGTACCGAGAGTGAAGATGAACTGAAAATTGCTAGTACGAGTTATGTTAACAATAAATACAAATTATGAGCCGAAAGTAACATTAATAGTTATTTATTATATAAGGGTTTTATTAGATATATAAAACACACAAGAAAAGTTTAAACACGAGACCGAAGGTGTTTTATATACCAATAAAACACAAGTGTAATATAAAATTTTATCCACAACTCATAATTATAGATATCGAAGAAGATTGGCCTAACGTTTAACGTTAATTCAGTTATATATATATAGTTTCTCAAAATACGGTAGATTATGAAGTGCTTGCTAAGTAACAAGTTGTTTACAGTGTTTTATGAGCTATATAATTCAACTGAAATCAGTGTAATAATTTCTTTATTATATATGAGTTGTGGATAAAATATATTTTTCTAAAAATCATCTTATAAATTTAAGGTGCGTCTTATCGTCTTATAGTCCGAAAAATACAGTAGGTAGGTAACAAAATATAATAATATAAATATTATATTTTTGTTGAACTAGTAATCTTATTATTTGCATATTTAACTATTATAATAATATTTTCTTGTTGTATACAAATCTAATTAAAAAAAAAGAAAAGTAAAATACAGTTATACATAAAACGTAAAATTTTGAAATGTTCCATAGATTTTATGACCACCAATTTTTATCCGAAGTGAATTCGGATTTTAGATTTCCTCCAATTTACAAGCTTACATTTCTTGGCTATTTTGATTCATCACAACAGTAAGTCATTCCCAATTACAGTACAGCTTTACGGTAGAAATTAAACCACTCGTATGCAGTTACATTTTCTATTTTTAATTTGAAATTAGCGAAGGTTAAACTCGTCAACTTTTGCTTTTGTAGTGTCAGCGCTCCTGTAGAGCTACAACCGGCCATTATTGTTATTAAATGATAAAACAAACGAAAAAATGTTTGACAGGAAATTACTGTTTAATGTAAACGCCACATCCTGTAATAAGAATAAAATTAATTCATGACGAACGGTTGCCAATAAATGTTCTATTCTTACACGTTGCTCATACAAACAATAGCATAACGTATCATAATAAGGATCATTATGTACTTGTTTTATTCGTTTCTTGTGACGTCATATTACGTGACAAAAAAACTGTGTCAAATTCCTGTTACATGCACTTGCCAATTTCTTTTTTTCTTTTTATAGAAACAAATATTCGAACAATGCCAAAACCATTTAAAAATCTAGTTCAGGTATCTATTCATAGAGCAATTATAAAAATTTATAGACCCTATATTGGTTTGTGAACTATTAATCCTTATAAACAATTTAAACCGGAACAATTGAAAATTCTATCTAAATAAGCTTGGTTTGATTGTAATTACTTTTTAACATGGGTAAAGAATAATTGTTTGGTCTACTAATTTTCTATGTTAACATTAAAATTTGTGATTATTAACAGTTTATTAGCAGAGTATTAGATGGGAAGAAAGAAAAAGAAGCGTAAAAATGTTAATTTAATGGAACAAAACGTTAATTTTTCAAAACAAAACGGTAAATTTCGTTAATTATGATACCAACGCATTCGCGTTAAATTTGATGATAATTAGTTATTTCCGGTAATGCGTTTAAACGTGGCTACAAGCCATTAAATATATTTAATAACCGAATTATGTAATCACTACTTAAGAGAAAGATATCGGTACTTTATATAATTTCAATGAACTCTTGTATTTCTTTTTTAATTTATTTAAATGTGCTAGATACATTAACTTATTTTAATATTTTCTTTATGATTTGATTATCATAAGAGATGATAGAGCGATGGATAACCCATCTGTTAAATAATTGAAAAAAATATATCGTATCAATAAAAGACAGTAGGCAGACTCAGCAAGAAGCTTCTTTAATGGCTAACTAAAGCGTGAAAATTTAAATTTTAAACGTGTTTTAAATAAACAGAAGCAAATCGAATGTTTGACAGTAATGTCAATTATTCCATAGCCACTTTGTTTTGCTTTGCTTTTGTTTATTGAAACTGTGTTTAAAATTTAACTTTTGGCGAGTGCAACTGGTCATAAAATAACAAAATAAAGAAAAATGTATGCAATTAATAAGACCAATATGTAATATCTATTTATCCTCTTGTACTACAGTTAAATTAATTCGATTTTCTAACTCCAGCATAATATAATCATGAAGGTGACAAACGAATTTCTGCATTTGATACCCAAAATTTTTCCAGTCATTTCTTATTTCTCAGTCTGTATTTATGTATCGAAAATGTCACAAACTTAGAAATGACAGGCAAGAAAATAACAAAATCTTGACCATAGGTCTCTATTTTTATTTTATAAACAAATGTGAACAAAGTAAATATAAATTTTCGTATTAGTAAGAACTGTCATACGTTTTCATTAAAATAATAAATGTGATAGAACGCGAAAAAACGTGAAACGTGTGTCTTTACTTATTAAGACATACGTTAATACCATACGCATAGGTACGAATAATATTAATAAAAAGATAGCTATATTTCATCGTATCTATGATAACCTCGTCCACATATAACGTAATCGTTTTCATACAGGGAATAGAGTTTAGTACGTCTCTACTTACCAAACCAAAATATAAATTGCTTCCTCTGAATACTATAATGAAAAAATCTAAAACCTAGATAAAATTAAAGTGTATCTTAAACCTAAATCGTATGTGAATGTACATCAATGATGCATAAAAAAAATAAATATATCATCACGTCTTCTACCCATTACTGGAGATGGTACTTTGCTGAAGCAGATCTCGGTAAGTGATATCGTCAAATTACGGCTACAAAAGATGGCAGTGGATGAAGAGCCAAAGGAGTAGTTTAAGGACCAATTTTTATATCACAGATTAATCATAATTAACATTAATTGAGAGTAAACCGACGATTGAAAAACTGGTCCTTAATATGGTAAAAATTGTTTATTGCCTGTAAGAATCGTACCCGAACTCTTAAATCTATAGGCCAATTCGATATTGTCATTTTTTGTTTATTAGACAGATACATTTATAAGGAGTTTGTTAGAAGAATGAAATATCGGTCCTTAAAACACGAAATGTTTTCTTATAAAGGCCTACTTAAATGATTTATCTCCTTAATATTTAATTTCCAACCTGAGAAAATATGGTACAAAACAAAATTTCTAGAGGAGATCTCATAGTTATAAAATATTCATCAACTAAATTTCTTTGATAAGTTTAATACGCTGCGAGCCAATTACAGAGACTTCCATAAGTGTCTCGCTGTTTTTCATTAATGATTTCCATTAGAGTGTGTCAACAGACAAAACGGCAAACAAATATAATAAAATGCGGACATTGCTACATGGCGACACAACGCAGCCAGCCAGCGCCAGCGTCGCGAAAGTGAGAACAGATTAGCGAGGAAATTAACTTACAGAGATAAGAAAAAGGACAACAACATGCCGTAACTGTACCAACATTTTGATAGTCACTTGTCGTTTCGATTGATTGAAAAAGGTTTTGTGTTTATTTCTACTGACTCGTTTATCAATGCTGGAATAAACTGGGAGAAGATAACTTATTTGTCAGATAAGTGAAAAAATATTTGCAGCCAATGTTGCGATATAGTGACAGATCACATAACTCACCTGTTAGGTAACTGGAATAAAATATATAGTATAGAAATCTTCACATACTCGTAAATTATACAAATTATGTGGTCACAAGTAATAGCACTAGATTTGGTCGTTATTTTTTTATTTTGCACGTTTGTTTGCGGCGAGAAATTTTGCATAATCTCAGTTTTCTCGAGTGATTTTGCTACAAGCAAAAAATTGAGTGCTTGAAAACAAAAATTTATCTAGGAAATATCTGTGGGGTCGCATGTTATTTGGTAAGATAATTTCCTGAGACAAATAAAAATAAATAATACCGTGTAAACTGACAGCATAAAACAATTTTATCTACGGCTAATGTATTATATGTGTATTAAATGTGTGATTTTTTGTTACAAAAAGCCACGCATAAATCCCGCAGGGAATAAAAACAAGGGAATAATAGTCATTTTGCCCTCTGTTGCACAAGTCAGAAAATATTTATGCCTGGATCAATTTCTCTGTGCAAATTAATGAAGTATAAAGACTGCTATGAAAACTAAATAAACAAAAATAAATATGCAAAAAATTTTACATTTCAAAATGATATTTCTCTATCACCATAGTTACATTACAAAATATTGCAATGGTAACGTAATTTTATTTATACACAACTCATATATAATAAAGACATTACTACACTGATTTCAGTTGAATTATATAGCTCATAAAACACTAGTGTTTTATATTCCATAAAACACTGTAAACAACGTGTTACTTAGCAAGCACTTCAGGATCTACCGTATTTTGAGAAACTATATATGACTGAATCAACGTTAAACGTTACGACCAATCTTCTTCGATACCTATAATTAAGAGTTGTGGATAAAATTTTGTATTACACTTGCGTTTCATTGGTATATAAAACACTTAAGAATATTAAACATTCGAACTTCGGTCTCGTCTTTGAATTTTTGTGAGGTTGCATGAATCTGTTATTTGTACATTATAGTGATTCAAGAGACAGCGTAAAAATGGGAGAACCAGTTGAGTTCCTTTTTATTTATGTCCAAATCATCTAGGTAGCTAGGTTTTCTTATAATATTTCACTATCAACTCAGCTTCAAAAGATATACACTAACTAAATGCTATCTTAAATATCATCTTAAAAGTTGATTTGGCAAAGTTTTTCCTATCACATTTATTACTGCATATATAATAATTTTAGTAATTCTAAGATTATTAGTTATCGAGTTTATAGTTCCTCTGAATTGTCGTGCTTTGCTTACACGAGTTGTTCTGACATATCTGGATTATTTAGTAGCTGGGTTTTATTTAACCTTTGCACTTGCAAGCATCTGGGGTTTTTATGTAAACTCATGCATAGAAACTGTTATTTTTGAGTCAACGCAACGATATCACCCTTTTACCCCTTGTCAACACGTCTCATGGAAAACAACAACATTTAGTTAGTGATTGTGTAGCTTTGATCGAATGAACGATTAATTAAACAGGTGTATAGAAGCGAATGGATGGATGTGATTGAAAATTTGTTGCGTGATGAAAAATTCCGAGTGTGAAAATAAATGAGTTTGTATAGAGAGAACGTGAATGTGGTTGAAGCGCGGATGGTGTGTCAGGGTGAGATTGTTTGACGAAGAATGATTCTTTGATAAATCTGATAAGTGGATATTCTGTGGATGTTTAAAAGGTTCGTGCTATGCCATTTGATAGGATGTAGCGCTTTTTTGTGTATGTAAATTTTATATTTTACACAATTGAATTGTGTTTTATTTATTTGATTCACCATTCGATCATTGTGTCAGCTAACTTAGTAGAACTGTCATTTATTGATACGATATATTACACTTATCTCACAAATAAGTTATTTATCTCTTTATTTCAGTAGTCAATTTTGATTAATTGCGTGATCAATTAATCTGATTCACTGTTTATTTGGAACGAATTTTAAAGAAAAGAAACCATTTAATAAAATAACAAGAATTTGATTCCCTTTTGTGGGATATTAAAAAAATATATATTACTGGGTGTGGCACTCTGCCGTAGCAGATCTCGGTTACTGATATATTATGCGTGTGAATTGCGGTTGACAGCCGTCAAATCACGGCCCCCCAAAGATGATAGTAGAGGGAGAGCCACAAGGATAGTTTTAATGTGGTGAAAATTGTTTGTCAGCTGTGGGAATCAAACATGGGTTCTCAAATCCACAGGCCGACTCGATACCACTGAACCATCTACATTTGAGATATTATAATAAATAAATAAATAATAAAATATATATATATATCATCACGCCTTTTACCCATTACTGGGTGTGGCACTCTGCCGAAGCAGATCTCAGTAAGTGATATATTTATGCGCGTGAATTGCGGTTGACAGCCGTTAAATAACAGCCCCCAAGATAGTGGAGGGGGAGCCACAGGGGTAATTTTTAAATTGGTGAAAATGTTTTGTCGGTTGTGTGGATTGAACCAGGGTCTTTTGGATCCACAGGCTGACTTGATACCACTGAGCCATTACCCCATATTATATTATATTGTTTATAATTAATGTAAGATCAAAATAAAATAAATAAATATAAATATATTTTCACGCCTTTTACCCTTTACTGGATGTGACTCTCTGTCGTAGCAGATTTCGGTTTTATGCGTATGAAATGCGGTTACAGCTCCATTAAAAAAATATATATTTTACACTCTTTTTAACCAGCAAAAAATCGTATAAATACAATAATAACCGCAGTTGGTACTATAGTTTTCGTTAAATTCGTATGTACAAATTTCAAATCATGTAGCAGCCTTAGATTATAATGTGAACTATATTTTTTTAAATATTATTATTTAGTGTATTATCAAATACACAGGATTTCAGTCAATAAATATTTTTATTCACATAACCGACAACAACAACGATCCGTTGTTAACTGCAACATCATCAGGATTAGTAATCAAAGCAGATGGTAGCGAAACGTTGATGTTGTGGGTTATGTGAATAAAAGTTATTTATTGACTGTGTAATTGAAAATACATCATATTTCCCAGTCACTTAATTTTTATATTAATTATTATTTAGGAAGTTTAGACAAGCAAAATATTACATTGAAATTTAGTAAATATATCAGTGCCTTTTCTTTAATTTATATAAAAGCTATGACGTTTCAAATCTGTGGTAACCGTACACACAACCTTAGGTTTTTATGGTGACGATTTTTTGTTTGAAAATTTGTTTTATATTATAATATTTCAGTTGGTTTATTTTTAATATCTTAATTTTATGTAACATTTTGCAACTACACAAATCTGGGACAGCTGCATAATTTAGCCAAAGTATTTTAGTTCCGATGTGTAAACCGGAATCAACTTAAACGAGTCTTAAGTAAGGAAGATAAAAAATGCAAATCGCGTCAAACGACATTTTTTTACAGTGTTTATTTGTCGTGAAATTACGGCACTCAGATATGAGTATTAGTTATGGATGAGCTGTGAACCATTTGAAGTGGCGTTGAGATAACGCTATTTTTATATAGATGTAGATATTATGGTTTTTAGATTCGCACAAAGATTTTCAGTTAATTAAATTACTGAATTTTTTTAAGATGTTTTAGATAAAATGGAAAAGTTATTAGAAAATCGATGACTGATGGTAAATAGAAGAAAATGACGACAATAATTTTGTTTTTCATATATTTAGATTATCTAATTTTAGGTTGCATCCAAAGTTACACTTTCATCATCCTAATATACGAAATCCTTAAAATGAAAACACTAAATAAATTCTTTCTGCTTCTATCCTTTCAAAAATTACATAAATTCAGTTACATTAATTAGTTTCATAGAGTATCATCCGAAGAACAATTTTAGTATAAAATATTCGTCGTAAATCTACGTTCACAGCTATTTAATTCGTAATTATGATTAAAAATTGTAATTGTCAAAAACATACGGTAGATTTATAAAATTCTAGTTTACCGACAAATTGTCTCCGTCAAAATTATAGGAAGTATTTATTTGGCATTTTTAAAGTAATCCGGCAGGTTACTTTTGTTTAATTGGCACGTTTTAGGTAACCCAGAACAGTTCCTGAACTGATCCTACTGCCCCAGTTATTTTGGTGGGTTGAACCCGTTTTCTATCTCTTTTTAATCATCTTTTGTTCCTTGTTATCCAGTTTGAATTGGTGGCATCGCAATTTGTATGTAAGCAAATGTCACCGTGCATTCAGATTTTAAATTAATCGCTAATTTTTACAACTGACACTAGATGCATCATTCATTCAATTACAGGTAATCGTAGCTCAGTGGACAAAACCGAGGTAAAACTTGCGTTTATTAATTAGCAAGAAAGAGGTCGTGCGTTCAAATCTCACTGACTTCTACTTATATCCAAATTACGATTGTGTCTGAGTGGTTCGGATTCCACTATAAGCTGTAGGTCCCCTGTACTGTAATTGGGATTTACGTCCTGTTGTGCAGAGTAACAAATAAATAAATAAATAAATAAATTTGGAAGTAAGATCAGTTCAGGGTTAAACCAGTTCCCAAACAAATACAACCGGCCCTAGATAACGATAGAGATAAAATAATATATCTATCGTGTTAATTGTAATAAAAAAGTTTTAAGTTTGCAATTTTGTCGGTATGAACCCTAGCACTATGTAATTATAATTTAATTAGTATTTTAAGTAAATACTTAACAGTTGTTTAAATCAAATTTAATTGTTAAGTGATAAATTGGGATATCGCCAGGAATTGAACCTGAGACCTATGAACTTCGGTCATATGCTTTAACAAACTAAGCTACTGTCGCCATATAATTCAAATCTAATTTTATTTCAATTTTTATCTATTTTGTTATGTGCGGTAGGCAGTCTCGATCTCATGACTTTTCCATGAATATTCTCCTTAAATAACTGTCTGCCGACCTCTGTGGCTCAGTGGTTTAGACTACTAGGCTACTGACCCAGAGGTCCCGGGTTCGATTCCCGGTCAGGGCTGGCATCAATCAGCTGACTACAGCGCAGACGTTTCCATCTTCATAATCAGCATCTGTAGCTGACTACAGCGCAGACGCTTCCATCATCATACCGGCTAGTAACCAAAGCAGTTGAAGCCGTATCACAAACAAAAAAAAATAAAATAACTGTCTCTGCAGACGACTCTCGTATCAAGTCTTGCAGCATATATTTTAAAACAAATCAGTACAATAGTTTGTAGCAAATCGATTAGAACGATTCACAAGTGGTTTACTGATTTTCTTCACGCCTTTTACTCATTACTAGATGTGGCACTCTACCGTAGCAGATCTTGGTAAGCAATATAATAATGTGCGTGAAATGCCGTTACCAGCCGTTAAATCACGGCCACCAAATATGTTAGTGTTAGGAGAGCCACAGATATAATTTGAATGTTGTGAAAAATGTTTGTCGCCTATGAAAATCGAATCCGAATTCTCAAATTAACTGTTCGATTCGATACTCCTGAACTACCTACCGCATACATACGAGGGCAGGGTGAAAAGTCCCTGAAAAATAAAACAAATGGCGCTATAATCGCAAATCTCATGTGACATTTATGATGTACCATCTTTAACTAGAACGCATTAAAATTTTCAAACTGATATGTCATTCAGTTCTGTTTTGACACCCATCGAAAGTAAGCAACCTTGAAGATTTTTGAAAACATGGAAAAAAGTGAATTTCGCGTCTTGATTAAACATTATTTCTTGCGTGGAAAAAACATTACGTAAACCAAAGCATCGCTTGTTAAACATTATGGGGACTCCTCACCATCGATTGGAACGATTCACAAGTGGTTTACTGATTTTCGTTGTGGTAGTATGACCACAAAGAACGCCGAACGTTCTGGTCGTCCAATTGAGGTTGCAACGCCAGAACTCGTCGATAAAATCCATGGTATGATATTGGACGATCGGCGAGTTAAAGTGCACGAGATTGCTAAGGCTATGAGCATCTCAACCGAACGGGTACGGAACATTTTGCATAAATTTTTGGATATGAAAAAGCTATCTGCCAGATGGGTGCCGCATTTGCTCTCTGTTGACAACAAGCGCGACCGTGCGACAAGTTCACAGGAGTGTTTAGCGATGTTCAAGCGCAATAAGAAGGACTTTTTGCGCCGTTTCGTAACCGTGGACGAAACATGGATCCATCACAACACACCAGAGATCAAAGAACAGTCGAAACAGTGGACTTGTCCTGACGAATCGAAGCCGAAAAAGGCTAAAGTGGGTTTATCGGTCAATAAAGTCATGGCGACAGTTTTTTGGGATGCACACGGTATCGTCCATATCGATTACCGGCGTATATTATGCAGAGGATGTTGGGTCGATTCGACGCCGATTTGAAGCGAAAGCGGCTGCATTTGGCAAAGAAAAAAGTGCTCTTCCATCAGGACAACGCACCGGCGCACAGGTCCGCAGTCGCAATGGCAAAATTGCATGAATTGCGCTACGAATTGGTTCGTCATCCACCATATTCTTCAGATTTGCCCCCCTGCGATTTTTATCTATTTCCAAACTTGAAGATATGACCCGGCCGAAAGAGATTTGGCTCCAACGGTGAGGTCATCGCTGAGACAAACGCCTATTTTGAAGGATTGCCAAAATTGTATTCTTTGGAAGGGATCGAAAAATTAGAAAAACGTTGAACGAAGTGTATCGAGCTACAATGAGATTATGTTGAGAAATAAAATATGTTTTGACCAAATAAATCATTTCTTGTTTCATTTTTCAGGGACTTTTCACCCTGCCCTCGTAACTGTCTCTGCAGACGACTCTTGCAGCATATATTTTAAAACAAATACAAATCCTTTAATGTCAATACAATAGTTTGTAGCAAATACTGAATAATCAATTCATCCGTTACTTATGCATGATATACTCTCTAGACGTGTATTTATCCCTTTTAATCAAGCATGACACATGCCACTATTACACTAATATGACATCTTAACTTCAGGTATAAATTTATACATTTAAAGCGAAACTAGGAAGTTAATTAAACTGTTATTCAAATCAACTTGTCGCGCTCCTTCTTAGTTAGGATAGTAAATATAAAGTGTTAATAAGTTCGCGACTTGCGAACTGCTATATTATCTCACTTTTTTATTTTAAATAAACAAGAGCTATTTATATAATTTTTAATTAGAAACGTTGTCAGCTGACTTTAGTAATGATGCTACTGAATCATTTTCTTCTGAAGATACAAGACAAGAAAAATCATCTTTTGCGATGAGAATACGATGCAACGAGACGATAAATGCTTAAAAGAAAATGAGAATTCTTGAACATTTGCATGTTTAGCTAATTCTCTCAATAGATTGAGATGAGAAATGTCAGACACGAAACGAAAATTGGCTCTCTCGGCTCTTCTCGTGTCGCAACTTTGCTAGGCTGTGAAGATCTTGTGTTTGATTCCAGTTCAGAAATCACTCTTGAAACTCATCCTAAAAATCTGTAAAGTTGATACGTGTTTCAGTGGTTAGTGACGGCACTTCAGATATTGGATACGTTTACACAGTACACCTATATTACATCTGACCTCAGGTATATTAGGAATAAGCTAGTGAAAAAACGCACATGTTTACACCTTGTTATAGAGTAGATGACTCAGTGGTATCGAGTCGGCCTGTGAATTTGATAACTCGGGTTCGATTCCCACAGCCGACAACCAATTTTCACCACATTAAAATCTATTCCTGTAGCTCTCTCTCTACTAACTTCTTTGGGGGTCGTAATTTGACGTCTGGTAACTGTACTTCACGCGCAAAATATATCACTTACCGAGATCTACATTCAAAACTATTCCTGTGACCCCTTTTCCACTTACGTCCTTGGAGGCCGTGATTTGACGACTGGCAAAATATATCACTTACTGAGATCTGCTACAGCGGAGTGCCACATTTAATAATAGGTAGAAGGCGTGATGATATATTTATTTATTTATTTTGTGTACACAGAGCAAACATTTGAAGTAAACCAAATAAATATATAGAATTAACGAATGGACACAGGCTTAAGTTCTCAAAATTATTTTATTGAAGAATTTTTATGGCCAACTTCAATCAAACGTACAATGTTGTTACTAGTGTCGTTGATTTCCACCAAAGTTTGAATTTCGTCAGAAAAACTTCGAAGCTTCGAATTTTCGAATTTTTTGAAGCTTCGAATTTACGAATTTTCGAATTTTTTGCCACTGAATTAACGCCATCTGTCATCTCTAAACACGCTCACGCATAATTCGCGAAAAGTCGGTCACGAATTAAATAATAAACTCGGCGAAGAATCCTGTAAAAACTCTATAAGTTTAGGCGTCTTAATTAAGACTTCTATTCTCTTACTGCCCATCTAAATGCTATGGACTTTTATTAAAACGTTTTAAAATGACAATAAAAATTATACAAAAACGTCTTAATTAAAATTTTTTCGACAGTGTAGCGAAATTTTAAGTCTAAGTTGAATTAATTTGGCATATTATAATTATTATTTACGAATTAATACAAAACTCTGCAAATGAGTTTATTCTGAAAATAATTCATATCAACATGCCGTGTTCACGTTAGGATCCAGATTCACAATTCGAATAATTCGAAAATTCGTAAAATCGGAATATTCAAAAATTCGAAAATTCGGAATATTCAAAAGTTCGAATCTAAATTCGCTGGTTCAATAAATCCGAACAATCGAAATCTCGAATATTCGAAAAATCAACAACCCTAGTTGATACTAAATGTATGAACATTGTACGTTGCGTCTCCCATATTTTTCTGTCAAAAAATTAACTTTAAAAATTGTTTCGTTTGATAAATAAAGTTAAAACGAAATAATTATTCGTGGCAGACATGTTGAAATGAAAATAAAATTTAATTGAATTACAATAAAAAGTTACAAAGAATCTAACTACATGTCATCGAAGAGTCGAATTGCGACTCCAGTTTTTTCATCTGTGGGGGAGGAGCTGATATAACGTCTGGTAAATGCACTTCCCTCGAAAATTTATCACTTACCGAGATCTGTTACGGCAGAGTGCTACACTTACTAATGGTAAAAGGCGGAATGATATATATTTTACTTCTTTTAAACGTAAAATTTAAGTTGTGTAACAAATTCAGCAATACCTTTAATTTTAAAGAAAAGATAAGTTTAAAAGTTTCATAATTTTGATTGTTCATAATTTGTGTTTTATTTAAATCTATTCAAATGAAATTAGTAGGAAGTTAAACAATTCTTCAATTACAGCATGATTAACTAAGTTTTCCTTTTACGTTAGTTTAGTCAGTGGCGTACCTAGGAAGGGGAGACGGGTGCGGTCCGCACATATTTTGGGGCGGCATTTTTTATATTTAGTTGCAAAAACAACTTGTTCACTTTATAAGTTTACTATTCGATTTCTACGAATTATGAATTACTATATGATTTCCAATATTTTTCTTCATCGTCAAGTCAGTGTAGGGTTGAAAATATTATCTCGAAAAATTCCTTTATTACTGCCTAATATAAATATGCCATCCAATGGTAAAAAAGTTCCCCACCTATAGTTTGTCTCAATTACAATTATTTATTTATGTTTATTAATTTAATGGGGTAATGGTTCAATGGCTTCGAGTTGGCATGTGGATCCTGAGGACCCGGGTTCGATTCCCACACCCGACAAACAATTTTCACCAAATTAAAATTACCCATGTGGCTCTCCCACCACTAACATCCTTTGGGGGCCGTGATTTGACGGCTGGGAACCGCACTTCAGGTACATAAATATATCACTTACCGAGATCTGCTTTGGCACAGTGTCACACCCAGTAATGGGTAAAAGTCGTGATGATATATTTATTTTATATTTATTTTTTAATTCATAAAAACCACCATTTGATTGACTTAGAAAGGGCGGCTAATTGGAGACCGCCCTGGGCGGCAAAAGTTCTAGGTACGCCACTGAGTTTAGTTTGCCATTTATTAATTCTTAATGATCTTTCAACCCACTGTAATATAATTAAATGGTTTCAACACACATGAAATAATAAATGAATCAATGAAGGACTCCAGCTCCAGAATACGTAACTTTTCTTGCAACTTTCATTCATAAATATTAAATACGTGGCTATTGATTCCCTGGGTAAAAATAGAATTTAATCAATTCATTAAAATTTTCATTATTTTATATTATGGGATGGCTAGCTCAGTGGTATGAAGTCGGCCTGTGGATCCTGAGGTCCCTGGTTCGATTCCCACAGGCGACAAATTTTCATAATTTGAAAAAGCTACCCCTGTGGCTCCTCCACCACTAACATGTTTGGGGGCCGTGATTTGACGACTGGTAACCGCACTTCACGCGCAAAATATATCACTTACCGAGATCTGCTTCAGCAGAGTGCCACACCCAGTAATGGGTAGAAGGCGTAATGATATATTTATTTATTATTTAAAGATAATACATCATTGTTTTGTGTTAATATAGCTATGTACAATTGTAATTTAAATTCATTTAAATATGATATGTAGATGAAATCTGACAACATTGTAATTATTAGTACTGGATTCTGTGCAACTAGATATCGTTGATAAACCAAAAATAATAATTTTGATTAATTTTTATTCAGTGTTCCGAGAATTAATTAATTTTTATATTACAATCCCTAAATCCAGAATATACAATTATATCTATAAATTACTAAAAATTGTAAAACATATTTTTTCAAATAACCGAGATAAATAAATCCTTTTTTCACGACTCTCTCACAATGGGAGAAGCTGAACAAAGTTTGTCGTAGATGGCAGCAACAGCTTAACGCACTTCAAATGTGTGGAATTTGGAAATATGAGTATATGAAGACTTTTTAAAATTTTGCTAAGTAATTTATTTATTTATTTATTTATTTATGTTACTCTGTACGACAGGAATTGATTCCCAATTACAGTACAGGATCCGCATTCACCGAGCCGCAGAGTGGTTGTAATTATAATTTCTAGCTTGAGTGGGAATCGAACTCAGGATCTCCGGATTCGAATTCCGTAACGCTACAAGAAAGCATTTTTACACGAGTGTTAGTTGTCATAGATTTGTCACATAAACACGATACAGAAACATAATCACAATAACTGACATGTATAAATATGGATTTCTGAAATATTTTAGTAGTTGTTAAAGTTATGTTAAGTTGACTTAGTTTATTACATAATTTTGGGAAAGTGTATTAGGCATATGGCGCTAAAGTTGCTATAGGTCACCGCCTTCATCTCTCATTGAGGGAAGAAAGTAATACTTTTCATCCCTAGAGAAGAAAGTAAATTTTTCTTTCCCCGTGGAAGAAAACTAAAGCCATAACAATGACAACGAGAGAAAAACAGTATCACTTGACTTCTAGGTAATATTTATAAAAAAAAAATATAAATCTTATCTAAGTTTCTGATTAATTTTTGAAAATTTTAATTTCTGATAGTGATAGTCATAGTAGTGAAAAAATTATACGAGGGCAGGGTGAAAAGTCCCTGAAAAATGAAACAAGAAATGATTTATTTGGTCAAAATATATTTTATTTCTCAATATAATCTCCTTGTGAGCTACTTCGTCCAACGTTTTTCTAATTTTTCGATCCCGTCCAAATAATACAATTTTGGCAATCCTTCAAAATAGGCGTTTGGCCTCATCATTGGAGCCAAATCTCTTTCCGCCGAGCCATTTCTTCAAGTTTGAAAATAGATAAAAATCGCAGGGGGCTAAATCTGGAGAATATAGTGGATGACGAACCAATTCGTAACGCAATTCGTGCAATTTTGCCATTGCGACTGTGGACCTGTGCGCCGGTGCGTTGCCTGAAAATGCGGCACCCATCTGGCAGATAGCTTTCTCATATCCAAAAATTTATGCAAAATGGTACCTGTTCGGTTGAGATGCTCATAGTCTCAGCTAGCTCATGTACTTTAACTCGCCGATCGTCCAATATCATACCATGGATTTTATCGACGATTTCTGGCGTTGTAACCTCAATTAGACATCCAGAACGTTCGGCGTCCTTTGTGGTCATACTACCACAACGAAAATCAGTAAACCATTTGTAAACCAATTTTAATGCGTTCTAGTTAAAGATGATACATCACAAATGTCACATGAAATTTGCGATTTTGGCGCCATTTGTTTTATTTTTCAGGGACTTTTCACCCTGCCCTCGTATGTATGCGGTAAGTAGCTCAGGAATATCGAATCGAACTGTTAATTTGAGAATTCGGATTCGATTTTCATAGCCGACAAATATTTTTCACCACATTCAAATTATATCTTTACCTCTCCTACCACTAACATATTTGGGGGCCGTGTTTTAACGGCTGGTAACTGCACTTCACGCACATTATTATATTGCTTACCAAGATCTGCAACGGTAGAGTGCCACATCTAGTAATGAGTAAAAGGCGTGAAGAAAGTGTTATTCTTTCTCCATGTGCTTTTTGTTAATTTTAATTATAATATTTGGTAAGTACTAAGCAGATTTTTTGAAATGTAAATCGTTCTCATTTTCTGTATGGCTTCAATAATGTACCTACTACATTTAGTAATATTCAAATACATTTTTACATATTATTGTTGAAAATTATGAATGTGGATGAAGCGAGAGAATTGTTCGAAGAAAAGAATGTTTGACAAAGATTAATAGTAGAGCGATTTTTTCTAAATATTCAGTGAATGTTTCAACAGTCCATGCATCATCGATGGGCACAGCGTGATTGTTGAAAATAATGATATTGTAAAGTGCTTTTGAGTTATCAGGGGTTACTAATAATGAGAATATTCCCTTCATATTTTTTGAAAATTAATTTATCTTTGTAATGCGAAGGCCACGGTTGACTAACTATAAAAAGAAATTTAATTGATGCCTCTTTTTGTACAGAGCTTTGTGTGTGCACTTTTATACTTTCATTGTTCAAGCTAATTAAAATTAAGCGTTAATCAATAAATCCTATAATATTGTTCTATGACGTAAACATGATCAAACATTGCACAGTCTGAAAATAGCAAAAACCTTTTTTGTTTGCCGTTAGCTAGAGCTTGAGCTTAGAGGAACTGATGTTGCATTATAGTAAAATAACAACTTCATTGTAACAATATGAGCTATCTCATTATTGTATGTTGCTTTAGATAAAAGCTTGGCTTCGTGTAATTTGACACTCGTGGACACATGGCCTTTCGTGTGAATGCGAAAACTTTAGGTTTTCAAATATAGGGCATTAACTTATAAAAGTGACAGTTATTAGTTGATTTACCAAGAATTCTAGAAACTTTCCGTGTTCACAAAATCGACAGTGCCTTTGTGTCAGATTACACAGCCCCAAACACTTAAGACATCGGTGGAAATGGGTTCCAGATGTGGGTAGTTTTACCCAGAGGATGTCAAGTGTTTGGGATAGTCAAGTCAGTCAGAAACAGCGACTCTACGGGTAAAGATGTGCGAACATCTTTACAAGATGCGATGGCGGGAATTCACCTAAGTTTTATTTTAATTACTTAATTCATAATACATAAGCCAAACTGTTTTCACACATATTAGTTCCATCAAGTGTTTTATATTTTATCCTCATTCATTTTTCAATATTTTATATGTCTAAATATCAATGTGCGTTTTATTAACCCTTTCAATTAACTAAGTATTCATAAGTTCTCAATAAAGTGATTTGTGTATTCTAACTGGCGACGATTTGCCAGTCCATAGTTTTAGTTCATAACCAGAAGGGAATTTACACACAACAAGTAAGTAACATTCACATCTAATTGATAATTATTATCATATTTTAACTTATTCGCTCTGTACGCTCAACGAGCTCGTGTTACATCATAAACAGTTGCTAATAAATAAAATATAAATATATCATCACGCTTTCTACCCATTACTGGGTGTGAAATTCTGCTGTAACAGATCTCGGTAAGTAATATATTTTTATGCGAGAAGTGCTGTTATCAGCCGTCAAATCACAGCCTCCAAAGAAGTTAGTGGAGGGGGAGTCACACGGATAATTTTAAATTGATGAAAATGTTTGTCGGTTGTGGGTATCGAACCAGGGTTCTTGGGATCCACAGGCCGACTCGATACCATTGATCCACTACCCCATTAAAAAACATAAATACTTACAAATAAATAAAATTTAAATATATCATCACGCCTTCTACCCATTACTGGGCGGGGTATTTGCATTGTGGTGAAAATTGTTTGTTGTCTTTGGGAATCGAATCCAGGTTGTCAAATTCACAGACCGACTCGAAACCACTGTGCCATTACCCCATAAATAAAATTAATAAATAAATATATCATCATGCCTTTTACCCATTACTGGATGTGGCACTCTTCCGAAGCAGATCTTGGTAATTAATATATTTATGCGCGTGAAGTGCGGTTACCAGCCGTCAAAACACGGCCCCCAAAGATGTTAGTGGTGGGAGAGTCACACGGATAATTTTAAATTGGTGAAAATGTTTGTCGGTTGTGGGTATCAAACCAGGGTTCTTAGGATCCACAGGCCGACTCGATACCATTGATCCACTACCCCATTAAAATACATAAACAGTTACAAATAACTAAAATATGAATATATCGTCACGGCTTCTACCCATTACTGGGTGTGGCATTCTGCTTTAACAGATCTTGATAAGTGATATATTTTTATGCGAGAAGTGCGGTTACCAGTCGTCAAATCATGGCCTCCAAAGATGTTAGTGGAGAGGGAGCCACAGGGGTATTTGCAATGTGGTGAAAATTGTTTGTTGGTTTTGGGAATCGAATCCAGGTTCTCAAATTCACAGACCAACTCGATACCACTGAGCTACCTACCTTATATAAAACCGTTACCATGTATTTAATTTTTATTACTCGTATATTCAATAGGACATAAATCACAAAAAGGATATGCATCGCAAACATTCGTACCGTGGGCGGGATTCAAATCAACAATGTATATTAGCAATGATCAAACAGCTATTGCGTTTACCACTGATCTCCTGTGACCGGTAGTTGCATCAACAAAATTAATATTTTAAATTATGTTTAAATAAATAATGGTAAATCGAAGTTAAATGTCATGTGGTATATTGCCGTCAAACATTTGTTTCGATATTATACATTAAAGGCATCACATTTATTAGCCCGAATATAACTTGGAATGACAGCCGTTGAAAGAAGAAATGTTTCTTTATTATAAATTAAATACACTTTTGGTTTTATGTTCTGTTTTATTTTAATTTTAAATCTATGTTTCGGTGTATCTACTGAACATACATCTTCTTCAAGATTACAAACATAAATTAACAAGTAACTAAGAAACATATGTACTGTTCTTCTAATTTCAATTGCTTTTTTAAATAATTAAAACTTATTCCTTTTGTTCAAAATACATATTACAATTACATTAAACCTTGTTTAAAATTATAATATGTTCAGTATCCATCAAACTGCCTACTAGATAATAATCATAATAGTTCATTTTTTGTTTGTTAAATAAATACTTAACAATTGATGAAATTAATTAAATTATAGAGATTATTTTTTGACGTTTCTCAAAACCTATGAAATGCTTCATTGTATGTCACGTGTTAGCGCTTTAACCTATCCTGTCATTATTATACTGAGAATAAAGCTCTTGTGATTATTTCCGGGAATAATCTCTGTAGATGCTTTTTTGTTTGTGACAAATGATAGGTAGTTGTCAAATAATTATTTAAAACTGTAAACGCGTCAAGTAAAATGTGTGAAAAAAATCGATTTAGTTCCATTTCAGATACAGAAATACATCAACAAATTTTGGAAACAGCTATCCTGAAAAGTACTGCACTGATTCGATTCAAATTTGGTATCGGCGTAGATGAGAACTAATCTTAACATAAAGGTATAATAAAGCTTCAGTCCGACATCTTGAAACAAAATGGCTGTTAGTTATCCTGAAAAATACTGTACTGATTCGATTCAAATTTGGTATAGGCATAGACGAGAATCAATCTTAACATATAGACATAATAAACTTCCAATCCGCTATCTTCCTGAACGGAGTTCGAGTTTGCGATCTCCGTTTAGTTAAGCACTAAACTATCGCGAAATGTCAAATGCTGCATATCAGTATACTATTTATGTACAATAAAAGCCTATTTAAAAAAAAAATGTAGATTAATATTTCAAACATTTTTTCTGGACCTTGCAGTATTTAAAAATTATAATGGCGGAATTCATAAACAGGGACAATCGCTACAAGTGTGTGGACTAAATTTGGAAAATCCATGCCTCTCACATGGACAGTTGTATGTGGTATTCTCACGCGTCGAAAAACCTTCAGATTTATTCGTGTACGTCCCAAAGAGAAAAAAAATTGTGTATTCAAAAGCACTTCAATACACATAATTAAACACAAACACTTTCTTTCTTTGAGTTGCGTTGCAACTCATGCCGGGTACTCGCAATAAATTGTAGACCACGCGATCGAAGTCGCGGGTAATAGCTAGTCATTTATAAACAAAACCAAATTCTGAATTGTTCCGCCGTCCTACAACTGTTAAACATTTTGTGTTATATTTAATGTAAAATTTAGTTAAAAATATTCGCTATTAATTGTAGAATTTAGTAAGTTAAATATAAAACAAAAGACAAAATGTCTATTGCGATGTGGAATTGAGTCTTAATAAATAAGAAAAAATAGGAAAAAAACTATCCACTATTTCCTAGTTGATCTAGTTGGATAAATGATCGCACCATACTGATTATTTTTATTATTTTTAAACGATTTTTTGTGACATTTTGTCATAGATTAGTATAACTGCATTAAATACACAAAATATCTAGGCAACGCACAAAATGAATCACAAATCACTGTTATGTATTCTATCAAAACAATTCCTTCATTGTAAATGTCAACTATTTTTATAAAGAAATTATGTAAAGGAAAGCCGAAACAGAAAATAGTATAAATCACCTCTGTGGAATTACGAGACAAGTGATGGAAATTTTTTTTCCTATTTTTTCTTATTTATTAAGACTCAATTCCACATCGCAATAGACATTTTGTCTTTTGTTTTATTTCAATAGCTGTCAAGCAGTTTGCGATTTTGTCGGTAGATGGCACCACGAGTGGCTCCATAGCTCTCATGTCATGTTACCGTTGTAGATAGGTTAACATCAGTCAGTTCAGCTAAGTCGGTATCACAATCCACTAGTTCCTAGTTGATCTAGTTGGATATATGATCGCACCATACTGATGAGTCCGGAAGGATGAAACGCGTCTATGGTTAAAGCTGAACTGACCAGCCGTTTGTTGATGACCTGAGAAGTTGATGCAAACGTGCTGTAAAACCTCTGTGGAATTACGAGACAAGTGATGGAAAATTTTTTCCTATTTTTTCTTATTTATTAAGTTGAATATCTTTTATGGCCAGCTGCACCGCTGTACTTAAATTTAAACTTATTCTTAAATGAACAATATCGTATCGAGGTGAATTGTGAATTAAGTAACTTAACACTGCTGTCAAACATTTGATTAGAAATTTAAGCAATCCTTAAAAATGAAGCGAAAGCGATGCAATTGGTTATTAGACTATAACGGAAAAATAGTTCCGAGCAAAACGATGTGATTTTGAGCTTAGAGGAAATGAGTGTAGCTCAATTACCTTTCCTGAAAACAACAACAAGGTTGTAATAGGTCCATGTGTGAATGAGTGAAAAACTTGGTTAGTTTCGTAGCGCGTGATGGGATCACATTAGTTCAGGGATTTTCGTTTCGGCGCTAAAAGGATCTGAGACTCACTTGTCAATTGATTCTGGTTCTTTCAATCGTCCTTTCAGGACTACAAGGACTTACAGGTTTCCGACTGCCAATGTTAATACAGCGAACAAGCAAGGAATATCAAACAATCCTACGTTATCCTATATTCACGGATGCACGATTGCAGAACTGATATTTTCATAAGAAATTCAATTTTGGTGAAGAATCACTCATGTCAATATGACGGAACATGCAATATTTCCTTGTGACTGCAAAATGAAACAACAGGAGTACGGATTTCATTCTTATAAGATTTTTATTCTTCTTCTTAAATGTTTTTTTTGTTGTTGCCAATATATCATACAAAGAAAAATAAAACAACGCTAGGAACTTAATATATACTTAAAGTAGTATACAACAATTGCGAATAAAGAAAAATAGCAAAAACAGTTCAACTATAATTACACAGGAGCTTTTTATTTTTCCAGATAAAATTTACCTAGTAATGCGACAATAATAACTGTTTTAATAAAATCATGTCACTGTAGGTGGAGTAATTTAATTTTTAAACATTTTTTGAGTTAAATTACTGTCAGGTAACAAGGTTGAATTATTAAACTTAAATTTATTCGAAGAATATAAAATGCTCAAATGTAATTCGGCGAAATAATTGAACGACATTAAAATAAAATAATTCAAGTAACATTAGATTTTATGTTAAGAGAAAGGTAAATAGGGTTTATCATTTGCAAAAAGTTACCTTCCTAATAATCCGCAGTCTAAGTGACGAAATAGTTTTTTTTTGCCTATAGCTTACTTCGTATTAAGGGATTATACTATCCAGGCGCACTGAAAAGTAGTTCTTTTTTGGAAATTATTTTCTCGATTACTAATCAATAGATTAAAATGAAATTTTTAGACTTTATTATACATGTATTAAAGTATATAAAAATATTATTTATTTAAATTTACGATACAAAATGGCGTCCTGGTAACTTGAACAAATGTTTTTTTTAGGGGGAAATCGGCGTGCACTATATCAGCCTCCGTACACCACCTAGAGCAAAAAAAATAATTTTTTCTTTAATCTACATTAGTTTTTCTTTGGAAGTACCTAAGATTATAATTTCATTTTAAAAATCCACAAATTGGCATCAATTTTCATTTCTTTTCTCATTTTTTGGCAAAAAATTGAACTTAAATTGTTTATTGCAAATGTAATTATTCATCATTCTTAAAAATCGTGTGTACTTCGATTGATTCTCTAGTTAAGAAGCTACAGTTAAAATTTCAAGTAAATCCGATAAAAATTGAGCGAGCTACGCTGCACGCCAATTTGAAAAACTTAGTTTCGAGAAAAACGCGTTTTCTATATTAAATATTCAAAATATAGGGATACTATATTTTTTTTACCTTTACTCTGCTATCCCAGCACCATACTGCCCTTCCAAGAATGCATTTCGGTCCTCAGCCTCTTTTCTAAGCGACGTAAGAACTTCCCGAGCGTTTTGCCGATGATTCGATGCAGAGCGGTCTTTTAAAACGTATCAGAGCGCTTAAAGACGTCTCAAAAAATAAGCTATAAAAATTGTTTTTCATAGCGCGTCTCCCAAAATACTTTTTTAATATTATTTTCAATGGGGTGGCTAGCTCAGTGGTATGAAGTCGGCCTGTGGATCCTGAGAACCTTGGTTCGATTCCCACAGGCGACAAACATTTTTCATAATTTCAAAAAGCTACCCCTGTGGCTCCTTCACCACTAACATCTTTGGTAGCCGTGGTTGGACGACTGGTAACCGCATTTCACGCGCAAAATATATTACTTACCGTGATCTGCTTCGGCCGAGTGCCACACCCAGTAATGGGTACAAGGCGTGGTGATATATATTTTTTATTTTTTTATATTTTCAAATAGTTTATGCATCATTTAAGCCAACAAAAAAAAATATTAAAAAAAAATGCTGGGTAGTATAACTCCTTAAAGTAAAATTATCGAAATTAAAAACTGCATCTAATACGTCTATTATTATTATGTTTGCATATTGACTATGAAAGTCATCATTTATTTAACTAAAAATCGTACTGAAAAAAAAACTAAGTCCTATTAAATCTTGTTTTGGTTTCATTTAACTTTTTTTTATTATTTTTATTTATTCACTGCTGTACATAAAAAAACTATATATATATTGTTAAATTAATATATTTCTTTCACGAGATATACGATACATGAAATAAAATTGATAATTTGTGGCTGTTTAAAAATTAAAATAAATGTATTCTACTCTAACAGATCTCGATAAGAGATATTTACACGCTGCAGTAGAATTACCAGCCGTCATATCACGGCTCTCAAAGTTGTTGGTGGAGGGAGAGCCAAAGGAGTAATTTTAATATGATGAAAACTGTTTTTCGGCTTTAAGAATCTAATCGGTTCCCAATACATATTGACATGAAAAATAAATATAATAATTTGACAGACGTGTCAGTACAAAAGTGTCATCAGTTTTGAAGTCTAAATATAAGATGAAGAGTCTTTTCAACAAGACAACGATTATTCGCGTGAATGCCGCTATCATTCACCCGCGGTCACGCATTGTCGGGACGCACCTTTAGACAGATTTATCCAACAAACAATTTAGCCAAACATTCCTATATGGAACACTGGATCAGTACTTTCACCTCGTTGATATTCATTATTCATTTCTGTTAGTTATTCTTCTGATCTTATCTTCCAAAATAATTCGTTCACGCAACAAACCGTTAATCATCCAACCACTTACGCATCAATCGCTCACGTTGACCTTCATTTCACCTAGATACATAGTTAATTGATATCTGCCACTAATTCTTAATTAAATTTGCACTGATTTATTTATTTATTTATGCTAGTCTGTACAACAGGAACTTAATCCCTATTATAGTACAGGATCCGGGCTTGCCTATTCGCAGTGTGGAAGTTCATATACTTTTAACTTGATTGGCATTTGAACTCGGGATCTTTGGATTCAAATTCCGTAATGTTAACCACGCCACCATACTGCTGGGCATTAGCTGATAATAGTAAGACCTCGATTGTAGTATCTTGTTTCGTTTTTCGAACCATATTTTAATTTTAAACTAAATCCAAGTACCGAAAATTTTAATAATACTTTTATTCTATTTAGCATGAAGCGCATAAAATCATGTGACTAACAGAAATGAACAATTTGTTTGACCTAAGAAGGTACATTACTTCAAGCTGAATCTTACTCAGTAAATTTAGTATATACGAGCCCGTTCCCACTTCAGTTGGCTCGAGTCTAATTTTTTCGTTAAAAATTTAAATAATACTAAAAACCCAGGTATCTTACATTTACTAAATTCTACAATTAATTTTCAACATTTTAAACTAAATTTAACATTAAATATACGTTAAACACAAAATGTATAGCAGTATAAGTGTCATTTTTTTTTCTTCACATAAACTAAATCAGCACACAAGTGAACTATCATGATTATTATCTTGTGGGCAGTTTGGCGGATGAAATTGAAATTAATTATTATTTAAAACAAACTTTATTATTATACTGTTTTTTAATAAAACTATATTTTTTTAGTTAAAACAGAAATGTTTACTTCCTCTTTCAATGACTGTCATTTCTAGATGTATGTATCGATTGACTTAAAATTTTATCTGTGTATTAACAACATACGTAGTATATGTCTCATTGAAATTTCATTTCATTTTCTTGCATACTACACGAGAAATAAAACTGTAAAATATAACATCAAACGAAAAAATAAAATTGGGCCAACTGAAGTGGGACCGGGCTCGTAATGTAAGTAAAATAAGTGAAGTTAGCCAGTCGAACAAAATTACAAATAAGTGATCTGTTGCAGTATATTATAATGAAAGATAAACGGTTCTTATGGAGCACAGCCTGCTGTATCATAATTGCATGTATTTAGCCACCATCTTGAACCCTGGTATATCACGTGATCGCTTGTTTTATTTCCAATCAGTAGCAATACTTAAAATTAAAAATGAATCACGCATTTTATCCATTACTGGTCATCCGAATCAATAGGATTAAATTCAAGCATATTTTTAGTTCATCAATTCTCAAAACGATGATCTATAGACCGTAATTGTTTGGGAACTTTAGGTTCAGCCCTGAATTGATCTAGAACCAACTCGCGTTACTTCCAAATAAATTATGTATCTAGTGTCAGTTGTAAAAATGTGCGATTAATTTAAAATCTGGCTGCACGTTTCAGTACAAATAAATGATGCATCTCGTGTCAGTTGTAAAAATTAGCGATAAATTTAAAATCCGAATGGATCTGCTTAAATACAAATTGCGATTTCATCAATTAAAAACTGATAACAAGATACACAAGTTAATTAGAAAAAGATAGAAATCAGGTTCAACCTGTCAACCCACCAAAATAGCTGGGGCAGTAGGATCAGTTCAGGAACTGTTCTGGGTTACCTAAAACTTGCCAATTAATTAAAAGTAACCTACCGGGTTACTTTAAAAATGCCAAATAAATACGGCTTTAGTTACCTACTATACCTAACAGCTTTTCTGAAAACTCGCGATAGAGGTATATTTGCAAATGTCAATTCGAATTAAATTTAAACAAAATACATACTAATATACTCCATTTCCTGTATAGCTGTATTCCATTTGTCACTTGGTTCACTTAAATCAGTTCAGATAAATTTGACACATGATTAAATGAACTGAATTAAACAAATTGATGTACTTCTGGGGGTAAATTACTTCAAAGTAAATTATAATCTATAATTCTAGTAGTAGAAATAAAGTCAGCGAAGTAATCCAGCGAAATTAATAAGTAATCTAGTTCAGTAAATGTAAGTTAGATCTGATCCAAATGGCAAATGGAATAAGCCTTATGAAAACGATTACGTCACATTCGGTATCCATGTGATTCAAGATTTTGTACTTAAAACGTTTACATTGGTATTGGATTGACATTTTTAAAATATAACCTAAAATTTAAATATCAGATTAAAATATTTATTACTTTATAAAATTTAATTAGTTTATAATGAAACCAAATTCTGCATATATTAAATAAAATCAAATATGAATTTATCTTAACGCACGAAAAATATTACCTACCTTATTGAAATATGTAGTTTTGTAAAATAAAACTCAAAGGAATATACATTTTTATTTGTATTATTATTATTTATAAATAAATACTATTTGAAAATATAAAATACAATGCACATTACCTCTTGTACTACAGTTAAATTAATTAAAGATGCTCGATTCTCTAACTCCAGCGCGAAATAATCATGAAGATGACAAACGCATTTCTGCATTTGATTACCCAAAATTTTTCAAGCCATTTCTCATTTCTCAGTCTGTATTTATGTATAAAAAATGTCACAAACTTAGAAATGACAGGCGAGAAAATAACAAAATCTTGACCATAGGTCTCTATTTTGTGAAATGTGAACAAAGTAAATATAAATTTTCGTATTAGTATGAACTGTCATACGTTTTCATTAAAATAATAACTGTGATAGAACGTGAAAAAACGTGAAACGTGTGTCTTAACTTATTCAGACATACGTTATGTAATTCGCATAGGTACGAATAATATTATTAAAAAAAGATAGCTATATTTCATCGTATCGATAGCCGTATTCCATTTGCCACTTGGATCAGATCTAACTTGCATTTACTGAACCAGATCACTTATTTATTTCGCTGGTTTACTTCACTGACTTCATTTCCAGTACTACAATTACAGATTCTAATTTTCTTTGAAGTAATTCATCCCAATAAGTGCATCATTTTGCTTAATTCAGTTCATTTAGTCATGTATCGAATTTATCTGAACAAAGTGGTAAATGGAATACAGCTTATGATAACCTCGTTCACATATGACGTCATCGTTTTCATACAGGGAATGGAGTATACTGATCAAAACCAATCAATAAGTAAATGACGAATACGTTTAAAATTTAAAGAGATTAAAATTTTAATGAAGTAGATTGAATGAAGATATAATTCCATACTCGGCGCGCAAAGACTGGGTATATTAGGATTATGTGCGGTTAACTAAGCGCTGTGCTCATGGCAAATATGCAAGAACTTTAAACCTCAGCAAAGTTTAAAAGTGTGATGCGATAAGTAGATCCCGCTTTTGCGTTGCGATAACATCATTCAATTTGCCGGGAAGTAATCGACTTGGCCACAATATTTAAGCCCGATTTCGGTCCGTAATCTTTCCATAATAATTTCGTCACTTCCCATTCGTAATACAGAAACTTTCTTCCAGATTCTATTTAAATTTCGTTCGTTTTTAATAGACTTGTTCAGTTCTAATTTAATTGCACTGCGCTTAACGACTTCTATAAGAAGAAAGAGAAATTGTTGAAGAGGATTTTATTTCTGCTTTACTAAACTTCTTAGTAACGTTATATTTATGTTTGGTCTTTTGAGCTCTTGCACGAAAATTTGTAGACTATTTTCTAGACTCTCATAATGATATTTTATTATTGTACAACAAACAAACCGAAGCTTATGAGTGCTTGAAAGGATTTAGTCTGTTCGTTTTTGTTTGTATTCTTCAGTCTAACATTATTAAAGTATGAGTAGCAAAATACATATTGCTAACATTTTCAACATGAGGAAAATGTTCAACTAAATATAAATAAATAAATATATCATCACGCCTTCTACCCATTACTGGGTGTGGCACTCTGCCGAAGCAGATCTCGGTAAGTGATATATTTTGCGCGTGAAGTGCGGTTACCAGTCGTCAAATCACGGCTCCCAAAGATGTTAGTGGTGGAGGAGCCACAGGGATAGCTTTTGAAATTATGAAAATTGTTTGTCGCCTGTGGGAATCGAACCAGGGCTCTCAGGCTCCACAGGCCGACTTCATACCACTGAGCTAGCCACCCCATTTCAACTAAATATAATTAGTAAAAATATTATTAAGTCGAGATTTAAAAAAAAAAAATAGTATATTACGTACCATGAACTGTAAGTGACAGTTTTTAGGTCAAGAATGTAGTTTGGGAAATCGAGGCCCGTAGGGTCGAGATTTCCTAAATATTCGCAACCTAAAAAAATCACTTGCAGATTGAGGTTAGTAAGCTATTTTTTACAATACTTGTACAAATAGAAGGAAAAGAAAAATAGGTTTCAAAATTGACAGCTGTCAAATTGTAGTCATAAACTGAACCTTGATATGTATTATTTGCTTACTGTTCACAGTAAGTAAATAATTAAGTCCTAATATAACCATGGAAACCACTATGCAATAAAAGTTGCACTTACGGCCAGTTTTTCAATCTCTAGTTTACTCTCGGTTAATGTTAATCATGATTAAATAATAATGAAAACCATAGTTTCCATTATTATTTAATCATGATTAACATTAATCAGTGATTGAAAAACTGGCCCTTACTGTGTTTAAATTTTGTCATTAATACGTAACTTACAGTAGAAGTATTTTAAAAGACTATATTAAAGAACAAGTTTTATAAGACTATTAAAGATATCGACTTGAAATTTTGTATACTTATTTATTAAGGTTTAAAGTTTACATTTTAATTAATTATTTTTTTTATTAAAAAGCAAAATGGCGGCCCTCCTAATGAAACAGTATAGATGTGCCGTATGGAAAAAAACGAATTGGACCTCGTAAAATTTTGGCAAAAATATCCATCTGCAAGCCCGATTTGGTACACGTTTGAAAATAGGACGACCAGGGTTGAGAAATTTAAATCAAGTGATTTTTTTTAAATCATTGATTTAAGTCAAGATAAATTAAATTTAATAATTTAAACATAAATGAATAATTTTTATTATTGTATATGTATTTATTAAATTAAAAATACAAAAAAATCACAGTAAAAAAATAAAAACATGTTTTAATAAATCATAAATATTTGAATATGAAAATATAACAATTCAAATAACAAAAAAATAAATAAAGTAGAAACGTTTTTCATTTAGTGGCACATTATTATTAAAATGTTTAAATAAAAAGACCAGTTTTCTAGCATTTTCAGTTCCTAGTCTGTTTCTCAATTTTGAATGCACAAGTCCAAATAATGAAAAAACTCGCCCAACTCAAGCTGAAGACTAAGTGGCGCATAAAATTGATTTTATAATTTTCAATATTATATCTTTATTTGGTCCTAATTCATCTTTTTGGGACATCCACCATTCAACACTTAAAACGTTGTTCAGAATTTCTTTTGAAAACATAATATTTAAAAATTTAATTCAAAATACCTGTTTTTACGCACTTAAAAAAATAAAAATCTAATTCAAATAAAATAAATCTGATTTAAATAAAAAAAATCAATTTTTTTGATTATTTTTTTAAATCACGATTTTTATCCATCCTGAGGACGACCGATTTTCGTCATTTTTTATATTGAAAAAAGTGTTCTCAAATATATACTATTACGAATTTCGGATTTGCGATACATTTTTTTCCGAATAATCTTGCAAAAGCTTTTATATTACTTTTCAGTCAAAACAAATATTTTAAAAAGTGCCACGACACATTGTTTATTATTAAAATAGTAAATCAACAATTGTAAGAAATTAGTTTTAATGTTAAAGTAGGTTTTTAAGTGTAAATAATTCAATAACAAACATGATTTACTAATAAATTACACAATTAAAATCTGAACAAATATTTGGTCAGATTTTTGGCTGAGAAACAGCTGTACAAATACACGCATATACATTTTCTTTCATAATGAATGGATTCGAATGTATCGTTCAGAAAATCGGTCAAGGCGTTGGCGTGCATGTTATTGTCTAATTACAAATTCAACCCGTACTTTAAACAGTAAAAACTACACAAAAATCATTACTACACCGACAGAAATACTGCTTTTTACTATCATTAACATCAAATTACTTACATTCCCATTAAATTTCGTTAGTTTAATTTAGTTTATCCGTCTTGCGATTGAAATTCATTGGAGCTTAAGAACAAAACTTATTATTATTGTATTGAACACATTTCGAAATAGCAACTGATTCCACATCTCGGCTGCGTAATTCGATTAAACAGCGACTGATTACGTAAAAGCCCACAGACAAATTGAATTTCTTTGATAGTGAGATCAAAATGAAGGAAATGCGAAGTGATGCTGCAGTGGAAGATATAATTTGAGTGTTTTTGCTATGCACGAACTAAGAAAGTAACTGGAAGATGTTTCGTGTGGCTAGCCTAGTGTGGCAGCAATGAAAGCTGAACTCGGAGAGTAGAGTAAAAGTTGTCAAAAAATGAAACAAGGTGTAATTTATTCATGAATTATTTTCATTGTCGTGTTCTTCCTTTCTACAAATATTTACGTGATTTTATTTCAATCGTAAAATAAATAAATAAATATATCATCACGCCTTCTACCCATTACTGGGTGTGGCACTCTGCCGAAGCAGATCTCGGTAAGTGATATATTTTGCGCGTGAAGTGCGGTTACCAGTCGTCAAATCACGGCTCCCAAAGATGTTAGTGGTGGAGGAGCCACAGGGGTAGCTTTTGAATTTATGAAAATTGTTTGTCGTCTGTGGGAATCGAACCAAGGTTCTCAGGATCCACAGGCCGATATCATACCACTGAGCTAGCCACCCCATTTCAATCGTAATCTGAATAATTACTATGCTGCATTCTCGATCATTTTCTCGATTTTATTTTTCGGAGTAATCTTTTTCTTTAATTGTAACTTTCCCACATGATTATTTTCTGAATGCCTAGTTCCAGAATTTCCGATTTTCCGAATGCTTGTTTTCCGTATACTAGTTTCTTGTAGGTTATTTCTCGATTGATAATTTTCCCATGAGGTAATGGCTCAGTGGTATCATTCGGCCTACGGATCATAAGAACCCTGGTTCGATCCCCACAACCGACTAACATTTTCACCAATTTAAAATTATCCCTGTGGCTCCCCCAGCACTAACATATTTGGGGGCCAGGATTTGACGTCTGGTAACCGCACTTCACGCGCATAAATATATTACTTACCGGGATCTGCTTTGGTAATGATATATTTATTTATTTTTAAATATAATTTTCCCAAATAACAATTTTGCATCTGAATACTTATATATAATAGCAACAATCTACAATTGTTAACTTTCTGGCGTCAAATAAGACTACATTTTTTTTAATCGTTTAAAAATATAAATATTGTCCTATCCTTAGAAATAACATGTTTGTGCCACTGGCTTGATAAATTACAATGATGTTTAATAATATTTATTAATATATCAAACCAGTGCCATAAAAAATGCTATCTCTAAGAAATGTGAAATTATATTTACGGATTTCAAAAATTTATTTTTTTTTCAAACCTCTAAAAAAGTCATTTCAGAAATGCATAGAAACAGTTAAACTTTGACTTTTCTGACAAATATTTTTTCTGACGCTCGTTAAAATCAAGGAGTTTCATTGGTTCACCAGCACATAAAAAGGTCTTAAGTTTCTGCCACTCACGAGCATTATCATCGACATATAAATAATTTATACTTTTTATTTTTTGCAACAATTTTGAAACAATCTGTACATTATATTATTACTAATAATAACTGTATTGTAAGTGTATGTATGATTTTGTTTATTTATAAATATGGTCACCAAACATCATTTTGATCTGATTGAAATCATCAAGGTTCAAGGATTATATTTAGAAAGTATGTAAGCTATAGAGGCGATTTTCAGAAGATGAAAATAGATAAACTAGTTGTGGCATGCTAGTTTTTATAAACCGTTGATGTAACCACGTGTTTCTTAATAATTCATTAATAATATAATATTTGACATGAAGGTAAAATATTGTTAAAACTTAAAATAAAAAAATAAATATATCATTAGATTCAAGCATATTTTTACTTCATTGACTCTCAAAGAGATGGGTTTCAACTTAAATGATCGCTGCGGTGTCTATATCATCGGAAATAATCAAAATATTTATAAATAAATCTGATTCCGATTTAGGAGGATGTACGTATGTGTGTTATTCGCTCGGTTGCTCAGTTACTCGATTACTCGGTTGTCCGCTTTTTTTGTAATTCAAACTCCTGCAGTTTTCAACGCATTTCATCTAATTTATTTAACAGGTCAAGGTCGACCTGTAGATTATCGAAACATTTTATTTTTAGTAGAAATAATTTTTGAAAAAGCAATGAGCGTTCGTCGGGATTTGAACCCAGAACCTTTAATTCGCATGGTGACTGCTCTAACCAATTGAGCTACAAACACTAGGCGAATACTCATGCTTTCTCGTGCAATAGTTGAAGCAGTCATCATGCGAATGAAAGGTTCTGGGTTCAAATCCCGGCGAACGCTCATTGCTTTTTCAAAAATTATTTCTAATAATTACCAACAGACAAATTGTCAATCAACAAATTCTTATAATTTTATTTTTAGCGAAAAAAATTGTTATTTCTACAATACCCAAAAAGATTTACTATTCAGCCAATCGAAGAGATTAAGAATGGATACTTCCATCACTTGTTATATTGAAGTCAACGAGATTTGAACTTTTGTTTGTAAGGCGATTGTTTTGTTCACGGAATCGCAACGGCCTGGTAATCGTATTTAAATGTCTATTATTTTATCCATAAATAAGATAAATAAAATTTTGATACTGGAAAGAGGATTTAAATTGATGGAAAATCATTCTGTCAGAATGCCAGAAAAGTTTTTGAATTCCATTTCAAATTATTCTTTCCAAACGGATATCTAATAACAATAGAATACATTTTTGAATACATTGATTTGAACCTAAATTAAAAAGTTTGTAGAATTCATCCGATAAATCGTTATAAATTGCATATGCCTTTCTCTATCCACTTTACACGTAAATGACGTTGAACTGAATCCCCGAGGCTATGAAACAAACGAAAAAAACTAAAAAACAAAACAAGAACCAGCATCGCAAGTCGCATCCGATAGGCAAAAACATTCGCAGCCGCCTCGATACGAAAATAAAGCACTATTCACTTGTTTTACGTGCAAGAAACAGTAGAAACTGAGTTCGTGAGCACAGGCTTCTATTTAGATCTGAATTTCTCTGTCGCGAACTACATAAGCAAATTGTAGCTTTGTTTGAAGCGAGTGCGAGTGGTTATTACCTAAGGTAATTTGTGGAAAATAATACTTTTGTTGTTGACATTACTTGCGGCTGAATTTAATCCTTGTAATTACGGATCTGTCATTTCAAACATTTGTAATTCCTGGTAAGGATGTGTTTTTTTGTTCCAATACTTGACTTTCTTTCTGCACTCTTTTCCGTTATATTAAATCATTGGTTTCCTGTTCTGCAATATACTAATTGTTTTAATATATTTTCATTACATGAACGTTTGTTTTAGATATTTTCATATTTCTAATGATCTCTGATTTTCTTTTATTTATTTATTTGTTACTCTGTACAACAGGAAGTAAATCACAATTACAGTACAGGAGACCTACAGCTTATAGTTAAAGAGCTAGGGTGCAAAATGATGTCTCATTTTTTCCAGTGACAAGTAGTTTTTTAAATAGATTATGTCATGATAAACATGAAAAAAAGAAAATTAGATTTGAGAACGGATGGCAACTAGGGTCATTGATTTCCACCGAATATTTGAACGTTCGAACATTCGAATGTTTTGAACTTCGTCAGAAAAACTTCGAAGCTTCGAATTTTCGAATTTTTTGAAGCTTCGAATTTACGAATTTTCGATTTTTTTGAAACTTCGAATTTACGTATTTTCGAGTTTTTCAAAGCATCAAATTCTTGAATTTTTGTCTCTGAATTAACGCCATCTGTCATCTCCAAACATGCTCACGCATAATTCGCGAAAAGTCGGCCACGAATTAAATAATAAACTCGGCGAAGTATCCTGCAAAAACTCTGCAAGTTTATGCGTCTTAATTAAGACATCTATTCTCTTACCGCCCATCTAAATGCTACGGACTTTTAGTAAAACGTTTTAAAATGAGAATAAAAATGATACAAAAACGTCTTAAAACGTTTTTGATAGTGTAGCGAAATTTTAAGTCTAAATTGAATTAATTTGGCAAATAATAATAATTAATAATAATTACTTATGAATTAATACAAAACTCTGCAAATGAGTTTATTCTGAAAATAATTCATATGAACATGCCGTGTTCACATTAGGAGCCAGATTCACAATTCGAATAATTCAAAAATTCGGAATATTCAAAAATTCGAAAGTTCGAATCTAAATTCGAAGATTCAATAAATCCGAACATTCGAAGTCTCGAATATTCGAAAAATCAACAACCCTAATGGCAACTATAGACGGCGTCGATGTGAATGCGCCGATTTTAAAGGTGGTTGTTGATCCCTACCCCAGTCCACTTTCAGAGCTTCTGTCACCAATGAGCAACCAGCAATAATTTCTGTCATTTTTTGTCATGTATTCATCGTGAACAAATAGTAATATGTCACACGACACCATAAAAATTGCCTACTTTGACCGGTTTTGTCGCGCATACGTCACCGGCCAAAACTTCTGTCTACCATTATTACTACTTAATTATACCAAAGTCTATAATTTAAACTGACAATTAGCTTGTAAAAAATATGTCAATAACCACCCTTAAAATTGACGCATTCACATCGACGCCATCTATAGTTGCCACCAGTTCCCAAATCTAATTTTCTCTTTTTCATGTTTTCATGACAATCTATTTAAAAACCATTTCAGTCACTGGAAAAAATGAGACATCATTTTGCACCCTAGCTCTCGGGATTCGAACCACTCAGACACAACCGTATTTTTTTATATAAGTAGAAGTTAGTGAGATTTGTACGCACAACTTCTTGCTTGCTAATTAAGAAACGCAAGTTTTACCTCGCCTTTGTCCACTGAGCTATGATTGCATGTTTTTGTTATTGTTAAGGAAATGATGTATGATTAGGGATAAATTTAGAACTCTCTATTTTCATAATAAATGAACGGATGTACAACAATTGACCTTGATATAATTATTAAATGTAATGAAAACTTTTTAAAAAAGAAAATAAATGATCAGTCTTTTCACTCCAGTTTTCATGTAACAAAAATTCAATACATCGACACATTTTTCACATGTGGTGTACGTGCGGTTATCAATCAAACAGCCTTTGACATCCACTCATGAAAGAAATATCAGACTGCATACCTCTGGCCCTGGATATTTCAAAACAGAAAACTCAAATTTAAAATTTACACAGAAATAAAGAATTGTGTAATTAATTTAGTATATTTCTTCAAATTGCCTCTTTGTTATGTTATAGTTAAATTTTTGAAGGTTTTTATAGCAGAGGTGTTGAAGATCAACAAGAGTTTTCAAGTTAAATTATTACCGGAGTTATTGTTTGATGTTTGAACCGACGTGTTGATTAAATGTAAAATTGTCATTCTGTAAATTTTAACAGCAGTTTTGATACTTGAAGAGAGACATAAAGAAAATTCAAATAACTGGTACAATTTTAGTAACATTGTTTAATGTAAAGCTATTCAATTGTTTTGTCAATTAATAATTCATGTCATACAGATATTGTTCTTTCGCAGGCAGAAGATTTCACTAAATTGCTTCATTGCCTTTATTTCCCATACTAGAATTATAGATTGTAATTTACTTTGAAATAATTCACCAAAATAAGTGCATCAGTTTGCTTAATTCAGTTCATTTAGTCATCTGTCGAATTTATCTCAACTGATTTATGTGAACCAAGTGGCAAATGAAATACATATATTAATACCCGATTTTATAAAGAACCGAATAAATTTACTTGGTTAGTAAATATATTTAAAAAAAAATAAAAAATATATCATCACGCCTTCTACCCATTACTGGGTGTGGCACTCTGCTGAAGCAGATCTCGGTAAGTGATATATTTTGCGCGTGAAGTGCGGTTACTAGTCGTCAAATCACGGCCCCCAAACATGTTAGTGGTGGAGGAGCCACAGGGATAGCTTTTTCAAATTATGAAAATTTGTCGCCTGTGGGAATCGAACCAGGGACCTCAGGATCCACAGGCCGGCTTCATACCACTGAGCTAGCCATCCCATCATATATTTAAATTAAAAAATTCGAATCAATTTGATTTATTTTATGGCATATATAATATTACAGTTAAAAGTTCAACTGTCAATAGTATAAATAAATTTTATTTACATTAGAAGTAAATTAATTTGTGGTTTATAAAACCGGGCCTAATACTATTAAAAATAATCACAAAATTAATAATAATTTTAAACATGGAGCATGTTAAGCTAAAAAGCAGTTTTACTGTCTTAGCTAGATTATATTTATTATGAAACTCTGATAACTACTATTGTCTATTATGAATGTATTATTAATAGCTAAGTAGTAATAAAACAGTTTATAAAAAGTAAAATATCTGTTTTATGTAAATGTCACAAATTGTTTATCTGTTTTGATGTTTTGGAAATCACCTTTGTTGTCTGTGGCTCACCTAGGGATGGTGTGATACTACTGATATGATACCGGTATCGATTTTTTCGTTTTGATACCGGTTATTTTGGTATTCGATACTTCGCTTTTGATGTTTTACCCATATCAGTACCTCTTTTATTTCGATACTAAAGTATTGCAAACTATTTCTAATCTAATGTCATTTTGCAATAAATTCATGAAAAGTTCATATTATGCTGGTTTTTTAAATTTTAATAAAACATGGCCATGTGTTCGACGAACGGTAGAACTAGTAGAATTAAATAAAGATAGTCGATAAACATTATAACAAATATTAGGTATTATTTTAATATTATAATACTGTTGAAAAAATAGATTTTTTTTGTATAATAAAAGTTTATTTTGGTATTTTTTTACTTTTATCTAATATCAAACCAATAATTATTAGCCAAACTGTTGAAAGACTAGTAAAAAATCATACAATTGAATAAGAAATGAAAATTTGTTACCTATATAATTTTTATAGTATAAATTCAACATTTCATATAAATACCTAATGTATATAGAAAATTACCAGATTTTATAAAAATAATCATTCGATACCAATACTAGTATCGATACTTTCATTTGATACCGATTCCGATACCAGTATCGATACTTTACTTGTGAATACTCCTTCGATATTTTAGAGGTATCGCAACATCCCTAGGCTCACCATGGGCGTCCACAGACATTTTTCCAGGGGGGGAGCGAGTTAGAAAAAATTCTCAGATATACATAAATTACTAAAATATTTTTTTTTTTACATAACATAAATACAAATACACATAACAAATGGATAAAAAAATATTTAAATTTGTAAAATAAATTACTAGTCTTTGTCGTCTGGGTTTGAATTGAAGAGGTAGGACAATTTTCGAATAACTATCCCATAAATTGACACCATTTCTTCAATAAATTCCGATTTAGCAGTTTTACAGTTTTTATTTTCTAATATTTTTAGGGCATAAAATATGAAATTAATTATGCATGCTTTGTATCGGCACAAATTAGATCTGAAAATGACTAAAATTGTCTCAAAACTATCGATAGCTATGAAATTGATACAAAATTAAACAAATGTTTGTCGTGCAATCTGTCAAAACTGTCAGAATAAATTCCTTATTTACTATTTCATTTATTTTAACAAATAAAACGTCAAACATATGTTTAATTTTTTTTCAATTTCATGCCTATCGATAGTTTTGAGGCAATTTTCGTCATTTTCAAATCTAATTTGTGTCATTACAAAGTAAATAAATAAATATATCATCACGCCTTCTACCCATTACTGGGTGTGGCACTCTGCTAAAGCAGATCTCGGTAAGTGATATATTTTGCGCGTGAAGTGCGGTTACCAGTTGTCAAATCACGGCCCCCAAACATGTTAGTGGTGGAGGAGCCACAGGGATAGCTTTTTTCAAATTATGAAAATTTGTCGCCTGTGGGAATCGAACCAGGAACCTCAGGATCCACAGGCCGACTTCATACCACTGTGCTAGCCATCCCATCATCATCATTACAAAGTATGCAAAATTAATTTTGTTTATTGGTTCAGATGCACTTCTATTTCAAGCTTTTTTGGCTTCAAATATTTAAGGAAGCAGGAAATTGAAAAAATATAGTTTTACATGTTAAAGTCCTATTTTCGAGAGTCTTGGTCACCACCCTAGTTAATATCCAAGGGGGGGCGCGCACCCCCCTTGCCCCCCCCTGCGGACGCCCATGAGGCTCACCCTTATAGCTAGACAAATGGATTAAGTTACACTACATAATGTTATTTTAGGAGCTAGAGTTTTGCAAATTTTTTACTAATTCCAATAGAGACACAAAGTTTTCTACAACATCACATTTTCCGAGAATGCAAATCCAGCGTAAAACAATCCTCAATCCCCATTAAATCCCATAAATTTCAAATCAAAACCACCTCTTATTTTTTGAGGCCACCAATAAATAACAATCGTAACTCTTCACACCTCCCAACAAAAAAACAAAACCCATCTGCATGAAGACAATTCTCTTTCCTCGTATTGTATCCCGTTACCTACACCGTGTACATTCCATCTGTCGTCGCACCTTGCCGAAATCGTAGGCAGCGCTGCATACTCACACCGCGGGAATGTCTTCAAGGACCCCTCCTCCTCCCTCTGCCCCGGGGAGGTTACGTCACACACGTAGAGTTCTTAACCTACAGACGAACAGGTTAGGTTGTGTATATGTGGGTTTCGCGAATTTGAACGAACTTCGATGATGAGTTTGAATTTATTATGTTACTCAATGTTGGGAGTGCTGAGTAAACTATAATGGAGGATATGGATATTTGTTTTTTAATTGAAGAGTGTTTGTGTACCTTGATATTTTGAAATATGTATTTTGTGCAGTGGTAATTGGTGGTTACTTTGAAAGATTATTTTCGCAATTGTTTTTTTTTAATAAATAAATATCTCATCATACTTTCTTTTAATATTATTTACATCCAATGTTATTTTATCCTAAATTTTCATTTCATTATATGTTAGCGGCCTTCAACTCTGAGACCCGGTTGCATAAAAATTTGTCAGCTAATCACGTTGTTAACTAAGCGAAAAAGTTGAATTAGAATTTAAAAAAATCTGATGTGGTCACAACACGACTTTCTTATATACAGCATATTTAATATTTAGAATTAGGGTTGTTGATTTTTCGAACATTCGAAACTTCGAATGTTCGGATTTATTGAACCTTCGAATTTAGATTCGAACTTTCGAATTTTTGAATATTCCGAATTTCTGTCGCTGAGTGTACGTAGCATCGACTGAGTTGCGTTGCTTACATTATTATAATATAAAACATGAGTTTTGTTTTTCTGTTAAAATTACAATAAATATTATGGCAATTGTCAACAATTCGTAATTTTCTGAAAGAAAATCCGTCTCTATTAGGATTATTTCCCCTGAACGATATTTAATCGGGCGATTTTTTAACCATATATCTGAGAAATTTGCCATTGCATTCAATGCACGTAAGCTTCTGTACGATATTTTTAAACGTGCCTTAAAAATTCGTTCATTAAAATATTGTTTTTGTAAACCGGCCCTTATTTTATCTAATGACAATTTAATTTTTGTTTGTTATATACTTGAGTTAAAACTCTTATAATTTAAAAAATAAACTTTTAATAAATTGGCATTAAGCAAAATTAGATGAAGCAAAAATAAATTGACAATATCTTTGTTTTTAAAATTTTAAGTATTTTTTTAATGTTAAAATTAAACGATGGTTTTCGGTATTTGAACAACTAGTAGTCAATCAGCTTAACACTGACTAATAATAAAAAGAATTAAAAACCAATTAAATAGCAAAACATTGCCTATTTTAAAACTTAGGTATATACCTAAGTTTAGAAACAATGCGCCAAATTGTGGATTTAAGAACTTATTCGATTTCCGCAGCCGACAAATTTTACACTACATTAAAATTATTCCTGTCGCGCGCTCTCTACTAGCGTCTTTAGGAACTATTATTTGACGACTGGTAATTGCACTTCACGTACATAAATATGTCATTTACCGAAATTTGCTAGGACAAATTGCCACATTCAGTAATGGATAAAAGGCGTGATAATATATTTATTTTCTTAATGCTCTCTAGAGAGCATTTTAAAAATATGTCTCTTATTAAGTTCTGCTACAGCATCCCCCAGTAATAGTTGCAAAATAGTGTGCTAGTATATTTATTAAAATAAACTGTATATTTAGTTTCTTTCAGGCAGATTCATAAAGCGGATTAGCGCTAACACCATTTTTTATTTCGTTTTTAACTCTCTTTTCAATGTATGAAACAAGTTTATTTTAACTTGAGGTAAAAAGAGAGTTCATTAGCATCAAATTTAGTTCATTTCTTTAATCTGTTTTAATTTGAAACAGACTTATAGATAATATTAAAAACGGTGTTAGCGCTAATCCGTTTTGTGAATCTGCCTGTTTATAAACAAATGTTTTAACAAGAACGGAAGGAGTGATTATAAATCAATGTTGCTGTAAGCAGGTTCGATTATACCTAAAGTTAATTTATTTGTCATTGAAACTTTAATTGTAATTAGTGCCTTGTTAGCATAAGATAAAGCATCTAAAATTCTAAACGCGATGCTGTAACAAGAGAAATTAAAAACTTTAATTCTTCATAAAAATATTAAGAGAATGGTAACCTTTAACAACTATTTGTTTTCGTTATTTTCCCATGAATAATAAGGCAGGTTTGTTTCTGCATTAGAATAAAAATTTTAGTATTATTTTTTCTCATAATAAACACAAAAATTCTCTTTCCAAGGAAAATTAATTCCCGTTTTATATTCTTCAGAATTATACATACATACATACGTATGAGGTGGCTATAGCTTAGTGGTATGAAGTCGGCCTGTGGATCCTGAGAACCCTGGTTCGATTCCCACAGGCGACAAACAATTTTCATAATTAAAAAAAAGCTACCCCTGTGGCTCCTCCACCACTAACATCTTTGGGAGCCGTGATTTGACGACTGGTAACCGCACTTCATGCGCAAAATATATCACTTACCGAGATCTGCTTCGGCAGAGTGCCACACCCACTAATGGGTAGAAGACGTGATGATATTTTTTTTTATATGCATACGTACATACATATCATCATGCTATATCCCATCAAATAAGTTAGCATGAACCTTAAAATCATTCATAAAATATTCACTCATTACATTCATTATGGGGTAATAGCTCAGTGGTATCAAGTCGGCCTACGGATTCTAAGAACCCTGTGGCTCCCCCACCACTAACATCTTTGGAAGCCGTGATTTGTCGGCTGGTAATCGCACTTCACGTACATAAATATATTACTTACCGAGATCTACTTCGGCAGAGTGCCACACCTAGTAATGTGTAAAAGGCGTGATGATATATTTATTTATTTATTTTAAATTCATCAAATAATCAGTCCTCGTCAAATATTCTCACCGAAACACACCACCCACACTTTAACCACATTCATAGATCACTCCATATAAAAACTCATTTATTTATTACACTCGAAATCATTTATCACACAACAAATCTTCAGTCGCATCTATACAATCACTCTTATTCACTTATCATTCATCTTCTTTCTTCGACGTACATAACATATGCGCAAAACATCTCAAATTACTCACGCTTATTCCTAACAATGAATCTAATAACGAAAATAACAAAGATTAGAAAAGATAGAAGCGATAGCCTGCACTTGTATATGAAAGAAAAGTCCACACAATGCAGTAACTGAAAATGAAACAAAAACATAAGAAGGGAAGGGAGTGTTGTCCTGCGCTTGTTTTTGAAAGTGAATTCCATACAATTGCAGTTAAATACTCTATGTAAGAATTATAAACAGAAAATAAACGATGCACACGGTTTAATTTTGTTACAACTTAAAGGTTAACTTGGCAAGAATTCGTGGATAGAAAAAGTTGTTTTGCTATAATTTAGTTCTAAATTGCTATTAATTTCTGAAAACAAGTTCAGTGACTTTTAAATACTATTCCGCCAGAGGTGAATGGAAGGAATTAACTAAACTGTATCAAAACATTCTAAAATTTTATGTTACGTTCATCCGAATCAGCTACACTGTTCTCATATAAAATTTTAACGTTGTTTTCAACAAAAAAAAGAAAAAGAAAATATTTGCCCATAACGTTTAATAGTATATTTTAGGAATCTAGATTGAACATTACTGTTTTAAAAGTACTTTTATCGTTAAAATTCGCTAAATTAGCATTCGTTTTTATAGTTAGAGAGCTTGGGTGCAAAATGATGTCTCATTTATTCCAGTGACAGAAACGGATTTTTTAATAGATTATGTCATGGTAAACATGAAAAAAAGAAAATTAGATTTGGGAACGGGTGGAAACTATAGATGGCGTCGGTGTGAATGCGCAGATTTTAAAAGTAGCTGTTGACATATTTTTTACAAGCTAATTTTCAGTTTAAATTATAGACTTTAGTATAATTAAGTAATAAAAATGGTAGACAGAAGTTTTGGCTGATGACGCATGGGCGATAAAACCGGTCAAAGTAAGCAATTTTTATAGTGTCGTGTGACATATTACTATTTGTTCACGATGAATACATGACAAAAAATGACAGAAATTATTGCTGGTTTCTCATTGGTGACAGAACCTCTGAAAGTGGACTGGGGTAGGGATCAACAACCACCTTTAAAATCGCCGTCTATAGTTGCCATTAGGGTTGTTGATTTTTCAAATATTTATTATTTATGGTGTCGTGTGACATATTATTACTTGTTCACAAAATTATTGACAGAAATTATTGCTGGTTGGCTCGTTGGTAACAGAAGCTCTGAAAGTGGACTGATGCAGGGATCAACAACTACCTTTAAAATCTGAGTATTCACACCGACGTCATGTATAATTGCCACCCGTTCCCAAATCTAATTTTCTTTTTTTTTCATGTTTATCATGACATAATCTATTAAAAAATCCATTTCTGTCACTGGAATAAATGAGACATCATTTTGCACCCTAGCTGTCTAACTATTAATTTAAAAGTCTCCTGTTTCAACCATGAAAACAAAAAAGAGATAGCATCTTTTTCTTATTACGTTCGTTTTTATTTCACCACTTGGTTTATAACCGCTGTAATCAGCATTTTTTTTCTCTTCGTTTGAGCCGAAAAAATATGTAAAATAATGCGTAAAAAATCTTGCCAAACTTTTAGTAAGTAAGTAAAACGAACAAACATTATTTATTTAACATTATGTATGTATTTCTGTATTTTGGAATTTTATTGAAGCTTCTTTACTTGAAGGAAGAGTGTTAAATTCGGCAGAGTACAATTTTATTGGATTGTTAAAAACAAAAAACAGTATATTGCATGTTTCTTTGCAGATGGTGACTTCATAAAATATTTATTCTATTACTATTTTATTTATTCAGTGGACTGAATAGTTTAGCATATTTTAAATTCACGGTACTAGTGGTGTCTGATCAATATAAAAATAAAAAGGTCAAAATAAATCTTACTTTATTGTCATCTTAAAGGGATGTGATTTGATATCTAGAATTCTCATGCTGGGTTGCATGAAAGTTTTATCGGTTCATTAGCAACTAAAGGTTCAATAACAGGCCTATTCTGTAAAATATTTTTATAACAGATCGTTATTATAACGATTTTCGTTATATTTGATTTCGAATCACATTGTAACGATATTCGTTATTTTTCTATTCTGTAACATCGTTCGTTATTAGATAATCGTTATAATTTTTTCTAACGAATTCGTTATTATTTTGGACACATGAATTTATGTTGGCAATTATATCTATTATAATTTGATAACATCATGTGCATTATTTTATTCAAATGACAGCAGTGTTTATTTGTTATCATAGCAACCATAGGAGATGAGAATCTGTCAAAATTAATAAAACCGGCAGATAATAAATATAAAAGTTGCAGTACGCAATATTATAAATAGTTCAAACATTTTTGTGGAACTTTGACAAGTGTAGGAATTTTTTACCCTATTTTTCTTATTTATTAAGACTCAGTTCCACATCGCAATTGACATTTTGGTCTTTGTATTATTTATGTAGTACCTAATATAATAAAAAAAATGGAGAAAAACCATAGCACGGGAAAAACTACAAGGGAGCAATATAAATCCTATGTAGATTTTTTCGAAACTGATGAAGTCGTGAGAACTAATAAAAATACTCCAGAAAATCCAAAACAAGTAGACAAAGCTTTTGAATTATTGGCCGCAGATTTAAATTCACTTGGAGGACCAGAAATAAATAATGTTGTTTTTTATCTCCAACAAAACATAAAATTTTGAAGATTATTTACTTTTAAAACAGTGGATATTGTAGTAGATCTATTTTGTTTCATCACTGGCAATAATTCATGTAAAAAATCTCGTCCAGCTTCTCTTGACAATCGAAATAATTTACGGAAGTTTTCTTCCGGTATTGAACAAGGATCACTTATGTCGCGTAAATATGTATATAAATTTCTCAAATTTCGTCTTAAAGCAAATAATTTAAGATTATACATGTTCAATATCTATTTGTTAAAGTATAATTTTACCTATCATTATTTTCTTCAAGATAATAAAGAAATAAAATTAAATCGCGATGATTATCCATTTTTTAATTCACAATGACGTACCTGACACGTGAAAATATATCGTAACGAATGATTTTTGCATTCGTTATTTTCTTGATGATCTTAACGAAATTCGTTATAATTTTTGTTATAAAATAACGAATTTTAAGTTACTGAATACCATTTAAACGAATTTCGTTAACATACTTGTTATTTTATTATATAGACCTGAAGATGGCCATAACCTTGGCTGAAACGTTGTCATTAAATCTTCAATAAATTAACTTCAACTTTAAGCCTTTGTCCATTATTACCTTATCAATTTTTCTTTGGTAAAACAGTTCAGATAAATTATAAAATAACTGAACTGAACTAAGCAAACTATACACTTATTGAAGTAAATTACCTCAATTTGAATCCGTATATGTAAATCTAGTATCGGCAATAAACTGAGTAAAGTAATAAAGTCAATTAAATAAGTTATCTGGTTCAATAAGTCTAAGTTAGATCTGATCCAAATGGCAAATGGAATACGCCTAATGATTTTCATTTCATATCTTAGATATGCAAATAATGTTTACACACATACAAATGAGTACATTAATATGATCCTTTTATAAAGTAAAAGTACACTCTTTTTCAAACATAATCATTATTATCATGTTAAACTCTACTTTCATGTATATCTTTCTCGAAATGTACCAGCGTGTATTTTCAATTCTCCACCCGTATGAAACAAAAATCCGAAAGTATGATTAGATAACTTGATCCCATTTAAACGAACAACAATAAATGAATCAATTTCCCTTAATAATCATTTTCCCTTTGTGCGCTTCTGTGCTGTTATCTTTTCAGCCGTTTGCCCTCGAACAAGTCGCGGTACACGTCGCTCTCCGCAGATCAGAGTAGGTATCTGTGTTCCGTACATTAAAACGGTACTAATAATGCCGGCATGTGTGCAGAGACAGCTCTGGATTGCGAACAGTGTTTATGTGTTTGTGTCGCAGTCAAATCAACGGGAAAACAGATAAGGTGATCTCTGTCTACAGAGAGCTGAGTTGAAAAAACGGAACTCTCTGAACTCGGGTTACGAGTTGCGAAATGAAAGTTTTGGTAAAAATTTTGCATGTAATCGTGCGATTGTTTACTTTGACGTCTGGGCAGAAATTCTCAAACGTTTTCGCTGAAATTTTTATTATATAATAAATTATATCCCACATTATATTAAATGTTAAATTTACATAACAATTAATGTAATATTTATTGCACTAGTTAGTAATCTTAGATAATTCTAACTAATTTATTATACGAGTTTTCTAAGACGATGTACTGTCGCACCAGTTGAGAGTACGAGGAGCCGAACGAGGAGTGCGTCAAAGAAACGATTGTGACACGTCGTATAAAACAAGTACAATATACTATTTTTTTTTTCTTTGCGTCATTTTACTAAAATTTTGCAATGAAATTGCAAAAAATATCGAAACATCTGAAAATTAAGAAGTTGATATTTTGATGATACAATTTCATAAGTTGACGGTGCGATTGCTGGTTAAATATAAACATATTATTGAAGTCGGCTTGTGAATCCTGGGAACCCTGGTTCGATTCCCATAGGCGACAATTATATTTCATAATTTCAAAAACTACCCCTGCGGCTCCACCACCACTAACATCTTTGGGGGCCGTGATTTAACGACTGGTAACCGCACTTCACGCGCAAAATATACCACTTACTGAGATCTGCTTCGGCAGAGTGCCACACCCAGTAATGGGTAGAAGGCGTGATGATATATTTATTTATTTATTTTTACCATTGTTATTTAACTAACAATAAGTATTTAAATGCTTGTATTAATTAATTATAACATAAAAATCTGAAAATATGTAAAAAGTTATGTCAGCCAGTTTGTTACCTTTTAACATACTGTTAGTTAACAACACAGATAACATCGCTTTTTGCAATCTGGCCCTACTAATTTTCAAGAATTCGAACTATCATTTTAATCATTTCACGAACCGGAAAATATTTACCATAATTCAATTAACTGGAACAATATCTACTACAATCACACGAACCGAAACACCGTTCCGGTTTCCGCCGATATATTTCGGGCCCTAACCAAAAATAATATAGAAATATTTGACTGCAGAAAATATACATACCAAATGTTCAATATGTTCAAAAAATAATAAAACTAGTAAAACACTGTTTACATGTAATATCGTTGCATTCTCTACCGAGCAGAACATCTCATATCATTCTGAGTTTATTTAACAAGTGGTGTCAAATCTCCAAGAAGTGAAGTAAATTTTCGCAGTTCAACTTAGTTCTCAGTTCTTGTCTGACAAAAAGAACAAAGCTTATATGAGTTTATCTGAAGTAAGCTGAAACTAATTGAGATTTTCTTCAAAAAGAATACAACTATACTTCACTTTGGTACACTTACAAACAAAAGGTCAAATCATTGCAGTCCATATGCTGCTGCGCGAAGAGTAAAACAGATGGGATTTTTCTATGCTAAAAAGCAACTAACAACATAAGATTTAAAATTGAATCAAGGATTTTTAGGTTCATAGCCATTAGGTTAAATTTGCAATGAAAATCTAATTTAATTAGAATAACTTTCGGTTGAACCTCGACCTTGACTTTAGCGGTCAATAAAGATATAAAAAATATATAAAACTGTTTTTCTTTTGATACAGTTGAACCTTTGATTATTATAATTACTTTAGCTGACTCATGCGCTTAATTGGGACGGAATTTGACAACTGAATGCGGATGTTTTTGGAACATGATGTTATAAATTAAACGTATTATGTACTCGTATTGTATATATTTTTTAAGTTAAAGGTTTTTTTTTACCTGGCAAAATATTTAGAGCCAGTTTTTCAATCGCCGGTTTACTCTCGATTAATGTTAATCATGATTAAATGATCATGGAAACCATAGTTTCCATTGTTATTTAATCATGATTAACATTAGTCGATGATTGAAAAACTGGCTCTAAATTTATTTGCAAATTTTAATGGAAAATGATGGAAAAAACAAACAATTTTAAAATATTGTATTTTTTCCAGTTTTTTTTTTTTTTTGCTTATTAGGGAATAGTGATTTATTTACGGTACTTTGTACATAAGGAACTTAATCCCAATTACAGTACAGGGTCCGAACTAACCGAGCCGTAGTGTGGAATTCATATATATATATTTAACTTGAATAGGATTCTAACTCGGAATCTCCGGATTTGAATGTCGTGACTGTAATTTGTTTTAAATGTATCGCATATTATAAAAAACTGTTGTGTCCACCACAGTACTTTCCCGATCATATGTTTATATAATTTTTCTCGATGAGGGCTTTATTTTTATATCAGTCGGTAAAATTTGAGCAAATATTTAGAAAAACATTTGAGAATCGCTTAAATATTATTTTTAACACTTTTAGTAGAATTCTCTGCTCGAGAAATTTAATATGATACCAAACTTAGTATATTTTTTAAAAACATTTGACTAATGATTAAGTATAATTTTTAATAAATAAGAAAAAATAGGAAAAAACTAATTTTCTATCACTAGTCTCATAATTCCAAAAAGGTTTTATAGCACGTTTGCATCAACTATCAGGTCATCAACAAACGGCTGGTCAGTTCAGATTTAACCATAGACGCGTTTCGTCCTTACAGACTCATTAGTATGGTGCGATCATTTATCCAACTAGATGTTGTTGTTGTTGATGACCTGATAGTTGATGCAAACGTGCTGTAAAACCTTTGTGGAATCATGAGACAAGTGATGGAAAATTTGTTTTTTCCTATTTTTTCTTATTTATTAAGCCTCAATTCCACATCGCAATAGACATTTTGTCTATTGTTTTATATCATTTTTAATATTCAACTATGAATCATATAGACTCTAATTTTATATTTTCATTTTGATATTTTCTGTTTTTCACATGTTAACTCATAATTTATGTAATTTTTGAAATAAACAAAAAATGACAAACGCCAAGTGTCATTAATGAAAGTCAACTATGAGTCATAAAGACTCTAATTTATATTATAATTTTGATCATTTTTAAATAATGTTTGATAATTAAATGCGACACACTATGAAATAAAACGCTGTACGTCATACGACCGTTAATAATTTATTACGGTACTCATTTCGAAATTCCAGTAGTGGAATCGCGCCGTATAGTATTCTATAATAGAATTCAGGCGATAATTTTCAAATAGTCCAATTAGCATTCCATTCTAAATAATTTTGCAGTAGTAATGTAGTTTAACATCATTTATACACTATCTGATTCGAAAAGTAGCGATTATTTTATGCTATAGTAAGAAAATACATAATTTTTACTTGACAGTTGATAGAAATTCTATTGTTCAAAATAGAATTCTATATGGCGCGATCCGGGAGCAGACTCGGCTTCTTCATCGCCTAGTACAGAAACATCTTATATTGTAAATAGCTATTATAACATTTAAATTTATGATTTAATGTTTAAGGTGGTACTATCATGGAAGCCTTTAACCCGGATTATAATGAAATGTAAATATGTTATTTTTCATGTGTTTCTACACTAGTATGCAATTTTTATTTTAAAGTTTACCGTTGTTGTGCTGATTAATGTAAAGTTAAAGTCGACCAAAGTCGATCAAAAATGCATTGGCGTTATTGGAACCGTACCTCGCGAGGCAGCTTACTGCATAATAAATTCAGATATTGTAGTTATTTTTTAACAAAAAACTAACACACAGTACAACATGTAAAGATAAAGGTATGAGAATTAAGAAATCCATGCCTTACCGGATTAGTTTCAAAGAAATTGGCGATGAAAGTTGGATATTCTATGATAATCAATAGAACTGTCAGTAATGCTTGGCAACGTTGCACAGCACATGTAGACACTAGACAGAGATGGCCGCACGAATAACAAAGCAAGAACTATGAATGTTATTATTTCGATCAGTAAAATATATTAATTTTAATACAAAAAAAATATTACAGCATTTTATATTTATTTATTTGTTGTTACAGTTGATAATAATTGCTTTGGTGCATTTTTCTCATTTTTCTTATGAACTGTCAACAGGATGTATCGATAATACAGTTACGTTTCGTACCGACTGGCCGCTTGTGGTTCTAACCTTGTTGTCATAGCTTCTGCTGTGTAAAATCTTACACTGCTATTGGTTGGCATGAAACATTCACTTCCAAAAATTTTGGTATGTTATTGAATTTCATAAACTAGTTCAATAGTTTTATTTAATATATTCAATGTTATTATTAATTATACGATATTTGCAGCGAAATATTAATCTGTTAATAACCTATACCATACAAAAATGTAATAATTATTTTTGTAAACTTTTTAGGTCACGTATACTTTTGTATGAGACTGTCATGATAGAACCACCTTAATATACATTAATTCATTATGTCAAAACGTACGATAGACATAACTAAAGACCAGATGGAGCAGTTGATAAAAATAATCCAGCAAAAAAATTAAATAGGCATACTCGTATGTCCGCTACTCGTCTCGAAATTTCGAAAACATCTAACTCAGCTACAGTCGTATTTTTTAATATTTATTGTAAATTAACGAGATTGGAACGCGCAAACTTTTGCTTGATGTGTACCTTAATGATCTAAACTAACTCTCTTAATTACTCAAAAACCAATTTCGTAGTTACCAATAACAATCAGTGAAGGGTTATGATTTTGACGTCAGATGCTAGAGCAAGGATAAATAAACTGTCGCTAAGGTTACCTATGTATTCTTCGATTGCTTGTTTCTTTTCATGTGTTATTATAGTTTTCTGATGATAATAATGATGGACTAAGAACTCTTCTAAATTTGTAGCCATAATTGAAATCAACATTTCAAAACATCTTCAAATGTTGCAGCAACATCAACATCTTAACGCGAAGTTTGCGGTTTTGATAACTGGTGAGAAAATGTTGACTATCGCTGACTAACTTCACCATCTAACGTTTAAAGTTGTTAAGTGTTACGTATTTTACACGGCTTGAAAGTTTTGTTTTGGTTTGGAAGTAAAATCTTGGCCGAAAGACGTAAGTTAATAACATTTTCAGATTGCGAAATGAAGTTTTGTTTCCTTGAGACGAAAATATTTTTACACGGTGCTATTAATTATGACAGCATTAAAAGGTTTTTAAATTTAAATTTTTTATTCATCAAGTTCCGTTTTCTGTTGGGAATAAAAAGTTTAATTGAGAATTTTAATTAACTGTCGAAATCACGCGCCAACTCTACTTTTAAAATTGTTTTCAAATCACGAAATTAATTGACGAATAAAAGAAAAGCTAGTCGAAATTTTAAAAACAAAATATTATGTATTATTTTATTTCTTTGTTTATTTCTCCAAGGTTACAAATAAACTTTCGAGGAAACAATTGGCAAACCGTAACTGCTGTGTAGAGAAAATGTAGCAATCTTTATTACATATTAACGCACATATTTTGTAATTGTTACTGAGAAACTTAAAAAGAAAAAGACCAACAGTAAATTATGTTGACAAGCTTGATAAATTTTAGTATACCTACTGTATAATAATGTTTTTCTTGAAACCCAAAATTAAAAGCGTTTTTCGGTCAACGTAACTGTACATTATTTATATTTATTTTCTTACCAATTACGAAAGTTAATTCGAAAATAGTTCTCTTTTAATATATTCATTGCTGTGCCCTGAATCTTGAATTTACATTCACAATGTTTAAAAATGTGGGTATAGTTCGTTCATATCTGAATTTAACCCAGTAAAATCATAATTACCTTATTTATTTGCTATTTTAGACAAAATGAGCTTGATTCCAATTACATCATGTATCAGTGGCCTGGGGTGAGTTTTCGAGTTGGGTCTGCATATATATTTTTTTTGTGATTAAAATGGTATCATAGGGGTAGCTAGCTCAGTGGTATCAAGTCGGCCTGTGGATCCTATGAACCCTGGTTCGATTCCCACAGGCGACAAACAATTTTCTCCATTTTAAAACTACCTCTGTGGCTCCCCCACCACTAACATCTTTAGAGGCCGTGATTTGACGACTGGTAACCGCACTTCACGCGCAAAATATATCACTTACCGAGATCTGCTCCGGCAGAGTGCAAAACCCAATAATGAGTATAAAGCGTGATGATATATTTATATTTGTTTATATTTATTATTTAAAATGGTATCATAATTTTGTTAAGTTTATAAAAGTTTTTTTTGTAAACACTTTTATTTGTGAATTAATTTATTTTTCTTTCGCCATTATTTACCAAATCGTACTTTTTCTCGACTCTTTGTATTACGAACATAATTTTATTCTCTTTAATCCAGAAAATGATCTCTTCTCAAAAGCTGTTGAAAAGGGAATTGTAAATTAAAGAAGTGGTGATATATTTATAATTTGGAAAGATTCTGAGTGATAAATAACAGATTGTTTGCAAATCTTACAATAATCAAAACAACGCAGCTATTTGAACTAAAACTTAAATGTACAAATACGCAGTGCACGCGGAAGCAGAGAACGAGCGATAAATAAATAAATATATCATCACGCCTTTTAGCTATTACTGGGTGTTGTACTCTGCCGAAATAGATGTCGGTAAATGATATACTTATGAGCGTGAAGTACGGTTACCAGCCGTAAAATCACAATCCCTTAAAGATGATACTGAATTGGGAGCACAGGGGTAATTTTAATGTGGTGAAAATGTTTGACAGCTATGGGAATCAAACCAGGGTTCTCAGGACTCTCGGACCGACTCGATACCACTCCATAAAGAGCAGAGTATAAGCCATAATGTCGATAAATTGTGGTTTATATATTAACAATTAATTTTTAATTGCGAATTAAGTCCTTTTAAAATGAATTCTGTATTGCGAATTATAATTCTTTTATTTTTAGTGCCTTAATTTATTGGCCATGAACGAAATCGACATAAAAAAAATAAATAAATATATCATCACGCTGTAACAAAACGGATAATTCAGAATTTGGTTTTGTTTATAAATTATGATATTTCACTATCAACTCAGCTTCGAAAGATACAGACTAATTAAGTGTTATCTTAAGTATCTTTCAAAAGTTGACTTGACAGAGTTTATTCTGTTTATCAAATTTATTTGTGCATATTTTCGATTATTATTTATCAAGTTTATAGCTTTTCTGAATTGTCGCGTCTGGTTATACGGGATGTGATGACATATCTGGGTAATTATTAGCTATGCTTTGGTCGGATAGATTTAACCTTTGAAGCTCGCCCTGTCTGGGTTTTTTTATGTAAACACATATGTGGGAACAACTATCTCGACCAACGGAACGATACCACTCCCTTACCCTCTGTCAGAACATCCCACGGAAACAACAATAATTAGTTTTTGGTAGATTGGCTTCTGTCGACACAAGTTTGGCTCTCGTCTTCATGAGCAAGATGTAGGTCTTGCCATGTAGTTTGTAACTAAGTAAATAATAGTTTTATTCATACGTTGTTGTTGTTTCCATTGTCGGATAATTTGCTTAATTTCAATATTAATTATAACTTTTGTATTTTTATAATTTATACTTTCTTTTATGTTTTAAATATATATTTTTACAAGAAGTTCATCTTATTTCGTTTTATTTAATCGTGTATTAAATCGCGTTATATTTCGTGTTGATTCTAATTTAGGTCGTCTCATTATCAATTGTTTTATACGCCTTACATCGGCTGTTCTCTGTGCAAGTTACAGCGCCTTCTACCCATTACTTGGTGTGGCACTCTGTCGAAGCAGATCGCGGTAAGTGATATATTTTGCGCGTGAAGTGCGGTTACCAGCCGTCAAATCACGGCCTCCAAAGATGTTAGTGATGGGAGAGTCGCAGGGGTAGTTTTAAATGGTGAAATCGGCATTAGCGCTGTAATACAGAATCGTCCAGAAATATAAATTTCATTGATAAACAGCGCTAGCATTTGAATACATGTAGTATATATTTTGTCTGTGGTTTAATTCTAAATATAGGTCCGCGGTATAAACGTGGTCAGCATGATGTTATGAATGTATTTCAGTTTTGTAGTACATGATGTTAACTGAATTAGTGTCAAATCCAAGTAACCATAACCTCTAAATTAGAAACAATTTGTATTTAAGCATCCTTAACAAATGAATTTCCTCAATCCTCAGTGAGGCTGGTTCACCCATATAACTTTCTATGACAACACTGTCGGTTCCGTTGCTTGGTCGACCATAACTGAACCACACCTAATCTAACACCCATGTTAGACATGTAGGTGAATGTATCAAAATAACAGAGCTTCTGCGACGATTACAAAAACGTGTCTACGGATCCGTGCAAAAACTAGTGCCGTACGATGTCTGTAAGTTTGTGATATGATTATATGGACCAGGCAGCAAAACAAACCAAGCTGGAATGTGCACATTAATGATTTATTAGCGTTGAGAGAATTGGTATTTCTTGTTTCGAAATAACACATGATTATGCGCTATGCGCTCTGGAAATGGCAATTTGACATTTATGTTTTAAACCGATATGGTGTATTAAATTTAAATTCTAGTTGTATGTTTTTTAATTGTTATTTCTGAATCCATGTTTATTTGCATTTATAATTAATGGGACATTGTTTTTATGAATTGCCGCTCGGATATGCGTTTATTTATTTTGTATTTTGCAATTACTTGTAATCTTCGTCAAACATTCCTATTTTAACACATCACTTTCGCTTTATTCATGTTCATAATTCTTTTTTGTTTCTACGATTTTGCAAAAAGTGAGTCGTTATATTCTCATTTTGAGTGCAAGAAATGACTTTATCGTACAACGTGCTATAATTTTTTTTTCCTACAACTGTGCGATTTCTTTTTTATTATGTAACTATTATTGCCTTGTTTATGGGTGGAAAGGAGACAAATGCAGACCAAATGCGTTTCTGTAAGCAAAGAAACACTAGTGCGGAAAGTAATTCATTACGCAACTGTAAAAAAGTTGTATTGAGAGCGATTTAAAATTCGCGCCAAGCGCGGAATTCTTATTTTTGCCACAGCCGCTTATGGAAGAAGAAGAAGCGGTGAGCCAGCTATTAAATATGCAGTTGTATATTTTGACGTTTATAAACATAACCTTAAATTCCAGTATATTTAATCTGTACACAATTAATAAAAAGAACCGAACAAAGTAAAAGATATCGATAAATGGTTTTATTTTAAGAGTAAGTGAAATACGTAATATTTATTGTTTGTGCATATTATTAACACAATTTTTACAGTTGCTTACATTGACATAATGTAAAGTGGAAACTTTTGTACTGTCTAAAGAAACATTGATTTCTTCCGTACCTGTTCATATTATTAACAGTAATATTATTGAGAACAATTTCGGAGGCTTTAGAAGTACCAGCAGCAGGTTGATTGTCATTGTCGAAAATAGATGCAACATAGCATGATGCGGAGCTTCAATTATCTTTGGAGGTGTTTATGATAAAGAAGAATCACTCACTGTACTATTTCAATCTAGACGATTTTGAAGAAATTATCTTGAAGTTAGTGAAACATTTTTAAATAACGTAGAACAATGTGCAAGCAATCAACAAACAAACCATAGCAACGCCGTAAAACATCGTTCTCGTGTAATATCATTAAAATTTTAGAAATTTTGATAATATTTTAGTGATTCTCTAAATCGCACAGTTGTAGGAAGAATGTTGTTTACAACACGAGCCGAAAATGGTTACGTGTTCGCGCAGATTTCCGCACTCGGCAAGCCTCGTGCGTTAAATTTTTCACTTCCACGTAACAAGCCTATTTCGGCACTTGTTATAAAAATAACTATATCCCATGCTGCTAATGGCAACCGTGCGGTAAAATAGTTGCTACGAAACCAACCAATTTAACTACGAAACCGACAAATAGTTATTTATTATACAAGTGTTTTATATACCAATAAAACACAAGTGTAATACAAAATTTCATCCACAACTCATAATTATAGGTATTGAAGAAGATTGGTCGTAACGTTTAACGTTGATTCAGTTATATATAGTTTCTCATAATACGGTTAATCATGAAGTGGTTGAGAAGTAACTAGTTGTTTACAGTGTTTTATGGAATATAAAACACTAGTGTTATATGAGCCATATAATTCAACTGAAATCAGTGTAATAATGTCTTTATTATATATGAGTTGTGGATAAATGAATTTAATATAAGATATATGAATAGATTGTCATTGCTATTTCGTTCCATAATTATTTTCCAGTCATTTTTTATTTGTAAAAAAAGATTATATATTTTTTATGTTAAACCGTCATGTCTTTATTTATTTGGATCACATAGTTTATTAGAAAAGTCAAAACATATTGTAATTATTTATTTATTTGTTACTCTGCACAACCGGAATTTAATCCCAATTAAAATACGTATTAGAATTCGATCAACTCGTATTTTTTACAAATTGAAATCAGCTTGATTTAAACGCACGATCTCTTTTATAATGGACGACTTTTTTCACTGCTCTTGTGCGTATGTCAGAGAGAGAGAGGTACGAACTGTGACATTATTTACATAATATGTGTAGTTAATTTCATGGTAGTTTATGTGCACGTTAGTTGTCATATTTCAGTGTCAAAATAAGAAATTGTTTTTATTTCTATAATTATAGCATGACGCAAGATAATTTTCAAGCTTTAATTATTTTGCAACCTGCGGAATAGTATTTTTATATTTTGTGTCTTCGTCAGAACTATTTATTTTCCTCGCTAGATAATTATTTACTACAAAAAAAAACATTGTTTTAAACATAACAAGTAAATACATCTTTATTTATTTATTTATTGAAATGTTTTATATTTTTGACAACTAACTTAATTATGTATGACAGTTATGTAGAGGTCGTTTTATTGGGATATTTAAATATTGAGAGATGGTGTTGATCACGTTATATGATTTGTCAAACTTGAGATAAAGGTACACTTTCACTTGGTCTCCATAAGCTTACCATTGATGTCACTTTTATATTTTTATTTTTTCATTTATTTTGTGTTTGCTAGTAGTGTGTTTTTTTTATTAGTTTATGTAGAATATACAGAGTGATTTAAAGGAATTGTTTCAGTTGGCAATACACCGGAGATCTTTTTATTCAACAGTTGGCACAACGACAGGTAAAGACGGAAATATTATTTGAGATGTCTAAAGTTAGAGGTCGGCAAAAATATCCGAAATCCGATCCGAAGTCGAATTCGGATCGGATCGGAGCTCTCTCGGATCAGATTCGGATCGGCTCCGATCCGAAAGTCGGATAAAACATCCGATCCGAAATTCGGATAAAATATCCGAGCCGAAAGTAGGATAAAACATCCGATCCGAAATTTATATACATAACATTTAGGTATCATCACTCTTAGTAAAAACATAAATTCCAATTCCTCTCAATTTTTATAACAAAATTATTTATTAAATTTCATCTATAACTGTTATTTTTCTTTCGAATATGCAACAGTACTGATATAATGACACATCTGGGCGGATTTCGGATTCGATTTCGGATCGGATCTTCGGATCGGATTTCGGATCGGATTTCGGATCGGATTTCGGATCGGATTTCAGATCGGATCGGATCTCGGATCCCGGATCGAATAAATACAAATAGATTATGTCAGGAGTCAGACAGCTAATAGGATTTTGTCTTTTTGAGTAATAGAAATACTTCAGATTATTGCTATGTGAAGTAATAACATAAACGTACCCAAATTTAAATTTTCAAATGTTACTGTCAACAACAGGAAATTAATTTATGTATCAGGCTTACCAATTTCATTGTAGTTTTTTTTTTATTGTCACCCGAAACAATTCCTTTTGATCATTCTGTAGTTTTTTGTTGTAGTTGCAGTATTAGTTTCATTTATCTTTTCACTTTTAGGTATAAATTTGAGTATATAATTTATAAGGTCTTTTAATAGTATAGATTTTTTTAGTAGAAATTTGTTCTTTCAGTATAATATTTGTTAATTATAGTTTTATTACCTTCTTTATTATAAATATTAATTCATTCATTTTAATTAAACTTAAAATAATAAATTGTATAAATAAAGTAACCTCGACACCTTTTAGGTAAAAGAGGATTGGATTATGTATGTATGTATGTTCATTTTAATTTATTTTTAAATGTTTAGGTTATTAAACTGTAGCAAACTGTACCTTTGTCGTAGTTCCAATTTTCATCACTATGAGCGTATTCTTATTTAAAAATCCCAATAGTGAATACAATTTGAAATTTCGAGAATTATCAATAGATGTCTCATTCTCATTGAAAAAGATCCATTAATAAACACAAGTTTTTTCCTTGTTTTTATCCACTAGGCTACGATTTTCTATGATATAAATAAAAACATGGCAGCATTCTTAAAGTACCTAATATCATCCTTTTCCTATTTGTAGATAACATTTTTAAAACTTAATACAAGAAAATAAGTTCCATTTTATTATTTGTAATATATTCTTTCTGAGCTAAAATTGTCTGTATTATTCAAGAACACTATGTAAATTTACAAATTTTGCCGTTTGAAGAATCATAATATTTTTATGAATATTAAAGTAGTTTGCTCAGAGTCGAGTTTCCTTGGAATATCTGTAGTATAAAGTGTGTACATAATGTGGGTTATTTGTGGAAACATGCTGTAAAATAGTGAAAAGTGCGACCGGGAAATTCATTTTCCTGCAGCAAGTGCAAGAGTCGCGGAAAGTTTGCAGCAGACAAAGCTATGTTATAATGCGGGCAGATTGTCGCCCGTTTATGGCGTTTTGCATTGTCTCAAGCCTTGGTCAATAAACTTTCCTTTATAATAAAAGTTTGAGAGTTCCCATTATTATATTTAAATGTAGTAATTATATGTTTACTCTTTATTATTTAAGTGTTATCTCGGGGAAACGTATTGTTCCGACAAGTAAACGACCGAGCTGAAACATCCGAATATCTTTTTGTTTCGTGAAACAAATTATGAAATGTTTAAACGTTTTCAGGTCTTTGGAAATTGCTAGGACTTGGAATTTGTTCTGACTAAATACTCTCTTTTTACATAAGAAATTATTTTTATTCTTAAATGTTTCTGGCAAGTTTTTCATCTGTAGGTATTTTTAAAAGATCTTGTTACGTTTGGCATCGCATATTTGCCGCTGTCAAATGGGGTAATGGCTCAGTGGTATCCGATTCGGCCTGTGGATCCTAAGAACCCTGGTTCGATCCCCACAGCCGACAAAACATTTTCACCAATTTAAAATGATGTTTTACGGCATTGCTATAGTTTGTTTGTTGATTGCTTGCACATTGTTCTACGTTATTTAAAAATATTTCACTAATTTCAAGACAATTTCTTCAAAATCGTCTAGATTGGAATACTACAGTGAGTGATTCTTCTTTATCATAACCATCTCCAAAGATAATTGAAGCCCCGTATCATGCTATGTTGAATCTATTTTCGACAATGACAATCAACCTGCTGCTGGTACTTCTAAAACCTCCGAAATTGTTGTCAATAATATTACTGTTAATAATATGAACAGGTACGGAAGAAATCAATGTTTCTTTAGACAGTACAAAAGTTTTCACTTTACATTATGTCAATATAAGCAACTGTAACAACTGCGTTAATAATATACACAAACAATAAATGTTATGTAGTTCACTTACTCTTAAAATAAAACCATTTATTGATATATTTTACTTTATTCGGTTGTTTTTATTAATTGTGTACAGATTAGATATACTGCAATACAAGGTTATGTTTATAAACGTCAAAATATACTACTGCATATTTACTAGCGCTGCCTCACTACATCTTCTTCTTCTATAAGCGTAGGTGGCCAAAATTTGAATTCAGCGCTCGGCGCGAAATTTAAATCGCTCTCAATACAACTTTCTTTTGACAGTTGCGCAACAAAGTACTTTCTTTGCTTACAGAAACGCACTTGGTCTGCATTTGTCTCCTTTCGACCCGTAACCAAGGCAATAATAGTTACGAAATAATAAAGAAATCACACAGTTGTAGGAAAAATAATATTTTTTTAAAAGACAGATATTTTGCTGTATTTTTATTTGAATATTTTAACTGCAATTGTATGAAATTCACTTTCAAAAACAAACACTCTCCTCCTTATCTTTTTGATATATTTTCAGTTCTTACAATGGAGTGTCTAACTGCAATTGTGTGAAATTTTCTTTCAAAAACAAGCACAGATGTCGTTTTCATCCTTTCCTATCTATTTAGTTTCGTTGTTCGAAGAGTGAGCGTAAATTATTTGAAATATTTTGAGCATGTGAAACGTTCGTTGAATGAAAGACTAATGAAATAGGTGTACAGGATTGAATGCTTGTATTTGATTGAAGGCTTGTTCCGTGATGAATAATTCCGAGTGTGATAAATAATGAGCTTGGATGAGAATGTTGCACGAGACCTGATTATTGATTAATCTGATGTGTGGATGTTCGAAGAATGTTTCTAAGATTCGTACTAACTTATTTAATGGGATATTGGGATCTTCAACTACTTGATCACGATTTGCCAACCTGACACAAAGGTACAGTTGTTCTCCATAAGCTTACCATTGCTCTCACTTGTATATTTTTGTTTTTCTTTTATTTTTTGTTGCTAGTTGTGTTTTTTTATCAATTTATATAGAATACACTTTGTTTTAGCTGGAAATTTAAGTATATAGTTCATTTTTCACAATATTCGTAGAGATTAGTTCATTTATGCCCATTATTATAAAGGACAGAATTTACTTCTATAGTAAATTTAATTTGACGACTGGTAACCGCACTTCACGCGCAAAATATATCACTTACCGAGATCTGCTTCAGCAGAGTGCCACACCCAGTAATGGGTAGAAGGCGTGATGATATATTTATTTATTTTTATTTTTGTAAATTTAATTTAACCAATAAATTCGAATCAATTTTATTTATCTTATGGCATATATAACATTACTGTCAAAAATTCTATTGTCATTTGAATGAATAAATTTTATTTACTTTGGAAGTAAATTTATTTTCAGACGATCACGTTTAAAAGTAACCATAACAAAATCATATATTTACTACGGAAAGTTGAATATAACATACACTAGGGTCGTTCATTTCCACCGAAGTTTGAATTTCTGAACTTTCGAACATTCGAATTTTTTTAACTTCGTCAAAAAAACTTCGAAGCTTCGAATTTTTGATTTATTTGAAACTTCGAATTTACTAATTTTCGAATTTTTTGAATCTTCGAATTTACGAATTTTCCAATTTTCCAATTTTTTTAAGCTTCGAATTTACAAATTTTCGAATTCTCGAATTTTTTGCCACTGAATTAACGCCATCTGTCATCTCCAAACATGATCTCGCATAATTGGCGAAAAGTCGGCCACGAATTAAATAATAAACTCGGTGAAGTATCCTGCAAAATCTCTGCAAGTTTAGGCGTCTTAATTAAGACATCTATTCTCTTACCGGCCATCTAAATGCTACGGACTTTTAGTAAAACGTTTTAAAATGACAATAAGAAGGATTCAAAAAGTCTTAATTAAAAGGTTTTTGACAGTGTAGCGAAATTTTAAGTCTAAATTGCATTAATTTGGCAAATAATAATAATTCATAATAATTACTTATGAATTAATACAAAACTCTGCAAATGAGTTTATTATGAAAATAATTCTTATCAACATGCCGTGTTCACGTTAGTATTCAGATTCACAATTTGAATAATTCGAATATTCGAAATATTAAAAAATTCGAATATTCGGAATATTAAAAAATTCGAAAGTTCGAATCTAAATTAGAATGTTCAATAAAGCCGAACATTCGAAGTCTCGAATATTCGAAAAATCAACAACCCTAACATACACTGATATGTTAGTATAACGCACACTTCTAATATATCGGGTGAAGTTCCACTGATTGACAACAGATGGCGTTACGATGAAAGAAAATAATAAAATAAATGAAAAGAATTTGTATTATTATTTGAATTGAAGTTTTAAAAGATTTTTCAACACATTTGCACAAATAAATCTTATTTTTTAAAATAAATAATAACTTATTTACTAATATTTTAGCATTATTTAATATTTTGACATTACGGTTAGTACAGTTGGTATCACAATACCTAACCTCAAACGTCAACGCTTACCTACAAAAACGCATCAGCTGTCAAAGTGTAACAATATTACTCTTGTGAACGTTTTTAGAAATATTTTTTAGTCTTCTAAAAAATAGTGTACGTAACACGCTCGAAAGTGTGATAACTGTGCTCGTGTACTTAAATCACTCGGCGCTACGCGCCCCGTTTTTCAATTTGTACACTCGCACGTTATCTTAAACTTTCGATGCTTGTTATGTAATATACTAATTGTCGTTTATAATACCGGCCATTAGTATAATATTAGTTAGTTATAGTTTTATTACCTTCTTTATTGTAAATATTAATTCTATTATCATTTGTTTTTATTAATTTTTCGAATCAGTGACGTACTAGAATTTTTGCCGCCCAGGGCGGTCTTCAATTTGCCGCCCTTTCTAAGTCAATCAAATGGTGGTTTTTATAAATAAATATAAAATAAATATATCATCACGACTTTTACCCATTACTGGGTGTGGCACTCTGCTGAAGCAGATCTCGGTAAGTGATATATTTATGTACGTGAAGTGCGGTTACCAGCCGTCAAATCACAGCCCCCATAGATTTTAGTGGTGGGGGAGCCAAAGGGGTAATTTTAATTTGGTGAAAATTGTTTGTCGGCTTTGGGAATCGAACCTGGGTCCTCAGGATCCACTGAGCCATTACCCCATTAAATTAATAAACATAAATAAATAGTTGTAGAAGAAAAGACAAACTATAGTTGGAGAACTTTTTTACCATTGGATGTCATATTTAAATTAGGCAGTAATAAAGGAATTTATCGAGATATTTTCAACCCTACATTGACTTGACAATGAAGAAAAATATTCGAAATCATATAGTAATTCATAATTTGTAGAAATCGAATAGTAAACTTATGAAGTGAACAAGTTGTTTTTTACAACTAAAACTAAATATAAAAAATGTCGCCCGGTGTGGACCACACCCACCGCCCCTCCCTAGGTACGCCACTGTTTCGAATACTTAGTTCATAGATTTGTAGCGAACTGTACCTTTGTCGTAGTTTCAATTTTTGCCACTATGAGCGCACTCTTGTTTAAAACTTCCAAAAGCGTGATATTATTTATGTAATCACGCTATTTTCGTTTTAAAATGTAAAGAAACTGGTTTATAACGAGCTGTACGTATTAAATTTTTCATAATAGCTAAGTTCAAGAGTAAGAGTATTAAAACAGGGATTTCTCGTTTAACAAACAAATACTAAAAATTTCATGTATAAACTTTTTACGTAGCAAAGTGTGAAAGTGAGCCTAAATGACAAAAACGTTAAAAATGGTGTATCATAAAAATCTCAACAAAGTATCGGGCTCGTTTTTTGATGCGAGGAAACCGAATCCGGCAATAAAAACACCCTACAAGTGATTATTTTCGAATTACCCTCACTATAATGGTTATCGATTCTCGTAAAATATAACCCAATAACATTCCCACTGTGTTGAATTTTTCTCCCTTTGCGGAGATGTCAGGAATCAACTATTGATAAAAGAGAAATATATATTGCAATATTTTTTCAAACTTTAACTTTGCACTCACGTATAAATAACGTAAATTCTCAGTTGGTATCTGGTCTTATACCCTCGCGATTTAAAACTGTCTCGCGATCGAATTCTTCAAATATATTTTACTTCATACCTATTTTGGTATCATTTCCTTGAGATTTATTGTCAGATTTTGTTTATATCTATTCTATAAATATACTGGTTCTTCCTTTTTACTGTTATGGGAATTTACCCCGTGTGTTCAGTAATATTAATTCTGACACAAGGTTTTATTTGTTACGGAAAATCACTCCGTTTGTTTCCGCTACTACTGTGGTTGATGTTAAATGTACTCTTAATTGTTCATTTATATATATATATATATATATATATATATATATATATATATATATATATATATATATATATATATATATATATATATATATATATTTACACACAATAATAATAATAATACATATATACAAAATAAAAATATGAAATAGTACTAGTGATTTAGTGAGTTTGGTAATGGCACAGTGGTAGCAAGTCAGCCTGTGGATCTAAAGAACCCTGGTTCGATTCCCACAGCCGACAAAACATTTTCACCAATTAAAAAAAAAATATCCCCGTGACTCCTCCACCACTAACATCTTTGGGAGATGTAATTTGACGACTGGTAACCGCACTTCACGCGCAAAATATATCACTTACCGAGATCTGCTTTAGCAGAGTGCCACACCCAGTAATGGGTAGAAGGCGTGATGATATATTTATTTATTTATTTATTATTATAAACTAACTTCATTAAAATAAAACGTTATGGGGCTATTCCATAACATTACTTCCTCGACCTATATAATAAGGGATGGTGATTTTTGTAAATCTTCTCGTTTTAAACTCTACTGAAACTAAAAAACATGATTTTTAATAATCAGTCGGTCTGTTTCCACGTACGTGTTGGAGTTTTGGTTTACATTTTTATATAGGCTGTTAAGCAAAGGGTCTAAAACTTTGAAGGTCTATACATTTCGATGTCCTGATACTCTTTTTTCAACATTTGCGAAATTAAGGTCTACGTTTTGAAGTGAACATTTTTAGTGCCACTGGTTGACGATAAATCTTTAGTAAAATTTATAATGAATTATTTAGCCCTGTAACAGATGTTGACTAACAAAGAATTTCATTTAAATCTAATGTTTTCTGGTATGTGCTATCATTGGTCATAAAATTGAGCAGTTTAATACAGTGTTGTAGTTTATGAATAAATTAATTAATACCAAGAAACGAGATGCCACTGTCAAAATAAGAAAAAAAAACCAAACCCAAGCATTTTAATCATCTTTAAAATTTTTCGCTTAAATCTTTGGCCAAAAAAAGTGGGCAAAACACCCAAAAATAATAAAAATTATCTATTTCGCCACTCATATATGAAAACTAGATACTTTTTTCGATTTCCTCATGCCCTTCAAAAATTCTTTTGATGCTCCAAATTTTGAAGAAGGTGGGGTGTCCGTTTCCCAGAGAATGGCCCATATATATATATATATATATATATATATATATATATATATATATATATATATATATATATATATATATATATATATATATATATATATTATTCATAATTTTTTTAATAAGGCCGATAACAAAAATTCAATATATTTATAAATATAATAATGTTTTTATTCCATTAGAACACGACAATGTTGAAACTACCAATTGTTATTAGTGTATATGTAATGTTTTCCTATTTTCATGCTCAAATTAAAGTAACGAGTATGGTACTAAATTAAAATTGTTATATTAGTTATGAAGTCCTGTGTTATCTAGCAGTTTCTGTTTTGTTTTTACATTCTTAGATATTGTTATTTTTCGTAATGAAAAGTTAATCATGTTAACAGGTCATAATAGTTCAGTGGTCAGCGAAGGGGTTACTTGCCCTCTCAGAGTGTGTTGTCTTTAACAGATTAGGGGTTAAGTAGAAGAGCAGCCCTTGACTGAATTTCACTCTTGACTCTAGGGATCAATTAAAGCAAATTATGGCTCAAATCCCTCGATTTATCCTGTGATCAGATATCAAAAATTAAAGATTTAAAATGTAAGATTAAGGTTGGATTTCAAATATGAATTAGATGAATACTAAAAAAAACATTGTACAAATTGCATTATACAGTCTTAGAGATTCTGCAAAAGTCGAACTGATTTTTGAGTTCTCCATTTTTATAACTTGATCTAAAATGTGCATCGTGAATATTTAAATCATTTTCCTTTTATGCAGGACATTTTAATGCTTCGAGAAAAATATTAAGAGTATTTATATGATATAATACTAATGGAAATATAAATATATCATCACGCCTTCTACCCATTAGTGGGTGTGGCACTCTGCCGAAGCAGATCTCGGTAAGTGATATATTTTGCGCGTGAAGTGCGGTTACCAATCACGGTCTCAAAAGATGTTAGTGGTGGAGGAGCCACAGGGATAGCTTTTGAAATTAAGAAAATTGTTTGTCGCCTGTGGGAATCGAACCAGGGTTCTCAGGATCCACAGGCCGACTTCATACCACAGATTTTTCAAAATTAGCAGAATTCAAATTAAGGGTGGTTTATTTTAAGTAAACATTTTTAGTACCACTAATTTGATAGTTTATTGATTGATTATTTGATAATTACATCATAATTATAAACACTACAATGGAGAAATTGTTCATTAGATAAATCAGACAATACGGTGGTGTAGATAGCATATTTGAATCTGAAGATTCCGATTTCGAATCGCACTCAAGTTAAAAATATAAGAATAACCTTGTACTATAATTTGGATTAAGTTCCTATTGTACAGAGTAGCATAAATAAATAAATGACTGTTTGCAGTATTGACCAATAGTACAAAAAATGTATACTTCACAACCATGGCTGGTACCACGAGCATATTACTAAAACACTGTTTTTGGGTGTTTTAGTTAAAACCATGACGACATCTTAAAACACTCTTAAAATAATGCTTACCACGAGCATTGTTTTAAGTCTGTTTTAGCTAAAACCATGTAAACAAGAAAATATATATGACAACGTTTTAAAAGAGGCAATACGCATGCGTGTTTCGTGAATATTTTTGACAGTTTCCAATTCAATATGAAAGCAGTTTGACAGGTTATGATTTTTAGATGTCAGGTACTTCGTTAAACTCATGAAAGAACACTAATTGCTCCTTGGGTGAACTGTAAAAGGCGCTTCCACAATTAAAACATAAGTATTTAACAGGAACATATTTTGATTCTAATATTTTGCACCTAATCACATACATTAATATGTTATTATTGTATTTTAGAAAGAAAATGGCAGCCATAAAGATTAAAACGGATAATTGAACGTCCGAGGAAAATAATTTGCTGACTGAATAACCGAATTAAAGAAAAGGTATAATAGAGAACTACATAGCTGGAAATAATGAATGTGTTTGAAATAATTTGGTACATGCGAAAACTGTAGCACTTAAAAAATTAAACGAAAATTGTGTACAATACATATTTTTGTAAATTATATTTTATTAATAATAAAACTTTGTTATTAACAATATTCACTTATGTTACAATTAATCAAATAAAATCAGAAAACGGATAGTTTTCATTATAAAAAGCGCACGAATTAACAAAAAGTATATTAATTATGACAATAATTACATTCGATAAAGAGTAGTGGTCTGCTATACTGTAAAATTCTTGTCTGGTTTTTACTAAATTGTACAATTTGATGAATATCTGGAGATGCGATGCCAGAACTATATAGGTTTACATTTCTTATAATTCTGCTGTCGTACTTTTGAGAAATGTCGTGTAGATCACCTGAAGACAATAAAATGAATTGTTATAATATACATACCTATTTGTACATTTAATGTAATTTAAATTACACCGAACTACAAAATACAGAATTGTGGTTATGTATTGTGTCATATGACAGCTGTAAAGAAGCAGATACTGAATAATTTAATTTAAATTTTTCTTATCTTTATCATCTTCATTTCTTTGACGAAGTACCGCAGTGTCACCAAAACTTGCATTTCACGAGAAAACATTTTTCACTATATTATATTCTTCGCTGTTTCTTCGGAACAACGGTATTTTTGTATAAATACTCTCACATCCAACACAATAAATGGATTCTTGTGTTCTTTAAATAAAATTTCTCATTTTCAATGCGTATTTACTTCAAGAACTGGGCGAATCGTACAATTTTTATCATAGACGTCAGTCATGTTTGTCTTAAAACACTGCTTAAAACAACTCTAGGCAGTTTTAGAACACGTTACTAAACAGTTGACTTAAAACATGCAAAAACAGCCAAAAACAGAGCTCGTAGTACATATATTTAGAACACCCAAAAACAACGCTCTTAAAACACCCAAAAACAGAGCTCGTGGTACCAGCCCATATTATTAGTTATTCGAATTTTGGAAAAAAAAATTTGTTCTATAATCAGTACCTCATATAATATATACCCTTAAATTATTTTCCGAAGTATAAAAACACACTGTATTTATCGTACCATAAACTTTTTATAACGTCGTGTCGCATAAATATGTCTACTCATACCGTATCGCAAATCAATCCATTACCGTAATTTTCAAACTATTTGACATAGCGTATATATGGTCCCTAGTAGGAATGTTTACAATTAGAGACAATAAAAATTATATAATATATTGTTCACTATATGTACACAACTCGCTCTTGTTAATGTACATATGGTAGCCTTGATATTGGTGTCTATCTAACATTTGTGATCTATTATAACGTAACTGTATTCTTACCATAAGTCTCAGATAAACCAGACAAGATACTTTTACATAAATCCACAAAAAAATATATTCAGTAGCGTCAATCAAGTCTTCTGGGAGATCAGGGAATCGGTCCATTTCTGCACACCCATCTGAGCATAAATTTCGTATTCAAAGCCTTTAAAATCACGAATGGCGCATATATTGCATTTTTTGTCGTTCTGTAAAATAGTTAACTAACAACTGGAGTTGGAAAATATAAAGCAACATTTTATATATTAATGTATTAATATCTTGAGAACCCTGGTTAGATTTCCACTGCCGACAAACATTTTCACGACATTAATACTACTCTTGTGGCTCCCCTATCACTAACATCTGTGAGGACCGTGATTTGACGGCTGGTAACCGCACTTCACGCTCAAAAATATATCACTTACCGAGATCTGCTTCGGCAGAATGCCACACCCAGTAATGGGTAGAAGGCGTGAGGATATTATTTATAATTATTTATTTATTTTAATTTACTCCCTTCCTTTCTTATCTTTTTGTTTCATTTTCAGTTATTGCATTGTCTGGACTTTTCTTTCATATACAAGTGCAGGCTATCGCTTTTATCTTTGTAGATTCGTTGTTAGATTCGTTATTAGATTCGTTGTTAGGAGTAAGCGTGAGTAATTTGAGATGTTTTATGCATATGTTATGCACGTCGAAGAAAGAGGATGAATGATAAGTGAATAGGAATGATGTGATTTAAGGTTTGATTGTGATAAATGATTTCGAGTGTAATAAATGATTGAGTTTATATGGAGTAATCTATGAATGTGGTTGAAATGAAGGTGGTGTGTTCGGATGATAATGTTTGACGAGGGATGATTATTTGATGAATGTAATTAGTGAATATTTTATGAGTGATTTTAGGATTCGTGCTACCCCATTTGTTGGGATATAGCGTGAAGATATGTATGTATGTATTAATTTAAAAGACGAAGATTCCTAATATGCACTATGTACTTTATTGTTCTTCCTTTCGTTTTCAAATTTTTGCATCTTATTACTGCAAATTATGAATAAACTAATGGTTTATTAAAAATTAATGAGAGCATAATTAAACTTAATTATATTGGTTTTCCTAAAAGTTTTATATCAGAAATTGCATGTTATAAAATAATTAACGTAGTTGCGGAAAAGTTTAATTAATTATAAAATTTAATAACAAATTATCTTGTTTAACAAACGTGAACAATTTAACATATTTGTGCATTACTAAATTATAATTGCTTTTGTTTAATGATGTGGAAAATTATTTTACGGAAGAATTTCTAACACTATCAATTATTATACTTTTATATATTCATTAATTAATTCAAAGAATTTATAAGAAAAAGTAGTAAAAAAATTATTAGAACAGTTCTTATCTTCACATTATAAATTAAAATTAAGGCCGTATAAAAACATCGTAAAAAAAACATAGAAATGCAAATTTCTAAATTATAAACACAGCCCACTCATATTTTCTCTTCAAAAATACCAATGGCTACAAAAAAATGACATTTACATTTTTATAAATTTAGATAAAAGTTTAAAGAAAATCAATACATTACGATATACTTGGGTGCTAAATATTTATTTGAAAATCATTATACAGACATAAAAGTTACTTCTAGTAGTATGTCCGACCGGACAGTTAGTTTGAGAACCCAGGTTCGATTCCTTCAGCCGACAAACAATTATCACAACATTAAAATTACACCCGTAGCTCCTCTTCCACTAACATCTTTGGGGGTCGTGATTTGACGACCGAGTTCCACTAGGCTTACCACATCTAATTATTATTTCTCCGGCTTTTGTAAGTAAATAAAATTGAATATGTAGTGCTATGTAGTTAGTTGTCCAAGACAAATCTGTCTCATTTTCGGAATCTTCTACGCCGCTAAATTATCAATTTTTTTTCTTTGATAATCTTACTGTTATCTAGTTTAATTTCTGTCACTAAATCTTCCAATTTCTTGATTCTGTCCTCATGATTTTAAGGAAAAATTTATACAATTAATTTCGGTTCTAATAGTTGATATATCATCTTGTATTGTATCAAGTTTTCAGAAATAGACATAATTTTTGGTGATGGGACGTGTTCTGTTGCATGTGATTATCTTCAATTTTGTCAATATTGTTACAGTTTAATCGTATATATGACGTTGAATACACAAATTTTATTGTTACAGTAGATTTATCACTTCCAATCTTGTTTTACTTTATTTTATAACTAATTATTTTACCATGATAAAAAAACACTTATCTCTAACAAAACAATGTAACCCTTTTTTATCAAATATGGTAATAACAATAAAATTGCAGGATCTTCTTTAAAAAAATAGTCTCCGGGCGAGATTTAGTTCTGAGGTGGTAACCCTAAGTACCAACGCAGTAATGAGTAAAGGCGTGGTGACATATTTATTTTATTTAGAAGTTACTTTTGATGTTATATGTAGTAGCATTTGTAAAATTTGAATAATCAAATTTCTTCTTTCAGTTATTTATGAAAAATATCTGTAATAACCTCTTCGTGATAGTCACTTAGGGCCATTTATCAAAACTGTGATAAAGTAACAAACAACTCATTTATCGCAACGTCGGAAGTGAAACAATATCACTTCATAAATTTCACAAATTATGTTAACTGTCATTTATAGATATATTTTTTACTTTAAGAGTGGAATGATCTGTCACTTTATTTTCAACATTTGTACACGAGTCTTTTAGATTTTGAACAAAAACATTATTTTAACTTTAACTTTTCTGTTTATTTATTGTAATGAATTGTTTACCAAATTATATATATATATATATATATATATATATATATATATATATATATATATATATATATATATATATATATATATATATATATATATATATATATATATATGATGGGATGGCTAGCTCATTGGTAATAATGATTTAATTATTTATTTATTTATTTATTTGAGCCATACTTTTTACGGAATTGTCAGTGAGTTGTAGTAAAATAAAAGCCATCAGTTATTTTTTATAAATTTTCGTTAATTATTAAAACATGACATTTCTGAGATTACAACAATTAATAAGTTAAAAAATTGTTACGAAACAATTAAACCTATTCTGTACCAAAAATTGCTAAGTATAATAATTGCTAAGGCCCCAAACAACAATAGTAGCTAGGTACATATTCAAATATAATATTATGACAAATTCAATGAAAATTTAACATAATTAATAGTTTACATCACAAGGAAGGGGCAAACACTAAAATCAAATTATAACAAAATTTATCCAAAAAACTGGTGGTTTTTATTTTACTATTCTTCTACTAGTTTACCAATAACTTGGTTAAATGTGAGTGGAAGTCAAGTTTTGTTTCATTGTTTTATGGTTAATGGCTACAAATTAAATTTTAAGTTTTGTTTAAATAAATAATCAAATCGAACATTTGACAGCAATGTTACTTATTCCATTTGTCATGTAACTTTGCTTTGCTTTTATTGATTTATTTGAAGTGTAACTGTTCTGTAGTAGCAATTCTTCCAATCGAGAATTTGATATTTCAACAGATCATTTTCAATTGTCGTTTATTAAAATAGCATATATTTTATTGGTAACCAAGGAGATTTAATTACAGTGAAAATTTTCGTTTATTAATTTCACTAGTGGAAAACTATCAAAATAACTTTTATTTAATTAGTTCATTTTCTAACAAATTCTTGATTCTATTGGTTCTCACATATGTAGTAAATTCTCATGATTATTGTCTTGCAAACAGCTTGATGGACAAAATAAAAGTTAATAAATAAAAAAAAATATATATCATCACGCCTTTTACCCATTACTGGGTGTGGCGCTCTGCCGAAGCAGATCTCGGTAAGTGATATATTTATGCACGTGAAGTACGGTTACCAATCGTCAAATCACGGGCCCCAAAGATGTTAGTGGTAGCACTGGGGTAATTTTAATGTGGTGAAAATGTTTGTCGGCTGTGGGAATCGAACCAGGATTCTCAGAATCCACAGGCCGACTCGATACCACTGAGCCATCTACCCGTATTAAAAAAAGTTAATTATTGTTTTAAACAAACTTTATTATTATATAGTTTTTGAATAAAACAAATAACTTTAAATTAATACAGAAATGTTTGTTTTCTATACCAATGGCTATTATTTACAGCTTTACATTAACAACATATTAGTATATGTGTCATTAAAATTTTAAACAATTCTGTTGCGTACAACACAAGAAATAAAACAGCAAAATAAATCTTCAAATGAGGAAATAAGATCTGAACCAACTGATGTAACGCAAGGCTCATAAATAATCCTTAAAATTTAAGTGAAAGCTGTACAACTGTCCATAAATCTATTTAGTATTCTGTCCTTCTGACCCAAAGATGATCCTCATCCTCATCACGAACATTCCCGATCATATCCGATCTTGTGCAATCTTTGTTTGGCTCCAATGTGCTCACTAACTCGTCACGTCTCCCGTTAGAAGTCAACGAACGGTCCCTGGTCCCGTCATAGCATTCTTGATTCGCTGCTCGCGTTATTCTACCTGAGCCGATATAGGCCTTACCTACAATATGTTCCATCGCCTTTGACGATCAAATGATGACAACTAGCGGTGTTGGATTCAACGTTCACCGGATGGCGATATGTCGATAGTTCCGTTTTTATTTAAATTTAAATGGTTCTTCGTTCGTGTTTCGGCTTGTAGAGAAAGATGTGATGAAGTACACAATGTAGAAGTATTCTTTGGTAATTGGTTTCGAAACTGTTCTTAGTTTTTTTGTGGCCAGGTTGGCATAATTGTCAAAACTTGAAACTAGCTATTGTGGTTAGGTTTTCCGGGTTTCAAGATTGTTTGGGTACTAAATTGAATTGTGTTACGCTTTTTGTTGACTATTTAATTATGCTATTGAAAGTATTGTGGTTTGATTTTGAAGAAACTTTTAAAATTTATTTATTTACTAAGTTGCCCGACAGGAAATTAATTCCAATTATAGTGCAGGAGCCCTATTCAAATTTAAATATAAAATTGATATGTCATGTTTATTTTGATATCTGTCTATATTTATAATTAAAGTCCCTCAAACTCCTGCAGTTTTTAATCGATTTCAACCATTTTTTTTATCTATTTCGATGTGTAAATATCCGAGACATTTTAATTTCCTTTAAATATCGCCAACTTTTTACAAAAAAAGCACTGCTCTGCTAACTGACGAGCTTCAAATCACTGGTTATTAAAAGAAAATGAGAGCTCGTTGCTACGTATAAATTGAACGTAAATAGATATTTAATTGAAATATAGGATGCTATATATCAAAAACAAGCGCAGGACGACGCTCCCTCCCTTTCTTATCTTTTTGTTTCATTTTCAGTTACTGCATTGTGTGGACTTTTCTTTCATATTCAAACTGAAAGCGATCGGGGATAAAGTTGCTATTATCGATAAGATACAGACTGAATGCGATATGTTAAAAATTAAAGTTGCTGATTTGGAGCAAAGAACTCGTCTAAACAACCTTGAAATCGTTGGAATACCTCAAAAACAAAACGAGAACTTAGTTCAAGTTATGAAGAAAATAGGTGATAAAATCAAGTGTCCAGTTACAGAAAACGATTTCGATGCCATACATCGTGTCACACCTTTCAACTTCGACGAGTCTAAAACCAAAAATATTATTGTGCGATTCATATCTAGACTAAGAAAAGACGATTTTATAGCATGTGCGCACAAGTTCAAAAAACTGAATACGACCCTTATTGACTTTTCTGAGAACAATGCAGTATTTATTAATGATCACTTAAGTCCCCAAAATAAATTGCTTTTATCACAAACTAAAACTGCAGCTAGAAAATATAATTATAAATATGTATGGGTTAAATCAAGTAAAATTTTCGCTCGTAAAACTGATTCCTCTGCCATTGTGATTATTAACAGCAATAATGATATCTCCAAACTTAAATAAATTATATTAGTATGTTAATTGTTATAGTTCTGACCTTTACAATGGCGACAAATATAAACATATATTACCAAAATGTTAGAGGTATCAAATCAAAACTTAATGACATATACAATAATCTATCTGCCAGTGATTATGATATTGTGATATTTACCGAAACTTGGTTGAATAGTACAGTGTTGGACTCGGAAATTTGTGACACTAATAAATATCTTGTGTATCGCAGAGACAGAGACGATCCGCTTAAATCTAAAGGAGGTGGCGTTTTAATTTTAGTGTCGATCTCATTTAATTCTAAAATTCAATTATCGTGGTGTTCTTCAGCTGAAGATATCTGGGTGTCAATATCTCATTCGAATTTTAAAATACACATCTGCTGTGTGTACATTGCTCCATTAGCCAGCACTGAAACTTATTCCAGTCATTTTAATAAAATAAGTGAACTCTGTGCAACATATTCCGACGACTTCTTCTTCATCGCAGGTGACTATAATCTGCCACATATTGATTGGTCTACAAAACATAATTATTTTGAGCCCATGATTGTTAAAAGAAATGATACTTATTTTAACTTTATCAATAGTATTAATATGTGTAATTTACTGCAATTTAACGGCAATAAAAATACCAACAGCAAAATTTTAGATCTCGTATTATGTAATAATGATTGTAAAGTTGAAGTATGTCATTCTCCTTTATCTGTTATTGACGTACACCACCCTCCACTTGAATTACGGCTTAACTTGAATTGTCCCAAAGTACTTTCTTATAATTCATCTTTCGTACACAATTTTAATAAATGCAACTATGAAGATCTTATTTATAAACTATCTGCAATAGTTTGGGAAAATAAACTGACGGATGCTGATGTTAATGTTAATGTCGAAACTTTTTATAATATTTTATCCAGCTTAATAAATGAATACGTTCCCATTAAATGCATTAATAGAAATAAGTATCCTAAGTGGTTTTCTCCTTCATTAATAAGATTAATTAAAGAAAAGAACAAATTTCACAAAAAGTGGAAGGTGTACGGGAGAATTACCGACTACAATTCATTCACACAAACTCGTATTTTGGTTAAAAATAAAATTAAGCAGGATTTCTCTCTTTTTATTCATAATTCTGAATCCAATTTAAATAATAATCCCAAAACATTTTGGAGTTTTACAAAAACCTTGAGGAAAAAGAGTGGAATCCCTAATAATATGCACTATTCCAATCATGAGGCTGTAAATGGTATTCAAGTCGCTAATCTTTTTGCTGACCATTTCAAATCCGTTTATTTAAGCGCAGAAAACACTGTAGTAAATAATTCTGATTTCTTCAACAATGTTAATGTTAATAACAAAACTAATATTGGTTCTCTATATTTAAGTGTTGAGAAAATTTTAAATTGTTTACTGTGCTTGGATGTTAACAAAGGTTGTGGTCCCGATCAAATTCCTGCCAAGTTTATTAGAACGTGTGCTTTTTATCTTGCATCTCCATTACATATTATATTCAATCAATCACTACACGATGGAATATTTCCTGACATCTGGAAACTTTCACATATCACACCAATTCATAAATCCGGCGAAGTTAACGATGTTACCAATTATAGACCTATATCTATTTTATCTACATTTCCTAAAATTTTCGAATTTCTTGTAGTAAATGAACTAAAGCATGAATTTGAAAATATTATTATAGCTGAACAACATGGTTTTTGTTCTGGTAAATCTGTCATAACTAACTTGGTGCCATTTACAGAATTTCTTAGTTCAAACATGGATAATCAAACTCAAGTTGACGTCGTTTACACAGATTTTAGCAAAGCATTTGATCGGGTCCACCATCCTACATTAATCAATAAACTAAGAGTATTGGGGATTCATGGTTCCTTATTACGCTGGATCGATTCATATATAACTAATAGATCACAATTAGTTTGTTGTAATAATTTCAAATCGAAAATAATTTCTGTTTCTTCTGGTGTTCCGCAAGGGTCTCATATTGGCCCTTTGCTCTTCAATTTATTTATTAATGATATTTGCAACTGTTTTGTAAACTCGCAGTTTTTGTTATATGCTGATGATTTAAAGCTTTTTAATACTGTAACTAAACCTGATGACTGTGTTAAGTTACAAAACGACCTTAACAATTTACATGAATATTGTTTAATAAATCATCTGGACCTCAACATTTCTAAATGCTATGTCATGAATTTCACAAGAAACCATGAAATTATTTCGTTCAATTACACTATTAACAACACTGCCTTGGAGATCAAATCCGTGATCAGGGACCTAGGTGTCACTTTTGATTCAAAACTGTCGTTCAATCAACATATAGAAAAAATAGTAAAGGATTCCTTCCGTACTCTTGGTTTTCTGATAAGATGCACAAAACATTTCAAAAAATTAAAATCTATCAAATGTTTATACTATTCTCTTGTTCGAAGTAAACTTGAATACGCTTCTGTCATTTGGAACCCTTTTTACAATAAAAATGTTTCCTTAATAGAAAGTGTTCAGAAAAGATTTGTGAACACGATTTGTTATAAATTTAAAATAAATATGTCATGTTATATTAGGAGACTGGAACACTTCAATATGACAACATTGGAGAATACGAGATGTTTAACAGATATGATATTTCTATATAAATTATTTAACAATATGTTATATTCTAACTGTATAATATCATTCTTCAATATATATACTCCACGGAAGATAACAAGATCAAATAATCTATTTTTGCTCCCATTAACAAACACAAATAATTTTAAAAATTCACCGTCAAACAGAATTATGTACACCTATGATATCAAATTTATTCATATTGATTTGTTCCATCTATCTCTTAATAGCTTCAAACAGGCTGTTAAAATATCATTGTCTTAATTACTATCATATATTATTATAAACTTAATGTATTACTTTAAATTTAATGTACTTTTCTAATTATCTTTTGAACTTTTGTATGTCTTCTGTAAACTATATTTTGTATTCTATGGCTAATCCGTGAGAACCTATTATTGGTATTTATACTGTTGGTTCTCTTATTTCTATAAATAAATAAATAAAAAAGTGCAGACTATCGCTTTCATCTATTCTAATCTTGTAGATTCGTTGTTAGTTTCGTTATTAGATTCGTTGTTAGGAGTAAACGTGAGTAATTTGAGAAGTTTTATGCATGTTATGTACGTTGAAGAAAGAAAATGAATGATGAGTGAATAGGAATGATGTGATTAAAGGTTTGTTGTGTGATAATGATTTCGAGTGTAATAAATTAATGTATATGGAGTGATATATGAATGTGGTTGAAGTGAGGGTGGTTTGTTTGGATGAAAATGTTTGACGAGGGCTGATTGTTGTATGAGTGTGATGAGTGAATGTTTTATGAGTGATTTTAGAGTTCGTGCTACCCCCATTTGTTGGGATATAGCGTGAAGATATGTATGTATGTATGTATAGGATGCTTCATAACTTTAGGTACATGCGTTAAGAGTAGGTATATACTGTTTGATATGCTAATTGAGAAAGAAAATAATTTTAAAAAAAAATCATCGAAAAATTAGTATCACTGAATTCGCTTACTTTCCTATTTGAAACAAACAGCATACGAGTAATTATCAACCTGAATTACTTAATACTCGTAGAATGTACAAATAAAATAAAATAATAATTACAGTAAAGCTATTTATATAGTAACACGAAAAATGTATGATTGAAATACTTGAACATACATTTTTCGTGCTAAATTATTAAATAATTTATATATAAAGAAAATAACTGGAATTGCTCTTTTTCTTGATTTGTATGTAATGTATAAATCTAATCAAATGATTTCAACACGTAAATAATAGATAACCAAGACATTTTAATTTCTAAAAATATTGGGAACTTTTGGACATATTATGTAACATAATTCCGTTAACTGTTAACATTCGTTAAAATTTGAATCTAATAACAATAGACGACACTCAATTAACGATAAAGTACAGTTGCTATATATGTTTTCATTAGTTAAAAATTTTAACTGCCGTTAAAAATTAATAGAGTGAAATACAGTATACATCCATATAATAAATCCTGTCAGAAAGTAAAAATTTTCGTTTCTCAATTGACAGATACTTTTCATCCCTAGGGAAAAAAAAAATACTTTCAAGTTAAGACAGATTCGTTGCGACTGGAAAACAACAGTATGATTTGATATTAGTGACATCTAGGTGAAGTCTGTCAAGGGAATAATAAATCTTATCTACATTTTTAATTTATTTCAGACAGTTTCACTTTCAGATATTGTAGTAACATTAAATAAAAATTGCGGATCTCGGTAAGTGATAGTGAAAATAAAAATTGTATACTTTATGAAGAAAGTGTCATTCTGCCTTTAGATGCTTTATATCCCACGTCTTCGATTTGGAAAATGGATCTTTAGTTTCGGGAAGAAATTTTAATTTTTAAATTATAGTTAAAACAAAAACTATGTGTAGAACTAAATTTTCAATAACTCGCTTAATACAATCCACCTTTCAAGTTATCATATTTTCAACTAGAACGACTCTTATTAATAATAAAACTTGTCGTACCTTTCAAAGTTTAACATACAGCGTATGGATTTGCTAATAAATTTACAGGAATAAAGTTTGACAAGAAGATGACTCAGGTAAAATAGAATCGTGATGCATATTTCGTGTCTATAATTGGTTAGAAATAATAATTTGCATAGCAGAGCAGTCGACAATTAGATTCGCTGTAATTTTCTGTATTATTTGCATTCCACGCTCGCTGCAATGAGGCCGGTTTCACTACGCTACAAAATAAAATTCGATGGAATGTATCGCTGCCCTGGAACTTACACACATCTCACTTCTCTAATGATATTTCCTTCTGTATTAGGAACGCTGCGCTCTTGTTTTTCAACGAAAGCGATCGCATTAATTAATTATTTATCTAATTTATGCCTTCAAAAATAGGTTAATTTATATCTTTTTATAATGTACTAGTATGTCTCGTCGTGTGTGTGTTATTTATCTGTTTCCTTTCAAAGTGCAAAAAATCAGCGCAGCGCAAGTTTTGTTTTATTTTTATTTACTAAGATGACTGGATGCTGGATTTAGAGAAAAGATATGGACGTGAAGTTGCTTCAAAATATGGTGACATAACGGAAAGATAGTTGTGTGAAAAAGTGGAATGATGCTAATCTGACATTGTTTAAAGCTAAAGGAATCGACAAATGTTATTTCTGTGACATATTTTCCTGCCAAAAAACTTAACTTAGGTGCACGTTTGTCTTTTTATTAAGCTGCATTTTTCTTGTCTATTAATAAATACAGTTTTATTCGAAAAGCGGACCATGGGGGCGGATGACATGAGTAATTAGTCGTGTATTCCTAAAACTTGTAAATAAATTTCAATCAAACATATTAATACGAATAGGATTTATATTATTATTTAATAGAGTGAAAATATGTAGATATTATCGATTAAAACATGGCCGAAACCAATGTTTTGACAGAAGAACATGGCGGAATATTGGTAGTTCTAACTGCTCTAAATCGTGTATCTTCCTGGTACCTTAGACAAAATATATTCAGACGTCTAGCTAAATGTATTTGCAATCGTAGCTCAGTGGATAAAAGCAAGGCAAAACCTGCGTTTCTTAATTAATAAGCAAGAGGTCGAGCATTCAAATCTCGGTGACTTCAACTTCTATCCAAAAAATACGATTGTGTATGAGTGGTTCGGATTCCATTATAAGCTGTAAGTCCCCTGTACTGTAATTGGGATTAAGTTTCTGTTGTGCAGAGTAACAGATAAATAAAAAAATAAAAGGCAACGCTTTTGAAATTTGTAGATCTGGACGAATCTATATTGCTAAAATAAAATAAATAAATATATCATCACACCTTCTACCCATTACTGGGTGTGACACACTGCCGAAACAGATCTCAGTAAGTGATATATTTTGCACGTGAAGTGCGGTTACCAGTCGTAAAATCACGGCCCCCAAAGATGTTAGTGGCGGGGGAGCCGCAGGGGTAGTTTTTTAAAATGGTGAAAATTGTCGCCTGTGGGAATCGAACCAGGGCTCTCAGGATCCACAGGCCGACTTGATACCATTGAGCTAGCTACCCCATAATCTGTATTGCTAATGTCGATTATTAGTTAGGATAAATTACGCTTTATGTATGTACAATTAATTTTGAATTGTGAATTAATTCCTTTGATTATTTTCTGACGTTTCTCAAAACCAATAAAATGCTCCATTGTATGTCATTATTATACTGCGAATAAAGCTCTCGTGATTATTCCCGGGAATAATCTCTGTAGCTTTTGTTTTTATTGACAAATGATAGGTAGTTGTCAAAAAATTATTTAAAACTATCAACGCGTCAAGTAAAATGTGGGAAAAAACAGGATTTAGTTCCATTACATTACATTACATACAGAAATACACCAACAAATTTTGGAAATAACTTCCAAGAATACATTAATAAGTAATCAATCGATATTGATTCAGTTCAAAATCTTTTAAGTTGGATGAATCGACCTCAACAGCTAAGTCAAAAAATAATCTAATTAAATATAACTCGAGAGTTCAATAAATTAGAAAATAATTCTCCAGTATCTCAAACTTGTTGCCATTTGGCAATAGCCACTCAAGCCCTGCGGGCTTTCGTGACTATTGCCTGGTAACATGTTTTCGAAAGATCTGTCAAATTATTTTCAATTTATTCTCACTGTCTTGTTATATTATTACTGAAAATTAATTGTGCATTGTGAATTATAATTTCTTTATTTTTAATGCTCTAATTCATTGTCCATAAATTAAACCAACAATATCAACTCGTCCAGAACTACATATGTTCTTGATAAAAGCACTGACATTTGATTACATTTATTTAGACGTGTGCATATATTTTATCTGTGCTTCTACTATTACAAACTATTTTTTTTAATATAAAATATGCTAGTAACCGCACTTTACGCCCATAAATATATTACTTACCGGGATCTGCTACGGCAGAGTGCCACATCCAATAATGGGTGAAAGACATGATAATGTACATAACAATGTAACAATAAATTGTGCACAATTGGCAGTAGAACGATACCAAACATTTAGTATCAAAATATATCAGCAGATGTCATATTTCGTTGCATCAAACGCACACCACCTGGATTAGCTAAACGTTTTCTGTGAATTCGACTGATAATAATTACTGTACCAATATGTTTAATTCATTTTGCGGTCATTATAACATAAAACTGTATAACTTCAATAAAAACTAACGGTTTTACTGACTGTATAACATACTGACTTAATGGACTTAATTACCTCTATGAATAATTATGCAACTTCATATTTTACCAATAATATTACTTCATATTTACTTGGATCTCGTAAAATTATTTTGTAAATTATGTAACTTATCCAGTTTTTTGTAAAAAAAAAGCAAGCTAGCTTATTTCAACTATTTGTACATTCATATATGACATAAATAATTGATTTAATGTCAGTATTTTGGCTGTTATTTAACCAGTTAAAATGCATTAATTATTCATTCATATGTTGTTGGATAAATCAATTACCTATAAATAGATATACTTTGGTTAACGTTTATATGGTATCTATTAAATCAAACAATTCGCTTCATTATTTAGGTAAATTTTGGTACAATTATTTAAATTTTTTGCTGTTGACAATATTGAATATACTTCTACTTAGGGCCAGTTTTTCAATCACCGGTTTACTCTCGGTTAGTGATAATCATGATTAAATAATAATGGAAACCATAGTTATTATTTAATCACGATTAACATTAATCGGTGATTGAAAAACTGGCCCTAATGGCCGGTTTCATCAACAAAAGTTAAATTTTAAACTTGGATTAAATAAATAAAAGCAAATCAAAATTACATGTCAACTGAAATTATTAACATTGCTGTCATACATTCGATTTGCTTTTATTTATTTAAACCATGTTTAAAATTTAATTTTTGTTGATGAAACCGGGCATAAGACTGTCATTGTTGGTGTCAGATGCCGGAAGATCTGTTACGACAAAGCGAAAAGCTTTAATCATTGAATTGTATTAATGAGGTAATGATTTTAAAAATAATTTTGAATTGTTTAATTCGGTGGATATCCTAAGCGTGTGTTATGAATTATACAGGATGTGTAATTACTTCAAGAACAAAATTACATGGCATATAATACATAATATACTGTATTTCTATATTTCTTTGTAAAATTATTTGGTTATCACATACCGGGTGTATCACGAAAATCGTTCAACATGAGAAAACAGTTTTACCGCGCGCATTGCTTCCCAAACTATGTTAGACAAAAATGCTTCAAATACAATTTGTAGAGCTTAAAATTCTGTATACAAATTTTAATAATACCTGTCGAATTTCCAAATTAAAAGATTGCTTACCTATTAAAAAAAAAAAAAAACATGTGTTCACTTTAATTAGTAGTTTTATTTCTCGTGTTGTATGCAACATAATTGAATAAAATTTCAATGAAACATATACTAGTATATTGTTAATTCGTAGCTAAAATTTTAAGTCAATCTATTGGTACATCTCTGAATAATACCCATTGGGATAGGAAATAAACATTTTTGTATGAATCAAAGTTATTCGTTTTATTCAGAAATTGTATAATAATAAAGTTTGTTTTAAATAATAATTAACTTTGATTTCATCTACCAAATTATCTACAAGTTAATAATCATGATAGTCTATTTACGGAATAAAATAGTTTTTTTGTAAAAAAAAAAAAAAACTGGCTAGCAGTACTACTATACTTTAACAGCCCAAGTTTAGGTAATCCTGTATTTTGAATTAGCTAATATTATTATAATCAGATTAAAGAAAAGTTAATACAAATAATTTTTCGCAAATTAAATGGTAACAAGATTATAATAGAGTTTGTTTAAACTTTTTTGAAAATATAGTTTAGCTTAATTTGTTTAAACCAAAATTCAAAATTAGCTAAAACTCATTTCAAATTTAAGGTATCCGAGATGCATGCTTCTCTTGCACTTAACGAATCCTCGTTTCTCGTTCTTATCATGTGCAATGACGACTCAAACCTGCATTTGTTTAACTGTAAATACCTATTTATTTAAAATTACTATGTCAACGACATTGCATCCTTTTCGTGTAACCTCTACCTGATCAAACACCTTCAGTAACATCGTACTTTTAATTTAATTTATTAACATTTTTATATCCTTATGAGTTGCAATTTAAAGTTATTAAGGACCGGTCTTTCCATCCCTAACAAAAGCTGTCAATAAATATCAACGACATAAATAAAATAAATATCGCTTGAAAATCAAAGTACAAATGGTAAAAACTGAATGCCATTTTTTAATACAAGAGAAATTTATCCCTCACCTTTAAGTATCAGTTAGTTTATCACAAGATAATTTTGTTAATTAAATTATGAAATACAAATCTGAATAAACTTGTATTTAGCGTCTATAAATGAAGCAGAATCAAGTAAAATAAATGACATCATACTTTATTGAAGAAACTCATCAAAATAATTTATAGATCCTTTTCTTTTAACTATTATAGTTTGTTGGTACTGAGGTGAATCATATGCGTAACTTGGTCTTAAGTTGACAACTAAATGCTGATATTTTTCATACAAAATATTACTGTTATTATAAATGAAACATCTGTTGTACATATTATTAAAGTTTAAGTTGAAAATATTCTAATAAATTTGAAAACATTAATTTTATGCGCAAATAATATTGCCTAATATGTTTCCAACTTCAGACCTATATAAAAAGGTACATCATGCGTCTTCATAAAGTGTACTAACTTGAGTATAATAATAGGCGTATTCCATTTGCCATTTGGATCAGATCTAACGTACATTTACTGAACCAGATCATTTATTTATTTCGATAACTTTATTTGCAGTACTAGAATTCCTGATTCTAATTTACTTTGAAGTAATTCACCGCAATATATGCATCAGTTTGTTTAAATCTGTTTATTTAATCATGTGTCTAATTTATCTGAACTGATTGAAGTGAACCAAGTGACAAATGGAATGCTGCTAATGATTATGCGAAGCTCAATTTTCCATGAATTGGATCTATATTGTAGTAGTTTTTCTAAATTAGGCTACAAAAAACAAAATTTCGAACTTTCTATGTAATTATTCATATGTTTAGTTTTACAATTAAATGCTACCAGAATGTTTGTTTTATGTTTTTGTACATATTTCTATATGCTAACTCAACATAAGTAAAATTGAATTATAAAAAGAAAAATTGGGATAGCGTCAGGGTTTGAACTTGAGACCTATAAACACAGATCATATACTTTAAACCAGTGGTTTACAATCTTTTTGGAGCCATGACCCCCTTACACGCAAAAATCACAAATATATACATTTTCACGCGACCTTACTTTTGTGCGATCAAAATTGCAGTTTGTTAGAAGATGTGCATTATAAAAATAAAACTACGATTTCCGAAATTAGTAAAGAAAAAAAATTCATATTAAGAACTTTGTTATACTTTCTTAGAAACAGATAAAACAATTTACGGAATTAATTAATTTATGGGGTAGGTGGCTCAGTGATATCGAGACGGTCTGTGGATTTGAGAACATCACATTTAAATTATCCCTGTGGCTTCCTAACCCCTAACTTCTTTCGAAGCCATAATTTGACGACTTCACGCGCATTAATATATCACTTATCGAGATCTGCTATGATAGAATTCCACGCTTAGTAATAGAGGAAAAGCTGATGATATATTTATTTTATTTTATTTCCTTGTAATGAATTTTTGAGTCTTTAACTAAAAGTTGTTTTTTTTTTAAATTTCTAAGTAACTTTCGTTGACCTCCCTTTAATGTCTTTGTGACCCCTGGGGAGACGTGACTCATACCTTGAAGAACACGGCTCTAGCCCGACTAAGCGGCCGTAGCTTAGCTAATTTAAAACATATGACTGGAGTTCACAGGTCCCAGGTTCAAATACTGATTATATCCCATTTTTTTCTCTTTATAATTCAGTTTTATTTCTGACATTGTTTAGTATTTCCTTAAAATATATAATTTTATTTAACCGTGTTTTTCATTTATCCGGGCTTGAATATCTTCCAATTATAGATAATCGTTTTAGGGCCAGTTTTCCAATCACTGATTAATTTTAATCATGATTAAATAATAATGGAAACTATGGTTATCATTATTATTTAATCATGATTAACGTTAATCGAGAGTAAACCGGCGATTGAAAAACTGGCCCTTAATATATATTATTAATTATTATAAGTTGTGGAATACCAAAATGGAGATCCGTTTTATTAAGCCGTTTAATTTTCATGAACTAGTTAGGAGCAGAAGGGTTGAAAATCCTGAAACTCCACAAAGTTTGGATTGCTTGACTTTTTACAATCAAATTATTACAAAATAATAATAACAGTCGACGACGTTTCGGGACTATGGGTTGGTCCCATTATCAAGTCAGCAATAACTAAGTTTACATTAAAAGATAATAGTCAAGACTATTGTTCTGACTATGGTGTCGTTACCACCAATTGTAATTTGTGATTATGTTAGTTTATTTAAATTTTTTAAACTTTGACTATAAATTCCACACGGAATTTAAAAAAAAATCTTTTAATGTAAACTTAGTTATTGCTGACTTGATAATGGGATCAACCCATAGTCCCGAAACGTCGTCGACTGTTATTATTATTTTGTAATAATTTTATTGTAAAAAGCCAAGTAATCCAAACTTTGTGGAGTTTAAGTTTTTTCAACCCTTCTGCTCCTAACTAGTTCATTAATTATTATAATCTGTCAAAAAATTAACTTGCAAATCGGATTCAGCACCTTAATCTTAAGCTACATAAAGCATAGTGCATCATATTGCAGAAACTTACCAAATCAACCTCAACGTCCACTGCACCCTCGTCCTTAATACACCCTCCTAACACTTCACTCACTTTCCTCTTTCCTCCTTCCTCCGCAAGTTAAGTCAGTAACCACACGCGACACACGTCAACCTTCAGCAACAACGACAGCTTCAACTTTATACACAAGTCCGTAAGTAAGAACCTCGGTGTTTAGGAGCGTTCGACTGCACCCAGCCAATGTCTTCGTCTCACTGACAGCTCTGGATGGCCGCGGTAAGTCCACCAGCGTGCGTGCAACAGTGAGGTAAGCTAGGTGGAACACCTGAGACCGGCATTCACCGTCACCGCTACGAGGATTGGTGTGGTACACTCGCGGAAAGAAGTGTTGGATGCTAGAATGAAGTGTAGTGAAGTTGAGGAGGCGAAATTAATAGTGTTCAAGGAGCGGAAAACAAGTGGTTTGAAAGTCGTCTGCATTTCTAACAATGTGCCCGGCAACTTATTTATTAATTAATTATTAATTTATGTTATACTGTATAATAGGAATTTAATCCCAATTACAGTACAGAGTCCTGAGTCATCGAGCCTCAGTATATATTTTTTGCTTCAGTGGGACTTGAACTTGGGATCTCTGAAATCGAATTCCGTAACGCTACCACTGTACCAGGCAGCCGAAAGTTATATAGGTTACCATGGGACTGTGTTTATAGTTAGACTTCCACCTAAGGAATGGCGCTAATAGTCTTTATGTGAAGACATCCATTTTAGGTAACTACAATATCGGCAATCATTGGTTACTAGATTGTTCCTGTAGTTGTCATTTGTATGTATTTCAAATTTTTTAATCTGTCAAATATCCAATTAATATTTATTTGTGAAATAATTTTATATAAATAATCTCGTCAACTAATATCAATTATTGTATAAAAAAACTGCACTGCTACTGGTAAGTAAGTGATCATATAATATTTAGATGAGGAAGTCATAATATATTTTCAAGTTCACAAGGACTGGATAAAACTGTTCAAATTATAAATAAATTGTATACACGAGAATATTTTAATAAATATTTATATTGTGTTTATGAATTTTTATTTTATGTAGTTTAAATAAATATAAAATAATAATAAAATTTTACAAGTTGCCTAAATATGCATATCGGGTTGCCGATATACATGATTTTAGTTAGACTTCCACTACTCAGATGGCGCAAAATACAGTCCCAGTGTGTAACATGGTAGTTTCTTATCTATAGTAGTATATTATGATCTGTGCACTGTACAGTAGGAATAACTAGATAGTAGATATATTTATTTATTTTATTTATTTCAAATATTATTGAGCCCTGATGGAGCATATAGCGACATGCTGTTGTTTCTTAGCGTTGGTTGTAGTGGTCGACTTACTAGATCTGCGAATTTTCCTTCTTTCTTATTCTTTGCTATTCTTGTGTTGGTTGCTTTTCGATGATTTTACTTGTTATTTCTTTCTACTTTTCTTTATTTTTTGTTGTACTTTTAGCTTGGTTCCGTATTGGTTTTCTATTTTTAATTCTTTGTTTACTCCTGGTATAAGTATATAATGAATATTGTGTCTCTAAACATAGTAATATTGTATGTTTATCATTGGAATGTGTCGAATATAGGCGTGATCTAAAAAATTCGAATAAGCGGCATCAAAAGATATTTTATGGGATTAGTAAATGACATGAATTATACAATCTATTAATTTTCCGTTGTACATGTTTCTTACAATAACTATTAAATTAAAATATCAGGATATAATTGTACAATATCGAGAAGATCGTATTTAGCTTAGAAAATATAATAATGAAAAATAAGAAACCAAGAAATAGATAAAGAAAACTATTTTTTTCCCGTATTTTCTTTCGAATTTTCGCTCATATTTCAAAAATAGTTGGTGATATCGAGTTTATTTTGTCTATATGTTGAAGAACTAAATTATTATAAATTTTCTCTACAATTTTCTTTCAAAATGACGTACTAAATCAATTTCCCGGAGGATGCGACTTAACTAGATCGTTTTCTGAAGCCAAAAAAACATTGAAATACAAAGTTTAATCAAAATCGTTAAAACCAATTCTAATGTCATTGACGCATACAAGCAAATAAACTAGAATTGCTTGTATTACGAGATGAATAAATATTTACCCGGGTTCTCAAATCCACAGGCCGACTTATACTTATACTTACACTCATGTTCCGTCGAATATGTTTCTAAAACCTTAAATTTGATTATGAACATGGTGAAATATTGGTGCAATAAATTATGCTCATTCTATTATTAACTAATATTTTTAATTTAAGGTAGTACTAGTGTGACGGTGGCGCCATCGGTTGTCGAGTGGCGAAACTGACGCTCAAAAAAATATAAAAATTGAATAAAATAAGTGTTTTATACCTATTATGATTTGAATATAATGAATTGTTAACAGGTTGTTGGTCTAATGAATTTTCAAATACCATACCACCGTGTGGTGTTGCCATTATAAATTGGGATTCTTAATTTTTTGTTAAAAACAAGGCTTTGCATGGCTATATATCCATTACTAAACGATAAAAAACTTTTTCCTTCTGATACAATATACATGGATAGTTCTAGAACATCATACTAGTTTTTCAAATGAAACTGCAAAATTTTAGAGGTACACAAACCAAATATGTGCGATTCTGAGTGATGATCGCCATAAGCCCCGTGTATAAGAACTCAACTTTACAAGCGAATATATTTATTCACAGACGATGCATGTGTTTCATATTTTAACGGGATGCGTATGACTATCCAATGTTTACGTGAGCCAAATTTCATTCGGATCTGCAAAAAAAAATTTCACGCTAGTTCTATCTTAAATAATAATAATAACTACTAAAACTTAGTAAAACGCAAAATTGAAACATAATAAAATCTATACATTTTAGTTTAGAATGCAGTAGATGGCACTGCCATGGAAATTCTTTTTAAAATTGGGAAAATAAATTACATTCGCATTATAATTGGCAACGCCTTATTATATTTCAAAATGTATGTATTATAGTTAAAGAGAAACTGTTTCACGAAGTATAATTGCATGTGAACATATTTGAATCATTTTGGTATAAAATTTTAAATAGATTTCTTCCATTAAACTTCAAGATATCATCACACCTTTTACCCATTACTGGGTGTGGCACTCTGCCGTAACAGATCTCAGTAAGTGACATATTTATGCCCGTGAAGTGCGGTTACCAGCCGTCAAATCACAGCCTCCAAATATGTTAGTGGTGGGGAACCACAGGAATATTTTTTTAATGTGATGAAAATGTTTGTCAACTGTGGGAATCGAACCAGGCTTCTCAGGAACCACAGGCCGACTCGATACCTAAGCATAATGTAACTTAAACACCAAAAACTTAATATATCAAATATGACACTAACAGAAATTTTGAAATACAACTGTATCTGCTTTCAGTATTTTTCGTACTATGTAAACTTGTCTTCGTCTTGACGTTTTGTGAGCCAATCACAGTCAAGGTTAAATACACCTTACAATTCTGCACTTTTAGGTGGAACAGACGAACAAGGTATAAATTTTACCTCCAAATGTCATAATTTATAATCTGGCAAATACAAATTCTTTACCCTAGGCTGTGTAAGCACTGTAACGTTCTACGGTTACCACGCTATGTACAGAAATTGCTACTCTGTACCCTATAGTAAGAAATGTAAGTGCTACATTCGCTGTAAATTTTATGGCCACGAAAACTTAAGTATAATGACTTAGCGCACACTAGATTGCAGAGCTACAGACAGCATTACAAAGGAATGTTACAAAATAGTTATATACGTTAAGTAAGTGAACACGAAACTTCAATGAGGAACTATCTATCTTCAATATAAACACTTGAAATTCGTAAACTTTTTCTAATTTGCAAACCGTCATAATTTGGCGAAATTTGAGCTAATTTGGACAAATTTTCGAGAGCGAAATAGTTTAAATTATTTCTTGCTTAAAAAAAAAACATTACGCAAACCAAAGCATCGCTTGTTAAATATTATGGGGACTCCTCACCATCGATTGGAACGATTCACAAGTGGCTTACTGATTTTCGTTGTGGAAAATGACGCCGAACGTTCTGGTCGTCCTAGTTAAGGTTACAACGCCAGAAATCGTCGATAAAATCTATGGTATGATATTGGACGATCGGCGAGTTAAAGTGCACGAGATTTCTGAGGCTATGAGCATCTCAACCGAACGGGTACGGAACATTTTGCATAAATTTTTGGATATGAGAAAGCTATCTGCCAGATGGGTGCCGCATTGTGGAAAACGCACCGGCGCACAGGTTCGCAGTCGCAATGAAAAAATTGCATGAATTGCGCTACGAATTGGTTCGTTATCCACCATATTCTCCCTGCGATTTTTATCTATTTCCAAACTTGAAGAAATGGCGCTTGCTTGCTAATTACGAATCACAAATTTTACCTCGCTTTTATCCACTGGGCTACGATTGCCTTGTCGGCATTGCAGACTCGGTGCGCGAAAATGTTCTATTTTATAATATAAACATAAATTAAATCAATTTTTAGTGAATAAATAACTTTAATATGGTACTTTTATATCCATTTTTAGCTTTATTTATGTAATTAGCTCGAGTCGCGATCTAATTCAAAATAAAATAAAACGAAATAAGACGAACTTCTTGTAAATATAAAATATATATTTAAAACATAAAGAAAGTATAAATTATAAAAATACAAAAGTTATAATTAATATTAAAATTAAACAAATTATCCGGCAATGGAAACAACAACGTATGAATAAACTATTATTAATGATACTAAGTTACATTGCGAGACCTTCATCTTGCACAGACGACGAGAGCCAAACTTGTCTCGTCAGAAGCCAATCTATCACTAACTAATCGTTGTTGTATTCCATGGGATGTTCTGACAAAAGGGTAAGGGGTGGTATCGTCTCAATGGTCGAGATAACTGTTCCCACATATGTGTTTACATAAAAAACCCAGACGGGGGGTTTCAAAAGTTAAATCTATCCGACCAACACTAAGCTAATAATTTACCGAGATATGTCATCACATCCCGTATAACCAGACGCGACAATTCAGAAAAGCTATAAACTTGATAAATAATGATCTACGGAATACTGAAGTTTAACATATGCACAAACAAATTTGATAAACAAAATATACTCTATCAAATCAACTTTAGAAAGATACTTAAGATAACACTTAATTAGTCTGTATCTTTCGAAGCTGAGTTGATAGTGAAATATCATAATTTATAAACAAAACCAAATTCTGAATTACCCGTTTTGTTACATTTCCAAAGAGCCGCATGCGACTCGCTAGTTGCCGTTTGCTGACCCCTGGTCTAGAGCATTGTTTGGCAGCGAATGGAGGGATTAAGAAAATAGTTTTTCTTATAATTGTTCAATATTTTCATTTATTTGTTACTCTGTACGATAGGAACTTAATCTCAACTATATAGTACAGGAGGCCTGCAGCTTATAGCGGAATCCAAACCACTCAGGCACTATCGTATTTTTTTATTTATGATGAAATGAGATTACACCGCACAACCTCTTGCTTGTCAATTAAGAAGAGTAAGTTTTACCTCACTTTTATCCACTGGGCTACGATTGCCTGTCAATATTTCAATCAAAGTATTTTTCTTTTTGTTTTATTTTAAAATAAACGCTCTGATATATTAGACGTATTCCATTTGCCATTTGGATCAGATCTAACTTACATTTACTGATCCAAATCATTTATTTATTTCGCCGGTTTACTTCGCTGATTTTATTTCCAGTACTAGAATTACTGATTCTAATTTACTTTAAAGTAATTCACCCCATTAAGTGCATTAGTTTGATTAATTCAATTCATTTCTTCATGCTATCTAATTTATCTGAACTGATTTAAGTGAAACAAGTGGCAAATGGAATACAGCTATTGCTGTCAAATTCATAACCATGGATATAGCAAATCCCATGTTTCACGTTAATATAAATTCACGGTATTGCACAGATTTCCAAACAATATTACTGATTTTATTGACATTTTTACAGTTACCAAAGTGCATGTACACATTGATAAACAAATATATTGTGTAATATAATTTAACTGATTTAATATAGACAACAAGATGGTGTTTATAAAAGTTATATAAACATCTAGTTACTCATATTACATACATATATGCATGCATAACATCAAGCTATCTTTTCTAGAAAACAAGATATTAACGATTAACGATTTGATTTGATGTATAATGACAGCTATCAAAATTTGTATTAAATTAGCTGTTTATTTTAGAAATTTAATAGTCATCATGCTGTTGATTAATTTTGTTTTAAAATAATCAATATTTTGTATATAATTTGCATAAATAATAGCAAATGACACTCTACACCTGCCTGTAATAATGCATGAGATCGATCTTAGTGATTAAACTATGACAATTTACTAAAATTATGAGAACTGAGTGTTGACCTTGACCTGTCAATATTCATGACAAGAAATAATTTAATAGAACTGTGGAAATGAGAGCCTGAGTTCGATTCTCGCATCCGGCAATTAATTTAACAATATTTAAGTTAAATCTGTCGTTCTTTTTATTTTTAAATTTTTGGGGCTGTGATTTGACGGCTGGTAACCGCACTACACGCGCAAAAATATATCGCTTAATGGTATGTTAGAGTGCCACACGTAAGAATCGGTAAAATAATATAATGATTTTTACATAAATCCAACAATTAATAAAAAATAAAAAAAATAAAAAAAAATAAATAAAAAATTAACCGTGCCACTAGGTGATAAAAATTCATAGAAAAACGAAGCAATCTATGTTTAGGGTCGTTCAACTGTTGTTTTGTTTTGAAATTTATAATTCATTAAATTAAATTAAATTAAGAATTCCTGATGGGAGTGTTTGCAATTAATAATAACTGTAGTGTTTATGACTAAAAAATATCTAAACATGGAGATTGTAACAAATTTAATTTTACACAAACATAAATCATAATTGGTAGTAATACTGCACAACGATTAAATTATTAATTATAATTTTATAAATTTTAATTAAATGTATTATTCCTGGTTCAAATTATTTTATGTTCGACTGTACCATAACTGTTTGATTTATGATACTATTTATTGTCCGTAAATTTATACTTTGTTGGACTAGCAAAATTGGACTCATGTTGATGTTAGAAAATAAAAGTCAAAATAAATAACGAGTGACTATAATTGATTGACAAAGAATTTTTAGTTTGCTATCCTGTTTAGTTGGCAAATCTCGTCACTATCAACATGACATCCCTTGATTAATATTTTAGGTTTTCGCAGTTTGGTGTTATTGTAAATAATCATTTGAATATACGAGGGCAGGGTGAAAAGTCCCTGAAAAATGAAACAAGACATGATTTATTTGGTCAAAACATATTTTATTTCCCAACATAATCTCCTTGTAGCTTGATACACTTCGTCCAACGTTTTTCTAATTTTTCGATCCCTTCCAATTAAAACGATTTTGGCAATCCTTCAAAATAGGCGTTTGTCACAGCGATGACCTCATCGTTGGAGCCAAATCTCTTTCCGCCGAGCCATTTCTTCAAGTTTGGAAATATATAAAAATCGCAGGGGGGCAAATCTGGAGAATATGGTGGATGACGAACCAATTCGTAGCGCAATTCATGCAATTTTGCCAATGCGACTGCGGACCTGTGTGCCGGTGCAGAGAGCAAATGCGGCACCCATCTGGCAGATAGCTTTCTCATATCCAAAAATGTATGCAAAATGTTCCGTACCCGTTCGGTTGAGATGCTCATAGCTTCAGCAAGCTCGTGCACTTTAACTCGCCGATCGTCCAATATCATACCATGGATTTTATCGACGCTTTCTGGCGTTGTAATCTCAATTGGACGACCAGAACATTCGGCGTCCTTTGTGGTCATACTACCACAACGATAATCAGTAAATCACTTGAGAATTGTTCCAATCGATGGTGAGGAGTTCCCATAATATTTAACAAGCGATGCTTTGGTTTGCGTAATGTTTTTTCCACGCAAGAAATAATGTTTAATCAAGACGTGAAATTCACTTTTTTCCATGTTTTCAAAAATCTTCAAGGTTGCTTGCTTTCGATGGGTGTCAAAACAGAACTGAATGACATATCAGTCTGAAAATTTCAATGCGTTCTAGTTAAAGATGGTACATCACAAATGTCACATGAGATTTGCGATTGTGGCGCCATCTGTTTTATTTTTCAGGGACTTTTCACCCTGCCCTCGTATCTAAATATAAAACTTAAAATATATAGGTATTACTAAAAAAAATAATGTCTGTGATTTATAGTCATATTATACCTAATTAATAAATTATTTCCTATACATTTACGGCATATTCTTTTACTTCTTTTGAGATTATTCTAAGCCTTGATACATGAACTCATTTTTCACCTTTTACTTGGAAAATTTGACAATTTGATAATTTTAAATAACATTGGCCGTATTTATTTGACTTTTTAAAGTAGCCCAGTAGGTTACTTTTGTTTAATTGGCACATTTTAAGTAACCCAGAACAGTTCCCGAACTGATCCTACTGCTATTTTGGTGGATTGGCAGGTTGAACCCGTTTTCTATCTCTTTCTAATTAACTTGTGTTCCTTGTTATCTGTTTTGAATTGGTGGCATCGCAATTTGTATTTAAGCAGATGTCACTTGGGACGTACATTCAGATTTTAAATTTATCGTCAATTTTTACAACTGACACTAGATGCATCATTTATTTGGAAGAAACACGAATTAGTTGAACCCAACGATCCCAAACAAATACGGCCATTGTTAAATAAAAGCAACAACAAAGCACACTTTGTGATACAATAAATAATTTTTTCACATTAACATATTTTTTATTATATCTGCACAATAATCCTTGTTTAACAAACTAAGAAGCGTTAAAAGACGCAACATTAAAACACACCGTGTTCAATCATTTTGCTCTTTAAATCCATCTATATTTTTCATAACTGCTTAACAACTAATCCACATAGTAACGTAAACAACAAATGTTAACCTATCTCCTTGTGAACGATATTACATCAAATCACATCACAAAACTATGAAATAAATCAAAATGAAAATGTATAAGAGCCTTTAAAACACTTGTGCTGTTAAAAACACTCCGCTTCGCGTCGTGCTCGTATACTCGTCACATGTACTCTAAAGATTTACTTATGCACTAGTATCATAATAGACTATTAAGAAAACCAATCACTGGTTTCATAATTATTTGTAACATATTGATAATTAAATTATAATTTAACAGCACTAGTGTTTTAAAGGCTCTTATACATGTATATCATACGCTATTTTTTATTACAACTGCATCATAATCTGGAAAAGCGAGCTGGAAAGCAGCATTCTCATTTTGATTTATTTCATAGTTTTGTGATGTGATTTGATGTAATATCGTTCACAAGGAGATAGGTTAACATTTGTTGTTTACGTTACTACGAGGGCAGGGTGAAAAGTTCCTGAAAAATAAAACAGATAGCGCCACAATCGCAAATCTCAAGTGACATTTGTGATGTACAATTTATTCATTATACAAAAAAAAAAAATATATCATCACGCCTTTTACCCATTACTGGGTGTGACACTGCAAAAGCAGATCTCGGTAAGTGATATATTTATGCGCGTGAAGTGCGGTTACCAGCCGTCAAATCACGGCCTCCAAAAATGTTAGTGGTAGGGGAGCCATAGGGGTAGTTTTTAAAATGGTGAAAATTGTTTGTCGTCTGTGGGAATCGAACCAGAGTTCTCAGAATCTACAGGCTGACTTCATACCAACTGAGCTAGCCACCCCATAATAATGAGTTTATTAAATTATATAATCCATTAAAGTTTTCCTCAAAGGTATAGAAACACCCTGTAGAATGAATTGGAGAAGTTAAGTTAATTCATACGAGTAAATAGGTCATTTTAATGCGTTTATAAATTTTGAATTTGTTTATTTAATAATTTAACAAAAATAGAACTAAAGTTTGGCAGATACGTCCTTTTATGTCTTTATTGACGTAAGGAAAGTAAATTGTGAAGTTAAAAGAAGCCCTTAAAGTTTGAAATGTCGTTTTGAACAATAAAACGAGTAACTTGTATCTGTTCTTGATACTTCTTTCAAATTCGTATTTTTTATTAGCATTTAATGACTTCCTACGATTTATTTCCCATTGTGTACTAATTATTCCCGCACTTGAAACGAAATAATGTTTACGACCACGTTAACTTGGAGCATGAATTACAAATTGGCGATTGTAGGTCCTCAAATTATTCAAATAGAAATCTCGAAACCTAAAACGCTCTTACATAACTATTTATTCTTTGAAATAATATTTGCATTCACACCGTTTCAGCAGTTCCGTAGAACGTATTGGTGTCACGAAGCACTTTATAAGAAACTGGTTTTTGAAATAACTTCCTGGCAAAAATGAAAAATGGCATCAATTTGACTAAAAAGTTAATAAACACAATTTGTTTATTAGCTTGCACTGAACATCACATTCATTTTTTATTTATAGATGTGGGTGCTATGTTTTAACCAAGGTTTTTATTAATTAAGTACATGAGAACCATATTTGTACATGTACAATTGTGGCTTCCCCTTCACTAACATCCTTGGGAGCCATGATTTGACGGCTGTTAACCGCACTTCGCGCGAAACTTACAGAGATCTGCTACGGCAGAGTGCTACACTCAGTAATGGGTAGAAAGGCGTGATGATATATTTATTTATATATATTTTTTTAGAACTATTTTCCGGTTGTACATTGAGATCTACAATTGCAAGGTTCTCATACATACATACATACACACACAAAAATCACGAGCTCATCATATTTAGTAGTGATCCTAAAATACTTATAGACCGATTCTTAAAAAAAAATACCTTATTTTGGATTAGCTAATTCTAATCCGATTACGTTAATAAAATTCATTTTCCGTAAACTTAGTGAGAACAAGATTATATTAGAATTTATTTAAACTCTTTTGATGATACGGTTTAGCTTAAATTGACTAATCCAAAATTCAGGGTTAGCTAAAACTCTTTTTAAAATTGAGCTGTTTCTGATTTCATCATATATGCTCATTTATTTCTCCCAGTGGGAATCTTTTGTTTGCGCAACAGACCTTCATTAATCTATGTGTGAATTAAACTGACATCACTCGCTCACTGTTTTCAATATTTGATGAAACTTTTTTTATAACAAACAATAATATTACGTTACTTCATACAATTTAATCAAATACTCATTGAACTCTGATCACTATGGTTTAAGTTTTCAACATGATTATATTAATTATTAGATAGTATTTCAATATAAATATAATTAATTACCCTAGTTGGTCTTGCTGAATAGTTGGTGACACCATACTGATGAGCCCTGAAAGAGCGAAACGCGTCTATTGTTATGAGCTGAACTGATAATAAGTTGATTCAGAGGCTGTAAATTTTGTGGAATGTAGACAATACATACAAAGGTCAATTTCACATTAATTAGTTGTACATGTGCAAATATGTTAAAATTAAATTGTTAATAATCCTGTGAACAATTAAATTTGACTCTTATTACCTCACGCAAATAACATTATTGTCACTGCCTGCATGCATTTGTGTTGATATATTTATTTATAAATAATTAAAATGATTTAATTTTAATGGGATGGCTAGCACAGTGGTATGAAGTCGGCCTGTGGATCCTGAGGTCCCTGGTTCGATTCCCACAGGCGACAAATTTTCATAATTTGGAAAAAGCTATCCCTGTGGCTCCTCCACCATTAACATGTTTGGGGGCCGTGATTTGACGACTGGTAACCGCACTTCACGCGCAAAATATATCACTTACCGAGATCTGCTTTAGCAGAGTGCCACACCCAGTACTGGGTAGAAGGCGTGATGATATATTTTTTTTAATTTTTTTTAAAATGATTTGTTAAAAAACAAAATACCGCATAATTATTAGGGTTGTTGATTTTTCGAATATTCGAGACTTCGATTGTTCGGATTTATTGAACCTACGAATTTAGATTCGAACTTTCGAATTTTTGAATATTCCGAATTTTTTAATTTTCAAATTTTGGAATATTACGAATTTACGAATTTTCGAATTATTTGAATTGTGAATCGGGATCCTAACGTGAACACGGCATGTTGATATGAATTATTTTCAGAATAAACTCATTTGCAGAGTAATTCGTAAGTAAGTATTATTAATTATTATTATGTGCCAAATTAATTCAATTTAGACTTAAAATTTCGCTACACTGTCAAAAACGTTTTAATTAAGACGTTTTTATATCCTTTTTATTGTCATTTTAAAACGTTTTACTAAAAGTCCATAGCATTTAGATGGGCGATAAGAGAATAGACATCTTAAACTTGCAGAGTTTTTGCAGGATACTTCGCCGAGTTTATTATTTAATTCGTGGCCGACTTTTCCCGAATTATGCGTGAGCGTGTGTGGAGATGACAGATGGCGTTAATTCAATGGCAAAATTCGAGAATTCGAAAATTCGAAAATTTGAAGCTTCAAAAAGGTCGAAGTTTTTTTGACGAAATTCAAAACATTCGAATGTTCGAATGTTCAGAAATTCAAACTTCGGTGTAAATCAACGACCTTAATAATTATACAGTAGTTTGTTTTATATTAAATTGAATATAAATTTTCAGGTAAACGTTTTGTTTGTCTCATTCAGATTTATTATAAACTGTAAGAGAAATTTTGATATATTCCATTAAACTGAATATTAAAATATTTTAATTTAAACCAGTATAAATATGTTTTACAACAGTTCATTTTATGAATACATCATGTAAATAGCGACACATTATTTTATGCGATTATTCATTTATGAAATGATTAAGTGGAACGTACGTAAATATTTCTGTTTTATATTATTTTGGTGAGCGGCGAGGTAAATGTAGCTATGTTTTCATTCACGACTATTTACATAAAGAATAACTGAATTATACAGAATAGAAGCACTCATGTCTGAAGCATCTTCAGTAGTTGCGTTATAAAAATTTCAAAGCGTAAAAATTTAAATCGCTTTTTACTCAGCTTTTCAATGTGGAGAAATTTTCGTTAATAAATTCAATTTTTCATAAAGTAGTTGAACATCTTCCGTGAAGTTTACAGAAAGTTTTTCCTACATATTTGAACATACAATTTAAAAAGAAAAAGTTCTTACGTGGCTTGCTTAGGCAATATATATATATATATATATATATATATATATATATATATATATATATATATAGTGGTATCAAGTCGGCCTGTGGATCCTACGAACCCTAGTTCGATCCCCAGAGCCGAAAAACATTTTCACCAATTTAAAAAAAAACCCCCTTGGCTTCCTCACCACTAACATCTTTGGGGACCGTGATTTGACGGCTGGTGACCGCACTTCACGCGCATAAATATATCACTTACCGAGATCTGCTTCGGCAGAGTGCCACACCCAGTAATGGGTAAAAGACGTGATGATATATTACTATTACTGGGTGTAATATATAGTCAAGTGCATAAAGGTGATGTTTGTGGACCTAAAGATCCGGGTTTGATTTTGCTATAAATAAAATAAATAATCATAACACCTTTTATCCATTATTGAGTGTGGCACACTGCCGTAGCAGATATATTTATGCGCGTGAAGTGCGGTTACCGGCCGTCAAATCACGGCCGCCAAAGATGTTAGTGAAGAAGGAGCTATAGGGGGTGGTACTAATGTAGTAAAAATTGTTTGTCGGCTGTGGGATTCGAATCCGTGTTTTCAAATCCACAGTTCGACTCGATTGGTATTCCAGCTATACTCGCACCCTTAATAATTCTCCCTAAGCCGCTATTATATTTTAGGGTCGTTATTTGATAGCTGGTAATCCATATTTTGACAAATACATTTTTTATACAGTGTGTTTATAAACTTGATGATCAAGCTTAAAGGGTATATAATAAATGATGTATTGAGAGTGAAACAAAAAGTTTTTTTTGTTAATTTACAAACTTTAAAGCAATTTACATGAAGTTAATATTTTAGTACCACTGGTTTGGTAGTTATTTCTAATATATTAATAATTAAATTATAATAAACACTGCAAATAGATATTTATCTGATGTATAATTGGGGTGGCTAGCTCAGTGGTATCAAGTCGCCCTGGGGATCCTAAGAACCCTGGTTCGATTCTCACAGACGACAAACAATTTTCACCAATTTAAAAACTATCCCTGTGGCTCCCCCACCACTAACATCTTTGGGGGCCGTGATTTGACTGCTGGTAACCGCACTTCACGCGCAAAATATATCACGTACCGAGATCTGCTTTGGCAGAGTGCCACACCCAGTAATGGGTAGAAGGCGTGATGATATATTTTATATTTATTTATATATAAAAATGAATTTCGTGGTGCTTACAATCATAATTTAATTATTACTATTTTAGAAATAATTATTTGCTGTATATTAAATTACGTCAAAAATAATCTCGAATCTCAAAGATAATATTATTCACTTCATGTACAATCTATATTTATTTCATAGTTATTATTTATCTATCGGTTGACCGATATTTTCATCTCTGGATAAAGCGTCCGATATCGATAACTATCTCTTAGATAAGTGCGATATACTTTCAATGATTTAGTTAGTTATCGGGCTTTTTATCTAGAGGTGGAAAGGCGAATAGGTAATATAATAGTACATTACGTACCAGGAACTGTAAGTAACAGGTTTGGTCAAGAATGTAGTTTGGGAAATCGAGGCCCGAAGAGTCGAGATTTTCTAAATATTCGCAATTTAAAAAATCACCTACAGTTCGAAGTTAGTAAGCTATTTCTTACAATACTTGCACAAATAGAAAAAGCTGTCAAATTGTTGTCAAAACAAACACGACCTTGATCTATAATATTTACTTACTGTCCATGGTGGATGGTAAGTAAATATTATAGTCTTGATGAATCCATAATGGGGTAATGGCACAGTGGTAGCAAGTCAGCCTGTGGATCTAAAGAACCCTGGTTCGATCCCCACAGCCGACAAAACATTTTCACCAATTAAAAAAAAAATATCCCCGTGACTCCTCCACCACTAACATCTTTGGGGGACGTAATTTGACGACTGGTAACCGCACTTCACGCGCATAAATATATCACTTACCGAGATCTGCTTTGGCAGAATGCCACACCCAGTAGTGGGTAAAAGGCGTGAAGATATATTTATTTATTTATTTATTTATATGTAACCATGGAAACTACTGCACAATAAAAGTCCCACTTACTGTGTTTAAAATTTGTCTTTAGAGGTAACATATAGTACAAGTATTGTAAAAATGGCATTTTAATAACGGAAGCAACAAAATATGTGATTCAGTGCATAGCTCTGCAATTGAGATCACAGCGCATGTTTTCATACGTTATTATGATTTTTTGCAGTAACTAAACTTTCCAAAAGAAGAAGAGATAATTAAAATTAAATAATGTCTAAAGTTTAATCAAAGCAAAAAAAAACTAATTTAGTTAGACTAAATTGTAAATTTTCTGTTTTGTTTGTATTACAAGAAGTGTTTTCACCTCAAGTTAAACATTTCATACGTCCACACTTACACCACATGCTAAAATTAATTACTAGAATGTAATATTTTAGTTTACTTTGTTCCGCCGTACAGCTAGTAAATTTGTGTTGAGATTTGTTTAATACATAAAATAATATTCTAGTTGGAGCTTCAGATGTTTTGTGCCACGAAATATTGTTTTAGTTGGCCCTGAAATAACAGAAACTTTGTAGATAAAAGTTGCTGAAAAAGTTACAAAAATTTACTAGTACCATAAAAACTACTACTGTCCGCCACGATAAAACTGTTGTAGACAAGTTCAATTTTTTCGCAGTAAAATAATCTGCTGTTTTATTGAATCCTACCTTACTTACTTTATTTCATTTTATAAATATATAAGAAATAGTTTATTGACGCAATTGTTTGATGGTAGATATTAGAAATAATTTCTGAAAAAGCTAAGATTGCACGAAAAAGCATGAGTATTCGCCGAGTGTTTGTCAATTAACAATTCTAAGCGCTCGAGCTAAGCTAAGATCAAATAAATGTGGAGAACTGCGGGGAATAGTGCTGAAAGGAGAAAGCAGTTGATCGACTCAGCATGGTGTCACCTCGCTCTTTCTACAAATTTGTTGTTTCACACAAAATTGTGTGGAGGAGGGCCTACTTCGGGTCTGGATCAAGGACGTTCAAAGGAGGGTATATGGCATTACAATACTGTAGCATTGCTTGAAGTGAGGCTTGGGCAAGGGAAAGAGACAATAATAGTTTTTCTGCACCGTGCTTAGCCAAATCTCTTCTTCTTCCAAATATTTTGAATTTTTGTGTAAGAAAAGTGGCGTTTAGATGTTGTCAGGGGGCGTTGTTGTATGTGAATATAACCACGAGGTGTTCATTTGTGTTTCAATCGTAGCGCTGTGTGGAATTGGACATATTTTTTTGTAAATAAGATGGTAACTAACTGTTTAGTTTGTACACTTATGTTTGTTGAAGTAATTGTAGTTTTGATTTGTTTAAAAACATAAATTTGATATTTATTCTGAAACTTCCTCTTCATATTAACTGGTTTTATATTTATTATTAATAGTAAATATTGTTCAACAATTACAATTACAAATATTTATTTTAATCGATAGATCACACTAATAATAAACGTTGATAATTTTAGTTTTCTTGTAAAAATTTATAATCTTTTAGGGAGAATGATTCTATTCTGTCCTGTTTAATTTCAAATCTCTTTATGACACATGCGCAATAGCAGGGGCTAAGCACGGTACAGGAAATAATACTTCTGTCTCTGTCAATCTGCCGAGCCTCACAGTCTTGACTTTAATGCCGTATCCCCTCCTTTCAACGTCCATGGTCTGGATGCATTTGACGTCAAAATTGTAAGTCCCTATTGGTTAGAGCAGTCACCATGCGGGTGAAAGGTTCTGGGTTGAAATCCCGGCGACCACTCATAGCTTTCTCAAAAATTATTTCTAATTTATAAATATATGTTTCTTTTACGAATGCGGTAATACGGGAAAAAATAATTTTAATCCGATTACCTTTTATGAAAAGTCATCAGTTTTTGAATCATTCTTTGAAATAATTTCGGATTTTCAGATATCTGATATTTCTTCTACTTAAAATTACCTGCGTCACATTTTTTCTCCCAAGAAAATTTAATCAATTATCAAATTATTTCGAGCTAAATGTAACACCAATTTAAAACAGATTTTTTCAATCAGACTTTCGCTTGAATTGAAGGAATATTGTCGTATTTTATTGTTACAATTTACGAATGCTATCACTTGAACTAATAGACATATTACATTTTTTATACGCTCCAATAATGTGAAATATCTATCTTTGATATTGTTAACATACTTTTATAGAGTATAGTGAACGATGTCTTCACTTATTAGATTTTTACACGCACGCTAATTCAAAGAAAAAGTAATTGCGTCTATCTAAAGAGGAATTTTATTCTGGCGTTTGAAAACGAATTTTTGTACATTGAAGCCTGTTAGCGCTGTACTGTGCTCTGATTAACTAACAGTTTCACTTAAAACAAAGGAAAAAATAATTAGAGTACGCATTACTTCACAAAGATGTCACCTTTGCTTCCATTTTTCTTCGCAGAACTGTGAAAATTAATTCGTCGTGTGAGCACATTAATCTTGCATAGGACGGAAATGAACATTCTACCATTGAAATCTAATTATTGTCTTTATTTAATCAGTCCACAATTTGTAATTGTAAAATTTGAATTATAAATAAAATACAGAAAGAAATATGTATATGTCACACTAGAGTCGAAAACTGTATATTTTCCTCTTGAAGTCGAATTTTACCTCACGAGTCTAGCAAGTGAGGCAGTCAAACGAGAGTGGAAAAAGCTTTTTTCTTTCGTGTTAGATGCAAAATTTGTTTCACATTCTTCAAAAAAGATTCCAGGCAAAATCAAGTAGGTAATATATTATTTACTTGAATCAAAATTGTAAGATACATAATTTAAGGTTTTTGTGTATATTACAATTAAATATGAATTTTAAATAAAATCTAAACTTTTATAAGTAATCTTTTTTTTGTAAAATAACACTTTAATTTATTTCCTCTCTAGAGAGGGAAAACTAATTTTCCTCACTATTTCGCGAGAAGAAATATGAGTTTTCAGCGCACGTCGTGAAAAATAATATAAAAATTGAATTTTTAAGTGGTTATACTATCCAGGTGCACTAAAAAGTGAACCGATTACTAATTAATGAATTTAAATGAAATTTGGAGACTTTATTATACATGTATTAAGGTATATTAAAATATTTTTTATTTAAATTTACGATACAAAATGGCGTCCTGGTACTAGGTAACTTGAACAAATGTTTTTTTTTAGGAGGAAATCGACATGCACTGTATCAGTCTCCGTACGTCACTTAGAGCAAACAAATAAATTTTTCCTTAATCTACATTAGTTTTTCTTTGAAAGTATCCAAGATTTTTTTTTTTAATTCACAAATTGGCATCAATTTTAATAATTTTTTTAATTTTTTGGCAAAAAAACTAAATTAAATTGTTTATTGCAAATGTAATTATTTATCATGCTTAAAAATCGTGTATACTTCGAAAGATACTCTAGCTAAGAAGCTACAGTTAAAATTTCAAGTAAATCCGTTAAAAATTGAAGGAACTACGCTGCACGCCAATTTTAAAAACATAGTTTCGAGAAAAACGCATTTTTTTTTTACCTTTACTCTGCTATCCCAGCACCATACTGCCCTTCCAAGCATGCATTTCACTCTTCAGCCTCTTTTCTAACCGATGTAAGGTTTTCCCGAGCACTTTTCTGATGATTCGATGCTGAGCGTCCTTTTCAAACATTGTAGAGCGCTTAAAGGAGTCTCAAAAAATAAGCTATAAAAATTGTTTTTCATAGCTTGTCTCCCAAAATAATTTTTGAATATCATTTTCAAATAGTGTATGCATCATTCAAGGCAATAAAAAAAAAATGGAAAAAACAATAGCTGGGTAGTATAACCGCTTAAGCGTGAAGTGTACATATTTATAATCTCGCACCTAATAAGCTATAATTATATTGCTGGGTTGCAAGAAAAAAATAAAGTGCTCATTAGTTAAATAATTGTTTATCTAGCAACAGTATCAATAGAGATTTTCTGCAATTTATTGAACCGTTAGTTGCTAATGAACCGATAAAACTTTCATGCAACCCAGCATGAGTATAATAAATGTGTAATTTTTACTACATAATGTCATGTATAAATCCCGCAGGGAATAATAACGAAGGAGTAATGGTCACTATTCCCTCTTCTACACCAATTAGAAAATTATTATGCCTGAATTAGATTCTCTGTGCAAGTAAAAAAAGCATAAAGACTGGTAGGTAACTATAAACAACCATAAAAATAAAAATAAAAATTCAAAATTTTTGAGATTTCAAAATGATATTTCTCTTTCATCATAGTTACATCACAAAATACTGCAATGTTAACTTAATTTTATTTAGTTTGGGATTATTGTGAAACGAAATTACAAATACTCTTATATGTAATACATTAGTCATAGATAAAGTATAGTACACAACTAGCTATAATGACTCTTATTCCTTCCGATGATTTGTTGTAAACTTCATTGTTGTGAATAATAGTGTCGTTGTAATATATACTATTACAGTAGCTATTTTTATGTACATTATACAATCATTTTCAGTAATTACAAACAGCAATTATTCACATGTGGTTAAAATGTTTAAACCCATGGCAACAATAAATAACTAACAATTTATGCCAATGCAACGGCTTGACAACAATGATCAGTAATATTTAATTTAATTGACAGCATCTCTGTTCAATTTATTTTGAACTTTTTTCTGAAGATAAAACGTTATATATCATACGTGAGTGAAATGTCATTCATCGTCAATTATCTCACCCGCGTATAATGTCTTATTTCACTCACTTATAATATAATGTACTATTCGCTATGTAAAGATATATATGAATATGAGTAATACAATAGTAATATTTTGCTATGCAAATTAGCAGAAAAAAAACTTGTTTACCATATAGTGTTTTTTTTTTTGTAGTTTTAATTGATCTATTTTATTTTTATTTGCTACTTGTATTCGATTATCCTTGGTCAATGTGACACATTTTCAATGCCAAGTTCAGCAGTAAACTTGGCCAAGACTCACTTTTGGTTGTTTTTATATTATGTTCTTTTATTTCGTTTCGGAGAACATTGCAAATAAGTAATGTTCTCCTTGGAATTCGCAACAGAATTCTTATTCCACGTATGTAGTTCGCACTGTTCCAAGTAATTGTTGCATAAAGTGAGAGCATTTATCATAACACCATCCATGTTAACACTAAATGATCACAATTAAATAAAACCGCATTATAACAAGACTGGGAAATTATTCTTGCATCAGTTATGCGCACAGTGTTTATATGTTAATTCTATTGTTATTGTTACAGAATCGCTTCCGGCTTCCCAGATCACAGAACTTGTCTGTTACATCAAAAACTTCAGATGCTCAACTGTTGCATCGAGCGGAAGAAGAACAGAGAAGCAGCTGCGAGTTCCTCTTTAGAAAATCAGTCCTCTTCCGAAGATGAAGACTCTGAGGATGAATTTTTCGACTGTGACGCAGAAGAAGAAGGAACCAGGAAACTTAAACATTCCTTATGGAATAAGCCTGTCGGAAGGTTGAGTAAACATGGAAATTTAAAACTTCTGGAAACTGGAGATCAACTGTTTATTCCTGTTACGCAAGAACCTGTTCCAAAAACTGAAGATCAACTGGAAGAAGATACAGATGTCCTTCTTAAACTTGGAACTGATGCACAAGGATCTGAACTAAGAGCTAGAATGATGAGCGCTTCTCTTTTGTCTGACATGGAATCATTTAAAGCAGCAAATCCTGATGCTATTCTTGAAGATTTCATTCGTTGGTACTCTCCAAGAGATTGGATAGAAGAAGAAGAACTAGACAAATGGGGACAAAAAATGGGACATTTAAGCTCAAGAATGCTTATTTCTGATAATACTTGGGTGCAGATGTGGGAATCCGCGAAACCTGTTCCAGCAAACAGACAAAAACGACTGTTTGATGACACGAGAGAAGCTGAAAAAGTTCTTCATTTCTTAGACTCAAAGTCGCCCGCTCTTATCGCTCAATTGTTACTTCCTGTTTTGAGCCAAGCTGCAATTTACCGTCTTGCAGAGGAGAGCGAGGAAGTCCTTGCTGTTGTCCCCGAGTTGTCAGTGTCCTTACGCCATATCATTAAGACAATTGAACGATTATCTAGAGACTCTAGAATCCCTGTCCACAAATACGAGTCCGTAATCCAGGAGATTACCACTCAAGAGTTATTAATCTCGCAGATTAATTCCTTATTGTTTAAATTTAATCCTTCGGGATCTACCAACGACAGGGTAAACGACTTTGTATCGAATTTGGTTATAGGACGCGAAGTAATCATAGAAGGCGGTGCGCAGAGCTTTATCGGCTCTAGGTTGGTACACATGTTTTCCGAAGCACAAAAAGCGGCGAAAATGATCACTGAGCCTTTGGATGGAGAACCTCTACCCCTGAATTTGCAGACACAAAAATCTATTTTCCCCCAAGCGACGAAACGAGAGTTTGTTATGAGAGTGGTTGCCGTTAGACCAGCACCGTACTCGGAGAAATCGGATCAAATGTTGAGGGCCATCTTCTCGAAGAATGAATTTAGGCTATGTGGTGCTTTTACGGAGGATATCACTTTTAGTTAACACGTTAAGTGTTATTAAGATTAATTTGTGTTTCATTAGTGCATGAATTCCTGGTGCTATTAGGAGCAGAGATTTTTAACTTTCTTTGGTGATTGGGTTCATAATTTCATAGGTAGTTATTTAAATTAGTTCCAGTTCAAATACTTTATCATGTTGGATTTTAGAAAGATTTGTACGCATATTTACGTATTATTGCTGAATAAACTGTTTTTCATTTAATCATTAAACTGTGCAGTCTCATTTCTTTGTTTTCTTTTCAGAATCATTTGTCTTTGTGTTTTGTTAATGTTGGATTTGTGGTGGGGGTAACTTTGAAAAATACTGTGTGTTTTAGTAAATTACATTGTTTGTTCATCAGGCATCATTTATAAATACGATACCTACTTCATTTAATTAATAATTTTGATAAATGAATACCTGCTTACTTGAACGCTTCGTTACAGGGATAAACAATTAGCATATTACGGATCTGTCATCATTTAGGTAATAATTTGTTGTAGTATATTACTTAACAAGCATTGAAAGTGTAAGATAACGTGCGAGTGTACAAATTGAAAAACGAGGCGCGCAGCGTCGAGTGATTTAAGTACACAAGCACAGTTATCACACTTTCGAGCGAGTTATGTACACTATTTTTCAGACGACCTCAAAATATTTCGAAAAAAAGTTTACAAGAGCAATGTTGTTACACTTTGACAGCTGATGCGTTTTTGTAGGTAAGCGTTAACCTCAGACAAAACATACCTTAGACAAAGTCTGCCGTATTCAAGTCAATGCAGTGTTGTGAAGGAGAAAGAGTTGGAGTAACTTGTTGGTGAGGCGGGTGCGCGGTAAGAATCGAGTACACTTTGATGTTATGTAAGTTGCAAACATTTGTGTAATTATTTTTATATTCAATTACTTACTTTTCATACATCAAAGTAAAGGTTAATTTTTGACATATTAAGTGTTTTGTATACGCACTTTTGTATTTAAATAAATAAAATGCTCGCGTTTGATAACTGTCATCAACATAAATGCAACCTGCATAACATCAACTTGTACTAGCTCTTTGCCGCGCACCCGTCTCATCACCCAGTTATTCTAACCCATTCTACTTCACAACAAACGCCGTTGTTCTCCGTCTAGTAATGTTTTGTCTGAGGCGTTAACATTTGACGTTTGAGGTTATGTATTGTGATACCGACTGTACTAACCGTAATATCAAAATATTAAATGAGGCTCTTAATATTAGTAAATAAGTAATTATTTATTTAAAAAAATAAGATTTATCTGTGCAAATGTATTGAGAAATTTGCCCAAATTTCCATTTAAATAATAATACAAATTCTTTTCATTTATTTTATTATTTTCTTTCGTCGTAATACCATCTGTTGTCAATCAGCGGAACTTCACCTGATATGTTAGAAGTGTGCGTTATACTAACATATTAGTGTATGTTATTTTCAAGTTTCAGTAGTAGTTTATAATGTTGTTATGGTTACTTTCATAATTGGTCGTCTGAAAAATAGTTTGATGTATGCCAGCGTAATATTTAATTATACTCATTTCTTTACACAAAACAATTCTCATGCATGAACGTTACATTGCATATCGATTTATGGAGTTAAATAGATGACAGTCAAAATTTAATGAATCGTTACCTAAACGTGAATTCGGGCGTCAATATTTAACAATTTAACTGTGTGTTCAATTTTGCATGGATATAGCCACATTTGAGGAACAGAGCATAAATTCATAAATTCAGTATTCCGATTCTGCGATAGATACAGTATATCACCCGTTTTTATCTATTATTAGCTGGCAGCTCGATATCTCGAATCCAGTTAAACAATTTTTCCTTTTATCAATTTACAAAAGCTGCATATGAACTGCACAACAACTCACAAAGCACCAAACTGCACTATAGCCTGGAGGTGTGTTGTCAAAGTGTGTTTCGTCTGCTGTGTTTTTAATCTATTTGCGGTGGCGGCGGCGGCATTGGATGCTGTGCGCGCCTGTTTCCTATCGTCATGGCAACACCAGGTCGATTCCATCTCTGTCTGGCGTGAGGCAGGGTGGCGTCGCGATGCGCGCGCGAACATTCGCTTGTCAACCGTCGCGACGCTGACTGCTATCAGTGACTACGACGCTGTGCTCGCAACTTCTACAGGGACAGAAGACGTTAACAGTTGGACGAGACACTGACATCAGGTAGGAATTTTTAATCTATTTACTTTGACAGTCGACGTACCGTGTTAAATTAAGAAAGACAGTCATATCTTCTTTTATTTTTTTCTTCTTTCTCAAACTGAAGATTTTGGAACAAATTGTGCGCGTTATGATTAATTCATTTGTCAAGGAAATGTGCGTAATAATATACAGTGGCATTTGTCTTATCAAATATTATGCGCAATTTTAATTGTCGTTACAAAATCATTTCAAATTTGAATTAAAAGCAGATATTTCAATTAAAAGCTTCATTAGATTGTTTAAACCGGAGAATAATAATAATAATGACAGTGTGTGCGAGAACTAATTAATTTCGAGTGTGGTATTTAGAATGATCTGTCGGTGGCCAACTTTCAAATTAGGCTTCATGTTTTGAACGTGAACACCTCAAGTAGTTGTCAATACGTAGTTTGTGACGATGATCTTGATTATCTTGTATTTTGGAGATGGTTGTGTTGGTGGTTGTAAAGAAAACAATGGTGTCAATTAGTGGGGTGACGTGTAGTGAAGCTCCTCTACGTGAAGACTCCGAGGCAATGTTGTCCACCCGTCCAGCGTTCTGGTGTAGCGAGCGAGCGCCCTGCAGGCGCTTATCGATCGATCGCCGCACGGCCGCGGCAACGAAAACCCGCTCTGGCTCTGGCTCTGCACATTTGCTTAAACAGTGGCGGAGCGACAAGGCGAGCTAGATGTCTCACGGTTGAATTTCAATGAGATTTCAGTGGCTCTCTGTCTCCCTGTGATTGATTTGTTCTACAATGTTATGTATGTTATGATGCTTGTGTTGTGACAGCATCAAATGGTGTTAAATTACAAACGTAACCTTAACGAGATGTAAATGCACTTGTCTGCTGGCATAACAATACATTTTACTTATTTTACATTATACATTCAAGGTTTTGACAGTCAGAGATTGCTGAGGATTGTTGAATTATTCAATGCAGGGATGACAAATATTATTCGACCAGAAACACGAATTTGATTAATGTATCTGAAATAGTGACAGTTTCTATACAAATAACAAGTAAACTTATAAAAGGAGTCCTCTTTGAACAATTCTTAATGACATCGGATGTCTACTTTTTTAAGTTCATAGCAAATACAATCTTAAAATATTTAAAGCTTTGTCGATACTTTAAAATTATAAACACAAAAATTCCCCTTATTATGTTACTGAATCATTATCTGTTACTGATCGATAAGTTAATGATAACCCCTATTTTTTCATGATTACTCTATAGATTAGCACCACTTCGACTTTCTGTGACTAAATAATTTATTCTGTTATTTTTATTTTATTTTTATGAATTTTGATCTTATGAAACTGTCATAATAAAAAATATTATGTATTTATTAACCACACTTTTACGAAACTGTCATTACATTTATTATTATAAGGCGTATTCCATTTGTCGTTTGGATCAGATCTAACTTACATTTACTGAATCAGATCACTTATTTATTTCACTGAATCACTGCGCTGACTTTATTTTCAGTACTAGAATTACAGTTTCTAATTTACTTTGAAGTAATACATCCCAATAAGTGCATCAGTTTGCTTAATTCAGTTCATTTAGTCATGTTGTCTAATTTATCTGAACTGATTTAAGTGAACCAAGTGGCAAATGGAATACAGCTATAATAACAGCTATATATACAAGTACGAAAAATATATGAAAATAACATAAAAATGTCAGGGTAAATTATTCTAGTTACAAAATACCCAAATTATAATAATATATAAAGTATTAACAGATAATGATTCAGTTACAGAATATGGGGGAATGTTTAAACTTGAAAGCTGCGTCTAATAAGTTTACTTTTTTACTTTCCTGACCTATATAATAAGAAAAGTATTGTGATAGTAATTTTTCTCGATCTAGAGATTTTAATGATTTAGACCACTGAACAAGTAACCATAGAAGAAGGGACAGCTATAACAAAAGATTGTTACGCAGTTACAGGTGACATCTCTTGTTGCCCCAAGTAATTATTATTAAAAATACCGATAATATAGGATACATATTTATCATTCTTGTGATCGTAATGACTAAAATATTCAAAATAATAAAAATAAAAATATGTTGCAAAACAGTAAAAACAAACAATTAACAAAAAACTAGTTTTATTGAATAATATTTAAAATATTAATTAAACACGTACTAGTATGCAATACAAATAAATATGAATAATGTATATTTTTCGCTTTCTTATGCATACTCTCATTTATCATTTCGCTACTTTCTTCAGTATCCGTATTCTTATACGAGTATATTGCTGGGGGCCGTGATTTGACGACTGGTAACCGCACTTCACGCGCAAAAATATATCACTTACCGAGATCTGCTTTAGCAGAGTGCCACACCCAGTAATGGGTAGAAGGCGTGATGATATATTTATATTTATTTTATTGCTGTTACTGTTATTGATAGAGATGTGATATGTTCATCCCGAATTGTTGAAAATGAATTTATATTTACTATAAAAGAATTTTTATAATTATAAAATTTTCAAATATCACAATATGGTATTAATTACTTACATTGGTCAATATGTGGAACATCTCCAATGTTTTCTATTAATGTTTTCCAGCAATGTTTTCCGTAATAAATTATTCCGTGGTAAAACATAGAAAAACACATTCTTAAAATATTTTTTTCTCCTACAATGTGGTACCACACACCTAAAATTATACAATAGTTTAAAATCAAATATATAATTATAAAAGATACCTACTCACGATTAAATATAGATTGCAATAATAACGACAGATATGTTTGTTAATTACAAATTTTAACTGTCAAAATATAAAACACCGTTTGTCAAACATTTAAATATGTAATCTGTTTAACAATGTCAACTATTTAAATATTACCTACTATGATTCCCGTTATTAATTTTAAATTGATTTAATTCACTTGGAGCAGCAAGAGATGGCATTAAAAATCGCGTAACAAGGTAACTAATGCAGCTGTCCAGGCCATGATTTAGACTCTACTGAATCCTAAAAACATACCCCCGTATTCTGTAACTCGATCATTATCTGTTACTAATTTGTAGAATCTCAAAATGGAGATTCCGTTTTATTAAGCCGTTGAACAAATAGAAGTAGGAAGGATAAAAATAATTACTCCTCTGTGGTTGAATTACTTGGCTTTTTGTAATTTCCAAATTTACAAAATTGTTAAAACAGACGATGTTTCGGGGCTAAGAGTTGGTCCCATTTTCAAGTCTACAATGATGTTTTTTTTAAATTAAATTAAGTTACAAAGATAACAGATTAAATTAAATAACTTACCAACAATAAATGGAATTATTATAAATAACAGTTTAGAACAATTTAAAACTTTTCACAAAGAAAAGATAGTAAAAAATTATTAAAGACTTAAATAATGTTAACAAATGCAACATTTTAAAATAAATGTGGTGACGACACCAGAGTCAAACCAATAATGAATATTAAAACGTCGTCTGTTTTCACAATTTTGTAAATTTGGAAATTACAAGAAGCCAAGTAATCCAACCACAGAGGAGTAATTATTTTTATCCTTCTTACTCCTATTTGTTCATTATCTGTTACTGATCGATAAGTTAATGACAGTCCTTATTTTTCATGATTACTCTACAGATTACTATAATTCGGTATTCTGTGACTAAAACCAACTACTTTGTTATGTTTGTTTTATTTTTATACATTTTAGTCTTGTACAAAGAGCCAGTATATGTAAAATAATATTTATAACCACACTTTTTACGAAGCTGTTTGTAAGTTTACATTATATATTTTTTTAAATACCAGCTACGTTTGTTAGTAAATAAAATGCATAAATATAATATAAAAATACCAGAGTAAATTATTCTGATCTAATAATACCAAAATTGTAATAATCTGTGTAATAACTACAATAAATAAAATAGCCATTAGCTTATCGACCATTAACAGATAATGATAACAGTTACAGAATATGTGGGAATATGTAAGCAATTATCAATTTCCTGAAATTTGTTCAAATTATATAATATTATTTTCATGAATACACTATGATGGTTGTAGAGCCACAGCAGATTTTTTTTATTAGATTCAATATAATATTGACATTTGACACGATTTACAGATTTCCACAAAAGATAAAATAATTAACTTAGATTTTACTTTTGTATTTATAAAATTATTACATGTCATGTCAAAATTATATTTTTTTGTTTCTAAGTATTAAATATTTTGTATTAATTATACTCTTCACTGAAACTTTGCAATGTAAGCCGAAATAGAGTGCAAAATACTTGCTGGTGATTGGTGCAGACGGCAGGCAGATTTGCATTAGTGCAAAGTTTTTTTTTAAAGAACAATTTCTAATCCAGATCAACTGTCAAATAAGTTATAAAATATTACTATAAAAAGTATCATTTGATATTTTTAATTTATGTGATTAATATGAAATCAGTGTAAGTAGTCATTAACGAACTATTGTTTATTTATTTGTGGAATTATCGACAACTAATTTTAATATAAGAATTATATCTGATGGTTAATATTTACTGCACCTGGTAATAGGTAACCCACAGTACACTCGCGTTGTGGGGACTGTAAATCGGACTTATTGTCACTACAAAGTTTCAGTGAATAAAGTATGGTATTTTAAGTAAATACATAATAATTAAAATAAATATATCATCACGCCTTCTACCCATTGCTAGGTGTGGCACTCTGCTGAAGCAGATCTCGGTAAGTGATATATTTTGCGCGTGAAGTGCGGTTACCAGTCGTCAAATCACGGCCCCCAAACATGTTAGTGGTGGAGGAGCCACAGGGATAGCTTTTTCAAATTATGAAAATTTGTCGCCTGTGGGAATCGAACCAGGGACCTCAGGATCCACAGGCCGACTTCATACCACTGAGCTAGCCATCCCATATACATAATAATTGAGGAAATCAAAATAAATAATTCAAATTAAATACATATTTTGTATTTTATAACTTGTAGGAGCAACTACCTATTCATAACGAATTTTTAGCATTAAATTACTAATTCTTTATTTATTACAAAAATAACCCGAATGCGTCTTTCAAGCTACAGAATAATGTCTTATATTTTTGATTAATTTCTTATTCGCGTGCAATGGAAACTTTTTTGCGTGTAGACGTGGCACGCATGCCTGCGATACCATCCGTGATACCGTGATCTAATATGTCAAAATTTAAAAAGTGTTTTCAGTATATGCCTAATAAATTATACCATTATGGTAAAAGATCTAAAGATTTAATTATAATTTTTACTTTCTAATTTTAATCTAGTTTACGGATGAAAATCGGTATTAGACATTGTTTTTTTTTTTTTAATTTTACGGTTCTATTAATTAAGATGAATAATTTAAGAAACAATATTTTTGACCATCGATTCAAAAAAATTATCGATATTTTCAGGATTTAGATATATAAACAATTAAGAACTATCGCTTTCTCGCGATTCTATATTTATCTGATTTGAATTAATATTATTTACAATATACTCGTTTACCTGCAATTGTGTGAAATTCACTTTCAAAAACAAGCGCAGGGACGACACTCCCTTCGTTTCTTATCTTTTTTATTCGTTTTCTGATCTTACATTGAGTGTTTCACTGAAGTTGTATGGAATTCACTTCCAAAAACAAACCTAGAGCGATACTCCCTTCCTTTCTTATCTTTTAATTCGTTTTCAGTTCTTACATAGAGAGTTTAACTGTAATTGTGTGAAATTCATTTTCAAAAACAAGCACAGGGCGACGCTCCCCCTCTTTCTTATCTTTTTGTTTCATTTTCAGTTACTGCATTGTGTGGACTTTTCTTTCATATACAAGCGCAGGCTATCGCTTTCATCTTTTCTAATCTTGTAAATTCGTTGTTAGTTTCGGTATCAGATTCGTTGTTAGTAGTAAACGTGAGTAATTTGAGATGTTTTATGCATATGTTATGTACGAAGAAAGAAAATGAATGATAAGTGAATAGGAATGATGTGATTGAAGATTTGTTGTGTGATAATGATTTCGAGTGTAATAAATTAATGAGTTTATATGGAGTGATCTATGAATGTAGTTGAAGTGAGGGTGGTGTGTTTGGATGAAAATGTTTGACGATGACTGGTTGTTTGATGAGTGTGATGAGTGAATGTTTTATGAGTGATTTTAGGGTTCATGCTACCCCATTTGTTGGGATATAGCGTGAATATATGTATGTATGTATGTATGTATGTAAATATAATAAAACATGTGATATGGTATTTGAAAACCGTAAATAAAAACGTTCTTTAATATTCAGTTATGCATTACCCCCCACCACGGGTCACAAAAATAAATCCGTGACTCCTCGCAAATCAGAAGTCTGAATCCGCCCCTGTTTTTTAATTTACTATAATATTTTTAATTATCCTTCATCACCACATCCCTGGGGCCTAGCAAACGCATATTCTAACTTTTCGTACGCTTTGGAATATATGCCAATTTTTCCAAATATTAACGAATGATAACCTTCTGCTATGGGGTCCAGCCACCAAGGTTCGTCAGTTCGAATCCGCCTGTCGACAAAGTATGATTTTTCGTTAAATAAAAAAAATACAGTTACTTGTATTAATCATACTCGGGCGCTATAAGCTAGTCTCTTATACATATACCTTAAAAAGTAACATCGACTACGAAAACCGGCAGTACGGCAGCGTAAAAACTGCGGCTCGGTGTCCCCGGTAGGCCCAGGCCCGATTCGGGCTGTAGCGCCATTGAAGAAGAAGAAGAACGAATTATAGCCTTCTGCTATGGGCACGTATTCTTGAACTCATGCGAATAAATTTAGTTCAGTAAACTAAGGGCCTATTTATTAATTCCAGGAGAAAGTGACTGATAATGATTCTGTTTTATATTTGTGTAAATGTCGAAATCACAGCATACTTTCCGTAAATTATATTGACTGTCATTTATTAAAACGATATTTGTTCACTTTTCTGACAGATTAATTATCTGTCACTTTATCCTAGCATTGATAAATCGGCCCTTAGGGTGGATTGCTCGAACGTTAGTTTACTTCGATTTTAAGCTACCACTTGAAATTAGAAACTGGCTCGTGGATATTCTTGATTTACCTACTTCTCTGTTTCAAATTACATCACTGTCATACACATTTTATACTTTATATATTTTAATTGCTTTGCGTTCATGTACTCTCATCAAATTTTTATAATTTTATAACATGGGAAGTCGTAGTCCAGCGGATATAACTTTTGCCTCACAAGTTTAAACCTTACTAATTTCAACGTAATGTATGAATCCCAAACAAGGGATTTATATAAACAATGGATAACTAACTTGCTTGTAGCATGTATTAACATCTGTGAGGCAAGCAAGTTGACGGCGGCCATTTGCAAAGCAGGCAAAATAGCGCCAAATTTAAATGTATCATTAGCATTTATGTTTTAAAACATACTTAAATTTACTGAAAATATAGACTACATATTTGAATAAAGAATAGTTATTTTTATAACAAGAAAAAGGTTACGTGCCTTTTTCGGCACGTGTTATAAACAACATTTTTCCTACAACTGTGCGATTTAGTAAATCACTAAAATATTATCAAAATTTATAAAATTTAAATTTAAATCTATGGTTTGTTTGTTGATTGCTTGCACATTGTTCTACGTTATTTAAAAATATTTCACTAACTTCAAAACAATTTCTTCAAAATCGTCTATACTCTGTTTTTTAACCAGGAGGAGTAAATGCACAAGTCAGATTTACACTATAGAAAGTTACCAAAGAAAGTTACTAGATTTTTGTTGGCGCGAAATACAAAAATTTCTTACACATCTGCACTGATTAAGTCTCATGAAACTTATTTAAAAATACAAATGACATTATAAACTCTAATTTGTCACTTCTTAACAGAACTGATTTATGTTAATGTCACAGAAATGCAAAAAACCAACAAGAAAACAGATAACCTCAAAACTTATGACAGCTCTAATAAATCAAATGTGAAATCTATGTATAGTGTAAACTGGACGAAGCACTAGACAATCAGAAGCGTCAGTTTTACCGGTTAAAATTTAAATTACTCCTCCTGGTTAAAAAACAGAGTATAGATTGGAATAGTACAGTGAGTGATTCTTCTTTATCATAAACACCTCCAAGGATCATTGAAGCTCCGGATCATGCTATGTTGCATCTATTTTCGATAATGACAATCAACCTGCTGCTGAAAATTACACATCAACCGTAATTTTAATTTCTAGATTAGTGTCGTATATTGTTATTCGATAATAGTTACTTTTCTTTCGAAGAAAGACGATGAATGAAAAGCGAATAAGAGTGATTGGATAGATGGGACTGAATGTTAGTTGCGTATGAATGATTTCGAGTGTTATAAGCAAATGAGCTTACAGAAGAGGGAGCTATGAATGTGATTTAAGTGAGGGTAGTGTGTTAGGATGACAATGTTTGATGAGGACTGATTATTTCATGAATTTAATGAGTGAATGTTTTATGAATGATTTTAGTGTTCGTGCTACGCCATTTGATGGGATATAGCGTGATGTTATGTATGTATGTAATATGAGTAACTAGACGTTTTTATAACATGGTAAAATAGTTTTTACTACTAAAAGGATGAACTGACGAGCCGATTAGGCCCTTGAGGCAGTAAAAACAGTTATAGTATGTTCGTCTATAATTGGGCAAGTACCTGAGTTAGTAATGAGAGGGATAGCCAGTCACAGCAGGTACTATATTCGTTAGACCAGGTTTATGAATAATTTAATATTTATGTTTATAACTTTGAAGCACTTGCTTCTAATTGACATTTAATTTAATGTTTTTCTGTACTGTTTGATATTTATTTCATACAAATACATATTTGCATGAAATTAAATCAGAAATATGCTGTCATATCAAGTTGATAAATTTGAGAAAATGTGGAGACTGCTTGAAGTAGACAGGGATGAAGCCTCGTCAGACGAAGAAGCTAGTGTTTCCGGTAAAAAAAGGAACGTATGTTCGTAAAATAAAATCAGAAACACTGAAATACGATCCTGTTGTTTTTAACCATTTACCCCCATAAATCAATTTGAGCTCCCACCCACCCCATTTGTAACTCAAGTCCTGCTCAATTATTGACGAACATACTATACCTAGCATGTATTGTACAATATTTTGTCTGTTACTCATTTCTAAACAAAATTAAAATTTTAATTAAATCCTGTCAGTTATGTCAAAAATTGTTTTACGATATTACTGTGACAACGCGAATCTTTTATTAATTTATAAAATTGACAGCTGACCTATAAAAACTTTACAAGTTAGTAACTTGTAAAGATTCATTTTCAAAGTAAATAAACGGTTTAAATAACTGACGTTTACAAATGAGTAACAAATAAAATTTTAACGGGCCCAGTTTTTTTTTTGCAAATCAAAAGTATCCAGCTAGCAGAGCTGGGCAAGCTACTTAAAAAAAGTAGCTAAGCTACAGCTACAGCTATTCTTTAAAAAAGTAGCTAAACTACAGCTATAAGCTATATTTTGTAAAATATAGCTAAGCTACAGCTAAAAGCTTTCGTTAAAGTAGCTGTTAAATTTTAAACTACTTTTTTAAATTATTGTGAAATAATTAAATTTGCCATTGTCATATGATCAGTCATTTGTTATAATGACTGTTAATTTACTATTACGTACATAAATATCAAAAATAGCAAATACCATCTGGCACCTACTGTGTATTTTTGCGTATTAGAGCCAGTTAGAACCGTCAACAAATAATTATTTTGTGTGGGTTTAGCTTGTACGCATGCGTACTTTGTTGACCTTCTGCTTAAAATGTAGCTTTAAGGTACAAAAAGTAGCTTGAAGCTACAAAAACTAGCTTGAAGCTACAAAAAGTAGCTTTAAAAGTAGCTTCAGTTGTTATTTTTAAGCTAATTGAAAAAAAAGTAGCTAGCTACAAGCTACAGCTATATTTTTTCACAGTTAGCTAAGCTACAGCTACAGCTAAGGTAAATGTAGCTAAGCTAGTAGCTAAGCTACAAAAGTAGCTAGCTACTGCCCAGCTCTGCTAGCAATTATGTTACCTTTGCATACTTGTCGATCTATTTTAGATCATTTTTCTAATTTCTGGCATTTATGAGGTAATGGCTCAGTGGTATCAAGTCGGCCTGTGAATCCTAAGAACCCTGGTTGGTTCCCACAGCCAACAAAACATTTTCACCAATTTAAAATTACCCCTGTGGCTCTCCCACCACTAACATCTTTGGAGGCCGTGATTTGACAGCTAGTAACCGGACTTCATGCGCATAAATATATCACTTACCGAGATCTGCTTCGGCAGAGTGCCACACCCAGTAATATGTATAAGGCGTGATGGTATATTTATTTATATTTTAAAATGAGATAAATAGTTATCGTTATAATACGATAAGAGCTTCGAAAATAATCGAAAATACCTACTGCCGACTGGTGAGCCGTAATGCTATAGAAATACTCTCGAGACTGTTGATCGAGGAGTGTTTTGCGGCCATTCGTCGAACCAGGGAGCAAAAGAATTTTCTATCTCGATGCTCAAGTGATATAATTATTGACTATTTCAACGAACTGAATAAACTCAACAACAACGATAATCGTTGTTATACTCGATTTCTATGAAAAGTAAAACATGTTTTTCACTACTAGTCTAGCAATGAACAATTTTTCACTACCGCTTGCTTAAAAACGATTAATAATAGATTATTATTCACCAAGTTAAACATGCAAAATTTCATTGGATTGTGTATTTCCATGGATGCAAGCAATCAGGCAGCAGAAAGTTATATATGTAGGTAACCAAGGGACTGTGTTTATAGTTAGACTTCCACCTAAGGAATGGCGCTAATAGTCTTTATGTGAGAATAACCATTTTAGGTAACTATAACTCCATTCCCTGTATCAAAACGATGACGTCATATGTGGACGAAGTTATCATAGATACTATGAAATATAGCTATCTTTTTTTAATAATATTATTCGTACCTATGCGAATGACATAACGTATGTCTTAATAAGTTAAGACACACGTTTCATGTTTTTTCACGTTCTATCAAATTTATTATTTGAATGAAAACGTATGACAGTTCTTACAAATACGAAAATTTATATTTACTTTGTTCACATTTGTTTATAAAATAAAAATAGAGACCTATGGCCATGATTTTGTTATTTTCTAAGTTTGTGACATTTTTGATACATAAATACAGACTGAGAAATAAAAAAAGGCTTGAAAAATTTTGGGTAATCAAATGCAGAAATGCGTTTGTCATCTTCATGATTATTTTGCGCTGGAGTTAGAGAGAATCGAGCATCTTTAATTAATTTAACTGTAGTACAAGAGGTAATGTGCATTGTATTTTGTATTTTCATATATTATTTATTTATATATAATAATAATGCATATAAAAATGTATATTCTTTTGAGTTTTATTTTACAAAATTACATATTTCAATAAGGTAGGTAATATTTTTCGTGAGTTAAGATAAATTTTATTTGGTTTCTTTTATAAACTAATTAAATTTTATAAAGTAATAAATATTTTAATCTGACATTTAATTTTTAGGTTATGTTTTAAAAATGTCAATCCAATGTAAACGTTTTAAGCACAAAATCTTGAATCACATGGATACCGAATGTGACGTAATCGTTTTCATACAGGGAATAGAGTATACAATATCGGCAATCATTGGTTACTATAATAATAATGGCAACACCACAATTAATTTTAAATTACTATTATTATTTTGTATTTTACATTGTTTATATTGAGATATTCGTTTGTTTAAGAACGTCCGACGACTATTTGATTTTTATTTAAAATAAAATATGTATTTGTAGTTTTTCAAAATATAGGAATATGAATACTTTAGGCCAATGTAATTTGACCCTAGAAATCGCATAAGATCAAAATCAATTCAATATTTTCAAGATATGATCGAAAATTCAAAAGAAAATTGAGGAGAAACATGATTTCTTTTATCTATTTCTTGGTTTCTTATTTCTCATTTTAAATTTCCCATCTTCTGTTATTTCCCGAGCGAAGCTCGGTCTTCCAAATATTAAATATAACATAAGGACATGAAGAATAGCCATGACAAGAATTGGAGAATATGTTTTAAATTTGTGTTATCATTTTTGCTTACCTCGCGTATTGCGTTTTTTAGAAATCAATGTTTCATTTTCTCTTTACTATTCCTTTCTTTGTTTAAATATTCAGAATAAAGTCATTAATTACCTGGGAGGGTAGAAGTATTAGATTATGTATCAGGCTCTTGCTATTTTATTATCGGAATAAAGTTAAACGTCTATTCGATCGAAATTCGCAAACAATTACAAGCTTCAGTGAATGTAGGTCATAAACATTTTATGTTAACATCACAAATTAATACTACTAGATTAAACGGATGGAATATCGAAATTAAATTATTCTTGTTATGTACTCTTGCCAATTCAATAATGCAGACGTTTTATTTGAGGGATTACTGACTATCCAATGGAAACTATCAACGAGGATTTCATTACGGGGAATAAATTATACTGTTGTCCATCACATTTTATTATTTGAACAACCATTACAGATAAAATATTTTACATTTTTATTTAAAACTAGGCTATAGTTTATAGTTGCCGGTGGTGGTGGCCGAGCGTGCTAATGCTACATCTCTTAGCACGCTGTGACGTCACCCGAGCCAAGGTTCGTCAGTTCGAATCCACCGGCCGACAACGTGTGGCTTGTCGTTAAAATAAAAAAAATACAGCTTCTTGTATTTGCCACACTCGAGCGCTCTATGCTAGTCACATATTCGCCTTAAAAACAACTGACTACGAAATCCGGCAGTACGGCAGAGTAAAATCTGCGGCTCGGTGCGCGCGGTCCGCCAAATTCCTTCTAGGAATATTTGGGGGTCTATAGACTCCCAAAGGCGTGTAATTATTTTTATTATAGTTTATAGTTATACCTTGGATTATCTATGTTTACTGATGAGATTTAAGGTAATGAGCTTGAATTATTTATGTTTCAATGTTTGTACAAATTTGCTTTTAAATTCTAAATAAGCTGAAACAGTTATGTACTAAGTCGTAAAATGAGGATTTGGCTTATCGAAAAATGAACTTGTTGGTCGCTGCGATAGCTAAAACTGCTAGAATATTAAATATTTATTGGAAATAAATGTCAAATAACATAATAGTTTCATTGGTTATATATATAATCGTATGTGTAGATATAAAACATACATACATAACATAACATCACACTATTTGTGATACCAATCTTGGCCATCTGGCGAATAAATTTTCAAGCCTTCTACTAGGTTTTTTTTTCAAAATTCTTTATTACATTTGACAAGAGTGGCAAGAATTTTATTTTTATTTTACCTAAAATACCTAAGTAAATAAATTAAATAAATATATCATCACGCCTTCTACCCATTACTGGGTGTGGCACTCTGCTGAAGCAGATCTCGGTAAGTGATATATTTTGCGCGTGAAGTGCGGTTACCAGTCGTCAAATCACGGCCCCCAAAGATGTTAGTGGTGGAGGAGCCACAGGGATAGCTTTTTCAAATTATGAAAATTTGTCGCCTGTGGGAATCGAACCAGGGATCTCAGGATCCACAGGCCGACTTCATACCACTGAGCTAGCCATCCCATAAGTGATTTTAATTTATTGAAAGAAGAATCACATTTTGTTCAATATGTACATATACTCGTACAACCCAATTCTCAAAAGAGTTTTATCTAGAATCTATCCTAAATTTTGGATTTGTCAAAATAAGTTAAACAATAAAATAAATCTAAATATAAATATAACTATATCATCACGAATTTTACCCATTACTGGGTGTGGCACTCTATGGAAGCAGATTTCGGTAAGTGATATATTTTGCGCGTGAAGTGCGGTTACCAGTCGTCAAATCACGGCCCCCAAACATGTTAGTGGTGGAGGAGCCACAGGGATAGCTTTTTCAAATTATGAAAATTTGTCGCCTGTGGGAATCGAACCAGGGATCTCAGGATCCACAGGCCGACTTCATACCACTGAGCTAGCCATCCCATAAGTGATTTTAATTTATTGAAAGAAGAATCACATTTTGTTCAATATGTACATATACTCGTACAACCCAATTCTCAAAAGAGTTTTATCTAGAATCTATCCTAAATTTTGGATTTGTCAAAATAAGTTAAACAATAAAATAAATCTAAATATAAATATAACTATATCATCACGAATTTTACCCATTACTGGGTGTGGCACTCTATGGAAGCAGATTTCGGTAAATGATATATTTATGCGCGTGAAGTGCGGTTACCGGCCATCAAAGATGTTAGTGGTGGGGGAGCAACAGGGGTGATTTTAAATTGATGAAAATGTTTTGTCGGCTGTGGGGATCGAACTAGGGTTTTTAGGATCCACAGGCCGACTTGATACCACTGAGCCATTACCCCATCTATTCCCAAAAAAGATTAATAAACTTTAATATTCTTACGATCTAGTTTTCTGAAAGTGAATTGCGTTAATTAATTTTTTTACATCGGACTAGCATAAGATTAGCTAATCTAAAATTCAGGATTAGGTAAAACTTTTTTGAGAATTTAGCTGCTGTTTTCCACTACCATATTCATGGGCGTAGACTATGTACGTGCATGGGGAAACACAGGCACCCACAAAACGTGAAAGTGCACTGCATCCATAGAAATTATCAGATTTTTAAATAAATTGTATTCGATCAAACTAATTCTTTATAAACATTCCCTATAACTACTATTTTATTCTGTACTCTGCTCACTGTGAGTCAAATTCAAACTGTGGAGTTATTAATATTTGACAAGTATATAATACGCATTCCTATTCTAATATTTTCATAAGTCAACATGAAAATCATTTTCGAATTAATTTTAACCAGATTATCCAAAATACGAGTATATTGAAATAAAGACAAAAAGTCAATTACGATGTGGAACTGTGTCTTAAAAAATAAGAAAAATAGGAAAACAAAATTTCCATCACTTGTCACAAATTCCAAAATTTTTACAGCACGTTTGAATCAACTTATCAGGTCATCATCAAACGGCTGGTCAGTTCAGCTTTAACCATAGACGCGTTTCGTCCTTTAGGGACTCATCAGTATGGTGTGACCAATTATCCAGCTAGCCCAACTAGGGACTAGTGAACTGTGATATTTTTACAAGCTGAACTGACTGATGTCAGTCTACCGACGTAGTTACTTTAACATCAGTCAGTTCAGCTTGTAAAAATATCACAGTTCACTAGTCCCTAGTTGGGCTAGCTGGATAATTGGTCACACCATACTGATGAGTCCCTAAAGGACGAAACGCGTCTATGGTTAAAGCTGAACTGACCAGCCGTTTGATGATGACCTGATAAGTTGATTCAAACGTGCTGTAAAAATTTTGGAATTTGTGACAAGTGATGGAAATTTTGTTTTCCTATTTTTCTTATTTTTTACGAGTATATTGTTTATAATTCGCTCAGGTGAAATGTGCTACGCCATTTGCAATTTAAATTTGTTGAAAATCTAATATATTTATTTAATTTTGTATATGTTTGTATTTTAGTGGTATCCATTGTTGCTAAGTTGTGGGTTTTCCACTAAATCTGGTGGTTTGTGGGTAGTGTTTAGCGGTGAAATTTGGCTTTTCTTTGGTTGGTGGTTTTTTTGGTGATTTTTTATAGAAAGTTATTTATTTTTTCTTTCAATTTTTATTTTATGAACGATCGAACATTAATTTCTTAAATTAATTTGTATAAAGATTGCAGATTTAGTAGAAATCTGGTGGTTTCAGTTATATGATCTAGTGTATCGAGTATCGAGTTGACCTGCCGATTTCAGAATTCGGGTTAAACTCCCACACCCGGCAAACAATTTTTACCACATAAAAACTATTCCCTTATCTTCCATTTTACTAACATCTTTGGGGGCCGTGATTTAACGGCAAGTAATCATATTTCACGTGAATAATATATAACTTACCGAGATCTGCTACGGCATAATGCCACACTCAGTAAAGGGTAAAATAAAACATTGCTTATTTACATTAATAAAATTATGGAAACCATTAGCGAAGATTAAAACTATATGTTCTTGTTTTGTTCATAATATTCATATAAAACCACTTCATTAAATATATTTTGAAAAGATTTTAACTCTAACAAACAAGTATCAACATAGCTCATCAATTATTTTGCAACGTCGGAAAACGTTAGTTCGCGCTGAGCCAGGCTAGTGTATGACCATTTTAGTGATTAGTTTGATGTGTAAAATTACTTAAATTCTGTAATATCGTCTGTATTTATGTTTCGAGTGTCGTGTAAGTGTTAATGAAGTAGAATAGACCGTATGGATTTCCTAGGATGTCGGTGAACAACGTGGGACGTGGCTGGTAGCTGATTCCTGATCAAAGTACGCAATAATATTATTTATCTATTACTATTAAATAATACCTTCATTATGTATCTAACTCTAAGTTCATAGAGCTGCTCATATTACACTGGTGTAATATAAAAGTTCATATTTAACGGGCTATTGTCAATCAATAGTAATCAATAGTTTCTCATGTTACATCAAGCACGTGGTTTGTCGTTTGTTGATCTATGATGGATATAAAAATAAGGTTATGTTTTACTGTTTTGTGTACTTACCTAGTTGTAGAAAAAGTGTACACTTTTTCTTAAATACTATGTATTTGTCTAGTATATAATGGTTATAAATAACCTATATTATATATTCGAGAAATAATATACCCTTTTGTTTATAACTCGTAAAGTCGCGTTCAGGCAGCGGAAAGTTATATAGGTAACCATGGGACTGTGTTTATAGTTAGACTTCCACCTAAGGAATGGCGTTGATAGTCTTTGCGTGAAGACATCCATTTTAGATAACTACAATATCGGCAATCATTGGTTACTAGATTGTTCCTGTAGTTGTCATTTGTAAATATTTCAAATTTTTTAATCTGTCAAATATCCAATTAATTTTTATTTGTGAAATAATTTCAAATAAATAATGTCATCAACTAATATCAATTGTTGTTTAAAAAACTGCACTGCTACTGGCAAGTAATTGATCATATAATAAATAATATTTAGATGAGGAAGTCATAATATATTTTCAAGTTCACAATAGTTGGACAAAACTGCGATTGAAACAGTTCAAATTATAAATAAATTGTATACAGGTGAATATTTTAATAAATATTTATATTGTAATAATGAATTTTTATTTTATGTAGTTTAAATAAATATAAAATAATAATAAAAATTACAAGCTGCCTAAATATGCATATCGGGTTGCCGATATACATGACTTTAGTTAGACTTCCACTACTCAGATGGCGCAAAATACAGTCCCAGTGCGTAACATGGCAGTTTCTTATCTATAGTAGTAGGTATATTACGATCTGTGGTCGCGTTTGTAAAATGTGGTGTGCATAATTTTGGTAATTTAGATAATGAAATTTGCCTATTTAATTTCTACTATATTTCTAATTAAATACAGTACTACGAAATATTTAGGTACAGCCACAACGAAAATAAAAACACTGTGCCACTGACGCCATCAGAAAGTATTTTTTTTTAATATTTAGATTTGTTATTTTCTTGATATATGATATCTGGATGTCACTGTTGTAAAAATGAATGAAAAGTGTATGGGAGTAATTGGATGGAAGTGATTGAAGGTTTGTTGTGTGACGAATAAAATTTCATGGAGAGAACTATGAATGTGGTTGAAGCGAGGGTGGTATTTTAGCATGGTAATATTTGACGAGGACCGATCATTTAATGAGTCTGGTGTGTGAATGTTTTTTTTTACTAATTCCAAGGTTTGTGCTACCCCATTTGATGGGGTTGCCATAGATATGGCTTTATTTTCGTTCTCTGGGCAAGAAAAATTTTCTAAAGATAATTTAAACAATAATAAGTCATCATCCATCTCCATTTCATATCACACATCATCAATTAGATCTGAAGATGGCACTAAACAGTGATCGAAATATAAACCATTAACGTCAAAAGCAACTAGTTTATTTCCCTTTTTACCGTCTCCTTATTTTAGAGTAGCAAACAAACTATAATTAACACATTAATATAAACAAGTTATATTACAAAGATAAATAGTACCATACTATATAAGAATTACTAATTATTGTTATTACAATCATTGACCTATTCCATAATATTGGAGGATTCCTTTTCAATTAATATATTTTTATTTTACTTCAAGCTTATATTACAATACTTATACGTAATAGATCTTTCGTAAAACAAATTGGAATAGCTAAAAATGTATTTATTTGATAAGTACAATATTTCTCGCAATGTTGGAAAGAAGATGTATTTAAATTATACATAGTAAATTTTAACATTTAAAAAATAAAGTGTATATTATAATATAAATTATATGGACGAATTTTTGCATGTAGATCAGTAATAAAAAATAAGAGAAATATGAATAATTATTTACTAATGTTAGACGTCCCAATTGGGTAATAACAATTACCTTCAGCGACAGTAGGATGGTAAAATCCAAAATAATCGAAATGTAATATAAAAAGAAGCTATAAAAATCTGGTGTGGTCACCACACGACTTTCTTATACACAGCATATTTCATATTAAAAACGCTGAATTGAACACTTATGACTTGCTCCTTGCATTTGACAATTATTATTTGACATATAAATGTTAAACATGTTTTTGTTTTTTGTTTCTATTGCTACTATGATTATTGAAATATATTATTAAATATATAAATTAGTTTTTCTCAAAATTAGACGCATATACAGGAAAATTGCAAATAACATTTTATGTTCCAAATATTTTTGCTAACATCTTTTATTTGAAACTTTTTTTCGTAACTGATTCCATTTTAGAAATAAATGGAATTTATTGTTTTGTGTGTCCAGTAAACTTCCTCTTCCGGTTTTTCAATTTCATTCAAAATCAACTCAGCTCTTCGTATTTTCATGAAACTTATAATTACCAAGTTTCGTTAACAAATCTTATCTCGTTCATGAGATATTGCACGACCGGACACACATCCATCCATCCATCCATCCATCCACACACACGGACATCATTGAGAAAATGATCAAAACAGATTCAGTGGACCTCAAAACATGTATTTCCGCGAAAATCTCGTGAACGATTTTTTTCACGATTCCAATACCTTATACTACGTATAAGAAAGTAAAAATAGCTCACGTCAATTTATAAAATAACAATAAACTAAACAAGAACACATATTCTATACTGTCAAATACATATAAAAAAGGAAGCCTCCTGTTTATAATTTATTATTAATAAAATATATAAAAACTAATAATTGTTTCTTATTATTTCATTGCTAACCTATATGCAAAATTTCGTCCATGTAACATAAATAAAGAGTGAAATTAAAGTACGTATTCTTGGTTCTTTGAATTTAGTTTAAGGCCGCTCCGTACTCAGTGTAAAACCGCTTGAAATTTGTATGCTTTTATTTCCAGTTCTAGATAAATAAATTTGTTCAAATTTTGTTAGAATGAAGATAATAATAAAATATTAAGTTTTGTCACTTTATAATTTCGTAAAACTTAATAATAAGTTAGTTAAGTGCATATATATGTAAAGACATATACACGATTTTAACAGTTTAGAAAGTACTTGGGTATATAAATTAGATATTAAATGAAAGATTTTGAAAAAATAAAACTTTCTTGGTACGAATATTTTCATTAAAGTTTCGCATTTCTGAGTAAAGTGTATATTTGTTTTCGATATTTCCTGTCACAATGTCACATATTTAACGCCTGACGTACAAAACGATGCAACCAAATGACAATGTCTGCTCTGAACGATGCGGTGTCTGAAGGATTTCAGAGCAGGTACTTTTTATGAATTTCGAGAGCTAAGCTTGCAAATTATTCTAATAGCCCTTTTTTGATATTATAATATATCGTTAGATGGGGTGGCTAGCTCAGTGGTATGAAGTCGGCCTGTGAATCCTGAGAACCCTGGTTCGATTCCCACAGGCGACAAACAATTTTCATAATTTCAAAAGCTACCCTTGTGGCTCCTCCACCTCTAACATCTTTGGAGGCCGTGATTTGACGACTGGTAACCGCACTTCACGCGCAAAATATATCACTTAGCGAGATCTGCTTCGGCAGAGTGCCACACTCAGTAATGCGTAGAAGGCGTGATGATATATTTATTTTATTTATTTGTTAGATCTTGAAGAACTAGCCCAAAAAGTAATACTATAAATTAAAATGGAATGAAAATATGAGACATAAACTAGCTTTACAATGTAATTATCAGTAAGTTTGAATATTATACGTAATGACGACTGGAATAAAGGTCGAAGTTCATCCGAGGGTTGATCTCTCATCTAAACTGATAATGGCGTCCATACCCTAGGCGGAATTCGAACCCACAGCCTGCGGTATGCAATGATCAAGGAGTCGCAGCGCTGACCACTGTACTAAATGAAAATGGGGTAAATAGCTCCATGCAACCGAATTGGAATGTGGAAATGAGAACCCAAGTTCGAGATGTTCACAACCAACAACTGATTAACACAGCAGTAGAATTAACTCCGTGACGCCTGCCTACTTCACTTTCCATTCGGGCTCAGGAATTACAGGAATAATATTACTTAGATGAAAATCACTTTTACCGCCCGAATGATGAATTAAATTTAAAACATCTTCATTTAAAAATGTATATAGCTTAGTCCAAAACCTCAAAAGTCGTAGAAACCGATGCAGCTAACGCGTCGCTTATTTTGGTATAGAGTGATTACGTCATTCATACGTTAGGTTGAGCGTTCGATTCCCCACAAGACTTTTTTATTGTTTTTTTAGATTTACTACAATTACATGATTTACTTAACTTTCTTTACAAACTAATATAATAATGACTTATAACAGTGACTTACAACAATGACTTTGACCTACTTAATTCACTTAATTTATTTTCTCACATGCCTTTGATTTTTTTCTAAACACTAATACAATAATGACTTATAAGTAATAACTTTTTCAGGAGAAATAAAATCAAATTGAAAAGTTCCAACCAGCAGATATGTTATGAGTTGCCTTTTTCTGCCAGTAGATGGAAATAATTCAGTACAAAACCGTCAAAATAATACTATTCATTGCTCTCAACGTTATCTACAAAATGGTGTAATAGTATATTACATAATAAGTCAGGAAAGTGATATTTTACTTGACGAAGCGGTTGTTTGAAATACGAGGCCACAGGCCGAGTATTTTAATCCGCTGAGTCAAATAAAATCACTTTCCTCACGTATTATGTATACTATTTGTTCTGAAACCGTTTAATTTAATTGATAATTAATCATAAATAATTCAAAATGTTTAAATTTTTTTATATGAATTGTACTGACAGCAGACTATATATCCAAGGTTACAACAAAAATAACAGTCAGGTAAAATCTTTACCAGACTCTTTTGTACTTTACCAGACTGTTATTTTTGTTGTAGTCTTGGATATGTACTTTCTTGCCGGTTTCAGAAAAAAGAGGTTTTTTTACTTTCATGAGCGATATATCAAATTTTGTGTTGTGTATTATTCTACAAATTTACTTTTGCTTATTTGTCACCGGCAAACTATATAATCAGATAAAGTATGAAGTGCAGTATTAAATCATACAAATTTTTCTAAAATTAAGTAGATATAAAGACATGCATTCTACGATTATAGAATTTACTGGTTTAAAACGAGAACGAAGCAAGCCTTACCAAGAATATTAATAATATTTAAATAAATTTATTAAATTTGGAATAATTTTAACTAAAATCTAATATAACTATTTGCATTTGTTACAAATGTAAGCGAAGCCAACCTTACCAATAATACGATCTAATATAACAAGTAACTGACAAATAATACATTTTTGTACTCGCGTCATTCCAAATAACGTTTACATTACCCTGTAAACCGATGGAAAATTTGATTTTGCGTCCTAGTGCGCAAAATGATTGAAAAAACACCCATTTTTATAGTTCTATATTTTTACTATTAAAACGCTAATTGTACTTACCTATTACACACATTTTAAAGAATTTATAAAATCAATAGACACATTAGCTTACAACGCCATTAATCAGACATATTTTAATAAGTTTTACGAGAAAAAATAAACAATTTGTTTTCAAACAACAAATGTTAATTCATGCCATACTAAACTGTGAATATCAATTCATGCTTCAAATTTAATAACTTTTCTCACTATCAGTTATATAATTTTTGCCCGTTAGAAAAAGCATTGTACAAAACTCGTGCACGAAGAAGTCATTTGCACCATTCGCGCAAATTAAAGCACTCGCTTCGCTCCTGATTTAAAATTGCGCTCATGTGCAAAGTATGTCTTCGCGCACTAGTTATGTAAATAGCTATTATGTATTCTCGATAAGTATCTCGGTAAGTGATATATTTGTGCTTGTAAAGTGCGCTTAGCAGCCGTCAATTCACGGCCTCCAAATATATTAGTAGAGAGAGAACCACAGGGGTAATTTTAGTATAGTGAAAAATGTTTGCTTGCTGTGGGAATCAAACCCGGGTTCTCAAATCCACCGATCGACTCGATACCACTAAGAATAATTATAAAAACATAACAATGCAATGAAAAACTAGACATTATTTATCAATTTAAATATGTTTTCTGTAGAACCACTTGTGAACTCCGCAAAAACGTCGTTTATCAAATAAAATATGATATGAAAATAAACGAGCGTGACGATCCCACATTACGTTTCTCAAATATCCAATATTATTTCTTCATCAGTCGTTGAGACGTCATGGAACATCGACATTCAAGTGCTATTTCAGATGCGCAAAAGTCAGAAAACCCCTCGGAGAAAAATCGCGCCTACGTGGCCCCAATACCGCTAAACCGCTCTTAAGGCAAACACGAAGTCAAACTGTGAATGTGTATTGGCTGACCCAGCCCGAAGACACATAATTGCCTGGAAACTACGTGATTTCCTATCCAGCAATATCCACATTTCCAGATATTCTGGATGTGGATACCCACACGCTGGGATTAATTCGATTAATCAAGAGCTCGAAGTGTGTGTGGTACAGTCAAAGCGTCAAATACTGTCAGTGTATACGTACATAAAATACACTATTTAGAGTCGCTTCTACAAGAGCCGCATAATATCGGTATAAATTTATACCGTTTATATAACATGAAATAGGAAATACCAAATGTGGTATCGAGTCGGTCTGTGTATTTGAAAACCCGGGTTCGATTTCCACAGCCGAGATACAATTTTCATCACATTAAAACTACCTCTGTGATTCTTCCTCCATTAACATCTTTAGAGACCGTGATTTGACGGCTGGTAACCGCACTTTACGCGCATAAATATATTACTTTCCGAGATAACGAAGTACAGTCAAAGCGTCAAATACTGTAAGTACCTAAGATTAAATTTTTTTTTTGAAAATTCACAAATTGGCATCAATTTTCATTTATTTTTTAATTTTTTGGCAAAAAAAAACGAACTTAATTTGTTTATTGCAAATGTAATTATGTATCATTCTTAAAAAACGTGTGTACTTCGAAAGCTACAGTTAAAATTTCAAGTAGATCCGATAAAAATTGAGCGAACTACGATGCACGCCAATTTGAAAAAGATAGTTTCGAGAAAAACGCGTTACTATATGAAATATTCAAAATATAGGCATGCTATCCCACCACCATAAGGCCCTTTCAAGCATGCATTTCGCTCTTCAGCCTCTTTTCTTAGCGACGTAAGGTCTTTCCGAGCGCTTTTCTGATGATTCGATGCTGAGCGGCCTTCTCATAAGTTTCAGAGCGCTTAAGGTGGTACTATCATGGAAGCCTTTAACCCGGATTATAATAAAATGTAAATATGTTATTTTTCATGTGTTTCTACACTAGTATGCAATGTTTTTTTAAATTTACCGTTGTTGTGCTGAGTAATGTAAAGTTAAAGTCGACCAAAGTCGATCAAAAATGCATTGGCGTTATAGGAACTGTACCTTGCGAGGCAGCTTACTGCATAATAAATTCGTATATTGTAGTTATTTTTTAACAAAAACTAACACACAGTACAACATGTAAAGATAAAAGTATGAGAATTAAGAAATCCATGCCTTACCGGATTAGTTTCAAAGAAATTGACGATGAAAGTTAGATATTCTATGATAATCAATAAAACTGTCAGAAATGCTTGGCAATGTTGCACAGCACAGGTAGACACTAGACAGAGATAGCCGCAGGAATAACAAAGCAAGAACTATGAATGTTATTCTTTCGATCAGTAAAATATATTAATTTTAATATAAAAAAAAAATTACAGCATTTTATATTTATTTATTTGTTGTTACAGTTGATAATAATTGCTTTGGTGCATTTTTCTCATTTTTCTTATGAACTGTCAACAGGATGTATCGATAATACAGTTACGTTTCGTACCGACAGGTAATATCATGCCGCTTGTGGTTCTAACCTTGTTGTCATAGCTTCTGCTGTGTAAAATCTTACACTGCTATTGGTTGGCATGAAACACTCACTTCCAAAAATTTTGGTATGTTACTGAATTTCATAAACTAGTTAAATAGTTTTATTTAATATATTCAATGTTATTATTAATTATACGATATTTGCAGCGAAATATTAATTCTGTTAATAACCTATACCATACAAAAATGTAATAATTATTTTTGTAAACTTTTTAGGTCACGTATACTATTGTATGAGACTGTCATGATAGAACCACCTTAAAGGCGTCTCAAAAAGTAAGCTATCAAAATTGTTTTTCATAGCTTGTCTCCCAAAATAGTTTTTGAATATCATTTTCAAATAGTTTATACATAAAAGGCAATAAAAAATAATGAAAATAAAAATTGCAGGGTAGTATAACCCCTTAATCGATTTAAAAAATACGGGTATTTTCATTTCTGTCTAGGATCGTATACGAGTATAAAAAATTTGGTCACAGATCCTATTAACGGCAAAATTAATACTCGTTGAATGCAGTTTTATATTCACATTTTTGGTCTAATCTAATTAAGAACGCAACAACCGGCAAATTAAATAAATAGCCTTGTATTCCGTGTATTACATATTTCAATTCTACACCCGGTATAAGATATAGGCCGTATTAGAGGGAGAAGGCAGTTGCCCCGGGACCAAAAGATATCGTAACCGGCATGTGATCCGTAAAAAAACTGAACGTGGATCTTTTTTAGTGGTATATAGCCCTGGTACTATTTTTTTGAGACTACATCCCTGAATGTGGATAAATAATGATAGAATAATAAATTGTCTAGGTTATAAAACATCTAGATAATTTGTATGTTTGTAATTTAGCCGCGTTCCCGTTTTAGTCGTAACATACGCGGACAGAATTCACATTTAGCATGTACATAATTGCGACTGGAAGGGTGACAGAACGATGGATGCCTAGTCTCCTCTGATCTACGCTGCGCCGGTTATTATTTCTCATTATTCGTTCTTCTCGCCTCTGTTTGTCCGTATTCGTGATGATATTTTTATTTTGTGAAGAGTGCGACTCGAAGGGCTAAATTGAAATTTAATGAGAATGTTTTTCATTCTGAAAGCAGGATAATTGTTGTAATAATGAATTCAATATTGCAATATTTTAGAATGGTAATCTTCAAATTTTAATAAATCTCCAGGAAGGAAACGTTTTATATTTTAATAAAAACGGAAAAGGGATGGATGTCAAAGAAAACTTAGTTTGTAAATATTCCCTCTATTTTATTATTTTAAATTATAAATGACTGCTTAAGTCCTATCTACAATCTACAAATTAATTTCTATATTTTTTTGTTACTAAGGATAGCTAATTACTTTAAGCATTTGCAGTTTATAGTTATCAAGTTCTGTCTTCAATCGAAATCCACCATAAGGTAATAGTTACTTTGCATGAATAAACAGCGACCGATCGACCAGCATCAAATAACTACGATCGATAAATTTTTTTATGAGTGGTCACACCGTATCGAGTTATCAGAACTGTCGTATTTAAAAGTATAGTATTTATATTATTATATTCTGGTGTTGATTCATCGAAGATTTCTTTATGACATCGAACTATATTATTTAAATGGTCAATTTCTGCTAAATTAAATCTTTAACATTTGTCATCGGCATACACTCAATAGATGATAAAATAAGAAAAAAGTTGCATCCTAACCTAGTAACCATATCAGAGTTACTGTCGACCAAGATAGAAATTTTCGATATATCAAACTGAATGATCGACAGCGATTCACACCGTACAACAACAGGCAGTGTAGCACTATTGTTCTGACTATGGTGTCGTTGCCACCAATTATAATTTGTGATTATGCTAGTTTATTTAAATCTTATAAACTTTGACCATAAATTCCACACGGAATTATTTAAAAAATCTTTTAATGTAAACTTAGTTATAGCTGACTTGATAATGGGATCAACCCATAGTCCCGAAACGTCGTCGACTGTTATTATTATTTTGTAATAATTTGATTGAAAAAGGCCAAGTAATCAAAACTTTGTGGAGTTTAAGTTTTTTCAACCGTTCTGCTCCTAACTGATTCATGAAAATTAAACGGCTTAATAAAACGGATCTCCATTTTGGTATTTCACAACTTATATTGTAATATAGGTATGTTTTTAGTGAATCGCAGTCGATCGCATTTTCGTTCAGTGTGATCACGACCTAATTGACATTAATTTTTTAGCCCTGAAAATCCAGCTTGTTGGTCATTTAAAATATATCATTGATTTATGCTACACAATACAAACTTAATGTCATTCTTAGGGATGGAAGTATAGGTGTTATGTATCGATATGTAATATCGGAATCGGTAGCAATATATAGCCTGGTTCACAACTTCGTGCAATAATATGAAAAGCATGTAGTATTCAATGTACTGATCACCAAACTGATACATATAGTTTTTTTAAATCAAAATTGTATTTTTTTGGTTTTCAAAGTGAACCGTTTTGTGCCACTTCTAACGAAAGTCACAAAATTTTGCTATCGATAGTACCGCATTATCTATATGTAGTCTAGTGCTCAGCGCAGTGGTACACTTATTCCAGGTTCAAATCCCGCGCAAGTATGAATGTTTTGGAAGCGATTAGCTGGAAAGTTTCCTTTGACTTAATCTTGCTCTTCACTCTACTGGGCAATACAGTAATAAAATAAAATTATAGCGCAGGAAATTTGTAACTTGTAATGAATTGTGAACCATTCGTGCACATTTGTATTTTTATGTATAATTAAAACTGGTTTAAACCCGATTGTAAAGCAAATGTGCTAATTAATGATCAATCTCAAATAATCTGCACCAAACATATTTTGAAATAATAATATGTTTACAAAATTAAACACAATAATAGTAAAAATAATTTATGAATCATACTAAAGCAAGTTTAAAAAAAAAATTACTATTATTATTATTTTTTAAATAGATTAAAAGGATTACAGGCTTAATTTGTTGAAAAGATGTACAAAAAATGAAACACAATTTTTAAAACATTCTTTTATTCAGAAGCGACGTTTCGGCCAAAATTCTGGCCATTATCAAGCAAAACAAGAGTATAAAACTGAAGTTACATTGTACAATTATTAAAATTAAAACATGGTTCAAGAACCACTTAGTAAAGAAAAATTCATTGAGATGAACATCTCAATGGTCAATGCTTGATAATGGCCAGAATTTTGACCGAAACGTCGCTTCTGAATAAAAGAATGTTTTAAAAATTGTGTTTCAATTTTTGTACATCTTTTCAACAAATTAAGCCTGTAATCCTTTTAATCTATTTTAAAAATTATATCTTTTCGGCTTATTTAAAATAATTTTAAAAAATATTATTATTATTATTAAACCGAATCACATCATTACATATAAGTGTGCAAAAATAATAATTTAAATCTTATTTACATCAAGTAAATAAGAACTAAGAAGAAAGAAAGAAAGAAAGAATAATAACACAAATCGAATTAAGTTAAAAAAAATTCATAAAACTGTACAATTTTAAAATAAATTCAAGATTGTTATTTCAAATTCAACTTCCCGGCTTTATAACTTTATTTGTTTTCACAAATACAACTACTATTTTATAAGCTCTATTTATTTTTACGAAAAAAAAAAAAACTAAAACTTTGGGAAACGCTATTCTATAACATTTTTCATTCAGCAAGAGCACTTCTGAAAAGCAGCGTAATATCAATAGAAAAATATATAAATGTTAGTACCTCAATATTTTCTCTATTTTATGATGCGCAAATGTTTTAGACACGTTCCTACTTTCGACTTTTAAAGAAATACTGTTTTCGATCTTATTTATACGTATAACTTAATTTGTACATAAACTTTCAATTAAATTTATATATAAGGTATAGCTACAATTCAGTTAAAAATATTTCTAAGGGTAAAGTTTTAAAATTCTTAATATAAATTTAAAAGAGCTTGGAAACCTTCTTAAAGTCTTTGATATCTTTAAAAAGTTTTATAAAGAATTTACTGAAATATGTGGCAACATTTGCGAGTGTCAAGCAAAGTATATAAACTTCTAGACAAAAGAATGGTACATTTCCTTTGTTTTCAACAAATAAAATTAAAACGGAACAATTTAGAATTGTAAACAATAATTACATTATTCCAAGAAAATTTACCGGAATTGTAGAAGTTTCACGGTTTGTAAATTCCCAACACGGGATTTGATTTATAAATCATAAACATAGCGAAAAATGTATTCAAATAAAAATAAAATAAATAAATATATCATCACGCCTTTTACCTGTAATTGTGTGAAATTCACTTTCAAAAACAAGCGCAGGGACGACACTTCCTTCGTTTCTTATCTTTTTTATTCTTTTCTGATCTTACATTGAGTGTTTAACTGCAATTGTGTGGAATTCACTTCCAAAAACAAGCGTAGAGCGACACTCCCTTCCTTTCTTATCTTTTAATTCGTTTTCAGTTTTTACGTAGTGTTTAACTGCAATTGTGTGAAATTCACTTTCAAAAACAAGCGCAGGTCGACGCTCCCTCCCTTTCTTATCTTTTTGTTTCATTTTCAGTTACTGCATTGTGTGGTCTTTTCTTTCATATATAAGTGCAGACTATCGCTTTCATCTTTTATAATCTTGTAGATTCGTTGTTAGTTTCGTTATTAGATTCGTTGTTAGGAGTAAACGTGAGTAATTTGAGATTTTTTATGCATACGTTATGTACGTTGAAGAAAGAAAATGAATGGTAAGTGAAAAGAAATGATGTGATTGAAGGTTTGTTGTGTGATAATAATTTCGAGTGTAATAAATGAATGAGTTTATATGGAGTGATCTATGAATGTGGTTGAAGTGAGGGTGGTGTGTTTGGATGAAAATGTTTGACGATGACTGGTTGTTTGATGAGTGTGATGAGTGAATGTTTTATGACTGATTTTAGGGTTCGTGCTACCCCATTTGTTGGGATATAGCGTGAAGATATGTATGTATGTATGTATGCCTTTTACCCATTATTCGGTGTGGCACTCTGCCAAAGCAGATCTCGGTAAGTAATATATTTATGCGCGTGAAGTGCGGTTACCAGCCGTCAAATCACGGCCCCCAAAGATGTTAGTGGTGGGGGAGCCACAGGGGTAATTTTAAATTGGTGAAAATGTTTTGTCGGCTGTGGGTATCGAACCAGGGTTCTTTGGATCCACAGGCCGACACGATAACCACTGTGCCATTACCCCATTAAGAAAAAAAATGTATTCAATCTTACATAAATTCGATAAATATTTACGAAAGCGTCCAAACATGTAAAATAAATATCGTTTACATCCATGTCAATTTTGAAATATTTACAAACAAAAGATCAAATACACTGCTATCAAACAAAACGTCCGGTTATATTTAAATGAAAATAAATCAAGTCACCATTTGTGAAAATTCATTTACTGAACTGAAAGTTTTCCCATTTGCAATTTCTACTTGTAGGAACACGATTTTAATTGAATCATGAATCTAAATGTAATTTCTGTCCTTTGTGTGAATACGCCGACCAATGAATGGCAGGTAATGATTCTTTGAACGATCTATAAACACTAATTTTGAAATTTATAGCACTTAAACAATCATTTATTCGAGGAACAATATACTCCAGATGGTATTGTAATTGTTTTGTTATTAATAGATTTTCAAACTCTGTTTACAGCAAATTAATGGAGTTTGAATTGAAGATTAATTAATAATTCAATTTGTTACATAGTTATCGTTTTCATAGTTTTATTTGTAACTACCTGGTACGGAAAATGCATCGTTTTTACACGAGCTATAGAAATTGTAAGACAAGATGAAACTGAGTACATGAAAGCATATCAAATAGTTTGACAATTACGCCATTTCGTAACCATGACACCGTATCAACAAACAAAAGACGTTATTGCTTTCGTGAGAAATATACTGAAAATGTAAATAAGTAAATAAATTTGAAAGGATAGTTTAAAAAGTGTGATTTAACTTGTTTATTTTTTGTTAGTAATTAATGATATGTACTTAATAATTTGTTTAATAATGGACATTTTCGTCTATTTTTGAAAAAGTAAATAAAATCAATAAATGAGAGTAATTTGCAAAATTTCTGCTGTAGTTTCGATGTTATAGTATAGTATTTTATTTATGGTTTTTTAAAATATGGTTTTAGCTAGAGATTTACAATTACTCACGTGATTAAAATGGTATTCACGTACATTCACAAACGAGAAATTTTACATTTTTTCACGTACATGTCCACTCATTGTTACATATTTTTTCTCACAGCCATTCACAAACAGTGGCGTAGCTACCAAGGGGCTAGACTGTTGGCCAGCGTAGCTCTAACTCTAGATGTCCTCACGAATTTTCTCTGACCTCCAAAATTATAATAAGAAGCTCAATTATCGTTATAGATCGCATGTTGTGTGTGAGAGCGCGTGAATCATTCAAGTGCAAAGCCAGTGAAACTGCAATTAAATATTGTACAGATCATAGTTTTCAAGAAAAACGGCAAAGGAAAGTTAAAAAACATTTTTATTAACTAGCTTCTGACAACCGATTTAGAAACAAGGAAGAAATATTTAAAGTTACCATTTTCAATAAAGTACTAGACACAATACACATAGCTCAATTAAATACACGTTTTACGGATGTGAGTGCAGTCTGTAAAATATTTGATTTTCTAACACCAAAATTTTTACTACATGTAGATGAAACAACTTTATTAAAAAAATGTGATCAATTCGAAAGAAAATATTCTGATATAATAGGGCACAATTTTTCACGTCAATTTCTTAATATTTAACACCTACTTTTATCCGAATTGATTCTGGCATGGACTGTTCACCAGTTATTTAATGCCAATGGCACACTGGTCGAGGAGCATGAATGAGCGTCGAGGAACTCATCGATGAAACAACAGAACGCACCCTGACTGATAAAATAAACAAACACGAAAAAATAGCACAAAGCAAAACCAAAATGACAGCCCACGCTAACGTGAAATGAGACACAATAATACGTGTGAAATGAGACACAATCGTTTCATCGAGGAACTCCTCGATGGAAATAGAGGCGCCTCTATTTTTCATCGATGACGGGTGCGTTCTGTTGTTTCATCGATGAGTTCCTCGACGCTCATTCATGCTCCTCGACCAGTGTGCCATTGGCATAAGGAAACAATGACCAAATATCGAGTGCTAGAATGCGACCTTACGGATGTTTTTACAGCAATATCGTTATTTTATACAATTTCTGTCACTACTGCATCAGCTGAAAGATCATTTACAAATTAAAAATAATAAAAAAACTATTTAAGAAATAGTGTAGGCCAAGTTCGACTCCGAGATTTAACGCTAATAGCAATAGAAAACAAGGCCGTATAAAGCCTAGATTTATCCAATGTCATTGATAGTTTTGTGAAAAGTAAGGCTGGGAAGAGATTGTAAACTGAATATTTTTTTAATATCACTAATGTAAGCAGGTAATTGTAATGCAACCTTATATCATAAACCATTTAATATTTATCTACTTCGTTTTATTGCCTAATTGAAATCTAATCCATTTTTTTGTTTTTATTATGTATTTTTATTTTATGTACGTATGTATTTATATAACTTTACTATTTACTTAGGGCCCCAATTTTTTTTTGCTCTAGGGCCTATTGTCACCATGCTACGCCACTGTTCACAAACGATGGATCACGTAAAATTACGCTTTATTTTTCAATTTACACTGTTGCAAATAGTAATCATTTTCGTTTTTCTTCAATATTCTATGAATTCTTATTAATTATATGTAAAAGTAATCTGGTCCTAAGCGGCGAGACATGCTCAATTTTGTAAGTTATTGAAATCCGTTGAAACTAACCTGCATAACTTAGGCTATAAAATGAAATTTAATATCTTTATTTGTACCTATTTCTCATTTCAATAAATACTTATTAATAATAAAATGTCTTTTGTATATATATATGTGTTTAAAATTCCAGAAATATTTAATTTTTCCGCTCACATTCATTCACGTTAAATTATATAATTATCTTAACGATCATGACCACGTCCTAACTTTACTTACATACATACATATTCACGGTTGGTCACGGTGTGGCTCAACGCGATCCATCAACTTTTACGTCCCGTGCCCATTTCAGGTTATGACCGAGAAATAATATTACTGAGGGTACTAGATTAAGTTTGACATATAAAAAAATATGCTATGGTCGTATATCACTTTATGGTGTAGGCAGCACGTCGGATTGTAGATTTGTGAACCCTGAAACTGCCCCTCCACTTCTATCTTTGGGGTCGTGATTTGACGCTCAAAATACATCACTTACCGAAATTTGTTACGGCAGAGTGCCACAGTCAATAATGGCTAAAAGACGTGATGATATACATAATTATTTTTTATATGTTAGTATTTTAATTTTAAGAACCAGTTGCGTTTTCTCCAAGCAAGCAAATCAAGCAGTGCTTGCATTTGTATTTTATAATTTTAATTAATTTTTCCAATATATTTCTATTATGTTTATTTATAATTATTTATTTTATTTAGAATTTTAGTATGTCCAAATTTAAAAGCAAACAGAAATATACAAGTCTATTTGCTTTTATCTACCTCACTGCTAATCAAATACATTTACTAGCATACTAACCACAGATCATAATATACTACTATAGATAAGAAACTGCGATGTTACACACTGGGACTGTATTTTGCACCATCTGAGTAGTGGAAGTCTAACTAAAGTCATGTATATAGGCAACCTGATATACTCTATTCCCTGTATGAAAACTATTACGTCATATGTGGTATCCATGTGATTCAAGATTTTGTACTTACAACGTTTACATTGGAATTGGATTGACATTTTAAAAATATAACCTAAAATTTAAATGTCAGATTAAAATATTTATTACTTTATAAAATTTAATTAGTTTATAATGAAACCAAATTCTGCATATATTAAATAAAAATCAAATATGAATTTATCTTAACGCACGAAAAATATTACCTACCTTATTGAAATATGTAGTTTTGTAAAATAAAACTCAAAGGAATATACATTTTTATATGTATTATTATTATTTATAAATAAATACTATTTGAAAATACAAAATACAATGCACATTACCTCTTGTATTACAGTTAAATTAATTAAAGATCCACGATTCTCTAACCCCAGCGCAAAATAATCATGAAGATGACAACCGCATTTCTGCATTTAAAATAATGCGCGTGAAGTGCGGTTACCAGTCGTCAAATCACGGCCCCCAAACATGTTAGTGGTGGAGGAGCCATAGGGATAGATTTTTCAAATTATGAAAATTTGTCGCCTGTGGGAATCGAACCAGGGACCTCAGTATCCACGGGCCGTCTTCATACCACTGTGCTAGCCATCTGCATTTAATTACCCAATTTTTTTCTAGCCAGTTTTCATTTCTCAGTCTGTATTTATGTATCAAAAATGTCACAGACTTAGAAATGACAGGCGAGAAAGTAACAAAATCATGACCATAGGTCTCCATTTTTATTTTATAAACAAATGTGAACAAAGTAAATATAAATTTTCGTATTAGTAAGAACTGTCATACGTTTTCATTAAAATAATAAATGTGATAGAACGTGAAAAAACGTGAAACGTGTGTCTTAACTTATTAAGACATACGTTATGTCATTCGCATAGGTACGAATAATATTATTAAAAAAAGATAGCTATATTTCATCGTATCTATGATAACCTCGTCCACATATGACGTCATCGTTTTCATACAGGGAATGGAGTATATGCATATTTAGGCAGCTTGTAATTTTTATTATTTTTTTATATTTACATATTTAAACTACATAAAATAAAAATTCGTTATTACAGTATAAATATTTATTAAAATATTCTCCTGTATACAATTTATTTATAATTTGTGAACTTGAAAATATATTATGATTTCCTCATCTAAATATTATTTATTATATGATCACTTAGTTACCAGTAGCAGTGCAGTTTTTTACACAACAATTAATACTAGTTGATGACATTATTTATATGAAATTATTTCACAAATAAAAATTAATTGGATATTTGACAGATTAAAAAATTTGAAATATATACAAATGACAACTACAGGAACAATCTAGTAACCAATGATTGCCGATATTGTAATAATCTAAAATGGATGTCTTCACATAAAGACTATTAGCGCCATTTCTTAGATGGAAGTCTAACTATAAACACAGTCCCATGGTTACCTATATAACTTTCCGCTGCCTGATACTAACTACGAGTATTAGAACTTCGAGTGCAATAATTGCCCATACCAACATACCGAACATTGCTGAACATGGAACCTTCTATACTATAATAATTATAAAACAAAAGTCCCTACTTTTACCGAAAGCCGTTCGGTAAACACATGGTTTCCGAACGATTCTGAGATATGTAAAACTGTCTTTCTTAGACGATGGCGCGAAAATAACTATTGTTGTGTGATTTGAAGTAATAGCTGTATTCCATTTGCCACATCAGTTCACATAAATTATATAAAATAACTAAATGAACTGAATTAAGCAAATTGATATATTTATTTGGGTGGATTACTTCAAAGTAAATTAGAATTAGTAATTTTAGTACTGGAAATAAAGTTAACAAAGTAATCCAGTGAAATAAATAAATGATCTGGTTCAGTAAATGTAAGTTAGATCTGATGCAAACGGCAAATGGAATACGCCTAATGTTGTTCACATGGAGATAGGTTAGCATTTGTTGTTTTTGTTACTATGTAGATTCGTTGTTTTGCAATTTGTTGTGATAAATTTTGAAGGAATTTAAAGAGCAAAATAAATTTGTTGTTGCTTAGCAAATTTAAAACACGGCGTGTTTTAATTTTTGTGTTTTTGCACGTTTTTTAGTTTGTTATATAAAGATTATCGTGCAGATATAATAAAAAAGATGTCAATATTTACTTTTCTAAATATTAATTTTTAAATTAAAAATATGTCTGCAAAAACGAGTGAAAATTTGAATCATTGTATTGTTGTTTGGTGGTGGTAGAATCAAAATATATGATACTGTCGTTGCCAAGAGAGAATGCCAAAGGGGTAAATAAATAAATATAAATATATCATCACGCCTTCTACCCATTACTGAGTGTGGCATTCTGCCGAAGCAGATCTCGGTAAGTGATATATTTTGCGCGTGAAGTGCGGTTACCAGTCGTCAAATCACGGCCCTTAAAGATGTTAGTGGTGGAGGAGCCACAGGGGTAGCTTTTGAAATTATGAAAATTGTTTGTCGCCTGTGGGAATCGAACCAGGGTTCTCAGGACTTCATACCACTGAGCTAGCCACTCCAAAGGGGTAAGAGTGAATAATGCACTTAATCACGTCACTGTGAAATTGTATTTATTCTACTGGTCTATTACAATTAGTATTGGTCGGCAGAGAGGTTCATGTATTACGTATAACACTAATAGTAAAATATTTCTAATCGCAGTGCCGCTTTATACAGATCCTCCAATCATTTCACATTTTTGAGCTTGGCATACTTTCATGTCGATAACAGTAGGTAGCTAATGATTAGAAAATTGGATGTTAAATAACTAGCTTCTTGATTATAATAATAAACTTTTTAACTAAAATCGAATTTCGGATTGTATCGTTTAATTTATGGGGTATCTAGCTCAGTGGTATGAAGTCGGCCTGTGGATCCTGAGAATTTCAAAAACTACCCCTGTGGCTCCTCCACCACTAACATCTTTGGAGGCCGTGATTTGACGACTGGAAACCGCACTTCACGCGCAAAATATATCACTTACCGAGATCTGCTTCAGCAGAGTGCCACACCCAGTAATGGGTAGAAGGCGTGATGATATATTTATTTGATTTATTTATCGTTTAATTTCATAGTGTGCATATAGTATTAAAATTAGAGTACAAATAACAGTTTTACCAATTTACCCGTTTGTTCTACCTCATGAAATACAAAATACAACATAGCATGTTAGTAATTTGAAGCAGCCTGACTGAAATTAACCAATCCTCATCTTCCTTTCCGTTTAAAATAAGCCCTTACAGCCATCAGTAACAAACCATTTTTCCCTTGCTGTGGTAAAACTAGAAAGACGAATTTCGACTACATTTCACTCGCGTTCGTTGCGTTGGTTGCTTACTCAGTCGGATGATTTATGAGTGTGTTTCTGCCGTGAGGCACAGGAGCACAGGAGAAGGATATTTACGAGCCAATGGAGTTAGCGTTGTCGTACGTACTACACCTTCAAAGCGGCATGAACATCGTGTCATACTGAGGTGGAAGGAAGCGTCGAGCTTCTCGCAGAAGCTGCAAATTTCATTTTAATGGCATTTTGTGAATCTGCACTCGTGAAACTTGATTGTTTACGACTTGGAAACCTGAGTAGTGACAGAAGTTGAGAGGTGTGCGAAATTGCTGTTCTACATTTTATAACTACGTCGTTTTCGACAACTTTTTTAATTGGTGGAGTTTTCTATAATTTTGCATATCTAGTTCATAATCAATCAGCATAGAATTATGGATAAATTTTGAGGATTTCTTTATTACCTATTATTATTATTAGGGCCGGTATTTTCAACCACATTTACAGCCCAATTCTCAAAAGAGTTTTAACTAAAATCTAGATAATCCTGAATTTTGGATTTATCAAATTAAGCTAAATTATATTCCCAAAAATGTTTAAAGAAAGTTTAATATAATCTTCTTTCCATTTACGTTTTAGAAAGTGAATTGAATTAACTTTTTTTAAATCGGACTAGCATGAGATTAGCTAATCCAAACTTTTTTGAGAATCTATCTATTATTTCTTAAATCTAGTTTAAGAAAAACAACTTATGGGAAATTAACATTGCTGTCAAAATTTAAATTGTAATTAACGTTAAATGCGCATTTGAAAGTCTAATAATTCCGGTCATTAATCTTTTATCTTCTTTTTTATTGCCAATTATTCTGCAAATTTTATAACTCTAATTGAATTATAAAGAATATTTTTTGACGTTTCTCAAAACCAATGAAATGCTTCATTGTATGTCACGTGTCTGCGTTTTAACCAATCCTGTCATTATTATACTGAGAATAAAGCTCTTGTGATTATTCCCGGGAATAATCTCTGTAGGTGCTTTTTTGTTTGTGACAAATGGTAGGTAGTTTTCTAATAATTATTTAAAACTATCAACGCGTCAAGTAAAATGTGTGAAAAAAATCGATTTAGTTCCATTTCAGATACAGAAATACACCAACAAATTTTGGAAATAACTTCCAAGAATACATTCATAAGTAAACAATCGATATGAATCCAGTTCAAAATCTTTTAAGTTGGATGAATCAACCTCAACAGTTAAGTCAAAAAATAATCTAATGAAATATAAGTCGAGAGTTCAATAAATTAGAAAATAATTCTCCAATATCTTTCTCAAACTTGTTGCCATATGGCAATAGTCACGAAAGCACAACAAGTTTTCGAAAGACCTCTCAAATTATTTTCAATTTATTATCACTCTCTTGTTATATTATTACTGAGAAAAAATTCCATCTGGCACCTATGAACTTCAGTCACATGCTCTCAACCAACTTAGCTACAGTCTTCATTCTCCATATAATCTGATATTCCAATTCTGCTTTCTATTTTGATATGTGTTCGTGTATCATTAATTGTTATGTATTTAATTGAAAAATTCTAGTTATATCTACAATCCTGCATATTTAAATAAAAGAGTACTATTAGAAAATTGTATTTATTTATAGTAAAATAAGAAAGGCAGGCAATCAGGATCATTGAAATTGAAAAAATGAAATTTTCTTCACATTTATATTGAGACGTTTCGGCCAACAACAAATATGGTCATCTTCAGCTTTAAAATAATGTTAATGTATAAAACATTAGTTAAAAGTACTTATATTAGTAAAAAGTATACTATTCTGCATTGTGAGAAGATGTTGTTTCCATCACGGAAGGTCACATGTGTTTACTTGCAATGATCCTGGTTGCCTGCCTTTCCCAATTTACTACATAAATTCGGATCTGCAAAAACAACATTCATGTATTTATTTACATTATTAGTGAAAAATATAAATTTCAAATTTTTGCTCTACAATCCAAAAAACAATCAATAAAATCAGAACTCTTTTTCTCTATGGAAAAAAGATGAATGATGTAGAATCCTAAATACAAGAGGCACAGAGTTTTTATTTTGGCTGTGAGTGTACTTAAATTTTTTAAATGCAAATGTCAAATAAGTTGTATTACTGAATTTAATTAGAAAAATTGAAAGAAAATGAAGCAGGCAAATTAAAATAATAAATATAAAGATATCATCACGCCTCAGACAAAACAGTACTAGTCAAATTCTGCCGTATTCAAGTCAATGCAGTGTTGCGAAGCAGAACGAGTTGGAGTAACTTGTCGGTGAGGGGGGTTCGCGGCAAGGAGCGAGTACACTTTGATGTTATGCAAGTTGCAAACATTTGTGTAATTATTTTATATTCAATTACTTACTTTTCATACATCAAAGTAAAGGTTAGTTTTTGACATATTAAGTGTTTTGTATACGCACTTTTGTATTTAAATAAATAAAATGCTCGCGTCCGATAACTGTCATCAACATAAATGCAACCTGCATAACATCAACTTGTACTAGCTCCTTGCCGCGCACCCGTCTCATCGACCAGTTATTCTAACCCTTTCTACTTCACAACAAACGCCGTTGTTCTCCGTCTAGTAATGTTTTGTCTGAGCACCACGCCTTTCATCCATTACTGGGTGTGGCCTACTGCCATAGCAGATCTCGGTAAGTGATATATTTATGCGCGTGAAGTGCGGTTACCAGCAGTAGTTAATTTAATTGATAAATTAATTCAATTTAATTTCCCAGTTAATTACTTTATAATACAAAATCGATATTAATAAAATTAAATGCCATCGTTTGTGTATTATAATAAAATTAAATAAATTTCCAAGTAATGAAAAAGCCCTGTAATAATTTCCGTGAAGCCTCACGGAACCAATTCTTGAATATTTTTTAGTGGAAAATAATTCACTAATTGAGAAAAGCCAATAAAAAATCTGCTGAATTTTCCCTACCACAGAGTGGATCGTTGAACGCAAAAGGACACTCAGCGCAGGATTCCACTCCAGCAGGATTCAACTCCTGCTTGCTCCGTGAGTTATCTCTGACCTCTGCTTTCAGCGCATTCTTTGAACTTGAATGCTTTTTAATTAAATCTTCAATCACAGTTGAATTTAGGCCGCAGTCCGCCCACATCTGTTATTACTTTCATAATTCTAATTTCGTTTCCGCAGATTCCAATGTCGTTATTACCTTTGCTAATGGAATATTTCCCTACTGATATCGTCCAATAAATTAACGAGATTCAATGCTAGTTTTTATGTGGAATTTTGATGCCTTTATAAATAATGCACGGGGGTTAATTGCTGAATATTTACCGGTAATTGGTCTTGAATTTTATCCTGAAAATTAAACAAATGCATAAATGGATACAGGAGCCTGCACTAAATTTTTCAATCCGCAAACATATTTGCAATTTAAATTTAATTATGTAGTAGGTGGCACAGTGGTTATCATGTCGGCCTGTGGATCCTGAGAACCCTGGTTCGATTCCCATTAGCGACAAACATTTGTACCACATTAATACTACTCCTGTGGCTCTCCCTCCACTAACATCTTTGGGGGCCGTGATTTGACGGCTGGTAACCGCACTTTACGCGCAAAATATATCACTTACCGAGATCTGTTTCGGCAGAGTGCCACACCCAGTAATGGGTAGAAGGCGTGATGATGATATTTATTTTTTGACGTTTCTCAAAACCTATGAAATGCTTTATTGTATGTCACGTGTCTGCGTTTTAACCAATCCTGCCATTATTATACTGAGAATAAAGCTCTTGTAGTTATTCTCGGCAATAATCTCTGTGGTATCAAGTCGTCCTGTGGATCCTAGGAACCCTGGTTCGATCCCCAACAGCCGACAAGACATTTTCACCAATTTAAAAAAAAATATTCCTGTGGCTCCCCCACCACTAACATCTTTGAGTGCCGTGATTAGACGGCTGGTAACCGCACTTCACGCGTATAAATATATCACTTACCGAGATCAGCTTCGGCAGAGTGCCATATCCAGTAATGGGTAAAAGGCGCGATGATATATTTTTTTATTACGTGTCTGCGTTTTAACCAATCCTGTCATTATTATACTGAGAATAAAGCTCTTGTGATTATTCCCGGGAATTATCTCTGTACATACTTTTTTGTTTGTGTCAAATGATAGGCAGTTGTCAAATAATTATTTAAAACTGTCAACGCGTCAAGTAAAATGTGTGAAAAATATCGATTTGGTTCCATTTCAGTTACAGAAATACACCAACAAATTTTGGAAAAAACTTCCAATAATATTTTAATAAGTATTCAATCGATATGGATCCAGTTCAAAATCTTTTAAGTTGGTTGAATCGACCTCAACAGCTAAGTCAAAAAATAATCTAATTAAATAAAACTCGAGAGTTGGATAAATTATAAAATACTCTACATATGTCTCTTATTTATCACGCGAAAATAATTGTGGCCAATGTGAACCTTCCGAATTTGTGATGTCACTATATTTTTAATCGTTTATATCTCTAATGCAAAACATTATTTTACCTATATTATTCACTAATAGCCATTATTCAATATATATTTTATGTTTTTATCGTTCTCTTTTGTTATTTCGATTATGGCGCAGGAGCCCATTACCATATACGAGAATATTGCGTGAGAATTTAACAAGCATAATAATTGAATTTTTTTGGTATTTTTCATTCTCTCGTTCCCTTTCCATTTTAATAAAAATTTCAGCTGTAGAAGCAGTTCTCCATGGAGAATTTGATATTTCGATAAATTATTTTCAATTGACGTTTATGAAAAATGCATTTATTTTATTGATAATCGAGGAGATTTAATTACAGTGAAAAATTATCACTTATTAATTTCACTAGTGGAAAACGAACAAAATAGCATTGATTTAATTGGTTCATGTTTAAACACATTCGTGATTTTATTGGTTCTCACATATACGTGTTAAATTTTCATTGTAACTTTTATTATTATGACAAATGTCAGATAGGTAGTTGCCAAATAATTATTTAAAATTAACGCGTATAGTAAAATACCTCTCTTTTAATTAAATTTATGAGTAAAAAAATAACTACTTAAATATTGCTCTGTATCTTTTTCAAACTTCTTGCCATTTTTGCAATAGTCACTCGAGCCCTATATGGACTCTTGTGATTATTGCCTGGTAACAAGTTTTCGAAAATCTATCGAATTAAGGTATTATCACTTTTAATAAAACTAGTGCCGAGGTGCATTGAATATTATCAGTAATATTTTTGAGCTCACGAGTGGTTTTTGTTGCTCTGGAAATATTTCCTAAGAGCAACAAAAGCCCTAGTTGTTTAAAGGCCTGCGGCAATATTCGCGATATTAACTATATTCCATTTGTCACTTGGTTCACTTAAATCAGTTCAGATAAATTAGACATGACTAAATGAACTGAATTAAGCAACTTGATGCAATTATTGGGATGAATTACTTCAAAGTATATTAGAATCAGTAATTCTAGTATTGGAAATTAAGGCACCGAAGTAATCTACCGAAATAAATAAGTGATCTGGTTCAGTAAATGTAAGTTAGATCTGATCCAAACGGTAAATGGAATACGCCTATAATTATGTCTTATTAATTCACTCATTTCCATAGCAACGTGCTCAAATAATGTAAGTGATAAGGCGTATTCCATTTGCCATTTGGATCAGATCTAACTTACATTTACTGAACCAGATCACTTATTTATTTCGCTAGATTACTTCGCTGACATTATTTTCAGTACTAGAATTACAAATTCTAATTTATTTTTAAGTAATGCACCCCAATAAGTGCATCAGTTTGCTTAGTTCAGTATTTTAGTCAAGTTGTCTAATTTATCTGAAATGATTTAAGTGAACCAAGTGGCAAATGGAATACTGCTTTTGTTGTTTAAAGTCTTGGGACGATATTTAACCATTGTACTTCGAGTACTACGAATTTAATCGATTAAATTGGACATGTTTGGCTTATTTACAAAATTTTGCTTGAAAAGTGTTTTACTACATAATAATTTGATAAATATTTTTTATCTACGAAATCACTTTCTTCAAAACAAAATTTTACAAATAAGCCATGCAGACTTGTCAAATTTAATAGATTCAATTCTTTAGCACGAGGGGTATATGTCAAGATTATTTCTTGAATTCACATTAAATAAATTTTATTGTTACGTAACCATCGCGAACATAACAAATCGTTTGCAATTTTTGTCTGTCAAATAAATGTCAAAAACACTATATTATATTTACAAAATATTACTAAATTAACGTAACGTGAAATACAATATTAATAAACGTAAAAAACATGTAAAGTATCTTGTTTGTGCGACTACTCATCTAGCATATATGCCTTCAAGAAGCTCGAAATTTCCCACAAAAAAGAAATGGAAAATTATGCTATTTGATTGGTTAAATTTATAATTAATGAAATAAATAATTTAATCTCACTCTCTTGTTATATTATTACTGACTTTACATAGACGTTGTATTTTGTTTTTACATTTATAATATTATCCTTACTCTTTTTTGAACAAAATCCTATTTAAACTGAAATAATTCACTCCCCCTTCCCCTCTTAACGACATGCACCGCCAGTAAAATAATCACAAACAGGCAGATTTATTAAGGGAGTAAAATTTTGGATTAACGGACTTCGTTTTAATTTAGGATTGAAATTATTGTTACAATAACTTTGTTCATAAATTGGAAGTAAGTGCTGCAATGTGCAAACGTCATATTAGATTGTATTCTAACCATCTTAAAACGTTGTGTCATATTGATCAGTTATTTTTGTGATGGAGTTAAAATTGAAACTAAAATGGTTTTAGCAGCTAATCTGCTTTGAGAATCTGCCTGAAAATGAACTGTGATACTCACGTCGATAGAGCAAGTCGGTATCAGATGTAAACAGTGTTATGTGTGGAGCATTGAGTTTGACATTTGGTTCTTGTTCTTGATATCTTGATTCAAACGCAAAACTGAAAGCGAAAGTTATAAATATTTATTGTTTTGAATACATTTCCCCTCACATTTTCTCAACTTGTCAGTTCACTTACAATTGAGCTGCGTCTGTATTTATAAAAAAAGAAAATAACTTTGCGTATTTCGCTGTTAGATTAAACAATATTAATCGTTAATAACTCAGTTTTGAAAGCAAATTTTGATAAATAAGTTTTAATATATTTTTTCGGAATGACTTTTAATTTTAACATTTATGTTTTTAATTCATTAACACTAATTCTTTAATAAGTATGTAAGTTAAGATGAATAAGTTGTACTTAAAAAATATATTTTATTAAAAATTAGACAAAGTTTCGACCATTAGTTCTGGCCATCTTCAAGTCTGTAAATAATGGTTAAATTTATAAAGTGTAAATGAATAGTAACTGACAATTTTATTGTAATGCATATTAAATTATTTGTAAATCTTTACAAACTCTTAGGGCCAGTTTTTGCATCTGCGGATAAACTTCGTAATAACTACCAGCATGATAAATAAAAAAATATCGCATCGAAATCATCGTTATCCTATCGATAGTTATCGAGAACTTAATCCGGAGATGGAAAATCGGCCTTTACTAAAATATATTTCTTTAATTAAACTGAGTAGGTATTATTGTATTTATCCCCTTAAACATCTTACAAATTTATTTTTCAACGGCCGAGCAGAAAAAGCAGAAAGTTGAAGTGCTGATCGGCAAAGTAAGAGTGTTAACTGTCGCCCATATTTCCAAACAGAAAAACTGTCAAAAATCATTTTAGAATATTTTCAAGCGTTTCTAAATGGTCGTAGAAAAAATATTATGTGCACCTCGAGTAAAAAGTGTCCTTGTCTTTCTTGCATGGTTGTTGCTTTCAGTTACGCCTCGATCTACAATTTCCATGCGCGAGGGGCAATAGACTACTTCATGTTCTAGGTACACCATAAATACAACAATTATGGCCAGTTGTACTGCCATCCCTTAAATGTCAAGTGTAATTTGTCCGGCAGTACGGTGGGGTGGGTAGCGTTACGGAATTCGGATCCGGAGATCCCGATTTCGAATTCCACTCAAGCTACAAATTATAAGAACAACCATTCTGCGGCTCGGTGAGTTCGGACCCTGTACTGTAATTGGGATTAAATTCCAGTTGTAAAATAAAATTTAAGTAAAACAAAAATATATTATTACTGCAATGTTTATTAATTCGTTAGACATTATTTCTCAATTGAATATTATTTTACTTCAGTTACACTTAATTTTAAGGGACAACGGTGCATGTGGTTTTTAGTAGTGCCATTTTATTAAGAATTTAACTTCGATAAGCAGAACTTTCATAATATGAGTTTGTCGTTTAATAATATTTTAATTTGACATGACTATTATAAATTAATAATAATAAATGAAAATTTCTAACGATTTGCATATTTATTAATATAAAAATATAAAATTATATTTTGTATTATTTATAGAAATATATTCCAAAATATTTTCATATTATAAATAAATAATACGAGATTACAAACTGTGTTAATTATATTATATCACTACACAACTATTAAAAAATATAACTAAATGGGCCAATTCCCTTACCACACTATTTCAAATGTCGACTTCATCACATTGTGTAGTTGAAAATAGGGAAATTACTAGTCTATTTTACATAGATGGTTAAAGGATTTTATCTATCATATTTTTTTAAGTACATTTGTGCAAATTTGGTGTACTATTATAAAATATTTAGGCGACTGATTATTAGTCCAAGCACTATTCCATTCTAATCTTTGATTATACATCAACGATTCTAATGTACTATTGTATCCATAATTAATTATTCCATTGTTAGATATTTTGTTCCTATTCTTACCGCAAAATTTGTATAGAAAATGTTTATACGATAAGTATTCAAACAATTCAGAATAAATTTACTTGCTTATAACAGAATAAATACAGAAATATAAATTGTACCAGAAATGTCAAGTTGTTACCCTTATAGCCGGGGGATATTTCCATTCATCGCGTTGTACATAATATTTCAATTTAGAGCAATATTTTATCGTCTTAAAGATAACAGAAGTACCTACTCAAAAACCTTGTCCCGAAAAAGATTTTTTTAAATCTTCGCTGCCATCATCATCATTTTGTAAAGAAATTTTATACTTTTTGCTGGTCCCTTTCAAGTAAAACGAATAGTTAGCAGTTTTATTGAAGGTTAATTGTACTTGTATAGAAGCGACCACATTTTTTTCGTCTTTTTCACAAATTTAAAATTTTCCCCTAACCATTAGGCAGTTAAATGAAGCGTATACATTCGGGTATATATACATATACTGTAGCCTTGAGCCATCCATGGACCAAGCACCACTCAAGAATTACGCACAATCTTTTATATTTTCTAACGAGTTGTTTTTATTTTTATAGCAAATGGGTATAAATTAATTGGAAGTCAATTGAATTATGACGTCAATGTGACGTATTTGCTGTGAGATAAAAGTACTTTTGTTTTCTTCAAAAGAGAATTGTAATTTACAAACATAACAAAACACAGGTTATAATTCAATATGACTTACAAAGCAGATTGATCACTAAAATTATTTTTAGTTAATATATCTCTCTTCAATTCAGACAGATTTACGGAATAGAACAGTGCAATTTTGAATTTTTAAACATGAATTATATTCTTTTTTGCATTTATATTTTGAATTACGTAGTACAAGATAGTTTCATAAAGTGAATTATACAATCATATAATTACATATTACATTTTTAACTCTCTCTCCAGTTCTTCAATCAAGTTTATTTTAAATAAATAATAAATAAATAAATATATCCTCACGCTTTATACCCATTACTGGGTGTGGCACTCTGCCGAAGCAGATCTCGGTAAGTGATATATTTTGGGGAATCGAACCAGGGTTCTCAGGATTCACAGGCCGACTTGATACCACTGAGCTAGCTACCCCATTTAATTTGAATTAAATACAGATTTAGAATTTAACTCATTTCGTGCATGTGTTTGATTATATTAAAAATCATCATTCGTTTTATAAATCTGCTTACAAGATTGTAATTTTTATTATCTTTCATTTTATGGGGTAGATAGCTCAAGTGAAAACGCGTTGGACTGTAAATTCGAAAATCTGAGTTCGATTCCTTCAGTCGATAAACTTTTCGCCCTATTAAAATTACCCCCGTAACACGCTTCACTAACATCTTTCGGGGAATTTCACGCGTAAAATATCACCTACCAAAATCTGCTCCGGCAGATCGCCACACCCAATAATGGGTAAAAGGCGTGGCGATATATTTATTTTATTTACGAGTATATCTTCCTAGTTCATTGTTTATTAATACTATAGATACAAGGAATATTATATAGTTCATAATGCCTTCTAGGTCATTGTATGATTTTAATAGGCCTTAGGACATTAAGAGTACTATCAAAACAGACATTTCTTTTATTCAATGTTGCCAAGTAATCCATTATTTGTTTTTTCTACGATCACCTATAAATACGTTGTCTTACTACAACTATCACGTTATTTCCGTTATAACGCACCGTCATAATGCACATCTGCGTTATAAGTCATTCAAACCCACAGCTTTTCCGAAATATATAATTTCACTATTTCAATGATCTAACTATATTGTCAATGTTTAATATAATTATTTTGTATTGCTCGTGAACAACTTTCATGCTCATGCGTTATTTGCTATTTACAACTCATGTCATGTAATATACTATTATGACATCCAAGTTCATTATTGTTTTATTAATACCGTGGGTACAAGGTACATTATTTAGTTCGTAATGCCCTGATATTAATGCTCTAGAGCATTTAGAGTGACGTTACTATGTTAAAAGACGTATTCCATTTGCCATTCGTATCAGATCTAACTTACATTTACTGAACCAGATCACTTATTTATTTCGCTGGATTACTTCCCAGACTTTATTTCTAGTACTAGAATTACTGGTTCTAATTTATTTTGAAGTAATTCACCCCAATAAGTGCATTAGTTTGCTTAGTTCAGTTTATTAGTCATGTTGTCTAATTTATCTGAACTGATTTAAGTGAACCAAGTAACAAATGGAATACAGCTTATATCGTCAAAAACTAATATTTCTTCTATTCAGTAGCTGTATTCCATTTGTCACTTGGTTCACTTAAATCAGTTCAGATAAATTCGACACATGACTAAATTAACCGAATGAAGCAAACTGACGCACATATTGGGGTGAATTACTTCGAAATAAATTAGAATCAGTAAATTTAGTATTGGAAATAAAGTGAGCAAAGTAATCCAGCGAAATAAATAAGTGATCTGGTTCAATAAATGTAAATTAGGTCTGATCCAAATGGCAAATAGAATATGCATAATGTTGCCGGGTAATCCATTATTTATTATTTAGATTATTAGAAAGTACCAGTAAGACAAAATATTGTATGTACCACGGGCATTACTTTATGTTTATGTACCGAGGGCCTCAGCCCCAAGGAGTGTACATAAATAACTATTATACCTACTAAAATCTAGAATGTTACATATGCTTATCTAGTCTACAGATGCGAGAGAAACCTTATTTTAATTCCAATATTTTTTTTTCAGGTTACCTCCATGTAACGAACTGCACATTGCTGCCACCGAGTTCAACAAGTAGCCAGAAGATGTCATCGAGGTGTAGGGTGGGAGGCGGGGTACGTAGTCCCTAACCCATGTTGTCATGAAGGCTTTCCTATCCGTGTTGGTGCTCGTGGCCACCACAACCAGCACGAACCACTCGACCCCTGGTGCTCGTGCTGTGCTGACACCATTGTCCGCTGTCGGAGATGCTTCGTGTGTACCCACCGTCCTGCCGGACGCCAAGGCACCATCGTGGCCCATCCCGCACGACATCACGGTGGACGCCACCAAACTGCTGGGAAACATCACCGCCGCACCTCTGGGAGGCAGCCAACTTGCTGAGAATGACCCCCTGCACGTGACCGCGAGGAAGCTGCTGGCACAGAGGCCGGAGCTAGTGGCGGTGATGCTCGCGGCGCCGCCGCCACAATTGCCTTTGTTGGCGTTTAACCGCAGGGGGAAACTTATTGTGTACAGGTCAGTGCAAATTTGGAATTTTAGAAAAACTTATCATTAGGTGCGTTCAATGTACTAAGCCAGTGTTTCCCAAACTTTGGACATATGTGTACCCCTTCTATAATTTTCGTAACACTGTGTACCCCTCGTAAAAAAAAATGCATAATAACAATCAAAATATATTTATTTTTCTCATATTTTAGTACATAAACAAAATAATAATAAACAAAAAATAAAATTAATTTATAATAGAAACGGGGTAGGGCAGAGGGAGCAATTGCCCCTTCACTCAAAATCACGAGAGGACAAAGTTATTATTTGCCCCGCCCCCACTAAATTCATAAAAATAACCCAAATAATCAAATAATTATTTAATAAAAAGATATCCTTGTTTTCCTTGTCAAATGTTTTAGTGTTGCTTCCTCATTCAAAAAAATGTTTGTAATCGAAATAATAATAATAATAATAAGTTGCTTGTTGCACCAGGCGCAGCAAAAGCCCGGAGCCACATGCACCTCTTCAAACTATCCGCGTACCCCAGGGGGTACGCGAACCACACTTTGGGAAACACTGTACTAAGCAAAACAAGCAAACCGGAAGTAAGAATCATTGAACGATTGCTCGCGAGCAAAACAAACAAGAAATTTCTCGCTCGAAATGCTAGACATTCAAATATTTTTGCAGGAATTTCAAATTGTAAGTTTATAACTTGAAAGATCGAAACTATTTTGATAGTTGACAGACAATAATTAATTTACATATATGAAAGATGGAAAACGAATATATTCAGCTTTTCGTAGATGATGGGATTGATCTATATCAAGCTATTATCGGTAGGATTACTATTATTATCAAGGGCTATAAAATAGCCGCCAACAGTTTTAGTAAATATGCCTTCATGGTTCTTAAAAAATATATATTATTGAATTCCATATTCCAAACAATAGCCTAACATCACCAATACAAACGTGGCTGAAAATTTGTATTTGTCAAAATTCAAAACGCATAAAAAGTACATACAACGTGCGCGCACTGATCATTAGTCGAACACATTTCACGATGTCTTGTTCGGTACAACTCGATCTTGAAAATGTAGCGAAACGAGCAAACCGTTCAGTGAACCAATCAATAAATCGCTTTTTGCTTACTTAGCAATTGCTTGTTTTGCTGGGCTTATTGAACGCACATATTGCTTTGAAACTGCTTACTGTGCTCTTAACAGATTTCAACATTATTACTTTAAAATTGTGCGTACCCGTATAATTAAGGATTACTTTTCTCACTTTTCAATTGACGTCAAAATATATTGACTACTTATTATTATTATAAAAATTTTAATAAAATCTACATCTACTGCTATCGTATTTGAAATTATAGTCAGTGATGCGTTAAGTTGAGTAATTCGTTAAAAAGAAAATCTGAAATTAAATGAAAGGTATCAATATCTTGAACATTTTTTATTTAATATTTCATTTTTTAAAATGCATTAATATTTGAATAATTTGCTCCGGTATGGGTGTATTGGTCCCACTATTCCTTAGGAGTTACCGTGAAAATATTATACAATAAATATAAAGTTCCTACAATTTGCTTAAGAAGCAATGAATAAAATAAATTTCAGTGTTGTAAAATCAACAAAAATAATCAAAATTCAGTTATATTTTAATTCGTTTTTGTTTAAAGCTGTTTAGAAAATTTCGTAAAGATTAAATGCACTTTTTTAAAAATATTTTTGAAATTTTTTATAGAAAAATATGCAATACCTACTTACATACGAACTATTTCACGAAAGAAAGTTGGTAAAAACAAAAAGATATATATTTTTATAACAAAATTATTATATATTATTTTAAATTAAATGTTGTACCAACAAAGTTTGGTTGTAGTTGTTTACTTAGTTTTGAAAATCTTATACTTCTACTTGGATTATAACATGAAATGTTATTGTTTCAAGTTTATTTAAAATTACTAAATTGCTTCAAAATGCGTTTGAAATTAATATATTAAAATATAAAGTGCTGTTATTTTTAAGCTAATAAAATTAAAATATTTAATCTAAAGATTACAAAATAAATTTTTTTTAAATATTGATTTCTTTTTATTTCATTTCTTATACACTACGAGTGGAGTGACTTTTTTAAAGGAGTTATTCAACTTCAAAATTCGATACACTATACTTCATTAGTAGATGCCAAAGGCGACTAAGCACTTGCTACATTTGTCTGTATAGTAATCTTCAAATAAACAGCTCGAAAGTTACGAATAAAAAAAATCTTCAACTGTTTTCTATAACAATGTATTGCTAAGGTATAACTGGACATCGCATTCTCTCTTCTCCCGGCCCAGACTGACTTGGGTCAACAAATTTATTTACGTATTTTGGTATTTTTCGAATAACTTCAATTATTTTTTAACTTTTATTATAAATTATGTTATTATTATGAAATGTCAAAAATAAAATCTGATTACTAAGTTGGATGCAGAATTTAATTCTCTACAACGTTTATTTGAAGTATTTTTGCCTAAAATAATTTGGGAACTTTTTCGCAAGGACAAACTGATTTCCCATATTAAACGCCTATGGCCAGATTTTTAATTAACATCCTGTATGTTAAACTGACATTTTAAAAATCAAGTACACACAATAAAAAATAAATTATTTTGTACATGTTTCCATAGGAAAATATTTTATTATGTCCTTAGGGCAAAAAACAAGTGTGTAAGCCAGCTTTTCATAGCTAAACCATAAGAATTTCGGCCCGGTTATGCATAAAAGTTAAAAATATAACAAAATAATACAAAATTAATTATTTTTATTCCAATGGTAAAGTTGTATCAGCATAAGATTTGATTTCATCATTTAAACATATGTTCGCAGTGTACATTACGAGTACAGGTCAAATAATTTTCTAACCTAACATATCACAATAATATGATTCAATATCACCACTCTTTTCCTCTGTCTCTTCAAAGATTACATAAAAGTTAAAAATAAAACAACTCTACTCATATCAAATGTTATTGTTCTTCTTTAAATTTATGAGATATGTGTGACAATTATTTTATTTTTATATAATATTTTTTAATTGTATGAAGTTATCAAGTATAAATAAAAATAAATATATAAATATATAATCACGCCTTTTACCCATTACTAGGTGTGGCACTCTGCCGAAGCAGATCTTGGTAAGTGATATATTTATGCGCGTGAAGTGCGGTTACCAGCCGTCAAATCACTTCCTCTTAAGATGTTAGTGGTGGGGAGCCACAGGGGTAATTTTGACCAATTGTTCCCAAAATACGGGATACAACTTTCTTATTTTAAATGGAAACATATGTTTTTTTTGGTTATTCGATAGAATATTTTGTTTAATTCTACGATATAAACATATCATATTCTAAAAAATAAAAATATATCACGCCTTTTACCCATTACTGGGTGTGGCACTCTGCCGAAGCAGATCTCGATAAGTGATATATTTACGCGCGTGAAGTGCAGTTGCCAGCCGTCAAATCACTTCCTCTTAAGATGTTAGTGGTGGGGGAGCCACAGGGGTAATTTTAAATTGGTGAAAATGTTTTGTCGGCTGTAGGGATCGAACCAGGGTTCTTTGGATCCACAGGCCGACTTGATACCACTGAGCCATTACCCCATACTATCAAGCATATTTATCATAATACACAGTTTTATTTCATTGCTATGTAGGCCAAGATACTTTTATCGTTTTGTCTTTATCGTGTCCAATTATTTTTATTTTCGCTATATTTTGATAACATCTGCTCTCAAATACTTGACAATTCACAGCTAAATGTATCATACATGACTCGCCAAAATTCATAAAAACAATACGTTTGTTCTCAAACAATAGAATGCAACGACAACAATTTCTTAACTGTTATAAAAGAACCGACGTTCATGTTTTTATCAAAGAAAGCAAAAAGTCAAGTGTTCTTTGAAAGTCACATTTCTAAAACAATATTCTAAACATTTTCCACATGTGCTGTACAGAATTGTAAAGTAATATGCAACATATCACATTCGGCGACACAAGATCTGGGAAATACTCCGTTCAGGAAAAGCAGAATTCTCAATATTGGCAACAGCTGCACTGCAGCACTGACAGCTCTGGCATATTGTAAAGTCCACCCACGATACAAGTGTCCCCACTGTCGATGCTATCCTCTTATCGGACAGTGGAGACATCTACAACATTTCCTATTCCTACTTCCTTTAAAGTGTTACTCTGCTATTCTGTTTGTATTTATTTATTTATTTACGCTACTCTGTACGACAGGTACTTAATCCCAATTATAAACAGTGCCTGGATACATCGATTCGCAGGGGGTAATTCATATATTTTTAACTTGAGTGAGATTCTAATTCAGGATCTTCAGATTCGATAGTCGTAACGTTAATTATACTGCCGTACTGCTGGATAAAATTAAATATTAAATATACACTTGTTAAGTTTGAACCAATACGATCAATATAATTTTAAATATTGTATTTTATTTATTTATTTATTTACAGCAGTAAATGAGAAAATATTATTTTATGAGCGTGAAATAAATATAAACAACTTCATGTCGTTGAAAAAAAATGTATTAACTCATAAAACATTCATTGGACATTTATTCGATATATGAAATCATTCTGCAATTTATAATAATAATACCGTTTTATTAAATCATCGATTCTCAAAGAAATACATGAGTCCGTAGATGTGGAATCTAACATTGGTTTTAGTGACTTTGGCCGTATTTGTTTGGGAATTTTGGGTTCAACCCTGAACTAACCTAGAACTAACTCGTGTTACTTCCAAATAAATGAAGTATCTAGTGTCAGTTGTAAAAATTAGCGATAAATTTAAAAACTGAATGCACGTTCCAAGTGACATCTATTATAAAAATTGCAATACTACCAATTCAAAACGAATAACAGAGAATCCTGCAGTTTTCAATCGATTTGAATCAATTTTGTTTGCATATAATGTAGTCCGACCTGTAGATGATTGAGACATTGCAATTGTTTTTAAATATTGCCAACTTTAGGCGAAAAATATAGATTTCATTTTTTAAATCCTACAGTCAACTAAAGCAAAAAAACAAATTTTCTTTTTTAACTCCTGCAGTTTTATAGATTTGAATCAAACAGACCAAATTCGAATGACTGAGCTAAAGATATGGATAGGATACTTCCATCACTTTTAAAGGACTTGTTTTAGCTTAAACTGTTTTAAAACCTACCGTGTTTAGTATCGTAGGAAGGGTGTTTGATGGACTCGCAGCAAAATTAAAAAAAAATCTATTGTCAATTGTCTAACGAAAGTGAATCCTTTATCAGTTATAGCGAAAGCCGGCATGAAGGTTAGCAAAGCCGCTGGTTTACTAACGTGGCGATGTTTGGCCTATTTAGTTATTCTTACACATAACAAAAAATAATATTCTTCGCCAAATTAACATCACTTTCTCTTCGTCCACATATATAATTTCTTTCGCGTAAATATGTTTTAAATCTTTGGTTCACGCAATAAATCTTCAATTCTATTTATCTATTTATTTCTGGATCGTTCACCTAATTTATCTCCCTCAATTTCATTATCATACATCTGTTTCAAAAATCTCTCATTTAATATTTATTCCAATGCCCAAATTATCTCAACTGGCCCTTTCTTCTGATAACATTCTTCTAAATTTTTCAGTCATCACAGTACGCGAATGTGGTTAGCGTTAACATATCAGGGTGGTAAAGATGATAACTTATCTTTACCACTAATAGTCGACTTGCTGAAGTTGCGTAAAAAATAATGAAATCTATACTTGACAGTAATAAATATTTTATTAGAACTACGTAATGAAATTTGACATAAAACAAAGACAACGAACTAAATAAATAATAAATAACAAATTAATAACATCATGTCAACGGCCATGGCTGCACTCGTTGGAACTGATCTATGCGATAACGCGAGTTAAGCAACGTTGCGCGCGGGTAGTACTTGGATGGGTGACCATCCAGAGAAACCCGTGTTGCTGTTGACGCTAAGAGCTAAAACGCAGGATCAGGGCGTAATGGCGGCATAAGACCTTAGCAGTTGGTCCTCCAGGAAGCCAAAAAAAAAACATATTCTCAACTATACACCCTCAAATATTTTTACTTAAACATCATCACTACCGATTATTTACGAATTATCTTTTAACTATTCTTAAACTAAAACTAAATATATTTGTAACTGCAAAATATTGTTTTACATTTTGACCATCCCTGGAGTTATTCCTGAATGTAGAACTCTTGAGAATAACTGCTTTAAAGTTTCCTTAGTTCTAAAAATTCCATTTGAGTTGATTCCAGTTTCCGTTTCCGCTCGTTTGTTTGTTAATTAAACACTTATTAGAAAACCGCCCCTCGCTTCATTTAAAATTTAAATCCTTTCGAATCACTAGTATTTACTGAGCCCAATTGAAACCACTTAAAAATTTAAATATTTCCAAATTTAAATCTAATCTTAGTTCTGATTTTCAATTGTAGACTTGTTTGAGCGCCGTTATCGGGAAATGTTTTCATCTATCTTTGGTATGAAATTTTAAAAGTTTGACAAAGAAACTTTTTTGATAAATCTTCGAAACAGTCGCACTTTACGTGGGGAATTTATAAATGGTGTACTTTCGTCCGGGCTACGCGAAATATTATTCACTTTATCCGCATTTTCAATGAGAAAAAATAAACTTTGGCTTGCAGTACTGCATACTTATTACTTCTTATACTTTCTCGTTTATTCGCTTTGAAGATATATGAGTATGGCTAGTGCGATTTCTGTTTACTTCCCTATGCTAACATTTTAAATTTTAAAATTTATTATATATAGTCGTATTATACTTACTTGAGCTTATTTATTGTGGCTGCGGGACGAAACAAAAGATACAGATCTCTTGCATCAGACATTTCTGGATAATTTTTTCTCGTCTCAGAAGACGAAAAATAATCAAATCTCGTCTCGTGTCATTTTCTTGATGTTTTCTATTTCTAAATGATATTATTTAAAATGTTGGTTTCAAACATAATAGTAAAGAATTTTTCACTAATTGTAAATTTTCAAGAATATTCGTTTTCTATGTGCATTTTTTCATAATCTTACTAATTACACTCGTAGGAGTTGTAACTTTATGATTTGTGATTTTCAACTTCTGAAATTGAAATTAATTTTCGATCCTGAAGAATTAGTAACAAATAGCATTTGAAGCTGTCTTTTAATGTAGCGATTCTCATGCTGGGTTGCATGAAAGTTTTATCGGTTCATTAGCAACTAACGGTTCAATAAATTTCAGAAAATCGCTATTGATACTGTTGCTAGATAAACAATTCTTTAACTAAAGAGCTCTTTATTTTTTTCTTGCAACCCAGCATTAATCTTTAAGTGAGCGCTGACCAACAAATTTATCAAATACAGAGTGATCAAAAGGAATTGTTACAGTTGGCAATAAAAAAAACTACTTGAAATTGGTAAGCCTGATACATAAATACATTTCCTGTTGTTGACAGTGACATTTAAAATTTACATTTGAGTACATTTATTATTACATTTATTTCTAAAGTATTTCTATTACTTAACAAGTCAAAATTCTAGTAACTGTCAGACTCCTGACATAACCTATTTGTATTTATTAGAAATGTTAAATAGCATTTCCGCCTTTATCTGATGTTGTGCCAACTGTGGAATAAAAAGATCTATGGAATTGTATTGCCAACTGTAACAATTCCTTTTGATCACCCTGTAGTATATACAAAAACTTGATGCCAGGAATAAAATTTAAACTAAATTCAAATAATGCTTCTATAAATATGTTAGAAAAAAAATTAACAAAGTTTAAAATTCTGTATTTAAAAAAGGAAAAAAGAATAAATACGGAGACATGACGATATATTAATAAAAATTATTGAAATTGCAAGCGAAAAAAATTAAATAGCAGATGAAGCATACAAAGAACCTTCAAAATATGAGGAAAAAAATGTTAAATTAAGATTTGAATTATTACTTAAAAAGAACAAAGACATTTCTGAAGTCGATTCGGATTTGTAATTTTATTTTTTGTTTCTTTCAGTCAATACTTTTTGAAGGACAATTTATTATTATTATTATTATTATTTTACACAGTGTAATATTACTGAAAATTATGTCTAATACTGGGATTTTAATCCGCCAGTAACGATAATTCTGAAACATTGCATTGAATCAAAAAGTGTTCCAAATGAAAAGTTAATGGTTCTGAGGGGGACATCTTATGCCGTAGACTTTGCCCCTCCAGCCCCTCAAGGGGGGCGGGAACAGGGGGCAACTTTAAAATCTTAAATGGAAACCCCTATTTTTTATTGCAGATTCTGATAGAGGGTTAAAAAGTATGTAAGTTTTATCCGAAACATTTTTTTATTGGTCGAGAGATGGCGCTGCAAATGTAAAAGTTAGGTTTTTTTTTAATTAAATTGCGAAAATCGTAACGTAATTAACTGTTATTATTACTTAAGACTTACTCACAACCTTACAAGGTTGTTTTTTTCTCAGCCTGCCCAAATACTAGTCGGGGTATTTTTTAAAGTTGTTGATAGATGGCGCTGCAAACTTGAGAAAAAATAAAAAGCATTTCTCTATCACACATTCTTTTTTGAATTATTTTACCATTATTTAATTTGAAAAAGAAGTACTCAATCGCTATTTTTGAGTACTTTACGTCTTTGTAGGGGGGGGGGTAGTATTTGGGCAGGCTGAGAAAAAAACAACCTTGTAAAGTTGTGAGTAAGTCTTAAGTAATAATAACAGTTAATTACGTTACGATTTTCGCAATTTAATTAAAAAAAAAACCTAACTTTTACATTTGTAGCGCCATCTCTCGACCAATAAAAAAATGTTTCGGATAAAACTTACATACTTTTTAACCCTCTATCAGAATCTGCAATAAAAAATAGGGGTTTCCATTTAAGATTTTAAAGTTGCCCCCTGTTCCCGCTCCCCTTGAGGGGCTGGGGGGGCAAAGTCTACGGCATCAGATGTCCCCCTCAGAACCATTAACTTTTCATTTGGAACACTTTTTGATTCAATGCAATGTTTCAGAATTATCGCTACTGGCGGATTAAAATGGGACACCCAGTATAATTCGCCAGAAATAAATTGCTGTTTTCATTTTCATCTTTCTCATTGGATTCATACGAATTAGAATCGGCTATTACTAAAATTAAATTAAAATAATTATATTTTGTATTTATTTTATTTCATGTAAGTTTAATTGTACTCACCATTCTTTTAACACTTGCAAAATTGACTTTCAACTCACTGATGTCATGAAAATACTAAGATAAACCTATTATCATCTAGGATTAAAAGTACTGGTTTAACTATATACTAAAGTTAGATTGAGACTAAACTGCGCTATGAATAAGGCAATGTCGAGTTAAAGCAGTATTAGACATAATTCGAGGTTAAACCTAGACTATTTTTTCTATGAATACGGCTGTTAATGTTTTCAAAATGTGCTAATTAATTTTTTTTAAAAGTAGTCTATCCTAGTTGCAAGTTGCAAATCAATACAAGTAGTTACATCCGTACCCTTAATCACTAAAGATTGAATTTTACATACATACATATGGTACATACATAACAGGAAGAGAGCGACACCCTGCACTTATATTTGATATTGGTATTTTAAGTTGTAAAATTTGTAAAAATATGTTCCTAAATATGTAAAATATTTGTTTGTTTCTGATTACAAAAAGCCTAAATAGATTGTGAAATTTATTTTTAGGTGACAAAATGTTATTCATTTAAAAAACATTTTTATTGAATAAATATCAAACAAAATATAAATTCACATAAAAATAATAAATGTATCATCACGCCTTTTATCCTACTGGGTGTGTAACTCTGCCACAGGGGTAATTTTAATGAGGTGAACGTTGTTTGCCGGCTGTGAAAACCGAACATAAATTGAACAATTAAATCACAATTATTATCTTCTTCTTCTTCTTTACTGGCGCTACAGCCCGAGTCGGGCCTGGGCCTACCGGGCACACCGAGCCGCAGTTTTTACGCTGCCGTACTGCCGGTTTTCTGAGTCGATGTTACTTACTTTTAAGGCATATGTATAAGTGACTAGCTTATAGCGCCCGAGTATGATTGATACAAGTAACTGTATTTTTTATTTTAACGACAAATCATACTTTGTCGACAGGCGGATTCGAACTGACGAACCTTGGTTCGGATGACGTCACAGCATGTTAAGAGATGTGCATTAACACGCTCGGCCATCGCGCCTGTAACAATTATTATCTATTCATTCTCTTTATGACTATAGCAAATAATTTTGTTTGTGTGATACTATCTACATACCGATTATGTCGCTTACCTGTTAGCAAATTTTTATACATGGAAAACAAAATCTTAATATTATAAGACGTTCTTTCAGCATATTTCAAGTACGGTTTATTTGCTGAATCAATTTATACACGTCATAAATAAAAAGAACTAAATACGATGACGATACGAATAGATCTTATTAATTAATTACATTCTCTTAATATTCAATTAACATTGCAATGTGGTCTTGACTTTACCGACCTAAAGCCTTCGACATTTTCAATATTCATTCAATATTTACCACAGAAATGAAACTATCAAATGACTTTGTTTGAGAATTGTGAATAAACATTGTAGATTCGCATTTCAGTATTGACAATAGAAATAAAATTTAAAAAATAATTTATCGATAAAATTCTTTAACAAGATCTATTCTAATTGATATTGCCACTGAAGCCACATTGATAAACAACTAGGATCCACCTGGCGGTATAAATAAAAAAGTTTGTCATTTAGCCACATCGCAAATTTATAGCGGGAGCTGGACAGATCCCGCTATGGTCGTAGCCACACTAACTGTCATTCGATGTTTGATTTTTTTCTGATTTGTTTATTTATAATAATTTTCTTTAATGACAGATGTAGAACTAAAATAGAAACTGCATTTATATAATAAAATTGAACAAATTTGACAATTTGGCAAGAGTTGATAACTATACTATATTTTTAATACCAATATTAAAAAATCTGGTGTGGTCACCACACGACTTTCTTATACACAGCATATTTCATATTAAAAACGCTGAATTGAACACTTATGACTTGCTCCTTGCGTTTGACAATTATTATTTGACATATAAATGTTAAACATGTTTTTGTTTTTTGTTTCTATTGCTACTATGATTATTGAAATATATTATTAAATATATAAATTAGTTTTTCTCAAAATTAGACGCATATACAGGAAAATTGCAAATAACATTTTATGTTCCAAATATTTTTGCTAACATCTTTTATTTGAAACTTTTTTTCGTAACTGATTTAATTTTTGAAATAAATGGAATTTATTGTTTTGTGTGTCCAGTAAACTTCCTCTTCCGGTTTTTCAATTTCATTCAAAATCAACTCAGCTCTTCGTATTTTCATGAAACTTATAATTACCAAGTTTCGTTAACAAATCTTATCTCGTTCATGAGATATTGCACGACCGGACACGCATCCATCCATCCATCCATCCATCCATCCACACACACAGACATCATTGAGAAAATGATCAAAACAGATTCAGTGGACCTCAAAACATGTATTTCCGCGAAAATCTCGTCAACGATTTTTTTCACGATTCCAATACTTCCTTATACTACGTATAAGAAAGTAAAAATATAGTTTCCTAATTTGTCTAAATCCCGTTATGAAGACAATTGAGTATAGCTGTCACGAAAATATGATAGCCGTACATCCCGCTATGAATTAAAATAGACCCCCTGTTTTTGTTGCAATTTAATACTTAACATTGTTAATCATTTGTAAATATATGAATATTTATAACGAGAGATATTTAAATAAATAAATATAAACATATCATCAGTTACCAGTCATCAAATCACGGCCCCCAAAGATATTAGTGGTTGGGGAGCTACAGGGATAATTTTATTGTGGTGAAAATGTTTGCCGACTGTAGGAATCGAACCATGATTCTCAGGCCGACTCGATACCGCTGAACAAAATTTCCCAAAATAATGGCGTGTATAAACTGATTTACTAAATAGACCATAATTAGTATTCTTTATTGTTATATTTAAGTCTCCATTTTTTTCTGATTTAGAAGATAAAATTGTGAAAATTAGAATCATTTTCTTAAAAAAAAAAACATATTTTGGTAAAACAGGCAAAAACAATATAGATCTTGTTGAAAACAAATTTGAAACTTAAATATATCATTGACGTAGAAAAATCAATAATAATAATAATAATAATTATAAAAATCCAGTTTCTACTAAAAACCATATTCAGATGAAAAATGAAGGAAAGAATATGTAACTCTTCCACGAACTCCGAGGGATCCAACGTCCGGTTAAGAATCGCTGTGCTAATGGACTCCATTAACGACTGTTTAAATTTGTATCAAATTTTTAGCGGCTATTAATAATTAACACAGTCGATTACAGAATATCTTCATTAATGGTTTAAATATACATTTTTACAATTTCAGCCAAAAACAACGTTTTAAATTCAAGTTTGATGCTCGCTTATTTTCCAAAACAGTGTAATATTTAATAATTAATATCGCTTATTTACTCATTTTAATATTAACTATTTTGTAATAGCTCTGGTAAAGTGAAATCAATTTATCAGTGTAGAAATTAAATCGGTAATTATAAATTGTATATATCGTAGGTCTGAACATTGTTTTTGTTCATTGCTGCCTATTTGATTAAATGTAATCAGTTATTGTATAGCAGGCGAACGTTTTACTCAGTGCTTTAGCTTCATCATACATTGTTTTCAATAAATTGATTAATATTTATAGAAATTGATTTAATCATTTTTCGATAATACATTTAATTTATATCTTTTATATTCACATTTCAGTTTTATTTGTGTTGCGAGTGAGTGTAAGTGTATTTATCCTAAGAACAAACATATTGCAAAGTTACAAGAGGTAATGCAATTTTAAAAACTTCGATTTTGATTCAAGTTCCAGCTTAATTTAATTCCTAGATCTCGTTTAGTAGTCCTAGAGTTCTCTAAATCGATTTATGTTTAAACTGTGTCGGGATTCTATTGCTTTTAAAGTTGTTTTTATTTCTGCAGCTGCTAGATTTACGTAACTTCTAAACTACAATAAGATTCATGGGATAACTCATAGCGTAATATTTTCCTTAGATTAGTTTTAATTTAGTTGTTAACTATACCTTATCCAACACCTCTCACATATAGCAATATGGAACTTTAACCAACCACAATTCAAACTAGAACTTCTACATTTTCGAATAACATATATTTCTCCAATTATATATTAAAAGGAATTTAACAAGATCAAAAGGAATCATCAAGATACAACATTTATGTACACCGACGCATCCAAAATAGAAAACGTGCCTGCATTTATTTAATATAAATTTATATTAATTATTAATATACTTACAAAAAAATACCTTCCCAGTGATATTACAAATTTATATTTTAAGTAAACCACCGTTAATTTTGCAATTTTTAATTCTTTTTATTGCGTGGTCAACGAGTTTAGAAACATTCTGTATAAATAAATTTCAAAAATATAAAATTATAAAAAATTACTTACGTATCAAAACTCGGTTTCTGGATGTATTAAGAGGTATCATGTATAGAGGTTATTCTATAATTCGGAATTAAACTTTAAAATGATATACTGATCACAGGATAAGAGGAATTTTTTTTAAATTCGTAAAATTAAGTGCGGTTTATCTTAAATTAATATTTTTAGTACCACTGGTTTGAGTGTTATTTCTAGTATACTCGTATTAATAATTATGTTATAATTGAATAGATAAGTGGATACAGGTTTATGTTACATTTTTGTAAAATTCCAGGTATATAAATATTCAACCTGTGTTTTTTTTATTTTTTCAATAATCTACCACCACATATGCGTTTTATAGCATAATATTAATTAATTGCTAATTTACTTCTAAAAACAGGTGGTATGTACGTAATATATAAAGTACCCAAACAAAATGTTTAAACGTTAATTATACAAAATAAAGTTTTTGTGACATCCACTTATCTCTTCAATTATAAACACAACAATAGTCAATTTAATCATTGTACAAATCGGATAATTAATTACTTGCAACGTTCATTGTTTTATTTAATTATTGTTTTATTAAAAATAACTAGCGATCCAGTGGTACAAAACATGTTCTCTTAAAATATGTTGAAATTTATTTTTCCTACAACTGCGATTTCTTTGTTATTACGTAACTATAATTGCCTTGGTTACGTATGGAAAGTAGATGAATGCAGACCAAGTGCGTTTCTGAAAGCAAAGAAACACTAGTGCGAAAAGTACTTCATTACGCAACTGTAAACAAATTTTTTTAGAGAGCGATTTAAATTTCGCGCCAAGCGCGTAATTCATATTTTGGCCACAGACGCTTATGGAAGAAGAAGATGCAGTGAGCCAGCGCTAGTAAATATGCAGTAGTATATTTTGACGTTTATAAACATAACCTTAAATTGCAGTATATCTAATCTGTACACAACTAATAAAAAGAACCGAACAAAGTAAAATATATCGATAAATGATTTTAAGTAAGTGAAATACATAATATTTATTGTGTGTGTATATTATTAACATAGTAGTTACAGTTGCTTATATTGACATAATGTAAAGTGCAAACTTTTGTATTGTCTAAAGAAACATTGATTTCTTCCGTACCTGTTCATATTATTAACAGTAATATTATTGACAACAATTTCGGAGACTTTAGAAGTACCAGCAGCAGGTTGATTGGCATTGTCGAAAATAGATGCAACGTAGCATGCTCCGGAGCTTCAATTATCTTTGGAGGTATTTATGATAAAGAAGAATCATTCACTGTACTATTCCAATCTAGACGATTTTGAAGAAATTATCTTGACGTTAGTAAAATATTTTAAAATAATGTAGAACAATGTGCAAGCAATCAACAAACAAACCATAGTAACGCCGTAAAACATCGTTTTCGTGTAATATCATTAAAATTTTATAAATTTGGATAATATTTTAGTGATTTACTAAATCGCACAGTTGTAGGAAAAATTTTGTTTATAACACGTGCCGAAAAAGGTTACGAGCCTTTTTCGGCACATGTTATAAAAATAACTATTGTCAATTATTGAAAAATTCTTTTTGATCCGTGATTGTATATCATATCATATCGACCCTTAAAGTTTGTTCCAGGTAGTACAGAAAAATTCTGTATATCTAAAACCATCCTCTTAGAAAACCAAGCTTACCGTAGTGGCATCAGCAGCCATTGATCCCACGAAAACTGTGCACTGAATAGAAAGGTCCTCTTTAAAACAGTATCTGCTATGAGAGACAGTTTTAGAAAGAAGTTGATGATATTATTGAAACAATGCAAGTGGGAGAGCTTTGTTATAGCTGAGTGTTGTTCAGCAGCACTGGACTGTAGTAATCCCGACAAGGTTAGGTTAGCAACGGTGAACGAAAAGATAGAGAATGTTTGAATGTTATGAGCTTGGGACAACTGGACCTGGAGTATTTGGGATGAGCACAATGAGCTTTCACGCTCATATACTTGATTATATCCAGGCTGAGTTGACAGGCACTGAGTAGGACAGAATTTTTACAACTTTTAGAACTCTTGCGGTCATTTCAAGGACCTATTAAGACATGGGTAACTTTTCAAACATTTTGAAGAAAAAAATACAGGTGCTTTTATACTTTGTGAAAAAATTATGGGTATATATTACCTATACAGTGTACTGATTATAGAACAAAAAGAATGTTTTCAAAATACGCAAAATTAAAGGTAGTGTGTCCCAAAAATAACGAAACTTTTAATTTAAATCATAGAACACGTAGCGCAATCTATTGAACATACACATTGTTAGAAAGATACATCTTTCCTCTTTCGAACGCACACAACTTTATGCTATCAGGTGACAGTTTAAAAATATAGGCGCATTTTAATGACAGTAGTTTTTGTGTTTATGTTGTAAAAATACAATGGAACAACGAGCAAATATTAAATTTTGTGTTAAACTTGGAAAAAAATTTCTGAGACATACGAATTGATGAAAACGTTTATGGTGATGATTATTTATCTCGTTCACAAGTTTATAAGTGGTTTGCAAAATTTAAAAATAATCGTGAAGATTTTAATGATGATGAATGATCTAGACGTCCAAAAGCCGGAAATTGTGCTGAATTAGTCGAAAAAATGCGTGAAATCATTGCTGTCGATGCGAATTTTACTGTTAGAATGTTGGGTGAAGAATTAAATACGAGTAAAAATACTATTTGGAGAATTTTCACTGAAGATTTGGGTAAAAGAAAGGTTTGTTCACGTTTTGTTCCACATGAATTAAATGAAGACCAAAAAGTCGCTAAAAAAGTCAATGAATTTTTTATTTTGATTTTTGATCATCACTAGTTTAATAAGACGAAATCAAATACAATATATCAAACGGCACATTAAATTAACAACACTTTTTCTTCTTGCAGGAATCGCACCCAAGAAACCGAGCTCTTCTGGCGGACTGTACAAGAGGGTCGCACGGGGTGGGCGGCGCCGTTCCGAGAGTGCAACCTGGGGGTGGCAGGCGGTAGTGGCATGTGGTTGCACGCTTTCGTCGTCAAGTCTGCCAGCCATGCCGCCGTCGGCGTCTTCCTGCCCGTGCGCATAGACCAGTGTGACGACTCCTTGGCCGACATCTTCGGTGGCAGGCATCAGTGTGATGATCTGACCACGAGGGTGAGTGAATCATTTTGTATTTTAATGTTTTAATTTAATTAAATTTATTAAGCCGAAATGGAAATGAGTTAGGGAAAATATTTTTTTTTCCTGAAAATTGAATTCAGGCTTTATTGATATTGAATTATAAAAATAACGACGTTTCGAATCTTATTGGATTAATTTTCAAGTCATGTCGAAAAAAGGATAAATTTCATTGTTATTAAATTAAAAATTATTTTAATATAAACGTCACATTAGAAATGATAAACCTTCTACAGTCAATTAGTGACTCAGAAATTAACATTGTGATAAAGCATTGGAATCCTTTCGAACGTATTATCCTTTGCACATTGTTACCTAGAAAACAATGTCAAATTAAACATCCTTATGCTAGGTTGCATAAAAGTTTTATCGGTTCATTAACAACTAACGGTTCAATAAATGTCAAAAAATCGCTATTGATATTGTTGCTATATAAGCAATTCTTTAACTAAGAGCTCCTTATTTTTTTCTTGCAACCCAACATGAGCATTATAAATCTTCGAACAATTATTTCCTCCCCAAAATATTATTTAAGCACAGTGGTATGAAGTCGGCCTGTGGATCCTGGGGTCCCTGGTTCGATTCCCACAGGCGACAAATTTTCATAATTTGAAAAAGCTATCTCTGTGGCTCTTCCACCACTAACATGTTTGGGGGCCGTGATTTGACGACTGGTAACCGCACTTCACGCGCAAAATATATCACTTACTGACATCTGCTTCAGCAGAGTGCCACACCCAGTAATGGGTAGAAGGCGTGATGATATATTTATTTATTTATTTAAGAAATTCCGATTTAGTATTTTTTGTTATTAAATTTAAATATTTTTATTTATTATGGCTGATAAACGATATTAATAATTATAATTTCATTACGAGGTAGATGACTTAGTGGCATCGAATAGGACTGTCGATTAAAGAACCTGGATTCGATTCCCAAAGCCGACAAACAATTTTCACCACATTCAAATTACTCCTATGACTCCCCCCCCCCATTAATATCTTTGGGAGCCGTTACTCGATGTTTGGTAACCGCACTTGATACGCATAAATATATCATATAGCGAAATCTGCTACGGAAAAATGCCACACCCAGTACTGGGATTAAAAAAAAAACAATGTCATATTAAGTATCCTGAGCATTGTAAATCTTGACCAAAGAACGAAAACTTATCGTCGTATTTCTAGATTTCCTGATTATTTCCTCCCCAAAATAGTTTGTAAGCATTTCAATCAATTCAGATTTAGTATTTTTTGTTATTAAATTTACATGTTTTTTTTTTTTATTTATATCGGTCCTAAATATGTATGCAACCAAAACTACAAGAAAGCTTTGCTGTGAGACTAATTTAAATGATAATATTATCTATGTAAAGTACAAAATTCAGAAGTTTAGATATGATATGAAGTAGTATTAACGAGAAATTCAGAAAGTAGTTTGAATATTTTATAATATTAATGACCTCAAGTTTCGATTCTTGCTGGTCGTTGTAGACGTTCATTCTCTATGTTTGACATCTTCATATTTATTTCAGAATCTTGTAAAGCTCCGTAAGTTTGTCATGCACAAATGTTACTAAGGAAATGTATATTTGAGGATTTTAATTTTCTTATTCTAAATCAATCATAATATTTATCGGACAAAAATAAATATAACTGAAGTTACAATATAGAAACTTTAATTTGCGATACTACTAGAGGTTTATTAGATAGCGTAACGTCTTTAGATTAGTTATTCATTCAATTTTTATTTTTTAATTCCAATTACAGTTCAAAATCCGAACTCTCCGAGCCACAGTGTGGCAGTTCATATATTTTTAGCTTCAGTAGGATTCGAACTCGAGGTCCTTTTATTACTAAACATGTTTACTTAATATAAACAATCCTTTATTTTTCGAGTTTAAAAAAAAATCTTTTTGTTCTATGATTAGTACTTCATACAATATATACCCTCCACTCCACTGTACTGCCGGACTAAGGTTTCATAGTGCAATCATCTAGTGAATCTCATATACTCAACTGTAGTAGTGGTTCTTAAGATATTTTTAGATCCATGTTGATTTATCTGGATTATATTCTTGGTTGTATTGGGTGCACGGGTACAGCGAGCATCATAAGACTGTAATTGTCCTAGCCAGGAAGCCTTCGATGCAGCGGGCAACTTTAGGCTGTAGTAATTATAGGTACAGTAACAACTGACAAAATGACACGCACTTGGTAGAAAGGAAGTTTAGAATTTTTGTCTTTTAACCTCTCCATCATATGGTAGAAATGTTTAAGGAATTACTTTATGTTATTAATTGTGAAAAAAAAACAAGGTAAAACCATAATAAAAAATAGAGCAACATAACATGACAAATTAAAAAAAAAATAAGCAAGGAAATATAATGTTATAAAAAATATTAAAGAATAATAAAATTTGCTATCGAACCATGCGTTATAAATAAATACTTTTCTTTTATATCTTTAGAAAAAATAACAACTATTTCTATTACTGAAGTTAGCAATACCACATAATCATAATAATTGAAAAGTATACACATAGATTTTAAAATATTTTAACAGTTTCCACTAGCGTAAATTGTTACAGGTCAATGTTATATTAGGTAGACATGATTTATTATATAATTTCGGAAAAGTGCCTTAGGCGTGTGGCGCCAGAGTTGTGTTACAGTAAACATTTGTTTTAAATCTCTAGCAATTTTTTACCAAAAAAGGCGTATTTTGACTTTTAGTTTATAGTGGTTTTAAAGGATAAACTATAAATTCAAAACAATTTAATGTCAGGTACAAATTTACCATGCAAACATAATATCACACTACGTCCTTCATTGGTTACATTTTTTGAGGACGTAAGCCAATCCCTTAAATATTTTTACTATAATTTGATGGGGTAGGTAGCTCATTGGTATCGAGTCGACCTGTGGATCCTGAGAACTTTGGTTCGATACCCACAGCCGACAAACAATTTTCACCATATTAAAATTACCCCTATGGTTCCTCCACCACTAACATTTGTGGGGGCCTTGATTTGACGGTAGATAATCGCACTTCACGCGCATAAATATATCACTTACCGAGATCTGCTTCGGCAGAGTGCCACATCCAGTAAAAGGTAAAAGGCGTGATGATATATTTATATTTGTTTATTTATAATTATAAAATACTGTTGTATTAATAATTTTTTATTTATAATCCAACTTTTGCTTATATTGCTTGATTTTAAATATGAAACTATTATTACAGTAATAAAGTACTATCTTCTAGCACAATTTGGTAATAAAATAAACCATTTTCAAACCAGTTTACGCACATTATAATTAAATTTGATTTGATGTGTCATTGTTGGATGTCACCCAAAAGATCTCATCACTTTTCATGTTTTCCCAGAACCTAGAACTCAACTTATCTCTTAACAATGCTTCGTCTAAGTTGTTAATTATTTATTTTAATTATTTAGCAAATCTGGCCGGATCTCGTAGAGCTCGCTTCCTCACGCATCTCGCCTCGCATCTCACTTGTCTTGTCGTCCGGTTCGGCGACGTTCTTCTGTTCTGTTCGTCGATTGTCGGTTGTTTACCTCGCTGCCTGTGATCTTTTTACTTGCTGCACTTCCTGTATACAATCGTTTTAATATCTCGTTACGAGTATGAAATTCATTACGACTCTGGTAATTATTATCGCACCGATCGAGCAATAAAACATTAATCCGGTAACACGGAACATTCCCATTGGAAATTGAAACAGGATTATATTAGTACAAGGACATAAAATTCATAATGTACCTACGGAATTAATTAATGGTGGTTTTCTATCTTTTATGACTTTCGCGATTTTTGTTCTAGTCATAAATGAGTTTTTTTTTCTAAGTTTGTTTTACAGGTGAGAAAATGGTTCTAATTAATTATAATCTAATTAATTAGTGCTTTATTTATACACCTCTAGTACTTGTTTCGTTATAACGTGTAGTTATCGTATACGTCTACGTGAAATAGGCAATTTTGATATAATACAATGAAATTATTTTAAAAAATCTGGTGTGGTCACCACACGACTTTCTTATACACAGCATATTTAATATTTAGAATATATAATATTATTAAACATGTAATTTTAGATTTTCATTAATTCAGCATTTATCTGTTTGACACATATAAAATACAAAATTTGTTTACGTATAATTTTTTAATAATGTTGACTACTTTATGTCTAACTTTACTGATGAAACATATACAGGATGTCCGTTTTTCGAGCCTAACCCTTGGTATTTCAAGAACCCTGAGATACGAAGTTGATTAAATTGAGGCAAAGTTGCCAAATTAGTTGACCATTTGAATGATGTATTTGTTTTTCCGAAAAAAGACATAACTAGATAAAGCGAAACTTAAAATCTATGTTTTTTGTTTCTATTGCTACTATGATTATTGAAATATATTATTAAATATAAAAATTGCAAATAACATTTTATGTTCCAAATATTTTTACCAACATCTTTTATTTGAAACTTTTTTTCGTAACTGATTCCAGTTTTGAAATAAATGGAATTTATTGTTTCGTGTGTCCAGTAAACTTCCTCTTCCGGTTTTTCAATTTCATTCAAAATCAACTCAGCTGTTCGTATTTTCATGAAACTTATAATTACCAAGTTTCGTTAACAAATCTTATCTCGTTTATGAGATATTGCACGACCGGACACACATCCACACACACACACACACACACACACATACACACACAGACATCATTGAGAAAATTATCAAAACGGATTCAGTGAACCTCAAAACACGTATTTCCGCGAAAATCTCGTCAACGATTTTTTCCACGATACCAATACTTCCTTATACTGCGTATAAGAAAGTAAAAAAGCAATTTGAAATCAGATTGTAAAGTCCATTATAAAAAATTTATTAATATTAAAAAAATACTTATTATTAATAATAATAATGATATTGTTGGCATATAGATTCAATGATAACATTAGTCAGAAAATATGTGAACAATATATAAATTTAAAAAATAAATAAATATATCATCACGCCTTCTACCCATTACTGAGTGTGGCACTCTGCCGAAGCAGATCTCGGTAAGTGATATATTTTGCGCGTGAATTACGGTTACCAGTCGTCAAATCACGGCCTCCAAAGATGTTAGTAGTGGAGGAGCCACAGGGGTAGCTTTTTAGAAATTATGAAAATTGTTTGTCGCCTGTGGGAATCGAACCAGGGTTCTCAGGATCCATAGGCCGACTTCATACCACTAACCTAGCCACCCCATTTTCTATATACCTAACAGATAAATTAACATAGCGTTATGTATACCATTCTCCGTATATTAATTGGTTTCTATTGATATAAAATTCTCCGAATAGCGATTTAATATCGGTATGTAATTAACAATTCAGTATTTAAATTTGTGCTGTTCATTATTTAAATTGATTTAGTTTACAATTTTTTTTAAACAACGCAATAATAAGCAATATACTTTGGTATGTTCTTGTCAAATAGAAAATGTAAATAACAGGAACAATAAGGAGTCTTGTGCCATAAATAAATTCAATGGCATAATCAGCAGTCATTTAAAATGGCATATATTAACAACATTTCAACTTTTTACGAGTAAAGAACGAAAAGTTTAAAAAACCAAGTACAGTTACAGTATCGTATGTATTATAATTCAGCAAAGATTTAACATTTTGCGTTTATCAGTACATTTTTCAAGTAATATTCTCGGAATGGTACGGTACATTAAGACTTTATATCCTTGCGGTTATGCATGCAGAAATACTTACCTGCATACATTAAATACGATTTTAATAAGACATAAAACAACGAAGTTACGGCAATGTATAAACAAGAATATTAAACCAATCTAATTGAAAATATTCTACTGCACAGAAACCACATTTCAATCTGTAACTAACTGTAAAATATTGAACTCAACTTGCAGATTTTAAAAGCGCGTCGTCGTAAATAGAGGTTGCAAATAACAAACGAACAATGAAATGTAATAGAAGAAAGCGAACAAAATCGCACAATTACAATAGGCGATAGGAAACTGTTTGTTTGTTTAAGCTACGTTAGACGTAAGAAAGGAAAATTAAATTCGTTGTGGTTTATTGTTGTTGCAGTGTGTTCCGATGGCGTCGATGGGTTTGCACAGGGGCGGCTACAGGTGTATTTGCAAACCAGGGTATTTCTTCCCGAGCGCCAATGCCAGTTGGCAAGGCTTCTCTGGAATCGATATCGAGAGTGGACAACTTGACAACTACAAGTAAGAAATACAAACATCATATTTCACAAAGTGTGAAATAACTATTTTCATAACAAGTGCGCGAAGACTTTTCACATGAGCACAATTTTAAAAGCACGAGCGAAACGAGTGCTTTAATAGACCATTTTAAAAATTCATTGCGCATGTGCAGACGTTAGACGGAGATAAAAAAAGTTAGTGCCGTATACTCATCTTTGTCTATGATTTGACAAGTGACAGTTCGATTATTTTGTTTCTTCATTGAAAAGTAATTAAGAATAGTAATTATAACGGTTACTATATGCTGGGTACAGGATTGTAATAATAATTCAAAAAGAAAAACAAGAAACATTTCATTTCACTCTTTTCCTCAAAACGTGAACAGAAGAAAAGAATGGATATGTTATCATATTAACATAATTTACAAATAACTGATGAATATACTTCATTTATTTTGATACTACAGTAAGTTTTCATTTTCAATATAAACATTTTGAAATATCACGTTCGCCGCCACTTGGCGGCACTTAGTTGTTAGTTCAAAACATAAACACCTAGGGGTCGCGGACATTTTTAAAATGGTCTATTTGCGCGAATGGTGCAAATGACGTCTTCGTGCACAATGTTTTTTGTAACGAGCAAAAATTATATAATCGACAATCAGAAAGTTTATTAAATTTGAAGCGTGAATTTATATTGACAGTTTTGTATGCCATGAATTGACATTTGTTATTTGAAAACAAATTGTTTATTTTTTTCTCGTAGAGCTTGTTAAAATATGTTTGTTTGATAAAGTTATAAACTAATGTCTCTGTTTCTTTTATAAATTCCTTAAAATATTTATATAAGTACAATTACCGTTTTAATTGTCGAAATTTAAAACCATAAAATGGGTATTTTTTCAATTACTTCGAAGCACTAGTGAGCAAAATTAAACTTTACGTCAGTTTCTAAACCTTATTTTGGACGATGCGAGTACAAAATAGTTATTTTTATAACAAGTGCCGAAAAAGGCTTGTTACGTGCAAGTGCAGAATTTAACGCACGATGCTTGCCGAGTGCGGAAATCTGCACGAGCACGTAACCTTTTTCGGCACTGTTATAAACAACATTTTTCCTACAACTGTGCGATTTAGAAAATCACTAGAATTTATAAAATTGTAATGATATTACACGAGGACGACGTGTTACGGCGTTGCTATGGCTTGTTTATTGATTGCTTGCACATTGTTCTACGTTATTTAAAAATATTTCACTAATTTCAAGATAATTTCTTCAAAATCGTCTAGATTGGAATACTACACTGAATGATTCTTCTTTATCATATACATGTTGGATCTATTCTAGACAATGACAATCAACCTGCTGCTGGTACTTCTAAATCCTCCGAAATTGTTGTCAATAATATTACTGTTAATAATATGCACAGGTACGGAAGAAATAAATATTTCTTTAGACATTACAAAAGTTTCCACTTCACATTATGTCAATATAAGTAACTGTGTTAATAATATACACAAACAATAAATATTATGTATTTCATTTACTCTTTAAATAAAACCATTTATTGATATATTTTAGTTTGTTCGGTTCTTTTTATTAATTATCATATTTAATAATGATATACTTGAGTTCTTGTCTGCTCAATGTAATGTAAACAGATTAGATATACTGCAATTTAAGGTTATGTTTATAAAAGTCAAAATATACTACTGCATATTTACTAGCGCTGATTCACCGCATCTTTTTCCATAAGCATATACGCCTAAAATATGAAATTCCGTGCTTGGCGCGAAATTTAAATCGCTCTTACTTAAAATCCTTTTGATAATTGTGTAAAGTACAAATTACTTTCGGCCCTAGGGCTTCTTCGCTTACAGAAACGCCCTTGGTCTGCATTTGTCTCCTTTCCACTCGTAACCAAGGCAATAATAGTTACGTAAGAACAAATAAATCACACAGTTGTAGGAAAAACAATTTTTTGTTGTTTAAAAATAACTTAATATGGTTCTGATAATTTCTGGAAACTTATTCACCCTCACGTATTCAAAAATGTATTTAATAGCATCGCATAACTTTAATCACTCAATCGTAACGTAAAACAATAAACGTAGTTGCGATTACGTATTTGTGCTTTACCTTTACAGACTGTGCTTCCTGCTTGAAGTAAACGTAAATTAAAATGCCAGTTAAACCATATTCTAAAATTGTATTATAGACTCTCAAATGTCTAATTTTAATACTAATGATGATAATCTGGTTCAGTAGTATCGAGTGAGACTCTCGATTAGAGAACTTGGGTTCGATTCCCACAACCGACAAACAATTTTCTCCACATTCAAATTACTCCTGTTGCTTCTCCCCTACTTAACGCGCATAAATTTGTCACTTACCGAGATCTGCTACGGCAAAGTGCCACACCCAATAATGAGAAGAAGGCGTGATCATATATTTATTTATTTTAAAAGTGTTTATCTTTATTTTTACGTTGTCAAAAGTTCCTAAGCATATTTTTTTTAAATATATTATTAGTTCATCACTTTAATATGATTAAATTTCTAAGCTCCAACACATTTACAGCTCAATTCTCAAAAGAGTTTTAGCTAATCCTGCGCGGTACGTGTCCGAATTTCGAACTCGTGCTAATGTTGACTTCTGTAACGAGTGTTTATAGTATATTACATAACAAGCATTGAAAGTGTAAGATAACGTGCGAGTGTACAAATTGAAAAACGAGGCGCGCAGCGCCGAGTGATTTAAGAACACGAACACTGTTATCACACTTTCGAGCGAGTTATGTACACTATTTTTCAGACGACCACAAAATACTTCTAAAAAAGTTTACATGAGTGATGTTGTTACACTTTGACAGCTGATGTGTTTTTGAAAGTAAACGTTGACGTTTGACGTTTGAGGTTAGGTATTGTGATACCAACAATCGCAATGTCAAAATATTAAATAATGCTAAAATATTAGTAAATAACTAATTATTAATTTTAAAAAATAAGCCACCCCATGGGGTGGCTAGCTCAGTGGTATGAAGTCGGTCTGTAGATCCTGAGAACCCTGGTTCGATTCACACAGGTGACAAACAATTTTCATAATTTCAAAAGCTACCCCTGTGGCTCCTCCACCACTAACATCTTTGGGGGCCGTGATTTGACGACTGGTAACCGCACTTCACGCGCAAAATATATCACTTACCGAGATCTGCAGAGTGCCACACCCAGTAATGGGTAGAAGGCGTGATGATATATAATTTTTTTTATTTATAAAAAAATAAGATTTATCTGTGCAAATGGGTTGAAAAATCTGCCAAAACTTCGATTTAAATAATAATACAACTTCTTTTCATTTATTTTATTATTTTCTTTCATCGTAACGCCATCTGTTGTCAATCAGTGGAATTTCACCTGATATGTTAGAAGTGTGCGTTATACTAACATATCAGTGTATATTATGTTCAACTTTCCGTAATAATTTATGATGTTGTTATTGTTATTTTCATACGTGGTCGTCTGAATATACTATTTTCTCTGTTTCGGCTTTCCTTTATATAATTTCTTTATAAACATAGTTGACATTTTCCATAAAGGGATTTTTTTTAGTAGAATAGTTAAATTGGTGATTGATTTTTTTTTTTCATAATTTCAAAAACTATTCCTGTGGCTTCTCCACCACTAACATATTTGGGGGTCGTGATTTGACGACTTGTAACCGCACTTCACGCGCAAAATATATCACTTACCGAGATCTGCTTCGGCAGAGTGCCACACCCAGTAATGTGAAGAAGGCGTGATGATATATTTATTTATTTTTTATTTATTTTGTCCGTTGCCTAGATTCTTGTATAGGTAAATTGTGATTCTTATTTTGTTCGTGCCTAGATATTTTGTATATCTAATGCAGTTATACCAATCTATGATAACAATATGTCACTAAAAATCATTTAAGAATGAAGCTTTTTCTAGCATCAATATACGTACGAGAATATGTTATTCTAATGCCGAAATAAAGAAAAATTTAAAAAAATTGGATTAGATTAAAATTATCTAATCCAAACTTCAGGATTAGCTACAACTTTATTGAGATTTGGGCTGTTAACATTTGTGATTAAATATTTCGGAAAATAAACAAAAATTATTAATGTACTCCAAACTCCAAGTTCGGATCTGATAATATTCAAAGTTTGTTTTCGTTTAAACTTGTAAATTTAGAATAAATTCAGGAAAACGTGTTGGGCAAAGTTAAATGAAAGAATTTTTGAATGTTTGCGTTGCGTGAAGAATTTATATCAGAGTGAGAGGGTGCGAATGGTAACTGGTAAGGGTGGTTGGGTGGTTTCAGATGTATGGCGTGCCCTGAGATCTGCGACGGCTGCGAGGACGGAGGACACTGTCTGGCGAAACGCGACTTCCTGTTAAAGACTGTCGTGCTCGCCATTCAACTCACCTGCATGGGGATTACGTTAATATTAGCTTTAATTGTATGCAAGAATAGAAAATGCAAGGTAGGAATCAAGAATTTTATACTTATTTTTAATTGCTTCAACTACAATTATTAAATAATTATATCGCAAATATTGTGATATAGAATAATTTATATAAATGTGAAATATTAAAATTGAATCATAAAGAGCAAAATTTTTATTTTACCAGAATTTGAACCTGGGACCTATGAATTCTAGTCATTTGCCATTAGTGTTGCCGCAAAACTCGGGACAGTGTCTGTCTCGTCTCGTTTCAAAAATTCCAGACGAGACCATAGATGAGTCTCGAGGTCAAACTCGAGACTAGTATCGAGTCTCAACGAGACTTTAAGCTGTTAACCACTTTTGTGTTCTCTTTTTATTTTAATGTTCAATTATTTAAAAACTATCATTTCAATGCCGGTATGAATATGTTATCTGTTACGCGAAATATGACTTTTTGAAATTCTAATATAATCTTATGACGTCGTACAAATTGCAAAAATAGTACTATTTTGAATTATACTATGTATCTTTTACACAGGCGGGCTTTGGCCTAGGCTAAAGAGGCAATAGCCTAGGGCCCAACAATTTTAGGGCCCGGATTCAAACTTTTATAAAATAATAGAAATACATATACAGTGTAAACAATTTTCTACTGTAAAAAATTTTGACAGTAGAAAATTGTGTAATTTTTTTCATGGATAGCTTTATTTTTACGAATATTACAAATATTTAATTAATTTTTGCGCTTTGATGAAACACACAAATGATATGTATGTTATATCAAAAAATCCGTAATTTTATTCTCTATAACTATTATTTGAAGTATTTTCCTGTAAAATTAATTGGGAAGCAATGCGCACCAAAAAACTGATATCACATGTTATATGCCTATGTTCGGGTTTTGGATGAACATACTGTATAGGATGGTGACCGCGATTCTCGAACATGGGTATTTAACATGTAAAATCATAATTTTATAATTTCCTGCTTCCCTAATTATTTTAAGTAAGAAAGCTTCAAATAGAAGTTTTAGGACGTAAAATTCTGCATATAATACAATAAACAAAATTAATTTTGCTTGCTTCGTAACGGCACAAATTCGATCTGAAAATAATGAAAATAGCCGCAAAACTATCGATAGCCATGGAATTGAAACAAAATTAAACAAATGTTTGATGTTTAATCTGCCAAAATACCTTCTGTATTTATTATGTCATTTATTTTGACACATAAAACGCCAGACATTTGTTAATTTTGTTTTAATTTCATGGCTATTTATAATTTCGTTATTTTCAGTTCTAATTTGTGCTGTTACGCAGCATGCAAAATTAATTTTGTTTATTGGATTAGATGCATAATTATATGCCCTAAAACTTTTATTTGAAGCTTTCTTGCTTAAAATAATTAGGGAAGCAGGAAATTACAAAATTATGATTTTACATGTTAAATATATTTAAAGGGCTCTGAATAAATATTTTGCCTAGGGCCCGAAATATTTTAAATCCGCTTCTGATCTTTTAACTGTTTTTGTTTTCAATAAGATACATATAAAAACGAAAATACGTACATTAATCGTAACTAAATGCTTTTAAATAATATTGTTTTTGTAACTTAAGAGTCAAAATTGACATGTATTTCTATTACGAATAGATACGTTCCAGAAACTAAGATCCTGCATAATATTTAAGTAATAATAAAATGAATAAATTTGTGTTTTACTTACAGACAATTGCATCGGCCATGTGGACTGTTTTAGAAGCTATTTTGTTGGGAATATTTCTTCTTTATTCCACGGTAAGGAACTTATTATTAGCTTTAACATATATTTCATTAGCATAAGTGTTTCTCGTGGAAATTAAATTTTAATGGTGATTTATCTATATTACCAATTGCACGTGATTACATGTCCCTTCATCTTTCACTTACTGCAATATAAATCTGATATTCTGATACTGTATACATGTTCTTAACGTTCAAATAATAATGTCGAATAAAATTTTATTTCGATTTTCCTTTATTAAGTAATTGTTTAATTGTAAAAACAATTATCTTTCTGATTTGATTAACTTCAATCGTGTCAACGTTTGTATATCATTTGCATTGTCGAAAAAACCCATTTCGCACATTTGATATTTACTTACAACCGACACATAGAAAAAATCGCTTGTCTGTGCCAACAATTAGACACACCTCTGTGGTCTAATTGGTTAGGACGTTCGCGGCCCTAGTGGAAGGTCTGGGTTCAAATCCTGGCGGAGGCAAGTTGCTTTTTTCAAATTGTATTAAGTAATGTTAAACTTAAAATTTATTATAATTAATTGAGTAAGTTGTTGGTACTTGTTGAAACATGTTTGATAATATTTTAAAAATACAAAATAAAACACTTGGTTGTTCTGATGATGATGTAAAAGCAGAAATACGTATTAAGTGTAAAAATAAATATTTTCTTTGAAATAACCAAGTATTTTTATTTTGTATTTTTTAAATATTAAATTTTTAATTTTATTCTTAAAAATAGTTTATAAAAAGTATAAGAACTACAAGTGAAAATTAATTATACAGTTTTCTAAAATATAAATTAAGGTACTCGGTCGTTTTAAAAGAAAATGGTGGTCATAAAACATTGTTTTCAATCACTTTTCTTTGGACTGATAAAACAGATTTCTTTAGAAGCTGCTGGAAATTTTATGACCATCTTGAACTTGTTTACTATTTTATATAAACTGGAGCTACGAACGCTGCAATAAGCACGAAACAGGGATTTTATGAATTACAGGAATGTATTTCTACAGAGCGTCTCTTATACGAGGGTCACCATTGAGTTCTCGACAAATATATGAACTATGATTTTGATTAAATTAGAAAAAAGTTGTCACAAGTACGCCAATTTCACAATGTTTTTATTTAAAAAAAAAATGCATAGGTCATTAGATATAACAAAAAATGAGGCAATAGCATATTTTTTTAAATAATTTAATTTCTTAATTAATAATAGATAGAGCTCGACAAACCAAAGTAAAACTCTAAGAGGAGTGTCTTCGGAAGTCGCTATTATACGATACATTTATGCTGGGTTGCAAGAAAACAATAAAGAGCTCTTTAGTTAAAGAACTGTTTATCTAGCAACAGTATCAATAGCGATTTTCTGAAATTTATTGAACCGTTAGTTACTAATGAACCGATAAAATTTTCATGCAACCCAGCATTAGTGTCAAAAATTGTATTTTTAAAATGACGGTTTTTTTATTTACGAAATAATTAGACGGCGTGGAATTTTTTCCATTTATAAAAATAGCATGTCAAGAGAATCATAAATAAATATATCAATAATAAATTTACATAAATGCGCATATTGTACATGGTGCGGCGGCCAAGTGTTTTTACTGAGACTGTATATTTCGCTTTCGTTATATACATGAAAGTGCGGAGTTAAAGCGCATTCCAGCCACGGTTTTACTTTGGATTGTGGTTTTAATTAAAAATTGTAGATATTAAAGAAAATTAATATACATTTTTCAACCGCTCATTTTTTATATGACTTTTTGAAAATGGAGCGAATAATTAAAAATTAAATACTTTAATAGTATATTTTTTAATAGAGGTGGGTGGCTCAGTGATATCGAATCAAACTATGGATTTGAGGATCCGGGTTCAATTCCCGCAGGAGACAAATAATTTTCACCATATTAAAATTACATCTATGGCACCTCTCCACGAATATCTATGGGGTCCGTAATTTGATGTATAAATATATCACCCAGATCTGCTATGACAGAGTGCCGTACTCAGTAATGGATAAAAAGTCGAAATGATATATTTATTTTCCTTTTCAACGATGCTAAGCTTGCTTTGCTTTTTATTTTTATAATTTTAAAATTCATTAAGTAATTTGTCGAATAGTAATTAACAAATTTTGTTAAAAATTAATTAAATAACATATCATCGTTAACTGTTCCGATGACATTTGAATTCATCTTTATTTACTTGACCAAATAGAATCGAATTTGTAGGCTCTAGATTAACTTTAAATAATTTATATTTATTGAACGGGTTAATGAAATAAAACAAATTTCGTATAATTAAAAAGAGAAAAAAAATACATACTTTTGAATTATACATATAATTTTCAGCTATTCATCGATTAAAAACAAATATATAATCTGAAAAAATGGACGACTGAAAAAAATATTTTTATCCACAACTCATATATTATAAAGACATAATTACACTGATTTAAATTGAATTATATGGCTCATAAAACACTATAAACAACTTGTTACTTAGCAACCACTTCATGATCTACCGTATTTTGAGAAACTATATAACTGAGTCAACGTTAAACGTTACGACCCATCTTCTTCGGTACCTAAAAATAGAGTATCTACAATTTTTGTTTGAAATTTTTCTCTTTATCTAATACTGTTTTTGAATTAAAATTATTTGAACAATATGCTATTTCTTAATTTTTTACTGAGTGGCGTATGCATTTGTTAAATTTTTCTATTAATATAACAAATTTTGTTCAATTTAACCAAAGTCGTAGCTATTATAAATCTCGAGATCTCAATCATGGCCGCTGTATAGAAGACACCTGTATACAAATAAACCAACAGGAAGTACTTTAATCGAAAGTTGATTGCTTTTTGTTCATACATTATGTTCAAAATGAAAATATCTCACAGATAGGTACTAAAATAAAATGTTTATAACTAATTTAAAAGCAATACATAATACATGTTTCCATAATTCTGTAAATTTAATTCGTCATAGAATCGAGACCATGAAATAGAACTCTAATAGCTAACACCCGGTACATGCAGCAATTCACCGCAAATGACGCTTCTTTATACCTGGTAATCTTCAAAACCATTACAATCGTTGTCATATTTTATAAATTTTTAGAACTAGTTTTTCAATCAACGGTTAACTCTCGATTAACGTTAATCATGATTAAATAATAATGGTAACCATAGTTTCCATTATTATTTAATCATGATTAACATTAATCGGTGATTGAAAAACTGGCCCTTAATTGAGTTAATTAGTTTTGAAGTAACCATGGATACGATGACATACCCTATTAGCACTAGTGCGGAAAAATACAATGTTTTCAAACGGTAGTAGAAAATATACTACATAATAAATAGGTTATTTTCTTAGTATTAGATCATGTCTCAATAAAATTGGCCTACTCTTTTATTTATAATTTTTATTGATAAAAATGTGTTACGTAATGATTTCATAACAAATTTAGTATAGTAATGAACTACATTACTTAACTCAAATAACTGTAAATCAATGATATAACAAATCATTATCTAAGTAGTCGTAGATAATTATATATTACATAATGAGTGAGGAAAGTGATATTTTACTTGACGAAGCAGTCAAGTAAAAACACTTTCCTGACGTATTATGTATAATTTTTTTTTTCTGAAACCATTTAATTTAATCAATAATTAATCATAAATAATTCAAAATGTTTAAATTTTTTGATATGAATTATATTGACAGCAGACTACATATCCAAAGTTACAACAACAAAAAAACAGTCAGGTAAAATACAAAACAGTCAGGTAAAATCTTTACCAGACTGTTTTGTACTTTACCAGACTGTTTTGTTCTTTACCAGTCTGTTTTGTTTTTTACCTGACTGTTTTGGTAAAAATCTACTTACCATATTAAAATTGATCGTGCTGGTTTCAGAAAAAAAAACTTGACTACCATTTTTCCCTTCTTCTAGATTGTTATTCGTTTCTTCGAGCCGTCCGTTTTGTACTGCTTACTCGAGCCGTGGGCTCGAGAACTAGGCTTCGTCGTGTGCTACGGAGCCATCATCCTCAAGCTCTATCGTCACCTCATCGAGTTCCGAACGCGGAAGGCGCACCGCTGGGTGGTGAAAGACACCGATCTCCTCAAATACCTTTTTATCATGATCCTGTCCGTGCTCGCCTACGTCTCCGCCTACACCGCCATCAGTCTCAACTTCCTGCAGGAGAACTACAGCCTGCTGACAAAGAGCTCCACGCCTGATGGACTCCTGTTTCAGAGCTGTAAGCCTCTCTGGTGGGATTATGTTACGGAGTTGGGCGAGGTGACGATCCTGGTGTTTGGAATTCATTTGAGTTATGCGTGTAGAAATGCGTCCACACAGTTCCAGGTGAGAAATTGTTTGCATTTTTCATTTTTATTTTTATGGCTCTAAGGGCTAAGGGATTAAATAATAATGGTAACCATAGTTTCCATTATTATTTAATCATGATTAAAATTAATCGGTGATTGAAAAACTGGCCCTTAATGTTGTTAAACCAGAACCTCTATTCCTGTCTACAAATGTAAAAAGTTGTAGAACAAATTTATTCGATGTCTTCGCTACCTTTTATATGCAGGTTCATGAAGATAATTAAATATAGAAAAAATATTTAGTAACATGCAAAAGTTTCGAAGAGCTCTTGATATAGATTCTCAGGGATCATCACGGAGCCCGTGGACCATAGTTTGGAAAACGATGATTTAGACCATTATATTTGCCTGTTCTAATTAAATACTATAATAAATAATACAAAGACATACAGCAAAAATGAAACCTCTATGCCTCTGCTGTGTACAATAGCCAAAGAGCCACTATGTTGAAAATTTGTTTATATTAATTTCTTTCTAAATTGAAACGTACGGTAAATTAAACTTATCACTGTTCAAAATATTTTTTTTATTAATTAGTTTCAGTTACGGAGAATGTACTTTTGTTAATCTTTAACATCTTTATACAATCATCTTCTATAATTGTTGAAGAAAAATTTAAATACAAAGATGTCGTAGATGTAATATATGTAAATTTTCTTTTATGTTTAAATTTTAATCTGCCTTAACACTTCTTAAGATTATAACAATTATCTAAATATTAATTAATTATTTATTTTTATCTCTACTACCACATTACAATACAGAAACAGTTGTCTTTGATGTTTAGAGGTTAATTTTAATTAATAATATATGGAATCTCAAAATGGAGATCCGTTTTATTAAGCCGTTGAATTTATGAAATGGTTAGGAGCAGAAGGGTTGAAAAAATTACTCCACTATGTTTGGATTGCTTGGCTTTTGTACCAATAATTTTTAATAAATAATATTTATAGGTCACCTATAAATATTATTGGTACAAAAGCCAAGCAATCCAAACATAGTGGAGTAATTTTTTCAACCCTTCTGCTCCTAACCATTTCAATTTTAATTAATAATACCTTCATAAATTTGGTCTAAGCAGTTTCATTTTCTGTATTTATTGAATTAATAACGTTTTGGAGTAAACTGATGGGGACTTACAATTTTGACGTCACAGGCAGCAGATCTCCCTCCACACAATTTTGTGTGAAACAACAAATTTGTAGAAAGAGCGAGGTGATAGACCATAGCCGAGTCGATCAACTGTTGTTGATATTGTTGTTTGGATATTTGACGTATGATTAATTAATATATCTTATCGTTTTTATCGTCTATTTTAAGTATAAGAGGACAGGGTGAAATATCCCTGAAAAATAAAACAGATGGCGCCACAATCGCAAATCTCATGTGACATTTGTGATGTACCATCTTTAACTAGAACGCATTAAAATTTTCAGAATGATATGTCATTCAGTTCTGTTTTGACACCCATCGAAAGCAAGCAATCTTGAACATTTTTGAAAACATGGAACAAAGTTAATTTCGCGTCTTGATTAAACATTATTTCTTGCGTGTAAAAAACATTACGCAAACCAAAGCATTGCTTGTTAAACATTATGGGGACTCCTCACCATCGATTGGAACGATTCACAAGTGGTTTACTGATTTTGGTTGTGGTAGTATGACCACAAAGGACGCCGAACGTTCTGGTCGTCCAATTGAGGTTACAACGCCAGAAATTGTCAATAAAATCCATGGTATGATATTGGACGATCGGCGAGTTAAAGTGCACGAGTTTGCTGAGGTTATGATCATCTCAACCAAACGGGTACGGAACATTTTCCATACATTTTTGGATATGAGAAAGCTATCTGCTAGATGGGTGCCGCATTTGTTCTGTTGACAACAAGCGCGACCGTGTGACAATTTCAAAGGAGTGTTTGGCGATGTTCAAGCGCAATAAGAAGGACTTTTTGCGCCGTTTCGTAACCGTGGACGAAACATGGATCCATCACAACACACCAGAGACCAAAGAACAGTCGAAACAGTGGACTTGTCCTGGCGAATCGAAGCCGAAAACTCCTATTTTGAAGGATTGCCAAAATCGTATTATTTGGAAGGGATCGAAAAATTAGAAAAACGTCAGACGAAGTGTATCGTGCTACAAGGAGATTATGTTGAGAAATAAAATATGTTTTGACCAAATAAATCATTTCTTGTTTCATTTTTCAGGGACTTTTCGCCCTGCCCTCGTAGAAATGAATTTAACACAAGATATTTTTATTCTTCCGTGTTCAGTCTCTGACATGTTTGCTTATTTTGTTTGACATTCAAATGAGTAGTTGTTGTGATCACATGATAAACAGCATTCTGTAAAGCTATATCATGTTCGCTACATAACATATTATTAAATTCTATTTTACTCACTAGATGGCAACTGAAAAATTTTAATTTTACAAGTCCCCATTGTTCACAAGCTCTGATATGTGGATAGGTAAAGATTTTACTTTATCTATTATTCTAGCTGCGAATTTCTGAACATAATGAATTGATTTGAATAGGTATTGATAGAAACTTTGTTGAGTTGGAGACTAGCAAGTTTAGACGTTATCTAATTTTCAGGTTACAACTTTGGAGTTACTCTAGAATTTCTTAATGAATAGTTACACTATTATTCGTGGTTAATGTAACACTCAGTTAGAAATTAGTATTGTCAGAAAGAAACAAAGTTTGTGATTGTGTGTACCTCGGAGTATATATTATTGAGAAAAGGTTTAGAGAAGTTTCATGTTAGGAACCAACAAATAAAAGTTGAATGTGGCAATTTTTGAGATGAGATTTTTGGGGAGCGATGTATCCTAGTGAATGATTAAATATTTGTTCAAAGACAAAAAAATCCTAGTGCGAACTGCGAAGACCATATCATGCAGTATGTAAGTTGTCATGAATTTTATAATCCACCGAATTTTTCTTAGTCCATCCTGAGTGAAAAAGGAAAAATCTTTGTCACGTGCTTGAAGAATTCTCTACTCCTCTAGGAATTTCTTTTTTCTGTTTCGGCATTAGAATAACATATTCTCACATACATATTGATGCTAGAATGAACTTCATTCATAAACGATTTTTGGTGACATATTGTTATCAACTGCATTAAATACATAAAATATCAAGGCAACGTACAAAATGAAATACAAAATTTATACAAATATCTAGACAGAGGAGAAAATCAATGGGGGATTCAATTGGTAGAGCTTTTTAATATATATTTATTAAAATAAATTCTTGACCGTACATCATATTTAATACAATATAAAATCATACCATAAATTATATCTTTATTGCTGAAATATGAAAGTTAAAGTTGAATAATTTAAAACGTTCGCACTGTCATGTTGCAATGACGTAGTTGCATTAAGCCAATCACAGAGCTTTGTCTGAAACGTTTGTCGGTGCTCAAGAAAACGAAAAAGAAATAAGCATTCAGCATTCTACGATTCTACCAATGACGTATAATACTAGACGAATTATGCCGTAATCAAGTCAATGCAGTGTTGTGAAGCAGAGAGGAATGGAATAACTTGAGTGTCTGCCGGATGCGCGGCAAGGAGCGAGTACACTTTGATGTTATGCAAGTTGCTCCTTGCCGCGCACTCGCCTCACCAACTAGTTATTCTATCCCTTTCTGACTCACAACAAACGCCGATGTTATCCGTCTAGTTATGTTTTGTCTGAGAATTCTACTGACAACGACAAGTTACGTGTTATTTATCTCTGTCTTATCTGTCTCTCTTTAAGCTAAGATGCAACTACGTCATATTAATTTGTTTCGAAAGTTTAAATATTTTTATCATGCTTAATACAAGTTTTTTTTAAAAATAAAAAATTTGGGTATAATTATTTTATTACGTAGATTAATATATAAAACATTCAAAAAAGTCTTGAAAGGCCCATTGCAAATAACTATCACCGACTTAACTATTCTATCAAAAATGCGTCCCAAATGTATTACCTTTCTTCTTTGCTAAAACCTAATTCGTTGTAAATGATTTTTTCTGATTCAAATCTAATACTCCATAATATTACATGCAACTGAAACTGATCCCTAACAAATAGATATTTTTTCTGTATTAATCTATAAACTCATGAATTTAATTCGATTATAATTATACGATCTCTTATTTTGGGACTTCTGAAATGTTGGAGCCTGAAGCGGCCGTTTTATACATTTCATGGTATAACCGGCCCTGGTAAAAATTCGTCCAAATTACACTTTACACATTAATTTGAACTACCTGCTGTAAGCGGTATTTTGTTTAGTTCAAACATTCCAGCTGCCTGACGTGTGCAGGCTATTATTATCTTATTATAGTCTTTAAATCAGAAATTCAGACAGGAAAAAATAATAAAATGTGTTTTTGGTTTTGGGAGATTTTTACTTAGTTTATTTTTATTTTAAAAAATTACAAATTCAAGTTCGATAAAAATTTATGTGTCTAGATCAGTGATTCTTAACCAGTGGTCCACAGACTCCTAAAAATCCGTGAAAGGAGCTCGATCCGCAAATCTACGAGTAAAAAAAAATTATGTAATTTTTTTACAATGATTTTTATTTATTGTTACGACAAAAACTGAAGAGTGCATCAGGTACCTTGTACTTGGTACTAAGAGATAACTGGCATTCGAAAGAATTTACTTGAGTTGAAAATGAATCACGGCTACGAGTTATTGCGAATCAGTCAGTTGAAGAAAGTGAAGATATTACAGAGCAAGTATTTAATGTTAAATTTGTAGAAAGCTAAATGTTAAGACAATTTATGATAGGCATTTTACCGAGTTTACAACGCGATGTACTTATTGCAGAACCGAATACAGTAGAAAAAGCTTTAGAAGTTTCAAAACGAGTAGAAACTATAAATAATATATTAGGAATTAATAAATAAAGCAGAAAATAAAGATTCTGAGATAATCGAGGCAGTAGAAAAATTAACTCAAGTAGTAGCGGTATCAAACAAACAGAAACAAGATAACCGTTTATTACAAGAGTATGAAGAAAATTTTAATACAATGATGACGTTTCGAACATACGGTTTGTGTTCATTTTCAATTCAAGTTAATAATCACATGTGGTTATTTACAGAAAAACGTCGAAAAAATATAATATAAAGTTACATATTGAAATTTAAATGAATATGCAAGTGTGCATGACTCAGAGTCAAAACGGCGATATGTTTATAAAAACAATTATAAAGGTTGTTTAAAATTATAATGCTTAGTAAGTCCACTAGAAACAGAGGGCATGCGAATAATAATTGTTAAATTTGGTGGTCTGCGATAACTAAAAGGTTAACAACCGCTATGAAAGATGATCATATTTTTTAATATTCTGAATTTTTAATCAAATCGTGCTTCGTGCTCGTTACTTTTGAGAGAATGCGATAAAATTAAATTTTATTAGCAAACAAATTTAATATTTAAAAAATTATTATGACACGATTCTTAGGCTATAAAAGTTGCATAATACATGATAAATAATTTATCTGCTGGTAACCACACGCGTAAAAATAGTTAATTTCGTGTTAACGAGATCTACTACTGCAGAGTACCACACTCCGTAATAGGTTTAATATGCTATGATGATATATTCATATTCATATATTTTTTTATAATACGAGTACATTTTACATAATATTTTTTTAATTTAATTTGTTTAAATGTTACATTTTATTTAAAAAAATTATAAAATCAATCTCAATGATATTTCAGGTGCGTTCTTCAAAATGTATAAAGTTGCAAAAAATTAAATTCGGTTATTTTCTGAACAGTTGATTCATAACGTACGGAAAATATTGAAAGTGTAGCTAAGGGGCTCCGAAATAATGTCTTTTCTTTAATTAACTTTTGACAAAACCTGAATACCCAAAAAGTTACAACAAATTAAAGTTCTTTTAAATTAACGCCCACTTAAAGAATACCGCTGAAAATAATAGGAAAGAATTGGTAACATCATTATTTTCGCGTTTCCAAACAAACATATTTCTTTCAAAATCTTATAATTTGATGTTACTTTAATTTTAAATTATGCACCCAACAAAAAATAATGACGAAAGCGGTAAATAAAAATCTTTTTATTTAATTAACACTAAAAAAACTTCAACAGCCCAATTCTCAAAAGAGCTAAACTTGAATTTTGGACTAGTCAACTTAAGATAAACCATATTACCAAAAAAGTTTAAACAATCTTTAATACAATCTTCTTACCGTTTAGTTTTCAGATAGGAAATTTAATTAACATTTTTAAGTCGGACAAGCATAAGATTAGCTAATTCAAAATTCAGGATTAGTTAAACTTTTTTGAGAATCTGGCTGTAAATTTATTAGAACAAAAACTAAAAATTATGTCCGGATTTTCATCATACCATATATTGTAATTGTGGAACTTACAAATATCATTCCTGCTGAAACAGGATTCATTCGTCACCAGCAGAATGGGGGGATTCAAGTGGTAGAGCTTTTTAATATATATTTATTAAAATAAATTCTTGACCGTACATCATATTTAATACAATATAAAATCATACCATAAATTATATCTTTATTGCTGAAATATGAAAGTTAAAGTTGAATAATTTAAAACGTTCGCACTGCCATATTGCAATGACGTAGTTGCATTAAGCCAATCACAGAGCTTTGTCTGAAACGTTTGTCGGTGCTCAAGAAGACGAAGAAGATATAAGCATTCAGCATTCTACGATTCTACCAATGACGTATAATACTAGACGAATTATGCCGTATTCAAGTCAATGCAGTGTTGTGAAGCAGAGAGGAATGGAATAACTTGAGGGTCCGCCGGATGCGCGGCAAGGAGCGAGTACACTTTGATGTTATGCAAGTTGCTCCTTGCCGCGCACCCGCCTCACCAACCAGTTATTCTATCCCTTTCTGACTCACAACAAACGCCGATGTTATCCGTCTAGTTATGTTTTGTCTGAGGATTCTACTGACAACGACAAGTTACGTGTTATTTATCTCTGTCTTATCTGTCTCTCTTTAAGCTAAGATGCAACTACGTCATATTAATTTGTTTCGAAAGTTTAAATATTTTTATCATGCTTAATACAAGTTTTTTTAAAAAATAGAAAATTTGGGTATAATTATTTTACTACGTAGATTAATATATAAAAAATTCAAAAAAGTCTTGAATGGCCCATTGTTGGAAATTCTGCTTCCCTATTGGTACGATTTAGCAGTCACTCGCTTAACTGCTGCCGCAACGAATAAGTATTGGGAGTCAGTACTTTTTGCAAATGTTAGCGGTGCAAACCATTTTCTCGAAATGTACGCCCAACAAAGGACTGAGAAACATTAAATTGGTGGGAAATTTAACATGTACTTTTAGTAGACTCAACGTTGGTCATTTCCAAAATTTCAACTTTTACGTTAACCTCGTGTCGATTTGGTCTTCCGCTACTATGGTCTTTCCTAAGAAAATCTAAGTTTTAAATTCCCAGTCTCTATTCCTCGTTGGACCACCCGAAGAAAAATATTCACAGAAGAGGTTTGTCGATCTAAATATCTTTTGAAATACATACGCCTTGCGCATGCTGCGTTTTATTCAGCAACTCTATAAACCATTATCATGTCTATGTATTCCTTGTTACTATAAGTATTAATAATTTTACAGTTAATATTTAACTTTGACCTTTAGATGAATTGAGATTTAAATAAATTTCAATGGCAACTTGTTTTTTAGTTGTATTTTTGTTTTTAAGTGGCTCTCAACCATGTGGACAGTTATTTTTGAACAATAAAAGAAAACAATAAATAGTAACTTTTATGATACTATATTACTCTTATTTTTTTAACTAAAAATTGTTCAACTAACTATCAAGTATTCATAATTTCAAATAATTTTAGAAAACGCTATGAGCGTTCGCCGGGATTTTAACCCAGAACCTTTCACTCGCATGGTGACTGCTTTAACTAATTGAGCTACAAACACTCGGTGAAGTACTCATGCTTTTTCGTGCAATATTTAGTTGAAGAATTGTAAAGTGACATGGATTGCGTCAATTCGTAAAAACAACAACCTACGATGCAATGGGTGATAATATTATAAGAAATAGTGAATTGACAAATTTGTCAGATGATTGATATTAGAAATTATTTTAGAAAAAGCTATAAGCGTTTGCCGGGATTTGAACCCAGAACCTTTCACTCGCATGGTGACTGCTCTAATCAATTGAGCTACAAACACTCGGCGAAGTACTCATACTTTTTCGTGCAATATTTAGTTGAAGAATTGTAAAGTGACATGAATTGCGTCAATTCGTTACAACCAACAACCTAGGATGCAATGGGTCATTCCCTGGTGATAATATTATAAGAAATAGTTAATTGACAAACTTGTCAGATGATTGATATTAGAAATAATTTTAGAAAAAGCTATGAGCGTTCGCCGGGATTTGAACCCAGAACCTTTCACTCGCATGGTGACTGCTCTAACCAATTGAGCTACAAACACTCGGCGAAGTACTCATAGGTTTTTCTAAAATTATTTCTAATATCAATCATCTGACAAATTTGTCAATTAACTATTTCTTATAATATTCATAATTTCTATTTAAAATATAATTAAGTGCTATAATTTGTAACGACTGCGAATAAATTGATTCAACTTTAATTTGCTCTAATTTTTCGGGTATTTAAGACATTATTTTGGACCTTTACAGCTACACTTTCAATCTTTTTCGTACATTATGAAGCACCTTGTATTTTACAACATATTTTTTTCATTAAATTTGTAAAAATATTAATTTTTAGTTGAATGAATTATAAATTCGTATACTTCCAGTTATATTTCAGGTGCGAGCAATGTGTACGTAATTTTAGGTTGGTAAAATTTTGTGAATTTCAAAACTCTAAAAAATATAAAATAAACCAGTACTTCTAAAATGTTATTTGAAAAATATTTTCTAGCTTCTAACCTCAAACATGATGTAACCTACTATTATCAGGAAATAAAAAATAATTCTTTGTAACCTATCCAAACCTTATCTCAGTTTTTGCCATTTTTATACGTTTATAACATTTATTCCCCTTTGCGATGAGCTTCAAATCTCTTAAAAAGTTTAATTATCACTGAGAAGTAAATGTCATTATAATGGTGGGGGAGATTTTAAAAAGAGGTCGGTGATATTACACTTTAGCCCAGGTGCGTTCTTCAAAATTTATATTATACCATAAAATAGAGTTGAGAACTAATGGACGGTATCACTCATGTGATCTTCATTTACTACTAATTTATATTTATAATTCTCTTAATACACTCACTATAGAGAACTCTATTACAAGATACAAGAAGTAATTAAGAAATAATAGGTAAAAAGTGTTTAAATCAGAAACAGTAAATGAAGTGACACTTCGGGTTTATTTTCAAATTATTTTATTCTCATGGATTTCTTCAATGCACTACAGTATCTGCGAGTATTCATTTTATTTCCACAATTATGGCCTACGTTATACTTTATACACAAGGCCATAAAATAGAGCTCTGATAGCTGCTAACCCGTAAATACAGATATTTTGCAGTTGTGAATGAAATTTGGCGCACGTAAACATTGGATAGTCATACGCATCCTGTTAAAATATAAAACACATTCATCGTCTGTGTACAAATATATTCGCTTGTAAAGTTGAGTTCTTATACACGGGGCTTATGGCGATCATCATTCAGAATCGCACATATTTAGTTTGTGTACCTCTAAAATTTTGCAGTTTCATTTGAAAAACTAGTATGATGTTCTAGAACTATCCATGTATATTGTATCACAAGGAGAAAGTTTTTTATCGTTTAGTAATGGATATATAACCATGCAAAGCCTTGTTTTTAACGAAAAATTAAGAATCCCAATTTATAATGGCAACACCACACCTGTCAACAACCTGTTAATAATTAACAATTTATAATATTCAAATCATAATAGGTATTTTTGAGCGTCAGTTTCGCCACTCGACCACTAATGGCGCCACCGTCACACTAGTACTACCTTAAAATAAAAGTTAAAAAAAAAATCTAAACTAGAGACAAAATAGTTATAATAAATATATATTGTGATACTGGTGTATATAAGTAAAGCTGGATTCACATGGACCGTTGACACAGTTAAATTTGTCGACGTTGACTAGGTTTTATGATGTGGTTAGTTAAATTTTGCCGGTCGGAACGGTTCCAATATTAATGGTGATAATGAAATATTTCAATTTTTTACTGTCTGAACTACTGTCACTAACATTATTTATGTTTAAATACGTCAAATATGCATTGTACCAACAGAACACAAATTAATTTGAAATTTGAATTTGTTAACCATTTCTTATGAATACTGTTCAATTACTTTACATTATGCGTATTTATTATATATTATAACATAAACAGCATTACACTATATTAAAACAATAAACAATATCTTGTTGTAATCAGCATGACAGTTCAGGTAAACAAAATTTAGGAATATTTTGATGTGACCAATTTTACATATGTAAGTTTGGATTTTTACATCACTGTAATTTAGACATATTTAAAAGAAAAACAATAATAAAAAAGTGTAAATAAACTCTTAATCAATAAAAAATCTTAACAGAACGTTATTGTACATACGTTAGGCCATAATTCGCAAACACTAAGTTGCTTGACAACAATTTAAAATTATTGCTTCAATGAATCATTCCCAATATGGCTTTACTACCCTTACTAACATACAAATAGCTTGATTGCGGGAATCGTAAGAGTTAAATTTTATTGCGATTGTTTTCTATCTTTGGATCGTCACTTTTTATAATGTTAACAGTACCATTTACTGCATATATTTAGTAAAGCTATGTGTTTTAAGAAGGTTCTATGTACCTAAATGGTTAAGTTATGTACCATGTTATAGTTACTTAACAACAATTGAAAATTATTGCCTCGATGAAGCATTCCCAATATGGTTTAACTACCCTTTCTAACATACAACCAGCTTGATAAATTATTCTATCCGATTACGCGAATCATATGAGTTAAATTTTATTGTTATTGTTTTCTATCTTTGAATCTTTAATTTCACTTTGTTGTGATGCTGCACATATTTTTAGAAAAAATATGTGTTTAAAAAAGGGCTGGTTTCTGAAAAAACATTAACGGACCATCATCGTGTTTCTGAAAACAAACTCCAGTTAATTTATATGTCCGATAACTAAAGCCCCTGGCACATATAGCGTCAAGACTCCGAGTCTACCATTTGACTGCCAAAAATAGAAACGCCTCTATTTTCAGCAGTCACGACTGCCGAAAACCAACTTCATTATGATGCTGGTTTTTTCGCTATCTTCCTTTGTTGTTTGACGTATAAATTATTATTGTTTATGTTCTTGTTTGATTTTTGTACATTTTTATAGTTAAATTCATTTACTTTATACATAGTTAGAAACTTTTAAGTTTTCATATTTCATTTATAATTCAAGTAATATTTATTTATTTTTTTATTTTATATATCCTAGTTTATAGTTTTTATATTTCTTAATAATCGACAAACATTTTAAATAATACATTTAAGTTTTTATATTTCATTTATAGTTCATGTAATTTTTTTTTAATTTAATTTTTTGTTTTATATTTCGTAGTTTATAGTTTTTATATTTCTTAATAGTCGATAAATATTTTAAATAATACAAATTAACAAATAACACGTTAAAATTAACAAATATTTATTTCTGACTGTCAGAAACACCGACTCTATATGTGTCACCCGTTTTGAACGTGACTCTCAGTTTTTCAGCAGTTTGTAGCAGACTCTGAGTTTTGACGCTATATGTGCCAGGGGCTTAACTCTATCCCATGGTGAAAAGAATATAATGAAGGTAGAGCTCGACAAACCAAAGTAAAACCGTGGCTGGAATGCGCATTAACTTCACCCATTGAGGTACATAACGAATGGCGTGACTCTACTTTGGCGTGAAAGTCAAATATACAGTCTCAGTGAAAACACTTGGCCGCTGCACCATGCACGATATAAGTATTTATGCAAATTTATTAATGATATATCTATTTATTATTAATCTATCATAATTATTATTCTTTTCACATACTATTTTTATAAATGAAAAGAATTACATTCCGTCTTATTTCACAAATTTAAATTCAACTTTTGACATTGAATGTATCGACGATAGTAGCGATCTCCGAAGACACTCCTCTCAGGATTTTTCTTCGGTTTATCGAGCTCTAGCCTAAACTAACTCTATATAATACATATATGATAGTAGCGTTCGATTTGCACCAAATCTCAGTTCATCTCACCTCACCTCAGTTTGACAGCTTTTTTGTGTTGTTCTATTTGCACTGACATAACTGAGATCAAGTGAGACACTCACTTCCCCCCTTGCCGATGCTGCTCTACCTATTTCACTGGTGCGTACTGAGATTTTCTACTCAGTTAGAGTGGGGGTAGAATTCGTTATGTTTTGTTTGTAGTTTGAATATTTGGAAGTTATTTAATATTTTTTTTAAATTGTACATGTTATTATAAATCATGTCTCACAGCTAACTGCCAACAAAAACATCAAGCAAATCATGTGTTGTCCGCGAAATGATACTACAACGTTCGTCACGTAACCGACTCAGTTCAGACCTGTCAAAACCCGTTCGATTTGTCATCGAAAAAATATCATCTCATTTCAGACAATCTCAACTCAGTTGAAATGAACTGAGGTGAGATTGTCTGCAAATCGAACGCTACTAATACATATATGATTAGTACTAGTAGGCATATGGTCTTACGTTACAACAAGCAGCGATCTACGCTCTAACGCGCTTGACCACCGACCTAACCAATGTTCATCACAGATTCTTATACCGATGTCATTTGTAAATTGAAGTTTATCAGTTGATAACTATAAAAATACAAAAGTACTTACTATTAAAAATATTAAGATATTATTGTTCCTTTTTGCGACTTACTGGTTGATTTTGTGAATGTTTTTGTGGTTTCTTTGATTTAGGTGGAAGTTTGTATGCATGTACGAATATGTCATTCATTTATGTACCTAGAGCAGAAAGTAGTCTATTGCTGCTCGCGCATGGAGATTGTTGATCGAGGCGTAGTCGAGAGCAACATTCATGCAAGAGTGAAAATGACTAAACCCTGCTCGGTCATAGAAAAAAATTTCCATTACTGATTCATTGTTATATTTACCACTATTTTCATAAATCTTTGTTTTTAGTTTTGTATTGATAATAGGCAAAATTGTTCTGCAACATACAATTTTGGGGTTAATATTCAGTAACCAATTGATAACTATTTACTCAAAAAGTGCTACTTAGTAAAATATGCATTCTGTTTTATTACCAACTAAAATTGCATTCTTTCATTATGTTCTATTATAGGAGCGTCGCTTTCTGTGCGCAAGCATCCTCACAGAGCTGGTGGTGAGCCTGGTGTTCTACTTCGTGCGCGCGCTGTACCTGCCGCACCTGCATCCAGACCACGTGCTCCTGGCGTATTTCCTTCGTTCACAGCTCACCTCCAGTATCATCCTAGTCATTCTCTTCCTGCCCAAACTCTGGTACCAGCAGAAGCAGGCGAGGAGTCTCGCGCAGGAGTACTCCTGTCGGATGCCTGTTGATGCTTTCAAAGCGGTAAGAATTGCACTTGGTTTATTTTTAAATAGGCTTTGCGGTCTTTAGAATTTGAGTATAAAGATGAATGATAATAGAACAACCCTAAAATTTCATGTAAATTAATCGAGATGTTTATGATATCGTATCATGTCATTTTGTTCCAATTTCATAGTTATTGCTATATAGAAGCAATTCTTATAAAAATTTAAATACTATTATATCGCTTACGAAACATACTAAATAATATAAAATAAATATATCATCACGCCTTCTACCCATTACTGGGTGTGGCACTCTGCTAAAGCAGATCTCGGTAAGTGATATATTTTGCGCGTGAAGTGCGGTTACCAGTCGTCAAATCACGGCCCCCAAACATGTTAGTGGTGGAGGAGCCACAGGGATAGCTTTTTCAAATTATGAAAATTTGTCGCCTGTGGGAATCGAACCAGGGACCTCAGGATCCACAGGCCGACTTCATACCACTGTGCTAGCCATCCCATACTAAATAATATTATAATATAATATTATATTATGTATACTATTTTTCTGAAACCGTTTATTAAATCATTTTTAAAAAAATGATATGAACTGTATTGACAGCAGACAATGTATCCAAGGTTACAAAAAAAAAAACAGTCAGGTAAAATAGAAAATAGTCCGGTAAAATCTTTATCACACTGTTATGTACTTTACCAGATTGTTAATTTTGTTGCAGCCTTGGATACGTACTTTACTTGACTGTCTTTTAAGTTGGATGAATCAACCTCAACAGCTAAGTCAAAAAATAATCTAATTAAATATAACTCGAGAGTTCGATTAATTAGAAAATAATTCTCCAGTATCTTTCTCAAACTTGTTGCCATTTGGCCTACGGGCTTTCGTGACTATTGCCTGGCAACAAGTTTTCGAAAGATCTGTCAAATTATTTTTAATTTATTCTGACTCTCTTGTTATATTATTACTGAAAATTATATTCAGGAATTCAGGCAAGCTTTAAATTATTGTCGAAATTTCTAGTAGTAAAAGAATAAATTAACATCAATTAAATTACTAAATCTGCAATTATATTTAATAGGTAGTTAGTAGATATGAAGAAAAAGTATGTATGCTTATCAATTTTCTCTTATTGAATTTGCGAAATAAATTAAATTTTTAAATTAAAAACATGTCTGTAGAATTTAATATTTGTTGGAATTTAGGATGTTTCATTTAATTGGAATTGAAGTGAAATAACAAAAATGAGGAAGTATAGAAGTAAATTTATATTTTTTGTTGAAATGTGAACCGAATTCAATTTGGTTTGTTTTGATTTAAATCGGTCATCCGGAAGTAAAGTTTATGAGATTGTCAATTATTTTCAGTTTTTTTATATGTGCGTGTTTGATGTTTGTTCCAAATAAAGCAAATAATACCGTCCGATTTTTTAAATTGACTAACATTTTTATTTCTCTATTTGTGGTTTTTCAATTCTACTAACTTGATTCTACAAAATGATCGGGCACTAAATATTTATATAAGAAACATTTGTAACTTAATGAAGCATAATAATTAAATTCAAACGTAAATAAGAAGATTGAACAGCTATGTTTATACCGATATTTAGTTTATCGGAATTCTGAAAAAGAAGCTTATTTACTTTATACTCACTTATGTTTCGGTAAATAATTTTAAAAGAGGTAGTAGTTTAAAATTTAACCCATAAAGCGAGTTAGCCAGTAACTTCACTTTGAATTTTATTTTTATCTCTCTATTTCATAAAACAAGTGTAATTATGTAGTTATTAGCCGCATTCCATTTGGATCAGTTCTAACCTTCGACCATCTAAAATAGATAAACTACAGGGACATTAGTTGTGAAGCTAACATATCCGGAAATGAGGGAAGGGAACTGGACCATATAACTTTGTTTATAAACTAGTTCCTAATCAGAATTGTCACGATATGCGTTTGCTTTTAATGACATTTTATTTTTATTACGTGATTAGTAATAATTATTAATAAATAAAAATTTCTATTGATTTCCATATTTAATATGTTAATATAAAAATATGAAATACCTTTTGTATGATTTATCATAATACATTTAAACATATTTTGATATTATAATTTTATAGAATGTTTCCAAATTCGTGCTGTGTACTCGCTATATTTCCGTTTCCATAACAACTCATAATGCATGTCAAAATATTATCGGTAATTATCATACCATTTGTTCTATTAGTTATGATAATATTTATAATTATCCCGTAATATGTAGTTACTATGTGCGAAATGATCTGAGCGTTCTCTCAAAATACTCGGAATTATTATTATTTTCTGATCGAATAACAAATTGGCATGTTTTGCAACGCTCAAATACAAGTTTGACACCGGCATGACATGCTTTTTCTACAGTATTTTCACCTTTCTTGAGCAAAATGCTATTCGTAAATACTAGAGGTGTGTAGTTCGTGAACGAACTAGTTCATATGAACTATTCCTTATAGTGAACGACACGAACTAGTTCGTGAGTTTATTAAAGACTAGTTCACTGCGAACTATTCGGATATGATTCACCACCACGGCGGCATGGCCGATGAAGTCGAATCGAAAGCGGAGAACGGAGAACAAGTGAACGAGTGAACGAGACTAATTACTAGAGGAGCTTACTAAGCTTACTTCATACTTTGTTCGTTCGTGGTCGTTGCTATGATCACCGCTCTGCGTCTGCTGTCTGCTGTCAAATTATACTAGAACTAGATCCTAAAAGTTCACTTGTTCTCGCTCGTGAATCACAATACAATACGATTTCCGTTCATCATAGTCTTAAAAATTTCGTGAACGAAAGTGAACTAATCTTTTTGGTGAAACAGAACGAATAAACTAGTTCACTCAAATGAACTAGAATTCCCATCTCTAGTAAATACAATACGTTATGATACTTCTCCCTGTTTTTACTCTTTTCATTACTTTAAACCAGGGCCATCTTAGGTCATGCAAGGGCCCTTGGGCGCACAAAATTTGGGGCCCTTTTAAAAAAGTCAAAAAAATATAAATGAATACATCAGTATGTAGTTTTGTTTTGTGACTTTATTGGTTATTATGGTTAGCTTTATACAAATCAAATATAAGTGAAATGATTACTACTGGATGTGCTTCGGCAGAGTGCCATACCCAGTTATGGGTAAAAGGCGTGATGATATATTTATTTTTATATTTATTACTACTCGTATTTTGAGAATTGGAATTACGTTAATGATAATAGTTTTTTCCGGGATTTTGTGCAAAATCTTCTATTATGTCCTCAAAATTCTTTTAAATATTTGAATGTTATTTTAATATTTGCAAAAATTTTATAGGATTAATTAAGAAATTTTAAGTTACTTTTTTTTAGATTTAGTAAAATTTTGTTCATTGTTTAAAAATTATTTAGAAATCTCATCTGGCTTGCGATTTACATTTAAATTTCAAATGTTTTACGGCAATTCTTAGCAAAATTGCATTAAAAATTGAGCTCCTCTATTTTCCGATTAAACAACGACCTCGGCATTTTGAGGCCCTTATCAAGCCGGGGACTCTGGGCTCATGCCCTATGTGCCCTTATGGTAAAAACGGCACTGCTTAAAACTGTATGAAACACCTATAAATCACATATCAACCACTTTAGATGCCTTCATATAGTAGTTAAAATTTCTGTCACCAGTTGTTATATCGCGTCTCTAGAATTATCAATGGCTTTATAATTATAGAATGTGATTATAATCGATTTATATTAATCTGAGATATAGCCGTTAAAGTATGAAATGAAGGAAAACAGGTATCCAAAATCTGATTGGAAATCAAGAGAAACGGAATAATAATATCAATAAAGTCATCCAAATATGATTATACCCAATAATCATCCATTTCAACAAATTGTATAACCTGCTCGCTCCAGTAGCAATTACCTAAATGTATCATCACTTCTAATTTCACTGATTTGCTCATTGTGGACACTGGTGGTGTTGGACAGGATGCGAACGCTCACGGGCCGCTGGCCGGCAACAATAGCGACGTGGAGGTCGGCGAGGTGACCCTGGCCGACATGTCCCCCGATGACATCCGCGCCGAGCTCAAGCGCCTCTACATGCAGCTGGAGATCCTCAAGAACAAGACCATCCGTACCGACAACCCACACATATCCAAACGTAGAGGCGGCCGGAAGGTTGCGCATCGGAGATTCTCACTGCAGGTAGGCAGACTTTGGCAAATAGAACGCAAAAGTTGTTTGGTTGTCAAATGAAACTAGAAATTATAAATTGTTGTCGAGTAATTGTCGTTTGAACTGTGAGCTATACGCGAATTAAACATTTTGATAAGGACGAAGATCCAACTCAAATTTGTTAATCAAAAATGAATGTAACACCTCCTTCACAGTTTTTAATTTTTATCAGGGTGGATAAAAATCGTGATTTTTTTTATTTAAATTAGATTTTTTTTAATTATTTTTTTTAAAATGGGTATTTTGCATTAAATTAAATATGTTGTATTGTGTAATGTTTTCAAAAGAAATTCTGAACAACGTTTCAAGTGTTGTATGGTGGATGTCCCAAAAAGATAAATTAGGACCAAATAAAGATATAACATTGAAAATTATAAAATCATTTTTATGCGCCACTTCGTCTTCAGCTTGTGTTGAGCGAGTTTTTTCATCATTTGGACTTGTGCATTCAAAATTGAGACACCGACTAGGAACTGAAAAGGCTAGAAAACTGGTCTTTTTATTTAAACATTTTAATAATAATGTACCGCTAAATGAATAAACGTTTCTACTTTATTTAATTTTGTTTTATTTGAAATGTTATATTTCCATATTCAAATATTTTTGATTTATTAAAACATGTTTTTATTTTTTTACTGTGATTTTTTTGTATTTTTAATTTAATAAATACATATACAATAATAAAAATGATTCATTTTTGTTTAAATTATTAAATTTAATTTATCTTGATTTAAATCAATGATTTAAAAAAAAATCTATTTGATTTAAATCTCTCAATCCTGATTTTTATGTATTGTGATGGTGGTTTTTCTCGACCTCCAGGTTTTGATGAATCTTTATGTTTTAGACCGGACTGTGTGTTTGTCAGAGAACAAAATTACTTAAAAAATGCGATTAATTTTCAGATTGAAATTTTATATCTAAGCTTTTAAATGAAGAATTCACAACATTATTAATGGATCTTTTTAAGTTTTTATGTATTTTGTAAATGGTTGTGTTTATCACAAAATATGTACCCAATAACTAATATAGATCCTAATTTGATTTAAAACAACTTTAGCTTGAAACATTAAAAAAATATATTTATCAGTTAATTTGTTATAAATCGTTGTTGTAAAGCGTGAGAAGAACAAAACAAAATCATAATAAAATTAGAATCCTCGTGATATTTAAGTATCCGTCAATTGTCTTTCCAAAATATGCCAAGTTTGGCATCAAATTAAAGTTATCGATTAGAGAATTCTAATAATGTGACAAAAATGATATTTAAACGTTTGTCAGTTTTTCTTACAAATTTATTCAAATTATGCTGACTGGTATAAAATTAAAGTTCTCATGCAGCAAAATAATCTAAAGTTATGACCAGAAAAGAGTACTACGTTGACAAAGCATTTTTTTAAATTTGTTTCTTTGTACAACAGGCACTTAATCTCAATTACAGTATAGGAGACCCGAACCACTCAGACACAATTATATAGATATATACCTTTTTTTACGAGTATTAAATTTACGAATTTTAATTTTAAAAATGTACAAGCGGACTAACTGATTCTCTACCATTTTATTTTTATTCGCGAGCTCGAGTTTTCTATGTTCTAACTATCAAGACATGTAAAACCACCAAAAACCGAACTCTTAATATCATAGTTAGAGAGCTAGGGTACAAAATGATGTCTCATTTATTCCAGTGACAGAAATGGATTTTTTAATAGATTATATCATGATAAACATGAAAAAAAGAAAATTAGATTTGGGAACGGGTGGCAGGTATAGATGGTGTCGGTGTGAATGCGCAGATTTTAAGGGTGGTTGTTGGTCCCTACACCAGTCCACTTTCAGAGCTTCTGTCACCAACGAGCAACCAGCAATGATTTCTGTTAATAATTTTTTTGTCATGTATTCGTCGTGAACAAGTAGTAATATGTCACACGATACCATAAAAATTGCTTACTTTGACCGGTTTTGTCGCGCATGCGTTACCGGCCCAAAACTTCTGTCTACTATTTTTATTACTTAATTATACCAAAGCCTATAATTTAAACTGAAAATGTCAACAACCACCCTTAAAATCAGCGCTTTCACATCGACGCCATCTATAGTCCCACCCGTTCCCAAATCTAATTTTCTTTTTTTCATGTTTATCATGACATTCGGCTGTATCATGTAACATATCTTTAATAATAAGCGACGTCGATATATTTTACAAGCTTTGGCATCACAGGTTTTGTCTTCACGCGCTTCAAATTTGTATTTATATGAATAAAAATTTGACAAACGTCAAAACGAAACCGATGTTGCCAAAGCTAAAAAAAGTTATCGTTGTCGCTTATTATTAACGATGTGTTACATGATACAGCCGATAATCTATTAAAAAATCTATTTCTGTCATTGGAATAAATGAAGCATCATTTTGCACCCTATCTCTCTAACTATCACGTTGTTATTTAAAAAGATAGGTATGGCTAGCACAGTGGTATGAAGTCGGCCTGTGGATCCTGAGGTCCCTGGTTCGATTCCCACAGGTGACAAATTTTCATAATTTGAAAAAGCTATCCCTGTGGCTCCTCCACCACTAACATGTTTGGGGGCCGTGATTTGACGACTGGTAACCGCACTTCACGCGCAAAATATATCACTTACCGAGATCTGCATTAGCAGAGTGCCACACCCAGCATTGGGTAGAAGGCGTGATGATATATTTATTTATTTATTTTATTATTTGTAAATGAGTAAGAAACTATAAAATCTCAGTGTAAGTTCGCATATCCATCTTTTTATTTAATTAACTATTTATTGTGTCGCAAATAAATTACTTTAATCTTTTTTCTACATTATATATTTCTTGACTCAAATTAAATAAATTTTTAGTTTGCTCTATCACAATTTAATAATCAAATTATACCCAGTATATTAACATGCTCGTTAATTTTTTACTGCTGTTTTTGCCAAAATACCTTATTTAATTATTTAGCAATTAGTGCTCCTAAGGCAAACGGCACATTCATTTTTATTACGGCTTATTATGTTATTCATCAAGAACTTACTGCTCACAGTTCACATTATTTGAATCTTATTCTGTTATAAATCATGACAGTAATTGTATTATAAATCATATAAAACTATGTAATCTAAACTACATCGCATACGAAACCAAGTGACTCTTGCAAACTTATATCTACTTAGAGAAGAATAGGAATATAATGAGTTGTAAATTGTGTATAGGGATCCGGCAGTAGCTAAATCTGAGACTCTTCAATGTCGGTTTCCATTTTCGAGACTTATTGCATTGGCTCATCGGAATCTTACGGGATACGATAAGAATTTTGTCAGAGAATTATCTAAATGTTTCTTAAGTGTTTATCCATTTTAACATTTAAAGTAAGATTTAATTTATGTTTGTTTCGTGCAATTGGAGCATGATTGTACCTTTTTTCCAATTAATTTGAAGAATCCATCGACGTAAATTTATATTTAAATGTCTCCAAATCCAAACAAAATATAAATAAATATATCATCACGCCTTTTACCCATAATTGGGTGTGACACTCTGCATAGCAGATCTCGGTAAGTGATATATTTATGCCCGTGATGTGCGGTTACCAGTCGTTACATCACGGCCCAAAAGATGTTAGTGGTAGGATCGCCACAGTGGCAATTTTACTGTGTGAAAATGTTTGTCGGCTGTGGGAATCGAATCAGGGTTCTCAAAAACCACTAAATTATTTGTATTAATTATCTCCCTAGTATTTATAGTCCGATTCTCAATTTTTTTTTTTGGCTAATCCTGAATTTTGGATTAACTAATCTTATACTAATTTTTAAAAGTTAATCTAAATCACTTTCCGAAAACCAAATAGTGACAAAATGATATTAAAGTTTATTTATTTTTTTTGAAAAAATTGTCTAGTTTAATTTGAATAATGCAAAATTTAGGTTTAGCTAAAACTCTTGAGAATTGAACTGTGAATATTTCATTGTAATTATTGATTGATTATCGTAATTATTTCTCATCCTATCGTCGTAAATGTGGTTATATTATTCAATATCATTGTTTTTATGTATTAAACTAGTCTAATGAATATTGTTTTATTTCATTTCAGAAAAAGGGTAGTCGAGAAAAGGTAAGTCTCCACAATTATCCATAAATTAATTTAAAAACACTTTAAATTTACATTACAATTGGAATTTTTATGTATAAATAAACTTGCTGGCATCATGGAACCAATAAACAGAGTTACTCGTAAACAATGATTCAATCAACAAAAATAACAAGAGATTCCGGATGCAGATAAAGAATTTACTAAATGGGGTGCTCTTATTACTTTAAAAGAGATTGTTTTAAATTGATGATTTTTTTATGAATTCACTATTTAATTTCGGTCTATTATGATTCTCAACCTGCTACTAATGTTTTCTACTTTTCGATTCTGGAAGCTGTAGATTTAAATTTGTTTACCATGATTTCTAAAGAACATATTTAGGTAACTCGCAACAGGATAGAAGCTAAATTATTACATTGCTAACCGATTAAATTATTATACTGATTTCATAACTTTTTATCATACAGAGTGTAAAATAAGTAATGAATATTAATATTATCTTCTGAAATAATAATTTAATCTAAATAATTAAAAAAAACGTTCCGAGTGTATAAGATTGCAGATACTTTGGCAAGATCAGATATTATTTATCGAGAGTTATTTTCTTACAGACATTTTTTAAATTGGTATGCTCAATTTTTTTAATCGCATTTGAAAGAGTATGTTTTCTCTATACAAACATATAAACTAATAATGCTTTATTTGAAAGAAATTGAGAAAAGTCGTGTTGAATAAATACAATGTTACTGATTTTTTTCTGGAAATTGATTTATTTGCCATAGATATATTAGTGATAAAATAAACAAAAATCATAGGGACGGCTATCATTCTCGCCATGACATTTTAATCAACCATTATATCCCGAGTGCTACAAATTTAATCGATTAAATTTGACATATATGTCAAGATTATTTCTCGAATTCAAAATAAATAAATTTTGTTGTTATGTAACCATTGCGACCATAGCAAATCGTTTTTCGTCAAATAAACGCAAAAAAAATACTACATTATATTTGCATAATGTTACTAAATTGACGTGTTTAATGAAATACGATAGTGATAAACGTAAAATACATGTAAGTATCTTTTTTCTGTGACTACTCATCTCGTATGCCTTCAAGAAGCTCTAAATGTCCCACAAAAAAGCTAGATGCAATTTAATCGCGATTAATGAGCTGTGTTCATTTTAATCACTTATTTAAAATGCACAACAATAAAAAAAACGATGCTATCTGATTGATTGAATGTATTATGAATGAAATAATCATGCCAAAATATCCACAATAATAAACTTTTATCCACAACTCATATATTATAAAGACATAATTACACTGATTTCAGTTGAATTATATGGCTCATAAAACACTGTAGACAAGTTGTTACTTAGCGACCACTTCATAATCTACCGTATTTTGAGAAACTATAGAGTGATCAAAAGGAATTGTTACAGTTGGCAATAAAAGAAACTACTTGAAATTGGTAAGCCTGATACATAAATTCATTTCCTGTTGTTGACAGTGACATTTAAAATTTAAATTTGAGTACATTTATTATTACATTTATTTCTAAAGTATTTCTATTACTTAAAAAATCCAAATTCTATTAGCTGTCAGACTCCTGACATAACCTATTTGTATTTATTAGAAATGTCAAATAGCATTTCCGCCTTTATCTGACGTTGTGCCAACTGTGGAATAAAAAGATCTCTGGAATTGTATTGCCAACTATAACAATTCCTTTTGATCACTCTGTATATATAACTGAATCAACGTTAAACGTTACGACCCATTTTTTTCGATACCTATAATTATGAGTTGTGGATAAAATTTTGTATTACACTTGTGTTTTATTGGTATAAAAACATTTAAGAAAAATTAAACACTAGACCGACTTTTCTTGCGTGTTTTATATACCTAATAAAACACTTGTTTAATAAATAACTATTAATTATATAGATTAAATGAATATTTTAGGAGATAGTACCAATATTTTTTACTTATTTTACACTCTGTATATGTATCACGGGCTGTTAGTCACCCTTAATTGGTGCTCATACCAACAAATCTATCATTTTCCGATACCTCTTTTATCGAGTAACTTAAGTTTGTAAAACAATCAAAATTTCACTTGGTTCAAACATCAAACTAAACTCACACAACACATCCATATTTCCAAGTAAGTATCCTCACCTCTGCTGACTTTACTGAAGGCGCTGAAAGCCCAACGCGCCCAGAAAGCCCTCGAAGCCGAGGGCGAAGCCTCCCGAACACCAGAGGACTCCGTGTGCAGCATGGAGGGCCCCAGTGTAGTGTACAACGAGACCGCGGGGCCTGGCGCTACGTACACAGACCTGCTGGTCGCCACCACTGCCGCCGTCACGCCGCGACCGCAGTAACACCCTCCACAACCACAGCCGCTAACGCACACATTACCCAACGTAGTTGTAAGAGAATGAAGAACAGTTATTTGTTATCGACCATCATGTTACCTATTTGTACCTTGTGAGTTGTCTCTGATGTGTTGGTTGTTTGCTGATCTAGTTTGTCCTTTCTTGATTCGTACTCGCTGAATTATTTAAAGAAAAAATTGCAGATTCTTCAGAAATTGGAGAAGAACTATTGCATTTGAATTTTATTTTATTCTTATTTTTTTAAAATTAAATACAGATAAACCTCATATAACCGTAAAGTGATAAACCGTGACCTAAAAAAACCAAAAGTTATACAATTTTGAATTCAAGCTTCTTTCTTTACTTATAAAGGAATGTTATTAATAATTCCTTAATATTTACATTGCAACAAAATTAGATTTTCATATTAAGCATAATAATTTTATCAGTGATAAAAGGATGATAAAATAAGAAAACCTCAATTTGCGACAAATAATAGCCCGCTTTTGGGCAATTTTCACTTTATATTTCAAGGCCTTGTATATAACGTAAATTAACATGAAATGCAATTTTTTTATGAAAATAAGTCATGAAAAACTCTGACGATCATTAAAAACGCAGATAGAAATTTTTTTATATTGAAAATTCTGTGTATTGTAAAAATAATCTTACTATGTTGAAAATCATATTTTATAGTAGTTGAAGGCCCAAGAAAACGAAATTGAATTATTATAATAAATGTGTTTGAACATATACACATGAACAAACAGTCTGAAAAAACAGTCCTGAGATGTCACAGTTAGTTACGTTCTACTCCGCATATGTCTCTTATTTACTTGTGATGTCACTATATTTTCAATCACATATATCTCTGGAGTATAATATTGTTTTTAATACATTTTTTTCACTACTAGTCGTAATTCTACAGATATATTTTATATTTTTATCATTAATTCTCTTATGTCGATTATTGATACTAGAACATCTGACTTTATATCAGAAACTACCAGATTGAAACTTCAGCTGCATCCATTATTTCATACATCTACGAGTATAGACAATATTTTACTAGGTCAAAGATCTCAAAGAATAGACTTGATAAGGAAATAATAAGAATAAACTAAAAGATAACTAATTAAACAACTTCAAAGGCAATCATATCTCATATAAAATTTTATAAAAGTTCAAGAGTACACAGTTTCTCTTAAAATGCAGAGTTATTGACATTGTTCACTAATTGGCATATCCAATTTCAACACGGAATTTCACTGCCAACAATTTTCAACTACACAGTAACACAGTACTGTTTTAAGTATTTGTAAATATCAACTATGTTACATTACAATAAATGTTCAAACTGAACTTATATCTCGTCGTTATTTGTTCAACTATTTACCAGTTTCGGTAATGAATGATGTGAAATATTAAATTATTGCTTTATTTAAAAATTCCATGGGGTGGCTAGCTCAGTGGTATGAAGTCGGTCTGTGGATCCTGAGAACCCTGGTTCGATTCCCATAGGCTACAAACAATTTTCATAATTTCAAAAACTACCCCTGTGGGTCCTCCACCACTAACATCTTTGGGGGCCGTGATTTGACAAATGGTAACCGCACTGCACGCGCTAAATATATCACTTACCGAGATCTGCTTCGGCAGAGTGCCACACCCAGTAATGGGTAGAAGGCGTGATGATATATTTATTTTATATTTACAAATTCCTTTGTTATATAGCCAAACAGAAGTATTTGGCGACACAAATTTGTCTCTATCTTTACCGGTTCGACTTGTATCAATACAGTCGATAAATCTGCAGAATTTGAAGAGAATGGTCCGAATTATGAAATTAAGAGAAACATTTGCAGTGATTATCAAAAAAAGGAACTAATATTATGAAACCTGAGGCTGACTTTGGTTAAATATTTATTGGTAATAGTCATAGCCGGTAGCTCAGTTCATCAAAGCCATAGTTTATGGTACCAGCGAACTCTGATTTGACCTCGTAACTACCGCTAGACCAAAAATTTTTCAGTTCATAAAAATTATCTTTTTGGTTCATACTCTTTGAACATCTGGAGCTGTTTTTTCGCGTTCCTCGTATCTTTTCAAATCTGGTTTATTTAAAACTGGTATCGCCAAAATAATATGGTTCAAACTAACTGTCAAATGCAAGTTTGTCAATTATAAATTACTAACATGTGTAAAATGAACATGCTTATAACTTATATCGTCAATAAAAAGTAGTTGTGCATTTTTTTTTTTTATAAAAAAGTCGGTATCCGTACGGTTTTTGGCACGTATGTTTATTTTTACGATATAATTTAAATCCGAGCATGCCGATCGGTTTGAAAATATACCAAACTATTTGAACCGATTTTGTCTCACGTTTCCGTTGAAATTCAAAAATCCCATTTATTTAACCCATTACTGGGTGTGGCACTCTGCCAAAGCAGATCTCGGTAAGTGATATATTTATGCGCGTGAAGTGCGGTTACCAGCCGTCAAATCGCGGTCCCCAAAGATGTTAGTAGTGGGGGATGACATAATAAATAAAGAAATTATTTTGTTTCAATTCCATGGTTATCGATAGTTTTGAGTTTATTTTCGTTATTTTCAGATCTAATTTGTGCCGTTATGAAACATGCAAAATTAATTTTGTTTTTTTGGATTAGATGCATAATTTTATGTTGTAAAACCTTTATTTGAAGTTGACTTACTTAAAATAATTAGGAAAGCAGGAAATTATAAAATTATGATTTTACATATTATATATTTTTATTATTTAAACTAAAAGTTTGAATCCGGCCCATAAAATTTTTGGGTCTTAGGCTATTGCCTCTTCCTAGGCCTAGGCCAAAGTCCGCCTGTGACTCTGGGGACACAGCCCGTTTTATACTCACGTTCAAATTTGTATTTAAAATTTAAGATAAAAAAATGTCAAGTATAAATTAACAAATCATAAACGAATGTACTTGGTTGTATTTTTTTTTTAATAAATTGTACTTGTTGCACATTTCGAAGACCTGACACAAATTTCGGTAATAGTAAATGCACCTCGCTTCTCATCCAATCAGATGCAAGTATATCATAGTCAACGCTATTTGCTAAGGTGAAATAGGATAGAATTAGATATCTATGTATATATTTTATCTGTGTTATATATACCGAAAAATCGTTCCCAGCACGCAGTAATAAGCATATTAAAAAAGTTATCTGCATTACGCACATGCCTAGTTAATGCAGTAAATTGACTGAAATCTTCTTACGAAAATTTTCTATAGTTTCAAACAAATACATCGCGAAAATACAGCTCTGTTAATTTGACAATTGATATTCACATTTAAATACAAAAGAAGTCATCTACTATAGTGGAAATTGACTCGCAGTACGAATCGAGACAGGACAAATTAGCTTGTAACGAATCCTCCATCTGTATTTCTATTCCCTGCAGCGTCGAGTGCGTGAGTTGGGTTTTCTCCCTCCGGCTAGCCTTGCCTCAGCCCAACCCTGCTCATATCATTATTACACCGTTCGTTTTACATTCTTTCTCCTTGCTCCATGGCGTACCGCGCATTGTAACCAGAACTTGTACGTTTTAACTGTTTTTGTACTCAAAATAGGCTCGACTCTAGCTTGACAGCAGCTACACATTTGTAAGTACGTGTAACAAACTAGCTTCACATTAGGTTTCAATGTTCTCAAACACCAGTAACATGCTCTATGCTGTGTAGAGTATTTTCTAATAGACCATTTTAAAAATTCATTGCGCATGTGCAAACGTTAGACGGAGATAAAAAAAGTTAGTGCCGTAGACTCATCTTTGTTGCCGTATACTCATCTTTGTTTAAGATTTGACAAGTGACAGTTCGATTATTTTTGTTGGTTAGTATTTGTTTCTTCATTGAAAATTAATTAATAATAGTAATTATGACGGGTACTATATGCTGTGTAATAATAATTAAAAAAAAACAAGAAACATTTCATTTCACTCTTTTCCTCAAAATGTGAATAGAAGAAAAGAATCATATTAACATAATTTATAAATAACTGATGAATATACTTCATTTATTTTGATGCTACAATAAGTTTTCATTTTTACTATAAACATTTCACTTACTTTACTTAAATTCATTTTGAAATATCTCGTTCGCCGCCATTTGACAGCAGTAAGTTATTAGTTCAAAAAATAAACACCTAGGGGTCGCGGACATTTTTAAAATGGTCTATTATCTTGAACATTTTGCATCGTACATTTTCGTCTGCCATACATTTCTGATTTATTTTAGAGAAAAATGTCAAATAAAAATTACGGAAAATCAATTTTTCTACAACTCTTATTTGAAGCATTTTCACTCAAATTATTTAGAAATATTTATAGGGTAGTGGCTCAGTGGTATCGAGTCAGCCTGTGGATCCTGAGAACCCTGGTTCGATCCCCACAGCCGACAAACATTTTCACCTAATTAAAAACTACTCCTGTGGCTCCCTCGCCACTAACTTCTTTGGGGGCAGTGATTTGACGGTTGGTAACCGTACTTCACGCGCATAAATATATCACTTACCGAGATCTGCTTCGGCAGAGTGCCACGCCCAGTAATGAGTAAAAGACGTGATGATATATTTATATTTTATATTTATTTATTATTTAGAAATGTTTGACGGAAAATATACGATTCCAAATGTTCATGAAAATTGAAAAGTAATAATTTTATCAATAACATAACAAACAAAATATTCCAAGAAGAAAAAAGATCCAAATTTAATTGTTGTTAATTATAGTTCTTGTCGATCAGTTAATTAGTGTTATTCAACTAAAAAAATTAGTATTTTTTAATTACAAGACATACTGATTAAAAAAACTAAAACTAGAAATATATTTTTTGCAACCAAAAAATTATTTGCAAATTATTTATTTGTTAAAGGAGTCGTAAAGTTTTATTATTAAAGATCTATAAAAACATTTGAATGACAACACAGAATGAATAAAAAGTGAGTCTAACAACAAAATTATTATTATTCATTAATTACTAAGAAGACATGTGAAAGAAAAAATTATAGTTTTTTTTGTAAAAATAAAAAGAAAATATTGCTAAGAAATTATTTATTTTTCTGAAATTTACATATCGTTTGTTAGAAAATATTGTCTGTCCCCGTTGGGCATTTGTTTTACATCATCAACGCAATTATTTCTAACAATAATTAATATGCATCATTATATTATTATTAATTAAATACTATTATTACTCGTTATAAAATTTACATTTACAGAAATAGCTAGCAATGCTTATCAAGTAAAATATATAATCTATTGTCCATCAGTTAACTATTGATACATTATAGGTACATGGGCGTCCACAGACATTTTTCCAAGGGGGTGGAGGGGGCTAATTGCAAAAAAATTCTCAGATATCCAAAATATTTTTTTACATAATATAAATACAAATACAAATAATGAATAGATAAAAAAATATTTAAATTTGTGAAATAAATTACTAGTCTTCGTCGACTGGGTTGAATTGAAGAGGAAGGACAATTTTCTAATAACTCTTCCATAAAATGACACCATTTCTTCAATAAATTCCGATTTAGCAGTTTTACAGTTTTTATTTTCTAATATTTTGTGTCTGCGTATACTTAATAAACTTGGATTACTCAATCGTTACGATAGGGAACATGTCGCTAGCTGGACATAAGAATACTGCTGGAAATTCAGTTTCAGCTTGAATTTATTATCTTGAAACTTATAATTTAATTTTTTTTTTATTTTATATATATATTAATTTAGCATGCTTTGTATCGGCACAAATTAGATCTGAAAATGACTAAAATTGTCTCAAAACTATCGATAGCAATAAAATTCAAACAAAATTAAACAAATGTTTGCCGTTCAATCTGTCAAAACTGATAAAATAAATTCTTCATTTATTATTTCACTTATTAAAACGTCAAACATTTGTTTAATTTTGTTTCAATTTTATGCCTATCGATAGTTTTGAGGAAATTTCGTCATTTTCAAATCTAATTTGTGTCGTTTCATAGTATGCAAAATTAATTTTGTTTATTGGTTCACTTGCAGAATTTTATGCCCTAAAATTTTTATTTCAAGTTTTCTTGCTTCAAATATTTAGGGGAGCAGGGAATTACAAAATTATAGTTTTACATGTTAAAGTCCTATGTTCGAGAGTCGTGATCACCACCCTAGTTAATATCCAGGTGCGGGCGCGCGCCCCTTCTTGCCTCCCCCTGCGGACGTCCATGTATAGGTATATTAATTACTTTCACTTTGATTATTTTGATTTGTCATTTATGATTGTTAAAAAATAAATGAATAATTTCTAATACTCATGGTCGATAACCAATAAATCAGGAAGAGCATAAAACGAATGAAATTTAAAGTTGTTCATAAAAATATTTTTCTGATATATTGTTTATAGCTATTAAAATTGTTATCGTGTAATAAAACAATTTAATGTCACATTTGTTAAAGCCAATGATTTAAATATCATCTAATATAAGATAATAAATATTAAGCATTTGTTATTTTTAGAGATATAGATTATTAAATATTTATTTCATTTCAAATTTTATACAAGAATTTTTAGAAAATAATTTGCAGTAGTGAAGTATTTAATAAGATGTACATATTAGTAGTATTTATTAATTTGTATCATTTCTAAAAACATAATTACATGTGGTACAAATTAATAAATATATATTTTAGTTAGAGATGAAATATTGTTAAATATTATAAGTGTTACATATATTTGACTGTACTTAAATATTAAAGATAATCGGAACTAGAAAAAAATTATTATATTTAAGAATGAGTTAATTCTGAGGAAAGGAACAAGAATTAAGAGCACCATAATTTTCAGGTAACATTGTTCCCAGTGGTGAAACAAAACAAATGAAAGTCACTAATAATAACAGTTTTTACAGTAATATTTAACTGCACAGATTCAATAAATGCGGGAATCCTGTAACAAATTCAAATAAAAAATAGTAATTGTTGTACCAAGTACAAGTACAGTGCTGTACCTAATTAGCGTTACGAAATTCTAATTCGAAGATTCCGAGTTCGCATTCTACTCAAGCTAAAAATATGTGTACTACCACATTGCGGCTCGGTGAATTCGGACCCTTTACTATTATTGAGATTAATTTCCTGTTGTTCAGAGTAGCATAAAGAAAATAACCAAAAATACATCCTCGTCTCAATGGTACGTGTACTACTTTCTGTAGATTCATATTTCTATAATTTAAATTAATTTTCTCTTGTATAAATATTAGTATTTAAACAATTATTATACAAAACAAATTTAAATTAAATTTAAAACTTTAATACTCGATTTTATAAAGGACATAATAAATATACTTCCATAGTAAGTATATTTAAATTAAGAAATTCTAATAAATTTTATTTATTATATGGCATATAATAACATTACTGTCAACACTGCAACTGTACGACGACTTGGAAGGACCAGGGTAAAATATATTTTTGGCCAAATTCCCGACTTTTTAAAGTCAGGATTCCGACTTTTAAACTAGGGATTCCGACTTTTAAACTCGGGATCCGACTTTTTAAACTCCGGATCCGACTTTTTAAACTTGGGATTCCGACTTGTTAAACTCGGGATCCGACTTTTTAAAGTCGAGATTCCGACATTTTAATCTCGGAATTTCGACTTTTTAAAGTCGAAATTCCGACTCCGAATATGGACGAATAACGAAAATATTCACATCTCGAGTTTAAAAAGTCGGAACCTCGGCTTTAAAAAGTCGGATCCCGAGTTTAAAAAGTTGGAATCCCGAGTTTACAAAGTCGGAATCCCGCGTTTAAAAAGTCGGAATCCCGAGTTTAAAAAGTTGGAATCCCGAGTTTACAAAGTCCGATCCCGAGTTTAAAAGTCGGAATCCCGAGTTTAAAAGTCGGAATCCCGAGTTTAAAAAGTCGGTTCCCTAGTTTAAAAAGTCGGAATCCCGAGTTTACAAAGTCGGAATCTCGACTTTAAAAAGTCGGAATCCCAAGTTTACAAAGTCGGAATCTCGACTTTAAAAAGTCGGAATCCCAAGTTTAAAAAGTCGGAACCTCGACTTTAAAAAGTCGGATCCAGAGTTTAAAAGTCGGATCCCGAGTTTAAAAGTCGGATCCCGAGTTTAAAAGTCGGATCCCGAGTTTAAAAAGTCGGAACCTCGACTTCAAAAAGTCGGATCCCGAGTTTAAAAGTCGGATCCCGAGTTTAAAAGTCGGAATCCCGAGTTTAAAAGTCGGGATTTTAGCCAAAAATATATTTTACCGTGGTCCTTCCAAGCCGTCGTACAACTGTCATTTGAATGAATAAATTTTATTTACTTTGAAAATAAATTATTTTGTCGTCTATAAACCTATAGCAAAACAATTGAGACTCATTTAAATATCATTTCTATAATTTCTGTTCAACTTTACTCCCTGAGTGCTTTCATTTGATACAGTACTATATGAGACTTGAATTTACGACTTTTTGAAAATAAATAAAATCACGTTTATCGCATTTACAATATGACATCATTTTATGATTTAATTATCTAATACATGAATTTGTCATAGATAAACCACTAACATTTATTCCCTAAAAATCCACTAAACTGATCCTTAGAAAAGTTTGAGAATACGCCATTTTGTTTCAAAATGACAGATGATGATAATCTATATCATTGTGAACTTATCTTAGTGATATATTTGTTTGTCAAATATCAAGTTCCTAATCCTTACACTATGTATAGAAGTCTAAATCCAGTAAATATTATTAATCACATTTTACTTAAATAAAAGATAAAATACTGAACAATATTTGTAACAAACAATTTAACAATCAATTATTTTCTAAATATAATTTTGAACAATTATAAATACAGAACGCCACTGAGTTTATATTTTAAGTACTTCTGTGACAAAAAAAAGGTAAAAATAAAATTGAGTAAAAAAATGGTTTATAATTTCGTTGAAAAATGTTACAGTTTCATCACTGAGTTTTCCTCAAATTGTACATTTTTTGTATAGATAAATTGTTAGATAAATAAGAGATAGATAGCGCGTAAATGTATCATAAACGAAACATTTTAAATGGTAGAAGAAAAACTACGCTTGCTTTATAGTAGCTATAAAAATAACTAATTTCAATGTGTTCAATATCTCCAATAACAAATAATATTGCCATAAACTAACTTTGATGGTATAAATTCCAGTTAAAGTTTGAATCAAACCGTAGAAGACTTAAAAAAAAACATTTTGGGCCATTTCAAAAATATTAACAAGTATAATTGTCAATTTATGAATTCAGTAGAATTGAAAGTGAAAATTTGTACTTATAAGAATAGAATAGAATGGAAATTCTGCTATTGCGTTGTTATGACAATTGATTGTTTACTTATGAAGATTTGTAAAAAGTTACCTATAATATTAAGATTTGGTCATTATGTGTGCCATTTTAGCTTATAGCACAAGGGACCAACGTAGCCCTTTATGCATATTCAATTCGTTGTTATTTAGCTGACATATCCGTTGCCAGATTGCATTTAAACAAATGTTGTATGTAAATATAAATTAACATAATATTTATTTCAAATTGTACATTGTTTTCAAATATCTTTGTTGGCAAAATGATGTATGTTTATATGATAATCGATTTATTTTTGTTTAAAATAAATTCATTTTTCGCTAAATTCCTCTTTTATTCTAGGATTCCACAAATTGTCATGCGGTTAGGAAGGCCTGTGAAGCAAAGGATACCAGGTTCGAATCCTAGAGCCTTCCATTCTATTTCTACCAAATTCCTCAGTAAATATAGCCGATCAATTAGGTGTTAGGATATTGTGGAACCATGTGATATAAGGTTCAAATCCTTTTACCCACCTCATTGCATCATCCATGGAGTCATTTTAACATCTATTTGAGAACTGTTAATATGTAATCTACTGATATTTGCTACTTCAGATCTATCGCACTCAGAATTAGGTAAGTAATTATAATCTATATATTTATTTTATTGCCATTGTCGACAACAATAAAAAAAATCTTTGGGAGAGGTTTTATATATGATTATTTAACGGCTGGTGAAATTCCACTTTATGCAGCACTTACCGAAATCGGCCACAGCATTATGGACTTTAAAGTGAACATTTAAAATCATTCATTATGCTTGTTTCAAATTTTCTAGACGAAATTAAAATCGAAAAATCGTCAAAAACTATTCTATTTTTACTAGAAAACAAAAATTCTGGAACATTTATTCAGTCAAGCTACGTTTCGACATCTTAACATAGTCTCTGTTTAAGGCTTTGTTTTTGGTTTTTTGTTTCTGTTTATGTCTGAAAAATTCCAGCCGTTTCTAGCTCTTAACATAAACATAACTTTAATTCATTATTCTAGTAAAGGTTTGTTCACTTAAATTAGAAAATAATTGTATAAAACTATTTGAAATACTTTAAAAATATAAAATTATTAATAAGGAATAGTAATTACTATTAAAATGAAGCACTAGTTTAATTAAATTATACAATTTCAAAACAATTTACAAAAATTGAGACATTTTTCTAGTGAACAAACAAAAATATTTCAAATATAGTAAATTAAATTTCAAAATAGATTTTTATATTATTAAAATATGATTAAATTGCAATTATACTTATAAAATCAAAGAAAGGAAATAAATTTTAAAATGACAGCGACCAAATAATTTCTTTTTAACATGTTAGTTTTGTTGTTGCTATTAATATAGTAATTTTTATTTTTTTCACAGTTGAAATTGTTACTATTTTTATTCTATTGTCTATATTTATCTTATTTTCAAATTTGCAAATTTCAAATGAGAAGACGAAACAGGAATTGACAGATTTTTGAATCGTTCCGTCACATCTCGTTGCCTCGCTAAATATGTCATCTACACTTCTACAGAGATCTGTAATAATTGCAGAGCTGCTGCACTTAGAGTTGTGTATAAGGCGTGATAATAATTACACAGTACCAATCGAAGTACTAATTACGTTAGAAAAATTAGAGCAATTCAGAGTAAATGCAAGAACCGTGTAGGTTTCAATTAAACACAGAGAACAGCTACGCACTTTGAGTAAACAGAACAGTGAAATTAACGTTAATTTAGAATACTAACACTAATATTCTTTCTGGCATAAATCATAGCAATTATGCCATTAACACTCTGCTAATTTACTAATTGTATCTCGTAAATCTTACAATACTCTCTTATACGAGCCCTGTCACACGTCAGTTGAACCGAATCTTATTTTTCCGTTAAAATTTTTAATAATATGAAATGCACAGATGTCTCACATTTACTAAATTCTATAATTAATTTTCAACATCTTAAACTAAATTTAACATTGAATATTCCTTGGATACAAACTGTATAACAGTATTACTATACTCTGTTTTTTAACCAGGAGGAGTAATTTAAATTTTAACCGCTAAAACTGACGCTTCTGATTGGCTAGTGCTTTGTCCAGTTTACACTGTACATAGATTTTACATTGATTTATTAGAGCTGTCATAAGTTTTGAGGTTATCAGTTTTCTTGTTGGTTTTTTGCATTTCTGTGACATTAACATAAATCAGTTCTTTTAAGAACTAATAATAATATACGGATTGACAAATTAGAGTTTATAATATCATTTGTATTTTAAAATAAATTCCATAAGACTTAATCAGTGCAGATGTGTACGAAATTTTTGTATTTCGCGCCAACAAAAATCTAGTAACTTTCTTTGGTAACTTTCTATAGTATAAATCTGACATGTGCATTTACTCCTCCTGGTTAAAAAAGTATAAAAAGAGTATAACATCTTTGGGGGCCGTGATTTGACAACTGGTAACCGCACTTCACGCGCAAAAATATATCACTTACCGAGATCTGCTTCGGCAGAGTGCCACACCCAGTAATGGGTAGAAGGCGTGATGATATATTTATTTTATTTATTTATTTATTTTTTTACAAAAAAACTAATTCAACACACAAATATATGATCATGATTATTATCTTATCGGTAGTTTGACCTATGAAATAAAAGTTAATTATTATTTAAAACAAACTTTATTATTAAACAGTTTTGAATAAAACGAAAATTTTTTTAGTTAATACAGAAATGTTTACTTCATCTTTCAATGGCTGTCATTCCAAGATGTGTGTATCATTTTACTTCTAATTTTATCTGTGTATTAACCAGAGCTGGGCCGTAGCTAGCTACTTTTGAAGCTTAGCTGCGTTTACCTTAGCTATAGTTGTAGCTTAGCTGAATATGAAAAAAAATATAGCTGTAGCTTGTAGCGAGCTATATTTTAGCTTAAAAATATTGGTATAACAACAGAAGCTACTTTTAAAGCTACTTTTTGTAGCTTAAAGCTACTTTTTGTAGCTTACAGCTACCACTGTTCACTAATAAATACCTATTAATTTTTGTTTTGTATTTAAATTGTATCTTCTTTATTGTTTTCTGCAACTGTAGGATAACAAGTTATTATATAGTGTAAAATCTATTAACATATTTTATTTTTCACTTGTTCCTATTTTTGTATTAAATATTAGATGAACTAAACATTGACTGTTTAGGAGTCTTCTGTTAATGTGACTGTTAATTTATTTCGATATAAATAAGAATTATAGCATAACAAATTAACAATACATTTGTCCATTTGCGATTTTTTATATTTATTAACAGTCATTGTAACAAAAGACTGATCTACTGATCATATGACAATGGCAAATTTAATAAATCACAATAATTAGAAAAAGTAGCTTTAAAATTTAACAGCTACTTTACTGAAAGCTTTTAGCTGTAGCTTAGCTATATTTTACAAAATGTAGCTTATAGCTGTAGCTCAGCTACTTTTTTAAAGGAATAGCTGTAGCTGTAGCTTAGCTACTTTTTTTAAGTAGCTTGCCCAGCTCTGGTGTTAACAATATATTAGTATATGTCTCATTAAAATTTCATTTAATTCTCTTCCATATTACACGAGAAATAAAACTGCAAAATATAAAATCAGAAGAAAAAATAAGATTCGAGTGAACTGATGTGAGACAGGGCTCGTAGTTTCATATGACTTGTTTGTGAAATAAAAAGACAATAACTGAGTAAAACAATGCGTATAGAATTTATAATTGTTGTTATCAAGTCAAAATTTCTTCCTGCTGTGATTAATTTAAACGAAACACGTATCACGACCGTTAGTAACGTTGCAACAACGGTTACTGTTATTTATACTTAGTGAATTCAACTTTTTACAAATTTTTATCGTACCTCGTACGTTTTACGAATATAACGTGCAATTATTGCACTATTAATTTTACATTAATACTTAGATTTATCAAAGGAATTACTATTAATAAATAAACTGTTAGTAAAGTATTACAGTTATTTTAGAATGTTATGTTTGTACTTTAAATATAATAAAACTTTACAATATAACTAAATTAAAATAAAAACTAGGCCAGTAGTCAAATGTTGCCGCTATTATATTCAAATTGTGTCTTGTGAAACTGGATCATCTCTCCGGAAATTAAATATAAAACATTTTTTTTGTCTGCGTGTATTTTTCATTTCGTTTTTATTTTATCACATTCTATTATTGTTATTTTATTTAACATCTTAAATTTCTTTCTTAATGTAAATACAATAATTTATTTGTATGTTAATCTTTCTTTGTATTATTCTTTGAAAGAAATGCTAATGAACAGCTGAAGATTTAAATGCATGTGGAGTCGATAAATCAAACATTTATGTGAATTCTACAAAGCATGAAAGATAGTTGTCATATGTTCTTGTGTTGTTAATATTAATGAGATAAATCATAAATCTTGCTTCAACAAATGATTTTAGTTTTATCTTTAATTTAAATTCGTTTCGTAGTATAATTATTTAAATAGCAATGTTTATTTATTTGTTATTTTGTACAACCGGAAATTAATCCTAATTACAGTAGCTGCAACCTAGAACAAATGGAAAATGAACCACTTGCGGCATGGGCGTCCGCAGGGGGCAAGGAGAGTTTTAACAAGGGTGGTGACCACGACTCTCGAACATAGGACTTTAACATGTGAAATTATAATTTTGTAATTTCCTGCTTCCCTAAATATTTTAAGCAAAAAACATTGTAATAAAAGTTTTAGGGCATAAAATTCTGCATCTGAACCAATAAACAAAACTCATTTTACATACTTTGTAACGACACAAATTAACTTTGAAAATGACGAAAATTGCCTCAAAACTATCGATAGGCATGAAATTGAAACAAAATTAAACAAATGTTTGACGTTTTATCTGTCAAAATAAATGAAATAATATATAAAGAATTTATTATGACAGTTTTGACAGATTTAAAGTCAAACATTTGTTTAATTTTGTTTCAATTTCATAGATATCGATAGTTTTGAGACAATTTTAGTCATTTTCATTTCAATTTGTGCATTTACAAAGCATGCAAAATTAATTTCGTATTTTATACCTTAAAACTTTTATTTGAGGCTTTTTTCTTTTAAATAATTAGGAAGCAGGAAGTTAAAACAATATGATATTACATGTTAAAGTCCTATGTTCAAGAGTCGCGGCCACCACACTGTATATATAGATTAAATAAAAATTAAATTATAAATCTGAAGATAATATATTCAAGCTGAAACTGAATTTTCAGCAGTATTCTTATGGCCAGCTAGTGACATTTTCCCTATCGTAACGATTGAGTAAGCTAAGTTTATTAAGTACACTATACACAAACACAAAATATTAGAAAATAAAAACTGTAAAACTGCTAAATCGGAATTTATTGAAGAAATGGTATCAATTTATGTCCTTCCTCTTCAATTCAAACCCAGACTACAAAGACTAGTAATTTATTTGACAAATTTAAATACTTTTTTATCTATTTGTTATGTGTATTTGTATTTTGTTACATAAAAAAATATTTTTGAAATTTATGTATATCTGAGAGTTTTTTGCGACTCGCTCCCCCTTGGAAAAATGTCTGTGGACGCCCATGACTTGCGGCAATTTGGGTTAAAAGTCTTGCTAAGGAATCAAGCATGCCTCCATACAGTCACAACTATTCGTAATTGCAATAATTAAAATACCAGTTTTTATTTGAGATGCCAATATTTTTGTAACCATTTTTCTTTTTCAGAATAAATATGTACAATAATACGAATGTACAGCCCGATTTTGAAGTACTTATTATTATTTTAGTCTGATATTAAATTTAATCCAAATACCATTTCGAAAATTAAACAAGAACACGAATTTGAGATACTTTTAACTCTTTTCATAAAGTAGCAGAAGTTTGAGGTGGACCAATGAAGAATTATTCCGAATTCATTGAATTTGAAGTCGTTTGTACGATCATTGGCGTCGCAATGAAAAACTACATGTTTATCAACACTAGTGTCGTTGATTTTCACCGAAGTTTGTATTTCTGAACGTTCGAACATTCGAATGTTTTGAACTTCGTCAGAAAAACTTCGAAGCTTCGAACTTCCGAATTTTTTGAAGCTTCGAATTTACGAATTTTCGAATTTTTCGAAGCTTCGAATTCTCGAATTTTTTGCCACTGAATTAACGCCATCTGTCATCTCCAAATGCGCTCATGCTTAATTCGCGAAAAGTCGGCCACGAATTAAATAATAAACTCGGCGAAGTATCCTGCAAAAACTCTGCAAGGTTAGGCGTCTTAATTAGGCCATCTATTCTCTTACCGCCCATCTAAATGCTATGGACTTTTAGCAAAACGTTTTAAAATGATAATAAAAAGGATTCAAAATCGTCTTAATTAAAACGTTTTTGACAGTGTAACGAAATTTTAAGTCTAAATTGAATTAACTTGGCAAATAATAATAATTAATAATAATAACTTACGAATTAATACAAAACTCTGCACATGAGTTTATTCGGAAAATAATTTATATCAACATGCCGTGTTCACGTTAGGATCCAGATTTACAATTCGAATAATTAGAAAATTAGGTTAGGATACAGATTCACAGATTCGTAATATTCAAAAATTCGAAAGTTCGAATCTAAATTCGAAGGTTCAATAAATCCGAACAATCGAAATATCGAATATTCCTAAAATCAACAACCCTAATCAACACTGATTTTTGAAAAAAATATACCTGTCAATAAGTAATTAGGCTAACAAGTGAATAAAATAGATGAGTACAAAATAATTCAAAGTAATTTTTATTGTTAAAATTGTCTGTAAAACATGAAGTAGAAATAACAACACTGAACACTAAAGTAAATTAATTAAATTGTGCTCCAATGTTAAAAAAAAGTTTCACGACAGTTTTGATAATCAACATTTTTTTTTGAGAACAATGATATTTATCTTTTTACAAAATTATGAATCATGACATTGGTCTGTTTTATAAAACTCTAGTTCTTATAGAGAGCAAGTAACACAAAAACTATTGCCAGATTTATTATTTATGTGGGCAGTTCAACCGTATTATTTTTGTCTAAAAGAGTTTCAGGTAGACGTCTTAAAATGCCGAAATTTTAATAGTTTTAACAAAAAATACAAAACCGCAAATTTCAGCAAAAAACTATTTCATTTAATTTGAAATATTATTTACCCTTGGAAAAATGAATTAAAAATTGTAAAATGGGTAAGATAGTTCTTTTTTTGCAAAGAATATCATCATCCTTTTCGGGTCTTGAAGAAGTAGGTACCAAATCCCTAAGATTCTTATTGATAAAGACAAGATGCAAGGAATTGAAAGGATGTTTGGTGTAGTGACTGATATGTAGTGATGGTGATGCGTGTAAGTAATGGCTGGTGGTTATCGCGTAACGCCGGTGGCGACGTGACGTACAGCGAGCAGTGACCCGCTGCTGCTGGCACCAAACTGCCCGAGCCTCGGTTCTCAGCAGCGCCAGCGCTGTCCGAACACATCGTGTCCCGATTGTGCATTTGCAACGTCTTCATATATAAGAGTATGTTTACTTCTTTAGTCCTTTGTCGATTCAAGTGGATTTAAATATTCAAAAAGGGATTAGGACACAGATTTGAAATAGACGTATGTATTTTGAATACCGTAAAACAATCATAACAGCATAATATTATTTTATTTTTATATTTTTCGATTAACTTTTGTCATATGGATGACTTTCAAGTACAGTGACAATGATAATTTTAAAGTTAATTTTTCTGTCATAAAATTAACTTTAAAACTTTCGATGAACGTTAATCATGATTAAATAATAATGGAAACCAAAGTATCTATTATTATTTAATCATGATTAACATTAATAGATGATTGAAAAACTGGCCCTTAGAGTTTTGTCTTCTTATTATTACGGTAGACTCTTGGCTGTAGATATTTGGCAATACCCTGAAGATAACTTTTCTTTGTGGACATAGTTTTTCTTTTTTTACAAAATGTAACGATTTATTTTTTTTGGTATTCTTAACTAATAAACTTATTAAAGATTAATTGAACAACGTCAAAATCTGTCAAGTAAATAAATATCATATCGGGATCACTTAAATTGCACATATTAATTATTATTTACTAACATGACAACATTTATTATTATTTGACTGTTATGTAATTTAATATTTATTTATTAGTAGTAGCTCAGTTGTATAGTATCCACCTGTGGATTTGACAACCCAAGTTCAAGTCGCATTACAGCCGGCAAACTTTACTCCACATTAAAATTATCAGTAATAATATAACAAGAGACTGAGAATAAATTTAAAATAATTTGACAGATCTGGCAACAAGTTTGAGAAAGATACTGGAGAATTATTTTCTAATTTATTGAACTCTATATTTAATTAGATTATTTTTTGACTTAGCTTTGAGGTCGATTCATCCAACTTAAAAAAAATTGAACTGATCAATATCGATTGATTACTTATTAATGTATTCTTGGAAGTTATTTCCAAAATTTATTGGTGTATTTCTGTATATGAAATGGAACTAAATCGATTATTTTCGCACAGTTTACTTGACGCGTTGACAGTTTTAAATAATTATTTGACAACTACATATCATTTGTCAACAAAAACAAAAGCTACAGAGATTATTCCCGGGAATAATCAGAAGAGCTTTATTCTCAGTATAATAATGACAGGATTGGTTAAGACGTAGACACGTGACATACAATGAAGCATTTTATTGGTTTTGAGAAACGTCAAAAATAATACGGCAAAAGTGCAGTATCACTGACCAATTTTATGAAATGTAATTTTAGGTTGGTGAAATATTATGAATAATAAATCTCCCTAAAAATTAATAAATAAACCAGTGCTTCTAAACTGTTATTTGAAAAATATTTTCTAACTTCAAACCTCAAACATGATGTAACCTACTATTATCAGGAAATAAAAAAATAATTCTTTGAAACCAAACCAAACCTTATCTCAGTCTTTGACATTTTGATACATTTATGATATTTATACGTCTTTGCGATCAGCTTCAAATCTCTGAAAAAGTTTTAGGATCACTAATAATTAAATGTCAATATAGTGGTTGGAGAAATTTTAAAAATTGGTCGGTAATACTGCACTTTAGCCAATAATCCTTGTAACTTCTCTATCACTAACATATTTTGGGGCCATGATTTGACAGCTGATAACCGCGAAATATATCACCTACCGAGATATGCTACGGGAGTGTGTCACACCCAATACTGGATAAAGGACGTGATGATATATTATTTATATTTTTTATTACTTATTTCATTACTTTTTGTTGTGTAATAAAAGCTCTAGTTGTTGATTCTTAAGACATGTTTCGAGATAAATTGAATTGCTGAATTATTAAGACAATATAAGTGAAGGTTTTTTTACTTTTTGGTACTTGTGTACCATGTGCTTTAAGCTGTAGTATCATAGCCAGATCTTCATCAATGTAGCGAACAGTTTAAGGATGTAGCAACCCTAACCAGGTTATAAAAGGAGTACAAAACAAATGCCAATAAGATGAAATTTGATTAAGTTAATCTATGGACCATTTGAGATAAATGATCGAAGGAAGTTTGTCCTGAGCATTAATGTTCATTTTGATTATTCTTTTTAGGTTCAGTTAACGAGCTTCTTAAGATTAACATTTATAATATCTGAAGTCTGAAGACTCTAAGATAAATCGTCTATTAAGCAGACAACAGGTAAGATAATATGTATAATGTATACTATTTTATAATAAACACTAAAACACAGGATATTGGATGTATCAAGTGATGTGAGAATGCAAGTTTATTTTATCTTATTTTCTACTCTTAGTTTCGTACTTCATAGGTACTTCCAAAGAAAATCGAAAGTTAACAGAAACTACAAAATATTGACTACCTAATTCAAATTCTCTATAAAACATTTCTATTAGATTTTTCAAGACTATTTAAGCGAATAAAAAAATATGAGTAACTACTAACTAACAGCTCGATTCATAAATTTTTTTGAACTAATCCTGAATTTTGGATTAGCAAACATTATTTTAACCCGATATTAAAAAGTTAATCTGAAACCAAAATGGAAGCAGAATTATATTACGGTTAATTTATACTTTTTTATAGAATATGGACTACACCAATATTCATGTATAGCTAAAACTTGTTTTGTGAAACGCGCTAAACGCTGGATTTATAATGAAGTAACACAGTTCCAATGAAGTAAGTGGTAACGCAAACGAATTAGATGATTTATATGAAACACACAAATTATTGTCATCAAACAATCAGATGATATGATAGAATTTTGGCATATTTCGTTCAACACATCTCTTGTTTGAACTTCGGCACTAATCTGTCATTGGATAATTAAAATCTTACGACGATTTATCATACAGAGATTTATAAATTTATTAAGCTTAATCAAGTACACGTTCATATCTACATACATACATACATATCTTCACGCTATATCCCAACAAATGGGGTAGCTCGAACCCTAAAATCACTCATAAAATATTCACTCATTACATTCATCAAATAATCAGCCCTCGTCAAACATTATCATCAAAACACACCACCCTCACTTTAACCACATTCATAACTCCATATAAACTCATTTATTTATTACACTCGAAATCATTTATCACACAACAAACCTTCAATCATATCTATCCAATCATTCCTATACACTTATCATTCATCTTCTTTCTTCAACGTACATAATATATGCATAGAACATCTCAAATTACTCACGCTTACTCCTAACAACTAATCCAATAACGAATCTAACAACGAATCTACAAAGATTAGAAAAGATAAAAGCGATAGCCTGCACTTGTATATGAAAGAAAAATCCATCCATTGCAGTAACTGAAAATTAAACAAAAAGATAAGAAAGGAAGAGAGTGTCGCCCTGCGCTTGTTTTTGAAAGTGAATTCCACACAATTGCAGTTAAACACTCAATGTAAGATTAGAAAACGAATAAAAAAGATAAGCAACGAAGGGAGTGTTGTCCCTGCTCTTTTTTTTTAAAGTGAATTTTACACAATAGGATGCGGGCACTCACGTGACAATGTGACGTTTTGTGACGTAAAAACAGCTGTTTGGGCTGCGATCACTGCGCCACCTACAAAATGAACTATTTTTTTGTGACGAGATTTGAAAAGAACGGTTCTTTTTAAATCTCGTCCCAAAAAAATAGCTGTTTTTACGTCACAAAACATCATATTGTCACGTGAGTGCCCGCATCCTATTGCAGGTAAACACTCTAATGAAATTACTAAGCAACAAAACTCAAAAAAAAATCCTACACTTTTCTTAAATCATCAGATTCATTCCGCAATTAATCTTCGCCAAAGTTCCTATCCTGACATACCACTTTAGCTTCATCCACATTCATAATTCCTTTCACACAAGCACGTTTATTCCTCACACTCGAAAACTCGTTCACGCAACAATTCTTCTATCATATTCATCCATTTCTTTTGCTATTTGGATCAGATCTAACTTACATTTACTGAACCAGATCACTTATTTATTTCGCTGGATTACTTCGACGACTTTATTTCCAGTACTAGAATTACTGATTCGAATTTAGTTCATTTAGTCATGTTGTCTAATTCATCTGAACTGATTTAAGTAAACCAAATGGCAAATGGAATACAGCAGAATATTAGTTGTTCATCTCCCAGGTTACGCAAAAATGTTGACTTCTGATTGGTCACAGATAAAATATTTTTTACCTTGCTACATACTTTTTTTTATTATAAATCATTACTAGTTGTACCACATACTCAACTTTTTATGTTATCTATACCATTCGTGTTATATCTTAAGTAACTTCATTATAAATCCAGCTAAGTGGAAAAAATCTTACTTATTTGGAGACTTGTACAAATTATGCAAATTTGTTATATTCACGAAATTCTTCATATTATGCATAGAATATTTAAAGATGCTTTCCTTTTCAAATAAAAAATATTATAAATCCAGATGCAGCCGATAATAGACTTTGACAATTTGAAGAAGAAAAGATTGAAGAAGAACAATCTTCTTCAGGTAATTAAACTATTAAAACTTCCTCATGTTACATACGAAGTTCTACAGTGAAATGTAATTTGTCTGTTAGGTTCTTCGTTTGCGTGCACTCCCGTTGGCCTCATGTTCCGACAACCGCTGTCAAACGACGTCCTGGGCAGAACATAGCTGCTGCGTCCGACTCCACTCCATCATACGGCACATCGCAGGCAGCTCTGCCTCTACTACCTCTACTCAGTCGTTCTTCAGTTGTTTAGTTGTCTGCCGGCGTAGCTACAGCAAGCACACTACACTACAGTACGCGCGAGTGCATGTCACAGAACGTGTCGATCGTCTATTGTCTCCCGATAACAATACTCACACATCAACGTCGGCCGTGATCGCGGGTGAAATCATGATTCAATTGTTGCTGTTGTTGTTGACGGTCGTGAGTGGTGTGTTACTTACACCGGATGTTGTTGGTAAGTGTTTTGTTTGATGCTATTTTGTTTTTTTGATGTTGTTATAATGCCCTTACCGTGTAATGTCGTGAACAGTTAGAGGTGACAGATGACAGGTAACAGACCTTATTTCACTTATCGCAACAAATTTTTCCTAAAACATTGATTTTCAAATAGAATATGTACATAAACTAAAATAATTATTTTAATTATTATAAATAAATTTGTATTTAATTTCATTTATTGTGAATCACTAATGATTAAAATTTATTACAAAGCTACGTGATTATTGAGTGCATTTCTATTATTTAGTTCTCAAGAACTATAAAAGATACGAATCCAGCTAAATTATGAAAAGTATGGTTTTTAAGAAAGATTTTTAATGAATGTTTAGGTGATAAGATATATATACAATTTAAATGAGCAATTTCCTTTAAATAATTAATTTCAAAATAATGACATTTAAACAAAAAAGTTTTAAATGAAAAAAGCAGTTTATTTTAAATTTAATTTCGGGAGAAATATTCGGCCAACACCGGGATTTGCTAGAGAGTAAAAATTAGTATGATTATACCAGGATTTGAATTAAATGAACAATGTAACTTAGTGGCAGAGCATGTGACAAGAGTTCAAAAGTCTCAGGTTCAAATACTGATTTCACCAATTCATTTTATTTTTATATTTTTTGATAAAACGTCATAACAAAATCTATTAGTGAGTTTGGATTAAAAATTCTCTATATTAATGAAAATATGATATTTGTTTTAATTTAAAAATTGATTTGTGGCCTCATCTGCACTAGTTAATGGCATTCAAATAGTTGATTTTAATAATCCTTCTATTTAAATTCTTTTTATATTTGTTAAAAATTTAAGTAAATATTACACCTTAGAATTGTTTAATATTTATATTTAGTGATGTAAAGAAAATTTTATTTGTTTAATTGCACCATAACTACTTGATTTATAATAGTGTTCAGTGACCATAAAATAGCACTTTATTGGACGAGTGCGATAAAATAGCAAAATTGGATTCCTATCAATGTCAAAAAATTTAATTCAAAATAATTATTGCACATAAATAATTCCTTTGCATTTAATGCAATTTCTTTTATTTCCTTCAGAATTGAAACATTGTGAACAAATTTTACCACTTTTTTGACAAATTTAACAATTTAATAATTGTAAATAACACTGTTAAACAAAAGCAACGATGCATACTTTGAGATACAACTAAGTTTTTCACATATTTTTAGAAAATAAATCGTTTTCAAGGCAGTCGAACATAAAGCTTTGTATACAACTCGTACATAATCGAACTTAATAAGACTCGACTTACGAGTATTTAGCCTCGTTCGTTGCGCTTGCTGAGCCATAAACTATAGCTCGTCCATAAACTACAGCTCGTCCAATAAAGTCCTACATTATGTACTTATTACATAAATAGCTATTAACATTTCTAAATATTTTGACAATTGAATGACACTAGTGTTTCACAATCAATATAATCACAAGCACTAACATCTCTAGCTAATCCTGAATTTTGCCATAAATTTAGATTATTTATAACAAATGTATTTTAGATTCTCGCATTTATACTTATTCCAGTGTTGAATTATGAAAATTTTAACAGTGGGCTCGCTTTTATTTTTTCGATATAAATGAGGGTTTAATAATAAAACCTATACAAAAATGTTATAATATAATTTATTACAAACATATTAATAAATAAACAGCATTATATTAATAAAGAAATATAATATAAAGATAAACATACAAGTAATACATCACAATAATGATTTAAAGCAGAATATCACAAAAATGGTTTAAAAAATTATATGGCTAGTTGCACTAACATAACTTAAATTTTAAACTTGGTTTAAATAAATAAAAAGGAATCCAATCTTAATTATTGCCTATGGCATGTAATTTCGAATAGATAAAATGACTATTATTCTCAAAAACAAAAACAAAACAAAAACTTCCACACCGGAATTTTTTCTTCTTTGGTGTTACTAATGAATATTTATAAATATTAGGTTATTTATGGGGTGGCTAGCACAGTGGTATGAAGTCGGCCTGTGGATCCTGAGAACCCTGGTTCGATTCCCACAGGCGACATATAATTTTCATAATTTCAAAAACTACCCTTGTGGCTCCTCCACCACTAACATCTTTAGAGGCCGTGATTTAACGACTGGTAACCGCACTTCACGCGCAAAATATATCACTTACCGAGATCTGCTTCGGCAGAGTGCCACACCCAGTAATGGGTAGAAGGCGTGATGATATATTTATTTATTTATATTTATTATAAAAGTAGAATATTTTTTTTAGGGTGAAATAAATATGTAAATCTAATTTTAACAATGGGCTCGCAAATTCTAAGAAAATCATCACGCCTTCTACCCATCACTGGGTGTGGCACTCTGCCGTAGCAAACCTCGGTAAGTTATATATTTTAGGTGTGAAGTGCGGTTACCAGCCGTTAAATCACAGCCCCTAAAGATGTTAGTGGGGAGCCACAGCAGTAGTTTTAATGTGGTGAAAATTATCGGCTGTGGAAATCGAACCCGGGTTCTCAAATCTACAGTCCGACTCGATACCGCCGAGCCACCTATCCTACTACTGACATTGCTAAGAGAGAATGCCAATGGGGTAAGGGAGAGTAATTCACTTATTAATCACGTCACTGTGAAATTTGTGTGTTTTTATTCCACTGGTCTATTACAGTTAGTACTGGTCGGCAAGGCGGTTCATGTATTGCGTACTCAGACAAAACATTACTAGACGGAGAACAACAGCGTTTGTTGTGAAGTAGAATGGGTTAGAAAACTTGGTGATAAGGCCCCGGTGCGCGGCAAAGAGCTAGTACAAGTTGGTGTTATGCAGGTTGCATTTTTGTTGATGACAGTTATCAAACGCGAGCATTTTATTTATTTAAATACAAAAGTGCGTATACAAAACACTTAATATGTCAAAAATTAACCTTTACTTTGATGTATGAAAAGTAAGTAATTGAATATAAAAATAATTACACAAATGTTTGCAACTTGCATAACATCAAAGTGTACTCGCTCCTTGCCGCGCACCCGCCTCACCCACAAGTTACTCCAACTCTTTCTCCTTCACAACACTGCATTGACTTGAATACGGCAGACTTTGTCTAAGGTATGTTTTGTCTGAGATTACGTATAACACTAATAGTAAAATATTTCTAATCGCAGTGGCACTTTATGCAGATCCTACAATCTTTTCACATTTTTGAGCTAGGCATACTCTCATGTCGATAACAGTATCTACTATTTATTATAATATGTTTTATGTTAAAATAATTACAAGTAAAGTAATGTGGAGTGCAGCATGCAATAATTAATTCGACACAGAGAACTTGCGTTGATTTACAGTAACAAAAACATAATTTCAGAAATTGCGATAAGATGGTTCTTCTTTGAAGACGACAGTTGCAAGAACAGTTGAAAGTTACAAGTGTATAATCTTGAAAGAAATTATAAAACGACGCAACAATTAAATTGCACTCTGTTTGCGTATACGAGTATTTAACTGTATCATCCAACTAGTGCTGAATTTTTTCTATCACTAATGAAGAATGATTTATGTCTTTTAATTTGCTGATATAAATTCAACTATTATTATGTCGAATATGGCCCCACGACTTTAAACAACCAATATCGTTTCATTATTTGACATCGTTGTCATGAAAATGAGTGAATTCATAAGTGATAATTGCACTTCTTTTCTTGACATTTTTTGACATTTCTCGAAACCAATGAAATGCTTCATTGTATGTCACGTGTCTGCGTTTTAATCAATCCTGTCATTATTATACTGAGAATAAAGCTCTTGTGATTATTCCCGGGAATAATCTGTGTAGGTGTTTTTTTGTTTGTGACAAATGATAGGTAGTTGTCAAATAATTATTTAAAACTGTCAACGCGTCAAGAAAATGTGTGAAAAATATCGATTTAGTTGTATTTTAGATACAGAAATACATCAACAAATTTTGGAAACAATTTCCAAGAATCAAGTCGTTCGGTCGACACGACGACGGCAAGAGTCAAAATAGCAAGAGTCAAAACTGACCGAACTACTTATTAACAGTTAACATTAGACCTAACCTGAATCGTCAAACCGAAAGTATTACTTGCGTTCGGTTTTCAAGTGTGTTCCCCGTATTTTCAAGTCGTTTTGATACACACATAACATATTAGCCAGGTCACGATGCGAATCCGGTTGTTTTTATACGTTTTTTCAATGATTTTCGTGGGCGCGGAACCGTTTTTGTCAAATTCGCTTGTCTTCAGATTTTGTCCATCACAAAAAGTCGCCGCGGAGGGCAGCACCTGACGGGTCTTTTAATTGTCACCAGTGAGTTTAGCGTAACTACTGCTTAAATTTTATTTTCGTTGCACAGATTAATTTTAGGTCATCGTTAGTTAATACTAGGATATTAGAACTAATTATTTTATGACTAAAAAAAATTCATGTTAATTCTAGTGACATTTAGTAGAATATAGTGATTTTCACTGTCAGTCGCGAATTTTACTTGTAGGTTATTTACATAATAGCTGTCAGAATCATAAGTTTCATCATATTTTCTTGTTATGTTATTTAAGTTATAAATTAGAAATATTTTGATAGGTAAGTCAAAAATAACTATAATGTAAAATATATGTTTGATTAATTTAGATATTTTTATAGATGGCTAAAAAAAGATCAAGCCAACCAAATTATACCAATGATGAAAAAATGACATTTTAAACATTATTGAATCATACAAATCCATAATTTTAAATAAAAAAACTGATCATACCACATGGAAATTTATAAAGAGACAGTGTGGGAAAATATTGAGAAAAATTTCAATGCAATATATAATAACCTACTGGTTAATATAACAATTTTTAATTAATACCACACAATTTTAAAATATCGATTTGTTTTAAGGTGTATATCGACCTGCAGATCAACTAAAAACTTTTTTTAATAATATTTAAAAAAAAAACTAAAAAGAATGCTGTAGATAAGAAAAAACAGGATCTGGTTCTCTAGAAAGCACAGTGGAAGTTTTGGACCCAGCATTTGATTTAACATTATCCTTGTTGAATGAAAAAATCGGTTATGGATTGCAAAATCAATTTGATTCTGACAATGCTGCGAATTATATGGACCAACATATAAATAATGAAGAACCACATAATAATACTTTGACTGGAAATATGATGCAAGAAACAAGTAGCAACATTCTGCAACAGGAATTACTAAAGATGCTTGGAAAATATTAAAGAATGGACACAAGCAACTAAACCTACCTAACAATATTGAATTTGATACATGTTATTTTAAAAATTACTTAATATACTGTCATTAAAAATTGTGAAATCGTGTATTGAGCCTGGCCAACGTGCTACTGAATTAATTATTTCGTAATTAACGTTGCCTAGTGTCTGCACGTTAATAGAAAAATAGCCTTTCCTATTACGGTATATTTCAGAATCATTTTTACCAGGTGAAAATAAAATAATCGTTACTTACATATATATTAATGGGGTACGTGGCTCAGTGGTATCGAATTGGTCTGTGGATTTTTTATGTAATAAACCTATTACACCTACAACTCTGGAAAATGAAGCAATGGCATAGAAATAATTTTGAGTGTCTTTTATTTGATCGGGAGTTGATGGAAATAGTATGTATTCCGGCGTTAACTCAGCAACAGCTTCTGCAACTCTACGGATGATACTTGATACTGTTGTCTAACAAATTGAAATTTAAAATTTTTTACTTCAACCTTATGGTTGTAAAATATTATATTATCATGTAAATTTAAACTTATAACAAGGCTTGATAATGACACTAATCAGTGTCGAAACGTCGTCGTTTAAATAAAGATTTACTCGTATATTGAAAAGCCTAGTAATCCACTATTACAATAAATCATTATCCTTTCAGCTTATTAAAAAAATCTATCATTGTCACTGTACTTCAAAGTCATTCATATGACAAAAATTCAAATTTAATTTTAATTTTAATAATAAATCTTAGATAGAAGCAAATGATTTTACAATTGCCAAAAAAAGTTGAGTGAGAAATTCCAAAAATGTTTACTTAGTAATATTGGACAACACTGCACTATAAATATTTTTTGTATCAACAAAAATAAATGATATCTAAGCTCAAAACACAACTACATTGTAAAGAGTTACGGCAAGAGTTTCGCAGCAGCGTATTAATTTTAACTTAAAACATTTCCCAAATAAAAATGAGTGATATCATTTGTAAGCAAGAAATAAATTTTGATAAATGAAAACGTCACGAACGTAATAAATTAAAATAAAATCGGACAAAATACTAAATTAAATATATTTTTTTAAACTATCTTGATTAAGTTATTGTTTCAGTAATATCTATCCCATCAAACCGTAACCATCTCAAATTGCATTGGTTGACAAGGTATCAAACGTGCACAACTTGAAATTAGTTAGTTTTGTTAAATACAGAAATAAAGGGTATGATACAATAAAAAGCCTAAACAAATTTTAATAAAACAAAATTGGCGTGTCCATTTACGATTAACAAATCTTTTCTTTATATTTCGAACATAATCAGTCCACTAATGTTAGGTAATAATACGTTAGATAAGAGAACTCGGCGTCACTATTACATACATTTTATTCTAAATGTTCTGTAAAAAATGGACACGCCAATTTTGTTTTATTAAAATTTGTTTAGGCTTTTTATTGTATCATACCCTTTATTTCTGTATTTAACAAAACTAACTAATTTCAAGTTGTGCACGTTTGATACCTTGTCAACCAATGCAATTTGAGATGGTTACGGTTTGATGGGATAGATATTACTGAAACAATAACTTAATCAAGATAGTTTAAAAAAATATATTTAATTTAGTATTTTGTCCGATTTTATTTTAATTTATTACGTTCGTGACGTTTTCATTTATCAAAATTTATTTCTTGCTTACAAATGATATCACTCATTTTTATTTGGGAAATGTTTTAAGTTAAAATTAATACGCTGCTGCGAAACTCTTGCCGTAACTCTTTACAATGTAGTTGTGTTTTGAGCTTAGATACATTAATAAGTAATCAATCGATATGGACCCAGTTCAAAATCTTTTAAGTTGAATGAATCGACCTCAACAGTTAAGTCAAAAAATAATCTAATTAAATATAACTCGAGAGTTCGATAAATTAGAAAATAATTCTCTAGTATCTTCCTCAAACTTGTTGTAATTTGGCATCAGCCTCTCAAGCCCTACGGGCTTTCGTGACTATTACCTAGCAACAAATTTTCAAAAGATCTGTCAAATTATTTTCAATTTATTCTCACTCTCTTGTTATATTTTTACTGATAATTTTCTGTATACAAAATTGACAGTTTTTATTTTAGTTACCTAGCAACGTAGTTATCGGACATATGTCAAAATATTAATTTTGTAATTTTTTTGATTGTTTGGAGCAATATTCTTACCGTATATAACACGGTGCATTGAATATTCTCAGAAAATGTTTTCGCGCTTTTGTTGCTCCTAGGAAATCTGTACTCGTCTTCGACTAGGACAAAAGCACTCCTGAGCTAAAAAATATTATCGGTAATATTCAATGCATTGGTTATATTATAAGTGGTAATAATTATTGAATATATGTGAAAAACGATCTGAATTATTTACGTAGAAGGTCGAATGTGTCATTAAATTTTGCGTAAAAATTTCAAACGCATAAAGCATATACCAAAACAAAAAAGTTTCTGAAGCGATTCATGACATCAACAATAATTAACATTTTTTTAAATCATTTCAATTAAGTAGTACATAACGAGCCTCTCAGCATATTATTTTGCATAACAAAAAACTAACGATGATGATGGTCATAACATTCACTTGTTAGTAAACAATAAACAATCTAAATTCTTTTCATCGCCTTCAAGAGCTTACCATAAGGATCTTTACGGTACTTGAAATCTATTTTAATCACAATCAAATCATATAACATTCCGATATGAATTCCCATACAATTATCAAGTATTGAAAAACATTTCTCATTATTATTCATTTGTTTAACTAAACGGTAACTTCCCAATTAAATCCGTTAATTCTTCGTTTTTGGCGTTGGGGCAATGACAGACAAACATCAACGTTGGCTGTGGCTCGTGCTTCGATGCGTCGATGTTTTGTTACGGACCACGCACCCAAAAAGGAAGCGCGCACCACGCTCTCTTCTCTCACGTTTGGCTTTTGTCGAAACAGTCGAATGTTACTCTTGGTTGCTTCTTTCTCTTATTGGAGTTCTTTGTTGATGACGGCAAAAGCGTAATCAGGAATTTTAAAAAGCGACCAGAGTCTGAATATTCAGATATCTCTCAAATGGAATCTTAATGAGATTTTACTTTGTCCAAGTCAATAAAATATATGTATGATGAATTCTATAAATTTTATAGAAACAAAAATTTTGATCAGTTATTAAAATTTGTTCTAATAGATTACCTTACTAATATAAAAACAAAAAGCAAGCCAAGGTTACCATCTTTTAATAGAAAAAAATATATTATTTTTATATATGTAGTTCCCAACCACACATTTCATTTATGAAATTGAATTATGAAGAGACAAATTGGGATACCGCCGGGATTTAAACCTGGGATCTATAAACTCCGGTCATATATATGCTCTAAAGCCAACCGAGCTACAGTCGTTACGTAATTCAAGAATTTTTCTCTCATATTTTTGTTATATGTTAATATTTATTTATTTAACTGTAAAATACATTTGCTAAATTTCGGAAAAAGAAGATTGAAAAAATTATTTTAATTCTTTAGTATCTACAATTTTCGTCGAAACTTTATTTTTTGCTATCATTTGAATTAAAATCTATATTATTTTAATCATTTGTATTGTTTATCTAGTGAGCTTACGCACTATTATTCGAAATAACGAAAACATAATTAAAATGGCCTATTAATAACTTTTTGTTTAATTTAATCTCTTACAGGCAGATTCATAAAGCGGATTAGCACACACCATTTTTTATTTCGTTTTTAACTCTCTTTTCAATGCATGAAACAAGTTTATTTTAACTTGAGTTAAAAAGAGTGTTAATTAGCATCAAATTTAATTCATTTCTTGAATCTGTCTTAATTTGAAACAGAGTTATAGATGATATTAAAAACAGTGTTAGCGCTATTCTGTTTTATGAATCTGCCTGTATAAAAATAATATTTCCTCTAGGAATTAATTTTTCTTCTAATATTAACTTTGTCACTTTCGGATATCTGAAGATACTGATTAATTTTCTTTCGAATTCCTTGATTTTTCAAATTCCTTCCAAATTTTCCAAACAGTTCATTCGCAGACTCCAACTTCTTTCCCAGTAGTAGAAATTGCTGGCCATTTGTTCGCTGATTTTACTTTCTATATTTTGCAAATACGTTAAATATGACTCTCTGCCATCCGCTAGCGAGCAGTTGACCACTTTTATTTTTAAATACATTGGCACTTACATTTTCACCTGCAAGAGAAGATTGCGCTTTCGTGTCCATTTTGACGTTGACAGCATGGATAAATAACAAATCAAAATGATTTAATTTTAGCGTTTAAACTTATCTTCTTAGCGAAAGCGAAGAATACAAAGTGTTCCAGATTTAAATGGTCTGACTTAAACAATGGTTTAAACACTTAAAAATAAGGTAACAAGTTTATTTGGGCAAATATCCCTAAATACTTTATACCAGATATATTCATATTGTTGTAATTCACTGATTAAAATTGTACAGAATATTTTTTTTCTGAAACCGGCAAGAAAGTGCCTACTTTCCTGACCAATTTTAGTATGGCAAGTATGTTTTTACAAAAACAGTCAAGTAAAGTACGTATCCAAGGCTACAACAAAAATAACAGTCTGGTAAAGTACAAAACAGTCTGGTAAAGATTTTACCTGACTGTTATTTTTGTTGTAACATTGGATACGTAAGGCGTATTCCATTTGCCATTTAGATCAGATCTAACTTACATTTACTGAACCAGATTATTTATTTATTTCGCAGGATTACTTTGCTGACATTATTTTCAGTACTAGAATTACTGATTTTAATTTACTTAAAAGTAATTCATTCCAATAAGTGTATCAGTTTGCTTAATACAGTTCATTTAGTAAGGTTGTCAAATTTATCTGAACTGATTTAACTGAACCAAGTGGCAAATGGAATACAGCTGTAGTCTGCTGTCAGTACATTCATATCAAAAAATTTAAACAATTTGAATTATTTGTGATTAAATATTGATTAAATTAAACGGTTTCAGAAAAAATAGTATATTACATAATAAGTCAGAAAAGTGATAGTTTACTTGACTCAGCAGATTAAAATACTTGGCCTGCGGCCTCGTATTTCAAACAAGCGCTTCGTCAAGTAAAACATTACTTTCCTGTCTTATTATGTAATAAACTATTACAATACCTGTACTGTAAAGTTTCATAGTAAAAGGACCTTTTTTTTACTGTTGGTTTTCATAGTTTCATCAGGACTATAATATTTACTTATTATCCACCGTGGACAGTAAGTAAATATTGTAGATCAAAGTCCTGTTTATTTTGACAATTTTACAGCTATTAATTTTGAATATCTTTTCCTTCTATTTGTGCAGGTATTATAAAGAATAGCTTACTAACCTCGATCTGTAAGTGATTTTTAGGTCGCGAATGTTTAAGAAATCTTGACCCTACGAGCCACGGTTTCCCAAACAACATTCTTGACCTAAAAATTGTGACTTACAGTTCATGGTACGAATTATACTATTTCATTTACTTGTCAGATAAGCTATCTTTTGATAAACAGGCCCTTATTAATTTTATTTATAAATTAATTTTTATCAACTAGACGTAAATTCATAAATACGTACGTACATAACATTACGCTATATGCCATCAAATAGGCCAGCACGAACCCTAGAATCATTCATAAAACATTCACTCATGTCAGATTCATCAAATAATCAGCCCTCATCAAACATTCTCATCCTAACACACCATCCTAAAATGTAGACAGAAATTACATATTTAAATATTTATCGATATAAAACTTCAATGCTGGAGTAAGAACCGAACCCTGCTTTTGCGACTACGTCACTGAAAAGCAGACACATAGTATGAACACATAATAACTACGAATGCGTGACGCATAAGTTTGTGAATTGTGACGCCTGTCTGTCTGTTTCTATGTTTGTTTTCTTGTGTTTATAGTTCGAGACGATGTAGAACTTGACTTGTAGTTGATACGGTTCATGACTCTTGGACACTCTTGATGATATGACAAAGACCGTCTTGTACACAAGTTCCAGTTCTAGACGTTGCTTACAATAATTATTCTAGACCTATTAGACCTTTGGTCTACTTTTCCTAAACTCGTTATATAATGCTCTTTTATAATTTTAAATAATGAATACTTCGTACTGAGAACATTCAGTTATTTATTTATGTTATGTACAACAGGAACTTATAAAATAAATAAATATAAAATATATCACCACGCTTTTTACCCATTATTGAGTATGGTACTCTGCCGAAGCAGATCTCGGTAAGTGATATATTTATGCGCATGAAGTTCAGTTACAAACCGTCAAATCACAGCCCCCAAAGATGTTAGTGAAGCTTAATCCCAATTAATAGTACGTGGTCTGAAATAATCGAGCCGCAGTGTGGTAGTTCATATATTTACAGCTTGAGAGGGTTCAAACTCGAGATTTTCAAATTCGAACTCCATAACGCTATCCATACCACTTTACTGCCGGACTTGATATTGTTAATGATAATAAGTCCTGCGAGATATGAAATTTAAAATATAAAAAATTTCAAATATTATTTAACAGTGTGTTTACGAGTAGATTTAGACGTTCACCATTGGGTTCTCGAAATATAACGACTATAACGACTTCGGTTAAATTAGACAAATGTTGCCTCATTAATGAATCAATTTAATGTTTTGTTTTTCCGAAAAAAATATTCATAAGTTAGATATTGGCGAAAAAACTGACCGATCAATTTTTGGTTGTTCTCAAATAATTTTCGAATTATCGTATATTGAGAAAAATGTTTCAAATAAAAAGATAGATATTTATATCTTCCAACCAGTGTTATGGAATAGTATATTACATAATAAGTCAGGAAAGAGATATTTTACTTGACGAAGTTGTTGTTTGAAATACGAGGCCGCAGGCCAAGTATTTTAATCCGCTGAGTCATATTACGTATACTATTTTCCGGACATATTACGTATACTATTTTTTAAGTATAAATAAAATAAGGCTTCAGAGATCCAAATTATTTATATATTTTTTTAAAAATTGGACGTTTCGAATTTCGAACGAAATTCATCATCAGCTACAAAATATAAAATGTAAATAAACTAAATAATATATAAATAATTAATATAAATACCATTAAGAATACAAAATAAACGAAAATAAAATGTTGTAATATGTCAAATAATAAATAGATAAATCAAAATTAAAACAAAATGGCGTCAAAAGTAAAAACAACTAGATATTTTTGAAATTATATAAAAAATTTAAAGCATATTTTAAATTGCCAAAAGCATCAGTTTGATAATTTAAACAAGAATTTCGATATAAATTTATGTACAAAGTTTCATGAATGAGACCGTACTTATAACTTCAGTTTCTGAAAATTTAAAAACATGTCCAGTTTCTTGATGATGTCGTGTTAGTGCACTATGGTATGGATTTAATAATCTACAATTATATTTATGTTGATAAAGACGTTTTTTATTTATACTTATAATTTTGGATCTTAAATATTTTTATTATACTATTTTTTCTGAAACCGTTTAATTTAATCAATAATTAATCATAAATAATTCCAAATGTTTAAATTTTGTTATATGAATTTTATTGACAGCAGACTAAGTATCCACGGTTCTAACAAAAAAAAAAAACAAATAGGTAAAATACAAAACAGACTTTTATTTTTGTTGTAGCCTTGGATACGTACTTTACTTGATTGTTTTGGTAAAATTTTACTTTCTATAATAAAATTGGTCAGGAAAGTAGGCACTTTCGTGCCGGTTTCAGAATAAAATATTTTCTGCGACTCATCTTCGAATCTTTTATTTAGAAACATTTGATAGTTAAACGAGATGTCAAAAGTTTAAGATAATTTTTATTTACTACCATTCTTCTTTGAAGCTTTTTCCTTCCGAATAATTTAGAAACATTAATTTGTCGAAACATTGAAAAAGAATAAATTTGGAGTTATAGTTCCTACTTCAAACATCATGTTATTATATAATTATTCTTATAGAAAACTAATGCATAGTGCAATTGATAGATAAAGATTGTTTGATAATCATAAATCTCAATTAAAATAGTGCTACTGATATTTTGATATACCGTATGTTTAAACAGTATTTTCGACGTGAATAGGTACCTGTCAATATTTAGTTCATTAATTTTATACAGCTATTACTATCAACACAGTTATTTCTGTTTCTATTTATACTCGCATGCATTTCTAAAGATAATTTATGCACGACAACAAAGATTTAGAATAACAATTCTTTACTTGAGTGTTCAATTCCGTAACTTTATTACTTAACAGGAAACTTTAATGTGAAAATGTAGAAGAAAGCTTCTTCGAAAGTAGGAAGAAATAGTTCTGCAAGTGTTCAATACAATATGCAGAGCACAGCTCCACAGCTGTCGTCGCAGTTGAGCTTAATTTATGACCTTGAAATGATCAATTCCTCTAGTGGTGATGCAACATCGAGTGCGAGTGTAACCAATGTCAGTTGTTAACCTACGGTAATTTCAACAGGCAATCAGTGCAAGAGCCGCTAACTGTCGACTGCTGCGTCTTTAATAACTCACTTCTCCGCGCTAACGGGAGCTAAACAGCCTTGATAAAATGATAAGAAAATCAAGCAAAATAATAAAATGCTCGCGTGGACCCGTTACATGCAGTTTGGACTGACACTGAAGCTGAAGAGTCAACCTAACCTCAACTCAACAAACGAAAGGCTGTGTAATTAAATGTGAGGACATCGAACCCGCCTGGCAAAAATTCAGCTATGCGGTTACTTTTCAACGATTCGTACAAGTATAATACATACATACCAAATTACAGTTTGATCTTAAGCGAAACAAATTTTATTTTAATGAGGAAGTAGTAAAATTTAAAAAACAATTAGGACTTCGTAACTTAAGCACGTGGAACGTAAATAAATAATTAACATGTGAAGTACCGTAAAGAAAGAGAAAGAAATGAAATAGAAATTTATTGATGATTACTTATTTTACGGTTAACTGCACAATGTAACAGTAGACTGAACATCAGAAAATGTTTTTTCAATTAAAATAATTACACTGGCGCCTACGCTAATTGTTCTTTAATTAATACTTGTAAGAGAATCACAAAGGGCATACATTTTTATATTTATTGGTCTATTTTAGTCTTTATACTTAGTATATCTTGTGTTTCTCATGAAAATAATGTTAATTTTCCTTCCAATTTTGAATGTGAACATAATCATGAACCTACGTAATAACCACAATATTTATGTATATTAATTTTAAAACGGCACCAACAGTGAATTCGTATGTAATTTTTTGATTTCGCTCGCTATTAAAAATTCAAAATTTATTTCTTAAAAAAAAAATTTTTTTTCACGTCCGGAAATATTTGATCATTTATAATAAACGTCACTGAAATTTTAATAAATAAAAATAAATAAAATAAATATATCATCACGCCTTCTACCCATTACTGAGTGTGGCACTCTGCCGCGTGAAGTGCGGTTACCAGCAGTCAAATCACGGCCCCCAGATATGTTAGTGGAAGCCACAGGAGTAGTATTAATAAATTAGAATTTAAAACTAGTTTTTTCGATTTCAATCTCACTTTGGTCGTGGAAAAAATAGTATATACACATACACCTCCATAAAGAATGCTATTTTATTCTCGGTGCTTTGCATCTCATGAAAAATCATGTACGTGTCTCCCTAGATGTATAATATATAATAAACTTGTTTCAAATAAAAATTTCTGTTTATATTTATGCGAGTATAATTTTTTTTATTTTTAAAATTTAAATGTACTTTTGTAGGTTAGTACCTATCAGTAATTTAGTTAGTACGTACAACGCACTACAGTAGTAATTTATTTATGATTTACAAAACTATTATTGCTGCTTCAGCGGAGTGACACAACCAGTAATGGGTAAAAGACGTGATGATATATTTATATTTATTTATTTTAAATTTGTTTTTAAATTGCAACCGCATAAAAATGCGTAGGAACATGATAATTACGATGATGTCGATAACATTAAAGCTATTGAAATAATCACGAAATTAATATTAATTTTAAACAACCAGTGAAAAAAATACGTGTTCAACACGACAAAAAAGCAGATTTATTGCCTAAAGAAAAACTATTGTTTAGCAGCAAATTTGTTTTACGATAATATCTTTTTTTCATTCCCACAGGCGACAAACAATTTTCATAATTTCAAAAACTACCCCTGTGACTTCTCCACCACTAACATCTTTGGAGGCCGTGATTTGACGACTGGTAACCGCACTTCACGCGCAAAATATATCACTTACCGAGATCTGCTTCGGCAATGGGTAGAAGGCGTGATGATATATTTATTTTTATTTTTTAAACTATGAGGATAATTTTTAGAATTTTAAAATAATTCTTTATATCAAACTCGATGAAAATCGACAAGTATTACAAAAATATATCATTATACCATTTTACCCACCGCTGGATACGTGGTACTCTGCTTCAGCAAATCTTGATAAGTGATATATTTTTGCGCGTCAAAGATACTAGAGGAAGGAATCTCAGAAGTAATTTTTACGTAATGAAAATGTCAGATTCAAATTCAGGTTCTCATATGCACAGTCCGAGTCATGAACCATAGCAAACAGATACTCGGTGCTCTTCGTTCTTATTACTTGAAGCTTGGGGAATGTTATGCAACAACCTTGACCGACTCCTGTCACCGAAAGCAACTGTACCCAGTATAAACAACTACACATCTCACATCTGTCTGATGACAATTTGCATCGTTCTCCTTCATCAGTGCGATAACTAGCTATATATATTATACATCGTGTATCCACAGCCGCGGCACTGTTAATCTTGATTTACTTGTGTTGTCTGCTGCAGGCGTGCGCCATCTGGTGGGCGAGCCCGACTACCGCGCCGTGCGACTAAGCTGGGAGGCCTTCTCACGAGCCGGAGCCGCCCGGGCTCTGCCCCCTTTCCAGGTAAACAAACAGCGTTATCTATTTGTAACAGGAAATCATCTTGTCACACCAACAACTGTTATATCTCTATATAAGTGTGTTCGACAAAAGACTTAATTGTTGAGTAGTTCTTTTGGTTTTTCATTTTTCCTACTTAAGCTCCAACTGCTATCTTATGGAGTATCAACTGTTATATTGTTGAGAATAACTTCTTAAAGATGATCCTTGTAAAAGTCCATGTAAAGAAATATCACTGTTATGTGGAAAGTAAAATTTCACTGTAACAATAGAAATAGCATACTTACGAACTTTTTACTGTAATGTTTCTACATAAAAACGATTTTAATTTTTGAGTTCAAACCATTTATATTTAAATATCTACTAAAATCATCGATTGCGAAGAAAATTGATAAAAAACTGGACAACTCAAAATAAATATATGAATTTAAAAAAAATTATAAAGAGAAAATTTGATTACTGCCAGAATTTGAATCTGGGTCCTTATGAATTCCGGTCATATGCTTTATCCAACTAAACTACGGTGGCCCTGAGATTCAAATCTTATTTTATTCCAATTTTTGTCTCTATTTATGATATGTTTGCATGTATGCAGTCCTGATCCCATATAAAATATAAATAAATATATCATCACGCCTTCTACCCATTACTGGGTGTGGCACTCTACTGAAGCAGATCTCGGTAAGTGATATATTTTGCGCGTGAAGTGCGGTTACCAGTCGTCAAATCACGGCCCCCAAAGATGTTAGTGGTGGAGGAGCCACAGGGGTAGCTTTAGAAAGTATGAAAATTGTTTGTCGCCTGTGGGAATCGAACCAGGATTCTCAGGATCCACAGGCCGACTTCATACCACTGAGCTAGCCACCAGAGCTGGGCAAGCTACTTAAAAAAGTAGCTAAGCTACAGCTATTCTTTAAAAAAGTAGCTAAGCTACAGCTATTCTTTAAAAAAGTAGCTAAGCTACAGCTATAAGCTATATATTGTAAAATATAGCTAAGCTACAGCTAAAAGCTTTCATTAAAGTAGCTGTTAAATTTTAAAGCTACTTTTTCAAATTATTGTGAAATAATTAAATTTGCCATTGTCATATGATCAATCTTTTGTTATAATGACTGTTAATTTACTTTTATGTATATAAATTTCAAAAATAGGAAATACCATCTGGCATCTACTGTGTATTTTTGCGTATTAGAGCTAGTTAGAACCGGTTTAGCTTTGTACGCATGCGTACTTTGTTGACCTTCTGCTTAAAAAGTAGCTTTAAGCTACAAAAAGTAGCTTTAAAAGTAGCTTCAGTTGTTATTTTTAAGCTAATAGAAAAAAAGTAGCTAGCTACAAGCTACAGCTATATTTTTTCACAGTTAGCTAAGCTACAGCTACAGTTAAGGTAAATGTAGCTAAGCTAGTAGCTAAGCTACAAAAGTAGCTAGCTACTGCCCAGCTCTGCTAGCCACCATGACTATTTCATATACTGAAAGACTTGACACGAGAGTCGTCTGCAGCGACACTTTTGTTTTAAGGAGAATATTTATCAATTGAAATTTAATCAATAGTTTAAGTAAATATTAACTAATTATAATTAAATGCCTATGACATAATAAAACTAGAGAGAAAAATTGGAATAAAATCAAATTTAAACCGCAGAGCCACCGTAAATTAGTTGGATAAAGCATATGACCGAAATTAATAAAGTCCCTTGTTCAAATCCTGGCTGTATGCCAATTTTTCTTTTTATTATTTAATTTGATCAATTACTAAGTATTTACTTAGAAAAAATAATTAAATTACAATTGATTAATATTCTCCTCAAATAAAAGTGTCACTGCAGACGACTCTCGTGTCGTCTTCCAGTCTATGAAAGAGTCATGGGACCGAGGCTGCCTATGACACACAACAAAAATAAAGAAAAAAAATTTAATAAAATCGGATTTGAATCTTAAGACCACCATAGCTTAGTTGAATAAAGCATATAACCGAAATTTATAACGTTCCAGCTTCAAATCTTGATGGTCTCCCAATTTGTCTCTTTATAATGTCAATTAAGTATTTAAAATATTAACACATTATTATTCGTTGATATTATTTTTACACTTGAAGTGTACCAGTAGCAAAATCACGAATCCAATAAATATTTATGGAATAATTTTTGAGTGATGTAAATGCCAATAAATTATCAGCTGAGGATTTAGAATTTGTGGTAGTTTCACGATTTGGTTATACATATAATATAATCACTAACTTTATTATATCTACCTAAATCTAAAGTACTTTAAAATTATAATCTCTGCTTAGTATTATAGAATATATTATTTTATATTAAAGGACACAAAATTAAACGATGCTTAAGACAGTTTTTGTGAGTTTAAATATAAAAACTTTCGTACTGCAACGCTCAATATTTAATCTATAATATCTGACAGGTGCGTTACTGCGAAATGCAATCCTGGGGCACACAAAGATGCCGTAATGAAGATGTTCCGGACCTTCCAGAACCCGATAACAACGAAGTTCCTGGTTTAGCTAACGATAACATCAAGCTGTACTCCCTAGACATCGAAGGGCTGCGAATGGCTACAACATATTCATTCGAAGTTCGACCCAAGATCGCAGGACGTGAAGACAGAGCGGATGATAATGCAAATGATAACGTCATTATCATTCCAACAAAGGGATGTAAGTTTCCTTCTAACTTTTTTCCTTAACCCGCGGAAATATTCTTTACAATAATATTTTGTTTGTTCATATCCGCAGTAACTGTTAATTATTTCATATTAATTATTAACTAATTGACAACTAAGGTTATATTTTACGGTTACAGTTTCCGCACGAGCAACACAATGTCTACCTCATGCCAGTGAGATAGAAGTATCAACAGGACCGCATTTTGCCGGAAGAATCACCGTAGAAGCCAGCGACGGTGAACGTTGCACCGTTGACGGAGAAACTGACAGTCCTCGGGATACTTATGTCCTTCACATTGATCATAAGGAATGCGGCAGCTTTGTGAATGAAACAACAGTTGCTACATATGTTATTGTTCAAGAAAATCTCCCGATTTTGACACACAGTACCAGAAGATTCTTGGTATTGTGTTCTTATCAACCAGAGACACTGACAGTGCGGGCAGGGTTGAGTTTGCCGACTGGAAATTCACACCATCATGGGCAAGGGCATGGATCTTCAGCTCCTGTTTCTCAAGAACAGGATTTTAATTCTGTGAGAAGATCTAGGCAGTTAAGACCTCTTAGATTGGAAGCCCAAAATGAAGATACTCCAGAAATTAATGAAGAAGGTAAGATTAATTGCTAAATATGTTGTCACTTTATGGTTACTTTAATCATTCAAATCAAAATAAAATTTTGCTAATGAATTGTATTATCAGATATCTGACAAACTAATGCTGGGTTGCAAGAAATAAATAAAGAGCTCTCTAGTTAAGTAATTGTTTATATAGCAACAGTATCAATAGCGATTTTCTGAAACATATTGAACTGTTTGTTGCTAATGAATCGATAAAACTCTTTATGCATGCCAACAGTAAATATTCAAAAATTATTAAATAAATATAATCAGATATAGTGTACGATTAAATAAAATAAATATATCAGTACGCCTCACGATGTTTGACAGCTCTCAAATTGCAGATCTTGATAGATGATTTTTTTTTCAAAAAGTAGCGACTGCCACTTCTTGCCAATTATTTTAGGCCAACTGTTTAAAATAATAGTTGTAGAAAAGAAAATTGTACATCAAAAACAATTTTCTATTGTTTGTATCAGCTACAATTTCGTTTAAAAATTAAATTGGGCAGTTAAAGATCACATATTCGTTTGGATTTTTGTTATCCTTACTAATATAATATGAAAAATAATTTAATTAATGCTAATTTAAATTTTAAACTTGCTTTCAATAAATAAAAGCAATTAAATTGTTGACAGCAATGTTAATTATTCCATATGGCATGTAAATTAACTTAATTTTTATTTATTTAAATTATATGTGAAGAATTTTAAGAATGGAATCATTAATAACTTTAAAATATAACTATTGGCTATGTCAATGACAATTAAACCTGTAAATTCATGAGGTATAACTAAAGGAAATTAAATATGTTCTTTTTTTTTAATTTTCTGGAATATTATTTCTCATATCAAAAGCCGGTTAACCGTAGCTGGTACTGAAGCTAAAATTTTTAAAGAACGTCATTAAGCTTAAACAATCGCTCTATGTGCGCAACTATCTTATTATCAAAGAAAATAATACAGTGTATTTTATTAAAATATTTTTTAGAACACATATTTCGCACGGACAGTGGTTGCACATATTTCTTCGTCAATAAAATCTATGTATTATATACTACTATTTATTTTTGATTGCAGATAATGTGACTCCAGTGGTGCTCTTATCGATTTTAACAGTTATTGGAGTATGCGGAATTATTCTCGTCACATATCGATGGCGTCGTAAGATAAAAGAAACTTCAGATGCAGATACGGAATCAATGGGTTCAGATATAAGCATCTCGACTGACATGGATGACAATTTATCCAATCACAGTTCCTTACAATTTACTCGACCAAATTCCTTGAACCGAAATATTTCTGTACACATGGTTACAGAAATAGGAAAATTAAAATCAGAAACTCTGTGTTAAAATAGTAAATTATAAATTAAAGCCACGTTTATAAATTTTAAAGCAAAGTTCTTAGTGGGTTTAGTGGATCGGGAATACCAGGGTAAAATAATTTTAGTATATTAGGCTGAAAATTAGATAATTGTTTGAAATTTTTAAATATGGCTTTATGATTTAGTACATTAAAGTTAAATAGTAATATTTATTTAATTAGTGAGACTGCAATTATTATTAAATATAGTGATTAACGATAAATTACTGCATTGTAAAAACAATCCTAACTAAGAAGTACGAATATATTTATAAATAAATATTTAAAATATATTTACCAGACCAACTAAATAATTTTTTATGAGGTGTGAAAATTATTATAGGATATCTATATTAATAGAATAATTACTTGAAACTGTACCTACAGAAATTAAATTAATTTACATCAATTGAAGAGTTTAAGTTCTAAAACTATAAGTCCTTCGTCCTAATTTACTCAAATTCGTTTTACAATTCGTGTACAAAAACTAATAGATATTATTATTATAAAATAGAGCAAAAATTCTTTCCCAATAAAATAATGGTGTAAAATATGAAATATACATCGTAAACGTTATTTTATCTACAGCATTCAGGATTTAAGGCAAAATTACGAAGCTAATATGGCGCACTTTGCATTAAAAATTCAACTAAGTGCAAAGCTATAAAATTCAAATCACTTGCTTTTCATTGTTCTATTTTACTGCCTTGTATTTCAAATATTCGTATCTGTTTCAGGTTTTACCAATGATCATCACATGTTTACGTATGCTTTTTTTTTCATATGTTTCCAACTAGTCTTTGTTACTAATACATTGTTTTTATGTCTATAGGGACATCACGCAATATGTTATCATCTCCTGCAGGCTCAGCATCATGGAGCAACTGTTCTTACCAGCGTCACCGGAGCTGTATGCATCGTGGACAACTTCAGCGAAGTCAACATCTTCTCTCATAACAGCATCAACAAATCTGAGACCGAATATTTAAAACCACTATATGAATGTACTCAAAAGCAGAGTTCGCAGTACTAGCAAATAATTCAATGTAATTTTTACTATTTTAATATTTTATTTATATTATCCGTAATTGTTTCTAATAATTTTTTGTTGTTTGTTTAGGGTCACTGTTACAGTAACGAAGAAAGTCAACCTTCTAGAGACAGTTTTGCTGAGAGTTTCCTGTTTTCTGTAGGGTGAATATCCAAAAGAGGAGCAGCTACTTGCTCTCAGAAGAAACACTATTCAGGGGCTGGTTCAGTATTTATATTTCTAAAATAATAATTGTATTCAGATAATTGTAACAATTAACATAATATATGAAAATATTCTTATATATTAATATAAAACATAGTTCATTAATAAACTGTATTTGTAATAATAATTTTAATATAAAATATTGATATGTCTTTTACAATTTTAAAATGCCAATAAATTAATTTAAAATAACTTGCATTTTTTTTATAATATAAATTAATGAAAATGACAAAAATTCCAAAATGCAGGATACCGTTTTTAAGTATCGGGAGAACTAAATCCAGAGGAGGTAAATTTGGCGTTGAATTTAGTTTCAGTATATTGGCAACCCTGATTTAAGATTAATTGAATTTTATTAATTTATAATAAAAAAGTTACAAAAATCTGGGAACGAAATGAAATTAATTTTTCTCAATGCTGAAACTAAATTTAACTCTAAATTTACTTTCTCAACATTCTGTTCTCCTGGTATAAAATCTGATATTTAAGAACGGCACATTGGATTTATTTTTTTGTGCTTAAACTATAATTATGAAGTATTATTTTTTTACAGGACTATAAATGAAAAAATATAAGTTATTTTAAATTTATTTATTGGCAATGTAAAAGTGTCAACGAAAGACAATAACATTACCTATTTACAATATACGAGTATATGTATATAATGGGAGACAATATTATTTGAGCTGTTATTTTATTTTTGAGGGTCCTTCTATTTCATGTACGACTTTACAGCTGACTTCTGTTCCTGGGATTCTGCTAGAATTATCTTTGCCCTGTAGGAAATGATACTGTCATGGAGATCTTATAAACATAAAGACAAAGTATTAACAATCATAAATTGATTAACAGAGTCTAGATTTGTACCTGAGATTATTTTTTGGAAAGATAAGTAGCTAAGCTAAAAATTTGCTAAGAATTTTTTTGTTTAAAGATCAGTCTACAGGATATTTTTTTTGAAAATTTACAGTCTTAAAACGATCGACGTACGGTCAGTCAGTGATCCGATCTGACATCAGACCGGGCGTACCATTAGACCCGTATAATTTTTCCTACTTATATTTAACCAATTTTAACGTTGCACGAAAGAAAAATAATCATTATACTTGTAGATGAAATTTAATGAATAAATTTGTTGTGAAAAAAAAACTAGACATGTATTTTGTTGTAACGTTATTTAATAATTTTGTATCAATATATAAGTATTTATAAATTTTACATATCGTTATCATCTTTAGGGTGGTATTGATTTTTTTTTTGCTTAGAGTGGATACCTAAAATCAATGAATGTAAATTTCGGGTTAACAGACTTTCGGATCGGATTTTTATCCGATTTTCGAATTTTTATCCGACTTTCGGTGCGGATAATTTATCCGACATTTGGATCGGATCCGATCCGAAATCCGACCTCGGATATTTTTGCCAATCTCTGGTGAATAAAACTCTGATGACATTGTTTAAAGATGAAATCCTTGATAACGAGTTAAGGACCTTGTAAACAAAAAAACAAAGTATTAAATCAAAAGCCGCCACAATTACGAAAAAAAAAAAATTAAAAATAATATAAACTATAATTACTCACACTTTTATTTACAAATGAAACCAGCCTAGACCTTGAATACAATAATATTATAGTATTCATTGGCTTCGAGAACTCTGTTAAAGCTGACCAGTACTGCATCTGTGATTAGATTGATGATTTCAAGATGAGTTTAGGACACTAGTTCTAAAATAGACTTGTCAGGTAAATAACGAATGGCATTTTTACCTTTACTACTAAGAATGAAGTAATCCAATCGGTAATGGTACTTTACTTGAAGAACCTACCGAACTCAACAAACACAATAATTTAAAGTTAATAAAAGCATTTAATCATCAAATTTAAGTTTTGAAAAACATTTCACGAGAAACTTGCTTAATTAGATTTCTGGATGCATCGTCCGTGTTATATGTGATGTACAAAATAAAAAAAATATTTTAAAGGGGACAATTTGTCTGGAATTTAATTTTCATTTTATCTCTCGACAAGATATCAGATATCGAAACTTATAAATTTGTGTACAGAAATTATTTGTATATTTTATATATTTTCTTTGGACCATTTCTCTATAAATATTTATTACAACTCCAATTATAATTAGATGATTCAAATTGCAAAATAATTACAGATTAACAAGTTGCTTGTATGAATGCAATAAATGCAAAAATTAGTATTAAATTTACTTACCTGCTGATAAATTAATTTGATTATCATTATATTTAAATATATAAACTCCTAGTAATATTTTCGTATATTTAGAATTACAACTGATTAATAATTCTATTAATGTAAAATTATATTTGCATCCAAAATAATGTAATATTTAGGAAGATACTGTTATAACTGAACTTTCGTTAAACTAACTATTACAAAATAACGTTTATTGTAACTGAAATATTCACACATTCTAACTATTCTTACAAACAATAAAAGTTATTTAAGTATTGTTTGTGATCAAATTTAATTCAACACTGTTTTGCACATCACTGATATCTGTTTACACATTAAAACACATTTCGTCCTCTCAAATTTCCTGCAGGGCCATTGGCGCCTCTCGGAGGCATCCAAGGGCCACCTCTAATTCCAGGGCCGGGCCCAGGGAATCCTCTAGGTCTGGGCCCACCTCTCATTGGCATTCGAGGACCTGGGAAACCTCCACGCCCTCTAAATCCATCAGGTCGCGGCATTCCGTTCCAATCGGGTCGGAAGTTATTCCCGAAAGGTGGAGGACCACGAAAATCTGACCGGAAATTCCCATGAGGAAATGGCCCAAAAGGTCCATTTTGATTCACCATGAAGTTGGGACCTCTAGCGCCAAAGTTTTCTGTTCCTTGTTGAGTGAATCCTTGTGGTGATCCATTTGTTGACCAATTTTGCTGTTGTTGTTGAGGTGTTCTTTGTTCGTTAAATTTCCCGAAATTTTGATCAGATTCGTCGTATCGTCTGAAACCACCTGGACCTTCAGGATATGAATATCTATAATCCATATCTTGGTCATTTGATTCGTCGTTCATATCGTCATGGGTGCGTAAATCTAGATCTTGGGAAGTTTGTTTTAATCCACTGATACTCCTCAAATCAATATCAGTATTTCTTTGTTGATTTCCTATACAACTTGCTGAAAATGGCTGATACACATTTCTCATATCCTGATCCATTTGTTGATTTTCTTGATCTAAATCAGAGAATCTAGATCGTCTTTGTTTGTCGCTATTCTTTGGATCGAGATTCAATGTTAATCCCTGATTTTGCAAGTTTTGGAGTTGGTTGGCAATATTGATTTGGCTCTTTTGAGCCACCTGTTGAGCCAACTTGGAACTGGGAAGTGGTGGAGGAAGTTTGATATCAACAGATGTGGTTGCAGCGGGAGGACTATCGTCATCCATGTAGGCGTCATTCAAATAGTCGTTGTCCTCATCATGAGGCATTACATCATGGAGTTCCTCGATCGCTCCTGATGCAATGTATTTTTTCAAGGCATCAGGACCTTCTGCTATTACTTGTTCTAACTTCGAACCCGCTGAAAATAAAATATAAATTTTGAATCAAGTTCACTAGATCCCTTCTAATGTTTACTTACGGTCAACGGGTAAAAGTTTTCCATAAACAATAATTGCTGACGGTTCAATTTTCTGAAGAGGCACAACACCCGGAGTATTTTCAACAATATGAGAAATAACTTCGCTAATTGCATCTGTCCCAGCTTCATCTTCTCCTTCTAATTAAAGAAATTTAATAGTAATCGTACATACTTCAAAATATTTATTCAAATACCTGTGGTTTCATTCCACTGAGCCTGGAAGTTTCTTGGAATGGGTTTACTGTATGGTACCTTCTTAAGTTTCGATTGCTTGTCGTCTCCTCCAGCAATTATATCTAAATCCAATCCGGGAATGGCAGCAGTATTGTCGAATGCGCCTGCTAAATCTACTTTATCTTCTGGGCCCATTCCTGGGATCACGGACGGCTCATCTGTAAAACAAAATACAATACATTAAAGAACAAATATTTTAGTATTTCACTATAAACTTTTTACCTATATCAGCATCTTCTAAACCTGCAAGTCCTGCAGGTAAGGTATTCAAATTATATTTGTCTCTCATCAAATCTCCCGGACGATTTCTCGTCCAAAATTTACTGGTATGATCATTTGAACCAGAACATAATATATGACCAAGAGGATGCCAAGCTAACGTCCAAACAATGCTGTCGTGAGCTTGTTCAATTGCTCCAACTTCCTTATCCGCACTAGAAAAAAAAAAAAAACAATCTTACAATTGATCTGATATGAGCGCTATTAGATTTACTTACCCAACATGCCAAAACATAATAGATCCATCTGAACCGCCACTAGAGAATAAGCCTTCATGAACAGGATGCCAAGCGACTGAAGAAGCTTCTTTTTTATGACCTCTGAAAGTTTGAACTTCCTGACTCAAGTTCCTGAGATCAAACAACTTCAGAAGATGATCTCTTGAAGCGGTGATTAACCAGTTCCCATTCTCATTCCATTTTAAATCCATTACAGTGGACTTGTGAGCATGTCTGTAAGAGTTTATATGTTAAGTGGTGGTAATCGGAAAGTAGAAAATTGAACTCACAAAGTAGCAAGTGATTGGCCGGTTTTTGGATCCCAAAGTTTTATTGGCTGTTGGTTATCTTTACTACCAGAGATTATAAGTCCTTTTTGTGGATGCCAATGCACGCATTTTACGTCAGCGCCGTGCCCTTACGAAAGTAAAAATAAAAATTAATAATCTTATAGTATTAATCAATATTAACTAAAAGCAATAAGATAATTGACGAAAATTAAGTAACAATATCAGTAAAAAAAAAAAAACCATTAAAATAATGATAAAAAGATGAACGAACATCTTTTGTTTACATAAACTACATAGTTGTAAGCAGTAGAAAATACCATAAATTAGAAAAATATTACTAATGAAACAAAACATTTATTAGTTGAATGAGTAGAGTAGAGATACCTCTAAGAATGCGTTCCTCATGACATCGTAAGAAATCCCAGATTCGTAATGTTCCATCATCTGAGCAGGTGACGAATTTGTTGTCCGAGGGGCTGAAGCTGAGCATACAACACGAAGTGACAACCCGAGTATAAACCAACAATTAGCCTAACTACACTAACAAGTACAATTCCTTCTAAATCAACCCAAATACTTTATTATTTACAACTAGTATTATTCCTCAACACCCAAGATCATGAAAAAAATAATTTCTTCAAAGGGCAACAAATTATAATTTCAACTAAACACGAATCATACGGTTTTATTGGTATTACATGCAAATAAAAATTGAAACAGATTTTCGGTAAAAAATATTGTGATGGTTTTTTTTTTATTTAAGAAAACATTCAGGTATGGAAGGAAAATTCGCTACTTATATAAGGACTAAAGAAGGAGGCAATTTCCCGACGAATATTTTATTTAAGTTCCCAATAAACACAGGGTTCAATAATAAAACAAATTTTCCAAAAGTCCTGGTAGAATGCAGCCGACTGTCGTCGATTAATTCTAGAAGCACAATTGGAAAATATCCATAATTTACTCTTTCAAACTAAATTTTATTAATGCAAAAAATGTTTACACATTACAAGAGCTTCTTAAATACTTTAAAATAATATTTAGCATAAATTTAAATCAAATTTTAAACATCATGGGATAGGATTCTTTATTGCAACCTAAAGGGTTCTTTATTTTGCTACAGCTTCGAGACATTACATGAAAAATAAATAACCGAATTACTGTCAACCGTTCTTTATTTAATACACTAGGAAAAAAGAAGGAAAGAGGGATAAAAATTTATGAATATTGTTCTGCAACTTAACATTAAGTAGATATTTTTACAATAAAATAGCAATAAGAGGTGTACGTAGCAGAGAAAATATGTTGCCTCGATTTTTGCAAAACAAAATAGTGAAAGAGCTTTTTATTAATTATCTTTACACCTAATCTAATTATCACAGATGAGATATCAACCAATGTGAATCAACCCGTAGTCGACATATTTATTTTCCATCACAGAGCAATGCAGGTACAAACAGAAATGGTATAATTACTATCATCAGTCATGTATATAATAAAGTATATACATATACTCGAGAAGTGTGCATCAAGTTGTAGAATTAGGTACCTTATTCCTCGTAGGGCCTCTTTATGTGCTTGGAACATCTTGACGTTGTTCATGTTGGACTGCCAGTACTTGACGTACCCCGCGTGGTCCCCCGTCACCATCCAACTGTCGTTGTGCGACCACACCATCGTTCGCACCGGACTGTCATGCGCCTACGCAACACCAAACACCCAAACATTCAGCAACTTGCACCCACAAATCTCTCAAAATAATATACAAATTAGTTACTTACTTGTAGGATGGTTTCAAAATTGAAAGTGAGTCCATTCCACAGAGTAAACTCGCCGGAACTAGCTCCAGTTACCAATCTTCTTCCCTCTGGAGTCCATGCCATGCAGAAGATAGGACAACGCATCTTGTTCGTGGCAGTTTTCACAAACCGCGTCGTCACACAATTCATGGCGTTGTCTAGATAACTTGGTGGTGGCATCAAGTCTGGATAATACATGACATCTGGCTGCAAGGCTCGGCGATCTCTAAAATCTCGCTGCCAAATTCGATTCTGCAAATAAAACCAACCATAAGTCTAACGTCAACAGAGAAATATTCTAATTTCATACTTCTAATGCTTTAATAATAGCTGAGTTGTAATCCACAGTTTTTCTCATAACAGACTTTCGCAATCTTTTGCCATCAAAATCTTCAAGTGTCATTGGTCCTAACGGACCTCGAGGACCAAATGACTGGAACGGTCTGAAGAAACTTCGTGGATTAAATGGAGGTCGATTGTCGTACTTGTTAACAATAGGGCCCATCGGAGCACCCTGGCCAGAGATGTTCGGAGGCGGCATATTCATAGGAGGCATTCCTGGCGGCGGAGTATTCATATTTGGTGGTGGTACATGCATTGGAGGAGGTAAGGACATAGGAGGAGGCTGAGCAAATTGAGATGAATCCATATTGGAATTGTTTACCACGATTTTACAAGAAAATTAAAAGAAAAACCCCTGATTACTTCAAGCATAGTAAAACGAAAAAAAAGTGGAGAAGGTTTGGTTATGTAGAAAAATTTTATTGGTAATTTGTAATTCCATTGCACTACTATGGATTTGCTACGAATGATTGAAGATATCCATTCAGCATCTGTAAAGAACAAAAAACCAAATATCAATGTGCGTATATATGCAATATGTTCTGTATTTTGAGACAATATACAAAAAGTATTATTTTAAGCACTATATATATATTTGATACATACACTACATTACACTGCAATATGTCGAAGAAAAAGTATAAGATAATTATAAAAATTAAGATAAATATACAAAAGTCACTTTAACACGTTCTGCGTAACAGCCATTTTATGACAAATCTGCTTTTTTGTCGGTTGCAGTTGCACGCAGAATTACCAATAGAAAAATAAAAACGGAACTATCATTTAAAAAAAATTGCATAAATATGCACTTTCCCTCGAATAGTTTAAACTTTAAACTATAAATACTTATATACCATTATTTTAAAAGCATTATTTTATTTTTCGTTACGTATTAAATCTCTTAAAATTATTCAAAATACTATTGACTGATTACCAAATAACAAATTTCCCTAACTTAATAAATAAATATTATATTTTATTATAACTTTATATGTGAAAGGCAATAAATATAAACATACTTTAAATATTTTTAAATAATTGTACTACTAAATTAAACAAACAAGAAAAAAGATCTTATAAAAAATAAATTAAAACGAGACAACAATATTTCCCACTCCATTCTAAATCATTTGTCGAAAATTTCATGTCGAATGTAGATTTTACGTTTTGATAAAGACTTGAATCTGTGAACAAATAGACTACTTTATGAAGAAAAACAGTTAAAATAAATATCTAACCACTTTAATTGATATTTATCTTTTACTATAATACTAGTGACCAATAAGTTATAAAAATGTTGATCAAAGTTAAGGTTAGTTTTTAGACATAAAATTTGAATTTGCTATAGTAATGATAAAAATTTAACTTTAGACACTCACTGGGAAGGAAATCGAAATAGACATAGAGCCTACAGATAAAGTAGAAAGGATTAAAGAGAGAGTAGAAGAAAAAGAAGGAATTCCACCACAACAACAACGGTTAATTTTTTCTGGAAAGCAAATGTACAATTATTATTCAATGTTTGTAATTTATTAGGCCAATATTAATATAAAATATGTCTTTCACAGGAATGATGAAAAGACAGCACAAGATTACAAAGTGCAAGGAGGATCTGTTTTGCATTTAGTTTTAGCTTTGCGAGGTGGCCAATAATACCGTATCTGTATTTATTTAAATTCTCCTATAAATATCAACTTTATCATTTATGTCCAAACTACACATTAATTTATTATACGATCTAAAAGCAAGTATAATGCTGTTGCAGTTCAGATATTTTTTCCAGTTTATATAATTAGATATCTATATTATATTCTTTTCTCAATTATTTAGCTTCATATGCAAAAAAAATTGGCAAAAATGATTTGTTATTTAAATAAGTTGAAATTACTGAAAGTCATGTTGTGCTATTTGTCTTTCATTTTGAGTGTTAGTGGTTGTAATAATAATTTTTTATAATCAAATAAAAATTTTAACATTACAATCAGTTTTTTAAACATGTTTTCCCTTTTTCTACATTATTTTAAACGAACAGGGTGGCCGGGTTCGGATATTATAACCTCAAATAAGTGAAACGTCAACTTAACTGTCAGATTCACATTTTCAAGACATTATATATTATTTGTGTATAATAATTGTATTACAAAACAATAGTGAAAATGAATAAGTTTCATGATGCATTACATAAATTAGTTGAAAAAGATGGTAAATATACTTTAATTTTACATATAATATAACCTAATTTAATCTGTCATTTGTTTCACTTTTGTAGAAATGGGAGCCACCTTCGACGAACAGTTGGAAACTAATATTCACGCTGCCTGCGAAATATTAAATATTAATCCCGAATCTGAAAATATATCTGATTTACAAAATTGGTGCGACAAAAACATAAGATGGAAATATATTTCATTATCATTTCACATATTACTCGCTATCAAAAATGAGGAGTCTGTCTTAAGTATTAATTATATTTTTGATGTTAAAAAGCTATTTCAATTTATTGTATCCCTTGGAATTTTACCAAATTTAATACAAGGCGTCGGAATTAGTTTAAATAAACGCGTAAAAAATATTGATAAAATTCCAACAGAAACTATTTCAACTGAGAAAAAATATTACATGTTATCAGGCACAGTAAAGGGTCTTTTGTTTTGTTTAAAGATAAATTCATTGCGAAACTTTATAATTACAAATCATTTTAATGATTTACTTGGTTCATTATTACAATTATGCAATGCGCCTATTAAGAAACCAGCGGAACCAGAAACCCTTACGACAGAAAAAGAATTTAATATGGATAAAGATTTTTACGATGAAATTATGAATGATAGACAAAATTTTCAACTAGAATTAAATACACTTTTGTGTCACTCATATTCTCCGCAAGTTATCAAAGAACTAATGTTTTTTTATGGAAACAGTACTTCGCCAAAATGGTTAAAATCTACTGTTTATAAAATATTAATCCAGAAATTGCAACAAAGCGACGGTACTGAATCTTTGATTAAAGCTGTAGTAGATTTTGAAATTCTTGATACTGGTGCGAAGTGGAAACAATATGATATTATTGTAAAATTATTAATGACAAAGCCAATAAATGTTGATGACAAATATTACGAAAATATTTGTTCTCAAGTCTTGAAACTATTGAGTAAAAAAGATAAGAAAGGTGAAATTAATACTTATTTTATTCAAATAGCATCGGCTTGTATTAAATATTTATATGAAAGGGATAAGGACAATTGTGAAAAATATTTTCTTAATAATATCATTTCTAAATTTACACAGTATTCTAACAAGAATACTCATGAAATTGAGTACGGAATAAAAAAAAACGAAATTACAAAAATGATTTTTTTATGGTTTAGCTGTTTTGTTGAAACATCTCCAACATTGCAATCTTTGCCTTATAATTTATTAACTCCAATAATTGCAATTTTATTCCACTTCTTTGTCATTGGAAATGACGTAATTTCTTCAAAAATAATAGAGAAATTGAAAAATATATTAATTAAGTACATTAGTGAATGCGAGGAAAGTGAAAAGAATGATTTATTTGAATCGTTTTTATTTAGAAAAGAAACAAATATTATTTGTCAGTTAAAAGATAATATTGCGATTATTATTGACGTGAATAGTGACATAGTAATGAAGAAGGCTGATGTAACAATCCGTTCAAGTTCATTGAAAAGAAGTGATGCATTATTAGATTTAATAAATGGTACAGATACCAAACATGTTATCGTACCATTATGTATTTATTTACTTGACACATCTATTAATGTGGTTCCAATAATAAAATCAACAAACCCTGATCTATTACATTTGGAAAACGAAAACCTAATGTTGATGGATGAAGTGACTGAACGCAAATTAGTTTCATATAATCTTTTGTCAAACTTGGTTGAAGATCCAAATGTACATAAACACTTACAAGAATATCCAGAAAATATTTTAAATTTTATAGAAAACACATTAAAAACATTTGTCGAAAATGGTCTACACAAATCAGTTAACTGTGATTCTGAAGAATATCAAAATATGTTCAAATTAATAATGATTCTTAATATAATCTGTGAAAAAACTGTTATAACTGATAGTTTAATTAATACTTTAATTTTAATTACAAATGAAAGCTCAAATATTGAAATGAAATTGATAATTTCGAATATTTGTTATTCTACAATTCCACCCGCTACAGAAAATCTTAAAAAACCAAGTGAATATGAAAAAGCTTTAGAAGATATTTGTGATCCTTTTTTACCAGTTCGTGGCCATGGACTTATGACTTTAGCCAAATTAATTGAAGAAAAAGATCCCGAAACTTGTTCCAACAAACAATACATATTAAATGTTTCTCAAGTATGTTTCGTCGGTTTTCATATACAGGAAGATTGAAAAAAATAGGGATATTTTCTTTATTTTAAACCTATAGTTGTGACCAAATATAAATGCCAATTTTTTGATATAAATTGATGTTGAATTACACCGGAAGCATTATTAAGATGTTTTGTTAAATAAAGTGGTATATATTTTTTGGGGTCTCCTGAGAGTACTTTAAATTATGCCAAAAAGTGACATTTATATCTATCCTCAACTTTGTATTTTAAACTATAGGTCTAAAATTAAATTTCAATCATCTTGTATAGTTTTACTGACTAGTGAAGACAAATCACTAATATCTTACATTTTATAGCAATTCTTAAAAAACGAAGACTCTTATATTTATCTCAATGCCATCAAAATCTTAGCGGCATTAGGAAACAGTTTTCCAGATACAATAATCAATATTTTAACAGAGGAATATTCTACTGAATCAAAAGAATTACTGGGATACAACTGCGAAACTAGAATGAAAGTGGGAGAAGTGTTATTACGAGTAGTTAAATCGTTAGGTAAAAAAAAAACACACAAACATTATTACTAAATAATAAATTTGATGTGTTTATATTTTTATAGGTGAGACAGCTCCGAAATATAAATCAGTCTTACTGAATTCATTCCTTTCTGGCGTTAGAGATGAAGATCATTTAATGCGAGCTTCTAGTTTGTCAAATTTGGGAGAAGTTTGTCGGGTGTTAGGATTTAAACTTGGAAGTGTAGTTACGGAGGTATTAATATTCTATAATCTCAAGTTACTTTTAATAATTCGTTGTTTAATCTTAGGTTTTGTCCTGTATCCATGCTGTTATTGCCACAGATAAAGCTGTTGAAGCCCGAAGAGCTGCTGTTTCCGTTATACGATATTTATTTATTGGATTACAAGAAGAAACTATTGTATTTCTAAAAAATGATATTTTGCCCATTTATAGAACGTTAAAACTTGTGTATACGAACGACCCTGATGATATAACACGACTGCAAGCACAACTGGCGTTGGAAGAATTAAATTCGAATGTTCATAGTTATCTTTTCCCAACTGTTACATTGGAAAAGAAAATTGTAATGTTAGATTAAGTATAATTTTGTACACTACAACATATTACATAAGTTTCTTGTAATTCTATTTAAAGAAAAATAATTATATTTTCTATTTCTTTTTTGTAAAGGTTATCTCATTCTTCCCCACTTATAAGATTTGCACAGAAGTGATTCTGATTAATGATCGAGTAAAATTTAATTCAAGGTTTCATAGTGTTGCATTAAGTTTCAGTAAACATGTTTCGTATAATAATATTGTATTTTATTGTTACTGTAAAAGCAAACGTAAGTTAAATAATATTAAATTTAAAATAAAATTAGTATTATTGTTTTATTAGTCAGATTCTCCCACAATTCAAATAAGTTCAGGAAAAATAGAAGGGCAATATATACAAAGTGAAATAATTGATAAACATTATTATTCTTTTCGAGGAATTCCGTACGCTGAGCCACCGATAGGAAAATTAAGATTCCAGGTAATAATTATTTACAAGTATTTTTAATGCTAAACAGATATTTTATTTCCTTGGTTACGAAATGACACCTGTATAGTGGTATCAGTAAAAATTGTAAATATCTGATTATTTATTAATACTGTAATATAAATAGAAATTAAATGTTCTTGTCTAAGAACTTTATACACTGAACTTCTATTAACATGAACGAATTTAATATGCTTTTTGTTGACAGCCATATATCATTTTAAATGAATTCAATAATTTCATTTTCCTTGTCTTGGCGCATTCTATATTTCTAAATTTGTTGTCAATTTTAATATTGTTGCTGGACAGAGTTCTGGACGATTATTATATGTAGTGGAAAATAAATCAGTGTTAAGCTTAAATTTGAATTAAACCAATAAATTGATCAAATAAATATTTTCTTCTGTATCTCATTATGTACAACAATTTGACACTTATTTGTTATGTTTACTAATAAAAAAGGCTTTAATGTTTTGCTTTTATTTTGTATCTATTGAATACTCCCTGTATCTGATAGTTTCAAATGATTTCTAAAATAAATAAATATATTATAAAACCTTTTACCCATTACTGGATGTGACACCCTATCATAGCAGCATAGCAGAGTTCGGTAAATGATATATTTATGTGCGTGAAGTACGGTTACCAGCCGTCAAATCACGGCTCCAAAACATATGTTACATTAAGTAATTTTAATGTGATGAAAGTCAGTTTGAGAGTTGTGGGAACCGAACTCGGGTTAGCAAATTAATAGTTTAATTTTAGCCCCCTGTTAAACCAAAACCTTGGACTAAAACTTTAGAAACAAAAACTGATGGTTCACAATGTATGCAAAAAACTGGAGGATCCGAAGATTGTTTATTTTTAAATGTTTATACACCTACGGTATGTAAATTATTAATGTAAACTAAAAAATATTTATTTAAATAATATCTATTTAATTTTTAAAGCTTCCATCAAATGAAAAAAAATCGGAATTATTGCCAGTAATGGTGTTTATTCATGGTGGAGCTTTTATCCATGGTTCCTCCGACAGTAAATATTGGGGTCCAGAATATTTAATCGACAAAAATATTATTTTGGTTGTATTAAACTATCGTTTAAATATATTTGGTAAATTATTTTGTAAATCACCCATCAATAAAAACAGAATTATATTTATTTATAATTATTTGTTTAGGATTCTTGAATTCAAAAGATGAATCTGCTCCAGGAAATGCAGGTCTAAAAGATCAGATAGCAGTTTTAGAATGGGTACAAGAAAATATTGAAAAATTCAGTGGGGATCCAAAAAAAATCACTATCTTCGGTCATAGTGCAGGATCAGGTTCAGTGCAATATTTACTGCAATCAAAATTAGCCAAAGGTTAACAAAAAATATTTATTTATTGAATATTATGTTATTATTGACATATTTGTAGGATTATTCCATAAAGCTATATTGCTGAGTGGTAGCACATTAAACAACTGGGCGTTTGAAAATAATCCATCGGATTTAAATAACAAACTTGGAAAACTATTAAATATTAATAGTAAAAATGTTACAGAATTTATAAACTCATTACAGAATTTATCTAAAGAGCAACTATTTAACGCTTCTATTAATAAAGAAGTTTTGGTTTGTAATTCTGTAAATACTTTCAATATTTTTATTTATTCTTTAATATTTTTACAGGACGCTAAACATAGATTAATTCGACAAAGATTTGTTCCTAGCCTCGAATATGATTCACCAAAAGCTTTTATGACAGAAAACAGTTATTCGCTTTTAGTTGAAAATAAAATAAATCATGTTCCTCTTATGGTAGGATATGTGTCAAGTGAAGCACTTATATTTTTAAACGGTATTATAGCACAAATATTGAGTAAGATAGGTACGTAATTATTATTATTATTATTATTTTTTAGATATAGAAACTGGAAAACTCAAATTAGAGGAATATGAAAATGAACCTACTTTACTAGTACCAAAAGCTTTAAATATTAAAAATGATGATTCTGAGAGCTTAAAATCAGTTTGGAATGAAATTAAAAATCAATATTTTAATGGAGTTCCTGTTTCTAATATTACTGCGTTTATAAACGTACGTACATAATAATAATCATACGAGTACAAACAATAACCATGCAATATCTGCAATATATGTTTTTTTTTTAGTTTGAATCAGATGAAACTTTTGTACGTGGAATAAGAAAATCTATAGAACTATTAAGAAATGATAATGATATATATTTTTATATATTTGGCTATAAAAATAAGAATGACACATCTAAATATCCAGGTAAATAATATAAAATTTAATTACATAAAACTTAATTAAATTTGTTTTTGTATTACAGGAGTGCCACATGTAGGGGAATTAAAATACCTCTTTTATACTGGTGTTGAAGAGTCTGGTGAAGACAAATTAATAAGAGAAAAGATGACGACTCTTTGGACAAATTTTGCCAAGACAGGGTAATTAAAATAAAATAAATAAATATATCATCTCGCCTTTTACCCATTACTTCATAAATTATTAATGGGCTCATCAACCATAATACATATAAGGCAGATTTGTATCAAATATAAACTAGTTACCTAAAATTTAATATTAAGTAGAAGTAAAATTATTCAAAGTTCATTTAGTATAGGATGCGGGCACTTACGTCACTGATGTTTTGTGACGTAAAAACAGCTGTTCGGGCAAAGATCACTGCGCCACCTACAAAATGAACTATTTTTTTTGGGACGAGATTTGAAAAGAACCGTTCTTTTCAAATCTCGCCACCAAAAAATGGTTCATTTTGTTGGTGGCTCAGCGATCGTTGCCCGAACAGCAGTTTTTACGTCACAAAACGTCACAGTGTCACGTGAGTGCCCGCATCCTATTGAATTCTTGTCTGTATATATTTTGAAATGAAACTTCTCATTGGCTGAACGTTTTCATGCCGTTTTGAACGGTACCAAAACATGTAGTGCTTGTGATATCAATGGAGCAATACTAGTGCTTTCTTTCTTACCTTCACTAAATATAAATATTGAACAACTCTAAGATGTAATACCTAGTTACATTTTTAACAAATATAAAAATAATTAAGTAGAAGGATCATCAAAATAAACTATTTGAGTGCCACTGACTAGTACAGTATATCTGTTTGCACTAACGAAACTTAATTTTATTTCTGATTTAAATAAATGAAAGCAAATTAAAGTAAAATATCACATGAAGACATTTACATTTGCTGCCAAACATTTGATGCAATATTGTCAGTTTAAGTCAAACTTAAAATTTAAGTTTCGTTGCTACAAACGGACATTAATATTGAAAATTTTGAATTCGTACTTTCACTAGTCGATATATTTTCTTGAGGTTTAATAAATAAAAAATGGTTGGTTGGCCCAATCAACGTAATATATGTACCTAAATTATTTGCATACATATTAACAAATAATTTCAGAAATCCTACTCCAAGTGAAGATCCTGTGTTAGATAATATAAAATGGCCAACAGTTTCTAAAACAGCAAATGATAAACTAGAATATTTAAATATTGAAGAACATTTGCAAATCAAGGAAAATCCATGGGAAGATAATTTTCAATTTTGGGAAAAAGTCTTTAAAAAATATGGAAAAACTCCATTTACTATATATTAATACTTTCTATTAGTAATACACACACATACACATGAAAAATAAATCCATATTTTAAACAATGAATCATTCTTTTTCCACTAGTTTGTACGATACAAATTTTAGAAATAGTTATTTTTAGGCGGTTGATACATAAGTAGTTGATTTACGTATCCTTTGACAGCCGTAAAGTGTTTCATTTTTTGAAATCTGTCAAAGACTACTTTACGAACGCTGTGCTATTTATTTGTTTAAATAGCAGGTTCGTTTGTTTTGTTATCGGGTATTTCTTATTAATACTGCGTATATGATATATTGTCTAATGAGCAAGTTCTTCGCGACAACATGTACCCACGATTTCAGTAGAAGAAATCGTATCATCAGAAACATTGTTAAGAGATGTTTGAAATTCTTTAGTTAACGACTTTGATTTCTTTATTAAGTTTGCTTTTTAAAAATGCACGCAATTTAACATACTTTGATATATTAGTGCTATGTTTAAAATTAGATGATTTAATTTTTTGCGACAAATTGCCAAAATATGACAGTAAAACATTTTCAGAGAAAGATCGTATGTTTTTCTCTTGTCGGTAATTCTCAAGTCTACGATAAACTCTTTTATAAATCTCTTTAGATATCTGCGGTAACAGTTCTACACAGCATCTTCTATTACTTCAGGTAGTGTACACACTATACATTCTTCATTTTCATTGTCAATCATTATTTTAATTATAAATTTCACAAGATTACTGTAATAATTTAAATTTACACAAATTGACAGAAACAAATATATTTATTTTGTTTTATTTGTTTGTGTTACAGATCACTACAATAAGCTAACTAAACAAAAATATACACTACTTATACAGGATAATTGGCTCTACTGTACATTTAGAATAAAAGTACAAGAATAAAAAATTAAATTAAAATTAAATTAAAATTAAATTTTACGTTTAAAAAGTTTAAATTTGTTATATTAGCATGTCTGTAGTACTAGTTCAAAAATAAAATGTGACATTTTTGTCAAAAATCAGATAGCCATGAAAATAAAAGCAAATAAAACAAAATCTCATTCATTTAACTCAATTTAACTCAACAATTAAATCAGCCTCCGGATCGCGCCATATATAATTCTGTTTCGAACAATAAAATCGCTGTCATCTGTCAAGTGAAAATTATGATTTTCCCTAATATAGAATAAAATAATCGGTGCCTTTTGTATCAGATAGTGCACAAATAATGTATACTACATTTCTATTGCAAAATTATATAGAATGGGATACTAATTTAACAATTTGAAAATGATCGCCTGAATTCTATTATAGAATTCTATACGGCGCGATCCCACTAAACGAATTCTTAACTGAGCTGTCAAAATGGAATTTATGAATTTTTTTTTAAATTTTCATGGCTATCTGATTTTTGACGAAAATGTCACTGTTTATTTTTTAAATATGTAGTACTACAGACATGCAAATATAACAAATTTAAACTTTTATTTTTATACTTTTGCTCTAAAATGTACAGGAGAGCCAAATTTCAAACATTTTATAAATCCTATGTTGATCTCTTATATTCCGTGTTTCTGTTTTAATGTGGTTTTAATTTCTTACAATCAAATAAAAAATAGTGTTTGATGCACGGACGAAAAAACTCTCCGAGCCGTCCGAGATCTTGAATTTTTCGTCCTTGTTTCATAAATAACTATTAAAAGACTTATCACAAAAAAATATAAATTTTTATTATTACTGTCACAAGTTTTTATGCTATAATAACATATCTTCATTTTGAAGCTGCAAGAAAAGAAATCATGAATTTGCAATTTAAACAAACGAATGGCAATAGCGGCCATAAAATAGTATTTGACAGATGTAAAAAAAGAAAGGATACGTAAAAGAATTATGGATGTATCATCTTACAAAAAGCATTTTATTGATATATTTTACTGTACTAGATTAGCTTAGATTACAATAACTATTTACAGAACTTCGTAAGTACAATTGTTAAATCAGAATGTAAAATAATTATAACAATTCATTTAAATCTTATTAGCAAAATTATTTTTTGTGTTTTACTATTTCCCAATTAATGAATAACTTTAGTTATAAAAGGCTTGTAGATTTTTACGTAACGGTAATGTCTGGGCATAAAAGCAATAGTAAATTATTATTATCAGTTTTTTGTCCACATAAATTGCAAAATTTATTAGGTAAACGCCAGTTTTCAGTAGTTATTATCTAGTTCACTTTTAATCTTTCTCCTTTCGGTTTAGGACGCTGCAAAGTAAAGAACAAATGTAAGTTTAGTGCACAATGGCTATGCAAATTCCTGTTCAATCTTTGAAGAATAATCCGGTCAAAAAAGCTAACTGGCTTTCTAGACTCGTATACGGGTAAGTACTATGATTTTTTTTCCTTTTTTATATTTCATTCTATGGAACCTTATTCGTAAAATAATAGATAAAAATTACAAGAAAATAAAAATAATGTAGGTACATCATACTTTAATTTATATTTTCAAGCAAAATAATATTTTATAAATAATGAAGTCATTATTTTTAAATTATACAGTATGTTATGTAAATGTACCGCCAACGCTTACATGGTAAATAAAGAGGACTGAAGGAGTATAATAGTTATTTATGTATAAAGGAGAAAAACAGGCGTTTCTGGTGCGCGGCATGATTATTAGCACGAGGCGCAAAGCGCCTCGTGCTAATGACATGCTCAGGTTCAGAAACACTAATTTCACCCGACAATATCTTATGCACAACAAAATAACATTTAATTATATGTTCAAAAGATTAAAATATGTAAATCGATTATATGTCAAAATGACATTTTGCAGAAGTATTCACAATAAATAAAAATTGTCATTTTATTTATGTATCCATAAGAATTATTTCTTTATGGCCCTAGGGCCAAAAACAAGTGTTTAAACCCGTTGAAACACATGCATTTCGGTCCGGTTGTGCATAAAACAATTTTTGTATCTTCCTTTGAGGTTCCATTAACCCGCAAAAGATATACTAAAAGGACTAATCGCAACTCATTGTTAAAATTTATTAAAAAGTTTAAATCAAGTAGTGAATGCTTTATTTTCAGTGTAATTTTCAATGTCAGTTTTGACTTTTTTAAGCAGTTGAATCTAATGTGTCAAAGTTTGTCATAATTTTGAAAAAATTGACACAGAAAGATCATTACAGCGTCATACGATAACATGTCTGCATCAAAACGGTGATCAATTTGAATATCTGTTGTAATTTCGTGTTAATTTTTTTAATAAATCTGTTTTACCGTAGGTAACTCATTTGACTAATATGGTATGCCACTGATCTAAACTTCAAATTTGACAAGTAATACAATTGTCAATAAACATATTACTTGATTTCTGATTTTTTTACTTAAAAGTAGCGATTTAATTGGACGAATTAAAAGACCTTCTGCACTTAAACGAAAGACTGCAGAAAAGAAACAATAGTGAATGACTGCTTCTTTTGCTTTTCTGACTTAGCAGTCAAGCGTTGGTGGCACACTTACATAACATCCTGTATAGAAACTAAAAGTTTGTCTGATACAAAAAAAAAACAAGGATATTTAATTAAAATGTAATAGGGGTCGTGCTACCCCATTTAATGGGATATAGCGTGATGCTATGTATGTATGTATGTATGTAATATTCAAATTTTCGTATTTAGCTGTAAGACTCAACTGGTACAACATTTACAATATATTTTAAAAAGTATGAATTTTGATGAAGCGAAATTGTGTCTCAATATAGAAATGTTTGGTGAAGATTAATAATTGTATGTTTCAATAATTCATGAAACCCCATTTGATGGGACATGGCCCATGGTGTGATGTTATGTATGTATATTTATTTATAAAAAAAATTTGAAGAAAACAGCAATAAATTGAAGGTGTACCAGTTTTGCGATACCAGAAAAATATTAACCAATAAATCATCTATTATCATATACAACTTGCAAGTTTGTCGCGTAAAAACAATTCATTTATGTAAGGTTTGACTCGTAAAATTTTAGAATTAAAGAACAGCTATTTAAAATACATTTTTATGTTTTGTGAATCATTTTAGATGGGTTCTCAGAATATTTATAAAGAAAACAAAAAGAGAACTAAATGCTCAAGATTTATACAAACCTCAACAATCACAAGAATCAGAATTATTAGGAGATGAACTCGAAAATCTATGGATGAAAGAACTAGCAAGAGCTGCAGCAAAACATACAAAGCCAAATTTTTTCAGACCAGTTTTTAAAATGTTTTTATGTGACTTCATCTTCTGTGGACTTCCTATACTATTTTATTCAATTTTGAGGTGAAATTTATCAATTTATGTAAATAAACGAAAAAAAATAAAAAATAAATAATTTTTTTAGTGTTATACAACCAGTTTTTCTTGCCAAATTGTTAGAAACTATGTCTATGGAACATACACCAGAAAATCTAAGAAATAAATATATATTTGGCGGTATCATAATAATAATTACATTAATAAGAGTATTTTTGTTCAATCATAGTAATGGAATGAATTTCGTTATTGGTATGAAAATGAGAATAGCGTGTTGTTCTTTACTATATAGAAAGGTAAGATATTCATCCTTTATTGGAAACAAATTAATATTATTATTTGTAGATGTTAAGACTGAGCCATTCTGCAATGGGACAAATAACAGCAGGTCATCTTGTAAACTTAATTTCAAATGATGTAAATCGGTTCGATATTGGATTGCCATATTTGCAATATTTTTGGATAATGCCAATTCAATTAATACTTGGTATTTGTATCATATGGTATCAGGTTGGTCCATCTCCTCTTTCAGGATTAGCAACCATGATTTTAATAACAATTCCTATACAAGGTACTCAATGTTTTAGTAGTATTTATGATTATTTATTTCGCGAATTAATGGTTCAAGTAGAAAGAATAAAAGAACATATATGAATGTACGAGGTAATAAGCAATAATTAATATGATTTTGGTTGACTAAAGAATGAGGGCATTAAATATCATTTTAATTAATACTTAAGCTATTAATTTGAGCTAGAGTTGGACAAAGCCAACTCTGAGAGGAATGTTTTCGGAGGTCGCTACTATCGTCGGTACATTCAGTGTCAAAAGTTGTATTAAAAATGGCGGTTTATTTGAATTTATGAAATAATAAGACGACGTGTAATTCTTATCATTTATAAAAATAGCATGTCAAAAGACTAATAATTATGATGAATTAATAATAAATCAATTTATCATTAATAAATTTGCATAAATCGTACATGGTGTGGCAGTCAAGTAGTTTCATTGAGCCTGTATTGTTCACTTTTGCGCCAAAGTAGAGCTACACCATTTATTGTATATCTGAATGGATGGAGTTAAAGCGCATTTCAGCCACGATTTTGCTTTAGTTTGTCAAGCTCTATTTAGTATAAGATAAATTACAAAAATTACTTTCCAGGCTTTCTGGGTAAATTGTCATCAAAATATCGTTTACAAGTAGCAAGCAGAACAGATGAAAGAGTCAAACATATGAGCGAAATAATAAGCGGAATTCAAGTCATCAAAATGTACGCCTGGGAAAAACCATTTGAAATACTAATTGACGCAAAACGAAAATATGAAATTTCTGCAGTTAACAAAAGCGGAATACTTAAAGCAATTTACCTTGGCTTTATTGTTTTTACCGATCGTTTATCTTTATTTGTAACTGTTGTCTGCTACACACTCCTAGGACGTAATCCAACTTCTGACATAATATTTTCTCTTGCACAATTTTTCAACGTAATGCAAGTATCTATGGCAGTTGGTTTCCCAGTAGGAGTCAATATGGGTGCAGAAATATCCGTTGCAATAAAAAGAATGCAAGAGTATTTACTCTTGGAAGAAAACCCTATTAACACCCCACAAATTAAGGATAATAATCGGGACCGTGCTGTTATACTGAAGGATATCAACGCATCTTGGGATTCCCAGAGCGAATGGTCCTTAAAGGATATTAACATCAACATTCATCCTGGTGCATTATGTACAGTTATCGGATCAGTCGGATCAGGAAAAAGTTCCATTCTCAATTTGATAATTAGAGAGTTGATTCCATCTTCAGGAACTTTGAAAATCGGTGGAGATGTATCTTATGCTTCACAAGAACCTTGGTTATTTGTTGCTTCAGTAAGAGACAATGTTCTTTTTGGTTCTCCTTACGATAAAGATCGTTACAAAGAAGTAGTAAGAGTATGTGCTTTAGAAAAAGATTATAAGCAGTTTCCTTATGGAGACAAAACGATCGTTGGAGAGAGAGGCGTTTCTTTAAGTGGAGGACAAAGAGCTAGAATAAACCTTGCAAGAGCAGTTTACAAGCAATGTGATGTTTATATTTTAGATGATCCTCTTTCAGCTGTTGATGCTCATGTTAGCAGACATTTGTTCAATGAATGCATTTCTGGATATTTGAAGAATAAAACTAGGATTTTAGTTACTCATCAGTTACAGTTTTTAAAGAAAGCTGATCTTATTGTTGTTGTCGATGAAGTAAATAAATATATTTTAATCATAAAATTTTATTATACAGAATGAGTTTTTGTTTTTTTGGGCTACCATTAGAATCTCGAGAACTAGAACTGCTATAACTTCGGTTAAATTAGCAAAATAGTGCCATTTTTGCGGTGATTCTAATGATATCTTCGTTTTTCCAAAAAAAATGCACTAGTGACTAAATCTGATGAAAAATTTTCATTTTCAAAATGGTGGTAGAATAAATAAAATAAATAAATAAATAAATATATCATCATGCCTTTTACCCATTACTGGGTGTGGCACTCTGCCGAAGCAGATCTCGGTAAAAACAATTTAACAATTGAAGATGTACCATACCATGTGTCTGGAACAAAATGGCTCAACATTTGAATATTACCTGCCACCATTTTTTTATTAAAATGATTGAATGAAAATCGCAAGTTAGCTGTATATTTTTTTGGAGAAATAAAGACATCATTAGAATCAATAAAAAAATAGCACTACTGTGCAAATTGAACTAAACTTATAGTTCTTGAGATCCCAATAGTGGCAAAAAAAAACTCCTGTCGATATTAAAATTTGGACAACACCATGATTTGAACCTAAGACCTATTGAACTACAGTTAAATGGTTTGCCACTGAGCTACGGTATCCATTTAATTCGAATGGTGTTAGCTTCAAATCCGGTGGTGTTCTAATTTTTCTCTCTATAATAAAATTTGATTACATGAATCATTAAATTTTAATAATATTGTCTAATCATATTTTATTTATTTAGGGTAAAATTGTAGCGCAAGGAACATATCATGAATTGGCCGATAGTAATTTAGATATTAAAGAGTTCGTGAATATTGAAAAGGAAGATACTGAAACTACTAAAAAACAAGAAAAGGAAGAAATTTCTAGAAGATTATCAGTTATCTCAAATGCGGTATTTTTTAAAAATATATAATAATGTATAATATTTTATCATCTCTATTTACTATTCAGAGTACAGTTGTGGAAACAAGTAAACAAGAAGTAAACGAAGAAGAAATGGGAACTTCTCAACCACTGTATTGGCCTTACTTTAAAATTGGTGGAAATTATTGTCTTCTGGTCTTAGTAGTATTTTTGTTTTTAATAGCTCAAGCCATATTAAATTGTTCAGATCTTTGGCTCACTTATTGGTAAGTAACATAATAAAATAAAATTTTTAATATAATACAGGTAATTAAAATTCAGTAATAAAATTATTGTTACAGGTTGGACGTATCAAGATCAAAACATAATGAAACAGCCACACCCAATAGAACAGAATTTTATATAAATAACACTTTATATAACTCTCTAAATTCCAATAATAGTCCCATAAATAATACATATTACAATTATGGAAATCATACATACTATAATTCTAGCGATACTACCGAGAATAACAGCGATATACCAGAATCAGACATTAATAAATTTGTTAAGAACTATGCTCTTTACATCTACACAGCTTTGATTCTGCTAACTATAATTTTAACGTTTACGCGCTCAATTCTTTTCGTCCTTGCTTGTATGAGATCGTCAATAAATTTACATAATAAAATGTTTCATTGTCTCTTGCAAAGTTACATGAGATTCTTTGATACGAATCCTTCTGGAAGAATTTTAAACAGATTTTCGAAAGATATGGGTATCATGGATGAAATTATACCCAAAACTATGTTAGAAGCGATTCAGGTATGAATTTGATCATTTTTTTAACGAACTTCATGTGTATCATATTGTATCAATTTTCAGGTTATGCTAGTAATGGCGGGAATTTTCGTTGTAATATTAGTAACAAATGTTTTTATGATAATCGCAATTGTTTTACTTGGTGTTATTGGATACAAATTAGGTGTCCTTTACACTAGAGCTGCTAAAGATATTAAACGACTGGAGGGAATAAGTAACTACCAAAATAAAAATTAAATAATCAATTTATAAAAATATAAATAATTTGTAATTTTGTAGCTAGAAGTCCAGTATTTTCTCATGTAACAGCATCTTATGATGGACTTACGACCATAAGATCTTCCTTTGCACAAACAAAATATAAAGCAGAATTTGATGATTTACAAGTAAAATTTTATTAAAACATTTTTAAATTAGATACTTTTAAAAGTTTTTTTTCTTTAGGATCTTCATACCTCTGCTTGGTATTTAACAATAGCTACACGAACAGCATTTGGTATCTGGATGGACATATGTACTGTTGTATTTATTACTGCTGTTGTCTTCAGTTTTATTTTTTTAAATGAAGGTTTTTATGAAAAATCTATTTTTAATACCTTTTTCTTTAATTTTGTATATTTGTAGTGAGTGATTTATTTAACGATAACAAAGCTGGTCTCGCTATTTCCCAGTCCATGATCTTAACTGGAATGGTTCAAATGGGCTCCCAACAAGTTACAGAAGTTATAAATCAAATGACAAGCGTTGAAAGAATTTTACAATATACCAAACTTGAGAAAGAAAACTCTCTTAGCATCGTGAAAAGTATACAAATAAAGCATAATTCTATCGTTAATAAATAAAATATGATTTTCTTTTAATTTTAGGTACAATAAAGGGCAGCTGGCCAAGCGAAGGAAAAATAGAATTCAAAAATTTATATTTAAAATATGCTGTAAATGAACCACCAGTACTGAAAAATGTGAACGTTACTATTTCCGCTGGACAGAAAGTACTTTGTGACGTCATGATAGCAAATTATTACTAACTTCAGGTTGTTAAATTTTTAGATTGGAGTTGTAGGAAGAACAGGTGCAGGAAAATCGTCGATAATTAATGCTTTGTTTAGATTATCAATAATCGAAGGCAATATTTACATTGATAAAGTAGATACGAAAAATGTGGATTTAGGTTTATTAAGATCCAAAATATCTATCATTCCACAAGTTCCGGTGTTGTTTTCAGCCAGTGTTCGATATAATTTAGATCCATTTGTTGAATACGATGATGAATCAATCTGGAATGCTTTAGAAGAAGTAGAACTGAAAGATTCGATCCCGAATTTGGAATATGTTGTACATGAAGGAGGTGCTAATTTCAGTGTAGGGCAGCGTCAACTGTTGTGTTTAGCGCGCGCCATTTTGAGAAATAACAAAATACTGATTCTCGATGAAGCCACAGCTAATGTTGATCAACAGTAGGTAGAAAAAAAATCATATATAGTTTTTGTTTTAATTATAATTTTTGTTTAGAACTGATGGATTAATTCAATCAACAATTAGAAGGAAATTCAATTCCTGTACTGTGCTAACGATCGCTCATAGACTGAATACAATAATGGATTCTGATATCATTCTTGTAATGCATGCGGGGGAATTAGTCGAAATGGGACATCCGTACATTTTATTGCAAAATACAGACGGTTATTTTTCGAAACTTGTTGCTGATAACGAAGAATCAGTTGCGAGAAAATTACAACGAATGGCCAGTCAAACATATCTTGACACTTTACTAGAAGAAGAAAATACTACTATATTATAAATTTGTTTATGTAGTACATTTTAAGTAAAATTTATAAACAATGTTAAAATAAATAAAATTAGGTACATATTAAATAAAACATCCATCATTTAAATACCACGATGTAAAAATAATTTATCAAAGCAGAGCAGTGCAACCAACAGAAAGTGCAAAACTTATCTTTAAAATATGTCTAATTTGACCATTGGGAAAGAGTAACCTAGAGGGCGTAGAAAACAGCAAAATGATGACAAATTTGTATTCTGTGAACTATGTTTCATATTGCAAATATGTATGGAAATAAAGAGTAAAATTCAAATAACTGGAAATAAAATTCCGACTTCAGTCAAATTTTTCTATGTATATTAAAATCATAATTGATGTGTTTTATTATTTTTAAATCAGTTATAAACAGAAAAATATTTATTAAATACCTTAATTAGTATTTTTTAAATACTTAACAATTGATATGAATTTGATAAATTATCTATACATATACTGTTTCCTCATATTATTATATTTTAAAGCTTTTCTTAAATTTCTTCATTTTGATTGTAATGTACGAGCAAAAGCAATCTCCATATTCGATCAAAGTGCTCGATAGTTCACTGTCTGTCGGTTTATCTCTAATTTAAATTTTGCGCGCATAAACTGTCAACAACTTCACAAGTGTAAATAACTTTGCAGTGTTCCTGTCAGTTATCGTGCACTAACGTCATGATGTAATAGCATACATGTTAACATGCACATGATTATAAATCGTTCAAGTCTTTTCTAAAGAGATTTTTGTGGTTATAAAGTTCACGTGTTGTAATTTACAATAAATGAACATTTTAGTAATATTATTTTAAGTAAAATAGTGATAACATTACACAATTATGTCGTGGTTGTTCGGATATGGCAAAAAGTCGGAAACTCCAGATTTATCTAAACTTGGGATTCCGCCACCGGGTGATGGTGGAAGTGGTGGAGCCGGTCCTAACCCCGCTGATGTTCCAAACTTGTCAAAATCGGAGAAGAAAGTTATGGAGGCATATAGATTCGATTCCACAGCTCTAGAACGAGCTGCTCAGGCAGCCAGAGAACTCGAAACATCAAGTAATTATGATTTAATTTCTATAATTATTACATTATATTAGATATTTTGATGAAATATATTTATGATATTTTTTAATTTTAATTGTATCTATGAGCTGTCATTCTAATATTTAATCTTCTTAGGGCATGCTAAGGATGCTTTAGAATTGTCAAAATTACAAGAAGGTACAAGACAACAAGAATATCAAGCCAAAATTAAAGAATATGAAGCACATATAGCTCAAATGCAAGTAGAACAGAAAAAGATTGATGGAGAAGAAAGACGAAAAACTATGCAAGAAGAAACACGGCAACATCAGCAACGAGCACAGTATCAAGATCAACTATCCAGGAAACGTTACGAAGATCAGTTAGTTCAACAACAAAAAATCAATGATGAGAACTTACGTAGACAAGAAGAATCAGTAGCCAAACAAGAAGCAATGCGTAAAGCAACAATCGAACATGAGATGGATTTGCGGCACAAAAATGAAATGAAACGAGTAGAAGCTGAACTTCTTGCTAAAGCTAAAGTTGACAGAGAAAATCGAGATCTGACTCTAGAACAAATTCGTTTAAAAGCACAAGAAAATCGCGTAACTGTTCTGGAAAGTATAAAGACTGCAGGTTCCGTTTTAGGATCAGGAGCGCAAGCTCTTCTTACAGATTGGGATAAAGTTTTGGCTGCAGCTGGTGGTTTATCTCTTCTTGCTCTTGGTATCTATTCTGCTAAAGGAGCAACTGGAGTAACCTCTAGATATGTTGAGGCGCGATTAGGAAAGCCATCGTTAGTACGAGAAACATCAAGATTTTCCTTATTAGAATCTGTTAAGCATCCAATAGAAACATTCAGAAAATTACGAACCAAGACTACAGATGCGTTATCTGGTGTAGTTTTAGCTCCTAAATTAGAAGAACGATTACGTGATATTGCAATTGCCACTAAAAATACCAAACAGAATCGGGGAATGTATCGGAATATTTTGATGCACGGACCACCTGGTACTGGAAAAACTATGTTCGCCAAGGTAAAATAATTTATTAAAATATTTCGATATTTGTCCTAAACAAAATTATTTTATTTTACAGAGACTGGCAACGCACTCTGGAATGGATTATGCAATTTTGACCGGAGGTGATGTTGCACCTTTAGGCCGTGATGGAGTTACTGCCATTCATAAAGTTTTCGATTGGGCTCACGGCACTCGCAAAGGTATAATAAAAAGATAAAATAACTTCCTTCTATTATTATCAAAAATAATGTTTGCAGGATTGTTGCTGTTCGTTGACGAAGCCGACGCTTTCCTGCGCAAACGTTCATCCGAACATATCTCCGAAGACTTGCGCGCAACTTTGAACGCTTTCTTATACCGCACGGGAGAACAGAGCGGCAAAGTAATGATGGTTCTTGCATCAAACACTCCCGAGCAGTTCGATTGGGCCGTAAACGATCGTTTGGATGAAATGATTGAGTTTGGATTACCAGGAATTGAGGAACGAGAAAGATTAATTCGTTTATACTTCGATAAATTCGTCTTACAGCCTGCGACAGAAGGAAAGAGGAGATTGAAGGTGGACAAGTTTGATTATGGAGCATTGTGTACTGAAATGGCGAAGATGACGAGAGGAATGTCCGGAAGAGAAATCGCGAAGTTGGGTGTTTCTTGGCAGGCGGCTGCTTATGCTTCCGAAGACGGCGTTTTGAGAAAAGTTATGGTCGTGGATAGAGTCAGAGATGCCATTAAACAGCATCAACAAAAGGTAATTTTTCTTTACAAAATAAATTTACATTATTAGCAATCTAGTGAGTTAGTAGTATGTATTAAATGTATTTTACTTTTCCAGGTTGAATGGCAGTCTGAGCAAGAAAAGCAAGAAGCAAAGAGTATTACCTTCACATCCAAAGAAGAATCTTATAAACCAATAATTCCAAAATCAGAATTAGAATTAAATAATGCAGATACATCTGATAAGAAGCCATCATAAGCAAAAACATTTATCTAGATTAAGATTTTAGGTATCGTTTAGTTAGATCATGTTCGACATCATTGTGTAATGTTATTACGTTAAGCCAAGATGTTTTTTTAATAACGTGGTACCTCTTTTGTAAATAATTTTAATTTTGCAACATAGTTGTTACTGTTTCAAGTGTTGCAAATAAAGATTTGTATTTATTGAAAAAAAGAGCTTTTTGTAAATAATTTGAAAAGATTTATGTAAGGTCTCAGGGAATTTTACTCTACAGTTCTCTGTATACACCCCTACTTTTTATAAATGTACTGTGTACTGAATAAATAAACACATGAAAACCACTATACATGATGCTCACAGTTCTGCTTCCTCATAGTCTCTTTTTTTTGCAAGTGCAAAGATCAATTTTCGATCTTTACTCTGATTATAATGCAATGATTATTATATTTATGCAGATCTATTTTTATTGGTTAATTATTTCATTTCCTAGAAGTCTCTATCATAATTAAATCTCTAAACCGCTAAATTATTACGTGATATATCAAGGCCCATTTACTGAAAAACGACAGGATGTGTAATCATATATGGAATCAAAACAATAGAAAATCGAAAAATAATTTCCTTTGTTAATTAATTATGTTTCCGGACCTACATTTATGACTTTACGGTGGCCTAACACGAACATAACTTTTCAAATAAACTCTTTAAAAAATATATCTGATATAATATGATTAATATTTATGATCAATTTAAATAAATGAATGAGTTGTGAAATCGAAATAATTAAACAAATAGTAAATGTGCTGCATATAATAAAGTTTTTTTAGTTTGTCCTTCAGTTTCACAGTTAATACCTATTTCTAAAATAGTCACTCAACCATACACACAAACAATACCCGTAATGAGAATTTAAAAACTTTAATTTACAAAAACATAATTCGTAATAATTCACATATTGCAAATTTGAAAAAAATAAACATGCTCTTAGGTAACTCTAATCACTTCGCAGACAAAAATATTTTAAACAAATATTGAATACAAATAAAGCAATGCCGACTTACTGCGAATATTTTTTAAATACTAACTGAAGTACCAAATACAAGCTTTTTGCATTTAGCTAACATTTAGCGATGTGACACATTGTGCTTGTGTGAAGCTAGAGTTAGGTAACCGACTGGTAATTCCTAATAACAACAATTCGTTAATTGTTATTCAAAGTGATTCATCATGAAATAGCACATCAAATATTTAATTAGTGCCTGTAATCCTGTAATCAATTCAAATTTATACTCTTACAGACCACGTCATCGGAGGTGCTGAATGATAAAAAATATCTAGACTAAACTACGAATGACTACACATTTGATTTTGATATAAAAATTATTTGTAGTATTCTGCACAAAAAAATCAATCAGACATGTTAAATAGTAACTGCTTAGCTCACACATACTTGACACCATTTATATACCCAAATATATTAAGGTTTTAAGAAACTTTATTGGTTCCGTTTTATTTATTTTATTTCTGTATAGCCGTTATAAAATTTATATTGTGTGTATTTTGTAGGCATCGTTTTTAATTAGTGTTTATTATTGTAGTGGAAAATAACAAAATTTACTTTAGTGCTAAAAGTCCTTCACCTCTATTTTGATCAGAGCCCATCAGTTGAACCTAAAAAAAATACAATTTAATAAATGAGAAATACGAAAGTTCCGCGAAGCACTATTTTCATTTATTCATTTCAAATATTTCACATATGAATTAAACCTAATATTGTGACTTCATAACATTCGTCACCCTTTCGAATTCCGTTGGTAACCTGGTTAATGTTACTACAGTCTAATTATGCTCGCTGCATCGTTAGCGACTAGAGTAGGCTGCTATAAACTACAGACTACAGCTCTAAAGTGCTCGCTGCACATATGCATATCAGTCAAAGTTATTTCAGCTTAAAGCTGTTATTGAATCACAATCTATCTTAAGTGTATCAAAACACTTAGATTATGATGTTTAAATTTTAATATTATGGTAAAAAGTTAGTAACTGAAAGAAAAAAAAATTAATATGTTTATTTTACAACTTTCAATTTGTATCTAATACATAGACCCGGTTGTATAAAGCAACTATGTTGTTAGTTAACAACATATTAAAAGATAACGATGGCCAAGATGGCACATTTTACACATTTTTATGTTATAATTAATTAATATCATCATTAAAATGCAAATAATTATTATTATTACTATATAAATTATCGTGTCAAAAATTTTGACATTTCTTAGATCCGTCTTTTTACTTTTTACTTTAAACTTTTTCATGTAGTTATCAATGAGATTAGCTGATAACGTTTTATGCAAACGGGCCTTATATTTGCACTACTTCAACAATACCATGATTAGGAAAATCAATTAATCTTTAAAACTATATTAAATAAGAACCTCTTTACAAACAAAATTCATCCCATAACTGCAACTCAAAAACTTATGAGATAAATTAGAATGAATATTAATTTACATAATAGCTAACTAATCAGTACAAATGAAATTTAAGTTATGTTATTTAATTAATCTATGATATTTCAATAAATTGAAAATTAATCTACTAGTCTGATAAATTAATGATAATTAAATTTTTAAAAATAAAAATGAAAAAGTTTCTAAACTGTTAAAAATAATATAATATAAATATAAACATTTGTTTTCATTTAATTTGTATTATATTTTTTTTTCTTTGGCTTCTTTGGCGGACCAACTACTTAGGTCATATTCCGCCATTCCGCCCTGATCTGCGTTTTAGGTATTATGGTCAACAGCAACGCGGGTGTCTTATATTTATTTTACAAATTATCACAAATTGCCATGTACACACCATTTGACATTTACAAAAATACATTTTAAATTTTTCAACACGTGTTCTTCATAAGCACACAAAAATAAATACTATTTTTTTATAAATAAATAAATAAATATATCATCACGCCTTTTACGCATTACTGGGTGTGGCACTCTGCCGAAGCAGGTTTCGGTAAGTGATATATTTATGCGCGTGAAGTGCTGTTACCCGCCGTCAAATTACGGCCCCAAAGATGTTAGTGGTGGGGGAGCCACATGAGTAATTTTTTTTTTAAATTGGTGAAAATGTTTTTGCGGCTGTAGGGATCGAACCAGGGTTCTCAGGATTCACAGGCTGACACACCACTGTACCATTACCCCATATTATTTTATGCTCCTACTATTATTACAACTTGTATTAATATTGTTAGCTGAATAGGGCACAAATTTGAATTGAATTCCTTAAGCCTCCTTTTCTCAATTAATTTTGCAATACATCTAAACTTCACAACATAATACTTGTTTTTTGTCATAAATTGGTCTGGAGGTTATCTGTAAAGTATATAAAAGTAAATTTAAGGAAAGATTCCAAATGCTTAAGAATTTTAAAATGTTGTAGACAACTTGTAAAGCAATAGAACTTAACACTTAAGTTGGAATGAAATAAATTTGTTGTAAACATCTATTAGCTAAGTCCAACACTAAATTATATATAATATAATAAAACATTAATTTTATTTATGACCTCAAATATTCTTGTCAGACAGATAGAAATGTTATAATTATTCTATATAAGTAATCGTAAATGCATGTAACAATTTGTATCCAAACAATATATTTTTAAATTAGTTGCGTAAGATTTTTTTTTATTTTTCATTAAGATGCTATAAAATGACTTTTAATTTTCTTGTTTGCAATTTTAACACATTCATTATTTTTTTATATGAAAATTATTATGTAAAATAATAATGTAGGTGTTGCGCTAGATTAGATAGAATTTAATTTAATATTCTCACAATATTGTGTCAAATGGGATACGATAATAAAAAAAATCTAGTTTTTAATGTTTTAACAATACAGGATGCCCACGAAAAAAAATTGGCCAAAAAAGTTGATTTTCAGATGTTTTTACAGAAAAAAAGAGTTAATAAAAATGGTGTGACCAATAAACTTAATATAATTTTTTTTTAAATACATTTAAATATTTATTTTTTATTAAGTTATTGGTCGACGTAAATATAATTAGATTTTATTTTTGATACTTTTTAACCGAATAAATCAGGTTAAAAGTTTATAAATAATGCTCCATTATAGCGATAGCTGTGAAATTAAAATAATTTGTATGACATTTTAACTGCCATATTTAATTTGTATTTTGTGATTTTTGTTTATTAAACGAAAAATGCCTAAAATAATTTAATTCGAAGCAAAAAATAATACATTAAGGGCCAGTTTTTCAATCGCCGGTTTACGCTCGATTAATGTTAACCATGATTAAATAATAATGGAAACCATAGTTTCCATTATTATTTAATCATGGTTAACATTAATCGGTGATTGAAAAACTGGCCCTAAGTCTGACAGTTAAAATTATTGTAATTTTGTTTTAGTTTTACGGCTGTATTTCTATAAATGAGCAGTATTTATAGCATTTTTACTTTATATATTCTAATAGGGAACGTATTGTGATGGTGATTTTTCTAGATCTCGAGATTTTGATGAATATTCATGCTTTAGCCCGTACCGAATAAACAAACATACTCACAAAAAAGCGGTCTGTCGGTCTATCTAGAAGTATGATAATTTAAAAATGCTTTAACTTTTGAAATAAAACTGAGGTCAAGATCGTTAATGTGTTTTTAAGTTTTTATGTTTATTTCGTAAACGATATTGTTTATCACAATATATTTAATAACTAAAATGAACTCTAATTTATTGAAGCAACTTTTACTTGAAACTTTTTTTGAAATGATTATCGGTTCATTTGTTATAAGTAGTAACAAATTAATATTTTTGAAAATCGTTATATTGCTGTAAAACGTGAAGAAAAAAAAAATTATCAAAATCATAATAATATTAGAGCCCTAATGACTCGTAGTTGAATGTCAAAAATAACATTTAAGCGTTCGTCAATTGTTTTTTCAAAAGTTTTTGAAAATATGTTATAAGCTTTCGAACAAAGATGTCACAAATAATATATGAACGTCAATTGTTTTTCATAAATTTGTTCAAATTATCTAATATTATGGTCGGAAATTTAATTTTTTATAATTTAATTTTAAAATATTTTTATCTAATCTACAATTTGGTAATTTTTGCGCAAAAAAAGCAAAATTTCCCAAATTAAAACCTTATGGTTCGTTTTTAATGAATACTCTGTATGTTAAAAAAATATTTAAAGTAGAAATAAAACGAGTTAAAAATTTATTTAATATATTTCTGAGAATTAGTATTGTACTAAAGAATAATTAAATATTTATAATTCAATTTGATCAGTAATTTTTTTTCGGAAACTTCCAGTTTTTGTTTAATGAACAACCACAACCTTACATAATTTATAAACTAAATAATTTGCATGTAGCCGCGTACAAAATTATTGTTTACGATACGCAAGATAATTGATTTAAACTATCCTAATATATGTCACATTGTTAAGTATGTTAAAATTTCCTCGTTTGACATAAAAGTTTATAAGACTGGCATAAATTTAATATAATTAACATTTTTTGCAGAGTGCGGACGTCATCAGCAAACCTTGCGTACTTGCATCGCGTATAAAAGACAACAAACCCGGTGAAAAGTGATTAGTTCCTGCTGGTGCTGCTGTGAGATACGTATTAATTGTTAGTTGCTCTTGTGATGGCGGCAAAAATGTTTGTGATTGTGTTGATGATGACAATAGGCTGTGCATTTGCTGCGATACGTATGTTCTTTATTTTTACTTTTGTTTATTTTTCTTGTTATTTTCATATAACTTTTCAATTATCATGTTTATCATTAATGTGCATCCATTAAAAATAGACCTCAAAAGATATAGCAGTTTTTATTTGTTCGGAGTAGAAAAATTTGAAGGATTGGCCCTAGTGTATATTGTATTAATAGTAGTGCATTAAGCATTCACAGTTCTACGGGGTTTCTTAATTACATCTTTTATACAAATAGTTCATAAATTTTATGTACATGTATTTTTCCATTAATGTTTTGTCACCATATTCTATGATTAACTTCGATAAAACAACAACTAACCGACAACAAAAAATAAAAATATAATTAAAAATTAAAAAGTATTACATGTATGATTTATGTCAAACCCAGAAATAATGACGTATGGAGATGCATACATTATGATTAAAAATATGGAAAAAGCTTTCAAAACTCATTGTTAAATTTTAAAGTAAATTTTATGACAGAAAAATTTGGGAGACGCCCGGTCATATGATAAAAAATTACTCATTGTTAAATTAATTAAATTTTTAATTGTTATTAATACATTACAAAAAAGCAATTAAAATTATGAATTATCAAATTGGTTCGATTCCCACAGGCGACAAATTTTCATAATTTGAAAAAGCTATCCCTGTGGCTCCTCCACCACTAACATGTTTGGGGGCCGTGATTTGACGACTGGTAACCGCACTTCACGCGCAAAATATATCACTTACCGAGATCTGCTTTAGCAGAGTGCCACACCCTGTAATGGGTAGAAGGCGTGATGATATATTTATTTATTTATTCAAATTAGATTAGTTTTTTGACAGCTGATACATAAATAGTAAAATGTTTTTTTTTTATATATGTCAAAGACTACTTTAAGGCCGCTTTTACTTTATAGCCGCTATAGTCATTCGTTTGTTTAAATAGCAAATTTATTATTTCTTTTCGGGTAAACCATGAATCATTTTTCTTGCACTAGTTAGGCGGCTGATATTTAAATAGTTGTTTTACATATCTTTAACAACCGTAAAATATTTCCTTTTGTGTGTTTATATAAATACCAAATTTATTGTTTATTTTCGGATAATATTGCTCTACTTGCATTTTCATAAATTTCAGGCGGAGTATTAAAAAACTTGTCATTCTCGCTATTGCACATTTTCTTTTCAACAAATTAATTGGTATAATTATTTTATTTTCACTTTTAAGTTTTAATATATTTTAACAGTAAATAGATTGTTTTGTTAATTATTGTCCAAGTGACAGCAAAAGTACTCTACATGTGAATTATTTTTTGTAATTTTCGCCTGAAAATGTTATGTGGTTGAAAAGTTCATTTTACAACCTTCATAAACAAATAATTATTGTTATACTGGTTAATATCTATAGTTTCATATCGTTTGATTTTACTGTGCATAAAAATTCGAAAACTGTATTTCGCATCGTTCTTATCTCAGCATTGAAATCTCCAACTTTAAAAATAGACAAATATAATTTATTTTTATTTAATCATATAAAAATAATTGCAATACTTTTCCTTTTATAGGCTACAGAAACAAACGTACATAAAATGTTATAGAAATACCTGTTAGAACAAGAGTCTTTTAAGGAGCTTACAAGAGCATTCCCGGACATATATTTTTTTCCAAACAACATTTAGGTCCATATTATAGTCACTTACTCATTCACTATACTTCTATGCTGCACTAAAACTATTTAAGAACCGATTTAATTTTACTGAGACATTTAATAAATCACAAATTCATGTTCACTGCAACAGCAAAAAGCACATAAAATGTTTTCCTAAATATGAACAACTTTTTTACAAGTCTCAGCAATAACTTGTTTAATATTGTTGAGATAAGAAAGAGCAGACTTGATGAGTTACATTAATTTGTAAATTTATCAATTAATACAAATTTTCACAATAAAACAGAGCTAATACCCTTTCACAAAATTTTATGTACAATTTACATTTAATAATAGTTATTTGTTACATTAAGGCTAAAAATACAAGTTTGAAAAGTAGAAATAATAATGTCATATAGAAGTGGATAAGAAAAAAACAAATTTTATCGCATTCATTCAGATTTTGAAGGTTTGAAATAAATCATACCTATTTTCTTTTTACTGATTCAAGTAAAATGTTTAAGACTAATTTTCTTTTAATATTATATAAAAGTTTAAATATCTGTAAACTCTTAACGCTTTAAAAATACAATCTTCTTACAGCTGGTAGTCACAAAAATTTTAAATCTGTCTTAAAGTAAATAATACTAAAAATAATAAATTGATAGATTGACAGTAATGTTTATTATATTATTTCAGTTTCGATAGTTTGCATTTAAGAAAAACAAAATATAATTGACAATGGGTGTACGTAAGTAATGTTTCCTTTAATTTTATGATATTTACTGGGATGGAACTTCTGTAGGACTCCTTCAAAGTAGCTATATATAATTTTTTATGTGTAATGTAAAATGATATTATACCTTTTCTCTCTGCAGGTATTACCTTTTATTAGTGGTATTACATAGTTAAATATAAAAATTGCAGAAAAATCATAAATTTTAAATTATTTTGCCGTACAAATTAATGTCTCAAAAATATTAAGACTTTTTCGAAATACCAACAAAGCAGTAAAAATTTTGGTGTACCATGTAGACTGTCTGCCTGTCTTGATTTCAAATATTGGTATTTAAATTAAAACGGAAGAAGAAATAAACCTGTACCTATATTTCTACTGTATTACATTATTAAATAATGTTGTAAATATATAAAGAACATCAGTAATACTTGTGCGGCCAAAGTAGTTCACTTTTCTGGTGATACCAGGGACTCTTTGCCCTGGACAATCTATAATTTGAGTGACTATTTTGTGAGAAGTTCAGCGAGAAAACTGGCGATTTTTAAAAATTTTTATTTATGATCAACAGTATTAAATTAATAAGAACTTCTGTACAAAGTTAACGAAAACTAAATGGCTTAATTAATTTGACTGCAATTTAAAAGTTTATTTGTACCTTTTCAGCCACATTGGCAACTAGTATTTCATTTTTTATTTTGTTATTCAGTATTTATAAAGAATATATTAATATGTAATTCCATGAAAATTCTTTATGCGGTTAAAATGAATATTAAATAAAAAATGATGAATTTGTGATGGTGATTCTATGATGATATATGAATCTTAACTATTCAATAAATAAATAAAATATATCACCCATTACTGGGTGTGGAACTCTGCCGAAGCAGATCTCGGTAAGTGATATATTTTGCGCGTGAAGTGCGGTTACCACTCGTCAAATCACGGCCTCCAAAGATGTTAGTGGTGAAGGAGCCACAGGGGTAGTTTTTGAAATTATGAAAATTGTTTGTCGCCTGTGGGAATCGAACCAGGGTTCTCAGGATCCACAGGCCGACTTCATACCACTGAGCTAGCCACCCCATAAATAAGAAATATAAATAATTTCTTTATTTATATATACTTTTTATCAAGTTCAGTTAAAGGTGACGTTTAGAACGCACAAATTTCTAACAATACACAACGATATCAAAAAATAAAGTATATTTGTTATGACCGTCGGAGGGTGGCACCGAGCGCGGTACACTATCGTTTACAAAACTAACATAAGCACTTATGGAAAAATCGTATTTCTTAAAAATTTCAAATTCGGTGTATTTCATTAGGAAAATATGAACATATTTGAATTTCTGACAATGAAATGTAAATCAAGCCACTTTTCATTGTTATTAATACATTTACAACTTTTAGGGGATAAATTAATTAAAAAAATAAAATATATAGTATCATTCCCTAAAAACCTCTAATTTCTATTCAAAAAATAAGATTTTTTTTGTAAGTCCTGTATATTGAATTGCTGCAGAAACATTATTACACTGTTTAAAACAAAATTACAGTAGTCTTTCTCTGTTTATCAATTAAGTATAATAGAATAAATAATTTTTATAAAATTAGTGCTACACTAGCACTAATATAAGTATGTAAATTATATTGCTATTGAAACGATATTATGCATCCAACATATTTACATTAAAAATTATAATATCCCTGCAGCAACTCAACTTATGTTTATTTTCACAAAAACACTAACTAATTTTTCTGTTTTGTTTTCTAGCTGAATATATCCACGTTTGTCATCGTAACGATCCAGAAGTCACAAAATGTATCATACAGTCCGTGGAAGTATTGCGTCCTAGACTCAGGGACGGTTTACCGGAACTAGAAGTTCCAGCAATTGAACCACTTAAACTTCCGGAAATCGTCATCTCAAGAGGATCTTCCACTAATTATCGAGCCATTGGCAAAAATGTTAAAGTTTTTGGACTTAGTAACTTCCAAGTTACCAAACTTAAGTAAGTAGAAAAATTATGCGAAAATGGTAATTATGGAAATAAATTATTAATTATTACAAATTTATGGGTTATGGGGCATAGTAGTATTAAGTCAGATTGTGGATTTGAGAATCCGGGTTCGATTCCCACAGCCGACAAACAATTTTCATTACATTAAAATTACCCCAGTGGCTCCCCCTACACTAAAATCACTTCACACGCAACATATATCACTTACATCTTTGGGGGCCGTGCCTTGACGATTGGTAATTGCACTGCATGCAAATAAATATATCACTTACCGAGATCAGCTTCGGCAGAGTGCCACAATCAGTAATGGGTAAAAAGCGTGATATTTTATTTTAAATATTTCAAATGTTAATTTTAAAGAATGTTTAAAATATATTAAAAAAACATATAAAAATATTGTTTATTTGCGTTTTAATTTAATTTTTTTTTCTTTAGCGATAAATTTATTTTCAAGAAAATAAAACGATAATGTATTATTTAGTTAATGGAATTTATGAGTTAAAATTGTTATTAAACAAGTGCTACAAAATACCTAGACTTGTTGTACATAAATTTATCGTATTCTGTAATTATAACAGATATGTGAAATGTGTTGTAGATAATTCTATGCAAACAAAATCAGCTGCAATTCAAGGTTGCAATAATAACATTCGATAATTGCGGATAGAAAAGATTGAGATCAAACTACATAAAAACATACTTAAAGTAGTTGTTCGCAAAATTGATTGACGTGATCAAAATAAACAACAATAAAAAAAAAAGTTAAAATTTTGAATTAAGTAGCAAAAAGTGTTAATTATATGTTACGTAAGAACATGACTAACCGGGGTATCATTAAAAATTAACATTTTTTGCATAATTTTACGGATTTGAATAAAAAACGAAATTAAATCAAATACTTTTGTTTCAAGATTGGATATCCCGAATACCACGTTTTACATTGGAGTCAAATTCCCAAGTTTGAATTTCCTTGCTGATGTCGATGTAAATCTACGGTTTTTAGTTGTTCCTGTCAAGGGAGACGGCAATTTGGAAGCCAACGCAAGTAAGTCACTTATATTTAAAAAATATTTTTTATATAACATACTATCTAACTAACTGAACCAATATTAACATAAAGAAAAATGTAATATACTAAGTAATATTACTTAAACACAATGATTTATACTACAAAATAAATTTTTGGATATTGAAATCACGCTCTCAGTACATAAGCTAACCAATGTGAATCATATTTAAAATATTAATCGACTGTTAAGTAAATAGTAACTACAAATAGCAACATAAAAATATACACGGTATTTTAACACTTTAGGAAAATAAATAAATGAGAAATACTACATGATATATTCAGCTCGGATCAAAAATAGTTTTTAAAAACTTTGTACATACAATTATTTGAACTTTGTATGAAGTATACATTTTTAGTGCCACTGGTTTAATATTTAATCTAATATATGTTGTATAATGAGTAAATTAATATTTGTAGTATTTACACTCAAAATTTAATTATTAATATATTAGAAACAACTCTCTAAACGGTGATACTAAAAATGTTTACTTCAGTTAAACTGTACTTAAATTGGCAATTTAAAAAAATATATTATATGATTTGAGATCGATATATCATGAAGTATCTGCCATTTAATTTTATTTCTGAAGAATTGAAACACTTGTATATGTTATTAGTAATGTTTGAAATCAGTCAAATCGCGGTATGCTTAGGCAATTTGCAGAATTATAATGTAAACAAAAATTATATTACTTACCAGTTATTTTTAATATCAAAACATATACTTGGCGATAATTCCTTTGTTTGCATTTTTAACAAATAATCTCTATACATCTAGTTTCATTTGAGTATTTGAATACTGAACGTGTTCTTGACACAAGGCTCATTTCGTTTAACCAAACAAATTCTAAGTTCGTGCACGGTCAAAAAACGCAGGCCTTTCTACTTGTTTTTGTCAAAATTTACATAATTTAACAATGCATTTTGCCGTAGGATTGATTTCGTACTTTGTCAGTAACTTTTTATCAAGAATATCAAAATTTAAATACGTAATAACAACGAAATAAAATTAGACAATATTAATTTTATCAATACTTAACTCTATTCCCAAGCTTAATTTTAAGGCAGACACACGTTTTTATTAAAATTCGTTCCACTCCAATGACCTTCAATTCATTTATAGATTATTGGTTTACTCCCATTTCAGCAATATGAGTATATTCCTAAGCCAATCCTATAAAACTGTACTGTCCAACAATTTTAACAAACAAGAAAAGAAATCATAAACAAATTTATTTATTTTACCTAAACTGACTGCAAATCAAATATTTATACTGTAATATCTGGAAGATCGAACCGTGCTCAGGAAATAACGAGAGATTGGAAGTTTAAAACGAAAAATAATAAGAAACCAAGAAATAAATAAAAGAAACAACTTTTCGCCCCAATTTTCGCTCATATCTCTAAAACAGTTGATCATATCAAGTTGATTTTGGACTCAATCGATTTCTTAGATTAAATTATATTGCCCTAAAGTACTCACATATCTACATTTAGAATAACTAAATTTTCATTTTTTTCTTCTTTCAAAATGACGTATTAAATTAAACCTAGCCAGATCGTTTTCTGAAGCCAAAATAATATTATAATAAAAGTTTTATCAAAATCATTCGAGATTTCGAAATCATGGACACACACAGACAACCAGATAGACAGACAAGAATTGCTCATATTATAACATAGAATATGTTCTGTCTTGAACTGCAAATTTCGTTTGAATATATCAAAAACAAAGTGATGGGAGTTGTCTTTTGTCTTATTCTTTGATTTCTAATTCAAAGTTTGTTGTTATTACCAGTATGAGGCCTCAGCCGTACCAAAACGCTCACACTAGCACTGTCTAATTAGTAGCTCAATTATCGACTCAACTCACTACTATAATACTGTTACTCAACATTCGAGACTTACTCGATGATCACATCACAAAAACTGATAAAGTAAATGTAAAATGAGCTTTAATAATAGCTACATAATAACTATTCTAATCAAGTTACGTTATCCAATCAGTTTCATTAATCTCTAGTCTTACTTAAATACAACAAATTCTAAACAAAAAACACCTAAAAAATAATAGCAAGACTAATAATTCATTTTTAACATTTAAAAAATATAAAGTTTTAATAGGTAAGCCGCTAACTAGGGTTGTTGATTTTACGAATGTTCGAGATTTCGATTATTCGGATTTATTGAACCTTCGAATTTAGATTCGAACTTTGCAATATTTCGAATTTTAGAATTTTTCGAATATTCGAATTTTTGAAATGCTTTAACAGCTCGAGAGCAAGTCAGTCAGACTGCAAACTGAGCATCGAGGGTTCTATTCTCATCTTAGTCATTCTATTGCCAGATCTTAGCCTCATCACAGTTTTTACTAGGGACGTGTTAGATATTCTTTTTTAGGGAGTTCAATTCACTAACCATATTATGGGATAAAAAAGGCATGGCACATTAGTAAAACAACTTCAATGTACATAAATTTATGTATTATTATTTATTTATAAATAATATAAATTATAATTAAGAGAGTAGATGTCTTAATTAAGATGCATAACTTTGCAGAGTTTTTGCAAGATACTTTGCCGAGTTTATTATTTAATTCGTGGCCGACTTCTCGCGAATTATGCGGGAGTATGTTTGGAGATGACAGATGGCGTTAATTCAGTGGCAAAAAATTAGATAATTCAAATCTTCGAAAAATTCGAAAATTCAAAGATTCAAAATGTTCAAAAAATGTTTTTCTGTTTTTCTGACGAAGTTCAAAACATTCGAATGTTCGAACGTTTAGAAATTAAAACTTCCGTAGAAATCAACGACCCTACCGCTAATACATTTTTTTTATATTATCGATAACTTTGATTGTAGTCGTTATCCATTGAATACATTTTTTCTCCATAAACGAGAGTTCAAATCTCGCTTATTTTAAGGTATATTAAAAATAGACGACTCAGTCCGTATGTTCCCTCACCTGTACTTGAGATGAAGTTCATATTATGCAGATTAGTAAACAAATATAAGCATCTTTTTAAATTTAGGAACATTCATGATTTGAGTAAAATTTGATACTAACTAACATTCTATCTAATATAACTCCAATGTAAGTAAACTTCCTGTAAGTTTAAAATAAAAAATGATGTTATTGGTTAACCTGTTTTTAATGTTTAATTTTTTAACCAAAACAATAAAGCTGCAATGATGCAACTCGCCATTGAAAATACATTAAACAGGTATTTAAACCACTTTATAAGAAATCTTTAGAATATTGCACATGTGTGAAAAGTCATAAAAATATTAAAAATCGTTCCTTTGTTGTTTTCTCAACAATGCCACAGAAATAGAAAATTGCTGCCTTGAACTTTTTGTAATAATACTGTGATATAAAAATATTTACAATTTACATTCACAATTTTTCGAATCCTTGTGTATCTTACTATAAGATTTACTTTCATATTTCATAATAATTTAAATGACATCGTCTATATTTGCGTTCATAATTACGCATGTCATAATCGTAACTACACAAAGTTTTACTAAACATAAACATAGTTTGTTTTCAATCATTAAAAATTAAACCCTGAACAGCAAGATAATTATATAATACAATAATTGTTGTTTTGATGCGTATTGTTGAAAAAGTAATCATTTCGGGGTAAATTATTCGAAATTGTGATTAAACTATTAAAGTAAATTTAATAACATTGAAGAAAGAATTATGAGAAGTTGATAACTGGGCGGAAATGTCAAAGCTAACCTTGATGTAAATATATCTTATTTTATAATAATTGCTATTCTACACTTGGTTGCATCTTACAAGTAGAAAATTTATAGTTTTTATTACAATTGATACCTTGATCGCAACAGAATTCTAACTTATGTTTTTATACCAATTTACTTGTAACACAAATGACAAAAGGTTGGAACTTTTAAACTATTTTAAATTCTAAAAGTGATTTGGCAAAATGTAATCAAATTTGAAATGTTACATATTTCACTAAATATAGACAATTTGAATTTTGACAACAATATTAACATTTCATTGCTGTTTTGATGATATTTAGGAGTACTTCCTTTGATTAACAAATAAATTACTATATTTATTTATTTGTAACTCAGCACAAAAGGAATTTAATCCTAATTACAGTACAGGGGGTCTACAGCTTATAGTGGAATCCATACCTTTCAGACACAATCGTATTTTTTTATTTAGATTGAAGCCAATGAGATTTGAACGCTCAACTTCTTGTTTGTTAAGGTAGTACTAGCGTGCAAAAAATTTTTGCAGATCAGAATGAAATTTGGCGCACGTAAACATTGGATAGTCATACGCATCCTGTTAAAATATAAAACACACTCATAGTCTGTGAACAAATATATTCGCTTGTAATGTTGAGTTCTTATATACGGGGCTTATGGCGATCAATACTCAGAATCGCACATATTTGGTTTGTGTACCTCTAAAATTTTGCAGTTTCATTTGAAAAACTAGTATGATGTTCTAAAACTATCCATGTATATTGTATCAGAAGGAGAAAGTTTTTTATCGTTTAGTAATAGATATATAACCATGCAAAGCCTTGTTTTTAACGAAAAATTAAGAATCCCAATTTATAATGGCAACACCACACGGTGGTATGGTATTTGAAAATTCATTAGATCAACAACCTGTTAAAAATTCAAGATATTCAAATCATAATAGCTATAAAACACTTATTTTATTAAATTGTTATATTTTTTTAGCGTCAATATCGCCACTCGACAACCGATGGCGCCACCGCCACACTAGTACCTTAATTAAAAATGCAAGTTTTACCTCGCTTTTGTCCATTGAGCTACGATTACCTGTGCTACTAAAACTACTTTAGATTTTAGACTGACATGAAACTTGAAAAATCTCTGCCTCCCGTTTTGTAAATAAAGTAAAGGCGAATACGAATTTAATATGAGGCAACAATTAATAAAAACTAATATTCAGTTGGAATAAATTAAAAACGAAGTGATAAAGAGTTATTTTATTCAATCTGAATTCTATGAGCTCTCGGTTCCTGATTATAAACTATCATGGTTTCCTTAAAAATATAAATATACATTTACTTACAAATAAGTAAAATTTAAATATGACAAGAATACTGATCACTGAACAAGTAACCATAGAAGAAGGGACAGCTATAACAAAAGATTGTTACGCAGTTACTGGTGACATCTCTTGTTGCCCCAAGTAATTATTATTAAAAATACCGATAATATAGGATACATATTTATCATTCTCGTGATCGTAATAACTAAAGTATTTCAAAATAATAAAAATAAAAATATGTTACAAAACAGCAAAAACAAACAATTAGCAAAAAACTAGTTTTATTGAATAATATTTAAAATATTATTAAACACGTACTAGTATGCAATACAAATAAATATGAATAATGCATATTTTCGCCTTCTTATGCACACTATCATTTATCATTTCGCTACTTTCTTCAGTATCCGTATTCTTATATGTTGCTGTTACTGTAGTTATTGATAGAAATGTGATATTTTCATCCCGAATTGTTGAAAATGAATTTATATTTACTATAAAAGAATTTTCATAATTATAAAAGTTTCAAATTTCACAATATTGTATTAATTACTTCAATATGTGGAACAGCCCCAATGTTTTCCAGCAATGTTTTCCGTAATAAATTATTCCATGGTAAAATATGGAAAAACATATTCTTACAAATTTTTTTCTCCTACAATATGGTACCACACACTCCTAAAATTATACAATAGTTTAAAATCAAATATAAAATTATACAAAATACATACTCACCATTATATATAAATTGCAATACTAACGACAGATATGTTTATTAATTACAAATTTTAATTGTCAAAATATAAAACGCCGTATGTCAAACATTTAAATATGTAATCTGTTTAACAAATGTCAATCATTTAAATATTACCTACTATGATTCCCGTTATTAATTTTTAAATTGATTTAGTTCATTTGGGGCAGCAAGAGATGGCATTAAAAATCGCATAACAAGGTAACTAATGCAGCTGTCCAGGCCCTGATACTGATTTATCAGTGATTCAATATTGTTCATAAAAAAAGCTGCCTACCTTCCTTTAATAAACAAAGTCCTTGTACGAAATTGCACTGTTAGACGGTTTTAGTTTTACATTAAATGTATCAGTGTAGGAAATAATGTGAAAGATAACTCATCTGTCAGATAAGTGAAGTAATATCACATTGAAATTGCAATATTATGTTAATTTAATGATATTACCTGTTATTCATTCATACGATATTTATTACTTAGTCGAGATATTTGTTAATTTATCAAAGCATTGTTAAACGAGCTCTACCTCACTAACATTTGAAGATAATTTATGTTGAATGTGGTACTTCGTATTTCCATACTAATACACGTTTTTAATTTATTTTGTTTATATTTTTACAGCCAATGTGAATGGAAATGTGATTCTGAAAGGAGAAATAATAAATGATAATGGAGTAGAAAAAATGATTTTCAAAACAGTCGATTTGGATCTACAAGTTGAAGACATTGATGTCCGTGTCGATAATATTTTCGGAGGAGATAAAGTTCTGGGTAATTAATTCTTCCACTGTTTTTGTTAATTTAACAATTATTTATCCATTATTGTCTAATGTTTGTCTCTTTTTTTAATAGGTGAAGCGATAAACCATGCGTTGAATGAAAATAGAAAACAAATTTTCGGAGTTATTAAGCCAATTGCCGAGAAAACTGTCAGTGATATTCTATTGGACCTCATTAATAATGTTGTTAAGAATTTCGCTTATGATGAAGTATTTCCAGAATAACTTTTTGTATTTGTAATAAGTTGTATGTTATAGATTTTGTTTATGCGTTTATGATTCTTTATATTTTTAGTTTGGTACAAAAATAAAGTATTCTATCACATTTGAGTTACTTTATATTTATTTTATATCTGTTAAAAGATAAGAAATCATTAGCTGTAGTATACCATTTGCAACCTGGCAGACTTAAATCAATTGAGATAAATTAGACATGATTAACTGAACTGAATTATGCAAACTCATACACTTAATTCGGGTGGATTACTTCAATCTGACACTCTCTTCCTTTCTTATCTCTTTGATTCGTTTTTAATTCTCACTAGAGAGTGTCTAACTGCAATTTACTTTCAAAAACAAGCGCTCCCATCCTTTTATCTTTTTAGATTCGTTATTAAAGGAGTGGGTGTGAGTTGAGATGATGTGGAGCGTACGTCGAATAAAAAATTAATGAAACAGATGCATAAGATCAAATGTTGTTTCGTGATGAAAGATTTCGAGTGCGAGCAATAAATGATGTATGGACGGAACGTGGATGTGGTTGAAGCGAGGATGGTATGTCAGGATGAGAATGTTTGACGAAGACTGATTCTTTATAAATCTGATGAGTGGATGTTCTGTGCATGTTTCAGGAGTTCGTTTTACCCCATTTGATGGGATATAGCGTGATGTTTTGTACGTATACATGTATGAGTCCAAATAAGTAAATCTTGTACAGGAAAGAAAAATAAACGAAGTCAAAGTCAAAGAAATAAGTGTTCTATTTCAATAAATATAAGTTAGATCTGGTTCAAATAGCAAATGGGATACTGCTATTACCGAAATCCTGAAAAATTAATTGTTAAAAGTAGTGATAAAAAATTATAATTAGTTGGGGATTTTTTCGAAATGTTTTAATTAATTTATTAATCATGGAGTAGATGGTTTAATAGTATCGAGTCAGCCTGTGGATTTGAGAACATGAGTTCGATTCCCACAGCCGACAAATAATTTTCATCTCATTAAAACTACCTCTGTGGCTCCCCCTACACTGACATCCTTGTGGGACGCGATTTGACAGCTGGATATCATACTTCACTCGCAAAATATATCACTTATCGACAGAGTGCCACATGCAGTAATTGATAGAAGGCGTGATGATATATTTATTTGTTTTATAAAATTATATAAAAGAAATAAATAAATAAATGACTATATCATCACGCCCTTTACCAACTACTGGGTGTGGCACTCTGCCGTAGCAAATCTCTATAAGTGATATATTTATGCGCGTGAAGTGCGGTTACCAGTCTTTAAATCACGGCTCCCAAAGATGTTAGAGGTGGAGGAGCCACAGGAATAATTTTAATGTTTATCGGCTGTGGGTATCGATCCAGGGTTCACAGGATCCACATGCCGACTCGATACCACTGAGCCACCTACTCCACATAAAATAAATCAAATAATAATAATTATTAAATAGCATGTGAGGGCCACATGCAATTTGGTGCCATACTTGTTAGCTTAACACTTTTGATTTGCAAAATATTGGACATATGATATATATATATATATATATATATATATATATATATATATAATGATATAGGTAATGTATGTCTTGTACAACAAACATATCCAATGACGTAGTTGTCTTTCCATATGATATGAAGTATAAATAAATATTTTAGGGTTGTTTTAGGACAATAATAATGGTTTTAAAAGCTTAAGAAGAACTAGTAGAAATTAAAATATTTGGTTTGTCTTTATTATCACTATTAGTTGTGCAAAAATCTTCTTGTACAAATTTCATAAAAAACCATTTTAATCTTGTAATATTCTGCTTCATCTATTCTATTACATTGCTGAATTTTTATTAATTTATAATTAATCACTTGGAAATAATTGTTCAAGAGTGTAAGGTGTTACAATACTGTTAGCAAGATTCAAAATTACATTAGCTAAATTCTTTTCTATAACTGGAAGAAGTTCTTTTAAGAAGGTGTCCATGTTTTTGTTAATGGTATCATTAATAATATCTCCTACAAAAAATAATCAATTATTAAGATAAGAACTTTAACACATGTGAAATAAGTTTTTACCTAAAATTTTGTCGCCATTGAAAAGATTTTCTAATCGTCCTGTACCTCCGCCTATGGTGACTTTTAAATCCATCGATTTAAAAGACAAATATTTCTCACCATCCTTTTCTGTAATTTCACCAAAAAGGACCACTTTTGCTAATACGTCAGCTGCAAGAAATAATATTTTTTTATTTGTATTTTTAAAGTAAAAACTTGTCATTTAAATAATTTAAGAAATTTCGCGACTTAGAAACAGGTCATTACGTTGTTGATAAAACAACAACTGAAGTGTTCTCTGGATATATTGAAAATGTAAATAATAGAAACAAAATGATTAATTGTGTTTTGAATTACAAACAATTTTAATGATATAATTATCTTGTCACCTAATATTACTTGTAGTTAGAGCGTCAGATTTCACCCAAAAACATTTTTTATTTAGTTTTATTTGTTAGAAAAAATATATTTATGTAATTAATTAGTTACTTACTAACGTTAGCAGACATAGGTCCACTACCCTTAATTGGAAGGAGAAGAACTTTGCCATCAACCCCATATTCTGCCTCAATTAATAAATTGGGCAACTCGACGTCGACATCATATCTTTGTGCATCGGTATCTACCCTAAAGTTTTATTTAATTAGAAAATACAGATATTTTTTTTTATTCGACACTTCCACAGTATTCGATTTATTTAGAAGGCGATTGTCATATTATTCAGTTAACTTGACTGTTTGAAAAATCTTTGATTTCCATATTCATATGAGTTAGGAAAAGTTATAATTTTTTGCATTAGTGAGAAAAAATAAAAATTTATGATGTCATGTTTATATGAGTTGAGGTACATTCATAAATGAAAATTTGGTTTATTATTTTTATTTAGATTTATAAATAAAAGATTAAAGTTTAGAATGTCGTGATACCTATGTGATGCTTCAAAAACATGATTGAAATATCGATAGTATAGTACTTTATTGATACCAGTTAAACTATTACTTCACTGGTCATGGTTGTGGTCTTTGATCATTCAAAGTAGACAAACCATAGAGACATTTGTTGTGAAGTCAGTACATTGTAAAGTGGGGGAAGGAATATGGCCCATATAGCTTAGTTTACAAAATAAGTTTATAGTCAGAACAGCCATAGTATTTGTTTTTATAATAATTTATTAATTTTACATGACTATTATAAATTAATAATAATAAATGAAAATTTATAACGCTTTGCATATTTAATAATATCAAAATATAAATTCATATTTTGAAAATATTTATCGTAATATATTTAAAAATATTTTCATATTAAAAAACTGTATTAATTATACAGAGTGATCAAAAGGAATTGTTACAGTTGGCAATAAAAAAAACTACTTGAAATTGGTAAGCCTGATACATAAATTCATTTCCTGTTGTTGACAGTGACATTTAAAATTTAAATTTGAGTACATTTATAGATATAGATAGATAGATATATCATCAAGCCTTCTACCCATTACTGGGTGTGGCACTCTGCTAAAGCAGATCTCGGTAAGTGATATATTTTGCGCGTGAAGTGCGGTTACCAGTCGTCAAATCACGGCCTCCAAACATGTTAGTGGTGGAGAAGCCACAGGGATAGCTTTTTCAAATTATGAAAATTTGTCGCCTGTGGGAATCGAACCAGGGACCTCAGGATCCACAGGCCGACTTCATACCACTGAGCTAGCCATCCCATTAGTACATTTATTATTACATTTATTTCGAAAGTATTTCTATTACTTAAAAAGTCAAAATTCTATTAGCTGTCAGACTCCTGACATAACCTATTTGTATTTATTAGAAATGTCAAATAGCATTTCCGCCTTTATCTGACGTTGTGCCAACTGTGGAATAAAAAGATCTCTGGAATTGTATTGCCAACTATAACAATTCCTTTTGATCACCCTGTATTATATTACAACACAATAGTTTGAAAAAGGTAAACAAAAATATAGCTATGTGGATCAATCAACCTACCCCACTACTTAAGGTGTTGGCTTCACAACATTATATAGCTGAGCATAGGGAATTACTGGTCCATTTTAGATGGTCGAAGATTGTAGTTATATTTAATTAAAATGGATGTTTATTTCTATATCGTTTTGGGTACGATCTTATTGGTCAAGTTTGTGAAGTCACACTAAACCATAAAGTTAAAGTTTTAGCATTGCAATGTTTAACTTTATGCTTTGGATCTAGCAAAGCTAAATTCTGAAGTGTGAATAATGTCACAAGATAACATAAAATCAAGGTCTTGAAAACTAAAGTTTTAAACTATAAACATAAACTTAATTTTCAATTATGAATATACCTATAGGAAAAATAAAAAAGTTAAACAATTTTCACCATTTTAAAAAAGCTACCCCTGTGGCTCCTCCACTACTAACATCTTTGGGGACCGTGATTTGACGGCTGGTAACCGCACTTCACGCGCAAAATATATCACTTACCGATATCTGCTTTGGCAGAGTGCCACACCCAGTAATGGGTAGAACGCGTGATAATATATATTTAAATGTCAAATTTAACGGCAATAGAAAATGTGTACAACAAAATATTTTTTTCGTACACAGCGCACTTAAAATTTAATTTGCATTTGGATAAAATATTTACGTCAAATACGAAAATTTTTGACTTTTTCTTACATATTGAACAAATAGCTAATTAAAAAAAAAAAATAACAGAAAACAACATAAATTCCCTCCTAAAATAGCACAAAGCACTACTTTAGTAATTGAACATAGTTTGTATCTCTTATAGAACCCGTCTGGAACTGAAAAGCAAGTTAAAATAAAAATACATTCTGTGTATCTTACTTGATGTCTTTGATGAAATAATTACTGGAACCGTACGCTTTGACGTTATTAGCGGTGATTTGTAAACCTCCTTGACGATCACGTATTAACTCTTCCATATAAAGGGGTTCCAAACTTGGAATATTATATTCGGGAGCACCTAATCGAATTTATTAGTCATATTAATAACAGTCATTGTTGATTAGAATAATTAAAATAAAAGTTTGACGAACATGTACAACGATGAAAATTTTATTGGGTTACACAAGAAAACTAAATTTACGTTTTTAAATTTTCACATTTTTTTCATTGATATATATTTGAAACTACTCAAAAATTTCGTTTAGAGCTCGATAAACCAAAGTAAAACTATAGCTGGAATGCACTATAACTCCACCTATTTAGGTATATAACGCAATATGGCACAAAATATACAATCTCAGTGAAAACACCGTATCATGTACGATATGCGCATTTATGTAAATTTATTAAACAAGCGCAGGGACGACACTCCCTTCGTTTCTTATCTTTTTTATTCTTTTCTGATCTTACATTGAGTGTTTAACTGCAATTGTGTGGAATTCACTTCCAAAAACAAGCGTAGAGCGACACTCCCTTCCTTTCTTATCTTTTAATTCGTTTTCAGTTATTACGTAGTGTTTAACTGCAATTGTGTGAAATTCACTTTCAAAAACAAGCGCAGGGCGACGCCCCCTCCCTTTCTTATCTTTTTGTTTCATTTTCAGTTACTGCATTGTGTGGTCTTTTCTTTCATATATAAGTGCAGACTATCGCTTTCATCTTTTCTAATCTTGTAGATTCGTTGTTAGTTTCGTTATTAGATTCGTTGTTAGGAGTAAACGTGAGTAATTTGAGATTTTTTATGCATACGTTATGTACGTTGAAGAAAGAAAATGAATGGTAAGTGAAAATGAATGATGTGATTAAAGGTTTGTTGTGTGATAATAATTTCGAGTGTAATAAATGAATGAGTTTATATGGAGTGATATATGAAAGTGGTTGAAGTGAGGATGGTATGTTTGGATGAACATGTTTGACGATGACTGGTTGTTTGATGGGTGTGATGAGTGAATGTTTTATGAGTGATTTTAGGGTTCGTGCTACCCCATTTGTTGGGATATAGCGTGAAGATATGTATGTATGTATGTATGTATTTATTTATTATTAATCCATAATTATTATTATTCTTTTGAAATGTTATTTTTATAAATGGAAAGAATTATTTCATAAATTCAAATAAAACACCATTTATTTAAATTCAAATTTTGGATACTGAATGTACCAACGATAGTAGTGACCTTCGAAGTTTTTTACAAATTAATATTTAATGTATAAATGACAAATACTCAGTTTTAAAAAAAAATAAATATAATTCATTAATTCGTCAATCTTCATACTATTTGTTAAGTCTGCCTTACCTCATTTTGAAATTATTAATAATTAATTAGATATAATATTAACTTCAAATTAAATTAATATTTATTAAATTATATTTTAGAAACCAAAAATTAAAAAAATATTTTCAATATAATTAACGAAATACTATTTAATTAATTTTAAAAAAACTTTGATTTGAAAAATGTGTATTGTAATTTTTTTTATATATTATTTAGTGTGCATTCTTAAACTGTACCTATACAGTTCTAGTTACTATCATTTAACTAATACTAATATAAAATTTAAACAAAATTAAATTTGTATTGCCAAAAATGATCTATAAATATATTTTTTGTGTTAAATATTTCAGTACATTATTTATTAATTTGTAAATTGATTTTTAATTACATACCTGTAACAAGGATAGGTTTTAAATCCTCTAGAGACTTTTTAACACACTCTTGTAGGTTAGGACTACTTCTTTTACAAATATGTAGGAACTCAGCTACAAACATGTAAAAACATTTGATTAATCAATCATTTTTAAACTGAAACATTTTAATTTTGAAATTGAGAGACGCAAGTTTTTATTCACATGTTTCATTATTGTGAAATAATTTAGAACAGTATATACAGTTGAAATCCGAAATAAACAATAATCAATATTATTTTTATTTACTAGTTTCAATCATTTAACTACTTAAAAAAATCTACATTTTTCTTGATATAAGATTGTTTAAAATTATCGAGTTAGCTATAGACGTTTTCAAAAAAATCAAATTATAGTTAAACTGGCCTAATAAAATGACAACTTTTTTATTTTACTGAAGTCGTAGTTCTTTTATGTCAATTTGTACCACCAAAACTTAAACTTTGAATTTTGGTTTAAATAAATAAAAGGTAATCAAATGTTTGACTGCAATATAATATGTATCATCACTTTGCTTTTATTTATTTAAGCTGAATTTAAAATTTAGCTTTTGGCGGTGCAACTGGTCATTAGTGCTCGAGATACTAACGATAACTCTCGAAATCTGAACACACTATATTGTTTAAGATAATCAACAAATCATCATCATTATATTTAAAAAATTTTCAAAAACTCAAAATCTAGAAGAATCAAAACTTGTTGTTCCAGTTTATAGTTTAAGAAATGTTACTCACGAATATCGTTTCCAGCACAAAGCGCAACTACACCCAACAGAGCTAAAAGTGACCGATACATTTTCAACAAATAATAAAATATCACCAATATTAAGAAATGAAGCACTGTTCCTGATCGTCCTGCTTCAGATGTTTTATATCGACGTGAGCTCGCGTGGGAGAGGGGATTAAATATGAGGTGCGCTAAATGCACTTCCTTTTCTTGATTTCAATGTCAATGTTGGATTGATAGATTGGATGTTGGTTATGCTCGGAAAGTAATGTTATTAAGTTGTATATGGTAAACGGATTGTTCCGGTGATGTCTAATCATTCAAGCAAGCAGGGGCGGATCTAGGATTTTTTACGAGGTGGGCTCAAATATAAAGTATAGAATACCATTTATAATAAAATAAATAAACAAAATTAACAAAAAAGGAGATGTAATGAAACATAAGAAGTTACATTGAATGTAAAGAGAAAAATTGGAATACCGTCAGGATTTGAACCTGGGACCTATGAACTCCGGTCATATGCTTTAAACCAACTAAGCTTACACGTAACAAAATAGAGACAAAAATTGGAATAAATCAGATTTGAATTACATGGCAACCGTAGCTTAGTTGATTGAAGCACAAAACCCACGTTCATAAGTTCCAGGTTCAAATCCTGGTGATATCCCAATTTTCACCTTTTTTTTTTTCTTAGAAATAAAAGCTACACGCATCTAAATATCTTGTAATTTCATATGCATAAGTTATGTACGTCAAAAAAAAAAAGAAGATGAATGATAAGTGAATAGGAATGATGTGATTGAAGGTTTGTTGTGTGATAAATGATTTCGAGTGTAATAAATGAATGAGTTTATATGGAGTGATCTATGAATGTGGTTGAAGTGAGGGTGATGTGTTTAGATGATAATGTTTGACGAGGACTGATTGTTTGATGAGTGTGATGAGTTAATGTTTTGCGAGTGATTTTGGGGTTCGTGCTACCCCATTTGTTGGGATATTTGCGTGAAGATATGTATGTATGTACGTACAAAATTATTTATAATTTTCACGAGATCTAGTATTATATTTATATTTTCTGGAAAAAGTAACACATTTTTATTTCTGGGAGTGCCCGTACCCCTGAGCCCTCCCCCTAAATCCGCCACTGCCAGCAGGTGTATGACAATGAAAGATTTGGATAATTTTAACAGTGGCGGATATATTATTTGCGGGGCCCTGTGCGCGTTGTAGAACACTGTAAACAATAATATACGATAATGATACGTATGATTAAAATGTGTAATTCAAAAGATGTCAAGTATGATTAGGTACCTAATAATAATAAGATATTGTTAATATATTGTGATATTCTCATCGAGAAACATAAATTATTATTTGTGATATGCTTACTTAAATGTACTTAAAAACTAATTTATTGATAAATTTTACGATCGTCTTTATAAAGATCGATTAATTGTTTGTTCGGTAAGCCTTCTTAACCAACATTTTACTCTTGGTGCACTAAACAGTCATTTCGCGCTCTACGTACATATATAATTATTAAATGAAATGTGTTGTATTAAAAGTGATGATAGTTTCTTTATATTATTAGATTATTAATTAGTTCTTTGATTGAGTGGTTTGTTGTTAGTAATTAATTAACATATAAACAATAATTAATAATAAGATAAAAAAAGTCTAGCCTTTCGTGCTTTAATTAATAAGAAAATTAAATTGTACGTGAAATGACAACATGTAAATTTCATATATTCTCTACAAGAAAAGCGTGATATTTCATTTTCACTGCATACTTTTTATACAATAGAATTTATATTAAATAATACTACAATTATAAATATAAAAAAAATTATTGATATTATATGTTCAATATATTATCATATCTTAGGTCATGTGATAAAATATCAGTAAGTAATTGCAATAACAATAATAAATATGAATCATGAGGAAAATGAAAGCAGTATTAACGAAATTATAAAATGTACATATTCAAATAAAAATCAATCTTACGTCATGTGTTAAAATATAAGTAAGTAATTGCAATAACAATAAATATTAAGCATGAGGAAAATGAAAGCAGCATTAACAAAATTATAAAATGTACATATTCAAATAAAAATCAATCTTAAGTCATGTGTTAAAATATAAGTAAATTACTTACTAATAATAACAACAAATATGAATCATAGGAAAATGAAAGCATTATTAACGAAATTATAAAATGTACATATTCAAATAAAAATCAATTAACTAGGAGAACGAGTTTCAGCTACTATTAATATCCTGCTTTTATTTTATTTGGCTTAACTACTTAGAGTCAAGGGCAAGGTTCAGCCAAGGACTGTTCGTCCACAGAATCCTTTCTTTACAAAAAAAAAGATTCAAATATAAATGGTGAATATTAAACTCTGTATTTGAATCTATCTACGAGGGCAGGGTGAAAAGTCCATGAAAAATAAAACAGATGGCGCCACAATCGCAAATCTCATGTGACATTTGTGATGTACCATCTTTAACTAGAACGAATTAAAATTTTCAGACTGATATGTCATTCAGTTCTGTTTTGACACCCATCGAAAGCAAGCAACCTTGAAGATTTTTTAAAACATGGAAAAAAGTGAATTTCGCGTCTTGATTAAACATTATTTCTTGCGTGGAAAAAACATTACGCAAACCAAAGCATCGCTTGTTAAACATTATGGGGACTCCTCGCCATCGATTGGAACGATTCACAAGTGGTTTACTGATTTTCGTTGTGGTAGTATGACCACAAAGGACGCTGAACATTCTGGTCGTCCAATTGAGGTTATAACGCCAGAAATCGTCGATAAAATCCATGGTATGATATTGGACGATCGGTTAAAGTGCACGAGGTGGCTGAGGCAATGAACATCTCAACCGACCGGGTACGGAACATTTTGCATAAATTTTTTGATATGAGAAAGCTATCTGCCAGATGGGTGCCGCATTTGCTCTCTGTTGACAACAAGCGCGACCGTGTGACAAGTTCAAAGGAGTGTTTGGCGATGTTCAAGCGGAATAAGAAGGACTTTTTGGCCCCCTGCGATTTTTATCTATTTCCAAACTTGAAGAAATGACTCGGCGCAAAGAGATTTGGCTCAAACGATGAGGTCATCGCTGAGATAAATGCCTATTTTGAAGGAGTGCCAAAATCGTATTATTTGGAAGGGATCGAAAAATTAGAAAAACGTTGGACGAAGTGTATCGAGCTTCAAGGAGATTATGTTGAGAAATAAAATATGTTTTGACCAAATAAATTATTTCTTGTTTCATTTTTCAGGGACTTTTCACCCTGCCCTCGTATTCTCTTAATTTCACTTATTTCACTGTTATTTAAATTACATCTAAAAGTTGGCATAAAGTTGATGGTATTTTAGTTAATCATGAAAGTGAATTTCAAACAAAGGTGTAGTGTTTAATTGTCAGACAGATATTTTATCTGGTGTGGCAGGAAACGGGTAGAGGAACGTGATGTTCGCAGCTATGATCATGCCCAGGTGTTATTATTTTGACCGTATTTATTTGGGATTTTTAAAGTAACCTGGTAGGTTACTTGGCACACTTTAAGTAACCTGGAACTAACCTTAAACTGAGCCTACTGCCCCACTATTTTAGCGGGTTGGTAGATTCAACCCGTTTACTATCTCTTTCTAATCAACTTTTGTTCCTTGTTATTCGTGGCGGCATCGCGATTTGTAATAGTATAGAGAGGTTAGGAATTATTTTTATGAAAAACGTAAGTAATTTTATAATAATATTTTGAAAAAATATACTAAACTATTATTTATGCAGATGATGGAAGAGCAATATGCATTATGTGCTTCTTGCAATATAAGTCACAGATGATAATACTACGATACATTATTGCGACTCCGAAATTCATTATTTTGATAGTGCTGATGACAAAATTATTTAAAAAAACAGACCCTGATGTTATTTGCTTTTTGACTACATATAAAAAATATAAAGATGACTCAAAACATCCAATTAAAAGCGCAATTTAACACACAAACAAAACTAAGCAGATGTCGCTTCGAACATGCATTCAGATTTTAAATTTACCGCCAGTGTTTACAACTGACACTAGATGCATCATTTATTTGGAAGTAACACGAGTTAGTTCTAGGTCAGTTCAGGGTTGGATCAAAATTTCCCAAACAAATACGGTCTTTGTATCTACTCCCACTACAAGTGGACCGGCCTAAAAATCCTCGCACCGCACTACAATTCTGAGCCTGAAAAGACCCTCAATGAAATATTTTCTCGCCTAGTCTTTTACTGCTACTGACGTAATTTGTTTTAAACATTTTAATCTAACACTGTTATCATGAGTATTTTAAATGTCGAGCGCCGCGAAAATATTGTTAGAACGTATTGTAGAGGACCGCAGTACATGACAAATATCTAAGTACAATAAACGCACATTGGTTTCCATGGCCAGAAACTGTTAGACAAATTAAAATATTCATAACTTTACGTAAATAGCAATAATAAAAGATTAGGAAATATTTTTTTTATTAATTTCACTAAATTACGATATCAAAATGAAATCATCTGTATTAAATAAGATGTAGGGATATTGACAGTGTTTTGTTATAAAATTTGGTCTCAACATTTTTTGTCGCATATTTTTTATTTACAAAGAACTAATTTTATATGTTAACTGCCAACATTTACGTGTGACACACGATATAAGATTATCCAAACAAAATTTTCTAACAGCCGTATTCATAGAAAAAATGGTCTAGGTTTAAACCCGAATTATCTCGATTACAGCTGTAACTGAACATTGCCTTATTCATAGCCAGGGCTCGAAATGGACCGGAGCTGACCGGAACGCTGTTCCGGTTCATGAAATGGTCAGTTATATCGTTCCGTCTCGTAAAATAATGGACAATACCGCTCCGGTTCGTCACTTTTCAAAAAACATAAATGAAATATTATAAAATTATATTTATTTTTAATTCCTAATAGAATTAATTTTGAAAGACGTTCTGAATCACAATTTTTCCAAATTGTTGTCGCTCATATTTTAGTATTTCAATTAAGGCGTTTAGTTAAATAAGGAGTCTCTTACGCAGCTTTCTAAGACTGCGCTCTAAGGATTTGTATGTTTCGTGCACTCTACGCCCTTGCATATTCTGTGCTGTGCTAGTGTATGATATGTCAATAATATTAAATAAAAAATCATAATAAATACAAAAATTATATTTCATTCTTAATTACAATAATTTTAGGCTACAATAAAAGAGGAAGCTTGAATTGGATAAATAATTGGTTAAATCATTCATGGACCAGGAAAGATGAACAAGATATTGATTTATTGTCAAATAAACGGTCATTATCACCACCGAAGACAAAAATTAAGTCATCCTGTGACCAAACAACAAGTACCTGTTAGTAATTCTAGCGAGGAATTTGATAAATCTATTATAATTACAGAAACTGATTCTGACCTTCCATCTTGTTGAACTGTGGAACAAGCCAAGTTATACCAAAGTAATAATAATTGGCTTATTAAAAAAAAAGCTTTAGGGTGCTCCATCTGCAAAACTGATCAAGATTTTGATATAAACAGCGACAAAAACCTACGATTGTCTAAAAATTGGCAAAATTTTGTGGAAGAACAGGGAAATCTTGGAATATAAGCTGCGAGTATTGTTTATATAATATAATAAATATTATAAATCGAGCGTTCCGTTTCGTAAAAATTTCCATTTCGAGCCCTGTTCATAGCGCAGTTTAGTCTCAGTCACGAACTATTATATTTTATTCCTAGACGATAGAAGGTTTATCTTGGTATTTTCATGACATCAGTGAGTTGACAGTCAATTTTGCAAGTGTTTTAAGTACAATTAAAAATCACAATTATAGCTTTTGCTATTTTACACAATATTGCAGTCAATGAAAGACTAGAAATTAACGTTATAAATGCAAATTTAAACTTACATACAATAAAAAATAAAAAATTATCATTATTTAAATTTAAATAAAATAAATATATATCACGCCTTCTACCTATTACTGTGCGGCACTCTGCTGAAGCGGATCTCGGTAAGTGATATATTTTGCGCGTGAAGTGCGGTTACCAGCCGATTCTGATTCGAATGAAGAAAATGAAGAAAATGAAGACCGCAACTCATTTCGGGCGAATTATATTAAAAATAATTTTCATTAATATTATATTGTGTAAAATAATTTTTAAAAATCAAATAAAATACCATTTTGTCCTTAAAAAAGTATTAACTGATAGTAATAAAAATAACATTACTAATCTGAATCGACTTCAGAAATGTCTTTGTTCTTAAGTAGTAATTCAAATCTTAATTTAAAAACTTTTTCCTCCTAGCACTTCCTCTTGTTTTGAAGTTTCTTTGTATGCTTCATTTGCAATTTATTTTTTATCGTTTGCAATTCCAATAATTTTTCTTCATATTTATTCTTGATGCGGTAGGAATATTATTGTTAAACCGTTAATGGTGTAATAGTTGTAACATTTTCTAGAAAAATATTATCGTAATTGTTTATTTCGTAGTCAGTTGCTAGAAGTTTATTGTCTCGTTGGAAACCACTGACCACAAAATTATTTGTTATTTTTTCGCAAACTGAAAATTTATTTGCATTTATTTTTGAAGCAATCGACTTATTTTCTAATAATTGTATTTTCGGTTTGATCTCTTCAATTAAAAAATATTTTTCTTCGTGCGTCCAATTTGCATCAGGAAGAAATCAAAGCATACAAAAAAATTTCAAATCAAACATAACACTTCGTAAAATACCAATATGCGCACGCGCAAACCATGGCCTAGTGCAGTGTTTCCCAAACTTTCGTCATATGTGTACCCCTTCTATAATCTTCGTAGCACTTATACCCCTCGTCAAAAAAAAATGCATATACTTTAATAACAATCAAAATATATTTATTTTTCTCATATTTTAGTACATAAACAAAAAATAATAAACAAAAAACATACACAATACTAACAATTACCGAAGTTTTATTATTTTTTTATGTTTGTAATCGAAATAATAATAATAATAATAATAAGTTGCTTGTTGCACCAGGCGCAGCAAAAGCCCGGAGCCACATGTACCCCTTCAAACTCTTCACGTACCCCAGGGGGTACGCGTACCACACTTTGGGAAACACTGGCCTAGTGTATCGCTTTCACTAGTACAGAGATAGTTCGTATATACGTAGTTCGAATCAAATCTAGGATTATGTTTGTCTATGAATAATGGGTTTTAGTCGCAGTTTAAACCGGTACTACGTAATTCGAGTTTAAATCAGAACTAATGGATACTCTATGAATACGGCTGTAAATCACTAAGTCATAATTTTATTTATTAGTTTTGATCAACTCTATCAAGTTTTTAAAAATTGTTCATAGAATTGCAAATATTTTATAATCAAAGTGCATTAACAATTTTTAATGTTTGTCTTATATATTCAATAATCTATTTGACTCAACCTATAACTTCACATTTGATAATATTTATTCAATACAAACACAAGAAAAACGCCATATAATTCAATATAGCAATGCATACTTTGCCTTTCTTGCAAATGGCGGCATACCTTCACCACTTGCCGCACTTGTACGCTTAAGTTAGCAATCCAGTGTTCTTAGAAAATCTTTGATTGAACTGCAGATAATTTCATTTTGATACAGAATAGTTTAGAGCAGTAATTCTGCAAACTTTGTTTCATACATTTCTTTAGAATTTATACCTATAAATTTAATTTAAATACATGCAATTATACAATAAACTATGTATGATTATAATCTGCATCGACCTTTCATTGTATAAAAAATAATCGTACGTGGCAATGGCATTGCATTTTATGCTTTTTATATCAGGAACTGCATCAAGTTGCGTGGGCAGAATTGATTCTTTGCTTGTCATCTGAGTCATATGCAGTTTGTTTTCAAACGTAGAATTAACTACGATTAACTGATCAACTTTGACTTTGTTCTTGACAGATTCGTATTAGTAAAGACAATTGTGTTTCCTTCATTTGAAAATTATAAAAAAGACACAAGAGTGACGGCCGTGATACATTGTTATAAATTATGTAACTTTATGTTTATTACGTATTTCAATAAATTAAAACCATTCTATAAATTTTGCATATATGGATTACAAAGTATTAATATTTGATTCATTATTGACAGATTTTAGAATAAATGAAATAATGAGAGCATCCTATTTGAAAAAAACATCTAGATTCCACAAATTATACTTACAATAAAGTTAACTACAAAGATAACCTGACTAATTACTAAATTATATATTCAAACTGAAAAACACTTTTCTAATAATCTACCTAATTTATTAATAAAAACTTGGAAAATATTGAAAATATAAGAATAAAATTTAAAAAATATTTCAGCCTGCAATGTTACACTTACGGAAGTCAAATAAAAGTGCTCCTTTGTTCAACTTTCGACATATGGATTTCAGCGCCATCTGTTATTGGTAAGATATCCCAATAACTATCATCAGAATAAATAAAAAAATAGCGCATCGAAATCATAGCACAAATGGTAATAATCATGGACGACCGCAGGGGGGAGGCAAGCAGAGGCGCTCGTTCCCCTGGGTTTTAACTAGGGTGGTGACCGCGACTCTCGAACATAGGACTTTAACATGTAAAATTATAATTTTGTAATTTCCAGCTTCCTTAAATATTTTAAGCAAAAAAGCTTGTAATAAAAGTTTTAGGGCATAAAATTCTGTATCTGAACCAATAAATAAATATAATCTTACATTCTTTGTAACGACACAAATTAGCTTTGAAAATGACGAAAATTGCTTCAAAACTATCGATAGGCATGAAATTGAAACAATTGAAACAAATGATTGGCGTTTTATCTGTCAAAATAAATGAAATAATAAATAATTAATTTTGACAGATTTAACGTCAAACATTTCTTTAATTTTGTTTCAATTTCATAGCTATCGATAGTTTTGATACAATTTTTGTCATTTTCAGAACTAATTTGTGCCGTTACAAAGCATGCAAAATTAATTTCGTATATTATGCCCTAAAACTTTTATTTGAAGCTTTTTTCTTTTAAATAATTACGAAACAGGAAATGAAAACAATATGATTTTATATGTTAAAGTCCTATATTCGAGAGTCGCGGTCACCATCCTGTATATGTATATATAATATAATAAAAATTAAATTATAAGTTTAAAGATAATAAATTCAAGCTGAAACTGAACTTTCAGCAGTATTCTTATGGCCAGCTAGCGACATGTTCCCTATCGTAATCTAAGTTTATTAAGTATATACAGACACAAAATATTAGAAAATAAAAACTGTAAAACTATTAAATCGGAATTTATTGAAGAAATGGTGTCAATTTATAGAAGAGTTATTAGAAAATTGTCCTTCCTCTTCAATTCAAACCCAGACGACAAAGACTAGTAATTTATTTGACAAATTTAAATACTTTTTTATCTATTTGTTATGTGTATTTGTATTTATGTTATGTAAAAAAAAATATTAAAAAAAATTATGTATATCTGAGAGTTTTTTGCGACCCGCCCCCTCTGGAAAAATGTTTGTGGACGCCCATGGTAATAATTATACTGAATGTCATTTTTTGATGCGTTATTTTTACAATTATCCTGGGGGGTCTATTCTAATTGACATAGCCACTGTGGCTACGGTAGCCACATTGCTAAACAGCAAGGATCCACCTGGCGGTATAAATAAAAAAGTTTGTCATTTAGCTACATCGCAAATTTATAGCGGGAGCTGGATAGGTCCTGTTATGGTCATAGCCAAACTCACTGTCATTCGATGTTTGTTTTTTTTTCTGATTAGTTTATTTATAATAATTTTCTTTAATGACAGATATAGAACTAAAATAGAAATTGCATTTACATAATAAAATCAAACAAATTTGACAATTTGACAAGAATATTTATTTGTAAATAAAAGGGTTAACAACTGTACTATATTTTTAATACCAATATTAAAAATATAATTTTCTAATTTGTTATTAAGTCCCGCTATGTAGACAATTGAGTATAGCTGTCACGAAAATATTATAGCCGTAACCACAGCCACATTCCGCTATGAATTAGAATAGACCTCCTGCCAATAGTTATCAGAGATGAGAAAACCGATTCATAAAATTTAAGTAAAATATAATACCAGCGAGTCGCATTCAAGCTCACTACGCTGCGGTTCAGTAAATCCGGGTCTGTACTTTAATTGGGGTTTAGTTCTTGTTATAGAGAGTAGTATAAATAAATAAATAAATATCATAATATTATGTATCCTAGTTTACTACTTCATTGGTAAACACAATACAATAAATATATCATCATGTCATTGTACCCATTACTGGCTATTATCATAAAACCGTACCTAATTAAAAAAAAAAAAAACAAAAAAAACAAAAAAAGAAGTTGTAGTTATTCTAGTTAAAAACAACCATCACTTTCGGTTAATGGATTAGCATTATATTATTAAAACATAATCATCTCTTTAATATTATTTCAAGTTCATTTTTAATCATTTAAAAAAAAAACAAGATCTTTCTTAATTCCGCGCATTATTTTTTCATTCCTTAGTTCAATGTGTTTTAATCAATGATATTTACCGTGTAAACACACTATTTACCAGAAAGCAAAAGAAGAATCCAACAAAATTATCGATGATAAATGCAGTACCATCTTCCGTTTAAAAATTACATAACTTCTGTGACCATCTGAAAGATTAGTTAATAAGCACGAATTACCGCATATTACATTAAATTATTCGTAGAAAACTAATAAGCACATACCAGCAAAATAATATTATTCATCCTTGCATGCACAAAGCGTATCGGTATGAGAGAGGCACCGTGCACTTTAATATGCATTTTACTTTATTAACATGTCATTTTAAACGAACAAAATGGCGCCGTAGTAGTGAATCAGTAACTTATATTTCGCAAAATTATATATTCTTACTTTTAAATTTTAGTATTTACTGAAAAATAATGGTATAGGGTTATTGTAATAAGTAATTTATTTTAAATATTGGTTTACACTAAATAATAAGTCTGAAATCATAATATTAAATATTCTAAAATTATTTACATGGAAGTTGTTTATTGTGCAATCCATGAATCGTATGGTATTTGAGCAAACATTCGTTCTAAAAAGTTGGCCATGATGGACATTAGTTTTTTCTTGAGATCTGGTTTCATTTCTTTTAGTAGATCTTGAGCATTTGTGTTGATGAACATGTTCAGTGCCGCCTCTGAAATTTGAGTCAAAATGTTGTAGATACTACAAAATAATATACAATGACGCTAAAATGAATGCTATTATTCCCAATGATGAAGTTTACAGCACTAGAGAACAAAGCGAGCGGGGAATGTAATCATCGGAGGGAATAATAGCCATTATAGCGAGTTGTATACTAACTATATTTTATCTACGACTAATGTATTACATATAAGATTTTTTATGTCGTTTCATAAAAATTCCAAACTAAACAAAATTACATTTTTCTACGTCTGAGCAGAAAATAGATATTTCCAACTATCAATTGCAAGCAAAAAGTTGATGTTTGACGCTTGCTGAGCGGCAATAACATTTTGCCGCTCGCTGAACGAAAATGAGGTTTCTCAAATATTTGCATTTAGTGAAATATAACTTTATTATTAGCTATGTTTGTTATTAACATTTTTTATCATTTCCTTTAACCCTTTCACTGCGCATTAACTTTACACAGCCCATCGCTGCGCAATTTTGTACTTTGTTCCGTATATATATATATATATATATATATATATATATATATATATATATATATATATATATATATACGTCCAGAGCAGGAAAACGATAAACGTATATATATACGTCCAGAGCAGGAAAACGATAAACGTATATATATATACGTCCAGAGCAGCGAAAAGATTAAGAAAATACTGATAAAATGAGACCAAACCATAATTTTTCTTGTTGTCTATTGAGATTGAGAAAGAAACGAACATGTTTCTCTTCTCGCAGTATCACTATTTGAAATATTTAGTCGCAGATTTTATTGTATATATATTTATATTTAAAATAAATTTTGAATGAATTTAAATATTCATCTGACGTGTCATTGTCGTAACACATTGTCAATATACACATAAGAAATTATTTTTATGTCTCGTATAATTTTCATATGATTTCTTCTAATCACATGATCCGCATGATACTCACGTAGCACAGCGTTGCCATTATGAACGTTCTCGACACCCATTCGGATATCCTTCACACTGAAATCCATTTTAAGTTGTTGCAGAGCAAGATACGTGCGGCCACGAGAATAATTCGGGTGTGCTTTGATGTAGATTTTAGCTCTTACACCATCTGGAAAAGTTTGTTGGTCACTGGAATATTTTGAGAGTGTTATGGGGAGGGTTGTTACCGTATTCGCCCCAGTAATCGCCCCCGCCGGAAGCTCGGACAAGGATTAGTACGCCACTGGAAATGTATTTAGCTCGGGCGGCGATGTGGGGGATGTACAAGCTTAGCTGGAACTGGAGGGAGTCTAAATCTGATCTGTAATTGTTTTTCAAGATTCTTATTTCATTTTCTTCAATGTTAGTAAATGCATCACAATTTTTGTTAGTATTTTTTCGTTAGTAAGCTTTTGTTAAATTAGTCTTTCATTTGATTAATTTAGTGCAAAAAATCGAAAAAAATTAAATTTCATTTTATTTCTGATTTGTACCTTCCGATATAAATTTTGGATAAAATATCTGTGAGCTGTAAATATTATATGAACCGTATAAAGTCCTGTGTCAATTTTTTAATAGCTTGGTATCTTTTAAATTATTATACATTAGATTTTGCTAATAAAGTAATGGTATTTTATTCGATCAATCCTTTCTAAAATTAGAATTTTCGGTTTTATTAGAACAAAATATAATGCACTCTAGATTAATACATTGAATTTCATTTAATAGGTTAATTATTTAATTTTGTTAGTAACATTTTATTAAAATCTGTACTATTTTGCAAGTCATTTTTAGGATAAATACAAATTTGTTATATTATGTTATTATACACAAAAATGTATTTCAAAAACGTAAATTATAAGTAAGTAACAAAAATCACTAGCAAATTAAAAACATGTGAAACAAAGTAAAAAAGGCAAGAGTCATCTGTGGGACATTCATTTTAGCAATATCATTCAGAAATGTATCAAAAGAATTCTTATCATATTGTAACCTAGATCGATACATAAATAAATAAATATATCATCACGCCTTCTACCCATTACTGAGTGTGGCACTCTGCTGAAGCAGATCTCGGCAAGTGATATATTTTTGCGCGTGAAGTGCGGTTACCAGTCGTCAAATCACGGCCCCCAAACATGTTAGTGGTGGAGGAGCCACAGGGATTCAAATTATGAAAATTTGTCGCCTGTGGGAATCGAACCAGGGACCTCAGGATCCACAGGCCGACTTCATACCACTGAGCTAGCCATCCCATCGATACATAAATTCAGCAAAATAGGAATTAAGAAATTGGTAACAATCAAGAGCCCGATTCTCAATAAAGTTTTAGCTAATCCTAAATTTTTGATTAGCTAATCTTACTCCAGTTCGATTTTATAAAGTTAATCCAAATTACTTTCTGAAAACTAAATGACCAGAAGATTATACAGAGTAATCAAAAGGAATTGTTACAGTTGGCAATAAAAAAAACTACTTGAAATTGGTAAGCCTGATACATAAATTCATTTCCTGTTGTTGACAGTGACATTTGAAATTTAAATTTGAGTACATTTATTTCTAAAGTATTTCTATTTTAAAAAGTCAAAATTCTATTAGTTGTCAGACTCCTGACATAACCTATTTGTATTTATTAGAAATGTCAAATAGCATTTCCGCCTTTATCTGACGTTGTGCCAACTGTGGAATAAGAAGATCTCTGGAATTGTATTACCAACTATAACAATTCCTTCTGATCACCTGTATTAGAGTTTATTTAAACTTTCTTGAGAATATGGTTTAGCTTCATTTGACTAATCCAAAACTCTTTTGGGAATTGGACTGCAAAATTTTTAAAGCCCAGTATAATCGTCACCCGACCACATTTTGGACAAGTATATTGTTTCAATAAATTTTGTATCTTATAAATGTTTTATTATGGACAACATATTCGTATCTAAAATAGCAAATAAATTATTAAAGTTTCCAATTTCAGTGGATACAAACAGACTAGAAAATGACAAATAAAATAAAGTCAAAAATAATAAATGTCAAATTATATTTGAGAAAAAAAAATCACAATCACTGGTAAGAAAAGTGGTTATTGTGATTTATGACATTTGATATGACAAGTGGACTATTCTGCAGTTTAGTCAAATTATGTATCAGTCTTACCAAATTCAAGTAAATTTTTATATTGCCAACTGAAACAATTACTTCTGATTGAACTGTATTTCATCCTCAGACAAAACATTACTAGACAGATAACAACGGCGTTTGTTGTGAAGCAGAATGGGATAGCATAACTGGTTGATGAGACGGGTGCGCGGCAAAGAGCTAGTACAAATTGGTGTTATGCAGGTTGCATTTATGTTGATGACAGTTATCAGACGCGAGCATTTTATTTATTTAAATACAAAAGTGCGTGTACAGAACACTTAATATGTCAAAAACTAACCTTTACTTTGATGTATGAAAAGTAAGTAATTGAATACAAAAATAACTACACAAATGTTTGCAACTTGCATAACATCAAAGTGTACTCGCTCCTTGCCGCGCACCCGCCTCACCAACAAGTTATTCCATCCCTTTCTGCTTCACAACACTGCATTGACTTGAATACGGCATAATTTGTCTAGTATTATACGTCACTGATTTCATCCAAAGCATAATGCATAAACCTTTTTAACATTTCCCTAAGTATCAGGCAACCAACATTACATTATTGTTAACCACATCACGGACATATCTTCCGGTTATTTATATATTCTGAGTTCTGACCTGAATCCAGTGACAGTGAGGTTGCTAACCCCAAATGTCTGAATATCTTTGAATGTAGCTCTGTATCCATCGGGACCATTTCCAAGCGCAATGCCGATCTCGTCTATAACGATAGGCTCCACCTCGGTTATACCGAGCTCGGGGATTCCGTGCCGGAAGTTCTCGATGAGGTAGTTAGCCGACTTTGTCAAGCAAGCGTTTACTTCCGGGTCGGACTTGCGGCATTGCCGGACGTAGTACGCTATGTAACAGGAAATATAAAATTTATACTAAGAGCGGTCAGATGGGATTGGTATTAGTAGTAGCTTATAAATAAATAAATAAAGGCTGTTTTTTATAAATAGTAAGATCATTTTTATGGAAATTATTTTAACATTTTTATTTATTCATTATGGTCAAGATATATATTTGGTCGTTCGTCCTAAGTGATGAAATATGACACAAATTATTCAAATTCAAATATCTACATAAAGTTAGTAAAATTTATAGATTTAGAAATTTTTATTTAATTATTTAATAATGCCTAACATGCAGAGCTGGGCAAGCTACTTAAAAAAAGTAGCTAAGCTACAGCTATAGCTATTCTTTAAAAAAGTAGTTGAGCTACAGCTATAAGCTACATTTTGTAAAATATAGCTAAGCTACAGCTAAAAGCTTTCATTAAAGTAGCTGTTACATTTTAAAGCTACTTCTTCAATTATTGTGGATTATTATATTTGCCATTGTCATATGATCAGTTGATCAGTCTTTTGTTATAATGACTGTTAATAAATATAAAAAATTGCAAATGGACAAATGTACTGTTAATTTGTTATGCTATAATTCTTATTTATATCGGAATAAATTAACAGTCACATGAACAGAAGACTCCTAAACAGTCAATGTTTAGTTCATCTAATATTTAATACAAACGTAGGATAGGTTAAGAACAAGTGAAAAATAAAATATGTTAATAGATTTTACACTATATAATAACTTGTTATCTTACAGTTGTAGAAAACAATAAAGAAGGTACAATTCAAATACAAAACAAAAATTAATAGGTATTTCTTAATGAACAGTGGTAGCTTTAAGCTACAAACAGTAGCTTTAAGCTACAAAAATAGCTTTAAAAGTAACTTCAGTTGTTATAACAATATTTTTAAGCTAATAGAAAAAAAAAACATAGGTCGCTACAAGCTACAGCTATATTTTTTCACATTTAGCTAAGGCTACGGCTAAGGTAAACGTAGCTAAGCAAGTAGCTAAGCTACAAAAGTAGCTAGCTACTGCCCAGCTCTGCTAACATGAAATTATTTCCAGTTACAATACGAGGTACTTATAATGAAATTAGAATTTCTCGATCATACATGTATTTTGAATTTGTGTTAATTATTTATATTATTATTATTACCTATGGGGTAGGTGGCTCAGTGGTATCGAAGCGGCCTGAGAATCTGAGAACCCGGGTGCGATTCCCACAGTCGACAAGTAATTTTCACTACATTGAAAACTACCCCTGTGGCTCTCCCTCCACTAATATTATTGGTGACCGTGATTTGACAACTGGTAACCGCACTTTACGGGCATAAATATATCACTTACCAAGATCTGCTACGGAAGAATGCCACACTTAGTAATGGGTAGAAGGCGTGATGATATATTTATTTTTTTAATATTATTATTACCGAAATTTTGTGAATAATAACAGAAGATATAAGAATACTGTTATAATTATAGAGAATGATAAATTTAAATTAAAAAGCAATTAATTAGTTTGCTACAATTTCGAAAAAAAAAGTGTTCTACTTAATTGACCTTAACAGACATGCGAATTTTTGGCATACTGTTACTGTACAACATTAAAATTCTTTCTTCAGAATCTGGTGCATCCGAAGATTTTCAAAATAGGAATGATGCATATATATTTTCGATGTAGTTCAGAATGCAAAATCATTTTATTCACAATTTTTATATTCTATAGAAAATTTGCGATTCAGGTTATTATATAGTGTTTAACTCGGATAAAATAATTGTAAGAATTAACCTAAAATGTTTAAAGATTTTGCAATGTGAAATCAGCACTCTAAAATATAATAACTTATTTTTTATACAACTACAAAAAAATGTAAACTTTTTTCACTAATGTGAAGTAGGTCATTTTTTCATCATTTATGTTTCATTGACAACGACGTATGTATATACTTTCCTAATGCGCGTATTATTTATTGATATTGACAGATATATATATATATATATATATATATATATATATATATATATATATATATATATATATATATATATATATATATATTTATTTATATTTCTAAGTATTAATTCTTACATTATTATAACAATAATTATTATTATTTCAGAATTTGCGAGAAAATGATGTATTTTAAGAATAGCAGTTATTTGTATTTTACTACGAGTATATATATATATATTTTTTTTTTCTGGCTCTTTGGCGGACCAACTACTCAGGTCATATGCCGCCATTACGCCCTGATCTGCGTTTTAGTTGTTATTGTCAACAGCAACGCGAGTTTTCTCTGGACGGTCTCCCATCCAAATACTACCCGCGCGCAACGTTGAAGAGTAGTATCTTCTTATTTATATATACATAGATAGCTTGTAACATTAAACAGTATTCAATAAAAAAAATTAAATCTTTTATATTCATTTTGAACTTCGCGCGCATGGGTATCATTTAACCTTAACTCGCATTATCGCTTAGGTCAGTACCAACGAGCGCAGCCATGGCCGTTGACACGAGTATATTAGGTACATATTCATTTTTCCAGTTATAATGGAATCAAATTATTATTTCAACATTGTGATTATTAAAATAAACATTTACTTTTATGTTTTGTTTTACTTTACATTTATAGTTTTATACCATTCATCAATGCTGGTATAAAGTCACAGATATCTGTGAGATAAGTGATAAATTTCAATAAATGATAGTAAATATAATTTTTATAATACTTGTACTGTAAGTTACCGATTACTGACAAAATGTGAACACAGTAAGTGGAACTTTTATCGCACAGTGGTTTCCATAGTTCCATCAGGACTATAATATTTACTTACCATCCACCGTGGACAGTAAGTACATATTATAGATCAAGGTCGTGTTTATTTTGACAACAATTTGTCAGCCGTTAATTTTGAGACCTATTTTTCTTTTCCTTCAATCTGTGCAAGTATTGTAAAAAATAGCTTACTAACTTCGAACTGTAAGTGATTTTTATAGGTCGCGAATATTTAGGTAATCTCGATCCTTCGGGCCTCGATTTTCCAAACTACATTCTAGATCTAAAAACTGTCACTTACAGTTTATGGCACGTAATATATTATTGTACAATTTATTTGACAGATGAAATATCTTCCACTTTATTTCAATTAATAAATGATTCTTGAATGTATTAAAATGTATTCCATGATTTTTAATTTAAATAAATACCTAAAGAAACCTACTGAATCTAAATCTTCCACGTAGACGTTTCCTATTAAACTATTGTGTATGTCCTTCACAAAATGCAAGTTAATGTTTTTTTAAACCATATATGGAATAAAGTGATGTCTGCTTGATGGTTCAAGATTTTTATTTTACTTTTTATAAATGCAAATGAAAACAAAGTTGTTTTTCTTGTTCTTGACAGGCAACTTACAAGATATTGTCCTACAACTACTACTCCTTGTAAGAAGAAAATAAAACTTGTTCAATGATAGCCCTTACATCTGTCGGCAATAAACATAAATATACTATAGTAAAAATGCCGTTAACTTAGCGAATCATTCTGTAGTTGCAGTAATTTTGGTTTATGATTTGTTAAATTTTAAAATACCTGTGGTTGAGATATTGTAAAAACATATTTGGCTCATCGCAATTAATAAATTATCTAAAATATGAAAGTGAACATAACCTAGATTGCGATATTTTCACCTTTTTATTATTGTTCTTCGCATCAATATAATAATCATTAAACCGTAAAAACTTTAGTAACAGTCTGAATAAACCACAACTTGAAAAATAAAGTACAAAGCACGACTTTCCTTCAGTTAAATTGTATTTAATAGGTAATAAATTGAATGAAATAAAATGTGTCACAGTTAAAGATTGTTTATAAACAAACGAGAAGTATTTTCAACTTACCCAGTGATCTAAAAATAATTACACGCAAATAGTGGGTTAAATCAGCGAAATGAAGCTTTCACTACTGGAGAAATTTGCACTAAAGTGTAATGAATAAATTAACGATAGTTTAGTAATGAACTAACTCGGGAAGTACGTAATAAACTAGGATTTGATGCGCTACACACTCCATTACTAATAATCATGATTTATATTACTTGCCTACTTATTTAGAACTAGTAATACTATAAATTTTATAAGTCTTTAATAAATATTGAAATATTGAAACAAAGGTTATTCATTGAAGATAGATGAACGTAATATAACATAAAAATTACTAACAGTAGAAGAAAATTATTAATTTGTAGTTACAGTTAATTCTTAATTGCTATTTTTATTTTTCATAAGTCACAGCTGTAATTCATAATTTATGACAGATATCTATACGGTTAATGTTTAATTGCTTATTGTAGATTCGTCTTTTTTATTATAATTATGAAACGATTTAGCGTATGTGTTATAATTTTAGAATTAAGAACTTATTTTTTATAAATTGGAATAATATCTAGCCTGAAAATTTAAATGTATAACCATTAAATTATGATACAATGAAAACATATAAATTAATTAGGTCAAATTTAAAGTAATAGGTGCTAGATTAATATGTTTTGGGTGCAAATTTAGTAATAAATAATATAATAATTACTCTAATAATATTTAGAAAATTACTACAGTATATATTATATTATCTTGAAAATTTACCATAAAATATTTTCGATTGTTATTTTTTTTTTAAATTATATTAGAAAATAATGGTACAAAAAATCATTATCTACAATTTTAATTTCAAATTTATTTTCTAAAAATTGACAGCTTAAAATATATATATATATATATATATATATATATATATATATATATATATATATATGCGCAATACTGATGATATTTTGAAGATATCGTAAAAATAATATAAATATATCATCACGCCTTTTACTCATTATTGGATGCCGTGCCAGATATCGGTAAGTGATATATTTAAGCGCATGAAGTGCGGTTACCAGCCGGCAATTCATGGCCCTCAAAGATATTAGTGGAGGGGAAGCAACAGGGATAATTTTAAATTGGTGAAAATGTTTTGTCGGCTGTGAGGAACGAACTAGGGTTCTTAGGATCCACAGGCTGACTTGATACCACTGAGCCATTACATCATGTCAAAATAAATGAAATAATAAATAAAGAAATTATTTTGGCTAGGCAATGCACAAAATTCTAAATGCAAAAACTGGTGAATATTAATTATTTTTAATATTAGAACGCATTCTCCACACGCAAACCGTTATATTCTATTGTAACTGAAATTATTCCAGATTTAATACATTTATTTAAATATTGAACGGGTTCGCAGCAAAGCTTGCTTCGTCCGCGTTTTAAACAGGCCAACTCGATACTACTAAGGCACCTACCCCAGAAATAACAAATACTTCATTTGTTATTTAAAAACTTCTTTAAACAGAAATTATGTTTATCATAAACTACCACACATTTTTACCTGAAACTTTTAACACTGTCAACTTGTAGGCTGTTCGTTATATATAAATTATAATAGAATTCGTGTTAAATATATAAAGATAATCCTAATAAAAATAGAGATATTTTTTAAATTGTCATTAAAATAAATAAATAAATTAATACGAAGCTAATAAGTATAAGGTATCTACTCGTACTGGCTGGCCCACAAAAACTATGGAATAACTTTTTCGTTAGCATTGCTTCCCTAATAACTTTATAGAATAATATTTAAATGAATATTTAGAGTATTTAATTCTGTTTCTAAATCAACCTACACGCAGATATTATATTTTACATATTTAGTTAGTGTTAAATTCGAGTCTAAAAGATTTATGTGACAGTTAAATGTTATACATTTGTTTGCATTTGTTCCAGTTTCATGACTAACTATGTAGATAATATAAATTTATGACTATCTTTAAAATTATTTTTAACAGTTATGAAATAAGTAAAATGAGTTGTGTTAATTGATTTAGTTGCAGAATTTAATTCTCTACAACTTTTATTTGAAACTTTTTCATAGAAAGCAATCAGGAAAGCAATTGTAATGAATAAAATATTAATGGCACAGTTTTTATTGGGACACTCTGTACATAGATTTACAGTTCCACATTGCTTATAAACTTGGACCGGATGCACTATATCATCACAAATTACGGGCCCTAAAATATATTATTAACAATATGAAAACTTGTAGCAAGTTCCTCGTCTTACCAGCAATGAAAATCTCCAACCCAAATCCCAAAATTCAACAAAATTCAACTTACGCTGCTGAGTGACGGTAAACTGACTCAAACACAGGACGACGACAACCGTTACAAGCCTCATGACGACTACAAGAACCAGAAGACTTCTTCACTGGACGACGACGATGGTGTGAACTGAAGAAGTGCCGGTGCGCGGTTCTGTCGTGACCTAGACACTGACAGTGACCGCGCGGCTTATAACCGAAGAGGGGATCACATGATCCAAGAGGTGATGCACTCCACCGCCCGAAGAAGTTGGTAGTCGCCGCACGAAGAAACATGGACGGCGAAGAGGAATTCGAATTTACTTTATGTGGACACGCGAGATTTTATATAAATCAAATTTTAAATAGCTTAAATAGCTTTATTTAATAACTAAAACAATTGATATAGAAATTGAGAATATCTACCGAACACCTAAAGAGCCGAAAATTTAAAAATAAATATAATACTTACATAATGGAAAATTATATTGCATATCAATTTTAGTAATAAAAAAGTTATAATAAAACAAAAATAATGATCAAAAATAATATTTATAAGACAGTAATTTTTAAATGAAAATTACATGAGTGTAAATCATTCTCATGTAGTCAAGTGTTCTATGACGTACTATATCCAGTTTTGTACGCATGCGCATACTATTCTTCGTATACCGCGCAATTTCACTCAACAGTAGATACCACGATAAGAACAAACGAATACAGTATGTCCTCTTTAAGGTAGTTCTATCATGACAGATTCATACAAAAGTATAGGTAACCTAAAAAGTTTATAAAAATAATTATTACATTTTTGTATGGTACAGGTTATTAACAGAATTAAAATTTCGCTGCAAATATCGTATAATTAACAATAACATTGAATATATTAAATACAACTATTTAATTAGTTTATGAAATTCAGTAACATAACAAAATTTTTGGAAGTGAATGTTTCATGCCAACCAATGGCAGTGTAAGATTTTACACAGCAGAAGCTATGACAACAAGGTTAGAACCACAAGCGACCAGCCGGTACGAAACGTAACTGTATTATCGATACATCCTGTTGACAGTTCATAAGAAAAATGAGAAAAATGCACCTAAGCAATTATTATCAACTGTAACAACAAATAAATAAATAAAAAATGCTGTAATATTTTTTTTGTATTAAAATTAATATATTTTACTGATCGAAATAATAACTTTCATAGTTCTTGCTTTGTCATTCGTGCGACCATCTCTATCTATGCCTACGACCATCTCTGTCTACGCCTGTGACAACCTCTGTTTACGCGTGCGACCATCTCTGTCTACCCGTGCAACGTTGCCAAGAAACAGTAAACTTTTAAAAAAAAATTGCATATTAGTGTAGAAACACATGAAAAATAACATATTTACATTTCATTCAATTCGGGTTAAATGCTTCCATGATAATACCACCTTAATCCGAACTAATAATTGCATTGGTTGATCCAGATTTTAGGATCATCTAGCAAAAAGTAGAAAATGTCCATTTTCCTACGAATTTTAACATTTTCACAATAAAAGGTTCTCTATTTTTAGATAAAAATTAAGAACTAGATACAATATGACAAATAAAATCAAATAGGTAAATCTACAAAAGTAAAAAGTAATATGTTTCCTTTTAAAAGTCATCTCTGTTCTAATATAATTCAAACTAAACTCAGTCACGGTCAACAGTAGAGCAATTCTTAGAAAACATAAAACCAAGAGATACCTCCATTTATGTAGCGGGAATCACATAGCTAATCGGATTAAAAAGGTATTGTTCGGATTAATGCAACGAATTCCCGGTGTTCGGATTACTGGAGGTTCGGATTAAAGCATGTTCGCATTATAGAGGTCATATTGTTTGTCATTTCACACTGGTCACTACTAATATTACCTGCTTATAATAGGTACTAGAGACCGGAATTTTTGGAAATTTTAATATTCAAACATCCGATCCGAAATCAACTCGAGATTCGATCTGAAATCCGAATTGACATCGGATCCAAAATTTGACCTGACATCCGATAAGAAATCAAGTTCAATATTCGATTCGAGATTCGACTGAAAGTAAAACCGATCCGGAAACGTAAATTGCACACTCGAAAGAAAGATAACCGTTATAAATGAAACTAAATTAATAATTTTGTTGTAAAAACTTAGAGACAACATTTTGTAGTTTTCATTATTTTGTATCATAGTATAAGTTCTTATAAATTTTACGCAGCGTTATCATTTCTATAGAATGGAATTGGAATTTACATATTTTTACTCAGAGTATAATATATACCGAAAAAGATACGTTTAAAAATTTCGGATCGGATATTTTATCCGAACTTCGGATTGAATGTTTCATCCCAATTTCGGATTGAATGTTTTATCCGTACTTCGGATCGTATGTATTATCTGCACTTCAGATCGGATGCTTTATTCAAACTTCTGATCGGACGTATTATCCGAACTTTGGATCGAATGTTTTATTCGAACTTGGGATCGAGTGTTTTAACTGAACTTCCTGATCCACTGTTGCATACTCATCAGTTGTTTGTAACTTTTGAAAAAATCGTTTGTAAATTACTACTAGTTATTAAATTGACTTGAGAATGAATACGAACCATGTATCCAAAACGTCGTCATTGTAATATTATTTCAATTCTTGTCATCTTGTAATCTAATAAATCCTGGATTATTTAAATGATTTCCTACTTCAAAAACATATGTTGTATTTTGATAAATAAAATAAAATAAATATATCATCACGCCTTCTACCCATTACTGGGTGTGGCACTCTGCCGAAACAGATCTCGGTAAGTGATATATTTTGCGCATGAAGTGCGGTTACCAGTCGTCAAATCACGGCCCCCAAGGATGTTAGTGGTGGAGGAGCCACAGGGGTAACTTTTGAAATTATGAAAATTGTTTATCGCCTGTGGGAATCGAACCAGGGTTCTCAGGATCCACAGGCCGTCTTCATACCACCCCACCACCCCATATGTTGTATTTTGAATACTATTTATTAAAATTTATAAATTTTTTAATTGCACCGCGACGTTGTATACCTACATTCTTTCATACGTAGGCGAAAGTGCACGGCGATATCAATTGGTTCAACAAATGTCACACTGGAGGATTTAGAAAAACTACACAACAAAAGAAATAATAGATAATTAACGTTTACAAGGCGGGAGTTTTGAGTTACTTTCGCTTAGGTATCCAAGAATGTATATTCAACGCCGCGGTGGCTATTTAAGTAATATCAATTTAAAAAGTTAGTAAAATATTATTAAATTGCACTAATAATACAACATGTTTGTTTTTATTTAGCCCAACTATATCTGCTAAATAAACCTATATTTTCCTATCAAACACCGTCAGAATCAGTTGGTACACTGTATATGTGTTAGAGGAGCTTAAAAACTTCGTTATAACGGTCGTCACTATTATCAACATAAAATAAAGAAGTATTATACAAAAAATATTAGTTTTGTGGACAGAATCGCCTACGTAATTTGAACTTTTTGACAGTTGTATAAAATGGTTATTTAAAACTAAGCACTGGAATCCTTACAAATCCGAATTTGATATAAACGTTCCTAACACAAATCAAAAACTTTTCAGCGGATTAAAATTTGCTTGGGATCTATCCTCAGTTAACATCTATAGTATTCATAAGTAATTTGATGTTCAATCATTTTGTAATCACAGAACAATACGACTGGGTAAACAAGGGAGATGATATATTTATAATCTTATTTTTCACTTATACGCCTTCTAACCATTACTGGGTGTGGCATTCAGCCGAATCAGATCTCGGTAAGTGATATATTTTGCGTGTGAAGTGCGGTTACCAGGCATCAAATCACGGTCCCCAAAGATGTTAGTGGTGGGAGAGCCACAGGGGTAGCTTTTAAAATGGTGACAATTGTTTGTCGCCTGTGGGAATCGAACCAGGGTTCTCAGGATCCACAGGCCGTCTTGATACCACTGAGCTAGCTGCCCATTTTCACTTATAATTTGTTGTTTATTGCTGGTGGTGAAAATTACTTTCGGCTTTGAGAATAGAATGCAGATTCTTAAATCTACAGGGCAACTTGATCACTGAGCTATTTTTACCTCTTAAAATATTTAAATTTTTTGAAAATCCTCAAAAGATATAACTGGTTTCATAGATATTTCTAATATATTATTAATTAAATTATAATTATAAACACTACTATAGTAAATTTTTTTATTATAAAACGTCATATAAATGACTATAAATTCAATAGATTTCACTGTCGGTTCTCGTTGAAACAATTTTTATAATAAAATTAAAAAATGAACACTAGGTAGGTTTCAAAAAAGTAAATAAGTTTATTCACTATACGTATTTCGGTCGACTAGACCATCATCAGGTAATGATCACAGAAGAATAATAATACCTGATGATTGTCTAGTCGACCGAAATACGTATAGTGAATAAACTTATTTACTTTTCTGAAACCTACCTAGTGTTGATTTTTTAAATTTTATTATAAATAATAATAATAATAATAATAAAATACTTTATTGGCAAAAGTTCAGCCGAAGCTGTTCTAACACTTAACCTTTTCGATACAAAAATAAAATGTTACAATGTTAACTAATATGACATGATACCCAGAATTTTAACAAATGTTACATGTAAAAATATATACATATATACACATACATATACATACATAAAGAAACAAACTATTTATGAGAACATAATGAAGAGAGTCATGTCGTTTAATGAGAAAGAAGTTTAAATGTTATATTAATAAATATGTTTTAAAATGTTTAGAAAATGATGTGATAGTAAATGACTATAGTGGCGCGAAAAAAGATGTGCTGTAAGAACCATGCTCTTAATTTTTTTTTGCTGAGAATCAGTACATAAAAATGTATATATTCTGAAAGTTTTTTACTCTTTTTTATCAACCTGTATATTTATTATTGTAGAAATTATCGAACCTTCCTAATTTAATTAGTAGAATATATAATTTTTCCAAGAGTATAATTTGAAATGAGTACTGTTAATGATTCCTTTCCCGAATATTATGATCTTGTTTCAGAGATAATAAATATTTCCTTATTAATTTATATAGCTACAAAATAAGTTCATTGTCTATGGGTGAAAAAATCCTAAATTCTTCTCTAAATGTAGGTACTACATGTATAAGTTTTCTGGTGTGGCACCACACGACTTTCTTATACACAGCATATTTAATATTTAGAATATATGAATGTTATATAATATTATTAAACATGTAATTTAGTTTTTCAGTAATTCAGCATTTATCTGTTTGAAACATATAAAATATCAAATTTGTTTACGTATAATTATTTAGTAATGTTGACTACTTTATGTCTAACTTTACTGATGAGGCATATACAGGCTGTCCGTTTTTCGAGCCTAACCCTTGGTATCTCAAGAACCGTGAGATACGAAGTCGATTAAATTGAGGTAAAGTTGCCAAATTAGTTAACCATTTTAATGATGTATTTGTTTTTCCGAAAAAAGACATAGATAACAAGATAAAGCGAAAATTAAAATGTATGTTCTTTGTTTCTATTGCTACTATGATTATTGAAATATATTATTAAACATAAAAATTGGTTTTTCTCAAAATTAGACGCATATGCAGGAAAATTGCGAATAACATTTTATGTTCCAAATATTTTTGCTAAGATCTTTTATTTGAAACTTTTTTTCGTAACTGATTCCATTTTTGAAATAAATTAAATTAATTGTTTTGTGTGTCTAGTAAACTTCCTCTTCCGGTTTTTCAATTTCATTCAAAATCAACTCAGCTCTTCGTATTTTCTTTAAACTCTTAATTACCAAGTTTCGTTAACAAATCTTATCTCGTTCATGAGATATTGCACACTCGGACACACATCTATCCATCCATCCATCCACACACACACACACACAGACATCATTGAGAAAATAATCAAAACGGATTCAGTGGACCTCACAACACGTATTTCCGAGAAAATCTCATCAACGATTTTTTTCACGATTACAATACTTCCCTATACTGTGTATAAGAAAGTAAAAAGAGTTCTTCTCCTCCACTGGACACGACAGTACACCACGTCCAATACAAAACTATTTAGCAATTTACTAACGAATCCAAATACTTTCATATTCACATGTTTAAACAGTTGACGTGAGTAGAGAACACGTGAGAGATATAAATCCGTGCATAAGAGAACAAATTACAAAATTACAGAATCAAATTTATGATTTAGTTTCGGTAACATGACAGGAAACACGTAGGTTTTCACATAATTCTATGCTTGTAATTATTACTTAATACACCGATGCAATGAGCAGCGAATCAGCAAGTAATCAAATGATTTATTATCGATTACATTAATAACAATCTATTAATAATGTAAAAGATTATAGCTCCTGGAATGTATGTTGCATTATTATGCAAAGTTCCAATATTATCTAAAATCAATTTGCCATTCATATTACAATGTAATATTAAAATTATGCGAGTGTGTTTGTAGATACTCGAATACAGGTTGTATTATTATAATGAGAGCTTTGGATATAAGAATTTTTTTTTTATTTACATACTTTACTCCATACAACAGGAACTTAATCCCAATTACAGTACAGGTTCTGGACTCACCAAGCTGCAGTGTGGTAGTTCATATAGCGAGACCACCCGAAAATAAATTCTGAAAACTATAGTTGAAAACCTATTGTCTTGATTTTACTACAAAAAATGGAATATTTTTATTTTTTCCAATGGGCCTTTCAAGACTTTTTTGAATTTTTTATATATTAATCTACGTAATAAAATTATTATACCCAAAATTTTTATTTTTTTTTAAACTTGTATTAAGCATAATAAAAATATTTAAACTTTCGAAACAAACGAATGTGACGTAGTTGCATCTTAGCTTAAAGAGAGACAGATAAGACAGAGATAAATAACACGTAACTTCACGTAACGTGTGTCGTTGTCAGTAGAATCCTCAGACAAAACATAAATAGACGGATAACAACGGCGTTTGCTTTGACTTGAATACGGCAAAATTCGTCTAGTATTATACGTCATTGGTAGAATCGTAGAATGCTGAATGCTTATTTCTTCTTCGTCTTCCTCTCAGTAAAATTGAGCACCGACAAACGTTTCAGACAAAGCTCTGTGATTGGCAATAAAGATATCATTTATGGTATGATTTTACATTATATTATTAAATATGATGTACGGTCAAGAACTTATTTTAATAAATATATATTAAAAACCTCTACCACTTGAATCTCCCAATGGGGAAAATTGTCGTTAGTATAACATAAATACTTTAAAAAAAACTTTCAAATTTATTAAATTTTTTTTGTAAATGTTTTTCACAATATAAAAAATATTGCATTTTCAATTACACAGGACTTCAGTCAATAAATAACTTTTATTCACATAACCGACAACATCAACGTTTCGTTGCCAACTGCAACATCATCAACAACATCATAATTTCGAAAGCTACCTCTGTGGCTCCTCCACCACTAACATCTTTGGGGGTCGTGATTTGACGACTGGTAACCGCACGTCACGCGCAAAATATATCACTCACCAAGATCTGCTTCGGCAGAGTGGCACACCTAGTAATGGGTAGAAGGCGTGATAATATATTTATTTATTTAAAAAAAAATTGTACCCTCATACATCAATTTACTTATTAAATATATATTATCTGTTCTTTAATGACACTTATTAAGACATGGATTTTCATTATGATACAGATTCAAATTATTGACCAATAACCGCATGATTCCAAGATTTATTCAATAAAATAGTAAGTTTTTTTTTGTTACATTCAAGGCCGATATTTATTTTAATAATTTTGGATGTTGGATTTCGTCTTAAATAATATATGCTACTCGTGTGACTATTATAAATTTGTTACATAATATATACTATTATATTTTTGCATGTATAAACTAAAATTTACAATTCTAAAATGGATTTTGTACAGCATTTTAAAATCATTCATATGTTGTAAATTTACCATTGACAACTGAAATATTCACCACATACAAAATTACTGTTGGTGTTGGGAACCTGGTTACCAGATATTTCGATTTGGACGTGAATGTCCCTCTGTGTACTTGATACTTCATTATCCCGTGTCCCGCTGAACTAGGAAAATGTCCCGTTATTCCAAGAAGGTCCAAAATAGTACTGATGTTAGGCGATTATCTTACTTTAGTTGTGCAGTAATGTATATATTATTTAACAACTTCAAAAGTAACATCTCTTTTACGTTAAAATATTTTAGCTTTATTTGCCTAATAGCATACAAAGTATATGAGTACATTACTCATGCACTGTTTAAGGGCCAGTTTTTCAATCACTGGTTTCCTTTCGATTAATGTTAATCATGATTAACATTAATCGGTGATTGAAAAACTGAACCTAATTCAGCTATAACAGTTAATTAGAGATTGTATAAAGAAACCCCAATATAACTGTCCTATTCAAATCATAAAAGCAAGACATTTTGTTTCTTCTTCTTTCTTTTTAGATATTGCCAATAGTATATTAAAATTACTACACATATGTACAGTTTCTTCAAGCAATGATGATTCAAATTTGGCAACACTGATATAGATAGAAAAATAATTATATTTGTAATAATTAATTTGGTTGAATTCAACCCGAAAAAAATATTCATATTGCAAAACTATATTTTTTTAATTACTTATCCCACTTTTTTAAATTTGGTATCCCTGCTTTGGAGGCCATGATTTGATGGTTGAAATCTGCTACAAGAAACTGCCACACCCAGAAATAAATAAATACTTGGCGTGATATGATTTATAAATATTTAATAATCAAATTATAATAATTAGAGAATTACAATTATTATATTAAGAAGAAGAAGCACTTAGCTCATGCAAAAATAAATCAAATAGTAAATAGAAAAAAAGAAAGTTTATAACTTTCAATATTAATTGTTATATTTGCTTAATATTTTGATAAAAAAAATTGAACACAAAACAAAAGAAAACTCGTTCAATCTTCGGTCGGTCAACTACAAATCTAGTTGTCCAATCATACCACAAACTTGATTAACTTATTTATTATAATTATGACTCATCTGGTCGATTGTAATAGACACATTGACCTCAAAAGATTCCCGCTACTTTGTTACTATTTATAGCAAGCGGCAAAAATATTATCAACGAATTTGCTCTGTTTTTACTATCAATTTCGGTCGATAAAGTTGGTAAAATTGTTGCTTGTCACACAAGAACTGGTAATTAGATTCTAAGTAGGTTATGAAAAACAAAATGACGAAATGTAAACAAAGGTTGTTGCAATACAGCTATTGAATCTAGTAGGTTAGATACTGATGTGCTAAATTGTGAATCGTTGTTGTTATTTCTTGTTTTGATAAATGAATAAACATGCACTGTTAGCAAAATTTAAGAACATTAAAATTCATGTGCAGTTTCTTGCAAATATCGATGCATCTAGAATTTATAAATATTTTTGTGCATGTTATTGACTTTTATTGTTTTACAGATTCCTAAATTTTTGTTTTATTTTCTGTTAACAATGCTTTTTATTTTATTCAATGCCGGTGCAGAAATTATCATAATCAAACAAAATCACGAATAATTAAAAAAATAATAATAAGTATAGCACCACGCTTTTTACCCATAATTTGCTGTGGAACTCTATCATAGTAGATCTGGTTAAGTTATATATTTATGCGCGTGAAGTGCGGTTGCCAGTCGTTGAATCATGACCCCTGAAATACGTTTATTAAAAATAATAAGTTGTTTTGTACATAATACAATAGTTATAATAAAACTGTGGCGTGCTATTTTAGGGCATCTTTGCCCTCTTTAGTACTTGGCAGATTAATAATAATACAGGTAAAAAAAAATAACAAAAATGTAGAAACAATTAAGCAAGAATTAAATATATATATATATATATATATATATATATATATATATATATATATATATATATATATATATATATATATATATATATATATATGATATGTGTTTGTGTATTTGGTAACATTAATATTGTGTGTGTGTGTGATTGGGTGCATGATGTTACTGGAGAGGAAGTTTCAGGGATAATTTTCAAAAAAGGTGAAAATTTCTTCGACTGTGGAAATCAAACTTGGGTTCTCAAATCCACAATCCGAGGAGTTGGCACTGCGCCAACAAACCCATTAAAAATAAATAAAACTAATATTTCTTCTGTTCATCGTTGGTGCTATTATTGTTATCATTATTCATTATTTAGGTTATTAAAAAATACTAGTAATATATATAAAATATTGTATGCTCCACAGGCTTTACTTGATGTTTATACGCCTCGAGCGACTTACAAACTCTCGAGATAAGAGTCCCTCGGCCTTGTAAGCATCGCCTTGGGAAGGCATAAACATCTTCATAATACCCTAGGTACAAAAATAACTATTTTATAACGGGAGTAGAAAAGTCTCATTGAAAACCAACTACAGGGTGATAAACAGGAATTGTTATAGTTGGCAATACAATTCCGGAGATCTTATTATTTCACAGTTGGCACAACGTCAGATAAAGGCGGAAATGTTATTTGACATTTCTAATAAATACAAATAGGTTATGTCAGGAGTCTGACAGCTAATACAACTTCAGAAATAAATGTAATAATAGACCACGGGCGTGTGACGTCACGATTTTAGATGTGGTCCGTAACTGTCAAACGAGTGACTCATATATCAGCGTTAAATGTATGATTTAGACTGTATAGATAGAATATATTTTTAACAAGTATATGTGCATATAATTCCAAAACTGACAAGTTTCTATTTTGTGCATCATTTTATGCATGACAAAGTGTGTGATTTATTTTATCAAGTGAAACGTAATTTTAAGATTGTGTCGCGAGTGCATACTTTTACAATTTTATAGTGTTTACATATTTAATATATAGAAAATAAATGTTTAAAAACAATTTTATACGTTTACTTCATAGTGTAAAGCCAAGTAATTACTATAATATACAATAGTGTTACTTTTATTGAAGTTTGAACAGTTCATTTTAGGTTACATTTTCCAAATCAACTAATTTTCTTAAAATTTTTAATATTTTACTGTAGTATTTAATTTTTTTCATTTATAATTGTTATTGTGTTTTCGAGTGTAGTGGAAATTAGAAAGAATCGACAAAGCAAATGTTTAAGTTACTATCAGAAATGAATCAAAAGAGAAAAGGACTCTTTGGCTCTGAAATAGCAATAACAATATAAAAAAGGTAATATAAAATTGTCATAATCATAATATTACAAGATCTAGGGCAAAAACGGAAGGAACGTCGATTTGTTTGATTACAACAATGTGTTCATGCAACAAAACATTGGTTACAACAACGTGTTTTAATATAACATGATTCGCATTTATAACAGTAACCGTCAAAACCTAAAGAAAACTACATATAAATGTTTTGAATTACTGTTTCTATTTTTTATATTGTAATATTCAACATATCTTGAGCCAAAAACTTCGACCTACCTTTCTTTTCTCTTTTAATTCAATTCAGATAGTATCATAGACATTCGTTTTATCGATTCTTTGAAATTTCCACTACGATCGAAAACACAATAATAATTATAAATGAAAAAAATTAAATACTACAGTAAAATATTAAAAATTTTAACAAAATTAGTTGATTTGGAAAATGTAACCTAAAATGAACTGTTCAAACTTCAATAAAAGTAACACTATTGTATATTATAGTAATTACTTGGCTTTACACTATGAAGTAAACATATAAAATTATTTTTAAACATTTATTTTCTATATATTAAATATGTAACAGTATAAAATTGTAAAAGTATGCACTCGCGACACAATCTTCAAATTACGTTTCACTTGATAAAATAAATCACACACATTGTCATGCAAAAAATGATGCACAGAATAGAAACTTGTCACTTTTGGAATTATATGCACATATACTTGTTAAAAATATATTCTACTTATATAATGAAAATCACAAATTTAACGCTGATATATGACTCACTCGTTTGACAATTACGGACCACATCTCATTTTGATGACGTCACACGCCTATGAGGCGCCGTTTGCGACAATATACAGACTCGTAAATATACAATTCTTTTCACAATATATACTAAATTTTTGACAATATCACGTAAAATATTGTATATATATTAAATTTATTACAATATCACAAAAAATATTGTATATATACAAATTTTGTGTACTGTATTAAGAAAATCGGGTATATTATAAACCTGTATATTGTGATATTTTTGTCGCGTTAAAAAAATATACAGAACAGGATTGTGCCACTTATTCAGAGATGGCGCTGAATTTCAGGTAGTTGACGCAGCATTTTGGAGAGATAGTGCAACATTCGAATGAAATGGCGCTATGAAATGTACACCCAAGGGGTATACAAAATATTATTTTTAATCTTTTTCTCCGGATTTAAAATAACTATCTTAGGTTTAGTTTAAGTAACATTAACAAAACTGGAATTTCTTTATAGCTAACGGAAATGAGATTACAATTTTAAGGGCCAGTTTTTTAAACACCGATTAATGTTAATCATGATTAAATAATAATGGTAACTATGGTTTTCATTATTATTTAATCATGATTAACGTTAATCGAGAGTAAACCGGCGATTGAAAAACTGACCCTAAGTAACCTAAAAATAAATACTTCTAAATTTGTATGTTATGGAAAATTATATCATTGTTGTGATAAATTCATATTACATAGAGACATTATAAATAGTTATTTGTTAAACTAGAGAAGAAAGTGCCTCTTTTTTCCACTCGCTCATGAGGCAATTCGAGCGAGAGTGGAAAAAACTCTTTCTTCTCGTGTTAGACACCACATTTTTTTCACGACATGTTTCTAAAAACGATTGTCTCGAACCTTCAATACATTTTAAGAAAAGATTAGTAGAATAAGGGCCAGTTTTTCAATCGCCGGTTAACATTAATCGGTGATTGAAAAACTGGCCCTAAGGGTAATATTTTGTTTATTTGAATCAAAATAGTTTATATTGACAAGACTAGTAGAATGAGGGTAATATTTTATTTATTTGAATCAAAATAGTTTATATTAACATTACAGTTAGTGCAATATCTGTTCTTGGATTTATCGGGTAACAGATTGTCATTAGTACCTTCTGCAATGTGTCTTATTTCTGGATGTGTATTTGGTTGTCTAATGTAGATAGATATTTCCTATATATATATTTTAATGTAATGAAAAAAATGTTCTCTTCATTTCTTTTACAAATATTTTTTGCTTTCGTTGTTAGTTATAGTCATAGTTACATCCCCAAATATATTTATTATTTATGTTTTATTTAATATTTGAGCCATTTATAGTAAATTTATAATTTCTCCGATTTTTTATTCTGTTTTTTCTGAACATTTGACTATTATTTATTAAGGGCTACTTATCAACTTATGGCACAATGGTAGCTAGCCGGGTTGTGGAAATTAGAACCAGAGTTCAATTCCCACAGCCGGCAACTGGTTTTCACCACATTTAAAATTATCCCTGTGGCTCCCTCACCACTTATATCTCTGGAAGACTGTAATTTGATGGCTGGTAACCGCACTTCACGCGTATAAATAAATCACTTATCAAGATCTGTCCCGGCAGACTGCCACACATGGAAATGGGTAAAGATGTGATGATTATTTATTTAACTAGGGAATAAAGAGTAAATAAAAAAAAAATGTTGATCTCTAAGGTAACCAATAATTATTGCAAAGCAATTGTTCCATATATTAAAATAAAGTAGTAGTCTTGTGAATAACAACAAAATATTCCGAAAATAAAAAAAAACCAAAAAGTAAACATAAATTTATAATCAAGGACGTTGAAAAGAGGGGATATGGCATGACGATACTGTAGCATTGTTTGAAGTGAGGCTTGGGCAAGGGAAAGAGACAACAATAGTTTTTCTGCACCGTGCTTAGCCAAATCTCTTCTTCTTTGAAATATTTTGAATTTTTATGTAAGAAAAGTGACGTTTAGACGTTGTCAGGGAGCGTTGTTTTATGTAAACATAATCCCGAAGTGTCATTTGTGTTTAATTTTTGTGTTGTATGGAATTGGACATATTTTTTTGTGGATAAAATGGTAACAAAGTGTTTATAATTTCAGTTTCCTTGTAAAAATTTATAATCTTTTAGAGAGAATGATTCTGTTCTGTCTAATTAAATTTCAAATCTCTTTATGACACATGTCAATCAATAGCAGGCTAAGCACGGTACAAAAAATAATACTTCTGTCTCTGTCAATCTGCCGAGCCTCACAGCCTTGACTTGAATGCCATATCCCCTCCTTTCAACGTCCTTGTTTATAATACATGTTTCAAAAATTACGCCATTACAAAAAAAAAACAATAATTTTAGTTGAGACCAAAGATACTTTGCATTAATAATAATTATTATTTGTGTACATAGACAGAAGTTAAACTTTGTGTTTGTAATCAATCGAGGCAAATAAAACACATAAGTATTCATAAAAAGGAGTACCGGGGTGCAGATGAGATAACTTATGCAAATCTATTGTTTATCTACTTTGTTTATTAATCGGTGTTATTCATTGGCACCTTCTACATTTAAAAATTTTATTTTTTCGCATTTCGATCATCTTCCACATACTTATGCTGGGTTGCATGAAAGTTTTATCGGTTCATTAGCAACTAACGGTTCAATAAATTTCAGAAAATCGCTATTGATTCTGTTGCTACATAAACAATTCTTTAACTAAAGAGCTCTTTATTTTTTTCTTGCAACCCAGCATTAGTCAATTTTAATCTAGTTTTTACAGTAACTAATCAAGTAAAACAAGAAATGTTAACTAAACATATGCAATATTGAAATATCTACCATTTTTATTTGAATATTTTCTCTTTAAATTTTATTGGGACACAACGGCTGCGCAAAAAATTATTTTTAAATTTATAGCCGGTGGAGCTTCTTAATACCTTTAGTATTCAAGATATAGTACATCGTATGTGTCTAACTTATCAGTCTAAATTTGGTAATGTTGATGTTTTTCAACATAATCCAAGACGTTTTTATTCTATTATATCGAAATAATTAAATAACTGTTCATATTTAGTCAACTATTTGATTATAAATTTTGAATTATTTTGTTTTCTATGCCACTTTTGTATTTTCCTGCCCTCTAATTGGATTTACCTGTCGGGCAGTGTATGTTTAAATAAATAAATAAATAAATAAATAAAACTTATTTGGCTAAGTTGTGAAATAAAAAGTAATAATTTATTTGTAAAAGTTTTGTCATTTATTAGTCAAATATTAGTTTTCTCTTGTCTTGGGACAACAGAATAGAAAACTATACCTATTTATTGTTTAATTAAAAATATTTGTTGGCGTCAATGAAATAGGCAACCATTTACTCACTAAAACTTTGGTCATCCTTGATTTTTACACTATTGGTAAAGTAGGAAATTAATTTAAATTGCTACAGAACACTGTAATAAGCAGAGCCATCTTGCGGCAAATGTTCTAATCCTAGTCTGTATTCTAGAATTATGTCTGATATACGCATTTGAAGTACGACAAAATGCAAGAGGTAATATTTTACACAGTTGCTATTTTTCAATTTATTTAGTATATTTCCTCCAAATGTGTAATATTTTACTACATAAATCTTGTATATACGTTTAATCATAGAATATATTGTTTTAATTTACATGAAATATTCAAAACGTTTTGTCGCAAACGGCGCCTCATACACGCCCGTGGTCTATAAATGTACTCAAATTTAAATTTTAAATGTCACTGTCAACAACAGGAAATGAATTTATGTATCAGGCTTACCAATTTCGAGTAGTTTTTTTTATTGCCAACTGTAACAATTCCTTTTGATCACTCTGTATTTTCTAGTATCCCCTGATATTCACTATCTCTATATTACCATCCACCTAATAACTTAATTCACCTCTATAACGTAAACTATGTAACTACTGTCCTCGACATGAGACTATACCAAGCTCAAAAATGTGAAATTATTGCAGGATCTGTATAAAATGGCACTGCGATTAGAAATATTTTACTATTAGTGTTATACGTAATACATGAACCATTCTGCCGACCAATACTAACTGCAATAAACCAGTGGAATAAATACAATTTCACAGTGACTTGATTACCGAGTGGCGAAACTGACGCTAAAAAAAAAATTAAAATTGAATAAAATAAGAGTTTTATACCTATTATGATTTGAATATCATGAATTGTTAACAGGTTGTTGGTCTAGTGAATTTTCAAATATCATACCACTGTGTGGTGTTGTTATTATAAATTGGGATTCTTAATTTTTCGTTAAAAATATGGCTTTGTATGGCTATATATCCATTACTAAACGATAAAAAACTTTCTCCTTCTGATACAATGTACCTGGATAGTTCTAGAACATCATACTAGTTTTTCAAATGAAACTGCAAAATTTTAGAGGTACACAAACCAAATATGTGCGATTCTGAGTGATGATCGCCATAAGCCCCGTGTATAAGAACTCAACTTTACAAGCGAATATATTTGTTCACAGACGATGAATGTGTTTTATATTTTAACAGGATGCGTATGACTATCCAATGTTTACGTGCGACAAATTTCATTCAGATCTGCAAAATAAAATTTCACGCTAGTACTACCTTAAGTGAATCACTCTCCCTTACCCCTCTGGCATTCTCTCTTGGCAACGACAGTACAGCTGTCACAAATCACACGAAATTCATGCGATGGTACTACATACACTGATGAAATAAATAAGAAATAAACATTAATTTATATAAATAACAAATCTGTTAATAAATAATATAATAGAGTTACGTAATTAAAGCATCAATGATTATATAAATCTGACAAATACTAACTCAAAATATCTTTTAAAAAATATAGTGTAACGCTGACTGTTAGTTGGAATGACAAAGAATGGAGGTATTAAAAAATAATAATTTCTACTTTTTCTGTTTTCCATTTTATTATTTTTATGTAAACATGCAAAATTAAAACAACTACACTATTCCTAAAAAGTCTTACAAAAAAAATAAAACTAAAGTATAATACTGGCTAGTGACGTAACTACTTCAAATTTATAATAAAATCACACAAAATAACATATATTCTCAACATAATTGCTACATAAATTCAGTCTTTTATGAATTATAAAGGGCTACTCAAAATATTACACTATTTTTAAATCATGAAATTTATAAATATTTCTGTAGCCACTTTCTTATTAAATGTTGCTATCATAGACGCAATTATATTAAAAACTTATTTTGTTTTCTTATTAAAAACATTTTGTTTTATTTATGTTGGCAATTAGCGAAGGAAATGGAATAAGAACGGAAATAATCTAATTATTTTAAAACAAAAAAAATCCTAAGATGTAGAACGGATATTTTACAAATAATGATCTCATTAGTAAGTTTTCTCTGATTTATGCATATTTTAAATCACATTTACCCTTAAATATTTTCTTATCACTGGTCAAACAGCATGAATCTTGCAGTCACGTCACCGCTGAAAACTATACTAAAGTGTAAACATTTGAAGAACTAAACTTTGATATTCAGCTGTCTGGTTTATTGTTTGAGAGGGACGTAGAAAACATCCACTGGTACGTGAACCAAAAGTTGATTAGCGATGTTTTTAAATAGAGTGGATAATTTTTTGGTCAGTTGTGGTGACATGGCCTTTATTACTTCTTGTCCATTCTCTCTTAAAAACAGATTTGTTGCTTCGACTAAAAAAAAATATATATTATTGTTGAAGTTCATATTTAGGATGACATATTATGATTTATTATTATTATTATTAGTAGTAAATTTTACAAGTCAGGCAAAGTATGAAATACAATATTTATGCCCATTTGTATCAATGAAACTTAAATTATAAGTTAATATTGCATCAAATATATGATAGCAATATAAACGTCTTTGTATGATATTTTACTGCGATTTGCTTTTTTTATTTTAGTTAGACATTTATGTTTCGTTGGTGGAAACGAACATGAATCATGCAAATTTGACCAAAAACTAATATAAAGGCTTGCGTGTGTTGATCATGTGTTTTACGGGCTTAGGGTTTGTTTGTCTAAAATACGAGCGAAGCGAGCTTTTCCAATAACACGTTCAATATTTAAATAAATGTATGAAATATAGAATAAATAGATTTAAAATCGAATATAACGGCTTGCTCGTTTGGTGCATTATACTACTGGCTTAGGATTTATTTGATAAAAGTTCGAGAGAAGCGAGTCTCGCCCAGAAAGCGTTCTAAAAAATAATTGGTAATTTTGGACTAAGGATTTTGTACATGGCCTGAATTTTTATACTCTGCCGGTAACATTATGACATAAATAAGGCAATCTTAACTTAATGAATTAAAATAAACCGAGAAAAATCGCGTTACTAATTATTATAATGTTGCGACAAGTTTTTAGTTTAAATAATAGAAATATATACAGAATAGTGACCGCGACTCTCGAACAAGCTATTTAACATGTAAAATCACAATTTTATAATTTCCTGTTTCCCTAATTATTTTAAGCAAGACAGCTTCAAATAAAAGTTTTAGGAGATAAAATTCTGCATCGAATCCAATAAACAAAATTAATTTTTCATGCTTCGTAACGGCACAAATTAGATCTGAAAATAACGAAAATAGCCTCAAAATTATCGATAGTCATGGAATTGAAACAATATTAAACAAATGTTTGATGTTTAATCTATTAATATAATTTTTTTATTTATTATGTCATTCATTTTGACACATAAAACGTTAAACATTTGTTAATTTTGTTTCAATTTCAGGCTATCGATAATTTCCTTATTTTCAGATCTAATTTGTGCTGTTACGAAGCATGTAAAATTATTGTTGTTTATTGAATTAGATGCAGAATTTTAAGGGTCCGAAATAAATATTTTGCCTAGGGCCCGAAATATTTTAAATCCGCTTCTGACTGTGACTCAGATTTGTAATAAATATTAGAAATGATAGTTAGATTTCGCTAAGGATGCAATATTTGTTTCATAGAAAGTATATTTTCATGATTAATAATTGATATGAATAAGCGTCAAAACAAAGACTAGTTTGAATGCTAAAATTAATAGAATATTTGTAATTTTGATCTGTGTTTCGTCTATGATGTCAGTGTAAAAATGCAAAATGCAAAACATGTAAAAGAAAAAGAGAATATGTGGAATTTGAACGGGGCTGTAGGAAACGTTGTGGTGGAATTTGTTATTAGACTAGGAGAGTAATTAAATGTTAAATTGTTACCTGACATATGATATATTCTCAATATTAGTCTGACATTTTTATTGTTTTTAACTGTCAAAAATTATTTAATTTGTTTGTTTTTAAGACAGGCTATGAACGATTGTTATATTCTATTTAGAATCGAAGTATAATACAAAATAAATAAATAAATATATCATCACGCCTTCTACCCATTACTGGGTGTGGCACTCTGCTAAAGCAGATCTCGGTAAGTGATATATTTTGCGCGTGAAGTGCGGTTACCAGTCGTCAAATCACGGCCTCCCAAACATGTTAGTGGTGGAGAAGCCACAGGGATGGCTTTTTCAAATTATGAAAATTTGTCGCCTGTGGGAATCGAACCAGGGACCTTAGGATCCACAGGCCGACTTCATACCACTGTGCTAGCCATCCCATAAATAATACAGGGTGATCAAAAGGAATTGTTATAGTTGGTAATACAATTTCAGAGATCTTTTTATTCCACAGTTGGCACAACGTCAGATAAAGGCGGAAATGCTATTTGACATTTCTAATAAATACAAATAGGTTATGTCAGGAGTCTGACAGCTAATAGAATTTTGACTTTTTAAGTAATAGAAATACTTTAGAAATAAATGTAATAATAAATTTACTCAAATTTAAATTTTAAATGTCACTGTCTACAACAGGAAATGAATTTATGAATCAGGCTTACCAATTTTAAGTAGTTTTTTTTTATTGCCAACTGTAACAATTCCTTTTGATCACTCTGTATTTATCTTTATCGAAATATTTTAATCTAATATTAAACTTAGAAATAATTTTGAATATTGGATAGAGGCATATTAATACTTACTAAGAATCCTGTTATTATTGAAGATTTTCTTCACACCCATTTTAACTGTTCTAATATTTAAATCTACAAGTAAACTATCAACATGAAGATATCGTTTCTCTTCTTTAAAGCTAGAACTAACTCTTCCTTTAACAATGGCTGTTACATCATCTATAAAACACAGTAACATTACTAAAAATAACACATAACAATGAATAAAAAAAATAATATGGTGTTATACATTTTTCATATAAGATATTATAATAATAAGAAAGGAGAGTTAAAGATAAGAAAGGAAAATATGTTCGTTACCAAAGGTTCCGTGGAAAGTTCCACTTCCGGTTGCCGGAAGAATAATTAATACTCCAGTGCTTTGATATTTTGCATTAATTCTGAGTTGCGGGATTCGAACTCTAGCCTCGAAGGGTTTGTCTCCATCGCTCAATCTAAAATTACCACAAATACAATTAATTTTTAAGTTTTTCTGCTACATTCATTTAATCATCTGAATTCTTAAAAAGCTATAGCTAACTTTAAATTTTAGTTTTACTAAGATGCTATCAAATATCAAATAAATGAAATATCACTGTTGTCAAGCTATTGCAATGTTATAAATTGTTAGTTTTTTATGATTATCATGGATTTAATTATTTGAGTCACTTGTGAATAATTGCTCATTGTAGTCACTGAAAACGATTATAAGTCCGCATCAAAAATCGTTACTAAAGCCGTATTCCATTTACCCGTTTGTTCACTTAAATCAGTTCAGATAAATTAAACATGACTAAATGAACTGAATTAAACAAACCGATGCACTTATTGGGGTGAATTAGTTCAAAGTAAATTAGAATCAGTAATTCTAATATTGGATATAAAGTCAGTGAAGTAATCCAGCGAAATAAATAAGTGATCTGGTTCAGTAAATGTAAGTTAGATCTGATCCAAATGGCAAATGGAATACGCCTTAAGATAATTATTTCTAGTTATACTTCTTCAAATTAATTCATATAATAACTGAAATAATTATATGTTTATATCATTGTCTACAAATGTGTAATTAAAAATGTTAACCTAGTTTGTTGTTAGCTAATAATTACAATTTAAAATTTCCTAATAATAGTACATTAAATAAAGAAAGTATTTACTTATTGACTATTTGTTCAATATGATGCAAATATAATATCTATGTTTCTTCCGCTTCCATTAAATATGTTACATTAATATAGACTTTGTAATTATTTTATTGTGATGTGTAAATTAATATGAAAGTAATAGTAAAAAAGTTTTACAGAAACTAGTGACGAATTACTTGCAAAATATATCTCAGAATAAATTCATTTTATTTCTGAAATCAGTTACAAGAAGAAACACATTTGTTTTTTACAATACGACTACATATGACGTATGGCATTGTTTTGTTTTAAAAACTACTAAGTTTTCTTTTTTATGATTTAAATTAGCCAAAAATGATACTAAGGAAAGGTTTCAATAACTTTCAATAAATCATTTGGTTAGAAATTATTATTATTAAAATATATATATATATATATATATATATATATATATATATATATATATATATATATATATATATATATATATATATATATATCATCACGCCTTCTACCCATTACTGGGTGTGGCACTCTGCCGAAGCAGATCTCGGTAAGTGATATATTTTGCGCGTGAAGTGCGATTACCAGTCGTCAAATCACGGCCCCCAAAGATGTTAGTGGTGGAGGAGCCACAGGGCTAGTTTTTGAAATTATGAAAATTGTTTGTCGCCAGTGGGAATCGAACCAGGGTTCTCAGAATCCACAGGTCGACTTCATACCACTGAATATTATTATTAAAATATAATAAATGGCGATGTTTCGACTCTTTTGCCATTTTCAAGTCAGTAAGATGAAAAATGAGAAACATATGTTGAATCTACTGTAAAAGATTCTACATTTATATTATAATATACTTTTATAAGCACATGCTCTTAAAAGATTTTTCAGACGACCACGTATGAAAGTAACCATACCAACATCATAACCTAGTACGGAAAGTTGAATATAATATATACTGATATGTTAGTATGACGCACACTTCTAACATATCAGGTGAAGATCCACTGATTGACAACAGATGACGTTACGATGAAAGAAAATAATAAAATAAATGGAAAAAATTTGTATTTATTATTTAAATCGAAGTTCTGGCAGGTTTTTCAACACATTTGCACAGATAAATCTTATTTTTTAAAATTAATAATTACTTATTTATTAATATTTTAGCATTATTTAATATTTTGACATTACGGTTAGTTGATATCACAATACCTAACCTCAAACGTCAAACGTCCACGCTTACCTACAAAAACGCATCAGCTGTCAAAGTGCAACAACATTGCTCTTGTAGACTTTTTTTAGAAATATTTGTGTACATAACTCGCTCGAAAGTGTGATAACTGTGCTCGTGTACTTAAATCACTCGGTGCTGCGCGCCTCTTTTTTCAACTTGTACACTAGCACGTTCTCTTTTACTTTCGATGCTTGTTATGTAATAGACTATAAGTTTATATTATTATTTAAAATTAGAACCTAAAGTAACTCAATCATGTTATATTTATTATTATTATTTTTATTACATAATATTGAAACTAAAAGTTTTGTCAAATTTTATTCTGTCTTGAAAATGACCAAAATCAACGAGGAAAAATTCGTTATGCAAATTAAAAAGTATTTTAACCTTTTCTTTAAATATATTATTTATTTATTACTCTTTAAACCCAATTACAGTACAGGTAACCTACAGCTTATAGTGGAATCCAAACCATCATAACACAACCGTTGAAGTTAGAGAGATTTGAATGCAAGATCTCTTGCGTGCTAATTAAGAAACGCAAGTTTTATCTTGTACTGGGCCACGATTGGATGTCTTGTCCTAATTCAAAACATCAAGTTGATATGTCATATGCTTTTCTTAATATCCTCCTATACCCTATCCCACGTAAGAATGCAGTAGAATGGTATCTTGTCTCTTCATTAATTAATACAATTGAAACTATTTCAATAGTATTATAAATAATTCTTTTTATTTTAATTAACATTTAGATAACTAATTAAAATTTACGTCCCACACGTATACATTAAATAATACATTTCAAATTACAGCATTCTTACGTGAAATGAGAAAAAGTGATTTTAATTAGGAATATGAACATATATCAAGGTAAACGGTAAAAACAATCAATCAACTTAAGATACACCATGATATTATAGTATATTACATAACAAGCATCGAAAGTGTAAGATAACGTGCGAGTGTACCAATTGAAAAACGAAGCGCGCAGCGCCGAGTGATTTAAGTACACGAGCACAGTTATCACACTTTCGAGCGAGTTATGTACACTATTTTTCAGACGACCACAAAACATTTCTAAAAAGAGTTTACAAGAGCAATGTTGTTGCACTTTGACAGCTGATGCGTTTTTGTAGGTAAGCGTTGACGTTTGACGTTTGAGGTTAGGTATTGTGATACCAACTGTACTAATATAACCGTAATGTCAAAATATTGAAAAAATAAAAATATTAGTAAATAAGTAATTATTTATTTTAAAAAATAAGATTTATTTGTGCAAATTTGTTGAAAAATCTGTTAAAACTTCAATTTAAATAATAATACAAATTATTTTCATTTATTTTATTATTTTCTTTCATCGTAACGACATCTGTTGTCAATTAGTGGAACTTCACCTGATATGTTAGAAGTGTATACTAACATACGAGGTGTATGTTATGTTCAACTTTCCGTATTAGTTTATGATGTTGTTATGGTTACTTTCATAAATGGTTGTCTGAAAAATATATTTAAATGACAGAAACAAATTGAGAAAGGTATGCTGTGTTTTAGAAACGAATTCATTACCAACAATTTTCCAAAATAGACTTTAGTACTAGTACCTTATTGACGTTTTCCAATTTCTGCAAATTTAAAATTTCCAGAATTCAGTAGTCTTACAACCCAAAATTACCGACTCATTACAACGAACACATTATAAACATAACCTCCAAACGCTTCTATTTACTTTGACCCTCTATAATTATACTAATTATACTCATCAAGCAAATACATACTCATCAATTACTCTACTTACTTCATGGTCTCCACAGTAAAATTACTAGCTCCGTAGACATCAATATCTTTCAGAGAAACTTTGTATCCATTAGGTCCTGAAGTAAGAGACAAGGATAATTCATCCATGAAAAAGGGTTCCACGGAAGGAAGCTCGATTTCAGGTATTCCTGTACGTAGGTACGGCTTTAGATGATGCAGGGCCTCCTTGAAACATTCGATCATTCCGGGATCTCCTTCGCGGCATTGTTTCACGTAAGGTGCTAGAAAGATTTTTTTATTTTTAATATCTATTAATTCAGAAAGGTATTTTTATAAATATGGTGGAATTTGGTGTAAATTCATCAATTTTATAGATCTGTAAATTTGTAAATAATGAATAAAATCACAATGATACTTATGGCCTTATGAAATATTTTCTACTTATCAATAAATATTGAAGTGATACAGAGCTGGGCAGTAGCTAGATACTTTTGTAGCTTAGCTACTAGCTTAGCTACGTTTACCTTAGCTGTAGCTGTAGCTTAGCTAAATGTGAAAAAATATAGCTGTAGCTTGTAGCGAGCTATGTTTTTTTCTCTATTAGCTTAAAAATATTTTTATAACAACTGAAGCTACTTTTAAAGCTACTTTTTGTAGCATAAAGCTACTTTTTTTAGCCCAAAGCTACTTTTTGTAGCTTAAAGCTACCACTGTTCATTACGAAATACCTATTAATTTTTGTTTTGTATTTGAATTGTACCTTCTTTATTGTTTTCTATAACTGTACGATAACAAGTTATTATTAGTGTAAAATCTATGAACATATTTGATTTTTCACTTGTTCTTAACCTATCCTACTTTTGTATTAAATATTAGATGAACTAAACATTGAGGGTTTAGGAGTCTTCTGTTAATGTGACTGTTAATTTATTCCAATATAAATAAGAATAATAGCATAACAAATTAACAGTACAATTGTCCATTTGCGATTTTTTTATTTATTAACAGTCATTATAACAAAAGACTGATCAACTGATCATATGACAATGGCAAATTTAATTAATTCTCAATAATTGAAAAAAGTAGCTTTAAAATTGAACAGCTATTTTAATGAAAGCTTTTAGCTGTAGCTTAGCTATATTTTACAAAATGTATCTTATAGCTGTAGCTGTAGCTTAGCTACTTTTTGTAAGTAGCTTGCCCAGCTCTGATGTGGTATTGTTCATTATTCACATAATTCCACTACAGGTATTTAGTTCTTTATGAAAAGCAGTATTGGTGCAAATAATGGCAAACAGTTGTACATGAACTATTTTGAGAACAATACATTTTTGTAATAAAGTAACCAAAAATTTTTATTGCTGTATAAAACAATTATATGTAAAATGTTTATGGAATTAGAAATTAAACTTCACATATAAAACTAGATAACTGAACATTTTGCCTGTTAAATAAATATTATTTAGGCTTACTGAAACTAAAACATTAAAAAAAAAGTAAAATAATCCTTCTCCAACTTTTATACCGTATGTTACCCGTATAACTTTAAAGCAAATTTTAGTACTAAAAACAATAATAACTAATTCATGTCAAAAAGAACAAGATTAGTGACAAACTCAGAGTAAATTATAGATCCATTTTTTATTGTACGGGTAATTATTGTAGATGATATAAAATGGCGCTCGGAGAGATGGTATATACTTTGTACATACTAGCTTTTTTTTTGTGGCTTCCTGGCGGATCAACTACTCATGTCATATGCCGTCATTGCGCCCTGGTCTGCGTTTTTTAGGTATTATGGTCAACAGCAACGCGGGTTTCTCTGAACGAGCGCTCACCCATCCAAGTACTACCCGCGCGCAACGTTGCTTAACTCGCGTTATCGCTTAGATCAGTTGTGCCATGGCCGTTGACAAGCTTTTATTAGTAGTCATATTTCCCTAATGGGCAAGCGGGTCTGTGATCATCTGACTACAGTTGAATTTAAAGAAACAAATTATAAAATAAATAAATAAAGACTTATATTGTCTCAAAGTAATAATAAAAACTACATATATAAAAATAAATAAATAAATATATCATCACGTCTTCTACCCAATACTGGGTGTGGCACTCTGCCGAAGCAGATCTCGGTAAGTGACATATTTTGTGCGTGAAGTGCGGTTACCAGTAGTCAAATCATGGCCCCCAAAGATATTAGTGGTGGAGGAGCCACAGGGGTAGTTTTTTAAATTATGAAAATTGTTTGTCGCCTCTAGGAATCGAACCAGGGTTCTCAGGATCCACAGGCCGACTTCATACCACTGAGCTAGCAACCCCAATAATATATAATAATAATATATATATAATCTTATGGGATGGCTAGCACAGTGGTATGAAGTCGGCCTGTGGATCCTGAGGTCCCTGGTTCGATTCCCACAGGCGATAAATTTTCATAATTTGAAAAAGCTATCCCTGTGGCTCCTCCACCACTAACATGTTTGGGGACCGTGATTTGACGACTGGTACCCGCACTTCACGCGCAAAATATATCACTTACCGAGATCTGCTTCAGCAGAGTGCCACACCCAGTAATGGGTAGAAGGCGTGATGATATATTTATTTATTTTATTTATATAAAATCTTGATTATATTGTATTTTAAATTTTTATTAGACAAATTAAATTTCATAGTACAAACATACATACATACATATCTTCACGCTATATCCCAACATATAGGGTAGCACGAACCCTAAAATTTCTTAGTATATACTCGTAAATACATATTTTAACAAATCGAACCCAACGAGCTATTGAATTAATTATGGCCAGTTGCACACCACCAAATATTAAATTTTAAACTAGGTTCAAATAAATCAAATTAAATATTTGACAACAATGTCAATTTTGTCGTATGACATGTAGCTTTGCTTTGCTTTTATTTACTATTTAAACCTAGTTTAAAATTTAACTTTTGATGGTGCAACCAAAAGCCCCTACTTTACAAAATTTTGTAAGGTGCATGTCCATCCTTAAAATTTAGACACATATAAAAAATCTATTATACAGTAACAACATACAAAGATAACATCAATAATTTTGTATATAAAAATTGAACCACTAAAGCGTAAATTTAAACATGAACATTGAAAGATTATAATTTCAACAATAAAATAATCTGTGCAAATTGAATTAATTTAATAATTCTATCCTATCATGTATCATATATAGTTTGAACAGCAAAATTATACTACTCGTACAATGAAAACTGCAAATATTACAAATTTAAAAATTTAGACTAAATCATTTACGAATTTTCTTTTTTTTGTGGCTTCTTTGGTCATATGCCGCCATTACGCCCTGATCTGCGTTTTAGTTGTTATTGGTCAACAGCAACGCGGGTTTTCTCTGGACGGTCACCCATCCAAGTACTACCCACGCGCAATGTTACTTAACTCGCGTTATCGCTTAGATCAGTTCCAACGAGTGCAGCCAAGGCCGTTGACAAATTTAATATTATTTTTGTTGTTGTTGTAGGACTAACATTTATAAAATCATTCGCATTTGCACCCATACGTATCGGTGTCAATGGATGCAACTGGTCAATAACAATTTACTTTTTCCAACAATGATCAATAAAATTTTTTCGAGGGGTATTGTTTATGTTAAATATATGAAGTATTAGTAATGAAATGTTTGTGTTAATTTATTTTTACATTCTTCGAGATTCTAATTCGATGTGTCATGAAATTCTAACACATTGATAAATATTTTTCTGAAAAACCATTATTTACTCGACTGTCTACTCATGCACTTAAGTACGAATATTATACTCTTTAATTAACAAATAGTTGATTGTTAATTTAAAGTTAAAAGCAATATCGAATTTCACATGCAACTGACGGAAATAATTTATATATTATAATACATGATTCACATTTTGTAACAATTTGCAATTAAATGAATTAGAAGTCATGAAATGTCACATCATGAGGTGTTAAAATGATAAAAACGGCTATAATTTTCTTATTTATTATAGTGCTACTATATCTAGGTTATGATTACAGGCAAAAATGCAGTTTAAGCAATTTATTTTTCCTGCATGCTTACGAATAATTGTGTTGCAGTTAATTTAAATTATAGTTAGTCAAAGCACAGTCGATCTTTTACGAAATTTTGACAGTAATACAACTAGAAATAAGAAGCAAATAAGTAAATTTAATTTAAATTGATTAAATATATATTTAAAGCTTTTGAAAATATTTTGACATGAACAGGATTATTTGAGTTTTGAAGATATATATTTAAGGTATGTTATAAATGTACATATGTAACAATTATTATCATATATGTGCAAGATTACAAAATATCTGTACGTTGTTGTATTCGTGACACATGAGACATAAGACTTATCTAATATCCTATCTGCATGAAACACGATTAGGTAACACAGGTCAGGAGTAAGGAGTCAATGGCCCCGTTTGAGATGGACCGTGCTTTCTAACATTTTTTTACGTAATCGAACAATTGCACTTACTGAAGGGCTGTTTAAGCAAAACAAATCATAAATTTTAATCTAAATATTTTTATCGATTTAAATATTTAATGTTTGATCCATTTGTTCATATTACCTATTTCAGCTACCTTTCTAAAAACTTATAATGTATTAAATTTGATTTACACGGAATTTTAATAAAAATTTATTTCATCAGGTATTTACTTAAAAAATACTAAAATAATTAGTTACTCGTATTTTTGTGCACGAAATTAGTGAGTTTTTTTTGTGCCTGAGACACTTTAGTCGAGACTGATAGATAAAGACAATTAGTCATTCGAACACGCCAAAAAACACGAATTTCCGTCACGAAATACAAACAATATTTTTTTCTACAAATAACAAAAAAGAACCATACAATATTTATTGATTTATTTAAGTATATTGAAGGAAGAAATCAAATATAATATTAATTTTATGTGTTATAACCAAGGGAACATGAAAATTTTTGATAAATAATAGTTATTTATTACACATTTGTTTTATATACCAATAAAAAACAAGTGTAATACAAAATTTTATCCACAACTCATAATTATAGCTATCGAAGAAGATTAGTCGTAACGTTTAACGTTGATTCAGTTATAGTTTCTCAAAATACAGTAAATCATGTAGTGGTTGCTAAGTAACAAGTTGTTTACAGTGTTTTATGGAATATAAAACACTAGTATTTTATGAGCCATATATATCAACTGAAATTAGTGTAATTATATCTTTATAATATATGAGTTGTGGATAATAGTTATTTATTATACAAGTGTTTTATTAGGCAAGAAAAGTTTAAACACGAGACCGAAGGTCGTGTGTTTAATATTCTTAAGTGTTTTATATACCAACAAAACACAAGTGTAATACAAAATTTTATCCACAACTCATAATTATAGGTATCGAAGAAGATTGGTCGTAACGTTTAACGTTGATTCAGTTATATATAGTTTAAAATAAAGACAAAAAGTCAATTACGATGTGGAACTATGGTTAAAGCTGAACTGACCAGCCGTTTGATGATGACCTGATAAGTTGATTCAAACGTGCTGTAAAAATTTTGGAATTTATGACAAGTGATGGAAATTTTGTTTTCCTATTTTTCTTATTTTTTATATATAGTTTCTCAAAATACCGTAGATCATGAAGTGTTTGCTAGGTAACAAGTTGTTTATATTGTTTTATGGAATATAAAACATTAGTGTTTTATGAGCCTTATAATTCAACTGAAATCAGTGTAATTATGTCTTTATAATATATGAGTTGTGGATAAATTAATAAATTTGATATATCAATGAAAGAAAATAATTATTTTACACATATTTCACTTATCCATAGCAATTTAAAAATGTATTTTTTTACAGTTGTAGAAAAAATATATTTGTCTAGGTGCAACTACTCTAAAAATAGCTTTCTTAAAAAAAAATAAATAAAAGTTGAAAATAAAATCAAGATAAAATCTATTCAAATGTAAAAGTACCGTATACTATACAAAATGAAAATAAATAATTCAAAGTCTCAGAAATCTTGTGTCATTGAAATAATGAAGCTATAAATTACAAAATGTTTTATGACAATAGTAAAGTAGTTGTGAAATTATTACTTTGTCCTTTATTACCAGTTGTAGTAACATCATTCTAAGAACTCAGATAATAAATAAATATAAAATAAATCTGGAATATGCAATCAAGCGATTTGCGACTATTAATAAATAATGCATTTTAGTGACCTTGTTAAAATTCAGTGTTAACAAACTAAGACATTACAAAATTATGTTACATTAAATTAGATAGTTTGAAAGTATGATAGTCATATGGAGATGGACGTATTCTATAACTAAACCGTTATAATGATTAGTTAAAAAAATAGAAAACGATAGTTATTACCCGCATTTGTTTTCATTAGTAAAAAATTATAACGACCGATAAAAATTAACAATGTCAGTAACAAAATATAATACACCTAATACTACCATATACAGGGTGTCTATTTTTTATCTTACTTAAAAAATACAATGTAAAAATTATTATACACAGTCATATAATGGGGCAGATGGCTCAGTGGTATCGAGTCGGCCCGTGGATTTGAGAACCTGGGTTTGATTCCCACATCTGACAAACAATTTTCACCACATAAAAATTACCCTGTGGATCCTCATCCACTAACTTCTTTGAGGGTCGTGATTTGACGGCTGGCAACCGCACTTTAAGCGCATAAATATATCACTTACCAAGATCTGTTATAGCAGAGTGCCACATCCAGTAATGGGTAAAAGGCGTGATGATATATTTATTTTATATATAATAATTTGACAATTATATATCAATTTCTTTAGCGTAATTTTTCTGCTCCCTGACGTGAAATAGAAGCTTCACACATTTATCATAATACGTAGAGTTTGATCTTTAATAGCGATGCGTAAAATACAATGCATTTATTATGGAGTTTATTTTATGCACTACGCCCGTAAAAGCTCTTATGCTGGATTTATACAGCGTATACCGTAACGTATCGTAATCTAACGTAAGAGATGAAAATACTGTTTTGAATGTGACCATTTATACAGCGTAACGTCGTAGCCTTGACTATCGTAACGTATTGTATTCTAAGCGGCGAGATAACCATCTTTTATCTTTTTACGTTACGACAGCTTACGGTGTTAAAATTATAGGCAATGCGCATGCGTGGTTTCTCGATGTGCAGCTCACTTGAAGCAATCTAATAATATGTGGGTTTTAAAATAAAGTTAAAAATCATTTCGCTTTTCGTACTATGTTTTATACAAGATTTTATTTATGTTAATTTAGTTTGAAGTCAGTTTCTGTCAGTTTAGTTGAAACTGTGCGCATGTGCGATCTGATAAATTACGCTACGTTACTTTCGTGTATAAATATCCACTAGCAAATAGTAAAGTACGATACGATACATTACGAAACTTTACATTAGGATACGTTACGGCATACGCTGTATAAATCCAGCTTTATACTTTTTGGCACGGATACAATTACTGTACATAGTTTTTGTTTGATTATTCTTAACAACGAATTATTTATTTTAAGATAACTGTCAAACAATTTTTCGGAAACCGATAAGAAAGTGCCTACTTTCCTCACAAATTTTAGTATGGAAAGTAGATTTTTACAAAAACAGTCAAGTAAAGTACGTATCCAAGACTACAACAAAAATAACATTCTGGTAAAGTACAATACAGTCTAGTAAGGATTTAACCTGACTGTTTTGTATTTTACCTGACTGTTTTGTATTTCACCTTACTGTTTTTTGTTGTTGTAACCTTGAATATATAGTATGCTGTGAATACAATTCATATCAAGAAATTTCAACATTTTGAGTTATTTATGATTAATTATTGATTAAATTAAACGGTTTCAGAAAAAATAGTATCCATAATACGCCAGGAAACTGTTTTTTTCTTGACACAGCGGATTAAAATACTCGACCTGCGGCCTCATATTTCAAACAACCGCTTCGTCAAGTAAAATATCACTTTCCTGACTTATTATGTAATATACTATTTCTATAATTTATTCTTTAAATATAAGATCGTAGAAAAAGTATAGTGTGGTTGCCTCCCTCGCTTACGGCTCGTGTCGCAAACACATGTAAAAAGGGCAGCTTCACACACTTGTTACACAATATACTATTTATAGCCCTCGGTCCTCATTATAGCCCGCGGGCTATAATGAAACGTCAAACAAAAATTTCATAATGTTTTAGAGACATGTAAAATGAAAAGTTTTTATTACAAATCGAAAATTATATTCTTAATTCCTATTATATACGTGTTTACATACAATAATTTATGTTCGACTACATTTTTTATCTTAAAATGACATTTATATTTGATACATGATGTTGACATAAAAAACTTTGATACTTTCCATGTGTGCCTTTTTTATTGCGTGGTTACCAAATTGTGTTATTTAGTTTGAAAAAATTGTGCAAGCTGACATTTCACATATCATTTTTTCTAAATTAAAATATCTTCGACCGTGTATAAAGTTATGCGCCTCGGGCTCAAAATCATGTCTCACGCTTTAAAAGTTTCATTACGACCTTAATACATAAATAACTATTATTTGGTTATATTCTCTGTCCTATTAATTAGTTACTTATTTATGCTACAGTACAATAGCAACTGAATTCCAATTACAGCACAGGGTTCGGACTCACCCAGCCGCAGGGTAGTAGTTAATATCTTTTTAGGTTGATATATATATATATATATACAGGATGGTGAACCCAACTCTTGAACATAGGGATTTAACATGTAAAATCACAATTTTGTAATTTCCTGCTTCCCTAATTATTTTAAGCAAAAAAGCTTCAGACAAAAGTTTTAGGACATAAAATTCTGCATCTAATACAATAAACAAAATTAATTTTGCATGCTTCGTAACGGCACAAATTAGATCTGAAAATAATGAAAATAGCCTGAAAACTATCGATAGCCATGAAATTGAAACAAAATTAAACAAATGTTTGACGTATAATCTGTCAAAATAATTTCTTTATTAATTATGTCATTTATTTTGACAGATAAAACAACAAACATTTGTTTAATTTTGTTTTAGTTCCATGGCTATCGATAGTTTTCAGGCTATTTTCATTATTTTCAGATCTAATTTGTGCCGTTACGAAGCATGCAAAATTAATTTTGTTTGTTGTCTTAGATGCAGAATTTTATCTCCTAAAACAGGAAATTACAAAATTGTGATTTTACATGTTAAATCCCTATGTTCGAGAATCGCGTTCACCACAAAATAAAATTGACAATTTAACGCAATTTATAAATTACCAGGGGCGGATCTACTTAAGGGCTTTGTTGGGCTGCAGCCCAGGGTCCCGTGGATACAAAAGGCCCCCAGCCTCCATTGAAAACAATAGACGATATTGTAAAGAAATATTATTGATTATTATCCAGATGACATATACGAACATTTAGTGAATAAGTGCATTCAGTTAAAATCTTACTTACTACAGTCTAAGCCAGAGTCTTACACATCCTGCAATGAACTTTTTATGCTAATTTATGAAAAGAAACTTGTTGATGTTTTTCCAAATTGCTATACCATCTTAAAGATTTTTTTTAACGTTGCCAATCACTAGCTGTGAAGCGGAGCGCTTTTTCTTCAGGATATCGTATATAAAAAACAAATATAGAACAACAATGTCGAACTATCGACTAAATCATTTATCAGTTCTTTCCATAAATTGCGATTTAACAAAGGACTTACAATGTGATGAGCAAATAAAGGAATTTGCAGCACAAAAATGCAGAAAGGTTGCTTTATTATTTATATAACATAACCACACATAACCTGTCAATTTATTTTGCAATAATGTCGTAAAGTTGCTGTTTGTATATACAAACACTAAGTCATATTATATAAATAAAATATTTTATTGTCCTATTTGTTTCCTATACCTTAGACCTACATCACTATAGAAAACATTTTTTTGACAAAATGGCAATTAGTTGAGTAATTAGGTAGACCCTTAAGTAGTACCAGGACCCCACAAATTCACGATCCGCCCCTATAAATTTTTATGAGAAATAAAACAACTTTTAGTTTTCTATTGCCAAATCTGTAAATGATTTGTTTTCGATCACATTGCAATCTCTAAGTATCCTCGAATTGTAAATTTTATTTTGCATTTATTTTGTGAAATGTACATTTTTGATACATAAGTTTGCATTCATTAGATACAATTTTTAACTTAATGTATTCCATATAAACACAAATAAAATAGACACCCATATGTGCATTAATACTAAGGCCCAGTTTTTCAATCACCAGTTTACTTTTGAATAATAATCATGATTAAATAATAATGAAACCATGGTTTTTATTATTATTTAATCATGATTAACAGTCATTGGTGATTGAAAAACCCGATGAATCTGGAGATTCTGAGTTTGATGACAGTTTACCACAATCCCAAATTACTTTAGATCATTATTCACTAACATTTGAGCAAACTGTCATTAGACGTAGAAACAATTTCTTCCAAATTTTAGAACTGCGCAAAGACGTAATTTCAGATCCGTTCTAATCCTTAATAATAATAATAATATTTTTTATTTGCTACTTACAATTAAACAAAAGTTTATAGCACGTCAGTTAAAAACAATAATTACAAAATAATACATGAAATAGAACAATTTAAAAACAAAACAAAAACTTCCATATCAACCTTCAGTACCTACTCGGGTTGAAAAAATAAGAAATTCCTGTACCGTATAAAAGGCATTACGAATAAGCAAATCCTTTAAATAATTTTTGAAGTGTTTACTATCCAGTTCCTTTGCAGTTATCGGTAAATGATTATAAAGTTCAATATTTAAAGATAATTTTGAAGAGATTTGCAACCTGTAACGAGGTTTTCGTAACAGGTTAGCAGATCTTGTGTCGTGTAAGTGGACATCACTATTTGTTAATAATATATTCTTATTTTTATGGATTTCAATCAGTGTGTAAAATATAAATAGAGAAGGAAGAGTCAAAATATTTAAATCTATAAAAGATTGTTTACAATGGGCGTTATATCCAAGTCCACACATTATTCTAATTGCTTTCTTTTGAAGCCTAAAAACGTTAATCGCACTTGAAGAGTTGCCCCAAAACAAGATGCCATAAGAAATTATCGAATGAAATAACGAATAATAAACTGTTTTTAGTGTTGAATTTGCTATCAGTGGCTTTAGTCTTCTAAGGAGAAATAAAACACCTGATAGTTTATTACTAATATGTAAGACATGTGCATTGCCACTTAAAGATGGTTCAATAAGCATTCCTAAGATTGTTACTGTTTCGCCCTTTCTAACATCGCTATTTGAGGAAAGTATAAGTTCTTGACTTTTTCCTTTGTTTAATAATAAATTGTTTGCAGCAAACCAAGTTTCTGCTTTTTTACTTTCTTATACGTAGTATAAGGAAATATTGGAATCGTGAAAAAAATCGTTGACGAGATTTTCGCGGAAATACATGTTTTGAGGTCCACTGAATCTGTTTTGATCATTTTCTCAATGATGTCTGTGTGTGTGGATGGATGGATGGATGGATGGATGTGTGTCCGGTCGTGCAATATCTCATGAACGAGATAAGATTTGTTAACGAAACTTGGTAATTATAAGTTTCATGAAAATACGAAGAGCTGAGTTGATTTTGAATGAAATTGAAAAACCGGAAGAGGAAGTTTACTGGACACACAAAACAATAAATTCCATTTATTTCAAAAATGGAATCAGTTACGAAAAAAAGTTTCAAATAAAAGATGTTAGCAAAAATATTTGGAACATAAAATGTTATTTGCAATTTTCCTGTATATGCGTCTAATTTTGAGAAAAACTAATTTATATATTTAATAATATATTTCAATAATCATAGTAGCAATAGAAACAAAAAACAAAAACATGTTTAACATTTATATGTCAAATAATAATTGTCAAATGCAAGGAGCAAGTCATAAGTGTTCAATTCAGCGTTTTTAATATGAAATATGCTGTGTATAAGAAAGTCGTGTGGTGACCACACCAGATTTTTTAATATTAGTATTGCACATGTTATATTTTTATATTGGTTTATAAGTTTTTCATTATTTATGAAAACATTTTCCAAGCAATTAATAGAAATGTTGTGTGATTAATGATTAAATACCACATAAAATCCATTTTGAAGCTGCACATTTTCAATTTAAAACTACACAAATATGATAGACCTATACAAAAAGTAGTCACAGGTTTAACAGTTGGTAAAGTAACCAATACAAAATATGTCTGCTTTATCTAGAAGTGAAAAAATGGCGTGATAATTTTACTATTAAATATTTTTAAATTAAGAATGAATAAAAGAATAATAAATAAACTTTGAGACATATTTATTTTAATGTCATTATCTCATTTTACACATACAACAAAAATTTAACATTCTAAAATCATAATTTAAATTCATTCATATTCAACCTCCTTTCATATTCTAAACAAGAAAGCTTCGCTTAAAATCAATAAAAAAAAATCTTTCTTAATCAAATTATGTAACCAACCTGCTTTTCACGACATATAAGTTCAAAATAAATATTAAGAAATAAATTAAACAAATTTCAATACTCACGTATTTCGTTAGAAGTCTGTCCAGCACAAAATATAGCAAAACAGCTGACGACCACAAACCGAATCATAGTGCACTTTTTAACAATCAACTGCTTCAGATTGTCAACTGTTTATGACTGACAGTCAAGTGTTTCTGATCGATGTTCGCGATTTGATGTGCAAATGACAAATGCTGGTTTTGGTCTCCGGTGCATATACTACACTTTCACTTCCAATATGACCATGTACGTACTCGTATCCTAACGGAGTGTTAACGTAAACGTAAACGTAAACGTAATATTCGCGATCCAACAGCTGAGGCGAGTTGACTGTGAAATATGACTGCGGGACAAGTAAACGAACACAGTTTTGTAGTTTTGGACGCCCCACGAAATGTTAAGTAATATTTGAGTTTCGTCAATTGAATTGGGGGTTTTATTTTTTAGAAAGTCAAGGTCTGATTTTATTTGATTTGTTTGCGATTTTTATTGACGAAGATTCATTCAGGATGAAATGATCCAGATTTAAATTTGATTTGATTTCTTTTAGGTAAAATTAATAAACTTTTGAAGAATGGAACGAAAAGACCAAAAACAGAAAGAAATGGACAGAAATATGCAAAAAATTAAATGACAGGAAATAGGGACCGATCCACCCCATATAAGGATTCACTTTTTGTAAATAATGAGTATCGGATAAAAAATTATGGGACCAAATTTTATATCACAATACTGCCAATATCGCTACATCTTATTTATTATATGGGGTAATGGCTCAGTGGTATCAAGTCGGCCTGTGGATCCTAAGAACCTTGGTTCGATCTCCACAACCGACAAAACATTTTCATCAATTTAAAATTACCCCTGTGGCTCCCCCACCATTAATATCTTTGGAGGCCATGATTTGACGGCTGGTAATCGCACTTCACGCGCATAAATATATCACTTACTGAGATCTGCTTCGGCAGAGTGCCACACCCAGTAATGGGTAAAAGGCGTGATTATATATTTATATTTATTTAATTTTGATAGTGTCATTTAATGAATTTAATAAAAAAAATTCCCAATTTTTCGTCTACTCTTTTATTGCTACGGGCATATAGTACTTGCAATTTGTTTTTAACATTTTAATGATTTTAATCTGTCATATATGTCTGTCGCTAAAAGTGACTAAAATAAAATATATTATTAAGCAGTAGGAAATCAATAAATCATATTAATTAAGAAATAAACTAATAAAAAGAAGTATAAAAACTCGTATTAACCAATTAACTACCTTAATGATATCTCCAATTAACATACTGACTTTTACTAACAAAGTAACAATGAACCTATTTTCTTCTTCCATATTATTATGTTGCATGTCCCTGTTTTCTACATGATTGTGTCTTATTCCCTTTTTCAACACATTCGGTTTTTTCAAATTTTAAAATAATTGGAAACCATTTGGCGTTCATTACTATTATTGATAACTATCATGGACGTCGGCAGGAGGGCAATAAGGGGCGCGCGCTCCCACTGGATATTAACTAGGGTGGTGACCACGCCTCTCGAACATAGGACTTTAACATGTAACACTATAATTTTGTAATTTTCTGCTTCCCTAAATATTTTGAGCAAAAAAGCTTGAAATAAAGCTACGTTTCGACATCTTAACATAGTCTCTGTTTAAGGCTTTGTTTTTGGTTTTTTGTTTCTGTTTATGTCTGAAACATTCCAGCCATTTCCAGCTCTTAACATAAACATAACCTTAATTTAATATTCTAGTAAAGGTTTGTTCACTTAAATGAAAAAATAATTGTATAAAACTTTTTGGAATACTTTAAAAATTATATAAAATTATTAATAAGGAATAGTAATTACTATTAAAATTAAGCACTAGTTTAATTAAATTATACAATCCCAAAACAATTTGAAAAAATTGAGACATTTTTGTAGTGAACAAACCAGAATATTTGAAATATAGTAATATAAATTGCAAAATTGATTTTTATATTATTAAAATATGATTAAATTGCAATTATACTTATAAAATCAAAGAAAAGAAATAAATTTTAGAATGACAGCGACCGAATAATTTCTTTTAAACATGTTAGTTTTGTTGTTGCTATTAATCCAGTAATTTTTATTTTTTTCACAGTTGAAATTCTTACTATTTTTATTCTATTGTCTATATTTATCGTATTTTCAACACAAACCTAATGACATTTGATAAATACGGCGTAGAATTGACAGCATAACAAGAGATAGCATTACCGCAACTAACTCTCTCTTACAGAACAGCGACAAAAGTATATGTCGAAAGTATGAAGTCTGCAAACTTTGTGTTTATGCGCAGCGTCAAAGACAAAGACTAAGGCTAAAACAGTAGCTGAAAACGCTCAGCTGTATTCACATATGACAAACTCTCAAGGTTATGTTGAAAAACTCAAACGAAGACTATGTTAAGAGGTGGAAACAAAGTTTAAAAGATTTAGGGCATAAAATTCTGCATCTGAACCAATAAACAAAATTAATTTTTCATACTTTTTAACGACACAAATTAGATTAGAAAATGACGAAAATTGCCTAAAAACTATCGACAGGCATGATATTGAAACAAAATTAAACAAATGTTTGACGTTTCATCTGTCAAAATAATGAAAGAATAGGATGCGGTCACTCACGTGATTCTGTGACGTAAGAACAGCTGTTCCGGGAAAGATCACTGCGCCACCTACAAAAAAGTTCATTTTGTAGGTGGCGCAGTGATCTTTCCCGGAACAGCTGTTCTTACGTCACAAAAAGTCACAGTGTCACATGAGTGCCCGCATCCTATAAATAAAGAATTTATTTTGACAGTTTTGACCGTAACATATCAGTAAAATTTTAATCTTACTGGTAAAATTTCGGTACACGATTCCTGAAATATTTTCAACCGCTACGAATTTCGTGAGTTGTGTCCCATTGTCTAATAAAAATAATATGGATATTTCACCTTGCATGCCAAAAAAAATTTTTGTCTAGTTTCCTTGACGACAAAGTAGTATAAACAATCTTAACATTGAAAACTACTTTACCGCGGGGATCTGTAGATCACTCAAGCATTTGCGGTTTCATTTGTTTACTAAAACATTGTTTCAAGTATACGTATTGCGCTCCGAACAAATTTAGAGTCAGGATATTGCAAATAGGCTTGCGATTACACATTAAGTACATATTGGAAATACTTGTAAAAATGTTAATTATGTCTTTGTTTGTTTCTTTGTGGTTTAATTTAAGTAAACATACTGTACATTAGTTAGATTAAGGATAATGTGATGATTCAATAATAAATAATACAGGCTTAGATGCCAACGAAATGATTGATTCAATACGTTGAAAGTAACTTTAATTTTTAACATCTCATCCCCTGAATAAATAATTTACTTTCACTATTCATTATTCAGGCTAAATATAGATGTGAAAGAGGCAGTATTCAATTAAGAGATGATTCAAGTAGAATTACTGTAAGCTTTTACAAAGAACTTATAAAAGTTAAGACAAGTTGCACCGCCAAAAGTTACATTTTTGAACTTGGTTTAAAAAATCAAATATTCAATTTTCTTATACAGGTGTTCAAAAAATCGTTTTACAAATTTTTAAGACAACTAGAGGAGATCACAATAAAAACTTTTTATTAGGGTTGCTTACGTTTTTAAAAGCCTAAAAACCCTAGAATTATTTCGGGTATGTTTATTAACCACATCTAATATAAAATAAATAAATATATCATCACGCCTTCTACCCATTACTAGGTGTGGCACTCTGCCGAAGTAGATCTCGGTAAGTGATATATTTTGCGCGTGAAGTGCGGTTACCAGCCGTCAAATCACGCCCCCCAAAGCTGTTAGTGGTAAGAGAGCTACAGGGATAATTTTAAAATGGTGAAAATTGTTTGTCGCCTTTGGGAACCGAACCAGGGTTCTCAGTATCCACAGACCTACTTGATACCACTGAGCTAGTGTAGTTACCCCAAATCTTTCACTTGATTTTTCCACTGTTTTAAAACATTTTGACATTTGTCAACAAAAGAAAATTATGACTGGAGGATTTTCCGCGGCAGAACTCATTGACATTAATCTTGCTTATGGAGCAACAAATGGCAATTCTCGGGAAGTTACATATTTATTCGATGAAGTTCTACATACAGTCTCTTGAAATGTATTTTTATTACAAAAAATAGAAATAAAAATAAATATATCATCACGCTTTCTACCTATTACTGGGTGTGGCACTCTGCCGAAGCAGATCTCGGTAAGTGATATATTTTGCACATGAAGTGCGGTTATCAGCCATCAAATCACGGCCCAAAAAGTGGATAATTGAAAATTGTTTGTCAACTGTGAGAATTGAATTCGAGTTGTCAAACCCACAGGCTGATTCGATACCACTGAGCTACCTAAAAACCAAAAGTTCCCAAAATTCAAACTGGGTTTAGGTTTAAGTTTATGTAACATTCGGCAAAATATACAAATATTGCTTCCCTATGCTAGATTTGAAGTTGTACCAATTTTCTTTAAAACCGGCAATGATTTTTATAAAACGAAAAACAAAATGTCTATTGCGATGTGGAATTGAGTCTTAATAAATAATAAAAAATAGGAAAAACAAATTTTCCATCACTTGTCTCATAATTCCACAAAGGTTTTACAGCACGTTTGCATCAACTATCAGGTTATCAACAAACGGCTGGTCAGTTCAGCTTTAACCATAGACGCGTTTCGTCCTTACAGACTCATCAGTATGGTGCGATCATTTATCCAACTAGACCAACTAGGGAATAGTGGATTGTGATACCGACTTAGCTGAACTGACTGATGTTAACCTATCTACGCCGGTAACATGACATGAGAGCTAAGGAGCAACTCGTTGTGCCATCTACCGACAAACTCAGAAACTTTGTTGAAGACCTGATAGTTGATGCAAACGTGCTGTAAAACCTTTGTGGAATTATGAGACAAGTGATGGAAAATTAGTTTTTCCTATTTTTTTCTTATTTATTAAGACTCAATTCCACATCGCAATAGACATTTTGTCTTTTGTTTTATTTCAATAGCTGTCAAGTAGTTTGCGAGTTTGTCGGTAGATGGCACCACGAGTTGCTCCTTAGCTCTCATGTCATGTTACCGGCGTAGATAGGTTAACATCAGTCAGTTCAGCTAAGTCGGTATCATAATCCACTATTCCCTAGTTGGTCTAGTTGGATAAATGATCGCACCATACTGATGAGTCTGTAAGGACGAAACGCGTCTATGGTTAAAGCTGAACTGACCAGCCGTTTGTTGATGGCCTGATAGTTGATGCAAACGTGCTGTAAAACCTTTGTGGAATTATGAGACAAGTGATGGAAAATTTGTTTTTCCTATTTTTTCTTAATGATTCTTACTTCGATCATCCTATGAACCTCTTTGTCTAGTTTATCTTTTCTTATTAACAGTTTTTTGTTGCTCTTAAAATAAACGAAACATTTTTGGTGCCGGACTTTCGACGATCACAGTCAAATCACGGCCTCTGAAGATGATAATGGTGGGGGAGGGGGGTAATTTTAGAAATTGTGAAAATTGTTTGTCGCCTGTGGGAATCGAACAAAGGTTCTCAGGATCCACAGGCCGACTTGATACCACTGAGCTAGCTACCCCATATATTTGTATTACAATAGCATTTAATGAACTAATATTTACGAATTATTGAAAATTTGCAAAGTTGCATCTAGAGGTAAAACATCTAGGCCTACAATTTTATTTTAAACTTAGTGTTTGTCAATATTGTTATGCTTTCATTCTCTATATTTACTTTCTCTGCAGGTATCCATGCTCTATAAATGTCGGTAATTGATAGAAAATCATAATGGTTTACTTGTTTCTAAATAAGTATATTTATGATTTTTGAAGTAGTATCATCAAGTATTTCATTTAATTAATTGAAGCATGAAATACTATTAATTATTTTTCCATAAAGTACCTGGAAACCCCATTAAAATAAGTTGAGTGCTACAAATAATTGTTGCAGAAAATTATTTCAAAAATAATCATTTTAAAACGATTGTAAAGTTCAAAATATTACACATATTTTGTAGAATTTTAGTGATCTTAAACATTTGTAGACATATAGATATTTATAAATTTACTGAGTAAATATTTCAAGTAACAATATTTATTAATATGTACAAAAAATATAAATTATCACGCCTTCTACCCATTACTGGGTGTGGCACTCTGCCTTAACAGAACTCGGTAAGTGATATATTTTGCGTGTGAAGTGCGGTTACCAGTACTCAAAACACAGCCGCCAAAATTGGTATGGTGGAGAAGTCACAGGGATAGTTTTAATGTGGTGAAAATTGTTTGTCGACTGTGGGACTCAAACCTGGGTTCTCAAATTCATAGGCCGACTCGATACCACTGAGCCACCTATCTTATTAATATGTAATATAAGATATTTAAATAAATATAAATAAAATATAAATATATCACGCCTTCTACCCATTACTGGGTGTGGCACTCTGCCGAAACAGATCTCGGTAAGTGATATATTTTACGCGTGAAGTGCCATTACCAGCCGTCAAATCACGGCCCCCATAGATATTAGTAGAGGAGGAGCCACAGAGGTAATTATAAATTGGTGAAAATTGCTTGTCGCCTGTGGGAATCGAACCAGGGTTCTCAGAATCCACAGGCCGACTTGTTACCACTGAGCTAGCTACCCCATATTAAAATATATTTAAATAAAACATAAAATATTTACTTTCAGATTTGATTCAAATACAAACTATAAAGTAAACATATGTTATTAATTTAGTAATTCATTCATTTTATTATTTGTTTTATGGAGTAGGTGACACAGTGGTTATCGTGTCGGCCTGTGGATCCTGAGAACCCTGGTTCAATTCCCACTGGCGACAAACATTTTCACCACATTAATACTACTCCTGTGGCTCCCCCTCCACTAGCATCTTTGGGGGCCGTGATTTGACGGCTGATAACCGCACTTTACGCGCAAAAATATATCACTTACCGAGATCTGCTTCGGCAGAGTGCCACACCCAGTAATGGGTAGAAGGCGTGCTGATATATTTATTTATTTATTTATTCATTTTATTATGTTTAGTTTCCTGTGCAACACAATAATAAAAACAACGATGCGTAAACAGAAAATGAAAGTATGTACAAAAAACAAATAAATTTGTGCGTGTATATAAGTAAATAAAGCATAAATAATAAAGAAAAAGCCGTATATATTTTAAAGTTCATTCGTCTCTGATACCAATTTTTTGTGAACCAGTGAAGAAATTTCTAAGTCAAGGCCAACCGGATTAATTTATGTTGTAATGTTGCACAAAGCAGCTGTGTTCAATTTTTAAATTATTTGCAGATTTGGCAACACGTTCATTGATTTGCTAAAAACTAACCTTTCAATACAAATGTTAAGTAAGAATAAGGATTTTCTAATATTTATAGCCCATAAACACTGCAGAAAAAAATATTAAAAATGCAATGACATCTTTGTGTTCATTTATTTCTGTGTATTTGCACTTAATTTACTCAATATGTTCTGCAAAAGTCCTTGTAGTTTTGCCGTGTAGATCTGAAAATGTAAAAGTGTTTTGACTTGACCAAACTACAGATTATGTAATGCCCATTTTTATTTTGTAGATACACCTATATGAAAATAATTATATGTATATGCAATGTGAAAGAAAAAAATATGTTAGAAATATGAATAATAATTAATCGACCCAAATAAAAATACCTAAGCTGTCTACGAAAAACATAAAATTTTAGTATGATTATGGGACAAATCGAGACTAATTCGGATATATATATATATATATATATATATATTGATTTGACGACTGGTAACCGCACTTCACGCGCAAAATATATCACTTACCGAGACCTGCTTCGGCAAAGTGCCACACCCAGTAATGGGTAGAAGGCGTGATGATATATTTATTTATTTTTATTTATATATATATATATATATATATATATATATATATATATATATATATATATATATATATATGTATATTTTATTCAGTGGTATCAAGTCGGTCTGTGGATCCAAAAAACCCTGGTTCGATCCCAACAGCCAACAAAACATTTTCACAAATTTAAAATTACCCCTGTGGCTCCCCCACCACTAACATCTTTAGGGGCCGTGATTTGACGACTGTTAACCGCACTTCACGCGCAAAATATATCGCTTACCGAGATCTGCTTCGGCAGAGTGCCACACCCAGTAATGGGTAGAAGGCGTGATGATATATTTATATATTTTTATTTTTTTATATAAATTCAGGTTAACACTATTTTTATTTTAACCTAGTATGTTAGTTTTAAAATTAACATCGTAAATCTTTGTGATTGAGTTTAAAATGGAGTTAGCTGATATAGTGTCATGTCAGCGATTAATCATAACCTGCTAAATGAATTTGCTTGCAAATTTTTATTTATTTATTTATGGGGTGGCTAGCTCAGTGGTATGAAGTCGGCCTGTGGATCCTGAGAACCCTAGTTCGATTCCCACAGGCGACAAACAATTTTCATAATATCAAAAACTACCCCTGTGGCTCCTCCTCCACTAACATCTTTGGGGGCCGTGATTTGACGACTATCAACCGCACTTCACGCGCAAAATATATCACTTACCGAGATCTGCTTCGGCAGTGTGCCACACCCAGTAATGGATAGAAGGCGTGATGATATATTTATTTATTATTTGTAGTCAGAGTCTTGGAATTTAAACAAAATGACAATCAAATGCAAAACAGTTTTCAATAGTTTGACAGTTTGCATAAGTCTTATTTTTAACATTATTAATAGTTTATAGAAATAAGCCTTAATAAAATAAAGCTATGAAATTTTGACAATAATAATGCTTGTACTATTGAAAATTGTTTTGCAATAGTTTAAATTTCATAGCTATTACTATTAATTATCACTTTTACAAAATTTTAAACTTGATTTCACATGTTACCAATTATGTAAAATAAAATATGATTACTAACTTAGATGCAGAATTCAAGTATCTATAAAAAAACCATAAAGACGACTGTTATTCTCAAAAATGACAGCCGTCTCCATGGTTTTTGTTTATTTTATCACTAATATATCTGATGGCAACTAAAATCCATTCCCGGTAAAAATGAGATCTGCTTCGGCAGAGTAGTGCCACACCCAGTAATGGGTAGAAGGCTTGATGATATATTTATTAATTTATTTTATTTATTTATTGCCGGATAATCCTAGAGATTAAATCAGTACAATAAAATAAATTACAAATGTTAAACTACGTGTAATAAAAATAACTTAACAAAATTAAAAACACAGTCATAAAAATCAACAAACATATATTACGAAGTCTTTTCCTAACCTTGATTACTTCATAAAAACTGTTCAATGTAACAAATATAACTCTCACATTACAACAATTACGCAAATACATAATAATCAACAACTAACTGTTACATATACATATTATAATTACTAAATACACACTTAGTGTATTAATATTCCCACATACATATATAATCACACAACACTGCTGAGACTGAGTCGTTATTTCCTTACTGTGCGAGTACAGTAGGAACAGTTCCAGCAGCTGAGAGCAAAGACTTGAAATCGCGGTAGGTGGTTTCTTGCGTCGGTTTTTCTTTTTTCAAAGTTTTATTTTCCTAATAGCAGTGAAAGTCACGGTATACTGCATTATACAACATATACAATTAATTCTAACGCACGTATAAACGGACAGGCGATTCCTAGTGCTACAGTAGCTCTGTCTATGACATCTGCTGCTTGCTACTGGCTGTATTTTGTAAGAGTTTGTATTTTAAGTAGTATTTAAATCTGTTGCAGAAATAATAAATGATCAGTATTATTTATTTATTTATCGAGGCAACTTTTTTAATTAGATTAGTGCAATACTCATTTTACTCGCTCTTTCAAGAATTGAATCCTAAGACTTCAAAACACACTCAACCCATTAAACTTAGTTTTATATAAATGTAAATATTAAAATAAAAAAAAAATATATCATCACGCCTTCTACCCATTACTGGGTGTGGCACTCTGCTGCAGCAGATCTCGTTAAGTGATATATTTTGCGCGTGAAGTGCGGTTACCAGTCGTCAAATCACGGCCCCCAAACATGTTAGTGGTGGAGGAGTCACAGGGATAGCTTTTTCAAATTATGAAAATTTGTCGCCTGTGGGAATCGAACCAGGGACCTCAGGATCCACAGGCCGACTTCATACCACTGAGCTAGCCATCCCATAAAAATGTGAATATTAATAGAATGATATTGAAATTACGCTAATAAAAGAATACAAGTTTATATATTATTATTATAGTTTAGTGGAATCGCGTCGGTCTGTGGATTCGAGAAACCGAGTTCGATTCTCGCAGTCGAAAAACTTTACTCCACATTAAAATTACTCCTGAAACATCTTTGCAGACCATGATTTGACGGTAGGTAACCGTAATTCACGTGTAAAATATATCACTTAACACGGTGCAATAGTAGAGTGCCACATCTAGTAGTGGGTGAAAAACGTATTTTTTGAGGAAACTGATTAAATAGTAACCGTTACCATAGTAACGGTTACTATGAACGTTACCATAGTAACCGTTGTCATAGTAACCGTTACTATAGTAACCGTTACTATAGTAACCGTTACTATAGTAACCGTTACTATAGTAACCGTTACTATAGTAACCGTTACTATAGTAACCGTTACTATAGTAACCGTTACTATAGTAACCGTTACTATAGTAACCGTTACTATAGTAACCGTTACTATAGTAACCGTTACTATAGTAACCGTTACTATAGTAACCGTTACTATAGTAACCGTTACTATAGTAACCGTTACTATAGTAACCGTTACTATAGTAACCGTTACTATAGTAACCGTTACTATAGTAACCGTTACTATAGTAACCGTTACTATAGTAACCGTTACTATAGTAACCGTTACTATAGTAACCGTTACTATAGTAACCGTTACTATAGTAACCGTTACTATAGTAACCGTTACCATAGTAACAAGAGATAGAAAATAATTGAAAAATAAACAAATCAAACAATGGTGAAACTACAATAATATTAAAATTAATAAATATTATACATATAAATTAATAAATGTTATACAGAACACTACATAAATTATTTTCTATCCAAAGCATCTTGTTTCAGCCAGATTTAAATAAAATACATACAAATTTAACATGCATTTTTCTCAGTTATTTTGTTATATTAGAATATAATATGTTTATATCGTTGAATTCAGAAAAAAATACCCTATCGAATAACCTAAAAAAACATATGTTCCCATTTAAAATAAGAAAGTTGTATCCCGTATTTTGAGAACCACTGGACAAAAAAAATAGTTTTTACTCATTGCAATAGTCTTGTAAAATGGTGGTTCTTTGCTAATTTAACCTATCTCTTAGCTCTTATAGTTCTCGAGATAGCAATGGTGGCACACGTAAATGGAACACTATATTGAAAATTGTAAATTTTGACCATACGCATATAACAATCAAATGATGTACTACTAACCCCTGAAATATTTACAGAACATCTACTCATCCTATTTAACAAAAAATCGTCGCACATTCATAATCCATTTTACACAAACTCGTTTATTCCTCATACACTTTCGTTCACGCCACAATCTTTCAACCATATTTATCCAATTATTCCTAGGTCGTTCACTCAATCTTTCACCCTCAATTAAAAAATAATTTTTCAATTGCTATTGTCTGATTGAGAGTGAACTACGAACTAAGTGAAATTTATTCAGTGTATAAATTAGAAATTAATGTATTTGTAATTTTCAAAATCAGAAGTCTTATGTTAGTTTAGAAACAAAGTAGCGACCTCTGTTTATGAATAGAAAGAAATTATTCTTGAGTTCAAGCTGCGGTTGAAAGCGACATCTAGCGGTTATCTGTAAAACTATTTTCACTTTTGAATAATTACAACAAAAAACAAAACAAACATATAATTAATTTATTAGAAAATTTATGATAATATTTTGTATAGTATTATAATATTAAATATTTTTATTATTATAGTATTATACATTTATAAGTACGAATTAAATTTGCACGAAAACGATTTTAAAAATTAATTGACATGAAGGAATAATTTAACAACATGATTATCTTACATTTCATGATATTTGTAGAAAATATTAGAGGTATGAAGCATGCATTAATGTATGAACGTAATTACCAGAGGAATTCTGAACTTTTCCTTATTCATGTGAGTTTTAAAATAAAATCATTTGAAATTATTTGAATAATTCACATTCCTTATTTAATTTCACCGAATAAATAATATATTAGATTTGAGATAAATATAGTTCCTCTAGAGTATGGAAGTTGGCGTTTAAATTATTATATGATTGTGGTTTCTTTTCATAGGAACCAAAGGTTTGTTTCCAGGTACCCAGTCAAATATTTCATTTGAAAATTTCAGAAAAACATTAGCATGTCTGGCTAAAATAGATGGCTCACTGCAGTACAGTTATAATCTCAGAATAAATAACAATATTTAAAATTTTCATACCGTTAAGTACCTGCTTAATAATAATCAATAATTTCTTGGAAATGCTACAAATATACGTAGTATAAAAATTAAACTACTGAAATACAATTATCATATCCTAAATTTTCGTCAAAGTGATAACATGTGACAAAATGTGTATTTTTCGTAAAATATTTAAGTGATATTAGTAGGGGGGGTTAATCAACTAATAATAAGTTTAAACTCTGACGATTCTGATAGTGATGATTCTGAATATCTATTATAATATTTTTGTATATACCTAGGATTTAAATATGTACAATATTGTATCACAAAAGTTCTAATAAAATTTAAAATACATCCCTGTGTTGTTATTTGGGTAATTTGCAGGTATGGTTATTATTTAGGTACAGAGCTGGGCAAGTACCAGGACCAAAGTGCTTAAGTATAAGTACCAGGACTAACCATGGTCAGTACTTGTTATGCAGTACTTTTTCAAGCATAGCTTGTAAATACTTAAGTAAAGTACCAGTTTCTTTAGACCAAAGTACTTAAAAATAAGTATTTTGCAAGTACCAGTATAAAGTATATTCGTAGAAAATAGTTTTTCTGTTATTGTTATTTATTTTAATAACAACATATTCGAAATATACATTTTGAAAACATGATTAAAAAATAAAAAGATTTTAATTTAAATATAAATAGGTACATACAAAATTTAGTAATTCGGTCGGTAATTACAAAAAAAAATCAGTCTTATATAAAAATAAATAAATAAAAATGTACATGGTTGATAAAGTAATATGTAATATATTATTACAACAACAAAAAACAAAAATATACATGTCTGTGCTCCTCACGTTCACGTCACAGTACAGCACAATAAGAAAAACTGCATTAACCGCAAACTCGAAGTACTTCAATGTTTCGAAATATTTAAGTACTTCCCGTGATTTTAGTAATATTGACGTACTCAATTATTTGAAAAGTACTTGAATATTTTTTACATTTACTATCCAAAAATGTAAGTCTTAAGTACAAGCTGAAATTTAGTACTTCAAAATTTTAAGTATTAAGTAACACAAAAATAAATATACTTCAGGAAGATACGAAAAATTGGTACTTAAGTACTTAAGTATTGCTCAGCTCTGCTTAGGTACTTTGGGTTTCTCTTACAAGTTTACCTTTTCATAGCAAAATACGAGTAAATAAAGGTCATATATATATTTTTTTTCTCGTACGCAAATCTATAAATAGAAACCACAACCAAATAATAAATTAAACGTCAACTTTCGTACTCTTGTGGGACTATACATGATTAGTTCTACATGTTTATATTTTTACATCTATTTACATATCATTAAATATGAAATATTTATTGAATTATGTAAGCATTGTATAATATAATAATCAGTAATTATGAAGATTCAGGGAATGAAGCGTAAAGCCATAATTTAATTAATTAATATATTAAAATTTATGTATTAATAAATATAAATTATATTACATTTAGTTAGTTTTAAGTTTATCTGACTTAAAAGACGATCACAAGCAACAAATTTTAGAGTTGGTACCACGGTGAGCATCTCACGAACTAATTAACATTATTTCTAGGAATTTTGTATACGTCATTTCTTGAATGAAAACTATTACGTCACATTCGGTATTCATGAGATTCAAGATTTTGTACTTAAAACGTTTACATTGGTATTGGATTGACATTTTAAAACATAACCTAAAATTTAAATGTCAAATTAAAATATTTATTACTTCATAAATATGCATATGTTAAATAAAACCAAATATAAATTTATCTTAACATACGAAAAATATTACCTACCTTATTGAAATATGTAATTGTGTAAAATAAAACTCATAGGAATATACATTTTTATATGTATTATTATTATATATAAATAAATAATATATGAAAATACAACATGCAATGCACATAACCTCTTATACTACAGTTAAATTAATTAAAGATCCTCGATTCTCTAACTCCATCGCAAAATAAATATGAAGATGACAAACGCATTTCTGCATTTGATTACCCAAAATTTTTCTAGCCATTTCTTATTTCTGTCTATTTATGTATCAAAAATGTCACAAACTTAGAAATGATAGGCGAGAAAATAATAAAGTCATGACCATAGGACTCTATTTTTATTTTATAAACAAATGTGAACAAAGTAAATATAAATTTTCGTATTAGTAAGAACTGGGATGGCTAGCACAGTGGTATGAAGTCGGCCTGTGGATCCTGAGGTCCCTGGTTCGATTCCCACAGGCGACAAATTTTCATAATTTGAAAAAAGCTATCCCTGTGGCTCCTCCACCACTAACATGTTTGGGGGCCGTGATTTGACGACTGGTAACCGCACTTCACGCGCAAAATATATCACTTATCGAGATCTGCTTTAGCAGAGTGCCACACCCAGCAATGGGTAGAAGGCGTGATGATATATTTATTTATTTATTTATATTTGTCATATATTTTTATTAAAATAATAAATGTGATAGAACGTGAAAAAACATAAAACGTGTGTCTTTACTTATTTAGACATACGTTAATGCCATTCGCAAAGGTACGAATAATATTAATAAAAAAGATAGCTATATTTTATCGTATCTATGATAACCTCGTCCACGTATGATGTAATCGTTTTAATACAGGAGATAGAGTTTATGTAATTTTATCTTCATTCAACTTAAATGAATATAAGATTAATCTTTCTATAACAATTCATTTTATATCTCTTAGTATTTTTTTAATATTTATTACATAGCAAAAACAATGTCATGAAAGAAACTTTCAATTTTTCTTTCACAAATTATTTCAAAATTATAATCGCAACGTTATAATGGGCCTTTCAAGACTTTTTTGAATTTTTTATATATTAATCTACGTAATAAAATTATTATACCCAAAATTTTTATTTTTTTTTAAACTTGTATTAAGCATGATAAAAATATTTAAACTTTCGAAACAAACGAATGTGACGTAGTTGCATCTTAGCTTAAAGAGAGACAGATAAGACAGAGATAAATAACACGTAACTTCACGTAACGTGTGTCGTTGTCAGTAGAATCCTCAGACAAAACATAACTAGACGGATAACAACGGCATTTGCATTGCCTTGAATACGGCATAATTCGTCTAGTATTATACGTCATTGGTAGAATCGTAGAATGCTGAATGCTTATTTCTTCTTCGTCTTCCTCTCAGTATAATTGAGCACCGACAAACGTTTCAGACAAAGCTCTGTGATTGGCTTAATGCAACTACGTAATTGCAATGAGCGTTTTAAATTATTCAACTTTAACTTTCATATTTCAGCAATAAAGATATCATTTATGGTATGATTTTATATTGTATTAAATATGATGTACGGTCAAGAACTTATTTTAATAAATATATATTAAAAACCTCTACTACTTGAATCCCCCATTAAATTATATAGGGTGTTTACGGTCTTCGTATTTTTCTTTTAATGGGTGATAGTACAGGTCCAAAGAAGGGGAAAAACGTAAAAACACCTTAGTAAAAGTTTTATAATAAAAGAGATATTATTTTGTTTTTATTTTTTATAAAGGACCGATAAATTAATATTAAAAAAATTGCAGTAACCTACGAACTAATAAATTTCATTTGTTCTTCTTTTGTTTTTTAATTTGTTTATCTTTTAGTTGTAGTTTGTTTTCATTTTGATATATTTCTCCAAAAATAAACGTCATGTCAACTAATTTCATATTATAATACCTGTGGTTCATCATTCACATTTTATATCAATAACCAATTAAAAAATCTGGTGTGGGTACCACACGACTTTCTTGTACACAGCATATTTAATATGTAAAATATATGAATGTTATATAATATTATTAAACATATAATTTAGTTTTTCAGTAATTCAGCATTTATCTGTTTATGTCTAACTTTACTGATGAGGCATATACAGGCTGTCCGTTTTTCGAGCCTAACCCTTGTTATCTCAAGAACCGTGAGATATGAAGTCGATTAAATTGAGGCAAAGTTGCCAAATTAGTTGACCATTTTAATAATGTATTTGTTTTTCCGAAAAAAGACATAGATAACTAGATAAAGCGAAAATTAAAATTTATGTTTTTTGTTTCTATTGCTACTATGATTATTGAAATATATTATTAAATATAAAAATTAGTTTTTCTCAAAATTAGACGCATATACAGGAAAATTACGAATAACATTTTATGTTCCAAATACTTTTGCTAACATCTTTTATTTGAAACTTTTTTTCGTAACTGATTCCATTTTTTAAATAAATGGAATTTATTGTTTTGTGTGTCCAGTAAACTTCCTCTTCCGGTTTTTCAATTTCATTCAAAATTAACTCAGCTCTTCGTATTTTCATGAAACTTCTAATTACCAAGTTTCGTTAACAAATCTTATCTCGTTCATGAGATATTGCACACTCGGACACACATCCACACACACACACACACATACATACACACACAGACATCATTGAGAAAATGGTCAAAACGGATTCAGTGGACCTCAAAACACGTATTTCCGCGAAAATCTCGTCAACGATTTTTTTCACGATTACAATACTTCCTTATACTGTGTATAAGAAAGTAAAAATGACAGTGCACGATTAGATGATAACAAACTACAACTGACAAATAAACAAATGAAAAATCAAAAGAAAAACAATTGAAATTTGTTAGTACGGTAGTTACTACAACTTCTTTCAACACTAATTTATCGCCTCCTTATAAAAACCAAAATAAATAATATCTCTATTATTATAAAACTTTTACTAAGGTGTTTTTACGTTTTTTGTTTTCCTTTGACCTGTAGCATCACTCGTTAAAGCTGTTTACTGATTAAGGCTAAAGACTGTAGTAGCAAGGGCTGCAAATAATTGAGATCAGCAAAGATATTTTCATCCAGCGGTATACGAGTACACAAAATGTTTTCTACGATCGGAAATTATAATTAATCGATTTAAAATAAATAAATATATATATATATATATATATATATATATATATATATATATATATATATATATATATATATATATATATATATATATATATATATATATATCATTCGCTCTTCTACCCTTTACTGGGTGCCGTACTGCCGGTTTCCATGGTTGATGTTACTTTAAGGCATATGTATAAGTGACTAGCTTATAGCGCCCGAGTATGATTAATATAAGTAATTGTATTTTTTATTTAACGACAAATCATACTTTGTCGACAGGCGGATTCGAACTGACGAACCTTGGTTCGGATGACGTCACAGTATGTTAAGAGATGTGCATTAACACGCTCAACCACTGCGCCTTAAAATCATGGCCCCCAAATATGTTAGTGAAGGAGACTAATAGTGTATTCCGAAAATGAACCGGTTAGTTTTTTCAGTAACCGGTTTCATTACGGAACACGGTTTTTCAAAATTGTGGTTACTTCACAGCTGTTGTTGACAAGTTTGAAACGTGTTTGGCGGCTTTTGCAGTGTTTGTGTTTTTTGTCTTATAAAACTATATTTTTATGATGACTGATAAATAAACATGTGATACAAAATGTATTTTTATTATTTAACAGTATATATTCATATTAGATGAATTTATTATTTGTTCTGAAGCTCGTATTTACTTTTTTCTTTGTGTTATTTTTTTATCCCTATATTTAAGTTAAAACAGGTGTGATGCAGAATACAATATTTTTATAATATAAACATTTTTCCATATTAAATAAATTTCACATTTCGAAACTCATCTGTCAAGTGACCACTGTCATCGTGAAAGTGTTCCGTTATGACGTCATTCTAACCGTAACCGTGGTAAAATTGAACCGCACCGTGGTTCATTTTCGGAATATACTATAAGAGATACCTTTAATATGGTGACAATTGTTTGTCGGCTGTGGGAATCGAACCAGGATTCTCAGGATCCACAGGCCGACTTCATACCACTGAGCTAATAATATATTACATATTACTTTATGAACTATGTACATTTTTATTTATGTATACAATAGCACACTAGTATTACATATATGTTTATTTTTATATATAAGACTGATTTTTTTGTAATTTCCGACTACATACTAAATTTTGCATGTATACTCCATTCTCTGTATCAAAACAATGACATCATATGTGGACGATGTTATCATAGATACGTTGAAATATAGCTATCTTTTTTTAATAATATTATTCGTACCTATGCGAATGAGACAACGTATGTCTTAATAAGTTAAGACATACGTTTTATGTTTTTTCACGTTCTATCACATTTATTATTTTAATGAAAACGTATGACAGTTCTTACTAATACAAAAATTTACATTTACTTTGTTCACATTTGTTTATAAAATAAAAATAGAGATCCATGGTCAAGATTTTGTTATTTTCTCACCTGTCATTTCTAAGTTTGTGATATTTTTGATACATAAATACAGACTGAGAAATAAGAATGGGCTACACAAATTTTGGGTAATCAAATGCAGAAATGCGTTTGTCATCTTCATGATTATTTTGCGCTGGAGTTAGAGAATCCAGAACCTTTAATTAATTTAACTGTAGTACAAGAGGTAATGTGCTTTGTATTTTGTATTTTCAAATATTATTTATTTATATATAATAATAATACATATAAAAATGCATATTCCTTTGAGTTTTATTTTACAAAATTACATATTATAATAAGGTAGGTAATATTTTTCGTGCGTTAAGATAAATTTATATTTGATTTTTATTTAATATATGTAGAATTTTGTTTCATTTATAAACTAATTAAATTTTGTAAAGTAATAAATATTTTAATTTGACATTTAAATTTGAGGTTATGTTTTAAAAATGTCAATCCAATACCAATGTAAACGTTTTAAGTACAAAATCTTGAACCACATGGATACCGAATGTGACGTCATCGTTTTCATACAGGGAATGGAGTATACCTATTTATTTTGAAATAAAAAAAAAAACTTTTTATTTTTTAATCATGTTTTCAAAATGTATATTTAGAATATGTTGTTATTAAAATAAATAACAATAACAGAAAAACTATTTCATACGAATATACTCAATACTGGTAGGTACTTGCAAAATACTTATTTTTAATTACCTCGGTCTAAAAAAACTGGTACTTTACTTAAGTATTTTCAAACTGTGCTTGAGAAAGTACTTCAAAACAAGTACTGACCATGGTTAGTCCTGGTACTTATACTTAAGTACTTTGATCCTGGTACTTGCCCAGCTCTGTATACATTCCTCATTTGTCGCTAAAATAATTATAATAGTTTAATGGAAGTTTTCAAAAGTATTTGAAGTGATAACATTAGAAAAAAATAATTTAATCATGTATTTCTAAGGTTACCTCAATACAATCTTGTTTCTATTTAACTATAATTGCAGGATTCTATAAGTATCATTATTGACAAAAGAAAACCGAAACAAAAATGTCAAGGGTAGCATTGATGAAAGTAATCATTAGAATTTTTTAAAGCTTCCCTATAACACTCATTAGACCTTATCACTTACACGTCTGTGTAAACCAATCAAATAATCGATTGTATCTTCTTACCACCAGTCTTAGATCACAAAAAGTGGGAGAGCATGCAATTCACTCTCACATGTTATGCTCACCTAAATACCATTTTCTCTTATGGCAGTCTAATACTTCGCCAAGTAAATGCCATTGCATTCTGGTCGAATTAATATTACTGGTGACTTCTGACTGTCAGCTGAAGTGCTGGAGAGCGCGCATTGTGTTTTGTTTTGTGCTGTAGCACGCTTTTGTTTAAGTATTAACAATGATGAGAGCTATCTGCCTTTTGTTTATAGTGATAAGCGGTATTTGTTGTCAAGATGATTTTGGTAAGTATTTTATAATTTAATTTTTTTACAACAATATGTAGTTATCTTATTATTATTATTATTTTAATATATTATTTATCAATTTAAAATTAAATACCTAGTATAACTTTATGAAGTAGATACTAAAATGATTAAATAAATATTTACTTATCTATTTATTCTATTTATTTATTTTTTACAATTTATTTATTTATTTATGGGGAGGCTAGCTCAGTGGTATGAAGTCGGCCTGTGGATCCTGAGAACCCTGGTTCGATTCCCACAGGCGACAAACAATTTTCATAATTTCAAAAGCTACCCCTGTGGCTCCTCCATCACTAACATCTTTGGGGGCCGTGATTTGACGACTGGTAACCGCACTTCACGCGCAAAATATATCACTTACCGAGATCTGCTTCGACAGAGTGCCACACCCATTAATGGGTGGAAGGCGTGATGATATATTTATTTTATTTATATTTAATTGATGTTATGTATATTTTGTATTGCTTGATTATATTGATTAAGGATAAATAATTTTATTATTCACTGTCAAATTTTGCTAAATTATTTCAGACCAAAATATTTAAAAGAAAATATGAAAATAATTTTCTTAAATATATATTTGAAGTATTTTGTTTCAAATATAATTTAAAAACGTTTAAAAAATATATAATCACATCTGTTACCCATTACTAGGTTTAGCATTCTGTCGTAGAAGATCTCGGTAAATGATATATTTATGCGCGTGAAATGCGGTTACTAGCCGTCATATCACGTACCCCAAAGATGTTAAGAGTAATTTTAAAACGTAAAATTAGTCGCCCGAATTGGACGTTCCTACCCATTGTCTTTATAATGTAATATCAATATAATTTTAAATAGATATATTCATATAACAATTATTTAACTTAATTTAATAAAGATTTTATGTATAATAAATAAAAATAAATAAATATATCATCACGCCTTCTACCCATTACTGGGTGTGACACTCTGCCGATGCAGATCTCGGTAAGTGATATATTTTGCGCGTGAAGTGCGGTTAAAGTCTTCAAATCACGGCCCCCAAAGATGTTAGTGGTGGAGGAGCCACAGGGGTAGCTTTTGAAATTTTGAAAATTGTTTGTCGCCTGTGGGAATCGAACCAGGGTTCTCAGGATCCATAGGCCGACTTCATACCACTGAGTTAGCCACCCCATTTATGTATAATATATTGATAAATAAATATAAATATATCATCACGCCTTCTAGCCATTACTGGGTGTGGCACTCTGCCGAAGCAGATCTCAATAAGTGATATATTTTGCGCCTGAAGTGCGGTTACCAGCCGTCAAATCACGACCCCCAGATGTTACTGGTGGGGAAGCCACAGACCTAGTTTTTTTTAATGGTGAAAATAGCTTGTAGTCTGTGGGAATCGAACCAGGGTGCTCAGGATTCACAGGCCGACTTGATACCACTGAACTAGCTACTCTATTATTGATATTTAATTTTAAAATATCCAGTACGTAATTGTTTCAGTGATAAACAATGGAGTAGATGGTTCATTGGTAGCGAGTCGGCTTGTGGATTTGAGAACTTTAGTTCGATTACCACAGTCGACAAACAATTTTCACCACATTAAATATACCCCTGTGGCTCTCCCGCCACTAACATCTTTTGTGGCCGTGATTTGACGACTGGTAACCGCACTTCACGCGCATATATATTTCTCTTACCGAGATCTGCTACGACATAGTGCCAAAGGCGTAAAAGACGTGATGATATATTTATTTATTTTATTTTATAAACAATATTAAATTTCAATAAAATTTAAAACAAGAAGTATGAAGTAATTTTTGACATTTTCAAATTTGTTTTTGTAAATAATGATGTTTCTATTTTTAACCACACTTTTCTATTTGGTCGACATTGATAAAATAAATTATGAAATACGTACTACTATATAGAAACAATAAATACTAGTATTATCACGTCTATAAAAATGTTTTATTCGTACAAATATCTGTGTCGAAATAATTATGTGAGTTACTTATTGTGGCAATTATAAAGTAAATAATAAAAAACGAAATAACGTTTTCAAATTTACGTACAGAAATTCCGGTTTAAATTGCTTCATTTTGCAACTGGTTTAATGCGAAAACCCAGTGGCGTAGCTAAAATATATTTTAGTATTTATATACGAGAGTTTTATTTAATTTAATTTTATTTGGCATTATTGGCCAGTCGCATTTAGTTTTTAAAAGTAACAAAAACAATTTAGATCTAGATATGAAAAATTAACATTGTTTTGGAATAAATTTATTGAATTTAATAAAAAAATAAATAAATATATCATCACGCCTTTTCCCCATTATTGGGTGTGGCACTCTGCCGAAGCAGATATCGGTAAGTGATATATTTATGCACGTGAAGTGCGGATACCAGCCGTCAAATCACGGCCCCCAAAGATGTTAGTTGTGGGGGAGCCACAGGAGTAATTTTAAATTGGTGAAAATGTTTTGTCGGCTGTGGGGATCGAACCAGGGTTTTCTGGATCCACAGGCCGACTTGCTACCACTGTGCCATTACTCCATATTTATATATTTATTGAATTTTAGTTTAATAATTGCATCATCAATTTAATTGGAAATGAATTTTAATTTTAATTAAACATACAATAAAACTGATATGTTTCAAAGATTTAGGGCACCTGCAATCATTTTTTCCATTCTTTTATGTTCATAGTAAAGTTTCTTTAACAATTAAAATATTTGTATATCTAATAATTTGGCAACGGTCAAGACAGGGTGCATTTGTTCCCGTTAAACTACGCAAACCGTTGTCAAACCGTCGACAACGAGCAACGGAGGCGGCATATGACCTTGGTACTTGAGTCCGTTTAATATATATATATATATATATATATATATATATATATATATATATATATATATATATATATATATATATTAATTTAGCTATTATTTTTATTTAACACGACACAGATATTCTGATGGTATATATATCCGATTCACTTTTACTTTTTGCACGGATATCAACATGAATATACTCCTAATTTTAATTTTATTAACAGTTTCTGTTGTGAAATGTGACTTTTATTTCTGTAAGTATTCATTTATTACTAATTTATGAAATCTAATTTATTTGAATAAATGCTTCCAAATATAAAGAAAATTATGTCAAAAGTTACATAATAATAACATTGCAAAGATGAGGCATTGTAGAATATGTTATTTTCTAGGTTCAAAGAACTAAACATTAACTTTCTATAGTTAATCTTTCTGCAGAATCTTCATAACAGCCATTCCGCGTTATTTAACTTTAAACACAAGAATTTAACCCAAATGTCTTTCTGTACTTGAATAACACTTAAGTGTTACTCAAAAAGTTCTACAAGTTCTTATCAAGTGCCAAAGTTAATTAACAGCTGGCAATTTTCTTTGATTTAGTGTTCACTTTCTTTCGCTAAGTAATCCATTATTTAAACAAGCAAATGTAATATTTTTGTATTTGCTAAATATTTCAACATAGCAAACTTTATACAAAGTATTTTATATGAATGTGTGAAAAGTACAGAAGTAAAAATGTCTTCATAGAATTATTTTTATAGCCAGTAGTTCATTAAATGTTAAATTTAATTTGTTTCATTTATCTAAATAAGGATACAGTTATAACTATGATGGTCAACTTCATTAAAATGTGTTTAATGTCAAATAAAAAAATTGCAAACTGTTATTAAAGATAATTACTGAATAAAAATCATTTAATTACTTCTTTCAATCCTTGCAAACACTGGGTAACTCACCAAAAAATTATGCAACAAAAACAAATATCTCACTTATGACAAGTTTTTCAATCACCAGTTTATTCTCGATTAATGCTAATCATGATTAAATAATCATGAAAACTATGGTTATCTTCGATCATACAATATTATATGATCGAATATAATTCTCATTCTTGATTAACTTAATCGGGAATAAACAGGTGATTGAAAAACTGACCCTTATTTGATAATCGATTAGTTGGACAACATTGCGAGTAAGTGGTAGAAGATATAATTTTGTGACATTTCCAAAATCTGAGTACAGGACCGATTCTAGGAGTGTGCAAGGTGTGCTGTCGCGGAAAATTTTACAAAAGGCGGCAGTTTACGGACTGCGAGTTTCAAAAAGTATTTTTCACGATTCCAATACTTTCTTATACTGTGTATAAGAAAGTAAAAACATAAATTTTAATTTTCGCTTTATCTAGTTATCTATGTCTTTTTTCGGAAAAACAAATACATCATTAAAATGGTCAACTAATTTGGCAACTTTACCTCAATTTATTCGATACCAAGGGTTAGGCTCGAAAAAAGGACATGCTGTATATGCCTCATCAGTAAAGTTAGACATAAAGTAGTCAAAATTACTAAAAAATTATACGTAAACAAATTTAATATTTTATATATTTCAAACAGATAACTGCTGACTTACTTAAAATCTAAATTACGTGTTTAATAAATATTATATAACATTCATATATTCTAAATATTAAATATGCTGTGAGAAAGTCGTGTGGTGCCCACACCAGATTTTTTAAGTTGAAATTAATTTATTACGAAATTCTGTGATGAATCTATTAGTTCATAGATTTGTAAATGTGTAAATAATGAACAAAATTACTTCAATTTTTGTTCATTAGTAGAAAATATTTTATAAAGTCATAAGTTTCGTTGCGATTTTGTTCATTATTTACAGATTTACGGAGCTACAAAGTTATTGATTTATATAGAATTCCATCAGTAATTTTTATATTGTTTATATTTTTTATTATTATTTAGTTAATTCTTAGTTACTAGTATAATATTAGATTTATTTTTCATAATTTGATTTTTATTGTATTTTTCTCTAATTTTTCTATTTTTAATTTAAAATCAAATAAATAGCTTGTATGTATGCATGTTTTCAATTTTCTGTATACCTCGACTTTTTGTCTTTAAAACATTAATTGTACCTAATAAATAATTTACTATTTATATTTAGGGTTTAATATATTTAGTTAAGATTCCTATAGTATAGGAAATAAAATTTATCAAATTTAGTCTATTTTAAAAGAGCGGCATTTTTAAGTCTTGCACACCCCAACTTTTCTCCTAGATCCGGCCCTGTCTGAGTAATTAATATCGTCTAGGAATTTCCGCATAATTTTTCCAAAGATGTTAGTTGTGGGGAAGTTACAGGGGTAATTTTAATGTGGTAAAAATTGTTAATCGGCCTTGAGATTTGAACCCGGATTTTCAAATTCACAGTCCAACTCAGTATCACTAAGTCACATACCCCATCCATTATTATTTGCATGTAAATTTATTGTTTTAAAATGTATTCTAATACTTTCAACCTTTAACCTTAAAAATAGGTACAATAGGATGCGGGCACTCACGTGATTCTGTGACGTAAGAACACCTGTTTCGGGAAAGTTCACTGCGCCACCTACAAAATGAACTATTTTGTTGGGGCGAGATTTGAAAACGGTTTTTTATATTTATTAACAGTTATTATAACAAAAGACTGATCAACTGATCATATGACAATGGCAAATTTAATCATTCACAATAATTGAAAAATGTAGCTTTAAAATTTAATAGCTACTTTAATGAAAGCTTTTAGTTGTAGCTTAGCTATATTTTACAAAATGTAGCTTATAGCTGTAGCTCAGTTACTTTTTTAAAGAATAGCTGTAGCTATACCTTAGCTATTTTTTTTTAAATAGCTTGCCCAGCTCTGGTTATTAGTCTGTTTAGTGTATATCTTTATTGTACTACAAAGCAAAATTGGATCTTTTTTCAATATCAAATTAATTATCATACCTAATTAATTAATTCCTTTATATTTAATGCAATTTCTTTTCTTTCTTTTGGGGTATTATGGACACGTTTTTCCACTTTTGACAAATCTGACAGTTTGATGATTATAAAAAACCCTTGTAAAATAAAAGCAACAACAAAACATACTTTGTGATACAGCTGTTACGATGCAGTTTTGTTTTAATTATATAAAAACTGTTTCTTTTCACTTTTCATACATTTGTTAAGATTTGTGATTATTAAAATGAAATATTTATTTATTTATTTTTAATTAATTACAATTATTATATTATGTCGATTTGGTGACTGTACTCGTTGATATTTTTATTTCTTGTTGATTTCTGAAAAATATTAATACCTATAAATAATTTTTAAAGTTTTCAATTTATTATTTAGTAAATATTTATTCAAGGAAATACACAACTAAAATTTTCGCATTAACATATTTTTATTAAATACAAGGTGGCGAAAAAATCAACATTCTATCGAATGATGCTCTCATTTTTGCAGACGGCATCTCGTGGCCTCGTGACTTTGACATTAGTGAAGTAAATAGAAGCAAAATACACGTAGACGTACTATGAATCGCTAGACTCCTCAAGAACGCGGAATAATTGTATCAATGATTTTGAAAAACAATTTCTCGTTTTGGCGATTTACAATGGCTCGCAAGATCGTCCGATTTGACTTCTTTCTTTGGGGTTTTTTTTAAGTCACATGTCTATACGAACCTTAGCGGCCCTAAAGAAGACCATTCGATAAAAAACGGAGAATTTATCGCCAGAAATGTTGCTGTTAAACGTGGTCGAATGTGCATCAACTATGGCTGCAGCACTTAACCGATATTATCTTCGCGACATAATTGGGAAAAATGTAAACGTTTAAATAAACTTAATCAGCAAACAGAATTAAATCTTGTCATTTACAAACAAAGTTACTGCCTTAAGAAATCTGCTGCTTCCAAGGCAGTTATAAAGCTTTGTAGGCAACTCAGGCTCAGCCAATATAGTCTTGCATTATGTACTTGTTAAATAGCTATTAATTTGGTTTACAAACATTAAATTAGTATATTACATAACAAGCATCGAAAGTATAAGATAACGTGCGAGTGTACAAATTGAAAAACGAAGCGCGCAGCGTCGAGTGATTTAAGTACACGAGCACAGTTATCACACTTTCGAGCGAATTATGTACACTATTTTTCAGACGACCACAAAATATTTCTAAAAATAGTTTACAAGAGCAATGTAATTGCACTTTGACAGCTGATGCGTTTTTGTAGATAAGCGTTGACGTTTGAGGTTAGGTATTGTGATACCAACTTTACTAACCGTAATGTCAAAATATTGAATAATGTTAAAATATTAGTAAATAAGTAATTATTTATTTAAAAAATATGATTTATTTGTGCAAATGTGTTGAAAAATCTGTTAAAACTTCAATCTAAATAGTAATACAAATTCTTTTCATTTATTTTATTATTTTCTTTCATCGTAACGCCATCTGTTGTCAATCAGTGGAACTTCACCTCATATGTTAGAAGTGTACGTTATACTAACATACGAGGTGTATGTTATGTTACAGTTTCCGTAGTAGTTTATGATGTTGTTATGGTTACTTTCATAAGTGGTTGTCTGAAATAGCTAGTTACATAACTAGTGCACGAAGACATACTTTTCACATGAGCGCAATTTTAATGCACGAGCAAAGCGAGTGCTTTCATTTGTACAATGCTTTTTGTAACGAGCAAAAATTATATGATGGACAATGAGAAAATTTATTAAATTTGAAGCGTGATTTATATTGACAGTTAAGTATGCCATGAATTGACATTTGTTATTTGAAAACAAATTGTTAATTTTTTCTCGTAAAATATGTCTGTTTGATGACGTTATAAGCTAATGTCTCTACTTCTTTTATAAATTCCTTGAAATGTGTGTATATAAATAAGTACAAATAGCTTTTTAATAGTAAAAATTTAAAATCATATGAAATGGGTGTTTTTTCAATTACTTTGCGCACTAGTGCACAAAATCAAACTTTCCATCGGTTTCCAAGCTTATGTAAACATTATTTTCAATACTGCGAGTACAAAAATTGTATTTTTTCTTTCATTTAAATTTTGTCCTTTATTGATTATTGGCTACTATTTTAGCGTTATATGAAATCTGCGATCAATTATCCATACGGCAGACGCATCCTTCAATCAACCTTCTCCAATCATTTCTATCTTGGCATACTATTTTCACCTCATCCACATTCATAATTAGTTTCATACAATTAGGTCTATTCCTCACATTTATTTCTTCTTTCATAGCTGGAGTGACGAGGGAGAAAGAAAGAGATAGAGAGAGTGCATACAATTACAATAAAATGTATTTATTTTGACAAAATATTTCGTTCCGAGAACTGCACTCAAATATTTGAAATTGCCAGTAACATTTGAAAGCTAATAATTTCTATAATTTCGCTTATGCCTTAAGGTTTAAAAATGTAAACTGAAGGTCAATGGTCTGAAATGAAAACATACATTTTCAACTTGCTAATTATAAATATATCTTTGTTTTTTTTGTGTAAGTATATAAATAGTTACAAGTACAGTACCTATCTAATCAGTGGCGTACCTAGAGGGGGCCGGTTCGCACCGGGCGGCACATATTTTGGGGCGGCATTTTTAATATTTCGTTTTAGTTATAAAAAACCACTTTTTCACTTCATAAGTTTACTATTCGATTTCTACGAATTATGAATTACTATATGATTTCGAATATTTTTCTTCATCGTCAAGTCAATGTAGGGTTGAAAATATTATCTCGAAAAATTCCTTTATTACTACCTAATTTAAATATGCCGTCCAATGGTAAAAAAGTTCCCGACCTATTGTTTGTCTCAATTACAATTATTTATTTATGTTTATAAATTTAATGGAGTAATGGCTCAGTGGTTTCGAGTTGGCTTGTGGCTCCTGAGGACCCCAGTTCGATTCCCACAGCCGACAAACAATTTTCACCAAATTAAAATTACCTCTGTGGCTCCCCCACCACTAACATATTTGGGGGCTTTGATTTGACAGCTGGTAACCGTTCTTCACGCGCATAAATATATCACTTACCGAGATCTGCTTCGGCAGAGTGCCATACCCAGGAATGGGTAAAAGTCGTGATGATATATTTATTTTATATTTATTTTTTTAATTTATAAAAACCACTCCATATATGGGGTAATATCTCAGTGGTATCCGAGTCGGCCTGTGGATCCTAAGAACCCTAGTTCGATCCCACAACCAACAAAACATTTTCACCAATTTAAAAATTACTCCTGTGGCTCCTCCACCACTAACATCTTTGGGGGCCGTGATTTGACGGCTGGTAACCGCACTTCACGCGCATAAATATATCACTTACTGAGCTCTGCTTCGGCAGAGTGCCACACTCAGTAATGGGTGAAAGGCGTGATGATTTATTTATTTTATTTTATAAAAACCACAATTTGATTGACTTAGCAAGGGCGGCAAACTGGAGACCGCCGTGGGCGGCAAAAGTTCTAGGTACGCCACTGTATCTAATTTTATTATAAGAGAAATAGGAATGTAAATTAATTTTATTATACCTACTAATTACATTTCTTTTACATGTCTAATTATTAATGTGAAAAACAATGTAATCCTCATTATCAAATCTTATTGTAAGCCGCAATGATCTTTTTCACAGCTCTATCTGTTGCTCAATAAAGAAATTGGAAATCAACTGGTACAGTTACAAAATATTCGAAAATTTTTGTCCAATTTCTTAATTTTATTACAATATGTCTAAATAGGTGAATGTAATTTGCAACTCATTTTACGCATATTTATTTTATAGTCAAGGTTGTTTATAAATAAATATTTGAATATTCTTCTGAAAAGTATTGCAGTAAGTGTTTATTATTTGAATAGGTCTTGCTCTTTTATTTTAAAAACGACATTGAATTTCTACGCATGCATAAGTTTTTATGTAAACGTTTAAAATAAACAGTGCAAATTTAATAATAGCGCGAAATCTTTCAAACGATATTCAAGGTTTTTTTTTACATTACTGAGGTGTTAATAAAAAATTTCACTTTCTCATCATCACATTTAGTTTTAATAAAAAAATTGCAGCATAATTATTTTTTCTTTTATAATTATTAATACGGAAATAATTTCGATTGGTGATACTTAATAACTTTTAAATAAAATTTTCTTTTCCTTATTTTTATAATGCATTTTTTTTTTTAATTTCACATACATACTCGTACATACTTAATACTGGTGTCTGCTTTATTTGTGTTACTACATAGATAGGAAAATAATGGTAAAATTTTCATGTGGTAGTAATTTCTATCCTATTAAAATTATAAGTACCAAAAAAGAAGAAAAATTATAAACTATATTTAACAATACCATTTTTGAAAATAAAATCTCTTTAATTCTCGAAATTGACGCAAAATAAAATAAAAAACTCTCAGATATACATAAATTTTTAAAATATTTCTTTACATAACATAAAAACAAACACACATAACAAATAGATAAAAAAATATTTAAATTTGTGAAATAAATTACTAGTTTTTTGTCGTCTGGGTTTGAATTGAAGAGGAAGAATAATTTTCTTATAACTCTTCCATAAATTGACACTATTTCTTCAATAAAATTCGATTTACCAGTTTTACAGTTTTTATTTTCTAATATTTTGTGTCTGTGTATACTTAATAAACTTAGATTACGATAGGGAACGTATCGCTAGCTGGCCATCAGAATACTGCTGAAAATTCAGTTTCAGCTTGAATTTATTATCTTTAAACTTATAATTTAATTTTTATTATATTATATATATATATATATATATATATATATATATATATATATATATACAGGATGGTGATCGCGACTCTCGAACATAGGACTTTAACATGCACCTAAAGAAAAAATCTTCAGATAACAGTTTTAGGGCATAAAATACGAAATTAATTTTGCATGCTTTGTAACGGCACAAATTAGATCTGAAAATGACTAAAATTGTCTCAAAACTATCGATAGCTATGAAATTGAAACAAAATTAAACTAATGTTTAATAATAATAATAATTGCTTTCATGTGTAATTTTTTGTTTCAGCAAGTTTATTCAAGGACTGTCGAAGAAGTGCTCCAAATTTTGATAGCTGTATGAAAGATGCCTTAAATGATTGTCGAAGATTTTTCAAAACTGGTAAAATTACACAACAAATGCTATTTTATCTAGGATCCAATCAGAATATCTTTATTTGACTCTGACAATTAGGTCAATTTAGAAAAATGGTGCTACGTTAATAACGTTACTAACAAATAATTTTGATAGCAATCTAGCAACTATTATTGACTATAGCTTTTTCGCGCCACCGGTAAGTGAGTATAATTTTACTTCCATGGCAACATGAGTCGCAAGTGACTCATAACATTTATTATTTGGTTACTATTGTCAACAGAATGTTACAGAAAATAACGGTCCTACTACAGGCTGATTAAAAGGAATTGTTATAGTTGGCAATACAATTCCAGAGATCTTTTTATTCCACAGTTGGCACAACGGCAGCTAAAGGCGGAAATGCTATATGACATTTCTAATAAATACAAATAGGTTATGTCAGGAGTCTGACAGCTAATTGAATTTTGACTTTTTAAGTAATAGAAATACTTTAGATATAAATGTAATAATAAATGTACTCAAATTTAAATTTTAAATGTCACTGTTAACAACAGGAAATGAATTTATGTATCAGGCTTACCAATTTCAAGTAGTTTTTTTTTATTGCCAACTGTAACAATTCCTTTTGATCACTCTGTAGTAGGGTAACTATAAAATGTTCTGACAACTTATTTATTTTTACTCTTCAGTTATTTAGTCGTTAAGCAACGAACAAAAATAACTCTAAAAACTTTAAAATAAATAAATCTGAACTGCCAAATGGCCCGTCGTTTACAAAGATTTTAACATTAATGAAATTAATTACTTCCCTCGGTAATTAATGAACCACATTAAGTACTGATTTCGATAAGAATAAAGTTAATATTATTTACCGGTTGTAAATAAAATATGTTATTGTTCTCTTGAGATAATATTGAAAACGATCGTAGTAATACCTCTTTTGCTGTACATAAAGTGTATGATATAAAGAGGTTCATAATTATCGTATTATTTGCTATTTTACTCCAAGATGAAAATTCCGGCCCTGTAAAACATATTAAAAATACTGAAATAAATAAATGTAAATTTCTCTAGGTGTACCAGAATACGACTTAATTCCCTTTGATCCATTTTACGCTGCTGAAGTTCCCCAAGTCAGAGGAGGCAGAAATTTTAATTACAAATTAAAACTAATTAATGTCACCGAAACAGGCTGGACAATATCACAAGTAACTAGATTCAGGTAAATAAAAGAAAAATGAAAAAATATTGAAGAAAGTTTGCATAAAACTATTATTTTCCTTTCACTTTTGATTTCTATTAAACGATTTATTACCATTTTCATATTATTTTGCATTTCATAGTCATTTTGTCAAATCAGTATTATTAACCGCGAAGACAGCACCGGATTGAGTTAATTTTATTGTTCCAGGAGTGAATTCAACAAGAATTACATCCAGTATACGCAGAGCTTTCCGGAGAAAGCCTTGAAAGGACAATACGAAATGATTGGCACATTCATGGGAGCAAAAATAGCAAATAGAGGAATCTGGAATTTGACTCTGTATGATTTAGTTCAAACTACAACTGTGTCGAGAAAACCTACTAGAAATAATAACGGATCTTTAAATTATAACGTTCCCATGAAAGTGAATGTCGATGTCCAAAGAATTGGAAATATGGATCTACATATTTCTAATCTTCTTGGAGGAAGAGCCGTCTTTATGGGTAAATTATTTACACTTTTATAACATTATGCACTTAATTTGTCTGGAAGTACGGTGATGTGGTCTAGTTCGAATCTCAAGCTAAAAATATACAGAGTGTAAAATAAGTAAGGAATTGTCAACGGCCATGGCTGCGCTCGTTGGTACTGATCTAAGCGATAACGCGAGTTAAGCAACGTTGCGCGCGGGTAGTATTTGGATGGGTGACCGTCCAGAGAAAACTCGCGTTGCTGTTGACAATAACAACTAAAACGCAGATCAGGGCGTAATGGCGGCATATGACCTGAGTAGTTGGTCCGCCAAAGAAGCCAGAAAAAAAAAAGTAAGGAAATATTATCTTCTGAAATAATCATTTAAGGTAGTACTAGCGTGAAAAAAACTTTTGCAGATCCGAATGAAATTTGGCGCACGTAAACATTGGATAGTCATACGCATCCTGTTAAAATAGGAAACACATTCATCGTCTGTGAACAAATATATTCGCTTGTAAAGTTGAGTTCTTATACACGGGGCTTATGGCGATCATCATTCAGAAACGCACATATTTGGTTTGTGTACCTCTAAAATTTTGCGGTTTCATTTAAAAAACTAGTATGATGTTCTAGAACTATCCATGTATATTGTATCAGAAGGAGAAAGTTTTTTTATCGTTTAGATGGATATATGGACATGCAAAGTCTTGTTTTCAACGAAAAATTAAGAATCCCAATTTATAATGGCAACACCACACGGTGGTATGGTATTTGAAAATTCACTAGACCAACAACCTGTTAACAATTCATGATATTCAAATCATAATAGGTATAAAACACTTATTTTATTCAATTTTTATATTTTTTTGAGCGTCAGTTTCGCCACTCGACAACCGATGACGTCACCGTCACACTAGTACTACCATAATCTTAATAATTAAAAAAAAAGTTTTTCGTGGGTTTATGATTACGGATATCAGATATTTTTGATCGATAGTCATTTTTTCACAGTAAAGGAGACGGCATTTTTTTGAAATGGAATGCTATTTTTCTTTTTTATCCTATTTGAAGCAGTATTTTTTTCTCTATACAAACATATCAAAAAATAATAATACTTTGCTTGAAAAAAAATGAGAAAAATCGTATTAAATAAATGCAATTTTACTGAATTTTACCGGAAATGGATTTTAATTGGCATAGATATATTAGTGATAAAATAAAAAAAACCATGGAAACGGCTGTCATTCTTAAAAATAACAGCCGTCTTTATGGTTTTTTATAGATAATTGAATTCTGCATCTAACAGGCAGATTCATAAAGCGGATTAGTACTAACACCATTTTTTATTTTGTTTTTAACTATCTTTTCAATGTATGAAACAAGTTTATTTTAACTTGAGTTAAAAAGAGAGTTAATTAGCATCAAATTTAGTTTATTTCTTTAATCTGTTTTAATTTGAAACAGAGTTATAGATAATATTAAAAACGGTGTTAGCGCTAATCCGTTTTGTGAATCTGTCTGTAAGTTACTAATCACATTTTATTTTACATAATTAGTAACATGTGAAATCAAGTTTAAAATTTTGTAAAAGTACTAATTTGTAGTAATAGATATGAATTTTAAAATATTGCAAAACAATTTTCAATAGTTTGACAGTACAAGCATTATTATTTTCAAAATTTTATACCTTTATTTTATTAAGGCTTATTTCCAAAAACTATTAATAATGTTAAAAATAAGACTTGTGCAAACTGCCAAAGTATTGAAAATTGTTTTGCATTTGATTGTCATTTTGTTTAAATTCCAAGACTCTCACTACAAATAATAAATAATAAATAAATATATCATCACGCCTTCTACCCATTACTGGGTGTGACACTCTGCCGCAGCAGATCTCGGCAAGTGATATATTTTGCGCGTGAAGTGCGGTTACCAGTCGTCAAATCACGGCCCCCAAAGATGTTAGTGGTGGAGGAGCCACAGGGATAGCTTTTGAAATTATGAAAATCGTTTGTCGCCTAGGGTTCTCAGGATCCACAGGCCGACTTCATACCACTGAGCTAGCCACCCCATAAGAACTTTTATAAAACTTTAAACTTGATTAGTGATTTAGACGCAGAATTCAATTATCTACAAGATTAATTTGAAGAACTTTGCTTTAAAATCAATAAAGAAAGATATAAAAAATACACTGTATTATCTATATTGCATAAATCGATTCACCACCCGTCCACGTCCATTTTGTCGTTCACAAATTTTGAGCTACAAGAGATTAAAATTGATGACTAAAAAAAAACTCTGTTATTAAGCATCAATTTTTAAAAACAACATCTGTTTTATACATTTCTGAATATAACAGTTCTTGTTCTTTATTGTAAAGATCGGTTAGCAGTTAAATTAAAACACACAGAAAGCTAAAGATTTTAAGCACAAGGTAAACCACAGTGCTATTTAAAAAAAATTATGTTGCAAGTTATGTTGTTCTAGATATTCGCAAAACTTTGTTTCTGAATGTAATATTTTTATACTCATATTTTTTCAATACACATTTGCAACAAATAGTTTTTCCTGACATCAGCAAGAAAGTACTTACTTTCCTGTCCAATTTTAGTATGGAAAGTAGATTTTTACCAAAACAGTCAGGTAAATTACAAAACAGTCTGATACAGATTTTACCTGACTATTTTTACTTTCTTATACACAGTATAAGGAAGTATTGGGATCGTGAAAAAAATCGTTGACGAGATTTTCGCGGAAATACGTGTTTTGAGGTCCACTGAATCCGTTTTGATCATTTTCTCAATGATGTGTGTGTGTGTGTGTGTAATTATAAGTTTCATGAAAATGCGACGAGCTGAGTTGATTTTGAATGAAATTGAAAAACCGGAAGAGGAAGTTTACTGGACACACAAAACAATAAATTCCATTTATTTCAAAAATAAAATCAGTTACGAAAAAAAGTTAGAAATAAAAGATGTTAGCAAAAATATTTGGAACATAAAATGTTATATACAATTTTCCTCTATATGCGTCTAATTTTGAGAAAAACTAATTTTTATATTTAATAATATATTTCAATAATCATAGTAGAAAAGAAACAAAAAACATAAATTTTAATTTTCGCTTTATCTAGTTATCTATGTCTTTTTTCGGAACAACAAATACATCATTAAAATGGTCAACTAATTTGGCAACTTTGCCTCAATTTAATCGACATCGTATCTCACGGTTCTTGAGATACCAATGATTAGGATCGAAAAACGGACATGTTGTATACGCCTCATCAGTAAAGTTAGACATAAAGTAGTCAACATTACAAAAAAATTATACGTAAACAAATTTGATATTTGATATGTTTCAAACAGATAAATGCTGAATTACTGAAAAACTAAATTACATGTTTAATAATATTATATAACATACATATATTCTAAATATTAAATATGCTGTGTATAAGAAAGTCGTGTGGTGCCCACATCAGATTTTACAAACAATTTAAACGTTGTGATTAATTGATTAAATTAAACGGTTTCAGAAAAAATAGTATACATAATACGTCAGGAAAGTGTTTTTACTTGACTCGGTGGATTAAAATATTCGGTCTGAGGCCTCGCATTTCCAGCAACCGCTTCATCAATAAAAACATCATTTTCCTGACTTATTATGTAATATACTATTATTCAATAAATTTAAATATTATAATAATTGAACCATTATTAATTAAATAATATCGAATAGTAATAAACTGCCAAATGAATTATTTATTACACTGCTGTTAAAAATTAAATACAATATATTCGATGTAATTAAAAAGTCAATCTGATAAATGCTGTTTAACATTTAAGAACAAACCATTGCATTTTTACTTACAAATTTGATATCTCTTGAAGGCTACATAATACTACTTTTATGTTTAAAACAAATTGCTATAAAAATAAAATGTCATGGTAATTCAACCTTATATTCAAATGAAGTAAATAATTTATGTTTGAACCTTTGAGAACAAAAAGATCGCGTGTTATTAATAAAAACATTTTGACCAGATTTAAACATAATTTAAATATATAATAAGACCATTAACCTTACAACAATTAACTTTACTTCAAAATTAATAATGTTCATTCAAAGTTAACACGCTGTTATGTGTTTCTAATTAGTTCAATTAAAAATTATTCTTTGAGTACATTCTTCTGTTATGTTGTCCCATTTACATACAGTTTCACAATGTATTATTTAACAACATTTTCTGTTACACGATGTTACTATCGTCAATGCAAGTATCAGATTTTTTACTTGTTAATGCAGTATTTTGCAATCGTAGATAAAACGATTAGATGATTTTTAATTTCACCTTTTAACTCATTAAATAATTAGGTAGATATTTGCGTGTTTCAGATGTCTCTGTAAAATGTTATTCAGACTAGTCTGATGTAGAAAAAGTTTTCATGTTTTTAATAATACTATTAATTATTGACAGCGGAAGTTTTGCAAAACTGTGCGCCGGAAGTACGATGACTTGTTACTCGCAAGTGATATATAATTGCTCTACTATTAGGCGCACGATATTTTTATAACTTGAAAGGTTTGAAAGATACTTTTAAAATTGATAAAATGATAATATAACAATAAAATTGTAATAATGATTAGAAAATTGATAAAGTTGAACATGTTATACATATTATATACAAAATTAATTGAAATGTAGGTCAAATTTATAGTTTTGTTTATATTTAAAAATAACCTACAAAATAATAGATTTTTAGCATATTTTTACTATAAATCATTTGATAACTTGAAATGCAACTTTCATCATGTTTTTAATGTCAACTGCATTATTTATAAGTTATGAAACATCGACATATCAAATTATTTTCTTTATTTTCAATATACTGGTTATTATTATGTATTATTATTTATTTTTTAATCAATTTAAAACATAGATCAAAAAAATAATTACAACAGCTGAATATTTTTTTTAAACAATACGACGTTACATTAGATCATTTAAATAAAATAAATAAATATGTCATCACTTCTTTTACCCTTTACTGGGTATGGCATTCTGCAGTAGAAGATCTCGGTAAGTGATGTAATTATGCAAGTAGAGTTCGGTTACCAGTCGTCAAACCACAACCCCCCACAGATGTTAGAGGAAGCACGACACAGGAGTATATTTAATACAGTGAAAAGCAGGGACTCGAACCGAAAAATTATGGAATTCAGTTACGGTTAATGGTTTTTATATTAGTAAAATTGAGATTTTTTTATTGATTACAGTTTTTTGAAAATATTAAGGGCCAGTTTTTCAATCACCGATTAATGTTAATCATGATTAAATAATAATAGAAACCATAGTTTCCATTATTATTTAATCATGGTTAACATTAATCGAGAGTAAACCGGCGTTTGAAAAACTGGCCCTAAATAGGTTTGATTTCGGCTATTAAAAAAATATAAATTTCTGTTCCATACTATTTCAGTATTTTGTGGTTACGGTTTTTTACGGTTTTGGTTCAAATTAAACAACTTTATAAAAATAAAAAAAATAGTAAAATTTATATTGTTTTAAAAAATAAATAAATAATAAATATATCATCACGCCTTTTACCCTTTACTGGGTGTGGCACTCTGCCGAAGCAGATTTCGGTAAGTGATATATTTATGCGCGTAAAGTGCGGTTACCAGCCGTCAAATCCCGGCCCCCAAAGATGTTAGTGATGGAGGAGCCACAGGGGTAATTTTAAATTGGTGAAAATGTTTTGTCGACTGTGGGGATCGAACCCAGTTTTGGCTCAAATTAAACAACTTTATAAAAATAAAAAAAAATAGTAAAATTTATATTGTTTTGGTAGTGATTGTGTTACAATTTTCTTCGTATTTATTCCTATTTTCAATTCAGTATGTTATTTACGATATACCGATTTAAATTTACGGTTTTAGAACCGAAATAATATATGTTCGGTTAAGTTTTCGATTACAGTATAATTTAATTTTCATATTGGTATTTGATTTTCATATTTCTAGGGAAGTAGTCTTTAAATACATATATACACTGTTCAATGATATCATGCTATTGATAAAAAGACTCTTTTAATTTTAGTTATTGTCATTGTGCAGATATTTGTGTAAAAAACTGTACTCCAGTGAGTGAAATCCTCGTGACCGTATTTAATTTCGTTGTGTCGTGCATGTGTTTGATGTGCGGTGTTTGTGGTCGGTTCCAGAGAACTTGTTAGACCGGGTGATCAACTCAGCGTGGGAGCCAGGCTTTGTGGTGATCCGACCGCTCATCAACGACCTCGTGAGCACGGGCTTCACCGGCATCTTCAACCGAGCTTTCGCCAACTTCCCCTTCGACAAGATCATCCCCGCATAAACACCCTCCAACGCCAGGACAATCAAGTATCTAGTATATTTGGGTCTTTTTGTTTTATTATAGGTTTATCAATCGATTGTTGAACATGGCCACATAATTTTGCATTTTCACTTACATGGGAAGATAATTATAACAGTTATAGCTTTGTACGAGCAGCAATCCACTCCACTATCTGAAGCATGCACAAGTAGATTTTAGCGTTTTAGTAGCGGAAAATTCGTGACTCTGATAAGTAGTCATTTATTGAAAATTCGACTCAAACTATTACTTAAAATATAACTAGTGCACTGAATATTACCGATAATTTTTTTGAGCATACGAGTGCTTTCGTTGCTACAGAAATAGACACGAGTCAAAGACGAGTGCAGATATCCTAATGCCAATGGCACACTGGTCAAGGAACATGAATGAGCGTCGAGGAGCTCATCGATGAAACAACAGAACGCACCCGTCATCGATGAAAAATAGAGGCTCCTCTATTTCCATCGAGGAGTTCCTCAATGAAACGATTGTTTCTCATTTCACATGTATTATTGTGTCTCATTTCATGTTAGCGTGGGCTGTCATTTTGGTTTTGCTTTGTGCTAATCTTTCGTGTTTGTTTATTTTAGCAGTCAGGATGCGTTCTGTTGTTTCATCGATGAGTTCCTCGACGCTCATTGATGCTCCTCAACCAGTGTGTCATAGGCATAAGAGCAAGAAAAACTCGAGTGAACAGCGCGAAAAAAAATTCTGTACGTGTTATATTCAATAAGAATATTGCCTCACGAAAACAATCAAAAATTTTTCAAAATCAATATTTTCACATGCTTATGCTGGGTTGCAAGAAAAAAATAAAGAGCTCTTTAATTAAAGAATTATTTATCTAGTAACAGTATCAATAGTGATTTTCTGAAACTTGTTGAACCGTTAGTTGCTAATGAACCGGTAAAACTTTCGTCCAACCTTGCTTTATAAAAATATATTCATTTGATCATTTTATGTCAGAAAACCTACTAGCTAGGTAACTAAAAAAAAATTAGAGTAAAAGTGTCAATTTTTTACAGAAAATTATCGCAATAATTGCACTCATAGTATATTACGTAACGTACCATGAACTGTAAGTGACAATTTTTATGTCAAGAATGTAGTTTGGAAAATCGGAGCCTGAAGGGCCTCGAGTTCCTAAAAATTCACGACCTAAAAAACTAACTTACAGTTCGGGGTCAGTAAGCTATTTTTTACAATACTTGCACAAATAGAGGAAAAAGAAAAATAGGTTCCAAAATTGACGCTGTAAAATTGTTGTCAAAATAAACAGGACCTTGATATGTTATATTTACTTACAGGCAGATTCACAAAACGGATTAGCGCTAACACTGTTTTTAATATTATCTATAACTCCGTTTCAAATTAAAACAGATTAAAGAAATGAACTAAATTTGATGCTAATTAACTCTCTTTTTAACTCAAGTTAAAATAAACTTGTTTCGTACATTGAAAAGAAAGTTAAAAATGAAATAAAAAATGGTGTTAGCGCTAATCCGCTTTATGAATCTGCCTGTTAGTGTTCACGGTGGACAGTCCTGATATTTATTTATTTATTTATTTATTAATTTCTGTTACTCTATACAATAGGAAATGAATCCCAATTACAGTAACCATGGTAACCACTGTGCAATAAAAGTTGCACTTATGGCTGGTTTCATCAACAAAAATTAAATTTTAAACATGGTTTAAATAAATAAAAGCAAATCGAATGTATGACAGCAATGTTAATTATTCAATTTGACATGTAATTTTAATTTGCTTTTATTTATTTAATCAACGTTTAAAATTTAACTTTTTTTGATGAAACCGGCCATTACTGTGTTTAAATTTTGTCATTAATATGTAACTTACAGTACAAGTATTGTAATAAGCAAATTATCACTTATTAATTTACTCATTTCCATGACAACGTAGTCAAATAATAAAACGCTGTTGGTTGTTTAAAGTCGTGGGGCAATATTCTGAATAATCTGTGAACTTTTGTGAATTGTCAGTCAATGACACACGTATTAGTGTTTCATTTAATATTTAAAATATTTTGTTCACTGGAATTTCTTAAATATTGTTATCGTAAGTGTCGCCCCGTATATATTAGTACTTTTGTAAACATAAATATATTGAAATATATTCGCAAGCACACGAGTCACTTTGTCACACTGGGAATATTTTTGGACAATTAGTTTAGCGGTGTTGATAAACTTTAGTGAGTGTAGCAAATAAATAAATATTAAGTAAAAGATGTCTGATATCGGTCCAAAATATTACGTTACTGTGCAAGCAGTACAAATTAATTGGACAAATTAAAAAGTACATCAAATTAATTTCTGATTGCTTGCTCGAACAAAGCTAATATAACAGTCGAATGAAAATCTGAATGATAGCAAGTTACAATAAGTATCTAGGTACATTATTATCAAAACAACTTAATCAAGAGATATCAAAATAATAATAGTTGTAAAAAATGTCCATATCTTTTATTTGAAGTAGTTGTTTAGGAAGATTTGCCATCAGAAAGATATGCATGTCAAGTTGTTCTGAAAATAGTATATTATGATTCGCGATGCACAGTAGGTAATTTCATAATATTATACATGATTTTTGATCTTGTTGAAATGTTAAAAATTAAAATTGGGTGAAAAAGGCTATCAATTATATACAGTCGTTCAAATAATTATTACATTAATTTGTTATTTGCACGATTGCACTTATTATGTAACTTTATCAGCTGAATTTTTATTATTCTCTCTTAGGTCGAAGTATATAAAATTTATCGCCATAAACGAATAAAAATTCTTTAGATTTGCAGTCTAAATGATTAATTAACGATGCAACCAATGTTTAGCCCAACCTTTATTTATAAAAATATAACAATTACTCCTGTGGTTCCTCCATTACTAACACCTTTGGGGGCCGTGATTTGACGACTGGTAACCGCACTTCACGCGCATAAATATATCACTTACCGAGATCTGCTTCGGCAGAGTGCCACACCCAGTAATGGGTAAAAGGCGTGATGATATATATTTTTTTTTAACAATTTTTTATACAATTTTTGAAACTATGCTACTTTTCAGCATTTCATAATATTTAAAAAATAAATAAAATAAATATATCATCACGCCTTCTACCCATTACTGGGTGTGGCACTCTGCAGAAGCAGATCTCGGTAAGTGATATATTTTGAGCGTGAAGTGCGGTTACCAGTCGTCAAATCACGGCCCCCAAACATGTTAGTGGTGGAGAAGCCACAGGGATAGCTTTTTCAAATTATGAAAATTTGTCGCCTGTGGGAATCGAACCAGGGACCTCAGGATCCACAGGCCGACTTCATACCACTGAGCTAGCCATCCCATTAATATTTGATCTTAGAAATATAACTGATCGCAATGTTATGCTTGTAAATGTACCCTTGTTCAACATATATTTAATAATTAAAATATTTAAAACTAAAATATAAATAGGAATAATATAACTAACCGAGGTATAACATTTATGTCATTTTTATATTTGTTATTGGTAGATAAATCGTAAACTAAAAAATGATAATCATTCTTTATAAATATTTAATTACAGTAAAACGATATTGTCATTGATAATAGAAATCTTTGAATCTTTATTAGTATGACATAAATAATGTTTACAATAGTATACTTGTATACCTTGTAAATAATTAAATACGAAAAAAACATTCGTTGTCATTGACAACTTATATTTTATTCTATACAATTAATACAATGACAGGTACATATACAAGATGTCTTTATATATCGGGAAAAAATTTGAAGGTATATATTAGTTATATTCCATTTATCACTTGGTTCATTTAAGGTAGTACTGTGATGGTGGCGCCATCGGTTGTCGAGTGGCGAAACTGACGCTCAAAAAAATATAAAAATTAAATAAAATAAGTGTTTTATACCTGTAATGGTTTGAATATCATGAATTGTTAACAGGTTGTTGGTCTAGTGAATTTTCAAATACCATACCACCGTGTGGTGTTACCATTATAAATTGGGATTCTTAATTTTTCATTGAAAACAAGACTTTGCATGTCTATATATCCATCTAAACGATAAAAAACTTTCTCCTTCTGATACAATATACATGGATAGTTCTAGAACGTCATCCTAGTTTTTCAAATGAAACTACAAAATTTTAGAGGTACACAAACCAAATATGTGCGATTCTGAGTGATGATCGCCATAAGCCCCGTGTATAAGAACTCAACTTTACAAGCGAATATATTTGTTCACAGACGATGAATGTGTTTCATATTTTAACAGGATGCGTATGACTATCCAATGTTTACGTGCGCCAAATTTCATTCAGATCTGCAAAAAAAAAATTCACGCTAGTACTACCTTAAATCAGTTCAGATAAATTAAAAAAACATGATTAAATGAACTGAATCAAGCAAACTGATGCAGTTAATGGGGTGATTTACTTCAAGTAAATTATAATTAGTAATTCTAGTACCGGAAATAAAGTCAGCCTACTACTACTATAGTTCTTTCAATCAATAATTTTTTATTATAAATTTAAAATTAAAGTAAGTGAATTTTTAAGTATTGAAGCTATTTTACTGCCTCTATTTTTAATTTATGTTTTAAGCCACAGCCTACTGGATAGAATTAAGGTACAAAATACCAAATGAATTTTCCATTTCTGTATTTTAAAATTAAATTCAAATTAAAATCTTGTTATGTAAAATACGTGGCATTGCAAGAATTAAACATAGAATAACTATAATTTTTGTACAAAACTAGTCATTTTTATAGTATAAAAAAAATTGAAAAACACTAACTATAGATAACTAGAGACTAGATTATACCGTAAGATTGTATAAGAAACATTTGAATAAAAATAATAATGTAATAAAAGAAAGTGCTTCTGACTGTGAAGATACTTTTGCATTGAATAAAGTTTTAAATATTTTCAGAGAAACAATAGATAGCGATTGTGAAATCTCATTTGTATTCCAAGCGCATCAACTTCAACTTTTGCAATTATTTCTTCACTTCTGATACGTCGCTTATTCGATACAGCCGATATCAAAGAAAAATTATTGTCTGTCTCACTGATAACAAAATAATTCTTCCATGGAATTTACTTAGATTAAAAAAAAAATAGATACGTAAAATTTATAACTTTTAAAACTATTTTAAAAGTATAATTGTATTATAACTTTAAAACTATTTTGCGAAATTTTGGAATAATTATTTAGCATATTTTACAGGTTACAGATTGTCAACAGAAAGTTTAATATAAATTATAATTGCAGTTTTATTTATTAAAATTGGATTTAGATTTTATAGTTTTGTAATTATTTATGTATACATAATGAAATAAAACACATTTATATTTTTATTATTTAATTACTATTTATAATTAACAATTACATGTAACATAATATTGCCTTTCCCACATTTCCAACATTAATAGTTTTTAAAAGAACTGCACTAACACTTAACAGGCAGATTCATAAAGCGGATTAGCGCTAACACCATTTTTTATTTCGTTTTTAACTCTCTTTTCAATGTACAAAACAAGTTTATTTTAACTTGGGTTAAAAAGAGAGTTAATTAGCATTAAATTTAGTTCATTTATTTAATCTGTTTTAATTTGAAACAGAGTTATAGATAATATTAAAAATGGTGTTAGCGCTAATCCGTTTTGTGAATCTGCCTGTAACCTGTTAAACTATTCTTAATTAGTTAACAAATTAAATGTTATTCAGGGAAATACTACAAAAATTCCTGTAATAAATTTATCAAATTTCAAAGCCACAGGCTCGATAATACGATAAGCTGTCGATTAAACCGTGAACCACAATTTCAGGAAGACACTAACATGTAATTGGAATTTTTCTACAGGCTGGAATTACCTTTATCAGGAATCATCGTTGCATATCTTTGAATCTATGCTTACCTATGTCTACATGTCTATACACGATTGTAAGGAAGTATATTACAGTGCAACCAAGCACAAATGGACCTTCAAGAATTTCATGAGAATCAGTTTTAAATTAGGGAGTTTGTCGAAAGGGGATGAAAACTTACCATTTCGATGCTAATTTAGTAGTTCCCAAATTATTTTAGACAAAAATGCTTTAAATAAATCCTGTAGAGAATTATATACTGCATGTGGTTTGAATCCAAGGCAACCGTAGCTTAGTTGGTTTAAAGCATAAGATCGAAATTCATAGGTCCCAGGTTCAAATTCTGACAGTATCCCAATTTTTAACTTTATAATTCAGTTTGAAAAATCAAGTTTACAGTTATTTGAAAACAGATATTTATAGAAATAGCAATTGAATTAAAACAAAACTATAAATAATTGTATGATATATAAATGTCAAAAAAAGTTTGTTTTGTGATTTATGTTCGTTCATTAATAGATATTTCATAAGTATAGAATATTTTTGTCATGAATAAAATATCCAGATTATAAAGCAGTTCTATTTTGGACCAAATACTCAAAACATTAAATTTGTCATTTTTCTTTTTAACTCCATTGCTATTCCTATACAGGCAGATTCATAAAGCGGATTAGCGCTAACACCATATTTTTATTACATTTTTAACTCTCTGTCCAATGTACGAAACAAGTTTATTTTAACTTGAGTTAAAAAGAGAGTTAATTAGCATCAAATTGAGTTCATTTCTTGGATCTGTTTTAATTTGAAACAGAGTTATAGATAATATTAAAAACGGTGTTAGCGCTAATCCGTTTTGTGAATTTGCCTGTTTAAGATCTGTTTTAAAATACCTTTAAACTTGATTTTCTTCAGTTATGAAATGTCAAAAATTAAATCTTATATATTTGAAGTATTTTTGTCGATAATAATTCTGGGCAAGGAAAAACAGATTTACCATGTTAAACGTCTATTAATATAAAAAATTAAATAACTGGGAAAATGTGATGTTTTTTTTCAATTACGCAGGACTTTAGTCATTAACTTATATTTATTTACATAACCGACAATATCGATGTTTCGTTGCCCACTGCAACATCATCAGGAATAGTCAGTAATTATAAAATATTAACATGATTTTAAAAACATTAAAATATATAAATATAATTGATATAAACTTCAATTTTTTACAGAAAAAGTTAGAACGCTGGTTCACTTCGACGCATATGTCAGAAAAATGACGTCTATGGCTAACTTTTTATGAAACAGTTCAATAATTAAAAACTGAAATAATTATACAAATTGAAGTTTTACAAAATAACTATCTGCAATCAATGTTATACATATAATCATGAAAAGGTATCAACATATATTAATTCATTGCCGCAGCACAAATTACATTTATGGCTTTAAAACGGAAAAAAATAGTGTCGGATTCGGCGAGGAGCACGGAGTAATGGACTTTTTTGAATTTTTTATATATTAATCTACGTAATAAAATAATTATACCCAATTTTTTTATTTTTTAAAAAAACTTGTATTAAGCATGATAAAAATATTTAAACTTTCGAAACAAATGAATATGACGTAGTTGCATCTTAACTTAAAGAGAGACAGATAAGACAGAGATAAATAACACGTAACTTGTCGTTGTCAGTAGAATCCTCAGACAAAACATAACTAGACGGATAACATCGGCGTTTGTTGTGAGTCAGAAAGGGATAGAATAACTGGTTGGTGAGGCGGGTGCGCGGCAAGGAGCAACTTGCATAACATCAAAGTGTACTCGCTCCTTACCGCGCATCCGGCGGACCCTCAAGTTATTCCATTCCTCTCTGCTTCACAACACTGCATTGACTTGAATACGGCATAATTCGTCTAGTATTATACGTCATTGGTAGAATCGTAGAATGCTGAATGCTTATTTCTTCTTCGTCTTCTTGAGCACCGACAAACGTTTCAGACAAAGCTCTGTGATTGGCTTAATGCAACTACGTCATTGCAATATGGCAGTGCGAACGTTTTAAATTATTCAACTTGAACTTTCATATTTCAGCAATAAAGATATAATTTATGGTATGATTTTATATTGTATTAAATATGATGTACGGTCAAGAATTTATTTTAATAAATATATATTAAAAAGCTCTACCACTTGAATCCCCCATTACCCCTTTCGTGAGTTTATGTTTTTAAACATTTTTTTTTAACTTTTTGAATTCGTACTTATTTTCTAATCCGCTCATTGTGCTTATAATAAAATATAAATCAATAAATCTAGACATTTGTTTCAAATTATTTACCAATCTTCATAATAAGTGGGCAAACTATTTACGGACATTTTCTCAAATGAACTTGTCTAAAAATAATTTAGATGTTTATCCATGGTTTAATTTAGGCATTTAAATCTGAGACACCTATATAATAGAGTAGATATATTTTTAATTTTAATTCATTTTCAAGAAATGTGAAGAGCTGTCAAAAATGCTGTGGAATATTGTTAGGGTTCGTCATTGCTTGGTTGTACAATAAGTGTAATTTGTATAAGTGTGAGTGTGTGCTGTGCTAATGCTGCACAGATGGTGCCGGACACCGGAAACGGATATAGTGGTATTCATTGAATGGTTAGGGAGGAAAACCCGTCGACGGTGGCTTAGCTAAAACAGTAGCGTCCGGCAACTAGGCGCCAAGTTAAATATTTGTGGTTAATAATTAGGAAAATTCAGATATTTAATTGATAAAAATGGAAATAACAGTTCGGAAGGACATTTTATTTCAAATTTAATTGATAAAAATTTGCATGTGGTTTGACTGATTTGAAAACTTTTTCATTCACAAAAGTTACCATTTCCTGATTTATTATCTAGTATTTACTTTACAAAATTAGGTTTTTTTTTAAGTATTCATTGTCTTTTCAGTCGAATTTTTATTCATTTTTGCATTCTTCCTAATCAAGAATTAAAATTAAACATTCTTATTTCATCTGACAAACTAAAAATAAAAACGTTTCCAAAATATTGTTTTTACCTTACTTTTAAAGAAAAACCTTAATTATTACATTTATAAGATAAATTATTCAATGGCTACGCGCTAGATTTTCGTTTCATTTATAAGAGATCGATTCCCACGACTGACAAACGTTTTTCATAACATACAAAATTACCCCTTTCGCTCCCCCACCAATAACATCTTTAGGGGCCGTGATTTGACGGCTGGTAACCGCACTTGACGCCCATAAATATATCACTTACCGAGATCTGTTTCAGCAGACTGCCACACTCAGTATTGGGTAAAAGGCGTGATGATATATTTATTTATTTATTTTATAGCCCTGTAGCTCCCTCTCTACTAACATATTTGGAGTCGTATTTTGACGACTGGTTACTGCATTTTACTTTATCTGCAGAGTGCCACGCCCAGGAAAGAAACAATGATTATAATTAATCTCTACCGATTTAGAATTTAATTAAGCCAAAAAATTTATATTCGAACATAGAAATAGAAAATCAATAATTTCTCTTATTTCGCTTATTTCCATTTTTGTTAGTATAAATTTTGTATAAAGCAAAATTTTAAGAACATGTTCGAAAGTCTGATATCTACATAACATGATAATTTTTGTAAGTTTACAAAATTTATCATTTAATTTATGCCTGTGAATTGCGGTCACCAGCCGTAAAATCAGGGATCCCAAAGATGTTAATGTAGAGAGAGCCACAGGGTTAATTTTAATATGGTGAAAATTGTCTGTCATCTGTGACAATCGAACTCGAATTCTCAAATCCATTCTATGATTCGCTACCACTGAGCAACCTATTCAGTGCTGGATTATACCATAAGCTTACTACACTATAGCTTAGGGCCCCGACACATTGGGGGCCCCGAAGAAATTGTAAAAAAATTAAAAACTAAAAAACTAATCATGAATTTTGTTCTGGGTAAAAAATAACGGAGTGAAGAAACTACTGGAATATATAAGTTTGCGTATGCCTAACTGCTTGTCATTTCTAAAGGTCGTCAAGAATTAGTTGATTTTGTATTAAAGGCGAAAAAATCGCGCTTATAACACTTCATCTTCGAAGTGTATTACAGTGGCTATTATCTCATAAGTGATCCCTCTATCGGCGTACCCCCTCCATTCAGGTAAGTTTCGCGCGCTCGACATAGGAGGTTATAACGTCAGTGCAGTACTCACAGAATTGATTCCGACCAAATCAAAGTATATACAGTTCATTTTATATATGCCATAAAATATATATTAAGCGTATTCCATTTGCCATTTAGATCAGATCTAACTTATATTTACTGAACCAGATCACTTATTTATTTCACTGGATTACTTCGCTGATTTTATTTCCAGTACTAGAATCACTGATTCTAATTTACTTTAAAGTAATTCAATAAGTGCATCAGTTTGCTTAGTTAGTTCTTTTAGTCATATTGTCTAATTTATCTGAACTGATTTAAGTGAACCAAGTTGCAAATGGAATACAGCTTATATACGCTATATTCTGAATGTACAATGATACTAATAGTGTCAGAGCTGGGTAAGCTACTTAAAAAAAGTAGCTAAGCTACAGCTACTGCTATTCTTTAAAAAAGTAGCTAAGCTACAGCTATATGCTATATTTTGTAAAATATAGCTAAGCTACAGCTAAAAGCTTTCGTTGAAGTAGCTGTTAAATATTAAAGCTAATTTTTTAAATTATTGTGAAATAATTAAATTTGCCATTGTCATATGATCAGTCTTTTGTTATAATGACTGTTAATTTACTATTACGTACATAAATATCAAAAATAGCAAATACCATCTGGCACCTACTGTATATTTTAGCGTATTAGAGCCAATTAGAACCGGCAAGAAATAATTATTTTGTGTGGGTTTAGCTTGTACGCATGCGTACTTTGTTGACCTTCTGCTTAAAAAGTAGCTTTAAGCTACAAAAAGTAGCTTGAAGATACAAAAAGTAGCTTGAAGCTACAAAAAGTAGCTTTAAGCTACAAAACGTAGCTTTAAGCTACAAAACGTAGCTTTAAGCTACAAAACGTAGCTTTAAAAGTAGCTTCAGTTGTTATTTTTAAGCTAATAGAAGAAAAGTAGCTACCTACAAGCTACAGCTATATTTTTTCACAGATAGCTAAGCTACAACTACAGCTAAGGTAAATGTAGCTAAGCTAGTAGCTAAGCTACAAAAGAAGCTAGCTACTGCCCAGCTCTGAATAGTTTCAATATTCATTTACTCATTTTCTTCGCAATAACCTTCTCTTCTCTTTTCAATTCTACCGTTTAAAAATAATAGTACATACAATTATAAATGATTTACAAACGAGATTACTTTATTCTATGAATAAAGACTAATTTTTGTGAAACGGGGAGGGGGGGTGGCTCATAGTGTTAATCCGGCCCTGATCCTACTCCTAATGTTTTAGGGCCTACTAATAACTTTATCTCGAGACCCCGCAAAGCCGGCCCTGTATATTCTGGTTCTTATTCTTACAAACTAAACTAACCCATAACAATACAGTAACAGATCCATCTTCATATTTGCTATCCAATGAACTAATCATAAAGTAAATATTTTTTTAAATAAAGTTTGAGTAAGAAGAAATTGGGTCATAAATAGAAGAACACGAAATAAAAAACGCGAAAAAACGTAAACCAAATGTTCCTACTCACATCGAAATATACTATGATCTATTTTTAGATCTTTTATTATGTTGTGTATTTTATTTGTTTTTAAGTATGAGAATGATTCACGACTGATGTTCGTATTTTAAAACATTTGCATTTGTCAACATTATATGGCGAAAATGTATAATGATCATTATACTTTCTAATTAGTTGCAGCTAAAAAAAGTACTCAAGTACCTGACTACTTCACTAATGTCCTGTTTTACGTCAATCTATGTTTACTTTGTTTTAATGATCGCGAATATTACATAACCTTAGTCGCGTTTGTCATTTCCAAGTTTCTACTATAAAATTGTTTCAGTAACATGCAAGTGAAGGATTTTAAAATTTCATTTTTAACGCCGAATAACATGTTTCTATTAGTAAACATGAAGTTTTCATGAAGATCGCGTGACTAACAACTATTTTTGTAAGAATCAACGAATATAAAAATATTTTAATATTTATGGGTGTGTAAATTTGAAACTAAAAGCGAAATGCTAATTATTTAATTGTTATTTTATGTTTATATCATGTAATTAATTAATAAATTTTTATTATCACGCTACATCAGAAAATTTTATACATACCTATATCTAGAAATAAAAATAAATAAATATATCATTATATCTTTTACCCATTACTGGGTGTGGTACTCTGCCGTAGCAGATCTCGGTAAGTGATATATTAATGTGCGTGAAGTGCGGTTACTAGCCGTCAAATTACGGCTCTCAAAGTTATTAATGGAGGGGAACCACAGAGGTAATTTTAATGTGGTTAAAATTGTTTGCCGGCTTTGAGAATCGAATCCGAGTTTACCAATACACAGTCCGATTCTATACCAATATCTAGGTATACAAAAATTGTATTTTAGTGAAAAGGAAGAATTTTTTTGGATATTTTCAGTCGGTTGAAAAGAATTCTAATCGAATTTTAATCACACTTTTCTGGAATGAATAATATTTTTTAATTTAGATCTTAATGATCTTATTAAATATAATTCAGTGTAGTAGAATAAAAACGTCAATGAATTTATTATATTTTGCTTTGAATATAAATAATTTCAGATATTTTGTTGTTGGAGTTCCTGGCTCAGTGGTTTCAAGTCGGCCTGTGGATCCTAAGAACCTTGGTTCGATTCCCACAACCGATAAAACAATTTTCACCACATTAAAACAACCTCTGTGGCTCCTTCTCCAGTTATATCTTTGGGGGCCGTGATGTAACGGCTGGTAACCGCACTTCACGCATAAAATATATCACTTACTGAGATCTGCTTCGGCAGAGTGCTACACCCAGTAATGGGTAAAAGGCGATTTAATATATTTATTTATTATTTTTTATATTTTGTTTACATTTACGGTTTACGTCTTCCTTTATTAAAAAGAAAGTAGTTATTAATAATCTGTTAAAAAGGTAAAATATAAAAATCTAAAAAAATTAACCGATTTTTTTTTATTAATGAATTTATCTTTATTTTGATTACGCTGATACTGATAACTGTACAAGTATTTACGTCTCAGATAATTGTTTCGCGTCTAAAATATAATGTTTTGATTATATTTTATCCATTGTTTTCTTTTATCAGTGAATTTAGTGTATTTGATTATATTTATTACAGGAAATATAAATCCGGATAATAATTGTAAAATTAAAAACAATAATTATCATTACGTCTTTTACCCATAACTGGGTGTGGCACTCTACTGTAGCAGATCTCGATAAATGATACATTTATGCACGTTAAGTGCGGTTACCGGTCCTCAAAACACGGTCCCCCAAAGATGTTAATGTAGGGGGAGCAACGGAGGTAATTTGAAATTGGTGAAAATTATTTGACGGCTATGGGAATCGAACTGATGTTCTTAAATCCTCAGGCCGACTCGATACCACTGAACCACTTACCACATAATAACATGTGATCGAACTAAAAATAAATTTTTATTTGTATTTGTTTTTCAAGTCGACAGGACGATTATAAAAACTTAAATTTAGATTAGAAATTTTATTGTTAAACTTGACAAAAAAATGCGTTAAAAATATAAATTTATTGTACACTAGGACTTTTCCTATAATATTCAAGAGTGGGAACCTTAGACGAACCGGATCTATTAAACCAGTTCAATTATCCAGTTTTAAAATTAAAATCCCTGAAAAAAATAAAAAAAAATAAAGCTGTTTTGTTTCAGCATCAAAAAAATTATTCATTCGTGCCATAAGTCATCATTTCAGCAATGTCCTTTTTATTACAACAATGAATTTATCGCATTTTAATTGCGTTAACTATAATAATAATCTAAGAAATTTCGATAGTATTTACGTCACAAATAATTGTTTTACGTCTAAGTCCAAAGTCACACGTCTGATTGAGTGTAGTCACAGTCAGCGCTTGGGGTTTGGCAAATTGACTTAGACGAATTCAGCGACGATGATGACGATGACCGATTGAAGTCCTTGCTGCTGCATGATTCACAGTCACGTGGTAATTAAGCTGAGAGCTGAGACCGCTTGGGTACAGTGCAATCATCGTGACTTCGTGACGAAGTGGCCAACAGTGACGAAGAAGTACTTCATTTACGAACCGTATCGCACTTAGTGATTAAGTTATTACTAGTAAAGTTCTAAAGGAAACGTAGAAGTCATTACTGTTTTCCTTAAAGTTAAAGCTGATGTCACAACTGTATGATTGTTTTCGATGCCTGATGAAAGTTTAACGTGTCATACGAAAAAGGAAAACTGTATAAATAGTGTCACAATGATTCAAATGCTTCGTAATGAAATCAATAGCGAACGTTTTCATATGAATTGTTCAATGGAAATAGCGGCGATTTTACATTCCATTGTTTCGTACGACACGACATGTTTCACTAAATATATGACAACTTAAGAATGAAGGAACTAGAAACATAATTAAGGACCAGTACTTAAATAATCAAATAAAGTAACTTTACTAAGAGATTAAATTACAGACCCTAGGTGATGAAAAATATTCTTTTAAAAAATTCACTTATTTATTCAAATCTTCTGGGTACCTATAATTTGTATAACTTTTGAAAAAATAATTGACGATCAGAATATCATTTTCTATACTTTTACTAGAATTCTCTGCCCGAGATTGCAATTTAATAAAATAAATATATCATCACGCCTTTTACCCATTACTGGGTGTGGCACTCTGCCGAAGCAGATCTCGGTAAGTGATATATTTATGCATGTGAAGTGCGGCTACCCGCCGTCAAATCACGGCCCCCAAAGATGTTAGAGATTGGAGAGCCACAGGGGTAATTTTAAATTGGTGAAAATGTTTTGTCGGCTGTGGGAATCGAACCAGGGTTTTTTGGATCCACAGGCCGACTTGATATATAAATTAAAATTAACATAATTCGAATAAGTAAAAAAAACAAAAACCATTTGTAATTTATTTTATTTTAGCATCATATATTTGTTTATGCACAAAGGGCCGAAATTCTTGTGTTTTAGCCCTAAAAAGCGGGCTTAAACACTTCTTTTTGGCCCTAGGGCCATAAAAAAAATCATTCCTATAGATATGTAAATAAAATGACAATTTTTGTTTATTGTGAATACTTGATTTTACAAAATGTCATTTTGACATATAACCTATGTACATATTTTAATCTTTTGAACATATAATTAAATGTTATTTTGTTGTGCATAAAATATTGTATGTACCATGAGTGAAAATTTCGGTATTTTCAGATCTAATTTGTGCCGTTACGAAGCATATAAATTTAATTTTATTTATTGGGTTAGATGCAGAATTTTATGTTCTAAAACTTCTATTTGAAGCTTTCTTGTTTAAAATAATTAGGGAAGCAGGAAATTACAAAATTATGATTGTACATGTTAAATCCCTATGTTCGAGAGTCGCGGTCATATTTTTAAAGAGCCAAAAATAAATGTTTTGCTTAGGGCCCGAAATATTTTAAATCCGCTTCTGCCCGCAATACAATAAATTCAAGTAAATTAAATAAATATATCATCACGCCTTCTACCCATTGCTGGGTGTGGCACTCTGCTAAAGCAGATCTCGGTAAGTGATATATTTTTGCGCGTGAAGTGCGGTTACCAGTCGTCAAATCACGGCCCCCAAACATGTTAGTGGTGGAGGAGCCACAGGGATAGCTTTTTCAAATTATGAAAATTTGTCGCCTGTGGGAATCGAACCAGGGACCTCAGGATCCACAGGCCGACTTCATACCACTGTGCTAGCCATCCCATATTTTGCTACTTGCTTCGCAGTTAGATGTATCCAAACACAAATATACATGATTGTTATTTAATATATTGGCAATAATTTATTTTAATTACGTATGTACAAAAATAATAATTATAATTTATACTTGTCAAATTTTGTAAAGAGCAGAGTGTTTAAATCGGTTTAAATTAAAGAAATCTATCATAATAAAGAAGTAATATGAAATATTATATATAGATTATTTCTAAATAATTTTAATTGGTGTTATGAAATAATCATTTATATTAATAATGAACATTTTCGTATTAAAAAATATAAATATACGATTACATAACATTTTACAGCATTACGCAAATTTTCAATCGAAAGTAAAGCAGATCATTTAGCATTCAAATAGCTTTATCTATTAAAAATATCTACCAGAAGTTATGAATCATAATTCTTTCCAATTTAAATACAGCTTGCTAATGTATGAAACTAACGCAACTGCGAAGCAAGAAGCAAAATATGTGTGGGTTTAGTGCGTTTGTATAGGTAAGTCAAGTACCTACAGAGCGTAAGTAGCGCAGGAAGTAATAATTCTATCTTAACCAGTAAAACTCAAAACGCACGTTCTGATGACATAAAATTGCACCCGGAAATTCGCTCAAGCACAAGTGGGCTGTGGAAGCCTGAGTCACAGAGCTCTGTGATCCCTCTGCGCTCCTGTGACGTCATCCGTCTTCCGGGACCACTAAATCTTGCGGTTTTCCTCCGAAAACCGTTTTGACGAACGCGAAGGTATTTATAGGTTTGTTGTGCAACAATCAAATCGATTCGTGAATGTTTGTAATTGTTTTTGTTTTCCATGGCTAACACTGACGTGACTTGTGTGTATGTTGCATGTATACAGGGTGTTTGACTATGTACGCGTTTCCCAGAAAATCCCACGTCAAGCGTAAAAGAATGGTTACTTGGAATTTAATATTATGATTGTTATCAGTTCTTTTAAGACTATAATTTATTAATATTAATAACATCTAGAATTTATTATACACAGCTTTATTCACAAAGGAAATTTATGTTTTATTATTATTACTTCTTTAAGTTTTCTCGCTATTTTTATCTTGACAGCGGATCTCAAACAATGGACTGCATAAATATAAAACTACAGATTGTTTTACAGTAAAAGTAATCATTTACGTTGAGATAATAAAAGGATGTGTTTACGTTTGTAGATCATTAAAAAACAATTTTTTAATTCTGATGAATGTCTTATTCACCGTGTTGAGATCACAAAAATGACGTGATCTTTCGCGACAATAATTACTTTAATTACGTGTTACCGTCTTCAGTAATTACTCTCTTTAATTAAATAAACTCATAACGTTCATTAATTTGACAGTTTTTTTTTTGCCTGAAGAGCAGTGTTCGCTTGATTTTTTCCCGCCAGATGAAAAATGCCGACAGCGGATGACACAGCGAGCAAAACAACAATGAACGTCTTTGTGCTGATAAACGGATTCGAGCGTTGATATAATATTGTAAATGTCCTGAGACTGTTCGCTTATCTATTTTTATGAATGTGTATTGAAGATAACTGTGTCATGCCATCCTGTTACATTTTTATTCCGCTCTAATCGATTGAATGCTCTTTACAATAAAATTCATAGAATTTATCAATCAGTTCTTGGATTTATTTTATTGCAATTTAATCTTATCGTAAGTTTTTGAGGTTATAAAACATTGGGCGTAGCGAATTAATAATAAGGCGGTTAGTGAAGTTTTCCCAGGTTGAGTTGTTAGCAGTTGGCCATTGATAAAAATGACGCTTCAACCTTGAAAAGTTCGCTACTCATTCATGAAATGGGCGTTTAATATGAGAGTAAGTAGGTGGGCGTAGGAATATGCGCATATCAATCGTTATTCGACGGCGGCGGCCGCGGCCGCGGCGATAGAGAGGTATCGAATCGGTTTCGTATGCCGAGCGCGCCGCAGGATGTCAAATTATATTCATATAAAACATGACACATGTCATTTGTAAGCCGTTTGTAGCACTGTAAAAATTCCAGTTACGTGCGACATCATTCTTATTTCTATAAAGCCAACGATATTTTACAACGGATGCCATTTCTTCCGAACAATGAGGAGTTCTTATCTCGCCGACAACCTCCCATAACATACTTTGGAGCCATTGTCCAGGGCAATATTTTTCGTAATATCTTTAATAAACATAATGACATCGTGGGAGTTGCGGTCTAAATTACTGACAATGGTAATGCTGTGATAATAATGTCTATTTCATTCACCGTATATCTCTCACAGTAAACAGAACGAATTTCATTTCTTTGTTTTTCCTGTCGTTTTCTGTGCTTTATTTTTTATTTTGTGGAAATGCTGCATTTGTACGTGAAAATAAATTATTGTAAAAAGATATTTTCAAGCATGCCTAGTCCCACGCCTACAATTGAATTGCGTATGGAAATTAATAATTGTACATGACGTATTCGTGAGAACAGAGTTTTTCTATTCATTCATTCATGTTTCGTTGGAGAATGCGTAGTGTGTGCTACTTGTCAATGTTTAGACGCCAGTGCACATGCCTCGTTTGTACACATATGTCGCTCGGTTTCATTCATAAAAACTACTGTTTATCGAATTACACGTGTGAACGAAAATAGATTAATTAAAATAGCGTGAATATTGGTGTTCGCGTTTGGATTTACAGTGTACGGTGATTACACCTTGTACAAACATAGCAGCGAGTGCGGTCCATTGCAACATCGGAAGTGGCGAGCATTGAGGCGACGAGGCGAGCCTTTAACTTCCATTCCATAAACGACGAGTCTGTCCACGGCCAACTGTCTGCCCGCTGCTCACTGCTGTCACACAGCCATTCAGTTTTCAGGATATGGAGTTATCATGGCGGACGAAAACTATAAAGTTCGTGTCGAAGAACGTTTAAAAATTAAAATCGGTAAGTGAAAGTTTCCTATGCACTAATTACAACACCTTGAAATGGGAAAATTTATATTTGCATTACGAAGTAATCCGTAAAAAGATGGGTTATGTACATCCACTGTCACAATTAAAGTTGAGTGTTTGTTGTCATTGAAGATTTGAGAAAACAGGTGGTGAAGTGTTTGTGAAAAATGTGTTTTAAATATAAATATTTCGACATTTACTAAAGTGTTACTAAAGCAAAATTGTATTTGTGTCAGGTGAAGCTAAAAATCTTCAGTGTCGAAGCCATGGATCTACTATGCAACGAGATGTATACTGTACACTTTCGTTGGACCAAGAGGAAATTTTTCGCACATCAACGATGGAAAAAACATTAAAGTACGTACTTTATAAGATAATATTAGTAACTTAACCTTACATTTAAGTTGACGTTGTGACATACTAAATGCATTCTACTCTTTTTTAGTCCATTTTTTGGAGAAGAATTCCAATTTGATGTGCCTCGGAAGTTTCGTTATTTGTCAGTGTATGTGTACGACAGAGATCGACATCTCAAACAAGACAAAGTTTTGGGAAAAGTTGCAATAAAACGTGAAGAACTGAACTCATATCATAATAAAGACCACTGGTTTGCAATCAGGCCAGTAGACGCAGATAGTGAAGTGCAAGGAAAAGCAAACATCGAAATCAAATTTGATCCTGTTCTTGATCGGAACGGGAAAGAAGTCTTCAATTGCAATAAACGTTTAAGGGTTCGCGTGGTGGAATGTTCCGAATTGACACTTAAAAATGGTTCTTGCGACCCATATGCACTTGTTACTGTTACATACTCAAACGGGAAGCGAAGCACCAAAAGAACGAAAGTTCGGAAAGAGACAGTGAATCCTCAGTTTGAGGAAGTGTTTGTGTTTGAAAACTACGACGAACGAGAAAGGGATAAAGACACCACGTACACAGTCTGTCCGGAAAGTGAAGTGGAAATATGTGAACTGACAGTTTCAATTTGGCATGACAGTCCAGGAATGGCTGATGATGTGTTTTTAGGAGAAGTTAGGGTTCCTATTCGAGGACAACAACAACAAAATGCAGCAGCAACAAACGCATGGTACTTTTTACAACCACGTTCGGGTAAAAATCGTCCCAGCAAATCTTGCTCAACACCTCCCGGTACAAGACTGTCCTCGGATAACTCTCTTGGATCTTTGAGATTAAAAATTCAATACACTGCAGACCATGTGTTTCCCAGCGAAGCGTACGAACCGCTTAGTGCCTTACTACTGCAGAGTGTTGAAGTTACAGTAAGTAACAATTACATTTGTAGTGCAATATATGTTACTGATGCTGTTGTATGTTTACAGCCAATTACATCTAGTTCTGTTTACATTTTGGGCGAAATCGTATCGAGTAAAATGGAAGCAGCTCAGCCTTTAGTTCGCGTTTTCATGCATCATGGAAAAATTGTGCCTATCATTCGAGCCTTAGCTAATTCTGAAATTTCTAAATTAACGTAAGTTTTAACCAAACGTTTTAGTTGCGAGACAGCTATTAAAATGTTTTTATTTATATTTAGCGATCCAACAACGATCTTCCGCGGGAACACTCTAGTATCTAAGATGATGGACGAGACGATGCGTTTGGCCGGTCTGCGATATCTGCACACAACTTTACGTCCAACATTAGACCTCGTGTTTCAAGAAAAGAAACCGTGCGAGATCGACCACGCAAGGGTGAACGACCCTAACCAAATCGAAACGAATCTCAACAATCTGAAGGAGTACGTCCAGAAGATCTTCACAGCAATAACACAAAGTGCCGTCCATTGTCCTGCTGTCATGTGTCAAATTTTTCACGATTTGAAGGAGTCCGCCATGACTTATTTTCCAGAAAACCGAGAAGTGCGGTATTCGGTCGTTTCTGGGTTTATTTTTTTGAGATTTTTTGCCCCGGCTATTCTGGGGCCCCGACTTTTTGATCTCACCACCGAACAAATTGTAATATGCAATTTTCTCAAAGACAGTCACATTCTAAACTATTTATTTCTTGTTTTCCAGGATTCTCAGACCAATAGAACGTTAACATTGATCTCAAAGACTATTCAGTCACTAGGAAATTTAGTTAGTTGCCGCTCGGCTCAACAGATGTGTAAAGAAGAATACATGGAATGTGTATACAGAGCGTTTTATACAGAACAGCATGTCCAAGCAGTTCGGAATTTTTTAGAAATTATTTCAGCTAGTTCTAATCCACAGGCCAAGACTTTGGACACGCCGGTGTTATTGAAAGAAGGGTTAGTATAATTATTTCTAAATACTTTATTTAAACTAATTAATTTTTAAACTGCTTTTTATGCTGCTTGTTTGCGATAGTAAAAAGAGGTATGACTTAACTAACAGTTTATATTTCATGTGTTAGATATGTTTTAAATTTCATTTCAATTTTTCAGAATAATGACGAAACGCGCACAAGGCCGTAAAAGGTTTGGGAGAAAGAATTTCAAACAACGTTATTTCAAATTAACCACTCATGATCTCAGCTACTCGAAAGCAAAAGGTATAGTTCATTTATCCAATTATATTTTCAATAACTAATTTAAATCTTATTTTCAGGAAAAGAAGCGTTGTGTAAAATTCCACTCTCAAATATATTAGCAGTAGAACGATTAACAGAACGATCGTTCAAGATGAAGAATATGTTTCAAATTCTTCAACCTGAACGAGCACTTTATGTCCAAGCAGCGAACTGTGTGGAAGAAAAAGAATGGATCGATTTATTAACAAAATTCTGTCAGACGAATATGAATCGCTTGGAAAAATACCACCCTTGTGCATTTATCAACGGACATTGGTTGTGGTAAGTTGCATATTTTTTACGTTTTATTTTATTAATTTTTTTCCGTGCTGTGCAATTTGTGGTCTGTAACCACTAATGATAAATGATAACTATAAAGCCTTGAAAACAATACAATAATTATCAATGAAATTAAATATGTAGTTAATTGAAAATAAATATTATAATAATAAATAATAATACAATTTATGAATATCTTAAATCTAAAATAACTATTGCTAACTGCATGATTCTCACAAATATTATGCATCATTTAATTTTAAAATATCGTATCGAAAAGTCAATATCGATCTCTTGATGACCGAGACATTTCAATTGTTTTTATGTATTATAAACTTTAGAAGAAAAAAATAAATGCATTTTTTGCAATTCTTCAGTTTTCAACTGATTTTTGTATTTCCTACAACAACGAATTTAAATTATGTCAATATATTATTCGACAATTATCATATTACGAGTTATTTAACTAGAATAATCTGTATTTTTTTGGTATTTTTTGAAACGTTCTCTTCAATTTTAATAAAAATTTCTTCTGTAGAAGCAGTTCCCCATCAAGAATTTGATATTTCGATAGATTATTTTCAATTGATGTTTATGAAAATTGCATTTATTTTATTGATAACCAATCATATTTAAATACAGTGAAAAATTATCACTTATTAATTTCACTTGTGGAAAACTATCAAAATAGCTTTAATTTCATTGGTTCATTTTCAAACAAATTCGTGATTCTATAGAGAATATAAATGAGATAAACTTCATTTCTATTGCAGAATTATTTAGATTGCACTAATAATTTGGCGATTTCAAAGATGTATCTAATTTTTATTCTCTCCCCGCAGCTGTAACATGACAAACGAGCTAGCGCCAGGCTGTAGCGAAGTATCCCGTCCTGATAGCAGCCTCCACGTAACCCTCGACCCCGAGCGAGACCTGGAGCGCATCCACTCGCTGCTGTTCTCACATATCGCGCGTCTGGAAACGTTGATGGGTATGTGCGAGCACCGCGCCGTCTACACCACCGAAACGCAGCTCCCGCCCGTCATCGACGACGTGCAGAGTTGTTTAAAAACGCTTACGCAGCTCAGGGAGATTGCGTTCCAACTTGAACAGAAACATCGGACGTATTTGAGGTCCTTAGCGCGGGACACCAAATATGGGAGCAAGTGAGTACGAGTTATATTTTCTTCACTTATAAAACACGTTGTTAATTTGGTTATTTCATAGAATAATGTTTTTAAATTATTGTTAATTTATAAGAAGTATTATGACTAACACAAATTAACTGTGACATTTTCTTATTTATATTTGATAGTAGCAGTGAAAAATCAATGAAATTTCTTCTGTTTTTCTTGGCTTTATTAGAACAATAATTAAATTTTAAAGAAAAGGTGACGTTCAGAAGTAAGGTTTGGTTCTATTTTCATGTCAGTAATTAAGCAAATTTTATACTGACTTGATGAAATGGAATCAATCCTTAGTTTCAAAACGTCGTCTTTTCTTTCAAATTTAATTGTTCCAATAAAGCCAAGTAATCCAAACAAAAGGAATTTAATTGATTTTCTATTCCTACTATCAAATACCAATTTTGTTTTCACCCACATGAATAACACTATTATTTCAATTTTTTTCAATAGTAAAAGGACATTATTTCATGAATGCTTGCGTTACCATGTATACGTCATCGTTTTTTTTTTATCTTACGACCAAAAATAGCATTTTTACTACAGTAGTCATGGTAACGGAAATAATTTTGTCAATTTGTTTTATTTTAATTTCACTAATGCTGGGTTGTAAGAAAAAAATAAAGAGCTCTTTAGTTAAAGAATCAGTATCAATAGCGATTTTCTGAAACTTATTTGAACCGTTAGTTGCTAATAAACCGATAAAACTTTCGTGCAACACAGCATTGATCTGCGAAAATTTCTAAATAAGTGGATAAAAAAATCTTTCAATCGGACTAAAAATACTATTTCGAATCTCGTAATATTAATCGATCTGAAAACTTGTATTTTTAGTCCTTATGAAACAAATAACTAGTATATTAACTATTTATATTACTACAGTATTAATATAATGGCATAATAAATATAATTTCCTCATTAGTTATATTTGAAATATTATCATTTTTATTTGGAAATAAATATATCAAATTAATATTATAACTGACATGTATGACTATCAACTAACAAATATTTTTATTTGCATAAGAATGTAAAGCTAAGGCTACAATCTAAAAACATGCTAAGTTGAGATAAAATTTACTGTAAATTAGTTAGTTTCACTGTTGTCACATAAATTAAAAGCAAGAAAGCGAAACAAAACAAACTATCTTAGTAAGTAATTTATTAATATAATTGTCAAGACCTTCAATTTTTAATTCGTAAACTGTCAAAGAGTTCTCGGTTATTCAATCGCTCTTTTATTTGTTCCTCAAATTTCTTCAATTTTCAACCAATTTCAAGTTATAAATGACCGAGGACATTTGAATTGAGCTCCCAACACTGGTATCTTATTTATGTTAAATGACAGTTAAAATTTAACGACGGTGCAACTAACCGTAAATAAAACAATTTTTATTTAGCTAATCTAAGGATTTTTCCTTCAAAATTTGCTTTTATTTCATATTAATGTTTCATGATTATTTTATATTGAATATCAAGATAGCTCTGAAAGGAACAGTTGAAATAAACAGTCTTTTTGTGTTTTGTTTAAGGGCGGCGCCGATTGGAGACGACAACTATCTACACTTGGCGTCTCGGGTGAGCTTGGACTCGAGTCTCTTGAGGCGATGTATGGCGACTGATCCGTAATCTGTAGGGTAGCAACGCGGTAAATAAAAGAACTGTTGTCAGTGAATATGTCGCTTGATTCGAAATAGGTGTATTCACTGAAAAATGGTTACTTCGAGTGACGAAAACGATGTACAAAATAAAATCTGGATAATTTTTATTTGTAGATATAATTAAATTAACTTTATATAAAAGTTTTAAGGAAATGATGTACAGTGTACAGTGTTCTCAATAATTGTTTTATTCGTTGTGCTGCTAATTTACGAAATTTTAATTCACTTATTTATTTATTCGATCAGTTTTATATTTAATATTTTTTATAGATAAAACACAAAAATTAATTGTAATGAATAGGACAACTATGTTTTTAGACTTTTAAAATTAATATTGTTTTACTAACTTGCTAGTAGGCACAACTGACATACAAATTTAAGTTTTATCGTACGTATTTTATATTAATGAAATTTTTACATTAGTGTTTGTATTTATTATTTGTTTTTAAGCATTGCATTTAATGCAGATTCTCATTTGTTTGATTGTAAATTGTTAACTGATAGTTTGTAAAATTTTAAATAACTAAAAAATGTTGATTTTTGTTACAACCGTTATCATTATCCTTCACAAATGTCTTTTAGCAGTAATCGTTTACATTACTGTGTGTTGTGATGATTAATAAAATATAAATTGCGATCTTTACTCTGCCCATACATTTATATGTTAAATCTTACTATATCCTTAACCTCATAACAGTTGTATTTTTATGATTTCATTAAAAAGTTTTTAAGAAAGTTGGTACAAATAAAATCATTTTATTCAATAAAACATTGTTTTCTTTTAAATTAATTACTATATTTATTTAGGATTGGAGGGGAGATTTGGATTTCTCTTCACGCAAGTTGGATGACCTTCCAAGGTTATTTTGTAAATTGCTTTTTTTATTTTTTGTTATGTCATATTCATAACTGATAAGAATAAATTTTAATTTAAAGAGAGCAGTAACGCACGTGTCCTCGAACGGAATACAGATATAGTTTAGTTTTATCATTTATTTGATAGGTTTTTGCGTGTACCATAAAAATTTTACACAAATCTCAATGGCTCTTTATGCGCGATACTTCTTAAAATGGTGTGTACAGTTTTTCTTACTTTGGTTTTTTGTAGTTATTTATTTAATATCATTAATTAGATCAATAAAATAATGATAAATGACAAGTTTAATTTACGGAAGAAGGGACAGGGATTAGATAATTTGATAAACAAGTGCTGACATCTTTAGACAGTTAGTTGTTTAAGCGGGATAACAAATGAATTTAAAATTTTAATTTCGTTTTTTTGTTTTACACAGCAATGGACCTTTATCAACTCCAGTATTTCGCTGGAAAAGTACAATTACAAATATCGACAAAGTTTTAATAGCAAATCGAGGAGAGATAGCATGTCGAGTAATGAAAACTGCTCGTCGATTAGGAGTCAAAACAGTTGCTGTTTACAGCGACATAGATGAATCATCAATGCACGTTTCCATGGTAACACTACCTTAAATTTGTATATAAACATCCCTTAATTTAAGATTTAATTTAGGCAGATGAAGCATATAATATAGGCCCAGCAGCAGCATCGAGTAGTTATCTAAAAGGAGACAATATTATTGATGTAGCATTTAAATCCGGTTGTCAAGCTATTCATCCTGGGTACGGATTTTTATCCGAAAGTGTAGAATTCTCTGAGTTATGTCAGAAAAATGGAATTATTTTCATCGGCCCACCTGCTGCAGCTATTCGAGATATGGGCATAAAAAGGTTTTATATTTTCAACCATATTGAACTTATTTATAATTACATGTGTTTATTATTAGTACATCAAAGGCAATAATGTCAGCAGCTGGTGTTCCAATCATAGAAGGTTATCATGGAGAAGATCAAAATATCAAAAGATTAAAAAAAGAGGCCGAACGAATCGGATATCCAATTATGATTAAAGCAGTTCGAGGCGGCGGTGGAAAAGGTATGCGCATCGCATTAACTGCTTCCGAATTCGAGGATGCGTTAAATTCGGCGCGAACCGAATCTCAAAAAGCATTCGGTGATTCTGTTGTCCTTCTTGAGAAATTTGTTGGTGAGCCGCGACATGTAGAAGTACAAGTTTTTGCTGACATGCATGGAAATGCAGTGCATTTATTCGAAAGAGACTGTTCGGTTCAGAGAAGACATCAGAAAATTATTGAAGAAGCACCTGCAGTAAGTGATCATTAGCTTTTTTTTAATACAAATTCTGTTTATTTTACTTATATAAATGTAACCACAAGATAATTATTCATGATTACCGCATTGTTTCACTACCAGTGCGTTTAAAACTATATCTGGAATATTTTAATTTAAACGAAACTACATGAACATTGAGAATAAATTATGCCTTAAAATGATAAAATTGTACTGAATAATTATTTCAGATATAATATTTTGTGTAATTCCATTATTTCGTCGGCCTGTGGATCCTAAGAATCCTGGGTCGATTCCCACAGCCGACAAACATTTTCATCACATTGATTATCCCTGTGGCTCCCCCGCCACTAACATCTTTGGTGGCCGTGATTTGACGATTGATAACCGCACTTCACGCGCACAAATATATCATTTACCGCGATCTACTTCGGCAGAGTGCCACACCCAGTAAAGGATAAAGGCGTGATGATACTGTATATTTATTTTTATTTTTCTAAAGCCTGGGCTGTCGGAAGAACTACGAAAAGAACTGGGAGCGGCTGCTGTAAGAGCAGCAAAAGCTGTCGGTTACGTAGGCGCCGGAACCGTCGAATTTATTCTCGATAGACATACACACAGTTTTCATTTCATGGAAATGAACACGCGTCTTCAAGTAGAACATCCTATCACCGAAATGATTACCGGTACACATAAACATAAATCAAACTCGCGACCGCTTTACTTATTTTTGTTTTGTAGGAACCGATTTAGTAGAATGGCAACTGAAAATTGCAGCAGGCGAAAAACTTCCAGTCACCCAAGACGATATCAAAAAATCAGGTCATGCCTTTGAGGCTCGAATTTATGCAGAAGATCCAAACAGTGGTTTCCTACCTGGTGCTGGTCCTCTGTATCATCTGTCGACTCCGGAACCAAGCAGTGATGTCAGAGTGGAAACTGGTTGGCACTGAACACTCTAAAACAAAAGAAAACATTATTAAACTATTGGTTTTCAGGTGTCAGGCAAGGGGATGAAGTCTCAGTACACTATGATCCAATGATTGCTAAATTAGTTGTTTGGGGAAAGGACAGAACTGAAGCATTAACTAAACTACAATCTAAACTTTCTGATTATAATGTAAATTATATTTTCTCTGTCTAATTGTATTTGTATTATTTATTTATTTTTACAGATTGCCGGGCTAGAAACTAATATCAACTTTTTATTAGATCTCTCTAAACATAAAGAATTTGTTGCTGGAAATGTACATACAAATTTTATTAAGGATCATAATAATGATCTTTTCGCTGAATCTAAACCATCGGATGCTGTGCTAGTACAAGCTGCAGTTGCAACTGCTTTGACAGATGAAATGGAAGATATAATGAATGCAGTGAAAACCGAAGATCAATTTAATCCATTTGTGATTGAATCAGGCTATAGAGTCAATTATCATCATGAAAGAACATTCAAATTCAACTTAAACAATCAAGGTGTGTATAATATATTTTTATTATATTAGGGATAAATTCAGTTGCTCAGTATTTTTCATAAATATTTAGTAGTGCCGTTCGTAGTTCCTAGAGTGAATTTGAAACTGTTCGTAATAAAATTAACTAAGAATTTTAATTATGAGAAAAAAGATGATCACAATTTGCAATTCACAAAAAAAAACTATTTTTTTTAGTAATATATGTATTTAAAATGTGCAAATACCTAGATATTTTCCTCTTCTAGTTTTCATTTGTTCTAATTTCGAAAATTAATATGGATTAAATTGAATCACAATCAAATATTTTAGTTCTATATACAAAAAGTATCCAAACTGTATTACAAAGAAAAAAAAATAAATGTCAGATCACTATAAATTTTAATACACCAGATTAAAACTTCAACTGCTTGCAAAAATTGCTGATTTATTCTGTACGAACACTTAAAAACTACGCTTAAGGCGTGTTTGTAAATACTTAGATTTATAATAAAATAAAATAAATAAATATATTATCACGCCTTCTACCCATTACTGGGTGTGGCACTCGGCCGAAGCAGAACTCGGTAAATGATATATTTTGCGCGTGAAGTGCGGTTACCAGTCGTCAAATCACGGCCGCCAAAGATGTTAGTGGTGGAGGAGCCACAGGGGTAGCTTTTGAAATTATGAAAATTGTTTGTCGCCTGTGGGAATCGAACCAGGGTTCTGAGGATCCGCAGGCCGACTTCATACCACTGAGCTAGCCACCCCATACTAAATATGAAATAAAATAATGAACAAATTATAAGTAAATGCTATATAAAAATGTCTTTTGTTTAACTTACGGTAATGTTTTTATAGAATATGTAGTCAAATTAAAATATTTGAGACCAGAAGAATTCCAAGTATCGATAAATAATGGTGATTGGAAATATGTTCGTGGAACACTTACCAAAGATAATAATAAATTATTATTAAATTGCAAAATTGATGGTGTTATTAGAAACTGCAAAATATATTGCAACGACGAATATTTATGCATTTTTGATAAGGTAAGTTAATATATTGATTTGTTTGTACAAAACTAAGTCTACAATTCAAATGTTTTCTCCGCCTACTAGGATGGCAAAACTCAACTGAATTTGGAACAACCAAAATATTTATCGCTGGAAGCCGATAGTTCATCAGGTTTAGCTTCAAGTAAATCTGTAGCACCTATGCCCGGTGTTCTGGATAAAATTCTAGTGAAAAAAGGAGATACCGTCAAACAAGGTGATCCCTTATTTGTAATAATTGCTATGAAAATGGAACATATTGTCAAGGCAACAAGAGATGCAAAAATTGCGGATGTATTGTATAAAGTTGGCGACAATGTTCCAAAAGATACTGCAATTGTGAAATTTGAAGAAAATGTGGAAAGTGAACAATCTGCTGCTACAAATAATTAATACAATATTAATTTTGTTATATCATGTTTGTCTGATTATAGATTTGAATTGTTAAAGTTTAATAAATGTATTTTCATAATTTTTTTCTTGCGGTTTTATTTAATTTATACATTCCCATACATTAATATATTTTATGCAATTTTTACATATTTAATTTCTTTAATTAATATTAATAGAGATGAAGTCGTTATTATTGTTATGTATGGAAGAAAGTCCTTAATTCAGTATTAAATATTGTTTTTTATCTAGTCGGACGGTAAAGACACTTTTCCGATGTGTTTTCGATCCGCAAGACATTCAATAATGCAGTAGTAAGGGAATCACTATTTGGGCCTAGTCGCTAGATAGGAAAATGATATTAGCTAATTCGGTGACTAAAAAAAAAACTTGCTGACCTGACCTGGGTATGTACAAGATGCGCGTCAAGTTTCAAAATCGGTACTTTAGCTTACCGTGATATAGCATATTACTTTACTTTATTCTAGTAAATTTTTATAAAAACTTACTGAATGGGTATTTAGAGCTATGTGTAACAGGTAGAAAAATTACTTTCCCGACTTTTGTGGTTGCAGGGTCTCGGTTGATGCCTCGTCCCACAGTTGTTACCTTCGTCCGGAAATATATCACTTTTCCTATTAATAAAAATAATATATTATTATGTACAATAATATAGTCTGTAATTATAAGAATACAAAATTCTTCTATTAAAGATTAGGAAGTTTACATTACCCTGGATAATGAAGTAAAGTTTGATTTTGTGCACTAGTGCTTCAAAGTAATTGAAAAACACCCATTTTTATAGTTCTAAATGTTGACTATTAAAACGCTAATTTTTCTTATATAAACGCATTTTAAGAAATTTATAAAAGGGACAGAGATGTTAGCTTATAACGCCATCAATCAGACGTATTTTAACAAGCTTTACCAGAAAAAATAAACAATTTGTTTTCAAATAACAAATGTCAATTCAAGACATACTAAACTGTCAATGTAAATTCACTCTTCAAATTTAATAAATTTTCTCATTGTCGAATATACAATTTTTGGTCGTTACAAAAAGCATTGTACAAACTTCGTGCACGAAGACGTTATTTGCACCAATCGCGCAAATTAAAGAACGAGCGAAGCGAGTGTTTTTAAAATTTCGCTCATGGGAAAAGAATGTCTTCGCGCACTTGTTACGTAAATATAGCTATTCTACTTCTGTTTTTGATGTATGGTAATTGATACGTAAATGCGTCAGAAATAAACACTTTCTGTCATTAATTATTGCTTATTAGATTGATAATTGATTGTTGAGGGGAATTTTACGATAAAAAAAGTGTTGTAAACAAAGATATTTTAAATTGCGATATTTATCTGCAATTTCTAATGTTTTTATAATGATATTATTTACATGAAATAAATATGCAATTAAATTTACTATGCATTTGATATAAATAAATATTGCTAACTGCATTTATTATGAATTATGTTATCCTTTATACCAATTATATTTTTAAAATTCTGAAAATTCATTTGATATCTCAAGTAATGTGGTAATATTTCAGGTTCTCACATGTAAATAATGTATTATAAACAAAATGTGAAACTAGTGACAGTGTTGTGTTTAAAGTTAAGTATCGTTATTAATTGCTAGGCTATTATTTTTAAAATTATGTATGTTTCGTCTAGTGTTAGCTATTTTATAGCCCTTGGTTTAGAAAATATTAAGTATCGTGAGAATGATATGTTTGGGGTTGTGTTTGTGTTTCTAAACTAATAAATTAAGTCAAGTGTGCCTGAGTCCGTCTGGGTGACGCCGAATGTGGAAACATGTTAGAATAGGTGAGGGATGAAGAGACGTGTGTGATTGGTTTTAGGGTGCATGTGACTTTGTAGATAGTTTTTAAGTAGTGTGTATCCGGCGATAGTGAAGGAAGGTCGAAAGTAATCATTTGTAATTATATATTTTAAATAAAGCTGATGTACATATTCCCTGTACTTCGTGTATTATTTATCCTGACGAATATATGAACAGGAAGTGCAGAAGGAGGAGCATTAATCACGGAAAAAGTTACATCGTATTTAGGCGACAATTATCAGAAGTGGATAGATTGTTAAATTGTTTTATATTCGAGATTGCGACAGTAATATTAATTATTTAATTATTAGAGGTCATGACCAGTTTAATTAAAAGGTCACCAACTTAAACCATAAAACCTGTGAATTTTTCATTTATTCTTGTAAAATATATTAATTAGTAGTCTTATATTATATATTACATAATTCTTAATGAATAAATTAATAAAAAGAGGTTAAACGAACTTAAAAAGTTAGATATAAATAAACCAATATTATAATATTTTTGTCTATGTTTATTGATTGACATTGGCCCAATTCTTAGATTTATGCAGCATATGACATAAGAAACAATTTGTCATCAATAGATTTGATTATTAATACACTATTAATAATAATCCGGTTCAAATATAGTTATAGGCTATTAAGATTATTTTATTTTAGTTGATATCATATCCCCACTCCAACTCTTAAGTACTAACTAACAAAAACTACTTGAGTACTACTTCAATTTGTCGTTCGTATTTCTGAATTCTATAACTGTGGTGTTTTGATAGTTCAACTTGTTTAGAGTTTGTGGAGATAATTTGATAACTATTACAAAATACTTTTGTTATTTTTTGTTTTGTTTGACTGTGTTTAAATTGTGATTATATTCAAAAATTAAAGATATTGGTAAGTATCCAACGGAAGATTGATTAATTTATTATAAATTTTCCACTGTATCTATAAACATTTAGAAAATATTAATGAACAAGAAACATAAACAATTTATTTCTTACTTCTTAAATTATAATTTCACATTTTTATTGAATTATAACATAAAAAACTAGTCATATTTTGATTAGTACTTTGCATGTTATTTTTTTAAATGTATTTTAATTTTATATCTATATCTTTTACTAATAAATGCCACGTGATTTAAAATTTAAAGCTAAGTAATTAATTGATTAAACAACATTATCCGGATAAAAATATTTGTTGTTATTGTATTGAAATGTATTTGGAATGTAAACTAAAATTATAATTGCAGTTTTATTCAAAATGCAACTACACACTATTTCTATAAGATTTTACAATGAAGTCAATGAATTTGTTTATAATTAAAAAAATATGGTGTGGCTAGCTCAGTGGTATGAAGTCGGCCTGTGGATCCTGAGAACCCTGGTTCGATTCCCACAGGCGACAAACAATTTTCATAATTATAAAAAAGCTACCCCTGTGGCTCCTCCACCACTTACATCTTTGGGGGCCGTGATTTGACGACTGGTAACCGTACTTCACGCGCAAAATATATCACTTACCGAGATCTGCTTCGGCAGAGTGCCACACCCAGTAATGGGTAGAAGGCGTGATTTTATTTATTTTATTTAAATTGCTAATTTTTTTTGTTATTTGTATTTTTAATAACCTGTTTGAATTATTATTAGGTTATTATGATATTAAAAATGATATAAGCTATTTAACAGACTTTGTATTTTTTTTTTCTACATTAGAAAAATATGGAAATCCTAAAAAAGTTTTTTAGGTGACATGAGAAATTGGTTTTTCAACATTGCTTCCAAAACTATTTACAAAGAAAACTTGTACATCTTAGATTGCAGACTAATTTTATTTCATTCCTTTTATTAACTTAAATTGTATACTTGATATACAGAGTGTCTCCACCATTGCGATCTCGAAAACTGTAAGAGCTACGACTTCGGTTAAATTAGACACTAGATCATTTTAATAATATTTTAAATAGCATAATTTTTCTTTTTTCAACGATGCTAAACTTGCTTTGTTTTTATTTTTTGAATTCATTAGAGCTCGGCATTTTCGAAAATTTTTATATCCGATCCCACTCGATTCAAGATCTAATCCGATCCGATTCAATTCGAGATTCGATCTGATCCGAGATCCGATCTAAGATCCATTCCAATATCCGATCAGGCGTACCATTAGATCCGTACAGTTTTTTAATTTATATTTAACCATTTGTAACATTGTATATATTTGAAAGGAAAATAACCATTATAGATAAAATTAAATTAATAATTTTGTTGTGAAAAACTAACGACACATATATTGTTATAACGTTACATAATCGTTTAAGTACTTATAAATATTACGTAGCGTTATCAGTTCTTTAGTGTGGAATTGGAATTCATATGTTTATTATTCAGAGTGGATACCTAAAACCTGTGAATGAAAATTTCGAATCGAATATTTTATCCGACTTTCGGATCGGATATATTATTCGACTTTTGAATCAGATGTTTTATCCGACGTTTGGATCATGTTCGATCCGAATACGATTCAAGAGTGTTCTGACTCGATCTGATCCAAAATCCGACTTCGGATCGGATCGGATTCGAATAACGAACGTTTTTGCCGATCTCTAGTGTATATGTTTAATGATAGTTCAACAAATATTGATAAAAATTCACAAAATAACTTATCAGCCTTATTGTTTCTATTACAAATAAATTCGTCATCCTTGATTGACTTGAGCAAAGAAAAATCAAATACACTTACAAAAAGGACGTCACGTTCAAGAGATAATATTAGAAAGGGAAATATTCGCAGTATAAACAAATCCTTCGGCACTCTTTAGCCAACACTTTTGACAACTGTAATCAGCTCAACAGTATTAACCTTTAATTTTATAATAATTACTTATGTTTATATTTAGTGATGGAACAAACAAAAAACCTAATAGTTTTCGTAGCATCTTTATATTTGTACCGAGAATGATTTGTTTATATCCTGTAAATAAACTTCTTGCTGTGTTCTGAAGTATGACGTTTGATATATATATATTTGTTTGTGTTGCGGTAACCTATTGAATTCATAAAAGTGCCGTTAGATGGCAAGAAAAATATTATCTTTGTAGTGACTATTAGCAGGCTACTTGATTAACGTTTATAAATTTATAATTTATTGATCATGTTAATTAAATCAAGTAAACTTGATATCATTAAAAAGAGAAAAATATAAGCTTTTTAAATATGTCATTTTCAACTATTCATTGATTTTTTTAAAAATGTACATTTATGTCAAATCTCAAAAATGGATGACTATCAGAGCTGGGCAAACTACTTAAAAAAAGTAGCTAAGCTACAGCTACAGTTATTCTTTAAAAAGTAGCTGAGCTACAGCTATAAGCTACATTTTGTAATATATAGCTAAGCTACAGCTAAAAGTTTTCATTAAAGTAGCTGTTAAATTTTAAAGCTACTTTTTTCAATTATTGTGAATGATTAAATATGATCAGTTGATCAGTCTTTTGTTATAATGACTGTTAATAAATATAAAAAAATCGCAAATGGAGAAATGTACTGTTAATTTGTTATGCTATCATTCTTATTTATATCGGAATAAATTAACAATCACATTAACAGAAGGCTTCTAAAAATGTCAATGTTTAGTTCATCTAATATTTAATACAAAAATAGGATAGGTTAAGAACAAGTGAAAAATAAAATATGGTAATAGATTTTACACTAGATAATAACTTGTTATCCTACAGTTATAGAAAACAAGAAAGAAGGTACAATTCAAATACAAAACAAAAATTAATATTTATTTACTAATGAACAGTTGTAGCTTTAAGCTACAAAAAGTAGCATTCAAAGTAGCTTCAGTTGTTATAATAATATTTTTAAGCTAATAGAAAAAAAAACATAGCTCGCTACAAGCTACAGCTATATTTTTTCACATTTAGCTAAGCTATAGCTACAGCTAAGGTAAACGTAGCTAAGCTAGTAGCTAAGCTACAAAAGTAGCTAGCTACTACCCAGCTCTGTGACCTATGCATTTTTTTTTTTTTTTGAAAAACAAAAACATTGTTAAATTTACCTATTAATGTGACAACTTCTGTCTAGTTTACCCCACGTCATTGCTCTTAGTTTCTGAGATCCCTATATTTAGCTATTTGAAAGAAATTTTAATTTAATTGGTAAAGTGTCTTCCAGATTCACCGATTACGTTATTTATTATCTAAATATAAACCTAAATTTAAAGAATGTTAAATGAGTAAAACATATTTTTAGATTTAAATGTAGAATTAAATTCTCTAGAACATGTATTTAAATATTTTGCATGCAAAACACGATGAAAAAAGTATATTATGTTATATGCTAAAATAATACTTGTTGTGGTAAATCTATAGGTATTAACAATTACAGATGAAGCACAAAAATTCACTTTCACTCCACATGATAAATGCATTTTTTTCTTCAAATGCCGGAATATTTATCCAATTAAATATGTTTATGTTACATAATTTTTCTGACGCTCATGAGCAGCAAAAAATGACTTTTTTACCACTGGTGAACCAATGAAACTCCATGATTATAATAAACGTCAGAAAAAGTATTTGTCAGAAAAGTCAAACTAACTGTTTCTATGGAGTTCTAAAGCGTCATTTTATTCTAACGTTTGAAGAAAAAAAGTTTATTTTTCATCGTGATGTGATCTAAATTTTGAATAACAGTTTAATAAGAAATTATAAACTGATTTAAATAATATTTTTTGATTTAAATATAAATAAATTATCATCACGCCTTTTACCCATTACTGGCTGTGGCACTCTGCCTAAGCAGATCTTGGTAAGTAATGTATTTATGCGCGTGAAGTGTGGCTACCAGCCGTCAAATCACGGCCCCCAAAGATGTTAGTGGTGGGGGAGCCACAGGGGTAATTTTAAATTGGTGAAAATGTTTTGTCGGCTGTGGGGATCGAACTAGGGTTCTTTAGATCCACAAGCCGACTTGATACCACTGAGCCACTACCCCATTTAAAATCAAGTGAATTAAGTCTTTTAAAAAAATTCTCAAATTGGGCTTGTGATTTAAGACCTTTAAAGAAATTGACTTGGGCTTGTGAATTGTTCTAGAGCTGAAATTTTAGAAAAAAAAAGATTTAACTTCTTTTTCTGAGCTTAATTGAAAGGGCTTAATTTATTTGAAAGGACTTAATTCAATTGACTGGACTTAATTAATTTGAAAGTCTTAATTCAATTGAAAGGGCTTAAATAATCGTGCATCGTGATAAGCCCTGCAACATTACATGTGGTTTTCATGTTCATGCCCATAAGGCTTGCTGGTTAGACAAGCAATTTATGTATATACTTTATGGGATTGATTTGTCATCAATCATGGAAAAAAACTTAGCAAAACCATAAAAATGTAGTGCAATACGTGACAAATTAAAAAATAATAATAAGCAAAGAAAAATAAAACTTATGAAGGAATATAAAATAATAATTAAATTTGGTATCGATACGTGCGTTACAAATAATTATTTTTTATTTTAATTGTTTCTTTCATTTTTGGATAAAATAACAGTATAATTATCTTTTTATTGAGGTTAGCAATACTGGTGCACGTTTACACGACACATTTCTGGGTGTAGCTGTCGTTTATTTATGAATTGAGTCGTGATTGTGTTACACTGAGCATTTGTTTCAAATGACTAATTGTTTTGTAATATTTTGCAAAGAAAAGGTTTATTTTTTAAGTCTTTCAGCCTACAGTTTTAAAAGCTAAACTATAACTATGCAATACAATTTAAAATCGGGTACAGATTTAATTATGCCAGTCATTTAATTATATGGGGTAGGTAGTCCAGTGGTATTGAGTCGGCCTGCGGATCTTGAAAACCCTTGTTCGATTCCCACAGCCGACAAACATTTTCACCACATTAAAATTACTCCTGTGGCTTCCCCACCACTAACATCTTTGGGGGCTGTGATTTGAAGGTTGGTAACCGCACGTCACGTGCAAAAATATATCACTTACCGAGATCTGCTTCGGCGAAGTATACACCCAATAGTGAGTAAAAGGCGTGATGATATATTTATTTTATTTTTATATTTAATAATATTTTTTGATGACTTACGTTAATCCTTTGAACATTTCTACTTATATCTGTAGTATTTGAAAAAAATAAATATTAAATAAATTGATAATATTTTGTGCTTGTAAATGTGATTTAAGCCTCAAGTACCAAGCCTCATGTCCCAATTCACAAAAAGGCTTGTGATTTATATTTTACGTAAATAAATCAGAAAATCACGTCTATTTGTGAATTAACTCAATTTGAAAATGAATTGGAATTATGAATTGTCACAATAAAATAATTATTGATTTATAAACTGTGATTTAATTCTTTTTGTTCGTGAGTTTGCTCAGCTATGATCACGAGGTGAATATTTTTTGATAATTTGTTGGGTTTTTGCAAATTATTACGTCAAAATTTTGCAAGTCAAAAATTTCGTTAAAAAGGTCGAGTTTCTTGACATATACTATTTTTTCTGAAACCGTTTAATTTAATCAATAATTACTCATAAATAATTCAAAATGTTAATTTTTTTTGATAAGAATCATATTGATAGAAGACTACATATCCCAGGTTACAAAAAAAAAATAGTAAGGTAAAGTATTTACCAGACTGTTTTGTACTTTACCTGACTTTTTTTGTTATAACCTTGGATATATACTTTACCTGACAGTTTTGGTAAAAATCTACTTTTCATACTAAAATTTGTCAGGAAAGTAGGCACTTTCTTGCCGGTTTCAAGAATAGTAGGTATATTACATAATACGTCAGTAAAGTAAAAATACTTTTTATTGGGGTGGCTAGCTCAGTGGTATGAAGTCGGCCTGTGGATCCTGAGAACCCTGGTTCGATTCCCATAGGCGACAAACAATTTTCATAATTTCAAAAACTCCTCCACCACTAACATCTTTGGGGGCCGTGATTTGACGACTGGTAATCGCACTTCACGCGCAAAATATATCACTTACCGAGATCTGCTTCGGCCTTAATAATATTTTTTTGTTCCACTCAAAATAAACGAAATATTCGTTGTGGTGGTCTTATGACAATCACCCTGTATTATTACTATGTATGTATGAATATAATAAAATTAATTAATTATATGTAATTAAACGCTTATGGAATATTTTTATATGCATCTCAGGTATAAAGTACGTTTTCGCCCTTGTCACCTCTCCTGCTCGTGTTTTAAAGTAGTACTATTGTGACGGTGGCGCCATCGGTTGTCGAGTGGCGAAACTGACGCTCAAAAAAATATAAAAATTGAATAAAATAAGTGTTTTATACCTATTATGATTTGAATATCATGAATTATTAACAGGTTGTTGGTCTAGTGAATTTTCAAATACCATACCACCGTGTGGTGTTGCCATTATAAACTGGGATTCTTAATTTTTCGTTAAAAACAAGGCTGTGCATGGCTATATATCCATTACTAAACGATAAAAAACTTTCTACTTCTGATACAATATACATGGGATAGTTCTAGAACATCATACTAGTTTTTCAAATAAAACTGCAAAATTTTAGAGATACACAAACCAAATATGTTCGATTCTAAGTGATGATCGCCATAAGCCCCGTGTATAAGGACTCAACTTTACAAGAGAATATATTTGTTCACACACGATGAATGAGTTTCATATTGTAACAGGATGCGTATGACTATCCAATGTTTACGTGCACCAAATTTCATTCAGATCTGAAATTTTTTTTTCACGCTAGTACTACCTTGACAACACGAGTTAAAAACTACACTCTTGATACGTAAACAACTATTCAATCGTTCTTCATTAATTTCACTTTTAAAGTTATTCATAAAAATAAGTATTCGTTTTAAATACTATGGTCTCAAAAAATAATATATACATACATCTCGTAACCAACTTCTTTTCCTTGAAATATAATCATTATTATATATCACATTTATCAATATTTTCAGTTCAGAAATGCAAGTTATTTTCATTCATAATCGATATACGAGTAAGACAAGTTATTCACTTTTCACTTATGTATAAACAAAACATAATCTGACCTCGAAATAACTGCAAGGTCAGAGAACAGCGGGTTCATGACTTATTAAAATGATCAATAATCTATCGATTTATTGACTTTGGTAGTACAAGTTGTTATTAAATATAAACGAAGAGTTTTTATTTTTTAGAAGTTATATTCACAAAGATTCGACATACTTTACTGTAAGTAAACAAAGAACATTTTCAATTTTATTCAGTCAGGATTTTTCATTTTATTAATAAAACAGAATTTATTAATTAACCCCTTGTGAGGTGAGCTTGTAAGTATTAAGTTGCAACCTTACGAAAATGAATGTATTGGTTCAAATTTGTAAAGATTTTTTTGCATACTTATCATGACAGTTGTTTTTTTTAATGATAAACCGTTTATAAAGTCATATAATTGTCAACTATATTATAATAAATAAATAAATAAATATATCATCACGCCTTCTACCCATTACTGGGCGTGGCACTCTGCCGAAGCAGATCTCGGTAAGTGATATATTTGCGCGTGAAGTGCGGTTACCAGTCGTCAAATCACGGCCCCCAAAGATGTTAGTGGTGGAGGAACCACATGGGTAGCTTTTGAAATAAATAAATAATAAATATATCATTACGCCTTCTACCCATTACTGGATGTGGCACTCTGCTAAAGCAGATCTCGGTAAATGATATATTTTGCGCGTGAAGTGCGGTTATCAGTTGTCAAATCACGGCTCCCAAACATGTTAGTGGTGGAGGAGCCACAGGGATATCTTTTTGAAATTATGAAAATTGTTTGTCTCCTGTGGGAATCGAACCAGGGTTCTCAGAATCCACAGGCCGACTTCATACCACTGAGCTAGCCACCCCAATAAATATAAATATAACTATATTATAAATCAGTTAAATATAAAAACACAGTAAAAAAATATAAATACTACAGTTTCATTAGTTTAATTTTACTTTTTTTCACATTTTTTATTTATTTATCTCCTTGGAGATCATTTAAATATATCCAAAATATTACTGATCTTCATAAAATTAATCTATTATTAATATGCAAAAAAATACGTGTTGATATGTTGAGAAAAATTTAAATTTTTACTGTTTACTAATAAATATTTTACAACAAAATTATTAATTTTCAAGGATGCTATTAGAAATTATAATTTTCACATATTATTATCAGGTCAAGGAAAAAATAAATATTTTATCATTTTTGGCACCTATTATCGGAAGTTAAACATATTTGGCATATAAATAAAAAAGTAAAAACTACAAAATAAAAATAAATAAATTATACTGGTTTTATAGATATTTCTCGGGATTAAACATAACTACAATAATATGTACAAGGTTTGCCATTTTTAAATACACCGAATCGGTTAAAACTTTATTTCCAGTTATGGAAATTTGTCCAGTGACGAAGATTCGAAGCTGGAATCTGAAGGAAAAGATAAAAAATAGATAACCTTTGATTCGCGAGATATTGGCGTTTGCAGTATGAATCAAACTCAAAGGTCAAGGACGGTCGAAAACTGTTATCTATAGACATTTCTTTGTTTGATAAAGATTAAAATTTAAATTACTTTCACCTAAATTACTAATTTGTGGTATTTCTTGCTTGATTCGATTCAAGAATTTTATTTATTTGGATCAGTATTTATATTATCATATGTATTTCTTTTTGGTTTAACAGTCAAATAAAAACAAATTAACCAGTAATAATATTTGAGTTACAATTTTAAATCTTTTTCTAAATTAGAAAAATGGGGTAGGTGGTGCAGTGGTATCGAGTCGGCCTGTGGATTTGAGAACCTCGGTGCGATTCCAACATTCGACAAATAATTTACATCACAATTAAATTACTCCTGTGACTCCTCTAACATATTTGGGGGCTGTGATTTGTCAGCTGGTAACCGTATTTCAAGCGCATAAATATATCACTTATCGAGGTCTGTTACGGTATAGTGTCACACCCAGTAATGGGTAAAAGGCGTGATGATATATTTGACAACGTCTAAAGAATATAGATGCGCAACTATATAATCTGCGTAAAACACAAAATTATTTTTGTATCTATAAATATGAAAGAACAGAATATTATAAACAAATATATTGATAGTTTATTGCTAATAATTTTTTTATTATACTTGCACAATAGTCCTTGTTTAACAAACTAAAGAGCGTGCGAATACGCAACATTAGAACACGCCATGTTTTAAAGTTGCTAAGCAACAACAAAATCATTTTACTGTTTAAATCCATCCATATTTATCAATAAATTGCAAATCTACGAATCCACATAGTAACGTAAACAACGATATTATGTCAAATCACACACACACACACTAAATTATGAAATGAATCAAAAGATACTGCTGCTTTCCAGCTCTATTTTCCTGATTATGATGTAGGTATACCTGATAAAAATAGCGTATGATACACGTGTATAAGTTTCCTTTAAAGCATTAGTGCCGTTAAAAGCACTCTACTACGCGTCGTGCTCTTAAACTCGTCACACGTGCTTTAAAAATTTACTTTCCACTAGTATCATAATATACTATTAAAAGTTTTTAAAATTACTTCATTAAATAAGTGTGAAACTTGTTATTTTTAGTAATAATTTTGATTTATGCAACATGCATAAAAAAGTAAATACCAATTATGTTTTTTAATTTATGGTAGAGAAAGAACAGTGAGGTATATATTTTTTTTCCAGAGTGATATTTTAGAAGTCTCTAAATCCTTATTGTTTTTATTGGTCTACTTGATGAAATCGTTTCTATAAAATAATTTTTTTTTCTACTTCCATGCGTAAAGTATTCGTAGTAGCTTCACACATTGATCGCATAAGGTAAAATTTGACTTTCAAAAGCGATATGTAAATGCAATGCATTTTCTTTTGCTTTTTGGTACGAATACAAACTCTTAATAAATTGCTGTGCTTAGTTTTTGTTTAATTGTTCATAACAACGAATTGATATTTTTGAGATAACTGTCAAATAATTTTTTTTAATTAATTGTTTAAATATAAGGTCGTAGAAAAAGTATAGTGTGTAACACATGTGTTTACTCTCGTGTGGTAACATGTATGTATTTAGCACCATGACAATTCTAGTAAAAATGTTATTTTTAGTCCTAAGACGTATCCATGGTAACGTGAACATGCCTGAAATAGCATTCTTTACTACTGAATAATTTTTTTGTGAAATGTAGGGAACATACTATCGTACGCGGGCAGAGCTGGGCAGTAGCTAGCTACTTTTGTAGCTTAGCTACTAGCTTAGCTACGTTTACCTTAGCTGTAGCTGTAGCTTAGCTAAATGTGAAAAAATATAGCTGTAGTTTGTAGCGAGCTATGTTTTTTTTTCTATTAGCTTAAAAATATTGTTATAACAACTGAAGCTACTTTTAAAGCTACTTTTTGTAGCTTAAAGCTACCAGTGTTCATTAAGAAATACCTATTAATTTTTGTTTTATATTTAAAATTGTACCTTCTTTATTGTTTTCTATAACTGTAGGATAATAAGTTATTATATAGTGTAAAATCTATTAACATATTTGATTTTTCACTTGTTCTTAACCTATCCTACTTTTGTATTAAATATTAGATGAACTAAACTAATTTATTCCGATATAAATAAGAATTATAGCATAACAAATTAATAGTACATTTGTCCATTTGCGATTTTTTATATTTATTAACAGTCATTATAACAAAAGACTGATCAACTGATTATATGGCAATGGCAAATTTAATAATTCACAATAATTGAAAAAAATAGCTTTAAAATTTAACAGCTACTTTAATGAAAGCTTTTAGCTGTAGCTTACCTATATTTTACAAAATGTAGCTTATAGCTGTAGCTCAGCTACTTTTCTAAAGAATAGCTGTAGCTGTAGCTTAGCTATTTTTTTTAAGTAGCTTGCCCAGCTCTGTACGCGGGTTAATTTTTTTCCCTATTTTTAATCGCATAATCCATACTGCATGTTTATCTATGAATTCTGCAACCCTAAATTTTGTCTCAAATTTTGTTTTTCTATTTCTTCTGTACGAAATATAAATATAAAACTTTTCGTTTTAATAAGTCAAATTGTGCAAAACTTAGGTAAAGCTAGTCTAAAGGAAGTATTTTTTTTTTGTTAAAAATCGTTAAAGATATAAAATAAAGATCTACACGATTTAAAAAATTTTATTATATGTTAATCTACGTAGACAAATATTTTATGAATTTTTAAAAATTATTTAGCTGAAAAGTTTTATGACGGTTGTACACGAACAGTGACAGAGAACACTTTCGTCGATAGTAATAAATAAAGAAAATAAATAAATATATCATCACGCCTTTTACCCATTACTGGGTGTGGCACTCTGCCGAAGCAGATCACGGTAAGTAATATATTTATGCGCGTGAAGTGCGGTTATCAGCCGGCAAATCACGGCCCCCAAAGATGTTAGTGGTGGAGGAGCAACAGGGGTAATTTTAAATTGGTTAAAATGTTTTTTGTCTATAGTAATAGTGATAAAAAATGCTATAATGTGTATTGTCGAAATATTTGTCTAATTATGTCAGATATTTAGCGATCGTTGTCAACAGATGTACTTTTTATTTAAATTTTTCACTTATAGCTCGACAAACCAAAGTAAAACCGTGGCTGGAATGCGCTTTAACTCCACCCATTCAGCTGTATAACGAATGGCGCGACACAACTTGAACTAGAAAGTGAAATATACAGTCTCAGTGAAAACACTTGGCCGCCGCACCACGTACGATATGCGCATTTATTCAAATTTATTTCTAATGTATTTTATTTATTATTAATCCATCATAATTATTATTCCTTTGATATGCTATTTTTATAGATATTAATAATTAGACGCCGTCTTAATATTTCATAAATTCATAAAACATCATTTTTTAAATATAACTTTTGACACTGACTGTACCGACGATAACAGCGACATACGAAGATACTCCTCTCAGGGTTGTAAATAGCTTTGTTCAACTCTATAAATATTTGAAAATTTAAGGTATTTTCGGCTCATAATGAGATCATACCCTGTTTTGAGTACCTTGAAAATTGAATCATAATTTATTTGAACAAGAATTATTTAAATACTAATATTGTTTTTATTTTATAAAATAATGATAGAAATAATAATAAAATTTCAATTAAATTTCGTTAATGCAAACATCTTCAATAAAATTAATATAAAAAGGTTTTAAAATTAACAAATGAATAGATGCTACAATTAACAAATTTTTTAAAAACTAGTTCAAATAAATAAAATTTAATATTGGTGTTCAATTTTGTTGTGCCACCATTGCTATCTCGAGAACTATAAGAGCTACAAGGTTGGTTAAATTAGCAAAGAAATACCGTTTTCTAAGTGTATTACAAAACTATTAACAACATTTTTTTTCGACTAGTGGTTCCCAAAATATGGGGTGCAACTTTCTTATTTTAAATAGGAACCTATTTTTCTATTTGTTTATTCGATTCAGTATTTTTTTCTGAATTCAACGACTACAAATTTGAATACACTCACATTACAAAATTTTTGAAAAAAGGCGTATTAAATTGATATTAATTTCATTAAAATCGCAAATGAATCAGCGTGCTATGATAGAAACAAATGAACAAAACATAATATTTTTGTTTGTTTGAATCATTATTATGTGTCAATACAACTATTTTGTGAAAATATAAATATATATATATATATATGAAGTCGGCCTGTGGATCCTGAGCTCCCTGGTTCGATTCCCACAGGCGACAAATTTTCATAATTTGAAAAAAAAGCTATCCCTGTGGCTCCTCCACCACTAACATGTTTGGGGGCCGTGATTTGACGACTGGTAACCGCACTTCACGCGCAAAATATATCACTTACCGAGATCTGCGTTAGCAGAGTGCCACACCCAGTAATGGGTAGAAGGCGTGATGATATATTTATTTATTTTATTTTATTAGTCATTTGATTCATAGCACGCAGATTCCTATGCGATTTAAATCAATTAATATCAAGTTTTGTCAAAACTTTTGTAATGTGAGGGTAATGAACTTTATAGTCGTTGAATTCAGAAAACATATTGAATCGAATAAACAAATAAAAAAATAGGTTCCTATTTAAAATAAGAAAGTTGCACCTCGTATTTTGAGAACCACTGGTAAAAAAAAATTGTTAATAGTTTTGTAATACACTTAGAAAACGGTATTTCTTTGCTAATTTAACCAACCTTGTAGCTCTTATAGTTCTCGAGATAGCAATCGTAGCACAACTAAATTCAACATTCTGTATGGAAAATGTTATTTTGTTCTTCTTCTTTTACCGCTGTACCCCCACAACAAACAAACAAACATCGCTCCTTGTCCCATGTTTATAAAACATTTGAACTGCCCTGAGCTCGACAGTCAGTTGTGTTTTCCAAACAAAGTAAGTCCGCAGTTAAAGATCCTGAAAGTTGAACGTCAGACCATCAGCTGATCTGATCATTCATCAATTGACTGTGCTCTTGATCACATCGATGATACGACTGATAAGTGATAATTGGTTTGTGTTTTGTTACTGTGAGAGATTTCGGACTAATTTTCAAAGGCTTAATTAAAAGTTTTTAACAAATTTATACATACATATAAAGGTAATTTTAATCAAATAATATTTGACAATGAAACATAAATTATAATATTAATATTTATAGTATCTTCAACATTTGGCATCGTATATTTACCGCGGTAAAATGTATATAAATTATTTTAGAGAAAGTTGCTATAAAAAATTATAGTAAATTTAGTTCGCCATAATTTTTGCTCGAGACATTTTTTCCTCAAAATAAATTAAAAACGTTTTAGAACAGAAAATATAAGATAGCAAAAGATCAAAATAAGACAATAAAAATATAACTATAATAGTTTATTAAACACAGTTATTAAAAGTTTCATGCCCGGTTTCACCAACAAGAGTTAAATTTTAATCATTGTTTAAATAAATAAAAGCAAATCAAAATTACATGTCAAATGGAATAATTGACATTGCTGTCATATATTCGATTTACTTTTATTTATTTAAACAACGATTAAAATTAAATTTTTGTTGGTGAAACCGAGCATAAACATATTAAAATAAATATAAAATTTAACAAATATTTAATCGATTTGTTGAGATTTGGACCTAGGTACTTAAAGACACAAATTTTGTAAATTGTTAATAATTTATAAATCCAGTTAAATCTGTAAATGTAAAATTAAATAAAAATCGTAAAAAAATCAATATTATAATTTATTTATAAAATGATGAATAACAACATAAAACTGTTAAATTAATTATATTATGATTAAATTTGGTTGAAATATAATTTAGATTTATATTTATTAATTTTTTGTACGTAAGAAAAGTATCCTGATAGTGATTAAGTCATTCTAAATATATTTAGACGTGGAGAATAGAAACATTATTTGTAAATTGAATAAACGCTTTTCTTTATTGTAGAATACACATTTAATTTAAACCATTTCGGATGTCTCATGTATGAATATATGATAATACAATAATACTATTCAAATTAAGCCTAAATTATTGTTAATGTTAATGTTAATATGTTTAAAATTCCAAGAAATTTATATTTTAATCTAAATTATAAATTGATTTTACAATCACAAAACTGGGCTATTAAATTTTATAAACTTGTAATTTTGAAACTAAGTTATAGAACATTACTTTTAATAATATAACTAACATACATATTTTCATATATTATTATTATATGGCATTGTTTATCGTTATCAAAAATTAGGGCATTAAATTTTTAATCACAGTAATTTATAGAATTATTTTTTCTACTTTTACTCTATAATTTATGTGGCAAGCATAGTTTCATAAATTATTATTGTATGATCCTATTTATTTTATTTGCAGTTAAATATTCAGTAGGTATTTGATCAGAGACCTTTTAATTTTCTTTCTAAACAAAATTTAATTTCATCAGCTGAAAAACATTTATTTCGAAAAATTCTAACCTATAAAATTATTTTTATTTTTGCAATTACTAGTACCACCTAAAAATGTTTTTGAATAGTGAAATTTTACGTCACTTAAAATTACCTTATGATATAAAAAATAAATTAAATATTAAAAATTATGTGTATGTGTTACAGCTAAAGTGTGAAATGCAGTGTTAAATCATGCAAATTTTGCCTTGCGTTTGTGGAGCGTGAATTCTACAGACTTTGTTTAAAATGCAAGCGAAGCGAGCCTTGTCAAAAGCACGTTCAATATTTAAATAAATGTATAAAATTCAGAATAATTTGAGGTAAAATCGAATATAACGGTTTTGACTTAAAGTTTGTTTGTAATAAATGATAAATAATAAAAAAATTACAATTAACGACATTATAGATTTTAACGGTAACATCTACAGGTACAACTTGACTATTTTAAAACTAAACAATTTGCTTGTTATAAATTATTATATCGTCACGCTGAACTTCCGTCCATTTTAAAATTATTAACAATTTTTTTCGACATGTGGTTCACAAATTATGGGATACAATTTTCTTATTTTAAATGAGAACATATATTGTTTACTTTTTATTCGGAAAGGAATTTTATTCTGAATTCAACGAATATAAACTTCAGTACCGTTACATTACAAAATTTTTGAGAAAAATGTATATTAAAATTACAATAATTAATTATAATAAATAATGGGATGTCTAGCTCAGTGGTATGAAGTCGGCCTGTGAATCCTGAGGTCCCTGGTTCGATTCCCACAGGCGACAAATTTTCATAATTTGAAAAAGCTATCCCTGTGGCTCCTCCACCACTAACATGTTTGGGGGCCGTGATTTGACGACTGGTAACCGCACTTCACGCGCATTATATATCACTTACCGAGATCTGCTTCAGCAGAGTGCCATACCCAGTAATAGGTAGAAGGCGTGATGATATATTTTTTACAATAATTTAATTCAAATCGCATAGGATTCAGCGGGCTATGAAAAAATAAATGAACAAATCATAATCAGCCCAATTCTCAAAAGAGTTTTAGCTAGAATTTAACTAATCCTGAATTTTGGATTTGTAAAATTAAACTTAATATATTCTTCTTACCATTTACTTTTCGGAAAATGGGTTTAATTAACTTTTATGCACAACCTGGCCGAAATGCATGTGTTTTAGCAATAAAAAGCAGGCTTAAACACTTGTTTTTGGCCCTAGGGCCATAAAACGATAATTACTATGGATACATAAATAAAATAACAATTTTTGTTTATTGTGAAAACTTGATTTTACAAAATGTCATTTTGACATGTAACCTATGTATATATTTTAATCGTTTAAACATGTTATTAAATGTTATTTTGTTGTGCATAAAATATTGTATGTACCATGGGTGAAATTAGCGTTTCTAACCCTGAGCATGTTATTAGCCCTCGGAGTTTTGCGCCTCGTTCTAATAATCATGATGCGGGCCAGAAACGCCTGTTTTCACTCTTGATACATAAATAATTATTTTAATTCGGACTAGCATAAGATTAACTAACCAAAATTCAGGATTAGCTAAAACTTTTTTGAGAATCTGGCTGAATATTTTTATTTGTTTAATTCATTATCAAATATTAATACGACTATGGGATGGCTAGCTCAGTGGTATGAAGTCGGCCTGTGGATCCTAAGGTCCCTGGTTCGATTCCCACAGGCGACAAATTTTCATAATTTGAAAAAGCTATCCCTGTGGCTCCTCCATCACTAACATGTATGGGGGCCGCGATTTGACGACTGGTAACCGCACTTCACGCGCAAAATATATCACTTACCGAGATCTGCTTCAGCAGAGTGCCACACCCAGTAATGGGTAGAAGGCGTAATGATATATTTATTTATTTTATTTTTATTTTGTGAAAAACATATATAAAAAAATTTAAATTTAGCACGCTGATGCGAATTGAATTAAATTCATCTCAATTTAATATGCATTTTTGTCAAAATAAATTATATTGTAGTCCTTCAATTCAGAATAAAATTTCCCCCCTCCCTGCACAAAAAATAAAAATAAATGATCTCATTCAAAATAAGAAATGAATAAATAAATAAATATATCATCACGCCTTTTACCCATTACTGGGTGTGACACTTTGCCGAAGCAGATCTCGGTAAGTGATATATTTATGAGCGTTACCAGCCGTCAAATCACGGCCCCAAAGATGTTAGTGGTGAGAGAGCCACAGGGGTAATTTTTATTTGGTGAAAATTGTTTGTCGGCTGTGGGAATCGAACCGAGGTTCTCGGGATCCACAGGCCGACTTCATACCACTGAGCCATTACGCCATAAAATAAGAAAATTACATATAAATATAAATTTTTAGAACCACTGATCGAATTTTTTTTTTGTTAATAGTTTTGTAATATTCTTGCAAAATAATATTTCTTTGCTAATTTAACAAACCTTACAGTTCTCGATCTAGCAATGGTGGCACATTAAAATTGAACATTCTGTATACGTATTATTTATCACTAAAATAGTTGACTAGTTTATAAATATATTTTGTTTCACTAGGGCAGAAGTTGTACTTTTGCAAGTGCGAACATATTTTGATAGTACCATCCGTGTGATACACAAGATTTTTCGAACCGATTTAAATGAAATTATTGATTTATTTGTCAAATATTAAATATAAAGGATTTTTAGTAGATAATTTTAATAAGCCAATAGTAATATTGTAAGGTAGTAATGGACAAAAGGCTTAAAGTTGTATTTAAATTTATTGAAGAATTACAACGACGTTTCGGCCAAAGTTATGGCCATCTTCAGGTCTAAATAATAACATACAATAATTAACAATAGAGAAATTACCAAAAACGTTAAATAAAACGAAAAACAACAATAAAAGTTACGTTACAAGTACTTTTTAAATTTAAATTCATGGTTTTTTGTTAATGTAGCTTCGTACTTATTTTTTGTTATATGTTCGCCCTAAATAAGTACTTGTAACGTAACTTTTATTTGTTTTTCGTTTTATTTAACATTTGTGGTAAGTTAACTGTTATATTGACTAATAATTTCTCTATTGTTAATTATTGTATGTTATTATTTAGACCTGAAGATGGCCATAACCTTGGCCGAAACGTCGTTGTAATTCTTCAATAAATTTAAATACAATTTTAAGCCTTTTGTCCATTACTACCTTACAATAAAGGATTTTTATATAGACTTCACGAACATTCAGTTGATACCAATGCTCCTACCAAAATTCCTAGTTTTTGCCGACCTAGGCCGGAAATATGTTTTTTCTGTACAATTTTGAGTTATGCAAAACTAATGTTTCTGAACGGAAGTGCGAACATAATTGTACAGTGGTTTTAGCCACAATGGTTCTAGTAGTTTTAGCATATTAGAGATAACTAGAACCATTGTCTTAGTACACCTAGAAATACATTTATTCAAATATTAAACGTGCTTTTGACAAGGCTCGTATCGCTGGAATTTTAAACAAAGTCCGTAAAACGCTGCTCCACATATGCAAGCTTTTTGTTTTGGCAAAATTTGCATGATTTAACACTTCATTTCTAGATGTGCCAGCCAATATGAAATAACAGAGCTGGGCAAGCTACTTAAAAAAAGTAGCTACGTTACAGCTACAACTATTCTTTAAAAAAGTAGCTGAGCTACAGCTATAAGCTACATTTTGTAAAATATAGCTAAGCTACAGCTAAAAGCTTTCATTAAAGTAGCTGTTAAATTTTAATGCTACTTTTTTCAATTATTGTGAATTATTAAATTTGCCATTGTCATTTGATCAGTTGATCAGTCTTTTGATATAATGACTGCTAATAAATATAAAAAATCGCAAATGGACAAATGTACTGTTAATTTATTATGCAATAATTTTTATTTATATCGGAATAAATTAACAGTCACATTAATAGAAGACTCCTAAACAGTCAATGTTTAGTTCATCTAATATTTAATACAAAAGTAGGATGGGTTAAGAACAAGTGAAAATAAAATGTGTTCATAGATTTTACTCTATATAATAACTTGTTATCTTACAGTTATAGAAAACAATAAAGAAGGTACAATTCAAATACAAAACCAAAATTAATAGGTATTTCTTAATGAACAGTGGTAGCTTTAAGCTACAAAAAGTAGATTCGGACTACAAAAATTAGTTTTAAAAGTAGCTTCAGTTGTTATAACAATGTTTTTAAGCTAATAGAAAAAAAACATAGCTCGCTACAAGCTACGGCTATATTTTTTCACATGTAGCTAAGCTACAGTTACAGTTAAGGTAAACGTAGCTAAGCTAGTAGCTAAGCTACAAAAGTAGCTAGCTACTGCCCAGCTCTGGTGAATAACTAATTTAATATTTGTTTGACAGAAAATGGTGGCATCAAATAAAGACAGTTTATCTATTTCAACAATTTCAATTAAAACAAACAACAATCGAAATCAACAGGACGACGTAAAAATGGAGTCTCAGGATCAAAGCGGTCAGGACGACAAGGATGGCAATAAAGAGTCCACAAAAGAGTAAGAGATAGAACATATTTTTAATGATAATAATCGTTTGATCTAATTTGAAATGATTACTCAATTTATCGTAATATTAACACCTTTTTTCCTCTTTTTCATGATAACTGTTATGATACATTGCAAGCGAGAGCGTAACGTTAACAATAATATTTGTTTGAATTTATAAGTAATTGTTATTAGTTTTGCCGGGATTTACCTACAGAAAAAAGATTCTAATAAATTATTGCTAAAATGTATCATTTCATATAAAAAAACTAATGATGCTTTCAAAGCTTTTATTATATTTATTGGAAGCGATTATTAGGTTTCATAGAGCAATTTATAAGAACGTTTAATTTTATGATATTCTTGTATAATTATTTAAAAATTAAAATAAATTTATGTAAAACTATTAAAATACTGACAAGTTTACTTTGTAAATAAATTAAATAAGTACACAGCATGTCTCCTGTACTAGGACCACAATTATTGAAGAAACTAAAGAACTAAGACTTCGATTAAATTAGACATAAGTAGTTGGCCTAATGTAATGATGTTTTTGTTTTTCAATACAATAATGCATAAGATCACTAAATATGATTGAAAATGTGGAAATTGCGATTTGATTTCAAAGAATTTTAATTAAAAAATAATGGTAGACAGATGAGAGTTTCAAATAAATTTATAGATACTATAGCGCTATTTGCAATGCAGAATTAAAATATTTTATATACAATCGGTAAATAATAATACACATTCACTGAACAATTTACAGTGAACAGTGCATTTAGCAGAATATCAGAGAACATGTTCGGTGACCACTATACTCTATTCCAGGTAAGGATGGAGTAGATGGCATTTTGTTCGCGATTTGTTTTATATGCTCAGGTTTATCGTCCATAATAAAGTAATTTGTTAAACGATGAAGTATTATAATTATTTTACAGAACAAATTATGTATTATATGTATTACACATGAATTAAAATACTTGATTAATTGGAAGCCAATTTCAGACATCTGTCACTTCTGTACAAGGTGTAATATATATATATTTTTTTGCTTTGTGAACTTTATTTGGATTTCGACCAATTAGAGGACAAAAATGATTGACCCAACCTAACACTATGATCCATTCTTAACTGAAATAGAGTATAGTCTGCTGAATGTACCCAACGATTCAAAAATGTTATTGGTTTTCAAGATATTTGAGTTTTTAATGTCATTAAGTCTGATATCAGACAATTGCGATATTTCTTTAACAGTTAGAATTCTGTCTATTATTCATGTCTTCTGTCTTCATCTGCCAGTTAATTTTGAGGTTATTGTTTTGTTTATGTCATTATATACAAAACTGATAAACATATTTTAAATACATATCTTATGTATTATTATTTCTAAATTCATGAATATGGAACTTAGGTAAAACGGCGGTTTAATATTATCTAGTTCGAAACTTTGGTAAAATTTACATAAATTTGTGAGGAGAAAGTCAAGCTGAATGATGTAGAATAGCAAATTGTACCAGTGGTAATGAAACCTTGGACTAAGATAATCTTACAGTTTATTTATTTTTCTTTCTGAAATAACTGATATCTATGTATGTACATTTTTAATTATTTGCCACGAAAGTTATTTAAACTCTGTTTAAATATTTTTCTAAATGATAAAGTAGATCAAATGTGTAACTACATTATATATGGGCTCCTGTCTTTGAGATTCATATTATCTTAAGTCTGACGTCACAAATAAAAAAAAATCATTACAGCTTAATGACTAACAGTAATGACGATCTAAAACTGTATATTGTTTTAAATTTAGATGATGTTTCATATTTAAAAAGCTTTTTTTTCTTTTATGATGCCAAGCTTTCTTGAGTTAATTAACATGATCAATAAATTATGGAGTAGGTGGATCAGTGGTATCAAAGAAATTAATAAAAAAAAAAACAAAGTAAATTTAGCATCGTTGAGAAGGAGAAAAATATGCAATTTAAATAGATAATTTTTAACTATTCGTTCCTAATAAAAAAAATATAATTTTATGTCATCTCAAAAATGGGGAACTGAAAACTTATTTTAATGTTACAATGGAAAGAAGGCATCAATATCTATAATTTTTATTAGAAACTTTTGTCCCTGCTTACTACTATTTAAGAATTAAATTTATTTGAAAAGAATCGTAATTGCCATATTTTTACTCATATCTAGTGACTTTTCCATCTTTTTTTTTTAATAACATACACATAGTTAAATTGGTAAACAAGTTTTGTCTAATTTAACCGAAGTCGTAGCTCTTACAGTTCTTGAAATTCCATTAGTGGTCCTCATCTAGGACACACATATAATATACCTTTAATAAAGGGATATATTTTTTCAGTCAGTATTTTATTTACTTTGTTCGGTGTTTCATACAATGTTCGGTCTATAAAACATAACAAAAATCGTTAGATAAGTATTGTCAGTAAAATTACTCTTTTTGTTAGTAAAATTGTCAAAAATAAATATCAGGGCTTACTTATGGGGAGCGTGCATTTTACGGGCTTAGGGTTTGTTTAAAATGCGAACGAAGCGAATCTTGCCAAGAACATGATCAATATTCAAATGAATGTATGAAAATTGGAAAAATTTAACTCCGAAATTATATCAATTATACAATTGTTCGTAGATTTTCAACATAAAATTGGTAATTGATAGGATTTATCAATTTTCGGGCATTTACTGTAACATAATTCAGATTTCATTTAATGTGATTTAAAATTATATTTATTGACAAAAAAGTATTATGTCGACATTTTGCAATAAATACTGACGAAAAAGTATTTTACTGACATTTCGTAGGTAAAGTATTGACAAAAAGGTTACTTTACTCACTAAAATAGAATATTACATAATAAGTTAGGAAAGTGAAAGTAAAAACACTTTCCTGACATATTATGTATACTATTTTTTTGAAACCGTTTCATTGATTAAATAATTAATCATAAATAATTCAAAATGTTGAATTTTTTTATATAAATTGTATTCACAACAGACTACGTATCCAAGGTTATAAAAAAAACAGTCAAGTAAAATACAAAACAGGCAGGTAAAATCTTTACCATACAGTTTTGTACTTTACCAGACTGTTATTTTTGTTGTAGCTTTGGATACGTACTTTACTTGAATGTTTTAGTAAAAATCTACTTTCCATACTAAAATTGATCAGGAAAATAGGCACTTTATTGCCGGTTTCAGAAAAAAATATTTTACTGACTTTTTGTACTAAATACTGACAAAGGAATCATTTTACTGATAAAAAAAGTAATTTTACTGACACAATATTGCATCTAATATTTATTGCATCTAATACTGAAGCTTTTGAATTTTATAGTGACAATAGAAATACCTTTAGTAAATTACTGATTGTAGTATTTACAATTGCAAATGTCAGTATTTATATTTATTACCTAAATATATGTATGTTAGTTAAGGTTGATGTTTATGTAAACTCGGATTTCTTGGCCACAATCCATTACTTAACTTTTTCTAATTTAATAATAAATCATTTGGATATAAATAATTTTAATAAAATTGTATCTTTCGTGCAGGTCAAAAGTATCCAAAAAATTCACATGTAGACAAAAGCTAGCGTTGATATCTCTAGCTTTAGTGGACTTTATGAGCTTTTGTTCTATGTCAATAATGGCACCATTTTTTCCTCGACAAGCTGCAGAAAAGGGGATGTCGGATACTGTGTCTGGCTTCGTTTTTAGTTTCTACGCTCTTGTGATGTTCCTTTCGTCGCCAGTCTTCGGTAAAGTTGTAAGTTTATAAATAATACGAATTTCAATGGTTCACATTGTTCATTTTTATGGGATGTTTTTATGTAAATGAAATTAGGGGACTACGTTGATAAATACTCTAACTAACCTTACGTACACAATATAGGTACCCCGTTAAATTCAAATAATTACCAGTCCAATTCTCAAAAGAGTTTTAGCTAGAATCAGGCTAATCCGGAATTTTGGATTTGTCAAAATAAGCTAAATGGGATGGCTAGCTCAGTGGTATGAAGTCGGCCTGTGGATCCTGAGGTCCCTGGTTCGATTCCCACAGGCGAAAAATTTTCATAATTTGAAAAAGCTATCCCTGTGGCTCCTCCACCACTAACATGTTTGGGGGCCGTGATTTGACGCCTGGTAATCGCACTTCACGCGCAAACTATATCACTTACCGAGATCTGCTTCAGCAGAGTGCCACACCCAGTAATTGGTAGAAGGCGTGATGATATATTTATTTATTTTATTTATTTTTCTAAACCATATTCCCAAAAAACTTTAATTAAACTTTAATGTAATATTCTTACTATTTACTTTTCGGAAAGCGAATTGAATTAACTTTTCAAATCGAACTAGCATCAAATTAGCTAATCTAAAATTCTGGATTAGCTAATAATTTTTTTAAGAATCTGGCTGTACATGTTTAAACAAAACTCTAATTTAAATTAATCCCGGTTTAGCACCTTAACAGGATAAATTTAAGCGCAAAAGCTCAGTGAGGAATCACCATCAAAAATTCATATTCCATATATCAAAAAATTCAAAAAAGTCGTGAAAGGCCCATTATACAAAAGCGAGTCATTCGTATAATAGCTGATATTAGGTTGTAAGGAGTATTTCATAAAATATAAAATTCTAACTGTCTACTCGTTGTACGCCTTTGAATTATTAAAATTTGCACACAAAAATAAAGAACATTATACTCGTAACTATAGCAAAAATGAAACTAGACAAAAAATCGAACTATCATTTATCCGCATCACAATACAAGTACCTATGAAAAAGGAATGTATTATATTTCTGCTAAACTGTACAACTGCCTACCGAACAATCTAAGAAATTTGAATAATAAACAATTTCAGTCTATTTAATAAGCTATTAAAAAACCCTTTATGTAGTCTAGATAATTTCTCTTGTATTAAATTTTAAATTCAAATAATATAAAATCAAGGCTTAAGGAATCCAATATATTTTTATTTTAAAATATTTGACGTTTCGAACTAAAATAACTAGTTCATCATCAGAAAATCTCAATAAAACGTAAAATATAACAAATAAAATATCATAAAATAAATTCAAATATATGTCAAAAGAACAAAATAGATAGATCTATTTTGTTGTTTTGACATATATTTGAATTTATTTTATGATATTTTATTTGTTATATTTTACGTTTTATTGAGATTTTCTGATGATGAACTAGTTATTTTAGTTCGAAACGTCAAATATTTTAAAATTAAAATATACTGGATTCCTTAAGCCTTGATTTTATATTATTTGAATAATTTTTGGATCCACCTTAAATATTTATAAATTTTAAATTCTTAATATATGTTTTAACTGAATTGCAATGTATTACTATTGTATATGTTTATATTTCTCACACGTGTGTATACATAGAAATAAATGATTATTATTATGTTGTGTATAATTTTTTTTTGGGAAACGTGAAGCATTTTTTAATATAAAGAATATTTATACATGCATGTCGTATTTCAAGGCACCCTGATAACTTACATACTTTTAATAGTTTTTAAAATTCATAACTGGGATAATTTCCAATTAAAATATAATTATGTGGTATCACGTATCACTATAAAGCTACATTAAAATCCAAAAATATACAAACTGGTTTGGTTTCCAGTGTCCAGACGATAACAATGGAAATTTACATGCTCAAAATTACTGATTATTTGATGGTTGAAATCACACTCTTTCATTGTTGTAATCTTGTTTTGTTGTAATCTTTCATTGTTATAATTTTTCATTGTATTTTAGTGTGTCTAGGCATGCTAACTTGTGTTAGTGATTCAATTTTTATTTTTTTTTACAAAATGATTGATAATACCTTTTTATATTATTACTCTGTAATACATTTCTTCTTAAATATACACTTTAAAAGTGAAAATGTATCCCAAAAAATGTTATAAAGTCGGTGCCTCTGATTACAAATATGTTCAATAATAGCTATTTACATAACAAGTGCGGGAAGACATACTTTGCACATGAGCGCAATTTTAAAGTACGGGCGAAGCGAGTGCTTTTATTTACGCAAATGGAGCAAATGACGTCTTCGTGCACAAGTTTTGTACAATGCTTTTTGTAACGAGCAAAAATTATATAACTGAGTGAGAAAAGTTATTAAATTTGCAGCGTGAATTTATATTGACAGTTTAGCATGCCATGAATTGACATTTGTTATTTGAAAACAAATTGTTTATTTTTTCCTCGTAAAGCTTGTTAAAATGTCTGATAGATGGCGTTATAAGATAATGTGTCTATTTCTTTTATAAATCCCTTAAAATGTGTGCATATAAATACAATTAGCGTGTTACCATTTTAATAGTCAGAATTTAGAGCCATAAAAATGGGTGTTTTTTCAATTACTTTGCGCACTAGTGCGTAATCAAACTTTCCATCGGTTTCCAAGGTAATGTAAAACTTATTTTGAGTGATGCGAGTACGAAAAGTATTTTTCTTAATTAGAATTGTTAATTTTATCATTTATGGGGTAGTGGCTCAGTGGTATCGAGTCGGCCTGTGGATCCTAAGAACCCTGATTCGATCCTCACAGCCGACAAACATTTTCACCAATTTAAAATTACCCCTGTGGCACACCACTAAAATCTTTGCACTTCACGCACATAAATATATCACTTACCGAGATCTGCTTCGGCAGAGTGACACACCCAGTAATGGGTAAAAGGCGTGATGATATTTTAATTTTTAATTTAATCATTAAGTTTTACTTAGGTTCTCATATTTTCAGCTGACTTTTCATTCAGATATATTTGTCTGAGTATAAAAATTAACAGTGATGAACCAAATTGAATACTTATATCGTATATATTTAATAATAATAATAATTTGTTTTTTATTCTAGTTGCCAAAAATAGGAGAAAAAGTTCTATTTGTCTCAGGAATCACGCTGGCTGGCATTTGCAGTATTTTGTTTGGGTAATTATTAATCTTATTATTACTGACGTAAATGTTTAAAATCCTAGTTGCTTTAATTGTAACTGATCAATATCTATTTGACGTCACTTGTTTATAACATTTCTTGTGGTATTCACTATTTTTGTTCGTAATTTTACACGTAAGAGTATACCTTTGTGTTATAATTATCTATTATTTGCATGTACGTTAAAGGAATTTTTTAAATTAAGTAATTTAATACAAAGAAATGGTTGTAAAAAATATTCCATACATAACTTGAATAAATTCAATTTAATATTTGCCTATTTTAGTGTTATTTTTATGTAATATTAAAACTATGGAATGCAAATATATAAGTAGGCAGAACATTAGCAAATTTTGAAAGTGTTAAATCTTTTAAGCAAACGTTGATTTATCGGTTACAACAGAAAACGTGAAAAAAAATTGTACATTGAAGGATTTTTGCTAAATTTACGCAACCTAATACTGAAATATTTATATATGATTTATATTCTTTATATGGAGTTAATTTATTATATTTATCATCAAATATTGTTTCACATTTCAAATATTTACGTACCTACGCATAACTAAAGTTTACATATAATATATGTATCTCTTTTTACAAATATAATTTTCACGCAACTGTCAAACAAAGTTAACATTTGCGCGCACAATTCAGGTCGCGAAATTAATTTTTTTTGTAAACAGTTCAACAAAAATTCATTATTGGGTTGTCAACTACTTTGGCGGACTGTTCTAAACCAATCAAAAACACGATTACAAATTGCCGTCGATAAACTAACAAATTGTTATTTTTTCTGAAAACGTCTCCTTGGTTACACATTAATATTTATAATAACCATCAATTCGAAATAAATTTATTTATTTATTTTGTGTGCATCACGTCGCACACAATAATTTCGCGGCCTGCCTAGATACACTCATAACTAATAAAATTATTAACTGTAATATTTAATTGCTCTTTGATTTCGTATCCTTGGTGATGACAAATAAAAGCTGTATTCCATTTGCCATTTGGTTCATTTAACTCAGTTCAGACAAATTAGACAACATGACTAATTGAACTGAATTAAGCATTCTGATGCACTTATTGGGGTGAATTACTTCAAATTAAATTAAAATCATTAATTGTAGTACAGGAAATAAAGTCAGCGAAGTAATCCGGCGAAATAAATATGTAATCTGGTTCAGTAAATGTAAGTTAGATCTGATCCAAATGGCAAATGGAATACGGCTATTGTAAGTGGAAATGTTACTGAAGGCAGGCAGACAAATAATGTAAATGCTTGTTGCTTGGAAAATTCATTAAATTCATTAAAATTTAAAAAAAAATAAAAACAAACATTAAATTCAACAGTTTCTTTCCCATTTCCTCTACGCGTTTTCATGACTTTATTAACATTAAAATTCAAATATAAAAAATATGTTTTCGGATAGAATAATAAAGGACGCAACGCAGTCTGGCAATATTACGAAACTAGAAATAGTATTTTTAGTTGAATTAAAACATATTATTTTTTCACCCACATAAAATTTCGCAGATTTATTAAAATTTAAATGAAACAAATTCACATTATTTTTATAACTATGACAACAGTGGTAAAAATGCTAGTTTAGGTCTTAAGACTAAAAAACGATGACGTATCCGTTGTAACGTAAACATTCTTGAAATAGTGTTCTTTTATTACTGAAAAAGTTGAAATATTTGGTTGATGAAAATAAAAAAAAATATATATATATATCTGAGAAACGTGTTTTTAGATGTTGCTGGGCATTTTTTCTAATTCACATATTATTATTTCCATCAATAGTAATAGGTATCTAATATAGATGTTCAGACATTATGTATTACAAAAACTAGAACACGTAGCATGTTTTCCTAATAAATAACAGAAATATACAGAATTAATAGAAAACAATTATATTACACAATATTCAGTTATGAAGAAAATTGTAGTTTCTGTAACGTCTTTAATTTTATACATGTTATTTACGTACACATAGTAATTAATTACAATCAGGGAATTGAACTGAATCGAACCAAAAGAAAACTAACAAACCGGAATAAAAAACCGAACCAAAAACATAAGTTGAATCTTGAACCGAAACCGAACGGTATTTTTGTGCTTCACATAAAAAATTTAACAAGAATTAAATTTGCTTTTCTAACTTTAAAATCAAACTTTTTCTTTTTCAGCACTCTGGAATACATAAACGACTACACATTATTCACATTTTTAAGTTTTTTCATCCGTGGACTCGAAGCGTTGGGGGCAAGCGCTTATTCAACAGCAAGTTATGTGTTTGTAATAAATATTTTCCCTAATCACGTGGGTACAGTCCGAGTAAGTATACAGTCATCATCCCTTTGCCCTAAGGGTATCAAGTGATTAACGAAGGGTTTGTTGTAGTTGTTACTTCTGATTTAAGGGCACGCTGGAGACTTTCGTAGGACTGGGTATGAGTGCAGGGCCTGCTATTGGAGGATTTTTGTTTTCGGTATGAATTTCTTATTAATTTTTAAAGTTTTTTAGACTAAATTATATTCTCATATTTCGTCATTTTTAATGTGGTGAAACTTGTTTGGCGATTGTGAAAATCGAGCCCGGGTTCTTAAATCCACAGGCCGACTCGATACTATTGAGCCACCTACCTTATTACTTAATTACTTTATATAATAAAATAATAGTTATTTATGTACTAAGGGCATAATAACATTTGTTAAAGTCGTATGTACAAATTTCAAAACAATTAGCAGTCATAACGAACTATATTGTAAAATTATTTATTATTATTACAACTAACATCTGTGGGGGCCGTGATTTGACGACTGGTAACCGCACTTCACACGTATAAATCTATCACTTACCGAGATCTGCTTCGGCAGAATGCCACACACAGAACTGGGTGAAAGGCGTGATGATAGATTTATTGATTTATTTATTTATTTATGATTATTTTTGAAATTTAGATAGGCAAAATATTGCATTGTAGTTTAGTAAATATACCATTGCCCTTTCTATAATTTATATAAAAATATTGTACTATAAATATTCAAGTGAAGAAATCTCAAAACAATGTTAATGTTATATACGACCTTATGCTTTTAAGATGACGTGACGATATCAAATTGAATGGGCCTTTCAAGACTTTTTTGAATTTTTTATATATTAATCTACGTAATAAAATAATTATACCCAAATTTTTTATTTTTTTTAAAAACTTGTATTAAGCATGATAAAAATATTTAAACTTTCGAAACAAATTAATATGACGTAGTTGCATCTTAGCTTAAAGAGAGACAGGTAAGACAGAGATAAATAACACGTAACTTCACGTAACGTGTGTCGTTGTCATAGAATCCACAGACAAAACATAACTAGACGGATAACAACGGCGTTTGTTTTAAAGCAGAAAGGGATAGAATAACTGATCGGTGAGGCGGGTGCGCGGCAAGGAGCAACTTGCATAACATCAAAGTGTACTCGCTCCTTGCCGCGCATCCGACGGACCATAAGTTATTCCATTCCTCTCTGCTTCACAACACTGCATTGACTTGAATACGACATAATTCGTCTAGTATTATACGTCATTGGTAGAATCGTATAATGCTAAATGCTTATTTCTTCTTCGTCTTCTTGAGCACCGATAAACGTTTCAGACAATGCTCTGTGATTGGCTTAATGCAACTACGTCATTGCAATATGGCAGTGCGAACGTTTTAAATTATTCAACTATAACTTTCATATTTCAGCAATAAAGATATAATTTATGGTACGATTTTATATTGTATTAAATATGATTCACGGTCAAGAATTTATTTTAATAAATATATATTAAAAAGCTCTACCACTTGAATCCCCCATTATACGAAGAAAAATTGTGATACCATCAGGATATCACCAATTGTTAAGTATTTATTTAAAATAATAATTCAATTGGTAATATTCTCCTTAAATAACAGTATCGCTGGAGACGAATCATATATCAACTCTTTCAGTAGATCTAGACTACCTTTGAAACATATCAAATTAAAAAAAAATTGAATAACATCAGATTACACGATAACCGTAGCTCAGTTAGCTTAGGATATATAAGCAGAGTTCATAGATTCCAGGTTCAAATCCTTGTAAATTTTCTGTAAATAAATACATATATAATTTCAAATGATTTATTTTGTACTCGTATACTTCATAACTATATAAAAATAATCGTTGTTTTTATGAATGTCCTCTTTTTATTCTCTTTTTTAATTTTAATAGTTCTGTTTATACATATTGAACTTCTGGTAACCCTACATTAATAAATATTGTAAGTATCTATAAAATACTTATCTGTTTTTATCTAATAACACTGCACATTAGATTAAAAATTATAATTGCTACTGAGTTTTCATTGGTTTAAAATTAACAGTCAGTTATAGAATAAGCTCATGAATTGCTTAGCCAGCTGGGCGAATTAGTAAGCGGTCAGTCGTAACTCTGGTGAGCGGCACATTGATATTATGTAGATATTAATTAGAATAGCATACTAGCAACTACTCCGCTCTAAAAATAGTGATACATAGTAGCTTTGCGAACGATGATTGAGGGTGTTATTTCTAGGTGGCACAACTTCTAATTAAAATGTTACGTATTTTTCACACCTAAACGAAACAACTTTCCTCAAAGCTATAGCTATAATTGTCTAGGAATCAAATAAAGAAAGTAAACTCTTCTTGATGTTTGTTTTAACTAAATTTCTATACAAATTATTGTTGATAATGATAACAATAAACACAACAATAAATAGTCATCAGAATTATTTAAATTAGAAGAAAAGATATGCTTAAGTTCTTTACAAATCTAAATAGTCCTTGATTTAAAAAATATACTCGTAATACTAATTACTTATTTCGAAGATTGCATGTGCTAAAATTTACATATTATTATTTGATCTTGAGATATTTTTATAAAAATAATACTGAAATTGCTTACTAATGAAGCATCTAACTTGCCTTGTTTATTCGAGTATATGAAGTCATGAATTTTATTGGTCTGGTAATTCCCAGACATAAAATATTACTAGATTCAGTACGTCTTTAAATGTTTATTAATTAAAAAATTTATGTATCTGCCTTTGTGCCCTACATATAAGTGTATTTTTTCTAGATAGCTCGGAGGATTTGGTCTTCCATTTTACGTCGTGGGTGTCATAAGTCTAGTAATCACGCCGATAAGTTTATTTCTGTTACCATCTTCTAAAAGTAAGATCTTAGACAGTATGTCCCAAAAATAACGAAACTCTTTAGATATAGAATAAAACACGCATTGTATTATGTTTGAAACTTAATATTTATTCAAAATAGGTTCCATTTGAATCAATACACTTTTTAGAACGATCAACTAGAGCATGCATAGATTTTTTTATGCCATCTAAAGGAACGTTCTTTAACACTTGTGTCACGGCTGCTTGAATGGCTGGAATATCATTATAAAACGCTCCTTTCATGGCAATTTTCAGTTTTGGGAAAAGATATTAATCACATGGTGATAGATCAGGTGAATACGGAGGGTGGTCGATGATACAAATATGTTTTTTCATCAAAAATTCGTTGACTTACACGAGCGTCATTTTGGTCTTCATTTAATTCATGTGGAACAAAACGTGAACAAACCTTTCTTTTACCCAAATCTTCAGTTAGAATTCTCCAAATAGTATTTTTACTCGTATTTATTTCTTCACCCAACATTCTAACAGTAAAATTCGCATCGATAGCAATGATTTTACGCACTTTTTCGACTAATTAAGCACGATTTCCGGCTTTTGGACGTCCAGATCTTTCATCATCATTTAAATCTTCACGACCATTTTTAAATTTTGCAAAGCACTTATAAACTTGTGAACGAGATAAACAATCATCACCATAAACTTTTTTCATCAATTAATATGTCTCAGCAATTTTTTTTCCAAGTTTAACACAAAATTTAATATTTGCTCGTCGTTCCATTGTATTTTTACAACATAAACTCAAAAACTACTGTCATTAAAATGCGCGTAAATTTTTAAACTGACCTGATTGCATGAAGTTGTGTGCGTTCTAACGAGGAAAGATATATCTTTCTAACAATGTGTATATTCAATAGATTGCGCTACGTGTTCTATGATTTAAATTAAAAGTTTCGTTATTTTTGGGACATATTGTGTATAACATAGCTATTAAATGGATAAATATTAATATTATTATGTTTCTTATGTTTAGATGGACACCAAGACAAGAAATCAGGTTCGATTATAGAATTAATCAAAATTCCAGGAGTCGTTGTTACTGGATTTGTAATCATTTTTGTTTCGATCACATGGAGCTTTTTGGATCCTACTTTAGAACCACATTTAAGACAAGTAAGTTGTACATATTTCATACAATTGTATTTTAAGCAAACAGTCGTGAGTTCAAACCTCGTTGACTGTGTCTGCGTTGTTCAGATTTCACTATAAACTGTACATCCCTGGTACTCTACTTGCAGTTAATTTGCTGTAGGAAATAAATAAAGATATACATAGATATCCTAAATTATGACACAAAATAATTGAACAACAAAATTTTAAAACCGATAGTTCAAATTGGGTTAAAAACTTCATAAGAAGCATCAATTTTGTCATTAGGCATCGAATGAACAGGGAAGAGAGCTCAATTAAGAATAAAAAAAGCGATTGAATCAGTATTTCCTTTATAAATTTACAAGAACTATTTACAAGTGGATACCTTGGAAACGATTATTTTAAATGTCATAATTTTAATAAATTACACCATTCGATAAATTATCTCAAGAAATATAACTCAAGGTTTAGATTTTCACAGTAAAATTTTTTGTTTTTTTCATTGAAATTTGATTGCGTTGAAATAAAACGATTGGAGTAATTTGACATTAAAAAGAAAATCTCTCCACCTTCGTTGTCGAGATTATTTCATGTCAATTGCTCTCTGCAGTTGTTAGGAAGTAACAATGTTCTTATAAAAATAAATTTGTCCGATTAAAAACTATTATCTTACTCTGAAAAATATTTTAGTCATTTGTAACATGTACCCAATCGTGTAAAAAATTATCAAATCAGTTAAACTTAATATGCATCATATTTCTATGTAGCAGATTATTTTAAACTGCATTTATTTTATATTTTGTTTATGTTTTCTCATCTGTTGTTTATCTTTTCTCGTCTGTTTATCTTTTCTAAGAAGAATATTTGTTTAATATTCTTTTTTTAAATGATTGTCGATTACATTGATTTTGATCATATATTTAATTATAATTAATATACAGACATTTCACTGTATATTTTCATATAAAATCAAAAATATTTTAAATAAAATAGTAAATAATTAATAAATAAATATTAAATTCTTACCCAAATTGGAAATACAATCATCCTGCTACACTTCAATTTCACTACTAAAATAATATATTTTGAGCATCAACGAGTACAGTACATAATTCTTGTTTATACCTGGCAATAATTTATTTTAAACAAAGTAGGCACTTGCGCGATAGATAATGAAAGCGTAACTGAATGCCAGTTCATATGAAACTTTTGTATCTATTAAGTCAATCTTCATTCGCGCATAAATAAATGTATTTCTACAAAATTATGTTACAATTTAATATTAAAGAATAAAAATGCACACCGATACTTTTTATACATTTAAAATCAAAACTATAACAATCTTAGAAATTAGTTTCGAGTATAAAATTTATATTTTAGGAATTATTTATAAAAGATGTTTCTAGTTTTTATATTTTCTTATAAAACACGTTTCTTTGTGATTAACATTTTTTCCTGTATCTTATATAACTTTTCATAAAATCTTGCCATTATTAAATATTTATTAAAATAATAAAATCGAATCATAAGAAAATGTATTTTCGTAAAGTAAATATTTTACATGTGCTTACTGATAATACTGTAATTTTAATAATTATTTTAAAATTTTTATAGTACTGGCATTACTGTTATTATTTATTATTTTGGATTGTGGATTTGAGAACCCAAGTTCGAGTCTCACAAATGATAAACTTGTTTTCACCATATTAAAATTACCGCTGTGGTTCCCTCTTTATTATCATTTTTTAAAGCCGTAATTTGACAGCTGGTAACCGCAATTCATGCTAAAAATATATCATTTATCGAGATCTGCTATGGATAATGCCACATCCATTAATAGGAAAAAGGTGTGAAAAATAAATAAAATAAAATACATCATCACGCCTTTTACCCATTAATGAGTAAAGCATTCTGCCGAAGCAGATCTCGGTAAGTGATATATTTATGCGCGTGAAGCCGTCAAATCACAGCCCCCAAAGATGTTAGTGGAGGTGGAATCACAATTTTATGTGATGAAAATTGTTTGTCAGCTGTGAAATTTGAATCCTGTTTTCCAAATTCATCGACCAACTCGATACCACTGAGTCACCTATATTTTATTATATTTATTTTATTTATATACTATTATTACATTTTTTTTTATTATTATTAATTAATAATTTAATTTTCTAGTTCAAATTAAGTCCAGAAAACGTAGGGTTGTTGTTCCTGCTCCTCTCAGCTCTTTATGGCATTTCTAGTCCCGGATGGGGTTGGTTGGCAGACAAGGTTCACAATCACTGGTCCATGATGGTCATAGGGTTGTTCTTCAGCAGTATAGGACTGTTACTATTAGGTCCATCGCCAGTTCTACCATTCTTAGATGGGTAAAATAGTAAAATGTAGAAAAAAGATAGAATTTAATGTAAATTATTGTTGCAGGTCGATATGGATTATTATTGTAGCGCTGTGTATTTTAGGACTGGCGGAAGCGCTGGCATTGCTTCCTACTTTTGATGGCGTGCTTCTATATGCTATGTAAGTAATTCAAAATAAGATTTAAAAAACACAATCTCATTTTTCAATAAAATTTCCTACGTACTCAAATATTAAATAAATAGGAATCTACTGTTGTCGACATGAGAGTATGCCAAGCTCTAAAATAACTTATGTTTTTGGATTGAAATTAAAGGACTTAGGCTTAAGTTGTAGTCAATTTTATTGAAGCATAGTTGACAACGTTTCGGTTACGGATGTAACCATCTTCAGGTCAAAAAACTAGTTTGTAAAAATAACAACAAAAAGAAATAATTTCTTTTATAAATTCTTAATCGAAGTTCGGAGTCAGCAAAGTTCAATAAAAAAAATTAATTAGAAGTTAAACGAAGCAAAAACAAGAATCTAATTTCAATGCTGACTCCGAAGAGTCGAAGTGACGACTTGAGTCCTACATTACCTTGGCTTATTAAAACACACTATAACTTATGTTTTTCATGAATTATTTATAAACGTCAATGTTGAATGATATAAACATTGATCTATTTTATAAATTAAATGAAAAAAAAAAACAAAAACATACCTTTCATTCCAAAATAATAAAAATTCTATTTTGTTTGATTTAATTTAATTTATAAAATACAACAAATTGACAGATATTGATACACATCTATTTTCTTTGCGTACTTTTTTAACAGAAAATAATGAAATAATAGTGTCATATTCGAGTGGGTGAAAAAAAATTATTATTTAAAACAAACTTTATTATTACACAGTTTCTGAATAATACAAATAAGTTTGAATTAATACAGAAATATGTGTATTTCCTTTTTCAGTGGCTTTGTATGTATAACATAATATCGATTGACTTTAAATTTTATCCACGTATTAACAACATATTAATGTATGTTTTACTAAAATTTCATTAAATTTTCTTACATTCAACATGAAAAATAAAATTGCGAAATAAAACATCAAACGAAAAATAATAGGACTGGAAATATCTTTCATTCTAAGTTTAATCATTCCTTACCAATGATTATTTTTAAGTTCATATATTAAAAGTACATACGAGTACATAAAAAGCACAATCGATTAATGTAAACAAATTAATTGTCGTCCATAAGTGGCTGTTGCAGTGACCATAGATGGTTACTGCCGTCATAATTAGTGATTGTTTTAAATACTACTGTGATAATGAAGCCAATAAAACTCGAGAAGTTTATCTTTATAGGCCATTGTTGTTATTTATGATAAAATATTAGAAGGACATTTATGATTGATTCTAAAATTTAAATACCGTTGTTAAAACTGATATTAAATTGAATTATAAAGAGAAAATTAAGATAGCCAGGATTTAAATCTGGCACTTATGAAGTTCGGTCATATGTTTTAAGCTACGGTTGCCATTATGTGATTCAAATATGATTTTATTCCAATTTTTCCTGTCTATTTTGTTATGTATCATATACTGAAACACTTGACTCGAGTGTCATCTGCAGTGACACTGTTATTTAAGGAGAATATTTATCAATTAAAATTTAATTAGTATTTTAAGTAAATAGCTTCTTTAAGTGCTTCACCAGATGCAAATCGCCTGGCCTGAGATAATAAAAAGAAGTTTGATGGCGTTAAATCAGGGACTGTATAAATCCACAGACATTGATTAGTTGCTGAACTTGATTTACTTTATGAGTTCGAGAATAATTGTGTCTCATTTTATCAAAAAAATAAACCTTCACAAATATTTATAAATACACCAATTAAATACAACTTCGCACATGTACTTGTATAGATCATAGCTATTTTTTAATAACTTGTTTGACTTTACTGCTTTTTTGTTTCATTGCTAGGTAGATAACATAAAAATACGCCCTCGTATATCAAATTCACCGTGAAAATTATTTAAAATTTTCAGAAAAATCGTGCATTACATAGAGAAATAAAAATTCTATTAAAAACTTATCATTTTAGCAAAGGCGGTCTGGAAGACAACCTCGCCACACAGAGCATCGTCGCCGGCATGTGGTCGTGCGCTTACTCCTTGGGTGAAGTGATCGGGCCCTCCGTTGGTGGCGTCCTCCTACAGCACTACGGTTTTCCGGTGGCTGCCACTGCCATCGCTGCTGCCAACCTAGTGCTTATGGTTGTGTGCATCTTTTACTTCACTACTGTTGCCTCCAAAGAGGAACAGAAAACCAACAAATCCGAACAGTTAGACGTGGGGGTCGATATCGAAGGATCGTGGAGAACTAATAGTGGTAGTGAAAGTGAACAAAGAGTGACGTAACGGTTTTGAACAGTATGGTTTACATGAGGAAACTATGGCGTCAAAAGGTTTCCTGGAAATATAATAAATATTATGTTATTAACTAGTTCAATATGTGTTTATTTACTCAGATGAAACAAAATAACTTACTTATATATTTCATTTTGTTGCAGCAATATTTTTGAGGTACATTTTTTTGATTACTTTCAGAATTAATTTTTAGGAAACTTTTTCATAAAAATTCTTTATGGTAACTTAATAATATGTAAACAATAAACTAGTCTGTAATATGTAAATATAAATATTCGATTTTAGTTTTTAAAATTTATATCAATTTTAAATTTTATTTATCTAGATTAAAGTATTAAAATAAACGTAGTATATAATAATAATTAGTAACAAAATCTTTTATTCAGTATTTACGACTAAAAGTTCATGATCAGTTGAAATATGTAATAATAAATGTCCATTGCATAATTGTCATCGACTCATTCTATAAAGTTTAATAATAAGTAAAATACTTTATCTGTTCTGAGAAACAATGTACTTACATTAAATTTCTCAAAAGTAACTAATAAACAAATTAATACAAAATTGAATTAATTTACACAATTGAAAACTCTGATTATTTTTAAAAATTCTGTCAGATAAAACAAGAAATATTTGCTTATTTTTTTGGTTGTTTGACGATAATAATTTTTTTTGAGGTAATTTACGACATTTTTAAACTCTTTTCTTCCGTTATAAAGAATGTCAAATTCATTGTTTTAACTGATTTAGATGAAGAAATTGATGATTTTTATAAGTTATTTGAAACTTTTTTGTCTAGAATAATTAGGAAAGCAGTAAATTATAAAAGTATGATTTGACATGTTAAAATTGACAATCAATTTAATCACAATTTATATTTCAAACATAAACTGCGGTTTCTATTGATACATATTAATTAATATTGATATTTACACATTATTCTGAAGGAAAATAAATAAATAAATAAATATATCATCACGCCTTTTACCCATTAATGGGTGTAGCACTCTGCCGAAGCAGATCTCGGTAAGTGATATATTTATGCGCGAGAAGTGCGGTTACCAGCCGTCAAATCACGGCCTCCAAAGATGTTAGTGGTGGAGGAGCCACAGGGGTAATTTTAAATTGGTGAAAATGTTTTGTCTACTGTGAGGATCGAACCAGGGTTCTTAGGATCCACAGGCCGATTCGGATACCACTGATTCTGAAGGTAGATATTTAAATTAATATAGTATAAATAATAAGAAAATGGAGAGTAGGTCTCAGGATCAAAAATTGCACAGAAATCAATCTAGCAATAGAATATAATTGGACGTTTTCGTCCAGCTGATGATGTCCTGTTCGCTGGACGAAACGTCCAATTATATTCTATTGCTAGATTAATTTCTGTGCAATTTTTTATCCTGAGACCTACTCTCCATTTTCTTAATCTATTGATAGGATCTGCATTACCTAAATTTTTTAGTATACATAATTAAAACAATTTTGTTAAAATTCTGTAATAATTTATTAAATTCGGCGTTTCGGTGGATTAAAAGTATTCCTCCGGTAGGAAAAAATATTAAATCAGCAACACGTAACTCTAAATAAGTAAATAAATAATTAATTATTAAATAACTTAAATAAAAAATTGTTTTAATTATTTAAACATGATCTCTGAAAGCTTTTGCTATATTGCTAAATTTGGTGTAATATATAATTTATTTTCTTTTATTATATGAAAGATATTTCAAATTAGTAATATTATTATAAAACTTTAAACCTTTGACTACAAGAATATGTACAATAAATGATATGTTTCTATTATGTATTTTTATTAATGTTTATTAAGTATCAAGTTAGTAGTCATAAAATAAAAGAACATATAATTTTGTATATATTAAATGTCATATGAGAAATATATTAAAATGGAATAAACGGTTAATTATTGATCTTTGACTGATTATATATATATAATAGTTTCATTTATAATAAAAAAGATATTTTATTTCAAATAGATCAAGACAGATGTCGTTTCACCACTGTTCTGTTGTTATCTTCAGCCCGTATGGTTCACCTTAATGTACGAGCAGTATAAATTTTGACTTCAAAAATCGAAACAACGTTCGCACATGAGCAGTTCATACTTTCTATATAACCTGCAAAGAAGCAACACACATAACGTATGTGGATGATAAATAAAAATTACGATTTTATGTAAACAAAAACGTAATAATCATGTAAGTAGAGGGGGCAATGTCAAAGTTTTCATGCTCGATATTCCTAAAACTGGTGCACATTATTTTCAATTATCTGCATAAAGTATAGTCAGTGTTTCAAGCCGTGGAAAATATTTGTTGTGTAATTCAACTGACGTGAAAATTCATTTATAAATAGCAGTACATCGTGTGATGGTAGTGATAAATAAAAGTGAGTATTTTCTTTTGTTTTCTTCTAAATTGAAAAATGAATAATTGATTAGTGATTGTTTTGCAGGAAAATTAAATCGGATTATGTATGCGGCAAAACCAGTATTGATTTTGCGCAAAAATTATATATGATGCGCAAATATTTATTTTTGCTAACTAATGTTGTGATAATAATGTTATCTTCTTGCAGTTAAAATAACATTGCTGCATGTGTAATTACTATCAATGTTATTTAAATTTCAAATGTATGACAATCTTAAATTTTGTGTAGATTACGAATGGTACTGGTAGATAATTTCGGCAAAATTTATCACATTAGTTAAATGCAATATCTAATACAAATATCTAATACGTAATTTTCAATTTTTATCATATGACATGACTGTACAATGACAACGATAATTTAAAGTTACGGGGCAAGCAGAAGGTTCCTAGTTCAAATTCAGGCGTCACCCGAATTTTTCTGTCATAAATTTAACTATAATCTTAACTATTTTAAAAATTTGAAGCATAATTTCATTAAATATATTCATGTTCATATTTTTTACTAAACTTGCATTTTAAACTTAAAACAATAGCTGTATGCAATCATTTATAACTTTTAATTATTAAATTATGATAGTCAACAAATATATTTAAATAATATTATTCCTCAGAAATATTTTTGTTTACAGAAATAAAACTGATAGGAAAAGGTGAAAAGGACAGTATTATGTATTTGTTCTTTGTTTACCAATTATGATAAATAAATAAGAACTTGCAAAATTGCATTGTACTAACTACAGATAACATTTAATTGTACCTCATTAAACTACTTATAAAAATAGATTTAAGTACTGAGGAATTTATTTTTACTTTGTACTGCGTCCTTAGCTAATCAAATTTATAATCCATAGTAAAAAATAGATATTATTTAACTATATCTATAAAAAATACTTCAGACAGTTATATTGTTTTATTTCAAAGAAAAATTGTGAATAGTTTAAATGTCAATCACGCAATAACTAATCAACACGTGATCGATATCAATGTCAACAATCCACGATTAATCAGAATCAGAACGCAGACATCATTTCAGAGTTCATTCATTACGAACTGCGGTCTTTTTTGTCGTCTGTAACTTCCTGTTGCTGTTGAATCAGATTTTCCCTATTAAACTAATCAGTAAATAGAACAAGTCAGCAAGAGAAGAAAACATGAACAAAATTAAAGCGTAGTTTAATACTTTATTTTATATAGGCAGATTGATGAAATAAGTACAATTTTTAGTTGACTCGTTTTCTAACTCTAACAAAATATTTCATAACTATGACAATAAAAATATGAATTATTATGACGCATGCAGAACTAATGATAACTCTAAATTAGTCTATTTTATAAATAGATGTTAATCATATTTTTATTTAAAATAAAAATGAAGTTACTGAACTTCACATTTAATCCTTTTAGTGAATCTGTCTGTTTTTGATTCTTTTATGTTCATTTCTTTGACAATTATTTAGCGAGACACCTTATAACGAAGTGAAACAAATTTATTTTCATCACATTAAAATTTGTGGTTTCTCCGCCACTAACATCTTTGGTGGACGTGATTTGAGCCACTCTTATGTTGGGTTGCATGAAGGTTTTATCGGTTCATTAGTAACTAACGGTTCAATAAGTTTCAGAAAATTGCTATTGATACTGTTGCTAGATAAACGATTCTTTAAATAAAGAGCTCTTTATTGTTTTCTTGCAACCCAGCAACAGTAATTAATAAAAAGAGAAATGATAAGATGATATATTTCTATATATATTTTTTGTTTGATTTTTCTTGTACCGATATGCAACTGTTTCGAAATTATTTGCAAAAGGAAAATCGTGAAATAGTTAAGTGTAGTAAGTACTAAATGATATTTTAAGGTCAAAGGTCAAATCTAAAACCTTTAAAGTTACTTAACGCTCATGGTATATACAATTTGTCAAGCCTGATTATTAATGTTCAATAATGTAAAATTTTTATAATTTTCAGTGATTAATGTGTTTTTACCATAACAATAATTTTTCATTTTCTATACTGCCCATGTCAGGTAAATGACTCATTATATGCCTGTTACTTAAGAATGTAATGATATAATTATCGTGCTAGTTGTAGAAAAAATCATTTTTATACATTTTTTTTAAACAAAAATATCTTTAAAATGGCATTACTTAGGAAATTTAATCGACTTTGTATCTATTATGGATCTTGAGATCCTAATAATGAGCCAAATTAAAAATACATCCAGTACCTATATATTTATTTTTATCTATACTATATGTGGAACAGTAATATGTAGCTATTTATAACTTTGACAGAACTCCACAAGTATGTAAATTTTAAATTATTATTTTTCCTGTCTGTGCTTTCATATTTGGCGAAAATAGTTACTAGTTATATGTCACACATAAAAAATATCAGTGTTAAAGGTCATTTATAATAGCAGTAATTTTGTAATAACGAAAAAAAATTATGACGTTTACGTACATAATATATTACTGTACAATACAGGCGTCATATGATTTCACAAAATATAAACAAAATATTGCCTTGATAGTTAATATATTTCTGAATGAAGCAGTATTAAAAAATTAATCATGTAAACACAGTACATCACTTATCACAAACAACATATCAAAATTTCCAGGAATTCCATATTCCCAGTTCTAGATATTTCATTTCTATCACATATAAATAAAAACTACTCTGAAATTTTCCATTATTTTTAACTTCGATCCTTTCGGATTTTTTTCTTTCACATGTGTTAAACAACATACAATCAAAGTAGACTTAGTGAATGAAATAATTTTAGTTTTTTCTTTATCAAATCGATTGAGATCCTTGTTACTATAGTTACATTCTCTGACGAGCTCTACTATCAATAATATCAATTCTTATCGGTCATAAGATAATCTTTCTACGTGTATTTCTCAAGTTATATCTCGTTTCAATAGCCCAGTTACCTGCAGTTTAAAGATTAATTTTAGTTGAACGTCATCTCTACAAATGGTGTACATTTTATCAAAACTTCTTTTTCATTCATAGAAACTTTAAAATCATTATATACGAAGCATAAATTAAATTGTAACTCTTGTATACTAAGTATACTCTTCTTGTAAGTATTTTATCTAAATAAATACGAGTAAATATGATAAATTTAATATAAACATTAAATAAGAAAACGAGGAGGAAGATAAAACTGTTAGTTATCCAGTTACAAATTAAACTGAAGAATATTATAAGTTGTTTTTTGTTATAGTATTGCCAATGAATAGCAATGGAGTCAACAGAATGCATGCCAGTAACAAGAAATCAAGAATCGAACAAATTCAGAAAACCTTTGACAGCCTCTTGGTCTTCTGGACCGGATCCGGAAATATCTTTTCAACGCGACGGAAACTACCGTCGTTATGTTCGGAGCAAATCTCTTGTCAACGTGTCTACAGATGGATTCCCAAACAGAGATATTCGTCTTATTCGGGAACGGTTACTCAGGTAACGAAATAATGACTATAATAAAAGAAGAAAGTACAAAGTAGTAACTGGATACTATTTTTACAGGACTCAGTCTCATCCTCAACCAGCAGCTATTAGACATTTCAGTAGGAGTCAGAAGTTAACGTTAGCATCTTTAGCATTAGTAGATTTTATGAGTTTTTGTTCAATGTCAATAATGGCCCCATTTTTCCCGAAAGAAGCTGGTGAGAAAGGAATGTCTGACACTATGTCTGGGTTCGTTTTTAGTTTTTACGCTCTAGTCATGTTTATTTCGTCACCATTATTCGGCAAAATTGTAAGATTATAGCCTTACAGTTAGAAACAAAATAATAAACTTTTTTATTTTAGATGCCGAGAATAGGTCCGAAATTTTTATTTTTGTCGGGAATATTTATTGCAGGATTTTGCAATCTATTATTTGGGTATGTTTCAACATTTTTTTGGGTGAAACTTTCTCTAATGTGTTTATTTTTATAGATTATTAGAATACATAAATGACTACACATTATTTACAGTATTTTGCCTCGTTGTAAGAGGTGTCGAAGCTTTAGGAGCGAGCGCATACTCAACTGCAAGTTATGTTTTTGTTGTGAACACTTTTCCCAATAATATTGGAACTGTTATTGTAAGTTTGTTATTTTAGTGATATTTTAAAACTAAGTTAAGTGTAAATTATTTATTACAGGGGATTTTAGAAACTTTTGTAGGCCTCGGAATGAGTACAGGCCCTGCAATCGGAGGAATCTTGTATTCGGTACGCTGTTAATAAATTTTTAATTCACAAGAGTCTATATTTATTATTTTTTTAGATAGCTTGGTGGATTCGCTCTCCCATTTTATGTTCTTGGCATAATTATGGTGCTCATCATTCCTATAAACGTATGTTTATTACCTAGGACAGAAGGTAAGCTATTGATTGAAATGATGAAAACTAAATTTAATATTCTTATTAATTGTTTCAGAATATGACGTTGAAACAAAGAGTGGATCAATTTGGGAATTAATCAAAGTCCCAGCTGTGATAGTAACTGGCCTGACTGTCATTGTTGTTTCAAATGTTTGGGGATTTTTGGATCCGACGCTGGAACCTCACCTAAGACAGGTAACAACATTTCACTATATCCCACCAAGTGAAATAGCATGAACACATCAGACATTGAACATACGATTCAACCTGCATTTTATCCTTCACCAAACTTCTTAACATACTAGTCTCACTTAATCTACATTCATAATTCTTCTCATACAAACTCATCTATTCCTTACAGTAATTCATGCGTTCCTAGATTTTTCACGCAATCTCGCACATTTATTAGATCTTGCATTCGAGCAAATCATCTAACTTTCAAAATTACTTTTGTAACAACACTCTTCTTAATTTTAAAGTCATGTATTTCAGATAAACTAACGAAATATTTATAATTTTAGTTTAATTTAAGTCCCGAAAAGGTCGGCCTGATATTTTTATTATTTTCTGCCCTCTACGGAGTGTCTAGTCCTGCTTGGGGATGGCTTGCTGACAAAGTTAACCATCATTGGTCTATGATGGTCTGGGGACTTGTATTTTGTACTATTGGCCTGTTGTTGTTAGGCCCGTGCCCTTATTTGCCTTTCTTGACAAGGTAAAATATTAGATTGTCATATTTTTTTAAATCATAATATAATACATTTATGTTTACAGTTCATTATGGTTGAATTTAGTAGCACTCTCAATATTGGGAGTTTCTGTAGCTTTAGCACTACTTCCAACTTTTCCAGCTGTCCTTCAAAGCGCAATGTAATTAAATTTATTTAACAATTGAAAATTCTTATTATACATATATATTTATATTTTTAGTGAAGGAGGTTGTGGCAATTCATTGACGACGTACAGTTTAGTAGCAGGAGTTTGGTCTTGTATGTATGCACTGGGAGAAGTGATTGGGCCATTTGTAGGAGGAGTTTTCCTGCAACATTTTGGTTTTCCTTTAGCTGCTACTGTTATGGCTGGAATGACATTCGCACTGGTAATAAATATAGTAATTATTTAAATGTTTAACGTGTCACTTTTAAATAATAATTTTGTTATAGGCAATTATAACTTTAATATTCTTTATGATCCAAGAAAAAAATAGTTCCGAATATGAAAGAGTGTCTGATAGTGGTATAAGTGCATCTTGGAATAGTTCTTATTCTTCAGCTGATTTGGAAAGCGCAGAAGATATAACGGATGCGGAAAAACAACCATTACTTAACAGAAGTAAAGGTTCTGATCATATGTTGTATACAATTGAAAAGGTGATGCAATATGAACAAAGCAGAAAACAAGATCAAGAGGTAAATGATAATATTCTTAATATAGTGAATGAATTTAATAATGATTTAAATTTTAGGAAGGTGACGTTGATGATGACCAAGTGACCGATGTGAGAGGAACGGTCACGATTACTGCTGGAGGAGCTTGTGAAGTTTAATAAAAATAAGATTTAATTTTGTTTAGTATTTATGTAGATAAATTATTATTATTCTCATTTTCTATCGTACAAAGTTATTTATAGAAATATTACATCATGTTATTTTTTCATATTTAGTACTAAATAAATAATTTATAAATCATAATAATTCTAGTTTTAAATTTCAAATAATAAATTCCCGCGATCATATTACCTATCAAATTTCCGACGGTGTTCGGTTAAGTTCGAGTTACATTCACGGGTTCGGTCAACAAATTTGCGGTGCTGGTGGTTGAACGGTGAATTCGTTGAATTGTTTTATCATTTTCATCATTTTATGCAATATTTGTCTACAAATAGCTAATCTGGTAAGATTTTAAAACAGTTACGTTTATCTATAAAAGGATTTGAGTGCAAATAACTTTTCTACATAATTTTAGTGTGAATAACGTGTCATTTGTCAAATTATAACCTCATCATTACGACAAGTTTAAATTTTAATGTGCCTGCGCAAATTATATTATTTTTTGTAACAGATATAAACAGAGGAAACACCAACGGAAATATTTGGGTCATGGCCCAGTGGAACCCATATTATGGTGTTCCAAACCAAACTGATTCTGTGTATGAAGAACAGAACATAAGTGCTCAGAATTATTACGGGATTCAATCTTTACCATATGGTTCAGTACCCGTACAGCCAGTAAATTACAACGGATATTACGTTCCGAATAATATTTATTCGAACTTTGGATCAAATCTTCCTGGAACTGTTTATAATGTTCATGAACTAGAAGCACAACAGTTTGCTTCTTATAATCAAAATGCCAACTCATCGAACTCTGAAACATCTGCAGAAGCTTCTAGTTCAAATAAGCATGTAAAACAAAATGTCAAAGAAGATACTCGAGAAAAAATAAGTACAGGTAAGTGATTTTTTTTATATTGCATCAACATTGGTAACAAATTATTTGATTTAAAAGGGTCGAATGAAACGACTGCAAATTCAACATTGCATGCAACAGCAGCTGAATTTAAACCTAGTACATCTGCTAGCACAAACTCTCAAATAAGTAGTCAAACTTATTATCGAAATCAACCAAAAAATAAAGAGGATGTACGAAGCAATAAAGGAGCAGTCCGTAAAAATAATAAAGAATCGTCACATGATTCTAAAAATACCAGAAACAGTTCTGAAACACCAGTAAACGATGAATCCGGGAAAACAGTAAATAATAGACCTAATAATGATCCCCGTCATGAAAATCGTAGATCTTATAATAGAAATAATTTAGGACAGAATTATAATAATAAATCTTATAATAGACCAGATCGTAATAATTATGGTAATAGGGGTTACAATAAAAGAGAAGATTATTCCAATAGTGAAGTAGAAAACAATCAACAACGTTTTAACGACCAAAATCATCCTAGACATGAAAATAGAAACAGTAGATATGAAAATAAAGAAACTGAGAACAGGAACAATAGATATGAAAATAGAGAAACAGAAAATAAGAGCAACAAATACGAAAATAGAGAAAATAATTTCGGTAGAAATTTTAGAAGACCAGATTACAATCGAGAAAATAATGAAGCACAAAATGAACCTACACCAAGGCCAAATAACTATCGTCAGAATCGCGACAATCGGGAAACAAACTACAGCAGAAATTATCGCGAGTATCCCGACAGAAACAACGCTGAACGTGGATCTTATACCCGGGATAATTACAACAAATCTAATTCTAAGAATTCGTATCGAAATAGTAGATACGATAATAAAGGCTATGAGAATTGGCGTTCAGGACCAACTGAGCAGCAAGAAAAGAAACATGAAACTGCAAGCCGGGAAAGAACAGAAAAAGATGATATTTCAAAAACAAGATCATATGATAGAGATAAAAAATCTTATCGGAATAATAAGCGAATTGAAAAAGGTAAACAAATTAATATTTGTTAGTATTGTGCAATAAATTAATGGAGATATTTAGTTCCAGATGATGATATATCTCAACGAGATCGTTTAACAGATCAAGTAAATAAAGGGAATTTAGAATGTCTGGTATGCTGTGAAAGAGTTAGACAATCTGATAAAATATGGCACTGCCAAAAATGTTACCATGTTTTTCATTTTCGCTGCATTCTTAAATGGGGCAACAGTTCCAAAGATGGTAAGTTACAACTTTCAAATAGTAAAACTTAATTCAACATTTTAGGAGATACAATTAGATACAATTATTTGTACCGTATTTTAAATCAATGTTTAGTATAAAATAATAAAGGTTCAGTAAAATATGATTTTAGTTAATTAGTTTAGTTTCGGAAGCTTAAGTTTTAATTCATTTGTTAAAACTGCGTTCTACTAATGTATTTTTATTAATATATAAATTGTTCTTGGTCGGTTGATTAAATAACACATACTGAACATTTTTTAAAAATTCTGAATACAAAATCAATTTAAATACTGAATAGATTTTTTTTTTAATTTACAAAACTGATTTAAATAACGAATCGTTAACGTTAAATTACCGTAATTTATAATTTTTATAATTTATTGGTAATTTACTACTTTTTGTATAAGTAGGTAATTAAATTATGTACATATTAAAATAAAAATAGAGTTAAAGAGAGCAAATAACTAAAACAAAATAAACGTATTGCAAAATGATTTGTAAATATCATATTATTCTTCGAGGTATGTGGTCTGGTAATTAATGATTAATTGAAGTGATAAATTACGGTAATTAATTTCGTATTTACGGTTTAAATTACGATTAACATGATTGATTATAAGCTATATTTTATTTTTGCTAGAAAATGGTTGGCGCTGCCCCGCTTGTCAGCACGTCTGTAACGAAATCCCTTCAGCTTGTTATTGTTACTGCGGTAAAGTAAATGACCCGCCGTATAATCCAGGTGATACGGCCCATAGTTGTGGCGATGCTTGCGGTCGTTTGGGAGTTAAACCAGGTTGTGTTCACCGTTGCAACTTGCTTTGCCATCCTGGCCCGTGCCCCAAATGTGAGGCTTTGATGTCGAAGCATTGCAATTGTGGTGCAACGACACAAATGGTTAAGTGTAGCGCTGAAACTGTTTTAGTTTGTTCTGCTATCTGTAGTAAAGAACTAAATTGTGGGGTGCACACTTGTGAGAAGATTTGTCATGGTGGTGATTGCGAAGAATGTGTTGAAACCATTCACCAAGGTAATTTATTTTTAATTAAATTTAGATGAGGTAGATCTTCGTAAATGATGAGAATATTTTTTAGAAAAGATAAATGTATGAATATGATTTATTGTGATGAATGTGGAAGAAGTGAAAGTGGTGTGGTGTGAATATTTTTAAGGTTTTGTACTATCTCATGTGAAAGGACATAGCGTGATGTTATGATTGTAAGATCGGGTTAATTATTTTATTCCTTTTTTATAGAATGTCATTGTGGAAAATCCGAGAAGACAATTCCTTGTAGTAAAGAGCAGAAGGAGATAAAATATTATAGTTGTGAACAAACTTGCGATAAACTTTTAAGTTGTGGTAATCACAAATGTAAAGATATTTGTCATTCAGGTGATTGTCTACCATGTGTACTAGCTCCAGAACAGGTAAAAACTTGTCCTTGTGGAAAATCAAAACTGGAAGTTGTTCGAATTTCTTGTTTGGAACCAATTCCTTGCTGCGAAAAGGTAATAATACATGTCTCTATTTTTTCCTAGATTTAGTAATTATTATTTATGTGTTTAGGTCTGTGGAAAACGATATCCATTTTGCGGAACACCATCAAATCCACATGTTTGTAAATCTGTATGTCATGAAGGCGATTGTCCTGCTTGTCCTCTAACAAGTTTTGTTCGGTGTCGATGTGGTCACATGAACTGTGAACTTACTTGCGCTGAACTTGTGTCAAGAACTGATGATGCTCGATGCGAGAAAAAATGCACAAAAGTATGATAATTTTATTAATTTTAATCAATTAAACAACTACCAGTGTGATATGCCGCCTTCGTTGTTCGTTGATTTCACTTGCGTATTTTTATTTCTTTTAATATTGTATAAAATGTTATTCTTCACTGTTTCAATTGCAGAAGCGATCTTGCGGCCGCCATAAGTGCAATCTGCTCTGTTGCATCGATATCGATCACATTTGTCCTCTTCCTTGCAACCATATGCTAACTTGCGGACTACACCGTTGTGAACAAACTTGCCATAAGGGAAGATGTCAGCCTTGTTGGCGAATTAGTTTCGATGAACTGTACTGTGAGTGCGGTGCAGCTGTGATCTATCCGCCAGTTCCTTGTGGCACCAAGAGGCCGCATTGCACCAGACCCTGCACTAGGCAACATGATTGTCACCATGAACCGCTGCACACATGTCACAGTCAGCCAGACTGCCCACCTTGTACGGTTCTTACTACTAAAATTTGTCATGGTGGACATGAGGTATGATTCAAATTTGATATGAAGTATATTGTAGAATATGTAACGTATTTGTGTTTTAGAAACGGTCGACGATTCCATGCCATCAGCAAGAATTTTCCTGCGGTCTGCCATGTGGAAAAGAATTATCTTGTAGACGTCATAAATGTCAGTTACCATGTCATAAAGGGCGGTGTTTGAAAGAAGGACAAAACTGCACTCAATCATGTACAGTTGTTAGAGAAAGTTGCGGTCATTCATGTGGATTACCCTGTCATGAACCTCCGTGTCTGGAGTCTCCTTGTAAAGAATCTGTTAAAGTAACTTGTCAATGTGGACTGAGATCGTCGACGAGAACTTGTGTGGACATGGCAGGAGAATATCAAAGAATTGCAACTTCTATGTTGGCTTCTAAAATGGCTGAGATGCAACTTGGACATACGATTGATATCACCGATATTGTGGGAACCACTACGAGAAAACAAACTCTTAAAACGTAAGGCTTAAAATTAGAAATTGTTGATTTTTAATTAATAATGTTAATTTCAGTTTGGAATGTAATGATGAGTGCCGTTTAGTGGAAAGAAACCGTAGATTAGCTATTGGACTTCAAATTAGAAACCCAGATCTTAGTGCAAAATTAACGCCCCGTTATTCGGATTTTATGCGGCAGTGGACAAAGAAAGATTCCTCTTTCTGCCAAATGGTACATGATAAACTAACGGAACTAGTTCAACTCGCCAAACAGGTAAAATTCAATATTATAATATGTAATTTGTTAATAGCTGGTAACTGAAATTATTGTTACAGTCGAAACAGAAATCGCGCAGTTTTTCATTTCCGTCAATGAATCGAGAAAAAAGACAATTCATCCACGAATATTGCGAACATTTCGGTTGTGAAAGTGCTGCATACGATCAAGAACCAAATCGTAATGTTGTTGCGACAGCTGCTAGGGATAAAGTAAAGTATAAAAAATATATATCTGTTCATTTCTTTACTGATTGCACTTTTTTGTAGACATGGTTGCCAAGTTGCAGTTTATTGGAGCTGATCCAACGAGAAAGTGGACTGCGTAAAGTGCCTGGTCCAATTTTAAATCGTCCTTTAGGTGTTTTTAAAATGTTAGACACTGTTTCTTTAAAAATACCAAGTAAATCTTCTGCATCTGCCAATGCAAGTTCATCTACCTCATTCTCAAGCGCTCTTCAGCAGCAGCAAACCAAATCGCCGGAAGAAATAGACTATTTTAATTTTCCGACTGGCACTAAATAAAATCTCTTTATTTTTTAAGAGAGTTTTGTCCATTTAGACTTTATAAACGGATAAATGGCTGTGTTACATCTTGTAGAATTTTTTTTTTCAGTTTAATCGTAGAATTAATTAAGGTACAAGTTATATATCAAAATGTGTAAACTGTAGGTTATTTTTTTTTCTCTTAGTTCTCTTTGAAACAAAGATTTATTGCAACAAAAACTTAAAATTCTTATTAATTTTTGTTCGCATGATTCCCAGTTAATTTAATTGCTTTAATTTATCGTTTTGAATAATGCATGTCATATTTTTATTTGGTTTTGGGGCATACAGCTTGGTAAATTACTTTCTGTCGTAGATTAAGTTTAATTCATTTTTTAGATTTTAAAATTTACTTTACATAGTGGTATTTGTATATTAATGAGATTTTCATCGCACCTGAATATTTAATTTCATTTGTGAATGAATTATTATATTTACTTGAATTTTATTTTTCTATTGTTAAATAATGCTTATAAACGCATTGTACAACTGTAGAATGTAAAGATGTAAAAAATCGTTATAAAATAACAGAATGAAACTATTTCTTTTGTTACAATATTTATTGAATACATTGTATCAACATAGATTTGGTATATAATATTTAAGCTACATACAATATACAGTTTAAAAATATTATATTTTCATTGTTGATCACCTCGACAAAAATAAACTACCTACTTATTAATTCATTTGTAATGTGTATTAAGAAAATTTAGCAGGTAAACAATATGGCCATTTCCATAATACACACTAGTTAAAATATTCTCATTATTTATTATCCATGCATTGTGAATTTCCCGTGATGTAACCAAAATAAAAATGAACTTAAAAACGATACGGAATGACTCTTATCGTGTCTTCTGTAAACTGATACAAACATTCATGCATACATTAGACATCAACAGATATTTGGCTATAACTTTATTGTTTATATATTACCACAACATTTTTATTGTTACCAATAAACGGAATACGCGGAATTTTTCAATTTTGCAAACAATTTCCTTCACATAAGCTCGTTATTATTGTATAATTATAATTTGAACACTCGCATTTTGAATAGGTAATTTAAGTCTCGGTGTTTAACTAAACGTACAACAACTGTTTGTTTTACGAGCTGTCTTATAAAATGCCTTCGATTGTATTGATAAGCCTTCTGACTTACTTACTAAATCGTCTAACTTTTCTCCTCGTTCTAAAACTGCTTCAATTGTATTATGCTGAAATATTAAAACAAAAATTATTGTTGAAAAAAAAATCTATGAAAATAATTACCAAAATAATTTTAGTTTCGTCAAGTTCATCTTGAATTTTAGTCATCGCATCTGCTTCTCTGGGATTCTGGTATTTTAACAAAAATGTATTAAGTTGTGGATAATTTATAGTGAGTTCATCAGAAGTGGGCCACGATGATGGAGGTATTTTACTAGCAAAGTCATCTAATACTTTTGTTATTAGTGTATGTGATACTCGAGAAGGATATTCATGATCCGATATTACAACGCCAGCCAGACTGTCACTTCGTACATACACATGACACATATATTCTGCAAAAATAAACTTTATAAATTATAGAATTCAATCATGTTTTTCATACAACAAACCTCCTTCTTTGACAGATTGTCTTGCTGACAACTGAGTCCTTTCAACAATTGTCTTACTGACAAAGGCCATAAACTCTTGGACTGAAGTCCGTTGAAAAAAACCAAAGCCTTGTAAATTATATGAGGACTTTAACCAGTTTGCACTTGTAGGTCCTTTGTATAAAACATTTAACGCGTATAATTTCACCATTTTTAAAGGTTTTTTAACAACTTTTACGGTAAACAACTGTTAAACAAAAATTTGGTACTTCTAATGATGAAGTAACTATTAATACTGTAATCATGTAGGAATTTCAGTTTAGATATTCATTATGTCAGTAGCAATCACAATAGGGTGATACAAGGAGACAAAATAATAATTTCACTTGACAGTTCACATATGACACATCACACACGCCATTTTAGATGCAGGAATGGATTATAAGGAATTTAGAAACGGATTGGTAGATTGCTACATTGGCAGCTAATCCATTCCAGTGGTAATGAAACTTTATTTTTTATCAAAAATAATACAAATAACTCACTTTTTTCTTGTATGTGTAATATACGCATATATTTGTAATATATTCTTTTTAACAGATATATAAATGTACATAGAAAAATTAAATAATTACGTCTCTGTACACAAACTTTTGTTCTGTTCAAAAAATATATATTTGACAGTTTACGGTTCATACACCTTCTCCATAACGTCAAATACAAAAAGTTGACGTTCACATGTGGATAAATCGACAGGTGTTTGAATTTTGTAGGAATAATTTTTAGTAAATAAATAAAAATTATACACATTTAATTATAGTGTAAATTATAAATCGTACTAAAAATGCTCAGTTTCATTGTAATATTTCTGTGTTTAAATTATTTGGTATTCAGTGAGAATTACACATTAATTAATTTACCAGATGAGCACTTACCTTACTATTTCTCAAGTTATCCTGATATATCAAAGAAATGTTTAGATGATTTAAAATGTCCGCATCAACAACAGTTAAATAAAAATAAATGTTGGGGATATGAACCACACTGCACTTGGGATAAACAATATTCTATTCCTGCTTGTCCTGGAGATCATAAAGGCTGGGTAAAATCAAAATTCGATCAACAGTCAACTTTTTACACCCAAGCCGATTTTGGTTTTATAAAAGAACAAATGAAAGAAATGTTAGTGATGTGCGAACCATATTTTCCAGACGATTCATCACTAGAATGCAGCGAACATTTAAGATTTTGTCGGGGACGAAATATTATGATTAATTTTACTGATTTAGCGAGTAGAAATGAACCTTTGCGATATAAAATGGATGTCCTAAAGGATGGACAAATTGGTGGGTACTGTGAATTGCATCAAGAGCGTTTAAAAGAAAATACCGATCATATGAGTCCTTTACAAAGTTGGGCGCCAGAAATGAGATATTTTACTAGATTAAATCGACGACCAATTGTAGAAGGAGATTGTGATGTCATTATAGAAAAGCCAACATTTATTATGAAAATTGATGCTAGTAAGAACTATTTATAAACTTTATTCTTCTATCAATTTAATTATTTTTATTTTTCAGCAGTAAATATGTACCATCATTTCTGCGACTTTTTCAACTTATATGCAAGTCTACATTTGAATTCTACACACAGCTCAACTTATTCGACTGATGTACATATTTTAATTTGGGAAACGTATACATATAGTTCCGCATTTGGTGTTACATGGAAGGCATTTACCGACCATCCTATTTGGGATTTAAAAACGTTTAGAGGCGAAACTGTTTGTTTTAAAAACGTTGTGTTCCCTTTGTTACCACGAATGATATTTGGTCTTTATTACAACACACCAATTGTAAGAACTGATGTCTTAATAATGCGATGTTTTAAATTTAATTGCTTATTTTATAGATTTATGGATGTGAAAAAAGTGGCTTATTTCATGCATTCTCAAAACATATTTTACATCGATTAAATATTCCAGTGCATAAGCGCCAGAATAAAAAAATTCGTATATCATTTTTATCTAGAGATACAAAGTACAGAAAAGTTCTGAATGAAAATGAACTTATAAGTGCTTTAAAAGAAAACGAAAATTATGATGTACATAAAGTCATTTATAACAGAAACATGAGCTTTAAGAAACAATTGGAACTCACCAGAAACAGTGACGTTTTTATTGGCATTCATGGCGCTGGTTTAACTCATTTGTTATTTTTACCCGACTGGGCCGCTGTTTTTGAATTGTAAGAAATAAGTTTGATAGATATACGAGACACTATTTGGGTCATAAAAATAATAAATTTGTTTTTAGATACAATTGTGAAGACGAAAACTGTTATTTTGATTTAGCTAGAGTTCGTGGAATTAAATATTTAACTTGGCAAGATTCAAGTAAGCTTCAACAAGAAGACGAGGTATAATTGAACTTTAAATTAATATTATGTATTATTAATCAATTACAACTAATTAGGGGCATCATCCGGAAGGCGGCGCCCATGCAAAGTTTACCAATTATAACTTTGATGTTGAAGAATTTGTTCGATTAGTAGATTTGGCTGCAAAACACGTAAAATATCATCCAGAATTCAAGCGATTTACTAACGTAACTCTACATGACGAATTATAACAAAATGATTTAATTTTCTAGTGCAATGGGGGTAAGTGAACACGAAGAATAATATATTTTACTTAATTTATTTTAGATAATATATACAATTTTTATACATTTTTATTACGAATTTTATAAGAAAAGTAAAAACAAATCTGTGCTTACACAAAATCATGTTACCACAGCTTTAACTTGATGTTTTTTATGTACAAAACACTCGTAATTGAACAAGTAAGAAACATGTATGTAGTTATTATAATCAAACTATTCATTGGTTCAATTGTAAGTGTTTGAATACTTAAGTTTATAAGTCCAGTGAAAATATTTGCTAACAAAAAACACGCTAATCCGTTGTAACTAACAGCTTCATATATTAATGGAACACAAATTTTGTGCGTTTGGTTGCTAAGTTTGTACAAATATTTGTTGATATGTTCTCCACAAAGAAATAAAAAACACATGAATGTACCAAGAAACAAAATCCATAAACAATATCCTGAGTTGGCCAGCCTTCTTGATATCCCAAAAGACTTTTCTAGTAACAAAAATGAACTCGCTAATACTAATGATGACAATAATAACTGAAAACTTAATTTCACATCTAATTTTGGGTTGCCTTTTGATTTTGATAACATTTTTCCAATATGAACAGACAAAAAATATAATCCTACATATCCTAAAGATGAGACAAGACCTTCTTTATTAGCTAACAAAAAATTCGTTCTTGGAATGTTGTTTAGAACCCAAGTGCTTAAGCCATATTGTAACATTATTTCATGGAATGTTAGTACTATTAATGATATGATTAATGAATGTTTAATGCTTACAAAAGTTAATATTAACGAACTAAGAATTTTAGTAACAGCCAATGTTATAAAAAAATTCCAGTGAACACCATATTCAGACACATGCACATGATAATCAATTTCTTTGGTAAGAAAAAATCTTGCGCATCCTAAAAGCCATAAAGGCATGCTGCTGATTACAGATTTAATTAAAGTTTTTGACTTTTTACTGATTTCCGGAGCTACAATTCCGTTAGAAAATACAAACAATCCTACTCCTACATCCATTAAACTATAGCCAAAAGTTTCTGTTTTCGCAAATCTTCTGGGAAATATTTTAAAATCTACAGCTAATATAGCAATAATACTAATTACAGTTATTGTTGCCCGTGCATTAGTAATAAAATGCCTTCTAGAAATTGCATTATTCTTTTTTCTATGAGTTTGTACTGGAATTTTTTTATAAAGTATCAATACAAGTGCAGCACATGTGATTACTAGTAAGAAAATGAAATAAATTGTTATATTTTCCAAGATTGTTATGCTTAGTATTAAAGGGAATATAATAGTAAAAAAATCTATGATGAAATGAACACATATAGATTTGAACTTTGATACAAGCAGATTATCTAAAATGATAGATGCCGTGGTAGTAGCGATAAATACATTAAAGAAAGATGGAAATATAAGTGAGAACGTTTCCAAAGATGTTGTTCCATTAAGATTTTTCATAAATTCTTCGTGATATTGTTTGTAGTTCTGCATTTTCTTGCGATATTCATGTATAGGTTATACTATAAATAACAATTGAGATGTTTGTTATGTGAAAATATTTAACTATATTGCGTCTCACCTGCCTAATTACCCAGTTTTTATCAACAATGGCCTTCAAATTTATTGAAATTACAGTTATTTGATATATTCAAAATATTTTGTTTTGATTTACATGCTACTTGTCATTTCCTTGCCAACCTAAATTGTAGAATGTGAAAATAACCAACTGTTTCTAGTGGAAATTCGTCATTGATTTGACAGAAGTGGTGGTTGACAGTTTGATAGATCATTTTCATAAAATATATCGCGCATTTAATAAATTTACAGTGTTTTATATAATGGTAATAGTGTTTTAAAAATAATAAGTCAAATGGATCATAATTTGGATTCGGATGCCGGAAATTCCAGTGAAGATAACACAAATGACTCTGGCCATCTAAAACCTGGAATTTTAGATGGTGAAATATCGGACAGCACAAGTTTTGAGAATGAAGATACTCGCTCAGAGTTAAATTTTGATGAATGTACGGTATTAAATTATTTTTATGTGATGCAATTATTTATATTTTTACGACAGTTCCAGAGACCGAAGAAGAAAAAGTTAAACGTACACGTATTGAAGTCGCATTAGCTAATGAAAACACTAATTTATCTCAATGGCAAGACTTAGCTATTAGTGATTATGGTTTAGTTAACGGTATTATTTCCGCTAGAACTATTTATAAAAAATACGTGACATAACATTATTATTTTATAGATGACTTAAGACGAAAAGTATGGCCCCTTTTGTTAGAGGTAGATCCGAATCCTTCAGAAAGAGCTCCATTATTATCTGAATTATCTGATCATCCAGAATATAATCAGGTAATTCTAGATGTAAATCGATCTCTGAAAAGATTTCCTCCAGGTACAAAAATGATTTATTAAAAAGTTATTGATTATTAATAAAACTTTTATCTTAAGGTATTCCATATAAGCAGCGTGTTGCGTTACAAGATCAGTTAACAGTACTTATACTTCGGGTTATTATGAAATATCCAGAGTTACGATATTATCAGGTAATTAATCTGCATTTAAATAAAACAGTTTAATTTTATTAACTACAAATGTTGTACTAGGGCTATCATGATGTAGCGATTACATTTTTGTTAGTTGTTGGCGAAGCTGTATCTTTTAGAATTATGGACCGATTAAGTACAAATCATTTGAGAGAATGCATGGAAGCAACGATGGAAAAGACTTCATACAGATTAAATTATATTTATCCTATAATTGAGAGAGAACATCCACAACTTTTTGAATTTTTGGACAGGTAAACAGTATAATTAAAACAGCATTGGTATAGAATAACTTGGTACTAATATTTATAGATCAACAGTTGGTACAATGTTCGTGTTACCCTGGTATTTAACTTGGTTCGGTCACTCGTTAAACCAGTACCGCGATGTAGTTCGGTTGTACGATTTTTTCTTAGCATCGCCGCCCTTAATGCCTCTGTATGTGGCTGCCGCGTTAGTTTTGAGTCGCGGTGATGAGGTTTTCGAAGTAGGCTGTGATATGGCAAGTATACATTGTTTGTTGTCTCAAATCCCGGATAACACACCATTCGAGAAGATTTTGAAAAGTTCCTCAAAGCTTTATGAACAATACCCACCAGATGTGATAGAAAAGAGCGTGAAGGAAAGGATTCGTAAAGAGTACGTATATTCAAATTTTCTAAACGTAGTAAAACGATTGACGAATCTGTTGCACTTGCTAAGACGCTTATTTAACTTCCACTATTATTATTCTTTTCTTCACTCACGCAGAAAACGAAAACAGACTTGATGCTTTTGGTGTAGTGTTTCTTTTGTTGTGTTGTTCTTGTTTACGCTTAATGCATTATATTTAGTTGTAGAAAATTTTATTAATTTACTTAATCCAGTGTACAAACTATTGATTGTTTTATTGCCAAAAATCACTAATAAAAATTTCGTTTTTACTTGCATATGGCTCAATTTTAATAACAGAAATCCTTAACTTTCTTCATTTCATATGAGAATGGTAAAATTGACATACTTTTTAAAAAATATTTGTATGTTGAAGATTTTTCCATTCCGTGTAGAATGTTTTATTTCTGTTTGCACTCTTCGTTCTGCTTGAGCACAAACGCTTGTTAAACAGAACAATTTAAGTGTTTAATACCTGACTTTTATCAGAGCGGAACAACGCAAAGAAGAGTTGAACCGAATTAAGCGACGCAACGCGAAAAGGCACCCGGTATGGAAAAGTGTATCACGTATTATCCCTCGCTGGTTACCGGTTAACTACAGAAATAAATACCAAATTATATTCGCAACTGCTACCGTCTTACTTGGTATCTACGCTTATTTGCGAGCTACCGACGCTGGCATACCATTTTTAAGGTAAGCCATGAATATAATTTTTAAATAGTTGATGAAAATATATTAAATGGTTTTTAAGGTGGAACCAATCATGACATTTACCTAATGCCATTCCGGTTAAAGCAGTTTTGACTGTAACGACTAAAGTCATAAAAAAATAAAATATGATACATAAATTTCCGGCAGGAAAGTAATTATTAATAAAATATTATTACAAAAATTGTATCTGCAATTAATTTAATTTTTATATCCGTTAGGGTTATTTGTATTCCACTTTTTTTATGTTCTGTTACTTTTAGCAGATGTCTGTTTACTTCTTTACTATTAGGGCTGTAAAAATGTAAATATTTATTGTTATATTCTAGTTTCGTAAGCGCAGTGTTGTGTATGTATGCGTCACAAGGTGATCAATTCCAATTATTTATTAGTATTTAATGTACAGCTTTGTATGTATTATTATATGAAAGAAAACTACACTGTTTTTCTTAAAATGTCTATATTTTATCAATATCACAAGCACTATGTTATTCCATTTTAATCATTCCACAGAGTTGACAAACAGTATATCAGTAAGTTATTATTGAATTAACATGAGACAGACAATATTTCAAAATTTCTAGCTATTTACATCAGCACTCTTATCAACTTTCAAAATATTTTTCACTACGGGAAGATTAATGCTAATAAAATATTTGAGAAGACAAAAGAAGAGAGACAGTCTTATTTCTAAGAAAAACTTATCACATATTTCCAACTTTCAGACATGACATTCCAAAAATATTTTCTAAATTAATCTACATTATAAAAAATAGTAACAAACATTAATTAACTAGTAACAAAATACAAAAAAGTTGCAGATTACGAAATATATCACAAGGTAATAATTAAATTAGTTTAATGACTTAATTAAATCGCTAATGTAATCAGTGGTTTGCTTATCTCTCAAAATAGTCATATGATCAATTTTATATAAAGCTTTGCTGTAAATCTTTTGTTTTTGACTTCCGCTCCAGTGAATACATCCTTCCAAAGATCTTCTATTTACCGTGCCGTCACCATCTCCATAAACCAAAGTTGGCGTTCCATCCAAAAATACGCCAGGTTTATAAACCAGTCTGGAAAATAAATTTTTTTTCTTGTAGACCAATCTATAAAGAAAATTAAAATACAAAGAAATAAAAAAGAAAAAATACAGATCGCAGATATCCATGCAATTTAAATTTACTAATTTAGTTGTCAATTTGTTGATCGTAGTTGGCCTGTGTTTGAGTTTGCGCGTTCAAATGTTTTACTAATTAATTGGTTATAAACAAGTTTTTAAAAGAATCGTATCTATTTATTTCTTGTACTTCTATATTTTGTATTTTAATGTGATTGTTTATCGATATAGAATAAGAATAATGGCGTCTCCAGTGTTTTTGGTGTTAGTTTTGTAGTTTTTCGTTCAATATAAAAGTGGTACGAACTTTAAAAGTGACTATAAACAATAAATACATGAAATTACGTCCATTCTAGTTGTCGAGTGAAGAATGAAAGGTAAGATCATCTATTTTGGAACTCTATAAATGCATGCAAAATTAAATTATATGATTAGAAGTACAGTAATTACCATGCTACAACTCATTTGTTAATAATAAACAGATCAAGTTTAAAATAAAAATGATTTGTCTTACTTTTCTACTGTATCCACGCTAGTGCCATAAAGGCAATGAATTTCTACACCTGGCGCTGTAAAATCTTGCATATATTTTTCTGTATCTTTTTTCATTTCCCAGCCAACAGGATATTGAAGGTCACTGTAAAATAAAAATAAGATTGTACATTGAACTGTATTGGAATCATCTTGTATAATCGCCAAACAAATATTTAAATTGTTACGAAATTGGAAAAAACCGAGATCCTATGACATTACATTTTTGTTGATTAATTTTATGTTAAATTCCATTAGCAGGAGGATATTATTTCAAGTGGTGGTACAATTAACTTACGTGAAAAATTGTTGTAAGTCATTTAATGTGTAATTTTTTTTATCAGTCTGGACCAAAATTTCGGTATCTTTCCAAAATAGCCTGGATGGTAACAGCCAAGCTAAACTAGGAGAAGTAATTTGTTCAGCCCTTAATACACTGCCTCTCAGTGCGTATGAACCTAAATCATCCCCTGAAAATATTAATTGGATACACTATCTTTCTTTTAACCATATTACAAATTAAATAGGGCTGCCCAAAGAATAATTTTTTTTAATGGAAATCAAATGTAGATACATATTTTCATAACAAAAATACTTCAGAAACGAAATTTATATTTATAAACAAACGATTTTGAAATTTATAAACAATCTAAAAAATCTCTGATAACGCAAATGACGTTACCCAGTTTTGATAAGATTAATTTATGTCAATGTTACGATTGCAATGTTTAGAGAGATAAGGCATGTTTTCTTGATAGTTCGCCTTTGGACAACCCTTGTTGAATTACCTATAGCGAATACTTTTATTGCTTTGACCGAACCACCCCAGGCTCCAGATAAAGTCACCAAACATTGGATAAATTTATCTTTCCAAGCTTGTGATTGTCTTTGTAGGAACAAAAGACTCATGGGGCCACCCATCGAGTGGGCAATGAGAATGACTTTTTGATTTGCATTCATGTAGTATGTTTCTTCGACTAATGCTTTTAATTTTACCAAATAGTCTTGGCTTTCATCTACAAAAAAATATATATTTAAAGTATTATTTCACATATGAATATTTCTGATTGCTGTTACATTTCATTGACCTCTTATTTAGTAATAAAAAATAATTATACATACAAGTGATATTTTTTGCAAGTAATTATAAATTATTAATGAATTGATAAAAGTAGATTTATCTTGAAATTTATGGAGGATGTAAAAAAGAGTAAAAACATAAAAACAATTGTAATAAACACTGATTATTACTAATTAAAATTGATTTTATGGTTATTACAATAAGATATTATATTTTGCAATTAATTGCTAATATATTAATCGACTGATTGATAAAAAAACAATTGTTTCAAAGTTTAATATATTTTCTTTTACCAAAAGTGTAAGTTTTATCAGTATGTGATTACAATAAGTTACTCTTTATGTTGAGCAAGTTTTTAATATTTATTTTCAGCAAATAATTAAAAAAAAATGAATAAATGTAAGCAAAACCTAATTGGATTTTATTATAAAAAGAGGTAAGTATTTTCCATGACTGTAAAATATTTCGCAACGATGAATGAATAAACAGGAAAATTTATTGTTTATCAACAATAGTTCGCCAAATAAAAAAAGCGAATGAGTCATTTTACTGTAAATTTCATCGAATTTAATAAATACATCCTGTGATGAGTGACGTTTAGATAAACTACTTTAACCATATTAGATACAAATAATATATATGGTTGCACTTTGCACACAAGGTAAAATATAATTAATTAAATTAGCATTAATTATTATATTTAGTTTGTTATTTAAATCAGAAATAAAAATTACGTAAATAAGCGCACACGCGAAAAATGTTTACGTATTTTTATCGTTTTGTTGATGTTTTTTATTTGTGACTAATGTTTGTTGTTTTTAATAAAACAATATCATTGAAAAATCTTTGGAAAAATCCTTTGCCTACAGAATGCAAAGTTTTTATTCCATTTAATAATTATATTAGGAAATAAAATTTTTCCTACGTAGAAAATAAATAACATTAGTCAAACAAAAAATATTGTGACTCAGCGTAATATAACTGCAATGTTGAATTATATTGTTTTCAAATTGTATTTTTTTAAATTAAATAAAAGATATATTACTTGGTCCTTTTCGAAAATCGTAAGGAGCTCCTCTAAGAGAAAAATTCCTCGCATATCCTAGTCCAACCAGCATATTTCCAATATCTTTAAAATACGCTCCTGCAGTAGCATGACTTGGATCCAGCCATTCAACTGTTTCAGAGCTCCCGAATCCAGGTATCCTGATATCAACGCCTGGCGCGTTTCTTGTCGTTCTTGTCACATTGTCATATTCCAGTTTCACATTGTCTATCCAACAATCTATCACCAAAGGAACTAATAACTCCATATTCAGCCAGATGTTGAAAAAATCCTTTGTTGTTTTGGCACATAAGTAGTGCACAGATTGAGTTTTGTTGAGTTTGGCTTCAACTTGACTGCCCCCATCGCCAGGGATAAAAATAACCGGTTTCGTTACGGCAGACGAGAGAGAAATTAAAGAAAATAGGGTTAAATACGTTAAACTCACGCACTTTATGTGATGGTTGAACATTTTTTGACGATTGTTGGAAGTGAAGTATGTATGCTTCGCGCACTTGTTTACTACGTTGACTAGATTTGAAATATTGAGTGTTGCGTTTTATTGTCGCTCATTCAAGGTTGGACTGACTCAACTCACTACTCGGTACTCGTGCGTATTTGTTGACTGGCATCAGCTGATCCCTTTCCAGACATTGCGAGATTTGGCATGGACGGCGAAACAGAGAGAAAAGTGTGGGGTGAAGCAAAAACTGATCCAAATATTTTAAAATTAATACATGATTAGAAAATACAATTTGAAATTATAATAATGCCCAGTATTATAAAGGACAGAATAATTTTACTTTAGTAAATTTAATATAATCAACAAATTCCAATCAATTTTCTTTATTTTATGGCAAATACCGAGTGTATACTTTTTTTTTCTTATATAGGCCTAAGCCTACAATAGTATCTGTGTAAATATTGAATATTGATTTATTTTATGACAACTATAATATAATCTATTTTATGGTATCTGAGACAGAATGGCAATAATTTAAGGTAGTATTAGCGTAATTTTTTTTTTGCAGATCTGAATTAAACTTGGCGCACGTAATCATTGGATAGTCATACGCATCCTGTTAAAATATGAAACACATTCATCGTCTGTGAACAAATATATTCGCTCGTAAAGTTGAGTTCTTATACACGGGGCTTATGGCGATCATCACTCAAAATCGCACATATTTGGTTTGTGTACCTCTAAAATTTTGCAGTTTCATTTGAAAAACTAGCATGATGTTCTAGAACTATCCATGTATATTGTATCAGAAGGAGAAAGTTTTTTATCGTTTAGTAATGGATATATATATATATATATATATATATATATATATATATATATATATATATATATATATATATATATATATATATATATATCTATGCAAAGCCTTGTTTTTAACGAAAAATTAAGAATCCCAATTTATAATGGCAACACCACACGGTGGTATGGTATTTGAAAATTCACTAGACCAACAACCTTTTAACAATTCATGATATTCAAATCATAATAGGTATAAAACACTTATTTTATTCAATTTTTATATTTTTTTGAGCGTCAGTTTCGCCACTCGACAACCGATAGCGCCACCGTCACACTAGTACTACCTTAATGATAACATTTAAACACAGGAACTTTTATTACACTGTTGGTTTCCATGGTTACATCAGGACTATAATATTTAGTACTGCAATAGGGACTTACAATTTTGACGCAGCAGACCCCCCTCCACACAGTTTTGTGTGAAACAACAAATTTGTAGAAAGAGCGAGGTGACACCATGCCGAGTCGATCAACTGCTTTCCCCTTTCAGCACTTCTCCCCGCAAATCCCCACATTTGTTGTTCAGTCAACTCAGGATGTTTGACATTTAGCGTTTGGATCACGTGATAAATGTCAAACTGTAAAGCTATACCATGTTCGCTACATAACAAGTTATTAAATTCTATTTTGTTCACTATATGGCAACCGAAAAAATTGAATTGTATAAGTCCCTATTGTGTGGAATTCACTTTCAAAAACAAGCGCCGGGCGACTCTCCCTTCCTTTCTTATCTTTTTGTTTCATTTTCAGTTACTGCATTGTGTTTTTTTCTAATCTTTGTAGATTCGTTGTTATATTCCGTATTAGATTCGTTGTTAGGAGTAAGCGTGAGTAATTTGAGATGTTTTACGCATATGTTATGTATGTCCAAGAAAGAAGATGAATGATAAGAGAATAGGAGTAATTGAATAAATGTGATTGAAGGTTTGTTGTGTGATTAATGATTTCGAGTGTAATAAATAAATGAGTTTATATGGAGTGATCTATGAATGTGGTTAAAGTGACGGTGGTGTGTTTCGATGAGAATGTTTGACGAGGACTGATTATTTATGAATGTAATGAGTGAATATTTTATTAATGATTTTAGGGTTCGTGCTACCCCATTTGATGAAATATAGCGTGATGATATGTATGTATGTATGTACAATGGTACAAAATTTCAATTGGCGATAGATTTTTTCATATTAATTTTAGAAATAAAGTGTACGTACAAAAAATATTCAGAATTAGAAATTGCATCCATTGAGTCCAAATGATAATACAGTACGTTCCTGTCACGAGATTAAATTAAAATTTCCATCTTTAAGCTGTTTACAGGGCGCCATGCAAAATAAATAATTTCCTTTATTTTGTGTGGCACTCTGTAAATAGCTTAAAGACGAAAATTTTATTTTACATTCATTTTATGACAGGAATGTATGACATCAATAAATTTAGGTTCAATAAATTAAATTTTTAATTCTAAACATCTTTTGTATTTACACTTTTTTTGCAAAATTAATAGGATAAAATCTATCGTCAATTGCAAATTTTACTAATGTATTCCCTATATAACAAAAAATTTTTTTCAACATTAATTGTGAAAATTACATTTTTACATTTGTATTTATCAATATAAGAAATTTAATAATTATTTTATATAAATCAAAGGAGTTATATTTGCAAATGTACATCACGTGATCACAACAAATAATAATAATAAGGTTAATGTCACATTTTTTCTAAATATCATCTCCTTCACTCAATTTAGTTGTGATAGTAATCATTTACTTCACTTGTGATGAAAGTAATTTACTTAAAGTATGATTTTATAGAGGAATCTTGTGTATTTATTAGTGTAGCTAGTTACTTAAAACTCAAATGTAGAAATAAAGAAAAAAATCTCCCATGGCACTTATGCAATAAAATGGTACTTTTAACACATGTTTCATATATAGCTATTAATATTTTATTTATTTCATAATGAGAAATGAGAATAATATTTGTTTAAGTTTTTCTTTTATTGCACCAAAAATATTTAGGAGGTGGCAACCTAAATACTATGCCTGTGTGAAATAAAAATATCATACTACGCCACTGGATCAGATAAAATACGCAAGCGTATTAGAAAATCGCACATAACAAAGATCAATTTATTATTTATAATTTTGTTGATATTGTGTTACTACTATATTACGCAATCTTGCGTGTACCAAAGTTATCATGGTTGCATGAATTTATTGAAAAGTTTAAATATTTTGTATAGGCAACTATGAACTCAGCTATGTTAATTTGGATACATTTAAAATATTTTTAACAAAATATTAGTATTTTGATATTAAAATTTTTACTGCAAGATTTATATAATTATTTTTAAATTAGTATTCAGAATGGAAATATCAACAAAAACTACAATTAATTTACGCAATTTTCATTTTTATCGGTAACTTAGTTCAGCCATTATATCATAGGTGGCGGTAGTAGGACTAAAATGAACATACGTAAGTTCAGTAAAAATTAATTTTAAAATACAGATAAAAATAAATTATTATGAACAATTTGATTGTTCTATTCCTTATTTAATATTCCGACAGAATATAACAAGAATTAAGTAAATTTACCCTGGTTCGTTCCCCACAGCCGATAAAACATTTTCACCAATTTAAAATTACCCCTGTGGTTCCCTCACCGCTAACATCTTTGGGGGCCGTAATTTGACGGCTGGTAACCGCACTTCACGCTCATTAATATATCACTTACTGAGATCTGCTTCGACAGAGTGCCACACCCAGTAATGGGTTAAATGCGTGATAATATATTTATTATTTAAATAAAATAAATATATCAACACGCCTTCTACCCAGTACTGGGTGTGGCACTCTGCTGAAGCAGATCTCGGTAAGTGATATATTTTGCGCGTGAAGTGCGGTTACCAGTCGTCAAATCACAGCCTCCAAAGATGTTAGTGGTGGAGGAGCCACAGAGGTAGCTTTTGAAATTATGAAAATTGTTTGTCGCCTGTGGGAATCGAACCAGAGTTATTTATTTTATTTTTTTACGTTAATTCACAATAAATTCAAAGAAACCGCCCTTATCAATCAAACCATATACCACCGCTGACTTTTCTACGCGCGGATAACAAAAACAGGAAGTATTAAAAATTCAAAAAAACTATCTTTACTTTTATACTTGGCTAGGTGCCGACAGAGGACAAACATTTGAATAGTGCGTTTTTAAAAAATCCTTTTTTTAATAATCCCGTCGGTTGATGTGTTAGCAGTTGCTGCATCTTGTTTCACCTGAGTTCAGTGTTGTATGAGAGAACGTAAATGTATTAAGCCGTGCATTAAATGTCATAATCGTAGCCTGCAGCTCGACCGACTTCAATGCGACACTTGAGAAACTTACCAGTGACGCACAAGGGGGGCAAATTCAGAAAAGGTTTATTTTGCTAGTTTTGAGGCTGTAAACCAAGTGTTTTCTGCACTTATTTAATAGTTATTTATTATACAAGTGTTTTATTAGGTATATAAAACGCGCAAGAACAGTTTAGACACGAGACCGAAAGTCGAGTGTTTAATATTCTTAAGTGTTTTATATACCTAATAAAACACAAGTGTAATACAAAATTTTATCCACAACTCATAACTGTAGGTATCGAAGAAGATTGGTCGTTACGTTTAACGTTGATTCTGTTATACATTAGGCGTATTCCATTTGCCATTTGAATCAGATCTAACTTACTCTTATTGAACCAGATTACTTATTTATTTCCCTGGATTATGTCGATAACTTTATTTTCAGTACTAGAATTACAGATTCTAATTTACTTTGAAGTAATGCACTCCAATAAGTGCATCAGTTTGCTTTTTTCACTTCATTTAGTCATGCTGTCTAATTTATCTGAACTGATTTTACTGAACCAAGTGGCAAATGGAATACAGCTATAGTTTCTCAAAATACGGTAGATCATGAAGTGGTTGCTAAGTAACAAGTTGTTTACAGTGTTTTATGGAATATAAAACACTAGTGTTTTATGAGCCATATAATTCAACTGAAACCAGTGTAATAATGTCTTTATTATATGAGTTGTGGATAAAATTAATTATTAAAGATACAGATCAAAATAGTCCACTTTTTTGCCCTAAATTCAGCAAATTAATTAATTATGCCTTTAAAGCAATAATGTCAATTTAACTATAATTGCTCTGAAATATAAAGGATATTAAATAAAACTATTTCCATATGAAATATGAAATATTTATCAAAATTGTAGCTATATTATTTTTCAAGTGAATGATTATTCGTTCTTGCATGATTGATTTTTAGAGTTGGTACAATCATGTGAATTTCAAATGACTGCTTTGAGTATTAAAATTAAACACTTCAAAAAATCTGAAAATTTTGTGTTAACTTTTAGAATTAGAATAAAATTTGCAAATCCTAAAATATTGTGAGCATAAATAAAGATCTATTTCGCTCTTAATTTATTTTAATTTTAGTAATAATATAACAAGAGAGTGAGAATAAATTGAAAATAATTTGACAGATCTTTCGAAAACTTGTTGCCAGGCAATAGTCACGAAATCCCGTAGGGCCTGAGTGGCTATTACCAAATGGCAACAAGTTTGAGAAAGATACTGGAGAATTATTTTCTAATTTATCCTACTCTCGAGTTATATTTAATTAGATTATTTTTTAACTTAGCTGTTGAGGTCGATTCATCCAACTTAAAAGATTTTGAACTGGATCAATATCGATTTATTACTTATTAATGTATTCTTGGAAGTTGTTTCAAATTTGTTGGTGTATTTCTGTATCTAAAATACAACTAAATCGATTTTTTCACACATTTCACTAGACGCGTTAACAATTTTAAATAATAATTTGACATCTATCTATCATTTGTCACAAACAAAAAAGCATCTACAGAGATAATTCCTGGGATTAATCACAAAAGCTTTATTCTCAGTATAATAATGACAGGATTGGTTAACATGCAGACACGTGACATACAATGAAGCAATTCATTGGTTTTGAGAAACGTCAAAAATAATCATTGACATTTTATTACTACAATAGAATCTATTTTGTAGTATCTGAGACGAAATGGCAATAATTTAACAGCAATTAAAATATATAATAGGAACTTAGTCCCAATTACAGCCTCAGTCTATAATGTAAATCCGAAAAACTTTGGTGCAATTGTATTAAAAAAATATATTAATCTAAAAAAATCAGCGATATTTAAACGCAATGATTGAGACGCAAGTTTTATCCACTGGCCTACGATTGTCTAATATAGCTATTTGTGCAATAAGGAAAAGTAATATTTTTCCGTATTAGCCATGAAACTGAAAAATACACCGCGTACGGAAAAAGATACATTTCGTATGTGTTACACGCGGGATTTTTTCTACTACCGCTTAAAATCTCTTGAATAATAATTCTTGGCAATTTGTTTGTTTTGTTAGAACGTTTCTTTGAGTAATTTTGAGTCGACAATCCTAATGTACAAAATTTGCACGGCCCTTAGTAAAGCCATATAAAGCCACCACACTTGTAAACGTTCAACTAGAACTGAGAAAATCGTTTAATATCAATACTTAAAATTTGTATCTCTTTTTCAACAGTAGTTTTAAAATTTTGGTATAAAAAACTTTTTTGTTTAACATAAAAATACTAAAATTATTTTGACGTTTGTCAGATTGATTTGCAAAGTCACCTGATAATTGTAACAGGTATTTGATCCGGTGTTGCCAAATTTACATTTCTTTTAAGTTGATCGTGTGGCTTTACGAACGGTCGTATTAGGTTTGTCGACTTTTCTGAACATTCTGTATAATTACATTATATATTTTTTCTTTTTGTTTAAAATAATACTATATTACTTGATGCGGTAAATAGCTCAGTGGAAACGCGTCGGATTATCGTTTTGTAAACTCGAGTTTGATTCCCGCAGTCGACAAACTTTACGTCACATTAGCACTTACATCTTCGGGGGCCGTGTTTTAACGGCTGGTAACTACAGTTCAAGAACAAAATATACCACTTACCAATAACTACTACAGTTACGTGCCATACCCAGGACTGGGAAAAAGGCGTATTGTTATATTTATTGTATGATACACGAGTACATAGATTTTGTGAATTTTTATATATGTTTATAAATTTCGTTTCTAATAAATATATTAATCGATATTCATTAGAAAGTCAAACAAATGAAGTATGTAATTTCAACAATTTTTTCAGCAATTTCTGTAGTTTTTATTTATTTACGTTCATTACGATTAATTATCAAGTGCGATAGTAAATTATTCTGATGGTTTGCACTTTCAAAAAAATATTTTTATGGGTAATTTTATGTGATGCTCTCACTTCTATATACCGGTTTCTTGCTTCTGTTATGAAACTTTTAAAAGCCACAGAGCGCTGAAATAGGCCGAATTTGTTAGGAAACTTTGGGTTCAACACGGAACTAATCTAAAACTAACTCGTGTTACTTCCAAAGTGGAACACAATTTGATTAGAAATAGATAAAAACGGGATCAACCTGTCAACCTGCCAAAATAGCTGGGGCACTAGAATCAGTTCAGGGACTGTTTTGGGTTACTTACAACGTGCCAAATAAACAAAAGTAACCCACCAAGTTACTTTAACCCTAGGATGCATAAACCGGGCCTCTCAGGCCCGGAGCGATTTTGCTTACTAATAATTTGCTTGAAGTAATTTCAATCGATTTGAGCATTTAGGTATGCTCTAAATACGTCTTTATTTAACCCTCACTTAGCTCAAAAATATTTATTTATGTTTAGAAATAACAATAAAAAATAATATTCATTAGCATCCCGTATTTACATATACCGGGCCTCCCAAGCCCGTCTACTAATACATCCTATAAAATAAGTGTCAACTTTTTCGTAGCCAGTTGACTGTTATTATTATTTGTTTAGCATTGCTAAACGAGATTCTATATGTTTGTGCAAGTTGAAACTTGCATTATTGCAGAATATATAAAAATCAGATACAGCTGATTTTCATTCGCTTGAAAGAAAACTTGCATTGAATGCATTTCTGCTACATACTAATCCCTAATATATTTTTTCAGAATTATTATGTTTATTTCCTTATTTAATTTCAAGTTTGTAGCATGTATAAACAAATAAATAAAGTTTTATTTCAATTACTTTGTTTTTGTTGTGACTAAACATAATTATATAGGCCGGGCCTGAAAAGCCCGGATTATGTGAATTCCGATATTTTACTGGTTTACAGAACAGCGACGAAAGACTATGTCGAAAGTATGAAGTCTGCAAACTTTGTGTTTATGCGCAGCGACAAAGACAAAGACTAAGACTAAAACAGTAGCTGGAAACGCTCAGCTCTATTCACATATGACAAACTCTCAAGGTTATGTTGAAAAACTAAAACTAAGACTATGTTATGATGTGGAAACAAGGCTTTACTTACAACGTGCCAATTAAACAAAAGTAACCCACCAAGTTACTTGCCAAATAAATACGGCTATTGGTATTTTTTATCCCATTCCTATTATAATTATAGATATCACTTACTTACTTATTATTATGGTATAGCAAAAACAGTAAAAGTAATTATTTTAAAATTAAATTATGAAATTAACAGCAGGATACTAAATTTATGATTATTTACATTACATTGCCATTTTGAATTGCAATAAAATATGAATAATAATAAACAATAAAGACGTCATTGAATAATGATAAAAATAGAAATAGCAAACTTAACGTGTGTTCAACTTTACACAATAAAATATGAAATATTTATCTGTGAAAGTCAGTGCGCCACTGTCAACACCACCATCACCAACATTGTAAATTATGTCAAAGCAAAGATTGAAAGGTTCAAGTGACATTCATTCTTTCGATTTTTAACTTCTGAAAGAATTCCTACAATCGTGGGTGTTAAAGTTCTCACGAACGTCGTTCTGCGCACATTCAGCACGATGCGGAACACTTTATCCACAGAGCGGCACATGGCACTCGGTTTGAACGTGTCCACTTCGTAACTGTTCGCGTGCGGATTATTTATGAGTGTGTTCTCTGTCATATGCAATGTCCTGTATCTTGTCGAGTATCGGTTATGATATATACTAACATGTAGTGTGCTAAGTTTTTGTATGTTGGTAATTGTACTATGATTAATTAGATGTGAGTTTGCTAGAGAGGTTTATTTATAATTTTATGTTTGGTTGCAAGTTTGTTATTGCAGTTTTTATGGAAATTTAAATGAGATATGACTACATCTGTTTATGTTTTGGGTGTTTAGATATTTTATAACCTATTTGTTAAGTTTTGACTAACTTTATATGAGAATGAGAAAATAGAAAGATAATAAAGTTGACAAAAAGAAAAAAATTGTAACAATGCAAAATAAATCATAAATAGACAGATTCTCAAAAAAGTTTTAGCTAATCCTGAATTTTGGATTAACTTATTTTATGTTACTCTGATTTTAAAAAGTTAATTCAATTCACTTTCCGAAAACTAAATGGTAACAAGATTATATTAAAGTTTGTTTAAACTTTTTTGGGATTATGGTTTAGCTTAACTTGACAAATCCAACATTCAGAATTAGTTAGATTCTAGCTAAAATTCTTTTGAGAATTGGCTGAAAATGTTTGGCTTCATTTAGAGAAAGCAAATGTCGTCGTAGAATTATGGAAGAGGGTTAGTCTATTAAAATGAATTCTGAAAATGGATTTTCTCTGTTTCGGCATTAGAAAATGCACGCAAATTGATGCTAGAATGTGCTTAATTCTTAACCGATTTTTGAATTTTGAGTTATTAAGCCGAAATAGTTATTTTTATAACAAGTGCCGAAAAAGGCTCGTTACGTGCACTAGCACGTAACCTTTTTCGGCACGTGTTATAAACAACATTTTTCCTACAACTGTGCGATTTAGTAAATCACTAAAATATTATCCAAATTTATAAAATTTTAATGATATTACACGAGAATGATGTTTTACGGCGTTGCTATGGTTTGTTTGTTGATTGCTTGCACATTGTTCTACATTATTTTAAAATATTTTACTAACGTCAAAATAATTTCTTCAAAATCATCTTGATTTGAATAGTACAGTGAGTGATTCTTCTTTATCATAAACACCTGCAAAGATAATTGAAGTTCCGGATCATGCTATGTTGCATCTATTTTCGACAATGACAATCAACCTGCTGCTGGTACTTCTAGAGCCTCCGAAATAGTTCTTAATAATATTTCTGTTAATAATATGAACAGGTACGGAAGAAATCAATGTTTCTTTAGACAATACAAAAGTTTCCACTTTACATTATGTCAATATAAGCAACTGTAACAACTATGTTAATAATATACACACACAATAAATATTATGTATTTCACTTACTTAAAACCATTTATCGATATATTTTACTTTGTTCGGTTCTTTTTATTAGTTGTGGACAGATTAGATATACTGCAATTTAAGGTTATGTTTATAAACGTCAAAATATACTACTGCATATTTACTAGCGCTGGCTCACCGCATCTTCTTCTTCCATAAGCGTCTATGGCCAAAATATGAATTACGCGCTTGGCGCGAAATTTAAATCGTTCTCAAAAAAACTTTTTTTACAGTTGCGTAATGAAGCACTTTCCGCACTAGTGTTTCTTTGCTTTCAGAAACGCACTTGGTCTGCATTCATCTACTTTCCATACGTAACCAAGGCAATTATAGTTACGTAATAACAAAGAAATCGCACAGTTGTAGGAAAATATTGTTTAAATAAGGAATCAAATAAATGATCCAGGAATATTGGATAAAATGGCTTTATTAATGATGTTAAATTATTATTTTAATAATAATGACGATGTTTCGAACACAATTCCATGTTCATTTTCAAGTCTACTAATAACCACAAGTGGTTATTCACAAGAAATAAAAAAAATAAAATTTTTTTCGTTACATATTGTTACATATTGAGCAAAAATTCTAAATTTATACAATGAGTATGCAGTAAGCATTACTCTGAGTCAAAACAGACTGTTTTGACTCAGAGTCACGATTTAAACAAATATCTAGGCAACATCAATTGCAAGATACTGTCACCAACTTAATTATTCTGCAAACAAATCCCTTAATGGCAAATGTCAACAATTTTTATAAAGGAAAGCCGAAACAACGAAAATAGTATAAAACACTCGTTACAGAAGATAATTCTTGCACTCGTTTGTTTGTCCCATCGCCCCTGCGCGGCTTATGTCCAAATTTTTAACTTATGCTATAATAGGCTGCCTTCTGTAATTTGCATTTTAATATAGGTACTATTGGTGTATTTTAGATGGATTTCTTGAAGGTTATAGTTTATATGTATTTTTATTTGGGGCTCATTTCAGAAATATATCATATCAGTGTTATGAATGTCCACAAACTGAGATTCAAGTACCTTTATCTGAATGTAAAAATAAATTTCATTATTTCGATTTCGTTGATTAGAATACGCCTAATGAAACAAAGTTTTGAATATACTTTTATTAATTCAAATTCTTGGTATTTTTTCAATATTTATCAAAAACAATCCTTTCTCTACGTTTCTTCATGAATAATTCATAAAAATATGTCCAACTCCATTCTAGATGATAGTGCATTTAGTGTTCAAGTTCTCATTGTGTTACCTGCACACAACACATGTACCATTCTCATGTGTACGATCATACGTGATTTCTCTCCTCTAGCACTAACGAAACGAAGTGCAACTGCACAGCAGTCTCCGATTCCCGATGCACCGATGTGCCGCTAACAAGGCCTTTTGCGATGTTTCTTGCGCTGAGGCTGCAGCCGATGATCGAATTAGCGATGTAGCGCATTCTCACAGTCACGATTTTAAATTCAAATCATAGAAGACACGCGAAACAAGTGCCATGAAACAAAACAGCTGCTTGATAACACCAGCAAATGTTTTCATTTGTATTTTGTTCTGAACTAATTGATTATTCATTTGGTCGTAACTTATGTGTCAACGAGGGTGTTGGGGAAATTTTATATGAGATATAATTATTTGTTTAGTGTTTTTTTATGAATTTTTATTGACAAGAGGGTGAATCTATAATATAATTTTGTTGTTAAAGTTATTGTTCTGTTATTGAAGCATAATATATATTTTTATGCACAACCGGGCCGAAATTCATGTATTTTAGTCCTAAAAAGCGAGCTTAAACATTTAATTTTGGCCCTAGGGCCATAAAAAAATAATTCCTATGGATGCATAAATAAAATTATAATTGTTGTTTATTGTGAATACTTGATTTTACAAAATGTCATTTTGATATATAACCTATGTACATATTTTAATCTTTTGAACATAATTAAATGTAATTTTGTTGTGCATAAAATATTGTATGTACCACGGGTGAAATTAGCGTTTCTGACCCTGAGCATGTTATTAACCCTCGGCGCTTTGCGCCTCGTGCTAATAATCATACCACGGGCTAGAAATGCCTGCTTCCACCCTTGGTACATAAAAACTATTTGTAATCTCGAAAATTACTTTTTATCTGCAAAATAATCCTTGTTTAACAAACTAAAAAGCGTACGAAAACGCAGCATTAAAAGACGTGTTTTATGGTTGCTAAACAACAACAAAATAATTTTGCTCTTTAAAGCCAACCATATTTATCACAATAGATTGCAAAACAACAAATGCATGTAACAGTATATTAAAATACAAGTTATAGAAGGCAATCTATTCTAGTATTGTCTTCTGCAACGAGTGTTTTATACCATTTTCTCTGCTTCGGCTTTTCTTTACATAATTTCTTTATAAATAAAAATAGTTGTCATTTTCCGTAGAAGGAAATTTTTTGGTAGAATGGTTAAGTTGGTGACAGGATTTGCGTTTGATTTTATCCGTTGCCTGGATTACATATTTGTATAAATTGTGTTTTTTTGTTTTGTTTTGTTCATTGCCTAGATATTATGTCACCAAAAATCGTTTAAGGGCTAAACTTCAGTATACCCTCTTGTCGATTGACAGTAGTTTGACGCATTAGAAATTTTACATGATACGACCGGTTCTAAAATAGTAGCTAGCTCAGTATATCAAGTCGGCCTGTGGATCCTGAGAACCCTGGTTCGATTCCCACAGTTGACAAACAATTTTCACCATTTTAAAAAACTACCCCTATGGCTCCCCCACCACTAACATCTTTGGGGGCCGTGATTTGACGACTGGTAACCGCACTTCACGCGCAAAATATATCACTTATCGAGATCTGCTTCGGCAGAGTGCCACACCCAGTAATGGGTAGAAGGCGTGATGATATATTTATTTATATTTATTTTTTTCTAAAACAGTGGATAGTCCTAGTCGTACTGATGGTTTTGTGTGGTGGATACGTCAGGTTCGGTTGTTTTAAAGTCACTGGACACACGAACGTCCCTATACAGTGTCATCTTTTGGCAAGATATTAAAATAAAGCAAGAAGGTATATTGGAGTTTTTAGAATGAAACTCAGTCTAACATCAATATGCATGCGAGAATATATTATTCTAATGCCGAAACAAAAAAAGTATAATTTACTTTATTTTCACTAAAACATAATTCAGAATTAGGAATTTAAAAATAATTTTAATTACATAACCGAGGCATTTTAGAAGCTAAAAGATTACCATGTTTAAAGAATCTCATATAAATTATTATTTTTTATTAAATAAGTTGTTTCTGGATCAAAATTTCAATACTAAAAAAATCTGCCATAACTTTCTTTTCCATGAAGAAATCATGAGTAGTTTAAATTGTCAATTTCACGTGCGAAATTAGAACTGGGCAAAAATATAGCTTGATAAATACCTAGAATTTCGAATACAATTTCTATTTTCCACGTTCCTAACCTAAATTTAGCGTTAATCTCACGTTGATTGTAAATCCCGCGGCTAAAATAACGGCTTTACTCTGCGTGTTACAAAATCTCACACAATTAAATCCAACCATTCTCGCCTCACCGAAACGAAACGTCGACTTTATTTTCATTTCCACGCATCCACACCTTCTTAATCCAAATCCTCCGAGCTCTGAGTTTAATCCACTCAATTTTCGCACGACTAAATTCCTAAAAATCACAAAGCAGTTTATTAAACTTGCACAAATCTTACACCATTCACAAGAGAAGAGATAATACAGAACGAGAGAGTGTATAGTCTGGTAAAGAATGGAGAGGTGACATTTTTTACATTCCTAGGTAAAGTGCATATTGTGTGCGTGGACAATACCTCACCTTGCTCGCATTGTTACCATAACAACCGCTAAACAACGACAAGTGCGACCCTGCACTGTGTTACACCCGCAAAGTACCTGCTCGCAGCGCAGATAGCCATGAACGGAGAAACACGCCATTATTTCTATTTTCATTCTGGGTCAAAATACGAGTATAACAATTTTTAGAAATTTATATAAAAATAATGTTACTTTGATCACAGATAAAATATATATAGACGTCTAACTAAATGTATTGAAATGGCTGCGTTTTTATCAATTTGTAGTCCTGGGCTAGCCTGTATTGCAGCGCTAATGTCGATTTAGTTCACGGACAACGAAATAGGGCACTTAAAATAAAAGAATTATAATTCGCAATACACACTTCATTTAAAAAAATATTAATACACAATACACACTTCATTTTAAAAAGTATTCACAATTTACAAAAATTATTGCAAATCTATAGGCCTTAATTTATCGTTCATGAACTAATCGACATTACTGTTGAAATACAGACTCGTGCAGAACTACAAATTTCATTAGTAACGCTACTATTTCTATTTATTTAGTTAGACGTCTTATATATTTTTTGTACTCACTACATTCAAAATAATATTTACATTACCTTGGAAACCGATGGAAAGTTTGATTTTGTGCACTAGTGCGCAAAGTAATTGAAAAAAACAACCATTTTATATGATTCTAAATTGTGACTATTAAGACGTTATTTGTACTTATTTATATATACACATTTTAAGGAATTTATAAAAGAAGTAGATACATTAGCTTATAACGCCATCAAACAGACATATTTTAACAATCTTTACGAGAAAAAATGAACATTTGTTTTCAAATAACAAATGTCAATTCATGACATACTTTACTGTCAATATAAATTCACGCTTCAAATTTAATAAATTCCCTCCTTGTCCATCATATAATTTTTGCTCGTTACAAAAAGCATTGTACAAAACTCGTGCGCGAAGACGCCATTTGTACTATTCGCGCATGGGCAAAGTATGTATTCGTGCACTAGTTTTGTAAATAGCTATTGTGCACAGATCATAATATACTACTACATATAGATAAGAAACTGCCATGGTACACACTGGGACTGAATTTTGCGCTATCTGAGTAGTGGAAGTCTAATTAAAGTCATGTATATAGGCAACTCGGTATGTGTATTTAGGCAACTTGTAATTTAAATTATTATTTTATATTTATTTAAACTACATAAAATAAAAATTCATGAACACAATTTTAACATTTATTAAAATATCCTCGTGTATACAATTTATTTATAATTTGAACTGTTTCAATCGCAGTTTTATCCAAGGACGTTGAAAGGAGGGGATATGGCATTCAAGTCAAGACTGTGAGGCTCGGCAGATTGACAGAGACAGAAGTATTATTTTCTGTACCGTGCTTAGCCTGCTATTGATTGACATGTGTCAAAGAGATTTGAAATTTAAATAGACAGAACAGAATCATTCTCTCTAAAAGATTATAAATTTTTACAAGGAAACTGAAATTATAAACACTTTGTTACTATTTTATCTACAAAAATTATGTCCAATTCCATACAACACAAAAATTGAAACACAAATGACACTTCGTGGTTATGTTTACATAAAACAACGCTCCCTGACAACGTCTAAACGTCACTTTTCTTACATAAAAATTCAAAATATTTGACAGAAGAAGAGATTTGGCTAAGCACGGTGCAGAAAAACTATTGTTGTCTCTTTCCCTTACCCAAGCCTCACTTCAAACAATGCTACAGTATCGTCATGCCATATCCCCTCCTTTCAACGTCCTTGGTTTTATCCAATCCTTGTGAACTTGAAAATATATTATGAATTCCTTATTTAAATATTATTCATTATATGATCACTTACTTACCAGTAGCAGTGCACTTTTTTACCCGACAGTTGTTATTAGCTGATGACATTATTTATATGAAATTATTTCACAAATAAAAATTAATGGATATTTGACAGATTAAAAAATTTGAAATACATACAAATGACTACAGGAACAATCTAGTAACCAATGATTGCCGATATTGTAGTTACCTAAAATAGATGTCTTCACATAAAGACTATTAGCGCCATTACTTAGGTGGAAGTCTAACTATAAACACAGTCCCATGGTTACCTATATAACTTTCTGCTGTCTGATTTTATGTTTATCGAAAAATGCAAACAATGGTTATTTGTATGTCAAGGGAAGAAAGTAATACATTTCTTAACGGCGCCGTTTCATATTTTGAAACGAGTGCGAGATTATAAAACACATGAGGAAAAAATGGAACTTTCTTTACGAGGTATATACATTTATACATACTTTTTTCACAGCCAAATCAGAAAGTAAAATTTTCAAAAATAAATTAGAAATTTAGATTAGATTTTTAACAGATATATAGATATCACTAAAGTCAAATCACACCGTTCTTTTCTATAAAAAAGAAAAAATCCTTTTTTCCCTAGGGATGAAAATTTTATTTTCTCACATGCTCGTGAAAAAAAAGTTTTTATAAGTACTTAGTACAAAAATTATTTTCAATATTTTAAATTTTTTTGGTGCGCCTATGGTTTTCTTAGACTTTTTTTCTTGAATTATAGACTAGAAAAACACTTCAGTTGTTTGCAAAACCTTTAAAATGTTTGGGAACTACGTTGAAATGTGGACAGGATTAATTTTGTGTATTAAGAAAATATTTTTTCTCCAAATAAAATCTTTTGATGTTTGATCGTATAGAAATATTTTTAAATTTGTACTATCTTGTAAGTAATCTTTAAAAATATTTATTCTACAAATTATTTAGAGGCTGGCTTATATTTTTATTATGCACCATTTTTATATAACGAAAACATTCTTATATGATTGAATTGTATGAAAATTAGTGCTCGATAATATCACAGATAAACTTTATTTTGCCTGTAGTATCTACTAAAGAGTTGTTTCCAAATATTTGTTATGTTAATCGAAACCGATTTACCGGTAATTTACCGTTTTTTTTTGTTTTGTTTAATACTTATTTTTGCACCAAGGGCATTATCATCAAGTAACATCCATGGTGCATGCAAGATTTTACTATTTACTAGAATATATAAAATAAGTTTTATTTATATCGAAAGTATGACATCTGTCAAAATAATTTTTAATTTTTATCTTTTTTTATCAAACTATCAAAGAAAGTCGTGACAAACGTATTGCTTTAATTACCAATTGTAGAAATAACTATTATCGCTGTGAAAAAATAAAATATTACTTTCTGCACTGAAAATGAGTTCAAAATGATTCACTTTTCGTACAATCTTAGAAAAATGTTTTTCAAGTTTGAAATATAAGGCCGGTCTTCCATATACGTGATATTTGTTTGCAACATATCTGCGACGTATCGTTTCATTTATTAAATGGAGGCTCGTTAATTAGTAAGATACGAACAATCTTCGATGTGTCAACAATTTTCGTACGATACTGCATGCTCCAATTTCAAGCGATTTTTCAAGAATTACCTTAAAGCTCTCACTTGTCAATCTATAAAATGATAAAATTTTGTGAGTTTTCTATAATTTCTTTAGATTAACGGTTTTTTAATAAATTGCGATACTTATTTGCTATTCAATACGAATGTATCAAAAATCTTCGCTTTTTATCTTTTTTTTTCTTTATAAATAAATATATACATCATCACGCCTTCAACCCATTACTGGGTGTGGCACTCTGGCGAAGCAGATCTCGGTAAGTGATATATTTTCCGCGTGAAGTGCGGACCAGCCTTCAAATCACGACCTCCAAAGCTGTTAGTGATGAGAGAGCCACAGAAGTAATTTTAAAATGGTGAAAATTGTTTATCGCCTGTGGGAATCGAACCAGGGTTCTCAGGATCTACAGGCCGACTTAATACATTGAGCTTTGTGTTATTGCATCGTCTTTGTCGTACGACATTATTAACTGAAATGAACGAAATCCGCTTTTGTTTATGACATTTATCTATTGAAAATTGTCGTCGACATGTCGTTCAAAATATATTGCAGACGTCGCATATATGGATGACCGGCCTAATTGTTAAAATCAAATTTGAGTAAAATTAGTATAATTAGATAAAGATTTGAACCGGTTTACTGGTGACAATTTATATTACGAGACTATAAGGCGAATTTCACACCAATGCTATCCAGTCGGCTTGTGGATTTGAGAACCTGGGTTCGATTCCCGCAGCCGACAAACGATTTTCACCATATTCAAACTATCCCTGTGGTTCCCTCTCCCCTAAATTCTTTGGGGGCCGTGATTTGACGGCTGCTAACCGCACTTCACGTGCAAAATATAGCACTTATCGAGATCTGCTACGAAAGAGTGCCATACCCAGTAATGGGTAGAAGGCGTGATGATATATTTATATAAATAAATATGTTATTTGTATTGCTATTTATAAATGGAAATTACTGAACTTGAAATTTTTTGTTTAGGATTACATTGGTTCGAAAAACCATTGTATAGAGGCCGTATTTATTTGGCATTTTTAAAGTAACCCGGTAATAGTTCCTGAACTGATCCTATTGCCCCAGCTATTGTGGTGGGTTGGCAGGTTGAACACGTTTTCTACAGCTACGTTTTCACATCTTAACATAGTCTCTGTTTTAGTTTTTGGTTTTTTGTTTCTGTTTATGTCGGAAAAATTCCAGCTATTTCCAGCTTTTAACATAAACATAACCTTCATTCAATATTCTAGTAAAGGTTTGTTCACTTAAATGAGAAAATAGTTGTATAAAACTATTTGAAATACTTTAAAAATTATATAAAATGATTAATGAGGAACAGTAATTACTATTAAAATTAAGCACTAGTTTAATTAATTTATACAATTCCAAAGTAATTTTAAGTAATTCCTAGTTAGGTATTGGTTTAGGAATCGTTGGTGAAATCGGTTATAAATGCATCATTTATTTGGATTTAATACAAGTTAGTCCTACGAGGTATGGCTATTAAATAAAGAGACTGACGCAGCTACAGACTAAGAACGCATGCGCCAAACACCAGCGACTGTCAGCTCTTTAGCGTGAAGCTTTCTCTTTCAAATGCAGTACCTCTCGTTTCTGTAAACAAATCCGTATAGCCGTAGCATTCGTTCTAATTAGAATTGTTTTTTGTTTCGCCGAAAAAATGCTAAGTGCAACATTCGAGCAATGAATTGTTGTGAAATTTCTCATGAAACTTGGCAAAACTGCTACTGAAATTTATAATTTATTGAAAAAAGTACCCGAATTGTGGAAGGACAAGTCATGATTTCTCCATCAAAACAATGCGCTGGCTCATTCCGCAATGTCTGTCAAGAGATTTCTAGCCAAGTACAGCATCCCAGTGTTGGACCATCCACCTTATTCGCCAGATCTTGCACCGTGCGACTTCTATCTGTTTCCTAAGGTGAAATTTACCTTAATAGCAACAAGATTTGAGCTTCGAAAGAGAAATCGGCACGCGTTCTGAAGGAGCTGACAGAAGAAGACTTCCAGCACTGTTTCGAACAATGGAAGATTCGCATGGAGCATTGTAGGGATAGAGGAGGGGTGTATATTGAAAGTGATAATAAGTAAATAGGTATGGAATTAAAATAAAATGTTAAAACAGGATCAGTCTCGTTATTTAATAGCCACACCTCGTATATCAGTTCAGGATTGAACCTAAAGTTCCCAATCAAATACGGTTTTAATTAGGACATATTTGTAATTTTTGTTTTTTAATATTGTAACATAACATCATTGCTATTTGTTTCAAGTTAAAGATAGGTAGGTAGTCATTCCAATTAATGGCTAAAACATAATTAAGTAGCAATGGCGCAACCTGTCTTAAATCATCACACAGTGGCCAGGGCTCATTACCACCACCATTAAGCTCATCCCAACCAAAAACAAAACACTAACAAACCAATTATTCAAACAATAACACACATCATACTTCCAGAACAAGGTGTGTTACTTGATCACAATTACAATATAATAAAATTTGATTAAACTCTGTACTCTTATTTCTTCTTGCGGCACACATACGATTAAGTCTGCGCAAGGCGACGCGACATCAGGGGCAGCGATTAGCTATTGTTTATTCATGGGCGGGTGCATTTGATTTCTTGGATGGTGTATTGTGTTTCTGCGCCAAGTGCCACGGAGGAGCCGGCATCAAGGAGCGGAAAATGGAGCTGGTGCACTCACCTGTGGAAGGCTGCGGTTGCATGGTTCGCTGGGTGATGGGTGGGTGCTGCTGATGCTGAGTGTGAGTGCCTTCTGTGATTCACTACTGAATTGATTTCTTGGAAATATTATTCTACAGAGACATGTAATTATACTCGTAGTTATATACCAAGGGAAGAAAATGATACATTTTTTTCCCGAGAGTGCCGTTTCATTTCCCCAGCCGAAGGCAAGAAATATAAAGAACTTGAAGAATGGATAACACTTTCTTCAAGAAGTACGAGGGCAGGGTGAAAAGTCCCTGAAAAATTAAACAAGAAATGATTTCTAGTAGATTATTTTAGTAAGCCAAAAGTAATATTGTAAGGCAGTAATGGACTAAAGGCTTGAAGTTGTATATAAATTTATTGAAGAATTACAACGACGTTTCGGCCAAGGTTATAGCCATCTTCAGGTCAAAAACGTTAATAAAAACGAAAAACAACAAAACAAAGTTGAGTTACAAGTACTTATTTAGGGCGAACATATAACAAAAATGAAAAAAAAAATTAAGTACGAAGCTACATTGGCAAAAAACATGAATTTAAATTTATATGTTCGCCCTAAAGAGTCCGATAGTCGACTGAAATGATTTATTTGGTCAAAACATATTTTATTTCTCAACATAATCTTCTTGTAGCTCGATACACTTCGTTCAACGTTTTTCTAATTTTTCGATCCCTTCCAAATAATACGATTTTGGCAATCCTTCAAAACAGGCGTTTATCTTAGCGATGACCTCATCGTTGCAGCCAAATCTCTTTCCGCCGAGCCATTTCTTCAAGTTTGGAAATAGATAAAAGTCGCACGGGTTCAAATCTGGAGAATATGGTGGATGACGAACCAATTCGTAGCGCAATTCATGCAATTTTGCCATTGCGACTGCGGACCTGTGCGCCGGTACGTTGTCCATAATGCGGCACCCATCTGGCAGATAGCTTTCTCATATCCAAAAATTTATGCAAAATATACCGTACCTGTTCGGTTGAGATGCTCATAGCCTCAACAATCTCGTGCACTTTAATTCGCCGATCGTCTAATATCATACCATGGATTTTATCGACGATTTCTGGCGTTGTAACCTCAATTAGACGACCAGAATGTTCGGCGTCCTTTGTGGTCATACTACCACAAGGAAAATCAGTAAACCACTTGTGGATCGTTCCAATCGATGGTGAGGTGTCCCCATTATGATTAACAAGCGATGCTTTGATTTGCGTACTGTTTTTTCCAAGCAAGAAATAATGTTTAATCAAGACGCGAAATTCACTTTTTTCCATGTTTTCAAAAATCTTCAGGTTGCTTGCTTTCGATGGGTGTCAAAACATAACTAAATGACATATAAGTCTGTAAATTTTAATGCGTACTAGTTAAAAATGGTACATCATAAATGTCACAAGAGATTTGCGATTTTGGCGTCATCTGATATATTTTTCAGGGACTTTTCACCCTGCCCTCGTAAGAAAAATGTCATGATATGCTAGTGAGAATTATCACAATTATACTTATTTCACTCACTTATAATATAATTTATTATTTTGCTTTTAGTTCTTTAGGAAATAAAAATTTATTTTCTACTATAGGGAGAAAGAGTATCACTTCCTTCTATAAAGGAAGAAAATTAAGTTATTAAAGATTCGAAAATAATTTAATTTTTCAATTATTAACTACATAGTTTACATAACATACTAACATACATTCTATTGTGTAATGAAATATAACCTTTCAATTATCATTGTTAAATTCTGGATATATTTAGAAGCTCTAATGAAATGTGAAAACTTTCGCAGAATACCTTTCGCATTTAACAGAGTAGTAAAATCTCATTAGCGTGTTAAAAAATTCGTCAAAAAAACATCACACAAGTGATATTTCATCAAATATCACGATTGGAGCGTACCAAACATTGATAAATGACGTCCAGACAACATTAAGACAATTGCAAAGAATACTTCCTATATACAATTAGTCTCGCCGCGCCTAAATCATCCGAACCAAAGTTAGAAACGTCTAAAATCAAAGCCGGTTCGACGGTCCAACACAATCTTATCTCTGCCATCGGGAGTTCGTTCACTTCGTCCAAACCACGATCGCGATCATTGTTAATTGATTAATTGCCAAATTAAAATCAAAACAAGTGAAAGAAGAACAAACAAATGCCGCCTCGCGCATTGCCGCATTTCTCCTACAGGTGGATCTAGGATCGTTGCTACGTTTCTAATTAAAAAAAACAGAAAGAAATTAATTGCAAATGGTTCTAATTTATTAATAATTATAGGCAATAAATGCGTAATTAATCTTCGGGATTGATTTGTTCTGTTGGTTTGTGATGTTCTGCACTCGTTAAAAATCACATTCGTTAAGTGAATGATCCGTGCAGGCCACCTGAATGCTAGATGTAATGGGTACAAGTCACGAATATTGTGAAATTTATATGCTGATCGGATTGCAATATCGCAATGTCGACGTTCGTATACGAGACAAATCATTGAGAATATATTTTTTTATAGATACTTGCGTTTATCACATGGGCGGAGCTAGTATTTTGACATTAGAATATGGTGTAACATTGGCAGATGGTGCATATTTTTCATTTTTTACCAATTATTCACACAAACGAATACAATGAGCTAGATCAGAGATTCTTAACCTTTTGCAATCGTGGACCTCCAAATTTTCCAAATATTTTTCGCGGTCCCCCTGTTTCGTGTGGAAGTAAAAATATTTTACATATTTTTAAATAAGGACTGATAAATAAAAACCTCAAAAAATTTCATATGTCTCATTTTTATAAATAAAATAAATAAATAATATATGTATTATTACGATTTTTACTCATTATTGGATGTGGCACTCTACCGTATCAGATCTCGGTAAATGATAAATTTATACGCATGAAGTGCAGTTACCATAGGGTGACAACCCGTCCTACTTTGGGAGGACATGTCCTACAATTAATCCTTTTGTCCTACGTCCTACCGCCTAACGCAAATGTCCTATTTATGATTTGATGAATGTAATGAGTGAATATTTTATGAGTGATTTTAGGATGCGTGCTTCCCCATTTGATGGGAATTTGATGGGATATAGCGTGAAGATATGTATGTATGTATATATGTATGTATTTATGACTGTCTGCTTGTTAAAGTTTTAAGAAATTGATTTTTTCTGTGACCTGTTTACAAATTAAGGATGAATATTTTAGCTTTTTCTTCAATAAAATACTGTTCATAAATACAGAGTGATCAAAAGGAATTGTTACAGTTGGCAATAAAAATATCTACTTGAAATTGGTAAGCCTAATACATAAATTCATTTCCTGTTGTTGATAGTGACATTTAAAATTTAAATTTGAGTACATTTATTAGTATTAGTATTCCTTTTACTTAAAAAGTCAAAATTCTATTAGCTGTCAGACTCCTGACATAACCTGTATGTATTTATTAGAAATGTCAAATAGCATTTCCGCCTTTATCTGACGTTATGCCAACTGTGGAATAAAAAGATCTCTGGAATTGTATTGCCAACAATAACAATTCCTTTTGATCATCCTGTAGTATATTACATAATAAGTCAGGAAAGTGATATTTTACTTGACGAAGCGGTTGTTTGAAATACGAGGCCGTAAGCCGAGTATTTTAATCCGCTAGGTGAAGTAAAAATATTTATATTATTTAATATATTTGAAGAAAGATCTTTAGCTTAGGTACAATAAACTCTTTGCTGTCAGAAACTTACGACTAAAAAGATATTTTAGAAAAATGCAGGTCTGTATTATTATTTTTTATATAAGGTTCTAGACAATATATTATGTGTATTTCTTTAAAACTATTTATTATTTATAGTTTACGAAAAAAAGGATTAAAAATTTGTAAAATTCAATTAGTACGTCATTTTATAAATAAATTGGGGAGAATATTCATGAAAATTTAGTTATGCAAAATATAGTTGTGTAGGTAATTTAAGGCAATATTATTTGGCTCAAAAAAATGTAGAGACCAAAATTAATTCAATATCATCAACTGACTTCGAGACATAAGCGAAAAGCGAAAGAAAATTGAGGAGAAAAGTTGTTTCTTTTGTCTATTCCGTGGTTTTTTATATTTTTCATTTTAAACTTCCCATCCTAATGAAACAATATAAAGTTTAATTTGCTTATTTTATAATTCGTTTTTTTTATATTCGACTAGTTTTACTAGCCACATCTAATAAAAGTCATTATTGATCAAGAAATGTGAAATTGTAAATTTTCTCCTCAATGCAGTCCTGCATTTCCAAATCTCTAACACTAACTCGCATTGCATTACAGTGCTCAGTACACATCAGGACCGTTTCACGAATTTCGACACACTTTCTTTCGTTTACCGAATCGCTCATTATTTTCGGCGATCAAGGTGGTCCCGGGTATTGACGTTCATACAATCACATCGCTGTGTGCACGTTAGATAAGGTTTAGATTTGCACAACGCGGCGTTGAACTTTATTTTGGTAAATGTATTAGACGGTATTTATGACTGAGATGTTTCAATTAAGCCGGATAAAATGGATTGTCGTTCTTGAGATCGGACGGGGTCATTGTTGGGTAACTGATGGGGCAGGTTCACTACAAGAATTCCAACCTTAATTGTTTCGTGTAGTCACGGATTATTTTGGTAAAATACAACTTTCCCAACTAGAAAATTAAAAACTTACCTTGCAAAATCTACCGTTCCTATCTATTTTTAATTTCTTAACTGTTTTGTAACTTTTAAGATAAAATCTTAATTTAAATTACTTTTAACTGCGTTGTTTATTTTCGTAATTTCCAAATGTATATTTTGCAAAAATAACAAATATTCTTCTAAGGCAGTGGTTCTAAACCGTTGTCAATCAATGTACCCCTTGGCTTCACTGTGAAGCGTCATATACTTCATTCCCTGTATGAAAACTAATACGTCACATTCGGTATCCATGTGATTCAAGATTTTGTACTTAAAATGTTGACATTGTATTGGATTGACATTTTTAAAACATAACCTAAAATTTAAATGTCAGATTAAAATATTTATAAAATAAAATAAATAAATATATCATTACGCCTTCTACCCATTATTGGGTGTGGCACTCTGCCAAAGCAGATCTCGGTAAGTGATATATTTTGCGCGTGAAGTGCGGTTACCAGTCGTAAAATCACGGCCCCCAAAGATGTTAGTGGTGGAGAAGCCACAGGGGTAGTTTTTTCAATTATGAAAATTGTTTGTCGCCTGTGGGAATCGACCCAGGGTTCTCAAGATCCACAGGTCGACTTCATACCACTGAGTTTATACTTTCTTTTATGTTTAAATATATATTTAACACGATGGCTGCGGAAGCCAAAAATGCTGTCTTTATTCCAGTGCGTTATCGATCTTCTATGACCGGTAACATGTTTTCGCTGTGTTCGGTTACGGTCTCCGGGAACCGGTAATGTTTAGTGCATATAATACTGTCTGTAGCTAATTAGTTATAATAAAACCGACTATATTTGTCAGGAATCTGTTTTTTATTCATGTACCAACATAGTTCTTCGCAGGAACGTTCTCCGGGGACTGGAAATGAAGAAAATTTTAGGGTAAATTTTCGATATTTAGACTATACATTCCATTATTAAATTAATGTAACAACAAGATATTATAATTTCAAAATATATAAGTTTGGGATCCAAATCATACAATTAATAAATATAAATAAAAAGGCTTCAAGATCCAATATAAAACGTTTTTTATTAGAGGACGTTTTGAATTTCGTTTGAAATTTAGTTTTTTGTTTTATGACAATTTTAATTTTTATATTTAATAAATATTTTATATTCTGTTTCTACTTTTTACTCTTCCTTTTTTGAGCTGATGATGAAGAATGTGTTATACATTCGAAACGTCCTCTAATAAAAAAACGTTTTATATTGGATCTTGAAGCCTTTTTATTTATATATATATATATATATATATATATATATATATATATATATATATGTATATATATATATATATATATATATATATATATATATATATATATATATATATATATATATATATAATATATATATATATATATATATATATATATATATATATATATATATATATATATATATATATATATATATATATATTAAGATATTATAATGATAGTTTAATTATACATATTCTAATTATATTATATTATATTTAGGGATGACTAGCTCAGTGGTATGAAGTCGGCCTGTGGATCCTGAGGTCCCTGGTTCGATTCCCACAGGCGACAAATTTTCATAATTTGAAAAAGCTATCCCTGTGGCTCCTCCACCACTAACATGTTTGGGGGCCGTGATTTGACGACTGGTAACCGCACTTCACGCGCAAAATATATCACTTACCGAGATCTGCTTCGGCAGAGTGCCACATCCAGTAATGGGTAGAAGGCGTGATGATATATTTATTTATATGTTTCTAATTAATGTAATCGATTTGGTTGAAAACAACTTTATTTACAAGATTGCAATTAAGGATTTAATACAACGTAAAAAAAGAGAAATATTGAACATAATTCATCAAGCTACATATGACTTCAATTTCTTTATTTTTTACATAGAAGCCCTACTTTTAGTATTAAGTTGTTGTATATTTCCATCCTCCTGGTTATTTAAACTAAAACTTACATTTTTTCCCACTACTACCTATGTTTCTAATATGCTATTATAAATATGTGTCTCCTTCAATGTATAATTTATAACTGACTGGATGCAATTTTGTTTAGACAAGTCAAAATTTGCAATATTACTACAGGTCGCCGGAGACTGATGCCGCACTGTAATAAAAATTATTATTTCAGTGCGGTACTGGTCTCTGGAGACCAATAATATATTTTTTGTTATTCATAAAATACATGTTACGCATTTTTAACAACTATTTTTTAAATGTTTCTAGACAACATAGTTAAAAAGATATAACATGCGTAAATTAGGGAAGTTTAGTGAAAAATAACTCCACATCAGGATAATGCATATTATAGGTCTCCCTGGCGACCGATGCCACAGTCAACGTGTTAAACCAGTGGCGTACCTAGAGAGGGGCGGTGGGCGCGGTCCGCATCGGGCGGCACATATTTTGGGGCGGAATTTTTTATATTTAGTTTTAGTTGTTAAAAAACCATTTGTTCGCTTCATAAGTTTACTATTCGATTTCTACGAATTATGAATTACTATATTATATCGAATATTTTTCTTCATTGTCAAGTCAATGTAGAGTTGAAAATATTATCTGGAAAAATTCCATTATTACTGCCTAATTCAAATATGCCATCCAGTGGTAAAAAAGTTCCCCACCTATAGTTTGTCTCAATTACAATTATTTATTTATGTTTATTAATTTAATGGGTGGTTCAGTGGTTTCGAGTTGGCCTGTGGATTCTGAGGACCCTGGTTCGATTCCCACAGCCGACAAACAATTTTCACCCAAATAAAATGATCCTTGTGGCTCCCCCACCACTAACATCTTTGGGGGCCGTGATTTGCGGCTGGTAATCGCACTTCACAAACATAAATATATCACTTACCGAGATCTATTTCGGCAGAGTGCCACACTCAGTAATGGGTAAAAGTATTGATGATATATTTATTTTATATTTATTTTTTTAATTTATAAAAACCACCATTTGATTGACTTAGAAAGGGCGGCAAATTAGAAACCGCCCTGGGCGGCAAAAGTTCTAGGTACGTCACTGTCTTAAGGTAGTACTAGTGTGACGGTGGCGCCATTGGTTGTCGAGTGGCGAAACTGACGCTCAAAAAAATATAATAATTGAATAAAATAAGTGTTTTATACCTAGTATGGTTTGAATATCATGAATTGTTAACAGGTTGCTGGTCCAGTAAATTTTCAAATTCCATACCACCGTGTGGTGTTGCCATTATAAATTGGGATTCTTATTTTTTCGTTATAAACAAGGCTTTGCATGGCTATATATCTATTATTAAACGATAAAAAACTTTCTCCTTCTGATACAATATACATGGATAGTTCTAGAACATCATTCTAGTTTTTCAAATGAAGCTGCAAAATTTTAGAGGTACACAAACTAAATATGTGCGATTCTGAGTGATGATCGCCATAAGCCCCGTGTATAAGAACTCAACTTTACAAGCGAATATACTTGTTCACAGACGGTGAATATGTTTCATATTTTAACAGAATGCGTATGACTATCCAATGTTTACGTGCGCCGAGTTACATTCAGATCTGCAAATTTTTTTTTCACGCTAGTACTACCTTAAGCATGTCTATTTGTGTATTACATCGCGTTATTTAAAGTTTTACATCGTCTCATTACAATTTATTTTTACGTGTTACAAAATATACGAATTTAAAGATGTCAAAACGATTTGTCCGAATTAGAAAGATACCTATAAATTAAATATGCATATTCCAACGTTGGTGTGAATTTAAATGAATGAGTAATAACACATCTTAGTAAACGATGATTACGGCCAATCTTCGCGTAGGATCAAAATCACATTAATTTTATAACAATATCGATGAGTTCGGCTTAGTCCATTCAATATAATTACCACTTGACTGATCGTCCACATTGCGTTGCGCTTGAACTGCGCATAATGCATAATGCTATGTGCAAAGGAGCAGTTAATTAGTGTCTGGAGGTGCTCGGAGTCATTCTGGGTTCACGGCTGCAAGATTCGGATCTGAATACAATAGATAGCGCGAGTGTAGTGATGTATATTGATTTCTTAAGCTGTCGCGCTGGCCACAGACAGACGATTGTGTAATGGTGCTGTGTCCTGAGCTCGGTCGTCCGTCGTGCGTCGTGCACTTTCCAAAATATGTTTAGCAACGCTTCCTGGAATCTGACAAGTAGTCCAGGGCTCTGTGACACGGTGACGTGGACTGGTGACGCCTCTCAGGCCCGTATTTTACATAATTTTTATCAAGTACTTGAATGAAAAGGAAATTTAGGTGTGACCTGTAACCGGAGAAATTAAGAAGTATATTATTACTCACCTGTACAATGGGCTCCTATCCATAATCTAAATAACAAGAAATTAGTATAAAAACATTATACAGGGTCTTTATTTTTATATTACAGCGAGGTAAATCTTGCATTTCTTAATTAGCAAGCATGAGGTCATGCATTCAAATCTCACTGACTTCTTCTTCTTCTTCTTCAATGGCGCTACAGCCCAAATCGGGCCTGGGCCTACTGGGCACACCGAGCCGCAGTTTTTACGCTGCTGTACTGCCGGTTTTCGTAGTCGATGTTACTTTTTTAAGGCATATGTATAAGTGAGTATGATTAATACAAGTATTGTAATTATTCTCAACATAATATAAAATTGACATCTGTTGATAGTTTTGTAAAATCTGTCATGATGCTTTAATAGATACAAATAATATAAGAATACATAATTGTTATTGTTTAAATTTTTAATATTTTTTACAGTTTTTTGACTATTTATTAAGTAATTAATAAAATTTGACAGAATCATTTAAAAATCCGCCTCGACAGATGTGTAGGGAATTTAATTACCTTTAATTTGAAAAAAAAATTCAGATCCGATGAATATTAAGGTCTCTACCGATTTTTGAACAGTAAAATCCCGATTTGCCCCACTGCGTGCACCGTATTGCCGGATAATGGCGAGTTATACATTTAAAAATGGGAACATAACGAGATAGCTCGCATTAGTGAGAGAGCTAATTGACAGACCATGATCAACTATAGCACATTTTTAACATGCCATTTATCTGCATCGTATGTTAAAAATATGCTCTGATTAGTCGTGGTCTGTCAACTAACTCTCTCACTAGTGCAAGATGTCTCTTTCTCTAGATTCAATTTCATCTCTCCCTGGCGTGACGTCAATTGTATAATTGTTCATTCATAGCTAAAAAATAACGTAATTGTTAAGCCATGTAACATACCGTATATCTAATTTTAGTTAACGAACTACTAACTGTATACTTAAGCAAATACATGCAGTGGCGTACCTAGGGAGGGGGGGCGGTGCGGTCTGTCCGCACTGGGCGACACATATTTTGGGGCGGCATTTTTTATATTTAGTTTTAGTTGTAAAATCAGCTTGTTTACTTCATAAGTTTACTATTCGATTTCTACGAATTATAAATTACTATATGATTTCGCATATTTTTCTTCATTGTCAAGTCAATGTAGGGTTGAAAATATTATCTCGAAAAATTTCTTTATTACTGTCTAATTTAAATATGCCATCCAATGGTAAAATAGTTCCCCACCTATAGTTTGTCTCAATTACAATTATTTATTTATGTTTATTAATTTAATGGGGTAATCGCTCAGTGGTTTCGAGTTGGCCTGTGGATCCTGAGGACCCCGGTTCGATTCTCATATCCGACAAACAATTTTCACTAAATTAAAATTACCCCCGTGGCTCCCGCACCACTAACATCTTTGAGGGCCGTGATTTGACGGCTGGTAACCGCACTTCACGTACATAAATATATCACTTACCGAAATCTGTTTCGGTAGAGTGCCACACCCAGTAATGGGTAAAAGTCGTGATAATATATTTATTTTATATTTATTTTTTTAAATTTATATAAACCACCTTTTGATTGACTTATGCCAATGGCACACTGGTCGAGGAGCATCAATGAGCGTCAAGGAGCTCATCGATGAAACAACAGAACGCACCCGTCATCGATGAAAAATAGAGGCTCCTCTATTTCTATCGATTGTGTGTCATTTCACACGTATTATTGTGTCTCATTTCATAATAGCGTGGGCTGTCATTTTGGTTTTGCTTTGTGCTAATCTTTCGTGTTTGTTTATTTTATCAGTCAGGATGCGTTCTGTTGTTTCATCGATGAGTTCCTCGACGCTCATTGATGCTCCTCGACCAGTGTGCCATAGGCATTAGAAAGGGCGGCAAATTGAAGACCGCCCTGGGCGGCAAAAGTTCTAGGTACGCCACTGAATACATGTACAAACTTACAACAAAACATTTAAAAGAATTAAGAACAAAAGGCTTCCTCATTCCCTACACATCATCACTCACCAGATTAAACCCAACTCTTCACTTCCTGTTTCCTTTCTCAGCGAGCATTTCTCTGATTTCGGCGCTGTTTGAGTATTTATCTCCACACCCTGGCGTTGTCTTCCACCGTGCGCTAATTACATTTACACGCACCGCTGCACGCACACACACACAACATGCAGGGTGGTGGGCAGATCAAACGAGCACGCCTATTGATGTATTAAATTATTATGCGGGATTATGGCGGGCCCACGCACCCACCGGTGATGTTACTCTGTCCACAAGTAAGCTCCAAGTTCGGAAGAAGATGCGAGATGCGATGTGATGATGATAAGGTGATGTATGGTGAAATGATGGTGAATGGTGCGATGGGGAAAGTGCATTGCAGACCATATGCAGAAAATGAGAAATAATGAGATGTTTCTATGGAGTTATCATTTACAACTTTGGGTTTAATAGCACTCTCATCAAATTATATTGAGTTCCTTTTCAAGAAAATTGCAGAAATTGTGTTTTGTATGAAAATGGACATTAATTTTATTTATTTTCTAAGTTTGTGATATTTTTGATACTTAAATAAAGACTGAGAAATAAAAATGGCTTATAAAATGTTGGGTTAAACGCAGAAATGCGTTTGTCATTTTAATGATTATTTTGCGCTGTTAGATAATCGAGGACCTTTAATTAATTGAACTGTAGTACAAGAGGTAATGTGCATTGTATTTTGTTTTTTCATATATTATTTATTTATATATAATAATAATACATATAAAATGTATATTTCTTTGAGATTTATTTTACAAAATTACATATTTCAATAAGGTAGGTAATATATTTCGTGGGATAAGATAAATTTACATTTGGTTATTATTTAATATATGCAGTATTTGGTTTCATTTATAAACTAATTAAATTTTATACAGTAATAAATAATTTAATCTGACATTTAAATTTTAGGTTATGTCAATCCAATACCAATGTAAACGTTTTAAGTACAAAATCTTAAATCACATGGATACCGAATGTAACGTAATCGTTGTTATACAGGGAATGGAGTTTATCACTTTCTTCTCTAACTTGAGGGAAGAACATTTTACTTTTTGACGTAATCGTAAAAGTTATTCATACATTTTATTTCATTCATTTATCGAATTATAACAAATCATATTGTACCTTTTATCTCACAAATATTTTTCTTTACAAGTATATGTCTAAATGGTGTTAGATATCTTTCAGCAAAAAATTAGTTGATTGTGGCTAGTTAGGAATGTATCGTTGTGATTGTGTGCGGGATTCTAAGAAGCCCATCCGTGTGGTATCCAAAGACAAGTGCGCATCAATCTCATCAATGGTCGGTGTCAGAATGTCAGGCGTGGAAAGATAGCGAAGCCACCAGATCCCAACACCAGCCACCGTGATCGCATCAGCTGAGTATCGCGTTGTTTCGCGTATCTCATCGCCAGTAATGTGTTAGCGATCGCTTCCTATTTGTCAAGTGCTGGAGATGCTGTTGGCTTCGTTAGGATGCAGGGCAGCAACTAGGAGGAGATTCTTCTAGTATCTCCTCTCTTAGGTTTTCTTTTACGTTCTTGTTCAGATTTAATGTTTAGATAATACAGTTCAACTTGAAAATTGTGAAAAATTTAAATAATATTATTTGGCTCTGACTTTGTCAGAAACAATTTTTTTTTACCTAAGATTGAGAGAAGAAAGCGATAATTTTCATCCCTAGAGAATGAGGAAAATAGGGTTTTCTGTATTTAATTAATCTATGGAAAATAGACATTTACCGTCTATTCAAGTGGAAAGTACAACTTTCCGCATAGGTACGAAAAGTGAGATTTTATTATCGAATAGATCACTGCATCCATAGATACATAAAAACTTGTAATGTTTTCAAACAAATTATAAAACAGAAAATCTGTCATAAATGATATATAATAGTTATTTGTGTACCTAGAGCAGAAAGTAGTCTATTACCGCTCGCGCTCGGTGTGCACACAATATTTATCTACAACCATTTAGAAACGTTTAAACAAGAATTAAAAGTCATTTATGACAGTTTTTCTGTTTCTGGCGACAGTTTCCATATATCTATAGATATTTATTGCTCTGCAAAACCTTATTGCCACTCAGCAGGCGGTAAACGTCAACTTTCTGTTTTCGACTAACAGTTGGAAAGGTCTATTTTTTGCTCGGTAGTAGAAAAATTCGTTTTCAAGAGTTTGTAAATTATCGTATAAAAATAGTGTGTCTTTATCATGCGCAAGCGGCAATAGACTACTTTCTTCTTTATGTACACATATTAATATTTCCTACCACAATACGGAAAGTACTCACTTTCCGTACTCATTTGCCTGTGGAAAGTAGTTATTTTCTTCACTCAAATGTCAGCAGAATAACATGATTGTTTTCAGCTCTCATAAATACAAAAAATCACAGTTAGACAATGAATCCACAACAAATTGTCGTAGACAAAATAGTCCACATAAGTGCAGTTAGTTATTCTATAGTAAAATTGAATTATAAAGAGGAACCAGGGATCTATGAACTCGTCATATACTATAAATCAATAAAGTTGCGGTTGCTCTGCATTAAAATTTGATTTTATTCCGATTTTTCTCATTGTATGTTATGTATCATAGGCAGTCTCGATCCCATGACTTTCGTATACTGAAAGACTTGATACGAGAGTTAATTTTTAAGTATTTTACTAAAATACTAATTAAATTTGAATGTATATTTTCAACGAATTATGAAAAGTGTGCAAAGAAAAATTCTTAAATTTAAATAATCTGTATTTAAATTTTATTTCCCACAAATATTAAATGTCACTTAAGTAAAACAATATATGTCCGGCAGTACGATGGGATGGGTAACGTTACGGAATTCGAATCCGGAGATCCCGAGTTCGAATCCCACTCAAGTTAGAAATGATAAAAACAACCACTCTACGGCTCGGTGAGTTCGGACCCTGTATTGTAATTGGGATTCAATTCCTGTTGTACAGAGTAACATAAATAAATATAAATATATATATATATATATATATATATATATATATATATATATATATATATATATATATATATATATATATATATATATATATCATCACGCCTTCTACCCATTACTGGGTGTGGCACTCTGCTGAAGCAGATCTCGGTAAGTGATAAATTTTTGCGCGCGAAGTGCGGTTACCAGTCGTCAAATCACGGCTCCCAAAGATCTTAGTGGTGGAGGAGCCACAGGTAGAGTTACCACCTCAGAACTAAGTCTCGCCCGGAGACGATGACTATTTTTTAAAGAAGATCCTACAATTTTATTATTACAAAAAAAGGCTTACATTGTTTTGTTAAAGACAAGTGTTTTTGTTATTCATGGTAAAATAATTACATATAAAATAAAGTAAAACAAGATTGGAAGTGAGAAATCTACTGTAACAATAAAATTAGTGTACTCAACGTCATATATACGATTAAACTGTAACAATATTGACAAAATGGAAGATAATCACATGCAACAGAAGACATCCCCTCACCTAAAATTATGCCTATTTCTGAAAACTTGATGCAATTCTAAAAAATTTGATCTGATACAAGATGATATATCAACTATTAGAATCGAAATTAATTGTATAAATTCTTCCTTAAAATCATGAGGACAGAATCAAGAAATTGGAAGATTTAGTGACAGAAATTAAACTAGATAACAGTAAGATGTAGAAGATCATCAAAGAAACAAATTTAATAATTTAGCGGCGTAGAAGATTCCGAAAGTGAGACAGATTTGTCCTGGACAACAAATTACATAGCACTACATATTCAATTTTAGTTAAACAACCCGGAGAAATAATCATTAAACCAGGAGCCCGGAGATAACTCACTGAAATCCGGAATCTCCGGGTCAAACCCGGAGAGATGGCAAACCTAGCCACAGGGGTAGTTTTTGAAATTATGAAAATTGTTTGTCGCCTGTGGGGATCGAACCAGGATTTTCAGGATCCACAGGCCGACTTCATACCACTGAGCTAGCCACCCCATAAATAAAATAAATAAATAAATATAGAATCGGGAAATAATGTTAAATGAATAAACATTGTAGTCGACAATTCGTATTGATATTTTATTACATAAATAACACTTGATATTTAAGGGACGGCGGTGCAACTGGCCGTTAGTTTAACAATATAAGTAAGTAGTAACTTTGATGTAATTACTAGCAATAATAAAAACTAGACAATTTTCCTTAACAATGTGTGTAAGCCGTCCCTGTTCCTTGCGCATAGTTAGTAATCCCATCATCAGCATCGCACAGCGTAAGCTGGTTAGTGTCCGGCACTTGTTATCTCTCTGGTCTTTGCTCCGGTCGCAGTGTGCTTTGCATGTGCGGTGGCTGCGTGTGTGTGGTCCAGCCGCCGCCCCCGTTCGCCCCCGTCGTCCCGCCTCCTGTCACACTCACAGAAAAATCAGAGCAGCGCAGCCGTCATAACTTTACCGCTTTATTGGGGAACAATGACAACTAATGCTAAATAAAGACCAATATGGTTTAAATACCGGGCGAGATGAAAAAATAGATCAGATAAAATATGGGCCGAGCCGGTAGCAAGTAATGAATAATACAAACAAGTTAATATGTCTTGACTTACTATTATCAAATATTTGCTTTGCTTTGTGTGAGTATAATACAGTTAGTAATCATTAGGTGTGTATACCTGTTCGGTTTTACAAAAAAAAAGTACAGTAATTCTTTCTTTCATTCGAATCTTATTACTAATCGATCCTATTGTTTTTATAGTTGATTATTATTTACAACAGATGTTCCATTATTATTGTCGAGATTGTGATTTCGTCGTTAAATTGATCAGCACATAAGCGAGAGATTGCGAACCAAAAATATATTGCTCATCAATCACTAATTATATAAAGAAAACTAAAAATTTAGGTTATAGAGAATTCTAAGTGTAAAATGTCAATTCAAGATATAATACTGGCTTCCTATAGGTTAGAAATAGGCTGTATTATGCAGAACGTAAAACTGAAGAACTTAAGGTAGTACTAGTGTGATGGTGGCGCCATCGGTTGTCGGGTGGCGAAACTGACGCTTAAAAAAAACATAAAAATTGAATAAAATAAGTGTTTTTACCTATTATGATTTGAATATCACGAATTATTAACAGGTTGTTGGTCTAGTGAATTTTCAAATACCATACCACAGTGTGGTGTTGCCATTATAAATTGATATTCTTAATTTTTCGTTCAAAACAAGGCTTTGCATGGCTATATATCCATTAATAAACGATAAAAAACTTTCCCCTTCTGATACAATATACATGGATAGTTCTAGAACATCATACTAGTTTTTCAAATGAAACTGCAAAATTTTAGAGGTAGACAAACCAAATATATGCGATTCTGAGTGATGATCGCCATAAGCCCCGTGTATAAGAACTCAACTTTACAAGCGAATATATTTGTTCACAGACGATGAATGTGTTTCATATTTCAACAGGATGTGTATGATTATCCAATGTTTATGTGCGCCAAATTTCATACAGATCTGCAAAAAAAATTTTCACGCTAGTACTACCTTAATATAAGTTAACATCCTATTTATTTATTTATTTGTTATTCTGTATAACAAAAAATTAATCCCAATTACAGTACAGGAGACCTATAGCTTATAGTGGAATACGAACCACTCAGGCACAATCATATTTTTTTATATCATTTGAAATCAGTGAGATTTGAACAATGTATACAGGCTGTAAAATAAGAAAGGAAACTCAAAAATCATACAGACGACCGTCTCTAGGATATTTGTTTATTTGTTATTACTATGTCTATGGCAATTAAAGGTTGCAAAGGTAAATAAAAGTGTATTCACTTCCCTGTTTATTCAAAGCCAAACTGACAAAAGTGATGTATCTATATGAGATGAATTATCATCAATAAAATGGTTTAATTTGTTGAATAAAAACAAAAATAGAATAAGAAATAATTGTATTTTAATAGGCTTTATGCTGTGTAAAAGTAAAGATAAAAACTGTTGAAGTTTTCTTGTAATTAATATTTAAAACCCCATATTGATTTGTGTATTTCAGATAACAATTTTATTGCTTTACCTATAAAACAAAATTAAACTTCTCTAGTACCTAATGAAACTATTTAAGCGAATTAAACTAGAAGTGCAACACGATAAGGAAACTGATTTATTTCTTTTTGTTGAAAGTTCACTGCGATATTTTTCCGATTTCGTTGCTAATCAGAAATTTCCAATTTCTAAGCAGCAAATGAAGTGCGAAAGGCAAGATAGTGGCACGGGTAACTTGATATCCTTATGCTATCAGTTTGCTTCGCTATCAGGGGTTCACGACTCTCTAAACATGAAGTGTGCGTGTGGCGGTGATGTTCGTTTGTCTTCTCTACGTCACCACTTAACACTGCAAGACGTTGGATAACTGATACCTCTTCGCATGGTCGATGAAATAGTATACTTGAGGGTCTTGTTGTCTTATCAGAAACTGTTTGGCAATTTTTTTTCTTGAAATATTTTAGCACTTATGATTATTTGAAATTGTCTATCTTTTCCATTTCTTCACTAACAGCTTCACGACTTTAAATGATAAAAAAGTATCTATATGATTTCGAAACAAATCCTTTTTTGCCACATTCTCTACTAGCTACTTCAAGGAAAAACAATTCAAGCGAAAGTTATAGATGATAATCTCTGCATCAAAATCAGTATACACATTAAATTTTTCTTGTTTCATTATTATTAAAATCAAGTTTAAACGTTAACCAAACTGGAAATAATCGCCGGGGTAACAAGTAAACAAATTTTAAACTTCATTATTATTCTAGAAAATATGATCAATTAACAATTAAATAACCCCAAAGCTACTTTTTGTAGACCCAAGTTACTTTTTGTACAATAAAACTACCACTGTTCATTAAGATATACCTATTTATGTTTGTGCTGTATTTGAATTGTACCTTCTTTATTGTTTTCTATAACAAGTTATTACCTATGTAGTTCAAATTCTATTAACATATTTTATTTTCACTTATTCTTAACCTATCCTATTTTTGTATTAAATATTAGATGAACTAAACATTGACTGTTTAGGAGTCTTCTGTTAATGTGACTGTTAATTTATTCCGATATAAATAAAAATTATAGCATCAAAAATTAACAGTACATTTGTCCATTTTCGATTTTTGATATTTATGTACATAATAGTAAATTAACAGTCATTATAACAAAAGACTGATCAACTGATCATATGACAATGGCAAATTTAATTAATTTACAATAATTGAAAAAAGTAGCTTTAAAATTTAACAGCTACTTGAACGAAAGCTTTTAGCTGTAGCTTAGCTATATTTTACATAATGTAGCTTATAGCTGTAGCTCAGCTACTTTTTTAAAGAATAGCTGTAGCTGTAGCTTAGCTACTTTTTTAAGTAGCTTGCCTAGCGCTGCTCAATATTCCCACATGCTATCAAAGGCTACCAATAACTTACAAACCACGAAATAAATAAATCACAAAATGCTCAACTCCATTCCCTGTATGAAAACAATTACGTCACATTCGGTATCCATGTGATCAAGATTTTGTACTTAAAACGTTTACATTGGTATTGGATTGACATTTTAAAAACATAACCTAAAATTTAAATGTCAGATTAGAATATTTATTACTGTATAAAATTTAATTAGTTTATAAATGAAACCAAATTCTGACTATATTAAATAATAACCAAATATAAATTTATCTTATCCCACGAAATATATTACCTATTTTATTGAAATATGTAATTTTGTAAAATAAAACTCTAAAAAATATACATTTTTATATGTATTATTATTATATATAAATAAATAATATATGAAAATACAGTGCACATTACTTCTTGTACTACAGTTAAATTAATTACAGGTCCTTGATTATCTAACTCCAGCGCAAAATAATCATTAAGATGACAAACGTATTTCTGCATTTGATTACCCCAAATTTTCTTGTTTCTCAGTCTTTATTGATGTATTAAAAATGTCACAAACTCAGAAATGACAGGCGAGAAAATAACAAAATCATGACCATAGGTCTCTATTTTTATTTTATAAATAAATGTGAACAAAGTAAATATAAATTTTCGTATTAGTAAGAACTGTCATACGTTTTCATTAAAATAATAAATGTGATAGAATGTGAAAAAACATGAAACGTGTGTCTTTACTTATTAAGACATACGTTAATGCCATTCGCATATTCATTCGAATCATATTTTTAAAAAAAGATAGCTATATTTTATCGTATCTATGATAACCTCGTCCACATAAGACGTCATCGTTTTCATACAGGGAATGGAGTTTATCAGCATCACCAAACCAATGATGATGTACTCGTATCTCTATTTCCTCATAAGTTCGTTTCCTTACAGGATGGTAGAGATATGCTCCAACTGCACTAACCTTAGTATTATAGCTTAGTTAGTCGTTGGTAATAACTCTTGACGGGCTAATGGCAGCCTGCTAGTGCGTGCTGCTAATTGTCCGGCTACTGGCTACCGTAACCGCCGACTCTGAATCCGGTTAAATATAAATTAAAATGCTTCTTGTTCGATTCATTCGACTTTAGGTGATGACAAGTTTTAATGCACGCACATATCATCTGATAATTGCTGGTTGTTGAACGACTGATTCTAGTATATCAAATGTTTTTGTGGCCTATTTTGAACTAATGTAGGCAGGAAAGAGCAGACGTTTCTTGGAACAGTTACGCATATTGCGTGTCGTTGTAAGATACGAGAAAATGTATTTATTGATTTCCATTTTTAAGAATCAGAAAGATTCTTTTATTCTAGAAATGTTTGATTTACTAAGAGGAATAACGTTTTTACGAGTAGTATATCCAGTGACAAATTAAGACAGATATGAAAATCAAATAGAAATATGGCAATGTAATGTAATTTACAAGAGATAGATAGTTCAACCATTGAATAATTATTTATTAAGTTTAAATTATTGTGGGTACTATTTTAGATTGTTTCCGTTTTGATGCTACGGGATCTCGAGAAAAAATACTCTGGTGACAAACTACAACTAACGGATAAACAAATTAAAAACAATTGAAGACTTGAAAATTAACACAAATCGTGTGCTCCAAACGTCGTCTGTGTATTAAAATTTTACATTATTTAATAAAGCCTAGTAATCCAATATCCCTGGATCATTTTTTGATTCTCAATGTTTTAAAAAACATATGAAATTTGTTAGTTCGCAGGTTACAACTTTTTTCAACAATAATTTATGGCCTCCTTGTATAAACTAAAAAAAGCAACATAATATTTCTTTTATTATAAAATTTTTACTGAGGTGTTCTTATGAGTTTCGTCTTTTTTGAATTGTAGTGTTACCCATAAAAAAAATCAGAAGACCGTAAACACACTGTATTTGTATCATTTAGAAAATTTTTGCATTTGCATTGTTCTTCCGGAGATTCTAATGTATTTAAGACACATGTAAATAATTTTATATTGATATTTGTTTGAGTTTAAATGTATATATACACAGGGTGGTGAACGCGACTCTCGAACATAGGGATTTAACATATAAAATCATATTTTTGTAATTTACTGCTTCCCTAATTATTTTAAGAAAAAAAGCTTTAAATAAAACTTTTAGGGCATAAATTTCTGCATCTAAACCAATAAGTAGTATTAATTTTTTATGCTTCCTAATGGCACAAATTAGATCTGAAAATAACGAAAATAGCCACAAAACTATTGATAGCCATGGAATTGAAACAAAATTAAACAAATGTTTGACGTTTTTCTTGTCAAAATAAATAACATAATAAATAGAGAAATTATTTTGACAGATAAAACGTCAAACATTTGTTTAATTTTGTTTCAATTCCATGGCTATCGATAGTTTTATGGCTATTTTCGTTATTTTCAGATCTAATTTGTGCCATTAGGAAGCATGCAAAATTAATACTGTTTATTGGCTTAGATGCAGAAATTTATGGCCTAAAATATTTGAATTATTTGAAGCTTTTTTTCTTAAAATAATTAGGGAAGCAGGAAATTACAAAAATATGATTTTACATGTTAAATCCCTATGTTCGAGAATCGCGTTCACCATCCTGTATATATATATAAGTTGTAATTGGAGGATTGCCTGTATGTAAGTAAATAAATAAATAAATATATATATATATATATATATATATATATATATATATATATATATATATATATATATATACGAGATATATATATATATATATATATATATATATATATATATATATATATATATATATATATATATATATATATATATATATGCAGGATGTTCAATTTAGTTATGCCACCATTGCTATCTCTAGAACTATAAGAGCTTCAAGGTTTGTTAAATTAGCAACGAAATAACTTTGGTAAGTCTATTACAAAACTTTTATCAAAAAAATTTTCGACCTGTGGTTTTCAAAATACAGAGTCCAACATTCTTATTTTAAGTAGGAACCTATTTTTTTATTTGCTTATTCGATTCATTATTTTTTTCTGAATTCAACAACTATAAAGTTCCGTATCTTTACATTACAAAATATTTGGCAACATCGTATAACTAAATTTTTAGAAATATTTTAAATAAGCCGAAAAGATATAAATTTAATTTTATAATAGATTAAAAGGATTACAGGCTTAAAATTTGTTGAAAAGAAGTAAAAAATTTGAAACACAATTTTTTTAAAACATTCTTTTATTAAGAAGCGACGTTTCGGCCACAATTCTGGCCATTATCAAGCTAAAACAATATAAAAAACCGTAAATTTTATTTGAACAGTTAATATGTAATCAAACTTACCGAAAAAACAAGAGTAAAACTGAAGTTACATAGTACAATAAATTTAAAGTGGTTTTTGAACCATGTTTTAAATTTATTGTACTATGTAACTTCAGTTTTACTCTTGTTTTTTTCGGTAAGTTTGATTACATATTAACTGTTCAAATAAAATTTACGGTTTTTTATATTGTTTTAGCTTGATAATGGCCAGAATTGTGGCCAAAACGTCGCTTCTTAATAAAAGAATGTTTTAAAAAAATTGTGTTTCAAATTTTTTACTTCTTTTCAACAAATTTTAAGCCTGTAATCCTTTTAATCTATTATAAAAGTATAACTAAATTGTTCATCATGTAAGGAAATTAAGTGAAAATTAGGTTTATAAAATTTTAAATTAGTCCATATAAGATTCATGCAATAGAGTAGATTCATGTTCGCAAGTTAACTCATTATTGTAGCAAACATTTAGTTCATAAAAAAAAATCTATAATCTTTTTTTTTTCTGTGCCGTTGCCGATTATCATTACAGTTACCCAAATCGATCAAACATCATTCGTAACTGCACGTCCAAATATGGCGTTAGGCCTACAAGATATGATCCGCGTGCGGTCTTCAGTGTACTATTGATACGTCTAGTACTGCTTTGTCCAAATTTAAATTTACACTTTTTTATTCCAACTTGTTCAAGTGGCTTTCTGTTTAACTATATTAGAAATAATAAAAGATGAAATATAAAATGATCTGAGATATTTTTGTGCCATCTATTTTCTGTTTCGACGTACTCATCTCTTACTGCAGCTCAGTAGAGGCAAATAAGTAGTAAACGAGTCAGCAGGTAACAAACTATAATTCGCTAGAATCTACATCATATGTATGACGTATCGCGACTCGCGAGAGCCGAAGACCAAAAGAAATCAAGATAGCAAGCAGCACGCTTCCAGATTCAAACGAAGCACACCTGATTATGAAAGCTCGGTCAATCTGATTAACGAATTGCATTTATCAAGTGCCACTATTCATTATTCGACACTTCCTCCCTTCAAAGTGATATCGATCACCAATTCATTTACAGATGATCAAATACATTCAATACTTTCAGTTTATATTTGTTGGTACATTTTACTTCTCAGTTAAAATCTAATTTTTAACATTTCATTTAAATACAATATAGGTAAAAAAATATAACATCACGGATAATGGCTCAGTGGTATCACGTCGGCCTGTGGATCCAAAGAACCTTGGTTCGATCCCCACAGCTGACAAAACATTTTCACCAATTTAAAATTACCCCTGTGTAATATATCACTTACCGAGATCTGCTTCGGCAGAGTGCCAGAACCAGTAATGGGTAAAAGGCGTGATGATGTATTTATTTATTTTATTTATTTTATCACGGGTTTTATCAATGATTCATATGACACTCTGCCGTAATAAACTTCTGTAGATGATATATTTTGCGCGTGAAATGTGGTTACTAGTCGGCAAATCACGGTCCCCAGAGATGTTATTAAAGGGAGAATCGCAGGGATAATTTTTAAATGTGGTGAAAATTTGTTTGTCGGCTGCGGAAATTGAACTCGGCTTCTCAAATTCATAATCTGATATATATTGCTAAGTTACTACTGTGTCAAATAAATCTACAGTTTTATTTTAAGGCAGTGGTGTGCACGTTATTACTGATATTCACACGGTTTTAAATAAACATAATATGTATATAACAATGAAGGAGATTTATTTATCATTTCTTGATTCGGAAAGTAATGATACGACTAGTTATCACTAGAGTGTTTAAACTTTGATATTTATTACACTTTTTATTTTGGATAATGTTCTCTGTCGATCTCATCTTTATTTTTTAAGTAATTGAAATAAGAAAAAAATGATAATAAATTTAATATTTGTGTATAAAGGTCAGTTTTTCAGTCGTCAAAACACGATCCAATCAGCTTCATTTTTATGTGATGAAAATTATGTTAAAATTTTTATGTCTATATGTATATGGGTGGAAGAGGGATGGTACTTTTTAAATCAATATTTTCTTTTTTATTATTGGTAACTGGGGATCCAGTTACCACATTAAAAATAAACTGAATATGAAAATACGTTGCACGAAGTAGAATACATTTTGGTATTCAGAAGTAAAGATATTTTTATATATTTATTTATTTATGTAACAAAAACTACAGTACAGGGTTCGAACTCGCCGAGCCTCAGTGTGCTAGTTCAGTTGAGTGGGATTTGAACTTGTAACGGCAACCACACCACCATACTATAAAACTTTTCTTTTTGCATAGTAAAATATGTCATTGTTTTTAGTAGTAAGTACTTAATAAGTTATTTTGGTGATATCTTGCACATCATGCGTAATAAAATTATGAATTTATAAAAAGCATATAATTCAAATCTATTACCAAAAAAGTTTCAAATTAACCGGTTGAATCGTCTAGACTATATGTTTAACTGAATACATGAATTTGACCAATAAGACTATAGTATGAGTGAATGGAGTAAATAGCTTCGAGGTAATACATCTAGGGTTGCCACCTCAAAACTAAGTCTCGCCCGGAGAACAAAAATTTTTTTTTATTTACATAAATTAACAAATTCAAAACTTACATTTCTAAAATAAAATACAATTCTAATGATCACAGAGTATGCACATAACTAATAAAAACAAACTTAACAATTTACGTTTCTGGCTATTAAAATAAATTTTTACCGCTTTCTCTCCATCATGTTTTATCGTGAATTTAATATTGCACAATAGACACATTTCAGTAATTTAATCAATTTTTTTTAGCCTTTACAATATTGATCTCTTCGTAACCATTCATCTTTAAATGTACATTCATAGTCTAAGTGTATCTTTTTTTTAGTTGTTTCTGAAGTGCCTGATTGTTCTTGTTTTCACTAACAGTCTGTTTTTTTCTCTCCATATATATTTGAAATAAATTATTTTAAAACTATAATAAGTTCTTGCATTATTTTATAAATTTATTTTTAAATTATATATAAATTTATAATATATTTTTAAACTTAACTTCAAAATTTTCATATGATTATTTTATTCCCATTCATTATTTTTTCTGTTTATAGTTTATTATGACCTTTAATCAGTAAATTATAACACGGATTATGAAACTGTCACTTATGTAGGCTACATCATGTCACTGTCAATAGACATCTCTTGACTGAACAGACACAAGAGAGAGGCTATTCCGTACATGGTACACAAGATACACGTGACAGTCTGTATATAATTTTGTACGAGTACATATTCAACATGAAAATCTGAGCTCGAATTCTACAGAACACAGGCGACAACTGATATATTTATACAAAAAAAAAGTACAATATGTTTATTAAATAAGAATGCAAAACTCATAATAAAGAACGAAATATCACCAAAAAAGTCTAAAATTCGTGAAAAGAATAAAAAAAGTTTCAAGTTCATTGATTCATTGACTTAGTTCCCAAAATCCAATGAATTATAATTTAGTTAATGAATCCTGATGAACATTGTGCGGAGTTCTCTGTTCTTATATAATTAATGACGATCCAGTTCATTTATTATTTTCGTGGATCATAAAGATTGATATCATTGTGATTTTGGTGAGGTTTGAGGTTACCTAACTGATGTTTTCTCTTTAAAATAGGCAGCTATTTGTTTAAATGAACAATACCATACTTTCTGTTTTGAGAGATCATTTTTCTTTTTCATTTCCTGTTCAGATATTCAGCACACATATCTTAATATATCTCAACATTTATTTCACCTACAATTTATAGTCGCAATAATAACTATATCACTATTAGTCAATTTACCTTTTTGGGTGTGGTATCTTCTTATCAAACAATCTTTTACTATGGGTATTTTGTTCTAGGCATATTTGCTTACTCAAATTTTGTGCAATATTGTTCTACAGATCAATAACATTTTGTGACAAGTGAATTTTTAACAACATACATTTGTAATTAATATTATTTTTATAATAAATCAAGTGGCCTGTCTTGTCTCTACCACTTGTTTTAAATGCAAATGCATTGTGTTATATGTACCATAAATTTGGACACCACTTAATCGGTTGTTAGTGAATAGAGATGTGAGGAGTAGAAATTCAAAACGTAGTTTTCAAACAAAATTACATTTTGAATAAAACGCAATAAACTGTTTCTCGTTAAGTAAACTGAGTACTTTTATGTGCAATTCGTAGTATTGTTAATCACATAATATACGCAAACTTGTCTAATTAAAATAAATATTGTTCATGCCATTTGGCCATTATACCGTAATAAATTTTTAAAAACTGCGTTTTGAACGTAAATTAAAAGAAAATTTCGTTTTAAAAAACATAAATGAGATTAAACCACATTTTGTTAATAAATAATAAATTTTATTTAACAGCAAACTGTCATGAAATAAAAACCTGTTTAACGTTTAACAGGTAAAAGTTACGTTTTGATTTTCATATATGGTTGTAAATACTGCGTTTTGATATTCCATCCAACTTTGAAAGTCTTATAACTCGGCAAAAATTAAGTTTTTAAAATAACACAATTCATTACTAGAAAGAAACGGATTTGAAGTATATATTGCCATCTATAACTTTTTTTTCGAACTTTTGGTCAAAACTGCGTTTTGAATTTCAGCTCCTCTTGTAATAGTAATGAACTCTTTTTTATTAAGCTTAATCAAAGTTTTCGATTTTTTAATGAAAAAAGTCTTTTTATTTCATTTGTTACTTTGCACACAACGAACTTAAACCCAATTACAGTACAGATGGCCTACAACAGTGATTTTCAAAGTGTGGGTCGCGACCCGCTGAAGGGTGGCGAAGATATAGGCGGGGGGTCATTGGATGCTGTTTAAAAATTGTAAAAAATATGTATTCAAAGATTCATTCAGTTGCACCGCATTCATTTAAATTTTAAGAATTACTTAAATGAAAAATATCTTACAAATATTAAATTACTCATTTAACAGTTTATCGCGATAAGATCTTGTTCATTTAAAGAAAACTGAAAATTTAAGTACTTGCCCTCAATGATTACATTATAAGCTAGATAGGCTCAATTTTTGTAATGCACATTGTTAAGTTAATCTTTCACAAATTGCAATTTTGATCACATAAAAAGTAAAAGGATCGCGAAAGAATTTATTTCTGATTTTTGCCTTCAAAGGCTCCGAAAAGATTTAAAATCACTGGCCCACAACATTGAGCTCTCGAAAACTGTGAGAGCTACTACTTAGGTAAAATTAGATAAAATTTGTCACTTTAGTAAGTCGATATAATGATTTTTTTTCTTAAAAATAATATTTAGGTCACCAGATACATATGAGAAAAATGAGGAAAAAGCGATTTTTTTTCAAATAATTTTAATTCTTAAATAGCAGTAGAGAGACAAATTTCAAATAAAAATTGTAGATACTAAAACACTTTTTACACTGGAGAATTAATATAAATTTTTTCAGCTGCATATTTTTGAGATATGATTAAAGTTAAATTTTTTTAACATAGAATGAGTAATTAAAAAAAACAGAGCTGGGTAGTAGCTAGCTACTTTTGTAGCTTAGCTACATTTACCTTAGCTCTAGCTGTAGCTTAGCGAAAAGTAGCGAAATGTATTATTTTTTTATTAGCATAAAAATATTATTATAACAACTGAAGCTACTTTTAAAGCTACTGTTTGTAATTTAAAGCTACTTTTTGTAACTTAAAGGTACATTTTGTAGCCCAAAGCTACTTTTTGTAGCTTAAAGCTACCACTGTTCATTAAGAAATATTTATTTATTTTTGTTTTGTATTTGAATTGTACCTCCTTTTTGTTTTCTATAACTGTAGAATAACAAGTTATTATATATGTGTAGTTTAAAATCTATTACATATTTAATTTTCCATCTGTTCTTAACCTATTCTACTTTTGTATTAAATATTAGATGAACTAAACATTGACTGTTTAGGAGTCTTCTGTTAATGTGACTGATAATTTATGCCGATATAAATAAAAATTATTGCATTAAAAATTAACAGTACATTTGTCTATTTGCGATTTTTGATATTTATGTACATAATAGTAAATTAACACTGGTATGCATAGTCGTTCACCCAGCGACGCGCTGAGGAAGCGTCCATAAGCGATACACTTGGCGAAACGCTGGCGAACCGCTGGCGAACGACTATGAATACTAGTGTAAGAGTCATTATAACAAAAGACTGGTCAACTGATCATATGACAATGGCAAATTTAATTAATTCACAATAATTAAAAAAAGTAGCTTTAAAATTTAACAGCTACTTTAACGAAAGCTTTTAGCTGTGGCTTAGCTATATTTTACAAAATGTAGCTTATAGCTGTAGCTCAGCTACTTTTAAAAAAAATAACTGTAGCTGTAGCTTAGCTACTTTTTTTAAGTAGCTTGCCCAGCTGTGTTAAATAGCATATTTTTTCCCGAAGCTTACTTTGTTTATTACATATTTTTAAAAATTTATTTGTAAATGTATCTATGGGGTAGCTAGCTCAGTAGTATGAAGTCGGCCTGTGGATCCTGAGAACCCTGGTTCGATTCCCACAGGCGACAAACAATTTTCATAATTTCAAAAGCTACCCCTGTAGCTCTTCCACCACTAACATCTTTGGGGGCCGTGATTTGACGGCTGGTAACCGCACTTCACGCGCAAAATATATCACTTATTGAGATCTGCTTCGGCAGAGTGGCACACTCAGTCATGGGTAGAAGGCGTGATGATATATTTATTTATTTATTTTTATTTTATGTATCTAACAATAATTTAACATATTTTATAAAAATTATTGAAATAACTTATTATTTTTTCTGTTTCTATGATATATGAATTCCTTATACTTGACTTATTTGAGCAAAGAAAAATCTAAAAAGTATGTAGAATACAGTAGTATCAATTATTCCATATGATATGTAATTTCGATTTGCTTTTATTTTCTTAGATAGGTATTCAATTTCAGGATTTTAGCTAAACTCAATGTCAAATGGCGTGGCAATTGCGTCATTTTAAATCATGACTGCGTAACAACTGCGCCTTGGACTATATGGCCAAATTAACAAAATATAATTTTACAGGCAGATTCACAAAACGGATTAGCGCTAACACCGTTTTTAATATTATCTATAACTCTGTTTCAAATTAAAACAGATTAAAGAAATTAACTAAATTTGATGCTAATTAACTCTCTTTTTAACTCAAGTTAAAATAAATTTGTTTCATACATTGAAAAGAGAGTTAAAAACCAAATAAAAAATGGTGTTAGCGCTAATCCGCTTTATGAATCTGCCTGTGAATGTTTTCCGGTTAAAACCCGTTAACAACACATGCAAACAATTAAAAATTCTAGAATATTAAGTAATCTAAAAATAAGCAAAAAAAAATCGCTGATGATTGTTTGGTACTGTAGTAAAACATTTAAGTTTATCAGTAAAAGCATTTTTCGCGTATGTTTACGATACACGTAAATACGTCGATAACAAGTCACATATTTATCGTTGAAAACACTCAGCAACTGTGTCTTAAAAGCCTCCGTTCGCGTTCCTTGTGCGTTAAAGCGTGCCGAAACCAGAAAAAAATCCACCAACTCCTGCATCCATTTATCTCATAGTCGTATGTGGTGAAAACGCTAGAGATCACGGCGGCTGTGTGCGGCAGCGGTGGCTAGATACCGAGATAGCGAAATTCTGAAAGTGGGTGTTGATGTCCTGACCACACACGCTCGTGTTACGTGTCGCGCACGTGCGCATGTACTCGCCATTTTGCACAGAACGTGCGCACTGCACCTGTATTATCGATTTTCTAAACTTCTTTATTACGGTCACTGGAAACAAATGAAAGAGGTATTTGTCTAGAAGAAAACAAATGATTGTCTCTGCCGATCGCGTTTGTTTTTCGATTGTCATTTGTCATTGTCTGTAAGTAGTTACGATCAAGGTGAAAAACTGATTTTGAAATTCGTTGTGATTTATTTTCTAAACGCACGTGCTTAGATTGTTATTTACAAATTTTATTTGTCAAAATATTAAACACCCCTTGTCAAACATTTAAATATGTTTTCTGTTTAACAATGTACATATATACATACATACATATCGTCACGCTATATCCCATCAAATGGGGTAGCACGAACCCTAAAATCATTCATAAAATATTCACTCATTACATTCATCAAATAATCAATCCTTCTCATAAACTTAAAATTGTAATATTTTAATTGTTCAAATATAAATAATATTTTTTTTGTAGTTACTGTTAGAATTATGAAAAAATAATTTATGTTGGTGTGTGCTATGTTTTGGTTACGAAACATTGAAACAGAAACATATCTGTGTTGTACGGTTTCAACTGTTTGTTGTCCTCCTAAGCCAGTGAGTTAGAACATAAACAACGTGTAGACAAGAATAAAGGCACACGGAGTCAAATTAATAGACGCGCGTTGGCCATTAATTATAGGAGCATAAAATGTGAGGCCAGAATTTATGACGCGCCACCCTGAAACAAAAGATATTTGGAGCGCCGGTCCGGTACCCGGCTGCCTAGATCCTAGATCATTTCGGAGCGAGCCACTCAACAGGTGGGACGAAGAAATTCCAACACCGTACATCGCGGAAATGAACTGTGTTCGGTTATTGATAAACGTTCTTTAGTTATGCAATATTAATTTTTTTTATATCATTCGTAATTAATTGTCTGTTCACAGTGTACAAGTCGGGCAAGGATGTTTACTGAAGTAAACAGGTATTTATTCATGCAGTTTATAGTGCATTATGATCCACATAGCACTTTGTATTGCAGTTAAAAAAGCAATTAAAACATTCTATACAGAGGCACCGATCTTACAAAATTTTGTGTGCACATTTATGGGATGGCTAGCTCAGTGGTATGAAGTCGGCCTGTGGATCCTGAGAACCCTGGTTCGATTCCCATAGGCGACAAACAATTTTCATATTTCCTAAACTACCCCTGTGGCTCCTCCACCACTAACATCTTTGGGGGCCGTGATGAGATGACTGGTAACCGCACTTCACGCGCAAAATATATCACTTACCGAGATCTGCTTCGGCAGAGTGCCACACCCAGTAATGGGTAGAAGGCGTGATGATATATTTATTTTTTATTTATTTAAGAAAAAAACTTTTACTTAATAACAAACAATAATTTTGTAAAAAATATTGAACTACTAAAGTGTAATGCAAGTTGAAGCCGTGTCATGGCGCGATAGTTTGAATATAACAAAAATTACAATAATGAACTATTATAAACAATAAAATTATGCGGTGAAATTCTCAAGAAAAATTTAGCTAATCTTGAATTAGAGAGGATCTTAGTCAAAAGTATTTTGAGAATGATTTAGCTTAATATGACTAAAGGCCGGTTATGAAATTATGAAATATAAAATAAATATAATTATATCATCGCACGCCTTCTACCCATTACTGGGTGTGGTTACCAGTCGTCAAATCAAATCTCTATAATAATAATTTGTGTAATTTTTACGAAATATGTTATAAACTGTTAAACTTGATTTTAGTCAAAAATGTATGTTAACAAAATATATATATATATATATATATATATATATATATATATATATATATATATATATATATATATATATATATATATATATATATATATATATATATATAGATATTTGAAGTTTAGTAGCTATAATATTTTTTTTTAAATATATATCAAATGGGTTCAGAATTGATTTTTATAAATTGCATGCTGTAAACAAACAATGAAAATTTAAAAAAATAAAATAAATATATCATCACGCCTTCTACCCATTACTGGGTGTGGCACTCTGCCGAAGCAGATATTGACGCGTGAAGTGCGGTTACCAGTCGTCAAATCACGGCCCCCAAAGATGTTAATGGTGGAGGAGCCACAGGGGTAGTTTTCGAAATTATGAAAATTGTTTGTCGCCTGTGGGAATCGAACCAGGGTTATGTTATATATATTTTATGCACAGTCGAGTCGCAATTCATGTGTTTTAGCCCTAAAAAGCGGGCTTAAACACTTCTTTTTGGCTCTAGGGCCATAAAAAAATAATTCCTAGGGATACATAAATAAAATAACAATTTTTGTTTATTGTGAATACTTGATTTTACAACATGTCATTTTGATATATAACCTATGTGCATATTTTAATCGTTTGAACATATAATTAAATGTTATTATTTTGTTGTGCATCAAATATTGTATGTACCACGGGTGAAATTAGCGTTTCTGACCCTAAATATACTATTAGCCCTCGGCGTTTTGCGCCTCGTGCTAATAATCATGCTACGGGCCAGAAACGCCTGTTTTCACCCTTGGTACATAAATAACTATTACCACCCACTTAAATATTACACTATTATTTCATTATTTTTTTGTTCAAATTCGGAATTTTTGTGTATCACCATGATAACTACATACGAGTATATAGAAATGTATCAAAAAGGTCTTCGTCCAAAAATAGTTGACCTAATCATGATGATGAACAAATATCATATCAGTTTGTTTCATTTGAATGTATTAGTGAAATTTGATCAAAAACAAAAAAATGCTATTTTGGGCATTATAATATTGTAGAACTACGCTACATGTCGTCAACCAACTTTATTACTCGTCCAAAAATCTTGCCTTTTTTTGTCCTAGTTAAACAGATAACTATTGTATCCGGAATGTTCATGCTCATAATAACTAGCTGTACATATTTCTAAGATATGAGTATTTATTTGCAGAGATAAAAATGCAATCCCACGCTGGCGCTAATCCCCGACCCTGACTTTGACAGAACCGTACAAGCAAAAATCTATTTAGAAAAAGCAGCATATATTTATCGAGACCTTGGTACTTGGCGATATATTTTCTGCGAAGGATAATAAACAGCGATTTTATAATACGCGGGCCTACGCATTCAGACTCGGGCGCTTTCTGGTGCGGTTCTCGCAACTAATCAGGCGTCGATTGGTCTTTTTTTTTGTAGTGAGGCGCCAACATTGTGCGTATTTGTAGCAGACGCCTACTGGATATTTCGAGACTATTTTTAGGAATTACGTTTATGTTGTAATTGTACTAACCACTCCTGTTTTGAATGTCTTAATTCATGGAAATCGTTTTGTTTATGGCTATCGTTAACTATAAAATTGTTGTTCTTGAGTAATTTGATATCTTATTCCCAGAACTCCGCGCCAAGGAAGATAGTTACCGATTAAATTGAATTTATATTCGAACATATATCAAGTGTATAAACTATGAACTTTGCAATTACAATTCAAGTGTGTTGTTAACTACCTATTATGCAAATTAACTTCTAAAAATGTATTCATTCATTTCTGCTTTCTTACTATTTTATTGCCTGTGTAAATTTTACGTGGCATCATTGAAATTTTAATAGTTACTTATGAAGAAATAAGCATCTAAGATGTCTGTTAAATGATAAATTTACTAAAAAATTTGATGTTAAATGATTTTTTAGACATTACTTAACTAATTTCACCTTTATGCTAAAGTGATAAATACGTAATGAAAGTTTTGATGAAAGAAAGAAAATGTTCAATTTCAAAATGCATAGTGTCACAATATAAATTAATATGCTAAACCGACGTTTCGGTACAGTTTTGTACTTTTTTCAGGCGTACAGTCAAAATAAAAAAAAAAAGAGAGAACGTAAGATGCAATATAATTTTCAAATACTTACAAAGTATTGTATTATCTTCACTTGTAGCCCTGAAAAATGTATAAGGTGTTCCGAAACGTCGACTTAGTAAATAATTAAGTAAATAAATTGTATTTTGATTAGTTTTCTTGCATCTGTAATTATTCAATCTATTATATTTATTTTCATTAATTAAATAATATTGTATGGGGTAAATTTAAAGTTTATGACAGAAAAATTCGGGAGACGCCCGGACTCGAACCGAGGACCTTCAGCTTGCCGGGCTGATGCTTTAACCACTAAGCCACGGCTCCCCTGAACGAATAGGCGTCAACCGAATTTATCTGTCATAGTGTCTAACACAGCATCGATCCCAAGACTCCTATGTCTCACAGGAATTGACAACGAGTTTCATCTATAGCGACACAATCAGATTTTTTAAGGAAATCATACCACAAAGTAAATTTAAAGAATTTAAGTCATATGAATGACTTTGAAGTTTGATAAATTTAAAGTTTATGACAGACAAATTCGGTTGACGTCTATTCGTTCAGGGGAGCCGTGGCTTAGTGGTTGAAGCATCAGCCCGGCAAGCTGAAGGTCCTCGGTTCGAGTCCGGGCGTCTCCCGAATTTTTCTGTCATAAACTTTAAATTTATCAAACTTCAAAGTCATTCATATGACTTATATTCTTTAAATTGTATGGGGTAGCTAGCTCAGTGGTATCAAGTCGGCCTGTGGATTCTGAGAACTCTGGCACAAATTCCCAGAGGCGACAAACAATTTTCACCATTTTAAAACTAACCCTGTGGCTCTCTCACCACTAATATCTTTGGGGGCCGTGAATTGACGGCTGGTAACCACATTTCACGTGCTAGATATATCACTTACCGAGATCTGCTTCGGCAGAGTGCCACACTCAGTAATGGGTAGAAGGCGTGATGATATATTTATTTTATTTTTTTTAAATAATATTGTATTTTCTTTTCTCGAAATAGAAGCAGTATGTAATAGTGATTTAAATTAATCTCAATATTTTGATAAATCATCACATATAAAAATATAATTTTTCAAAAGGTCAGCTTACACGATATTTAAAAAGTTGAAATTTTATATTTTCATGCTTATGGTAAAAAAACTGACTTTAATTTCAATAATGAGCCATATACAATCCATGCTTTTTTGATGGATCTTTTTAAATTTTTATAAATATTAGGATTTATCACAAACAACATAATAACTACAATGAACCATAATTTGATATAAAACAAATTCCCCTTCAGATATTTATAATTATAAAATCATTTCTTATAAAGATTTATTTTTTAAATATTAATGGCCAGTTTTATTAAACAAATTAATTTACTTCCAAAGTAAATCAATTTGATTTATTTAAATGATAGTCTGACTTTTGGCAGTAATACACTGCTCAAAAAAAAAACCGGTCACCCAAAAAATACCAAAAAAAGTCACTTTTCAAACCCCTGTCAGTTTGTCAGTTTTGAAACAAATTGGATGCAATTTTTTGTCCGAAGTCGCCCAAAGTCTAGTCTTTGAAAAGCTGTGAATTGATTTTGACTAACCTCCCTTTTCCTTCCCCCCGCCACCCTCAAACGTTCGCGCACGTTTGCGTTTATATCTGCGTGTGCGTTGTCTGTGTGTGTGTGTGTGTTGGTGTGTATGTGTGTGTGTGTGTGTGTAGGGGTGTGTGTGTGTGCGCGTGTGCGTTTGAGTGTCCGTATGTGTTCCGAGTGTCTACGTACTACGGACAATTGAATGCCAACCTCTGCAAATATCTCTTTTTTTTCCAAAAATCATAACTTTTTTAAAAATCATCCGATTTTGATGCAGTTTTGCATTCGAGTAACAAAAATGTCCATATTTTCATTGTCAGTAAACAGATTTGTCAATTGACGGCGGATGATTCCCATAGAAAGCTTGGAAAATCACCTTTTTTTCAGGAAAAAAGTGGTTCTCGTTTGGGGGCGGCGGGGGGAAGGAAAAGAGAGGTTAGTCAAAATCAATTCACAGCTTTTCAAAGACTAGACTTTGGGCGACTTCGGACAAAAAATTGCATCCAGTTTGTTTCAAAACTGACAAACTGACAGGGGTTTGAAAAGTGACTTTTTGGGGATTTTTTGGGTGACCGGTTTTTTTTTTTTAGCAGTGTAGTATCCCTGGCATAAAATAAATAAAATTGATTCGAATTGATTAATTTACGTACATTTACTATGAAAGTAAATTCATTCTGCCCATTATAAAACCCGGCATTAGAAAACTAAATATTATGAATTATTGTTTGAGCATAAGTAACATTTTGGTTCAAACCGTAACGAGTATGATATTAAATGAAAGCTCTCGTTCTATTTTAGCTGAATGAGTTCTCTATTGAATACATAATTTTTTTTGACACAGTGTCGTACTGTGGCTTTGAGAATCTTAGTTCGATTCGCACAATCGACAAATAATTTACACCATATAAAAAAACTTCTGTGGCTTCCCCTCCACTAATAAATAGGAAAAGTAAATGAATTTGTTTGTGACGAATTATGATATGTAATTTTCTATATTTAAAAAAAAAAACTCATTTGTAGATAGTTTAATATCATGTAGGTCTGTAAATTTGAGAACTCGAGTTCCATTCCCACAGTCGACAAATTTGCTCCACATTAAAATTACTCTTTGTGGCTCTCTCACCACTAACAACTTTGGAGACCGTGATTTGACGGCTAGTAACTGTACTTTATAAATATAAAATAGGTATATCACTTACCGAGATCTACTGTGGTAAAGTGCCACATCCAGTAACGAGTAAAAGGGCTTGATGATATATTTATATTTATATTTATTTATTATTATTTTTTTTTTTATGGGGTGGCTAACTCAGTGGTATGAAGTCGGCCTGTGAATCTTGAGAACCCTGGTTCGATTCCCACAGGTGACAAACAATTTTCATAATTTTAAAAACTACCCCTGTGGCTCCTCCACCACTAACATCTTTGGGAGCCGTGATTTACGACTGGTAACCGCACTTCACGCGCAAAATATATCACTTACCGAGATCTGCTTCGGCAGAGTGCCACACCCAGTAATGGGTAGAAGGCGTGATTATATATTTTTCTTTTATTTGTTATGTTTTTATTTTTATAACGGTAATTACGTCGTTAATAATTAATTTAAAATAAAATAAGTAAAATAAATATATCATCATGCATTTTACCCATTACTGGATGTGGCACTCTGCTGAAGCAGATCTCGGTAGGTGATATATTTATGCACGTGAAGTGCAGTTACTAGTCGTCAAATCGCAGCCTTCAAAGATGTTAGTGGAGGGGAAGCCACAGGGATAATTTTATTGTGGTGAAAATGTTTGTCGGCTATGGGGATCGAACCAAGGTTCTCAGGATCCACAGGCCGACTCGATACCTCTGAGAATAATTCATTTGGTTTTTTAAAACTACCATATCTTAATAAAGAGAATTAATTAACTTGTTTCTTCATCACTATTAGCATTTATGTTTCAGAAAGACATGTTTTTCAGATAAGTTCATTTTTTGTGCCCACTTATAAATTAAGGTGTTTGACAAATTATAATGCAAATTTTCTTAGAATGTTTTAGTTCGTATGACAAACTTGATCGTTAATTTGTTTTTTCAGATTTGTCGATGTTGCAACGTCAGTTACATCAACATGTAAGTAGATAGTGAGTAGCATTAGTTGTAGTAGGCTGTAGCGGTGCATGCAACCAAAAGACTCATTTCCGACATTTGCAATTATTTGAATACCCCATTAGCCAGCTCACATGAATAAATGCTTAACTAAACGCGCCATATTTGTAAATTTAGTTCACTCACAACACACGTTGGCGAGTAACCATTACCCGCCTATAAAAGGAACATATTTAATGTCCAATTACGACGGTGCTTATGGGAAAAATTATAGAAATATATGCATGGAACAACAGTATATACATATCTGTAATTTCATCTATATATGTTAAATATATACAATTTAGTTATACGTAGAATGTTATGTTCGGTTACAATTCTTGTTAACATCGATGATTATTTATTAGTTTCTTGTTCGTTAGCGTTATATGAAATCTGACACATCAGATTACTGTATTGCTGTTATTAAATTATTATTTATTTATAAGCGTGACTAATATGTACCCTTTTTTTTTTTCTTGTAATACTTGATGTTGCTAATACTTTACTTTTGCCATGGAACTGAATAAGGATATTATATTATATTTAATTAACTGGATCATTATAGCTAATCGATTGATATGTTTATGACAATTTTTTTTTATCTTTTATGGTTACTTTATTGATTATCTACCACAATTTCAGTATTCTGTGACCAGAATAGTTTACTCTGGTATTTTTATGTTATTTTCATGCATTTTAAATTATAAATAAATTGTATGATAACAGCTCACATACAGCTCCGTAAAAACTGTTGTTAAAAAGTTATATTTTTATACTGGTAGCTTCGTAGGGGACAAAAGTACGTACGAGTGAAAGTAAAAAAGGAATTACAGAATACATAATTTTAATCACAGAATGCTGAAATTTATATAGTAAACGTGACAAATAACCCCTATTTTTTGTATAATTTACCCTGGAATTTTTATGTAATACTCATGCATATATATATATATATATATATATATATATATATATATATATATATATATATATATATATAAAGGATGTTTTGTACGAATCCATTAAAATGAAATATAAATAACGGAATAAATGATTTTAGTCGTGTAATGTCTATAGAGTAATTATGAGAAAAAAAGGGTTATCATTAACTTATAGATCAATAAAAGATAATGATGAGTTACGGAATAGGGGGTTAATTTTTTTGTTATTAATTTATCGGTGAGTAACAGATAATGCTCGAGTTACAAAATAAGGGGTTTATTGTTTGTACAGTCGACTCCTAATTTGCATAGATTTTACAGAAAAACTATTAAAATTTTATTTAAGAACGTGCTCTGTGTACCGCCACCTATCTCATATTTTATGTAAATACTTAACAATTGATGAAATCAAATTGAATTATATAGAGAAAAATAGGGATATCGTCAGAATTGTAACCTAGGGCATATGTACTCCGGTCATATATTATAAATTTTAAACCAACTAAGCTAAGGTCGCCCTGAATTCAAATCCGACTTTATTCGATATTTTTTCTCTATTTTGTTATGTGTCATAGGCAGCCTCGACAGTGACACTGTTACAAATTGAAATTTAATTAGTATTTTAAGTAAATACTTAACAATCGATGAAATCAAATTGAATTATAAAGATAGCAACATCATGAAACTAGTATCAATATTGATAAAATAACCACAAAGATCTGGAATACTAAAATAACTGGTATCGAAAAAAGATTCTGTTTTGTCGAACAAGGCTAATGAATTAAATAAAAATCGAGTTTTGTTGACTATGTATTTTCTTGTGGACTACGAGATGACTATAACGAGCGTGCTTATTAGACTTGTTGCTGATTGAATAATCACGTTTATAACTATTTGTAATTCTTAGAAAAACTACGTAACTTAGAAAATATAATTATATATCTCTTCAATAATTGATCTCTTTATGATTATACGCGTATTATACTTTCATACTTAAATAGGTTTATTGTTTACATCTTATTTTTCAAATAACTTGAAGTTCATAGAAAGCTTTTGAATTATAGTTTGCATCATTTCATATTTTATAATGTCATTGAAATTCTTAATCAATTTAATTTGACAGTAAACCTGATATGTAATAAAACGATTGCTTTTCAATTAATTTGCTATTGCTAATAATTTTCTACTTGATGAAAATGCTTATTATGGTGCATAACTACATGTAATTATATTCTAACTCAAGTTTATATAATTAATATCTTCAGCTTAATTGAAAAATCTGGTGTGGTCACCATACGACTTTCTTATACACAGCATATTTAATATTTAGAATATATGAATGTTATATAATATTAATTAACTTGTAATTCAGCTTTTATCTGAATTAATTAAAATTTTGGGATTTTACTGATTTGTTTTTAATTTTCATTACAGATAATCAACTTCCTAACAAAATTTTATATAAATGAACTAATATAGAAATAGATTTATAAAATTACTTACTATTTGACCAATGAAATTAATATAGCATCAAAAACGCTGAATTGAACACTTATGACTTGCTCCTTGCGTTTGGAAATTATTATTTGACATATAAATGTTAAACATGTTTTTGTTTCTATTGCTACTATGATTATTGGAATATATTATTAAATATATAAATTAGTTTTTCTTAAAACCGTGAGATACAAAGTCGATTAAATTCAGGCAAACTTGCCAAATTAGTTGACCATTTTGATGATGTATTTGTTTTTCCAAGAAAAGACATAGAGAACTAGATAAAGCGAAAATTAAAATTTATATTTTTTGTTTCTATTGTTACTATGATTATTGAAATATATTATTAAACTTAAAAATTAGTTTTTACATTTTCTGTTCCAAATATTTTTGCTAACATCTTTTATTTGAAACTTTTTTTCGTAACTGATTCCATTTTTGAAATAAATGGAATTTATTGTTTTGTGTGTCCAGTAAACTTCCTCTTCCGGTTTTTCAATTTCATTCAAAATTAACTCAGCGCTTCGTATTTTCATGAAACTTATAATTACCAAGTTTCGTTAACAAACCTTATCTCGTTCATGAGATATTGCACGACCGGACACACATCCATTCATCCATCCACACACACACACAAACACACATACAGACATCCATGTGAAAATGATCAAAACGGATTCAGTGGACCTCAAAACACGTATTTCCGTAAAAATCTCGTCAACGATTTTTTTCACGATTATAATACTTAAGAAAGTAAAAAAGAAGAAAAATCAATCAATGACATTTGCCGCTTACTAGAAATCACCTTCTCAACATTCCGGATTTAAGTGCATTAATTCTAATTCTCTCGGAAGAATCATAAAGTTCAGTTTCCCATTTGATCGGGATTGATTTTTTGCTGCGGTTTTTGTGCGTGTTTATTTTGTTCTATTTCCATCGGATTACTGATCAATCAACGTCTGAAACCGCTAGGCCTTTATGCGACATCGTTCGCAATACCGCGGTCCGAATCCAAACAGTGCCGTCGTGGTGATATACTCAGCGATAGCCGTGGCTCGCCAAAAATTTCGCCAGGCGAATCAAATTTTTTTCTTTGATTAATTGATATGACTGTAAATGGAACGAACGGTATTGTTATCTGCGGGCCGTTGCCACTGTTTGGAAATGGCTCTGGGTCGTCATGCTAGTTGAGGATTAGAGTGAATTCCGAAGTTCTTTGATGGAGAAGTGGAGTAATTAGCTAAGGTCATTAGGACTGAATTTAGTTTGGTTCAAACAAAGGTGTTATGAGGAAGGAAATATAAATGGCCACTCTATTTATATTTGGAACTGTTGCTAAAGTTAATCATGTTTTATAGCAAATACAGGGTAATTAGAAGTAGATAACTGTTTTAGTTGGCAATACAATTTTGGGGATCTTTTTATTTCACAGTTTGTACCACTATATAAAGGCGGAAATACTTTTTGGCATGTCATGTTTAGAATAAATTTTAATAGTGTATGTTAGCGGCTTGACAGCTAATAGGATTTTAGGTTAAAATTAAATTTGCTATCAAACTAGTAGTACTAAAAATGTACACATCTAATCAAGGGCAATTATTTTTGCAAATTTCAATATAGTTATTTATGCAACTAGTTTTAAAAGTGTCACTTTATTGTACCAGTGGGAACCCTTGAGTGCAATAAAGACACTTTTAACACGAGTTGCATACATTATTTTTTGTATAATCGAGTTTTAACTAATTGTGCTAATCTAACTAATGACATTTCAAACGAAAAACATATTTATTTTGTAGGTTACGTAGTAAAATTTGTTTCGTAGCAACTATTTAATTACAGTTTTTTGCACATAACTAATGGCAATTTGCTGAAATAACGTCCTTTTGACATTAGTATTCGCATAATTAAAAATAACTTTTACCTACAACTGTGCGATTTCTTTGTTATTAGGTAACTATTATTGCCTTGGTTACGTATGGAAAGTAGATAAATGCAGACCAAGTGCGTTTCTGTAAGCAAAGAAACACTAGTTTCGAAAGTAATTTGTACTTTATGCAATTATCAAAAGAAAAATGTAAGTGAGAGCGATCTAAATTTCGCGCCAAGCACGGAATTTCATATTTTAGGCACATACGTTTATGGAAGAAGAAGAAATATGTAGCGATATATTTTGACTTTTATAAACATAACCTAAAACTGCAGTATATCTAATCTGTACACATCACATTGAGCAGACAAGAAGTCAAGTATATCATTATTAAATGTGATAATTAATAAAAATAACCCAACAAAGTAAAATATATCGGTATATGGTTTTATTTAAAGAGTAATTGACATACATAATATTGATTGTTTGTCTATATTAATAACACGTTGTTACAGTTGCTTATGTTGACCGAATTTGAAGTGGAAACTGTTTATACTGTCTAAAGTAACATTTATTTTTTCCGTACCTGTTCATATTATTAACAGTAATATTATTGACAACAATTTCGGAGGTTTTAGAAGTACCAGCAGCGAGTTGATTGCCATTGTCAATTTTTGTTCAATTATCTTTGGAGGTGTATATGATAAAGAAAAATCACTCAGTGTAGTATTCCAATATAGACGATTTTTTAGAAATTATCTTGAAATTAGTGAAATATTTTTAAATAAGGTAGAACAATGTGCAAGCAATCAACAAACAAACCATAGCAACGTCGTAAAACATCGTTCTCGTGTAATATCTTTAAAATTTTATAAATTATGATAATATTTTAGTGATTTTCTAAATCGCACAGTTGTAGAAAAAATGTTGTTTATAACACGTGCCGAAAAAGGTTAAGTGCTCATGCAGATTTCCGCACGTTAAATTCTGCACGTAACAAGCCTTTTTCGGCACTTGTTATAAAAATAACTATTACGGGTACATTACCCTGGAAACTGATGTAAAGTTTGAATTTGCCCGCTCGTGCTTCAAAGTAATTGAAATGGTTCTAAATTTTTGCTATTAAAATGCTAACTTATCTGTGTTATTTGCTGCTTCCGGTACTTCGGGAGGCGTTTTTGAAATTAAATGTTCAGATGAATCAGACATATTTTCAGAAGCTATAAGAGCAAAAATAAACAATTTGGTTTCTTATAACAAATGTCAATTCATGGCATGTTAAACTGTCATTTATATAAATTCACGTTTTAAATTTAAGAAATTTTCTCATTGTCGGTTATATAATTTTTGCTTCTTGCAAAAAGCATTGTACAAAACTCGTACATAAAGACGTCATTTGCATCATTCGCACAAATTAAAGCACTCGCTTCGTTCGTGCTTTGAAATAGCACTCATATAAAAAGTATGTCTACGCGCATTTGTTGTGTAAATAGCTATTTTGATCTATAATCTGTACATTAAATGATACAATCCATTAAAGTTTTGTGCTTAGATAAAAAACACATGTAACTAATTTTGCACCGTATTTACTTATTTTCCTTGCTTTTGCATTGTCATAGTTTCATAATTGACATAATTGTCAAGTCAACTCAGATTTTTCTCCTCTTCACGTAAATTGAACGAAATAGGAACTTACAATTTTGACGTCACATGCAACAGACCCGAAGCAGACTCCCCTCCACACAATTTTGTGTGAAACAACAAATTTGTAGAAAAAGCGAGGTGACACCCTGCCGAGTCGAACAACTGCTTTCTCCTTTCAACACTTCTCCCCTCAGATCTCAACATTTGTTTGACGTTTGGATCACGTGATAAACGTCAAACTGTAAAGCTATACCATGTTCGCTACATAACAAATTATTAAATTCTGTTTTTCTCACTAGATGACAACTGAAAAATTTTAATTGTATAAGTCCCTATTGTTTTCAAAATCAAATAAATACCTATTCCAGAACACCAAAATGGTACTTCTCAACCTCTGTGTGTTATAGCAATTTATAAATATTTTATAATAGTTTGTATAATTTACAGCATTAGTTGTAGTAGGATCCTAAATTTTAGAATCATCGATTCATGAATAAAATTGCAAAATATAAAACCTGTAACTCAGTAGGAATGCGAAATTAATATATCCCAAATAAGGCTTAAAAATGTAAAAGTTATTTATAGTAAAAGAGCGTAGAAAATTTGTTTCAAAACTAATTAAGGCATTAAGAAATATTTTTAAAATGTCCAATTAAAAATTGAGGTTATTTTCGTGACTGATTACAGATAACAACATATTTGTCCGCATATTTGTAAACAGTTAATTCAAATAATAAGATTGCATCTAGAAAAAGAATACAGTTTGAATTACCATTAATAAATCGTAATATAAATCAGCGTTCCACTAAAAATAAATTGCTCTAAAAACATATCCATTACACCTGCTATTAGCATCCATCCGAAAAAACCATTTAGAACAAAAAAGTCTCACGATTAGTGATAGCTATTTTTTAATAACAGTCTTTCTCGCAGCATTAAAATATTTGCACACGTAATTTATTTCGATGACCACAATAAAAGTAACTGTACCGGTTTCTCTATAACACGCATTTGTTCAAATCTACCGAACGAAAAAAATGTTCCTCGATCTACTCTCAATCAAGTCACGACAGCATTAAAACAAAAGATGACATAGAACAAGTGAACCGCACTGATACCACCAGCGATAGCGAGCGGCCAACGTGCAATTAACTCGGGGTATAATTTTGCGCAATTATGCTTGCTATAAAACAAAAGCTGCGTATACATACTTACAGAATGACTCAATTCAAATCAACTTCATATCATTTCGTCTACTTATTCATTAACAACTTGAAATAGGTTAATTTGTTCATGGTTTTATTCAAGTATAATATGAAAATTGCTGGGCACAATTTCTCAATTACATTACGGGAAAAGAAAATAAATAATAGAACTCTAATTAAATTAGTTTTTTTATTTATTTTATAGCTCGTAAACTTGTGCAATTAAGTAAACATGAGTACATTACACAGAGCCGGATTGGCCATAATAAATTGCCTAAAGTATTTTGTTTTTTTATGGGATGGCTAGCTCAGTGGTATGAAGTCGGCCTGTGGATCCTGAGGTCCCTGGTTCGATTCCCACAGGCGACAAATTTTCATAATTTGAAAAAGCTATCCCTGTGGCTCCTCCACCACTAACATGTTTGGGGGCCGTGATTTGACGACTGGTAACCGCACTTCACGCGCAAAATATATCACTTACCGAGATCTGCTCAAGCAGAGTGCCACACCCAGTAATGGGTAGAAGGCGTGATGATATATTTATTTATTTATTTTTATACCCATTACTGGGTGTGGCACTCCGCCGAATCAGATCTCGGTAAGTGATATTTTTTGCTCGTGACGTGCGGTTACCAGTCGTCAAATCACAGCCCCCAAAGGTGTTAGGGGTGGAGAAATCACAGGGGTAGTTTTTGAAATTATGAAAATTGATTGTCGCCTGTGGGAATCGAACCAGGGTTCTCAGAATCCACAGCCGACTTCATACCACTGAGCTAGCCACCCCATAAATAAAAGATAATTAAGATAATTGAACAAAAATTGACAATGACAATCAAATTACTTGGACGATAACGGGTATGATAATGTTCTGTTAAAACAATACTTCGATAAAGAATATTTATTATCGTTAGAAACATTTTCACCAATTTAAAAATTACTCCTCCACTAAGGGCCGTGATTTGACGGCTGGTAACCGCACTTCACGCGCCTGAATATATCACTTACCGAGATCTGCTGCGGCAGAGTGCCACACCCAATAATGGTTAAAGGCGTGATGATATATTTATTATTTATTTTAAAAGGTAAAGGATTAGACTATTTTGTTGAATCTAACTCGATCGCATTTTTTGAAAGATTCGATATCGACACACCGAAACTGGAATTCTTTGAATTGTAGTATTTAATTTTATAAACAGTTTGTAATATTCGAAAAAGTCCAAAAGAAATGTGATAAAAAGCTGATATTACAGGGAAATGGTATTTTTCAGGATTGTCCATCGTAAGAATTTAGAGAGAAAATGTGAAATATCTAAAAATATGTAACATCAAGTTAGAAAACCTGTCGGTGACTTGGTTAATTCGCAATTAAAATTGTTCCCATCGCAGTGAAAATTACTTTTTTTAATTCTCTTGGCAATGGTGGGGTGCGACTAAAGAAATTCGAACTTTGCCAAATTAACGGTCACCCTAACCGGTATATATATATATATATATATATATATATATATATATATATATATATATATATATATATATATATATATATATATATAATTTTACCGAATTACCAGTAATTGAAAAAGTTGGTAAATTTACAATTTCTACTTGCATAACCTATTATCTAACAAAATGCTACACTAAAATGGCGAAATACTAAATTTAGTATGTAATTGTCCTAATGTTATTTCTTATAATTTGGAAGTACTGCCGTAGACCAGCGGATACAGTATTCGTCTTGGAAGCGAATGTATACAAGCAGGGCTCGAAATGGAAATTTTTACGAAACGGAACGCTCGATTTATAATATTTATTATATTATATAAACAATACTCGCAGCTTATATTCCAAGATTTCCCTGTTCTTCCACAAAACTTGATTAAGCAATTTTGCCAATTTTTAGACAATCGTAGGTTTTTGTCGCTGTTTATATCAAAATCTTGAACAGTTTTGCAGATGGAGCACCCTACAGCTTTTTTTTAGTAAGCCTATTATTATTACTTTGGTATAACTTGGCTTGTTCCACAGTTCAACAAGATGGAAGATCAGAATCAGTTTCTGTAATTATAATAGATTTATCAAATTCCTCGCTAGAATTACTAACAGTTACTTTACTTGTTGTTTGGTCACAGGATGACTTAATATTTGTCTTCGGTGGTGATAATGACCGTTTATTTGATAATAAATCAATATCTTGTTCATCTTTCTTGGTCCATGAATGATTTAACCAATTATTTATCAAATTCATGCTTCGTCTTTTATTATAGCCTAAAATTATTGTAATTAAGAATGAAATATAATTTTTGTATTTATTATGATTTTTGATTTAATATTATTGACATATCATACACTAGCACAGCACAGAATATGCAAGGGCGTAGAGTACACGAAACATACAAAGCCTTAGAACGCCCTAATTGAAATACTAAAATATGAGCGACAACAATTTGGAGAAATTGTGATTCAGAACGTCTTTCAAAATGAATTCTATTAGGAATTAAAAATAAATATAATTTTATAATATTTCATTTATGTTTTTTGAAAAGTGACGAACCGGAGCGGTATTGTCCATTATTTTACGAGACGGAACGATATAACTAACCATTTCACGAACCGGAACAGCGTTCCGGTCAGCTCCGGTCCATTTCGAGCCCTGTATACAAGTTCATATGTTATGAACTTAAAAACTACAAAAATAAACAGGACTGCATTTGCGTTGTTTAAATTCCACTATAACCTGTAGGCACCTGTACTATAATAAGACTACGTTTCTGTTATACAGAGCAGTAAATAAATAAACAATTCTCTATTTTTCATTCTCTTTGCTCGGCGATATCTAGGAAAACAAAGAAACGCTCTGTGACTCTAAAGTTTCCCACAGGTTTCAATCAGCAATCACCGAACACCGAATCACCTAATTTACAGAGGATCGGTTAATAACCTCGTTCATCACCAGGTCATAACACACGCCGCCTCGTTCTCAAACGTGACCGATTGTTCCGAGTTAGATCGCGGACCGCAAGTTTCGCTTGCTGCAGCAGAGCTATGCGGCTTTGGCTTTAGCAGAGCAAGTTCGGAAAGCTATTAGGTGGATTTGGAACTAAGAGCTAAGAGGCTGAAGTTGTCATTCGGGTTTGGACGATATGGTGATGCCATCAGATAGGCTGTGTCGATGAATGAGTTTGTTTATATTTCGTGATTGTTGGATGTTTTCTGTTTAAATATTTACTAATATGATCGATGACAAAGGTGAACAATCGATATTGGTTATTGAAATTTGTACAAATCTGTTGTATTTTGCTACTGATATTTATTTTGTAAGTGATATTCGAAGAATACGAAGATTTGAAAGATTTGAATTGATTGTCTGGTGTATATGTTAAAATTTACATAATTAGCATTGAAAACTGAATTTTTAAACGTTCAGGAGACCGATTCTATTTCGTAACAAGCAAATATTTAGTTGAATGACGTATTTTTGATGACGTTTGTCTGGTGTATGTGTTAAAATTTACATAATTAGCATTGAAAACTGAATTTTTAAACGTTCAGGAGACCGATTCTATTTCGTAACAAACAAATATTTAGTTGAATGACGTATTTTCAGGTGATTTAGTTAAATTTCTTGGGAATTTATTTTCTACTGTTGGTTACAAAGATCAGACTATATATTTTGGTGTGGTATTTCTGAAAAACTTGTTACCGCTTTTTGTGATTGTTTATTGTTAACAAATCCACTTTGTTGATTGAAATCGTAACTATGGTTCTATATTTAGTATTATTTATTAAAATAACCAAACTTTTCAAAACACGGCATTGCGAAACATACGAATTGGACGTAGCGACTAGGACCGTATTTGTTTGGGAAATTTGGATTCAACCCTGAACTGACCTAGAACTAACTCGTGTTACTTCCAAATAAATGATGCATCAAGTGTCAGTTGTAAACACTGGTGGTAAATTTAAAATCTGAATGCATGGTTGAAGCGACATCTGCTTAGTTTTGTTTGTGTGTTAAATTGCGCTTTTAATTGGATGTTTTAAGTCATCTTTATATTTTTTATATGTAGTCAAAAAGCAAATAACGTCAGAGTCTGTTAATTTTTTTATAATTTTGTCATCAGCAGTATCAAAATAATGAATTTCGGAGTCGCAATTATGTGTCGTAATATTATCCTCTGTGACTTATATTGCAAGAAACACATAATGCATATTGCTCTTCCATCATCTGCATAAATAATAGTTTAGTATATTTTTTCAAAATATTATTATAAAATTACTTACGTTTTTCATAAAAATAACTCCTAACCTCTCTATACTATTACAAATCGCGATGCCGCCACGAATAACAAGGAACACAAGTTGATCAGAAAGGGATAGTAAACGGGTTGAATCAACCAACCCGCTAAAATAACTGGGGCAGGTTGCTTTTAAGTGTCTCAACTATATAAATAACTAACATTAATCCTGTAGATAAAATTCTTTTTTTTAATACAAAAAAAATTAAGAACAAATTAAAATGTTTGCTAATCAGATACCCATAAGCATCACTCAAACATTTCCCAACTCATAATCCGCCATTAACCCATCTCCATAGCATCACAATCACATTTCCTAGTGACATCAACAACAGTGCAAACGAGGAACCCGCGGTAGGAATGGATTGGGCACTTACCGGCCGCGACAGTTACACCAGCCTCGTAAGTCCATTAATACATCCCGGTGTGCTGTGAGCTCTGGAGATTTGTATCTGTATCGGCTCTGAAACAACGACACGCTGCTGCTGCTGCTACTGTTGAGGACAAGTGACAGTAGCGGATAAACATACACGCATCGAGTTGAGAAATGGAGTGATGTGGAGGACGGTAGCCGAAGAGGTTTTTTTATCTGATCGAGGAGTTTCTATCATTAGATTCGTGCTATTTTTACTTTCTTATACACAGTATAAGGAAGTATTGGAATCGTGAAAAAAATCGTTGACGAGATTTTCGCGGAAATACGTGTTTTGGGGTCCACTGAATCCGTTTTGATCATTTTCTCAATGATGTCTCTGTGTGTGTGGGGGTGTGTGTGTGTGTGTGTGTGTGTGTGTGTGTGGATGGATGGATGTGTGTCCGAGTGTGCAATATCTCATGAAAATATGAAGAGCTGAGTTGATTTTGAATGAAATTGAAAAACCGGAAGAGGAAGTTTACTGGACACACAAAACAATAAATTCCATTTATTTCAAAAATGCAATCAGTTACGAAAAAAAGTTTCAAATAAAAGATGTTAGCAAAAATATTTGGGACATAAAATGTTATTTGCAATTTTCCTTTATATGCGTCTGATTTTGAGAAAAACTAATTTATACATTTAATAATATATTCCAATAATCATAGTAGCAATAGAAACAAAAAACATAAACACGTTTAACATTTATATGTCAAATAATAATTGTCAAACGCAAGGAGCAAGTCATAAGTGTTCAATTCAGGGTTTTTGATATTAAATATGCTGTGTATAAGAAAGTCGTGTGCTGCCCACACCAGATTTTTTTATTAGCTCTAGAAAATAAATAGAATTTTAGTGTCTATAATTCTAGAACTTGAAATTTAAATTGAGGTTTTTCAAATATTTGTTAATTGTTAATAAAGAAATACCTGTTATTTTTTAGTAGAAATATAAACTAAAGAATTTTGATTATACTGCTACCAAAAATACTTGAACGGCTACTGAAATATGTGAACTAATTTCGATAGTTGTTTTTCGTTCTCAAAAATATGTGAAATCTATCAATGACATTTAGAAATTTAGTGCAGTACAAACACAGATTATTGTTGAAAAATTGAGTTGTATAGAAGAAACAAGTTATTATGTTCTTTCGTGCACTATCGTTGAATGACGTTTGTTTTTTGTTGGTACATATCTAAATAAAATAAATAAATATATCATCACGCCTTTTACCTATTACCGAATGGAACATTCTGCCCAAGTAGATCTTGGTAAGTGATATATTTATGCGCTTGAAATGCAGTTACCAGCCGTCAAGTCACGACATCCAAAGATGATAGTGGAAGGGTTGCCACGGGAGTAATTTTAATTTGGTGGTTCTTAAATTCACAGTCCGAGTCGGTACCACTAAGCTACCTATCCCATATATTATATCTTAAATGAACAAACAAAGGAAAATCTTTAATAATAGTAAGAAACAGTGGTTTTCAAACTGTGAGTTGCGATCCTTCGGGGGGTTGCAAAGATATAGGAGGAGGGTCGTCGATTGCTATTTACAAATTTTAAAAAATATGTATACAAAAATCTATCCTGTTAGCTTTCACTTAAATTTTAAGAATTACTGAAATAAAAAATTTCCAATCGAATGTTTAACAGCAATGTTAAATAACGTATTAGATAAAAATAAGAAAAAGGAAAAACCTAATTTTCCATCACTTGTCTCAAAATTCCACAAAAGTTTTACAGCACGTTTGCATCAACTTATCAGGTCATCAACAAACGGCTGGTCAGTTCAGCTTTAACCATAGACGCGTTTCGTCCTTTAGGGACTCATCAGTATGGTTACCGATTTCGTCGGTAGATGGCACCACGAGTTGCTCCATAGCTCTCATGTCATGTTACCGGCGTACATAGTTTAACATCAGTCAGTTCAGCTAAGACGGTATCACTATTCACTAGTCCCTAGTTGGTCTAGTTGGATAGTTGATCGCACCATACTGATGAGTCCATAAAGGACGAAACGCGTCTATGGTTAAAGCTGAACTGACCAGTCGTTTGTTGATGACCTGATAAGTTGATGCAAACGTGCTGTAAAACTTTTGTGGAATTTTGAGACAAGTGATGGAAAATTTGTTTTTTCCTTTTTCTTATTTTTAAGAGGCAATTCCACATCGCAATAGACATTTTGTCTTTTGTATTACGTATTTGATAGTTCATCGCGGCAAGATCTTGTTTATTTAACGAAAAATTATTATAAAAATTTATTATTGCAACTGGCCATCAAAGAATTTATTACAAGTCTGATAGTAAAATACAATTAAAATAAATAAATATATCATCACGCCTTCTACCCATAACTGGGTGTGGCACTCTACCGAAGCAGATCTCGGTAAGTGATATATTTTGCGCGTGAAGTGCGGTTACCAGTCGTCAAATCAGGGCCCCCAAACATGTTAGTGGAGGAGGAGCCACAGGGGTAGTTTTTGAAATTATGAAAATTGTTTGTCGGCTGTGGGAATCTAATCAGGTTTCTCAGGATCCACAGGCAGACTTCATACCACTGAGCTAGCCACCCCATACAAATAAATAAATACAATTAATTCTTCAAATATATCAAACTGGCGAGAGTGGTTGAAACTGAAGTAATAAGTACTGTCAATCATTTACATCATCGTCTAAGTCATGAAACTCTTTATATTGAAATTCTTGTCTAAATTATCAAACTGATGCTTTTGGCAATTTAAAATATGGCTTAAATTTTTAAAATAATTTCAAAAACATCTAGTTATTTTTACTGTTGACGCTTTTTTGTTTTAATTTTGATTTATTTATTATTTTGACATTTTGTATTTTAATTTCTGTTATTTCGTATTGTTCAATGGTATTTTATATTACTTATTTGTATATTATTTTATTTATTTATATTTAAAAATTTTTTTAGCTGATGAGTTTTGTATAGGCTCGAAATGTCATATTTTAAATATATAAAATAAAATAAATAAATATATCATCACGCCTTCTACCCATTACTGGGTGTGGCACTCTCCTGAAGCAAATCTCGGTAAGTGATATATTTTGCGCGTGAAGTGCAGTTACCAGTCGTCAAATCACGGCCCCCAAACATGTTAGTGGTGGAGGAGCCACAGGGATAGCTTTTTCAAATTATGAAAATTTGTCGCCTGTGGGAATCGAACCAGGGACCTCAGGATCCACAGGCCGACTTCATACCACTGAGCTAGCCATATATATAAATATATTATATTATATTATTGGATTTCAGAAGCCTGATTTTATTAATAATAATATTTTTTGGATCCTAAATATTTTTATTATTTTATGTAAAATCCGTTAAATCAAGAACTCATTAAGAGATAAAATGAGAGTGGTTGAAATACGATGGTACTTATGATTGCAATCGCAGAAACATCTTTAGTTAAAGAATGAAGGCTCATGTTTATATCATGTTCTTTTATTACACAAAATATATCAGTGTATAACGAAGCAACGATTTAAACATGCATTTAAATTGAAATTGCATCTTCATCTTATCTCTCTCTTACAAACAACAAACTCTCGGAGATACAGACTCACGTAATGGACAATAAATATAATATCAGTGACGTTTCGTATCTTCAATTAAATTAAATCATGTAATAAACACATTAACATTTTAATAATAACCATCATAACACGATTACTGGTATCGCGGCACTGGAATCGTCGGGACATTGCAATAAATCAAAAATCTATCTGCTGCGTCGCAGTGTGCGCTGTTCGGCGATGCACAGCCTGCTAGGATGATGATGAAGGGTGCCAGCAGCGGTGTGAACTTCGCGCGAGTACGTGCTAACCGCGAATACTAGATTGCTTTTTATGTTTTATTGGGATAGGTTCAATGATCGATACATTTTGTGCACGAATTTCGAATGCTATATCGGAAATACTGCTTTAAAGGATAGTGGCGATGTGAGACACTTTTTATTGGTCTATCCGCCATTGTTGTGGAAAACAAAGATTGTATTGCAAAGGAATTTAATAAATATAAAGTATCTAAAAAATTACCGATATTAGGAGACAGTACAACATGCATAATTTAATATTTTTGTTTTACACGATTTTTTTTGTTTAGGGGTTTACCTAATATGATTTTGCTACAAACAAAATAATTGAGTGCTTAAAAACAAAAATTAATCTAGAGAAAATATGAGAAATTGCTATTTAATAAGATAATTTCCCAAGACGAGTAAAATAAGGTAATATTGTCTCAAACTGACAGTGTAAAGAAAATTAAAAAGTAATTTTTCGTATCTTCGTCTTAGATGGACAGTTTTACATATCTCATAATCGTTCGGGAACTATGTGTTTACCGAACACTGTTCGGTAACTATTTTTTAGGACTAGGAACTTTTGTCAATTTCATGCGTTGAATGTTTGGAGGTTAGAGTAATTTTTTGCAATTTTAAATAAATAATTCTATTCATCGGCACGAAAAATGTTGTGTATTATGTGTCTAGAATTGTTTTGCATGTGAGTACTCACAAAAGTACAATTTCCAGCCTAGAGATACAAATAACTATTTCTGGTTTCTTAGATTATTACTCTAGATGGCGAACATTTTTTGGCCACATATTTAATCTAAGTAATTTAAGAAATAAAAAAATAAGTTTTGTATTTAAATATTTTATCAATTTTCATAAAATCTAAATAAATAGTGCAATTAGATGATAATTTTTCGATATCAGGATTGTAAATTGTTGTCCTCAATTTTACACATGCTGCGTAGTCATTTCCTTTGTGATAATTTTATATAATTCTTTGAAGAAAATGGTTATTCGCAGAAATATGTAGATTCGGAAAATAAATGCGTTGTGCAAAGAATTACACTGTTTTAGTACGGTATTTTCAATTTTTCTTCTACTCATTTACTAAAACATTCTTTGTTTTTGTAATTTCTAAAAATTTTATTCTATTTAGATATTCTATTCCTAAATTATTAATGTTCGTTCAATTATTGAAGCTCCAAATTGTCTAATTAAATTTTAGGAGAAAATAAAATAAAAACAAAATACAATTATTTGTCCCATTCTAATCACTATTTATTGGGGAGGCTAGCTCAGTGGTATGAAGTCGGCCTGTGGATCGTGAGAACCCTGGTTCGATTCCCACAGGCGACAAACAATTTTCATAATTTCAAAAATTACCCCTGTGGCTCCTCCACCACTAACATCTTTAGAGGCCGTGATTTGACGACTGGTAACCGCACTTCACGCGCAAAATATATTACTTATCGAGATCTGCTTTGGCAGAGTGCCACACCCAGTAATGGGTAGAAGGCGTGATGATATATTTATTTATTTATTTAATCACTATTTTTTGGAAGATCTTTTTCAAATATACGCCAATAAAATATACTCTCTATCAATAAGCTCGCAATTGAATTTATAAATAGGAAAATACGAGTACATGTAACACATTTTTATACCTTATTTATAAAAGTTTCTAATTTACATACACTATATTGATACCTGTTTATGTAGTTACCTGCTAAAAAAATGAATAAACTTTTTGTGACTTTAGTTGTACAAGTTATGGGTACGCATCTATTTTCTTTTCAATTTTCGCATACTTAATAAGAGATTTTCATGATACTTCTTAACAACTTTTTTGTACCTATGCTCTTTGCATCCATGCAAAATTTGAAACCCCCCCAGTCCTGCACGTCGGTATCTTAAATTATCTCGCGAGTTATTGTATGACGATTCACCATCGCTGGTCTAGACGGCCATTCATGACAGTCATATATCATTTGTTTATCAGTCTTCAGTCATACTAAAACCTTCTGTTAACCCATCCCTGTGTTCTTATGCGCTATCCTTGAACAAATCGCCGATTTCCTATTTCATCCACGGCTAACTGCATAGTCGTGTCCTCGGACAGCAGACAAGCCGACAAGTGGATTGTTTGTTGTTGCCACGGCCAATAGATGGTGCCGCTATGTGAAATGTGGCAACGCCGCATCTGCACGTCCTGGTGTCGTGAAATGTGGTTATTGGATTTGTTACTTACTGGGCAAATGCTTCTAAGCTTCTAAGCTTTTATGGGTTTAGTTGTTTGTTGCTGTTTTTGTTACATAGATAAGTACACAGATTTCTGGTTATTTTAATATAAATTGAAAGTGGAAAGCTTTAGTGAAGATTAAAGGAGAGATAAGTAAATATTAGACATACGGTAATTTAAAACCGTATTAAAGGAATGATATTTCTATTTTTTAATGTTATAACAAAGATATTAAGGTAGTACTAGCGTGAAAAAATGTTTTGCTGATCTGAATGAAATTTGACGCACGTAAATATTGGATAGTCATACGCATTCTGTTAAAATATGAAACACATTCATCGTCTGTGAACAAATATATTCGCTTGTAAAGTTGAGTTCTTATACATGGGGCTTATGGCGATCATCACTCAGAATCGCACATATTTGGTTTGTGTACCTCTAAAATTTTGCAGTTTTATTTGAAAAACTAGTATGATGTTCTAGAAATATCTATGTATATTGTATCAGAAGGAGAAAATTTTTTATCGTTTAGTAATGGATATATAGCCATGCAAAGCCTTGTTTTTAACGAAAAATTAAGAATCCCAATTTATAATGTCAACACCACACGGTGGTATGGTATTTGAAAATTCATTAGACCAACAACCTGTTAACAATTCATAATATTCAAATCATAATAGGTATAAAACACTTATTTTATTCAATTTTTTTTTAGCGTCAGTTTCGCCATTCGACAACCGATGGCGCCACCGTCACACTAGTACTACCTTAATTCATTGAAATATAATCAATATTATGGTTCAATTATAATTAAAATGGTCTACTAATATGATATTAAGTTGACTCATTTAACCGAAGTCGTAGGACTTCCTTGCTGGTGTAATTTGATTGAGTCGCGATCTAATTCAAAATAAATACAAATAAATTAAGACGAACTTCTTGTAAAAATATATATATTTATTAAAACATAAAAATGAAAATATCAACTGTTAAATTTACAGAAGTTATAATATTGATAATTGAAATTAAACAAATTATCCGACAATGGAAACAACAACGTATGAATAAACTATTATTAATGTTACTAACTTACATTGCAAGACTTACATCTTGCAAAGACGACGAGAGCCAAACTTGTCTCGACGAAAGCCAATCTACCACTTACTAATTGTTGTTGTTTCCATGGGATGTTCTGACAAAGGGCTAATAAAATAATACTATTTTATCAATGATAAGTGAATAGGAATGATGTGATTGAAAGTTTGTTGTGTGATAAATGATTTCAAGTGTAATAAATGAATGAGTTTATATAGAGTGATCTATGAATGTGGTTAAAGTGAGGGTGGTGTGTTTGGATGATAATGTTTGACGAGGGCTGATTATTTGATTAATGTATTGAGTGACTATTTTATGAGTGATTTTAGGGTTCGTGCTACCCCATTTGTTGGGATATAGTTTGAAGATATGTATGTATGTATTTTCTGTGTTGAAATAAATTTTTGCCTAGGGACAAGCAAATAACATTTTGAAATAAAATAAAGACAAAAAGTCAATTGCGATGTGGAACCGTGTCTTAATAAATAAGAAAAATAGGAAAAAACGTTGTATCACTTGTCACAAATCCCACAATGTGACAAGTGATGGAAAGTTTTTTCCTATTTTTCTTATTTATTAAGACACGGTTCCACATCGCAATTGACTTTTTGTCTTTATTTTATTTCAATTGCTGTCAAGCAGGTTGCGATTTCTGTCGGTAGATGACACCACGAGTTGCTCCGTTGCTTTCATGTCATTAATACCGGCTTACATACTTTTTAACATTAGTCAGTTCAGCTTGAAAAGTATCACAGTTCACTAGTCCCTAGTTGGTCTAGTTGGATAGTTGATCACACCATACTGATGAGTCCCTAAAGGACGAAACGCGTCTATGGTTAAAGCTGAACTGACCAGCCATTTGATGATGACCTGATAAGTTGACTCAAACGTCCTGTAAATTTTGTGGGATTTGTGACAAGTGATGGAAAGTTTTTTCCTATTTTTCTTATTTATTAAATAACATTTTATCGATTAAATATTTTGTTAATTTTATAAGAAAATTCGTTGCACTACAAATAGAATCAAAAAGATGACTAATAATGAAAGTATTTTTGAAGAATTTCATTTCCCTTATATATGATAGCTGATTTATACTACATCTGATCAGGAACGCGGTGATTTCATTTTTCCGATACGTCACATTCGTATTTCACCTGCAGTTATACTTTATCGTTCTTTCGTCATGTCATTAATATGATAAAGAAACAAATGAAAACAAATACGAGTACTGCTACTGGTTTGACGCTTCCGGTTTGTGGCAGTATAAGGAACAGATCTCCTGGACCCATAACTCGTGCGATCAGATCATAAGTCACAGCGATCTCCGTGTGCAGATATTTATGAAACAATATTCAATGATCAATCGCTTGCATATTGGTTACGATGTCGTTAACATGACTTACAACTGTCACGCGATAGTTGCGCTGGGCCAGCGACATAACACGCCGATAAACTCGCATTTTTGTTGCTGAACCTGGAGAATTTCGTCGGTGACTTCCTATATACTATTTGGTGTAACTTTTTAGAATAATACTGATATCACATCTTTCAATATTTAAATGTGTTATTTACAATAATATAAATATGAACTGTCGCATATTGTAGTAGAAACATTTTCTGTTTTAAATTGATTAAAAAGTTTTTCTTTTAAATGAAGTCCCTTTTTTTTCGCTATTTCCGAATTCGGGTAGATCTTTTCATTTTCAAGAATTTTCAAAAGTGCTGTATACAGTAAATATGTTATCTGCCAGAAATATAAAATATCAAATCATTAAGTGTCTGTCAAAATTATGCAATTGTACTGTTCTATTATTCGGATTAAATTCTTGCTGTGTAAAGGAAGTTAATACTGCTAAAATATCAAATTTGCATGAAAATTTGTTATAATTTTTGTATTTTTTTTTTACTTCATGCAGTTGCATAAAAATATTGTGTATATTTAAATAAATAAATAAATATATCATCACGCCTTCTACTCATTACTGGGTGTGGCACTCTGCTGAAGCAGATCTCGGCAAGTGATATATTTTGCGCGTGAAGTGCGGTTACCAGTCGTCAAATCACGGCTCCCCAAAGATGTTAGTGGTGGAGGAGGCACAGGGGTATTTTTTTGAAATTATGAAAATTGTCTGTCGCCTATGGGAATCGAACCAGGGTTCTCAGGATCCGCAGGCTGTCTTCATACCACTGAGCTAGCCATCCCATTTATATTTATTTCATCCGCAAAAAGTGTTTGTTGTTCTCAGAACGCGTCTTCGTCGACCGACAAGTTCATTCTTCAATACATCGAACCTTCATTTCACGACTTATAAATAATTATTTTATGACGCTTATACTTGACATGAAAGTTTAATAAATTAATTTTCTGTACCTTTAATTTTAAAATACACAGATATAATTGTAGATAGTATGCTGAGAATTCAGAATGCCTTTTATTTATAGATCTTCGTTTAGACGTTTGAAATATTCGAAATAGGTCAATATTGTACAGATAAAGAGTTATTTAAATCTTTTAATTTTTAAAATATTTTGTCATATTTTTAACTTCATAAATATGTATAACTTAATGAACTGTCAAATTTCGTGTAAATTTAAATGGGAGCTTTAATAAATAATGAAATTAATAAAAATCCATGCAATTAGCGTGAGTATGGCATGAAGGCAAGCTATGCCTAATGTACATACATTGAACGCTGGCTTCTGAATATTAATTATCGGCGGCACGTTTATTTACGAGGCTGGCGTATGTGCATAGTAGGTGGCTGCGGCTTTTATTTCTTCTTTGACAGCTCCTGTGTTTTGTTTTGTAGCTGCACAGCCACAGTGTAAGTCGTGTTACTCGTGGATGGCGATAGTTAGGCGAGGCGCAGAAATACAACATGTTTTTTACAGTGTATCAGACTACGATTCATTAATTATTTTACTTTTTATCCTACTTGAAATATATGTGGATTGTTCGATGAAATAAATTATTTGATTGAAATGATTTCGAATTGGTTTCTTATTGGTAATTTATTTGTTAGTAAAAATTAAACATACATTAATAATAGAAACTAATAGATAGACAGCTATTTCAATAAATAAAACCAGAGGCCAGGTTGGCTTCACCGATCTTCGCGTTCGACTCCGCAGACACCGACATTGGATTCACTATCATAAGATAACTAACAACAGATTTTAAATCAATTTTGCACGCAAACCTTTCAAAAGACCTTCAGTGAGAAACCAAACACGATAGGATTTAAAGCAGTTTTAGTTAAAACAATAATAATAATTATCTATTATATTGTAGATTTCACAGAATTGAGGTAAATGAGATAGTTGTCTTTTAACCAACCTTTTCATTAATAATCAACCGGTTTCGATTTATTCCTGATGATGGTTTAATTGAAATGAACTGAAACTGGTCGATTATTAATTAAAACGTTGGTTGAAAGACAACTGTTTCATTTATCTAAAAACAATAATTGTCAATTGAAGAATTTTCCTTTAAACGTGATAGAAGTATTCTCGTCGTTTAACAGACTAGTACATAATTTTGGATACTGTGGAAATGATTTTTTCTCTAAAGTAGGCAATATTTTTTTATAAATTGAAATTTCTTGATGAATAATAATTAATTAGGTTGGATTCGGTTGAAACCTGGAGGAGGAGATTCTATAGCGGACATGAATAGTTGTTTATCAAGAGAGGAAAGTAAGACATTTCTTCCCGAAGATGTTTCATTTCCCGAACAGAAAGCGAGGGATACGAAATTCCTGTAAAAGAATAACACTTTCTTCACGAGGTATACATTTTATCCTTTTTCAGTTAGAAAGCAAACATTTGCGAAATAAATCATAAATTTCAATAAGATTTATTATTCTCCTGATAAATGGCACCTGGATGTCACTAATGTCTAATCATATCGTTGTTTTTTAGTTGCCATGCTGGGGTAGAAAATAATATATTATTTAATTATGACATATACATTAAATGCGAGTCAAATACTATACTTTATCTGTAACTATTTTAGTACATAAAAAAAATAAAAATAAATAGTTAAACATAACCTTATTCAGATATGTATGGATCAACAAACGACAAACCATATGCTTAAAACATAAAAAAAATACTAGATTGTTTTTGGTTGAAAATAGGCCGTGGAATATAAAATTTCGTAGTGGCATCGAGTCAGGTCAGACGGCGTTTGAGAACCCTGGTTCGATTTCCAAAGCCGACAAACAAATTTTACCACATTAATATTACCCTTGTGGTTTTCCCTCGACTAATATCGGTGGGGACCGTGATTTGAAGGCTGATAACCTCACTTCACGCGCATAAATATATCTCTTACCAAGATTTGTTACAATAAAATATATATCAAGTAATGGGTAAAAGGAGTGATGATATATTTATTTTTATATTACACTAGTAGTCTAGGATAGGTGGCTCAGTGGTCTAGAGTCGGCTTGTGACTTTGAGAACTACGGCTTGGTTCCCACAGTCGACAAACAATTTTCACCACGTAAAAATTACCTCTGTGGCTCCCCTAACCACTAACATCTTTGAAGTCCTTTTTAACGACTGGTAATCGCACTTTACATGCATAAATATATCACTTACCTAGCTCTACTGTGGCAGAATGCCACATTTAGTAATGGGTAAAAGGCGTGACATTTACTCGTAATTTTATTTTACTAGTGTAATAGGAGCAGCATGTATTTTCTTTCCTAGCGATGAAAAGAATCACTTTCTTCTTCCAATTAAGGAAAGAAAATTCTACTTTCTGACAGTGTCAGTAACAAAATATTTTTCGTCTAAAATTGGCAATACTGAATCAGAGTGTTCGAGAAATCTGCATCAGTGTTGTGAAAAAGTGTATTTCATAATGTTAAATGTTGTCTTAAAGAAAGAAAGTAAAATAAAAGCAAGAAATTCTCTCAATCGTGTCGAATACAGCGACACTTATCGCTAATAAATCACTCGTTGAACATAAACCACAACTTCGGTCCGGTTGGACAAATGAGCAGCGATGTTGATGACAGCGCCGCGTTTTAATTGTTTCCGTGACACTTGCTCGACGTGACATCATTTTCCAGGACTTCACATTGGCCGCCAGGTCGTTTTATGCGAGAAACGCGAGTTTTATGTGCGAACAGGTATTGGCTATCTGTCAATAAAATTTTATATTTATAGCTCAGCAGTTTTTATTTATATTTCATGGCAGGTTTATTAGGTGATATTGTGCAAGTGTTGTAAAAATATTGAAAGTGGTTTCTGAAAATTTCAAATCTTATTTCACTGTGAAAAATAATTAACTTGTGATTGATAATCGACATACGACAACATAATAAATAGTGAATATTCAAATACAAAGATATAAATGGCTACATTAATAAATTTAAATATGGGGTAATGGCCGGTGTAACTGTCGCGACCGGTAAGTGCCCAATCCATTCCTACCGCGGGTTCCTCGCTTGCGCTATTGTTGATGTCACTAGGAAATGTGATTGTGATGTTATGGAGATGGGTTAATAGTGGATTATGAGTTGGGAAATGTTTGAGTGATGCTTATGGGTATCTGATTAGCAAACATTTTAATTTGTTCTTAATTCTTTTTGTATTATAAAAAAGAATTTTATCTACAGGATTAATGTTAGTTATTTATATAGTTGAGACACTTAAAAGCAACCTATTATTATATTATTGTATTATTTCAGTTGTATGGGGTAATGGCTCAGTGGTATCAAGTCGGCCTGTGGATCCTAAGAACCCTGGTTCGATCCCCACAGCCGACAAAACATTTTCACCAATTTAAAATTACCCACCACTAATATCTTTGGGGGCCGTGATTTGATGGCTGGTAACCGCACTTCACGCGCATAAATATATCACTTACCAAAATTTACTTCGACAGAGTGCCACAGTACAATCTAAAAAGCGTGATGATATATTTATTTATTTATTTATTTAATAAATTTAAATAAATTAATGTAAAATGTACAACTTTAAAAAAAATCGGTAATCGGTTAACGTAATTATTTTTTTATATTTTTACTAGAATTCTGTGTTCGAGACTTTAATTTGATAATAAATTCGGCCTAATTTGAGCAAATTTTGGGAAAACAATTGACAATTGTTATAATATCAGTTTTGACACTTTTACTAGAATTCTGTTTTTACGATCTTTACTTGATACCAAACTCGGCATATTTTAATTAACATACGAAAAATTGACGAACGTTATTTTTGACAGTCAATTATGAGTCAAGAGGACTCTAATTTTATATTATGATTTTAATAATTTATATTCTTTACTAACCCAATTCTCCAAAAAGAGTTTTAGCTAGAACCTAGCTAATCCTGAATTTTGGATTTGTCAAATTAAGCTAACCATAATCCAAAAAAAAAAAAAACTTTAAAATAATTCTTTTAAAATCGGACTAGCATAAGATTAGCTAATCCAAAATTCTGGAATAGCTAAAACTGTTTTGAAAATCTAACTGCAAATGTTTTACAACGTGAGACCTATTCTAATTCGTTGGCGACTGGATTTAGCGTCTGTTTGACGTCATATTTGGCGACTTTGATACTGGCGCCATCTGTTGGTATAGTTAAAAAGTATAGTCCTGACGTCATTGTTGGCGACTGGTCGCTTAGGGAGTCGCGTATGCTGGCGACTAGTACAAGGCTGTTGCAAAGAGTCATGGCGTCAGTCGCTTAGCATTCTTTGGTTGATAGGTTTTGAAGTTAGAAAAGTTTTATATTTTATGTGCACTGTATATTATTATAAAATGTTTATTATTTATATTATTAAAATAATAATTATAATTATTGCACAAAATCCAGCTGCAGATGTCCATTATTGACAATTAGAATAACAATGTTGTCTATACATTAATAATAATTTTTAATGTAACAATGTTTATGTAAGATTTTGTTAAAATTTATATTATTTATTTTTAAAATATTACTAATTGCTTGAAAATTATTAAAAATTCCGTCAATTTGTGATATGTCAAGTATAAACAACAACATAGAAATATTTGAATTTAATAAAGAAAAATAAATATCAACAAGTGGCTGTCAGAAATTATAAGTACCAACACAAAATACTCCCTCGTTTTAACGTTACCAACGTAAGAAATTAAAATCCCTTTGATATTGACTGCTCCGTAACGTCATTGACTTAGCGACTGAAACTAGTCGCCAAGCAGTCGCCAAGAATTAGAATAGGTCTCCATTTTTTTTCAAATGTTACTTCTTATATCAAATTAATCGTTATTTTAAATCAAGCTGGCTCTAAATTTGACACTCGATTTTTTAGGTTAGGAAAGCAAACAAAAAAAAAACAACTAATAAAAATAAATTGAATATGAGAGCTGTTCAATTGCAGATCTTAGAGATATATTATGCAGGGCCATCAAATGAAAAGATTAATATTTTTTTGATTAATACAAAATTTCATAATTTTCTGACTGAAATTCTCAGATACTTTTTGACTAATATATTTTTTTTGCATTATTTCTATATTCTATTTAGATTTGACGTTTTCTAAAAATGTTAAAAATGTAAACGAAGATTGAACAACCTGCAAATATATGAGATATAAATCATTATATTTATAATTACACTAAATTGTTTTGATATATTATTTCGAAACTTACTTTGCTCAAATTTTCCAAGTTCAAAATCATGAATCCTCCAGCAGTAATATTAAACTTCTTCTGAGATCTCAAAATAATTAACTGTAAACCATTGGTGACATTTTTATTTGAAACACTGGTCCAGTTACAATTATATGCAGCTTCTCCAATACTCTCGGCCTTCATAACAAAATTTCTTCATTTATTTTTTCACAAAACAAAAAATGAAAATCGTCTTACCTCATCTTGAATTATCTGTCCGGCTTGGCAATAAAAATACAGTTGCAAAAATATGCAGATGTAAAGAACAACAAACAATGCTTTCAGCGAACTAAAAATAGAGTTTTATTTAGTTTACGAAAGGAGAAAGTTTATCATATTTACTTATCATCTTCCATAACAATAGCGTATAAGTTCAACGTTGCCAAACATAAACCGGAACCAATGATCGGTAAGATCGCGTTCGAGTACACTGATTCCAGCATTTCTAGAAACCTGTACATGAACAATTTCTTATTAGATTGCAATCACAAAATCTATGTACTAACAAACAGAAACAGAATTAGAACAATGGTATGTATATTTTTATTTAATATTGTATGCAAATGTTCATGTTCTTAAAGTTGCATATCTGAATACGAGTATACGTAATACTTTTTCACTTTGGAATAATTTTGATTAATTCGTGAAGGAAGATTTAGTTTAGAAAAATGAAAAATAAATGATTGTTTTATTGTGGAGTGATCATTTCTATTGTATGAATATAATTTCATTTTTCAAAATGTATTTGATAATTGTTTTATAAAAAAATCCTTAATCGATTTGAAAATAAATCATACCAAGATACGAAACGTCACCTTCGTTTATTAAATTTGCCATTAAAGCCATGGAATCTAAACAATAAAAGAATCTTTAATTTTTTATTTTCCTTAACTAAATGTTTTCCACCACTAACATTTTTGGGGGCCGTGATTTGACGACTGGTAACCGCACTTCATGCGCAAAATATATCACTTACCGAGATCTGCTTCGGCAGAGTGCCATACCCAGTAATGGGTAAAAGACGTGATGATATATTTATTTATTTTATATTTTCTAAATGTTTTCAATTTGTTTTCTGATCTTTGATATTATAGATTTAGACCTTTCTAAAAATTGTGTATGACTCAGGGTAATAATTTTATTATCTCAAATTAAAGAAATTATTTAAAATAGTTCAAAAAGATCATCTACTAACGCCCTTATTCTGTAACTGCATTATTATCTGTAATTGTCTGATAAACTAATCCCGGTCCTATATAAGTTCACCTAACATACATAAAATCACACTATATCCCATCAAATGGGGTAGCATGAATCCTAGAATTATTTATAAAACATTCACTCATCACATTCTTCAAATAATCAGTCCTCCTCAAACATTCTCATCCTTACTTGAACCACATTTATAGTTCCTTTCAACAAGCTCATTTATTCATCACACTTTAAACCTTTAATCCCATCCATCTATTCACTCCTATATTCTAATTATATTGCATATGCTCAAAACATTTCAAAGTACTCACGCACACTATTCTAACAATGAATCGAAAAATATTAGAAAGGAATAAGCGACAGCCTGCGCTTGTATTTGAAAGAAAATTCAACACAATTGCAGTGAAACACTCTATGTATGAACTGAAAACGGAACAAAAAGATAAGAAAGGAAGTAAATGTCGGCCTGCACTTGTTTTAAAAAGTGAATTCTACACAATTGCTGCTAGACACTATTGTAACAACTGAAAACGAATGAAAAAGATAAAAAACCAAGGGAGTGTCGAACTGCACATGTTATTAAAAGTGAATTCCACACAATTGCAGTTAGACACTCTATGTAAGAACTGAAAACTAAACAAAAAGATAATAAAAGAAGGAAGTGCTGATCTGCGATTGTTTGCTCAAACTATGTCAATTAATTTCTCTATTTTATGGCAAAAAAAATCAAACAAAAATATAAGAAAGGAAATAAAATAAAGTGTATGAATTGGTTTAGTATTCTCATAAACAATTTAATAAACTCCATTCCCTCTATGAAAACGATTAAGTCATATGTGGACGAGGTTATCATAGATACGATAAAATATAGCTATCTTTTTTTAATCATATTCACACCTATGCGAATGGCATTAACGTATGTCTTAATAAGTAAAGACACACGTTCCATGTTTTTTCACGTTCTATCACATTAATTATTTTAATGAAAACGTATGACAGTTCCTACTAATACGAAAATTTATATTTACTTTGTTCACATTTGTTTATAAAATAAAAATAGAGATTTTGTTATTTTCTCGCCTGTCATTTCTAAGTTTGTGACATTTTTGATACATAAATAAAGACTGAGAAATAAGACATGGCTTATAAAATTTTGGGTAATCAAATGCAGAAATGCAATCTTAATGATTATTTTTCGCTGGAGTTAGATAATCGAGGATCTTTAATTAATTTAACTGTAGTACAAGAGGTAATGTGCATTATATTTTGTATTTTTATATATTATTTATTTATATTAATAATAATACATATAAAAATGTATATTCCTTTGAGTTTTATTTTATAAAATTACATATTTCAATAAGGTAGGTAATATATTTCGTGGGATAAGATAAATTTATATTTGGTTATTATTTAATATATGCAGTATTTGGTATCATTTATAAACTAATTAAATTTTATACAGTAATAAATATTTTAATCTGACATTTAAATTTTAAGTTATGTTTTAAAAATGTCAATCCAATACCAATGTAAACGTTTTAAGTACAAAATCTTGAATCACATGGATACCGAATGTGACGTAATCGTTTTCATACAGGGAATGGAGTTTACCATAATTATTTGCCGGATAATTTTTAATTTCACAAAAAAAACAGCTATACATACATACATACATACATACATATCTTCACGCTATATCCCAACAAATGGGGTAGCACGAACCCTAAAATCACTCATAAAACATTCACTCATCACACCCATCAAACAACCAGCCATCACCAAACATTTTCATCCAAACACACCATCCTCACTTCAACCACATTTATAGATCACTCCATATAAACTCATTCATTTATTACACTCGAAAACATTATCACACAACAAACCTTCAATCACATCATTCCTATTCTCTTACCATTCATTTTCCTTCCTCAACGTACATAACATATGCATAAAAAAATCTCAAATTACTCACATTTACTCCTAACAACGAATCTAATAACGAAACTAACAACAAATCTACAAGATTAGAAAAGATGAAAGCGATAGTCTACACTTGTATATGAAAGAAAAGACCACACAATGCAGTCACAGAAAATGAGACAAAAAGATAAGAAAGGGAGGGAGCGTCGCCCTGCGCATGTTTTTGAAAGTGAATTTCACACAATTGCAGTTAAACACTCTACGTAATAACTGAAAACGAATTAAAAGATAAGAAAGGGAGTGTCGCTCTACGCTTGTTTTTGGAAGTGAATTCCACACAATTGCAGTTAAACACTCAATGTAAGATCAGAAAACGAATAAAAAAGATAAGAAACGAAGGGAGTGTCGTCCCTGAGCTTGTTTTTGAAAGTGAATTTCACACAATTACAGGTAAACACTCTAATGAAATTACTAAACAACGAAACTAAAATCTAAAACCCTGCGCTTTTCTGAAATCATCAGATTTAGCTATGTCTCTGTTTATTTCGAACACACGGTAGATATAAATAATATAGAATGTCCTTTACCTGAGAAGTAGGTTGTGATGCTCTACACATTTTTTCACAATTTCGTAGTTATCATTTTTGTCACTGTTTCCAATTTCAAGCAACTTTTCTTTAATGATATTGAACTGACAATAAACCAGTCCAATCATCGTTGCAAATAAAGCATCAAACGGAACAACCAGAAATATATCATGGCTATACATGAGCAGAACTTCAAATACGTACAAAATTTCGAAATATGGCGACTGTTTTAAGTTTTCTTTATAAGGTAACCAAACATCTAAAGGCAGAGTTCGGTGCCCCGTTAAAACAGCTTGGGTTATTACCGAAAAAATACTTAACAAAATTACTACAAAGTAAATTTTCGTTATTATGTTTATATATTTATAAGTACGTATTATATTTGTTTTTGTTTTTAAAGTAACTGAATTTAAAGACCAAAATTTATTCCACATTATGTCAATCATTTCCAGTAAGATTTTTGATTTTATTCGGCATGTTATAAATTTTATTGTAACCTAAAAATAATATTTTATTTATAGCATTTTGTTAATTAAAATATTTATTGATTAGGTACCTGGAAGTATCCCACTATAAATATGACAATTTTAGTAAATTCTGAAATATTTTTGAAATCTAACGAAATCAATTCCATGACAGAAAGAAATATTACAAAACTGCAAATTATAATGTAAATACTATTTATCAATTTTTTTATAAACCCTTGGTTTTGAGGACTACAACCTCCATAATTTAAGAGTTGAATCCAGTTTTTCGTTAATGATTTTGGAGTGAACTACAAAAATTAACATATACAATTAAGAATTTCATTTTTAGTAACTGATACGTCACTACATCATGAAAACAAACTACAATCAATGATATTCTTTGATAATAAAAGTCCTGATAATCAGATATTTTTGTATGTCTTGACCGAGATACAAATATAAAGACTATTTAAAATTTAAAGCCGTTATCGGGAATGAAAACGAAATCAAGATCTACAAATTTTAGCAGCTCGGTTCTCAAATTTTTGTAGCTAATCCTGAATTTTGAATTAGCTAATCTTGTTCTAGCCCGACATTAACAGCCAGATTCTTAAAAAATAATTAGCTAATCCAAAATTCAAGATTAGCTAATCTTATTCAATTCGGATTTTAAAAAGTTAATCAAAATCTTTCTTGATAATCAACTTGTAATAAGATTATATTAGAGTTTATTTAAGGTGGTACTATCATGGAAGCATTTAACCCAGATTTTAATAAAATGTAAATATGTTATTTTTCAAGTGTTTCTACACTAGTATGCAATTTTTTTTTTAAGTTTACCGTTGTTGAGCTGAGTAATGTAAAGTTAAAGTCGATCAAAAATGCATTGGCGTTATAGGAACTGTACCTCGCGAGGCAGCTTACTGCGTAATAAATTCATATATTGTAGTTATTTTTTAACAAAAAACTAATACACAGTACATCAAGCTAAGATAAAGGTATGAGAATGAAAGAATCCATGCCTTACCAGATTAGTTTCAAAGAAATTGGCGATGAAAGTTGGATATTCTATGATTTTCAATGAAACTGTCAGAAATGCTTGGCAATGTTGCACGGGTAGGCAGAGATGGTCGCACGAATGACAAAGCAAGAACTATGAAAGTTATTATTTCGTTTTCATTTCGATCAGTAAAATATATTAATTTTAATACAAAAAAAATATTACAGCATTTTTTATTTATTTATTTGATGTTACAGTTGATAATAATTGCTTTGGTGTATTTTTCTCATTTTTCCTATGAACTGTACAGGATGTATCGATAATACAGCCACGTTTCGTACCGGCTGGTAATATCATGCTGCTTGTAGTTCTCGCCTTGTTGTCATAGCTTCTGCTGTGTAAAATCTTACACTGCTATTGGTTGGCTTGAAATATTCACTTCCAAAATTTTTGTTATGTTACTGAATTTCATAAACTAGTTAAATAGTTTTATTTAATATATTCAATGTTCTTGTTAATTATACGACATTTGCAGCGAAATGTTAATTCTGTTAATAACCTATACCATACAAAAATTTAATAATTATTTTTATAAACTTTTTAGGTTACTGAGACTGTCATGATAGAACCACCTTAAACCGTATCGAGAATATTATGTAGCTTAATTGGACTAATCCAAAATACGAGATTAACTAAAACTCTTTTGAGAATTGGGCTGCAAAATATTAATTCAAATTACTTTTCAAAAACTAGATGATAACAAGATTATATAGTATTATGTTTGTTTAAACTTTTTTGAGAGTATGGTTTAGCTAAATTTAACTAATCCAAAATACAGTATTAACTGAAACTGGTGTTTATGTTCACTTTATACCTCGTTTTCATTCGCCATTGTTTGAGTGTTCATGCAGTATTACATATTCGTGTACAGATATTTCTTAGTTTTATATGATTTTATGCTTTCCACCTGCTTGTTCTCTCATAAAAAATTAATTTACCTGTGTGAGGTGTTGAAATAAAGTTTGTAAATGCGCAGTTTTAATTTCAACTTGTCAGCGATATTCCGAGAACTTGCAATTAAAAGTTGAATTGTTCGTTTTTTAAATATTTATAAAAGTGTTCATATATGCTCAACATAATGTTATATTTGGAAAGTTGCAGCGAGAGAAAAGTCCACATAAATCTTGCATGTTATGCCTTATTGTCCACGTTGTTACTTGAAACATGAAAAAATATTATTTTTTATGCTGCGTTTATGTAAATATTTGTAAATTTACGAGCGTTTCTTGGTCTCGAAGACAATTTAAGAAGCGAATTATGTTTGTAAGTTCTGTAGGATTTTAAAATGCATTGTTGGGGCCAGTTATTTTTTACACATTAATGTCTAGAACATCAGAACTTTTAAAATGAAATATGGCATGATAATATCGATCAGTATTTTGATATGAGTACCTATTAGAATTTGAAATTTAGACAATTTTCTTTTACAAATAAACGTGATTTTCATTCATTTTATTTTTTGTTATTAGCGTTGTTGCTAAATGCTAATACGAGTATAAACGATAATAATGTTTCTGTAATCCAAATGTCAAATGTGTCTGAATTTTCATTAAAATTTTTGTCAGGTTATTTTTAGTAATAAAAATAATTATGGGCTGGCTAGCTCAGTGGGCCTGTGGATCCTGAGAACCCTGCTTCGATTCCCACAGGCGACAATTTTCAAAATTTCAAAAGCTACCCCTGTGTCTTCTCCACCACTAACATCTTTGGGGGCCGTGATTTGACGACTGGTAACCGCACTTCACGTGTAAAATATATGACTTACCGAAATCTGCTTCGGCAGAGTGCCACACCCAGTAATGGGTAGAAGGCGTGATGATATATTTATTTATTTATTTATAAAAATAATTATTACAAATAATAAACTTCATCAAATCAACACCAAAAAAAAATAAAAAATTATCTAGTTTATGTAAAGAACAATATAATCAAACGTGCTCCTAATGTTTTTGGCCTAAGGACTCTTTCACAAAAATTGACAAATTCATTAATTCAAATCTGAATTAAAATAATTTTTGATTAGTCAATCTTCTTATTGTCTTGAAAACATTTTCAACTATTGACTACAATGAACTCTCTTTCATTCAGCTTATCGTTGTTTATTTCAATTTTAATATGTTGTACTATGTGACATCAAATACCTATATTACGTATTGTACATCAGAATATCCTGCATAGGAATTTTATCGCAAGTAAAATAAAAGATTTTGAAATAAGAATCATAGCAGTCTTTTTTTTAAAATAACATATGTTTTTATTCAAAAATTTATAAACAGGGCATGGAACATATTTAATATTTTTATTTTAGTTAAAGAATGGTTCGAACTCGAGTTCGATTTTCTTAGTGGACAACTGAATAAAATTACCCTTGTAACTACCCTTCTATTAATAGTTTTGGGGATCATAATTTGATAGTATAGCAAAATGGTGTGATGATATATTGAGTACTTACCAACTTTTGTAAAAGAAATGTGAACAATTTTAGATGCAGAACTTAATTCTTTACATGTTTATTTGAAATTCTCAAATATTTTCAGTAATAATATAACAAGAGAGTGAGAATAAATTGAAAATAATTTGACAGATCTTTCGAAAACTTGTTGCCAGGCAGTAATCACGAAAGCAGGTAGGGCTTGAGTGGTTATTGCCAAATGGCAACAAGTTTGAGAAAGATGATACTGGAGAATTATTTTCTAATTTATCGAATTCTCGAGTTATATTTAATTAGATTATTTTTTGACTTAGCTGTTGAGGTCGATTCATCCAACTTAAAAGATTTTGAACTGGATCCATATCGATTGAGTACTTATTAATGTATTCTTGGAAGTTGTTTCCAAAATTTGTTGGTGTATTTCTGTATCTGAAATGGAACTAAATCGACTTTTTTCACACATTTTACTTGACGCGTTGACAGTTTTAAATAATTATTTGACAACTACCTATCATTTGTCACAAACTAAAAAGCCTCTACAGAGATAATTCCCGGGAATAATCACAAGAGTTTTATTCTCAGTATAATAATGACAGGATTGGTTAAAATGCAGACACGTGACATACAATGAAGCATTTAATTGGTTTTGAGAAACGTCAAAAAATAATCTAATATATTTTTTATGAGGTATAATTAAATTTGAAATAGTTTCATCCTCTAGTTCTATTTCATTTTCAGCAAATAATCTTTAAAGTTTGCAAAACCACTCCATTAACATAGTTCTGTTTCGGCACCTGTTCCCACACATTCTAGCCCAAGTAATCTAGGAAGCCGCGGTCACTACGAGCACGGCCAGGTTGTTGTTGAGATCGTTGTGAACGATGTTACGCTGGGTCACGTTGTCCGAACCGAACATTCGTGTCGGGATCACGCAGGTCACGCGCCTGCGGCCAACACCCGCACATGCGTGCGCGCACCGGACCACAGACACACATCCATCACCATGGAGCCAAGGAAATCTAATGTGGAATCTGCACGATGACTTTGACCTTAATGATTGTTTGCTATGGGAGACAACGCCTTATGGAATATTATACAAGATTTGCAGGAATTTCAAAATTACCCAAGATCTATTACAGATTAATTTTATAGATATGTGATCATTTTTTGTTGGTACGGTGATCGTGCGGTAGAGTGTAGACTACTGCTTGTTGTGACGGAAGACACTCGTGCAGTTCCCGGTTCGAATCTATCGTGCGGCAAGTGTATATGCCGTTAAATTGCCGCTATACCTGACATTGAACCACATAATCTGTACTGTAATTGAGCTTAAGTTCCTGTTGTGCAGAGTAGCAAAAAATTAAATCACAAGATGTATAAATGTTAGCTATACTAGGTTATCATTATTAGTTTCGAATGTATCCTTGTTTTCATTTAACAGTCTAAAAATTTCAACTTAGAATTTTCTTAATTTATGTAACATATTTACAAGCACTTTTTAAAAAGGTTTCAGTTTTAGTCAAAATCATATGAAATTGTTTGCATGTAATTTTCGAAACAGGTCTACAAATTGGGTATTAGTCACGAGCTGGGCAAGCTACTTAAAAAAAGTAGCTAAGCTACAGCTACAGCTATTCTTTAAAAAATTAGCTAAGCTACAGCTATAAGCTATATTTTGTAAAATATAGCTAAGCTAGAGCTAAAAGCTTTCGTTAAAGTAGCTGTTAAATTTTAAAGCTACTTTTTTAAATTATTGTGAAATAATTAAATTTGCCATTGTCATATGATCATTCTTGGGTGGCGGAAAGTTCACCGAAAACAATTCACCGAATACAGTTCACCGAACACAATTCATCGAAAAATAATTCACCGAAGTAACAATTCACCGAACAAACAATTCACCGAAATACAATTAATCGAAATGATAATTAAATTGTAGTATTTTTAATGATCCTTAGAACTGGTAGAAAAATGCAGGAATTTAGAAAAGGATACTTACCGTAAATTCCGAATCTTTTGAATATTATCCATTACGTTAAATATCGTTAATTATAGCAGTGTTAATGTAATTATTATTGAATCGGCTAAAATTTGTTTAAGTTGGGACAGTTTCTAATGACATTACTGCACTCGCGCATATATAGTACTAATAATAGCATCGCTGCCAATATGTTATTAGGATTTATTCAAATAGAGCAGTACGTGTGCGGCCAAGACGGCGCACCGATTCATAAAAAGAGACTGTGCTATGAGGGTAGAGCATCTAGTTCCAAATTACAACAAGAATAACATACATGAGTATTTACGAGACATAGCTAATAATTTATGTTATTAATGTAAAACATATAGTTTTATAAAAATGAAATGAGGCACGACAAAGGAAACAATTTTCTATTTTTAAATACGCCTGCATTTTGCAGCCATTCATAAGCCTGGATAAAGTGTAAAGGAAAATTAATTAGCATTTCGGTGAATCATATTTCGGTGAACTGTCTTTCGGTGAATTATATTTCGGTGAATTGCTACTTCGGTGAATTGTGTTCCGGTGAATTGTATTCGGTGAATTGCATTCGGTGAATTGTTTTCGGTGAACTTTCCTAGACCCTACAAAAGTAGCTAGCTACTGCCCAGCTCTGGTCACAAGCAGTTTACTCCATATCGATGACTTAATACCCCAAATCGGCAATGGGACACTGCACAAATAAAGGATTAATATTTATGAAACATCCCAATTAGATTGGGTTTTTTAAATCTGGGTAAATTTGATACAATAATAATAGGTATATAATTATCTAATTGGTTATGTTTTACGTACTTCTATTATTGTTCATGTTTGACAATTGTATTATAAAAATATTGAAAAATAAATATTTCAGAATATTAAAAATATTTTCTATACTGAAAAAAAGACTGCGGGCGCCCATGGTCTTTGCCAATTGTTAATTTAATATTAATCCATGAAATTTTGTCGTAAAAATATTTTTTTCGGGACGAATCAAAAATAAATTGAAAATTTTCCAACGAACAGATATATTGGCAACAGCAACCATAGACTTTCGAATTTCTTCTTTCTCACTAGATGGAATTAGCTTGCCTCTCAAGCATGGCCAACTTCATTGAATTGCGCTACGCTAATTATGGCCGTTTCATATGTCATTAAAATTCCCGGTTTCAAATTTACAGAGCGGGCACGTCAACTAGCGCCTCTAACGAGATACGTTGCATTGATTGAAAAAATCCTAAAAACAAGCCTAGTCATTGTATATTTATTATCATACGATCTTTACACTAAAATACTAACCGGTGGCACCAATAATTCAATAATACTTCCTTCTGTTGACCTATAAACACTTCAAACATTTTAAATAGCTAGACAATATGGCGGCATTATTTACTTGAAGTGACAGATAATGCTACGTTACCAAATGAAATTCATTTAGTCTAGACTAGCTAGTCACTTTAGTCGAAAGCTCAAAATACTAGTCATAATATTGAATGTATAAATAAAATACCCAGTTGCGTCAAATGTATTTTGTTTGATCACATCAATTTCAGTTTTCAAATATTTTAAGGTTGTTTTTGTAATTTGACAGCGTTGTCACTTTCCTTTAATAGAAATAAAAAGCACTAGATGGCATTACTTGACGTACCGAAACTGTAAAAAAACTCACGACAAATTTTTATATGGCAAAATGATGAAATGAAACGGCCATAATAAGCGTAGCGCAATTCAATGAAGTTGGCCATGTCTCAACGCTATTTAAAAAAATAATGCAAAAAAATCATTTAGCCAAAAAATGAGAATAGGCCATGTCTCATTAGAATACTACATCATTGAATTTGTTTGTGGTACAAAACATACGTTCGGTCATTTACATTTTCAGTGTATCTCAAGGAAACAGCACTGTATTTCACTTGTTGTTTCGTTGACATATGGTTTCAAAAATGAAGTCATCTTATTTAACGTAGCAGCATGGTGTACGTATAGTAAGTATGTAGTTAGAAAAAGTACTTTTGAATATCTAAATAGACATAATAAAAGAGAAAAGAGAGAAACAACCTGTGCTGATAGTAGCGACTCATAAGGTCACAAACACATCCATCCACGCACTCAGTCCCAATCTTCCCATCTGATCTAGTATGCAAATCCAGCTAAACAAGAGACGAACTACGAACTCGGAACGCATGACACACTAGATCTCGGCGTACAAAGAAAGAAGAAACAATTTCGGACGCCGCTAACGCCAGTATCTGGCATCTCGGTGAACTGTGGACTGTAGAAGAGCACCTAGCGGCCAGATTTCCACCGCGATACGTTTGAGATTGTAATACGCACCAGCACCAGCTGTGTGTACCTGCTGAAATGTCTTCCGAAAGATGAGTGATAAACTTCAAGTTCAAGGCGGTGCCACACTTTACATTACTCTTTAAAAAACATACATGAGGGCTTACTTCCTTATTTGTGTCTACAAATATTTTTATTTTTTTTTATTTTAAATTTTTAATACAATGTTTTTTCTGACGAATCTGGAGTGGATAGTTGAAGCTGAAAGATTGGTTGAAAGAAATTGAATGAAGTAAAATAAAATAAATAAATATATCATGACACTGGATATGCACGGCTCCCAAATATGTTATAGCTGTGGGAATCGAAGCCGGGTTCTCAAATCCACAGTCTGACTGGATACTATGGAGCCACCTACCTAAGGAATTATGAATGTGGATAACAAGAAATTAATACGAGGGCAGGGTGAAAAGTCCCTGAAAAATAAAACAGATGGCGCCACAAACGCAAATCTCATGTGATATTTGTGATGTACCATCTTTAACTAGAACGCATTAAAATTTTCAGACTGATATGTCATTCAGTTCTGTTTTGACACCCATCGAAAGCAAGCAAATTTAAGTTTCCCTTGAATGAACAATATCATATCAAGGTGATTCATCAGATGAGTATCTAAACGTTGCTGTCGTACTTTGGATTCGATATTTTTTAGTTAAGTGATCCTCAAAATTAAATGAAGGTGCAATTATAACTGTCCATTTTTCATAAATGTCTTAAATTAAAAATCTGGTGTGGTCACCACACGACTTTCTTATACACAGCATATTTAATATCAAAAACGCTGAATTGAACACTTATGACTTGCTCCTTGCGTTTGACAATTATTATTTGACATATAAATGTGAAACATGTTTTTGTTTTTTGTTTCTATTGCTACTATGATTATTCGAATATATTATTAAATATAAAAATTAGCTTTTCTCAAAATTAGACGCATATACAGGAAAATTGCAAATAACATTTTATGTTCCAAATATTTTTTCTAACATCTTTTGTTTGAAACTTTTTTTCGTAACTGATTACATTTTTGAAATAATTGGAATTTATTGTTTTGTGTGTCGAGTAAACTTCCTCTTCCGGTTTTTCAATTTCATTCAAAATCAACTCAGCTCTTCGTATTTTCATGAAACTTATAATTACCAAGTTTCGTTAACAAATCTTATCTCGTTCATGAGATATTGCACACTCGGACACACATCCATCCATCCATCCATCCATCCACATACACACACACACACACCCCCACACACAGACATCATTGAGAAAATGATCAAAACGGACTCAGTGGACCTCAAAACACGTATTTCCGCGAAAATCTCGTCAAAGATTTTTTTCATGATTCCAATACGTATAAGAAAGTAAAAATATAGAAAAATTGTTAAATAGCGAAAAAAATTTAAAATTAAATTCTTGCTTGAAAAACGCCTACTTCGTAAATTTGAGGATAATGACATTAGGGAAAAATTGTTCAACCACTGTAGATCAAAACTGTATTTTTTTAAATGGTGCATTAGATAATTTTCTCTTGATAACAGTGATACAAATATTGTGTAAGGTTGCATATAAATTATTTAGAGAAAAATGGTCTCTAACTAATGGACTAAAAAATTATATAGATATTTGAAAAATAAAATGGGATAAGTGGCTCAGTTGTATCGAGTCGGCCTGTGGATCCTGAGAACCCTGGTTCGATTCCCACAATCGTCAAATATTTTTACCACATTAAAAATTACCCCGGTGGCCTGCGGCTTCACCACTACTAATATCTTTGGGGGGCGTGATTTGACGGCTGATAACGCACTTCACGCGCATAAATATACCACTTACTGAGATCTGCTACAGCTGAGTGCCACATCTAGTAATGGATAAAAAACGTGATGATATATTTTTATTTATTTTATTTTTTAAATGTGACATTTTTGTTAAAAATTAATTTTATTTTGGAATATTTAGCACTACAAATACGCTAGTTTAAAATTTAAATCTTTTAAACGTAAAATTTAATTCTAAACAATTTTTAATTCTACCTATTTTGTTCTAAGATGTAGAGTGGAGTCAATTCTTCTTTTCCTTTCCCTTATACCCTAAGGTATCGGGTCCTCGATCCACTTCCGGAATTCGTTCCTGTTCAGCGCCAGTCTCCTTGCTTCTGATATTGTCTTGCCTTTACCCTCCGCCACCTTTTCGATTGTATCCATCCAAGTCACTCTGGGCCTTCCCCTTGCCCTTTTTCCTTCTCTCCGTGCTTCCATTATCTGCTTTGGAACTTTTTCTCTTTCCATCCGCACTACATGTCCATACCACTTCAGTTGCTTCTTCTGTACTGTCTCTATTAATGGCTCCATATCTAGCTCTTCTCTAGTTATTACATTTCTGATTCTATCTCATATGTAAAACTGATATGCTCCGCATTTCTGTGCACATTCTGTATAAGATATTTCTCTAGTCATTAGTTCGCCCAAAAAAAGTACTGGTTGTTTAAATGTAAATACCCAGTAATAACAATTATTAATAAGACAGCGGATAAACTGCAATCCATTTGATTTAATTTCAAGAAGAATATTTTGCGTAGAAACAATATTGAATACTTTCCATAGTATAATAAATCACCGGTGCAATAATCCAGCGTGTCGATGTCGGGTCCGGTGTCGGCGGAGCGTCCAACACGAAATACGAGCACTTAACGCGCGCCTCGCGATCCGCGATCTCTTTAATCCGTTCCCTAAAGCGTCACGATCTACATTACACGGCTGCCTCGCCGTCCCGCCCGCTTGCGACGCCCCTGGCATCAGCCTTATTTATCACCATGGAGAACTCTTCCGACTTTTATAGCCAATTCGATCTGGTTCTTCTTCGCTCTGCACTGAAACTTGAACAAGCAAATAGATTCTGGCAGGAATTGAAATCGTTTACGCAATGTTTAGTTTGTGTGGAAAGTATGGAGATAGGTATGTTATTATAGTGACTGGTGCTGTGGAATCTATTTTTAAGTGTTAAAGACGTAATACCGTAACAAAAAATCTGATGTGGCTATCACAGTATTTTTCCGACCATAACTTTAGATGAACTTAGTATAATTTGAATAACTTTTGAAAAACAATTGACATTCTGCTAAATAACATTTTTTAAATATTTTTACTAAAATTCTCTGCTCGAGATCTTTAATTTAATACCAAACTTGACATATTTTGAAAAACTTTTGAAAAACAAAAAGACAAACAATTATCTTCGCTACAACATCATTTTTGACATTGAACGATTTTCATAATAATTATTAAAAGTTTGTCACCATTAAATAAACCGGTAATAAATTCTAGCTAAAGTTGTGAATCAAATTAAGGTCCATTTTAATTATTTTGTGATAAACACTACCTGTTTGTAGAGTAGGTGGCATATTGGTTATCGTGTCGGCCTTTGGATCCTGAGAACCCTGGTTCGATTCCCACTGGCGACAAACATTTTCACCACATTATTACTACTCCTGTGGCTCCTCCTCCACTAATATCTTTGGGGGCCGTGATTTGACGGCTGGTAACCGCACTTCACGCACAAAAATATATCACTTACCGAGATCTGCTTCGCAGAGTGCCATACCCAGTAATGGGTAGAAGGCGTGATGATATATTTATTTATTTATTTTACTACCTGTTACAAAATAAACATATAAAAACTTAAAAAGATCCATCAATAAAGTTGTAACGGGGTAGCTAGCTCAGTGGTATCAAGTCGGCCTGTGGATCCTGAGAACCCTGGTTCGATTCCCACAGGCGACAAACAATTTTCACCATTTTAAAATTACCCCTGTGGCTCCGTCGCCACTAACAGCTTTGGGGGCCGTGATTTGACGGCTGGTAACCGCACTTTACGCGCAAAATATACCACTTACAAAGATCTGCTTCGGCAGAGTGCCACAATCAGTAATGGGTAGAAGGCGTGATGATATATTTATTTATTTGTAATAAAGTTGTAGTACTACTGGTTCTATATAATCCGTTAACGAATTTAACTGTATTTTTTTTTTATGAAAAGCTAAAATTTCATTTTGTATTTAAATTGCCCTGCCTCCAAACAGAAAAACAAATACGCAGATTGACAGATCGTTTTTTGTGTTCAGGAGGGTCTAAAACGTGAATATATCAAAATATCGAGAAAAATCATCATCACAATACAAGGTCGAGGAATTAAAATTGCAAAAAAACTTTGAATGTTATTTATAAAATTTTGAAAAGCTAAAATCTTCTTACATCAAAATCAACGGGTAATAATAAATAAATAATTAAAAATCGAATTACAACAATAGAAAAAATCAATGTCGAAAGTAAAATAAAAATAAAATACTTTCGAGATTAACTTTTTCTAGAATGTTACCTGTAAGTAACTGTAGTTTCATATTTATTTATTTATTTATTTTTGTACTCAACATTACATATACATATATCACAGTCTATGAAAATTTTAACAATGTGCTCGCATTTTTTTTTTGTTAATGGATGCTGCAGAAAAATATTAGAATATAAATAAATAAATAAATAAATATATCATCACGCCTTTTACCCATTATTGGGTGTGGCACTCTGCCGAAACAGATCTCGATAAGTGATATATTTTGCGCGTGAAGTGCGGTTACCAGTCGTCAAATCACGGCCCCCAAAGATATTAGTGGTGGAGGAGCCACAGGGGTAGCTTTTGAAATTATGAAAATGGTTTGTCACCAGTGGGAATCGAACCAGGGTTCTCAGAATCCACAGGCCGACTTCATACCACTGAGCTAGTCATCCCATATTAGAATATAATTTATTAGAAATATATTAATACATAAACGGTATTATAAACAAATATAAGATAGAAAAAAATACATTTGAAAATATTACAAAAAACAAAATATCACAAATATAATACTCGTATGCATGGCTAGATGTAATAACAAAATTAAATTTTGAACTTGTTAAATAAATAAAAGAGAATCCAATGGTAATTATTTCATATGGCATATAATTTCTAATAGTTTTTATTTATTTAAACCAAATTTAAAATTTAAGCGCTTTCATAAAGAAGAACAAAAACAAAAAAAATCTGGTCTTATACAGAGCATATATAATATTTAGAATATATGTTATTAAACATGTAATTTAGTTTCTTGCCGTAAGAAGACATAGATAACTAGATAAAGCAAAAATTAAAATTTATGTTTATTGTTTCTAATGCTACTATGATTATTGAAATATATTATTAAATATAAAAATTAGTTTTTCTCAAAATTAGACGCATATACAGGAAAATTGGAAATAACATTTTATGTTCCAAATATTTTTACTAACATCTTTTATTTGAAACATTTTTGAAATAAATGGAATTTATTGTTTTGTGTGTCCGGTAAATTTCCGCTTCCGGCTATTCAATTTCATTCAAAATCAATTCAGCTCTTCGTATTTTCATGAAACTTATAATTACCAAGTTTCGTTAACAAATCTTATCTCGTTCATGAGATATTGCACATAAGGACACACATCCATCCATCCATCCATCCATTCACACACACACACAGACATCATTGAGATAATGATCAAAACGGATTCAGTGGACCTCAAAACACGTATTTCCGCGAAAATCTCGTCAACGATTTTTTTCACGATTACAATACTTCCTTATACTGTGTATAAGAAAATAAAAAACTTTATTGATTATATTAATAAATTATTATTATTCGGCCATCTCGACACTCGAAAGGGTAAAAGAGATGTAAATGATTTTGAATGAATTAAAAAAATATGAATAATTATATGGGATGGCTAGCACAGTGGTATGAAGTCGGCCTGTGGATCCTGAGGTTCCTGGTTCGATTCCCACAGGCGACAAATTTTCATAATTTGAAAAAGCTATCCCTGTGGCTCCTCCACCACTAACATGTTTGGGGGCCGTGATTTGACGACTGGTAACCGCACTTCACGCGCAAAATATATCACTTACCGAGATCTGCTTTAGCAGAGTGCCACCCACACCCAGTAATGGGTAGAAGGCGTGATGATATATTTATTTATTTATTTATAATTATATTACTGGTTTGTTATAAAAGTGGTATATTGTTTTTAGGATAAAATAAATATGTAAATCGAATTTTAATACTGGGTTCTCAAATTCCAAAAATTAGCACGCGGTCCACTACAGCCTCATCATTGCATGTTACAATTTTTTCCTAGATTGATTTTTGAAAAATTTCTTTTATTCACCTAAACCAACAAAAACATTCTGTTATAACCTCGCTCAACGTACACAAAGAAGATTGACAACTCTTCATTACACAATTTCGGACATATCTGGGGTAGAATGACCGGTATGTCTCGGGCAACATCTGTTGCCGATGGTTGTCTATGGTAGAGATGTCCATGGTTCATGGTCCGTGGCCAAGCGATGGTATCGCGAGGTGTCATCTGGGCACACGCCGGCGCCGGTCCTACAAACAACAACCAGCAGCAGCAACAGCAGCAGCTAAACAACGGCATCGCTTTAATTAACGAGCAGCCGAAACTGCTCGCGTGCGTTGTGTCATTTCACTAACAAATGCGGATAGGGAGATTTGAGTGGCTAGAAGTTGATTGCTGATAATTCCTGTTATTTTGTTCCTTGTGTTTACTGTTATTTGAGCAATTTCATTGATTTTAGGGAGGGTGTAGCCTATAGCGTGTTTTGTAGTTCGAGTTATTGTAATGGGTCCTTCATCTAAATTGAAAACAATGTCCACTTATAAAAAGTCTTGTAAAAATTTTGTTACGTTAGGAAATGTGGACCTCAAAAATTTTATGGAGCTAGAAACTAAATTTTTATTGATAGTTTAAAATTGTAAGAATATCCCCGAAAAAAAATATATATTCTATTTTACTAAAAACTTTCAATGTATTACCGACGATGACTGCATGGCAGTCAAAATGTACTTTTAGTATAATAAAACTGCCCTAGTGAAGAAAAGAATATTGTATTGTTTATAAAAATTTATATTCACAAAGCTCTAAACTATATATTAATTTTAAAAGTTTGAATCTAACATTGTTTCCTGGGAAGAAAAAATTTATGGAGCTAGAAACTAAACTTTTAATTTTCTCTATTTTGTTCATTATTTATAAATTTATGGATATATACAATTCATGGACTTATACAGAATTCTACCATTAATTAAGAAGTAAATAATATATTAGATATGAATTTAAAATAGACTTATCAATTCAGTATAAACAACATAAGCAAAACAATATCCTCTAAATTTACTGTTAGTTCGATGAAAACAAAAGACATAGAAGTTAGAAAGAATTCTAAATGTGCAAAACAGAGGGTCAAAAAAATATCACAATGCTTTGACATCAGAGTTAACGCCATTAAAAATTCAAATATCTTAAAACACCAATTATAGATTTGAATTACATGGATACCGTAGTTCAGTTGATAAGAGCATTTTACCGGAATTCAAATGTCCAGTTATTGTGCTACTCAATTTTTTCTCAGTAATAACATAACAAGAGAGTGAGAATAAATTGATAATAATTTGGCAGATCTTTCGAAAAGTTGTTGCCAGTCACGAAAGCCCGTAGGGCTATTGCCAAATGGCAACAAGTTTGAGAAAGATACAAGAAAATTATTTTCTAATTTATCCAACTTTCGAGTTATATTTAATTAGATTATTTTTTGACTTAGCTGTTGAGGTCGATTCATCCAACTTAAAAGATTTTGAACTGGGTCCATATCGATTGATTACTTCTTAATGTATTCTTGGAAGTTGTTACAAAATTTCTTGGTGTATTTCTGTATCTGAAATACAATTAAATCGATTTTTTCACACATATTACTTGACGCGTTGACAGTTTGAAATAATTATTTGACATCTACCTATCATTTGTCACAAATAAAAAAGCACCTACAGAGATTATTCCCGGGAATAATCACAAGAACTTTATTCTCAGTATAATAATGACAGGATTGGTTAAAACGCAGACACGTGACATACAATGAAGCATTTTATTGGTTTTGAGAAACGTCAAAAAATAGTCTGTGAAATAAAATTAGATAATGTAGAAACGTTTGACAACAGATAATATATTATGCATATATTCAGCGAAATTAATATACGAGTATATCATCATAATCTTTTATAAATTCCTGAGCTTCTTTGAATCTACATATCTCATTAAATTCGAACTTGGAAGTTATTTCGTGAATTAATCTCTACATTCATTGCTAGTCACAACAGCTCTACAAATGCAGATCTCAGTAAATGATTTCTTCCTTGCGTTTAAATTATTGTTACGTACCTATTGACAATGGAAAATATATAATACCATGTCAAGATTTTAGAAAATCGTAAGTCGGATTTGTTCGCTTATTGTCGAAAAAATCCGACAGTAGTTGGATTGGTACATTATATTAACTAGGTAAATTTATCGATTTTTTTAATAAAATAAAAATATCTTAACCTTAACGAACAAGTTACAGCAAATTTTACCAATTAGTTTCCAACGTTGTGCAGCATTTGTTGGAATTGAATTAGTAGAGTGCGAACTTCTGTACGGATCGAAATGTATTCGGTTGTTCGTTAGTGTTTTAGTGATATTTTAATGCGTAAATTGATTTAAATTGTGTGTTATTGTGCGTGTTAGTGTATAATGTATAAGTGGTAGTGCTGGGGAATAGACTGAGTGGACTTTATAGGACCTCAAGGTCTCTTAATTTGATAGTGGACAACGAGACTTGCGGCCGCTAGCTGATTTCTGCTCAAAGTATGTAATATTATTATTGTTAATAATGTGAAAACTTTTCAGAACTTATAGTTATAGAAAATATACTTTAGGGAAAATAGCAATATTCTACTTTAAGATATTTTGAGGTTGACATAGTTGAATACTTTGAAAAGTTACTATAAAAATTATTTGTATCATCAACTTCTTTCGTATACAATTAGTTTATTTATTTATTTATGCTACTCTGTACAACAGAAACTATAAATCCCCATTATAGTGCAGAGCCCAGACTCACCGAGCCGCAGTGTGGTAGTTCATATAATTTTAGCTTGAGTAGTAAAAGTAGTGGTAGTAGAAAATTAAACAAAACTTTATACAAAATTTAAATAAAAAATAAATATATCATCACGCCTTTTACCCATTTCTGGGTGTTGTACTCGGTAAGTGATATCATTATGCGCGTTTGTATATATGAATTAAATTATCGTTAAAAATCTTCTGTTATATTTTTAATAAAGGCAGGAATTGTGTATCTTTCTTCTAAAGGGTTGTAACTTCAGCCCGTATGGTTCACCTTAAGTCCTGGTAAAACTATGGTATATCTTGTTCTGTTTTTATAGTTGTTTGATAGATGGCAGGATATGTACCTGTAACAGCAAAATGAAATATTTCCAGCAGTTCTAAAACAATTGCACGCCTTTGACGTGATCGTACCTAATATTATTTTAGTAGAGTATTTTAGTAAGCTGAAAGTAATATGGTAAGGTAATAATGGACAAACGGCTTAAAGTTGTAGTTATTTTATTAGAGATGTAATAAAGACGTTTCGGCCAAGGTTATGGCCATCTTCAGGTCAAAAGTGTTAAAAAAAGGAATAACAGCAATATAAGTTAAGTTACGAATTAATTATTTAGGGCGAACATATATAAAAAATTAAAAAATACGTAAGAAGCTAAATATGCAAAAATCATGACTTTAAATTTATATGTTCGCCCTAAAGAGTCAGATAGTCGACTATCCGAACATTCGAAATATCAACAACCTTACTTTCCACACTTTATTCCCAGTACTAAATTTATTCATTCAAATTCAGCTTATAGTAAAACTCCCTAATCAGTGCATCAATATGCTTCGTTTAGGTCATTTAGTCATGTTGTTTAATTTATCTGAACTGATTAAGTGAACCAAGTGGTAAATGGAATACAGCTCATATATCAATTTAAGTCCTTACATTCAAATTTTCATGGTCATAAAGTTTATAAGGCCTGGATCGTAATTATGTTTCTTAAAATAACAATTTTCCTACATATATCTATGCGCTGAAAATAAGCATAGATAATTTTGTATATGAATCGAATTCTGGTTGAAATTTCCATAATCTGACGTTGTTTACTCCGCACTTTATGTAAAATGAACCCTTATTTAGAATCTGATATATTGTTTCTTTAATTAGAAACACGATATATAAACGATACAGTTAGATATTTTATGAAACAATAAATGTTTAGTTTAAGTGTAGTGAGATATTTTTCCATGTCACTCCCAGCAAATCGCACTTAAAGTGAAATCAATAAAATGCTGAGTGAGTAAAACACTTGGCTTGGCTGGATAGCTGTAGAGAAATCTCAGCTCGGTGTTGTGGGCAGTGTACTATTGTTATACACTTTACGATAGGAGATAGTATATCATTTTCTCTGAGATTATGCCCCAATCAAACTGTCATATTCTGCAACGGATCCCATAACTTCGATCATACATTATGGGATTTTATTGCGATTTTCAGCCATGTAATCTGTCAATCAATTTGTTGTGTACACACAAGGAAACTAATCTATCACTACCCACAGAACGTATTCATCGATTTTGCAATTGCTAGTTTTTGCTGATTATTTCAATTAACTTACCTACATTATATTAGATGTTTAGTGACTTCAAATATCATCTATTGCATGAGTTCTGGATTTTGAAGTTTATAATAAAATAATAATATATACTGAGAACCCTGGTTCGATTTCCACAGACGACAAACAATTTTCATAATTTCACAAACTACCCCTGTGGCTCCTCCATCACTAAGATCTTTGGGGGCCGTGATTTGACGACTGGTGACCGCACTTCACGCGCAAAAATATATCATTTACCGAGATCTGCTTCGGCAGAGTGCTACACCCAGTAATGGGTAGAAGGCGTAATGATATATTTAGTTATTTTTTTTTAATTTAATAGTATATACAAAATTAACAAACAATAAGTACTGCATCCAAGTCAACATTATTCTTTAAAAGTAACAAATGAAATAAAAGTAAAGATGAAAACAGTCAAGTTGAAAAAAATATAAAAATGTACCAAAAATAGAGGATTATTTTGTTTTGTAAGTAAAGAGGAACAAATACGACCGTCTCTTTTTTTTGGTGAGATAATCTCATTTTCTTAACTCGTAGACTCTCCAAGAGACTTAAGGCTTAAGTGATCGATATGGTGTCTGTATCACCGGCAAAAATAGGAATCATGAACAAAGTCGAATTTTGAATTCGATCTTGATTTAGGTGAATGTATGTATGTACGTATGCCGTTCACCGTGTCGTCGGTTGCTCGCTTTTTTTGTTCCTCAAACTCATCCTGCAGTTTTTATCCGATTTGAATTTGAAAATTAAGTTGATCGATACATTTAAATTATTTTAAAGTATTACCAACTTCCTTATAAAAAATGTTTTATTTTTTGCAATTCTGCAGTTTTCAATCGATTGCAATCAATTTTTTTTCAGGTCAAATTTGTCCTGCTGTTGAGCGAAACGTTTCAATTGTTTTTAAATATTTCACAATCCTGTAATTTTCAATAATTTTGTTTACAAGTACAGTTCATCCTTTATGATCGAGGCATTTTTTTTTTAAAATATAACTTTATTTTATTATTTATGTTACTCTGCACAACAGGAAGTAAATTCGAATTACAGTACAGGGCGCCTACAGCTTATAGTGGAATCTGAACCACTCAGACACAATCGTATTTTTTTGATATAAGTAGAAGTCAATGAGATTTGAATGCACGACCTCTTGCTTGCTAATTAAGAAATGCAAGTTTTACCTCGGTTTTATCCACTGAGCTACGATTGCCTGTGAAATATCTACTTTTTTGAAAGAATGTGCAGATTTGACCGAAAAAAAATGGCCACATTATCTATTCCGAGATATGCTATATTAAATTAGATAACTGTTTTTATTTGTCTTGTGTCAAACAAGTAACAGTCATCATATATACGTAAAAAAGTGACGATCTAATTTTGTTATAATAAATGAAAATTGTTACTTTTTAAATTGATGATGAGAATTTTTAAAATTAAGTTATTTCAAAGTTAAGTGAAACGTCAAATATTTATGACCACTTGTATCGCTGTTAATTAAATTTAAATTGTCCTTAAATGAACAATTTCATATCGAGATAAATTGTCAGATGAGAAACTAAGCAACCTGTATTATCTACCAAGAAACGTACATATAATGAATGTATTACTTAATGGTCGTAGTAATAGTACGAGTATATTATATAATAAGTCAGGAAAGTGATATTTTACTTGACGAAGCGGTTGTTTGAATCCGCTAAGTCAAGTAAAAATATTTATATTATTTAATATATTTGAAAAGAGATCTTTAGCTTAGATACAATAAACTCTTTGCTGTCAGAAACATACGACTAAAAAGATATTTTAGAAAAATGCAGGTGTGTATTATTTTATTTTTATATAAGGTTCTAGAAAAAAAAATATTTGTATTTCTTTAAAACTATTTATTATTTATAGTTTACGAAAAAAAGGATTACAAATTTGTAAAATTCAATTAGTACGTCATTTTGTAAAGAAATTGGGGAGAATATTCATGAAAATTTAGTTATGCAAAATATAGATGTGTGAGTAATTTAGGACAATATTATTTGGCTCAAAAAAATGTATTGAGACCAAAATCAATTCAATATCATCGACTGCTTTCGAGACATAAGCGAAAAGCGAAAGAAAATTGAGGAGAAAAGTTGTTTCTTTTGGCTATTCCGTGGTTTTTTATATTTTTAATTCGCTGAGTCAAGTAAAAACACTTTCCTGACGTATCATGTATTCTATTTTTTCTGAAACCGTTTAATTTAATCAATAATTAATCATAAATAATTCAAAATGTTTAAATTTTTTGATAGACATTGTATTGACAGCAGACTACGTATCCAAGGTTACAACAGAAATAAAGTTACATTCGCAAATCGAAATTAGTTTTTGTTTTATGCTTTATGCTTTAGTGTGTTTTTAGGTGCCATTCACAAATAGTTTTGCTTTTGTCGATTTTAGTTAGTAGTGACATCTATCATAGATTTTAGAAGATCAGTAATACAGTAAATTCAACTGTCAAATGTGCTAGGTTACACATGCTGTCATATGTTGTTTGTTTACTTTCGTATTTTTTGGAAGAGCAAGATAAATATTATCATAATAAGAAAGTAGGTATTCAAATCTTGTTTTTATTTTCATTCATTTTGACACTCGAATAAAAACAAACTTAGGTTATCGTCAATGCGAAGGATGATAGAAAGAGACAAGTATATATGACTACATCATTCTACGCTTCGTCCTATTGGTCTACTCCTAAGTATAAAACGTAAAACTAAAACATAAATTTCGAGTTGGCAAACTTTTAAGTTAAAACCAAAACTAAATACTGATTTGTAAATGGCTGCATAAGATAACATGTCTACAAGGTTATTCAAACAAAAATGGAAAACATAAAAAAAAAACTAATTTCGATTTGTGAATGTAGCTTTACAGTTAGGAAAAATCTGTACCAGACTGTTTTGTACCTTACCAGACTGTTATTTTTGTTGTAGCTTTGGATATGTACTTTTTTTGACTGGTTTTGTAAAAATCGGTCAGGAAAGTAGGCATTTTCTTGCCGGATTCAGAAAAAACTAATTTACAATGTTACTACACATGGTGAATTGGAATCAATTGCAGGATCTGTACGTCTAAAACCGTCACTTGATTGCAATGATTAATTATTTTAAATGATTGAGTTTAAAAAATATAGAGTTGTTTATAAAGTTGAAAGTAAAGCTACATAAAAAGATATAGTGGGCAGATAATAATAATAACTCTAATTATTAGATGGAAATATTTGCTAAAAGATAATACAGAATTAATGGAATAATAAGTATAAAATTACGAAATAAATGATGTCTTGATGCAAGTTCATTTATTCATTTGCTTATAGTTGCCAGGCAACAGCAGGAAAGATATTCCGAGATAAATAGCACGAGATATATGTCAGCAAACATTTTATTGTGTCTCTCCGCCGTTTATTTAATTGTGTCCATTATAATTTTAATAACAAATTGGAACAGGGCTCGTAATGCTGTTTAACTTGTCTCATGAATAAATTCTCTGTATACAACTACATATAAGAACAGATTCCTCGATGACTATCATCCACTTTGGTCTAGCGCTGTCGTAAGGAACATTAGGGCGAAGTTGATGGTAGCTTTAAGGAGTTCAGGATTCGATTTGAGATCGCGCTTCGGTTTTAACGAAGTGCAGCTCAGCTCAGTTAACGTAAGCGTTTGTTAAAGGGAGATTTAGACGATTAGATTGAAGGAAATGAATGTTCTGCTCGCTGTATCTGGTGATATTTTTATTAAGTTCGCTGTTGGGATCCAAGATAGCACTGAATGCGATTCGCTCCGGGATATGCGCTTGTCATTTGTGGCAATTAAAATATTTAAATTAATTTTATTAGACCGGGTTATTTATGGATATACAATGACATTTTTATCCTAAATGGCAATTAATTAATGGAAATAATCTAACTCAAGATATTCTGCTAGTAGATATTATTAAGTTATTTATACAGGCTGTTTCAAAAAAAGAACACATCCTTATTTCTCGCTTGTTATTGCAACTACCCTTACTGCTTAGATAACATTATTTAATCAGTGTAATATTTTTAACTAAGTACATAAAACTGATATTACAGTAATGAATAAAAAATGGGGTAGGTGGCTCAGTGGTATCAAGTCGGCCTGTGGATCCTGAGAATCCTGGTTCGATTCCCAAAGCCGACAAACATTTGCACCACATTAAAATTACACCTGTAGCTCCCCCTCCACTAACATCTTTGAAGACCGTGATTTGACGACTGGTAACCGCACTTCACGCGCAAAATAAATGGCGCCTGTTCGGGAAAAGAGGTATAGGTCTTAATAACGAGTTTTGAGAAAAACTGCTGCAAAGATTTTTGTTTTCTGACGTTATAAAAAACTAACTATTTATTATAAACTTATCGTTATTCTACAATATTTATCTTCTAACATGTCCATTTATTTTTTTATTTTGTTCTTTTTTTGAGAAAAAAAAAACACTTATCTCTCTTTTCACAAATTTTTTTTTATTAAAGTAAGACCTATACTAAAACGAGTAATAGAAATTACACTAAATTATCATTTTAAAATAAGAAAAATATATTAAATGAAAAAATTTAAATTGGCACTAATGCTTGTTGCCTTTTTTAACTTGTCTCTTCTGTCTCTACGTCACTTTCATCGTTCTCAGAGTCGGGATCGGGATAAACATTTCTTATGCCATCTGTAGTCCTGAGATTTTCATAAAATTCGTGGAAATTTTCATTCCCATAAGGCAATAGCTGTAACAAATTTTTCTTTTTTTCAGAGTTTATCGGGTTTGGTTCTTTGTAAGAAAGTGGAACTTTAATTCCTTTTAGTCACGTCATCTTCTTGCGTCGAAAATCCAATCTTTTGAACGGTTCTTCTTCTATGTAACATGTAACTTTTTTCTCTAAATATATAAGAAAAGTAAACAGAATAAGTAGACATATATATTTCACTTAAAATCAAGCTAGCTTGGTGCAAAAACTCTAAAGTAAGACGATATATACCTCTTTTCTCTAAACATTATTTTTCTAAATAAGTTGTACCCTCATGCACATTTAAACTTTGCAGTATTCTTACTCTAAGTAGACTTATCTCCCTCCTCCTAAACATTAATTATAATATACTGAGTTGACTCCTGTATTTCTATCATTTTTCGTATTTTAAGACTTATACCCCTTTTCTCGAACAGGCGCCATATATCACTGATCAAGATCTGTTTCGGCAGAGTGCCTCATCCAGTAATGGGTAAAAGACGTGATGATATATTTATTATTGTTTATTTATTTATTAATTGAAGTTTAGTAACAGTTATTTCGATGTTATTTTATTTTGTTTTTTTTATTTCTTTTATTCATTATTATAAGTTACTAGTTGAGTAACACAAAAAATGTGCAATTTTATTTGCGAATTTAGGAAAAATTCTTTTTTCGTTATAATCGATAAATCATATAATATATTCTCTATATTCTGTAACTGCATCATTATCTGTTAATGATCGATAAGTTAATAACAACTTTTATTTCTCACGATTAATTTACATATTATCACAATTTTGGTATTATGTGACCAGAATAATTTACTCTGACATTTTTATGTTATTTTTATGCATTTTACTAACTTATTTACAACAGTTCGTTGACAGCTGTGTAAAAAGTGTGGTTAGAAAGTAATATTTTTTATACTTGTACGAGAGTGAAATGCATAAAAATAAAATAGAAATAACAGAATAAATGATTGATCACAGACTGCCAAATTGGTGGTAATCTACAGAATAATCATGAGAAATCAATATTCTCATTAACTTATCGATGAATAAAAGATAATGATTGAGTTACAGAATAGGAGAGTATATTAAAGTTGTAACAAATATTAGGTACCTATTTGGTATTACGCCTATTTGCCAAAACATCGAATATTAGTTTACTATTCGACCGGATACCGAATAGATTGACGTAATACGAGCCCACTAATTTTTTCGTTAAAAAGTTAAATACTACTAAAAACCCAGGTATCTTACATTTACTAAATTCCACAATTAATTATCAACATTTTTAACTAAATTTAACATTAAATATACCTTAAACACAAAATGCATAGCAGTATAACTCTCTTTTTTTTCTTCACATAAACTAAGTCAACACACAAATGAACCATCATGATTATTATCTTGTGGGCAGTTTGTCGGATGAAATTGAAGTTAATTATTATTTAAAACAAACTTTATTAATACAGGTTTTTAATACAACACATTTTTTTTAGTTAAAATAGAAATGTTTACTTCCTCTTTCAATGGCTGTCATTTCTAGATGTATGCATCGATTGACTTAAAATTTTATCTGTGTATTAACAACATACTAGTATATGTCTCATTAAAATTTCATTTCATTTTCTTGCATACTACACGAGAAATAAAACAGTAAAATATAACATCAAACGAAAAAATAAAATTGGGCCAACTGAAGTAGAACCGGGCTCGTAAATAATATCCGAACTGCAGTATCTAATTTAGTTATTTAATTAGTAATTAAAGAGAAACAAAAATGAAAACAACATATTAGTAACTTACTGGGGTATCATATCCAAGAAAAATAATTTTAATAATGAATGATTAGCTAATCAACGTGATTTTAAAATTTAAAAGCGACAAATTATGTTAATAAGATTTTCCGTATTATATGGAAGTAGTTTATTTTCATCGTACACGTTACCTATTTCTGAGAAAAGTTGCTTTGAATAAACTCTGTTCTTTCGAACAGAAAAATAAATTCTGTTAAATTTTGTCAAATAATTCGGCAACAGATTCTTATTTGCTGCCTGTCCATCACGTATTAAAGTTGTCGCATCGTGGTATTAATTTAATTTTTAAAGATATACGAGGGCAGGGTGAAAAGTCCTTGAAAAATAAAACAGATGACACCACAATCGCAAATCTCATGTGACATTTGTGATGTACCATCTTTAACTAGAACGCATTTAAATTTTCAGACTGATATGTCATTCAGTTCTGTTTTGACACCCATCGAAAGCAAGCAACCTTGAAGATTTTTGAAAACATGGAAAAAAGTGAACTTCGCGTCTTGATTAAACATTATTTCTTGCGTGGAAAAACATTACACAAACCAAAGCATCGCTTGTTAAACATTATGGAAACTCCTCACTATCGATTGCAACGATTCACAAGTGGTTTACTAATTTTCGTTGTGGTAGTACGACCACAAAGGACGCCGAACGTTCTGGTCGTCCAATTGAGGTTACAACGCCAGAAATCGTCGATAAAATACATGGTATGATATTGGACGATCGGCGAGTTAAAGTGCACGAGCTGGCTGAGGCTATGAGCATCTCAACCGACTGGGTACGGAACATTTTGCATAAATCTTCGGATATGAGAAAGCTATCTGCCAGATGGGTGCCGCATTTGCTCTCTGTTGACAACAAGCGCGACCATGTGACAAGTTCAAAGGAGTGTTTGGCGATATTCAAGCGCAATAAGAAGGACTTTTTGCGTCCCCTGCGATTTTTATCTATTTCCAAACTTGAAGAAATGGCTCGGCGGAATAAGATTTGGCTCCAACGATGAGGTCATCGCTGAGACAAACGCCTATTTTGAAGGATTGCCAAAATCGTATTATTTGGAAGGGATCGAAAAATTAGAAAAACGTTGGACGAAGTGTATCGAGCTACAAGGAGATTATGTTTTGACCAAATAAATCATTTCTTGTTTCATTTTTCAGGGACTTTTCACCCTGCCCTCGTATCAAATTAGGTTTTTTTTATTTGTACTAACATGAGTATCATCAGTAAAAAATCTACAGAATTTTCGCTGAATATTCGGTTATTTGACGCACGGTTCTCCCTTATATTCGGTATTCTTGCAGATTTACTATTCGTTGTTTCTCTAGTATATAGCCCTTATATTTTATTGCGATAATTTTGAAACATTCTATACTCGTATATTCCGATTCTCGGTTACTCATAGAATCATTCATTCGGTTTTCCAGGAGTTGAATTGTTAATCCTAATTCCATTTATCTTCCTTGGTAATTAAGACAGAACTTTATTTCCCTGACTTTAGTTAATATAGATGTCTATCTACGTGACTTCTTCCTCTTTATGTCGTATAGGAAATTGTATTTAGCTACCACCTTCATTCATGAGCTACAGTGCCTTATAATATTCTTACCGAGATTGAATTTACTTGAGAATTTCTACGTATGTAAAAAAAGAAAAACAAAAATAAAACAGGTAGGATATAAACTAAATGTATTGGGTGAAAGAATAAAAAAATTATAGAATCACAGGTGTCAAATTACCGAAAATCGAATCAATAAACCACCGACCCTACACCCAATTAAACTTCCGAAACCAAGATACCAAGAAACAAAAAACAAAAACAACAACAGGTGTTGCACTAATTAACAATCGACAATCGAGCCACACGCCTACTTAGATACTCCTCAGTTCACAGGTAGTCCCGAAACAAATAACGAACGTAGAAACAAGCACAACAACGTAAAAACAAAACCATATCGGGCGCACCCTCACAATAAACCACAAACGGAACAAACGCTGGTGAAACGTCAGTTGTGGTGTCGACCGCCAGATGGCATGTCGCGCGTACGGCACGAGACCTGACGTGACGTCATAAATAACCAGAAACAGCGCCAATTAACGGCGGCGAAATGAAACAGAATCAAGTGAGGGTGTAGCGATGCAGCTTTGGGGATGTGGACGGCTCTAGGGCACGGATAATTAAATGATAAGCAATTAATGATGCGCCATACTGTATGCGTGAGCTATGAGAAATTGTTTTCATTTGTTATTTTTAACGAATTTAAACTGTTGTGGGGGTGACTTCAGTTAGCTCCTGCTGTTATGAAGGGCGTAAAATTAATTAATTCTACTAAACTGTTCTAATATACATATGGATATTAAATTATACGGGGTGTTTTATATTTCGGGAAAAAAATAAAGCATCTTTAAGCATAAAACTAGGCACAAAACTGATAGTTAATGTTTGTTAAATGAAAACAGTCAATTGCTTAAATAACAACGCCTAATTCCTCATAGCAATGCTTGTCTTTTCAAATCAAGAGATTACTATGAATATTGCCCCCCAAATTTAAACAACCAATAGTGTTTCATTATTTGACAAAGTTGTCGTGGAAACGAGTGAATTAATAAGAGATAATTGCACTATTGTAATTAGTGTTAATTTGCTTTAGTGCAATTGTAGCGATAATTTTCTATATAAAAATTGGCAGTTTTACTCTCATTTTTTTTAGTTACTTAGCAACTAGGTTGTCTGACATATAATGATCAAATTAATTTATTATTATAAGCATGTCAAAATATTATGGGGTGGCTAGCTCAGTGGTATGAAGTCGGCCTGGGAATCCTGAGAACCCTGGTTCGATTCCCACAGGCGACAAACAATTTTCATAATTTCAAAAGCTACCCCTGTGGCTCCTCCACCACTAACATGTTTGGGGGCCGTGATTTGACGACTGGTAACCGCACTTCACGCGCAAATATATATCACTTACCGAGATCTGCTTCGGCAGAGTGCCACGCCCAGTAATGGGTAGAAGGCGTGATGATATATTTATATATTTATTTATATGTTAAAATATTAATTTTGTAACTTTTTTGTGTTTTCGGGGGCCAATATTCTTATCGAATATAACACATGTATAGAATATTTTTGCGACTCGTGCATATTTCAATAGCAACAAATGCATTCGTGAACTGAAAAAAAAAATATTGGTAATATTCAATGTTCTAGTTATATCATATGTGATTATTTTATTAAATTATATCCATATGTCAAAGAGGAACATATTACTCTATTATTATGTAAACTTTACTTCTGAATTGAACAGAAATCTTATATGAAACACGTGGCAAAAGTGTCTTTTTATCACACGACGAACAATCTAACGCTTTGTGATAAAAGGTACCACATTTCACCACTTAATACATAAATAGCTATTGTTATTATATGCGTATAACGTGTTCAAAACAGATAAAAGCATATTCTTGATGACATCCATAATTCGTTCTCGACATTTTGTCCGTGAGCAAGTTCATCCATACACCATATGTTCTAATACTGTAAATACTTAATGCCTATATCTATTTACGTAAAATAATGTATTATAGAATTTATGTTCGTTGTCATTATGATGTCATCAATATATTCATCTTTGATATCTTTAATAGATATGTACCTATTTATATGTTACATATTTTAAGACAACGACAATATTAATTACGAGTTTGTAATAGAAATAAAGATGTTAAATTGGACGTAGATGTCTTACAGATGTAGTACTAATAATTATGTCTGTTATTAAAAATAATAATAATAATCCCCTGTGGCTCTCCCACCACTAACATCTTTGGGAACTGTGATTTGACGGCTGGTAACCGCACTTCACGCGCATAAATATATCACTTACCGAAATCTGCTTCGGAAGCGTGTCTCACCCAATAATGGGTAAAAAGCGTGATGATATATTTATTTATTTATTTATTAAAAATAATTTTAAAAACCGAGGATGTCATTAGTACAAATTAATTCTGAAAGAATTTGTATAGTGTGGCTATTAAATAACAAGACTGACGCTGCTACAAACGAAGTACGCAGGCGCCAAACACCAGTGACCGTCAGCTTTTTTAGCATGAAGCTTTCTCTTTCGAATGCAGTACCTCTCGTTTCTGTAAACAAGTCCGTATAGCCCTAGCATTCGTTCTAGTTAGAGTTGTTTTTTTGTTTCGCCAAAAAAATATTAAGTGCAACATTAGAGCAACGAATTGTTGTGAAATTTCACATGAAACTTGGAAAAACTGCTACTGAGACTTATAATTTATTGATAAAAGTACCCGAATTGTCAAGGACAAGTCATGGTTTCTCCATCAAAACAATGCGCTGGCTCATTCCGCAATGTCTGTCAAGAGATTTCTAGCCAAGGACAGCATCCCAGTGTTGGACCATCCGCTTTATTCACCAGATTTTGCACCGTGCGACTTCTATCTGTTTCCTAAGGTGAAATTTGCCTTAATAGCTAAAATATTTGAGCTTTGAAAGAGAAATCGGTACGCGTTCTGAAGGAGCTGACAGAAGAAGACTTCCAGCACTGTTTCGAACAATGGAAGATTCGCATGGAGCATTGTAGGGATAGAGGAGGGGTGTATATTGAAAGTGATAATAAGTAAATAGGTATGGAATCAAAATAAAATGTTAAAACAGCATCAGTCTCGTTATTTTATAACCACACCTCGTATGAAACTTTCTATTATTATTAAACTTATCTGATAAATGAGTTATCTATCTGTTTATCCCAGCATTGATAAAAGAGCTTTTAATTAAGTTAGCTATATTTGTAAATAAAAATTCCTGATGGAAATGGGAATATATCAGAAATTGCTTCTTTGAATGATGAATGATAAGTGAATAGGAGTAATTGGTTGGATGTGATTGAGGGTTTGTTATGTAAGAATGATTTCGAGTGTGATAAATAAATGAGTTTATATGGAGGGATCTATGAACGTGGTTGAAGTGCGGGTGGTGTGTTTGGATGATAATGTTTGACGGATGCTGATTATTTGATGAATGTTATGAGTGAATGTTTTATGAGTGATTTTAGGCTTCGTGCTACCCCATTTGATAGGATATAGCGTGAAGATATGTATGTATGCTTCTTTCAAATTCCTAATTTCACAATAATAACATAATAAATGAAAACTGTGTTTACTCTGCAATCATCACAAATGAATAGGTATATTTCACCTTTAAAAAGCTTGCAAAATCTCCCAAGTTTAAATTCCTAACACTGCCACCCACCACCGTAACTAAACCATTCTTATTCAACAAAATAACAAGACAACAAGTGAACTAACTCAGGTGCTTGCTGGTTCTCAAGAGAAAATGTTCTTTAAAAGAGAAAAAATCCCTTTGCGGGATGAGACGAAGTGCAGTGTCGAGTTACAACCAGAGCAGGTATTGTACCTTGGCCGGCGATTTTATTCAAAGCAGTGTTGGGAGCCTTGCCTTGGGCTCTGAGCGCAGGGTGCCTATGGTGCCCAGTGGTTCCTCGGTGATTGTTTACTGTGTGAATGCGGCTTTGTTATCAATGGGCGCCATTCAGCTGTTTCGATGTTGGAGAGATGTAAAGCACGGGGACGGGGTAGCTCTTTGTTAAAAATAAACTGAAGGTAAAAAGAAATGAAGGTCGGGTGAAATTAGAATGTTTGACGACGTTTTTAGAATAGGCTATCAGTTTACGAATTTAAAAGGTTCTTGAGAATATTCAAAACATATGATCTCCCTAAAATGATATTTACGAGTATACTGAGTGTTGATTTGATTTATGCAATATAGAAAATACAATGTTAATTTTTTCATATAGCGATATGGTGTTCTCTATTGATTATAGAACAAAATGCTTCAAATACATTTTGTAGATAATTGAATAATTCTGCGTATAAATTATATCATATTTCAATTAAACGTTGGATTAAGGGTTGGATTTACTTATAAGCAAAATAAGCAGTTATTCAGGATTCTCAATCGGGCCCCCGAAAAATAAAAACAAAATATTTGTATCGGTAAATTAATTTCTGATTAGGTACTTTATTGTATTACGTATGGGGTGGTTAGCTCAGTGGTATGAAGTCGGCCTGTGGATCCTGAGAACCCTGATTCGATTCCCACAGGCGACAAACAATTTTCATAATTTCAAAAACTACCCCTGTGGCTCCTCCACAACTAAAATCTTTGAGGGCCGTGATTTGACGGCTGGTAACCGCACTTCACGCGCAAAATATATCACTTACTGAGATCTGCTTCGGCAGAGTGCCACACCCAGTAATGGGTAGAAGACGTGATGATATATTTATTTTATTATATTGCGCAATTTTTACTAATAAAAACTAATTTTAAAAACATTTAATAAACATTAAATTATTCTAAATATTAAATATATATTAAGTTTTTTACCTGAATGTATAAATTGTTTACACTGTCGTCAAACTTTTAGACTGATGACAATTGTTCATTGATTTACAACTTATAAAAATTCAAATGATTTACACTTCTATATATACATTATGAAGAGATGTTTTAAATTTATCGGAGGAGTTTGCTTAAGTGTCGCCACTGTAATTTTTTTCTTTGTCCTATATATATATATATATATATATATATATATATATATATATATATATGTATATATTTGTATTGATTATATAAACAAACACAATAATATATTATGTAGATGTTTTTAAATTAATTTTTTGGGAGGGAGAGACCTAAAAAACAATTTTGTGCTTAGGAACCCTGTTACTAATTTTTAATTATCTTTACTAAATTATTTTTTTCAATCATACTGAAATTATATTAGAGAAAAGTGAACCAAGAATATAAATTGTAGAAAATTAATTTTCCTCCAACATTAATTATACATTTTTTCTTTAAAAATACTAAAGTCGGCATTTGGAAAATTTCTAAAAAAGTTATTTACCCAAAAAGAAAATTTACCAGTAAAGCAAATAATCAGTTTATTTTCATATTTAGCGTCCCAATTTGGTATGTTTTGCCGCCTTATATTAACCTAACCATTTTTATTTGGACTTGTTTACATGCAAGTCTACTTGTTTAAAATTTTCGCTAGTGATGACATTTCGAAGATACATTTGATTTATACCAACGATGACACAAAATCGTCAGCTGTCTGGGAAGTCCATTTATTGTAATAAACAGTATGTACCAAACACTACAAAAATGCAGAAGCATATTATAAAGTGTGTTATTTAAGACTGACTATTATTATACACTAATAAGATTTATAATTTATTTATGTTCAATTTTTTATATATTCTTTTTTATATATTCTTTAAGTATTCTTTAAGTATTTGGTATACCTAAAACCTCAGACTAACCATAAGTAGATGGAGAACAACGGCGTTTGTTGTGAAGTAGAATGGGTTAGAATAACTTGTGGTGAGGCGGGTGCGCGGCAAAGAGCTAGTACCACTTGGTGTTATGCGGGTTGCATTTTTGTTGATGACAGTTATCAGACGCGAGCATTTTATTTACTTAAATACAAACGTGCGTATACAAAACACTTAATATGTCAAAAACTAACCTTTACTTTGATGTATGAAAAGTAAGTAATTGAATATAAAAATAACTACACAAATGTTTGCAACTCGCATAACATCAAAGGGTACTCGCTCCTTGCCGCGCACCCGCCTCACCTTCAAGTTACTCTAACCCTTTCTACTTCACAACACTGCATTGACTTGAATACGGCAGAATTTGTCTACTTATGGTTGGTCTGAGCCTAAAACTAAAGCTTAAAGAATACACAATGTAAAAATGTAAACTTAATTTTTTTGTTTTCCGGTAATATTGGTAAGGAAAGTTTCCCAATTTCAAAATTGCCGGGAATTTTCCAACTCTAAAAAATAGATTTTGAGAATGAAAAAAAATGTTAACCACTCTGCTATTACTCTTTCTTAGTTAAGAGTGTAATATAAATATGTAAGTATTACATTTCTAGTTAAATATTAATTTTATTTTAACTTAAAACGTTTTATTTGACATGTTTCATATATAGCTACAGTCTCCAAAAAGCATGATGAACATGTTATCTGAGCATTCATGATATGCTTACATGAAAACAATTTATTATTTAAATGGCTTATTTCACAAAATTTCAACAGATTTTTATACGAAATATATCTTAACATCTTGAGATTGTGTCTGTAGATAGTGGAGAATTATGACTGCAATTTATAATAGTTTCAACAAAAATTTAAATTATTGTACTCGTAAATATGTTGTATACCACCCAGCACGAAAAATTTAAAACCAGTGAAACCACGCGTTTAAAAACAAATAAAAGAATAAAAATTTCACTGCAGTGAAATAAAACGATAAATTACAAAATTTGACAATAAAATAAACAGTAAAAATGTTGCAAGTTGTCAATTACAGTCAAGATGGCAATGGCGAGAAACAACAAAAGATCGCAAACAGTAACTTCAGTTGTTTTAAATTTGGAAACGGCGATCTAGTAGGCGTCGCTAAACGCTGCGAAAACATGTTGTGGTGATAATGACGCCCACGCGTTGCCGGCCAACGAGAAACAAAACAGATTTACAATGTGAATTGTATGTAAAGTCAATACGCAAACAGAAAGATATCTTGCGCGTACTGCAAACTGCAAGTGCCCATAAAAAAAAACTCCAACACCAACACCGACGTGTGCAATGGACCATTTTAGTATCAATTGTGGTTATTATTTCTACATTTATGTACAGGATGAACATCTAGTATGGAAGTATTGTATCACGAAATTTTTTGAAGTTTGATTCGATGTTTTTTATTTAAGTAAAACTGAAAATTTGATGGAACTGGTTATTATTGCTAGTGGTTTGCTGCACTAGCATAAATGTAATTTTAAGTGTGCTTTAGATTGACTGTACAGAATCAAATGTTTAGCAGCTATGTTAATTATAGCCAGTTGCATCAATATAACTTAAATTTTAAAATTGGTTACAATGAGCAACTATTTTTTATTATTTTTTTTATGAAACTACATGACAAACTATGACGATCAGTGAAAACGCTGGTAGAAATTTTTTTTATATTATGTACAAGATATATGATTTTTTAAAGTTTTGTGTTGAGGTTATGACGTCCCAAGTTCGTTTCAGTGGTACTTAACTTGTTTCGCTCAAAGATTGCAAATAATATACGATTGAATTCTTGAAAAATAATGTTACTAAGTTGAAAATCATGTTTTATAGAAGTTCCAAGCCCAAGAAAACGAAATTAAATTTTAGTAATAAATATACAACGTGTTGAACACGTAGATACCAGCAAACAACGAACAGTTTGAAAAACCAGTGCTGAGATATCATAGTTAGTTACGTTCTACGCCGCATATGTCTCTTATTTACATCGCGAAAATACTTGTGGCCAATGAGAACCTTCTGGACATGTGATGTCACTATATTTATAATCGCTTATAACCCTGATGTAAAACATTATTTTTAACTAATTTTTTCACTAACAGCTATTATTCGATACAAATTTTATGTTTTTATCCTTCATTCTTCTTATTTCGATTATGGTTGAGGAGCCCATAAAAGTAAATCTAATTTCCATGTCATATACTCGTAGATTAATTTATATTGCTGTCAAACATTCTATATGATTTTCTTTTATTGATATAAAGTAAGCTTTTAAGTTTTATTGGTGCAACTGGCAATTACTCATGTAAGGTAGCACAGGTTATTTTTATTTTTGAATAGATATTCATATAGTAAATAATAATTAAATTTGTATTGTGTATAAAAATCATAATAGTAATTTACGCACCAAGGGCATTAGGTTGATGATGATGCATAGCAGGTACAGCTTGGCCCTCAAAAGCTAGAAACAGAGAAGATTGAAAATTACTTGGGGAGACCTTTGTCCAGATGGGCAATCATTCCAGATGAATCTTCAATTAAATAATATCTAAATACTAAATACAGGCGCGATGGCCGAGCGTGTTAATGCACATCTCTTAACATACTGTGACGTCATCCGAACCAAGGTTCGTCAGTTCGAATCCACCTGTCGACAAAGTATGATTTGTCGTTAAAATAAAAAATACAGTTACTTGTATTAATTATACTCGGGCGCTATAAGCTAGTCACTTATACATATGCCTTAAAAGTAAGTAACATCGACTCAGGAAACCGGCAGTACGGCAGCGTAAAAACTGCGGCTCGGTGTGCCCGGTAAGCCCAGGCCCGACTCGGGCTGTAGCGCCAGTAAAGAAGAAGAAGAAATACTAAAATACATTATATGTCAAATTATCTATACTTTCAATTATATATCCAAATTTTTTGTAGATACATAATGGTAAGAAAAGGTTTATAATAATAATAATAATGCATAGGGAGTGACAGTTAAACTTGATACATTTAATTGCATTTTTCCCATTTTCAATATGAACTAGAGATAATATCAATTTTTGGTTCTTGAATCATAATAAACTCTATTTCACGTACCTATGCAGTCATATGAAACGTATTATTGAATTATACGCATAAGTTGTCAATTTTAATTAGCTATGGGATGGCTAGATCAGTGGTATGAAGTCGACCTGTGGATCCTGAGAACCCTGGTTCAATTCCCCCAGACGACAAACAATTTTCATAATTTCAAAAGCTACCCCTGTGGCTCCTTCACCACTAACATGTTTGGGGGGCGTGATTTGACGACTGGTAACCGCACTTCACGCGCAAAATATATCACTTACCGAGATCTGTTTCGGCAGAGTGCCACACCCAGTAATGGGTAGAAGGCGTGATGATATATTTATTTTATTTATACCAAAACATTAAAATGATAGCAAATATCTACAAACTAATTTTGTAATTTTAAATTGGATTTCTCTAACAGTGATTAGTGATAAGACACCGTCACAAGTACCTCTCTGCTGCATTCATTTCTGGAACTAGGTATATATTGCAGACCCATTGTTTATAATTATCAACTGGTTCTTTCCAATAATTCTTTCTCTCGCCATTTAATATATTTACAAAATCAATTATGTGGTAAGTGGTTTAGTAGTATCGAATCGGTCTGTAGGTCCTGAGAACCCTTGTTTGATTCCCACAACCGACAAACATTTTCACCACATTAAAATTACCCCTGTGGCTTCCCCTCCATTAACATCATTTGGGTTCATAATTTGACGATTGGTAATCGCACTTCACTCTCATAAATATATCACTTACCGAGATCTGCTACGGCAGATTGCCACACCTAATAATGGGTAAAAGGCGTGTTGATATACTCGTATTTATATTTATTTACAAAATCAGCTTTTTTGTTACAATTTAATTCTAAAATCAAATTTGTGTAGAGAATTTGAAAAACATATGATCAGTAATATCGCTGGATTTAAAAAAAAATGATATATTTGTTCAATTCATCCTTAACATATGTACACCAAACCAACAAAAAATAAACCCTAAAAAAATAGTCTCTCTCAATAAACTAGACCAAATCAAACCACGCCAAAAATCCGTGAAACATCCTGTCAACCTTAAACCTTCGGGATCCTATAACCAGCAGATCGTGAGACAGGAAAACAGGATCAAAAGATTACAGTATCCGGCCACAGTTGGCAACCCTGTGGTCCAAGGTCGCACAAACTGCGACACTGAGAAACAGAAATTCAACCCTGAAGAGCAGGTGACAACCTGACAGACATATGATGAATGAAATGAAAGCGCTGAGAAAAAGATATTTTTGGGCAGTTTTGTTGTGTTTATGGGAAAGAGTATATTGATGAACAGTGATGAAAGAATGAAAGAAACCCGTGCCATGAGAAAATTGTGCGATTTTTGTAGTTTTGTATGTGGGAGTTACGTGGTATTGTACCCTTCTATTTCAAATGTCAGTCATGATAGAGCTATTTATTATTTATTCTTGGGAAATTTTGCAACACTAGGTTTTCATGGCAAGTGACTTTATGGATAATCATTCAACTATATATATGGTAACAAAATATTGGTATAAAGCTTTTCTGTTATATTTCATGAAATTTTATGCTATACCAAATGTGAAAATTATCAAAATTTTAAAAAATATATATATATTTTTATGCGTGAATTATGATTATGAGTCCTGATATCCAAAGATGGTTGTGGTGAGGGACAGGAGGTAATTTTAATGTGGAGCAAATTTGTGAGCTGTGAGAATGGAACTCGAATTTTCAAATTTACAGGTTAATATGATACCACGAAGCTATCTACCCAAGTGAGTATTCTTAAATAAAGAAATTACATGTTCATAATCCGTCACAAAAAAAATCATCTACTTTTCCTGTTTGCAATTCGATAAAAATATTATAGTTAGGGACGAGAATACTTAAAGACATGTACCTATACTTATAAATATTTGCTGTACTGTGTTAATATTTATTAATAAATAAATATAAATATATCATCACGCCTTTTACCCATTACTGGATGTGGCACTCTACGGAAGCAGATTTCGGTAAGTGATATATTTATGTGCGTGAAATGCGGTTACTATAATTATATAATTTCTAAAATACCAAAAATTGAGATTCTTGTTTATTAGGTCGTAAATTTATTTTAAAAAGGTAGGAGTAGTAACTAAGGAAAAATAACAAATCCTATATACTAATCGGCTTAATTCACTATATATAGTTTCATCACGATCAGTCTGACATTTTTACAGCCTAGACGGTTTATCCGATTTAATTGAAACTTTTTTTATTTGATAGGGATTACTTATGGGCAGTGCCTTTTGATAGTCTCAGATTTTTCGTGCACATGATGTGCGAGAAAATTTGAAAAAACATGCATTTTCAACTAAGAGTGTGGAGGCTTTGACATTTTTAAGAAGAACATCAAACGTCATTATGACATTTCTCAGTGGACATGTCGCATTTTTAATTATAAATTATTTAAATATTAAATGTTTTAGAGTAGTTTTGAAATATTTTACGCACATTAGGGAACTGAGGGGACGTTTTTATTATAATTACAAATTTCAAATATGTTTATTTAAAAAGAAAATTTTTAACAGTCCACTATGAAGTTGGTTTTAATTCAAAACGTCAAATTGACAAGTTTTATAAAATATACAGACAAAGAGTGTGGAGGCTTTGAAATTTTAAAAAAGAACACCTACTCTAATTTTGACATTTGTATGTGGACATATCGCATTTTTAATTAACAATTATTGAAGTATTACATTTTTTAGATAACTTTTGATATATTTTACACATATTGGGGGAATGAGGGAACGTTTTTATTATCATTACGCATTTTATATATGTGTATTTAAAAAGAAAATTTTTGACAATCCACTAAAACAAAACGTCAAATTGACAAGTTATATAAAGTATACAGGTAAACCCAACAAAATTTGTCTCCAGTATAATACAGTAAAACCAAGCAAATTTTATTCACGGCAGAGTACAATTAAAAAAAAAACTAGAAAACTCGAATTGTAATCATTTGAGCACTTAAATTTTCTATAGGTAATACGAAAGTTATTTTAAAGGGCATGTGGGCTAAATTATAATATTTTCAATCGGCAATTATTTCAGTGAAATTGCTACAAAACCTATCGTGTTTGGCGTCATATTAAAGGGCTTTAGAAGAACTTTCAGATAAATGAAAAAAGTTGAAATTATACAATAAGCAAATGTTTCTAACATAAAGTATTTCGAATCATATTGTATTGGGTGTCATATGAAAGGGCTTTAGAAGAACTTTCATATGAAATAAAAAACAAAGTTGAAATTTTACGACTGTCAATAGTTTGAAACTTAAAGTACTCCGAATCGTACCGTGTTTAGTGTCATATTCAAGGGCTTTAAAAGAACTTTCAGATGAAATATAAAAAGTATAGGTAATTGTTTCAAATTTAATAAATTCTATAAAAAAATTTATAAAAAAAGTGGAACTACCAAAAATTGCATCCAACGGATTTTTAATACATAAGCAAAATCTTTTCGGAAATAAAACACGTATTTGATTGAAATTTTACGACTGTCAATTATTTCAAACTTAAAGTATTCCGAATTTAGACGAACCTTTAGATAAAAAAAAGTTAGTTTTTGAAAAAGCAATGAGCAATGAATTTGAACCCAGAACCTTTCACTCGCATGGTGACTGCTCTAACCAATTGAGCTACAAACACTCGGTAAATACTCATGCCTTTCGTGTAACGTTTAGTTGAAGAAATGTTAGAGCAGTTACCATGCGAGTGAAAGGTTCTGGGTTCAAATCCCGGCGAACGCTCATTGCTTTTTCAAAAATCATTTATAATATCTACAAATAAACAATTGTGTCAATAAACAAATTCTTATAACAAGTTAGTTTAGCAAAATGTTTTCGGAAATAACACACGTATTTGAAATTTTACGACCTTCAATTGTTTTAAACCTAAAGTGTTCCGTATCATATCGTGTTTGATATCATATGAAAGGGATTTAGAAGAACTTTCAGACGAAATAAAAAATATATATATTTCGACCTTCAATTGCTTTAAATTTAAAGTATTCGGAATCATGCCGTGTTTAATGTCATATAAAAAAGTTTTGAAAGAACTTGTAGATGGAATAAAGAAAAAAATTAAATATTACAACTGTTAATTGTTTCAAATTCAAAGTATGCCGAGTCATGCCGAGTTTGGTGTGATATGAAAGAGTTTTCAAAGAAAGTTCAAATGAAATAAAAAAAAAAATATTTTACAACCGTCAACTGTTTTAAAGTTAAAGTATTGGTGTCGTATAAAAAGGCTTTGGAAGATGATTGAAATGAAATTAAAAAGTTGAAATTTGACCTATCGCGTTTGTATCAAAAAGAAAGATTTTTTGAAAGGTTCGCGTACAAAATTTAATACTTTTAGATCTTCAATTGTTTTAGTGAAAATGCTTCAAAATTCTTCGTGTTTAGTATCAAATGAAAGGTCTTTTGAAGAGCTCGCGTGCATAATTGGATTTTTCCTCTCATCAATCGTTTTAATGAAAGTTCTTCAAAACCTATTGTGTTTGGTATCTAGTAAAAGGTCTTTTGAAGAGCTCGCAAGCAGAATTGGATTTTTTTCAATCGTCAGTTGTTTTAGTGAAAGATCTTCGAAACCTATTGTGTTTAGTATCAATAAAAGGTCTTTGGATGGAAAGATATGCAGAAAAGTTTTAGATTTGTAATAATTGAATTTATATTGTGTCAACTGTCCTACAAAAGTGAATTCTACTTCAGGGTCCGCGGAGCTAGCGTGAGGCCTGGCGAAGCCAGGGCGACCGCTAGTCTTATATACTAAACGGCTTAATTCCCTATATATAGTTTCATCACGATCAGTCTGACATTTTTACAGCCTATACGGTTTATCCGATTTCATTGAAACTTTATTTATTTCATAGGGATTACTTATGCGGAGTGCCTTTTGATAGTCTCAGATTTTTCGTGCACATGATGTGCGAGAAAACTTGAAAAAACATGCATTTTCAACTAAGAGTGTGGAGGCTTTGACATTTTTAAGAAGAACATCTACTGCAATTTTGACATTTGTCTGTGGACATGTCGCATATTTAATTATAAATTATTTAAATATTAAATGTTTTAGAGTAGTTTTGAAATATTTTACGCACATTGGGGGACTGAGGGGACGTTTTTATTATAATTAAACATTTTAAATATGTGTATTTAAAAAGAAAATTTTTAACAGTCCACTATGAAGTTGGTTTAAACGTCAAATTGACAAGTTTTATAAAATATACAGACAAAGAGTGTGGAGGCTTTGAAATTTTAAAAAAGAACATCTACTCTAATTTTGACATTTGTATGTGGACATATCGCATTTTTAATTAACAATTATTGAAGTATTTAATTTTTTAGATAACTTTTGATATATTTTACACATATTGGGGGAATGAGGCAACGTTTTTATTATCATTAAGCAATTTATATATGTGTATTTAAAAAGAAAATTTTTGACAATTCACTAAAACAAAACGTCAAATTGACAAGTTATATATAACTCGAATTGGAATCATTTGATCACTCTTAAATTTTCTATCGGTAATACGAAAGTTATTTTAAAGGGCATGTGGGCAAAATTATAATATTTTCAATCGGCAATTATTTTAGTGAAATTGCAACAAAACCTATCGTGTTTGGTGTCATATTAAAGAGCTTTAGAAGAACTTTCAGATAAATGAAAAATGTAGAAATTTTACAATAAGCAATTGTTTCTAACATAAAGTATTTCGAATCATATTGTGTTGGGTGTCATATGAAAGGGCTTTAGAAGAACTTTCATATGAAATAAAAAAAAAAGTTGAAATTTTACGACTGTCAATAGTTTCAAACTTAAAGTATTCCGAATCGTACCGTATTTAGTGTCATATTGAAGGGCTTCAAAAGAACTTACAGATGAAATATATATATATATATATATATATATATATATATATATATATATATATATATATATATATATATATATTTACGATAGGTAATTGTTTCAAACTTAATAAATTCTATAAAAAAATGTGGAACTATCAAAAATTACATCCAACAAATTTTTAATAGATTAGCAAAATTTGATTGAAATTTTACGACTGTCAATTATTTCAAACTTAAAGTATTCCGAATTATGCCATGTTTGGTATCCTATGAAAGGGCTTTAGACGAACAGTTAGATAAAATAATTAAAAATATAGATTTTGAAAAAGCAATAAGCGTTCGCCGGAATTTGAACCCAGAACCTTTCACTCGCATGGTGACTGCTCTAACCAATTGAGCTACAAACACTCGAATACTCGAATACTCATGCCTTTCCTGCAACGTTTAGTGGAAGAAATGCTACAGTAGTCACCATGCGAGTGAAAGGTTCTGGATTCAAATACCGGCGAACGCTCATTGCTTTTTCAAAAATTATTTATAATATCTACAAACAAACAATTGTGTCAATAAACAAATTCTTATAAAAAGTTAGTTTAGCAAAAATTTTTCGGAAATAACACACGTATTTGAAATTTTACGACCTTCAATTGTTTTAAACCTAAAGTGTTCCGTATCATATCGTGTTTGATATCATATGAAAGGGCATTAGAAGAACTTTCAGACGAAATAAAAAATATATATATTTCGACCGTCAATTGTTTTAAATTTAAAGTATTCGAAATCATGCCGTGTTTAATGTCATATAAAAAAGTTTTGAAAGCACTTGTAGATGGAATAAAGAAAAAAATTAAATATTACAACTGTTAATTGTTTCAAATTCAAAGTATTCCGAGTCATGCCGAGTCTGGTGTGATATGAAAGAGTTCTGAAAGAAACTTCAAATGAAATAAAAAAAAATTATTCTACAATCGTCAACTGTTTCAAACTTAAAGTATTCCGATTCATGCCGTGTTTGGTGTCGTATAAAAAGGCTTTAGAAGAAGATTGTAATGAAATAAAAAAGTTCAAATTTGATCTATCGCGTTTATATCAAAAAGAAAGTTTTTTTGAAGGGTTCGCATACAAAATTTAATACTTTTAGATCCTCAATTGTTTTAGTGAAAATGCTTCAAAATTCTTCGTGTTTAGTATTAAATGAAAGGTCTTTTCAAGAGCTCGCGTGCATAATTGGATTTTTCCTGTCATCAATCGTTTTAATGAAAGTTCTTCAAAACTTATTGTGTTTGGTATCTAATAAAAGATCTTTTGAAGAGCTCGCGAGCAGAATTGGATTTTTTTCAATCGTCAGTTGTTTTAATGAAATATCTTCGAAACCGATTGTGTTTAATATTAATTAAAAGGTCATTGGATGGAAAGATATGCAGAAATGTTTTAGATTTGTAATAATTGAATTTATATTGTGACAACTGTCGTACAAAAGTGAATTCTACTTCAGGGTCCGCGGAGCATAGCGTGAGGCCTGGCGAAGCCAGGGCGACCGCTAGTTACTACCTAAACGTTTGAATTACTAGGCTTTTGTTATAATTAAATTCTTTTCTGTTACATGAAGAGTGACAACGTTTCGATATTATGCTTTGGTCTCATTCTCAAGTCAATTAAATAAAAAGGTTACAACTATTGTAACAATGTTTAAACAAATTAATTGAGGGTCAAAAAATAAATTTCTATAAACAAGAACAACATGTTAAAATTTATGTCCAGAGTCAAAAAACGAGAATGAGACCAAAGCATAGTCTCGAAACGTCGTCACTTTTCATGTAACAGAAAATAATTTAATTATAACAAAAGCCAAGTAATCCAAATGTTTGGATAATATTTTGTCATTTTACCTAATTACTACGCCTATTTTCTTTTTACTATAATAATAATTTGTTTATTGTTCTTTATTTTTCAAACTTACTGTAATAATGAAACTGAGTAAACGGATTTCGCCTTTTTTTAATTTGTTATGCGCTGCCAAAGATGTCTGCTATAATTATCAGTAATAATATAATAAGAGAGTGAGAATAAATTGAAAATAATTTGACAGATCTTTCGAAAACTTGTTGCCAAGCAATAGTCACGAAAGCCCGTAGGGCTTGAGTGGCTATTGCCAAATGGCAACAAGTTTGAGAAAGATACTGGAGTATTATTTTCTAATTTATCCAACTCTCGAGTTATATTTCATTAGATTATTTTTTGAGGTCGATTCATCCAACTTAAAAGATTTTGAACTGGGTTCATATGGATTGATTACTTATTAATGTATTCTTGGAAGTTGTTTCCAAAATTTGTTGGTGTATTTCTGTATCTGAAATACAACTAAATTGATTTTTTTCACTCATTTTACTTGACGCGTCGACAGTTTTAAATAATTATTTGACATCTACCTATAATTTGTCACAAACAAAAAAGCATGTACAGAGATTATTCCAGGGCATAATTACAAGAGCTTTATTCTCAGTATAATAATAACAGGATTGATTAAAACGCAGACACGTGACATACAATGAAGCTTTTCATTGGTTTTGAGAAACGTCAAAAAATAATCACTAATATAAATGCAACTCGCATCTCGGTCAGTCAGATGCAAGGAAATCATCGCCCTATCTTACTCAACGCTGTTTGCTACAGTAAAATAGACCATACTTATAGTTTGTTTATTATTCTTTATTTTTGGAATTTATTGTAAATAACGAAACATTTCTCATACATCTCAAATTACTTAAACTTAATCAAAGTCTTACTGCACCTGTATTTCTAGCTTACTTTCAACAAATCTTTTCCTACACAACAAAATCTACTTCCCCATTTAGAAGACTCAAACAGTTTCAATTTCAAGATGAAACATTCCACATCATTCTCCGCGTTTACTTTTGCAAACCTGCAATACCCCGAAATAATTGGCTTAACATGGCTACTCATAATCTGTTTGTCCTCTTCAGCGAGTTCTTTCCTTGGAAGAATTCCACGACAGGTAGCGCTCTTTGTGCGCGCGGTAATTGCGTTACACGCCTGAAACTTCAAACATTCACGCTAAACTTCGGCGCAAGAATCAAAGAACCGAGCTGAGAATTCGGTGAATTGGTGATAGTGATACTTGTGAACAGATGGGCAAAAGTTTGAAAGTTGCAATGGATTAGGATTAGGTGCTTTGTGAAAAAAAGATTTAATTTATTTTTTATTAAATGAAATTTTAACTTTAATTTTGTATCATGTTTCTTGGTGGGTGATTTTGTGAAGCGCGAAATACAATAAATATTCATAATAAACAGACACTACTACATGGGTTAGGTGGTTCAGTGGTAACGAGTAGGCCTATGGATCCTGAGAATCCTGGTTCGATTCCCACAGCTGACAAACATTTTTATCACATTAAAATTACCCTTAGTGGCTCAGTGGTATCAAGTCGGCCTACGGATCCTAAGAACCCTGATTTGATCCCCACAGCTAACACACATTTTCACCAATTTAAAATTACGAATGACTGTGGAGACATCTATTGGTAACTGCATTCTTATTGTAATCAAAGTATACATATGTATTACAGCAATAATTATAGATATATGTAATTATTCAGAATTTTATGATTTACTAATTACTCTCTGTGTGAGGTATAATTTTTTTATCGCAAATGTAGTTTTTACTTATTTTTTTCTAATCCGTTTCATATTCACCTAGATTTGACTGAATCATAGTTGCGGCGTTATTAACCTTAAAAATATTTTTTGCTTTTAGTTTCGTAGTATATAATTAAACATCAACCACCTTATGCTAATTTCCTGTGCGTTTGAAATAAAAACAAACGCGTCGGGTGTAAAAAACTCCGGGCACGTTCTTAACATCCTGTGCACATTACACACACACACACACAGACACACACACACACACACACACGCAGATGTATAAAAACTAACACATGTCCTGCGTATACCTATCTTTTTCATCAATACATAACTTTATTTTAGGAAACACTGAATTACGCAATACATGCTTGAAAAGTTTTGTATATTTACCCAATTAAGAAAAATTATTCGCTGACATTGATTAGTAATAATTGTTAGAATGAAAGAAGTACGACAGAATATTTGTATAGAAAAGCTAATATATTTGATCGTGATCCTGTCATGGTAGTAAGTTTAATTAAGAAAATAATTATAATAATTTTTTCATGGATTTAACATCTTTGGGGACCGTGATTTGACGGCTGCTAGCCCCACTTCACGCGTATAAATATATCACTGAGATCTGTTGCGGCAGAATGTCATACCCAGCAAATAATACGATTTTGGCAATCCTTCAAAATAGGCGTTTGTCTCAGCGATGACTTCATCGTTGGAGCCAAATCTCGCATGGGGCCAAAAAGTCCTTCTTATTGCGCTTGCACATCGCCAAACTCTCTTTGAACTTGTCACACAATCGCGCTTGTTGTCAACAGAAAGCAAATGCGGCACCCATCTGGCAGATAGCTTTCTCATATCCAAAAATTTATGCAAAATGTTCCGTACCCGTTCGGTTGAGATGCTCATAGCCTCAGCAAACTCGTGCACTTTAATTCGCTGATCGTCCAATATCATACCATGGATTTTATCGATGATTTCTGGCGTTGTAACTTCAATTGGACGACCAGAACGTTCGGCGTCCTTTGTGGTCATACTACCACAACGAAAATCAGTAAACCACTTGTGAATCGTTCCAATCGATGGTGAGGAGTCCCCATAATATTTAACAAGCAATGCTTTGGTTTGCGTAATGTTTTTTCCACGCAAGAAATAATGTTTAATCAAGACGCGAAATTCACTTTTTTCCTTGTTTTCAAAAATCTTCAAGGTTGCTTGCTTTCGATGGGTGTCAAAACAGAACTGAATGACATATCAGTCTGACAATTTTAATGCGTTCTAGTTAAAGATGGTACATCACAAATATCACATGAGATTTGCGCCAGTTGCTTTATTTTTCAGGGACTTTTCACCCTGCTCTCGTATACCTGGTGATGCTTGATTGGACATGGTGACTTAATATGGAATATTAGTTTTGTGCAATTTTCTGCTCTCCCGTTCAGTTTACGGAAAGAAATGTAGAGTGCAATAAGAATTAAGACTGTTTTTATACATTTTTAATTATGTCACTGGTTTACGCGCACCTTTAAATAAATGAAAAGGCCAGTGGATGGAGGTGATATATTACAAAATCTTTATTTTATGTAATTAACGTTTAAACATTTTGTTTTTGTATATTTTTATGATATAAATACCACCTTTAACTATAAATAAATTAGTTATTAATTAATATTTTACTATAGAACAGGTTCACTGAAATTTTGCAAAAATGTGTCTTAACACTTTAACCCACTCGCATCTTCAAATTTAAAAATAGCAATAGTCATGACTTTTGTTTTTCATGACAAATACAAATGTTTGAAGAATATTATTTTCTGTCGAATCTTTTTTGTAAGTTGGATAGTGAATGTTTATTAAAATGAGGATCGTGTATTTATGATTAAAAATTTAAATAACGAGATTTATTTTCCATTTCAAATTTGAAACATGTTTTGAAATTGTTGATAAACATGAAATTAATTTTTTATTAAATATGAAAACTAAATTTTGTTCTAATAATGATGTTTATGTACTTCAAACATTGACGTTTATAAATTATTCATGAAAAACTAAATTCATGGCTATTGCTGCAATTTAACAAAAAGTTTTTAAATTTATTTTTAAACCAGATACGTAATAACAAAATGTAGCAACAGTTTTGTATGCATCTTTCAATTTTGAACATCTTTGCACTCTTCAGTTCTTTTCCGTCAAATGAACAGGAGAGCAGGAAATTGCATAAAATTAATATCCCATGTTAAACCTCTATGTTCACTCTTATCAAGCACCTCCCGGTATGTGTATCAAGAAAAATCTACGTATTTTCTTTTGTCATTCCTTGTTCCACTGTGACACAGTATCTACTCAGCAGATATTTTTGTAATTAATACATTCACTGCCGTCTCGGTCTTATAGACCGAAAATATATTTGTCCATCACGCCGGCTCGGTCTTATAGACCGAGAATTTATTTGTCCGCTGCGTCGTCTCAGTCTTATAGACCGAGTTAGTTTATATAGCTCATCGCGCCGTAGGTCTGTTCGCTTATGAGCGTTGTTGCTGCTACAGACCGAGACGGCGTTGGCGAACACTTTGCCGTCTATGGTTTGTGGCATAGACCGAGCGGCGCCCACGAAACAATTCTTAAATTTGTACGTAAAAAGGTATATTCTATTTATTTTAAAGATATACGACTACGAGTACATTTAAAAATGAATATAAAAAGTATTTAATATGTTTCCACCATGCAGTTATGTTACATACTAAATTTACTGCAGCTTATACCGAACCAAAAACGACAGGCACATAACATGCACAGACCTGCTGTAGACCGAGACGGCGTGTGCGAGTAAGATTAATTCGTGTACGCCGACTCGGTCTATAGGACCGAGATGAAAATAGTCAAAATTTGGATTTTAGAATCACTTTTTTGAAAAAGTGTGAGCAATTTCTCTAGTTAGATTATATTGCCTTTGTCCTGGCATGAACGGCCTGGGAGGACAAATGCCATATTTATATGGCTGGCCTTGGGGGAAATAAGCTAAAATTCCTCACGGCAGTCAACGTGTTAAATAATTAATTTCATATTTTGTTTTAGATATGTGACCCGACTCTTCACTGCGATACAACATTTCTGGTAAGTCAATGTGTATATTTAATAGGGAAAGTTAATGAATGAATTTAATTAAATAAATTACAAATTAAAGCAAACAGGCATAAAGTCCAAATAAATGCTTACAATATTAAAAACAAATGTGACCATTTTCCTGAATAATTTTCACGAGTCACTGCTGGTCTACAAAGCTATAGACAGTATTCTACTGTACACTCGACACACGACACGACATACCAGCACAAGGTGCATATCAAACACCGTGAGGTAATTACCCTGGAGCGTATGGTGGTTTGCGCGCCAACGGACACTTCACGGCGGATGAACTCCTAGTGTAGTTGTAGAGCGCCTCGGCCTGGTGCCAGGAAGGAAATCCGCATACGAACGCGTGCCTCCACCTGCTCAAGTCTACTCGCTGTTTTTTATTGTCTAGTAATAAGTGTGACGTATGTGGAGGTAATTTTTAATTTAATTCGTATTTGGAACTGTACATATTACATTATACAGAGTGATCAGTCAGAAGTAAGTGTTTCAGTTGGCAATACAATTCTGGGGATCTTTTTATTTCACAGTTGATTCAACGCCAGAAAAAAAGCGGAAATACTATTTTACATGTCATTTTTATAATACATATAAATAGGTTGAGTGATATAAATACTTTAGATTATTACTCTGTGAGTAATGTTAAGAAATAAAGGGATGTGGGTAAGGAAACAACGATTTTTATTAATTTAAATTTTCAAATGTTACTGTCAACAACAGGAAATAAATTTATGTATTAGTCTTACCAATTTCAAGTAGTTTTTTTATAGCCAGCTGAAACACATATTTCCGATCATTTTGTATTCAAAGGTAGTAAATATTACATTTACAAATCTTATCTTAATCAGATTTTTGACAAATATATATGTATACATTTATGAAATATTTTTATTTAAATGCTGATAATAGGAAATATAATTTTTCACGCTTCTATCCGGAACACTAGTTTTGCATAACTCAAGATCGTTCAGAAACAGCCGGTTTCCGGCCTAGACCGGCAAAAACTAAGCATTTTTGTACATACATATATATTTTAGCATTGGCATCAACTGAATCTCAGAATATTTGACAAATAAATCTGGTGTGTAATACATCCAGAAACTGTTTTACAAGAACTTGCAAACCTTGCCTTCTGCTCGGCCTGTCAAAATATGCTCGCATTCGCAAAGGTACAGTTTCTGACTTAGTGATACAAATAACTATTACATATACGGAGTAGAAAATTAATTTACTATTTCATAAGTAAAATTATAAATAAATTAAATGCAACAAAACTTATATAATATCACGCTTCATCCCATAAAATGTGGTAGCACGAATCCTTGAAACAGTCACAGAACATCTACTAGTCAGATTAAACAAATAATCAGTTTTCGTCAAACATTCTCATTCTAACACACCATGCTTGTTTCTTCTGTATAAGTTAATTTATTCATCAAACTTGCAATCTTTTATCACGCAACAAACCTTCAACCACATTTATTCATTCGCTCCTCTGCATCTATTTAAATAATATTTCATTTTACATAAGTTCCATGTGCTCAAATCATCTCTATTCACACCCACTCCTCAAATATTGAATCAAAAAATATAAGAAAGGACGGAGAGGTCGTGCAGAACATGTTTTTGAAAGTAAATCCCACATAATTGTAATTAAACACTTTATTGTAAGAAATGAAAGCGAATCAAAAATGTAAGAAAAGAAGAAAGTGTTTATCTGCGCTTGTTTTGAAAGCAAATTCTACACAATTGCAATTATACAGAACAGACACGAAATTTAAAGATAAGAAAGGAAGGATATGTCCTACGCTTGTTTTTGAAAGTGAATTCCACACAATTGTAGTTTGACACTGTACTGTAAGAATTTAAAACCTATCAAAAAGATATGAAAAGAGATAGTGTTTTCCTGCGCTTGTTTTTAAAATTGGTCTATTATTCGCTTTTTCTTTATTGGTGTTCTGAATACTTATTTATAAATTTTAGTTTTACTGCGGGTGTTATTTCTTTAGTTATTAGTTTAAAAAATTTAAAATTATTTATTAATGGTACTAATTACTAATCTTATTTTAGAATGTAAAATATAAAACATATGTGTCAATTTACAATACGCAAGTACAAAACAAATACTTATCATGTTATAATAAAAGGTAATAATAATAATAATATTAATAATGATCGACTTATGTATCCCAATCCTGGGCAAAGGCCTCCCCCATGTTTTTCCACCTTTCTCTGTCTTGTGATATTGTTGGGCAGAAGTTGTTAAATTTGGCTCGTCCCTCTATCTTAGATGGATACCAAGAGAAGAACACAGAAAGAATGGAAGAAAGCACCTAGGATGGAGGTCATATTATCATATATTATTTTAAATGAAAAATAAATACACTAAATATGAGAATATTATAATATTTTATTAATTTAATGTTTAATTCTTGAAGTAAATTAAAATTAATTTACTGTTGTACAAATTTTAATTTATACAACAGGAATATATTTAATTTTTCCAGTCGAAAAATTAATTATAATATTATTCGTAAGAATAACTATCTACGCTGATTTCATATTTGCTATCATGAATAAAAGGCTTTAGTTTATCATAATGTAAATTTAATATCCAAACAAATTGTGAGTCATTCAAACAGAAGAACTTTCTTGTATTGTAATGTAAAACTTGTTTCGTTTTCGGATTTCTGAGACCGAAAACAAAATTAATTTTGGTATCATCTGGATGACCTTGAATACAAATTGTATAATATAAATTTTTAATTTTTGTGCATAACAACAAGTATGATTTATTTTTGAAAGATACAGTTAAAATTGTATCTGAACATACACTCTGGTATTTTCCAAATAAGTGAGTAAAATTAGGAAAAATGCAATGTTTTTTATTTCGCAGATGATCTAACATATTTATTTCTTCTATATTATTTTTGCATGTAATACACCATCATAAGAACAAAAAAATAACTCATGGAAACTCAACTCCTTTTGTTTCCACGTACACCCTTGAAAAGAATTTCTACAGGAAAGTAAAGTTGATGAACAAGCTTTACAATAAAATATGTTATTAATTTTATCCCATGATTCAATATAGTCTGCGGTTTTAATCGTTTCACATATATAACATTTCATATATTCCTGCAAAGTTATAGTAAATTTCATGTTTTTAAATCCACTTAAGGCTTTCATTAAAGTATTAATTTCAACAGCAATCGATGAATCTTCTTGAAGGGCTAAGCATCCTTGAGGTGGAACGTCTCCCTTTCTCATTAAATTTCCATTTTCGTTCTCGATGTTCACTTGATATTTGAAAACATGTTCTTTACTAATTTCTCCTATTTTCCGGACGCTGTGATAAATCGTATACGTTGTTAAGCAAACTTTCACATGAATTAAGAATAACACATCAAATGAGGTTGTTAAAAATGTCTTCAAACTTGCTGTCTTCACATCGTGTTCCATCTCGCACGGATGTTCCAGAATCTTCTCAGGATGCATTTCTCGTGTGTGCTCCAGAATCTTATTCCTGGATCCGACCCACTCGCAGCTTCCAGATGGCATGACTGGACAGATGTACGTCCGAAACTCGCAGTCTGCTTCATGATCCTTCATGGAAGAGAACGAGATCTTCTTGTAGCAGCCATTGTCTTCATATTTACATGGGAACATGCAATTCTCAGCAAGTGAGTTGTATGACTTGTTAGGAACCGCTGTTTCCTCTAGATTAGAGCAGCGGCCGCAGATGTCGGTACCATCTTGTTTGAGAAGCACTGGTCCACAGGATAGCAAATCCTCACAGTTTGAACACTTTAGGTTTTCAAGAATTTGAACTGTTACGATCATTTTTGCTTGTTGTTGAACTTTTCAACAGTAACTTATGATATATGTACATAGGTAGATTAAATTTAACTGCAATATTTTATCAAACAAGATAAGATAAATTTGTAGATACGATATTAATAAAGTATAAGAATCAATTAAATATCCAATAATAATTTTTATTTTTAAGTGTTGAAAAAATTTTCAAATCTCATATGTAATAATTAAATTAATTTTTCCTAAAACCGGATAGAAAATGTCTAATTTTATGATTCATTTTAGTTTGGAAAGTTGATCATTACGTAACTCAAATAAATAACTTAAAAAATAGAATTATTTATAATTAATTATTATAAAAAATAAATAAATATATCATCACGCCTTCTACCCATTACTGGATGTGGCACTCTGACGAAGCAGATCTCGGTAAGTGATATATTTTGCGCGTGAAGTACGGTTACCAGTCGTCAAATCACGGCCTCCAAAGATGTTAGTGGTGGAGGAGCCACAGGGGTAGCTTTTTGAAATTATGAAAATTGTTTAATTATTATTTAATTACTGATTAAATTTAAACGGTTTCAGAAAAAATAGTATACATAATATTTCCTGACTTATAATATAATATACTGTTTTTTTTTTTTTACTAAGAAATAAAATTTAATAAAATCAAAATAAGTTGTTCTATCAGTAATTTTTCACTATAAATATAGAACAAATTTTCCACTTGAATTTCTTATTTCCTCTAGGATTTAATATTTATCACTTGGAATTTATATTTGTTCCTTGGATTTAATATTAAACATAAGCAACACATTATATTCAGTTTCGGTGGAATCCATTTTTCAGGTCAACTTTCTTCGCTCATAAATTTAAATACATAACTTTGAACCTTAACGCTCCTAAATTTTATGGTCTACCTAAATTACATAAACTTAATATTTCCATAAACCCTGTAGTCTCTTACGTCCAAGCACCATCATATAAAATATGCAAACTATTAAATAAAAATTTATCAGAAGTTCTAGATTTCAAACCTTCAAAAAGTATAAAAAAATACCTTACAACTATTAAATAGAATTAAATATGTATCTAATAATGCTAAACTAGTATCCTTTGATGTAACAACTTTATTTACCTCCATACCTCCATTAAAGAACTCAAATATGGAGTAGGTGGCACAGTGGTTATCGAGTCGGCCTGTGGATCCTGAGAACCCTGGTTCGATTCCCACTGGCGACAAACATTTTCACCTCATTAATACTACTCCTGTGGCTCCCCCTCCACTAACATCTTTGGGGGCCGTGATTTGACGGCTGGTAATCACACTTCACGCGCAAAATATATATCACTTACCGAGATCTGCTTCGGCAGAGTGCCACACCCAGTAATGGGTAGAAGGCGTGCTGATATATTTATTTATTTATTTATAAATATGTAGTTAAAGAACTTCTGATTATTAACAACGTTAATATAGTTTTACAATCTGAAATTATTTCTTTACTTGACTTATGCCTAGAACAAAACTATTTTGAATTTAATGATAGTTATTATAAATAACATGAAGGTGTCGTAAGGCCGTTATTAGCAGAAATCTTTGTGGATAACCTTAAAAACAAAATTATTAATTCCAGTTAACACTTAATTAAACATGTTATATTATGGTACAGATGTGTAGAAGGCATTATCTGTTTATTTACAGGTTCAGGTCGACAACTTGATTATCTATCAAATTTCTTAAATAATATAAATAAATCCTACAAGTTACAATTGAAAAAGAATTTCAACACCAACTAAACTTTCTGGACATCACCAGAAAAGAAGTGAATTCTAATTTCGAATTTAAAATCTACCGTAAACCTACTTATACGGATACAGTTATCTCTGCACATTCTAACCATCCAGATCACATAAAAATGGCAAGTTTCAATTGCTATATACATAGATTGTTAAACACTCCACTAACTGAAGATAATTATAAATTTGAATTAAATATTATTGAACAAATCGCGGTCAACAATGATTATGATCCAGGTATAATATTTCGCAAGAATAAGAAATCTATTATAAATAAAATATATAGCGAAGAAACAGCCCAACTAGAATATAAACAATACCATAGGATGAGTTATATTGGTAAAATCAGTTCAAAAATAGGTCAAGAATTAAAACAATATAATTAATAAATTAAACTGGACTCACAAAATTTATAAATATGGTATATATCAAATAGGATGTAATGACTGTAATTGTTATTATATATGTCCAACTGGAAAGACTGTTAATATTAGGTTTAACGATCACATGAGATCGTATAAACATAAAAAAACATGATTCAAATTTAGCTAAACATCTGATTGAGACAAATCATACTTATGATATTGATCAACTCGAAATTTTATTTGTTGAAAATAAAGGTTCCAAGCTGAATTTCCTGGAAGCTTATGAAATACAAAAAAAGCCATTATGAAAGGTTCGAACATCCTAAATGATAAGGTAGATTTGTTTTAATCAGAATGTTTCAATTGCTTGACGAATTTTCTACTTAATCCATTTCATCAGTATGTTTAACCATTTATTGTAAATATTAATATTACAAAATATTGATAATTGAAAGTATTATAACATCAAAATATTTGATTAACTTATTATTTAGTACATGGAGATAACTAATCCTAAATCTAGAATCAAATAATTGCAATTCTTTAATTAGACATATAGCATGAGGAGTAGACATTCAAAACGTAGTTTTCACACAAAGTTACATTTTGAATAAAACGCAATAAACTGTTTCTCGTTAAGTAAACTGAGCACTTTTATGTGTAATTTGTATTATTGTTAATCACATGATGTACGCAAACTTGTCTAATTTAAATAAATATTGTTCATTCCATTTGGCCATAATACCCTAATAATTTTTTTAAAACTACGTTTCGAACGTAAATTAAAAGAAAACTTCGTTTTGAAAAACATAAATGAAATTAAAACTACATTTTGTTAATCATTCAATAACAACCTGTTTACCTTAAACAGGTAAAAGTTACGTTTTGATTTTCATAATTTTCATGTATGGTTGTAAATACTGCGTTTTGATATTCCATCCAACTTTGAGCGTCTTATATCGTAACTCGGAAAAAAATTTGAAAATAACACATTTCATTACTAGAAAGAAGCAGATTTGAAGCATATATTGCCATCTATAACTTTTTTTTCGAACTTTTGGTCAAAATTGTGTTTTGACTTTCTGCTCCTCACATAATCAAATTATTCGTAGGAATAAATATCTACACCCATTTCAAATTGATTATTATGAATAAAGGGCTCTAATTTATCATAATGCAAATTCAATATCCAAATAAATTTTAATTGATGGAAATCATAACGCTTTATTGTGTTGTAATGTAAAACATGCTTCGTGTTTGGATTTCTAAGAATCAAAACAAAATTGATTTTGGTATCATCATAACGACCTTCAATATGGAATGTATATGTTGATAAATTTTTATTTTTTAAGTATAACAAAAAATTAGATTGATTTTTGTAAGATAATGTTATAGCTATTTTTGTGCCTTTACACACACTTTGATATTTTCCAAACAAGTGATCAAGATCATGATGTTGTTTATTTCGCATATGATCTAACATACTCATTTCTTCTATATTATTTTTGCAAATATCACAACGTTTTGTATAAGTACAGAAAAGTAGCTGATGTAAATCCTCATTCTTTCCTTTCCATGTACATCCTTGAGAAGTATTTACACAGGAATGTAAAGTTAATGAACAAGTTTTACAAGAAAATATTTTACTAATTTTATCCCGAACTTCAATCTGATCTGCTGTTTTGATAGTTTTACATATATAACATTTCATATATTCTTGTAAAGTTATAGTAAATTTCGTGTTATTAAATCCATTTAAAGCTTGCATTAAACTATTAATTTCAACAGCAAGTGCTGAATCTTCTTGCAGAGCTAAGCATCCTTGAGATGCAACGTCTCCCTTTCTCATTAAATTGCCATTCTCGTTTTCGATGTTCATTTGATATTTGAAAACATGCTTTTTGCTAATTTCTCCTATTTTCCTAACGCTATGATAAATCGTATATTTTTTTAAGCAAATTTTAACCTGAATTAAGAATAATACATCAAAAACAGTCGTTAAAAAAGTCTTCAAATTGACTGTCTTCACATCGTGTTCCATCTCGCACGGATGCTCCAGAATCTTTTCAGGATGCATTTCTCGTGTGTGCTCCAGAATCTTACTCCTGGATCCGATCCACTCGCAGCTTCCAGATGGCATGACTGGACAGATGTACGTCCGAAACTCGCAGTCTGCTTCATGTTGTTTCATGTAAGAGAATGAGATCTTCTTGTAGCAGCCCTCTGCTTCATATTTGCATGGGAACATGCATATCGCAGCGAGCAAGTTGTACGGCTTGTTTGGAACCGCTGTTTCTTCCAGGTTGGAACAACGACCGCAGATATCGGTACCGTCTTGTTTTAGAAGCACTGGTCCACAGGATAACAGGTTTTCACAATTTGAACACTTTAATTTTTCAAGAATTTGAACTGGCACGATCATTTTTGCTGATTCTTATTGAACTTATGCGGAGACAGGAAAGTTAAATTTTTATATCTACAGTGTTTTATGAAGATAAGATAAATTGATAGATAATAATTGATATCACTTTTATCTTTTTATTGTTTATTTTATACACCGTGTTTATACAAAAGTTGCACAACTTTCAATAGTGAGTATTTTTATATTTTAAATGACAGGTGTTGTTTGTAATTTTAAAATGAGTTTTCAAAAAAGCATTTTAAATTATATTATATATGGACGGTGTATATGAAGTTTGAAATAATGTAATTAATTCCTGAAATAATTATTTAATCTTAAAAATGTAAATATTATTTTAGTAGTGTACAAATAGTTGCGGTTATTTGGACATGAATAGATATTTAGGTATCAAGGGTGAAAACTGGCGTTTCTGGCACCTTGCAGGATTATTAACATGAGGCGCAAAGCGCTGAGGGCTAATAACATGCTCAGGGTCAGAAACGCTAATTTTAACTGTGATACATACAATAGTTTATTCACAATAAGAAAACATTTAATTTTATTTTCAAAATAATAAAACAGATACTTTATATGTAAAAGTGACATTTTGTAAAATCACGTATTGAAAATAAATAAAAATTGTCATTTTGTTTATGTATCCATAAGAAAGTATGTTTAAGTTCGCCTTTCATGGCTAAAGCATATGAATTTCGGTCCGGTTGTGCATAAAAGATATTGTTATATCGATTGTTATTTATTCATAAGGATTAGAGCAACTTTGTCTTAATGGTAAGATGATTTTTAAGACTCCATTCTATACAGTAAACATTTCTCTTTATAAACATAAGAATAATGCCTGTTTAAGAATTATTTTCTAAGTAAATACTAACTCAATTAAATTTTAAAGAGAAAAATTGAGATGCGGCAAGTATTTGAACCTCAGACCTTATGAATTCAGGTTATGTGCTTTAACCTACCAAATCACGGTCGCCCTGGATTCAAATCTGATTAATCCCAATTTTTCTCTTTATTTTTGTTATGTCCCAGTTCAATATCTGGCGTTATCTCAATTTTTCTCAACAAGAAATACAAGAAATATTAGTTTGCAAAATTGTTGATTAGATTGCGTCTTTAAAACACATGTCATGTTATTCACCTTTTGGAACACGCGCGAGCGTCTGAGGCATTTGTCACATTCAGGGAAATTATTGCGATCTAGCATTTATTTAGTACAAATGCCGTAGTTTAAGATAGTTCGTAGATGATAGTATGATAGTATACAATGTAGCACACAGTTTGAATGTAGTAGATAGTACGTAAGTAGTCAATAGTTATGATTTGTGAGTAGAAGAATATTAGAGGGTGTCTATCCCGAGAATATGATGTTATTAATTTGTTATTTGTTATTTAATTAATTCATTATCTTTATTTTATGTTGATTCTTATTATTTTATGTTAGTTTTTATTATGTTGTTTTAATAAAATATTTACCACTCGCACTTGCAGCTCTCATTACTTATTATCCAACTTCAGCACGTCGACAATTAGTGGTCAAGATAAATTCTCATTTTGACCACCATGATTTGTTATAAAACTATTCGGTATTTGACTGAATAGTAAACGAATATTCGGTGTTTTGCCGAATAGTGGAATACCAAATAGCTACCTAATATTCATTGTAACTCTAGTACACTGTAATCATGTAATGTCTAAAAAATGAAATAGTTGAGGAAGTGCGGACAGATGTACACTTCACAACTACCATAAAAACATATTTCTAGCAAGTAGTGCAACGGCACGTGTACACAAGTGTCCGTACACTTGCAACTTGCATAAGGGCGGGGTGCACATTAAGCAGGTGACCCTAGCACTAATACCACTCATAGAGGAAGTAAACACGCGTTCTACTTGGCCGACTCGTGCCCCGTGCCTCATGACTCGTGCCATGTCTGCTATATTCATGAACTCATATTAACATTCAGTAAAATGAACATTTGGTACCGCGACTGGTTGAAGATCACTAGAGCGTACACTTCCGATTATTATATAAAAGGAAACGGAAGAAGGAATGGAATTTTTTAGTGTTACCCTTAAATGCACCTTGCATAATTTTAAAAGGAAATAGGCACGTATAGTTCCTACTTTATATTAGTCTGTTGTCATTCGGTTTATGGAATGTGGTCTTATTAATACGAATCAAAATATCTTTAAAATTAAAGACCTTTATTTATATATGTCATTTTTTATTTAGAACTCTTTTATAATTACATAGCGAAATAATAGGAATAATTAACAAAAATACAATAAAATGGATATTAAAATAATCCTCTGAAATTAACACCTTATTCAGTCAGACAGTCTTATTCATGTGTAAGATCGTAACTGGATGAATAGCATATTCAATCGAAATAACAAATAAAATAAATAAATAATAAATATATCTCGGTAACTGATATATTTTTACGCGTGAAGTGCGCTTACCAGCTGTCAAATCACGGCTCCTAAAGATGATAGTGGAAGGAGAACCACAGAGACAATTTGCATATAGTGAAAATTATTTCTCGATTGTGGGAATCAAACCCAGGTTCTCAAATCCACAGTCCGATTCGATATTATTGAGCGACCTACTTCAGGGAATAATAATTTTTATTTAGACTGTAGCACAGAACAAGTAGGCAGCTAGATATTAGGCAACTTTAAGACGTACTCATAATACATTTGTTTGCGTGAGATTTCGTGGATTATATCTATATTTGTCGTATTTATTAGCAATTTAATCTGAGAAATGATTAAATATTTATTTCTTTATCCATTTAAAAATAATGCAATTTGAATTGAGAAATATTTCAAATATTTATTTCTTTATTCATTTAAAAATAATGAACCATCATTATAAGTATATGTTGACATACATAGTATATTTATTAAGGAACAGTAAATTCTAAACAAAGTTAAATTGGAAAGTGGTATTGGTTAAAATTTAAATAAATAATAATAATAATAATGAATATATTTTGCTAAGAGAGAAAGAAATACATCTCTGTACAAAAATTTAAATATGAATATAGTAAGCATGGGGTACCGGAAAGTTCACCGAAAACATTTCACCGAATACAATTCACCGAAACACAATTCACCGAAGTAACAATTCACTGAACAAACAATTCATCTAAAAACATATTCATCGAAATGATAATTAAATTGTAGTATTTTTAATGTTCCTTAGAACTGGTAGAAAAATGCAGGCATTTAGAAAAGGATACTTACCGTAAATGCCGAATCTTTTGAATATTATCCATTACGTTAAATATCGTTAATTATTGCAGGGTTAATGTAATTATTATCGAATCGGCTAAAATTTGTTTAAGCTGGGACAGTTTCTAATGACATTACTGCACTCGCGCATGTATAGTACTTATAATAGCATCGCTGCCAATATGTTATTAGGATTTATTCAAATAGAGCAGTACGTGAGCGGTCAAGACGGCGCACCGATGCATAAAAAGTACAGTATGAGGACAGAGCATCTAGTTCAAAATTACAACATACATGAGTATTTACGAGACATAGCAAATAATTTATGTTATTAATGTAAAACATATAGTTTTATAAAAATAAAATGAGACATGACAAAGGAATCAATTTTCTATTTTTAAATACGCCTGCATTTACTGCCATTCATAAGCTTGGATAAAGTGTAAAGGAAAATTAATTAGCATTTCGGTAAATCATATTTCGGTGAACTGTCTTTCGGTGAATTGTATTTCGGTGAATTGCTACTTCGGTGATTGGTTTTTCGGTGAATTGTATTCGGTAAATTACATTCGGTGATTTGTTTTCGGTGAACTTTCTTAGACCCGTAAGCATGCATTTATTTCTTAAAAATTGTGTAGTAAGAAATTGTAAAAAATATTGATTAAAATGTTTGGAAAACGATGTTCTTTTGAATTTTACAAAATATTACACATACAACTGATTTTCAATTTAAAACGCTTTATAACAAGTTGTTTGTTAGTACTTAATGACTCTTTAAATTATAAATAAATTATTCATAAACGTTCGTTAAAATATTTGCTAATTTAGTGTCCCAGTTTTGATAAATAATTTAATTTAAATAAATTTGATTACCCATAGTTATTATCTGTAATTCCTAAGTAATTAATTAATTTACAAATCAATGAAAATAACCAGATAGTTATTTGAAGTTCTAACATTTTTTTTTGTTATGTTCATGACTTGAAATTGAGTGTTCCATACTCAAATTTGTAAATTATTGTTCTTATATTTCACAGAAATTTTGATATTAATTTGATAATAACGGCATACGGTTATCAATACCTTGTTTAATAACAATAATAATATATCATCATGCCTTTTACCCATTACTGGGTGTGACACTCTGTCGAAGCAGATATCGGTAAATGATATATTTATGCGCGTGACTTGCGGTTATTAGCCGTCAAATCACGGTTCCCAAAGATGTTAATGGAGGGGGGGCCACGGGGAAATTTGAATGTCGGCTGTGGGATTCTAACTAGGTTGACTTGATACCTCTGAGCCACCTACTCCCATTGTTTAATAATTAATATTAAACAATTATTTTTCTGTACAATATTAATAAATTCCATTTACATACAATTCGCGAACACTCGCATGTGAAGGAATAGTGCTAACCATCCAGTCACACAGTCTGTTGTTGTTTTATTGACTAAAGCTGAAAATTTGAAAAGAGTCTTCTAGGAGGAAAAATGTTGCAGCTCAAAGACGTTGAAATGTCTATATCCTTTCGCAATAGATTTTCGTAATTGATTTGTTGGACTGCACAATAATAAAGCTAAGTAAAGTTAACCAAGTCCTCGGTGTAGCAAACACGTTCTCGGTGTTCTCATAAGTATTCTAACGTCACTCCATTATATTAAAACACAAACATCTAAATAGCAATCCACTACCTAAATAACAACTATCTTACATCGGTTAGTACATTTCAAAACGCCTTCGCGATCCAATTTCAGCTTCTTCTAACAAGCAGAGCACTTGCAGACGCTGAGTAGAAAACACTCTGCCTCATCGCGCATCGTTGTAGGAACATAAAAACAAACGTCAATCGTCAACCGCCCGCCATCAAATACTCCAGAAGACAAGACAATAATTACGTCACTGATGTAAACGGGATGGCTCCACATCGATTAAATGGGTCATCCCATACATAGGCGTCAGCAGGGGTAGAAGGGCAAGCCGGGACTGTAAATCGGAATTTATTGAAGAAATGGTGTCAATTGGTGGAGAGTTATTCAAATATTGTCCTTCTTCTTCAATTCGAACCCAGACGACAAAGACAAGTAATTTGTTTCACAAATTTAAATATTTTTTTGTCTATTTGTTATGTGTATTTGTATTTATATTATGTAAAAAAAAATATTTTAGAAATTTATGTCTATCTGAGAGTTTTTTGCGACCCGCCCCCCACACTAGCGCTGTAATTCTTTAGCTTAGCGTGCTTTTAAGAGAATCTACGGATGTATTTTATTTATCTAGCTCTAGTTAATATATTAGTTTATACCAGTGTTTCTCAATCTATGTGTTGCGACACACTAGAGTACTGCAAAGCACTTTCAGGAGAAAATTTAAGAAATTATTAATTTTTTTAATTGTCGAGTTTTTGTAAAATATAAAAGTACGTATGCTTGAATAATTCTAGTGCAGCATTTAAATAGGAAATTGTAATTTTGGTACTTTTCAGCTACGTATTTCTTAGTTACTTGTTTATTTATGTTATCCTATATGACGACGATGAATGTTGAGTGCAAAATCAATCAGAATTTTTTTTTGATTCTCTTAATCGATAATTTCCACCACATTTAAATTACCCCTGTGGCTCCCCCACCACTAACATCTTAGGAGCCGTGATTTGGCGGTTGGTAACCGCACTTCACTCGCATTAAGAGGTTTTATTACCCAGGCGCATTGAAAAGTGAACCTTTTTTTGGGAATTTTTTCTCGATTTGTAATTAATGGATTAAAATGAAATTTTGGGACTTTATTATACCTGTATTAAGATATATAAAAATATTTTTTATTTAAATTTAAGATATAGAATGGCGTCCTAGCACTAGGTAACTTGAAAAAATGTTTTTTTTTTTAGAAGGAAATCGGCGTGCACTGTAGCAGTCTCCGTACACCACCTAGAGCAAACATTTTTTGTCCTTAATCTACATTAGTTTTTCTTTGGAAGTACCCAAGATTATAATTTTTTTTGAAAATTCACAAATTAAACTTAAATTTTTTTTTAAATTTACTGCATCATTTAAGACAAAAAAATTGAATTAAAAAAAAAATGCTGGTAAGTATATCGTATTTACAGGCGGCATTTGACTTCAAAAAGTGTTTCAGCACTTACGCTTTTTCTCAGAATCTACAAAACATATTGACTACATTCAAAAACTATGGTCAAGTTCAAGAATAGATCTAAGATCGTACTGTGTTGGATTTTTGTTCTTTGCCCTAGTTTTAAGGAAAACAATAGTTATTATCCGCAAAAAAATGAATTTTTTTAATGGTCATTTTTAATATAATACAAATTTAAAATAATAATTTCAACACAATACAATCCTAGATAACATCTTGAAGTATCTGGAAACATTTTTCAAAGTATGATAATAAGTTATTTACGAAAAAATCTATAGCAAGAGCTAAACCTCTGCAATTGAGTATTTCAAGAAGAAACGTATATCGTTCACTAGCGCTCTCATAGCGGTGAATGCTGTCACTACTGCATATCTACTGTGTCATCTATAGTTTGCAGTCGAAAATATACAATTATTACTTATCGAGTTCTGCTACGGCAGAGTCTATACAATAGGTAAAAGGCGAAATAGTATATTTATATTTTTATTTTTTGTTTAACATTATATTTGTCATCTTTGACGTATTTGATTTCTGTTGTTTATCAGATTAATCAAATAATCAGTCATCGTCAAACATTGTCATCCTAATACACTACCCTCGTTTCAACCCCAATCATAATTCTCTCCATATAAGGTCATTAACTTATCACATTCGGAATCATTCATCGCACAACAAACCTTCAATTACATCATTCAATCACTCCTATACAGTTTTCATTAACCTTATTTCGACGTACGTTTCATATGTTCAAAACATCTCAAATTACTCACGTTCACTCCTCTAACAACGAATCTACAAACATAAAAAAAGAAGAGAGCGACAGCATGCGCTTGTATTTGAAAGAAAATTCTACACAATTGCGGTTAGTCACTCTAGTGCAAGAACTGAAAATGAAACAAAAAGATAATAAAGGAAAGAAATGTTCCCTGCGTTTGTTTTTGAAAGTGAATTCCACACAATTGAAGGTAAACACTCAACGAAATAATTAAATAACAAAGCAAGTTGTTATATCAAATGAAATCATACACACATGCTTGATTTTAAGTTGAACCCAGTATAGAAGATGAAGAAGATCTAAATATAAGTACTACTTTTGTTTTGTAATTCCTTTAATATCAATTTAAGGACGATATAAATTAGCAATTTTTTTTTTGTAAGAACTGTACAAAAATTTTTGTACAGTGGTATCAAGTCGGCCTGTGGATCCTGAGAATCCTGGTTCGATTCCCACAGGCGACAAACAATTTTCACCATTTAAAAAAGCTATCCCTGTGGCTCCCCCCCACTAACATATTTAGGGGCCGTGATTTGACGGCTGGTAACGCGCAAAATATATCACTTACCGAGATCTGCTTCGACAAAGTGCCACATCCAGTAATGGGTAGAAGGCGTGATGATATATTTATTTTATTTTATTTTAAAACGATAAATTACAATTTTATTGTGTCACCAAATTATTATTTTTTAGAATAATATAAAAAAAAAACATTATATTATTTTAAAAGTTCTTAAATATTAATGAATCTCTTTATATTTCTTAACGATATTCTATAAGATGATTAACCCAAAAATCCAGCACATTGTGTGGTCATATAGCTCATCAAGACATCCATAGCCCATAACACCAAACCACTTAATTGGAATCTTCTACAAAATCTTAAGACATCAAAAACTCATTTTAGCACATGCCACATAAAAACAACCCCTATCTCTATCCACCCCTGCCTGTTGCGGTTTCAGCTCGCAACTTTCGTCCTCGCAGCGGGTGGAAACGCCGATAGGCGATCGGTCACGCTCAGTTCGCCGGTATGCCACCAGGTGTCACCTGTGAGGGTGGCAGAGCGGCACGTGGTCGACACGTGTGTACAGCAAAAGAGACTGAACCTTAATATTGTAGAGAATAAGGGCGAAGAAATAGGGTAAGATATGAGGGTGCATGTCATGCTTGAGATGCTGCACTTGGTGATAAAAGATGCCAACAAGCGATTCGATCTGCTTCAGCGAATATTATTTTAGGTTAGGTTTTTAATTTTGTTTTGATGTTAATTATTGTTAGGGTTAGATGGCGCTGATAAACAGCTGGGACATATTATGCGCTAAAAACATATTTTTAATTTATAAACGGTTTTAATATTGAGTAAGAGGGAACAAGCAGTTCGTTTCTTCATATTCTGTATGTGTTGAATTTATAAGTTAGTCATTAACAGGCGTATTCCATTTGTCAATTGGATCATATCTAACTTACATTTACTGAATCAGATCACTTATTTATTTTGCTGGATTGCTTCGCTGACTTTATTTCCAGTACTAGAATTTCTTATTCTATTTTACCTTGAAGTAATTCACTCCAATAAGTGCATCAGTTTGCTTAATTTAATTAATTTGCCATGTAATTTAATTTATCTGAACTGATTTAAGGGAGCCAAGTGGCAAATGGAATACAGCTAAAGTTAGATTTGAACAGCTAAATTTATTTATAAAAATGATATATTTATGCGCTTGAAGTACGGTTACCAGTCGTCAAATCACGGCCCCCAAAGATGTTAGTGGTGGAGGAGCCACAGAGGTAATTTTAAATTGATGAAAATGTTTTGTCAGCTGTGGGGATCGACTTGATACAACTGAGCCATTACCCCATTATTATTTCTCTATTTTTATTGTTTGTTATATGTAATGATTAATAGTAGGTATTTGATTCTATCTTCTTTTTAGTTAATACTGAATAACGGAAATTTTGACGTGACAACGTTGTAAATAATAATTATTAATAATTTGCTATTTATTTAAATTAATAATTTTGTTTACAAGCGACAGAAGTAGACTATTGTGTACTTTAATCAATACACAGAACAGATCGGTGAAGTCGCTAAGACACTAGATGAGGGGGAGTCGTCAGATTCATCCTGTTGAACGCTTTTATTTAAATTTAAATAAAAAATATCAAATCGGATGTTTGACACCAATGTTAAATAACTCATTTGATAGTTCATATCGACTAGATATTTAAGAAAATTTGAGTAACGGCGACGCGACTGGCTATCAAAGAATTTATTACAATACAGTAATAAATATAATGAATTCTTCAAACTATTATAACAACATATCAAAGTTCCTAAGAAACTGTACCAAAGCTCTTAATGAGAATTTTTTCCTTTACTAATTTCGGAAATTGTGCTTTAATATTTTATTAAACATTATTAAATAAACCTTTTACAAACTGCAATTTTGGTCACATAAAAGGTGAGGGGGTCGCGAAAGATCATATTTGTGATTTTTGCCTCCAAGGGGATTACTCCGAAAAGTTTTAAGACCACTGCTATAAATAATGAATACTTAGTTTTATAAGCGCAAATACAGTAAATCTAAATTTACTTATTAGAATCTATGAGTATTTGTTAATCATCACATAAATATAGGAACTGATTTGGTATCAAATGAAAGGTCTATTGAAGGGTTCGCGTAGAAAATTAAATATTATTCGATCGGCAATTGTTTTAGTAAAAAAGCATCAAAACCTAATAATTTGATTTATATAGTGTCAATTGTCTTACAGAAGTGAATCCTATTTCAGTGTCCGCGGAGCATAGCGTGAAGGCCTGGCGTAGCCAGGCCAACCGCTAGTAGGAACTGAAAAATGCAATTTTTGTAGCAATATAATTGTTAAAAATTAACAACTTTAATTTTATGGAATTTAATCATTGAACTTATATGTAGCAGTATCATGTAATTGTTAAAATTTAATATGTACTGTTTAGGAACGAACTAATTGTAACCTGATATAAATATAAAAAATTATTATTTTTTAATTGAACACGGAAGCAGCTGTATTTTTTATATTAATAAATTTACAAAATATGAATAATTACCTACATGTAGAAATACCTACTTCTTTATAAATAATAAATATATTTAGTTCTTTTTGCACCAGCATTAGATATTATTAAATTATGCAGGTCTACTTTGTTAGATAAAGTGCAAATTAAAAATTAAATAATATTTATGTAATAGTATAGTATATACCAAGAGAGCGAAGTGCAAAAATACTTCTCTCACTAGGTGTATACTATATATTATTGTTTTCACTGTAGCATTTAAATCTAATTTTACGATTTTTATATTGATATAAGAAATATTTTGACATTAATATTTACAAAAACTGAATAAGCAGAAGCAGAATATTAAGTTTTATTTTTAACACTGATTAGTTGACATTTCATTTCAGATTTTTGTAAAAGTGAGTAAGAAACTTATACTCTTATAGAAATTAAAACAGGGACACAAAATGTGAAGTACGGAATATTGCATCCAGCGAAAAACACAATGCAATAAATTGAAGTTTGACTCTCTTTAAAAAGTGACAATTTGCATAATTAATCCCAGCCGACAAACAATTTTCACCAGATTAAAACTACCTCTGTTACTCCCTTTCCACTAACATCTTAGGGGGTCGAGATATGATGAGTGCCACACACAGTTGTGGGTAGCAGGCGCGATGATATATTTATTTATATTTTATTTAAGAATCTAAACTTAATAATGAAAAACCCAATAACCCCAGGATAACAAAAAGACATTTTCGCCGTTTATTTTTACAAAACCATCCATTTCCTCATTTCTTCTGCCAGTTTCGCTGGTAGCATCGACACCCGGGTGTTAATGAGTGTCTAGGTGGTCAGGTGAAGGAATGCTCGAGCGACGGTTACAATGAGGGCCGCGACAGGTAGTTATCTGGAGATAAGCGCGTGTCCGTAGCTTCGCGGCGTGCGCGAGCTTCACCTGCACCCGCATCTAGGAGAAGCCGCCGCCGTCGCCGCCACCGTTGTACATGATTCATGATCGTTAGAACCAACGATCGGGTTACGTAACCGAATCTTTGTACAGGTGGAGCGTAATAGAATGTTGCTACTGGTCAACTTACGATTTAATGTTTTTAAGTATTATTCTTTGGTTTTATTTGATTTTAAGAGTTTCCTGTGTAAAGACGATATTTGCATTTAAATTGCAGTAAATGTAAAACAGTGAACTAATGACATATTTATTACAGTTCTGAATATGTCTTTCATTTGTAACCAGAATGTATCTTGGTGCGGAGTAGTTTACGTGTAAGTTATTATTTTCATATGTTTATTTTACATAGTTATTTGTACTTTTATATATATATATATATATATATATATATATATATATATATATATATATATATATATATATATATATATAAATATATCATCAGGCACTAGCTATACTAGTCAAAAACAAAAACGCCATTCAAAAAAAAAAATACCAGAAAATTATCGAAATTCTTTAAATAATTCTAAAATATTTTCTGGTATTTTTTTTTTGGAATGGCGTTTTTGTTTTTGACTAGTATAGCAATTTGTACAATTTTTTGTTTTTTGATTGTAATAGTTAAAAATGTATTAAATGATTTTCAAGATCAAGTTATTGTTTTTCAAAAAAATTTATAAATTTTTTTTTATACAGTTAGCATACGTCAATTTTTTAAATAAAAAATCCTTTTTAGATCATTGACTAATATTTTATGTTATATATATTTAAAAAGAACATATATCTACACATTTATTTATTTAATTAAATTTTTCAAATCATTATTAATAATTTATTTATAAAGATTGTTCTTTAATTATATTTTATTTGTAAGTATTTATATTTTATATTTATTATTTTTGTATTATTATTGTTAATTTTTATTAGTGACCTGAAGAAGACTAGAAGTGGCAGTCGAAACGTTGACAAAATAAAAAAATAAAAAAATTGACTGAATTCCGAATAAACTTTTATCACTTTCACTTTCATCTACAGGCAAATAGAAACTATATCATTGATATTATCTCCTAAAATAGACATTTAATCGAAAAAAAATGTTTAAAAAACATTTTGAGGGTTTATGATTGCAGATATATTAGCAAGATCAGATATTTTTTATCAATAGTCATTTTTTCACAGTGAAGGAGACAACATTTTTTTTAAATGGCATGCTATACTTTTTTGTTCCATTTGAAATGCTTTATATGCTTTTTTATATACAAACACACGCAAAAATAATAATACGTTATTTAAAAAAATTGAGAATAATTGTGTTGAATAAATGCATTTTTACTGATTTTACCGGGAATTGATTTTAGTTGCCATAAATATACAAGAGATAAAATTAAAAAAAAAACAAAAATCATTTTCCTCATGGCATGTAATCATTCATAGAGACTAGAATTATAGATAAGTCATAATTTTCATCATTAAAAACGTAAACAAAAATTAAGGTAACTGAAACTAAAAAAAATTGGAAAAATTAATTATGGTTACGTATGGTGATCGAGCATTTTTCAATGACATTTATCCTGATCAAGAACCAATTGCAAAAAACTGCGTTTCCGAAAGCAAAGAAACACTAGTGCGGAAAGTGCTTCATTACGTAACTGTCAAAAGAATATTGTTTTGACAGCGATTTAAATTTCGCGCCGGGCGCGGAATTCATATTTTGACCACAGACGCTTATGGAAGAAGAAGATACGGTGAACCAGCGCTAGTAAATATGTAGTAGTATATTTTGACGTTTATAAACGTAACCTTAATTTGCAGTATATCTAATCTGTAGACAATTAATAAAAAGAACCGAACAAAGTAAAATATATCGATAAATGGTTTTATTTAAAGAGTAAGTGAAATACTTCATATTTATTGTTTGTGTATATTATTAATACAGTTGTTACAGTTGCTTATATTGACATAATGTAAAGTGGAAACTTTTGTGTCTAAAGAAACATTGATTTCTTCCGTACCTGTTCATATTATTACCAGTAATATTATTGGTAACAATTTCGGAAACTTCAGAAGTACCAGCAGCAGGTTGATTGTCATTGTCGAAAATAGATCCAACATAGTATGATCCGGAGCTTCAATTATCTTTGGAGGTGTTAATGATAAAGAAGAATAACTCACTGTACTATTCCAATCAAGATGATTTTGAAGAAATTATTTTGACAACTTAAGCCTACGTCCTTTAATTACTATCCCAAATTATTTTGACGTTAGTGAAATATTTTTAAATAACGTAGAACAATGTGCAAGCAATCAACAAACAAACCATAGCAACGCCGTAAAACATCGTTCTCATGTAATATCATTAAAATTTTATAAATTTTAATAATATTTTAGTGATTTACTAAATCGCATAGTTGTAGGAAAAATGTTGTATATAACACGTGCCGAAAAAGGCTCGTTACGTGCAAGTGCAGAATTTAACGCACGAGGCTTGCCGAGTGCGGAAATCTGCACGAGCACGTAACGAGCCTTTTTCGGCACTTGTTATAAAAATAACTATAAAGGCGGACTGACTGATCTTGGATAACTAAAATAAATTTGTTAGCTTTTAATTTTTTTTTCTTTATTTTAACGCACACATTACTATAACGAATATAATGGTACAATTTAGTTGTCCATTTCAATTAAATAGAAGACTAAAATACGATCTCTTTCCTGTCATGAACAATAAGCACAGTAAATAGCGATCATCAATTTACCGAAGTAAATATCCCATATCCCCATGACAATATAATTTCTCTAAAAGTAAAAGTATGGATGGGTACACACACGGCACGCGTACATCAAACAGGCGGGCATTATATGCAAAGTGTGTACAGTGTACTACAGTGCGTTATGTCAACGTTGCGTCTATGTGTAGAGGGGTGAAGGGTGGACACGTGGCGCATTAGAGGCGCGTGCCGCCGCTCAACTGTCACTTCCGGCGCTAGTGACTACCGACGCGTGCCACCACCATACATTGTGACGTCAGTGGATAGTAACGTACCGGACAATTAGGTTAATAAGGGTGCATTTACATGACAAACGGCATTATTGTAATTTATAATTCATGTTTCCAGGAATGAACAATTGTTTTAACGTTCTAAACAAACGTGAATTGTGAAAAACAAAACAGTTTTTTCCACGTTGTTTGGATTTTCTGGCTTTTATTTATTCAAAAAAATAAATGACCACGTTTATTTTTTAGAAGTGTACTCTTTAAAATGTAATCTCATCATGTTAATTTAAAGAAAAACATTGTTAAAAATTATTACATTTTTACATGCATGCTAATAGACAAAGGACTCTATAAACAAAACTTTCATCTCATAAATGAGTGTTCAAGCGTACAAACCTCGTTAAATTAAACTAGTATGAAAAATATGATTTTGCCTGCGTGATTCTGATTCCAGTATAAGTTATAGGCCCCAGTACTGTAATTGGAATTAAATTCCTATTAAGCAAAGTAGCAAATAATTAAATAATAGTATGCATATAAGTTTCTGAACTCTCATTTCCAAATGCTACAGTTTACTGTATTTTGGTTATTGGCTACAAGGAATTTTAGTCGCATATGTTGCATTTCGTATCTAAATTGTTTCTGGTCTGTCAGTGATTATCCACGCTCATTTGTTTGATCTCCCAACGGTAACATGATGTTAACGATGCCGATTAGATATACTTACAATACAAACTGAACATCGGCATACAGACAGGGAGGCAGACAGAAGTACCTACGTGGAATGTTTAAGTGATAACACACGATTAAGTATGATGATCACTGCATTCAATAGTAGTTGGACAATATGGTGTTTCAATTTTAGTTGGTTTAAATTAAAATGGAAGGGAGTGAAAGACCATATGGTAGCTATATTTTAATTAAACTAACTGTTCTAGAATTTGTTATTTATCAAGACTTAATTCTCCTGTATGAAACAATAAAGTGTTTTATTTAAAAAAATTATGAATATGGGGTAGGTGGCTCAGTGGCATCGAGTCGAATTAATTAGTACTTTTACTAAATACTTAGCAAGTGATGAAATCGTAGCCCAGTGGATAAAAGCGAGATAAAACTTCTTTTTTTTAATTAACAAGCAAGAGGCTGTGCATTCAAATCCCGCTGACTTCTACTTATATTAAAAAAAAAACGATTATGTCTGAGTGGTTCTGATTTCACTACTGTTATTGGTATTAAGATTCTGTTGTGCAGAGTAACAAATATGTAAATAAATATATCGTCTTGATTATGGTCGATTCATAATTTGCTATTTATTGTTAAAATCTCACTTTACATTCATTTGATAGATGAGAGCATCTTCTGTTGTGTATTGCTGAGAATCATGTAAAATTAATCTAAAGTGAAATTTTGACTATGAATAGAAAAGTCTTTTAGGTCAAGTCAAACTTTGACAAACCAGCATATGTATCGTAGAGGAGACTGGGTACGGATGTGACAATTTTGGTTTGATCGCCAATAATTTTGTTAATTTACTAGTTAGCTGCGAGAAAAGTAATTTAAATCTTAATTTGTACTTTTGTCTACGTAAAAATACCAAAATGTTGTCCGTAAATACGCTGTATTAGTTATAGCATCAAATTAAAAGAAAAAAGAGAAAGTGTCACAACCGACCACACCCCAAGGACGGTTGTGACAGACATAATAATTACTTTTATTGTTAGAAATATGTAACATAACACAACATAACTGTCTTCTATAAAAAGTCAACATTCATAATTAAAGCAAATGAACTTAAATCTATGATCACTTCTATTCTTACAATTAATAATGCACTGCATCTAATGTTTATAACCAGGGTTGAGAGATTTAAATCAAATTGATTTAAATCAAGAGATTTTTTTTTAAATCATTGATTTAAATCAAAATAAATTAAATTTAATAATTTAAACATAAATGAATAATTTTTATTATTGTATATGTATAATATATGTCACAACCGTACCCACAACATTTGTCACAACCGTACCCAACGCATACTTTCGAAAAAAAAAATCATCATGACTGGGCCAAGTAATCTATGTAAAAACGAATCACTCGTAATTAACTACTAATAACTTATAACAAAAAAATATATGATATAATCTATCTGTATGCAAATAACAGTAAATATTAAAAGAAATTAAACAAAAAAACTTACTTTTGACTGTTAAAAAGCAATGTAGACTCCTGCTTACGTTAGCGTCGCGCGCTGGCTGACGTAACCTGGGGAACGTGTTTAGACATGCATGCCGCTTCTCCCTGCCCTTGCACCCTTTCCGAATTTCGTATAGTTCTGCTGTTATGACGACTGTCACTACCGTAACCTGGCACAACCGTACCCAGTCTCCCCTTCCTTACATTAACATCTATGGACGCCATAATTTATTAACTTGATAATTCCAATTCTCTGTAAAAATATGTCATCTATGTAACCTACAATAAAATAAATGAAGTTTACTTTTAGCCAGAGTATGTGTTTCCCGTAAATCAAGTAATCTTTGTTGATACTGCAATATATGAAAGTTTCTATTTTCCTGTTTGCGCGCAAATCTACAAGTATCAAAGTATCTCTACTCAAATCAATCGTGTGCGTGAACGTATAAAATAATAGCAGCTAGTTCCTTCTGGAGTCACTTATCCAACGTCACATTGTATTGAGGCTCCGTGTCTGCTCGGTGATATGAAGCTGATATCACTAATGGATTCTGATTAACGGCGCCAAGGAAAAAGTATGAAAATTCGCAGTGAATGCTCTGTCCTATTCTGTCCGCGTGAAATTTGATCTGCGCGAGTTTTATGTCTGCAAGTGAAACGAAGATTTTTCTCTTACGCTAAGTGTAACGCTGTGTGGTCTTATCCCGTTAAATGTAAGGAAATCACCGGGGTTTCAGTTACATCGCCGCCGCCGCGTGCCGTGATTCACCTGACTTGGAAATTGTAACAACCTGGAGCTCATAATCAAACTCTACCTTCCTATAGTTCGTTAATGTATATAGCACCAGAATGATGAAACAAAATATCATTGTTACTATGAATGAAACTTATTGTATTTTGTACATCATTTTGAAAGCAAAACTTCAAAGTATTGCAATAAACTGAAAATGTTGTGCTTTTAATTTTCAGTAATAATAAGCGTATTCCATTTGCCATTTGGATCAGATCTAACTTAGATTTAATGAACCAAATCATTTATTTATTTCACTGGATTACTTCATTGACTTTATTTTCAGTAATAGAATTACTCATTTTAATTTATTTTGTAGTAATTCACTCCAATAAATGCATCAGTTTGCTTAATTCAGTTCATTTCGTCATATTGTCTAATTCATCTGAACTGATTTAACTGAACCAAGTGGCAAATGGAATACAGCTATTATAACAAGAGAGTGAGAATAAATTGAAAATAATTTGACAGATCTTTCGAAAACTTGTTGCCAGGCAATAGTCACGAAAGCCCGTAGGGCTTGAGTGGCTATTGCCAAATGGCAACAAGTTTGACAGAATTATTTTCTAATTTATCGAACTCTCGAGTTATATTTAATTAGATTATTTTTTGACTTAGCTGTTGAAGTCTATTCATCCAACTTAAAAGATTTTGAACTAGGTCCATTTCGATTGATTACTTATTAATGTATTCTTGGAAATTGTTTTCAAAATTTGTTGGTGTATTTCTGTATATGAAATGGAACTAAATCGATTTTTTTCACACATTTTACTTGATGCTTTGACAGTTTTAAATAATTATTTGACAACTACCTATCATTTGTCACAAACAAAAGCACCTACAGAGATAATTTCCGGGAATAATCACAAGAGCTTTATTCTCAGTATAATAATGACAGGATTAGTTAAAACGCAGACACGTGACATACAATGAAGCATTTCATTGGTTTTGAGAAACGTAAAAAAATAATCGTCTCTACAACTTTGTAGCTATTTACTAGAAAATTCGAAAATAACGGTTCGTGCGACAAATTGGATTTTTGAGCCCAAAATCACCTTAGTTGTCTTGTAACTATTTTGTCGCTAATAATAATGAAATTCACTTTCAAAAACAAGCGCAGGGACGACACTCTCTTCGTTTCTTATCTTTTTTATTTGTTTTCTGACTTTACATTGAATGTTTAACTGCAATTGTGTGGAATTCAGTTTCAAAAACAAACTTAGAGCGACACTCCCTTCCTTTCTTATCCTTTAATTCGTTTTTAGTTCTTACGTAGAGTGTTTAACTGCAATTGTGTGGAATTCACTTCCAAAAACAAGCGCAGGGCGACACTCCCTTCCGTTCTTATCTTTTAATTCGTTTCCAGTTCTTACGTAGAGTGTTTAACTGCAATTGTGTGGAATTCACTTTCAAAAACAAGCGCAGGGCGACATTCCCTTCCTTTCTTATCTTTTTGTTTCATTTTCAGTTACTGCATTGTGTGGACTTTTCTCTCATATACAAGTGCAGGCTATCGCTTTCATCTTTTGATTCGTTATTAGATTCGTTGTTAAGGAATAAGCGTGAGTAATTTGAGATGTTTTATGGATATGTTATGTACGTTGAAGAAAAAAGATGAATGATAAGTGAAGAGGACCGATTGGATAGATATGATTGAAGGTTTGTTGTATGATAAATGATTTCGAGTGTAATAAATAAATGAGTTTATATGGAGTGAAATCTATGAATGTAGTTAAAGTGAGGGTGGTTTGTTTTGATGATAATATTTGACGAGGGCTGATTATTTGATGAATGTAATGAATGAATATTTTTTGAGTGATTTTAGGGTTCGTGCTACCCCATTTGTTGGGATATAGCGTAAAGATATGTATGTATGTATGTATGTAATAATGTTCAAAATGCTGGTCTCTTACATTTACTAAATTCTACAATTAACTTCTAACATTTTTAACTAATCTTAAATATTGTAACAAGTCAAAGTCAGCACATTCTTAGTGAATACAATTAAGTAAAGTAGAGCATGTTGTAATGAGGTCAGGTATTCTAAATAATATTCTTTGACGTAAGTAGCTAACTATTTGCTGACTTAGTACTTTTGTAATTAGATATATAGTAGCGTTAGGTCAGTTATAACGACAGTAGTCACACAGTCAGATGCAGTCACATAGTCAGATAGTCAATACGAGAGTTCAGTAGGAACTCGACAACATCAACCATGTAGTAAGTTTGAATAAATCTTTGTTATTTGTTGAACCAAATTGTAACGAACTCATTTACAACAATCCTAGTACTTGTCCTTTCTCCGGTCTGACAAGAACCCATATAAATTATTTGTTAATTCTCCTTTAAATAAGGGAGGCTTACAATATACGTAGGCACAAAGTATATTGCTAACTTTTTTTTATTAAGATATGTACTATTATTTGTACAACATCCTGTATATGAATTTTATTTATTAATTCTAATTAGTAATTTCTGAATCAACTAGCGTTTTTACAGATTGTGAGAGGATATTAGATCCGCATTAAATCGGGTAATGACAACGAAGTACATAAGTAATTATAAACGTGTTATCTAATTATGTATGACAGTAATTATTACATCTTTAGAGAATACAAGAAAAATTTTATAAGATAATTATACGTACGTTTACTTATAAGCTTTACGTTTTTGAAGTCAAAGAGACAAGATTAAGTGATCGGTACAATGTCTGTAACAGCATTAATTAAAATATTTGCATATAGAAATCCTAAATAGAGTCTCTAGATGATAAATTCAACTTTATTTCAACTGGCTCTGTGTATGTATGTATGTCGTGCACTGTTTACTCTATTATTGCGTTGTCCGTTTACTCGCTTTTCTTTGCCAACTTAATGTAACAAAAAAAATCATTTCCACAATACTCAAAATTATATATTACTCAGCTTTTTGAATTTGTTAACGCACAAGTTCAAATTTGGAAAACGAGTTTTTTAAAGGACGAGTGCGAGAACAGGCCTTATGATACGTGTATTTTATAAAAATTATTCAATTTAGATAATTTTATAATTGTTAGATTAAAAAAAAACTGCGACTTGTCAAAAATATTTGTTGGTGTTTTTTATCAGTTATATTGGTAGCACAAACAATTGTAATTTCAGATTTTTTGACAATTAATCAATATATTTTCTGTATTATGAAAGTTATGAATTTTGTATGATTGTAGCATATTATTTTAGTAATATTTTGACAATGACAATTTACAATTTTGAGGTTATATGTCATTCATCTGTCAAATTTAAAAGCATTCATACCACTTCTACAAAATAAAAAGCGCCAAATACAGAGCGCTTTTAGATCTCAATAACGACGTGTTTACTTATCCTGAATTTTGTTTTAGACAAATTAAGTTATCAATATTCTAAAAAAAAGTCAAGAAGCCCTATTATAAATAGCCTTATTGTAATAAAATATAATAATAATAAAAATAATAATAATAATAATGTATGTATTTATTCAACAGGACGAAGTCCCAATTATAGAATAACATCAAAAATTAAACAGTATAAGTGTGAAAGAATACGATAAAAAAACAATATGAATCATCAGATACACACATTGTGCAATTTACATGCATTAAAATATAAAGTGGTACAAAATTCGTAAACCTATAATAGATATCTTAACTTCAAATTTAATGTTCTTAAGCTATCTAAAACATCTAAATGAATACAGTGATTATTGTAGACGCGGCACATAGTATTTAGAGGCGAGTTAAAATGGTACACAGTTCGAGAGTGATCACATACAAAAGTTTTTTCAAGTCTCGTGTTACAATTATTAACATAAAAATTTAATAACCGCGAATTAGATTTTCAAATTTACCGTAAAAATACTTATACAGATACAGTTATCCCTCATGATTCTCAACATCCTATGAACATAAAAAAGTCAGCTTTTCATAGTTTCATTTACCGTTTACTACATATTCCTTTGTCTCAAGATAACTTCAATAAAGAATTGAATATTATTAAACACATCGCCGTAAATAATGGCTACACTACTTCCATGATAGATAATATTTTCAAACATCACAATAGAAACAAAATACTTAAATTAATTTATAATTCTGGTAACGCCAAAGAAGTGCACTCATTTGTTTATAAAAGATTACCATTTTTAGCCAATACAAGCTGTAAAATTCAGAGGATACTTCATTCACAAAACATTATTTCATCCTTTTATAATCCATATACTTTAAAAAATTTACTTGTAAACAATAAAATAATTTAAAAAGATGTTCTTCAAAACAGTGGGATATATCAAATTAGTTGTAGTGATTGTCAAGCGATCTATATAGGTCAGACCGGTCGTAATTTTAATATTAGATTCAATGAACATAAAAAAAAGCTGTATTAAATAATAAATTGACCTCAAACGTTGCTAAACATTGTCTTGAGAACAATCATAAATTACACAATAATAATTTGTCAGTTAAACATATCTGTAAAAAGGGATTAAAGCTGGACTTCTTAGAATCATTGGAAATTCAGAATGCTATTAGGGACCAGAAAACTTTAATGAACGAACAAATAGATTTGTACCGTTCACCGTTAATACGCCCGCTTTAATTCCTTTACAACCATTGCCAAGATGTATTTTCCCATTCGCATTTTACTTGTTATAACTGTTGTCATTATATGTACTTTCCCTCTCCTGTTTATAATTCACTTGTTTCTACTATTTATAAGACTCACACAAATGTACAAACTTATTATTCTTCTGTAATCATTACCTGATGATGGTCTAGTCGACCGAAATACGTATAGTGAATAAACTTATTTACTTTTTTGAAACCTACCTAGTGTTGATTTTTTTATTTTATTATAAAAATTTAACTTAAATAGTAAATCTGGGCTATCAATACAGTGATTTATAAGCTTGTACAAAAATACAATTAACAGTCTATTGCGCCGATTAATCAAAGATAATAAGATTAACTTGTAAAAATTCATGATAAACGAAATTTTTTTTGAGCATCAGGCTATTACATTACAGTCTGCGCTGATTGTTTTACTAATTATTTTTTTTTTGTACGAAATGATCCTGATGCAACGTACTAGTGATTTGCATGAACGCATCCTGGTTGTTATTGGTGCACTGACGCAGCCTGCAGCCAGAGCACCAGGAAGCGCCGTCTCGTTACATCTGCCTCAGTTCACGGTTGCTATGTGCGGTTTGAACCTCCAACGTCCACAGCTCGACTTACACGCACCGTATCGCTTCCACCTAACAAACACTTACATTGCCTATACTAGCATTCAAATCTCCACCAAATTCAATGAAATTTTGCATAATGCAGGATACAGGGACGGAAGGTTAAACAATCTTATACATTTTTAAATATTTTAAATGTAACATAAAATTATAAATAAAATATAAATAGTACATAATTACGCATTTTACCCATTTTACTGGGTGTGGCACTCTGCCATACCGTAACAGATCTTGATATGTGTTATATTTGGTGCGTGATGTGCGATTTTTTTTTGTCGGCTGTAGGAATCAAACCCAGGTTCTTAAATCCAAAGGTCGACTCGATAAAACTGAGCTACTTACACCATTATAAAATTGAAGTGGAAAATATTAAATCCAAGATACAATTACGAAATTCAAGTAGCAAATATTGCTTCCTAATGAGGATATATATATATATATATATATATATATATATATATATATATATATATATATATATATATATATATATATATATATATATATATAGTTTATTCCGAAAATAAACTACGGTGCTGTATAATTTTACCACGGTTACGGTTAGAATGACGTCATTTTGTATGTAAAACGGATGACAGTATCACTTGACTGATGAGTTTCGAAATGTGAAATTTATTTAATATAGAAAAATGTTTATATTATAAAAATATTTCATGCTGCATCAAAATTTTTTTAACTTATATAAAGGTAGATAAAAATAACACATAGAAAAAATAAAAATGAGCTTCATACATACATACATACATATCTTCACGCTATATCCCATCAAATGGGGTAGCACGAACCCTAAAATCACTCATAAAATATTCACTTATTACATTAATCAAATAATCAGCCCTCGTCAATAATAAGATAATATTAAAAAAGGTGTTAGCGCTAATCCGTTTTGTGAATCTACCTGTTAATGTTTTGTATAATTCTAGAAACTTGTCTTTCTTGAGATGCCTTTCCGCAATTTATTTATATTACACGAGTAATACTGATTTAAAATTAACTTAAAATCATAGTCCAAGAGGAAGAAGAATTATATTTCCATTTAAATGTAATTATATAATTATAACCTTCAATTTTGATATGTATTGTTGAAGAAAACACGAAAATATTTTGGTTTTCTACTTTTATTTGAATAAATCAAAATTTTCAGGTATATTACATTAATTTTTCCGTTCCCATCGTATTATATAGCTGCATTTAAACTTCTTATTTGTCAGTATTAATTTAATAAAAAAGAAAAACAAATACAATTGATCTTATTTCCATAAAACGAACATTGAATTCATAGTTCCCTGTAAACAATCAGTCCATCTGACAGTTTCCCGTCGTCCGTGCTCGAGTATAACTCACCTGAAGTTAAACCGATTCCTAATTTGATAACAGTTGCATCTACGCAGTGTGAATGTCTATTCCGCTCTACAGCACTACTCACTAATGTTAAACTAATGTCTATGATCCAAAACAATGTTCAGGTCGATAGGTTAAACGTCTATGAATATTTATTTATTCCGTGAGTTCTAGCTTAGTCGAGTCAACAAAAGGTCTATTGAAATTTAAATTCGACGTGCGGTCACCCGCCTGGTCGTAACGCGGTCCTAGACTTGGTTATTGGTTGATAAATGAATTGGTTTGACCCCGAATTGCTGGTAACTGCGTGGTTAACCTTCGCAGTACCACCAGCATTTGTTGATGTTGATAGTGTTTATGGTGCAGTGCAAGGACTATGGGTGGTATCGCCTGGGTGATTAAAATTTGGGTCGCCGTGAAAAATATAAAGTCAGTGTCACATGGTGAATGTTTACTTCATTCTTATTTGTTAAATTATGTTTGATAGCATCACAACATTCAGTTTGATGTATGATGAAAACTAGCTGTGTCAGACGATTATTCTTTTCACTACTTGAATAAAGATTGTCTAATGTATACATAACCTAGGTTATGTTATACTTTCTTTACACTTAGAATTATTCTAAAAATTATTATATGCATGTTGAATACTTGAATCATGGTGACCAGAGTTTAAATTTGATCTGTCAAAACTATAGAAGTCGAATAGAAATATATGATAATATAAAAACATTTATATTTAGAGTATTTAACCAAATCACATTTTAGTATTTGTACTACAAAAGTTTTATTAAATGGTTTGCCGTGTGGCACCGGTTATTATGTTATAGTCATATAAAGAACTGTATTATGAGTACAATAGTATATTACATAAAAAGTCAGGAAAGTGATATTTTACTTGAAGAAGCAGGTCGAGTATTTTAATCCGCTGATTCAATTAAAAGGTATTACGTATGTTATTTAATTTTAAATTTATTCAATAATTATAATTAATCATAAATAATCCGAATGTTTCAATTTTTAGATATGAATTGTATTGACAACAGACTCGGCAGATTAAAATAAAAAAAAACAACCTCTTCGTCAAGTAAAAACACTTTCCTGATGTATTATGTATACTATTTTTCCTAAAAGTTTTTAATTTAATCAATAATAATATAATATAATTTAAAAAAATAAATAAATATAAATATATCATCACGCCTTGTACCCATTACTGGGTGTGGCACTCTGCCGAAGCAGATCTCAGTAAGTGATATATTTATGCGCGTGAAGTGCGGTTACCAGCCGTCAAGTCACGACCCCCAAAGATGCTAGTGAAGAGGAAGCCACATGGGTAATTTTAATTTGGTGAAAATTGTTTACCGGCTGTGGGAATCGAACCGAGTTTCTCAGGATCCACAGGCCGACTTGATACCACTGAGCTAGCTACCACATAATTTATTTTTATTAATAGCGTTTATACACTCATTACAAACAAAATGACAACTAGCGATATGTAAACTTCTCGTACTCCTCCAAAGTCACAAAGTGTTCCAATTTAACATCTGAAAACGTCTCTGTCATTGTCATATTATTAATAGTCATGGCCACTTTCAAGTTACGTCTGCGAAATGTTTAGTTCACTTCCGGTTACACAAAAAATAATGAAATGCATCTTGTTCAATATTATTAAATGCCAGAATGCCACCTTAATAAAATCTCTAAATTCAGAACTTCCACTCGCAGAACTAGAGGGAAAAATTCTAAAAATCTGCATGATAGGTATATTATTTTATAGATTTCCATGTTTATTGTATTTTTTTTTCATTTTAATTTATTTCCATTCAAGGATTTATAGTGCAATATAATAATTTTACTTTTTAAATTATTTTAATTAATTATTGACTTTAACAAATTGCAAAATTAAATTAGTTTTTTTTTAGTATTTGATTAATCGGACTTATGTTTTTCCACATTCTTTGAGCCACGTAAAAAAATATTAAAAAACATACATACAATTATTCAATAAACATATCATAGTAATTAGTTCTAAATAAACTAATTACTGTCAAAAATCTAACCATAATTACTTTAAAGAAATTAATTATTTCTATTAATATATAGGTTACATTCAAATTAAATACTGGTATTAACAAATTAAACATTCCAAACTGAAAATAACCTTACTACTCTTACAAATGCTTCAAGATAAAATATTAATTGATATAAGTAATTAAAACTCTTCTCTTAAGCTACCAATTCACCTAATGAACCAAACCAATTTTGATATAATTTTTTTCAACCTTACGTCACTTTTGTAATTAATCAACAGGTAGATTCCAGAGCGAAATTTATAAAATAAATACAAGGTGAAAGTCAACTTCAAATTTAATTTGATAATCTTCATCTTTATATAACGAATTGATGGAATAAAGAAAAAAGAACATATGCTAGTTCTTTCACTTTTACACAGTTCTATTTATTTGGTATTGTTCATCAGTAGTCTTTTAATTTAGAGAACTAGTTAAAAACATAGATATGCCGTTTTTACGTTTCACTCAGTTAGCGACTTAGCGTAAAGCAAATACAAGGTGATCAAAAGTAATTGTACTATTTGACAAAAAAAAAAAAAAAATTAAATTTGAATACATTTATAATTTTTTATTAAAAAGGTCTTTACATTTTATACTTCTAATTGAAAATATGAAACAGTTTCAACGTTTGGTATTATAATTAGCACAGTTTAATTTTGCGATACGTTTCTGATGATGAAAATGATTACTTATCTATAATTCTTCTCTCTGTGAATGATTGAAATGTTCTGGCGAAAATAGGGATATTCCATTTGCCATTTGGATCAGATCTAACTTACATTTACTGAACCAAATCACATATTTATTTCGCTGAATTACTTTGCTGACATTATTTCCAGTACTAGAATTACTGATTCTAATTTACTTTGCAGTAATTCAGCCCAGTTAGTGCAACAATTTGCTTAATTCAGTTCATTTAATTATGTTGTCTAATTTATCTGAACTGCTGTAAGCGAACCAAGTGGCCAATGAAAACAGCTAATGACGGTTGTCTCCATGGTTTTTGTGTATTTTATCATTAGTATATCTATGCCAGCTAAAATCCATTTCCGGTAAAAATAAGTAAAATTGCATTTCTTCAAGACGATTATTCTCAATATTTTTCAAATAAAATATTAGTATTTTTGATACGTTTATATGGAGTAAAAAATACTCCTTAGAATAGGATAAAAAAATGGTTGCATGTTATTTAAATATATATATATATATATATATATATATATATATATATATATATATATATATATATATATATATATCGGTCCCTTCGCTGTGAAAAAATGACTATCGATAAAAAATATCAGATTTTGCCAAAATATCCGGACTCATAAACCCTCCAAACTTTTTTTTTTAATTATTTAGATTAAATGAATATTTCAGGAGATAATATCAATATCATTAGAGTGTTTACCTGTAATTGTGTGAAATTCACTTTCAAAAACAAGCGCAGGGACGACACTCCCTTCGTTTCTTATCTTTTTTATTCTTTTCTGATCTTACATTGAGTGTTAAACTGCAATTGTGTGGAATTCACTTCCAAAAACAAGCGTAGAGCGACACTCCCTTCCTTTCTTATCTTTTAATTCGTTTTCAGTTATTACGTAGTGTTTAACTGCAATTGTGTGAAATTCACTTTCAAAAACAAGCGCAGGGCGACGCTCCCTCCCTTTCTTATCTTTTTGTTTTATTTTCAGTTACTGCATTGTGGGTCTTTTCTTTCTTTCTTTCATATATAAGTGCAGACTATCGCTTTCATCTTTTCTAATCTTTGTAGATTCGTTGTTAGTTTCGTTATTAGATTCGTTGTTAGGAGTAAACGTGAGTAATTTGAGACTTTTTATGCATACGTTATGTACGTTGAAGAAAGAAAATGAATGGTAAGTGAAAAGGAATGATGTGATTGAAGGTTTGTTGTGTGATAATAATTTCGAGTGTAATAATGAATGAGTTTATATGGAGTGATCTATGAAAGTGGTTGAAGTGAGGGTGGTATGTTTGGATGAAAATGTTTGACGATGACTGGTTGTTTGATGGGTGTGATGAGTGAATGTTTTATGAGCGATTTTAGGGTTCGTGCTACCCCATTTGTTGGGATATAGCGTGAAGATATGTATGTATGTATGTATGTATATTTATATAATGTAATGCAAAATTCAATTACAACATTGCTTATTATCGTATGTTTCTTTTATGATCTAGGAAAGCAATATCAATACCTGCAGAAAATAAGAAAACAATAAATTACAAAGAACACGACTATATAATTTAAATTCCATATCGAGTTAAGTAGGTGCATCCCACAAGATTATTAATTCAATATACCTAAATTTCACGCATTAAAAGATTTCCCTTCATTTAAATATCAATTCATATGTAAAACATATTTTATAAAATACATACATACATCAGCCCTAACACTACAATATATATTCACACTACGCTGTTCGCAGCTTATTTCAAATTCTAAAGAACGATTCTCAATTCTCCGATACCATATTTGGCGACCGCGTAAATGAGAAATTAAGTATCAAATAAATATTAACACTGTGCAACCTTTCTCGAAATTTCAATCTAACGCCTTGTTTGTATTTGTACATTGTTATTTCTGTTTTAGAAAATAGAAAATATTTGCTAAGCCACAGTATGTTGATCGCTACATTTTTCAGTACGTAACAATTTGGTTTTGCAAATATGAATGTTTATTTTGCGTTTTTTATTCCCACACTATAAAAAAACATTATATGCTATGATGTAAAATTCTTCTAGTGGGTCATCTTCAGAAGGGATTTCTGAATAAAATGTTTTAGAGTATACAATATTGAAAGAAATTACTATTAACTGCTACGAATTATTTGCGCATATTTTAATTTTTTTTTCACGCCTTCTACCCATTACTGGGTGTGGCACTCTGCCGAAGCAGTAAGTGATATATTTTACACGTGAAGTGCGGTTACCAGTCGTCAAATTACGGCCCCGAAAGATGTTAGTGGTGGAGGAGCCACAGGGGTAGTTTTTGAAATTATGAAAATTGTTTGTCGCCTATGGGAATCGAATCAGGGTTCTCAGGATCCACAGGCCGACTTCATACCACTGAGCTAGCTATCCCATAATTTTAATTTTTTATTGGTCTAAATTGAATACGTATACCAAGAATGTTAAAGGTTCCTTAAATGATAATTTAGGTGTGGAAACCGGTAAACGCCATGTGGAATATTGTAATAATTACGTCATTTTATATGATGTTGTTTTATTAAGAAATATTGGTTTATTTATTTGTTTCATTTTTTGTAATTATTACAATCTCAAGATAAGAGATAAATTGTACTGTATCTATTAATTATAGACACCAGTTATGAAAAGACCAAACTTCAAAATATATAATTCAAAACCGTAATTAGTATTTCTTTCCGCTGAGACAAAAGATTTACAATAAAAATTAAAGAACATGCAATTTATTTTACTAAAGATTATTCTTTGACGTTTCTCAAAACCAATGAAATGCTTCATTGTATGTCACATATCTGCGTTTTAACCAATCCTGTCATTATTATACTGAGAATAAAGCTCTTGTGATTATTCCCGAGAATTATCTCTGTAGGTGCTTTTTTGTTTGTGATAAATGGTAGGTAATTGTCAAATAATTATTTAAGACTGTCAACGCGTCAAGTAAAGTGTGTGAAAAAAATCGATTTAGTTCCATTTCAGATACAGAAATACACCAACAAAGTTTGGAAACAACTTCCAAGAATACATTAATAAGTAATCAATCGATATGAACCCAATTCAAAATTTTTTAACTTGGATGAATCGATCTCATCCACTAAGTCAAAAAATAATCTAATTAAATATAACTCGAAAGTTCGATAAATTAGAAAATAATTCTCCAGTATCTTTCTCAAACTTGTTGTCATTTAGTAATAGCCATTCAAGCCCTACGGGCTTTCGTGACTACTGTCTGGCAACAAGTTGCCGAAAGATCTGTCAAATTATTTTCAATTTATTCTCATTCTCTTGTTATATTATTTGTTGAAGAAACAAAACGTTAATTAGTTTATTTGAAGAAATATTGTTATGTTGGTAAATAGTTGTAACTAGAACATAGTTGATGTTTGTAACTAGGTACAGTTGTTACAGTTGTTGTTGAAATGATAATTGTTGATTAATAATTTGTGTGTGAAAACGTTACATGTTTTACTTGTGTTTCCTTTTGTTAATTTAACTGTTTTATAAAATAAACCATATTAATGTGCTCTAATTCGTTGTTTGATCTAATCAATTATATCGTTAATATTATTACTGAAAATTGTTTGTCGAATCCAGGTTTTCAAATCCACAGATCGACTTAATACAGTTGGGTCATCTACTCCATAAATAGTTATTTTTATAACAAGTGCCGAAAAAGCTCGTTACGTGCAAGTGCAGAATTTAAATCTGCACGAGCATGTAACCTTTTTCGGCACGTGTTATAAACAACATTTTTCCTACAACTGTGCGATTTAGTAAATCACTAAAATATTATTAAAATTGATAAAATTTATAAAATTTTAATGATATTACATGACAACGATGTTTTACGGCGTTGCTATGGTTTGTTTGTTGATTGCTTGCACATTGTTCTACGTTATTTAAAAATATTTCACTAACGTCAAAATAATTTCTTCAAAATCATCTTGATTGGAATAGTACAGTGAGTGATTCTTCTTTATCATTAACACCTCCAAAGATAATTGAAGCTCCGGATCATACTATGTTGGATCTATTTTCGACAATGACAATCAACCTGCTGCTGGTACTTCTGAAGTTTCCGAAATTGTTACCAATAATATTACTGGTAATAATATGAACAGGTACGGAAGAAATCAATGTTTCTTTAGACACAAAAGTTTCCACTTTACATTATGTCAATATAAGCAACTGTAACAACTGTATTAATAATATACACAAACAATAAATATGAAGTATTTCACTTACTCTTTAAATAAAACCATTTATCGATATATTTTACTTTGTTCGGTTCTTTTTATTAATTGTCTACAGATTAGATATACTGCAAATTAAGGTTACGTTTATAAACGTCAAAATATACTACTGCATATTTACTAGCGCTGGTTCACCGTATCTTCTTCTTCCATAAGCGTCTGTAGTCAAAATATGAATTCCGCGCTCGGCGCGAAATTTAAATCGCTGTAAAAACAATATTCTTTTGACAGTTACGTAATGAAGCACTTTCCGCACTAGTGTTTCTTTGCTTTCGGAAACGCACTTGGTCTGCATTCATCTACTTTCCATACGTAACCAAGGCAATTATAGTTACGTAATAACAAAGAAATCGCACAGTTGTAGGAAAAAGCATTTTTCTTAAGAAAATGGCGTTTAAAAATACATGAATATATGAAAGTTATAGGAACATATCTTTATTTAAGAAAACTTAAGTTACAAACTATGTTATTTTAAATTTAAAACTACTTATCATAGTGTGATATTCCCAGTTTTGTAGAAATCTCAATTTTCACAGAAATTTGACTTAATACAACTAACCTCAAAGGCTATTGATGTTGTATAATGAATGAGGAAAGAAGTTCTCATCAAAATAAAATTCTTTTAGTGTGATTTATTCTTCGTTTCGGTATTTATTGTCGAGCGTCCCATAATTTATTTCTTCGAATTTGCAGACCTCATAAACTTAATTATTAATTTCGTAATAACAATCACAGTTGGTTCAGGCGAACATAAAAATCCCCATATAATAATTTTAAATTATAACCAAGAACAATGACCACGAGAAGAACGAAACAAACCAAAAATAAAAGTAACTCAACTCAAAGTACTGTACGGTACTTGCTACAGGTATACTTTGCGAAACAATACTTTAATTGATGCATGCAAAAATAGTTCTTGTGTGCTTTTTTCTTAAGAAGAATGCCGATGGAGCAGTGTTTTTGCGAAGTGTACTTACGGACAGACTTTGACGCGACCTGATATACGTATTTTACGACAACATTTTTATGATCGAATGAGGAATGTCCACAATGATTTACAGTCATTTTTAATTTTTTTTTTTTTTCGAACAGCCATATATCGGACAGTATATTAGAGTCCATTGGCGGAGACCAATATTATTTTGCGAGCAAGTTGTTTGATATTAACGTATTTATAATCTAAATTCTAAATAATGGTTGAGCTGTGGTGGTATAAACATGTGCTATTTAAATAGTAACAATTTAAAAAGAAAATAGGTACAATGGAATCGGCGAGAACGACGAGTTACGTCATATCTTTACTCAAGAACATTATAAAACGAAATTATCTGGAAAGGTAACAATATTTATATTTATTGTATATTAAACAAAATAATATATTTTTTCTACGACTGCTATGAAAAGTTGATATTTATGCTTTCAGTTGTCATCGTAAAATTGATGGTTACTGAGTAACAAACAATAAAATACTTTACCGCGCGTCTCCTATAGCAACAAGCGGTGAAACACTTTACCGCTCGCTTAGAAAAATATAAATTGTTGCTGAAATCTTAATTTATTGAAACAATACTTACACAATCTAAAATATAGGTTAGATTCATTTTTACCCTTTTATACATATTTGCTGCGCTATGATTTGAAGTTGATCCTGAACGCAGCTGGGCAGCAGTGCCAACTTAATGAAGATGAGGGATGTTAAAATTGAAAGTGCAATTTTGACAGTTTTGTATATTTAATCCGGAACTTGAAATGATGTTTGATAAATTTGAGGATAAATTAGATTCTGTGATATTCTCATTAGAATTTTCAGTTGATACGCCAATCACTATTTTCTGAGATTTTTGAGCACATTTTTTATTTATGTGTGAAAATTTATCACAAACAATGATTGTTGATAACAGAACTTTTTTATTATTTACTTGGATACTGATATCGTCATGGCTACATACAATACAGAAATTGGTGGAACGTGAATTGAACTAGCACCATATTATTTTTTTAAATTTTTTAATAAGTAAAGTCGTAGAAAAAATTATGTGTGTGTTTCAATCGTAAAGTATCTTTATTGTTCTCGCTCTATTGCTGCCCTCGCTTCGCTCGCGCTTCAATTACCGAGCACGAGCAATAAAGATTCACTTTACGCTCTTGATACACAAATAACTATTTTAAATGTATCAACATATTATCGTCTGTATCATGTAACACATCATTAATAATAAGCGACGTCGATAATTTTTTTTAGCTTTGACAACATCGGTTTTGTTGTGACGTTTGTCAAATTTTTATTCATATAAATACAAATTTGACAAACGTCAAGACAAAACCGGTGTTGCCAAAGTTAAATTTATCGACATCGCTTATTATTAAAGACGTGTTACATGATACAGCCATATATTATTATTAAAGGGATATAATAGTTACTTGTTTCATTAGGGCTAAAAATACAAATTTTCTACTCGAAATAGTATTTTTATTTCGATATTATTTTTTTACCCATTTATTTAGAAAATTTCATAGATTCGTGTAAATTAAAATGAAACAAATTAATAAAATTATTTACTTTAACATGAATACATCATCGTTTTTTGGTCTTAGGACCTAAAATACTATTTTTACTACAGTTGTGATAAATAACAATCCTGAAATAACGTTTTTTACTATTGAAAAAGTTGAAATAATAGTGTCATATTGAAGAGGGTGAAAAAAAAAGAGCAGTATTTAAATTATCGGATATTGATTATTGAATTAATTCATTTCGTATTTTTTCTTCTATTGATAGCAATAATATTTTGTATGTTATTGTAATGGTTGTACAAATTTTAGGTTATGTTTATGTTATGATTAGGAAAGTTTGTAATCGGAATAAGATTCAGATATTTAGTAATTTATTTAATATGATTTAATCAACATATCATATTTACATTAGGATTCAAAGATCTGATATAAACGTACTCATAGATGACATCATACATTTTGTTTCTTTGTTTTTGGATTAAGTACCTCGCTTGTCTCACAGATTTCGCTGTAGGTTTAACATTTATTAATAGTACCGCAATAATAATAATTTAATTTGAACTTATTTACCTAATTCTTATAACATAATTATCACAAATTAATTTTAAGAAACTAATTTTATTCATCAAATCGAATTATAAAGAGAAAAATTGGGATACTGCCAAGATTTGAACCTAGGACCTATGAACTCAGGCCATATGTTTTAAATTAACTAAGCTACGATCGCCCTGGATTCAAATCCGATCCTATTCCAATTTATTTCTTTATTATGTTATGTGTTATGGGTAGCCTATTTATAATTAGATTTGATTTCATCAACTGTTAAGTATTTACTTAAAATACTAATAAATGTTATTCATTCAAAATGTTGCTTATGAAATATAATTTCTAATACTCGTACCTGCTAATTATTTATTAATATTTATATTTCTGAAAATTAATATAATTATTTTGAATATTGCTCCACGACTTTAAACAACCAATAGCGTTTCATTATTTGACCACCATGTCATGTAAATGTGTTAATTAATAAGAGATAATTGCACTTGTGCAATTATAGCGGTAATTTGCACAAGTGCATTATCGCGATAATTTTCTGTACTTATAAAAATTAACAGTTTTTCTCAGATTATGTTAGTTACTTACTAGTTAGTAAGATTGTCTAACATGTAATGATCAGTAATAATATAACAAGAGAGTGAGAATAAATTGAAAATAATTTGACAGATCTTTCGAAAACTTGTTGGCAGACAATAGTCACGAAAGCCCGGAGGGCTTGAGTGGCTATTGCCAAATGGCAACAAGTTTGAGAAAGATACTGGAGAATTATTTTCTAATTTATCCAATTCTCGAGTTATATTTAATTAGATTATTTTTTCACTCAGCTGTTGAGGTCGATTCATCCGACTTAAAAGATTTTGAACTTAGTCCATTTCGATTGATTACTTATTAATGTATTCTTGGAAGTTGTTTCCAAAATTTGTTGGTGTATTTCTGTATCTAAAATACAACTAAATCGATTATTTCACACATTTTACTTGACGCGTTGACAGTTTTAAATAACTATTTGACAACTACCTATCATTTGTCACAAACAAAAAAGCATCTACAGAGATAATTCCCGGGAATAATCACAAGAGCTTTATTTTCAGTATAATAATGACAGGATTGGTTAAAATGCAGACACGTGACATACAATGAAGCATTTTATTGGTTTTGAGAAACGTCAAAAAATAATCAAATGAATATATTATTATAATCATGTCAAAATATTAATTTTGTAAAATTTTTGAATGTTTCCGTGGGGCAATATTTTTACCGAATATAGCATGTGCATTGAATATTTCCAGATTTTCTCGGTGTTCACTTGAGCTCTTAAGAAATCTGCATTTGTCTTCGACTCGTGCATATTTCCACAGCAACAAAAGCACTCGTGAGCTCAAAAAAATTATCGGTAATATTCAGTGCACTAGTTATATTATCTGTGAAAGTAAGCAATATGCCTATTTAGTCTGAAGTTGGCATCTGAACACTAATCTTTCTGAAACAAGACCTTACAAACTCGTATATAGTCTTTATGAATGAAACATATTATATTTATTTATTTATTTTGTTACTCTGCACAACAGGACGTAAATCCCAATTACAGTACAGGGGGCCTACAGCTTATAGTGGAATCCGGACCACACAGACACAATTGCATTTTTTGGGTATAAGTAGAAGTCAGTGAGATTTGAACGCACGACCTCTTGCTTGCTAATTAGGAAACGCAAGTTTTACCTCGCTTTTATCCACTGAGCTACGATTGCCTGCATAATGTTCATACATTTCAAGTAAACAAAAATGAAGTTATTGTAATAAACTTAAAAATATTAAAATTACATTAAAAAAATAATGGAAAATTATTTCACAATTTTAACTTAATTTCACAAAACGGTTAGGAAGAAGGTAAGCTATAATAATTGACTCATATTTGTATCATTATGGCTAGTTTTACCACATCAAAATTTGCGCATTCGCTATATGTCCATATCCATAACAACTCGTAATTCATGTCAAAATATCAGGCGCATTCCATTTGCCAATTGGATCAGGTCTAACTTCCAATTATTGAACCAGATCACTTATTTATTTCGCTGAGTTATTTCGTTGACTTTATTTTCAATACTGGAATTACTTATTCTAATTTACTTTGAAGTAATTCACTCCAATAAGTGTATCAGGTTTCTTAATTCCGTTCATTTAAGGTTCGTAGTACTAGCGGGAATTTTTTTTTGCAGAATGAAATTTCGCGCACGTAAACATTGAATAATCATACGCAACCTGTTAAAATATGAAATACATTCATCGTCTGTGAACAAATATATTCGCTTGTAAAGTTGAGTTCTTATACACGGAGCTTATGGCGATCATCACTCAGAATCGTACATATTTGGTTTGTGTACCTCTAAAATTTTGCAGTTGAAAAACTAGTATGATGTTCTAGAACTATCCATGTATATTGTATCAGAAGGAGAAAGTTTTTTATCGTTTAGTAATGGATATATAGCCATGCAAAGTCTTGTTTTTAACGAAAAATTCAGAATCCCAATTTATAGTGGCAACACCACACGGTGGTATGGTATTTGAAAATTCACTAGACCAACAACCTGTTAACAATTCATGATATTCAAATCATAATAGGTATAAAACACTTATTTTATTCAATTTTTATATTTTTTTGAGCACTACCTTGTTCAAGTTATCTAATTTATCAAAACTAGTTTATGTGTACCAAGTAGCAAATGGAATACAGTTATTATCGGCAATTATCATATGACTTGTTATATTAGTTATTATAAATAAATAATTTTCAAGTGTCTTACTGTATAGTATGTGCCGCCACTGGAATGTAACAAACCGTCATACAGGATCACAAAGTGGGTTAAACACCATGCAGCACCAAACTTCCTGTTCGCTGGGTGCTGTAAAACAATGGCACATCGCCACATTGGAGGGTTGAACGAACCTGGGCCCTGGGTCACCACTCGTAAAACTCGTGCTTTATGAGTTGCCGACTGTAGACTGTCGACTGTTTCACATACGTCATTCACAGCACACTCGAAAAATCGCATGGCAATCTGCCTATTTGGAAATCCGAGATGTAGAGATGAGAGATGAATGTGTCAATTTGTAAAATGAGTATCGGAGCGGATGGTAAATGTGTGTGTGAATGTTGATTGATGTGCGTAAGATAGCTTTCGCTACATCGCTACTGATTGCCTGTCTCGCTTTGATTTGTAATTAACTTTTTCATGCACCTGTTTGAAGTCTGCTCGACAGCTTCTGAGGTAATATATACCTACGCAGTTTTTCAAGTGCTTGCCGTACTTTATTTTGTATTAAAACTACCTATAGCATTATTGCTAAATTATTTAAAGAACTGGTCCACTAATTACGAAAATATAAGATTGAAACTACCAATAGTTTGTAGAAAATTGGTCTGGTTTTAAATTAAAAATGGTGGATAAAAACATGTATACGCGAAAATTCAAAGAATTTATTACAAGCTTGAAAGGAAAATACAGTTAAGTATACAATCTATTACACCAACATACCAAAGTTTCTAAGAAACTATAACAAAAGTCTTCATTGTATGCGCTTATTTTTCCATAATTAACTTCAGAAATCATTGTTTTTTATTTTTGATCACACAAGTAAGAGAGTATAAAGAATGTATTTGTAATTTTTGCCTCCAAGAGATTCCCGCTTCGAAAGTTCAAATAGGCCTCGAGAAAATTTATCCACATACAAAAGATAAATTTTCAGCTACATATTTGGATAATAATTCCAATTAATATAACAAAAAGAAGTCTATAATTAAAGAATTATTGATAAAATAAATATATCATCATGCTTCCTATTTATTACTGGGTGTGGCACTCTGTCGTAGCAGATCTCGCTAAGTGATATATTTATGCACGCGAAGTGCGGTTACTAGTCGTCAAATCACGACTCCTAAAGTTGTTAGTTAGATGATACCACATTCGACCTATTCATATACATAATAATTATTTATGTAGCAAGGGTCAAAACAGGCGTTTCTGGTCCGCGGCATGATTATTTTATGTACAACAAAATAACATTTAATTATATCTTCAAAAGACTAAAATATAAAAAATAAATATATCATCACGCCTTGTTCCCATTACTGGGTGTGGCACTCTGCCGAAGCATATCTCGATAAGTGATATATTTTGCGCGTGAAGTGTGGTTACCAGTCGTCAAATCACGGCCCCCAAAGATGTTAGTGGTGGAGGAGCCACAGGGGTAGCTTTTGAAATTATGAAAATTGTTTGTCGCCTGTGGGAATCGAACCAGGGTTCTTAGGATCCACAGGCCGACTTTATACCACTGAGCTAGCCATCCCATAATATATATATATATATATATATATATATATATATATATATATATATATATATATATATATATATATATGTATATATATATATATATATTATATGTCAAAATGACACTTTGCAGAAGTATTCACAATAAACCAATTTATGTACCCATGGGAATTATTATTTTTTATGGCCGTAAGACCAAAAAGAAATCTTTAAGCCCGCTTTTTAGGACTAAAACACATGCATTTTGGCCCGGTTGTGCATAAATATATTTTTTCAATATTACTTGTGAAAATTACATTTCCCTTACTCAATTTAATCGTGATAGAAACCATTTCTTTCATTTAAAAACTCCATTAATTTTCAAATACACAATGTTATATAATTTAATAATAATATAAAAAAATAAATATAACATCACTCATTTTAACCATTACTGCTTTACGAGGTCTCAGTGATACATATTTATGAGTGTGAAATTCGGTTACCAGTCGTCATATCACGTCCCCCGAAGATGATAATGTAAGGGAACCTACAGGGGGTAATTTTAATGTAGTGAAAATTGTTTGTCGGGTGTGAGAATCGAACTGTTTTTCTCAAATTTACAGGTCGACTCGATACCACTGAGCCACCTATTCCATATTTAATAATAATAATTATTTAAAATGTGAATATTTATTTGTGTGTCAGTTTTTCTCAGGCTAAATTTTTATTTGCTTCACACAAACTTTCTTACTTTAAGACAAAATAACTCGAGCAATATGACATTGGAGAAAATTTCTCCATTTTCGGTATTGCGATTTTTTTATATCAATTATAATCTTTAGTTACAATCTTGCTATATGTTTCCTTTCTTAATATGTTAAATGATATTATGTAAAGAGTAAACAATAGTTTCATAAAAGTCTGCAAAAAATTGTGAATAATAAATATAATAAATGCATCGTCATACGTGTGTCGAAACGAAACCTTTATGAAAATGTCACAGAATGTTTTACTTGTACTTAATTAAATTCTATTATAACAAACAAATGAGTGAAACAGACGAAACCAATTGTTTCTGTTCGCAGCCTACTTAAATATTCATTTGTTTTTTGAATGGTACTTGCCTGGATACATGCATTGTAATAGTAGAAGATAAAAGAAAGTAGTAGTTGAATACAAGTCTCGTGTTCCTTGGAGGCGCTGGGTGATGGTTTTATTTTGTAATATTTGTAAGGTGAATTCCGAGAATTCTTCTTTACATATTTCAGTTTCTAGTAATGCACTTAACACAAATTGAAGAGTTAATCTTTATGGAATAATGTTGTTTCGCCATATTTAATGTATCTGTATTAAATAATACTTATTCTTTAGATTCTAATCCATTCCGTTATGCTGAATATAAACAAGATCTGTCATCTAACCTAAAATAACAATAGCCGAAAAATAATCCTTGACCATGAGACAAAGCCATCTATCACGGATCACGCATCAAGAATCAGTGTCGTAGTTGTGTCGATAAATAAATGTATTGTTATGTTGCCCTACATTACCACAGCACAACAACACAATGTTGCCCCGAATTCTCATGGCTAATCAAGATTTATTAATATGAAAAATATAAAAAATGTTCTGGTGAAAATTTAGATACATTTTTAAGTAGAATTCTTCGTCAATAACCAATTATTGCTCGTTGTTAAGGTGATTCTAGATACAACAAATATACATGCTCTGAAAGGGAGTTTAAATAAATTATTAAATAAATATATCATCACGCCTTCTACCCATTACTGGGTGTGGCACTCTGCTAAAGCAGATCTCGGTAAGTGATATATTTTGCGCGTGAAGTGCGGTTACCAGTCGTCAAATCACGGCCCCCAAACATGTTAGTGGTGGAGGAGCCACAGGGATAGCTTTTTCAAATTATGAAAATTTGTCGCCTGTGGGAATCGAACCAGGGACCTCAGGATCCACAGGCCGACTTCATACCACTGTGCTAGCCATGAAAGGGAGTTTAATCCATAAAATACTGAGTCGTCAATAAGAACATTTTAATTAAAATATTTTTTGGTAAATATAAATATCTTCTGCAATTAGTGTGCTACTCGTATAATAATCATATATCATATACAGGCTGTTCCTTTTAAGTGAGCCACTATTGCTATCTCCAGAACTATAAGAGCTACAAGGTTGATTAAATTGGCAAAGAAATATCGTTTTGTAAGTGTATTGCAAACAGTGCCGGTTTTACAAATTTGGAGGCCTAAGGCGGAAGGAAATTAGAGGCCAGTGGCGGAGGAGGAGGGATTATATGCCATATAAAGGTATCCAGAAGAAAAAAATGAGTATATAGATGTACACAAATTAAAAAAAAATGCACCTACACAGGATTAAAAACATTATTGTTATTCAGTCAGTACCTACATGAAGCTAAAATCACAGTAATAATAACATAAAATTTAAAATTAATTATAAAATGCGAAATTTACATTAATGCAATTTCGGTTTTCTTGATTTTTCTTCAACGAACTTTGAAATGACATCATTACAATCAATGAATTTCAAAATCTCTGCCTCTATATTTAATAAGGCTAGTGATTGCAATCGCTCTTGGAACATGGTCGGGCTTAGATAATTTTTTACTCTTTTTAAGCATGAAAAAGATCGTTCAGCGGACGCATTTGATAAAGGATGCGTTAAATATATTTATAGGAGAGTCATTATATTTGGAAATGTTGCTTGTAATCTATTTTTAATAATCAATATATATTTTTCTTGAATTGAGGGATTGTGTGGAGTAGCCTATGCACTTTGCGCTATGCGACGATGCTACGTACTACTGCTACTATCACAACGCGACTACACAGTGCTGCCAAATGTACTTAGGTATAATATATACCTAAAATACAAAACAATTCGTTGCGGAAAATAGTATTTATAAAATTAAATTTTTATTTTGCATACTAATTGTATATTAATTTTTTATATATAAAAATTATAATTTTTATGAGGCCGATAAAAATCGGAGGCCTGAGGCGGTCGCCTCACCCGCCTTATGGCAAAACCGGCCCTGATTGCAAAATTATTAATAATTTTTTTTCCAGCCAGTGGTTCTCAATATACGGGGTGCAACTTTCTTATTTTCAATGGGAACTTATATTTTAATTGTCTTATTCGATTCAGTATTTTTTCCTAAGTTCTTGACAAAAATGCATTTTTAATTCACATTAATTTAATTAAAATCGCATAGAATCAGCGTGCTATGACAGAAACAAATGAACAAATCATAATATTTTTGTTTGTTTGATTCATTATTATACATCAATACAATTATTTTGTAACAAAATAAATAAATAAATTTTATTAGCCATTTGCTTCTGCCATAGCACACTGATTCCTTTGCGATTGTAATTAAATTAATGTCAATATTTGTCAAAAATTTTGAAATGTGAGGGTACCGAACTTTATAGTCGTTGAATTCAGAAAAAAACATAATGGAACGAACAAGCAAATAAAAAAATAGGTTCCCAATTAAAATAAGAAAGTTGTGTCCCGTATTTTGCGAACCACTGCCAAAAAAAAATTTTTACTCATTGCAATAGTCTTATAAAATGGTGGTTCTTTGCTACATCCTGTATATCTATTGCTAATTTTTGTTAACATATGGAATAATTGCGATTTGAATTTAAACTCTACATTTGTAGATTAAGAAAGTAAAGAAAATTAAAGTTTAAAGTAGAACACGAAGAAGATATAAGTATATATTTTCAAATGCCGTTTGGTTTTTTTGTTTAAGTTGAACAAATGAGGTGCAATCGCGGGCACCGCAGAGCGCTTTTATTTTCTTTTAGATCATTTTTGAGCACGCACGTAATATCAAAGGAAATTAAGAAGAATTTTTTTTTAAATTTTATATTAATGTCTATAAAAAATTGCTATTTAATAAATGGTTTTGGAGAAAGTTTTATAAGCCGAAAGGATATATTGTAAAATAAAATGGATAACTGGCTTGGTTAAAGTCTTTATTAAAAAGACGACGTTTCGATCCTGATTAGGATCATTATTAAGTCTTAAGTTGAAGTTAAGTTTACAAAATATAAAAATAATTTAAAATTATTGCAACCGTAAGGTTGAGTTTAAGTTAGACTCTTGGAAGTGTAGTTCACTTTCAATTAAGAAATGTATAAATTTATACATTTTTAACTTTTATTACTTCAACCTTACGGTTGCAATAATTTTAAATTATTTTTATATTTTGTAAACTTAACTTTAACTTAAGACTTGATAATGATCCTAATCAGGATCGAACCGTCGTCTTTTTAATAAAAACTTTAACCAAGCCAGTTATCCATTTTATTTTACAATAAATGGTTTTGATTGAAATATACCCCAAAAAACCTGAAAGACACCTGAAAACAAATTTACGTGGAAATTTTTGTATTTAAATTATACATGTCCAAGTTTTACAAAAAAATCCACATATATGTGTACTGTTAACAGCAGCTTAATGAATGAAACATTTCTCTATTTATTTTTAATGCAAAACAATACTTCGAAGAAAAATCTAATAATACCAGTTCGTCTCTTTTCTGTCTCATATCGATGTCTACGTAATCACACCAAGCCACCAATGTCACACTGCTTTACATACGAATACATATTAGACATGCATGTATTCACGTCTGGACACAGATTGATATCGTAGACGGCGGCGGCGATGGCGGCGGCAACACTCAGATTTCTCGTCGATCCACTGGCATTCTGACTGATTTCGATGTGGTAGATCACGTTGAAGGGTTAAATAGCCGGACATACTGAATATGAATGTGGAGTGATGGGTGGACCACCGTGAAATAGAGGGTAGTGATGGCTTATCGCAATTTGTCTTTTTCAGAAACTGGGAAATTAATGGTTTTTACATTTGACCCTTCCTGGAAATGGTTAAGATCTAGATACATACTTTGATTCAGTGGCGGATAAATAGTTAAAGAGAGACTATAGTCTATTTTTTAACCAGGAGGCGTAAATGCATAAGTCAGATTTACACTATAGAAAGTTACCAAAGAAAGTTATTAGATTTTTGTTGGCACGAAATACAAAATTTTCTTATACATCTGCACTGATTAAGTCTCATGGAATTTATTTTAAAATACAAATGACATTATAAACTCAAATTTGTCACTCCGTATATTATTAGTTCTTAAAAGAACTGATTTATTTTAATGTTACAGAAATACAAAAAACCAACAAGAAAACAGATAACCTCAAAACTTATGACAGCTCTAATAAAATCTATGTACAGTGTAAACTGGACGAAGCATTAGCCAATCAGAAGCGTCAGTTTTAGCGGTTAAAATTTAAATTACTCCTCCTGGTTAAAAGACAGAGTATAGTAAATGTTTATTTGGAAAACTTCGTGTTTAAAAGGTTGAGCAATAAAAAAACCAATATTTTGTTTACGGTAGAAAAGATACGAACATTTTTCATGGTTTCGTTGTTAAGTTTCTGAAGCTGCTATTGTAATACTATCGAGTATTTTTCAATATCTTATATTTTATAGAATTCGTTATAATATTTCAAGTTCATACGACACATGATAGTTTTCTAATTACTTTTCGGAAAACAATTGGCAATCGGTCGATCATCATTTTCAATTATTCTGCTTGAAATCTTTCTTTTGAGAAAAACAATTGACAATCAGTCGGTCACAATCCTTAAGCTGGATTCATATGAACCGTTCACACCGGTAAATTTGTCGACGTTGACAACGTTCTATGATGTGATTGGTAAAATCTTGCCGGTCCAAACGGTACTAATGTTGCCGGAAACAATTTTTTATTGTCACCAACAGAACATAAATTAATTTGAAATTTTAATTGGTTTAATATGTTTTATGAATACTGTTAAATTAGTTTGCACGTATTTATATATGACATAAACGACATGACACTATATAAAAATAAGCTAACTAGCCGTCAAATCACGGCCTCCAGAGATGTTAGTGGAAGGGAAGTTACAGGGATAATTTAAATGTAGCGAAAATTGTTTGTCGGTTATGGAAATCGAACCCAGTGTTTCAAATCTATATAAATTAGGAAAATAATTAAAAAAATTATTGACATGAATATTCCTAGATATTCCATTATAAGGGCCAAATTCAGAGTCGTCACTCACACTCAACTCATCCTCACCTCACTCTCAAAATCGAAGTAACTAAGGTAACTAACTCAAGAATTTGCACAATTTGAATTAGTTGCCTTATGCCCGTACTTATAGTCGAATCTCAACCTTGTACTTGAGTTGGTAATGTTAAAACATCGCGAATTCTCGGCGAAGGACGAGAATACAGAGATGATTTAAGGGAATTTTAGATTTTACTGTTGTCGTCCCGTTTTTTTGACAGAACAAATGACAGATTTATTGCGGTACTTTCTATAAATGTCAAATAATATTGAAGATGCACAAAAATTTGAAATTTAAGTAAGTATATTTGTATAATTTATTATGTATCTAATATGGTTTTTCATTATTTACTAATCATTGCGAATGGAAAATAAAATAGTTCCATATTATGTTTATGCTTCTCTTTAATATCAATAAAATAATAAAAAAAAACTTGCATATTTTGTTTATTTAAAAATGCTAATTTATGAACTGTGTGGAACATTAAACCAAGTCGATTATTTTCTACATTTATTAAAGGAATATTCTCTACGGGAAAATTATCCCCTTCCATAAATTCTCTTTGGCTAATACTTATATTGTAAAGAACGGCACTAGCACAAATAATTGCTATTGAGGTTTCTAATTTTGTTGTTAGACCCCGGCTTAAACAGGCTAACCACGGTTATTAATTTTTATTAAATTATGTATTATTAAGGGTAAAATAGTCTGTAAAACTGTATTCTTTGTAAATCTATAACTATTGCAAAATTCATTTTCGCCATAAAATTCTAATAGATTTTCCATATCACGAATGTAGCGTTTTGGTCTTCTTTCTTGATTAACACCTTCCACAATGTCCATAAATTCGAAAAACTCTAAATTATCTTCCCTGTCAGGATCCATTATTTCTTTAAAAATTCAAACTGTCGAAAATTGACAGAATTAAATACTTAAGCACATCTCAAGGTTGCTCTGATGCTGTCTCGAGTAAAATCGTTGTCAAGTCTGCGCGAAGTCTAACTTCATAACTGAGTACGGACTATAATAGCTGATTCAATACTTGAATACTACTCAAATTTGAGATTAAGCGAAGTTTTGACTGTAAGTACGAGCATTAGATTATTTGCAACGTCTTGTGTTCTATTTGCGTACTACTCAAATTTGAGATTAAGCGAAGTTTTGACTATAAGTACGGGCATTAGTTACTTCAATTTTAAGTGTGAGATGAGAATGAGGTAAGGGTGAGTCACGACTATGAATTTAACCCTTAAAATATTAATATTATCAAAGCAGAACTTTTCACGATAAACTTAACTTTTTAACAAAATTGTTATTATTAATATATTTATTTACGATTAACACCTAAACTTTTGTTATTGCGAAAAACGAATATTAAATATATATATATATATATATATATATATATATAATATTGAATATGTGTATGCATACACGAGGCGTGTATGACTGTTGCGCTAAAAGATGAAGGAATTTTTTTTTACGTAAGTAATTATTTTCAACTCAAAATCGTAAAAGTTCTACATGCGCGGTTATTGCAATGAACCCTTTATATTGTAGATCGAAAAAAAATCATTTTAGTTCGCAAGGCCTACAAATGATCTTTCATTTGATACTGAATATGATACACTTTCAAATATTTTTGCTAAAACAATGGCAGATAAAAAAAAAATCAATTGTACTCGAGCTCTGTTTGAGTTACCTGATTTTTTCCAATGCATATTGTCGCGGTCAAATTTTCTTTAGTTTTACTTTTATTTCTGAGGACAAATTTTGTTTGGTTTTACTATGTTACTTGTTACAAAATTTACAGTTTTTTTAAGAAGCTCGAAACGTTATACCTGAAGCTTTATACGCATTTTCTGAACATCCTGTATAAGACGATCGTGATGACATTGCTATCAATTAATGAATAAATTATGGTCATAAATTAGGTACCTACATTACTCCTACCAATAGCTACATTTTTTATTGAACTCAAAGTCATATTACATTTAAAACAGATGTTTATTATTCAGAATGAAATCTTTTCGACATTGACCATGTAGGAAACAGAATGCATAAGCTTTTGAATTACGATACAATTATAATGTTATTTAAACTGAGCTATGTGTATGATATGCATGATCATAATGTATGCATACATGCATTCTTAGGACTCTTTCAATTCAAATACGATTTCAATTCTTGAAATAAATATTCAACTGATATTTATGCTGATACATGTGACAAGGCACAGGCAACAGAGGCATATAAAATTAATCACTTTTATTATTATCTCTTCAAATATTTAGAGTAGAGATGAGCGAATACCACCCGCGAATACTCGAATACCGCGAATACCGAAAGTATTAGATATTCGAGATCTTCGAATATTTACGCCAATGGTGAACATTCGAATATCGCGCAATACGTCTTGAAATTCAAACAGCGCTGCCTTCGGCGTTTTGATGAACTCAATTGACAGTTGTTCAGTTGCCACTTGACAGTTAAAGGAAACGAGCTTTGTTTTAGGTACGTGTTTAATTATGTAATTCATTTCAGAATTCGTATAATAATGAATATTGCCCCCACGACTTTAAACAACCAGTAGCGTTTCATTATTTGACCACGTTCTCATGGAAATGATTCATTTAATAAGTGATAATTGGTGTAAATTACCGCTATAATTTTCTGTTTAAAAAATTGACAGTTTTACTCTGTATAAGGCCGTATTAGTTAGGAAATTTGGATTCAACCCTGAACTGACCTAGAACTAACTCGTGTTACTTCCAAATAAATGATGCATCTAGTGTCAGTTGTAAACACTGGCGGTAAATTTAAAATCTGAATGTATGCTCGAAGCGACATCTGCTTAATTTTGTTTAGGTGTTAAATTGCGCTTTTAATTGGATGTTTTAAGTCATTTTTATATTTTTTATCTGTAGTCAAAAAGCAAATAACGTCAGAGTCTGTTCATTTTTTTTTAATTTTGTCATCAGTAGTATCAAAATAATTAATTTCGGAGTCGCAATTATATGTCGTAATATTATCCTCTGTGACTTATATTGCAAGAAACACATAATGCATATTGCTCTTCCATCATCTGCATAAATAATAGTTTAGTATATTTTTTCAAAATGTAATAAAATTACTTACGTTTTTCATAAAAATAACTCCTAACCTCTCTATACTATTACAAATCGCGATGCCGCCACGAATAACAAGGAACACAAGTTGACTAGAAAGGAATAGTAAACGGGTTGAACCTACCAACCCGCTAAAATAGCTGGGGCAGCAGGGTCAGTTCAGGAACAGTTCCAGATTACTTAAAGTGTGCCAATTATCAAAAGTAACCTACCTGGTTACTTTAAAAAGCCCAAATAAATACGGCCTAGGTATGTCAAAATATTTATTTTGTTTAATTTTTGGTTTGTTTTCGTGGGGCAATATTCTTATCGTATATAACAATTGCATTGAATATTATAAGTGATAATTTAATTAATATTCATCATTATTTGCACAGTGGTATGAAGTCGGCCTGTGGATCCTGAGGTCCCTGGTTCGATTCCCACAGGCGACAAATTTTCATAATTTGAAAAAGCTATCCCTGTGGCTCCTCCACCACTAACATGTTTGGGGGCCGTGATTTGACGACTGGTAACCGTACTTCACGCGCAAAATATATCACTTACCGAGATCTGCTTTAGCAGAGTGCCACACCCAGTAATGGGTAGAAGGCGTGATGATATATATATTTATATTATTTGCAATAATATATTTTATTTTTAATTTAAATTTTTAAATAAATAACTGTTCCGAGTATTCGAATATTAGAGATCTGATTAATATATCATGGGATGGCTAGCTCAGTGGTATGAAGTCGGCCTGTGGATCCTGAGGTCCCTGGTTCGATTCCCACAAGCGACAAATTTTCATAATTTGGAAAAGCAATCCCTGTGGCTTCTCCACCACTAACATGTTTGGGAGCCGTGATTTGACGACTGGTAACCGCACTTCACGCGCAAAATATATCACTTACCGAGATCTGCTTCAGCAGAGTGCCACACTCAGTAATGGGTAGAAGGCGTGATGATATATTTATTTTTTATTTATTAATATATCAATTTTAGAGCAATAACATTCATTTTATTTCCCCCAGTAAATAAAATAATTATCTGGTGGATAAATTTCTATTAGTAGAAAATAACAGGTTTATTTCATAATTCACTGGAACCTTACCGGATATCAGTATTTCTATTTCCTTCACCTGTTCGTGTATGACATAAAGTGACATACATACACATTTTAAACTATGAACACATGTAATCTATAGCAGGTGCTTCCTATACAATATATCACATTAGCTTTATTTTCGTTTGTTTCACCCCAAAACATATTTTTCGGTTGTTTTGCGGCTTTCACTGAAGTTTTAAGAGCTGTAATTAATTTTAGTGCCTGTGAAAATATTATTGAATAGTATCACTGATACATTAGGTGTTGCTTTTGTTAATGGATGAAAAGAATGACGTATACGTTTTATTTTTGTGTGATTGTTACAGTCTGGTAACAGTTTTTAATAAATATAATGGAATTTTATTCGTGTGGAACGATTGAAAGATATTATTGTTAGTTTCAACGGTTTTAAACTAGCAACTTTAAAATGATTTTTTGAATAACTGATAAAAGTTGTGTTTTTTGAAATTTTGAAATAATTACCTATTTTGTAGGTCTTTCTATATTACCCATTCATAATTTCATAATTTATTTTATCAAATACTTAATATTTATTTGTAGAATACAGTAGAATTGATAAAAGTCTATACCATGAAGAGTTTAACATACTGTAACGTTGTTCGTGTTGTTTTAAGTGTGCAGGTTTTACAATACAAAAAAAATATTAATAAAAGAAACTTATTTTAAAACAAATTAACACTATAACACAATTACATACATACATAGCACAGTGGTATGAAGTCGGCCTGTGGATCCTGAGGTCCCTGGTTCGATTCCCACAGGCGACGAATTTTCATAATTTGAAAAAAAGCTATCCCTGTGGCTCCTCCACCACTAACATGTTTGGGGGCCGTGATTTGACGACTGGTAACCGCACTTCACGCGCAAAATATATCACTTACCGAGATCTGCTTTAGCAGAGTGCCACACCCAGTAATGGGTAGAAGACGTGATGATATATTTATTTATTTTATTATACATATCTTCACGCTATATCCCAACAAATGGGGTAGCACGAACCCTAAAATCACTCATAAAACATTCACTCATCACACCCATCAAACAACCAGTCATCGTCAAACATTTTCATCCAAAAATACCACCCTCACTTCAACCACTTTCATAGATCACTCCATATAAACACAATTAAAACATTAATTATTAATATACATAGACTAATACTATATACTTATGTCAAGTTCAGTCCGGCAGTACGGTGGGGTGGATAGCGTTACGGAATTCGAATCCGGAAATCCCGAGTTCGAATCCCACTCAAGCTACAAATTATAAGAACAACCACTCTGCGGCTCGGCGAATCCGGAATCTGTACTGTAATGGGCCTTTCAAGACTTTTTTGAATTTTTTATATATCTACGTAATAAAATTATTATACCCAACATTTTTATTTTTTTTTAAACTTGTATTAAGCATGATAAAAATATTTAAACTTTCGAAACAAACGAATATGACGTAGTTGCATCTTAGCTTAAATAGAGACAGATAAGACAGAGATAAATAACACGTAACTTCATAGAATCCTCAGACAAAACATAACTAGACGGATAACAACGGCGTTTGTTGTAAAGCAGAAAGGGATAGAATAACTGGTTGGTGAGGCGGGTGCGCGGCAAGGTGCAACTTGCATAACATCAAAGTGTACTCGCTCCATGCCGCGCACCCGGCGGACCCAAAAGTTATTCCATCCCTTTCTGCTCCACAACACTGCATTGACTTGACCAAGCATAATTCGTCTAGTATTATACGTCATTGGTAGAATCGTAGAATGCTGAATGCTTATTTCTTCTTCATCTTCCTCTCAGTAAAATTGAGCACCGACAAACGTTTCAGACAAAGTTCTGTGATTGGCTTAATGCAACTACGTAATTGCAATATGGCAGTGCGAAATACAAATGAGCGATTTGAATTATTCAACTTTAACTTTCATATTTCAGCAATAAAGATATCATTTATGGTATGATTTTATATTGTATTAAATATGATGTACGGTCAAGAATTTATTTTAATAAATATATATATTAAAAAGCTCTACCACTTGAACCCCCATTGGAATTTAATTCCTGTTGTACAGAGTAACATAAATAAATAAATAAATAAGTTCATAAGAACTGTTATTTATATCACGATATATTTATGCAACCGCGTCTGCAGTTAACTATCGAGCAGTCCAGCGCCCGCAGTCCAGCGCCCGCTTTTATACCCAAGTCCGACATCTCGATGTTTCCACAACATTCCAGAATCCTCCCGCAGCTGCACGTCCGGACAAACGCGCTTTCACTCTGGTTTTTGAGAACGTTCCGGAACATTTCGGACTGGATGAGTCATCCCTACAATACGTACACATCATCACGGTGTATCCCATCAAATGGGGTTGCACGAACCCTAAAATCATTCATAAAACATTCATGCCGACCTCTGTGGCTCAGTGGTTTAGACTACTAGGCTACTGACCCAGAGGTCCCGGGTTCGATTCCCGGTCAGGGCTGGCATCAATCAGCGTCTGTGCTGACTACAGCGCAGACGCTCCCATCTTCATAATCAGCGTCTGTACTGACTACAGCGCAGACGCTTCCATCATCATACCGGCTAGTAACCAAAGCAGTTGAAGCCGTATCACAATAAATAATAAAAAACATTCATTCATCAGATTCATTAAATAATAAGTCCTTGTCAAAAAATTTCATCCCGACTTACAATCCTCGCTTTAACCACATTCACACTCTAAATTACTCATATTTATCACTCAATAAACTTTCAATTACGTTCATCCAATCACAGTTTTTATTATTCTTTCTCCGAAGTACTTTATATGTTCAAAACATCTCAAATTTTTCACGCTGGCTCCTATAACGTTTCTAAAATAAAATAAATAAATAAATACATCATCATGCTTTTTACCAATTACTGGGAGTGGCACTCTGCCGAAGCAGATCTCGGTAAGTGATATATTTATGCGCTTGAAGTGCGGTTACCAACCGTTAAATCACAGCCCCCAAAGATGTTAGTGATGGGGAAGCCACAGGGGTAATTTTAAATTGGTGAAAATGTTTTGTCGGCTGTGGGGATCGAACCAGGGTTCTCAGGATCCACAGGCCGACTTGATACCACGTTTCTGTTAATACGTATATGAGAAATAAGTTTTTTTCCGTAAATATAAATTGAATGTTAAACACAATTATGTTATGGAAAAAAATCAGTTATTTTGTTCGAGTAGTTTTATTTTTTAATACTTCTTGAGAAAATAAAATAGGAAAAAAGCAAAAATATTGAATGATTTTTATTTTCTCGAGTTAGTATCTCGTAATAGGAAAAGTATTGTGATGGTGACTTTTCTTGATCTCGAGATTTGACGAATCTTCACGTTTTAAACTTGTTTTAGTCTTCTGTCTGGAAGCACTATAAATTAAAAACGCGATCAAATTTTGTATTGAAACTTTATGTTTAAGCTTTTAAGTGAAACACGCAGATGAAATTCGTTAATGGGCTATATACAACCAGTTGTATGTACTAAAAACGTTATAAATATGGACTGACGTCATCAAAAAACATAACTGGATGAATGATATAGAGTGCTGCTCCGTTTCCATGATATATATGTATCTGGTTTTATGTTAGCTGTATTCCATTTGCCACTTAGTTCACTTAAATCAGTTTAGATAAATTCGGCACAAAATAAAAATAAATAAATATATCATCACGCTTTCTACCCATTACTGGGTGTGGCACTCTGCCGCAGCAGATCTCGGTAAGTGATATATTTTGCGCGTGAAATCCGGTTACCAGTCGTTAAATCACGGCCCCCAAAGATGTTAGTGGTGAAGGAGCCACAGGGGTAGCTTTTTGAAATTATGAAAATTGTTTGTCGCCTGTGGGAATCGAACCAGGGTTCTCAGGATCCACAGGCCGACTTCATACCACTGAGCTAGCCACCGGTTTTATATTAGCTATATTCCATTTGCCACTTGGTTCACTTGAATCAGTTTAGATAAATTCGACACATGATTATATAAACTGATTTACGCAAACTGAAGCACTTATTGTGGTGAATTACTTCAAAGTAAATTAGAATATGTAATTCTATTACTGGAAATAAAGTTGGCGAAGTAATCCAGCGAAATAAATAAGTGATCTGGTTCAGTAAATGTAAGTTAGATCTGATCCAAATGGCAAATGGAATACGCCTATTGTATTGCATGTTGCTCCTTTGGAGATAATATGATTTCATTTTTTTTTATTACCCAGATATTTTAGAGACTGTGGATCTACTAGCTTTAAGCACGCTCTAATAAATTTTTAATTACTCATGAAAATTAATGACATATTTATTAATTTACATCTCATACAGCACTTAAGAATGAAGCGGGTTATTATTCGCATATTCTTGTTCAAAAAGAAATATGATATGAGTTGACATTCCTTTGACAAATTCTTTCCCTCGGCATTAGTTTAATACAGCCTTTAAAAATTACTGTAGGTCAAAGTCGAAGACCTTAAGATTTTTTGATGCTTGAAACAATTGATCATGCATTTGACAGATCAATGACAACTCAATACGGACAGAAATTATGGGTCATGTGAACGTGCAAAATATAAAATACTTATTAGAAATTAAAAATAAGTATTTTTAATAGATGAATTTATAGCATTTTTTTAAATTGTCACCTGATTTTTATAATTTTAATAAGTTTTATCAAGAAGGATGTCGTTAGTTCGTCCTTATAACGTGTTCAGTAAGTGATATATTTATGTACGTGAAGTGCGGTTACCTGCCGTAAAATCACGGCCCTCAAAGATGTTAGTGATGGGGGAGCCACAGGCACAGGCGGACAATGGCCTAGGCTAAAGAGGCAATAGCCTAGGGCCCAAAAATTGTAGGGCCCGGTTTCAAACTTTTAGTTTAAATAATAGAAATATATATACAGGCTGATGACCGCGACTCTCGAACATGGGTATTTAACATGTAAAATCATAATTTTATAATTTCCTGCTTCCCTAATTATTTTAAGCAAGACAGCTTCAAATAAAAGTTTTAGGACATAAAATTCTGCATCTAATCCAGTAAACAAAATTAATTTTATATGCTTCTTAACGACACAAATTAGATCTGAAAATAACGAAAATAGCCTCAAAACTATCATGAAACAAAATTAAACAAATGTTTGGCGTTTAATCTGTCAAAATAATTTCGTTATTTATTATGTTATTCATTTTGACACATAAAACGTTAAACATTTATTAATTTTGTTTCAATTTCATGGCTATCGATAATTTTGTTATTTTACGTAGCATGTAAAATTATTTTTGTTTATTGGATTAGATGCAGAATGTTATGTCCTAAGGGGCCCGAAATAAATATTTTGCCTAGGGCCCGAAATATTTTAAATCCGCTTCTTGCCACAGGGGTAATTTTATTTGTTAAAAATAGTTTGTCGGCTGTGGGAATCGAACTCAGGTCCTCAGGATGCACAGACCAACTCGAAACCACTGAGCCATTACTCCATTAAATTAATAAACATAAATGAATAATTGTAATTGAGACAAACTATAGGTGGGGAAAAATATTCGAAATCATATATTAATTCATAATTCGTAGAAATCGAATAGTAAACTTATGAAGTGAACAAGTTTTTTACAACTAAAACTAAATATAAAAATGCCGCCCCAAAATATGTGCCGCCCGGTGCGAACCGCACCCCCCTCCCCCCTAGGTACGCCACTGATTCCGTTGTTCTTTTTTTTTTATTTGAAAGTAATATATATTTACAACTGGCCTTGTTCAGGCCAACCAGCAAATTAGTTGTACAATAAAAAATAACATGTGTGAGGTAAACTCCCACTGGAGTTTCCTCTTTATATTTATGACAAGGTATGTCCTAGTTATTAAAAGTATTTAAGGTCTAGTGGTTTTATCCTGTTTAGACGTCTTGGATCGTCTTCATTGTTCAGTAAATTAAGGGCTAGTTCGTTCGTTCCGTTGTTCTAAAGTATCTAAAAATTTCAGATTGACCATTATATCCTATCTTTCTTCATAGATTACAAAAAAATAAAAATGTCAGATAAGCTTAGAACACGATTATTCCTTCTCCGTTGTTTCTCTCCATTACGTCAAACACAATCACAGTTTACATTTGTTCCAAATCCAGTCAGATATCATCAAAACACCGCTAAACCCTACCTACCGCAATCACGCAAACACCCTCTACTTCAAGTACCTGCTTCGCTCGGAACTTTGATTCCCAGATCACGGCAGACAGATTACACCTTTAGCCTGGGACTAGTGAATACACTACTGTATACAGGGCAGTGTACAGTTACCCCGTTAGCTCGTAATGTTCCCATCAGCGACAGGTGACGCTGGTGGTTCTCACGGGCTCGGACGGTGTGTGGTTTGGGTTGTGGGTTCCCATAGCGCCCATCAGAGGGATGTGACTGTGTGGTGTGTGTGTGTGTATGTTTGTACTGACCGCTTTGGCAAGTGGAGTGTATGGATGAATGTTCAGTATAGATTACTTTCAAGGATTATTTATGTTTCAATCCTTTACTGTTAGATTTCTTGCAATTAAATATATGATTTGTAGCTTGTTTAAAATGTAATGGTTAAGCATCATTCACAGATCGTAATTTAGACCCAGTATTTCTGTTTTGAGTTTAAACTAAAGGTAAACTAAAGTAAAGCTATCGAATCTATAAAGCTTTGTATTCATTATAATAGGACTTTATAGAACTCGCCTTATTTATCGACTGTAAACTACAACTCATGCAATAAAGTCCTACATTATGTACTTGTTATATAAATAGCTATTAGATTAAAATAACGACAAAAGTTTATGCTTATGCTTAAGACAAAGACATAACTGTATTTGGGAATTATGTGACGTTAGTATGTCAATTATTTCAAGGTTATGACAAACGACAAAGTCACTATGTTAAGACCTGTGGATCAAAATTTATTGTAATAAAGCATTTTCAATATTTTAGGGCCATTTTATTTATTAATAATTTCAAGAAATCAAAAATATTTAATGCGGTAAATGCTGGATGAAAATAGTGTTCCCTGTTATAAGAATAAAAGAATAAATACACTTGATTAAGATACATTACATTTTCATTGTTTGTTTACAACATTCAATTTATAAAAATGAATTCTGAACCCATACATTTTGAAAGAATTTTTATAAGTAATAAACTTGAAATATCTGCAAAGTAATCAACTTAATCCGGTATCTTCCTCGTATTTTCTTTCTTGGTGCTGTATAAATACCAGACTCTTATTATTATTTTTAGCAGAACTTAATTCCTTTTATTTTAACTTTAGTATAAATAAAATAAATATATCATCACGCCTTTTAGCCATTACTGGGTGTGGTACTCTACCGTAGCAGATCTGGATAAATGATATATTTATGCGCAAACAATGCGGTTACTGACTGTTATATCACGGTCCCAAAGATCTTAGTGGAGAGGGAAACACAAGAGTAATTTTAATGTGATGAAAATTGCTTGTCGGCTGTGTAAATCAAATTCGAGTTCTCAAATTCACAGTCCAACTCGATAATCACTGAACCACTTACCCCATTCATATTATTATAGAGAGAAAAAAAGATACCACCTTTGAACTCCGATTAAATGTTCTTATCAATTGAGCTATTATCTCCATATAATCTAATGTTATTCCAATTTTACTATAATAAAAGAGAGAAAACGTATTAAAATCTGTATTAAATCAATTAACACAATTCATTATTCATGTTTCATTACTGCTAATAATAATTATAAAAATTACCTACATAATTAGTTAGTTAGTTATGAATCGAGAACAAATGCAAATAAATGTATAATATTTAACAAATACATTTTAAACTTGATTTTAACAGTAACTAACAACGTAAAATGAAATGTCCAGACTGGGTTACATGTAGAATTCATTTGAATATTTTTCCTTTAAAATAATCAGAGAAGCAATGGTAACTAAAAACTTGTTTCCCATATTATTTGCGTTTGGCATAGTTTTCGTGGTACATGCAACATTTTTATTATTATATTATAGACTTTTTACAGGCAGATTCATAAAGCGGATTAGCGCTAACACCATTTTTTATTTCGTTTTAACTATCTTTTCAATGTACGAAACAAGTTTATTTTAACTTGAGTTAAAAAGAGAGTTAATTAGCATGAAATTTAGTTCATTTCTTTAATCTGTTTTAATTTGAAACAGAGTTATAGATAATATTAAAATCGGTGCTAGCGCTAATCCGTTTTATGAATCTGCCTATAAATGACAACTAAAGTTTTAGCAAAATATGCATGATTTAACACTGCATGTCACACTTTAACAGTAGCACATGAAATATGAGTTTTTTATTGCACAATGGAATATTTTTCCCGATTGTTGGTTAATATCATCTTCTGCTTTGCGCTTTACTGCAGCTACAATTCGATTTCTTTTTCTTTTTGGTGCAATTGGCATATATCTCTTTTATGTGATAAACAGACCGGTGCAGTTTGCAGGTATCGTTAGCAAATTTATAATTAAATAAAATAAATATATCATCACGTCTTCTACCCAGTGCTGGATGTGACGCTCTACCGTAGCAGATCTCAGTAAGTGATATATTTTGCGCGTGAAGTGCGGTTACTAGTCGTCAAATCATGACCCCCAATGATGTTAGTGGTGGAGGAACCATAGGGATAGTTTTTATGTGGTGAAAATGTTTGTAGGCTATGGGAATCGAAACAAGGTCTTCAGAATCCACAAGCTGACTTGATATCACTGAGCAACCTACACCATAAAATAAAATAAAATTTATACTTCCCAAATAATTATAATAACCACTATTGTTCTAAAAACAAAATAAACATTCGTCTCTGAGTTAAAATTAGGACCAAAAATTGTATTAGCGATTAATCTATTTTGTCAATCTGCCTGTCAAATTACTTAATCTGGTATCTGCGAATAATATAACTGCATTTTACGTTTACTTAAATTGCACTATTCAAGAAATATTCCCACGTTGTACTTGCACATGTTTCAAAATATTTACCTAACACTTGTCTAACACTAATCCCTAATATAACTTTAATAGTTTTACAACACAAGATATTTCTCCATGTGTCCACCAGACTTCACAGCTTTCAAACAATTCTCAACATTAATATTCATTCATTCTTACAACTTCCAAATCTTAAAAGCATCAATAAAACAATTTGCTCAAATTTCCGTTTACTTATCTTATCATCTGCTAACCATCTGAAACATCTGAATCTCCCTAAGTATAAAGGTAAAATTCTCCGAGTAATTCGCACGTGAATCTAACAACCCCGTCATTTAGAACGTGGCGGAAACGAAGGGGCAGGTCTTTACAGGTCTTCACCTGTGAGACAGTGGAACATCTGATGAACATCTTGGTGCGTCTAGACATCAAGGTGGCGATGGTGGGAATGGGAATTCCTACGTAACTGTACACTTTGTCGTGTTTTGTTTGTGTCTACTGGATGTCGTAAAGGGCGTATCAGGGACTCATCTTTTTCAGGGTCAGGGTAGTTTTATTGTTTACTGATGGTCGGATGGTTCATTGAGAAATGTTGAATTTACATTTAGATCGGTTAGATGATGAGATATTTTTAACAGCGCTGTAACTATACGGGTAGTTGCAGTACAAAATCCATTCCCTGCATGAAAACGATTATATCATATATGGACGAGGTTATCATAGGTACAATGAAATATAGCTATCTTTTTTTAATAATATTATTCGTACCTATGCGAATGGCATTCACGTATGTCTTAATAAGAAAAGACAAAACGTTTCATATTTTTTCACGTTCTATAACATTTATTATTTTAATGAAAACGTATGATAATTCTTACAAATACGAAAATTCATATTTACTTTGTTCGCATTTGTTTATAAAATAAAAATAGAGACCTATGGTGATGATTTGGTTATTTTCTCGCCTGTCATTTCTATGTTTTTGATATTTTTGATACATAAATAAACACTGAGAAATAAGAAATGGCTAGAAAAACTTTTGGTAATCAAATGCAGAAGTGCATTTGTCATCTTCATGATTCTTTTGCGCTGGATTTAGAGAATAGAGGATCTTTAATTAATTTAACTGTAGTACAAGAGGTAATGTGCATTGTATTTTGTATTTTCATATATTATTTATTTATATAAAATAATAATACATATAAAAATGTACATTCCTTTGAGTATTACAGGTCCTACAGTGCATTATGATACATCGATATACATTCACAGACAGATTCATAAAAAGGATTAACGCTAACACCGTTTATAATATTATTTATAACTCTGTTTCAAATTAAAACAGATTAAAGAAATTAACTAAATTTGATGCTAATTAACTTTCTTATTAACTCAAGTTAAAATAAACTTGTTTCGTACATTGAAAAGAGAGATAAAAATAATATAAAAATGATGTTAGCGCTAATCCGCTTTATGAATCAACCTGTCAATGTTTAAACTATATATTAGTGTATTTTCTTTTACCACTCAAATGAATTTCCTATCGTTTTCGTTGTACACGTTAGCTTTCCGCAATGAACGTACGTCGCTTTGTGCTACAAATACATTTTCCCATAAAACTTCCTCGTTTTTCTAGTATTTCACCAATTGAATACACAATCCATTCTATAGAAGTCCGCGATATTTTAAAGAAACCGGGCTCCATTACATTAAAAATATTGTGAACCTTTGTCCTAAGATATAGAGGAACTAAACGGCATCGAATTGCTATTTCTTCGTACACTGTGTGCAATAGCATAACATCTTCTTTTGTACTTAGTTTTTTGTTTGTTTCTAATTGATGTCACAGCATTAAAAGCAGGATTGAAAAAACCCGGTTTTAAAAAAAAAACCCGATCCACTGGGTTTTTTTTGGGTTTATTTGGGCAGTATTGAATTTTTTGTAATATTGACAAATACACTTTTTAATTCAAGTTATTAAATTCTACATTTATTTTGTATATGATATTTAAAATGTTTATTGAATACTACTAAACATTAAAACAAAATTTATGTACTATCATGTAATAATTACAAAACTATATTTACATAATAAATATAAATATATCATCACACCTTTTACCCATTACTGGGTGTGGCACTCTGCTGAAGCAGATCTCGGTAAGTGATATATTTATGCGCGTGAAGTGCGGTTACCAGTCGTCAAATCACAGATCCCAAAGATGTTAGTGGTGGGGGAGCCACAGGGATAATTTTAAATTGGTGAAAATGTTTTTGTCGACTGTGGAGATCGAACCAGGGTTCTTAGGATCCACAGGCCGACTTTATACCACTGAGACATTACCCCATCTATATAATACGCTCTATCGTGTTATTGTCATACTTATTTAATTTATACCTATATTTCAAAAAAGCCGGTAAAAAGATTGGAAATCAATCAGTTTTGATAATATAATATAAGATAAAAAATAAATAAATATATCATCACGCCCTCTACCCATTACTGGGTGTGGCACTCTGCCGAAGCAGATCTCGGTAAGTGATATATTTTGCGCGTGAAGTGCGGTTACCAGTCGTCAAATCAAGGCTCCCAAAGATGTTAGTGATGGAGGAGCCACAGGGGTAGTTTTTGAAATTATGAAAATTGTTTGTCGCCTGTGGGAATCGAACCAGGGTTCTCAGGATCCACAGGCCGACTTCATACCACTGAACTAGCCACCCCATAATATAAGACAAATAATATTTGGTCTTAAACTAGTTTGATATTGACATTTGTCAAAGTAATGCAATATGATACTACGATGTCATGTAATAAATGATAATTTAAGTTAAACGTTTTATTTTGTCAAGAGATTATGTATTATTACACTGTAAAATAAATAAATGATATTTATGTTCCTATCTTAAAATTCACTCTGGATGAATTTTCAACCATTCAACCAAATAGGTTTTTTAATGGTTTTATTTCGGCCTGTGGATCCTGTGGTCCCTGGTTCGATTCCCAAAGGCGACAAATTTTCATAATTTGAAAAAGCTATCCCTGTGGCTCCTCCACCACTAACATGTTTGGGGGCCGTTATTTGACGACTGGTAACCGCACTTCACGCGCAAAATATATCACTTACCGAGATCTGCTTCAGCAGAGTGCCACACCCAGTAATGGGTAGAAGGCGTGATGATATATTTATTTATTTATTTTATTTTATTTATTTGGGTTTTTTTAGGTGGGTTTTATTTAAAAAACCCAGATGGGTTTTTTTTGAGTGAGTAAAATATGAACAACCCAGATTAAAAGACATGTTTTCTTAATTCAAATGACAGTTCAGTCAATATTTAACAGTTTCTCTACACAACAAGAACTTAATTTCTTAAATGTTCATTATCATTAGCCAATATACAAATATGGCGAAGTTACATTTTTAACAGTAGACTAAGCTTAGTCGTTATTAAAAATATGATAATTTTATACTTCGATTTTTTCTAAATAAATTAATTTGTAAAGTTACAAGCTACAAATATAAAGAGAATGCGGAATACGTACGTTCGAATCGAATTTTAATTAATAATTATGAATAGTGACAAATAGATTATTTATGAGAGAATTACGGTAAATATAATGAATGATATGAAGTTTTAAAATCCTTCGTGGAATGCATTAAAATTGAGAATGATAAGGAACAAATTCGCATTCCAGTTGAAAAATACATTAAAGCAGTAATTTGCCATTAAACCTTAAAGGAAGTCAGTTCATTCCATTTCACACAAATGCATCTACATTCAGGTTGTTTTACAACCCGGCATTTATTTCTTCCTCATAAACACGCATAGCGTACGCAAATTTACTTCAGTCAATAAACAATGTGCTGTACAGTACCGTGCGTACTTCTTACGACTCGGAACATGTGTCTGTCATTTGTTTCAGGTGCAGCCATTGTTGCGGAAACGCCCACTGGGTACGACGGTGGCGCCCTGGTGTCCAAGGCCCGAAGCAGCCGGGTTCAGGTTAGATGCGAGAGTTTTACACCTACACCTACCTATGAGCTGTACGGTTCTATGTTTGTTATTTATACACGCGCTCATATGTGATTGTGTTCTACACTGTTGTGTTTAAAATGTTCGTACACATTAGTAACCGGCCCACGTGCCGCGGTCGGTATTGCGCGACCAGACGTTCTTCAACTTTTTACACTTATTACCCTACCTTCCTTATTACATCTTCACTTCTTCAGATAATAGAATTTCTTTTATCGTAATTCGACTCCTCGTGGCCAGACATGCAATTTAGGTTCATTATATTTTGCTTTATTTAAATTCAAACAATATTTTGTTCATTTTTCATATCTACTCTGAATAATATTGTTCAATTTATATGTTTTGATATATACTAACTCTATACTGTCGACCTGAAATTACCATAACCTTGGCCGAAACGTTGACCAATCTTCAATAAGGAATTTCTAACAATTTGTGCCCTATAGTCCATTAATTCTTTTATCAAAATTTTTTTGGCTAATTAAAATACATTACAAGAATTTCTTTTAATTACTAGCTACAAATTAATCTGAAATACATTATATTAAAATTTCGAACTATATAAGTATTTATTAGGGTCGTTGATTTCCACCGAAGTTTGAATTTCTGAACGTTCGAACATTCGAATGTTTTGAACTTCGTCAGAAAAACTTCGAAACTACGAATTTTCGAATTTTTTGAAGATTCGAATTTACGAATTTTGGATTTTTTCGAAGCTTCGAATTCTCGAATTTTTTGCCACTGAATTAACGCCATCTGTCATCTCCTAACACGCTCACGCATTATTCGCGAAAAGTCGGCCACGAATTAAATAATAAACTCGGCGAAGTATCCTGCAAAAACTCTGCAAGTTTAGGCGTCTGAATTAAGACATCTATTCTCTTACCGCCCATCTACATGCTACGGACTTTTAGTAAAACGTTTTAAAATGACAATAAAAAGGATACAAAAACGTCTTAATTAAAACGTTTTTGACAGTGTAGCGAAATTTTAAGTCTAAATTGAATTAACTTGGCAAATAATAATAATTAATCATAATTACTTACGAATTAATACAAAACTCTGCAAATGAGTTTATTCTGAAAATAATTCATATCAACATGCCGTGTTCATGTTAGGATCCAGATTCACAATTCGAATAATTCGAATATTCGTAACTTCGGAATATTCCAAAATTCGAAAATTCGAAAATTCGGAATATTCAAAAATTCGAAAGTTCGAATCTAAATTCGAAGATTCAATAAATCCGAACAATCGAAGTCTCGAATACTCGAAAAATTAACAACCCTAGTATTTATTAATTGTTGTTACTAAGTCACAATCGACCGATCGATCGCGATCGACTTGTTGGCCAGCCCTGGTCTATCTGAACGAAAAGTTTCCGGACAGACCTTCATATGACAGTTTTTACTCAAAATGACTACCCCAATACATGATAAAAGTTTATCGATTTCTTTAAGGGACACCTAGTAAAATGAAGAAATTCCATACATGGAAAATATTATAATATTACTTAGGGCCGTTTTAGAGGCCCTTGGACACACAGAATTTGGGGTCCTTTTAGAAAGTAAAAAAAAAGTGAATTAAAACATTAGTATGTACTTTTATTTAGTGACTTTATTGGTTAATATGGTTAGCTTTATACAAATCAAATATAAGTGAAGTGATTACTACTCGTATTTTGAGAATTGGACTTACGTTAATAATGATAGTTTCTTCCGGGATATCTGTTGTCCAAAATATTCTTTTGTGTCCTCAAATTTCTTTTATATATTTTAAAGTCATTTAATTATTTGTATACAATTTACAGAATTAATTAAGGGTATTTTTCGTTATGTAATTTTTTGAATTTTCTTTAGATTTAGTAAAATTTTGATCACCGTTTAAAAAATATTTAGAAATCTCATCTGGTTTTCCATTTACATTTAAATTTAAAACTTTATCAAAATTGCACTAAAATTAAGCTTGTCTATTATTCGTGTAAACGAGGACCTCCGTATTTTGAGGCCCCCATCAAGCCGGGTCCTGGGCTCGTTCCCCTTTTGCGCTTATGGAAAAGACGGAACTGATATTACTGTAATGTCAAATAAACCTTTCATTTAAAACTAACAATAAATTTTCTGCAAAATGCCATTTAAATGTAACTTTCTTAACTTGTGTCATGTTTCTTCTGGACCAACGATAGAATTTTTATGTTGCGGCTTGAGACGTTATAATATTCCTGGAAGAGAATTGTCTGGAAATATCTGTACAATCTGAGTAATGTGTAAAATTCCAGCATTCTCCACATAACATTTTGCGCTAATCAGTCGTGTGCCGCGATTCATTCGTAACTGAGCAGTTTGTTGCACATTCCTGTTTTTCCACTCCAACTATTTCCTTTATCTAAATTATCTTTGTTTGCTAACGAACACGCTCATTCATCTATGTATAATCCACTCACTATTCAACAAAATACAAGAGGAAAGGCATTTGTTTTTATTGACAGTTTCACTGATATTTTTTACATATTTAAAATGTCGTATAGGTAATAAAAAATTCCTTTATTACTTCTCAGAATGATTTTGTAATGTCAATATTTTTCTATAATAGATGAAACTTGTCTTTGTCAAAAGATTACATTTGAATTATGTTCAATTTATTATCATTTATGGTTAATAATTTTTGAAAGTTTGACTGCAGGGATCTTGTAAATATTAAATTTTTCTCAATTGCATAAAGAAATACGAAGTTCTATCAGTAATAAACTCTGTCAAACATGTATAATCCGGTAGTACAGTAATGCGTTCAGCGTTACGGCATTCAAATTCGGAGATCCCAAGTTCGAAACCCATTCAAGGAAATATGTTAACTACTACACTGCGACTCGTTTAGTTGGGAGATTAAGTTCCTGTTGTACAGAAGAGCATAAATAAATAAATAAATAATATCACTCTTTGAATCTTCTCTATATTTTTACTTGTAATCATTCGCTGACATAAAATATACCTACACTTATGCCATGGATCATTTTGAAGAATTTAGCAGAATTTCTATAAAATTTTGAATACTCTGTTTTCTGCAGCAAGTCTAGACGCCATCCAGTTACCATAGATACGAATCATCCATTCGATTTTTGTTATTTCTACTTACCTACCTTATAGCAGCTCTAGTATTACATTCTGCCTCGTAACATACTCAAAACAGACTAATGCAATTCACAAACTCGTACGATCTCATACTCGGATAAATAAGTACGGCAAGAACAATTACAATTTGTATTAAGGCGTATTTTCCAACTAATTTCAGTCTACACATTCTGAACGCCCGATTTAGTGTTATTATTATGTTGTTGATGGTTTATTTGCGTGTTTCTGTCCATGTAATGTCTTTATACGCGTCGGGAATTTATTTTTTGATGTTGGTATTGCTGCAAGGCGCAGACTTGTTGATTTATTGGAGAAGTTTGATGTGGGAGATTTCTTATTTAGGTGGTAATGACTATATTAATTTCGCTATAAATTTTTTACTGATAGTTATGTTTTTGTATATCCCGCCCAGGTATAAGAGTTTTTATTGATTCAAATTTATGACACATAAATGGAGTAAAGATGTTGCCATTGCTGGAAGCTATAATATTTTGTATAATTTACGGTCAGTGACTAGACTTTGATTTTAGCGTGCCTTATGTGGACAATACTGAATCGTATATTTTATGAAAATTAATATGTGTCTATTTGATATGTGGATAAATTTAATGTTATTTATTTAAGCCAAATTTAAAATTTGGTTCCGAGTCTTAAATTAAGTAATAACTTCTCGTGCTGTAATTGAATTTTGTATTATTTTTGCGTGAATTGCATGAAAGCGAACTAATGCCGGAATTAAGCTAATTTGGGATTAAAGCTGGATATATAACGAAGTAACATAAAATATAATATAGATATTTATAGATATTTATACTAAATGCACAAATTATTACTATGAACCAATGGGCTCCTGAATTATAATCGAAATAACAAGAATGAAGGATAAAAACATAAAATATGTTTTGAATAATCGCTATCAGTGAAAAAATTATTTGAAAATAATGTTTTACATCAGAGATATGAGCGATTAAAAATATAGTGACATCATAAGTTCGGAAGGTTCTCATTGATCACAAGTATTTTTGTGCGGTAAATAAGAGACATATGCGGAGTAGAACGTAACTAACTATGACAGTACAGTTTTTTCAAACTGTTCGTCGTTTGCTCGTTGTATATTTATTACTATAAAATAATTTCGTTTTATTGGGATGCAACTTCTATAAAATATGATTTTCATTATAGTAAGATTATTTTTTAAGAATTCAATCCTATATTATTTGTTATTTTCAACCAGCGTTTTCACTGTACGTCATAGTTGATTATGTTGTTTTATAAAAAAATAGGTTTATGAGCCCATTAGTTGATATGATGGAATTTCGGCATCTTTCGTTAGTGTGAAATCTTTCGACGATTTACCATACAGAGATTTATGAATTTTTACTAAATGTATAACTTTGCAATGTATTTTCATGTAACATCAAGTTTAAATAAATACATGTTCTGACAGATAATATTAATCACCGATTACTAGAATATCACATGACCATCTCCCAGAAAATTGCTGACTTCTGATTGGGCCGCGTTAAAGTAATTTAGGTAACGCAAAGTAGAAAAATATAGGTTGGTTATCTTTTGCTTTGCGCCTTCTTTCTTGCTACTTACTTTACTTTATTATAAATCATTACTAGCACTAGCACATACTTTTTACGTTACTGATACCATTAGCGTTAGCACTACGTCAGTGGTGTACCTAGAACTTTTGCCGCCCAGGGCGGTCTTCAATTTTCCGCCCTTTCTAAGTCAATCAAATCGTGGTTTTTATAAATTAAAAAAATTAATATAAAATATATACACCATTACGACTTTTACCCATTACTGGATGTGGCACTCTGCCGAAGCAGATCTCAGTAAGTGATATATTTATGTACGTAAAGTGCGGTTACCAGCCGTCAAATCACGGCCTCCAAAGATGTTAATAATTTTAATTTGGTGAAAATTGTTTGTCGGCTGTGGGAATCGAACCGGGGTCCTCAGGATTCACAGGTCAACTCAAAACCACTGGGCCATTGCCCCATTAAATCAAATAAACATAAATAAATAATTGTAATTGAGACAAACTGTAGGTGGGGAACTTTTTTACCATTGGATGGCATATTTAAATTAGGCAGTAATAAAGGAATTTTTCTAGATAATGTTTTCAACCCTACATTGACTTGACGATGAAGAAAGATATTCGGAATCGTATAGTAATTCATAATTCGTAGAAATCGAATAGTAAACTTATGAAGTGAAAAAGTTGTTTTTTACAACTAAAATTAAATATAAACAATGTCGCCCCAAAATATGTGCCGCTCTGTGCGGACCGCACCCACCGCCCCCCTCTAGATACGCCACTGCACTACGTTACTTAAATTAACTCTTGAAAATTCTTGAGTTAGTTATCTGTTTCTTATTCCAATTTCGTTATCATATAGTTTTTATGTTTTATTATAATGAATTATCTGTCACTTTATCACAGCATTGACCCATAATGTAATAATGATAACTTTGTAATTACAGTAGAATATATCTTATTGAATGACCAAATAATAATAGATTTTACTCGTGAGGATGAAGTGGCATAATATAATGGAATGAACAATAAGTTCAATACTAGACTTTTTCTACCACTGCTCAACTTCAAATAACACTTGTAGGTCTAGATAAGTTTGAAAATAATCATTCTTAGAGGTCATGTGACGTAAATGTCATACTAACTTTTGTTGCGTTTTTTAAGCAACTTCAATGTTTTTCTCAATAATAAATTATTACTCAAGATCGTTGCTGCGCTAGCATAGGAACCAAATAAGGTTGGTCACAATTCGCGAGTAATAAAATGTATTACTCACCACCGTGAATAATAAACTGTATTATCTATCAACGGATTTTTAATGAATGTATTATTTAATGGTCGTAGAAAAATATAACTTGTACCACGAATGTTAAAAAGACTAGACCATAGAAACGATGTGTAGAGTTGATTAATGTAATTGGCAGGGGTCTAGGTTTAAAATTCAGTTACTGATTTAACAAGCTTGTTTTTACTGTTTCATAAATAATAATGGGATGGCTAGCACAGTGGTATGAAGTCGGCCTGTGGATCCTGAGGTCCCTGGTTCGATTCCCACAGGCGACAAATTTTCATAATTTGAAAAAGCTATCCCTGTGGCCCCTCCACCACTAACATGTTTGGGGGCCGTGATTTGACGACTGGTAACCGCACTTCACGCGCAAAATATATCACTTACCGAGATCTGCTTTAGCAGAGTGCCACACCCAGTAATGGGTAGAAGGCGTGATGATATATATATATATATATATATATATATATATATATATAAATAAAAAAAAAATAAATAAAATATCGTCACACCTTTTATCCATTACTGGATGTAGTACCCTGTCGTTGTCGAGATATACTACTGAATTATATTCATCTCAAATGTTCTATAAGTATTATTTCTTATTCTTACATACTTGATTTGTTTCCATCTAAATGTTAGTGACATCCTCATACTCGTATATAGGTCAGAGTCAGTTAAACAATATTGTAAATATCAGGTTTAATTACTCCTCGTTGGCTCATCTTTGTTTGAGACTGAAGAAGAATGATGAGATGAGATGAGAAATAACCGTTTTTTCCCGGTATTAATATACAGTTATTAAGAAACCGCCAGAGGGTCTAATCACATTCTAACCGCCGTTGCACCCTCCGGGCGAGATCACACAAACCGCACGCATCTCATCTCACCTTATACACTTCTCATCTCGCAGCGAGCGACGCATATCTTGCACTCGCATTACCCACTTTTCACCTAGTTCAGCTTTGTTACATTCCTCCATCTCTTACATTCAAATTGACTTAGACATCTATTTAGTCGAGTATGTTTTACAGTAATGTTCAAGTTTCATCGAAAGATTATCTAGGTTGCAGTTTCTGACAGTGCTTCCAAATGTGTGCAACAAGGAATAAGATATTATATTTTTAACTTCATGGCACGTCACCATGTCATGTACAGTGAAGTCGTAGATTTTGCGGATAATGAAAATAAAATAAAACTGCGTTTTGGCGATATATTTGCATATTTAATTTTTATTTGTTTCCAAAATTTATCGCGTTTAAAGGTTTATTATTAAAATGGGTAAAAGTACAATATAGCCCACTGACGTAATTATAAGTCGACAATATTTAGCAAAAATATAAATAAATATATCATCACGCCTTCTATCCATTACTGGGTGTGGTACTCTGCCGAAGCAGATCTCGGTAAGTGATATATTTTGCGCGTGAAGTGCGGCTACCAGTCGTCAAATCACGGCCCCCAAAGATGTTAGTGGTGGAGGAGCCACAGGGGTAGCTTTTGAAATTATGAAAATTGATTGTCGCCTGTGGGAATCGAACCAGGGTTCTCAGGATCCACAGGCCGACTTCATACCACTGAGCTAGCCACCCCATATATTTAGTAATATTTAAAAATAAATAAACCAGTGCTTTTAAACTGTTGTTTGAAAAACATGTTGTAGCTTCTAACCTCATAGCTTCGTCAATATCATCATATACACAGGTTGTAAGCCTTTTGCGTTTCCTGCTAATACCATAGTCTTTGATTTTTTCTAAAAGTGAATCCTTGTTTTTCAAAATGGTGGACAAGATGCTGGGAAGAATACCAAGTTATGCAGCTATATGCGTTTTTTTTTCTTTACGCCTTTTTCTACTTCGGTGATTAATAAACATTTTTCTTCAAATGATAGGCATTTTAAATTTCGCTTTGCCATGTTAGAGGTGCACTTCCACAACAGTTCTAGACGGAAGAAAGCTCTAATTGCCACTGAACTTGTCGTCAACTCGAATTCGTCCACGACCTAAGGGGAAATCCCTAGTTACGGACAGTGAAAACACTGTCCGTAACTAGGAATTGCCCCGAAAAATTCAACTTACTAGTGAAATATCAGTTCGAGTTATAGAAATATTCGCGTTAGGGAGATAAAAATACATTAAAAATAAAAGGAAACTTAAATTTTGTGATAAAAAATCGATTTAAGAATAATTCGAGTTCTAGAAGTTCGAATTAGAGAAGTTCCATTGTAGATACAAATCAAGTATTTAATATAAAATAACCTGGCAAAGTAGTGAGTATATAGGAACTAGAAACTGGTGATAATGAGAAATGATCTTGGATTAAATTCTCATTTAAATTGAGTTGTAGGGAATAAGAACAAATTTATTGCATTAACAGTTAGATATCTCCGATTGTAATAATATAACAACTAAATTATTACAACAGCTACTAAATATTTCCTCCTTCACTGCAAACAATCTCAAGCCAATCTCGCGTATAAAATACTCGAAACATATTAATCGATCCCGAGGTTTTATTTCTATTTCATCAGAGTTGAAACAGATCCATCCAACCTGTAATTATATCAGATAACATCAGTAAACAGGAAACAGAACAAAACACAAACCGATCTCTTGTATCCGTGTCTCGCTGGTCGCCAGTTGCCGCACAAACCGAAGAATACAACACCAATTTCCAAATAAATAAAACAAGTCAGGATTCTTGCATCCAGTCGGCGTGGTCTCGATTCAACCGAAACAAATGAATGGGGCGCGTGCCAAGGGCTGTTTGCGCACGCGCGTGCAATCAATTATCCCGCTGCTCAATAATTAAAACATCTGAACGTAATGAGCTGAACGTGACTCAACTTTTTTCCTGGTAACAATTGCATCTCGTGCCCAGGGCGAATAGATGTCGGTGTATTATTTTGTCCGTATGGTTTCGAAGCTATGATCCAGCGATTTTTGGTACAACATGTGTTGTACGGTTAATGAAAAGTGGAAATTGGTATAAAAACTTCCAGGTTTAATTGATGATAGCCCTGTGGCTAGGTTATTAATTTTTTGCTCGAGTTATTTTTGAATAATTTTTAGTAACGAACTATTTTTTATTACTGAACAGTTAGGATGAGAAATAATGTTGAACTTGAAACTAGATAATAATTAATTATACTTGTAATGATGAGTAATTATTACTTTAACTTGGAATAATACAGTTTTTCTTCTGATGCTGTTTAATTATTTATGTAATGAAATATTATTTGCAAAATACTCAAAACCGTTATACTCTTACTTATTTGATATTAATTACCTCATTAAAGCTTACTAATGAAATGTGTAATAGTTTCATTAAAAAAAATAGTACTAGGTACTTTTTACAATAAAGAGTACTCTTTTTTGAAGCAGTTTCAGGCCGTCCAATTATATGATTTTCATTTTCATTTATGATGACTCTAAAACTGGATAAATGGTTGATAAATATCTTTTGGAAAGTATTTTTAGTTGAACTGAAAATTAAATAATTAATTTATTATTCACTTACTATTCCATACTTATACATATTTAGGTCAATATGAGTAGAAACGAAGGATATGGGTGTAAAATAAAACAGATGGTGCCACAATCGCAAATCTCATGTGACATTTGTGATGTACCATCTTTAACTAGAACGCATTAAAATTTTCAGACTGATATGTCATTCAGTTCTGTTTTGACACCCATCTAAAACAAGCAACCTTGAAGATTTTTGAAAGAAAAGAAAAAAGTGAATTTCGCGTCTTGATTAAACATTATTTCTTGCCTGAAAAAAACGTTACGCAAACCAACGGATCGCTTGTTAAACATTATGGGGACTCCTCACCATCGATTGGAACGATTCACAAGTGGTTTACTGATTTTCGATGTGGTAGTATGACCACAAAGGACACCGAACGTTCTGGTCGTCCAATTGAGGTTACAACGCCAGAAATCATCGATAAAATCCATGGTATGATATTGGACGATCGGCGAGTTAAAGTGCACGAGGTGGCTGAGGCTATGAGCATCTCAACCGAACGAGTACGAAACATTTTGCATAAATTTTTGGATATGAGAAAGCTATCTGCTAGATGGGTGCGGCATTTGCTCTCTGTTGACAACAAGCGCGACCGTGTGACAAGTTCAAAAATTGCATGAATTGCGCTACGAATTGGTTCGTCATCCATCATATTCTCCAGATTTGCCCCCCTGCGATTTTTATCTATTTCCAAACTTGAAGAAATGGCTCGACGGAAAGAGATTTGGCTCCAACGATGAGGTCATTGCTGAGATAAACGCCTATTTTGAAGGATTGCCAAAATCGTATTATTTGGAATGGATCGAAAAATTAGAAAAACGTTGGACGAAGTGTATCGAGCTACAGAGAGATTATGTTGAGAAATAAAATATGTTTTGACCAAATAAATCATTTCTTGTTTAATTTTTTAGGGACTTTCACCCTGCCCTCGTGGAATGGAAATTTGGATCTGGAACTACGGAAAAGAATTGCGAAATGTTTTGTATGGAGTGTTATGTTGTATGGGTATCAGACATGGACAGTTTAAAAAAAATATAGGAAAAAGATGATGCCATGCAAATGTGGATTTGGAGGAGAATTAAGTGGTCTGATAGAGTTAGCAACAAGCAAGTGTTGGTAAGAGTAAGAGAAAAAAGATACTGCATGAGACTATTTTGAAAGGAAGCGAATGTGGTTGGGCTATGCTGTAAGAAGAAATACTCTAATAAAGGACGAAATTGTAGAGACAACAGAACAAGAAGGAAAAGAGGTAGGAGAAGGAAGATAGTAGACGATCTAAAAGAAGGAAGAAGTTATGTTGAAATGAAGAGACTGGCTATGAATAGAAGATGTTAGAGAAAAAATTTAGGATCTGCGTGAAGCAGATAACTATTGATGAAGTTGAGTAAAGCAATCTATGTTTATTGAGTCTGCATGCTATTTATGTTCTCTTTTTGAAAATACGATCGAAATTTTAAGCGAAGAACACGCGACTAATCTAGTATCTTACTAAAAGTAAGACTCTTAAAGATACGGTATGGTTTGTTTATCATAAACAATCATTTTTTTTAAATAACTCTTCTACAGAGTCTCCAGTTGACGAATCGAACTTTGATTCATGTGGATATATAGTTGTATCATGTAACACGTCTTTAATAATAAGCGACGTCGATATTTTTTCTTTAGCTTTGTAATAGCTATCATTAAATGTATGTTGATTCATGTACTATTTTTATGAAATGACTTCAATATTTTCGATTTATTTATTTATTTATGGAACAAGTGGCTCAGTGGTATCGAGTCGGACTATGGATTTGAGAACCTCGGTTCGATTCCCACAGCCGACAAACATTTTCACCACATTAAAATTACCCCTATGGCTCCCCTTCACTAACATATTTGGAGGCCGTGATTTGATGGCTGGTAACCGCACTTCACGCGCATAAATATATCACTTATCGAGATCTACTATAGAAGAGTACCACACACAGTAATGGATAAAAGACGTGATAATATATTATGTATTTATTTATTTTTATATTTTCGATTTATCCGTATAGCTCGAAATTTTGGATTGCAGCTCATATTTTACATGACGAACTGGCAATAATGGTACATAACTTGACTTTTCAATCCAGAAAATTCAATTTGTATTTAGACAATTAAAATTTGAAGAACATAAAATAGCTTTTCACTTTGCATCTCAAAAGAAAGCAATAAGAATTCCAAAAGTCCATCAATTAATTTCTAAACAAACAGTGCTCGCATAAAATTTCTTACAGTCTCAATCATGTCTTTAATTATAGTTTCCCGGTCGGAATAACACCATAAATAATCCCGAGTTCAAGTTCTGATTTCGATCTGAAGCGCGGACACTTTACTTCTCGATGTCGGCCACCGATACGACAACTCCGCAGATATTTAAAACGTTTGCCTCGTGCTTCGCTCGGAATCTCGATAGTCGATACCCGATACCCGATCCTAACTCACTTGCTCGTAACTTGGAGATAATCTTAGCTAATATTTTATCCTAATCTTGGCACAAACTGATTGTAAGCCAACGTTCAGGCCTTGCCATGTGGAGAGAAATGTGTAATTGAAATAAACTAACAGATTTTAGGTTAGATACTTGGTTATTACTGGTAAAGTAACTTGATTATTGCCAAGAGAGTTTATCTATTTGTTGTCTGTAGGGTCGATGCAAGGCAGTAAGTAAGATGAATATCGTAGAAAGGTGTCGCTGTCTTAGGGCGCCGCGTACCGAAAATATTTTTTCCTGACACCGGCAACAAAGTGTCTACTTTCCTAACCAATTTTAGTATGGAAAGTAGATTTTTACCAAAACAGTCAAGTAAAGTACGTATCCAAGGCTGCAACAAAAATAACAGTCTGGTAAAGATTTTACCTGACTGTTATTTTTGTTGTAGCGTTGAATACCTAGTCCGCTGTCAGTACCATATCAAAAAATTAAACATTTTGAATTAGTTATGATTAAATATTGATTAAATTAAACGGTTTCAGAAGAAATAGTATACATAATATGTCAAGAAAGTGTTTTTACTTGACGAAGCCTGTGTTTGATATACGACAAAAGCCAATCTACCACTGACTAATTGTTGTTGTATTCCATGAGATGTTCTGACTAAGGATAAGGAGCTGGTATCATTGCGTTGGTCTAGATAAGCGTTCCCACGCATGAGTTTACACAAAAAACCCAGACGGGGTGAGTTACAACGGTTAAATCTATCCGACCCATACATAGCTATTAATTTATCCAGATATGTCATCACATCCCGTATAACCAAACGCGACAATTTATAAAAGCTATAAACTTGATAAATAATTATCTACGGAATACTGAAGTTACTATATGCACTAATAAATTTGATAAACAAAATATACCTACTCTGTCAAGTCAACTTTAGAAAGATTATTAAGATAAAGCTTAAATAGTCTGTACTTCTCGATGTTGAATTTATAGTGAAATAATTTATAAACAAAACCAAATTCTGAATTGTCCGTTTTGTTACAATATGAATATACAGGATGGTGAACGCAACTCCCGAACATAGGGATTTAACAAGTAAAATCACAATTTTGTAATTTCCTGCCTCCCTAATTATTTTAAGCAAAAAGCTTCAAATAAAAGTTTTAGGGAATAAAATTCTGCATCTAATACAATAAACAAAATTAATTTTGCAAGCTTCGCAACGGCACAAATTTGATCTGAAAATAATGAAAATGGCCTGAAAACTATTGATAGCCATGGAACTAAAACAAATTAAACAAATGTTTGTCGTTTTATCTGTCAAAATAAATGACATGATAAATGAAGAAATTATTTTGACAGATTATATGTCAAACATTTGTTTAATTTTGTTTCAATTCCATGGCTATCGATAGTTTTGAGGATATTTTTGTCATATTCAGATCTAATTTGTGCCGTTACGAAGCATGCAAAGTTAATATTGTTTATTGCGTTAGATGCAGAATTTTATGCCCTAAAACTTTTATTCGAAGCTTTTTTGCTTAAAATAATTAGGGAAGCAGGAAATTACAAAATTGTGATTTTACATGTTAAATCCCTATGTTCGGGAGTTGCGTTTACCACGCTGTATGTATTTTATTGTGCAACATGTGCCTAAGTATTTTACTAAACTGAATGAATATATCTAGAAGATATTTTCACATTTGCCATTAAAAAAAAATTGATACTGGTATAACAATTTTACAGTATAAATATGTCACTTAATTTTGTATAAATGTATCTGAAAAATTAATAATTAAGTGGAATTCTATTTATTTTCGTAAGAATGTTGAATGAAGAATATTCCAATGTTCTTTTCTGCCTGCATAATTAATGGTTCAATCTGATGTTTGTAAAAATCGTGTTATATTAATAAATAATTGTTTCGCAATATCAAGGCACGATGGTAAGAAGCCAGTATTTGCTAACAGCGATGTATAGTGTTATTTAAATAATGATCGTTTATAAAGAGCAGGTGAAATTTTTCATCGGTGGCATAGCAATTTGTATTACGGAATTACAGAACAAAACAAATTCCAGTGCAAGGCTTTGCTCCGGATTCTCATAAATTACGATGGTATTAATTAAAACATTATACTGAGGACAGCAGGGGCGTAGTGTTTTCATTTTGGCTGTGGGTGCATCTTAATTTTATAAGACATATGTGGAATGATTTGTTTTACTTATGACTGGTATTATAAACAATGAATTTATTTATTTTCAAAGCAAATAAAATGATAGTCGAACTCTTGACATTACTGTACATATATCATAAAATAATCAAATTAATTGTAAGAAATGGGTAGTAAAGAATTAAAAACACCAATTGTTTGGATTACTAGCATTTTTGAAATAAAAATTCATCGATGACGATTCGGAGCTTTGGATGGGCTTCATTATCAAGTTAAAAATGGGATCGTTTTCGCTACCTCCAATGTTATTTTTGGTTATCGAACTAATTGTTAATTTTTTTAATTAGTAGTAATGAGATTTTACTGATTAAGTACTTTTCTACGTCCAGGGCAGAAAATAAATTTTTCTGCCCTTATTTAGTATATGGAAATGAAAAGTAGGCATTTGCTATACAGCGAGTGTAAGGTAAGTACTTTCCGTTCTAGTGCAAAAATAGTTATTTACCTAACAATACCTTAAAGTGATACTTTATTGGGCGAACCGTAAATGAGCTTCGGAATTTTAAGAGACACTTACAGAATGTGTTAGGTATTTTTTTTAATTACGACCATCAATTACAAATTATTCATGATTTGACACGTGAATAAAAAACATTTGCTCAAAATAAACTGCTCTGATTTAAAGATTTAGCGATCCCTTTGGTCATACTTTCTGATCTAGAAATCCTATCAAATGGGGAAGTACGAACCCTAGAATCATTCAAACAATCATTAACTTATCAGACTCATCTAATAATCAGTCTTCGTCAAACATTTTCATCCTAACACACCCGCCTTCTTCAACCACACTCATAGTTCCGTCTATTGTATAGTTCATTTGTCACAATACATCACATCCATCCAATAACTCCTATACAATTTTCATTCATCTTTCTTCGATGTACGTTTTATATCTAAAAAAATAATCAGTCAGTACTTATTTTCTAAGTGACCGCGAAGAATAATAAATTTTCTAACAAGGTACGATTTCATTACAAAATAATAACATTGGTTTTCCATGCAAATTGTAAAACAAGAACAAAAATCTATAAAGAATGAATTTTTTTTCAATGGATTTTTAATGTTCGTAAAAAATAGTGCATGCACTTCAAACAGAAAGTAATCTTGCCGCTCTTACATGGGCGCTTCTCGTATATCAATGCCTATGTGCAAGTGATAATAGACTACTTTCTACAGTAAACACTGTTTTTCCTACAAATTGATAGATTAGTTTACCATAGTATTATTATTATATTGAGGATAATGAAAAGTAAAAACGACGTTTTTGATTCGTTTACTAATGTTAGGATAAAGAAGAAAACTCATATGTCAAATAAGAAATTAGCGAAAGAGTATCGTGTCTAGATTATAGATATTGCAGAGATTGTACAAATTATATTGTATATCATTTATTGTATTTTCATTTATTTGCAAGAATTTTTTTGTGGCTTCTTATAGTTAGAGAACTAGGGTGCAAAATGATGTCTTATTTATACCAGTGACAGAAATGGATTTTTTAATAGATTATGTCATGATAAAGATGAAAAAAAAGAAAATTAGATTTGGGTACGGGTGGAAACTATAGATGGCGCCGATGTGAATGCGCCGATTTGAAGGGTAGTTGTTGACATATGTTTTACAGGCTAATTTTTAGTTTAAAATATAGACTTTGGTATAATTAAGTAATAAAAATGATAGACAGAAGTTTTGGCCGATGACGCATGCGCCACAAAACCGGTCAAAGTAAGCAATTTTTATGGTGTCGTGTGACATATTACTATTTGCTCTCGACGAATACATGAGAAAAAAAATATTGACAGAAATTATTGCTGGTTGCTCATTGGTGACAGAAGCTCTGAAAGTGGACTGGTGTAGGGATCAACAACCACCCTTAAAATCTGCGCATACACATCGGCGCCATCTATAGTTCCACCCGTTTCCAAATCTAATTTTCTTTTTTTATCTCTATCATGATATAATCTATTAAAACATCCATTTCTGTCACTGGAATTAATGAGACATCATTTTGCACCCTAGCTCTCTAACTATTAGCGGATCAACTATTTAGATTATATGCCGCCCTTACGCTCTGGTCCGCGTTTTTAAGACAACAGCATCGCGAGTTTCTCTAGACGGTCACCCAACGTCAGATTGATTTGTTTATTACTTTATTCCAGCTTTTATATACGAGCCCTTACTTTATTTAATGAAAGAGCCAGAAAGAAATTTAATTAGATATAATTGTTTTCTGACAAATTTAATACTTAATCAAGAAAATTGAATTAAATTTCATATGCACACGGGATATGTACATACTAACATTTTATTTTTAATGAAATGGAATTATTTAAAAAGTAATTTAAAACTGATTATGAAATGTTTTTAATATTTACCATGTCAAAATAAAATGAATTATAAACAACTTAATGTTTTCTTGATTGCCATGTGCAGTTGCAATTTCACGCATAGCAAGCAGATATCCATAAATAAGTACGGAATACAGTAGCGAGAACTTAATTATGTTGAAATGATTATAATATGACCGTAATAATCGACATTTTAAAACATATTTTTATACATTTGCTTCCTGCACCCGTACACCCACGTCACTGGGGTACAGTCACCCAAACAATTATTTCCTTAAATTAAGAGAATTTTATTAGGATGAGAAGATATGTTAAAGAGGAAAATATTTTGCTGTTTGGATGTAAGTCCTTGCAGATATTGGCTAATTAATAATAATTATCGTACAAATGAAATTTAATGTTAGTTTCTAAATGTTTGGTGTGAAATTTTGAGTAAATTATTATTATTTTCTTAGCTATTAATTAATTTTATTTCTAATAAGAGAAATGAAAAATGTTAATTAATATATCCTTGTTAACACTCATCTATGTAAATGAGCTACTAAAAGTGTCTTATTTTATTTTTAGAATGTATACAGTTAAATTATTTTCTTGCGATCATTTTTTCTGTCTAAAAATTTAAATACTTATCTATTGTTTTAATGAAGTTATTTGACCTAAAAATTTAATTGTTTCCTGAATTTAATTGGACGAATAAACATCTGAATAGCGTAAACAAACATAGGAAATAGGAATTTATATTTTATGCGTGAAGGAATCAAAGTATGATTTATAATCATGAAACCTGTAAATTTAATATAGTTTTCGTGTTGCAGTCTGGAATAAATACTGTTGAATTATGGTGATAATGAGCTTATTCGATTTCCTGATTCCATTAAATAGGAATGAAATCATCAACGTCATCGCAGTCATCATCATCTAATTGCGGTGACCCCGCTGACCTCTGACCTCTCGTCTCCCTCCTTTTTGAGCCGTGATAGCGACGTTCTCCGCGTACTTAGAGCGACCTGCAAGATAACTGCCCCACACAGGGTCGGCTTCGAAAATATTACCATAATAAATCATGAAAAATTTACATATTCTTCCACGATGCAATTTAATGCCCGTTATTTTATTTAATATCATAATAATTTTTGAAGTTCAAAACTACGTACCTTTACAAACAATGCACTCCGTGAAAAATCATCTTCAGGAATATCAAAATTTAAATATAAATCCGGCAGTACGATGGCGTGGATAGCGCTACGGTATCCGAATCCGGAGATCCCAAGTTCGAATCCCACTTAAGCTGAAAATATATGAATTACCATAATGCGGATTGGTGAGTTCAGACCCTGCACTGTAATTTATTTATTTATGCTACTTTAAAATAAACTTATAACATATACTTTTAAATATGGGGTGGCTAGCTCAGTGGTATGAAATCGGCTTGTGGATCCTGAGAACCCTGGTTCGATTCCCATAGGCGACAAACAATTTTTATAATTTCAAAAAACTACCCCTGTGGCTCCTCTACCACTAACATCTTTGGGGGCCGTGATTTGACGACTGGTAACCGCACTTCACGCGCAAAATATATCACTTACCGAGATCTGCTTCGGCAGAGTGCCACATCCAGTAATGGGTAGAAGGCGTGATGATATATTTATTTTTTATGTACTTTATAGAAACTTAATCCCAATAACATGATCCGAACTCACCGAATCTTAGTGTGTTAGGTTATATATTTTTAAATTGAGATTCGAAGTCGGGATCTTTGGATTCGAATGCCGTAACGTTAACCACATCACTCTAGTGCCGGATTGACTTTAAGTTCCAGTTGTACAAAGTAGCAAACAAGTAAATAATAAGAACATATTGACAGCTCTTTGACAGCTACATAAAAAGTGTAGCTACATTTTTCTTTTTTCGAAATGGTGATAATTTATAGAATAATCATGAAAATCAACGGCTATCATTATCTTATTGATCGACAACAGATAATGATCAAGTTACAGAATAGCGAGGATAAATAGAAGTCTGTTTACACAATTTTCAAAATCTTTTTGTCTTTTCTTGAAGATAATTTTACAAGTAATCGTAGCCCAGTGGATAAAAACGAGGTAAAACTTGCGTTTCCTAATTAGCAAGCAAGAGGTCGTGCGTTCTAATCTCACTGACTTCCACCTATTTAAAAAAAATACGATTGTGTCTGATTGGTTCGGATTCCACTATAAGCAGTTAGGCCCCCTGTACTGTAATTGGGATTAACTTCTTGTTGTGCAGAATACTAAGTAAATAAATAAATAATTAATATAATAACGATTAAAGACCCGCATTAATGTCCGATAACAGGTATCAAAGTTTATATCAAATATGTATGTTCGTTCATCTCAAAAAATTAAAATGCATGTATTTTGTATATAAAAAACTAAAAAAATATATCATCATGCTTTTTTACTGGGTGTGACACTCTGCCGAAGCAGATCTCGGTAAGTGATATATTTATGCGCGTGAAGTGTCATCAAATTACGGCCCCAAAGATGTTAGTGGTAGGGGAGCCACAGGAGTAATTTTAAATTAGTGAAAATGTTTGTCGGCTGTAGGGATCGAACCAGGGTTCTTAGGATCCACAGGTCGACTTGATACCGCTGAGCCATTGCCCCATAAGGTATTTTGTATATGATGGGTATAAATAGCTTTATTAACAATGCCTGTCTGCAATAATGCAAGACAATCGATGAAGTCCTCTGGAGTGGTGGTTAAGCTAATGACAACAGAATAGTCAAATTATGTTAACTATGTATTGATCTTGACCCGCCATTATTCGTGGCGACGGCTATAATTAAAATTTAGTACTGAAGAATCAAGTTAGAGCTGCACTAAATTAATTTTAATCCTAGTTAAATTGTGATTAAATAGTTATAGAGCTCATTTCTAACCAAATAAACAATTATTTGTACGTCCAAGTGGTTCAGGGTCCACATTAAATTGTATGGTTACTGTAACAGTGCGCGAAGTAAATAATTAATGAAAACATACTATTTATCCTAATTTGAAAGTAAAATAATAAAATGCTCTCAATTTGCTGTTCCGGTAAATAAATACAATTTTAAAATTTAGTTTTTCCTGGAGCCGGTGCTGTGGCTGGGTCGGCGGGCGGTGAATAGCGATGCATCGTCGGTCGCACGAGCCACAGATAAATTTCAAGATCACGTTGTTAATCTGGTCAAAAGAGACGTGGAAATGTTTTAATTATCTGTCTGTCGGGCTGGTCCGCTCGGCGCTCGTTGGTCGCAGTGTGCCGTGGCTGGCGGCGGCGGCGCGGCGGCAGATTACGGTGATGCATGGCCAGGATGCGGGCCGCCGCCAACATCGCCGCCGGGAACGAATTCCGCCGTCATGTTGAACCAGCGCGAATTCTTTCTTCCTTTAACCAATCTGATAGCCTGAATATGGCACAGTTTTATTAGAAATTGCTAAAGACTATTTATAAAATAGAAAATATTAAATTCAGTTTTCCTGATAATACAAAAAAAAAAAAAATCAATAGATTACCCAAAATATTTATTTAGTTCTTTAGACTTTATACGTTTTAAGAATAATGATAAATCAAGAAATAGATATAGGGCAAAAGCAACTGGGATGGTGCAGACACATAATGAGGATGAACAAAAAGAAATTAGTTAGGAAAATTATAGAATCCGGAAGCATCGATAAAAGATGGATAAGAGGGAAACCGAAGAAAACATGAGAAGAATAGCAGAAATAGGAAACAAGAGAGGAAAAAATATAGAAAAAATACAAAGATAGTAATGAATATGAAAGAACGTAAGGAATGAATAAAAACTTAAACTTAAAATGAAGAATTCCGACACCCAATCTGGGTATAAGGATAAAGGAGAAGAAGAAGACTTTTTATGTGATATCCTGTTTCTTAATACTTTTTTGTTAACAAAGAAACAATTGCCGAACGAAAAGTATCAATTCTACACATGATTCCTTCAAATGTGTTATGAAAGCATCCATATCTTAAGCTCGTCGGCCGAACATGACCTGTAAATACTTGTTGAAAACTGCAAAAATGATTTTTTTTTGTTTAAAGCTAGATACCACTCTGACTATGATTTTGGAGGCATTTTTCATTATTTTTTTTTATACAAAGAATTCGCAGAAACAAGACCTGTTTTAGCCTTTTATTTGTACAACTTTTGACTATGATTACAATTTTTTTTAAATGAAATATAAAAAAAAATTACCTCTTGTAGGTTTTGCTAAAATGTAGTCCTTTTGAGTTACACGGTGACAAATTCCTCTTTGTCCGTGGTCTTGAACAAAAATGAAAGAATGTTCCTATTAGCAATAATATATTTTAATCCTGTACCTAGGGGTTTTCCGAAATTTCGATTTTCTAGAAAATGGCGGTCATTTTTTAAAAAAGGTAAATTTTTAGGGTAATTTTTTAAAATAAAATTGCGAACCAAAAAAAAAATAAATACAACTCGTGTGTGTTATATAGATATAAGTAAGTGTTATATACATACTCGTATAACTAAAAAGATTTCGGCCACGTTTTTAATGAATGAATTTTGATTCTATACACATCAGAGAGTACTTTAAGACCAAAAAAAATGTTCGTTTTTTTTTAAAGTTCATTAAAGCTGATATAATAATCAAAAACAATTGAAATGTCACGATCTACAGATGACGTTTACTTACGAGTATAACAAAAACATGTTCGAAATCGATTCAAAACTACAGGAGGAGTTTATGCTCGTCTCTTTGGGAGTCGATGAGGAAAATACAACTATGTCTGCATGGTTTGTATTCCACTATAAACTGTAGGTTCCCTGTACTGTAATTAGGATGAAGTTCCTGCCACGGTAGTCGAGCAGCTAGTATAGTAGTTGCTTGGCATTGCATGCCGTAGGTCGCGAGTTCGAATCCAACCTCAGGGTATAGATGTTTGTGATGTATTTGTAAGGTACAGCCGCCGGTTGAACCGCGCCCTTGACTCTTTGTAGTCGATCTCGGTAAGTGATATATTTTTGCGCGTGAAGTGCGGTTACCAGTCGTCTAATCACGGCCTCCAAAGATGTTAGTGGTGGAGGAGCCACAGAGGTAGTTTTTGAAATTATGAAAATTGTTTGTCGCCTGTGGGAATAGAACCAGGGTTCTCAGGATAAATAAATAAATAATAATAATAATAATAAGTACATGAATATGTTATTTGCCCTAGCGCCCTAGTTTCATCTTTCTTTATTAGAAACAAACTGTTTTTACAAATGTGCACACCTGTAAGCACAAATGTGAACAAAACTCGTAATCAAATGTGTTTCCTCAACCTGTTCTCTTAGATAATTAATTTAAATTTCATTGATGTTACCTTAATCTGTATCTTTGAAAATTTTTGGCATATTTATCATGTCCATGCATTGAAATCCTCACATGAATAATTATTTTGTTTGGGTTGAACAGCCCCAAACAAGTAGCAAAGTCTTTCTAACAATTAATAACCGCTTTGCCACTTTTTATTAATTGCTTAGGAGTGCCGCATTCAAAGATTTTTCCACTATGCGATTTGTAATATTAAAATGAATAACAACCTTCTGCGTGAATAGAGTCCCGTGTTAATCTTAATAGATCATGTTTCTGCTGTTCCGACGGCTACTGGAGAATTAAATCCTCTTTATTAGAGATTTTTTTAATTAATTATTTCTGGCGACTCCTACGCAAGGTTCATTAGCATTGGATTAATTTATGAATGTTTGTAGGAGATTTCTCAGCATAATGAGATTCGTTTTTCGGTAGCCGAGCAATTTGCATATTTTTGAAATATTTTTAGTGGCACGTGCACAAGAATTATGTATGCTTTTTTATCGTTCCAGGAAATTCTTGTAATTCTTCGAGAAATTTTTAATAATTTTTAATGATGTATAATCTGTTCGACATCGAGCGATTAATTTTATTTTTCATTTTGTGTCGTAATATAATCATTTATTTTATTCATGTGAACGAAAACTGTGCTGGGGTGGGATCATGTAAAAATGACTAGCAGTGAATAGTAGTGACTCGTGTCAATTGAGATTATGTAAAAATGAATAGCGAAAACGATATTGTTTTGCGTTAGTTAAATTGTCATTTCTAAACGCAATGTTCATTGTGAGTGAAAACGTTACTCACTTTGTTTAATTCATTTATATTTCTATAAGTCGTTCTTTATTTCAAAACTCTTTTATTTTTTTTCAATTTGTCTCAGTGCTTACTATGTCACAATTTAATTAAGTTTGACGTTTGTACTCGACACAGGTAAAAAAATCAAGGTAAATCAATTATAAATAATGAAATATGTTAATTTTTTATATGAAAATATTTGACGATGAATGTTTTCATAAAATTTATAGTAATTAATATTACAGGACAATAAAATTTCAAGAATGGCACGAAAAGCTGATATATGGGAAACCTTTATATCATTTTTAAATAAATAAGGAAATGATACAAGGACATATTAAGCAGTTTAAGGACGGGCCAAAATTAATGAATTGTGGAGCGACTTGACCATACGCTTAAATGCGCTGGGCAGTGGAATAAAAGCTGTTCAATAGTGGCAGAAAGTATAATTGCAAATTGACAATTATTATATAAAAAAAATGTATTCATGTGACTTTGTAGGCTTGGTCAGATAATAAGCAGAGGGCTAAAAGCAAAGCAGCGCTTTAAAAAAAAGAACTATCAAAAACTGGCGGAGAAAAAATAGGGAGCATTATGTAGAAAGAGCTAAGAATTGTTTTATATAAATAAATGTTATCTACATAATATTAATATACGTACTTAAATAATAATTATTTTTACTATTTAATGTTTATTAAATAATGTTGATTTTTACTTGTCAAAGTTTTTTGACATAAAAATAAAAAGGTACTAAGAATACGATATCGTTTAGAGAAAAACGTAGTGAGTTCACGGAAATGTCCGAAGTTGAAAACGTAGTGAGTGACTAATTTTACGTGATCAATGGAATAACGAATATCGTTTTCACTTACGTGAAAACGCAATATCGTTTTCACATTTACATGATCCGGGGGCTGAACTGTGTATTATTTTTATTATTCATCCTAATTCAAAAGCCACAGTTTGAATTTTTGTATACAAAATTTTATTATGTAAATAAAATAAATAAATAAATATATCATCACGCCTTCTACCCATTACTGGGTGTGGCACTCTGCCGAAGCAGATCTCGGTAAGTGATATATTTTTGCGCGTGAAGTGCGGTTACCAGTCGTCAAATCACGGCCCCCAAAGATGTTAGTGGTGGAGGAGCCACAGGGATAGTTTTTGAAATTATGAAAATTGTTTGTCGCCTGTGGGAATCGAACCAGGGTTCTCAGGATCCACAGGCCGACTTCATACCACTGAGCTAGCCATCCCATATTTTATTATGTGAATAATGCAATTTCGGCAATTCTAATTTCTAGTAAAACAAACTGAAATGCAAAAGAAATATTTTTTGTTTAGTTTTTGCTAAACAATTTTTACCAACCTGTCATATTTTTCTTTGTCTAATAATATTAATTGTACGACTTTAAGCTGTTCAACAACTGCTAAACACAATAAGTAATTTAAAACAAATAATTATATCAACACGCCTTTTATCCATTACTGGATGTAGCACTCTGCCGTAGCAGATCTTGGTAAATGATATATTTATGCGTGTGAAATGCGATTACTAAATATATCACTTACCGCGATTTGCTTCAGCAGAGTGCCACACCCAGTAATGGGTAAAAAGCGTGATGATATATTTATTTCTATTTTTTATCACGTCGTTCAGCCATTGCTAGATGCGGCACTTTATCGTGGCAGATTTAGATAAGTTATATATTAGCTGCTGTGGTAATGGAATTTGACTTATCAAAATTTGCTCCTAAGTATAGCAATAACACGTATACACAGTGGGCAATAGCCACTCCAGTACTATTTAAGGTAGTACTAGTGTGACGGAGGCGCCATCGATTGTCGAGTGGCGAAACTGGCGCTCAAAAAATATAAAAATTGAATAAAATAAGTGTTTTATACCTATTATGATTTGAATATCATGAATTGTTAACAGGTTGTTGGTCTAGTGAATTTTCAAATACCATACCACCGTGTGGTGTTGCCATTATAAATTGGGATTCTTAATTTTTCGTTGAAAGCAAGGCTTTGCATCGCTATATATCCATTACTAAACGATAAAAAACTTTCTCCTTCTGATACAATATACATGGATAGTTCTAGAACATCATACTAGTTTTTCAAATGAAACTGCAAAATTTTAGAGGTACACAAACCAAATAGGTGCGATTCTGAGTGATGATCGCCATAAGCCCCGTGTATAAGAACTCAACTTTACAAGGGAATATATTTGTTCAAAGACGATGAATGTGTTTCATATTTTAACAGGATGCGTATGACTATCCAATGTTTACGTGCGCCAAATTTCATTCAGATCTGCAAAATTTTTTTTTACCTTAAATATCTTTCAAATCTTAGTATTTTTTCGATATGCTCTATAATCTGTATAACAGTCTGTAGATTAAAATACGAGTGTTCAATGTTAAAAACAGATATTGATACGTTCTATAAAAAAGTGTAAAATATAAATAAATAACTATCAAATGCACTTTCGTACTGGAATTCAACAATATCTAATATGGAGACATCAACGATGGGTCAAGCTACGGTAGAAAGAAATAAAACTGGTAATCTTTATTGGAAACTCAAATTGAAGTTCTTAAAGTAGCTATCAACAAATCAGTTTAGCGTTTTCTCGGAGCAGGTAGCGCACATCGAACTTTATAACCACTTATCCGATGGATCGCCAGTAAAAATGCTAAAATCCCAAAGAGTAGCGTCCATATCGTCTTTTTACGGCGACTAAAAGCACGCATTTACCGCTGGCCGTGGCCATATAAGTCACGCATATATTAACTCACTTGATCCATTAATTGTTAATGCGTACTCGTCTATATATTAGATTATCAAAATATGCTTCTGTATAATCGCAGCGGAGTTCTTGTTTTTTGTTCGCGGTGTTCGCTTCGCAGGTATTTATGCGCTATCGTAGTGTGCCATGATCATGAGCGTAGAATGTGAGTGGGACGCAGGGATATTGCCTCGTTTTATTGCCGAGTTATCTGTTTATGTTTATGATTTTATTTGCCTGAGATATTGCGAAGAAATGATTTTTTAATGCGCCTGGTAGAAGGTATTAAATTAAATTGTTTCGAAATATTTAAATGCAGTAGTATATACATAAACTTAATATCGTAGTATCCTCTGTTAGCCAAAGACAGTTAGAAGACAGTCTATCTTTACATTTTTTTAATTCAATTTCATTTTCATCTCAGTTTCAAGCCACTGAAACACTTCATAATTGCCCAGTTTTTCATTCCATTGTTATATCACTGTTCATGGGCCTCCGCAGGGGGGGGCGCAAGCAGTGGAGCTCCCCCCGCCCCGGGTTTAACTATGGCGGTGACCGCGACTCTCGACCATAGGACTTTGACATGTAAAATTATAATTTTGCAATTTCCTGCTTCCCTAAATATTTTAGACAAAAAAGCTTGTAATAAAAGTTTTAGGGCATAAAATTCTGCATCTGAACCAATAAACAAAACTAATTTTACATACTTTGAAACGACAAAAATTAGCTTTGAAAATGACGAAAATTGCCTCAAAACTATCGACTGGATATAATTAATTGAGTAAGCTGTTGGCACTTGTTGAAACATGTTTGATAAAAAAAATAGTAAATAAAAACACTTGGTTGTTTCAAAGAAAATATTTATATTTAATACTTGATAATACTGGCATGAAATTGAAACAAAATTAAACGTTAAATGTTTGATGTTTTATCTGTCAAAATAAATGAAATAATAAAAAAATAATCTATTTTTTTGACAGTTTTCACAGAATTAACGTCAAACATTTGTTTAATTTTGTTTCAATTTCATAGCTATCGATAGTTTTGAGACAATTTTAGTCATGTTCAGATCTAATTTGTGCCGTTACAAAGCATGCAAAATTAATTTCGTGTTTTATGCCCTAAAACTTTTATTTGAAGTTTTTTCTTTTAAATAATTACGAAACAGGAAATGAAAACAATATGATTTTATATGTTAAAGTCCTATTATGTTATGTATATCTGAAAGTTTTTTTAATACATAGAAATATCAAATAAAAAAAATAAAATAAGTAAAGATGTTGTGTCTACACGTACATTATTTCACCGGTAACATGTGAAATGCAGTATAAAATCATACAAATTTTTCCAAAAATAAGTATAACACTTGTTCTACATTATAGGGTTTATATGTTTAAAATGCGAGCGAAGCGATTCTTGCCAAGAACATGTTCAATATTTAAATAAATTATGACGGAATAATAATAGGACGGCTTGCGTATGTGGAGCATGTGTAGTACGGGCTTAGAAAAGCGTTCTAAATTACAAATTTCTGGTAAATAATATAATTTTTTGGTTTGGAATTTTGTATATATCTGAGGCATTTATAATTTTCTGGTAACATAGTATTTTTATACAGATTTATTTAGTTGAAGATATTAATGAAAGTACAAACTTTATATTTAATATTCTGCAATCCAAAATATAATAAAGTTATAACCGAAAACGCAAATGCGTCCGAATTATTTGACTTCTACTGAAGTTTCTGTTCTTCTGTACAGTAATTTCGATAACATTCCTGTTGTGCAGCTTAATAGTTGTATATTATTCAACGAGTATGTAATGATAACTATTACTTATGAGAATGGAATTCTCCACACGAATCGAATGAGGAAGTATCATTACAAGCAAGTTAAATGTTATATCCTTTTCTACGAGTAACTCAAGGAAATTACACTTTTAGGTCTACGAGTATATAAATGTAGCAAAAATAATAATTATTAGAGATTATATGAGAGCCGTGAGTAATGAACCGCATTTTATATTAAGAGATTCACATAAAACGAATGTATTACTCAATAAAATAATCTTATATTTATTGTTTAGAAATTCGATTCCTTTCTACCAGGTATTTTTATCAGCTGACTAAACTATTCCACCTTTTTGTATCTGATGAATGCGCCAAATCCCATCACCACGTGGCACGGCTGCGGGGGCGGCGGCCGGTGGCGGCAGCGGCGTCGCGCCACTGACCGCTCGTACGGTGGACCTGCTGGACCGCATTCCGCGATTCACTTGTCTCGGTTTTTGTGTGACGTATGCCTCATGCCTCAGCACCGCTCTCTTGATCATATCGCGAGCACAGCTCCATCACGGAAAGTGCTTGGGAACGGTACATCACGCACGCTGGAGAAATCAGGTGATCGAGAGTTAGAAGTGGAGTTAGATAAACGAGGGTTAATCGCGAAATGTGAGAGGAAGTAAGAATGAAACGTAATGAAAGAAGGACTCTTGTGTTCTAAGACAGTACTTCACAATATTATAGCATTCACGTTTCTTGAATGATGGTTAAAATATACTAGTTATAAGGCCTACAAAATTAAAAAAATATTATTGTGAAACGGGATAGGTGGCTCAGTGGTATCGGGTCAGCCTGTGGATCCTGAGAACCCTGGTTCGATTCCCACAGCCGACAAACATTTTCAGCACATTAAAATTACCCTTGTGGCTTCTCCATCACTAACATCTTTGAGGGCCATGATTTGACGATTGGTGACCACACTTCACGCGCATAAATATATCTCTTACCGAGATCTGCTTCGGCAGAGTGCCACACCCAGTAATGGGTAAAAGGCGTGATTATATATTTATTTTATTTTTAAATAAATAAATATTTAAATATATCATTACGCCTTTTATCCATTACTGTGTGTGGAACTATGCCGAAGCAGATCTCGGTAAGTGATATATTTATGCGCGTGAAGTGCGGTTACCAGCCGTCAAGTCGCGACTCCCAAAGATGTTAGTGGTGGGGGAGCAACAAGGGTAATTTTAAATTGGTGAAAATGTTTGTCGGCTGTGGGGATCGAACCAGGGTTCTTAGGATCCACAGGCCGACTTCCATTGCCTGTGGATCCTGAGAACCTTGGTTCGATTCTCACAGCCGACAAACATTTGCACCACATTAAAATTACCCTTATGGTTTTCCCATCACTAACATCTTTGAGAGCCATAATTTGACGACTGGTAACCACACTTCACGCGTGTAAATATATCTCTTACCGAGATCGACTTCGGCAGAGTGGCACATCCAGTAATGGGTAATAGGCGTGATTATGTATTTATTTTATTTTTAAATAAATAAATATATAAATATATCATCACGCCTTTTATCCATTACTGAGTGTGGCATTCTGCCGAAGCAGATCTCGGTAAGTGATATATTTATGCGCGTGAAGTGCGGTTATCAACTGTCAAGTCGCGGCCCTCAAAGATGTTAGTGGTGGGGGAGCCACAGGGGTAATTTTAAATTGGTGAAAATGTTTGTCGTCTGTGGGGATCGAACCAGGGTTCTTAGAATCCACAGACCGACTTCGTACCACTGAGCCATTACCCCATTATTTTATTTTTTTTATTGCAAAAATTATGACAATGATATGCGAGCAAATTGCTTTGAGAATTAATTTGCAAATATCATCTTTTATCTTGGGGTTGCTAGTACAGTGGTATGAAGTCGGCCTGTGGATCCTGAGAACCCTGGTTCGATTCCCACAGGCGACAAACAATTTTCACCATTTTAAAAGTACCCCTGTGGCTCCCCCACCACTTATATATTTGGGGGCCGTGATTCGACGGCTGGTAACCGCACTTCAAGCGCAAAATATAGCACTTATCGAAATCTGCTTCGGCAGAGTGCCTCACCCAGTAATGGGTAGAAGTCGTGATGATATATTTATATTTATTTTTATCTTTTTGCAGAATATATAATTTGTTGAATATAATTTCTCCAGATTACGACTAGTTATTTATTTGAAAATAGTTATTTGGGCAACTAATGTTAAAAGTGTCACTTTATTGCACTAGTGGGAAGCTTGCAGCACGAGCCGTAGGCGAATGTTGCAAACGAAAGTGAGTGTTGCCATCCCAGCCATTTTTAACATAAGTTTTATTTAATTAATTGTACAAATTTTACTGTTACATTTTAAACATGTAAAAACATTTATTTTGTAGGTTCTAACTTTGTTTCACAACAATTATTTTATTATGTTTATTGCTAATGGCAATGTCCAAAAAACCTTTTTTTATACGAATGTGCGAGATGTGATTCAATATGTACTCATACACATTGCTAAAAGTATGTGATAAAACATTTAGTTGCACTGAAATAAATTTAGGTCCTATTTATTATTCGAATGTAAATGTTAAATAACAACAAAAGAAAATAATATGTATTCTCCTATATTTAAGGTAGTACTAGCGTGAAAAAAAAAATTGCTGTTCTGAATGAAATTTGGCACACGTAAACATTGAATAGTCATACGCATCCTGTTAAAATATGAAACACATACATCGTCTGTGAACAAATATATTCGCTTGTAAAGTTGAGTTCTTATACACGGGGCTTATGGCGATCATCACTGAGAATCGCACATATTTGGTTTGTGTACCTCTAAAATTTTGCAGTTTCATTTAAAAAACTAGTATAATGTTCTAGAACTATTCATGTATATTGTATCAGAAGGAGAAAGTAGCCATGCAAAGCCTTGTTTTTAACGAAAAAGTCAGAATCCCAATTTATAATGGCAACACAACACGGTGGTATGGTATTTGAAAATTCACTAGACCAACAACCTGTTAACAATTCATGATATTCAAATCATAATAGGTATAAAACACTTATTTTATTCAATTTTTATATTTTTTTGAGCGTCAGTATCGCCACTCGACAGCCGATGGCGCCACCATCACACTAGTACTACCTTAACAGGCAGATAATTATAACAGAAATATAACAGTTGAATAGAAAACTGAGCATTAATTATATAACTTAAAACGAAAATAAATATTTTAAATTTAAAAATAAATAAATATAAATATATCATCACGAGTTTTACCCATTACTAGGTGTGGCACTATGCCGAAGCAGATCTCGGTAAGTGATATATTTATGCGCGTGAAGTGCGGTTACCAGTCGTCAAATCACGGCCCAAAGATAGTGGTGGAGTAGCCACAGGCGTAACCAAAGTTCTTAGGATACACAGTCCGACTTGATACCACTGAGCCATTACCCCATTATTAAATTAGTAAAATTAGTATAATCAGTTAAACCTCAATCGTATAAAAAATAGTATACGCAACTTTTGTTAAAAGTGTTTTGAATTACACTCATGAGTTTGCAACATTTGCATACGTTTTCCTACTTGTAAAATAAAGTGACACTTTCAACATTAGTTGCATAAAAAAGAATTTTTGCACATTATGCAATAAACAATCACTTTTTGAACTGAAAATAAATACATAATAACTCACATTTCGCAGTCTCGTAGAAAAAGATATTTTTATTGTAACACTATTCGATCTATAAAATACTCTCGCAGTTCAAATGTCTGACGGTCAGCCAATTTACGAATATCCGCGACGGCGTTTTCCCTTGAAATGCGTAACACACTTTGAGAATCATTGTTTGAATTCTTGGGGTTTTATACCATGAAGGTATGTGTAAGTTATGCGTATAAACACTTATGTTACGGTTGATATTTGCTGTAGCTTTATTATAGAACAATTTTTTTATGTATGTGAATTTAAATGACAAATGACATCTGAGAACGCCAAACACATTTGACGATCGAGGTGTATACAATATGTTTTTATATAACAAAAACAACAATAATCTCATTATTGTTTTTGACTCTGGTGTTGTCACCATCTATATTTTAACATGTTTTTGTTAAAAATAATTAAGTCTTTATTAATTTTTGACTGTATTTTCTTTTGAAAAATTTTAATTCTGTTGTAAACTGTTAATTTATAAAAATTCTAAATATTTTTGACTTGATAATGGGATCAATCCTTAGTCTCGAAACGTCATCAGACTTCGTATATTTGTAAATTAAAAAAAAAAACAATTTTTCATTACACAAGTAATCCAATCACTGAGGAGTATTTATTTTTTAACCTTCCTTCTTCTATTCGTCTCATAAATAATAAATTAACATTGTTTATATTTACTTGTAATTATCACAATAGTACAAGTATATAAAATACATTTGGAAGTCAATAATTACATGAAATGTAATCATCAGGAAATTAAATAAATTATCGAGTAAATACGTCGAAGAAAATTAGCATTCCTGTACAACAAATTTATTTCATTTGTCTCATAAAACATTGTTTACTTTCTCTTATAAAACACATACACCCACATAATTAGCATTACCGTTCGTTTCACTAATTATCAACAATTAAAATAAGAAACGCGACGACGAGTTTTTAATTCCTGTTTTATGCCATCTCTGATAAATACCTGAAGCTGTGCTTAGTTCACCCGCAGAGTTACCACGTAAACAACTTTCTTAAATGTGCCAAATACACAGTCAGCCAGTGATCTTCGATGAATTAATTTATGCGTATAAAAGCACGCTTATCTTTTATTCGATTATTTATTTGGTAATAATTTCTGTTTTAACAAAAGACGAACATCATTTCAGTGTAGTAAAGTGTGGTTTTATTGAAATTATGCTACAAAATCGACAGTAAAGATGTATTAAACAAGTTGTATAGAGTTTGATGTGAAAGGTTTATTAATATTTAAAACGATTTCTTGGAATTTTATACGTGTGTTTAAGGCGGTAATGCATTGTTGGATTGTCGTCAACTTGCCTATGATCTTGAGATTACTTCAATGTAAGTGCCCACGCTATGCAGCTTAGTTAGATCTACTCATGCTGTGGAAACAATCAAAATATTTACATATTATTATTCATTTTTATTATACCTTATTAATACAATAAACATCAGCGTTATTCTACAGATACAAAATTTGTATAGTTATTTAAACAACTTTAATGGAAATATATTTAGATCTAATTATTGACCTACCTACTAAAAAATAGTGGATAATTTTTATTAATTTGATTACCGGTTTGGTATACCATAGTTAGTAATTTACGGTACTGTGAAATGACATTTGATATACTATTAACTTCATATAAGGTAGGTACAGTAAAAAATATGATTTCTCAAAATCATTGCTTTTTTGAATGCATTAATGAGGAAAAAATTCAAATAAAAATTAGATAATTAAACTCTCTAACTTAGTTAAAATATTACATTTGAATTAAATTAGTGTTAAAATCAAGTTTAAAATATGTATGTAACAGATAAATGTAATATATTTATATTTGTTTGCATTTATTCCAATTTCATAACTATGTAAATAATAAGATTAATTATTTGTTTAACCTGATGAATGTTTCAAGGATTCGTGTTACTTCATTTGATTAAAATTAATTTTAACAGTAATTAAATAAATAAAATAAAATATGTTAATAGATTAGATCATTATCATTAATAGTTATTTGCTTGACGTAGGTTCTACGAGGACAGGGTGAAAAATCCCTGAAAAATAAACAGATGGCGCCACAATCGCAAATCTCATGTGATATTTGTGATGTACCATCTTTAACTAGAACGCATTAAAATTTTCAGACTGATATGTCATTCAGTTCTGTTTTGACACCCATCGAAAGCAAGCAACCTGGAAGATTTTTGAAAACATGGAAAAAAGTGAATTTCGCGTCTTGATTAAACATTATTTCTTGCGTGGAAAAAACATTACGCAAACCAAAGCATCGCTTGTTAAACATTATGGGGACTCCTCACCATCGATCGGAACGATTCACAAGTGTTTTACTGATTTTCGTTGTGATAGTATGACCACAAAGGACGCCGAACGTTCTGGTCGTCCAATTGAGGTTACAACGCCAGAAATCGTCGATAAAATCCACGGTATGATATTGGACGATCGACGAGTTAAAGTGCACGAGATGGCTGAGGCTATGAGCATCTCAACCGAACGGGTACGGAACATTTTGCATAAATATCTGCCAGATGGGTGCCGCATTGTGGACAACGCACCGGCGCACAGGTCCGCAGTCGCAATGGCAAAATTGCATAAATTGCGCTACGAATTGGTTCGTCATCCACCATATTCTCCAGATTTGGCCCCCTGCGATTTTTATCTATTTCCAAACTTGAAGAAATGGCTCGGCGGAAAGAGATTTGGCTCCAACGATGAGGTCATCGCTGAGACAAACGCCTATTTTGAAGGATTGCCAAAATCGTATTATTTGAAAGGGATCGAAAAATTTGAAAAACGTTGAACGAAGTGTATCGAGCTACAAGGAGATTATGTTGAGAAATAAAATATGTTTTGATCAAATAAATCATTTCTTGTTTCATTTTTCGGGGACTTTTCATCCTGCTCTCGTAAATGCCTTCTCCAACTTCTTCTACTCATTAACCTCTTTATTTCAATATGATTTATTCCTTCTTTTAGATCGTCTACAATCTTCCTCTTCCTCCTGCCTCTTTTATACGTCCTTCATAGAGTCTCCCTTCTCAACGCATGGACCAACCACATTTTCTTCCTTTTCAAAACAGTCTCATACAGTGTCCTTTTTTCCTTCTACTCTTTCCAACACTTGTTCATTGCTAACTTTATCAAACCACTTAATACAAGAATTCTCCTCCATATCCACAGTTTCATGGCATTAATTCTTTTCCTACCTTTTTTTTAATTGTCCACATCTCACCTGTACAAAATAACACTCCATTTCGTGATTTTTTTCCGTGGTTCCAGATTCAAATTTCCACTCAATAATTTACTTTTCTTCCGAAACGCTTCTTTAGCCTTTTCAGTGCGCAACTTTATTTCTCTCCAGCTTTTCCATTCATCTATTATATCTATTCCTAGATATTTACAGCTTCCAGTCTGCTCCAGTTTTTCTCTCCTTACATTGATTTACACTTTACTACAGCATTTACTTATGTGAAATATTTTCTTATAAAGTAACCAAGGAAGTAATGGTAGTGAAAAACTTCTGTTTACTTATTTTTGGATATGCCTTCAATTTTAAAATGGTACTTTTCAAAATTATGATGCATTAATATTGTTTTGATGTTGAAAGGAAAATATGAATAATTGATTATAATATTATCAACATTTATCATTCAACGTATTAAGAAAAAAATTAATAATGTCATATTTAAGTAAATAAATATCTAATTGATTTGAATGAAAATGATTGATACTTTTTTAATAACATTAAGAGAAATCTATTAGTATTACAGCAATGATTCATTCGTATGTATAAAAGCAGTCAATGCCATTGATAATCCATTCATACTCGCAATTCATTAATTTCCGCACGTATCGAAATCAATAAGCAACTAATATCTCTTCAAATAAATCTTTTCCCACAATAGAGTTGCTTAGAATCACACCTAGCTATGAGAATTTTATTCATTTGTCTTTCAAGGACTGTCTAATCTTCTAGACGCCTGTATGCTGCAAAAATATCGATAAATATTTTATTCATCAATAAAAATGTACAGGCACGGCTCAATCAGTTTTGCACTCAAAATATTTTTCATATATAGAGAGATAGAGGAAAAACTTAATCAATCAGATTCTCAAAAAAGTTTTAGCTAATCCTAAATTTTAGATTAGCCAATGTTATGCTAGGCAGACTTAAAAAAAATTATCCAATTCACTTGCCGCAAACTATATGGTGAGTAGGTTATATCAAAGTTTATTTAATTTTTTTTGGGGATATGGTTTAGCTTAATTTGACAAATCCAAAATTCAGGATTAGCTCGTTTCTAGCTAAAACTCTTTTGAAAGTTGGGCTGTATATGGATGTATACTTTACTCAATATTGAGTGTAAGCTTAAAATGCAATCACAGGTCCTAGAAATCCTGGGTTTGATACCAGCTATCTGCAACTAAAATAAAATAATATTTGATGTAGGAAAGATAAAAATTTATTTATCCTTAATGCTTGAATTCTTGATTAATTGAATTTATTTAAGAAGCCGTCTCTATGGTTTTTGTTTATTTTATCACTAATATAATAGCTGTATTCCATTTGCCACTTGGTTTACTAAAATCAGTTCAGATAAATTCGACACATGACTAAATGAACTAAATTTAGCAAACTGATGCACTTATTGGCGTGGATTACTTTACAGTAAATTAGAATCTGTAATTCTAGTACTGGAAATAAAGTCAGTGAAGTAATCCAGCGAAATAAATAAGTGATCTGGTTCAGAAAATGTAAGTTAGATCTGATTCAAATGGCAATTGGAATACGCCTAATATCTCTATGGCAGCTAAAATCCATTTCCGATAAAAATCGGTAAATAGTATATTATGTACCATAAAGTATACTGTGACAGTTTTTAGATCAAGAATTTAATTTCGAAAATTAGGAAATAGAGGCTCGAGGAAGATTTCCTAAACATTAGCGATTTAAAAAAATCACTTACAGTTCGAGGTTAATAACTAATTTTTTACAATACTTGCATAAATTGAACGAAAAGAAAAATAAGATTTAATGGGACTTTGATATGTAATATTTACTTACTGTCCACGTTAGATGGTAAGTAAATATAGTCCTGATGTAACCATGGAAACACTGTGCAACAAAAGTTCCACTTGTGTTTAAATTTTGTTATTAATAGGTAACTTACAGTACTAGTATTTTAAAAAAATTTCTAAATAAAGTATGATTATTTTTTGATACGTTTGTATAGAGAAAATATTACTCTTCCGAAAAATTATAACATGCCATTACAAAAAATGTTGATCCCTTCACTGTGAAAAAATGACTATCGATAAAAAATATCTGATCTTGCCAAAATATCCGTAATCATAAACCCGCGAAACGTTTTTTTTTAAAATTATGTAGATTAATATAATTATTTCAGTTTAATTATAATTGTAAATAACAAAAGCGTTGAATGTGATTTACAATTACAATTAAACAAAAACAATTATCTTTATGATTTGATTAATTTCAATCGTGTCAATCCGTTTGTATATCATTTGCATTGTCGAAAAAACCCATTCGCATATTTGATATTTACTTACAATCTACACATTAAAAAAATCGCTTGTCAGAGCCAGCAATTAGACACACCTCTGTGGTCTAATTGGTAGGACGATCGCGGCCCTTAGTGGAAGGTCTGGGTTCAATCCTGGCGGAGACAAGTTGATTTTTTCAAATTTAATTAATAATTATTTCAGGATATAATACCCTGTTTCGATCCCCACAGCCGACAAAACATTTACACCAATTTAAAATTACCCCCTGTGGCTCCTCCACCACTAACATCTTTGAAGGCCGTGGTTTGACGGCTGGTAACCGCACTTCAAGTGCATAAATATATCACTTACCGAAATCTGTTTCGGCAGAGTGCCACACTCAGTAATGGGCAAAAGACGTGATGATATATTTATTTTTATATTATTTTTTTATAATATCAATATTCTTTACTTATTTTACACCCTGTATATTAAAAGTATGAACAACAGAAACAAAATAAATAAGTGACATGTCTTGGATAAATTCAATACGTATTTGACATCCTTTCTGACGCCGTCTATACAAATTTTTTACATTATTTGATTAGGTAACATTAAAAGATATGAAATATCTATCCAAAACAATTTAATTCATAAAGCTATTGCAGTATCTCTATTATTTATTATTTTTTTCTTCTTCACTGACATCTACTCCATACCATAAAAATTCTAAATTCCAAATTAGTCTTTCACGATAAAAATCCCATTAACATGAAGATAAACCCGCATAGTTGTCGTTGTAGGAGTCAGGTCAAGAAGACCTGCGTGTGTAGATTTCGCGAAAATCTCACCGAGATGATAAACGAGCGATGTCACCTGGTGCGCCAGTATTTAATTATGAAAGCAGCACACAGCGCAACACTGCCACATCCTCATAGCGCCACCAGTGGCGGCTCGTGCGAGGTACAGGGGCAGGGGCACGGACTCTTGGCGCCGGCGCCCGGATGAAAGTTGCTGCTGGTGCAGTTGTTGCTGTGGACTTTGTCTTAGCGCTGTGAGGTGAATGTTGAGTAATGTGTTAGTTCCTTTAGGTGTTTTTGTTATTGTAATTGTAATGGAAAAATGATTATAATTGTGTTACGATTGTTGTGTATCATTCAACGTTTTATGTTGTTCTTAAAACAATATATGAACTTTAAAAAAAATCTAGTAGTTTCTGCCAAAACACTGTAATCGTAACTAAGAATATTCTATTGTAGAATTTAATTAAGTTTAATTTAGAAAACATAGTATTGATGTTTGGAATCTTAAAATAAATATGTAATCCCACCTTCTACCCATACGGGGTGTGGCACTCTGCCGTAAATCTCAGTAAGTAAAAATATTACTTGAGGGGAAGCCTCAGGGTAAATTTGGTATATAAGTGGTGTGCTTGGAATCGTAACGTAATGAATTTATTCAAGAAATGAAATTTCGGTATGGTTGGGTCAATTATCAAAGTAATACAATTACAATAAAATTTTGTGGAATTTTAAGACAAGTGATGTAAAATTTGTTTTTTCCTATTTTTTCTTATTTTTAAGACTCAATTCCACATCGCAATAGACATTTTGTCTTTTGTATTAATTACAATATATTAGTACGATGGTTTTTGAACTTTTGGGTGCCATGTCTCTCTTGGGGATAAAAATCACAAATAAATTCTTTCGTTGCTTCCTTAATTTTGTGTGATTAAAATGAAAGTTTACAAGAGACTGCGTTACAAAACTAGAACTAAGATTTCAGAAATAAGTAGAGAAAAAACTTGTTAAGAACTTTAATTTATTTTATATATATATAATTTCTTTATTCGTGCCTAGAGGCTTATCAACATTAATAAATTAAATAGTTTAACCCATTAAAATCTATATTTTTTAATATAAATATTTTTTTCTTTTTCACTACATCATCGAATTTACTCCTTTTCTCGAATCATCCAGGAGCTGTTGGATATTTCTTTCTAAATACTTTCACATTATATTCACATTCATACGCCAATTGCCATAATGTCTTTTCTTTCTTCTTGTATGCTCTGCATATTTTCTCTTCTTCGTTCAACCATCTTTTATTACCATTTTCCTCATTCCCATATCGAAATCATGTTAGTATTTTTATGGCGCCTCTTCTTTCAAATTGTAATTTACTTTTAAATTTGTAACAAGTTCTTTGAATCTTTGAATATATGTTTCTTTATTTAATTGTATTGAATTGATAATGTACCCATCCATAAATCTAAATTACCGTCTTCATTTTATTTCTACCTTTTATAAATGTAACTAAGAATGATACATAATCTATCTTTATTGAATATGACTATTATTATGTTTTTATTATGTGAAATAAGTACCTACATGACAAAGATTCAGATTGTGGAAATGACAAAATGCCCACTCAGTTCAAAAACTTTTTACTATATAAAAAGGGAGTGTAATATTTTTAGAGTCATTGATTTGAAGACTGGACATACACATAGTGCTTCACGTGCAACAGTACTCGTATATCGTATGCTGAAATCAGTTATATCTAGAAATGGGTAAATGGCGTGAGGCTCTGGTATTTTATAATCATACTAATGCAGTGAACAGAGAAACTGTTTTATACTCAAATGAGATTGGTAAGACGAAAGTTGACTTATTTAGAGAAATTTTAAGATAAATTTAATATTTTACAGATTAAAAAAGCGAATTAGCCCTAACACCATTTTTATTTCGCTTTCGTATCGTTTATCAATTCGCGAAATAATCTGGGTTAAAATGTATGTTAATTAGTATCAAATTAAAATTGGTTTTAGCGCTTAACCGTTTTATAACTGTGTCTGTTAGATAATTGCACACCTATACTATAAAATGTTTTCAATAACAAAAGATAATGAACGACTAGGACAAGGAAACTATTTCTAATTATAGTCGGATAAGTAATTCTTTCTTAATTGTATTTTTATGTTCTAATAAATAAGGAATTATATAGACTAGTCAAGAGTTATAGACGACGTTCAACTGGGGATTGCTCTTTTACCTAATCATAGAAATCTTTGCAAATATGCTTATATCGACCGGGATTTGAACGCGCATCCTACGGTGTACAATAGGGGCTATGTTAACTACTGAACTACTATATAAAATGTCGCATCTCCAAATCATATATCACATTTTAAATTTAATCAAGCAAATTAGTTTTTTAGTACTTTATTAGGAATTTCAAATAAGAAAATATTTAATTCTGTAATAATAAATATTGGCAAAAAATAATTAGACTTTTCAGACTTTACAAATCATTATTCAGTTATATTAAAAAGTTCAAAACAAAAGTAGAGATTTTTATATATATATACCAAAGTTACATTTTTCTATATAAATATATATTAATTAGAAAAACATATGAACTTGTACCTGTAGCTTCATAATGGCTTACTCTCTTAAGTTGAATTAGTAAAAATCTACTAATTTATAGTGAATATTCACTTTTTGAAAATGTCCAATGTATACCACTAGTAAATAGTAGTTGTTCACTTTTTCAATTAGTGAAACTTGTCACATTTTTAATTAGTGAATTTTTTTACTAATAAAAAAGTAAAATTCACCAAATGAAAATGTGATTTATTTACTAATGAAATAGTGAAAATTCTACTATTGAAAAAGTAAATTTTCTACAAATCAAAAAAGTAAAACTCTTATTAATGAATATTTAATAATAATTTATTGAAAACTTAAAAATTCGATTGTTATAAATAATAAATATCCATTGATAATTATAGTGATATAAAACCTTACAAATAAATATATAAAACAACAATAATTGACATATTTTCAAATTTCTAACCTTAAATAATTTAGGTCAGTAGTGATATTGAAAAAAAAACAACATTGGAGTTAATTTATATTCAGAATTAATGTGGACATGTAACATAGTTGAAATGTGACAATAATACGGAAATTACAACATTTCATTTATTTTCATTTTATTGCTTACTTTAAAAAAATTGATTTGCACAACGGTAGATCTTCTCAATGTTCTATACAGGAACCAAGTACATACACGCGTAAAACTTATACTGTTGACACGATGGCGCCACTGAATCGCTTGAGGTCTACTAATTCGATAGTAGCTTTGGATCTTATCACCATTTTAATTAGTAGAAAACAACCGATTAAAAAGTGAAGCTATTACCTTACTAAAATTTTAGTAGGTTCAATCTTAAACTACTAATTTTTATGTAGTTTTCATACTTACTATTTCAATTAGTGAATATTCTACTAATTCAACTTAAGAGAGTAAACACAAGCCGAAACGTCGTCATCTTAATAATCACAGCTTAAAAGCCTCAAATTAAACAACTATTATTGATTATTGTCAATATTTCAAGAATATCCGAACGACTTAACTAATATTTTTACATCAAATTGATTAATTATTTAATCTTATTATTCTATTAATTCTAGCTAAAATAATAAGTTATAGTAGGTATGGGTCTGTTTTTATGCTAAGATCTGTTTTAAGATATTTAAAAATTAAGTTGAAAGAAAGAAAACTTCTAAAAATATGACGATTACGCGGGCGTACTCTACGGCCACATTCATTAAATTTAAGGTTAATTAATTTTAATGATCAATATGAAACATTAATTAAAATGATTATCTATTCTGTGGATTTTTCCCGTATACAGTTACTTGAAGTTTTCTTTTTATTTTGCGGTGTTTATGACTAGTAATTTGATAACGTCCAGCACTGCTTGATAACTTTCACAAAACCTGGAGAAATTGCTATTTACGCGAAATTTAATCAAAGCATCGTCGCATTATTCGTTAACAATCATCAGCATTAGAAAGTCTCAAACTTACCAATGGACACAATATTTATATTATTCTAGAAATTCTTGTTCTTACACAAGATTCGATTGTGACAACATTATTTTACATTTCAAATCACATTTCTTTTGTTTTCATCTTTCCATAAATTAAATATTACATATTTATCTTGATTATGCAGTTTGGTTATAACGAAAATATTCATTCTAAAAATGTAAAAATATGTAAGTATCGCGATATTTGACATCCGCGTTATTAATAATTAATCAATAAATTCATCGAAAATTGGTAATTACATAAAATTGTCACATTATAAAATTAATGTGTATATTTAGAACCAAAAGTTATATGAAAATACAAAACGTATTCAGAATTAAAAATTATAATGAATGCTAAATAATTTATTAAATATATGTTTTACATGCTATTGCTATGTGTAATAAAAGAAATAATTTATAAAATTTGTCAATACAAAAGTATAAGTAATTTGTGTTATTTGTTATGGAAAATTATATATTTTATTTTGTATCTATTTCATGAATAACACATATTTGATTATTATTAGACATAGTTTCTAAAGCTATGTTCATAGCTATTCAATTAGTAATTATAATTAATACTTACTGGTAGGTGGAGTAGGTAGTATAGGTGGCTCAGTGGTTCGAGTCAGCCTATGGATTTGAAAACCCGGATTCGATTCCCACAGGCGACAAACAATTTTCACCATTTAAAAATTATCTCTGTGCCTTTTCCTCCATTAGCAGCTTTGGGGCTGTGATTTTACAGCTGGTAAGCGCACTTCACACGCATAAATATTTCACTTATCAAGATCTGTCACGGTAGAGTGCCACACCCAGTAATGTGTAAAAGATGTGATAATTTATTTATTTATTTTATTTGATTTATTAAGACACTCAGGTCCGTTGTATCAATCAATTGTTAACTAACAGCAATATAAATTATACGTATTTTCCTATTTTTAACAGATTCATAACAGTTGAAAAACAGTATAATTATTGTAAATACTTAGTTAAATCTTTGCAAAATTAAACTATTTAATTATAATTAATGCGATAGACGTATTATTTTGTCTTCATCTTTTATCAAAATAAAATAAATGAAAAGGCTTAAGGAATCCAATATTGATTTAAAAAAATATTTATTTGGACGTTTCGAACTGAAAATTAGCTCATCATCAGCATTCTTAATAAACATAACGAGTTGCCTTCTATAACTTATATTTTGTATTTTAATCTATTATAATAACTGTTCCAGTTTATTGTAGGGTAGAATATGAACCCGGAATCACAAGATTTTCCGGTAATCAATTAATAATTTTATTATATTATGAGTAACAGAACATTTATCTCTATTTACCATAACAATAATTTCTATCTGTGCATACCATTTCATTGGTGAAATAACTGAATGAAATTAAAATAAATTATCTGCAAATGTGACAAATGCTTTTAATAAATTTTTGCTTTGAAAGTTTAGCGTATTATCAATAGTTAAAACGAAGCAATAAGGTCAATAACTAATAATTTATCAGCTTCAATCGTTGCTACTTCTCTCCCGCATAATATCTTTATTAATCTCGTTCTTATGTCCTTGAATTGCGGAGCAGGATATAATTGCTGTTGCTGGCGCCCGGTGAAAAATCTCTGCAGTGTGTAAGAAGTGGAACGGGTGCTGAAACGTGCTGCCCCCCTGACCTCCTGCACCGGCCCTGCTTGCTGCCACCTTCATTACTCACTTTGTTGTAATTTGTTATTGATTACAAATATATACATTATAATTACTGTGATTTTTATTTGACTGGAATAGTAGAATGATTTAGGTTTACGTTGGATATGTAATGTAGTCTTTTCTGAGAATTTATACTGAAATATGATTTATGTTTTACATTTGTTTTGACATTTTAAAAAAGCGTTGCGTCATACTCTACCTATCCCTAAAATGTTTTTATTCTTTCTGATACAAGTTCATAAATTTGTTTGAATATGTATCTGAATTTTTATATAATAGTTTATAAATTCCAGCCTTACAAGTAACAAGCAACTAGTTCTGTATAGCTTTCGATTTTGTAGCTCCAAACATTTAATTTTCTTCTCTTTTTTACTTTCTTATACGCAGTATAAGGAAGTATTGGGATAGTGTAAAAAATCGTTAACGAGATTTTCGCGGAAATACGTGTTTTGAGATCCACTGAATCCGTTTTGATCATTTTCTCAATGATGTTTGTGTGTGTGTGTGTGCGTGTGTGTGTCAGATACGAAAAAAAGTTTCAAATAAAAGATGTTAGCAAAAATATTTGGAACATAAAATGTTATTTGCAATTTTCTTGTATATGCGTCTAATTTTGAGAAAAACTAATTTTTATATTTAATAATATATTTCAATAATCATAGTAGCAATAGAAACAAAAAACATAAATTTTAATTTTCGCTTTATCTAGTTATCTATGTCTTTTTTCGGAAAAACAAATACACAATAAAAATGGTCAACTAATTTGACAACTTTGGCTCAATTTAATCAACTTCGTATCGCACGGTTCTTGAGATACCAAGGGTTAGGCTCGAAAAACGGACATTCTGTATATGCCTTATCAGTAAAGTTAGACATAAAGTAGTCAACATTACTAAAAAATTATACGTAAACAAATTTGATATTTTATATGTTTCAAACAGATAAATGCTGAATTACTGAAAAACTAAATTACATGCGTAATAATATTATATAACATTCATATATTCTAAATATTAAATATGCTGTGTATAAGAAAGTCGTGCGGTGCCTACACCAGATTTTTTACATTTAACTATCGACTGATTTATATTCAGACTGTCTTCTATTCTGACCGATTTCTGTTCAGACTGATTTCTATTCACCAGTAGTTCCCAAACCAACGTCGTGAGCCCTTATCCCCATAGCCTATCTGCTTTTTAACCAATGACCAATAATCATCTAATGAAGATAACGAAGTAGATAGCTTAGTGGCAACGCATCGGACTGTACATTTAAGAATCCAAGTTTAATTTCCACAATTAACAAACTAATTTTCACCATATTTAAATTATTCTTGTGACTTTTCCTCCATTAACATCTTAGAGGACCGTAATTTGACAGCTAATAACTGCACTCCGCGCCTGTGGATCCTGAAAACCCTTGTTCGATTCCCACAACCGACAAACATTTTCACCATATTAAAATTACTCCTGTGGCTCCCCCATCACCAACATCTTTGTGGGCCGTGATTTGACGGCTGGTAACTGCACTTCACGCGCATAAATATATCACTTACGGAGATCTGCTTCGGCAAAATTCCACACTCAGTAATATGTAAAAGGCGTGATAATATATTTATTTATTTATTTTTTATGATACAGACAATCGATAACTTAAGCTCGTCTAATTAAGAATCGACGAGGTAAAAAGTAAATACTATTTCTTCTAACGCTATATCAGTTGCGTCTCCTAGATTGGTGAGGCGGGGGCACTCCCTGGTGACACGTGAAAGTGCCTCCTGCTGTCAGCTCACACCTGACCTCTGACTGACCCGACCCTAGACCCAAGCGAAGTATTCAGTGTTTTGTTTAGAGCTGTTACAGTTTCTCCACAGCACTTCTGTTCTTGATTTATTTTTATTGATCTATTTTATGTCGTTATGGCAACGAAACGTGTTGGTTATTGGATTATTATTTAAACTCGTGCAATTTGGTGCGATGTTTAACACCGGTGCTGGAATTTATTGTTAGATGAGTTCATAAAATATTTTTTGTATAGACCACGGGCGTGTGACGTCACGATTTTAGATATGCTTCGTAACTGTCAAACGAGTGACTCTCACATCAATATTAAATGTACGATTTAGACTGTATAGATAGAATATATTTTTAACAAGTATGTGTGCATATAATTCCAAAAGTGTCAAGTTTCTATTTTGTGCATCATTTTATGCATGACAAAGTGTGTGATTTATTTTATCAAGTGAAACGTAATTTAAAGATTGTGTTACGAGTGCATACTTTTACAATTTTATACTGTTTATATATTTAATATATAGAAAATAAATGTTTAAAAACAATTTTATATGTTTACTTCATAGTGTAAAGCCAAGTAATTACTATAATATTCAATAGTGTTACTTTTATTGAAGTTTGAACTTTTCTTTTTAGGTTACATTTTCCAAATCAACTAATTTCGTTAAAATTTTTAATATTTTACTGTAGTATTTAATTTTTTTCATTAATAATTGTTGTTGTGTTTTCGATTGTCGTAGAAATTAGAAAGAATCGATAAAACGAATGTTTAAGTTACAATCAGAAATGAATCAAAAGGGAAAAGGACTCTTTGGCTCTGAAATAGCAATAACAATATAAAAAGGTAATATAAAATATTGTCATAATCACAAAATTACAAGACCTAGAGCAAGAACGGAAAGAACGTCGATTTTTTTGATTACAACAATGTGTTCATGCAACAAAACATTGGTTACAACAACGTGTTTTAATATAACATGATTCGCATTTATGACAGTAACCGTCAAAACCTAAAGAAAACTACATAGAAATGTTTTGAATTCCTGTTTCTATTTTTTATATTGTAATATTCAACATATCTTGAGCCAAAAACTTCGACCTACCTTCCTTTTCTCTTTTAATTCAATTCAGATAGTATCATAGACATTCGTTTTATCGATTCTTTTAAATTTCCACTACGATCGAAAACACAATAACAATTATAAATGAAAAAAATTAAATACTACAGTCAAATATTCTAACAAAATTAGTTGATTTGGAAAATGTAACCTAAAATGAAAAGTTCAAACTTCAATCAAAGTAACACTATTGTATATTATAGTAATTACTTGGCTTTACACCATGAAGTAAGCATATAAGATTGTTTTTAAACATTTATTTTCTATATATTAAATATATAAACAGTATAAAATTGTAAAAGTGTGCACTCGCGACACAATCTTCAAATTACGTTTCACTTGATAAACTAAATCACACACTTTGTCATGCATAAAATGATGCACAAAATAGAAACTTGACACTTTTGGAATTATATGCACACATACTTGTTAAAAATATATTCTATCTATACAGTCTAAATCGTACATTTAATACTGATGTGAGAGTCACTCGTTTGACAGTTACGGAGTACATCTTAAATCGTGACATCACACGCCCGTGGTCTATAGAACCATAAGGTTCAAGGCTTGGAACGACATATTTCATATTTGGTGGTGATCCAGTTTTACGTAACAGAAACATTTTAAACAAGTTTCAAAATATCGTATCAGATTCATAAATTTTAACAAGATCAAGCAGCGTTTCAAAAATAAATTAATAATCTTCTTATCTCATTAATAATGTACATTCGGCTGTAATGCTTGTCGACTTGATAAACATAATATTAAAAAAGATATTTATCAAAAGAGTCAACAATAATTATGTTTCTGAACAGCTTCAATGACTTTATAATTTATATCGTAAAAAGTTTTCAATAACGAGTTGAGGCGCCTGCCAGTAATTTCCATAATATTTCAATTAATCTGACGTTAGAATCAAACGAAAAAAATTAATAAACTTTGAACCACTCCTTGAAACAGTTTGCAATACGAGCAAAGAAATATTGGACTTTTTGCAACTAAGTAAAAAGATGATAGATAAATATTAATTTTACACTTTGTTTAAAACGAACAATTTTTAGCATCTTGGCATTCTTGGCAGTGTTTAGGTCTCACAAGCGAGAGTTCACGCCTTCAATAATTCAATTTATGACCAAAAATATAACTTCGTTCGAATGGTTTGGATTACACAAGTTGTAATAGATATTATAATTGGAATATATTTTCTGTTGTGCATCGTAGAAAATAAAAAAAATAAAAAAAATCAAATAAATGTTATGTCAAACTGATTATATTGTTAAAATAACATAACAATAAATTATTTATTTTTTTGAAATTGTCGAGTTCAAATGGTATAATATTTATTGATTTATTATTATAGTTAGAGAGCTAGGGTGCAAAATGATGTCTCGTTTTTTCCAGTGACAGAAATGGTTTTTTTAATAGATTATGTCATGATAAACATGAAAAAAAGAAAATTAGATTTGGGAACGGGTGGCAACTATAGATAGTGCCGATGTGAATGCGCCGATTTTAAGAGTGGTTGTTGATCCCTACACCAGTCCACTTTCAGAGCTCCTGTCACCAATGAGCAACCAGCAATAATTCTTGTCAATTTTTTTTTGTCATGTATTCATCGTGAACAAGTAGTAATATGTCACACGACACCATAAAAATTGTCTACTTTGACCGGTTTTGTCGCGCATGCGTCACCGGACAAAACTTCTATCTACCATTTTTATTACTTAACTATACCAAAGTCTATAATTTAAACTTAAAATTAGCCTGTAAAAAATATGTCAACAACCATTCTTAAAATCGGCGCATTCACATCGGCGCCGGCTATAGTTGCCACCCGTTCCCAAATCTAATTTCCTTTTTTTCATGTTTATCATGACATAATCTATTAAAAAAACCATTTTTGTCACTGGAAATAATGAGACATCATTTTGCACCCTAGCCCTCTAACTATTAACATTCTTCCAACCCTTTTTGAGGAATTAAGCCAAAATTTTGAAATCATCTCCCATTACTATTCACACATCATTAACTTAAAACATATGTTTAATACATAACATGTTTAATTTGTAACAACAATTACATTTTATTTAAAAAACATCAGTGCTCAGGAATCAATTTCAGACCAAATTTGGAGCATGAATCCTATTAAATAATTTACTAAGAATGAAAATTTGTCTGCCTTTGTTTATTAAATCAAAATAATTGGTAAAATATTATGAAATTGTATAATTTATGAAAATTTGTCTTTCATAAAGTTTATTGCTAAATACAGTTGGATAATGGAGCATGAACACTAGATTGACATCCCAAAGATGCCGGGTTCTATTCCGGACATCATCAGTAATTGCAAAAATTAATTTTCAATGTGCAGAAATCTGTTTTAAAGCATAATATTTATTCATGTTGATATTTGACTTAGTGATGCCGCAAGATTTGAGATTTTTCGAGATTTCGCCTCGATTATTCGAGAAAATCGAGAGAGAAGCAATGTCCTCGAGATTAGGTTGAGCCGAGAATTAAAATTCGAGATCCCGTCCTATTTTCAACATTTTTATATTCATAAAAACTTATCTAATTAAAATAAATTAAATAAATAAATATATCACCACGCCTTTTACCCATTACTGGGTGTAGCATTCTACCGTAGCGGATTTCGGTAAGTGATATATTTATGCACGTGAAGTGCGGTTACTAGCCGTCAAATCACGGCCCCCAAAGATGTTAATGGTGGAGGAGCCACAGGGGTAATTTTAAATTGGTGAAAATGTTTTGTCGGCTGTCGGGATGGAGCCAAGGCTCTTAGGATCCTCAGCCCGACTTGATTAAAAATAAGTAAGAATAAAATAAACGAAGCAATTTTGAACAAACTAAAAAAATAAATAAAAATAAATAAATAAATATATCATCACGCCTTCTATCCATTATTGGGTGTGGCACACTGGTGAAGCAGATCTCGGTAAATGATATATTTTGCGCGTGAAGTGCGGTTACCAGTCGTCAAATCACGACCTCCAAAGATGTTAGTGGTAGGGGAGCCACAGGAGTAATTTTTTAAAATGGTGAAAATTGTTTGTCGCCTGTGGGAATCGAACCAGGGTTCTCAGCATCCACAGGCCGACTTGATACCACTGAGCTAGCTACCCCATATCTAACGTTTATAAAAGCAATGAATGAGATTTAAATTAACAATTACTTTAACAAAATTTAGCACCGCTAAATATTAAATTTTAAACTTGGATTTAACAGATAAAAGCAAAACGAAAGCTTACACCAATGTCAATTACTCCATATACGCTTTTGGCGGTACAACTGATCATAATAAGTACACCAGATTAACTAATTAATTTATTAATAAAAATGTAGTATTACTTTGCTACACGCAAGCTTAGACATGTTTTCTTATATCTGCTGCGCTGCAGATCCCATTCGTATTGTGGTGACGTCACAAAATTTTCGAGAAAATCAAGCCTCGCCAGTCGAGACTGAGACAAATTAAATTTTGTTGGGACTAAAATATATTTAATCTCGTTTCGCATCATCAACAATTTTACATCTAAATTTCCAATACGGATAGTACTTGTAACTGAATACAAAGCGTAATGCTTTATTTATATTTATTTATTCTTTCTAATTATGTTAAATATAAATAGCAATTTTTATAGTTTTTGTAAATGTTACAAGTCTATAAATTATTCTCATATTATATTGTTTCTACCTCATAAAAATATAATTCTGCTCTTTAAAACAATTTGCGGTAGTAAATAAATTCTTGTGCGCTACCTGCTGTTGCCAATTTAATATAGCAAAACATCTGTTACGCTTAGGGGTGGTTTCCACCCCAAGGCCGAGTAGGCGGTGGGGGCGGTAGTCCCGGAACCGGAAGTGACGACGGGTCTGAACACGTGCTCGTTTCGCGAACGATTTCATACCTGTCGTCTGGGTACCGCTAGGCGTGACGACCACCAAGCGATTCTAATCCTTATTTTAACGAGAAATAAGGACGAGTGGAGCACAGGTATGCCACAGATGGTAGTACGATACTGAAATATTTCCACAGCAACGATCGCCAAATGTTTTTTTGATTATGTTATTAGTGTGATTAATGATTGAACTTTAAAGACAGATTTTGTGGATAAGTACAGAGTTTTGAAACAGTAAATCGATATATGTCATCAATTTTATAAATTGTACACTTCGTTATAAATTTCTTTTTAATGTCGGTGCGAAATACCGTTGATGTCTCAATTATTTGTTGTTTTGTTTTATTTGTTTTGTTGTTTTGTTGCGTAAATGACGATATAAGATTATGTGTACAATTTACGTAATTTTTAATAAATGTTTGTATTGTAATAAAAAAAGAAAAACATAAATGTAACGCTTTATTAATAAAAGATTAAGTTATAAAATCTACATAACTCCGTATATGGCAAAATAACTGCCAATAAATACTTTCACAGCTGTGCATTTATTAGGGAATAAATTAGAAAAAAATAGTTTATGATAAATTATATAACATATAACAATCTTAACATGCAAATTTATATTTTGCCAAGCTACACCATTCTTTGAGTAGTTTCTTCTTTGACATTTTGATTGATATAGCTAGATTGGTAACTGTTTTTAATTTAAATTAATTTATTATGTTTTTTTTTTTTTGTAAATATAGCCGACGTGATATTTTATGTTTAGTAGATGATATATGTTTTATATTAAAAAAAAAAAAAATTATATATCATCACGCCTTTTACTCATTTTGAGTGTGGCATTCTGCCGTGGCAGATCTCGGTAAGTGATATATTTATGCGCTTGAAGTGCGGTTACCAGCCGTTATATCACGGTCCTCAAAGATGTTAGTAGTTAGGGATAATAGTGAAAATTGTTTAAAGTATAAAACCAATGTTAAGTTTGATAATGAGCTATATTCTACCAGTGGTACCACAACTTTATTAATGGATGTTTTTAAGTTTTCATGAGTAGTAATTCACAATAAGCTGTAGTTGGATTTATTTCATGTTGTGCTTTGTAAAAAATGCATAAATAAACAATAAAAATGCGACGCCCATGATATATTGTGTAATAACACTATTGAGTGGATCACTCTCTCTTACCCCCTCCCCCTGGCATTCTTTCTTAATAATGACAGTAGCTGTAGTAATAAAGTAATAATAATATCATAGCAACGGATTATAATTGTTTTAGAAATCCTGTGATTCGAGTTCATTTACAAAATATTATTCACAATTTCATTATTACTTTGAATTATTTAGTTACTTTAGTAACAACCGAATGTATGTTGTACTTGTATTTCAACATAAACATTCGTTGATGTGAGGGTTGTTAGGTTTGTCCGTTTCAGTCCATCAGCTTTTAACAGTTTAACAGTAAATAATTTCTAATTGATTTGCATTTTTCAAGTCAATCTACTGCGACTGTATACCATAAACAGCTATTTATGGAGCGAACAATAGTGCTTCTCATTCGCTGAACAGTTTTAACGAATCGTTTCAAAATGAAACACTCAGTTCCAAAATAAGAGCTGATTTGACTGGACATGTGTAACTTGTGCGCTTATTCGACATAGTACTGAAAATGGATTTTTCTTTAACTCTGAGTATTTTGTAAGAACGTTGTGAAGATTTTGAGGCAGCTGGCCAGGCGGGTTGGTAGGAGTGTAACTGTGTTAAAATCCTAGTGATGTGATTACAACGTATTGCTAGTCGATGAAGAATCCCAGTGCTATGTTCGGAGAAGGTGGCAGTTAAATCTAAATGAGAGCAGAATCTCAATAATGAGAGTTTTAGCTAATGTTGTACAAAAAAGAAGAACTATACCACTGCGCCATTACCCCATTTAACTGCACTTGTGGTCGGGAAGTACTGTGTTTCCCAGTAGATTTTTCATCTTAAAATGTAGACTGGTGTTTTCAAAGCATGTTGAATTAAAACTATAAAAATTATCAACAACAACATAATAAAACTAAAATAATCACCTGTTTAAGATTTCAAGAAAGCGTATTATGTTTGAATAAAAATTACAACATATTTAAATTTCCGATTTGCATAAAACTTTTCAACGACCAGATTCTGTTCCTGCATTTATCACTTGGCGATAGCTTAATCAAAATCATTTCAAAGCAGTAACTTTGAAATAAGTTTACAGAATCTCTTCTAGCTTTCAAAACACAATCTTGGTTTTACTTTTAAGTTTAAGTTTAAACATTACGACGTTATCTTGAACAATTTTACTAAAACAGTTTTTTATAGCGCATAAAACAGTGGTCAATAATTTGAATACGGTTATCTGTTAGATAGTGTGGGTGCTTCGAATTATAGATAAAACATTTTCATTTTATGACATTTTTATTGCAGTATTAAATGTATTTAAACATCTTCTTGCATGCAGAAATCCTCCTTCGTTTTTATTACACACAACTATGATCTTATGTTCTTATATATTCCACTATAAATTAAAGATGCAACGAATAGTAAATCTGCGGAATACCGAATACCGAATATAAGACAGAATCGTGTGCCGAATAATCGAATATTCGGCGAATATTCTGCAGATTTTTTGCTGATGATACTGATGTAATAATAAGGCGTATTCCATTTGCCATTTCGATCAGATCTAACATACAGTGACTGAACCAGATCACTTATTTATTTCGCTGGATTACTTCGCCAAATTTATTTTCAGTACTTGAATTACTGATTCTAATTTATTTTAATTCATCCCGATAAGTACATCATTTTGCTTAATTCATTTCATTTAGTCATATTGACCAGAGCTGAGCTGTAGCTAGCTACTTTTGTAGCTTATAGCTACTAGCTTAGCTACGTTTACCTTAGCTGTAGCTGTAGTTTAGCTAAATGTAAAAAAATATAGCTGTAGCTTGTAGCAAACTATGTTTTTTTCTATAAGCTTAAAAATATTGTTATAACAACTGAAGCTACTTTTAAAGCTACTTATTGTAGCCCAAAGCTATTTTTTGTAGCTTAAAGTTACCACTGTTCATTAATAAATACCTATTTATTTTTTATTTGTATTTGAATTGTACCTTCTTTATTGTTTTCTATAACTGTAGCATAACAAGTTATTATATAGTTTAAAATCTATTAACATATTTTATTTTTCACGTGTTCTTAACTTATCCTACTTTTGTTTTAAATATTAGATGAACTAAACATTAACTGTTTAGGAATCTTCTGTTAATGTGACATGATAGTAAATTAACAGTCATTATAACAAAAGGTTGATCAACTTATGATATGGCAATAGCAAATTTAATTAATTCACAGTTTTAATTTAATTAATTCACAGTAATTGAAAAAAGTGAATAAACTTATTTACTTTTTTGAAACCTACCTAGTGTTGATTTTTTAATTTAATTTTTAAATATATTTAAAAAATAAATACAAATAACTAAGTAATTGAATAACATAAAGTAGTTAACATAAAATCCTTATTTCTACTTTCAAATATTGACTATGAAATACCTTTTTTTAATGTCATCACTTATGTTGTTAAAGTTTTGAATACATTTGAGGAATATAGAATCTCTTTTCACATTTTCTACATACAAAAAAATAAATTAATTTCAAGAAACTCGATACGTCTTTAAAAATTATACATATATCACGATGCGACAATCCTTATACGTGGAGAGCAGACAGAAAATAAAATTTGTTCCCGAATTATTTGACAAAATTTGATAGAATAGAAAACTAGCAACTTTAGTAGTAATTGAACAGTTTTTTGTATGACTTATAGTTCACGAAATTCTAATAGTGAGTATAAGTAAAAATACACTCTATACTTTGAACTTTTCGTTGTTATCTAGTTCGTTCTAATTTTTGTGTAGTGCAGTGCCCCCGAAGATAGAATTTATTGTCTATAAAGTCAGAACAAATGTGCACCAACTAGCATTGTTAGTACTATTGAACTGTGCTTATTCCACATTTATGCTGCGATAAATTTTGTATATTTACTATCAATTACGGTTCTTGACGTTAATATTAGATAAATTATTCATCGGATCTACTAAGGAAACAAATATCACAAAGGAATATTCTACTAACCAGCAAGTAAACTTGATTTATTTAGTTAGGTGTAAGAATTAATTTTTGTTCAATTATTTTCATATTTCGGAAACAATGTTATAGTTAGAGAGCTAGGGTGCAAAATGATGTCTCATTTATTCCAGTTTTTAATAGATTATGTCATGATAAACATGAAAAAAAGAAAATTAGATTTAGGAACGGATGGCAACTAAATAAATTATACAGGGTTGTGAACGCAATTCTCGAACATAGGGATTTAACATGTAAAATTACGTATAATCTGTCAAAATAATTTATTTATTATGTCATTTATTTTGACAGATAAAACGATAAACATTTGTTTAATTTTATTTTAGTTCCATGGCTATCAATAGTTTTCAGGCTTTTTTCGTTATTATCAGATCAAATTTGTGCCGTTACGATGCATGCAAAATTAATTTTGTTTATTGGATGCAGAATTTTATGCCCTAAAACTTGTATTCGAAGCTGTTTTGCTTAAAATAATTAGGGAAGCAGGAAATTACAAAATTATGATTTTTACATGTTAAATCCCTATGTTCGAGAGTTGCGTTCACCACCCTGTATATATGTATATATTATCACGTCTTCTACCCATTATTGCGTGTGGCACTCTGTCGTAGCGGATCTCGATAAATTATATATTTATGAGAAATGCGGTTACCAGCCGTCAAATTACGAGCCGCAAAGATATTAGTGGAGGGGAAGTCACAAGGATATTTTTAATGTAGAGAAAATCATTTGTCAGAATCCGGGTTTTCAAATTCATACCACTGAGCCACCAACGTTAACTATTCCACCCACCAATGACTATTAATTATAATTGTTAATTATAATTACTAATTGAATAGCTGTGTTTATAATAATAAAATAAGTGTTATTCCCGAAATAGATACAAAATAAAATAGATAACCATGAGAAATAAAACAAATAACTTATACTTTTGTGTTGACAGCTGTGTGAATCGAACCTGGATTTTCAAATCCACAGGACAACTCGATACCACTGAGCCACCTACCCCATCTCTGTATATGTAATATTGTATAATATTTCAAAAATTTTAATATGGGGTAGCTAGCTCAGCGGTATCAAGTCGGCCTGTGGATTTGAAAACCTAGGTTCGATTCCCACAGCTGTCAACACAAAAGTGTAAGTTATTTGTTTTATTTCTCATGGTTATCTATTTTATTTTGTATCTGAGAACCCTGGTTCGAATCCCACAGGCGACAAACAATTTTCATAATTTCAAAAGCTACCCCTGTGGCTCCTCCACCACTAACATCTTTGGAGGCCGTAGTTTGACGACTGGTAACCGCACTTCACGCGCAAAATATATCACTTACCGAGATCTGCTTCGGCAGAGTGCCACACCCAGTAATGGGTAGACGGCGTGATGATATATTTATATTTATATTAGTAATAATTTCATATTCCCCAACCATAATTTAATTAGTAAGCAACAAGGTTATCAATCTGTGTAACAACCAAGTAGATTGCAGTCGGAACTAATTTGAATAGGAATTTGAAACGTACTTATGAGGAAAATAAATTAACAGGTGAATAGGTATGGAACGTCGGTATTTTGTAGATAGTATCTCATTTCAAGCTCAGTGTTAGTGCCGTGTTGTTAAATCAATTACCTACCATTATCACTACATGCTTAGTGTGCCTAGTATTCACCGCTTCTGTTGTTCAGCTGTTCTATCACATTGTTATATACCAACGTACTTGATCCTTTCAAATTGCATAAATTTTATGCAAGAGCGGTGATCTTTGTAAACTCGTAAATTATCTTTAAAAATCTATTTGCATGCGTTTATTTACTATGCAAATCATGCACTTTAAATGTAATAATATTGTAGTATTTATTATATTTTATTGCTGAGAAATATTTATTATTTTTATAATTTAATTGGAAACAGCAAGAATTTGTAATAAATTTCATGGAAATGTCTGGTTTACAAATAAATTGTCACTATTTACCTTTCTATTTTTTTATGTTGTGTAAATAAATGTAACTTTCAATTTCAATAACCTGTTTCAGAAATTAATCATTGTAAATATCTGCGAAATCGATATTTAACAAAAAATATGATAACAGTAATTATTTATATGGTCAATAATTAATCATTGCAGTTTACTTACTTATCTACGACTTTTTCATTTTATATTTATCAATACGGTGTACAATTTACCTATCTATTTAACCTTTAAAGAGTCGCGTGGTGCCTGTCAGGCCCTGAAGGAAGTTTATATTTATTAATTAATTATTATTTATATTTTAATTATTATTTTATGCTAACAATTATTCTATAACATTTCCAATTGAATGAGAAAAACATATAATTTGGATGTATGTCAAAGGTGGGGCTTGGCAAGCCCCACGCAATTAGTTACGTAGTTTAAATTTATATATTACAATAAAAATTTGTAGTACAACGGTACTTCACCGAGATACTATACGAATGCAGTGCTTAAATATAAATAATAATTTTCTCAATATATAAATAAATAAATAAATATATCATCTCGCCTTCTACCCATTACTGAGTGTGGCACTCTGCCAAATCAGATCTTGGTAAGTGATATATTTTCCGCGTGAAGTGCGGTTACCAGTCGTCAAATCACGGCCCCCAAGATGTTAGTGGTGGTGGTGCCACATGGGTAGTTTTTGAAATTATGAAAATTGTCGCATGTGGCAATCGAACCAGGGTTCTCAGGATCCACAGGCCGACTTCATACCACTGAGCTGGCCACCCCATTTTCTCAATATAACGTATAAATTATATTAAATTTACATACATATATATCTTCACGCTATATCCCATCAAATGGGGTAGCACGAACCCTAAAATCACTCATAAAATATTCACTCATTACATTCATCAAATAATCAGCCCTTGTCAAACATTCTCATTCAAACACACCACCCTCACTTAAACCACATTCATAGATCATTCCATATAAACTCATTTATTTATTACACTCGAAATCATTTATCACACAACAAACCTTCAATCACATCTATCCAATCATTCCTATACACTTATCATTCATCTTCTTTCTTCGACGTACATAACATATGCATAAAACATCTCATATTACTCATGCTTACTCCTAACAACGAATCTAATAACGAATCTAACAACGAATCTACAAAGATTAGAAAAGATGAAAGCGATAGCCTGCAATTGTATATGAAAGAAAAGTCCACACAATGCAGTAACTGAAAAAGAAACAAAAAGATAAGAAAGGAAGGGAATGTTGCTCTGCGCTTGTTTTTGATTTAATTTAATTTAAATAATTTTAATATTACCTAGAACTCAAATTAATATAAACTATATCTGAACCTGTCTAGCGAACATGTTTGTACATTAATTTGTTGTTTAGTTGCAGTATATTCTTATAAACAAAACTCAACCAGTTAGTAATGCCCGGTCCTTTGCATTGTGTACGTAGCTATGCTTCTCGTCAATTTTAAATATTTTGAACCTATTTCTTGATATATTTACGTACCAAATGAACTGAATTATGTGATATCGAATGTGTAGTGTTAAATATATATATAATTGTGTGATTGTGAATTTATTAGTAATAATTATTGACTTTCTGAACTTGGAATCCTATAATTGGCTGATTATTTCGTGGATAAGTTTGTTGGCGATGGATCTGCGATTTTGGTTAAAAGGTAAAATAGAATCTTAAGCATTCGTTCTGTATTTTGAAAACTTTTGTAATGTTTAAATGGGTAAAAAACATTTTATTTTGTTGATTTGTATACTCGTATAATAGTATTATTCTAATAGTAATGAGTAACATTAACGTACTGTTCAAAACATGCATAAAAGTAAATAGAATTGGTAGAAAATTTAAATCTCCATATCCTTGATTTGAATAATTTTTTCTCTCAAATAATTGAAGAATGTATTAACATTTTTGATGAGTCATTGTCAAGTTATTTTGAAAATGTTTTATGAGAATACGCCAAATTATCTGCTTGAGCATAGTTGCGCTATTACTGATATTCGTGTAGTTTATATAAAAAGTAATAACAATGTCCAGTAGTACGGAGGTGTAGTTAATGACCGGTAATGGTATTTGAATCTGAAGATCTCGAGTTTGAATCCCAATCAAGCTGAAAATATATGAACTTCCACACGACAGTTCAGTATGTCCGAACACTGTACTGTAATTAGGATTAAATTCCTGTCGTATAAATAAATAAATAAGTCATCGAAGTATGAATAGACGTTATATTATTATCACAGTCAAGAAGCTTACTCATTATTATTAAAAAAATGTATAATTTTTTTTTAAATAAGCATTTTTACTACCATTGGTTTGATAGTTATATTATATTAATAATTATATTATAATTATAAACACAACAAAAGTCAATTTATTAATGATACGACAACAAATAAATGATTGTTTGAGTCGGCCAGTGCCACTAAAAATATACACTTCAAAAACCAGATCGTAATTTAAAAATATAAGAAGTATTTGCACATTAAATTGTATATACTCTCAAAGTTTTTTTTACCAGTTTTTAACACCCTGAATTACAGAGAAGGAGATGCTTTTTTTGTCATTTCTTAAAGTAAATATCAACACATTTTTAAAATAAACTGTAATATTATATATAATTAATTGAGTAAGCTGTTGGCACTTGTTGAAACATGTTTGATAAAAAATAGTAAATAAAAACACTTGGTTGTTTCAAAGAAAATATTTATATTTAATACTTGATGTGCATTTCGGTTTTTACACCATCGTCAGAAGTGACGAAAAGTTCAAAATCGATCTATTTATATACATATACATGGGGTACCTGCAAGTACCTACAAACACTTTAGAGATGGAAACAGTTTATAACATTTGCGAACGGGTCATTAAGAAATATTGAGGGACTGCCATTAAAGATTGAATAGAATTTAGTAGAGGCGAATGAATGAGATCTAATTGTTCGTTCATAAGATTTTTGTTCTCTTTTAAGGCTTTATTTATTTCAATCGCCTCCAAACAATTCATCTTTAATCCTTTTCGTCACGTCTGACGATGGTGTAAAAACCGAAATGCGCATCAAGTATTAAATATAAATATTTTCTTTGAAACAACCAAGTGTTTTTATTTACTATTTTTTTTGTAATATTATATATTTAGAATCACTAAAAAAGTCGAAGAACTTCAACTTCCGGAAGATTTCTCTACATTTAGTGGCAAGTGGGAGTTTAATTTAAACGTTGTTTTAAATATCCCATGAATAATCTACTAGATTTTGTCTCTTAAACTGAAGTAATAGCAGTAGCGATAGATGAATGTTACACAAAAATCCATGAAGTAATAAATGTGTATGCATTATAGGCAACATAAGTTTGCAATTATATTACAGATAAAAAGCCACGTATGCATAATCAAGCGATCATAAAGTCACGATCGTAATAATCATGAATTATCTCCTACAACAAGGAAACGTAGTGCGGTGGTTTGCCACAGTGTAGAGCTAGCGCTAGTACTGGTGGTATAGTGTAGATCGCAGTGCAGTAGCCGCGCTCGGCTAATGAGCCACACACTTCTCTAAGCAGTACAGTCAACATAAATATTCATAAACCAATAAATATCAACCATTATGTCTATATTCTACTGCTACTCCAAACGGGTCGTTCGATAAATGACACAAATTAAAAGATATGAAAATTGATTCGTTATCTGCGCAAATTTTTTCTTCCAAACCGGTAATATTAATAGAAGTATCGTAGTTTCCTGGCATTTCAAGATTTTGTTGAATATTTTTGTTTTGAAACAAAAAAGCTGGTATACTCCATTCCCTGTATGAAAACGATGACGTCACATTCGGTACCATGTGATTCAAGATTTTGGACTTAAAACGTTTACATTGGTATTGGATTGACATTTTTAAAAATGTCAAATTAAAATATTTATTATTTTATAAAATTTAATTTGTTTATAATGAAACCAAATTCTGCATATATTAAATAAAAATCAAATATAAATTTATCTTAACGCACGAAAAATATTACCTACCTTATTATAATATGTAATTTTGTAAAATAAAACTCAATGGAATATGTATTATTATATGTATTATTATTATATATAAATAAATAATATTTGAAAATACAAAATACAATGCACATTACCTCTTGTACTACAGATAAATTAATTAAAGATCCTCGATTCTCTAACTCCAGCGCAAAATAATCATGAAGATGACAAACGCATTTCTGCATTTGATTACCCAAAATTTTTGTAGCCATTTCTTATTTCTCAATCTGTATTTATGTATCAAAAATGTCACAAACTTAGAAATGACAGGTGAGAAAATAACAAAATCTCTATTTTTATCTTATAAACAAATATGAACAAAGTAAATGTAAATTTTCGTATTAGTAAGAACTGTCATACGTTTTCATTAAAATAATAAATTTGATAGAACGTGAAAAAACATGAAACGTGTGTCTTAACTTATTAAGACATACGTTGTGTCATTCGCATAGGTACGAATAATATTATTAAAAAAAGATAGCTATATTTCATCGTATCTATGATAACATCGTCCACATATGACGTCATCGTTTTCATACAGGGAATGGAGTATATCACACGATCAGTAGTTGGTGACGTCAATAAAACTAAGTATTTCAGACGATAATTCTTTTCACTGTCAAACATAAATATCATCTCGATTTTTCTACATTTAATTTGCACTTAAAATTATATATTTTTTTTTTTTGGCTTCTTTGGCGTACCTACTACTTAGGTCATATGCCGCCATTACGCCCTGATCTGCGTGTTAGGTATTATGGTGAACAGCAACGCGGGTTTCTCTGGACGCTCACCCACCCAAGTACTACCCGCGCGCTACGTTACTGAACTCGCGTTATCACTTAGATCAGTTCCAACGAGTGCAGCCATGGCCGTTGACAAAAAATTATATTTATATTAATTAAGATATAAATAATAATTATAATCATACACGTATTCCATTTGTCATTTGGATCAAACCTAACATATATTTACTGAATCTGATCATTTATTAATTTCACTGGATTACTTTACTGCCTTTATTTCCAGTACTATAATTGCTAATTCTAATTTACTTTGAAGTAATTCACTAGAATAAGTACATCAGTTTATTTAGTTCAGTTCATTTCGTCATATTGTCTAATTTATTTGAACTGATTTAAGTGAACCAAGTGGCAAATGGAATACAGCTCATGTTGAAAATTTGAACCATCGTGACCAGAGAATATTTACTTTACTCGATCTGACAAAACTACAAAAGTTGAATCAAAATATATGACAGAATAAGAAACTTTACTAAATTGGATTTCGATAGTGCGTTTTACCGTGCCTTTTAAATATTTGCAAAATGTGTGTAAAAATGCAGTATCCATTTAATGTGAAGTATACTTTTGGATCCATATTAATGCAAAAATATAGCTGAATCTTTATAACCTAAAGTCAAATTTATTATTAGAATTATGCCATGGGATAGGTGGATCGAGTCGGCCTGTAGATTCTGGGAACCAAGGTTCGATTCCGACAGCCGAAAAACATTTTCACCACATTAAAATGACCCTTGTGGCTCTCCCAACACTAACATCTTTGGGGGCCGTGATTTAACGGCTGGTAACTGCATTTCACGCGCATAAATATATCACTTACCAAGATCTGCTTCGGCAGAGTGCCACACCTAGTAATGGGTAAAAGGCGTGATGATATATTTTATATTTATTTATTTAGAATTGTGCTAGGCTAAAATATTAGAAGAAATTTTAAGTATATGTAATTATATTATCTTTATTTATTTGATAAAGTAAGTTTGATTTTGATTATTTGTTGATGTTTATTAAAACCAATAAAATGCTTCATTGTACGTCAGGTGTCTGTTTTAACCAATCCTGTCATTATTATACTGAGAATAAAGCTATTGTGGTTATTCCCGGGAATAATCTCTGTAGGTGCTTTTGTTTGTGACAAATGATAGGTAGTTGTCAAATAATTATTTAAAACTGTCAACGCGTCAAGTAAAATACGTGAAAAGTCGATTTAGTTCCATTCCAGATACAGAAATACACCAACAAATTTTTGAAACAACTTCTAAGAATACATTAAAAAGTAATCAATCGATATGGACCCAGTTCAAAATCTTTGAAGTTGGATGAATCGACTTCAACAGCTAAGTCAAAAAAATAATCTAATTAAATATAACTCGAGAGTTCGATAAATTAGAAAATAATTCTCCAGTATTTTTCTCAAACTTGTTCCCATTTGGCAATAACCACTCAAGTCCTACGGGCTTTCGAGACTATTGCCTGGCGACAAGTTTTCGAAAGATTTGTCCAATTATTTTCAATTTATTCTCACTCTCTTGTTATATTATTACTGAGAGAAAATGAGATGCTGTCAGGATTTGAATTTGGGACCGGAGTTCATAGGTTCACATGCTTTAAACTAACTAAACTATTCTCGTCATGTGCCATATATGTTCTAAATACAAGTGTTTTTTTTTTTTTTTAGTATTTATAAAAACATATTAAACCGCAAATTCATAATAATATTTTGCAATGCAAAAATGATATTGTTTTAGACAGAAACAGTAGTAATTCTGTCGTTTATAATAAAATAAAATAGAATAATTTACAGCGGAAGAACTCATATTTAGTAATAATAATCTTCTCCGCGCAGTGTGTCGCTCATAAAATATAATATATGAATAGCAATATGGTAAATAATCAGCATTACTTACAGTATGATGCCCTCAACTTGACATACTTCTTTTACCTCATTTGTTTGAAAGATTGAATGAGACCTCCTACATCCAAACACACCCTTTTATTCTTTCGCATTTCCTCATACAATAATGGCTCTTTCTCTCCGTTATCTTCCATCATTATCGCACAAATATTTTTTGTTGATCTCACATACTTAACAAATACCTACTTGTGTATTTTTAATTTTGCACGGAAATAAGTATCTACAATACAGAAGAACCGTTAAAAAAGGTTGAATCAAATTAATAAACGACAGATGCATAATTTATATTATCTAAAAATAAAATAAACGTATTATAACGCCTTATACCCATTACTGGTTATTGCACTCTGCTGTAACAAAGCACGGTACCTATGTGGTATATTTATGCACATAAAGTTCCAGTCACCAGCCGTCAAATCACGGCCCTAAAATTGTTAGTGGTGGAGGATTCATATGGGTAATTTTAATGTGGTGAATAGTTTGTCTGCTGCGGAAATCGAACTCGGGTTCTCAAACCCACAGTCCGGCATGTTATCATTGATTATTATTACCATGGCCTGTGCATCCTGAGAACCATGGTTCGATCCCCACAGTTGACAAACATTTTCATCAAATTAAAAATTACCCCTGAGGCTCCCCCATTACTAACCTCTTTGGGGGCCATGATTTGACGGCTGGTAACCAAACTTCACGCGCAAAATATATCACTTACCGAGATCTGCTTTAGCAGAGTGCCACACCCAGTAATGGGTAGAAGGCGTGATGATATATTTATATTTATATATATATATATATATGAGAAAAAAATTCGTATAATTGGAGATATTAGTTACATAAGTATTTTCTAAATATTATGGAAAACAAAAATAAAATTGGTACACCTGCACGATCAAAGGCAGAAAAGATAAAATAACGATTTTGTAGTCAAGCACATTTTTTTGTAACATTCCTGCAGATTTGACAAATCTGTAACTAAAGTTGAATTAGTGTCTTGACAGAAATTTCGCGGTGGAAAATATTTGAGCGTTTGACATGTACTGTTGTACATTATGCAAAATCTAATCCCATTGAATCGAATTGCCAGAGATAAATATAAATAACGATTACAGTCGGTTACGAGTTGGTCTCGCATCTCGCTCTAGTCGCAGAGTCCTGTGGAAGCAAGATGGCGCCGTGAAATATGACGGCGCAGTGTTTTGTTTCTTGAGCCGTGATTAGCGCCCACGCCAACTTGACGCGCGCGGCACACGCTGCGCGAACAACCGCCGAGCACCGATCGTCGTCTGTTTTTTATTTTCGGGATCTTGCAGCGCTATAAATCATGGAATTATTTTTTTGTGCGTGTTTATTATATGTTATAATGTTGAAAGTACATGATATCGTCACTTGCAGGTGTAATTTTTATTTGGATGCTTGTTGAGAAAGTTTTTAGTAAATCTGATAAATTGTTGCGCTGTTCCCTTTTCAACTAGTCATGTGTGTTTTCTGATCTGGGTGCTGTTATTTAGGAGATTTTCAAAGGTCACTAGTTTAAGATTACAAACTATTTTGTTTGTTTAAATTCGAATGACGACGCAAGCACATATATCTTCCTTATTTCAATTCGTTGGATTCAAAAACATCATTCTCAAAATTTGGAACATTGGAACAGAGATTTGTTGAACATTTATTTATTGTCTAGTTACATAAATACTACGAGTAGATAAAATAATCAAAGATCTGACCCGATATTATTTCAATTTTAGTTATCTAAGACTGAAATGAAAATTTCCATAACATGTGAGCCGACAAACAATTTTCACCACGTTAAAATTACCCCTGTGGTTTCCCCTACACTACCCAAATTACATTCTTGACTTAAAAACTGTCACTTATAGTTCATGGTATGTAATATACTATTTATTGATTTTTATGGGGTGGCTAGCTCAATGATATGAAGTCGGCCTGTGGATCCTGAGAATCCTGGTTCGATTCCCACAGGCGACAAACAATTTTAATAATTTCAAAAAGTACCCCTGTGGCTCCTCCACCACTAACATCTTTCGGGGCCGTGATTTGACGACTGGTAACCGCACTTCATGCGCAAACATATATCACTTAACGAGATCTGCTTCGGCAGAGTGCCACACCCAGTAATGGGTAGAAGGCGTGATGATATATTTATATTTATTTATTTAATTAGTAATTAAAAAGATATAAACAACATAATTATTATTAATAACATAATTGGGTATTTTATTTAATTATTTATTCAATAATTAACAGTATAGAATACAAATAGGTTTTCAATTAAAAAGAAAATGAATATCAATTAAAAATTTAATAATGAATGATTAACTAATCTTCGTAATTAAAATTAAGCGTCAAATTATGATAATAAGATTTTCTGCATTCAATGGAAGAAGACTATTCCTTATTGCCTGCTTCTGAGGAAATTCGTTCTGAATAATTCTGGTAATTTCGTTAAATCATTCGGTAATAGATTTTTATTTGCTGTATGCTCATCACATACTCGTATAAGAGTTCTCTTCAAATTATATATATTTTTGTTTTTTTTTCATTAAATACTATCAGTATCAGTAGAAAAAAAATCTACAGAATATTCGCTGAATATTCGATTATTCGGCACACGGTTCCAGTGTTGCCAAGTTAGTGGATTTTCATCTAAATCTGGTGGTTGTGTATGTATATAATTAAAAATGAGCTAAGAAATCGAAAGAAATTGTCTGTATTAAATGCAATTTTAACAATTAGACCAGGGTTAAATAGATTTGATAAATGTTGTATCAATTTTGATTTATCGAAAGAAGTTTTACATAAAATAGGATATAATTTAACATATGAGGATGAGGCAGTGACTGATTTAAATGATACCATTAATGAAACTGAATTTCTATTATCTGAGGATATTTAACAAGGCTTTACTTGACATAGGTTATTTGCTTATACAAATTATATGTTTATTTATATTTTTTATTACTTTGTGATTATAAATGGTACTATTCGCGAAAAAACTCAACTATAGGTGGCACTGTCGTCGCGCACTCTAATTGGGAAAACAAACCAGATACCGCCATTGCTTTGTATGTATTCGACGTGTTATTTGGTGTTTTAGTTTCGTTTTTATTATAAAGTTTGGACTTTTTATTCGTTTTGAGTATGGAAATATCATTGCCCCATTATGTTTATTGTATCGTGCAAGTAATTTTGAGCTGTTGTAAATAAAATTTTAAAGATAACAGCCAAAACTCTGAAAGATAAATCAGTTTTTAACTTTACGAAAACTAATAATGTTCTTTCTTTTATATTTTTATTGTGCAACTTCCATGTTGAAGATGCTATTTGCATGCAGTGTTCTATTTTCACAAATGTTTAATATTTATTCGCGTATATGCATACATGTCTTTATCTGATTGGAATAAACAGTGAATTAAAGTCTCTTTCATATCACATATCCCTAAATTAATTTGACATTATCACATCTGATGGCGGATATTTTGTCAGGCACTGACTCCAGTGATATTTAGGAACATGATGGCTGTGAGGAAATATCTGTTTCTACAATGGAGGAAAGCTCCATTCTTTGTGCCGTGCTTGTTTCTGTCACTAAATCCGCTTTTAAGTTTGATACTGTTCTGAAAATTACTAACATCGAACAATTTTCTAACTCTATATTCGGTATTTACTTGTTAATATTCCGCTTTATTGTTCTATCATCTCTGCTTGAACTTTTCTTTTGATTCGGAAAACTACCTACTGGTAATTTTTTGGTTGGAACAGCATCAGGTTTTAATTTTTTTCTTCATCAGCTTTGAACGATATCCTTTTAAAAATATATGTAATAATAACAATAACAAACAATTAATTACACATGTTCACAATTACATACCCGGTGATACAAAATCTGTAGGACTGAAATGTTCAGAACATACATTCATGTACTTACTTACTGGTTTTCCTATTTTTAATGCATGAACCCATGCATGTCGGATTTTTAAGTCTTTGGGAAAATAATGCAAAGATATTTTTTCGCTAATATAATTGTTACATTGAGGAACTGAGCAAAATCTCTTAGATTTGCTCATTTTTCTGTTCAAATCTCCTATCTCTTGCAATGTAAACAACGCTTTGTTTTCCCAATTAGGGACCTTTCAAATTTTGCCACCAGATGTCAGCCACTATGTATTTTTTCGCCAATATTCATTAAAATATTTATAATTTAAATACTGTTTTCTTAAGACGTGAACCCCAAAAGAATTTATATTGAAGTAAAAACAGTGCTTTCTAGTACCAACTCTGTGTTTTTGGGTATACTATAGAAGTGTTAGATATAGCAAAGCTAAAACATTTTAGTGTAATCTAAAAACCATGTTTTTTGTTTAAAGATTGCAGGTTTAGTGTAAATCTGGTGGTTTCAATTATATGATCTAGTGGATTGCGGTTTGATACTGTTGGCAATACTGCACGGTTCTGCTTTATATTCGGTATTCTGCAGATTTACTATTTATTGCATCTTTAATGATAAAATAAAAATACTTCGCAGACATAAACTCGTATTATGTAAATATCCACAAATCCTGTAAAATAAACAATGATATTAAATGTATGATAAATTAGTTAATGAATGCAATAACACAGCAGTGTCTCACAGTCCGGAAATCAATTCTTCTCGTCTGATGCCGGTTGAAGTTTGTGGGTCACACTTGTGATATACGCGAGCATAATGCGAGGGCATTAGGCGGATGAATGAATACATCATCGTCTAACTGTACAGCGCACACGAACGTAGCGGCGCGCCGAAGAGACGTAGGTGCCATATAATATTACCACCGCCATCGCCGCCGCCACGCTCGCCTTCGCCTCGCATAATGGAGTTCATGTTACCATAGAATAAAGATTCCAGCTCTTTTCAGCCTTATTTAGAGCAGCCATGACGCGTAATAGAAACGCCATGAGATAAATAATGCGAAGCTATTTTGCACATATGCCATGAGAAATATATCAACAACATTTATCTGGAAGTGAGTAGGTATGGCGATGCTGTGTTGGTAAAACCAAACTACTTATTGTTTGTTTTGTATTCTTTTTGTTGTTAAATGATGTGGTCAAAATAGACGTTAAAATAAACACATAAATAATTAATATCCAGATTTTTAAAGTGTATATATTTCCTGTACTATTTAATTCAGTTAATGTACTATGTTTTTACTGTAATAATAACAACTTAATATTACTTATTGGCATGGGCGTCCACAGATTTTAACATGTAAAATCATATTGGTTTAATTTCCAGCTTCATAATTAATTAAAACAAAAAAGCTCCGAATAAAAGTTTTAGGGAATAAAATACGAAATTAATTTTGCATGCTTTGTAACGGCACAAATTAGAACTGAAAATGACTAAAATTATCTCAAAACTATCGATAGCTATGAAAGTGAAACAAAATTAAACAAATGTTAGACGTTCAATGTGTCAAAACTGACAAAATAAATTCTTTAGTTATTATTTCATTTATTTTGACAGATAAAACGTCAAACATTTGTTTAATTTTATTTCAATTACATGCCTATCGATAGTTTTGAAGCAATTTTCGTCATTTTCAAATCTAATTTGTGTCGTTACAAAGTATGTGAAATTAATTTTGTTTATTGGTTCAGATGCAGTATTTTAAACCCTAAAACTTTTATTTCAAGCTTTTTTGCTTAAAATATTTAGGGAAGCAGAAAATTACAAAATTATAATTTTACATGTTAAAGTTCTATGTTCGAAAGTCGTGGTCACCATCATAGTTAATATCCAGGAGGGGGGTGGGGTGCCCCGGGGTTATGGCTCAGTGGTATCAAGTCGGCCTGTGGATCAGTCGACAAAACATTTTCACCAATTTAAAAATACCCCTGTTGTTCCCCCACCAGTAACATCTTTGGGGGCCGTGATTTGACGACTGGTAATCGCATTTCACGCGCTTAAATATATCACTTACCGAGATCTACTTAGGCAGAGTGCCACACTCAGTAATGGATAAAAGGCGTGATGATATATTTATATTTATTTTTTAACAGAGAAAATGTTAAATTTAAAGTTTATGACAGAAAAATTCGGGAGACGCCCGGACTCGAACCGAGGACCTTCAGCTTGCCGGTTGACGCCATTCGCTCAGGGGAGCCGTGGCTTAGTGGTTAAAGCATCAGCCCGGCAAGCTGAAGGTCCTCGGTTCGAGTCCGGGCGTCTCCCGAATTTTTCTGTCATAAACTTTAAATTTATCAAACTTCAAAGTCATTCATATGACTTAAATTCTTTAAAAAAGAGAAAATGTTAGTTGAAGACTAAAGACAATTAAGCTGTGTTCACAGTTATCCAATTAGCAATTACGATTAGAAAATATGAATATCAATAAATTCAAACGATTCAAATTACATTTAATAGCAATTGCAACATAAATGAATTAGTGTGAAATGCCATATGTAGAGAACTTTGAAAATGAACATAAATAAACCAAAAGAAAACACGTAAAAATATTGAAATGAAATATTTTAATTATTTTTCCCCCTCATATTTTCTAAATACTGTAGTTTTAAAAATTTTTGTTGACATTTAAATTCTGATTACATCACACTAATTGTAAGTTAAAAGTTTTGAGTTTGTAAACATTTCATTTGTAATTGTGTTTATTAGTTTATATTTAGATTTAGTCGAACTAAATATTTAGAATAGTGCAAAAAAAAGTATGGCATCAAACAGTAAAAATATTTCAAAATGAAATCGATGATCGTTGTCATTTTTTAGAATTATTTTAAGTATACTATTAAAAACATTTTGTTCAAATAAAACTTATGTCTTTCTCCGAAGATCACAAATTTTATACAACCTTTGTATGAATAATTAAATTATTATTGGTATAAGAGCTTAAGAAGAAGATAAATAAATAATGTACATATTTGATTTGAACCCTAGTTCGACTCCAATAGGCGCCAAACTAATTTTCACCACATAAAAATTACTCCTGTGGAGTTCCCTCCACTAATATCTTTCGGGGTCGTGATTTGAAGTCTAGTATCCGCACTTCATGTACATAAATATATCACCGAGACAATGTGTCATATCCAATAATGGATAAAAGACGTAGGTAATCATTTATTGATTTATTTATTTAATTGTCGAATCCAATCGGAATATAAATTTATTTCTTTTATTATCTTTCCTGACAGCTTTTGATTAATTAAATATAGATTTTGAAATAATTTTCCATTATTATTTATTCATAAATCTGAAATTTTAAAATTTATAAAATAAATAAATAAATAAATATATCATCTCGTTTTCTCTATGGCAGAACTCGGTAAGTGATATATTTTGCGCATAAAGTGCGGTTACCAGCCATCAAATCACGGCCGCCAAAGATATTAGTGGTGGGGGAGCCACAGGGGTAATTTTAAATTGGTGAAAATGTTTTGTCGGCTGATCCACAAGGAAGTTAGTGCTGGGGGAGTCTCAGGGGTAGTTTTAATGTGGTCAAAATTATTTGTCGACTGTTATAATTGAATCCGGGTTCTCAAATCCACAGGCCGACTCACTATCATTGACCCATCTACCCCATATATTAAATACAATAATTGAAACCTTTAAATTCAAAATTATGTGCAATACATAATATACCAAATATAAGTATTCATTAGTTTTATTATGTTACGCCAAATTTGTATGTTAATGATAGTGCATAAATCTTCCAAGTTTGTTTTTATGTTTGCGACAAGCACAGATTACTGTAATAGCGGAAGAGACATCGACAGAGCAGAAATATTTTTTGTGCAAAGTTTTGAGACACACATTCACAAGTGTCGGGCAATTTGGAACCCCTGGAGATTTAGGTATGTGCGGGGGTGAGACGGGGCGAGGGAAGTCTCAAACACTTCCTGTTCCTATTCAACAAACCACACTGCCGCAACAGGACACCTGTCTACACCCACAACACTAATTTGAAAAATGTTTTCGCAACATATGAGCCGGAGATATACCAATGCTAATATTCAAGCACATCTTTTTTAAATTTTAAATTACTTCCTCCTTTTCTTAATGTAATGTGAATTTTGATGTTAAAATAATGAATTAATTATTTTTTCTATTTGTGTCTATAAATAGCTATTTACATAACAAGTGCGCGAATGGTGCAAATGACGTCTTCGTGCATGAGTTTTGTACAATGCTTTTTGTAACAAGCAAAAGTTATATAATCGATAGAGAGAATAATTATTTATTATACAAGTGTTTTATTAGGTATATAAAACACGCAAGAAAAGTTTAAACACGAGACCGAGTTTATTATTTAATTCGTAGCCGACTTTTCGCGAATTATGCGTGAGCGTGTTTGGAGATGACAGATGGCGTTAATTCAGTGGCAAAAAATTTGAGAATTCGTAAATTCGAAGCTTCAAAAAATTCGAACTGTCATCTCCAAACACGCTCACGCCTAATTCGCGAAAAGTCGGCCACGAATTAAATAATTAAAAGGATACAAAAACATCTTAATTAAAACGTTTTTGATAGTGTAGTGAAATTTTAAGTCTAAATTTAATTAATTTGGCAAATAATAATAATTAATAATAATTACTTACGAATTAATACAAAACTCTGCAAATGAGTTTATTCTGAAAATAATTCATATCAACATGCCGTGTTCACGTTAGCATCCAGATTCACAATTCGAATAATTCGAAAATTCATAAATTCGGAATATTCCAAAATTCGATAATTAGAAAATTCGGAATATTCAAGAATTCGAAAGTTCGAATCTAAATTCGAAGGTTCAATAAACCCGAACAATCGAAGTTTCGAATATTAAAAAAAATCAACAACCCTACTTTTTACTTAAGCTAACATTCACAGGTCTTAACATAGTCACTGTTTTTATATTTGTTTTTATAAATATTTAAAAAAAAGTTTCTTCATTACTTAATTAAAAATAGATTTCAGTTTTAAATTATGATTAAAATAAATAGAAAAAAATGAGTACTATCGTCAGAAGAAGAAAAACTGTTCGTATTTACATACATTTAAGCATAACTTTGTAACGCGCTGGAAACGATCTGCACTTGTTTAGGATTGACAGAAACTATTACTACAATAACCATTGGGAATGAGCCTTCAGGCTTTATATATCAAAAAACAACATGTACCGATTGTTTTTTCGACGTCAGTTACAAATAATTGATAACGTACAGAGATTTCAAATTGACTCCTGGTATATCTACATTTTTCCCTGGATTCCTCCATCACAGCACACTACATAAAATCACTCCTGATAGCATCTCAGACATGAGACATATCAAGTATTGAATCCGCATGTAGCGCTATTTAAAACGGATGAAAAATCACCGGGCGCGATTGACGTAGCACTTGATAGTTCTCGGAACTGCCGCAGTGCGCCAGTGCAGCGCTGCGGTGCCTGTGACCTGTTTCCTCGCAGAAAAATCCGGCCTCCAGAACACTGTATGAGCGAGTATGAGCTGCAGTGATTGTCGACTTTTTTGAAATGTCGCTCACAGCGACACGAGACGCAAATGACGTGATTCATGTCCAGAATGTAAACATATTGAACGGAAGGTTCGCAGGTGATTTATTAATGTCAGAAGGAATTGATCAGTGAGCTTGTGAGCTTCTCGGCCAAGTCAATAATTTTATTGATGGGTTTTTTAACGGAGATGCAATTTGTGAAATTTATTTTGGAGTACACTTGTCTTCTTAGCTTTGATGTATTACTTCATTTATAAAATAAGAAATATATACTTCTACAAATAGTTGATTATAACAAAGAACTCCATAGGATCTGACATTTTTGTTTGTAACATCTGCATGCCCAGTTATGTGTAATTTTTCCTAATAGTTAGAGAGCTAGGGTGCAAAGTGCAAAATGAAATATACTGCTCACCCAGAAAAGTATCATATTCTAATCTTGGTACATAAATAACTATTATAGTTAGAGAGCTAGGGTGCAAAATGATGTCTCATTTATTCCAGTGACAGATATGGATTTTTTAATAGATTATGTCATGATAAACATGTAAAAAAGAAAATTAGATTTGGGAACGGGTGGTAACTATAGATGGCATCGGTGTGAATGCACAGATTTTAAGGGTGGTTTTTGATCCCTACACCAGTCCACTTACAGAGCTTCTGTCACCAACGAGCAACAAGCATTTCTGTCAATAATTTTTTTGGCATGTATTCGTCGTGAACATGTAGTAATATGTCACACGACATCATAAAAATTGTTTACTTTGACCGGTTTTATCGCGCATGCGTCGCCGGCCAAAACTTCTGTCTACCATTTTTATTACTTAATTATACCAAAGTCTATAATTTAAAATGTAAATTAGCTTGTTAAAAATATGTCAACAACTTCCCTTAAAATTTGTGCATTCACCCCGACGCCATCTATAGTCGCCACCCGTTCCCAAATCTAATTTTCTTTTTTTCATGTTTATCATGACATAATCTATTAAAAAATCCATTTCTATCACTGGAATAATTGAGACATCATTTTGCACCCTAGCTCTCTAACTATAATAGTTATTTATGTACCAAGATTAGAATATGATACTTTTCTGGGTGAGCAGTATATTTCATTTCAATTATTGAAAACAACCATAAAATTATTAACTATTGAACGTTTTTCTGTAGAAATAATAACATTCACTTTGGAAGTATATGGTATCATTTTGCGGTGATGTGTGGTATTTTAAATATTCAATTTTACTAAAAGGATAAACAAAATTAAAAGACAAAATCTTAATTGCTGAGGATGACCTAACAATTGATTCAGATGCTGTAAATTTTGTGAAACTTAGACAAGTGTTTGAAAATAATTTTTCTCCAATTTTTCTTATTTTATTAAAAGGATAAACAATCGACTACATTATACAATGATTTATAAACCTACAGAAATTTTACTTATAAATTATGCCGGTATAGTAAAATTTGTCCAACGACAACTCTCCTTTTATAAAATGTATGTACATATGTTATAATTTGACGTCAAATAATTATACTTCTCGAAAAAGAATAAACCAAATATCAAAATTTGAATTGGTTATCCATTACAGAACTAGATTGAAAATGTTCTGATTTAATTTTAAAATTTTCTGTTATACCATAACATTTCCATGTTAGTGTCTTGCTTACGCATTAAAATCTCCACATTACAAGTGTCTACCTGGCGTTCAAGCAGCGCATGCGCAATTATAACACACGGTAATTGGTCGGAAACAAGCGGCTGGAATATATTAACGTCGCTAAGTGATTTCTTGTTGCGAGTAATTGGACGGACCGCAGTCCGGGATAAAATCCCATGTCAGATGCAATCGAACTGCGCAGCTACACGCACTAATGTTGATCGAATTGTTGGATACATGTGATTAGTTGGCTCTAGTCGGGAGCCGATCGATTGAAATGTTTCCGGATGCGAAATAGAAACAGCGTTTAATGGTTGGAATCTCGCGATGAGATATCGCTAACAGTTAAAGAGAATTTTAAATACCATTGCGCATTTTTTATTCTGGAGTAACTGTTATAGTATTTTCTTGTACAATTTGTTAGTATAATCATGTAGTCTACACTTTTCTAAAGCTCGTCTATTCTTAATTGTTCTTTAATAAATGAAGATATTGTCGTTTAATTTATGATAATCAGATAAGACAAACACAATCACAACAATACATCGAATGAATATTCATATCAAATAAACATCTGCTCAGAAACAAATGATTGCTTGTATAATCATATTTTTGAATGATCTGCATAGAATATTCAAAGTAACAATCATAGTATTCGGATCAATCAGTAGAACAGAAAGGCGTGCTTTAAAGCAATGGCTCTAAAGTCCAGAATACAAATCCTGTTCAATCCAAAATAAAATTAAAGTAGTATTATTTTTATCAAAACTATAACGCGCTTCAAATTTCCAATTGCTTCCCGTTTTCTTTTCTCAAAACTTAATCTTTTAAAATTTGATGATATAGTTTAATAAATATAAATAAAAAGGCTTCAAGATCCAATATAAAACGTTTTTTATAGATCGCGCTATTATACTTTCTGAACCTGTGTATCAATCTACAAATTTGTAATATATTTATGATGTTTTGGTAAAAAATGGTTATCCTTTGTCTTTTATTGAATTACATATACGAAAACCGATTAATACTTTAACTTCTTTTTCATCCACAAAACCTGTTAATGAGCGTTCTATATTTTCTGTCTTACCGTACAATGATAAAATGACACCATGCATCAAGAAATTAATTAATAATTGCAATATTAAGATCGTCACCAGGAATGCGTTCAACATTAATAATTTATTTACCAACATGAAGGACAAATTGGATAAATTTAATTGCTATGATTTAATTTATAAAGTAAAATGTGGAGCATGCAATCGTTTTTATATTGGTGAAACTTCACAACCACTTCACAAGAGACTTTACCAGCACCGCTACCATTGCAGGCTTTTAAATCCAGACCATAGTGTCCTCACTAGACATCACCAAGAAACTTGGCATATTTTCAATTTTAAAGAAACTATAATTGTTGACAATATTAAAAGAAAGGACCATAGACTTATCCATTAATCTTTACATATCAATACGAATCGTGATATAAATATAAATTACTATACAGATGCATATAATAAATAAAAATATGCCCGTAATTTTATTACAAATTTTACTAATGTATAATCAAGTAACATTTTTTTGTATTGTTTTTATGTTTTATTTTGACACCATTTTGAAATTTCGTTTTTTGTTTTATGACAATTTTAATTTTTATATTTTATAAATACTTTATATTCTGTTTCTACTTTTTACTCTTCATTTTTTGGTAATTATTATTTATTATATATTGTTACTTATTTTATTTATTTTAGAGCTGATGATGAATGTGTTATACGTTCGAAATGTCCTATAATAAAAAAACGTTTTATATTGGATCTTGAAACGTTTTTATTTATATTTATTAATTTTATGAATTGGATCCTAAACTTACATATTTTGAAATGAAATAGTTTAGACAGAGATAGTATAATTCGTTTGTTCAAATTTATTATTACATAAAAAGTCATTACTTAAACTGTTTTCGCAAAACTAGATACATTTATTTACTATTTTATATAACAGGAAGTTCATCCCAATTACAGAACCAGGAAGCTACAGTTATATATTTTTTTATATAAGTTGAATTTACCTAGGTGAAATATTCACGTAATATTAATTTATTTTACTTTATTGGCCACTTAGGGTTAAGGTCGAAGTTCAGGAAAAGGCTGTTCTTCCATCTAACCCTTACTGTTATAAACATCCATATCCTGGATGGGATTCGAAGTCGCGACCTACCTAATGCAATATCAAGCAACTGCTACGTTAGCCGCTCGATTACCTTGGTCTGTATTTAATACTGGTTGTGCTGAAATGACTTATTTTGAGTGTGATTCTTTAAGTCAGCGATTCCTACTCTTTTAATTATCGTAGTCATCTTTAAGATATATTGTTCGCGAGTCTTCTATTTCTAATGGAATTGCTGAGACTTATGGCTAGGAATAAAAAAGAAGTTAAAATTTTGAACTACCTTCAAATATTTTTGGTTATTGATATTTTTTTTTAGAAAATCGGGCATTCAATGTTGAATCATACGAGGTAGATAGTTCAGTGGAAATACGTCAAACCTGTAGATTTTAGAACTCGAGTTCGATTCTCTCAGTCAATAAACTTGATTCCACATTAAAATTACTCTTGTGGCTCTCCTTCCACTAACATCTTTGCGAGCCGTGATTTGACGGCTGGTAACCGCATTTCACGTGAAAATATACCGAGATCTGCTACAACAGAGTGCCGTATCAGATAATGAATAAATAACGTGTTTTATCTTATTTTATCCTAATCATATAATATACATGGGCGTCCACAGACATTTTTCCAGGGGGAGGCGGGTTGCAAAAAACTCTCAGATATACATAAATTTCTAAAATATATTTTTTTACATAAGATAAATACAAATTCACATAACAAATAGGTAAAAAAATATTTAAATTATTGAAATAAATTACTAGTCTTCGTCGTCTGGGTTGAATTGAAGAGGAAGGACAATTTTCTAATAACTCTTCCATAAATTGACATCATTTCTTCAATAAATTCCGATTGAGCAGTTTTACAGTTTTCATTTTCTAATATTTTGTGTCTGTGTGTACTTAATAAACTTAGATTATTCAATCTTTACGATAGGGAACATGTCGCCAGCTGGCCATAAGAATACTGCTGGAAATTCAGTTTCAGCTTGAATTTATTATCTTTAAACTTATAATTTAATTTTACTTAATTTATATATATATATATATATATATATATATATATAAATTTTACATGCTTTGTATCGGCACAAATTTATTTATTTATTTATTTACTTACATACAGGCAATCGCCCAATTAGATCTGAAAATGACTAAAATTGTCTCAAAACTATCGATAGCAAATGTTTGACGTTCAATCTGTCAAAACTGTCAAAATAAATTGTTCATTTATTTTGACAGTTTTGTTTTAATTTCATGCCTATCGATAGTTTTGAGGCAATTTTCGTCATTTTCAAATCAAATTTGTGTCGTTTCATAGTATGCAAAATTAATTTTGTTTATTGGTTCAGACCAAGAATTTTATGCCCTAAAACTTTTCTTTCAAGCTTTTTTGCTTAAAATATTTAGGGAAGCAGGAAATTACAAAATTATAGTTTTACATGTTAAAGTCCTATGTTCGAGAGTAGTGGTCACCACCCTAGTTAATATCCAAGAGGGCGCGCGGCCCCCTTGCCTCCCCCTGCGGACGCCCATGATGATATATCAAGATCTCTTGAATTAAATTACTTCCTGTAGACGGACAACAAATAATAATAAATTAATGTAAAAAAAATAAGTCGTTCCAACTCCTCAAAATGCGTTTAAAGATCCCTAGGGATAGATAGTACAGTGGCAACGCGTTGGACTGTGAATTTGAGAACCCGAGTTCGATTCTCAACGTCGACAATTCATTTTCACCACATTCAAATGATTCTTGTAGCATCCTCGTCACTAACATCTTTTTGCAAGGTGTGATTTAAGGACAGGTAACAGTACTTTGCTTGTAAAAAATATATCATTTACCGAGCTCTGCTAGAATAGACTGCCATACCTAGTAATGGATAAAAGGCGTGATGATATATTTATGTTATTCATTTAATTAATTTCCAAAACATATAACATTTACTTCTGAAAAATTCAATTACAAAATGGGAATTATGTAAGAGAAGAAATTTTCTATACTGTAAGAAATAAGGAAAGGATGATAGGTCTGCTTTTACATTATATAATAACATGTAGTTGGTAGTCAATCCCAGCATGGTTTACTGGTTTACAAAACAATTTCAAGAATTTCAGGAAATAACTCCAATTGCATTTAATTTTCTCTTCTAATCTCTTAGCCGATAATTGCTTAGTTCAAACTTTTACCTTTAATCTAAACATCACGACTCCGATTTTTCATTGTAAACAATCAAACTCAACCTAATAAATTCCTCACGCTGCGTTGAACCACAAGAGACCGGAACTGCACGATTGTGGATCAAGTCACCTTAGCACAAGCCGCCAATCACGCAATCACAATCGCACGCGCTCTCTTCAGTTGTTTGTTGTTTATCTAGAGCAGAATCTCCCCTCCCGCGCATCGCGTTGGAGGTATCTGATGCACGAAACGGTGCGTGACATATTTTTTATTTTCATTTGCATGCAGCGGTTCGCGATAGCCGAATAAGCGCATCTTCGGACAAAGTCAAGTGCGGAGATCCGTGATTTCCTTTTCTAAACTTACTTGTTGCGAGTTTCTATGAAACATGTGTTTGTTTGTTGTTAGTTGTGGGAACGATGCGGTGTTACGAAATCGTGAACTTATGACTTTGAAATAGTTTTTAGTTTATGCACGTCGTAAGCGTTTGTTCTTATCATAAAAGGATTTCGGAATTCGTATAACTTTTATGGAATTCATGCATAGCTAATCTGGGAACTTAGTATACTTGAAAATACATTGGCTACTAGCATGAACAACCGATTAAAGAGTAACTAACTATATCCTGTTTTTTAACCAGGAGGAGTAAATGCACAAGTCAAATTTACACTATAGAAAGTTACCAAAGAAAGTTACTAGATTTTTGTTCGCGCGAAATAAAAATTTTTTTACACATCTGCACTGATTAAGTCTCATGGCATTTATTTTAAAATACAAATGACATTATAAACTCTAATTTGTCACTCCGCATATTATTAGTTCTTAAAAGAACTGATTTTTGTTAATGTCACAGAAATGCAAAAAACCAACAAGAAAACAGATAACCTCAAAACTTATGACAGCTCTAATAAATCAAATGTAAAATCTATGTACAGTGTAAACTGGACGAAGCACTAGCCAATCAGAAGCGTCAGTTTTAGCGGTTAAAATTTAAATCACTCCTCCTGGTTAAAAAACAGAGTATAGCTGTAAATAAACTTTATTATTCGCTATCAAACATTCCTAACTTATTTTGGAAACTATTTCTCTCATCATGTTTTAAACCAATGAAGATGTTTTATTTTTCATAGAAACCGAACATAACAACCATTATTTTGGTAAATAAGCGGTATTACAGCCAGTGGCGTACCTATAGGGGGGCGGTGGGTGCGGTCCGCACCGGGCGGCACATATTTTGGGCCGGCATTTTTAATATTTAGTTTTAGTTGTAAAAAACAACTTGTTCACTTCTTAACTTTACTATTCGATTTCTACGAATTATGAATTACTATATGATTTCGAATATTTTTCTTCATTGTTAAGTCAAAGTAGGGTTGAAAATATTATTTCGAAAAAATCCTGTATTACTGCCTAATTTAAATATGCCATCCAATGGTAAAAAAGTTGTTCACCTATAGTTTGTCGCAATTACAATGATTTATTTATGTTTATTAATTTAATGGGGTAATGGCCAGTGAATCCTGAGGACCCCGGTGCAATTTACATAGCCGACAAACAATTTTCACCAAATTAAAATTACCCCTGTGGCTTCCCCACTACTAACATCTTTGAGGGCCGTGATTTGACGGCTGGTAACCGCACTTCACGTACATAAATATATCACTTACCGAGATCTGCTTCGGCAGAGTGCCACACTCAGTAATGGGTAAAATTCGTGATGATATATTTATATTATATTTATTTTTTTAATTTATAAAAACCACCATTTTATTAGCGGCAAAAATTCTAGGTACGCCACTGATTACGGCAAATATATGCTTTCTGTGCATATATCAAAGATTTTGTATGAACACTGGAGAGCTGATTGTGATCCACGTGATCCAAGTGGCGAGTGTATACCGCCATTTGCAGGATAGACAAAACGTCCATTACTCTATTGTATTTTTTAATAAATGCTATCAAGTGTGAAATTATAGGTTGAATAATAGTATATTACTTAATAAGTCAGGAAAGTAATGTTTTTCTTGACGAAGCGATTGTTTAATCCACCAAGTCATGTATACTATTTTTTTCTGAAACCGTTTAATTTAATGAATATTTAAAATAAATATAAATATATCATCACGCCTTCTACCCATTACTGGGTGTGGGTGCGGTTACCAGCCGTTAAATCACGGCCCCATAGATGTTAGTGGTGAGGGAGCCACAGAGGTAGTTTTTTAAAATGGTGAAAATTGTTTGTCGGCTGTGGGAATCGAACCAGGGTTCTCAGGGTCCACAGTCCGACTTGATACCACTGAGCTACCTACCCCATTAATCAATATTTAATCATAAATAATTCAAAATTTCATTTTTTTTGTTATTAATTGTGTTGACAGCCGACTATGTATCCAAGGTTATAACAAAAAAAAAACAGTCAGGTAAAATCTTTACCAGACTGTTTTGTACTTCACCAGACTGTTATTTTTGTTGTAGCCTTGGATACGTTCTGTACGTGACTGTTTTGGTAAAAATCAACTTTTTATACTGAAATTGGTCTAGAAAGTAGACACTTCCTTGCCAGTTTAAGAAAAAATAAATTATTGAATATGTAACACGAACATTAAAAAACTATCGTCTTCTTGTTGCTTATTAGGTGCACTTTGGTGATAAAATATGATATAAAAACACAGTATAGTTTTATTTTTTGTATTTACGAATAAGTATAAATTAAAACCTGTAAAGTCAATAATAATAGCTGTTACCTATATCGTTTTTGTTGTTGTCTTGTTTATATTAATATTATATTATATTATATTGTTCGGCAGTACGGTGGGGTGGATAGCGTTAAAGAATTCGAATTCGGAGATCCCGAGTTCGATTCCCACTCAAGCTAAAAATTATAAGAACAACCACTCTGCGGCTCGGTGAGTCCGGACCCTGTACTGTAATTGGGATACAATTCCTGTTGTACAGAGTAACATAAATAAATAAATAATACTTTCAAAGGCCGTATTTATTTGGGCTTTTTAAAGTAACCTGGTAGGTTACTTTTCTTTAATTGGCACACTTTAAGTAACCTGGAACTGTTCCTGAACTGACCCTGCTGCCCCAGTTATTTTAGCGGGTTGGTTGATTCAACCCGTTTACTATCCCTTCCTAATCAACTTGTGTTCCTTGTTAATCGTGGCGGCATCGCGATTTGTAATAGCTTAGAGAGGTTAGGAGTTATTATTATGAAAAACGTAAGTAATTTTATAATATTTTGAAAAAATATACTAAACTATTATTTATGCAGATGATGGAAGAGCAATATGCATTATGTGTTTCTTGCAATATAAGTCACAGAGGATAATGTTACGACACATAATTGCGACTCCGAAATTAATTATTTTGATACTGCTGATGACAAAATTATAAAAAAATTAACAGATTCTGACGTTATTTGCTTTTTGACCACATATAAAAAATATAAAGATGGCTTAAAACATCCAATTAAAAGCGCAATTTAACACAAAGAAAACTAAGCAGATGACGCTTCGAACATTCAGATTTTAAATTTACCGCCAGTGTTTACAACTGACACTAGATGCATCATTTATTTGGAAGTAACACGAGTTAGTTCTAGGTCAGTTCAGGATTGAATTCAAATTTCCCAAACAAATACGGCCAAATATAGCGCATAAAGTATTTTTCTTTATTAAAATATTTATTTTATATTTTCCGTAAATTTCATTAAACAATAATTTTACGGAACTATTACAAGAAATATTTGTCAAGCTGTAATTTTAATTACTGGATTTTTACATTTTCATTAAAAGTAATTTAAATTCTTGAAGAGCCTCTCAGATGTTACTTGCGGAGCCCTGGAAGTCCGTGAACCACAGATTGGGGACCGCTACTCTACATCATAGTTATATCCAGTAATGGGTAAAAGAGCGTGATGAAAAATATATTTATATTTAAATCATTAGATAGGAATGGAAGGCGAAAGTACATTTAGTAAAACTTTGTTTTAGAGTCTTCCTTCGGACTCTAAAAAGGCATAATGAATAATATCTCAAATTTATAGAGATAATAAATTTAGTAATGAGTAAAACAGCCACTCGTTGCATGTCGTAAACCAAAGTGGCTGTTAAAATATTCCGAATTAAAAACTCTCCTTTCTAAAAGTGCCATTCTGCTCGCTTGTTATGGCTAAATGGAGCAATTTGCATTTAAAATGGCGTCTAACTACCTGTATACATACGCAATAATACACTTTTTCCCCGGATGAAATAGGGGCAACAACAAGTTTGATTTAGATTTTAATTAGGCATTTATTTTCGCCCCCCGGAGTTTCAAATTTTTCTGGCTCAGTTCTGCCAACTTTACGGTCAAGTTAATTAAGTGTTTATACAGTAAGTGTGGACAAAATGCACCAGAAGATTTATACTCAAGTGTATTAAATAGCCAGTAGTATAACGCTGATAATTATCTGGTAATACGGTTCAGCGCGTGAGCAGAACTGTTGCAGAAACTATTAAATGGTTTCGATAAGCAATATAAGAATTTGGTTAAAAATAGGGGGTAATAGCTAAATTCATGGTGCATGAATATATTAAACTGTGTAACGGTCATCTATTTTGAATAATTTGTTAGGAAATTAGATCTATAAAATATCACTTTAGATAGTAAAATTTGCTATAAATAAAATGAAAAATGTAGGGTAACAGATATGCAGTAAAAATTGTAGAAATGTGCAATTTATGTTAATCAAGTTAAATATATAGAGATTGCGTGTGTACTTTCAGCAGCTTGACTCACAACTTAGTTTATTATTATTTTATTTTAATGTTGAATTATTGATACGCTCATTTAATAGTCCAATAATAATTTTAAACATAAATCACAGATTTCTAAATGTCATAAATACAAAAAATGGGGTGGCTAGCTCAGTGGTACCCGTTCGGTTGAGATGCTCGTAGCCTCAGAAACCCCGTGCACTTTAACTCGCCGATTGTCTAATATCATACCACGGATTTTATCGACGATTTCTGGCGTTGTAACCTTAACTGGACGACCAGAAAGAACGACGTCCTTTGTGGTCATACTACCACAACGAAAATCAGTAAACCACTTGTGAATAGTTCCAATCGATGGTGAGGAGTCCCCATAATGTTTAACAAGCGATGCTTTGGTTTGCGTAATGTTTTTTCCACGCAAGAAATAATGTTTAATCACTTTTTTCCATGTTTTCAAAAATCTTCAAGGTTGCTTGCTTTCGATGGGTGTCAAAACAGGACTGAAAATTTTAATGCGTTCTAGATGGTACATCACAAATGTCACATGAGATTTGCGATTGTGGCGCCATCTGTTTTATTTTTCAGGGACTTTTTACCCTGCCCTCGTATTAGGTTTTAGCTGTTGTTGTGTATATATAAAAAAAAATATAAATTGCTAATAATGCAAATAGTTACACAGAATATTTTTTATTTTGTTTAAATTTTAAAGAGAAAAATTAGGAAACCGTCAGAATTTTAACCTGGGACCTATGAACTCCAGTCATATGCTTTATTTAACGTAGAAAATAATAGTTAAATTACAATGGTTAATATTCACGGTAGTCCTGCATTCTAATCTGAGTATATTCAATTTTTTATCTCTATTTTTATGGGATGGCTAGCTCAGTGGTATGAAGTCGGCCTGTGGATCCTGAGAACTCTGGTTCGATTCCCACAGGCGACAAACAATTTTCATAATTTCAAAAGCTACCCCTGTGGCTCCTCCACCACTAACATGTTTGGGGGTCGTGATTTGACGACTGGTAACCGCACTTTACGCGCAAAATATATCACTTACCGAGATCTGCTTCGGCAGAGTGCCACACCCAGTAATGAGTAGAAGGCGTGATGATATATTTTATATAAATACAAAAATTGTAAACAAAATTGAATTAGCTAATACTGCATTTTAATTTTTAAATATTCGAATAGCCTTAAGCAGAATTCCCATAAATTTTTGCAGTAGCCTAATTAACATTATATAAATTGCCTGAAAGTGCTATATAATTAAACATAACGTATGTAATTACATATGAGTCTAATCAGTGTCTCCCACTATAATATACAAACATTAACTTAGCGTAAACTTAACAATTATTAACTTAATTTATATTAGTCATTTCTAGGCACAAGGACACATATTTCACAAATTTCGTAAGCAGCAGTTGAAAATATTAAAAATATATATTATTATTAAAACAGTTCACATATTCACATAATACTTGTATTTGCCACACACAGCAGTGAATAGAAGGCGTGATAATATAATTATTTTATTTATATTACATATGTGAAAATATGCAAGGTGGCAAGAAATTACAAGGAAATTCAACAAGCATTTAGAAATCACAAGAAAGAATAATATGTATAAATAGTCCGGCAGTACGATGGAGTACATAGCGTTATGGCATTTACATTCGGAGACCATACTTCGAATCTCACTCAAGCTAAATATATGTAAAACTAAATGAAAGCTACAATTCAATTAGTTGTCAAAATTAATAGACGATAAAATAAAACGCGAAATAAGACGAACTTCTAGTAAATATAAAATATATTTAAAACATAAAAGAAAATATATAAAAATATAAATGCTTAAAATTTACAGAAGTTATAATCTAATATTGATAATTGAAATTAACCAATAAACCGGCAATGGAAACAACAACAACAACGTATGAATAAACTAATCTTTAAGTTACAAAATACTGAAATACATGGCAAGATCTACATCTTGCACAGACGAGACAACTCGTCTCATCAGAAGCCAAAACACCACTAACTAAATTGTTGTTGTATACCATGGGATCTTCTGACAAAGGGTAAGAGGGTGGTATCGTCGCGATGGTCGCACATATGCGTTTACATAAAAAACCCAGACGAGGTTAAATCTATACGACCCCTCGCTTAGCTATAATTTACCCAGATATGTCATCACATCCCGTGTAACCAGACGCGACAATTCAGAAAAGCTATAAACTTGATAAATAATCATCTACAGAATACTGAAGTTATAACATATGCACTAATAAATTTGATAAACAAAATAAACTCTGTCAAGTCAACTTTAGAAAGATACTTAAGATAACGCTTAATTAGTCTGTATCTTTCGAAGCTGAGTTGATAGTGAAACATCATAATTTATAAACAAAACCAAATTCTGAATTACCCGTTTTGTTACATATATATTAACAGGGACGTCGGAAGTGTGGCTCCGCTTCAAAATAGGAGGGCGATGCCCCCTTGTTTTGGGTAGCTTGGGAGTTTGTTGATATATTCGTTTAGTGCTCTACGCCGAATTTTGGAATTTTGACGTATCTTCGAGGCAACATGACTCAAAAAAGATTAACGAATCTGTTATTACTTCACCAGGAAAAGACGAAACTATTGGACTTGAACGATGTAATGAAGGAATTCGTTTCTCGAATCCAAAGAAAGAAGAAAAGTGTTTGAAGTTCCAATTTAAAAGATAATTTTTTCTTACAAAATTTTTAATTAAGTTAATATATATTTCTATTCAGTGTTGGCAGGTAATCCATTTTTTATAATTTAGGGTTAGGTTAGTAAAAACTACTAGTAAGACAAAATATTGTATGCACCACGAGAATTACTTGATGTTTATGCCCTAAGGGCATAAATAAATACAATATAGCGATTTTCTTTTACTTTTGTCTGATGCAATTTTTTTAATCTAACGCAATTTGAAAATTAGTTTGTTATTTTTTTTAAAGCTGTTTCTAATCTTATTCGAGCGGCATATTAAATCAAAACAGAAAATATAATTTGACAGCAGTGACAAAAATGGCATTTGAATGATTCTCAATTGTTTTTAGAAAAGTTGTTCAAACAACATCGAAAATGGTATCAAATTGAATCACTCAAGAAGACTGTTTGAGTATATGACAAAAATATATTTTCAGACGACCACTAATGAAAGTAACCATAACAACATCATAAACTACAACGGAAAGTTGAAAATAACATACACTGATATGTTAGGTTAACGCACACTTCTAACATATCAGATGAAGTTCAACTGAATGACAACAGATGGCGTTACGATGGAAGAAAATAATAAAATAAATAAAAAGAATTTGTATTATTATTTAAATCGAAGTTTTGGCTGATTTTTCAACACATTTGCACAGATAAATCTTATTTTTAAAATTTAATAATTACTTATTTACCAATATTTTTGCATTATTTAATATTTTGACATTACGGTTAGTACAGTTGGTATCACAATACCTAACCTGAAACGTCAAACGTCAACGCTTACCTACGAAAACACATCAGCTGTCAAAGTGTAACAACATTACTCTTGTAAACTGTTTTTAGAAATATTTTGTGGTCGTCTGAAAAATAATGTACATAACTCGCTTGAAAGTGTGATAACAGTGCTCGTGTACTTAAATTACTCGGCGCTGCGCTCCTCGTTTTTCAATTTGTACACTCGCATGTTATCTTACACTTTCGATGCTTGTTATGTAATACACTATTTCGCATTTCCCAATTGTGTTTACAAAAGTTTTTAAACTATTTCGAATGTGATCTCAAATTAGAGTACTCGAAAACATTTCAGTGATTCTCAACTATTTCTTCAAAATATGGTCAAACACTTTATGGAGAATAGAGACTATAATAAGTATATCTAGTTCAGAAATATATCCTGTAAAACTTTCAAACATATGTTTAGTTTTAAAATATGTATTCATAAAAGTATTTCTTATTCTCTGTTATGGTTGTGAAGGTGTTGTTGAGGAAGTAGAAGTGTACAAATATTTCTATTTTGCTTTCGTATTATAATGTCGTAAATAAATTGTGTAGAATTTCTAATGGTTAAAATGGTTCGCCTGTAATATAAACTAATCTAAAATGCAGGCAATCATATATCTATCTAAATGAATATTTAATAAGATAAAGTTATGACCCAGCGTGATGTTATACGTTGGTAAAAGCACCTCGCGGTAACCAGTAGCAACCGGCACAAAAAGACGAGCACCTTAACGAAACCAACGTCAAAATTTATTACCGAGATTTGCATATTTTACTGTAATGGCTCCTTACGCAGGGCATAAAACCGTGCTCACAATCTCGTGATATATTATTTTATGAATAAAACTCCGAATAAATAAACTCTTCATACCAATACTTTAACCTGTTCTACACAGATTCCGGAAGATCCATTTTACGAGGTTTTAACCGTCATAAATCTTCTAAACATTTTTCATGCAGTTATTTAGACAAAAATGTGACGTATTGTAAATGTGTTTTATATCAATCTCGTACGCTTAGCTTAATTCATAAATACTTGTATTGTATAATTGATTAAATATTTGCCAGTTGTCGGAATTTTAATAATTCCTAATAAAATTTCTTAAGAATTTAGCCATCTAACGAACAAAATATAGCACATCGAAGAAATAGAGTAATTTGTATAATTTGAACTATGATTCGCGATATTTTTTGTTTGTTTGCTACATAAATTTATTGAGAACTCTGTCAGGAAATTGAAATAGCGATCTAATAAATATTCCAAATAGTTTTCTAGATGTAAGTAATTTTATGCAAAAAATTCGAGATTTTGAGAGATCTCAGATATTATATCGTTGATGTATTTTCGCATATCGCTCTCGTCTCACTGTTCGCGGTGAGATATAGGATATTTGTATTTCGTCGTCTATTCGTCCATCACTAGATAACTACGATCCCAAAATCACATAAGTTTCGGGCCAACTGATGCGACGCGAGGCTTGTATAAGGTATTTCAAGTTAAGCTCGTTTCGTTCGTCGCTTCAGATTTTAAGTCCTTAATCTGGTTACTTGCTAAATATACAAGCAGGTAAAAGCGAATTATTAAAAAATAAATTAATAGATTTAGATAAAAATAGATAAGGCGTAACCGTTAGAATAGCATTTTTAGTTTTTAATTTTTTAAATGATCGAAATTATTATTATTTAGTTTAACCCCCCCCCCCCCCCTGGGTTTATTTTTTATAAGTTTTATTTTTATTCGAGTTATAGTTATAGAAATAAAATCGCCAAAAAACTTTGTAATACTTTGAAACAACTCTGAAAAGCTTTTACAATTTGAATTGTCAGTAGGCTTGCCACCTCTCCGGGTTTGTCCCGGAAATTTCGGGTTTCAGTGAGTTATCTCCGGGCTCAGGGTTTAATTATTATTTCTCCGGGTTGTGTAAGTAAAATTGAATATGTACAAAATTATTTACAGTCTGTCGCGTGTAGCTCTTGTACTGTGTATGGAATAACTAGCGCGGTGGTTGGTGATCGAACGTATACAACTGGTGAAGGCGCAGTGGTGGCTGCGTGCAGCGTGCTATGTAGTTGTCCGGGACAAATCTGTCTCACTATCGGAATCTTCTGCGCCGCTAAATTATTAAATTTTTTCTTTGATGATCTTGTATATCTTACTGTTTTATTTCTGTCACTAAGTCCTCCAATTTCTAGATTCTGTCATCATGATTATTTAAGGAAGAATTTATACAATTAATTTCGGTTCTAATATTACATACATCATCTTGTATCAGATCAAATTTTTTTATAATTATATCAAGTTTTCAGAAATAGACATAATTTTAGGTGAGGCTATATCTTCTGTTGCATGTGATAATCTTCAATTTTGTCAATATTGCTACAGTTTAATCGTATATATGACGTTGGGTACACTAATTTTATTCTTACAGTAGATTTATCACTTCTAATCTTGTTTTACTTTATTTGTTTTTGACAAAACAATGTAACCCTTTTTTATCAAATATGGTAATAATAATAAAATTGCAGGATCTTCTTTAAAAAAAATAGTCATCGTCTCCGGGCGAGACTTAGTTCTGAGGTGGTAACCCTAATTGTCAGACGTGTTCCGTGTTTTTCAGATTGTTTAAAACTAACTAAAAATTCTTACAAATATATATTCCATACAAAAATTACAGGATTGTTTGGCAGTATTATTTGTTTTCCTTTAAATAAAAGCAAAAACCCCACCCCCCTTGAAAACGTTCTAGATCCTCCCTTGGAACCACCAATGAAAAAGCCTGACTGCGCTACTGATCATAAATTTATTATCTTGAAAATTTGCTACATGAACGGAGATCTGTAGATTCAAAGATTTCGATTTCGTTTCCTGAGAAAAAGCGAGGTGATATTCTTATTTATATGAGTGGAAATCTAAAATAAATTTCTCACAATCTTGCGTCAGTCTAGCTACTACTTTCAGGTGTAACAATAACACAACAAATAAACAATAGCAGAGACGAACATAAACAAATAATTTTTGCTTAGTTCATCTTGGGAAAGAAAGTCTGTAGAAGTACCATATCTCTCGACAGATTTATAGGCATTTACACCATGTAACTCCCTCGCATATTACGTACAAATCTGTGAAACTAAACCTAAGCACGACAGCTTACCTAACTTGCTAAATTTTTAATTCCTTTCCCTAGTAGCAGTAGAAGTAGAAGAATATTATAATTTCAATTGTCTTGGCGTTTTGCAACCGCTCTGATAGGTACATCAGTGGGCTGCGACAATGCAGTAGTGTTTTGTTTTTCTACTTTTGTGAAAATAAATGAATGTTGTGCATGTAGGTATATATGTAAATTTGTGATGTCAAGTATTTTTATGTGTGCAATATTGTCATCATAATTTTAATTTATAAGCGTATTAAAATACTATATTTTCTACGCTGTTAACTAAAATGGATGGCAACTCGTTATTTTGATTTTATTCGCTTCTATGAGTTTGCTTTATCGTTTTTAAGGAAATAAATTTTATTTGTATATTATTCGCATACTTAATCTTAATTTGAATCTTTTAAATATTGGTATTAAATGGATTACAGGCTTAACGTGGTAATAAAACTGCAAAAAATTTAACCAATTTTTAGTTAAATTTTATTAAAACAGCGACGTTTCGGCGCAAAATTTTGGCCATTATTAAGTAATTTTTTAGAAAAATTAATAATAGTTACATTTTAAATAATTCAGTAACGACAATATAAATATAAAATCATGGTTCAAGGAACCACTTAGTAAAATCTTAAAAAATTGAGGCGAACATTTCATCATTCAGACAATATACTGAGAGCTCTATTCGGTTTATTTAAACAAAAATAAGTAATTAATTTGAATCTGTTAATTAATCACCCTTAATCCGTTAATCATAATAGTGGTCAATATTTTTATTTTTGTTGCTATGGTAACAGTGAGATTGAAATAGTTATTAATGACACAAGAACGAAAAACTTCTTCATCCGTGTGTCAAGAATTAATCTAGCAACAAGTGCCCATAGCAAACATTATTACTTTATTGAAAAGGTTTACTTTTTGTACAAATATCCTAACCGTAAAACATCACTTTTTGACACAATCAAATAAAAAGAATGTTAATAAAGAATTGTATGTTGATGAAATTAAAGGTGAGAGATTGCAAGAAAGACTTAGGAATCAGTAGATTTCTGTGATTATAAGTTTGCGAGTAAAATATATAAACGAGTTAGTATAAAACGAATTTTAAATGTGCATGAAGCAAAAGTAGATCTTTAATTAGAATTTTAAGTAAATACTTTACAATTGATGAAAATTGGTAAACCGATTAAGTTACGATCGCCCTAGGTTCAAATCTGTTTTCATTCAAATTCTCTCTATTTTGTTGTGTCAAACGCAATCTCGATCTCAGTAATGTAAATGTGGCATCTTAATGTAACAGATCTCGGTAAGTGATATATTTATGCGTGTGAAGTGCAGTTGTTTGTCGTCAAATCGCGGCCTCCAAAGATGTTAGTGGAGAGGAAGCCATCAGGGTAATTTTAATGTGTTGAAAATTGTTTGTCGGCTGTGAGAATTGAACCGCGGTTATCAAATCCACAGGCCGTGTCGATACCACTGAGCCACCTACCCCATAAAGACTATAATGTATTATAAATGTGTATATATCCGATTTATCAATTGATTGTTAAATAAGTGTTAACTAATAGTAATATGTATTCTCCTATATTTAGCAGACAGATAAGTATGACAGGAGCATAACAATTGAATGAGAAACTGAGCAATAAGAAAGTTATGTTTAGATTACCTTTTTTTGTTATATCAATTTCGGTAATTAAGTTATTCACGCAAAAGATAATAAAACAAAATTGTGATTATGCCAAAGTATCGAGATCCAAGCGCCAAGATGATTTCATGCCCAAAAAAAATATTGATAAAGTTTTTCCTGAAATCGTTATGTTCCAGATAATAAATTCATGGAATTTTGAGATACAAATTTATGGCTTAATTATCACATAAAGATTCTCATGTTTACCTAATTTTTCAATAATCATAAAAAAGAATTCACTAGTATCAGATTCTAAGAACCGAGTAAAATATGGAATTTACGTAATTATCATTATTACCAGAATTTTTATGGTTTGTTTAACAGGCTATCAGGTTTAATATATTTTTTACAGCTTCTATTCTAGTAGGCGCTGACCACACGTGCGCAGGTCTTCTTGTTTTATGAACGCGTGACAAGTGCGCATCGCTTCTCAGCCGCCTTTGTAGAAAGTCGAAAATATTTTATGGTGAATAATATATTCATTTAATTCGTTTATTTTTTGTTTTTATTCATATCGTTTGGAGCTCCGTTTTAACTAACTATTTATATGATAAAAATTAAGATATATCCGTGAAAGGCTGTATAATAAATTTTATTAAATTAGAATTCATTGATAATAAATATGTATTTTAAACGCTATTATATTACATTGAGTTCTGATACTTGCGAGTGATATTGAAATATATCTATTTTGCGTGGGTTTATTCGTAAAATATGTAATGTACGACGATAAAATGTAAATTATTTAATTAATTGCATTGACCACCGGACTACCGCTAGACATTTTATTTTTTTCGATTATTGGAACTTGATTTCGTATTACATTACAACTGGAAGTGGAATACGAATAATCTATTCTTAATTATTCTCAAATTTTTTAGACGATGAAACATTAGTTTTCGTCTCAAACATTTCTGGACAATCTAATTCTCGTATCAATCTCAATAGACGTTTCGTTACGAATATTGGATATCTTATTAAAAGAAAACATTTACAAGTATTGATAATAAATAAAGATGTTTTCTCTAGTTGCAAGTATATGAGAATTCTCGTCTCTCAATTTTAAAACGAGATGTGAAAGAATCTCATCGCAGTTATACTTCATTCCCTGTATGAAAACGATTACGTCACATTCGGTATCCAAGTGATTCAAGATTTTGTACTTAAAATGTTTACATTGGTATTGGATTAACATTTTTAAAAGATAACCTAAAATTTAAATGTCAGATTAAAATATTTATTACTTTATAAAATTTAATTAGTTTATAAATGAAAATATAAAATACAATACATATTACCTCTTATACTACAGTTAAAATAATTAAAGATCCTCTGTTCTCTAACTCCAGCGCAAAATAATCGTGACAATGACAAACGCATTTCTGCATTTGATTACTCAAAATTTCTTATTTCTCAGTCTGTATTTTTGTATCAAAACTTAGAAATGACAGGCGAGAAAATAACAAAATCATAACCATAGGTCTCTATTTTCATTTTATAAACAAATGTGAACAAAGTAAATATAAATTTTCGTATTTTTACATTATTAAATACGTATAAATCCATTTAATTTCAAATTATAATCATCGAGCCGGTCAAATACTTAACGAATCCAAATGTAAAGAACGATAAGTGAAATAAGTACGCTGTTAGGACGTCATTTGGTGACAGAAAGTGAACAATTACAGGCAGATTCATAAAGCGGAATAGCGCTAACACCATTTTTTATTTCATTTTTGACTCTCTTTTCAATGTACGAAACAAGTTTATTTTAACTTGAGTTAAAAAGAGAGTTAATTAGCATCAAATTTAGTTCATTTCGTTAATCTGTTTTAATTTAAAACAGAGTTATAGATAATATTAAAAACGGTGTTAGCGCTAATCTGTTTTGTGAATCTGCCTGTTAGAGACTAAGGTTGTATTTGTTTGGGAACTTTGGATTCAACCCTGAACTGACCTAGAACTAACTCGTGTTACTTCCAAATAAATGATGCATCTAGTGTCAGTTGTAAACACTGGCGGTAAATTTAAAATCTGAATGTTCGAAGCGTCATCTGCTTAGTTTTGTTTGTGTGTTAAATTGCGCTTTTAATTGGATGTTTTAAGTCATCTTTATATTTTTTATATGCAGTCAAAAAGCAAATAACGTCAGAGTCTGTTCATTTTTTTATAATTTTTTCATCAGCAGTATCAAAATAATTAATTTCGGAGTTGCAATTATGTGTCGTAATATTATCCTCTGTGAAATACATAATGCATATTGCTCTTCCATCATCTGCATAAATAATAATTTAGTATAGTTTTTCAAAATTTTATTATAAAATTACTTACGTTTTTCATAAAAATAACTCCTAACCTCTATATACTATTACAAATCGCGATGCCGCCAGGAATAACAAGGAACACAAGTTGATTAGAAAGGGATAGTAAACGAGTTGAATCTACCAATCCGCTAAAATAGCTGGGGCAGTAGGGTCAGTTCAGGAACAGTTCCAGGTTACTTAAAGTGTGCCAATTAAACAAAAGTAACCTACCAGGTTACTTTAAAAAGCCCAAATAAATACGACCTATGGCTCTTTAAAGACTGTTGCTATTGTCAATAAAGCTCTTCACAGACCGTTGCTATTGGAAGCGGTCTGCAAAGTATATATTTTACTCACCACAAATGTAAATTTTTTACATTTTTGTTGTGTTTGAATATTTTCTTAATTACCAACATTTTATTAATTGTAATTAAAAATCGATTATCTTTATTTCAGATTGTAGAAAAATATGTATACCTCTGGTTGAAGGTACCTTTGCAGACCTAGACTCTCAGTTACTTTTAATCCTTGGTATATAAATAATTATTTTATAATATTACATACATATTTAATATACATTTTAATTGTAAGTTTCATGTAATAAATTCTGTATTTTCCTTATGTTACAGACGATTGCTTAGGATGTGTACTGTCGTTTCCAAGAGAGAATGCCAAAGGGGTAAGAAAGAGTAATTCATTTAATCGTGCTGTTACACAATAAACCATGGGCGTCGCATCTGTGCAATTTGCTACTCTCGGTTGAAATATTTTAATTATTTTTCTGGAGTTTTCGCTGATAAATTTAACTTTAGTGCTTTATTTTGTGCTTCATCATCGCACATCTGTATAAAATTTGCAAAAATATCCCCGCACTCCACTACGAATAGTGTCGCCCTGTGCAGATTTCATTTTGCTACAATTATGTGCTGCACTTATCGCAGCTTGCAAACAAAGTGGAGATACAGTGGTACAACTGTACTTTCTACAGAACGTCACTGTGAAATTGTATTTATTCCACTGGTCTATTACAGTTAATGTTGGTCGGCAGAGCGGTTCATGTATTACATTTAACACTACTACTAAAATATTTCTAATCGCAATGCCGCTTTATACAGATCATGCAATTATTTTACATATTTGAGCTTGGCATACTGTCGTGTCGATAATAGTACGAAACCGGTCAAGGTTGAGTTTTAAAATAACTCCTTTGACTAAAATCGGGTCATTTGTAAATTATTTCCATACATACATATAAATCTAAATACAAACCAAACTAATGGTGGAATTCTGTGATAAAACTTTAAGATTTAAGATCCTGAAATCTGTATATAATGAACAAAATTGTGTCAATATTTGTTAAATGTTGATAAATACAAAATATTTAATAAAATTGCGATTTTGTTCATAATTTACAGATTTATGGATGTACAAAACTTATGGATTTACACAGAATTTCACCATAAATTATAAAACTAAGTAATAAGACAATCAAATTAAACTACCCGATCCTCAAAAAAAGTTTTGGTTAATTCTAAATCCTAACAGTGGAACAAGGAATACAAAAGAAAAACAATGCTTTTTCTTAAATATAAATAAATAATCATCACGCCTTCTACCCATTACTGGGTGTGGCACTCTGCTGAAGCAGATTTCGGTAAGTGATATATTTTGCGCATAAAGTGCAGTTACCAGTCGTCAAATCACGGTCCTCAAAGATGTTAGTGGTGGAGGAGCAACAGGGGTAGTTTTTGAAATTATGAAAATTGTTTGTCGTCTGTGGGAATCGAACCAGGGTTCTCAGGATCCACAGACCGACTTCATACCACTGAGCTAGCCACCCGAGGGTGCGGTTACCGACCGTCAAGTCACGGCATCCAAAGATGTTAGTGGAGGGAGAGCTACAGGGATAGTATTAATGTGGTGCAAACGTTTGTGGGCTGTGGGAATCGAACCAGGGTTCTCAGGATACACAGGCCAACTCGATACTACTGAGCAACCATATTCCATATGCTTTTTCTTGAAAATACATATACTCTTAATGAAAATATAAATGTAAAAAAAAAAACAAAGTTAATAATCTAGTACATAAAACCGTAATTTTATTTCCAATATTCCAGGAATTTTAGTTTTATATCATACCATCACAGTAAGCGTTAAACAGCGCCAATCGTCAATTGTCGTCGCCATCACAGCCTACTAAAAGATCAGTTGAGAGTACGTGAGCCGGTTACTAAAATACTAAGCGACTAGTAAAGAAAGTAACATACTAATTTGTTTTGATATCTGCCATAAGCGAAACGATATTGTCAACACTTACGTGTATCTGTGCCATCTTTATTGATCGTATAATTCTGTTAACACTGCATATAAAATAAATGAAATCTCAAATGAGTATATTGCAAAATATTTAGATATGATATGAAGCAACGTGGGAACGTGGAATAAGACTGTTATTGCAAATTATGTTATAATACGATATATGTATACTTAATTTCATGGATATATAGATTTTAATTCAGTTTTAATTTGTCATAAATGTAATTGTTCATAAAGTACCTCGTCAAATGTGTTTATTGCAAACGATAAATAGAATAAAATAAATATATGCATTACTAGGTTTGATACTTTATTGTGATACGTCTCGGATTCGGTAAATAATATTTTTACAATACTTATACTGTAAATTACCTATGAATGACAAAATTTAAACGCAGTAAGTGGAACTATTTTTGCACAGTGGCTTCCATGGATACATCAGGACTTTAATATTTACTTACTATCCACCGTGAACAGTAAGTAATTATTACATATCAAGGTCCTGTTTATTTGGATAACAAATTTAATAGCTGTAAATTTTGAAACCTATTTTTCTTTTCTTTCTATTTGTGCAAGTATTGTAAAAATAGCTTACGAACCTCGAACTATAAGTGATTTTTTTTAGGTCGCGAATGTTTAGGAAATCTGGACTCTTCGGGCCTCGATTTTCCAAACTACATTCTTGACCTAAAAACTGTCACTTACAGTTCATGGTACGTAATGTACTATTACTAAATACATATGGGGTGGCTAGCTCAGTGGTATGAAGTCGGCCTGTGGATCCTGAGAACCCTGGTTCAATTCCCGCAGGCGACAAACAATTTTCATAATTTCAATAACTGCCCCTGTGGCTCCTCCACCACTAACATCTTAGGGGACCGTAATTTGGCGACTGGTAACCGCACTTCACGCGCAAAATATATATCTACTTCGGCAGAGTGCCACACCCAGTTCTGGGTACAAGACGTGATGATATATTTATTTATTTATTTATTTACTAACTACATATCTTTGCGAGTAAAGTACGGCTATCAGCTGTCAAATTATAGTCTTCAAATAAGGCAAGCCAAATGTGATGAAAATATATTGTTCGTTATGAGAATTTACATCAGAAGTTGTCATATTTTGTTTCAAAATTGAAATTGGTTGAAAACTGGAGAAGAAGTTTGAGGGACAAAAACTGCTTGCGATTGAATGACCGATACAAAATTTCGTAACAAGTCCCGAAACCTCGTCTTTTTTATAATTAATTAAAAGAAAAAAAATCTACAAAGACTAGACATTACAGAAATTGGTGGTTTTTTATTTATTACCCTTATTTAAAAACAATTACGAATGGATTACGAGAAAGTACCAAGTTATAAATGTGTGGTCAAGATTTCAATGCTTAGCGCTGCTTCATTTTATGGTACATACCGTGATGATAGAAGTAGAAACATTGATAATAACCATGGTTTATTACCACAAGAAGGTTTTTATTCTAATTATTTTTTGACGTTTCTCAATGTGACGTGTCTGCGTCTTAACCAATCCTATCATTATTATACCGAGAATAAAGCTCTTGTGGTTATTCCCGGGAAAAATCTCTGTAGCTTTTGTATTTGTTGACAAATGATATGTAGTTGTCAAATAATTATTTAAAACTGGCAACGAGTCAAGTAAAATGTGTGACAAAAATCGATTTAATTGTATTTTAGATACAGAAATACACCAACAAATTTTGGAAACAACTTCCAAGAATACATTAATAAGTAATCAGTCGATATGGACCCAGTTCAAAATCTTTTAAGTTGGATGAATCGACCTCAACAGCTAAGTCAAAAAATAATCTAATTAAATATAACTCGAGAGTTGGATAAATTAGAAAATACATTTCCAGTATCTTTCACAAAATTGTTGCCATTTGGCAATAGACCACAGAAGTAAACGTCACCAGGAGGCGTGGCTTAAGCGTTCTATCTCTTTCTATTGTAAGGCAACGTACGGCGTAGCACACTTCTTATGAAACAAACATTTGATTTTTAGCCTCATTTTTGTTTTGCGCTTTTTTGTGCAATAAATTAAAATGAGGTGGTGTTTTGCACCTGGCTCTAATCACAACGAAATATAAAAGTGCAAAAAATTCAAAATTCACTATTGTGAGGTTATGATTGGAGAGATATGAAGTTCACTACGACATACGTTTCTTTACAAATTTAAAATAGACATAAAAAATCTATTACATGACATTTCAAAACAATAACCATTTATATTGGTAACATTAAAACAGTAATTTGTTGCATCATTGGTCGTTTCCCTTAAAAGTTACAATTTTGATACTTATAAAATAAAAACGCGATAAGACAATGGTAACTGCATATACCATTCGACTCGCATTCAAATTTACCGTCCTAATATGGACCGCCCACTTCTGTGGTCTATAGTCACGAAAGTCCTACGGGCTTTCGTGACTATTGCCTGGCAACAAGTTTTCGAAAGATCTGTCAAATTAATTTCAATTTATTCTCACTTTCTTGTTATATTATTACTGAGTATTTTATTAAATTTGCAATATTTTTATTTATCTGGCGTCAAGTTAGCGAATATTTGTCGGCGTTCGTCGCGTTTAGTCAACAAAACACGCCAGGTTCAAGTGATTTATAAGGCTGTGACTCCTACGTCCAGGAAACTCCTTACTTCCTCGCTATTCATATGCAGAAATACTCGTTACGATAACAATAGCCTACTCTGATCGCTTGATCCGTTTTGTATTGATTTTCCTAACCTTAGAATTTTTCGAATTTGAACTGTCAATAAATGAGATAATTATAAATATTTATTAGATGAAAGTTTCAGATTTTTAAGATATTTTGAGAAAGTTGGTCTGTATTGTTGTAGAAATAATTAATATATTTACCTTTTAGATCGGTTCTCTATTATTTACTTTAAATATAGGGTTCCTGTACTTAATTTTAGGTTATGGAAAAGTGAATTGATTTGTTTAACTTGACATCATAATTAGGAAATTATTGACTTGGTTTGGAGAACAATTATAAGAGAATATTTTTACATAATAACAAGACCGATTACAACATCTCTGATAAAAGTTTTAAGAATATTCTGTGCACAAAGTAGATTATCTGTACATATAATCAAATACTGGTTGGGCATGAAACAATGGAACCAATGGCGTACTAAAAAATCTGATAATAATATACTTAAACGCAGGATAAGTTTCTTATTAAATAAGAATTTTTTTGTAAATCTTTGCTATTCCATAACTTTTACGTATTTTTTTTTTTTTAATTTATTTTATTAGCGTAGTTAGCATTGGTCCGATTTATAATACCCGATTTTAAAAAGTTAATCTAAATCACTTTTCGAAAACTGAATGGTAACAACATTATATTAGAGTTTATTTAAACTTTTTTGAGAATGTGGTTTAGCAGAATTTGACTAATCTAAAATTTTGGATTAGCCAAAATTCTTTTAAGAATTTGGCTATTCAAAATGAATGCATCGATTGGCTTCAAATTAAAGCTCTGCATTGACAACCTATTAGTATATGTCTCATTAAAAAATCCAGTACACAATTACTAAAAAGAACCGACCAAAGTCAAATATATATCGATAACTGATTTTATTTAAAGAGTAAGTGACATACATAATATTTATTGTTTGTGTATATTAATAACACATTGTTACAGTTGCTTATATTGACATAATGTGAAGTGGAAACTTTTGTACTGTATAAAGAAACATTGATTTCTTCCGTACTTGTTCATATTATTAACAGTAATATTATTGATAACAATTTCGGAGGTTTTAGAAGTACCAGCAGAAGGTTGATTGTCATTGTTGAAAATAGATTCAACATAGCATGATCTGGAGCTTCAAGTATTTTTGGAGGTGTTTATGATAAAAAAGAGTCACTGACTCATTGTAGTATTCCAATCTAGCCGATTTTGAAGAAATTATCTTGAAATTAGTGAAATATTTTCAAATAACGTAGAACAATGTGCAAGTAATCAATAAACAAACCATAGCAACGCTGTAAAACATCGTTCTTGTGTAATATCCTTAAAATTTTGATAATATTTTAGTGATTTTCTAAATCGCACAGTTGTAGGAAAAAATTTATTTATAACACGTGCCGAAAAAACTAACGTGCTCGTGCAGATTTCCGCACTCGGCAAGCCTCGTGCGTTAAATTCTGCACTTGCACATAACAAATCTTTTTCGGTACTTGTTATAAAAAGAACTATTGTGCAATTTGTGCTATGATTTTGATGCGATATTTCGCTATTTTTCTGACAGATTAGGTATACGTAAAAGACCGTATAAATAGAAATAATTTTCTTCTCATAGATTTCGGAAAGTAATATGGATTAACTTTTTAAAATCGGACTAGAATATGATTACTAGCTAATCCAAAATTCAAGATTAGCTAAAACTTTATTGAGAATCAGGCTGTAAATTGCCAAAATTTTCATCGAATTACAAGGTTCAACCATAAACTATATCTCTTTCAACGTCTATGAAAGAGAATACACAACCATTAATGCTGAACACAGTATCGCTAGTTTCAAAGCAGTCATTAAAAAAATAATACGTTTTGTCAGCAGCACCCACGCGCGCTAAACCAATTTAACAAATCATTGTATCATTTCACGATGTGCGTGCACGCGTCTATTCATGAGCCAGTTAAAAATCACATACGTACCGCGGCGCACGGAGCACGGAGCACGGACAAGAAGCAATAGAACTAAGCGCAACTAACAGCGACGGAATATGGATCTAGCATGCCGTGCGTTGTTGTAACGTGTGTGTGTTGTCTGTCGTGTATGAAATGTACCGTTCTGCTTACCATTGTTGCGCTCATGAGCTTGAAAAATGGAAACAGAGGCTACGCGATCCAATTAAGGTGAGGCTAAGAGTTAAGACTTGGCCATGTTCAGAAGTTATGTTTGTGGATGTGTGTGTGTGTATGTGTTTGTCTTAATGAAGAATGGGTATATGCGGGATCGTAAAGTGTTGTATATATTGCGTCAAATTATACTCATTTGTTAGGGTTCGCCTTTATTATATAGAAAATTAATGAAACGAGGAAATAATGGTAAGGTCTAGAAGGTTTTGTGACTTGGTTCAAATCAATTATCATCGCGATTAAATTGCAGCTCCTGAAACTTTTTAATAATGTATTTGTTGAGTAAACGATTCTTAAGTGCCCAGCAATATGGAGGTCCAAATACTTTAAATTATAAATAGTAATTCAAACCAGAATTATCAACGCCACAAACGATCATGTAATAATAATTTCAAGTACATTATTAAATAATCAATAATACAGCATATACCCTTAGATCCGGCCTTGTTAATGGATTCACAAAATTATAATATCTCCAATGGAGAGGTACATATTTGTGGATTCAAATTTTGTTGAATTTAGCTTCTAACCACAGGCGGACTTTGGCCTAGGCTAAAGAGGCAATAGCCTAGGGCCCAAAAATTTTAGGACCCGGATTCAAGCTTTTAGTTTAGATAATAGAAAAATATATACAAGATAATGACCGCCACTCTCGAACATGGGTATTTAACATGTAAAATCATAATTTTATAATTTCCTGCTTCCCTAATTATTTTAAACAATACAGCTTAAAAAAAAAATGTTTTAGGAGATAAGATTCCGCATCAAATCCAATAACCAAAAATTAATTTTGCATGCTTCGTAACGGCATAAATTAGATCTGAACATAACGGAAATAGCTTCAAAACTATCGATAGTCATGGAATTGAAACAAAATTAAACAAATGTTTGACGTATAATCTGTCAAAATAATTTCTTTATTTATTATGTCATTAATTTTGATACGTAAAACGTTAAACATTTGTTAATTTTGTTTCAATTTCATGGCTATCGATAATTTCGTTATTTTCAAATCTAATTTGTGCTGTTACGAAGCATGTAAAATTATTTTTGTTTATTGGATTAGATACAGAATTTTATGTCGTAAAGGGCCCGAAATAAATATTTTGCTTAGGGCCCGAAATATTTTAAATCCGCTTCTGCTTGTAACCAAAATAATAGTATATTACACACCAAGAGAGAGAAGTGCCTGTTCTTTCCCGAGGTATAAACTTGAAGCACGAGGCAAAGCCGAGGGCTACGATATACTGAAGAAAAAAAACTCTCCATTTATCAGATGTATATACTATTTTTTTCAAAACCCCAATATTTAAAATGAATATTTATTTTTATGAATAATATACAAATTTTAATTAAATAAATGAACAATTGAAATTTATTTTATCATTTCTTAAATAAGGAGAATGGAATATTCTATCAATATGACTAAAATATACTTTTTCTCCCATCTTTATTGATACACTTTATCTCTTGCCGTTATTAACAACGGCATAGAAGATTATTTCATTCAATATTTGAATGCCATAAGCCATAGACACCGATTTTTACACCAGGTCGTTAATAAATTATTTTTCTACGACTATTAATTAATACATTATACTTGAGTTTTTTGTCAGGTAATGCGGTTCATTATACATGGCCGTGAGTTATAATTTATTATTCACTGGTTTTAGCCAATCACATCAATGTTACTATAAAATCGCAAATAAATTTTGACATTTACGTCATAAATAACGTTTAATAAATATTATTTATATCATACTTTCCAGTTAAGTAGAAAAAGTATAGTGATGAACACATGTGTAATGACTATTAATTATTCGGATAAATTGATCATTGAATGATGTACTATTTTCTGAAGATTCGGATTTCAGCAATAGATACGCTGTACTGTAATGGGGGATTCAAGTGGTAGAGGTTTTTAATATATATTTAGTAAAATAAGTTCTTGACCGTACATCATATTTAATACAATATAAAATCATACCATAAATGATATTGCTGAAATATGAAACTTAAAGTTGAATAATTTAAAACGCTCATTGCAATTACGTAGTTGCATTAAGCCAATCACAGAGCTTTGTCTGAAACGTTTGTCGGTGCTCAATAGTACTGAGAGGAAGACGAAGAAGAAATAAGCATTCAGCATTCTACGATTCTACCAATGACGTATAATACTAGACGAATTATGCCGTATTCAAGTCAATGCAAACGCCGTTGTTATCCGTCTAGTTATGTTTTGTCTGAGGATTCTACTGACAACGACACACGTTGCGTGAAGTTACGTGTTATTTATCTCTGTCTTATTTGTCTCTCTTTAAGCTAAGATGCAACTACGTCACATTCGTTTGTTTCGAAAGTTTAAATATTTTTATCATGCTTAATAAAAGTTTAAAAAAAAAAAATTTTGGGTATAATAATTTTATTACGTAGATTAATATATAAAAAATTCAAAAAAGTCTTGAAAGGCCCATTATGGATTGGTTATCTATTGAACAGAACAACAAACAAATATTGATATATGCTATTAGTTCTAGAGCTACGATATAATTGGATAATATATTTATTTATTTTAATGGTGTTTAATTTTTACAAGAATACGGGAGCTTCTAGTTTAATCTATCATGTTTAATTCTTTACGGTGTGTAAATTCTCCAGCCAGGATCATATCCACATGTCTGATGGTGGTCGAGCTGGTAGGATACGTGGAAGAAGCTCGCTCCATGTTCCGTGCAAGGTGTGTACACGTACGGTGGTGTGTTGTGTGATGGCGAGTGATTGCCCATTGTTGCGCCCACGCAAAGCGCGCCGCCGCGCCGCCTAGCGGGTCATCGCTTGACCCGACCTCCTCTACCATCGCTCTATCTCTCTTCTTCCTCTCGGTGCACCAGCCTGCCATCCAACGCACTCTCGGACCATAGCAGGTGTAACCTTCGCCAGCCAAAACCGTCCAAACTCATTCTAACCGTTTTGTTATTACAAGTATTAGCACAGTTGGATTACATTATCTCGCCTTTCGAATCGTTCATTCATAACTACGTTACCATAAATTGCTTTTTAATAGGTATCGTAGTAAACTATAATCTTCCTGGTAATTGTAAATAAATAAAATAAAACTATTGATAGGATTTTATCGCCTTAACAAAACTTTTTTGGTTTATATTTTAAGTATCTATTGTTAAAATAGCAACTCGTAAACTATTTGAAATCACCAGACAAATACTAGAGGCTCGTCATTTTTAGGGGCCCGATATTTTAAAGTTAGTAAAATTTTTATTATTAGTACTTCATTTGTGGGGTCGGTTGTTCAGTGATATCGAGTCGGACTGTAAATTTGAGAACCCGAGTTCGAGTCCCACAATTTTTACCACATTAAAATTGTCCTTGTAGCTCCGCCTCCACTAACATATGTGAGGGCCGTGATTAGTAAAATGGTATATGTTAATTGATGTAGATACAGATTGTAAGTTTCTACAACTTTTATTTAAAGCATTTTCCTATAAAATAATCAGGGAAACTATGGCCGTATTTATTTGGTATTTTTAAAGTAATCCGGTATCAGAGCTGGGCAGTAGCTAGCTACTTTTGTAGCTTAGCTACTAGCTTAACTACGTTTACCTTAGCTGTAGCTGTAGCTTAGCTAAATGTAAAAAAATATAGCTGTAGCTTGTAGTGAGCTATGTTTTTTCTTCTATTAGCTTAAAAATATTGTTATAACAACTGAAGCTACTTTTAAAACTACTTTTTGTAGCCCAAAACTACTTTTTGTAGCTTAAAGCTACAACTGTTCAAAAAGAAATACCTATTAATTTTTTATTTGTATTTGAATTGTACCTTCTTTATTGTTTTCTATAACTGTAGGTTAACAAGTGTAAAATCTATTAACATATTATATTTTTCACTTGTTCTTAACCTATCATACTTTTGTATTAAATATTAAATGAACTAAACATGGACTGTTTAGGAGTCTTCTGTTAATGTGACTGTTAATTTATTCCGATATAAATAAGAATTATAGCATAACAAATTAACAGTACATTTGTCCATTTGCGATTTTTTATATTTATTAGCAGTCATTATAACAAATGACAGATCAACTGATCATATGACAATGGCAAATTTAATAATTCACAATAATTGAAAAAAGTAGCTTTAAAATTTAACAGCTACTTTAATGAAAGCTTTTAGCTGTAGCTTAGCTATATTTTACAAAATGTGGCTTATAGCTGTAGCTCAGCTACTTTTTTAAAGAATAGCTGTAGCTGTAGCTTAGCTACTTTTTTTTAAGTAGCTTGCCCAGCTCTGCACAACAGGAACTTAATCCCAATTACAGTACAGGGAGTCTATAGCTTATAGTAGAATCCGAACCACTCAGACACAATCGTATTTTCTGATATAAATAGAAGTCAGAGAGATTTGAACGCACGGCCTCTTTCTACCTCGTTTTTATCCCCAACAAGTTTATTTACCTCTGGGATAAAAGAGAGATAAATAACATCAAATATAATTCATTTCGTGAATTTGTTTCAATTTGTAACTGAGTTATAGATAATATTAAAATATATTTATAGAATAGCTAAATACTAGTAGTAGTTTTAAATGATGATTTATTTTGTGAAAACCCTTTTTAAATTTAATGTTAGGTTGCTCGATGTATTCAAGTACGAAAGTTATTTAAAGTCTGTATGTATATTGTTGTAAACAGTGCTTCTAATAATGTTGTAAATGAGTTAATTTTAAAGGACTTATATTGCTGTGAAAAAGTACATGAAGACTATAAAAATTATGTGATAATTTAGCATTATTTAAAAAAGTTAATAAGATGATTAGTAACAGATCATAAAGCCCATAATTTAATCTCTCATAACGCCTCGCAAACCGCAAACTTCACTTTCTTATTAAACCAACAATATTCAAATCATAATTTAAAGAAACCGCCAACCGCAGACAACCATCAAACCAACCTGTTGCATCTCAGTACATGAACGATGATGAATTAAGGATGGGCTCGCAGGCAAAACACAGGTAGCACTCCATGCCAGCGTGGAAACAAAACAACATCGCTCCGTCCATTCCATTCACGCTGGCGTTGATGCTGATGCTGGTCGGGGGCTAGTGCTGGAAAAACAATATCTAATCCACCCACAGACAGACGAGCATCGCAACACGCACTCCTTGATCGTAAAATAGCCACCCGTAGGAGGTGCACCACAAGTACTCAAAATGTTTTATACTCAGGGATGGTTCACTGCATAATTATCTAACTAAAATATTGACGCCTTTTCTCAGAACTATAACTGTAGTAAATGGTCCGTTTTCACCCATAAATGTAACACTTACTCTTACTGACTCGGAAAATATTCTACTGCTACGCTACCAAGTATTGAACACGAAAAAAACAATGGCAAGTAGTACCAATACAACTCCAAAGTTTCTGTTTATTTTTGTTAAAACTGAACGAGAGATATTTAGATATCAAGTTAATAATCCTATCATGCTTCCAAATAAATATAAGTAATTTGATAGTAATTCACAATAGAGCGTCTAAATGTAAATGGGGACTCGGGTTCGATTCTCACAATCAACAAACAATTTTCTCCACATTAAAATAACCCCTGTGGTTTCCCTTCCCCTAACATCTTTAGGAGCCATGATTTGACGGCTAATAACCGCATTTCACGCACATTGATATATCACTTACTGAGATCTACTTCGGTAGAGTATCACATCCAGTAATGGGTAAATGGCGTAATGATATATATATGTTCATATTTTTTAACTGCAATTGTGGGAAATTAACCTTCAAAAACAAGGGCCGAACGACATTCCCTTCCTTATCTTTTGGTTCGTTTTCATTTCTTACATCAGAGTGTTTAACTACAATTGTGTGAAATTTATTTACAAAAACAAGCGTAAGAAGATGCTCTCTTCCTTTGTTATCAATTTAGGTTTATTGTTAGAGGAGTAGGCGGGAGTGAGTTGAGTATGTGGATCGAATGAAAGATTAATAAAACAAGTGTATAGGAGCGAATGGATGGATATGATTGAAGGTTGGTTGCGTGTGAAGAATAAATTAACTTGTATCTGGAGGAAACGTGAATGTAGTTTAAGCGAGTATGGTGAGTCAAGTGTCTGGATGAGAATATCTGACGAAGACTGATTCTTTGATGAATCTGAAGAGTGGACGATCTGTGAATGGGATATAGCGTGATGTTATGAAAGTATATCTAAATAAAAAAATCTGGTGTGGTTACCACACGACTTTCTTATACACAGCATATTTAATATTTAGAATATATGAATATTACATATATAATATTAATTCAGCATTTATCTATTTGAAACATATAAAATATCAAATTTGTTTACGTATAATTTTTTAGTAATGTTGACTACTTTATGTCTAACTTTACTGATGAGGCATATACAGGATGTCCGTTTTTCGAGCATAACCCTTGGTACCTCAAGAACCGTGAGATACGAAGTCGAATAAATTGAGGCAAAGTTGCCAAATTAGTTGACCAATTTAATGATGAATTTGTTTTTCCGAAAAAAGACATAGATAACTAGATAAAGCGAAAATTAAAATTTATGTTTTTTGTTTCTATTGCTACTATGATTATTGAAATATATTATTAAATATATAAATTAGTTTTTCTCAAAATTAGACGCATTTACAGGAAAATTGCAAATAACATTTTATGTTCAAAATATTTTTGCTACCATCTTTTATTTGAAACTTTTTTTAGTAACTGATTCCATTTTTGAAATAAATGGAATTTATTGTTTTGTGTGTCCAGTAAACTTCCTCTTCCGGTTTTTAAATTTCATTCAAAATCAACTCAGCTCATCATATTTTCATGAAACTTATAATGATTAAGTTTCGTTAACAATTCTTATCTCGTTGATAAGATATTGCACACTCGGACACACATCCATCCACACACACATACACACATCCATCCACACACACACACACAGAAATCATTGAGAAAATAATCAAAACGGATTCATTGGACCTCAAAACACGTATTTCCGCGAAAATCTCGTCAACGAATTTTTTCACAATTCCAATACTTCCTTTACTGTGTATAAGAAAGAAAAAGAATATTTTTATTGCTAACTGCAGATAAATAATAGAAGATCAAATATCGAGCGCTTTAATCAAATTCTCCGTTTAAAAAAAAAACTAATAATAATTATATCATTACACCTACCGAGTGTGATACTCTACTGTAGAAGATTTCGGCATGTGATATATTTTCGAAAAAATGCGGTTACCAGTCGTCAAATCAGAGTTCCCAAATATATTTTAGTTGAGTGGGAACCACAGGGGTAAATTTAGCAGCTAGTATCAAGGTAGCAAAAATTCACCAATATGACTTACGAATCACCAACGATAACACCAAATTTGTCAAGATTCTACTTTATACAGCTCATTTGTAATAAAGATAAAATTACTTACCTCCAAATTTAATCCTCTTTATGAATTTGCATAATAGTGATTACTATTTAATCGTGCAAGAAATAATAAAATATATAATTTAATACTTACTTTCCTTTTAGCACTGATTTAACAAAGTAATAAAAGATACGTTTTCACAATCCAAATGTCAGAGTACAGAAACAAAATGTTTCATATTTTCCTGTTTGTATCAGTCTTCTGATATCTAAACTAAACTTAAATTTAAAACAAAATTCGTTGATTTATGAATTTGTAATATTTTCATACAACAGGTTATACTAGTAGGTACAATAATTTAAAACATAAACGTATTATTTTCCCGTGTGGGGAAGGAAGAAACAGTTTCATGTATTCATATTTTTATCTATCCAAGTTGTGTATTATTTTAAGTAGGCTCTAGTAGGCAGACATAGAGACATACATACATACAGCAGCTTCAGGTAGGTTTGTGTAGTGTGACAGTTTACATGCCTCTAACTCTATGTTTCATTTTCTTGTAAAGTGGTAACTACCTATTCAACACACCGGAGTATTGTTATTTTAATTCTGAAACTTGGTAACACTGAATACACTTTTTTGTTTAGCAAAAGGTTACATAGGATATTTGATGAATTATTGTGCGTCATTTGATACCCGCACATTTATATGTAAATGACTTCAAATTGTTTCATTTAGAGCATATCTACCACGTATTAATGTTATTTATAACGACACGAAAATTTTAGTTTAATAAATAATAATGGTTGGTATGTCGAACTTAATATTTTGGTATATTGAAATGGTGGATTTTATTTAGCTCTCTTTAGTATTTATTTATTTATGCTACTCTGTATAACAAGAACTTTATCCCAATAAAGCCTTGTTTCTACATCTTAACATAGTCTTAGTTTTAGTTTTTCGACATAACCTTGATAGTTTGTTATATGTGAATACAGCTGAGCGTTTCCAGCTACTGTTTTAGTCTCAGTCTTTGTCGCTGCGCATAAACACAAAGTTTGCAGACTTCATACTTTCGACATAGTCTTTCGTCGCTGTTCTGTAAGAGAGAGTTAGGTGCGGTAATGCTATCTCTTGTTATGTCATTAGGTTTATGTGGGGAATACGATAAATATAGATAATAGAATAAAAATAGTAATGTCTACTGCAAAAAAAATTAAAATTACTGGATTCCCATAGGCGACAAACAATTTTTATAATTTCAACAACTCCTCCACCACTAACATCTTTGGAGGCCGTGATTTGACGACTGGTAACCGCACTTCACGTGCAAAATATATCACTTACCGAGATCTGCTTCGGTAGAGTGCCACACCCAGTAATGGTTAGAAGGCGTGATGATATATTTATTTTATTAATTTTCTTATCTGTGTTGTGATGTTTAGTTCTCCAAATATTTCTTCTATTTCATTGTTGTTCTTCTCAGCTGATCGTTTTCATTTATTTCCCTTATAACTTTCATAATGTAAGATTTTAAAATGATTAAATTATGTAATATTTACATTTCACATTTTATTTACATAGATAACGTAAATTTGTACAAGTATTGTGAGTTATGTTCCAGTATTTTTTTCGTACGGCGTTACACGAGTTGTAAATTCTAGTTTATGATGTATGTAGATATTACCTATTTATTTCCTAGGATCGTTTTCTCCAACTTCGGTTAAATATTTATTCCATGGTTACAGTAACCGCGAGCAGTTAAACTCAATTTAACTGACGTTTGCCATTTCACCAGCCTTGTTTACTAGGAGTACATCATTGAGTTAAGTTGACAGATGAACCTCGATAAACTAATCTGTCGATTTCGTAAGATTTGTTTAATTTACATTACACTAATCAACAGTCTAAGACTAACGAAAGCCTAAAAAAGCCTACACAAGCAATGTAACATTGAAATATAACCACCAAAGAAAATGTATGTTACAAAAGAAAACAACTGTGAATCTGGAACAAATATAACAGAAATAATGAAATTAAATTATTGGAAAATTTACTATTGGTTCGTTCGGTGAGAACGTTTTTGATCTTAATTCTCTTTGTCTGATCAAAACATCAAAATAACATATTTATATAGTTTTGTAATAGTGACATCACTAAGTGTCCTCCAAATAAACGTGGCATTTAATTTGATTAAATATTTAACAATGCCTTATAAATTTATTTTATGAAACTTTTAAATATAATCTACAAATATTTATAAAAATGTGAAACGATGAAACTGAAGCAGTGCAGCCACTGTTACAAGTTTTATATATATATAGAACCCTGGTTCTCAAAACCACAGGCCGTCTATATAATAATACAGAAAAAGAACCTCGCATTAATTAAAAATTTTAATAACTGAAATATGCATTGTAAATCAAACAAAAATTTTTCTTCTCTTGTCATTTTTTTCGTAAAATCTGCAATAAGAATTATATATATATATATATAATAAGAATTAATAAGAATATATAATTCTTATTGCAGATTTTACGGAAAAAAATGGCAAGAGAAACACATTTTTTGTTTGATTTACAATGCATATTTCAGTTATTAAAATTTTTAACTAATGCGAGGCTCTTTTTCTGTATTATTATATAGACGGCCTGTGGTTTTGAGAACCAGGGTTCGTCAAAGGACTTTCACCACATTAAAACTATCCCTGTAGCTCCTCCTCCACTAACATCTTTGAGGGTCGTGATTTGACGACTGGTAATCAATAATCGGTAGAAGCGGTGATGATATATTTTACTTTTATTTAAATTATATTTCGCGTCCATTTTGTTAAACTTGATGAGAAAATTGACATCTCTGCGTATATGATACGTTCAATATATTAATAATTAGAAAATGAATATAAAACTAGACAAAAAAATGTGTTAAATTAGCATATAAATGGAATTGATGAAAACGACTCAAAGTTTACTCCCCGCCATATGTTATGATTACAGTAAGGGATTTTTTTTTCTTTCTCATCCATTTATTTAGAACACCTGTACATGTTGAAGCCGTGCTTTATGTTGAATATACAGCTCATCTTCAATCTTCCATTCATCCCAAGGTTATAACCCACCCACACCTACACATCTCCTATATCCCCCTCCCACAAATCTGGGCAGCGAGCAATATGTGTTCAGATGTGCCGGTGCACCGGAAACGGCTGCCGAAGTTTTTGCCACTTGTTCCCTTGAAACACTTCATTCACCCAGTTAAATACTAACCTGTCAACATCAGTAGAACTATAAGGAATGTTCGTGTTGGTCGAATGTAATGCACTAAATACATAATGACATCCAGAAGTGTGTTTCCGGAGACGAGTGTCGAGTTACGCTACCTAAGGTTTTTTTCTTAGGGTTTTTTTTGTAGGTGGGTGTGTGTGTGTGCTCTGGTTTTGATTAAGCTTGTTTGAGCATCGACAAGTGTTTCTGACAGTAATGGGTTCAACTCTTTTTGGGTGCTGTGGAGGGTACACAAGTGCAGTTATATATAAATTGAATTAAAACTTAAAATAGACACACTTAGAAATAGACGGAATAATAAAGTTTATTTGACTTTTTGGTTTCAAACTGTAAATAAAAATTTGATTCTTATTTTAAAAAATAAATAAATATATCATCACGCCTTTTACCCAATACCTACTGGGTGTGATACCGCCGTAACAGATTTCGGTAGGTGATATATTTTCCGTATGAAGTGCGGTTACCAGTCGTCAAATCTCGGCCTTCAAAGATATTAGTGGTAGGAGAGCCACAGGAGTAAATTCACAGACTAACACTATACCACTGAGCTATCTACTTCTTAATACTAAATTGAATCATAATATTCAAATTAGAAATTAATAATGGAATTCTGTGATAAATTTATAAGATATTGATACGTAAATCTGTTGAATAGAATGCAATAGACATTCAAGTTGTCTGTTTGCTTTTATTGTTTTGAAACATTTTTTTCAATCTGCAATTGTTTCGAAATTATTTGAAAAAAATAAAGATCGATAAAAATCTGTTTTCCAAATTCAGATTAATGGTGGAAATCTGTAATAAATCTATAAGGTATAGAACCATAAATCTGTAAATAATGAACAAAATCACATCAGTATTTTTTGATACGTAGAAAATATTTAGTAAAGTCATAAGTTTTGTTGCGATTTGTTCTTTATTTACAGATTTATGGCTACAAAAAAGCAAAATAAACAATAAACTAATCAATTATACTGTTTTAAATATTCAGTTCAGAACTATAATTATGATATATCCATTAAATAATAAAATACAATACAATACAAAAAAATACACGCATATATTTAACAAATACAAAAAAAAGCCATGATTATTTTATATATTTATTATTCTGATATATTTTAAGTTTGATAACTCTACAATTGAAGAACTGCCTATTGCGTATGCATTAGTATGCGGATATTCGGTCCGTATTAATTTATAGTTTTTATTAAAAATTAGCTCACAATATGTAAAACTATAAATCATTATAACTAGTATTTAAAAATTTTAAAAATAAAATAAATAAAGTTAATAATCACTCAGTAGGAACTTTTACTAAATATTTATAGGTATATGAAATTAATTAATGAACAATGTTCAGACTTGCGCATACAACAAAAACCTGAACTTATCAGTCAGTTATCAACTACGTTTGTGACAGTGCTGAACTATAGACAATTTTAGATGAAGTGTTTTGTTTTTCTGTAAATTTGTATGTTTGTTATTTGTGATCATTCCTCTTCGATGGACCTTACATAAAATGGAGGATAACTAAGGTATTTACATTTAGTTATAGATTTTTTTAATATTGTTCAGAAGTACATAATATAGAATTAAGGTTAAACATTAAAAGTTATAACGAATTCTGATTCATGAAGTCTGTTAGTATGATCGTACCTCTTCGATGGACCTTAGATAAAATGGAGGATAACTAAGGTATTTACATTTGGTTATAGATTTTTTTAATATTGTTCAGAAGTACATAATATAGAATTAAGGTTAAACATTAAAAGTTATAACGAATTCTGATACATGAAGTCTGTTAGCATATTTAGTATATATTTATACAACTGGAGACTTATCCAATGAATTGCGTCTTGTAATAAAGACTGTTTTTATTATGAGCTTTATTTTATTTTGACTTATGTTGCAAAAATAGGTTACGTTTGTTGATAAGTATCGATGTAATAATGTACTAAAGATGAAAATTATCTTCAAAAATACAATTTTTAAAATATTGAATATCAAATGGCTTACAGGCTTAGCGTGGTTAATAAAATTGCAAAAAATTAAACAATTTTATTTTATTATTCGAACAGCGACGTTTCGACGCATAATTTTGGCCATTAACAAGCAAATAATTGTTAAATTTTAAAAATTCAGTAACAACAATAAACAGAAAATCATGGTTCAAAGACCCACTTAGTACAAAATTTAAAAGATTGAGGTGAACATCTCAACAGTCAACTAAATATTTAAATAAATAAAATAAATATATCATCACGCCTTCTACCCATTACTGGGTGTGGCACTCTGCCGAAACAGATCTCGGTAAGTGATATATTTTGCGCGTGAAGTGCGGTTACCTGTCGTCAAATCACGGCCCCCAAAGATGTTAGTAATGGAGGAGCCACAGGGGTAGCTTTTGAAATTATGAAAATTGTTTGTCGTCTGTGGGAATCGAACCAGGGTTCTCAGGATCCACAGGCCGACTTCATACCACTGAGCTAGCCACCCCATAAATAAAATATTATTCCATTCGGCTTATTAAAAAAAATTCAAGATAAAATACAATTTGACATGTACGTTTTAATGAGGGATTCTTTAATAAATTAGTGTTATTTAAACAAGAAGTAAAGATAATTTAATTTTATCAAAACTTCAACAAAATAAATGTAAGAAAATCCGAAAGCATTAATTCTCCATCTTGGCAAAATATTGTCTCGTATGTATTAATAAATAAATAAGTGAAATAATAAATCAAGTATTGTGCAAATAAATCAAAATATTGCAGTTTTTAATAATTCAGTTCAACGTAAGCAACAAAATTAATAGATCCAATAAATCTTTCATTCAATAGTACGCCATTTAGCACATTCGCAATTAATTGCGCCAATCATTAAAAACCGTAAAAAAGATTGCAGAGTCGGGAGACACGAAGATCAATTGGTGTTATAATTTAATTATTATAATGGCACGAGTTATATATTTGCACAGTTGGAGTTCAATAAACGCGAGTTGACGCCATAACACAGGTCGCGGATTCAGTTTTGGTGACTCATATTTCAACCGAACTAACCTGTTTCCTAGAAATGCAACTACAATCATATTTTATAATAAACACTTCTACTATTTATTACTTCTGAAGGATGATATATTTACTTGATTAAATAAATTTATTTCATTTTCAAGTAACTAAAAATAAACATAAAGAAGTAGAAAATTGTAAGTTAAAATCTATTTCTGTTTCTTGGATTACAAGGCTATATTTCCGTGTAATTTAGTTATATGACATGGCTGAAACTTTATACAGTAAGATACCTATTTGATTTTAATGTCTTTTATGATTTTCAAAATATTTACAGTACACTTGAAACTTATTATTAAATTAATTTGTTTTATATAATTCATATAACAACACTAAGTTGACATACAGTGTTGAAGCCGTTTTAAAATCATTGTTAGTTTTGTAGTCGTCATACTTTAGTAATATTCCATTTGCTACTTGGCGTCCTTATACCAATTAAGAGAAAATCATGTGAATAAATAAACGGAAATATTTAAGAAGATGGATCACTTCAAGCCGACACTTAAACAGTAGTAGCCAGTATAAGGATAAAATACAAAAAAAGTAATTAAGTCAAATACAAATAAGTGAATTGTTTCAGTAACTGTAAGATAGATTTGATCCAAATGACAAAAGAAATATAGCTATTGCCAAATCTGTTTTGAGTATATTCTATTCAGAACAAAAATTTATGGTTTGATTTAAAAATTAACAACAAAATCAGTAATATTCCTTCGTTACAATTTTATTTTAATTCTCAGAAATCTAGAACAACTTTAATCAGAGATCTGAACTATAAAAATTTACGGTTCAGTTTCGGTTTGCGGTTCAACTTATGTTTGTGGTTCGATTTTTATTCCGATTTAATATACTTCTTTTAGTTCGGTTCGCGAATCGGTTCAATTTGGGATCCATAACCGGTTATTTTCTTATTTTTAATTGTATATATATATATATAACGTGAGTGCCACGTAAATGTTGGCATAGGCATGTAAAATCATTTTTTTATAAATAAAAAGTGTCGCGCAATAAATTATGGGACCAAATTTTATATCATAATACTGCCAATATCCCTACATCTTATGTGATACAGATTATTTGATTTTTATAACGTAATTTAATGATATTAATAAAAAGTGCTTGCAATTTGTTTTAAAATTTTATTATTTATTTATTAGATATTTTAGAAAATACAAGGCAAGTCATATTACAAGGAGAAAAAACTAAATATAATTATAATACCTATCTAACAATAATAGACCCATCCAAAATTAAAACAAAACTGTTCATTGAACCGGTTTTAATTGTCACTGTTCAGTTAAGGTTCTCGCACTTCAATATTATAGGAAAAGATTCATGTTCCAGTTCAGTTTTATTGAAAATATACCGATTCAATACGGTTTCGGATCATATTCCGATTCGGTTGAATCTCTGACTCATAAATAAATAAAATAAATGTATCATCACCTCTTTTATCGATTACTGGATGTGGCACTTTGCCGTAGCAAATCTTGGTAAGTGATATATTTATGCACTTGCAGTGCGGTTATCAACCGTTAAATCACGGCCCCCAAAGATGTTAGTGGAGGAGCTACAGGAGTAATTTTAATGTGATGAAAATTGTTCTTCGGCTGTGGGAATCGATACAAGGTTCTCAAATCCACAGTCCGACTCGATACCATTGAGACATCTACCCATACATGTTTTAAATTACTTGCGGAGAACTTTTGGAGTTTTATTTCTTTTGTTTTATGCAAATCGCTACGTACCTATTTGTATTGTTACAATTACATAGATAATGCACACTTACTTATTAAATTTTATAAGTGAAGAAGAATTTGTTAAATTACATACTAGTATGACACAACTTTTTTAATCTTAGTAGAACAGTTTTAGAAAAGAATATAACGCAAAATATTGTTGTTAGATGAAGGTAAGTGGATTCCCAACCAAATTGAGCGCCATTAAAACTGCGGTTTCTCAACAAGTGTAGAGCGTGTTGGCGTGGGTCTATTAGAACGAAAATCGATGTTCAAATAATTTATACACCCGTGTAAATAAATAATAGCACTTGTTTTTCTCTTCAGGTTTTGTTCTCTACAATTTCTTGTCCGAAATGTCAACGGGAACGCTTTAGAGATTTAGATAAACTATTCGAAAGATCGCTCGAACTGCTCCAGATAGATTAAACCCGTGTCGCGCCAACAAAGATCAAGGATTGGAAATTTATTGCAAGAATTTTTGGTAATCGCATGTTTTCGATATCGCGGCGCTATAAATTAGATGAAGGATGCTGCATGTTACATCTGTCATTATCTTTTTGGGCAATTATTTATGAGTTTATTTTAGTTATTAGAAAGTTATAAGTACAAATTAAATATAATTTTCGTAATTAATTTTGACTGTTTGTTTTCCGAGGAGGGAACTAGTTCTTACGTTTCCTGTAGTTTTTTATGATATAGATGAATTGATATTTAATTGATATCTCAATTTAGTTTAATTATAACGTTTAAAAAGATAATGCCTACAGCAGGGCTCGAAATGGAAATTTTTACGAAACGGAACGCTCGATTTATAATATTTATTTTATTATATAAACAATACTCGCAGCTTATATTCCAAGATTTCCCTGTTCTTCCACAAAACTTGATTAAGCAATTTTGCCAATTTTTAGACAATCGTAGGTTTTTGTCGCTGTTTATATCAAAATCTTGAACAGTTTTGCAGATGGAGCACCCTAAAACTTTTTTTAATAAGCCAATTATTATTACTTTGGTATAACTTGGCTTGTTCCACAGTTCAACAAGATGGAAGATCAGATTCAGTTTCTGTAATTATAATAGATTTATCAAATTCCTCGCTAGAATTACTAACAGTTACTTTACTTGTTGTTTGGTCACAGGATGACTTAATTTTTGTCTTCGGTGGTGATAATGACCGTTTATTTGATAATAAATCAATATCTTGTTCATCTTTCTTAGTCCATGAATGATTTAACCAATTATTTATCAAATTCATGCTTCGTCTTTTATTATAGCCTAAAATTATTGTAATTAAGAATGAAATATAATTTTTGTATTTATTATGATTTTTTATTTAATATTATTGACATCATACACTAGCACAGCACAGAATATGCAAGGGCGTAGAGTGCACGAAACATACAAAGCCTTAGAATGCCTTAATTGAAATACTAAAATATGAGCGACAACAATTTGGAGAAATTGTGATTCAGAACGTCTTTCAAAATTAATTCTATTAGGAATTAAAAATAAATATAATTTTATAATATTTCATTTATGTTTTTTGAAAAGTGACGAACCGGAGCGGTATTATCCATTATTTTACGAGACGGAACGATATAACTGACCATTTCACGAACCGGAACAGCGTTCCGGTCAGCTCCGGTCCATTTCGAGCCCTGGCCTACAGTTAAATCAATTTAAATACTTGAGGATACGTTAAACCTGTCAGCAACTTTTTGTAATTTTTGACAATTTTTTATACAAACACCAAAATAAATATGAGCACACAACATAATAATTACCTATCTATCTTCTTGAGAAAATATAAAAATATTACTACAAAAAAAACGTACGTAGGTGTTGGAAGAATGAATAAAAATTAGCATCATATATTCATCTATTCTTAAATTAAACATTACACGTCATTCTTTGATAATAAGTACACTCTGCAACACAAATACCAAATTCAACAAATCTTGTTTAGCTGTTCTGAAATGGAATAACAACAAAATTGATGAGGCATTTGACAAGAAATATAGACTTAAATATAATTTGGAAAACAATCATGGACAATGGGCTTAAATTGTAGTTTTATCTATATATATATATATATATATATATATATATATATATATATATATATATATATATATATATATATATATATATATATAAATGGAGTAGCTGGCACAGTGGTTATCGTGTCGGCCTGTGGATCCTAAGAACCGTGGTTCGATTCCCACTGCCGACAAACATTTTCACTCCTGTGGCTCCCCCTCCACTAACATATTTGGGGAAATATATCACTTACCGAGATCTGCTTCGGCAGAGTGCCACACCCAGTAATGGGTAGAAGGCGAGATGATATATTTATTTATTTATTTATTTAAATGAATGTTTCTTTGTTTGTTTATCCCGTATGCGTTCCTATATCATTCATCCGATTGCGATAAAACTTTGATAAGTTGTTGTGCGCCCGCCCACGAAGGTTTCTGATTTAACACAAATCCAGTTACCCATATTGAAACAAAATGGCCGTAGCTATCCTGAAAAGTACTGCACTGATTTGATTCAAATTTGGTATAGGCATAGACGAGAACCAATCTTAACATATAAGTATAATAAAGCTTCAGTCTCCCATCTTGAAACAAAATGGCCGCTAGCTATCCTGACAAGTACTGCAATGATTCGATTCAAATTCGGTATAGGCATAGACGAGAACCAATCAGACATATAGGCATAATAAACTTCCAATCCGCCATCTTCTCGAACGCGGTCCAGTACGACTTGCATTTGCAATGACCATCAACAAAGTACAGGGACAATCACTACAAGTGTGTGGACTAAATTTGGAAAATCCTTGCTTCTCACATGGACAGCTGTATGTGGCATACTCACACGTCGGAAAACCTTCTGATTTATTCGTGTACGTCCCAAAGAGAAAAACAAAAAATATTGTATATCCAAAAGCACTTCAATAAACAGAATTAAACACAAACACTTTCTTTCTTTGAGTTGCAATGCAACCCATGCCGCGTACTCGCATTAAATTATAGACCACGCGAACAAAGTCGCGGCCAATAGCTAGTTGAAGATAAAACAAAGTTTCGGCCATAACTTTGACCGAAACTACAGATGTTAGTACACGAAAACATATAATTAAAGTTGTATGAATTTGCCCCAAACATGGAAAAAAATTAAAAAACTAATTGTGAATCTACATAATTAAAAATAAATGTTTGCCCGCGAAGAGTCGAAGTGCGACTTTAAATATAATTCATTCAAATTCTTAAAATAAAAAATCTCGATTCACACATCTTTTTGGGAAGCTGTACCCAGCCCACATGTTCATAACCTATCAGTCATTTCAGCTTGAAAATTACATACAATCAGACATACACACACTGCGCTCACACACCTGTAATTATTTTTTGTCGGGTCATGTACCTGGGTCGGTACAATCATCACGCTAACGTCTAAATTACCATTTCGGACGCACCGCTAACATAATCGTTTCACGATGTCCTTTCAACCGGAAGTGACTTCAATGTCAACTGAATAAGTAAATACAATACGTCGGTTCCGTTTTCTGTTCTTTGTGTAATTTGTAGTTGATCAAAGAAGTCCTAAGGAGCTGTTTGATTATGGAGGGATAGAGTATCGTAATGGATTGTTGTAGTTAGCATATGAATAATGGTTTTTGGTGCACCAGTTCCCACGATTTTTTGTTTAAATTTTTGATTTTTCTTTTGATATTCGTTAAACGAATGTTAATGCCTGGGTTGTAGTTTTGAATGAGAATAGACTGTATGTATAATGAATTTAATTCAGTTGTAAAATAGATTTCGACATCAATTTCTTTTCAAGATATTTTGACAGATTTTTTGAGGGGATTACTTCATTTAAAATCGATTTATCAAACGCCTTTCAATAATAAGTTCAAGGAAATCAAAAATTATAGGACAAAGCTGCAAAACAATGACTAATCTTAATAGAGTAGATATAGGAATTAAGAATTAAAGAATCAAATGAATTCAGTCGTCCAATCCAACAGCGATTACATTTTCTTTTTATTTTATTTGTTACTCTGCACAACAGGAACTTAATCTCGATTACAGAACAGAGTGTGTGATTAAATGTCAAGTATTTTGGTATTTTAACGGTATAAACACTTGCGGCGGTAGATTCGACCCCGGGACTGCACAGGTGTCTTATGTCACAACAAGCGCACAACTATCGCACTGAAGAGTTGACAAAATAAAATCTGTAGTTGTTTATTTTAGAATTTTTTTGTTTATTGATTTTCAAATTGGAGTTGATTTATCGAACATCTCAGATCTGAAAAATTTACTGTGGGCACCACAATATTTTCCCCAATATAAGTTTAAATAAACTGGGTTTAATTTGTATAACTTTTGAAAAAAACATTTGACGATCCGTTAAATTTATTAAATTTTTATTAGAATTCACTTTAATTTGATACCAAACTGAATATTTTGTAAAACAATTAACAAACGTTTAAAACTATGTGACATGAGGACTCTAATTTTATATATTACGATTTTGCTAACTTTTGTTTTTCACTTCAATTATAACAAGTGAATCGACAATAATTTCGAAAAATGTTTCAAATAGAAGTTATTTCAAATTAAATTGGGATGGCTAGCACAGTGGTATGAAGTCGGCCTGTGGATCCTGAGGTCCCTGGTTCGATTCCCACAGGCGACAAATTTTCATAATTTGAAAAAGCTATCCCTGTGGCTCCTCCACCACTAACATGTTTGCCGTGATTTGACGACTGGTAACCTCACTTCACGCGCAAAATATATCACTTACCGAGATCTGCTTTAGCAGAGTGCCACACCCAGCAATGGGTAGAAGGCGTGATGATATATTTTTTTTTTTTTTATAAATTAGGATAGATTTTAAATATTACATATTTTATGATAATCATTTCCGTTTACGAAATAAACATAATAAACGCTTATAAAGTTTCATCATTAAAGTTATGCTACCACTGCTGTATAAACAAATTAACTTTAGTTTTTCGCTCAAAAGCTCAAATACAAAGTTTCAATGCAAATTTCCGGGCGTATATATGTTATCGTGCAAATCGACAGACCGTTTTTGAATTCAGTAAGATATAAAACATGAAGATCTCGATATTCGTAAAATCACCATAACAATACTTTCCTTGTTATATAATCGGAAAGTAAAATGCACTAAAATCGTGAAACATGCCATGATTTGAAAATTGGTTACTGCATTTCTTGATTTACAATATGTCATCTGTTGTAATATATAAATAACTAAAAACTGCTAATTATTTTAAGATTTAGATATATATATATGTATTATATTACATATATTTTTATTTACAACTATTTTACTACTAATAAAACGAGCAATAGAATAACTTTTATTAAGATAGATTTAGATTTAGCTATTTAACGCACAGGTCACTAAGAGAATAAACTAGGAGCCCAGTTCCGCATCTTTTGGCCCGAATCTAATTTTTTCGTTAAAAATTTAAATAATACTAAAAACCCAGGTATCTTACATTTACTAAATTCCGAAATTAATTTTCAACATTTTTAACTAAATTTCACATTAAATATACCTTAAACACAAAATGTATAGCAATATAAGTCTAATTTTTTTTCTTCACATAAACTAAATCAACACACAAATGAATTATCATGATTATTATCTTGTGAGCAGTTTGGCAGATGAAATTTAAGTTTATTATTATTTAAAACAAAGTTTATTATTATACGGTTTTTTAATAAAACTATTTTTTTAAATTAAAACAGAAAAGTTTACTTCCTCTTTCAATGGCTGTCATTTCTAAATGTATGTATCGATTGACTTAACATTTTATGTGTGTATTAACAACATATTAGTATATGTCTCATTAAAATTTCATTTAATTTTCTTACATACTACACTAGAAATAAAACTGTAAAATATAACATTAAACGAAGAAATAAAATTGGGCTAACTGAAGTGGGACCGGGCTCGTATATACGTTGTATACAGATATGTATCACTAGACAAAATAGACATATGTCCGTATTTGTAAAAGTACTTACTGAATTGTTTCGGTAATGATTCGTTAAATTTTAATACTTCCTTATGTAATTGTATAGAGCGATATGTAATTGTTTGTCTCGGTAACGAAGCGTTAACGCTAACGAATTGTTATGAATAGGCACTTAATTCTATTTACAATTTGGATCAGATCGAACGAACATTTACTGAATAAATTCACTTATTTGCCATTTCATTTGAATGGATCGCTTTACTCCCACAATTAGATTTAGTTACTGATTCCATTCGGCTTAAAGTAATCCATCTTCCTACTTAAATCAGTGATTGTTCAGTTCAGTTAGTCAGGTGATTTGATTTATCTGAACTGGTTTAAGTGAGCTCGATGGTAAATGGAATATCTAGGTATACAGGTCTTTTTGATAAATAGTAAATTTATAATAAGTTAATAACATCTTTCATTTTTAAGTATTCAATATATTTATTTAGCATTGAAATTAGCAAAGCACTCTAGTACCAGCGCAAAGTAGATGTTAGACAAATCAGTTATGATTAAAAATATGTTTAGGTAGGTGTTGATAGAAATTTGTGTTATGAAAGTATTTATATCTTGTCAGTGAGTATGAATTTTATGTTATTACGATTATTTTTGGACGTTTCTCAAAACCAATAAAATGCTTCATTGTATGACACGTATCTGCGTCTTAACCAATCCTGTCATTATTATACTGAGAATTAAGCTCTTGTGATTATTCCCGGGAATAATCTCTGTAGCGTTTGTTTTTGTTGACAAATGATATGTAGTTGTCAAATAATTATTGAAAACTGTCAACGCGGCAAGTAAAATGTGAGAAAAATCGATTTAGTTCTATTTCAGAAATACACCAACAAATTTTGGAAATAACTTCCAAGAATACATTAATAAGTAATCAATTGATATTGATCCAGTTAAAAAGCTTTTAAGTTGGATGAATCGACCTCAACAGCTAAGTCAAAAAATAATCTATTTAAATATAACTCGCGAGTACAAAAAATTAGAAAATAATTGTTTCCGTAGCAACAAGTTTTCGAAAGATCTGTCAATTTATTTTCAATTTATTCTTACTCTCTTGTTATATTATTACTGAAAATTAATTTTTTTCGTCAAAAGTTGGTGATAAAAAAAAATAAATGTGTCAGTAATATGCAAATCAAACTTGGCTTGTATAAAAATTTGTTTTTAAACTGCAGGAGTTTGAGGGACAAATAGCGACCAAGAATTCGACTGAACGACATAAGTCGCATTCCATTTTCCATTTGATCTACTCGTAACATATACTGAACCAGATCACTTATTCATTTCGCTGGATTACTTCGGTTATTTTATTTCCAGTACTAGAATTACTGATTCTACTTTACTTTGTCGTAATTAACCCCAATAAATGCACCAGTTTATTTAATTTAGTTCATTTAGTCATGTTGTCTAATTTATCTGAATTAATTTAAGTGAACCAAGGGGAAAATGAAATACAGCTCAAATTATTTTAGAAATAAATATTTAAATGCCCAGAAAATTTCATTCACGGCTAAATTATTTTTAAAGCGTGAATTTATATTGACAGTTTAGTATGCCATGAATTGACATTTATTAGTTGAAAACAAATTGTTTATTTTTTTTCGTAAAGCTTGTTAGAATATGTCTGATTAATGGCGTTATAAGCTAATGTCTCTATTTATTTTATAAATTCTTTAAAATGTGTGTATATAAGAACAATTAGCGTTTTAATAGTAAAAATTTAGAACCGTAAAAATGGGTGTTTTTTTTCAATTACTTTACTTCAGTTTCCAGGGTAATGTAAATTTTATTTTGAAAAAAATAATTAGTTATGCCTTGTACCACACACGAATTCAGCAATTGGCAGTACGGTTCTGTGGGTAGCGTTACGGCACTCGAATCCCGAATTTGAATTCCACTGACCTGATCCTGTACTGTAATGGGGATTGAGTTCCTGTTGTACGGAATAGCATAAACAAATAAATAAATTGTTATGCTATTAGACGTAAATCACAGTTAGATTTATTAAATTATAATTCCTACAGGTAATGTGTCGCAATCTCAAATATAAAACAATTTAACAATCTATCCACTTCTGATAATTGTCGCCTAAATACGATGTAACTTTTTCCCTGATTAATGCTCCTTCTGCACTTCTCTATTCATATATTTGTCAGCATAATAATAATAGACGAAGTACAGTGAATATGTACATCAGTTTTATTAAAATATATAATTACAAATGATCCACTTCTCTCGTCTCTCGCCGGATACACACTATCTTAAAAACTATTTACAAAGTCTCATGCACCCTTAACCATTCACACACGTCTCTCCATCCCTCATCTATCCCAACATATTTTCACATTCGGCGTCACTCAGACGGACTCAGACACACTTGACTTAATTTATTAGTTTTAATTTCCGTCATTTAATAAGATTTTGAAAACGGCCTGAATCCGGTACTGCGGCTGCCACATCTCGTTACAGATTCAAACAGAGAACGATCAACAAGAAAGAGACAAACCTAGAAACGATCTACTTAGATTACAACCTCACCCACACGTTGTAACACTGCGAAACCTCTTGCACCAGATTTCTCAATGCTCTTCCATCACTTCCTTCTATCATCCTATCTATCTTCCCATTGGCGTTAGCATAGCGTCGCTAGCTCTCATTGCATCATCCCCGCAATATCGGCGATTCGGAATGGAAAGGTTAGGATTCCGTTATCATAAAACAGCACGTAAGTAATGGACCCGGGATTTTTATGAATCTGTTATCATCGCCAAGTTGATCGCGCCGGAGATTTATTGCTGACAGATGGTTTCGGTTTAAACCTCTGATTTATGGTTGGGTGGAATTGGTTCTACGTGGTTTTGTGAAAACTTTCTTTCACTAACTTCATATTATATTTAATAACGCGCGAAGAAAGTGATATTATTGTAGTTAGGTCAAGAAGGTAACGAAAGATCAAGATGAACTCTAACTGTAACAACATATTTACGAAGTGTTTACCGTAGGCATAGTTCACACGAAGACAACTTTTGCTTCCTGGAGAAAAACAAAAACTTCAATTTGACGATTATAAACAATCAAGTTTATTTTATGGGATAGGTGGCTTAGTGATATCGAGTCGGCCTGTGAATCCTGAGAACCCTGGTTCGATTCCTACGCCGACAAACATTTTCACCACATTAAAATTACCCCTGTGGCCAGTGCTAGGCAAGTACCAGGACCAAAGTACTTAAGTATAAGTACCAGGACTCACCATGGTCAGTACTTGTTATGCAGTACTTTTTCAAGCATAGCTGGAAAATACTTAAGTAAAGTACCAGTTTTTTTAGACCAAGGTACTTCAAAATAAGTATTTTGCAAGTACCCAGTATTGGGTATATTCGTATGAAATAGTTTTTCTGTTATTGTTATTTATTTTAATAACAACGTATTCTAAATATACATTTTGAAAACATGATTAAAAAATAAAAAGATTTTTTTTTATTTCAAAATAAATTACAAAAAAAAATCAGTCTATACATAAAAATAAACATAAATATGTAATACTAGGTACATAAATAAAAATGTACATAGTTAATAAAGTAATATGTAATATATTATTACAACAAAAAACAAAAATATACTCCTCACGTTCACGTCACAGTACAGCACAATAAAAAAAACTGCATTAACCGCAAACTCAAAGTACTTCGAAATATTTAAGTACTTTTCGTGATTTTAGTAATACTGACGTACTTAATTATTTGAAAAGTACTTGAATATTTTTTACATTTACTATCCAAAATTGTAAGTCTTAAGTACAAGCTGAAATTTAGTACTTAAAAATTTCAAGTATTAAGTAACACAAAAATAAATATACTTCAGTATAAGTATTAAGTACTAGAAGATACGAAAAAAATTGGTACTTAAGTACTTAAGTATTGTCCAGCTCTGCCTGTAGCTCCTTCACAACTAACATCTTTGGGAGCTGTGATTTGACGTCTGGTAACCGCACTTCACGCGTATAAATATACCACTTACCGATATCTGAGTGCCACAATCAGTAATGGGTAAAGGCGTGATGATATATTTATATTTATTTATTTTATTTTATAATTTTTGTATTAATTTCATATTTTGATTGTTTCAAAAAATCGCAGATTACTTTTAGAAACTTTACTCGTAGTATTTCTCTAATTTTGGATCTTTTTTTGTAAATACTCGTAGAAAGCGAGAGCGAATTTGAATTTATATGGTAGATCACTGAATAAAAACACAGTTAGCGTCGCATAAAATGGTCATGTATAACGCATGAATTTAGATTTCTAATAAACGAAAAAAATCGTTTCTTCACGTTTTTTAACAGCCATTGCTTGCCTGATTTCATAACAAGGAAAAAGTTTCATATAAAAGTTATCTCTAATTTACTTAAAGCTAAAACCAAGTTTAAAATCTCTTGATTATATAAATATGATTAGATTTTGACATCTATCTATTATAATCAGCTTTAGTAGTACTGAATAGGGATGTGTATTTTATCCGAATATTTATATAACGCTTTGGCTATCCGGATATATGGAATATCTGAATAGCTGGGCTATACGAACTGATCGAATATTTGAATAACCGGAGCGCCCCAGTAGTTCGAATATTCAAATAGTTAATGAGGCCGAATACTCAAATAATAATAATAAACGAACAGTTTTTAATAATTACTTAGATATTTAGTTTATCTACACAATTTTAGCACACTTTACTAAGCAAATGAATTCAAAAATATGAACAGTAAATACTTAAAATAATACGTATTTCATAATGTGAAATTAAGTTATTTTAGGTAAATACAAACAGTTAGTTAGATTAAATTTTTATAGACATAATATTGGGGCTGTGTTAAATGCGTACTGTTGTTCTAATTTTATTATTAAATATTAAAAACTATAATATATTCTATATTTACAAAAATAATTCGATTACCCGAATAACGAATATGAAGACTAATGAATACCCGAACTATACGGATACGAATATTCGGTTGAATAAAATCGACAACCCTAGTATTGAACTTAAGAAATAAGAAATATGAAATTTGTTAATTGATTTAGATGCAGAATTTTTTTTTGTATACAGTTTTTATTTGACACCTTTCCCTGTAATAAGTAATCAGAAAAGTAATAGTAGTTTAATAATTATTCGCCATTTTAATTTTACAGATAATTGCGCGATATTGTAGTACGTAATGCTGTAACAAAATAGTAAAATAAAAATAAGAATACCAATGAAATTATATCAGACCAATAAAAAATACTCAAAAGATATCAAAGTTAAACAATGAAACAAATGTATTCAATTTTGTGTTTAATGTTTGCAATGTACTCACATACAATACAAATGGCGTCGATGTGAATGCGCAGATTTTAAGGGTGGTTGTTGATCCCGACACCAGTTCACTTTCAGAGCTTCTGTTAAAAATGAGCAACCAGCAATAATTTCTGTCAATAATTTTTTTTCCTACAACTGTGCGATTTCTTTCTTATTACGTAACTATTAAGGCCTTGGTTACGTATGGAAAGTAGATAAATGCAGACCAAGTGCGTTTCTGTAAGCAAAGAAACACTAGTGCGAAAAGTGCTTCATTACGCAACTGTCAAAAGAAAGTTGTGTTGAGAGCGATTTAAATTTCGCGCCACAGACGCTTATGGAAGAAGAAGGTACGGTGAGCCAGCGCATATGCAGTGGTATATTTTGACGTTTATGAACATAACCTTAAATTGCAGTATATCTAATCTGTACACAACTAATAAAAAGAACCGAACAACGTAAAATATATCGATAAATGGTTTTATTTTAAGAATAAGTGAAATACATAATATTTATTGTTTGTTGTTACAGTTGCTTATATTGACATAATGTAAAGTGGAAACTTTTGTACTGTCTTCCGTACCTGTTTATATTATTAACAGTAATATTATTGACAACAATTTCGGAGGCTTTAGAAGTACCAGCAGCAGGGTGATTGTCATTGTCGAAAATAGATGCAACATAGCATGATCGACAGCTTCAATTATCTTTGGAGGTGTTTATGATAAAGAAGAATCACTCACTGTACCATTCCAATCTAGACGATTTTGAAGAAATTATCATGAAGTTAGTGAAATATTTTTAAATAACGTAGAACAATGTGCAAGCAATCAACAAATAAACGATAGCAACGCCATAAAATATCGTTCTCGTGTAATGTCATTAAAATTTTATAAATTTTGATAATATTTTAGTGATTTACTAAATTGCACAGTTGTAGGAAAAATGTTGTTTATAACACGTGCCGAAAAAGGTTCCGTGCTCGTGCAGATTTCCGTTAAATTCTGCACTTGCACGTAACTAGCCTTTTTCGGCACTTGTTATAAAAATAACTATTGTCTTGCATTCGTCGTGAACAAGTAATAACATGTCACACGACACCATAAATATTGCTTACTTTGACCGGTTTTGTCGCGCATGCGTCACCGGCCAAAACTTCTGTCTATCATTTTTATTACTTAATTATACCAAAGTCTATAATTTAAACTGAAAATTCGCCTGTACAAAATTTGTCAACAACTACCCTTAAAATCGGTGCATTCACATCGGCGCCATCTATTGTTGCCATCCGTTCCCAAATCTAATTTTCTTTACTTCATGTTTATCATGACATAATCTATTAAAAAATCCATTTCTGTCACTGGAATAAATGAGACATCATTTTGCACCCTAGCTCTCTAAATATATTCTTATAGTTGCAAAATAATGTTTCAGGAAACAAATACTGCAAGTGAAAGAACTATGTAACTACATTACAAGTTGAGTACATATTTTGCTTATTTTGTTCCTGTTTTCTGTCTGCAATGAAGTTATGCAATGAAACAAAATTCTTATAATGACATAGTTTTAAATGAAAAATGGTACATGCTTTACTTATGTAGTAATTAGTTTTCAATGTAAAAATTAAATAATTATCCATGTTCATAGAAATCGCAAACCTAATTAAATCTAATGACACGTTTAGTTACCGTTTAAAATACTAAACTAATGAGCACTCATGCGTTTGTAGTTTCTCACCACCTTGAAATTGATTTGCTAAAAATCACCGTAAATTAATTTCTCCACCACTTATTTACTTGTAGCCAGCTCAAAACTATAATTGGTTAATGGCATGTTTATGTATATTATGTAAAATTATTTAAAGCATTTGTTATGAATTTGTGTTAGTAACGTGTCTTTGCATTCGATGTTTATTATTTATTATTGCTTGAACGAATTCTTATTGTCTAGTTTCAATTTGCATTTAAATGACTATTATTTAAACAATAGGTGAAAATTAACGGTTGTTTAAATACTGCTTATAGATTACATGCATATGAAAGATGTTTTCAATTCGTCTCATCTTTAATGAAGTAATTTAATGCATGTACTTAGTTTGTATGACGGCCAACGAAACACACATATCAATTGTGTTAGGTACACTTTCATATACTGAAACTCGAACCATGTAAAATAACTAAATAAATATGTTAGCAGGTTAGCACGACTGTTGCTCAATAATATTGCTTATTTTTATCGTAATGTTGAATTTTTTGGCAATGAAATAAATATAGCCATTAATGTCACAACCATTAATTAGTAAATGTCGTAGAGGGCCACAGAGGGAATTTTATCAATGGCACAGTGGTTATCGTGTCGGCCTGTGGCTCCAAAGAACCATGATTCGATTCCCACAGCTAACAAAACATTATCACCAATTTAAAATTTCCCCTGTGGCTCCCACACCACTAACATCTTTGGAGGCCGTGATTTGACGGCTGGTAACCGCACTTCACACGCACAAATATATCACTTACCGAGATCTACTTTGGCTGAGTGCCACACCTAGTAATGGGTAAAAGGCGTGATGATATATTTATTTATTTTCTTATTTTTTACAACAACTAGGGTTGTTGATTTTACGAATATTCGAGACTTCGATTGTTCGGATTTATTGCATCTTCGAATTTACATTCGAACTTTCAAAGTTTGAAATATATTAATTTCGAATTATTCAAATTTCCGAAATTTTTAATTTTCGAATTTTTCGAATATTCTAATCTTCGAATTATTTGAAATGTTTTAACAGCTCGAGGACAAGTCAGCCAGACTGCAAACTGAGCATCGAGGGTTCAATTCTTGTTTTAGTCATTCTATTGCCTCTTAGCCTCATCACAATTTTTACTAGTGATGTGTTAGATACTCTTTTTTAGGAAGTTCAATTCTCCAACCATATTATGGAATAAAAAATGCATGGCACATTAGTAAAACAACTTCAATGCAAGTGTTGTACATAAAATTATGTATTATTATTTATTTATAAATAACATAAATTATAATTAAGAGAGTAGATGTCTTAATTAAGATGTCTAAGCTTGCAGAGTTTTTGAAGAATATTTCGCCGAGTTTATTATTTAATTCATGGCCGACTTTTCGCGAATTATGCGTGAGCATGTTTAGAGATGACAGATGGCGGTAATTCAGTGGCAAAAAAATCGAAAATTCAAAATGTTCAAAAAATTCGAAAGTTCGAAGTATTGAAGTTTTTCTGACGAAGTTCAAAACATTAAAATGTTCGAACGTTCAGAAATTCAAACTTCGGTGGAAAACAACGACCCTAGTATCAATAGTCTAATATTAAACTAAACTGAAGAAATCGTGTCCGGAATACATTCATATATGATAAGTATGAGATTGAGAAAAATATTGTTAGAAGAGGAGGTATAAGTCAGTTGAGATGGTTTGGGCATATGAAATGTATGTCTAATGAAAGTTTGGTGAAACAGGTATATGAGATAAATGCCAAACTATATAGTATTTGAACCAACGTTTTAGTTCGTTTGTCAACCGGCTTTTTTTACAGATAAACCATCTTCAGGACGTACTACTAATCTACATCTTTCTAATTTGAAGGCATCCAAATGTTTCGCTGGATCTATATCTTTTGTACTTTGTTAGTTAACCTAAAAAATTTATACTTGTTAATTTAAATTATTTTTCTTTACACTGCACTTATCTGTTAAATATAATTTCAAAATGTTTGTCCTTTCTTTCATAGTACGTCCTGAAGATGGTTAAAACGTTGGTTAAAAACTATATAGTTTACCATTTATATCAAATTCTGAAAACCACTAGTTAGAACTTTTGCAAAAAAAAGAAACAGGTATATGTTGGTGAAATTGAGTGTGAGATTACGTGGACGACCTAGGAATAAATGGATGAATATGATTGAATGTTTGTTGCGTGAACGTAAGGTTCGATGTGTGAGGAATAAAAGAGGTTGTATGAAAGGAGTTATGATTGTGAGGGAAGCGAAAATGAGGGATCCAGGTAGAAATGTCTAGTAAAGATTGATTGCTTGATGAATCTGATTAAAAAATGTTCAATTAATGTTTTCAGGCTTCGTAATACCCCATTTCATAGTACATAGCGAGATATTATGTATGCATACACATAGGTAAACTTATCAAATGAATTTTTTTTTACCCTATTAATTTTGGAATATAGTTATAAATAAAAAAATATTCAAAATTAAATATTGTTTCAAATAAATGTAAAACCATTTATAAAATATTAATTTTTCATGAAATGCATGCTAATAGAAACTACAAATTACTTACAAATTGTCGTGGAAAAATTAAACAAATAATTTGACAGATCTGTCAACAAACAGTTCAAATTAATTGTTTTATCCACAACTCATATATAATAAAGACATAATTACACTGATTTCAGTTGAGTTATATGGCTCATAAAACACTAGTGTTTTATATTCCATAAAACACTGTAAACAAGTTGTTACTTAGCAACCACATCATGATCTACCGTATTTTGAGAAACTATATATAACTGAATCAACGTTAAACGTTACTACCAATCTTCTTCTATATCTATAATTATGAGCTGTGGATAAAATATTGTATTAAAATTGTGTTTTATTGGTGTATAAAACACTTAAGAATATTAAACACTTGACTTGTATAATAAATAACTATTATTTTTCGTGATGTTTAAATGATACATTTTATTTTCCTCCATTTCCTCTAGAAATTTGCTGGAAAACAATGGTCGAGAAATGGGAATAAAAATTATCACTACTTTTTTTAGAATTCTCAATTTTATTATTTATTTATTATTATTCTACAGGTAAAAACCCAATTACAGAATAATTTAGTAGAATTTCATAAATGTAGCTATATCCTAAACAAGAACATGTAATATATAAATTATAATGAAATACATATCAAAACATACTAAGAAATTAACTGCCAATAAGAATCAAAAAAAGAACAATTAAAACATATATGATTATTCACAAAAACATAAACTATTAATAAATCTAGATTAAACTTAAAACTATACATAAGAAATTAATAAATAATATAATATATCATCACGCCTCCTACCCATTAGTGGGTGTGGCACTCTGCTGAAGCAGATCTCGGTAAGTGATATATTGCGCGTGAAGTGCGGTTACCAGTCGTCAAATCACGGCCCCCAAACATGTTAGTGGTGGAGGAACCACAGGGATAGCTTTTTCAAATTATGAAAATTTGTCGCCTGTGGGAATCGAACCAGGGACCTCAGGATCCACAGGCCGACTTCATACCACTGTGCTAGCCATCCCATACATAAGAAATTGAAATAACAAATGGTGCTAAATCAAAATTAATTAACTCTCTATTGCAATCTTTAGTTACATGTCTTGTATTTTTATCTTAAAGTCATGTAAATATTACTAGGTTGTTTTAGATTTACATAGCCTTCTTCTTTTTCGTAACAACCTAATGTTAGTATTCCTAAACTTTTCATATGATTAATTATTTAATCAATCTTTTGAAACAATCTATAAACACCTGTACTGCCCCACACGGAAACGGTCACCTACTCGTAGCATGGTCTGATCAGTGTTTTGAGATTTTGCATCTCATCCGGAGTCGGTTGGTGCCAGTGATGCAATTAGATCCCAAGTCGAAGATCCGAGGCCGCACTCGATCTGCCTATCGCGCGCTCCATCTAAATCTACTCACCTTTGAACTCGCATAAATCATATTCGGTATTCGGTGTTTGGTGCTGGTGTTGTTGTAGATCGTCTGTTCTGCTTGAAGGACGGATTAAACTCACATCGTGTGCTCAATACGCATCGGGAAATTCACACAATTTCTAACAGTTTTTTCTTTTTTCTGTTTCTTTGACGCTGTGATCTTTTTAGAGAAGTTGTAATTGTACTCATATTGTACCATAATTCTGGATTTATAATGAAGTAACGTAAGAGAAAACGCGAATTGTATTGGTATCGTAAAAAGTTGAGCTAGTAATTATTTATAACAAAGTAAAATAAGCAGCACGCTAAAATATGCAAAGCAATAAATAACCAACATTTATCATTCTGCTTTGCGTTACCTAAAATACTCTATTTTTGGCCAAGCAGACATCACCATTTTTGCGTAAGCTGGGAGATGGTCATATGATATTTTAGTAATCTAGTAATTATCTGTCAGATATAAGCGTGTACTTGTTTAGTTTGGATGCAGTTATACGTACAATTAGTAGCAATTCGTAAATATCTGTATGATAAGTCATTGAAATATTTTCTTTATTAAATGTTATACAATTGACAAGATTAGTGTCGAAGTTAAACGAAAGATGCCGAAATTCTATTATGTCATTTGACTGGTTGATAGTAATAATTTGCGCATTTATTATAAATCTACAAGTTTTCTTCCGTTACTTACTTATTATTATTATGAGGTAGGAAGCTCAGTGGTATCAAGTTGGCCTGTGGATTCTGAGAACCCTGGTTCGATTCTCACAGGTGACAAACAATTTTCACCATTTTAAAAAACTTCCCCTGTGGCTCCCTCACCACTAATATCTACGGGGGCCGTGATTTGACGGCTGGTAACTGCACTTCACGCGCAAAATATATCACTTACCGACATCTGCTTCGGCAGAGTGCCACACCCAGTAATGGGTAGAAGGCGTGATGATATATTTATTTTATTTATTTATGAAAATGTATATGCAAAATATACTAAACATTTTAAATACAAAGATCTATATAACAATGTAGAATAATTACTCTAATTATAGATTATGTATTTGAAAAGAATACAGTTTTTAATGATATTTTTTATTATTTACAGATTTGGGTTATCTTCAGAGGGAGAATACTGGTAAGTTTTTTGAAATATCTCTTTTTATTTAGAACTAGCTATTATCAGCGACTTCGTTCCCGTAGTCTACAATTTAATGCGAGTACCCGGTATACGTTGCATTGCAACTCAAAGAAAGAAAGTGTTTGTGTTTAATTCTGTTTATTGAAGTGCTTTTGGATACACACTATTTTTTTGTTTTTCTCTTTGGGACATATACAATTAAATCAGAAGGTTTTCCGACGCGTGAGCATGCCACATACAGCTGTCCATGTGAGAAGCATGGATTTTCCAAATTTAGTCCACACACTTGTAGCGATTGTCCCTGTACTTTGTTGATAGTCATTGCAAATGCGAGTCGTACCGGAAACTGCAAACGTTTGAATTAAAATGGCATAGGACTGAAGCTTTATTATACCTATATGTTAAGATTGGTTCTCGTCTATGCCTATACCAAATTTGAATTTAATCAGTGCAGTACTTTTCAGGATAGTTAACAGCCATTTTGTTTCAAGATGGCGGACTGAAGCTTTATTATATCTTAAGATTGGTTCTCGTCTATGCCTATACCAAATTTTAATCGAATCAGTGCAGTACTTTTCAGGATAGCTAGCGGCTATTTTGTTTTAAGATGGCGGACTGGACTTGTGCTAAGTCAAAAACGTTCGCGGGCGTGCACAATAACTTACCAAAGTTGCATCGCAATCGGATGAATGATATAGGTACGCATACGGGACAAACAAGCAAACATTCATTTTTTCGTAGATAGATAAAACGATTTTTGAACTTTTATCAACGTCTGTGTAAAACAATTAACAACGGGCAATAATGGGAAAATGATTAAAGGTCGTTCAATGAGAGAATACCGTGTAGTTGTATACGACACGTTTTATTCTGATTCTGATTGGCTAACCGAAACGTCAAACTGAAGATATGTTTACTTAGCATAAAGAACTTGTAACAGTAATAGCGCAGTACCAATTTTATTGTTTGGCATTTTTCTAAATGTTTATTTTATTTGTTACTCTGCACAACAGGAATTAAATCCCAATTACAGTACAGGGGGCCTACAGCTTATAGTGGATTCCGAACCACTCAGGCACAATCATATTTTTTTTATATAAGTAGAAGTCAGTGAGATTTGAACGACCTCTTGCTTGCTAATTAAGAAACACAAGTTTCATCTCGCTTTTATCTACTGAGCTACGATTGCCTGTAAAATGTTGATAGATAATATTTATAAATTTCAAAATATATATCTGTAGGGCATTTTAAAACATGTAACCAGTATGTACTCCACGTGTATTTGAGGACAATTAGCGCTGTACCTGTGTAAATATATCTTCTTTTTGACCTTTTGGTCAGCCAATAAAAATTAGAATAAACTACGACCCATGCAACCCCATTTTAATCTCTCACCGAACGGACTTTAGTAGATTTCGAATCGAATAGCAATAAAAAATCGTTTATTTTTGCCATTATAAACATAATTATATCATATTAAGCGATGTAAATGTATAAATACTTTAATTAAAAGTAAAAGGATTTCAGAAAAGCGACATTATTGTAAATTTGTCTTTTCTGTCCTACTTGTCTCTTTATGGACACTGAAAGTAAATTTGTAATTGTAATATTCAGAATTAATGCTTATAAATAAATAAATATATCATCACGCCTTCTACCTATTACTGGGTGTGGCACTCTGCTGAAGCAGATCTCGGTAAGTGATATATTTTGCTCGTGAAGTGCGGTTACCAGCCGTCAAATCACCGCCCCCAAAGATGTTAGTGTAGGGAGAGCCACAGGAGTAATATTATTGTGGTGAAAATGTTTGTCGCCAGTGGGAATCGAACCAGGGTTCTCAGGATCCAAAGGCCGACACGATAACCAATGTGCCACTAATGCTTATTGTTGTCATATTTGTAATTTTCCAATACCGATTGCACCACGCCTCTCCCAAGATCGTATTCCTTTCGTCGTGTCTTTCCTTTCGGTAAAAACGTATGTAAGGAATTGAATTCGCAATTCGTGGCGCGAGATTCTCGCGGGCGGTTCGTAGACATGTTTATACGTGTTCATGCGAAATTATTTTGATTTAGCAGCCAAGAACTTGGGCGGTCTGCGCTGTCCCTTGTGATTACCGCGTAAATCTTGTATCGTGTAAAAAGGGTTTTTTAATCGACATGAGACGGTATCGCGCGCTGTGAAAGGAATGCCGTTCCATCCATTTTTTGATAGCTTTATTGTTGTTTATTATATTTTGATATGGACAGAAATCTGAACGCGTTATTTTATTTATGACAGGATTTACTTTCAAGAAATAACATTTACGAAGTTTTATATGGCCAGCGCATAACTTCCTCAAATTGTTTTTATAGGATGTAATAAGGAAGTAACGTAATCAACACAATTGTCTCTGAAAATTCCGAGAAAAATCAATGGAAATAATAAAGCCGCGTACAGACCAAAATCAAATGTTCGCGATCATTTCGAAAGTTATACGCGAACAGTTCGCAAGTTTAACGTCCGCATCACATACGAGAATTTGAATTATGAAATCATGTTCGTCGTTTGGTATTAGTAAAATAGTACTTAAAATGCCGATGTCATTAAGTGAGGAAGATGATGTTATAATTATCTGTGCTAATTTTATGATTATTAAATCGACTGGGAAAAGGAAAAGATCAAAAAAGAACGTAGAAAATAATCATGAAATATTCAGTGAGTTACAATTGGAGGATAGTAGCTTCTTCAATTATTTTTAATCGTATGACTGGTATTGATTATGAAAAACTTATTTCTATTATTGAACCAAACTTCAAACATGATGTAAAATCTTCAACATCTAATATACTTGTATAGCAGGTATCATTTCAATTGTTGAAAATTTTTGAAATGTTTTATTTAAAGCTTTCTATAGTCGAAATTTAATTATCTCATGTGTATTTATTCATTTTCTAACAACAAATAAGGATCCCTAAGGCCATTTTTCAAATTCTACGTGATTTTGAATCCATCTTAACCTTAATAATAATATTTATAAATAGTATAGAATAAGAATTAAGTGACTTAGAAAATGTGATGTAATTTTAAATATGCAGGATTTCAGTCAATAATCTATCTTTATTTATGAAACCGACAACAACGACCTTTCGTCGCCAATTGCGACTTCCTCAGGAATAGTCAGAATTTTTTGTGACGTGTACCAGCGTTTTTATTTTCTATAATAAAATTGAGGTTTACATCAATTGTTTTATGTATTTTAATGATTTTTAAATCAATGTTGATTATATTTTTAAAATTCTCACTATTCCTGTGGAAGTCGCAATTGGCGACAAAACGTCGCTGTTGCCGGTTTTTTAAATGAAGACAGATTATTGACTGAAGTCCTGCATATTTAAAATTACATCATAAATAGTATAATTTGATATGTCAAATGTCAAATATAAATAGAATTCCAGTTATTCATATAAGAAAGTCAAATTGATACACTTCAGATTGTTTTTGCATTGAATACCAATGTGTAAGCAATTATGATTAAAATAATTATGAGTTAAGAAGTTATGATTGTCAGTTAGTTTTTATCGAATAAGACATAAATACCGTGTCAATGAAATGAAGTTATAATATTGACTTTATCAGAACTGACAGCTTAAAAACAACTTAGTACTTTTCGCAATTATTAAAATAAATATTATCTATTTTGCTGAGCAAAAGCGTTGAAATCAAGTGATCGCAGTCAGCGATGCATGTCGACCGGACAAATGAACATCAAGCTTCGAGTAACGCCGTAACGTTATATACCGTTCAACAGCACAAAACAGCGATTGTCAACTGTTGAACGTAGGTAAATAAAAACATAACCCACTTCGCGCCACTGACAATTTCTTCGTTCGCGGATAATATCCAGTGGTTATGTTTGCGGTTACCAACCGTAACCAGGTATCATGGAAGTGTTAACCGCCTCAGCGGACTGATAAAGAGTTGAAGTGTTCTCTAAAAGTGTTTCAGACACCATGTCGTAGAATAATCGCTAATGTTTTGAAATGCGTTGACTACAAGCAAAAACAGTTTAATTTATTATTTAAATTAATGCACAGAGGCTTTTAATCAAAATACTTTTATAATTTTCTGCGATGTTGTTGCTTTGCGCTTGTATTCTTATTTCACAAAAAAGAACTTGGGTTAGCATTGCTTAAGACAGAGATATTTTACTTACAAAATTTGAAACTATTATGTAATATCTCGAAAATGTGCACCAGAAAATAAAAACTTTAATAGTATCTATATTTTTATTTGAAATTTATTTCGTTCTTGGTATGCCATTGTTTAAGGAGAAAAAAATCTAACGACGGTTTTTGCATATTAATTGTAACAGTTGATTTTTTTTAACGAAAATTCGTGTAGAAATTGCTATATTTTTCAATGATTTTTAAAATTGTTAAAATGTAAATAAAACATTTTCATTGGTTTAATTTTACTTTCTCTTAGTGTTTATTTATTTATCTCTGCAAATTAATTATTATACTACGTTATTTTCACAAATCATAAATCTGAGCATGTAAAACCGGTTGCGTTCACAGTGCCATCTACTCCATTCTTAACCTGGAATATCATAAAGTAAATTAAGTGTTTTTCGAGATTCCAATAGTGAACAAAAATAAAAATATATATTATAGATCCATATTTTGGGAACTGGAACTAATATATAAAACCGAGAAAAACACGAAATGAGAGCAAAATCTGTGAAGGGAATTTTTAAATTTCGCGTTCTATATACTAGTATCCATAACTTGCCTGTCAATTTTCAGTAATAATACAAGATAGTGAGAATAAATTGAAAATAATTTGACTGATCTTTCGAAAACTTGGGCTTGAGTGGCTATTGCCAAATGGCAACAAGTTTGAGAAAGATATATATAGTTAGATTATTTTTTGACTTAGCTGTTGAGATCGATTCATTCAACTTAAAAGATTTTGAACTGGATCCAAATCGATTGATTACTTATTAATGTATTCTTGGAAGTTCTTTCCACAATTTGTTGGCGTATTTCTGTATCTGAAATGGAATTAAATCGATGTTTTTCCCAGATTTTAATTGACGCGTTTACTGTTTTAAATAATTATTTGACAACTACCTATCATTTGTCACAAACAAAAAAGCATCTACAGAGATAATTCCCGGGAATAATCACAAGAGCTTTATTCTCAGTATAATAATGACAGGATTGGCTAAAACGCCCATATTGAATGCGTATATTTCTTCGACAATACAAAATAGACAAACACATCCTATAAAGTAAAGTAAGGGAAGGGGAATAGCTCGTATAACTTTGTTTCGAAATAATTTTCTAATTAGAACTGACATAATATGAAAAAAATAAAATAAAAATAAATATATCATCACGCCTTCTACCCATAACTAATAATATCCTGAGAACCCTGCTTCGATTCCCACTGGCGATAAACATTTTCACCACATTAATACTACTCCTGTGGCTCCCCCTCCACTAATATCTTTGGGGGCCGTGATTTGCCGGGTGGTAACTGCATTTCACGCGCAAAATATATCATTTACCGCGATCTGCTTCGGAAGAGTGCCACGCCCAGTAACGGGTAGAAGACGTGATGATATATTTATTTGTTTTATAATAATATTTTAATTTTGTTTAAATATACGCTTTGCATATTTAATAATATAAAAATATGAATTTTGAATTTTGACATAATTACAATTTAACCTTCAATACTGGCATTAATGACTGTGTCATTAAAGTAGAGCAATTGTTAATTGTTTTCGAACACCGACATTTGTTTTAAATTCTGTATAGAATCTTATTACATTACAACCATATGTGTATAAGTATTACATAAACTCTAACATATTAACAGCACCAGCGCAATGTATGTGTCTATTCTCGACAGAATTGCAGCACACCATTGATAGAAAACAAAAATTTGCTCTAACCTTTCACATATTCTCGCGCGTGAAAATAATTTATTTAAAACAAATGACGTATGTAAACCACATGAACAAGCGTTTCATGATCAGGTATAAATCTCGCACATCATACAGAATGCCTTTATCTGTTCATGTTGCGAAATGCTGGATTAAACACCACAAAAGCAAAGGTTTCTGGTTTTCAAAAGCTCTAGCGAACTCGTTCGCTTAATTAATAAGCTGCAATTATTCTAAAATGCCATTTACGTAATTGTACTTACATGCTATACATGCTGTACTGTGCTGATTGTTTCGTTTTTAGGTTATGTTCGTTATGAACAACATGGCGACGATTTGTTACTATACAATCAATTTTTTTAATTTATTGATGGGTTTTGTTGTTAGAGAATCTCTATGTTTGGTATTCATTATGGTTTGAGGAATGAGGATGATATCATAAACACTCTATAAAGAAGATATACGTAAAAGAAAAAAATCTTTTGACGTTTACTGTTAATATATCTTTTATGTCTATGGAAATTTTAATTATTCTCGCATGGATGATATAAAATTAATAGGATCTTGAGAAGAAATTACTGATGTAGAAATTTTCAGTACAAGAAAATTGTTCTTCTCGTGTCGAACAATTCTCAATAATATTCTCAGTAATAATATAACAAGAGAGTGAGAATAAATTGAAAATAATTTGACAGATCTTTCGCAAAGTTGTTGCCAGGTAATAGTCACGAAAGCCCGTAGGGCTTGAGTGGCTATTGCCTAATGGCAACAAGTTTGATCGATTGATTACTTATTAATGTATTCTTGACAGTTGTTTCCAAAATTTGTTGGTGTATTTCTGTATCTAATAATACAACTAAATCGATTTTTTTCACACATTTTACTTGACGCGTTGACAGTTTTAAATAATTATTTAACAACTACCTATCATTTGTCATAAACAAAAAAGCATCTACAGAGGTAATTCTCGGGAATAATCACAAGAGCTTTATTCTCAGTATAATAATAACAGGATTGGTTTAAACGCATCCACGTAACATACAATGAAGCATTTCATTGGTTTTGAGATACGTCAAAAAATAATCAGTAATAATATAACAAGAGAGTGAGAATAAATTGAAAATAATTTTGACAGATCTTTCGAAAACTTGTTGCCAAATGGTGGAGAATTATTTTTCTAATTTATCGAACTCTCGAGTTATATTTAATTAGATTATTTTTTGACTTAACTGTTGAGGTCCATTGATCCAACTTAAAAGATTTTGAACTGGGTTCATATCATTGATGACTTATTAATGAATTCTTGGAAGTTGTTTCCCAAATTTGTTTGTGTATTTCTGTATCTAAAATACAACTAAATTGATTTTTTTCACACATTTTACTTGACGCGTTGACAATTTTAAATAATTATTTGACAAGTACCTATCATTTGTCACAAACAAAAAAGCATCTATAGAGATAATTCCCGGGAATAATCACAAGAGCTTTATTCTCAGTATAATAATGACAGGATTGGTTTAAACGCATACAATGAAGCATTTCATTGGTTTTGAGAAACGTCAAAAAAAATTATTTAGATAAAATAAATACAGTCGAACCTGTATAACTCGAAATTTTCCTAAAGTCGAAGATGACTGTTGTTGCCTGTACATTTTGTATAATCTCCGTAATTTAAAGCCAATAACGAGTCCCGACAACACAATATACCGCTAGAAGTCGAATTTTCCCGGTCAAAATGAATTCTTTTGGCACAATATTCATAACATAATTTTACCACACATGCAATCTGCAAGGTATTTTGAGAACTATAAGCGACGAGATCTACCATTGTAATGATTTTTTTCTTAGTATATGTTCCCTGGTACAGAGTATACAGTGTTCGTAAAATGTTACCACCACATTTTAGAATGTTTTAGAATCATGTATTTTTTTACTCAATAAAACATTTGTGCAATAGCTATGTTTTTTGTTTCTTTAACTCGAAATTTCTATAACTCGAACTAATTTTGCGATCTTTTAATATTCGAGCGTAGAGGTTCGACTGTATGTGTATCATCACGGTTTTTATCAATTACTGGATGAGGCACTTTGTCGTAGTAAATTTCAATAAGTTAGATACTATTGCGCGTGAAGTGTGGTGACCATATGTCAAATCACGGCCCCCAAAGATATTAGTTGGGTGTAGAGATACAAGAGTAATTGAAATGTGGAAAGAAGTGTATTTAAAATTTACGTTTTAAAAATTATTTAGATCTACTTGGTAATGGACTAAAACAATGGCTGAAAGGTCGTCAACTAATAATTTTTGATATTAATCAAATATCCAGGAAATATTATATATTTATTTTGCTAATTTAAGGGGCGGGGCTCTTGAAAATTTTCAAAAAATCGCAAATTTGCATTTTCGGCATCTTTATACTGTCTAGAATGTTGTGTCAAAATACCAATTCGATATACAAAGTCGTTACGAAGATACAGCGAGAAATAGGGAACTGAGCAGGTATAAAACTTAAATAAAACTCAAATCTTTAAAGGCGTTTTTCTCGAAACCACATTTTTTTATCTTGCGGGACAGAGATTTCTAAAACTATTCGATCAATTTTGCTGATTCTTTCGGTTTTCTATGTACAAATGAATTATCTGAAAGGTAGCATAGAATTTTTTGGATATACCAACGTTTTGAATTTTTATGCGCATTTTAGTAGCGATTTTTTCAACAAAAAATTGAACTTTTCTTTTGAGCGCCGCCATTTTGTTAATTTTGCGAATTTCGAAAAATTCCTATGCTACCTTTTAGATAATTTGATTTAGAACCCGAAACATGAATCCATTTTTTTCTCCGATGTTTCAGTACTGAACGCGCTGCCCCGCAATCGACCAATTCGCCGCCTGCAGCTCTCTATTCGCAGGGCTGCCAATGGCAGGGAAACAAATTGTTTCTGCTGAAAATTTCTGAAAATAAAGTTGAAATATTATTTTTTAACATGCTAAAAACCCACAGCGATTGCATTTATTCTAATGTCCTATTATCATAAAATACCTTTTTTTAGCAGGCTCAACGGGTGTCTCCCCTTAATATCCTTTATCGATTTAACTATCTTCCATTTATCTCAAATAAAAAAACTGGACTTCGTTCATTATATGTAATTCTCAACACTCTATATACTTATAATCTATAGAACTTGTAATTCTTGCAGACTAATTCTACTAATCAATTTTCTCTTGGAAGCTAAAAATCCCCACCTACAATTCGCAATCTATTAAACAACACCAGCACTACATAGATCTCACAATTCATAATCTCTGTTCTGAGTGCTTCGTTGTGGCTAATGTTGAAAGAGGCCGCCCCCGCTAACCCGAGCCGACGCAGCGTGCGCGCCTGTTTGCACCTTTGCCGACTTTAATTGATTCTAACGACGTCGGAGTAATTATACTTCCCATTGTCAAAGTGAATGGCCGAGCGCGAGACCTCAATGCGATAGGCGTTGGTATTGACTCATATGTTCGCCAAAAGTTGGTGTATGAGTGAAAATATTAACTAATTAACTAATTTGGCAACTTTGCCTCAATTTAATCAATCAATTTACCAATGGTTAGGCTCGAAAAACGAACATTCTGTATATGCCTCATCAGTAAAGTTAGACATAAAGTAGTCAATATTACTAAAAAATTATACGTAAACAAATTTGATATTTTATATGTTTCAAATAGATAAATGCTGAATTACTGAAAAACTAAATTACATGTTTCATAATATTATATAACATTCATATATTCTACATGTTAAATATGCTGTGTATAAGAAAGTCGCGTGGGTGTCCACACCAGATTTTTTATTTCTGTTCCAGTTTTCTTCACAATTTACAAAACAAATTTATTTTACCCTGGATTTTAAAAATTAGAATTACTTACTAGAATAAAAATTTAATTCATTTTGTGGATCTGCTTTAGTTTGAAACATAGTTATGTAGATATTATTAAAGTGGTATTAGCAACTAATCCGCTTTATGAATCTTTCTGATAATACGTATTTTAATTCTATCTTTCCAAGTTACTAAATAGAAACATAAAGTTGAGTAAAATGGATGAAGTTCAGCGATGACCCGACGGCTATATAAATAATAATCCATTTGATCGAAGCGATCGAAGACCAGTGAAAATACTCGTAAATAGTCAGCGAGAACTGCAACACGGAGGTTAGTTTAAAAGGTTACCCATATAAATTTCAACACCTTTCTCCGTGGCTACATGTGTATTTAATTTTAACCTATAATTGCGTAACCTAACCTAAATGTTGAGGAATGTTTAGAAAATATATATTATTGATCTTACAATTAAATAGTCGATAGTTATCCATCAACTAACTTCAGAGTTCAGGCTGTTTATGTTGAAATACATCAGGCGCGGCTAATTTCAGATGTACACAAATGGTAATTTAATTAATTAATATACAATTAACAGTTTGCAGCTTATTTTATATTATTCTATACGAGGGCAGGGTGAAAAGTCCCTGAAAAATGAAACAAGAAATGATTTATTTGGTCAAAACATATTTTATTTCTCAACATAATCTCCTTGTAGCTCGATACACTTCGTCCAACGTTTTTCTAATTTATCGATCCCTTCCAAATAATACGATTTTGACAATCCTTCAAAATAGGCGTTTGTCTCAGCGATGACCTCATCGTTGGAGCCAAATCTCTTTCCGACGAGCCATTTCTTCAAGTTTGGAAATAGATAAAAATCGCAGGAGGCCACATCTGGAGAATATGGTGGATGACGAACCAATTCGTAGCACAATTCATGCAATTTTGCCATTGCGACTGCGGACCTATGCGCCGGTGCGTGTTGTCAACAGAGAGCAAATGCGGCACCCATCTGACAGATAGCTTTCTCATATCCAAAAATTTATGCAAAATGTTCCGTACCCGTTCGGTTGAGATGCTCATAGCCTCAGCAGCTCGTGCATTTTTACTCACCGATCGTCAAATATCATACCATGGATTTTATCGACGATTTCTGGCGTTGTAACCTCAATTGGACGACCAGAACGTTCGGCGTCCTTTGTGGTCATACTACCACAACGAAAATCAGTAAACCACTTGTGCTACGAATTGGTTCGTCATCCACCATATTCTCCAGATGTGGGATGGCTAGCACAGTGGCATGAAGTCGGCCTGTGGATCCTGAGGTTCCTGGTTCGATTCCCACAGGCGACAAATTTTCATAATTTGAAAAAGCTATCCCTGTGGCTCCTCCACCACTAACATGTTTACTTACCGAGATCTGCTTTAGCAGAGTGCCACACCCAGTAATGGGTAGAAGGCGTGATGATATATTTATTTATTTATTTTACTTGTGAATCGTTCCAATCGATGGTGAGGAGTCCCCATAATATTTAACAAGCGATGCTTTGGTTTGCGTAATGTTTTTTCCACGCAAGAAATAATGTTTAATCAAAACGCGAAATTCACTTTTTCCATGTTTTCAAAAATCTTCAAGGTTGCTTGCTTTCGATGGGTGTCAAAACAGAACTGAATGACATATCAGTCTGAAAATTTTAATGCGTTCTAGTTAAAGATGGTACGAGTACATCACAAATATCACATGAGATTTGCGATTGTGGCGCCATCTGTTTTATTTTTCAGGGAGTTTTTACCCTGTCCTCGTACTTTTAAATGACAAATAAGGCGGGAAGATACAAAATCAATAATCAATATTTTACGTTTCGCTTTGATATTCCTTTATATAAACTAATCCCACACTGGAAGAAATCATCCTACTCTGAAACTCCCACTATATCATTTGTTCTTCAAAGTCATCAATCCTGAACTAATGCGACCATCCTTCTTCAGGGTTGGACTCCACATAAATCTAAATCAAACCTTTATACTTTCCTAAAAATTACTTATTTTTGTACGCTACGCTCACTTAAATATGAAATCACAATTTCATGTATAAAATAATAAATATTCGCGGTACGGACCTGATACTCTCAGCTCATTACCATCATATTCTGTCACTTGAACTGAAAGCTTACAGAAATCACGGAAGTTGCTATTGTGCATGTATCTCGATGAGTTTCGCTCGTTTACGAGATACTTGAACTGCACAATAGTTCGCGATTTACATGTGTTCCGCATCATTGAAATCACCGCTTCGTCATGTGGGTGAAACTAACATAATTGTAATAATTTTAACATAGATGTTATACTTATTTAAAAAATTGGTAGGATATGAAGTACGAAAGTTTATTGAACAATATTATCAATTTATGAACGGAGTTCATTTATGTGTTGCTGCCGTTAGATGGCTAGAGATTTGTGAATAAGCAAGATACCGTTTAGAAATGATTTCCAACATAGCGCCTTTGTGCTGTGCACTACCTACTTGAGGGAAAGAAATTACTTTCAATTAAAGTTTAGATATGCACGTAGTGCGATCTAGTCATCATATTGCTTTTCTTATATCTGTCTATTCTTGTGAAATCACTTAGTTACGTCCGTTACTGTTAAGGTGGTTCTATCATGCCAGTCTCATACAAAAGTATAGGTAACCTAAAAAGTTTATAAAAATAATTATTACATTTTTGTATGGTATAGGTTATTAACAGAATTAACATTTCGCTGCAAATATCGTATAATAAACAATAACATTGAATATATTAAATAAAACTATTTAACTAGTTTATGATATTCAGTAACATAACAAAATTTTTGGAAGTGAATGTTTCATGCTAACCAATGGCAGTGTAAAATTTTACACAGCAGAAACTATGACAAGGCGAGAACCACAAGCAACATGATCACCGAACAAGTAACCATAGAAGAAGGGACAGCTATAACAAAAGATTGTTACGCAGTTACTGGTGACATCTCTTGTTGCCCCAAGTAATTATTATTAAAAATACCGATAATATAGGATACATATTTATCATTCTCGTGATCGTAATGACTGCCTCCGTCACTGATAAATATTTTTGAATCTAGATGCTTGACAACAAATGAAATGTCATATAAAAAATAAACAATTTTCTAAATTGTCAAAATGATTTCTAAATTGATAAATATTGTTAATTCAATAGTAATAATTTGCAGTTTATTTAAAATTGAAGGAATAAGAAGTGACCCAATTAAATTGTCCTTTGATGTGAAAGATCATCCATATTTAGTAAGTCTTAATATTGTATTATCTATCATTTAGTAGCAGTTTATAAAGACACATTTGGCATCAGAAATTTATCAGAACCAAGCGGTATATCCCTCCGAACACTGCTATCAGTTTTTCTTCAAAATTATTATACCATAATATTTAAATAAAAAAATAAATATATCATCACGCATACCCATTACTGGGTGTGGCACTCTGCCGAAGCAGATCTCGGTAAGTGATGTATTTTGCGCGTGAAATTCGGTTACCAGTCGTCAAATCACGGCCTCCAAAGATGTAAGTGGTGGAGGAGCCACAGGGGTAGTTTTTGAAATTATGAAAATTGTTTGTCGCCTATGGGAATCGAACCAGGGTTCTCAGGATCCACAGGCCGACTTCATACCACTGAGCTATCCACCCCATAAACTGACTAAATGAACTAAATTAAACAAACTGATGCACTTATTGCGGTGAATTACTTCAAAGTAAATTAAAATCAGTAATTCTAGAACTGGAAATAAAGTCAGCCAAGTAGTTCAATGAAATAAATAAGTGATCTTGTTCAGAAAATTAGATCTGTACCAAATGGCAAATGAAATATGCCTTAGATGGGGTAGGTGGCTCAGTGGTATCAAGTCGGCCCGTGGAATTGAAAACCTGAGTTCGATTCCCACAGTCGACAACACATTAAAACTACCCCTGTGTCTCTCCCTCCACTAACATCTTTGGAGGCCGTTTTTTAAATTTAATTTATTTGTAATACGTTAGTCGTAGATAAAATCACACCTTCTACCCATTACTGGGTGTGGCACTCTGCCGAAGTAGATCTCGGTAAGTGATATATTTTGCGCATGAAGTGCGGTTACCAGTCGTCAAATCACGGCCACCAAAGATTTTAGTAGTGGAGGAGCCACAGGGGTAGTTTTTGAAATTATGAAAATTGTTTGTCGCCTGTGGGAATCGAACCAGGGTTCTCAGGATCCACAGGTCGACTTCATGCCACTGTGCTAGCCTTTTATATTTAAATAGTCTATCTCCTTTATTCTGTAACTATATCATTATATTTAATGATCAATAAGTTAATAATAATTTTTATTTGTCATCACTGAGCTAGCCATCCCATAAGTCGTAGATACATAAATTAGTTTAATACGTACGTTTGATTTCGTTGAGTTAGTAATATGCGGGCTTCTGCAATTATCTAAATTAATAGGAGAGGAAGATATTGCATAAAACTAATATCCCATGTTAAACTCCTATGTTTTTCTTTACTCCCAGTATAAATATAAAAGAGGACTACTATTCTAGTCGCTTGTTTTTAACAGTAGTAGGGATAGGAGTAATTTTTTACTCCTGTTGACTTTTGATGGTTTATACTGTACGCTAATACTATAAATAAAATAATTTAGATATGTCTGATGTCGAATGTGCCAAGATCTTTTGAAATTCCTATACTATATTTATTTTAAAATTGTTTAGGTACATATTGCGCACAAAAATTTGGGCTTATGGTGTTCTGGTACTATTATTTCCCCACACTGGATTTTGACTTCAGCAACTTGCTTAACTAATATCGATCCAAAAACGTTTAAGTAACAATTTTATAAGTACTTTCGTATTTTAAAATATTAATCAAATTTGTATTTTTAGAAATACGATTGCAAATCCTAACAGCTTTACAGTTATTCCAGCCTCTACTTTAAAAGATTATTATACTCAATTCATTTGTCCGATATTATTTGTTGTGCATAAAAAATTTGATTATACAACTTATGAAAATGACATCGCACTTATTAAGGTAACAAAAGTTATAATATTGTGACTATGTTTATAATAAAGTAACTTATAGTTGGGACATGACATAAATCTAAATGATGCAAAAGCAATAAGTCTGGCAAATGAAACTGACTACTTAAGTAGTCTTAAGAAGCAAGGTAAAATTGTTAACTTTAAACGAGATTACAAACCCGAAGACGAACAAGTATCAAAGGAGTATTTAAAAACGAGACTTCTTCGAGGATTAAATGAAAATGAAGTAACTGTAATTGACTGGGAAGCTTGTAAAAAGAAAATATCAGCTGTAATTGAAGATGAAAATGTTTGTAGTTTATACAATCCTAACGACACCAGAGCTTGTACTGTAAGTTGAATACCTACCTTTTATTCAAATATTATAAATAAACAAATAAGAAAACATTGTGATATTGAAGATGCAGAATTGTTTAAAAATCACCTTATGATAATCGGTTTAAAAAAAAAGGTAATTTTTACTGTAAATTTAGCTAATTTCAATGACATAAAAAGTGATATTCCTTAAAAAAATTATTTTTTTTTCATAGTTTTCGTAATAAAGTTTCGCGGCATCGGTTTTATGTCACTTGCTAATAAATAAATATACAGTGTAACCAAGATATTATTTTATTTAAATTAATGTACTGGATTCGTACCATTTATTTATTTAGTATTATTTAAATTAACACAGATGTAAAATAGTTATTTTTGTATAAAGTGCTCGAAAAGAGTGTGTTTTTTGTTCAGTATGTCAGTTTTAGTCGAGACCGCCAGGTCGAAACAAAGAAAATATTTCGAACGCGCCAGAAAACAGGAATTTTATCCATGAAATACAAATATTTTTTTCTGCAACAGTCAAAAAAGAAATACAATAATTGTTGATTTATTTAAGTAAATTAAAGGACAAAAATTAGAAATAATATGAATTTATTACTACTGATATTTTGTAACCAAGGGAACGTGAAAATATTTGATAAATAAATTTAAAAATAGGCATATATCAGCTGTATTCAATTTGCCACTTGATTCACTTAAATCAGTTCAGGTAAGTTAGACAACATGACTAAATGAATTGAAATAAACAAACTAATGCACTTATTGGGTTAAATTATTTCAAAGTAAATTAGAATCAGTAGTTATAGTACTGAAAATAAAGTCAGCGAAGTAATCCAGCGAAATAAATATGTGATCTGGTTCAGTAAATGTAGGTTAGATCTGATCCAAATGGCAAATGGAATACAGCTTTCATTTGCCATTTGGATCAGATCTAATTTACACTTACTGAACCAGATCACTTACGAGTATTTATTTCGCTGGATTATATCGCTGACTTTATTTCCAGTACTAGAATTACATATTCTAATTTACTTTGAAGTAATTCACCCTGATAAGTGCATCTGTTCGCTTAATTCAGTTTATTTTGTCATTTGTCGAATTTATCTGAACAGATTTAAGTGCACCAAGTGGCAAATGAAATACAGCTAATGTCAATTTGGAATTATCAATGAAAAAACATAAACTATGCGTATCCACAACGATGTAAAAATATCGTGTTTTTTGACAGTTTTAGAAAATAGATTATAATTGCAGATCTGGAAAACAAAGAAGAAAGGTCACAATTTAATAGAAATTAATCTTGAGAATTTTGCTCTAGGGCGATACAGGTGGACCATTAATGGTAGACGATGTTCAAATTGGAATTATTACTTTTGGGGTAAGATGCAACCCTCCATCAGAAGGGGTGGTGCATACCAGAGTTGACAAACATTTAAATTGGATTAAGAATCAGATGAGTCCAGTGGAATGGGATTTCCGTACTTATAGTAACAGTAATGCAAACATTGTTTCGTGTAGTTATACTTTATTATTGTGTCTATTTGCGTTCTATTACTTCATAGTGTTATAATTGAGTAATAAAATTGTATAAATAATAAATTAATATGTAAATAAAGTTCGATGTATGAAGTATTGATGACATAATTTATGGTTTGCTTTATTCTAATTTTGGTTAAATGTCAGTCTTGTTAACAATTCAAAATATTTTATTTTATTGTTGCTTGAACTTCAAAATAATGAAGTCAGTCATTTGTTATTTTATTACAAGTACATGAATGGATATTCATTGACTTTTATGGATTTACTTTTGATGGCCTTTCAACACAAAGAGAAAATAGATGTAAACACTATAATAATTTTATGTAATCACCAGACATTATTGAGTGGTATCTAAACATTTTATTACCTTTGAGTGAAGTTACATATTAAAAACATAATATCTTAATAACGCAGTGAAATAATTTTCCTATTGGAATTGAAATTCTTGAACAGTTATCAATAATCGATAAAAGGTTAGAAATCAATTTCTTCGAAGCGTGCCGCCCACCAAAGTCGTTCAAATTTGGCGTTACTACTTACTTAATCTGTACTCTTATACCAGCCTTGCCGGTGTCGAGTTCTTCATTTATATTCTTTTATTTTCTTTCTTCATTTCATTCTATTCTGAGAGAGCTGTTCTGCTTCTATCCATTCCATTTATAATTTCTTTAGGTGGTTTCCTATTTCATCGTTCCATTTACGTCTGGATCTGCCTCTGCTTCTCTTCTTTAATCTTCCCATCTTCCAAATTTTCTTAGCTAGTCTGTTCATTGGCATTCTATTGAGGTGTCCAAACCATCGTAGGGAGTTTTCTCTTATTTTTTGCTCAATGGATTTGACTCCTAGTTTCTTCCTTATATCTTCACTTCAGTTAGCTTCACCCCTGCTATTCTTCTTAATATCTTCATCTCGCTTGCTTGCAATCATCCTTTTTGTTTCTTGGACAGTACCCATGTTTCCGAGTTATACGTTAGTGTTGGTACAAACAGTGCGTTGTATATACTTATTTTCGTTCTTGTTGATAATTCTTTTTTCCTTAAGGTTTGATTAAGCAGTGAAAAATATAATTTTGTTGTGCTCTTGATTCTATCTTCCAGTTCCGTGTCTATTTTCCCGTCTTCTGTTATTATGGCTCCCAGGTATTTAAATTTTTTTACTTGTGTTATTTCTTGTTGGTCAATTCTTATATTTATTCTTCGTGGATTTTTGTTGTTATAGTCATTGTATTTGTTCATGGGCGTCCACAGACATTTTTCCAGGGGGGGGCGGGTTGCAAAAAACTTTCAGATATACATAAATTTCTAAAATATATTTTTTTTTACATAACATAAATATAAACAATAGACACACATAACAAATAGATAAAAAATATTTAAATTTGTGAAATAAATTACTAGTCTTCATCGTCTGGGTTGAATTGAAGAGGAAGGACAATTTTCTAATAACTCTTCCATAAATTGACACCATTTCTTCAATAAATTCCGATTTAGCAGTTTTACAGTTAAACTTAGATTACTCAATCGTTACGATAGGAAATATGTCGCTAGCTGGTCATAAGAATACTGCTGGAAATTCAGTTTTAGCTTGAATTTATTATCTTTAAACTTATAATTTAATTTTTATTTAATATATATATATATATATATATATATATATATATATATATATATATATATATATATATATATATATAAATTTTGCATGGTTTGTATCGGCACAAATTAGATCTGAAAATGACTAAAATTGTCTCAAAACTATCGATAGCTATGAAATTGAAACAAAATTAAACAAATGTTTGACGTTCAATTTGTCAAAACTGTAAAAATAAATTCTTCATTTATTATTTCATTTATTTTGACAAATAAAACGTCAAACATTTGTTTAATTTTTGTTTCAGTTTCATGCCTATCAATAGTTTTGAGGCAATTTTCGCCATTTTTAAATCTAATTTGTGTCGTTCCATAGAATGCAAAATTAATTTTGTTTACTGGTTCAGATGCAGAATTTTATGCCCTAAAACTTTTATTTCAAGCTTTTTTGCTTAAAATATTTAGGGAAGCAGGAAATTACAAAATTATGGTTTTACTTGTAAAAGTCCTATGTTCGAGAGTCGTAGTCACCACTCTAGTTAATATCCAGGAGGGGGCGCGCGCCCCCCTTGCCTCCCCCTGCGGACACCCATGTATTTGTTTTGTTAATGTTTATTTCTAGTTTTATTTCTTTTAGTTCATTATACCATATCTGTAGGTTGGCGTTTAGGTCTTCTTCTGTTTTGGCATCAGGACTAGGTCGTCTGCAAATGCTAGTTGACTGAATGCTAGTCTACTTAAATTATAATAGCCCCATGCTGTAATGTAATGTAATCACCAGACATTATTGCGTGGTATCTAAACATTTTTTTACGTGTGAGTGAAGTTAAATATTAAAAACATAATATCTTAATAACGCAGTGAAATAATTTTCCTATTGGAATTGAAAAGTAAATCACCGTGAATTTCCTGAATACTTGAACAGTTATCGATAATCGATAAACGGTTAGAAATCAATTTCTTCGAAGCGTGCCGCCCACCAGAGTCGTTCAAATTTGGCGTTACTAATGCTCTCATATTAACCTAATATTTGCAACATCAACAATAGCCTGATCAATTAATCACCTGGGCAGATTTCATGTAGATAATAAAATTAAATGCATATAAATCATTTTGGATCAGAATTCATCACATGTGATGTATTCGATTCGAAGTCGACGTTTGAACGTATTAGGCGAAGCCCAGCAGGAGCTCCGACCGAAGTTTGGTAGTCACGGCAATCAGGTGGGCCATGATTTCATTCCTCCAGGCGACCACAGATTGATGGATGGCCTCATAAACCACAAATCGTGGATACGGCCCTGGAATAGCAAAGATGGCATGAATATAATTACCATGGACGTCCACAGACATTTTTCCAGGGGGGGCGGGTCGCAAAAAACTCAGATATACATAAATTTTTAAAATATTTTTTTTACATAACATAATTACAAATACACATAACAATTAGATAAAAAAGTATTTAAATTTGTCAAATAAATTACTAGTCTTTGTCGTCTGGGTTTGAATTGAAGAGGAAGGACAATTTTCTAATAACTCTTCCATAAATTGAAACCATTTCTTCAATAAATTCCGATTTAGCAGTTTTACAGTTTTTATTTTCTAATATTTTGTGTCTGTGTATATTTAATAAACTTAGATAAGAATACTGCTGAAAATTCAGTTTCAGCTTGAATTTATTATCTTTAAAATTATAATTTACTTTTTATTGTATACAGGTATTATATATGTATACATATACAGGATTGTGACCGCGACTCTCGAGCATAGGACTTTAACATGTAATATCATATTTAATTTCCTGTTTCGTAATTATTTAAAAGAAAAAAGCTTCAAATAAAAGTTTTAGTTCATAAAATACGAAATTAATTTTGCGTGCTTTGTAACGGCACAAAGTAGATATGAAAATGACTAAAATTGTCTCAAAACTATCGATAGCTATGAAATTGAAACAAAATTAAACAAATGTTTGGCATTAAATCTGTCAAAACTGTCAAAATAGACCACGGGCGTGTGACGTCATCAAAATGAGATGTGGTCCGTAACTGTCAAACGAGTGACTCATATATCAGCGTTAAATTTGTGATTTGCATTAAATAAGTAGAATATATTTTTAACAAGTATATGTGCATATAATTCCAAAAGTGACAAGTTTCTATTCTGTGCATCATTTTTTGCATGACAAAGTGTGTGATTTATTTTATCAAGTGAAACGTAATTTGAAGATTGTGTCGCGAGTGCATACTTTTACAATTTTATAGTGTTTACATATTTAATATATAGAAAATAAATGTTTAAAAACAATTTTATATGTTTACTTCATAGTGTAAAGCCAAGTAATTACTATAATATACAATAGTGTTACTTTTATTGAAGTTTGAACAGTTCATTTTAGGTTACATTTTACAAATCAACTAATTTTGTTAAAAATTTTAATATTTTACTGTAGTATTTAATTTTTTTCATTTATAATTATTATTGTGTTTTCGATCGTAGTGGAAATTTCAAAGAATCGATAAAACGAATGTCTATGATACTATCTGAATTGAATTAAAAGAGAAAAGGAAGGTAGGTCGAAGTTTTTGTCTCAAGATATGTTGAATATTACAATATAAAAAATAGAAACAGTAATTCAAAACATTTATATTTAGTTTTCTTTAGGTTTTGACGGTTACTGTTATAAATGCGAATCATGTTATATTAAAACACGTTGTTGTAACCAATGTTTTGTTGCATGAACACATTGTTGTAATCAAATAAATCGACGTTCCTTCCGTTCTTGCCCTAGATCTTGTAATATTATGATTATGACAATATTTTATATTACCTTTTTTATATTGTTATTGCTATTTCAGAGCCAAAGAGTCCTATTCCCTTTTGATTCATTTCTGATAGTAACTTAAACATTCGCTTTGTCGATTCTTTCTAATTTCCACTACACTCGAAAACACAATAACAATTATAAATGAAAAAAATTAAATACTACAGTAAAATATTAAAAATTTTAACAAAATTAGTTGATTTGGAAAATGTAACCTAAAATGAACTGTTCAAACTTCAATAAAAGTAACACTATTGTATATTATAGTAATTACTTGGCTTTACACTATGAAGTAAACATATAAAATTGTTTTTAAACATTTATTTTCTATATATTAAATATGTAAACACTATAAAATTGTAAAAGTAGGCACTCGCGACACAATCTTCAAATTACGTTTCACTTGATAAAATAAATCACACACTTTGTCATGCAAAAAATGATGCACAGAATAGAAACTTGTCACTTTTGGAATTATATGCACATACACTTGTTAAAAATATATTCTACTTATATAATGCAAATCACAAATTTAACGCTGATATATGAGTCACTCGTTTGACAGTTACGGACCACATCTCATTTTGATGACGTCACACGCCCGTGGTCTATAAATTCTTTATTTATTATTTCATTTATATTGACAGATAAAATGTCAAACATTTGTTTAATTTTGTTTCAATTTCATGCCTATCGATAGTTTTGAGGTAATTTTCGTTATTTTCAAAGTTAACTTGTGTCGTTACAAAGTATGTAAAATTAGTTTTGTTTATTGTTTCAGATGCAGAATTTTATGCTCTAAAACTTTTATTACAAGCTTTGTTGCTTAAAATATTTAGGGAAGCAGGAAATTACAAAATTATAATTTTACATGTTAAAGTACTATGTTCGAGAGTCCCTAGTTAAAACCCAAGGGGAGCGAGCGCCCCTGCTTGCCCCCCTGCGGACGCCCATGATAATCTCCACTAACTTTATAAAGGTTTCGATATTTCAATAATTTTATCTTGAATCTAGATTATTTAGAGATTATTTTCGCCAAGGCCGATGTGGTAATGGTTTTGATTTAAATGTTAATTTGTCTTCCGTAGCATTGTCGGATTGTACATTAATAGGTTTTTGTGTTTTGTATCGTGTCCCACGTGATCAAGATGGAACACCTAAAGTAACAGCTATAAATAATAAAGTTTGATTAGGTGTTGGTTGCGTCATCCGAGTGCAAAGCGGAAATGCAACTCACAGGAAGGAGCGACTGTTGTCAATGTTGTAGGCGCGCGTGCATCATGTTTCTATAGGAACGAGCTTGTAATGTTGCTCATAAACACACAACACAACACATATCGCAACTTAAGAACTTGCAGATAACAATAAGGAATATTTTATCGATCTTATGTGAAATGTGGCTTATCTCTCAGAACTATTTAGCACTAGGGTTAGTCTTCATTGTAGGTATATCTACTGAGTTTTTTTATGATGCGCTAACTCATTTTATTCAACGATTGTTGTCTGTTATTAATAAATTAATAACAACTTTATAAATAAATAAATAAATATATCATCACGCCTTCTACCCATTACTGGGTGTGGCACTCTGCTGAAGCAGATCTCGGTAAGTGATATATTTTACGCGTGAAGTGCGGTTACCAGTCGTCAAATCACGACCCCCAAACATGTTAGTGGTGGAGGAACCGCAGGGAGAGCTTTTTCAAATTATGAAAATTTGTCGCATGTGGGAATCGAACCAGGGACCTCAGGATCCACAGGCCGACTTCATAACACTGAGCTAGCCATCCCATAAAAAGAAACTATTATTATTGTTATTATAAACTATTATTTTTATTTTATACTTTTTGCTGTCGTACTAATTATAAAAAAAATATTATTTTTTGTGTGCCCTTTTTACGAAGCTGTCAGCAAGCTGTCATATTATTTTTTATAAAATAAATAAAATAAATATATCATCACGCCTTCTACTCAATACTGGCAGATCTCGGTAAGTGATATATTTTTGCCCGTGAAATGCGGTTACCAGCCGTCAAATCACGGCCCCCAAAAATATTAGTGGAGGTGGAGCCACAGGAGTAGTATTAATGTGGTGAAAATGTTTGTCGCCAATGGGAATCGAACCGGTTCTCAGGATCCACAGGCCGACACCATAACCACTGTGCCACCTACTCCATTTATAGAAAAGGCAAGGTACATGAAAATAATATTAAAATGCTGGAGAAAATTATTCTGCACATAGAATACAGATATTGTTAGACAGTAATCATGAAATATAAATCATTGTCATTAAGATTATCGATCATGTACATAAAATGATTCAGTTATAGAACAGAGAAGTTTATTTAGAGAAAAAAAAGTTAGAATATGTATACAGTTACTTCATTGAATTTGTTTGTTATGCAAGACATACGTACGTAACTCACTTTGTTTTTATCTTTTTATTTTCAATATTTCTCAAGAAATTAACCATGTATTTCGTTTGTTGTTCCGTTACTGAGAATAAAAATGATACAGTTGTCAAACCATTTTACATAACGTTTGGAAAAAATTTGCATTTTATAAAATCATTTGCAAAAGTAATCTGCATTTCTCATTTCCTAATTGCTACTAAAATAAAGAACAATAATGACAGAAAAAAATATTTTTGTCCAGTTACACCAACAAAAGTTTAGTTCTAAAGTTGATTTAAATTAAAACAAACAAATCGAATATTTCAAAGCAATATAAATTATTTCACATGGCATACATCTTCGCTTTGTTTCTATTTATTTAAACTAAGTTTAAAATTTATCATTTGTGTAACTGGCCATTAGCAATGTTTATTGTTGTTCAGAAATAATAATAAATTGAACTAAATATTAGAATTTACATCCCAATTTTCAAAATAGTTTTCAGCTTACCCTGAATTTTGGATTAGTCAAATTAAACTGAACCATATACTCAAAAAAGCTTAAACATGCTAATATAATCTTAGCATCATTTGGTTTTCGCAAAGTAATTTGAATTAACTTTTAAAAATGGGATTAGAATAAGATTAACTAATCCAAAATTCAAGATTAACAAAAACCTTTTTTTAATGAACTCTTGGTATTCCGAAATTAGACTTCATCATTCATAAACAAGTATTTGACGCTGTACAGTCAGAATTTGTTTCCGTACGGTAATTAAAAATTGTTAAATCGAGGTTAACTTCATACTCGGAAATCCATTGTTTTTCAATCAAATTAAAAAATTGCATCAATGAGAGCTAGATAAACAAGGCTTATGCGACATTTCTAAAATTTAAGGACCAGTTTTTCCATCACCGATTAGTGTTAATCATAATTAAATAATATAGGGTAATGGCTCAGTGGTATCAAGTCGGCCTGTGGATCCAAAGAATCCTGGTTCGATCCCCATAGCCGACAAAACATTTTCACCAATTTAAAATTACCCCTATGGCTCCCCCACCACTAACATCGTTGGGGGCCGTGATTTGACGGCTGGTAACCGCACTTCACGCGTAAATATATCACTTATCGAGATCTGCTTCGGCAAAGTGCCACACCCAGTAATGGGTAAAAGGCGTGATGATATATTTATTTTAATTTTATAATTAAATAATAATGGAAACTATGGTTATCATTTTTATTTAATTATGATTAACAATAATCGAGAGTAAACCGACGATTGAAAAACTGGCCCTAAATAAATAAGTAAATAAAAAATGTATTGTCAACGGCCATGGCTGCACTCGTTGGAACTGATCTAAGCGATAACGCGAGTTAAGTAACGTTGCACGCGGGTTGTACTTGGATGGGTGACCGTCCAGAGAAACTCGCGTTGCTGTTGAGTAATAACAACTAAAACGCAGATCAGCGCGTATTGACGGCATATGACCTAAGTAGTTGGTACGCCAAAGAACCCAAAAAAAAAAATGATTTGTCCAGAGAAAACCCGCGTTGCTGTTGACCATAATACCTAAAACGCAGATCAGGGCATAATGGCGGCATATGACCTAAGTAGTTGGTCCACAAAAGAAGGTACAAAAAACAAAAAAAAATTTATCATCACGCTTTTTACATATTACTGGGTGTGGCACTCTGTCGTAGCAGATCTCAGTAAGTGATATATTTATGCGCGTGAAGTGTGATTACTAGCCGTCAAATCCTGGCCCCTAAAATTATTAGTGAAGTGGAGCAACAGGGGTAATTTAAATTAAATTAATAAAATAGGCTATTCAAGTTACAGGAGAATGTGTCATTCCATTTCTAATGTAGCATCATTTCTGGTAGCGTCACGAACACATCAACATTAGCCGTGGCTTCATATGTGTCGTGTCAGGTGCTGAACAGCCGCCCCCGCAATGCGATCTGTTTAAATCAGCGACCTGTGCAACGAGCCTGAGTCGCCCACACAAACTGTAGGCGCAGTACTCACACACACACATACACGTGCACGTTGCTATAGCAATCAGTAAACACACACACACACACAGCAGTGACTTGGGAAACGAGTACCGTATTGTTTTATGTATGTGCATTTTTCTCCCTACTGCTTTTGTTTTAAATTCTTTGTGCCATATTGGGACATGCTTTTGTTGACGATTTTTATTTTTGATGGTGTGCATGTAGTCAGTAATTATTTTACTTGTAAGAGATATTATAAGGAGTGAATAGGTAGATTAACTTTCACAGTTCTGTAAAATAGAACAGATTTAGTTTTTCACACATATTTAAATGCTCACCTGTGGTATTCTACAGATTTAAAGTTCACCTGTAACTTAATTTAGAAAGTGGTAAAATCTTATAATTACTGGACAGCTAAAAGGAAAGCAAACTTTTATTATAACTTGAACTATTGACTTCATACTAGAAGGGTGAGAATTAAACTAACCGGTATAATACTTATGGGTTTTTTTATGATCATACGTTCAGAGCAAACATAAACATTTATATAAAATATAATAGTTATTTACTTGTATTATACAAGTGTTTTATTAGGTATATAAGAAAAGTTTAAACACGAAACCGAAGGTCGAGTGTTTAATATTCTTAAGTGTTTTATATACCAATAAAACACAAGTGTAATACAAAATTGTATCCACAACTCATAATTATAGGTATCGAAGAAGATTAGTCGTAACGTTTAACGTTGATTCAGTTATATATACAGTAGAACCCCAATTATCCGAATCAATTGGGACCGGAGCTCGTTCGGATAAACAAAAATTCGGATAATAGAAATGTGAAGTCGTGTTAAACGGTTTTGCGCGATATGTATAAAAAAATTAGAGTGTGCATATATTTCTAATAATTATGATATATATATATATATATATATATATATATATATATATATATATATATTTATATTTTGTGGGGTAATGGCTCAGTGGTATCCGAGTCGGTCTGTGGATCCTAAGAACCCTGGTTCAATCCCCAGAGCCGACAAAACATTTTCACCAATTTAAAAAAAACACTACCCCTGTGGCTCCTCCACCACTAACATCTTTGGAGGCCGTGATTTGACGGCTGGTAACCGCACTTCAGCGCAAAATATATCACTTACCGAGATCTGCTTCGGCAGAGTGCCACACCCAGTAATGTGTAGAAGGCGTGATGATATATTTATTTATTTTATTTATGATATATATTTGAAAAATAACATGATACATATACTTTTATATCATTCAACCTTCAATTCAAACCTTCTTTACCATAAAATCCATAATTTTCGTTTGGCGTACGGATGTTGTACGTTTTTTCGCAGCCAAATCTCGTAATCGCTTGAACAAGAGAAGCTGCGTGGCGCAGCATTCTTCCTGTTTCTCGTACCATTCGAGACCGGTCTCAAATGCGGCAAACGCATCGGCATTAGACGGTTCTTGCACTGATCTTCAATTTCGTCGTTACTGCTGTTATTGTCATTATCATTTTCGTCCTGATTTGTTGATGAACAAACGAGACTACGCGAACTCGAGCATGCTTGTAGCGCGCAACAATGTAAGGACAACAACATTTTGCGCCATGGTTCGGATAGTAGGACGTTCATCCGAACCAAGCTGCGGTTCGGATAATAGAGGCTTCGGATAACGGATGTTCGGAAAATCGAGGTTCTACTGTATATATATTTTCTGAAAATACGATAGATCATGAAGTGGTTGCTAAATAACAAGTTTACAGTATTTTATGGAATATAAAACACTAGTGTTTTATGAGCCATATAGTTCAATTAAAATCAGTGTAATAATGTCTATATTATATATGAGTTGTGGATAAAATAAATAAATATATCATCACGCCTTTTACCCATTGGCACTTTGCCGTAGCAGTGCGGTTATCAGCCGTCAAAGACACAGGAGTAGTTCAATGTAGGGATGGCAGCTCAGTCAATAGACTGGTTAAAAGTTGTCAATTGACGGTCAATTTGACCGATGTTGGAATATTTGACCTAAACAATTAGACAAATTAAAAAAAAAATACTGAACAAAAAAATAGTTTATTGTATAAAAAATTAAATTTTTCTGGAAAATCCAAATAAACAATACTTCTTTGGTAAAAGAAAACAAAAGTAATGCTAATGTAAATAAATAAAAATAATTATAACATAACGCCTACCCATTACTGGATGTGGCACTCTGTCGCAGCAGATCTCAGTAAGTGATATATTTTGCGTGTGAAGTGCGGTTACCGGCTGTCAAATCACGGCCTCCAAAGATATTAGTGGAGGGGGAGTTACAGAGGTAGTTTTAATGTGGTGAAAGTTGTTTGTCGGCTGTGGGAATCGAATCAATGTTCTCAATTTCCTTAGGCCGACTCGATACCACTGATTCACGTACCCCATAAACATACCAACCCTCAAAAAGTGCGAAATGCATACTGCAATTACTGCATCTCGCTAAACACGGGACACACGTTGATTTTTCCACAGAGGGTACACAAAGAATTATACTACCGGCACGCTCCTCACTACTTAAGTATTTGACGCGAGCAATTTGACAAATGACCAGTCAAATATTAGGTCAATTGAACTAAGAATATTTGACCAATCAATTGCCATCCTGAGAATTGTCATTTACCCCATAATAATTGTTTAATACATTGTTATAATTAATGGATTCTAAAATAAAATAAATATATCATCACGCCTTTTACCCATTACTGGGTGTGGCACTCTGCCAAAACAGATCTCGGTAAGTAATATATTTATACGCGTGAAGTGCTGTTACCAGCCAGTCAAATCACGGCCCCCAAATATGTTAGTGATGGAGGAGCCACAGGGGTAATTTTAAATTGTTGAAAATGTTTTGTCGGCTGTGGGGATCGAACCAGGGTTCTTAGGATCCACAGGCCGACTCGGATACCACTGAGCCATTATCCCATAAATTCTAATGATATTAAATTTGGCCACCCATGGTTTTTATGTACATTAAAAATCTTAGGCTATTACTTATTTAATTTCACCTTTGACTTAAAAAAAATAAATAAATATATCATCACGCCATTACTGGGTGTGGCACTCTGCTGAAGCAGATCTCGGTAAGTGATATATTTTGCGCGTGACGTGCGGTTACCAGTCGTCAAATCACGGCCCCCATACATGTTAGTGGTGGAGGAGCCACAGGGATAGCTTTTTCAAATTATGTAAATTTGTCGCCTGTGGGAATCAAACCAGGGACCTCAGGATCCACAGGCCGACTTCATACCACTGAGCTAGCCATCCCATCCTTTAACTTCATCCATATAAATTTCTGATTTCCTATTTAAAATATTTTTTCGTATTTGTTATGTAAATCAATGAAACTGCCCATAAAAACGATTAAAAACGGCAGTAAATATCTGCGAAAATGAACGATAAGAACGATCGTCGAGTCAGGTGAGGTGAGATAACTGAAATTACGGTATAAACATAAACTTTGTGAGTTTCTCAGCGAAACGAAATTGAGTAGTTGAGGAGTTAATTATGATCTTTTCAATCCGGAGTTTCACGTAATTCCATCGAGAAGTTTAAAAACATTACGTAATAGATATTTTAGCATTTAAGTATAAATACACTGAAATTGCAAATATATTATAAAGTGCAGCAGCGGCGGCAGTAACAGTAGTGATTATGAATAATATGCATCTCAGTGCGTGAAGCACGCTAGAGCCAGCGGTTAAGCGGAAAATTAAAGAGAAATACGAAAGGAAAATTGGTGCCTGAAGACTACTTGCTTCTTTAATCCAGCCACTCTCTATTTAACTTAATGAAATGTTCAGCGTTTTTAAATACATATTCATTTAGCTGCACTCCACATCTACAGGTACTCGTACATTCTATTTGCTGATTTCCACACGCTACTTTTCAATTAAATATTAATCGTCCTTTGAAACTAAGAATAGTCTTTGATAAACTTCAATTGCGTGCTTGCAAAACATACGATGTTTATTAAAATCTGTAATCAGTTAACTTATGCTCGATAAACTCCGCACAATGTACTTACTCAACTATGCCTATTTGTTTTCAAATTTGTATTCTTGCTAATCTACATTTACACATTTACACTTAATATATATTTTGTCCTCACATTTTCCACAAAAATACATTGATTGATAAAATACCTAATGAAAATTGGACATTTTTATGATTGCTGCGATAAAATGAAAAATACTTTATCGATTAGATATTGAGAAAATATCTTATCAGTTAATTGGGTTAATCTAACTTTTGCAATTTACAGGGTTCAGAAATTTAAATCAATTTTTAAAAAAAATCATTGATTTAAATCAAGATAAATTAAATTTAATAATTTAAACGTAAATTAATAATTTTTATTATTGTATATGTATTTATTAAATTAAAAATATAATAAAATCACAGTAAAAATATTAAAACATGTTTTAGAATGTGAAAATATAACAATTCAAATAACAAAAACAAAAAAAAAAGTAGAAACGTTTATTTATTTAGTGGTACATTATTATTAAAATGTTTAAATAAAAAGACTAGTTTTCCAGCCTTTTCAGTTCCAAATGATGAAAAAACTCGCTCAACACAAACTGAAGTCGAAGTGGCGCATAAAAGTGATTTTATAATTTTCAATATTATATCTTTATTTGGTCCTAATTCATCTTTTTGGGACACCCACCATTCAACACGTGAAATGTTGTTCAGAATTACACAATACATAATATTTAAAAATTTAATTCAAAAAACCCGTTTAAAAATAATTTAAAAAATCTGATTTAAATAAAAAAAAATTGATTTAAATAAAAAAAAATCGATTTTTTTTTGATTTTTCTCAAAAAATCATGATTTTTATCCACCCTGGCAATTTATGATATAATTTCACTTGTCTATGAGTTGTCTGTCACATTACCACAACATTAAAAAACGGATACTGAATATTAAAATTTACTGTGTACCTGCGAGTATATTACTATTTATATTTTAAACAAATAATTAATTAATTGATATGTAAAAAAAAATTGAACCTGGAACCCATGAACTCCGGTCATATGCTTTTTACCAACTAAACTATAAAATAGAGAGAAAAAGTGGAATAAAATCCAGGGCGACCGTAGTCTAATCTAATGACCGAGATTATAGGTCACAGGTTCTGAGGGTATCCCAATTTTTCTTTTTATAATTAAATATGCCTTTATTTGTTTACTCTAAATTGAAAAATTAGCTTTTATTGGTACAACTAGCCATTATATTTTTATTAAAAAAAAAATCGAATTTTATTAGCTTTCATTGTAGTATATTTTTGTTGTTCAACAGTTATTTTTTTATAAAACATGTGACTAAAATCTTTTTTGACTGAGTTTTTTGACTACAGCTTCTTCGCTTGTATATTTTATTGTATTTTGAATATGTAATTACATATTTTCACGTCGCTGATGAAGAATTACTTTGTAATTCTAAACATTCGACACAATAATAAATAAATACTTACATTTATTTCGTCTCTTATTAATGACTTACATGCAGAACTCTACAATTTGCTCAAACAAGACATGACAAAGAATATTGTTGCGGAATTTAATTCGCACAACAATTAAAATCCACGTGTTAAAACTATTGACTATTTGATTGTTGAAATCATAATATTTCTTTGATGTAATCTTCAATTGTTGTGATCTCTCATTGTTCTGATCTTTCATTGTTGTGATCATTCATTGTTAAAAATCAAATAGGACCACTGGTACGCATATTACGGTATTGTCAGTGTATCTTATAGGGGTAAAAACTGGTGAAAACCTATCGATAGTACTATGGTAATACAAAAAATATTGAAACTACCGATAGATAAATGCTTCCTCCCCACACAATTATATATTAAATTATATACATACAAATATTACAATTTCAATGGTGTTGTGTATGTGACATTATGAAAAAGAAGTTATTGTACTCGTACTGCCAACTTCACAGTGCGCCAACGCTATGCAAACTTTATAAATTACTCAGCAGATGGATGAACGGTATATATTATTAAATTATTATAAAAAAAGATTCAAATTTAATTGAACAGAAAAATATGCGAATATTTTACTATCTAGTAACAAAAAATATCGATATATTGAAATACACAGAACTATCGAAACTATCGATATTTATCCAACTCTAGTATCTATGGGATGGCTAGCTCAGTGGTATGAAGTCGACCTGTGGGTCCTGAGAACCCTGGTTCGATTCCTACAGCCGACAAACAATTTTCATAATTTCAAAAGTTACCCTTGTGGCTCCTCCACCACTAACATCTTTGGGGGCCGTGATTTGACGACTGGTAACCGCACTTCACGCGCAAAATATATCACTTACCGAGATCTGCTTTGGCAGAGTGCCACACCCAGTAATGGGTAAAAGGCGTGATGATATATTTATATTTATTTAGTATCTTGGCATGCTTCAATTTGCGTTCCACTTAATAGTTTTTTTTTTAAATTATTAATGGGGTAGGTGGCTCGGTGGTATCGAGTCGGACTGTTGATTTGAGAACCCGAATTCCATTCCCACAGTCGACAAACAATTTTCATAACATTAATACTACACCTATCCATTACCGTCTTTGGGAGCCATAATTTGACGGCTGGTAGCCACACTTTACGTGCAAAATATATCACTTATCGAGATTTGGTACGGCAGCGTGCCACACCCACTAATGGATAGAAGACGTGATAATTTTAGTTATTTTATTCATGAAAGAACATCCTATAAATTTTATGAAGTCGGCTCCTCTACCTCTGTATCTCTTATTAAATTATTTAACTGTAGTCGAACATTAACTTAAAAACACTATCAGATCATCCCGCCTTTTCCTGAATATTTATGTGCCTGCGAATATAAATTTCCTGTAGTGTACCTACGTCGATTCTTTACGTTAAACACACACAGACTTGCTCCACCCATTTTCTCGTAACCATGGCATCGTATTATAACTGTTAATAATTAGCAAACGATACTCGGTCCTGTCTGAAGACAATGTTTTATTCATCGAGATGTGCGCGCTCACAAGCCGATGACTCACACTCATTCATTAAGAGCCCACAGCTGAGTTCCTTACCGCGAGATCGCGCCTGGCCATGCTAAAAACAAAAACGCGTCGGTTTTTAGGTCTTCCTCTTCTGCTGCCCGCTACCGCTACATAGGACGCCTTTGCGACGCCTTTGCAATCAGTACTGATTGTGTAAATATACTGTTTACGCATAATTACAACTAATATAACTAACTTCTGGTTTTGGTTATTATTCTGAAACGTATTTCATTTCTTTATTACTTACAAAGAAATACTGCTTTATGAGAAAGACTGTATCGGTTCTCTTTATTTCTGGTATTTTTAAACCCTCTGTAACGGAAAAACAATATGAAGTATTTTTTAAAGTATTTTATTTTGAATGTGTTTTGCAAAAACCTGTATTTCATAATCAAATAACGTAACTAATTTTGGTCGTAATGCAATACTGTTTGAGACCGTCAGATGCAATCAGAATTGAAGTAACTAATCAGCAGTTTTAACAACCAGTTTCGTTTTTATAGTGAAAATATGATTGTTTTTAAATGATTGTAAATTATTTCAAAACATATAAATACGAGGGTCGTTCAATAAGTCCTTAGAAAAAAGTAGAAAAAACACTTTTTTTGGGTAGATTTTTTTTTATTTTTCTACATAATCTCCTTTTAGCTCTATACACTTCTCTAATCGTTTTCCCAAATTTTTTAAGCCGTCCAAAAAGTAGGATTTCGGATGCTCCTCAAAATATGCCTCCGTTTGGGCGATGACCTCCTCATTGGTCGTAAACCTTCATCCACCAAGCCATTTCTTTAAATTTGGAAATAAGAAAAAGTCACTGGGGGCCAAATCTGGTGAATACGGTGGATGTTGCAATAATTGAAACTTTAATTCCGTAATTTTGGCCATCGAAACTGCGCAACCACACGATTGCGATTCTCCACTGTGAGCAAAAGCGGCACTCATCTTGCCGAGATTTTTTTCACATCTAATTTTTCGTGCAAAATTAAAGCGACTGTGCCTTGTGATATGCCTGTAGCCTCAACTATTTCGCGCACTTTGATTCGTCAGTCACTTAAAACCATATCGTGGATTTGGTCAATCATTTCGGGGGTAGACACTTCTACAGGGCGTCCGGAACGATGTTCATCTTTTGTGGATGTACAGCCACGTTTAAACTCATTCACCCAATTGTAAACAGTTGCAAACAGAGGAGCAGATGTGCCATGAACTTCATTCAACTCAGCTTTAATTTCTTTCGGCGTTAAGCCTTTTAAATACAAATGTTTAATCACCGCTCGAAACTCACTTTTATCCATTATTATAAACTATCAAAAGTTTTTTACTACAATTGACAACAACAATGAAACTACGTGACGGCTAAAGCTAAAACTCTAACAGTTGACTAGTTAGGAGTGCTGCTTACTGGAAAAAATTCATTTTCGATAATAAGAGCACCATCTCTTGGATTTTCTAAGGACTTATTGAACGACCCTCGTATATATAAATATATCATCACACCTTTTTACCCATTACTGGGTATGGCACTTGGCGGAAGCAGATCTCGGTAAGTGGTATATTTTTCCGCGTGAAGTGCAGTTACCAGCCATCAATTCACGGCCCCCAAAGATATTAGTGGAGGGGAAGCCACAGGAGTAGTATTAATGTGGTGAAAATGTTTGTCGACCGTGGGAATCGAACTAGGGTTCTCAGGATCCACAGGCCGACGCGATAACCACTGTGACACCTATTCCATATATGTCAAAACATGTTTTTGAATATAGCAACAAAGAATTTATAAAATTGTTCTTATGAAATACAAGTTCTGATTATAATTTCCCCGTTTGCACAATAAAAAATATAATAAAAAAGTCGACCATAGGCGTTGCTCTCCAATTTAGTTTATAGCAAAAGACTACAATTAATAATTGTAGATATTGAAATTATTTATCTACATCAATACACATATTTAATACTAGTTAATTTTAAATAGTTTGTTCAGGAGCAAAAGTAGAACGTTTTTGTTGTCAACATACATACATACATACATATCTTCACGCTATATCCCATCAAATGGGGTAGCACGAACCCTAAAATCACTCATAAAATATTCAGTCGTTACATAATCAAATAATCAGCCCCGTCAAACATTATCATTCACACTCGAAATTATTCCTTACATAAAAAATCACATTGGATAATCACTCCTATTCACTTATCATTTATCTTCTTTCTTCAACGTACATAACACATGCATAAAACAATTCAAATATCCACGCTTACTCCTAACAACGAATCTAATAACGAATCTAATATCGAATCTACAAAGATGAGAAAAGATAAAAGTGATAGCCTGCAATTGTATATGAAAGAAAAGGCAACACAATGCAGTGACTGAAAATGAAACAAAAAGAGAAGAAAGGAAGGGAGTGTCGCCCTGCGCTTGTTTTTGGAAGTGAATTCCATACAATTGCAGTTAAACACTCTACGTAAGAATTGAAAACAAATTAAAAGATAAGAAAGGAAGGGAGTGTCGCTCTACGCTTGTTTTTGAAAGTAAATTCCACACAAATGCAGTTAAACACTCAATGTAAGATCAGAAAACGAATAAAATAGATCAGAAACGAAGGGAGTGTCGTCCCTGCGCTTGTTTTTGAAAGTGAATTTCACACAATTGCAGATAAACACTCTAATGAAATTACTAAACACCAAAACTAAAATCAAAATTCCTGCACTTCTGAAATCATCAGATTCATTCCGTAATTAATCTTCGCCAAACGTTCCTATCTGGACACACCACTTTAGCTTCATCCACATTCATAATTACTTTCATACAAGTACGTTTGTTTCTCGTACTCGGAAACTTTCGTTTATTTGTTGTCAAATGATTATTTAATACATTTTTCGTATAATAAAGGTAATTTTTTATTTTTATAAAATTGTTATACCTTTATCTTTTTAACGTAATTATGGAACTATTTATTAATCATACATTTAAGAATTTCAAGAATATTAAAACATTTATGACTGGTTTCACCAACAAAAGTTAAATATTAAAAATAGTTTAAATAAATAAAAGCAAATTAAAATTACATATCAAATGTAATAATTGACATTGCAGTCATGAATTCGATTTGTTTGTGTTTAATTAAACCAAGTTTAAAATTAAATTTATGTTGATGAAATCGATCATTAGTGGTATTTTGTTTATATTCCATGACTACTCTTTATAAAAACGATTTTTAAAATGATTTTTAAACCTAATTTTATTTAGTTGTAATTAAATAAATAAAATAAATATATCATCACGCCTTCCACCCATTATTTGGTGTATCACTCTACCGTACCAGATTTTGGTAAATAATATATTTATACGAATGAAGTGCGGTTACCAGCCTTCAAATCATGGCCCCCAAATATGTTAATAGAAGGAGCAACAGGGGTTATTTTAATTTGATGAAAATTGATTGTCCTTGGTTTATTTCTACGGCTCGCTATCATTGTAATATTCTGTACTTAATTAAAATATTTATTTAGTAGGCAAAAGAAATTATTATAACTTATTATACTAGTTTTAGGGCCAGTTTTTCAATCACCGATTAATGTTAATCATGATTAAATAATAATAGAAACTATGGTTTCCATTATTATTTAATCATGATTAACGCTAATCAAGAGTAAACCGGTGATTGAAAAACTGTCCATTAATTAAATAAAATATTATTTGTATCTAAAATTAATTTAAATTGATCAACTTTTTAATAGTAATATTAATTAAATATGAGGGCGTATTTTTATGTTGTCTACCTAGACATTAAAAAAACGTATCATTAACAAAAATAATTTTCGTTGTAAATTTCTTCAATACTTATACACTTATACCATAGCTTTTCTAATTAGCCTATACGGTCAGAAAAAACCCTGGGCCAACTTGTTCAAAAGCTTCTTTGCTTGCTTCATCAGAAGCAAATCGCTTTTTTTCTGATGGCACTAAAGCTGGGTTTATACAGCTGTGTATTCCGTAACGTATCGTAATGGATTATTATTTTAAAACCCAGATATTATTTGATTACTTCAAATGCGAGAAACCACGCATGCGCATTGCCTATAATTTTAACACCGTAAGCTTTTTACGTTACGGCAGCTTACGGTGTTAAAATTATAGGCAATGCGCATGCGTGGTTTCTCGATGTGCAACTCATTTGAAGCAATCTAATAATATCTGGGTTTTAAAATAAAGTTAAAAATCATATCGTTTTTCTACAGCTTTCGTACTGTGTTTCATAAAAGACCTTATTTACGTTAATTTAGTTTGAAGTCAGTTTCTGTCAGATTAGTTGAAACTGTGCGCATGCGCGATCTGATAAATTACGCTACGTTACTTTCGTGTATAAATATCCACTAGCAAATAGTAAAATACGATACGATACATTAGAATACTTTAGATTACGATACGTTACGGCATACGCTGTATAAACCCAGCTTTAGAATACGATACGTTACGATAGTCAAGGCTACGTCGTTACGTTTTATAAATGTTTTAATTCAAAACAGTATTTTCATCTCTTACGTTAGATTACGGTATATTACGATACGTTACGGCATACGCTGTATAAATCCAGCATTAATCAAGGACTATAAGGTTAACTATATAAATCCACAGTCATTGATTAGTTGCTGAACTTCATTTGCTTTATGAACCCGAGAATAATTTAGCAACAAATAAACCTTCACAAATCTTTATAAATTGCACAAATTAAATACAACTTCGCACATGTACTTGTAAGTATCATAGCTATTTTATAATAATTTGTTTGACATTATTACTATTTTATTTCATGGCTAGGTAGATAGCATAAAAATACGCCCTCGTATTAATAATAATGTACGTTCCACATTCATGATTTCGTCGTACGAGTCCGCCCCTGTGTACATATACTCGTATGTGAGTATGTGAAAGATTTTGTTTCTAGTGAGTGACTTTCGATGGAACTGATAGACAACATAATCGCAGATAATTATAATAATCTGTGCTCATGATCAATTTAGTTATAGGTAAATGTTTCTTTACTTCGATATTTAGAAAATATGCAAATTCGCTTGTATTATGCTAATTTTACACATTGTGCTGTCTTGTTATGACTTTCATTCTTCCTAGACTTTAAAACTAATTTTAATTTTATGTCCAACACGTTTGTTTTGTGCTTTGAAGGTAGATCGGGCGATAAGAACTCGTATGATCGCAGTTTTGAATTAACTTTTGCATAATTTTTTGCCTGCAGCCTAAATTTATATCTGAACGTTGTTTTTAAATTTTCTATAGGTACTATTTACAGAATGCGTATATTAGATCATAAATGCTTACATCATTTCTTATTTCTTTCACCTGATTTCTTTTTGCTTTATTTTTAAACAAAAAATAGTTACATTGTGAAAAACCATTCACTGTTATGTTTATTTAACTTATTTATTGTTGGTAAGATATTGTTTTTTTAAAAAAAATTTTTTTGTAACTTTGTTTAATCCAAACCTTTTTACACTTGAAAATGGGACCAACCCATAGTCCCGAAACGTCGTCACCTGTAAATATTATTTAGTAAAAATTTATTGGGAAAAAAGCCAAGCAATCCAAACATTGTGGAGTAATTTTTTCAACCTTTCTGCTCCTAACCAGTTAAAAACCATTCAGAGCTCATAAATAAGATAAATACTTTTTAGTTTATACATAGTTCCAGTAAATTTGATTAATATATTACTTTTTTATGTTTCCCATTCTGACGAGAAAACATCAATATTTTATTAAAATGAACCAAAAATACATTTTTCTATAAAAGATAATTACATTTAAGAAAATTCTAAAGAACAGGTAGATATTATAGTACTTTATCTATGATCATGTATAAAATTGATTTTTAATTGGCAGTTTTCAGTCCGTAAAATATCTGTTTAATAACAAGTTTTCATTAGTCATTAGTTGCCTAGCAACGAGTGGTTAAAATTGTTTTACGTACTGTTTACCATGATTGCTATGGGTAATATAAAAATAAATATATCATCACGCCTTGTACCCATTACTGGATGTGGCACTCTGCCGAAGCAGATCTCGGTAAGTGATATATATTTAGCGCGTGAAGTGCGGTTACCAGCCGTCAACTCACGGCCTCCATAGATGTTGGTAGTGGGTGAGCCACAGGGGTAGTTTTTTTTTAAATGGTAAACATTGTTTGTCGCCTGTGGGAATCAAACCAGAGTTCTCAGGATCCACAGGCCACGGAGCTAGCTACCCCATGAATAATAATGAATTAATATTGTATTACTCGCGGATTTTAAAACACTCGCTAAGCTCGCGTTTTACACTGATCCACTCGGGACTAAAAACTAACATTACTTACTAGTATCGTAAATTATTATTACTTAATAAATGTATAATGTCGTTGTTTTTGATACGAGTAGAATGTTTTCAGCACGAGTCCCAGACGGCACATATTTTTCATCTATTTTTCCTATATCACATTAATTGATTTTTATTGCAACATTTTTTATAAAAAAAATAATAATAAAATTTCAAGGTTGTAACACTGATAAATTTAATAAACATTTAATTTATTTTGACATTTATTAGTGAGGTTAGAGTTCAAATTCATATTTATCTAGGTTATGTTATGAAACTAAATGCCTTTAATATTTAATAAAGAACTGTTTGGCAGTTTCATGTAATTATTTTCTTATAAATAAATAATTGCAACAATTTTGATTGTGCTGAACAATGACAGGTAAACTGATGGATAAAGTTAGGCATTTTTACAACTGAACAACTTGACAATTTCACAAAAAATCCCTAAAATAGTTCCACAAGATTCACTTTGTAAATCCAAAATAGAAAAAATCTGATGTGGTCACCACACGACTTTCTTATACACAGCATATTTAATATTTAGAATATATAAATAAAATAAATAAATATATCATCACGCCTTCTACCCATTACTGGGTGTGGCACTCTGCTAAAGCAGATCTCGGTAAGTGATATATTTTGCGCGTGAAGTGCGGTTACCAGTCGTCAAATCACGGTCCCCAAACATGTTAGTGGTGGAGGAGCCACAGGGATAGCTTTTTCAAATTATGAAAATTTGTCGCCTGTGGGAATCGAACCAGGGACCTCAGGATCCACAGGCCGACTTCATACCACTGTGCTAGCCATCCCATTTTAGAATATATAATATTATTAAACGTGTAATTTAGATTTTCAGTAATTCAGCATTTATCTATTTGAAACAAATAAAATATCAAATTTGTTTATGTATAATTTTTTAATAATGTTGACTACTTTATGTCTAACTTTACTGATGAGGCATATACATATTTTTACCAACATCTTTTATTTGAAACTTTTTTTCGTAACTAATTCCATTTTTGAAATAAATGGAATTTATTGTTTTGTGTGTCCAGTAAACTTCCTCTTCCGGTTTTTCAATTTCATTTAAAATCAACTCAGCTCTTCGTATTTTCATGAAACTTATAATTACCAAGTTTCGTTAACAAATCTTATCTCGTTCTTGAGATATTGCACACTCGGACACACATCCATCCATCCATCCACACACACACACATAGACATCATTGAGAAAATGATCAAAACGGATCCAGTGGACCTCAAAACACTTATTTCCGCGAAAATCTCGTCAACGATTTTTTTCACGATTCCAATACTTCCTTATATATAAGAAAGTAAAAAGTTTTTTTTTTTTGTGCAAAAGTTACTCTTTACGAACTGTAAAAGTTTGTAACGTATATACTTTATGTACGGTCGTATATTTTTATTTTACCAGAATTGCCAACACTTCTGGCACAATTCAAGTTATTATCAATTTTAATGGGATGGCTAGCTCAGTGGTATGAAGTCGGCCTGTGGATCCTGAGGTCCCTGGTTCGATTCCCACAGGCGACAAATTTTCATAATTTGAAAAAGCTATCCCTGTGGCTACTCCACCACTAACATGTTTGGGGGCCGTGATTTGATGACTGGTAACCGCACTTCACGCGCTAAATATTTCACTTACCGAGATCTGCTTCAGCAGAGTGCCACACCCAGTAATGGGTAGAAGGCGTGATGATATATTTATTTATTATTTTTTATCAATTTTAAGTAAACTCAGCCAACACATTGGGATAAATTCTTGGCTTTTTATAACCAAGAACCTCGTCTTAAGATGCACTACTACCCAACCCATTAAATTAATAAATTTGCGACGCTATTCAAATAATACAATCAGAAATCTCTTTGATACTGGTATAGTTACATCTTTAATTTGATCTCGAATCAAATCTAGTTTTCCTGATCAATTATTTGATACAAGTTTAATTTTCTCTTGATCAAAAAATGTAAGTGTAACATTATTTGTCAGTACTTTCATTGAGGAAACAATTTTTATTCCATTGCCTCTGAGGGATAAATCCGTCTAGAAAAATTTGACATCGTTTTATTTTTGTCGGAGATCGAAGAATAGAAATCAGTCATTATAGTCATCGCTACGTCCATTTTAATTGAATAATTTCCATTTAATTACCATACGGACGAAGATGCAAATTGTGCTCGCCAAATATGAACTCTCCTCGCTTCGGTCCGAGAATCAAGAAAGCTGTGAGATAGGAAACAGTCGACGATCCGACGACGAAAAAGAATAGATTTGTTACTTTCTAATTGTTACTTTATTATACCTTTTAGCGTTAATTTTATAATTACTGCAAGGTTTGAAAGGAAAACCAATCGTTTAATAATCTCTTGAACTATTAACTTCATTCTTAACAAGAATATTTTCGATTGAAATTGAAATTTTTGTCCGACAATATACACAGTTTGTCCCAAAAATAACGAAACTCTTTAGATATAGAATAAAACACGCATTGTATTATGTTTGAAACTTAATATTTATTCAAAATAGGTTCCATTTGAATCAATACACTTTTTAGAATGATCAACTAGAGCATGCATAGATTTTTTATGCCATCTAATGGAACGTTCTTTAACACCTGTGTCACGACTGCTTGAATGGCTGGAATATCATCATAAAACGCTCCTTTCATGGCAATTTTCAGTTTTGGGAAAAGATAATAGTCACATGGTGATAGATCAGGCGAATACGGAGGGTGGTCGATGACTCAAATATATTTTTTCATAAAAAATTCGTTGACACGAATATGTTTTTTCATCAAAAATTCGACTTTTTGGTCTTCATTTAATTCATGTGGAACAAAACGTGAACAAACCTTTCTTTTACCCAAATCTTCAGTTAGAATTCTCCAAATAGTATTTTTACTCGTATTTAATTCTTCACCCAACATTGTAACAGTAAAATTCGCATCGACAGCAATGATTTCACGCACTTTTTCGACTAATTCAGCACGATTTCCGACTTTTGGACGTCCAGATCTTTCATCATCATTTAAATCTTCACGACCATTTTTAAATTTTGAAAACTACTTATAAACTTGTGAACGAGATAAACAATCATCACCATAAACTTTTTTCATCAATTCGTTTGTCTCAGCAAATTTTTTTCCAAGTTTAACACAAAATTTAATATTTGCTCGTTGTTCCATTGTATTTTTACAACATAAACACAAAAACTACTGTTATTAAAATGCGCGTACATTTTTAAACTGTCACCTGATTGCAGGAAGTTGTGTGCGTTCGAAAAATAAAAACATCGTTACTCCCCAGATAAAAATGGTAGAATCAAACTTATTACAAAAATCTAATAAACAAATAAAGTTACTCAGGGATATTCTTACAATTTAATTTTATCGTGATATTTAAGTGCGAAAACTAAAATATTCGTTTCTAGCTGCAGAAATATGAAAACATCGTTACTCCTCAGGAAAAAATACTAGAATCAAACTTATTAAAAAAATCTAATAAACAAATAAAGTTACTCAGGGATATTCTTACAATTTAACTTTATCGTGATATTTAAGCGTGAAAACTAAAATATTCGTTTCTAGCTCCAGAAAAATAAAAACATCGTTACTCCTCACGAAAAAATGGTAGAATCAAACTTATTACAAAAATCTAATAAACAAATAAAGTTACTCAGGGATATTCTTACAATTTAATTTTATCGTGATTTCTAACAATGGTTTGTTCAATAGATTGCGCTACGTGTTCTATGATTTAAATTAAAAGTTTAGTTATTTTTGGGACACACTGTGTATATCAATTTGTTTGACATGGAAATATTTGTAGAAATTTCTATTTGCCTTATTTTAAAGATAAATTTATTGTTATTTTGGCATAATCTGTTTTTAAGATGTGCCAATCCTAGTTTCCTATTTTAAAATTGAGGTTAAGTAAAAATAATTGTATTATTAAAGATTAAGGAAGATTTCTAATCCGAATGGTTGTTGTTGTTACACCCACAGATCAAATAATACTGAAAAATTATCTCTAATATTCTAAAATGTACTCCTACATCTATCAACGATTATAGCTTTTATGTTACAACATCAATAAAAAATTGCAGGTGCTATCACAAAAAAAATGCAATTTGCTAAATGATCACAACAAAATGTTAATACTGAATTTGAAATATTTCTTACATCATAATAAAATAAATAAATATATCATCACGCTTTTTACCCATTACTGGGGAGTAATATATATTTTCAAGTAAAATGCGGTTACCAGCTGTCAAATCACTAACCACGAAGATATTAGTGAAGAGGAAGCCACAGGGTTATTTTTTTTAAATGTGGTAAATTAGTTTATTCTCAAACCCATAGTCCGATGTGCCATATTATTATTTATACCGAACAAAGTAAAATATATCGATAAATGGTTTTATTTTAAGAGTAAGTAAAATACATAATATTTATTGTTTGTGAATTTTATGAACACAATTGTTACAGTTGCTTATATTGACATAATGTGAAGTGGAAACTTTTGTACTGTCTAAAGAAACATTGATTTCTTTCGTACCTGTTCATATTATTAACAGTAATATTATTGACAACAATTTCAGAGGCTTTAGAAGTACCAGCAGCAGGTTGATTGTCATTGTCGAAAATAGATCCTACATAGCATGATCTGGGGCTTCAATTATCTTTGGAGGTGTTTATGATAAAGAAGAATCAGTCAGTGTACTATTCCAATCTAGACGATTTTGAAGAAATTGTCTTGAAATTAGTGAAATATTTTAAAATAACCTAGAACAATGTGCAAGCAATGAACAATCAAACAATAGCAACGCCGTAAAACATCGTTCTCGTGTAATATCATTAAAATTTTATAAATTTTGATATTTTAATGATTTTCTAAATCGCACAGTTGTAGGAAAAATGTTGTCTATAACACGTGCCTAAAAAGGTTACGTGCTCGTGCAGATTTATTAAATTCTGCACTTGCTTGCACGTAACAAGTCTTTTTCGGCACTTGTCATAAAAATAACTATTTTTTAGTTCAGCAGGTCACGACATTTAGTTTAGACACGGTGCTCAAAGAATAGCACTAGCGTTATTTTACACTTTATTTACTTAAAATATACGAAATGATAATTTTGCGCTTGAAGTTTGGTTACTAACTGTCAAATTACGGTTCCAAAAATTGTTGGTAATAGAAAAAGTAACATGAATAATTGTTGTGTAGTGAAATATTCAGTCAGTTGTAGAATTCGACCTCGAATTTTCATCTGACCAGATATATAAAAAAGTTAATTATAGGTAGAATAGTACGATATAGGTAATTAATTATATAATTTATTTTATTTCTAACAGAATGTGAGTTGAAACAGTGTAAGAAGCACAAAGAAAGATGAACTTAGAGTAGCATAAATTAACTGTGACTCATCGAGCATATTGCTGTTTAATTACATATTCATGATGTTATTGGCAGACTTTACGTAGGTTCTTCATTCACAATTCTAATTATTCATAACTGCTTTCTTCCAATTCTTCAATTTACACCGCTTCACAATGAAGCATCACAAACCATTCTAATCACTCTGCTCTATAGCATGCTAAAGAAGCCAACTACGATAATAATCTGCATCAGGTTCAGGTTGGTTCAGGCTGGTGCTGATGCTGGTGTGTAATTCTCGCTGGAGGTGATTTCGGATGGAAATTTCACACCTGTCCACTGAAACTGGAATTTGTATCGTTTACCCGCCACATGTGAACGCGAACCGTATAAGATGAGAGTACAAATAACGCTGCACCAGAAAGAAATGATCAATCAGACTAAATTGACAGCAAGACGATTTTGCTTCTTTACTTTTATTGTAAAAATGATTCTCTTTACCGGTGGCGCACACAAAATATTCCAGAATTTTAGGAATTAAATTAGAATCATTAGATTTCGCATTTCATTTCTAGTTTTAAGGTGGTTCTATCATGACAGTCTCATACAAAAGTATAGGTAAACTAAAAAGTTTATAAAATAATTATTCCTTTTTTGTATGGTATAGATTATTAACAGAATTAACATTTCGCTGCAAATATCGTATAATTAACAATAACATTGAATATATTAAATAAAACTATTTAACTAGTTTATGAAATTCAGTAACATAACAAAAATTTTGGAAGTGAATGTTTCAGCAGTGTAAGATTTTACATTGCAGAAGCTTTGACAACAAGGCGAGAACTACAAGCAGCATGATATTACCAGTCGGTACGAAACGTAACTGTATTATCGATACATCCTCTTGACAGTTCATAAGAAAATTGAGAAAAATGCACCAAAGCAATTATTATCAACTGTAACAACAAATAAATAAATATGAAATGCTGTAATATTTTTTTTTGTATTAAAATTAGTATATTTTTCTGATCGAAATAATAACTTTCATAGTTCTTGCTTTACAAAGGGACCATCTCTGTCTCCGCCTGCGACCATCTCTGTTTACGCGTGCTACCATCTCTGTATACCCGTGCAACGTTGCCAAGCATTTCTGATAGTTTCATTGAAAATCATAGAATATCCAACTTTCATCGCCAATTTCTTTGAAACTAATCCGGTAAGGCATGGATTTTTTAATTCTCATACCTTTATCTTTACATGATGTACTGTGTGTTAGTTTATTGTTAAAGAATAACTACAATATATGAATTTATTACGCTGTAAGCTGCCTCGCAAGGTACAGTTCCTATAACGCCAATGCATTTTTGATCGACTTTAACTTTACATTACACAGATCAGCAACGGTAAACTTAAAAAAAAAATTGCATACTAGTGAAGAAACACATGAAAAATAACATATTTACATTTCATTAAAATCCGGGTTAAATGCTTCCATGATAGTACCACCTTAAAGGACTAGATAACGTGAATTAGTGTAGTTTTATTTTAATTTCCATATATGGGGTAAGTAGGTCAGGGATATCAATTCGAACTGAAGATTTAAGAACCTGGTTCGATTCCCACACCTGACAATTTTCACCATAATAAAATTAGCCATGTTGTTCCCCCTCCAGTAACAACTTTGGTGGTCGTGATTTGACATCATGTAATCGCACTTCACGCATATAACACAATTATATAAACAATTTTCACCATTTAAAAAAACTACCCCTGTGGCTCCCTCACTACTAATATCTATGGGGGCTGTGATTTGACTGCTGGTAACTGCACTTCACGCGCAAAATATATCACTTACCGAGATCTGCTACGGCAGAATACCACACCCAGTAATGATATAAATATAACATCACGCCTTTGCCCATTACTGGATGTGCCATTTCTGCCACAGCATATCTCGATAAGTCACACATTAATATGCGTAAAGTGCAGTTACCAGCTGTTAAACTTATTTATTTTTTTTCATTTATTCCCAAATATTTGTTTGATTCTTTTGAACTCTTTTTGGACGTAAATTTGTTTAGAATGTTGTTGATTATATAAAATTTTAGAAAATTTATTTTCTTGTAAGAACTTCAGAACCTCATGATGATCAGAAGTAACTGTTTCGGTTGGCAATACAATTCTGAAGATATTTTTATTACACAGTTTGCACAACGCCAGATAAAGGCGGAAATGCTATTTGTCATGTCATTTTTAGAATAAATACAAATAAGTTATATCAGATGTCTGACAGCTAATAGGATTTTGAGTGATAGAAATACTTTGGATTATTGTTCTTTGAGTAATATTAAGAAATAAAAGGATGTTGGTAAGGGAAACAACAATTTTATTTATGGATTGTAAATATATTCAAAATTCAATATTCAAATGTCACTATCAACAACAGGAAATACATTTATGTATCAGTTTTACCAATTTCAACAACATTTTTTAATTGCTAAATGAAATAGTTACTTCTGATCATCCTGTACTTTATTCATTAAAGTTTTAAATTAATTTCACGACGAATACGAGCGTCGTTCAATAAGTCCTTAGAAAATCCAAGAGATGGTGCTCTTAGTATCGAAAATGAATTTTTTCCAGTAAGCAGCACTCCTAACTAGTTAACTGTTAGAGTTTTAGCTTTAGCCGTCACGTAGTTTCATTGTTGTTGTCAATTGTAGTAAAAAACTTTTGATAGTTTCTAATAATGGATAAAAGTGAGTTTCGAGCGGTGATTAAACATTTGTATTTAAAAGGCTTAACGCCGAAAGAAATTAAAGCTGAGTTGGATGAAGTTCATGGCACATCTGCTCCTGTGTTTGCAACTGTTTACAATTGGGCGAATGAGTTTAAACGTGGCCGTACATCCACAAAAGATGAACATCGTTCCGGACGCCCTGTAGAAGTGTCTACCCCCGAAATGATTGACCAAATCCACGATATGGTTTTAAGTGACCGACGAATCAAAGTGCGCGAAATAGTTGAGGCTACAGGCATATCACAAGGCACAGTCGCTTTAATTTTGCACGAAAAATTAGGTGTGAAAAAAATCTCGGCAAGATGGGTGCCGCGTTTGCTCACAGTGGAGAATAAACGCAATCGTGTGGTGGACTCTGAGACTGTTTTGGCGCTTTTCCGTCGTAATCCTGAAGATTTTCTGCGTCGATACATAACTGTGGATGAGACTTGGATACATTACTACACTCCAGAGACAAAAGAACAGTCAAAACAGTGGATTTTTGAAGGCGAACGGGCTCCGAAGAAGGCGAAGACGGCGAAATCGGCTGGCAAGGTTATGACAACGGTCTTTTGGGATGCACGCGGAATCATCTTCATCGACTATTTGGAAAAGGGAAAAACGATAATAGGAGCGTATTATGCGTCGTTATTGGACCGGCTGAGCGAAGAAATAAAAGAAAAAGTCCTCATTTGAAACGCAAAAAGGTCCTTTTTCATCAGACAATGCACGTGTGCACACCTGCGCAGTTGCGATGGCCAAAATTACGGAATTAAAGTTCCAATTATTGCAACATCCACCGTATTCACCAGATTTGGCCCCCAGTGACTTTTTCTTATTTCCAAACTTAAAGAAATGGCTTGGCGGACGAAGGTTTACGACCAATGAGGAGGTCATCGCCCAAACGGAGGCATATTTTGAGAAGCATCCGAAATCCTACTTTTTGGACGGCTTAAAAAATTTGGAAAAACGATTAGAGAAGTGTATAGAGCTAAAAGGAGATTATGTAGAAAAATAAAAAAAATCTACCCAAAAAAAGTGTTTTTTCTACTTTTTTCTAAGGACTTATTGAACGACCCTCGTATTTTTTAATTTTCTTAAAATATATTGAACCATTTTAAACTGAAAATTAAGTACTTACTCGTATACTCGTATATAATATATTAAATACTTATAAAATAATTGAATACAAACAGAAATAATATAAAATAACCAAGTTTTGATGTTCCTCTCTTGCATTTGCTAGTTTTCAAATCTCGGGTCCGGCAAATGATAATAATGGAAGATTAAGGTACAGAGGGAATTAAAATGCGTTTTAATTTTGTGTGTACTTGGATTGAAAGTGGATCATAATACGTCTCCTACCGCGCTTAAGTTTCAACTCCATGAAGTTAATTTACATAAGATGACGTGTGCCTAATTGGGTCGGAAGTTTGCACCTGAACACTGATCTTTTGAAACAAGATATTATTGTTACTTTTCCGACCTATACATATAGTAGGGCAAGTATTGTTGTAACGATTTTTACCTGCAAGATAATTTAACAACGAGGAGGGATTTTCGATTGAAATTTTATAATTAAGCTTTTTTAAAGACGTAATAACTAACAGGCACCCTAATTTGAACTTTTGTTTGAAATATTTATCGAAATTATTGTCGGTTAATACCAGGTAACTATAAATGATTGAAATTGTTTTTTTTTTAGTGATATCTACAAATTTTATGTTGGTATACCCGAATGCCAAATTCAAATATGTCAAATAAAATATATAATTGTAATTTGCTTACCTGTCATTATCAAACTTCTTTCTCCTTTTTTAAGTCAAATTCAAATAAGTCGAATAAAATATAATTATAATTTTATAACCTGTCATTGTCAAACTTTATTTCATCTTTATTTATAAAAATAGTTATTTACAATAACACCAAATTGAGAAAACTTTAACCAAAAAAATTATTCAAGAAGTCAGGTTGACAGTGACTAGGCTTGTCAATTAAACAGGTTGACCAATTCAAAATTTATTGTCAATCATAATCACCCGGTAGTATTAACATTTTATTCGTAATTTTGGTGTAATTTGGTTATTATCGCCCGAGGGCGTATATAGTCAAAGCTATAATCTTTTGATTATGCCCTTAACACATACAAACTATAAAAATAACTATGTTGTTCTAAAATATGTGAAGAACAAAAGTTATCAAAATAATAATATACAATCAGAATCATCAAGTGACATTTAAGCGTTCGTCAATTATTATTTCAAAGTTATTCAAAATAAATTCTGCAGTTTGGTACCAAATTAACGCTCTCAGGTAGAAAATTCTAGCAAAAGTGTAAAAAATTATATTTAAACGATTGTTAATTGTTTTCAAATTTATTCGAAGTCGTATGCACCCAGTAACTGGGATTAAATTTCTGATGTGTATGATATTAAATAAGTAAATTATTAAGTAGGTATTGTTATGTACTGCAATATTTCAAAGTACTGAATAAAATAATAAAAATAAATCAATCTTTATAATGGTTTGTATATTACACCATTACGAGCAAGGTTCAGCTAAACGCTAATCTTCCTCCTAACCTACGTTAACAAATTGTTATTATTTTTTTCTGTGTAGTCAAAAGAAAATAAATGGCCAAGAAAATTAAATAGATCACTTAAAAACAGTTAGTTCCTCAGTAATAAACAATAGTTAAAAATAATGCGCGCCGTCCCTGCGAGCACCGACAATTTCTCATTCGTTAACCATCCGCTACCAAAATCAGTCCATTCCAAAACAAAAGGTAGATAATTCTCGTTATTTATAACGATTAGTATTTGTTTAGCATCCCACGTTGAAATTCACCTAACCTCGCTCAGATCATCTGAAAAACTCCGACTCCCAACTCCAGCAAAGTGAAAAGGCAAAGGCGCTGTACTGTGCTCTCCGCTCTCGGTCGCGCGTGTGGGCATAAATGGATGAATCACGGCGGTAATGGACTTTTTAATTCCGTGCGACAGGTTCAATCACTTGATTGTTGATTGTTAGATTAAAATGTTCGATTAGCGGTGCGCAAGTTCTGAGCCTTTGTCCGGGGATTAAGCAATACCGGACTGAATTTAGACTGCATTATGCCACGCGGGTATTCATGGACTGTTTCAAGAAAATTCACATTGCTGAGATCTTGATTTGAGTTATTGACTTTGACGTTAAATCAATTAGGACTGAGTCTGATTCTTTCATTCAATTTTTGAGAGTGTGTGTGCTATTGGCTGCTTTTACAATGATTTTAGTGATTTTATTTATCAGAAGGCACTATGGTGGATTTATAATTTTGTAAGCTATGTACGAACAGGATGAAATCCACATACATTTACGCTTTACACAAAATATCTACAAAAATATCTGTCATATTCGTTGGGATTAAAAAATATATAAATGAAATTACAACAGGTATTTGCAATTTTCTATTTTAAGGTCCGATATTTTAAGCTGCTTACAAGGTATTATTGGGGCTTCGAGAACCATAAGGGATTCAAAGTTGATTATATTACCAAACTAGTATCATTTCAAGAAACAATTTTAATCCTTTTTTTTGTTTTTTCTTTCATAAAACTAAATAAGTGAGTAAATAATAAATATAAATAAATAAATATATCATCACGCCTTTTTACCCATTACGGAGTGTGGCACTCTACCGAAGTAGATCTCGGTAAGTGATATATTTTTGCGGTTATCAGCCGTCAAATCACGGCCCCCAAAGATGTTAGTAGTGGGGGAGTCACAGGGGAAATTTTAAATTGATGAAAATATTTTATCGGCTGTGGGAATCGAACCAGGGTTCTTAGGATCCACAGGCCGACTTGGTACCACTGAGCCATTACACCATAAATAATAGTGAAAATGTAAAAATTCCTGTTTTCTTTAAATAATTTTATTTCAAATATAGTGGGATTCAAAGAAAAATGTTTTTAAGAAGTATTCAGTTTGCGTAGGCAAATATTTTTTTCTGTGGCACATTTATGATTTTTGAAATCGAGCCAATACTTTACAATATCCTTATTAAAATTCATATTTTTTATATTTTATCAATGATACTAAACTTTCTACGTTATGGTTAATTATTTACTAAAAACAATAAACAAAAATAGTTATTCGAGTAGTCTATGAATTCAAACTTTAGTGTTCGGTATAAAAAATCATTTTTAATATAGATAATATTAACAAAATCATTGGATAAATTAAAAATAAAAACAATTTTATAAATAAAATAAAATAAATATATCATCACGCCTTCTACCCATTACTGGGTGTGGCACTCTGCCGAAGCAGGGAAATGATATATTTTGCACGTGAAGTGCGGTTACTAGTCGTCAAATCACGGCCCCCAAAGATGTTAGTGTTGGAGGAGCCACAGGAGCAGTTTTTTGAAATTATGAAAATTGTTTGTCGCCTGTGGGAATCGAACTAGGGTTCTCAGGATACACAGGCCGACTTCATACCACTTAGCTAGCCACCCTATAAAAACAATTTTACACCTTATCAATTACAATATGTAAAACTAAAGTTGCCGGCTAATGAATATTTTTACAGTTAATAAATCAAGCAATCTTAGCATAGGTAATATCAGAACAAAATATACATTTAAATGAAAATATTTTTAATTTTGTTACCATTTAAAAATCGCAAGTTTGTGTTATATCTTTAATATGTGCCGCAAAAAAAATATTTGCTTACGCCACTGAGTATAACTTAAAATGATGTATTCTTTTTATTTGAAACTTTTTTCTTTATTACCCTCTATTTATCATTAAAATTATTTAAAGAAAATTGTCGATTTTACATTTTCACTATAATCTATTCATTTATGCATTACTTTGAAATAACATGCATCATTAAAATCGACTATTAAAATGACACTACTTTGATGATTTAATCAACTTTGTACCTCTTACATTCCTTAAGATTTTAACGCTTATAAAAACACACTCACTCTGTATAGAGCGTACGTAAAAAATAAATTATAAATAAACTGCTGTGAAAATACAATATTTCTGTAACCAAAATAATATGAGATGAGATGATTTTAATATGGTTATAACAAAATATTGTTTGCTGAATAATAAAATGCATAATATTCCGTTTTATAATTATTCGAGAAAGAAATTACTTTATAAAACAAATGAATTTATAACAATTTAGAAAAGTTGAATAGTTTGATGTATTTACAGGATGTCTAGCTCGAGAATATGATTTTATTTGTTCGTTGTTTTATTTTATATTAGTTTAGATTATGTGGTTTTAATAAAATATTTATTACTTCCAAGTGTAGATTTCGCCACTTTAACAATCAGTGGTAAAGAAGAGTACTCATATTTACCACCCTGACATGTAAAAAATGTTACAAGCTAAACTTGTTTTGATATAAAAGACGTGAAGAAATATTTCTTTCTGTCTAACTAATGTGCCAGAAATCAAAACGATTATATCTTCTATTTTTCTTCTCATAGTTATACCTCTTCTTGGGAACTGCTTTTGTTTATTTGAATAATTTTTACATTTTTATAAAAAAAATAAATTTATAAATTCATGTTATCGGTGACTCAATCTTGAACAACTTTTTGAAATATATATCCAACACATTCTACTACAATAAAAACCAGATCAAAATCTAAAACGACTTTAACTTGAATATTTATTTAAATTGTGAGAATTATTCCAAAGTCTGACCTGAGCGACTTCAGTTCCAGAAAGAATGGGTTGTTTGTTACGGTAACAAGTTTGGGAGTAGCAGGTGCTCACCACGGCGCTAACGTCGCTCAAGGTCACTCGGGCGAATCCACCGACAACGCTAAGTTCACGCTAAAGTTACGTTAACACTACGCTACGCCGTGCCAGCAGGTGGATTGCGGCTAATTTATTCTGCCGCTGCTTGGAATGCGTAGCGTCAGGTGCACCACACTCACACACACACAAGGAGCTAATGCTATCATCATCATCAGTAACATATACACTCACACACAGACAGAGGTGTTATGCACCTGTGGTGTGGGGAAATTTGGTAGTTTTGTGGTTTCAACACTGGGGCTCCGGGTTAAAGCCCTGAAGGTGACGAATTAATGGATTAATTTCGCAAGGAAAACCGGCCAAATAGTTTGGATAGGATTGGAATGTGGAAACAACAGGTGGTTTTTTGATTTTTAGGTAAAAAAATGTGTTGGTTGTCGACAGGTAAACAAGCCGACCATGTGCTATTTCGAACGAAATGAACTGATATTGAAATTGATATTTGTACTGATTCTGTCTACTTATATCATTTATGTATTATGCATACTATATTCAGGAATGAATAAGTAGGTTGATATGGAAAATGTGCGTATCTTCACCATTGTCAAATGTTCTTAAATTATTTTTCTACAACTGTGAGATATCTTTGTTATTACTTAATTATTATTGCCTTGGTGACGGGTGAAAAGGAGACAAATGCAGACCAAGTGCGTTTCTGTAAGCAAAGAAACACTTCGCTTATGGAAGAAGAAGATGCAGTGAGCCAGCGCTAGTAAATATGCAGTAATATATTTTGACGTTTATAAACATAACCTTAAATTGCAGTATATCTAATCTGTACACAATTAATAAAAAGAACCGGACAAAGTAAAATATATCAATAAATGGTTTTATTTTAAGAGTAAGTGAAATACATAATATTTATTGTTTATGTACATTATTAACACAGTTGTTACAATTGCTTATATTGGACATAATGTGAAATGGAAATTTTTGTACTGTCTAAAGAAAAATTGATTTCTTCTGTACCTGTTTATATTATTAACAGTAATATTATTGACATCAATTTCGGAGGTTTTAGAAGTACCAGCAGCAGGCTGATTGTCATTGTCAAAAATAGATCCAACATAGCTCGATCTGGGACTTTATTATCTTTGGAGGTGTTTATAATAAAGAAGAATCACTCAGTGTACTATTGCAATCTAGACGGTTTTAAAGAAATTATCTTGAAGTTAGTGTAATATTTTAAAATAACATAGAACAGTGCAAGCAGTCAACAAACAAACCATAGCAACGCCGTAAAACATCGATCTCGTGTAATATCATTAAAATTTTATAAATTTTACCTTTTCGGCTCTTGTTATAAAACAACTATTAATGAAAACTTTTTTTTTTTTTTTTTTATTATTATTACATTGTTATTTACAACTGGCTTATCCAGCCAACCAGTAAATTTGATATAAGTATAATACATGCGAGAAGATAATATTTACAATATCACTTCAGATAATAAGTACATAATACATATTCTATTGTTAGGTACATAAATCAAGAGGTTTGATTCTCTTCAATCTTCTAACTTCGTTTTCATTATTTAAGAGGTTTACAGCCAAGTAGTTCGGGTGGGAATTTAATCTGTTTTGATATTTGTTCGCGTATGTAGATACTTGTTCTTGTACATACTTGATATTTAGATCTCTATGTAAAGTTTCATTGTTGACATACCATGATGCATTAGTTATTATTCTTAATGTTTTGTTCTGGAATCTTTGAATGATTGCAATGTTTGTTTTTTTGGCACATCCCCATAACTGTATCCCATATGTCCATATAGGTATAAGTATGACTTTGTACAGTAGAATCTTGTTTTCTAGGGATAATTTCGAATTTCGTCCTATTAACCAGTACATTTTTTTTAGTTTTAAGTCTAGTTGTTTGCGTTTTTTCTGTACATGTACTTTCCAAGTACCTAGTTTGTCTAAATGCATCCCAAGGTATTTCACGCTGTCTTGTTTTGGTATTATATTATTGCTTATTGTTACATCCGGGCAAGTAATTCTTTTTGTTGTAAATGTTACATGTGCACATTTTGTTTCATTAATTTTTATGCGCCATGTTTGTGTCCATTTTTTAATTTCATTGAGTGAGTTTTGGATTAGATTGCTTGCATCTATTGGATTGGTATGAGAGGCCAGGATTGCTGTATCGTCAGCATATGTTGCTGTTAATGTATTTGGGTTACAAGGTAAATCTGCTGTGTATATTAAATATAGCACCGGTCCCAACACGCTTCCTTGTGGTACACCAGCATTAATTCCATGTATTTTAGAGAATTTCCCTTGACTTGTTACTTGAAAAAATCTATCTGATAAGTAGGACTTGATGAGTAGGTAGTATTGACTCGGAAAATGTTTTTTAATTTTATATAGTAACCCAGTATGCCACACCTTATCGAAGGCTTGACTTATGTCCAAGAAGACTCCGGTACATATTTTTTGCTCTTCAAGATCTTTTTCTATTTTATTCACCACTCTGTGCACTTGTTCGATGGTTGAGTGTTGGTTACGGAACCCAAATTGGTGATCGGGGATGAGATTGTATTCTTCTATAATTGGTTTTAATCGAAGTAGCAGTAGTTTTTCAAGTAACTTGGACAGAATCGGTAACAATGATATAGGCCTGTAGGATGATGTCTCGTGAGATGGTTTATCGGGTTTTTGTATCATAATTATCTGCGCAAATTTCCATTGTATGGGGAAATATTGGAGGCGTATGATCGCATTATATATTGTTGTGATAGCGGTTATTGTTTTTAGTGGCAGTTCTTTTAGTATTTGAGCGGTTAAAAGATCGTATCCTGGGCTCTTATTATTATTTAGGCAATTGATTTCTGCTACAATTTCTTTAGGTGTAAAATGCTTGATTGGGCGTGCTAATTGTAGTGGTGTATCAAGGAATTCCTCTATTTCTTTTTCTTCTTCCGTAGGGCTATTCGTGGTGTTTGGCTTGAAGACATTTGCCAGGTGCTCGGCGTACACTTCAGCTTTTTCCTGACTGCTTCTTGCCCAAGATCCGTCGTTTTTACGAATTGGGGCATTATGTTGTATCGGTCTTTTTAAGTTTTTAGTTGCTTTCCATAAGCTGTAATCTTGATCTTTATATGGTGACAGTGTTTGAAGATGATGTTGGAAGTTTTCTTGTTTTAATGCTTGGAGGATGTTTTTTAATTCTTTAGATAGTTTGTTTAGTTTTGTTTTGTCATTTGGGTTTCTACTTATTTGCCATATTCTTCTTGCCTTCCGCTTTTCGTTTATTAGTTCTTTTATATATTTAGGGTAGTTGGGGATGTTTATTGTAATATCTTTGGGTGGTGTGGATAATAGCGCCGCTTCTTGTATGTTATTTATTGTTTCTTCAATTTTATCTTCGATTTCTTTTCCTGTGTTTATTCTTCTTGGGATAGTTGTTGATTTATTTAGATGCTCTCTAAATGTTTCCCAGTTGGTGTGTTTGTTTGTTAATGTACCTTTGCCTTCTTTTTTAATTATTGTAGTACTTAAGGTAAAAATGATTGGGGAGTGATCAGAATTTAAGTCGTAACTAGATTCTATATCATTATAATTTTTCGATATTCCCTTTGTAATAAAGAAATCGAGTAGATCTGGTATTTTATTTTGATCAGTTGGCCAATAGGTTGGCTCACCTGTACTATGATGTTCGTATTTATTTGAGGTTATTGTATTGTAGAGTTGACGTCCTCTAGGGTTAATTAGTCTTGAGCCCCACCATGTATGCTTGGCGTTATAGTCGCCTCCTACTATAAATTTGTTGCTCAGCGATTTGAAGAATTCTTCGAACTGATCTTTTGTGATAATATGTTTTGGGGGACAATATATGGATGTGACTGTTAAATAGCCCGTTCCGTCTTGTATTTTGATACTGGTTGCTTGAATATGTTCTGTTTCATATTTTTCTGTTTCGAAATGGTTAAGTTTTTCGTTGATTATTATGGCAGTACCACCATGAGCAGTACCATCTGGATGCTGGGTGTGATATGTTCTATGTCTTGGGATTTGAAAATAGTTTCTATCCGTAAAATGTGTTTCTGAGACGAGTAATATATCAATTTTTTGTTCGTTGATGAAGTATTCTATTTCCTGTCGATGCTGTGCAAGTCCATTGGTGTTCCACAGACCAATTCTTAGGGTTGTACTATCCATGTGTTGTGAAATTGTTTATGACGGTAGTTAGCAGATTAAGTATCATGTTGTTTTGATTGAGAAGTTGACTAAAGAGTGATTCTAGTTTGTTCATGAATATGTGGATGTTATTTGCTTCGTTTTTATCACAGTTGAGTTCTGTACTGTTTTGTGTTGGTTGCATATGTCGTTGTGTTGTTTGAGCATACGTCGAGTTTTGTGCATTGATTTCTTGACTTGGGTAGTTCTTTGTAGAGTTATCTGTTGTTTTCTTGTTTCGATTGTTGTTATCTCTTGCTGTTTGCAAATCTCTATAAACTGTGCATCCCTTGTAATTAGCTGGGTGGGCTCCATTGCATAATGCGCATCTTGCAGGAGTGTTTTTAGTTTTTGTACAGGTTTTAGTCTGATGATTTTCTCCGCATTTGACACAAATGTAGGGTTTGGTGCAATAAGATTTCGTATGGCCGTATTCTTGGCATCTTAGGCATTGCGGGATATCTTTTCTTTTTCTCGGGGGTTCTACTGTAATTATGGTGTTTAATAGTTGCGTGATTTTATATATTTCTTTGTTATTGCTGTTAGGTTCTTGGTCCACGAAGAAGAGTGGGAGAGGTTTCTTTGTCTTCCAGTCTCGAATGTTTGTTACATTTCGGATTGTGAACCCTTTTCTTGTTAGTTCGCTTTTAATTTCTTCCGTGGTTATCGTTGGGTGCAGATTACGTATTACAGGTCTGTAGGATCTATCTTGGCGGGGTTGATATGTATAGTACGCCACTTTATTTTGTTTTAAGAATTTTATTAATTTTCTGTATGCATCAGAGGTTATCGTGTTTATTTTGACATCATTTTTTGACTGGGTTTTGCATGTAAATTCACTTGTGTTGAGAATCGTTTCTATACTTGTTTTCATTAGAGGATAGTTTGTGATGTTTGTTATAAATATTGGGGGTGGCTTGTGTTCGGTGTTTTTGTTTGTATTGTCTATTTCATTTTCAGGCTGTGTTGTTGTTGGTTCATTATAAAGTATATCGTATCTGTTTTTATTTTCAGAGTTTATATATATGGATGGGTTATGGCGTTTTGTTGGGATTTGGGTATGATTTCTTTCTTCTTTTTCGTGGGGACGTTTATATTTTGTTCTTACCTCTTGCCATCCTACTGTGTCCTCTTCATCCATGGTTTGCTCCTCGTTCGTGATATCCATTGTTGATCCAGGTGTTGTATTATTGCTTTGGTTTTGAATATTCACTATCGGCGTTAAATAAGGATTTAGTAGTTGAGGAGAACTGATTATATTAGTGTATATTGGTGTTCGAGGTGTTTGATTTGAAATTGATGCACTACTCGTATTTATTGTGTTCTGAGATGATGATCTTGATGTTCGTATTGGTGTTGTGTGCATTGACGTTGTTATTGGTTGTCTTATTGTTGTAGTTGTTATTGTATTTAAGGTTGTGGTTGCTGAAGTGGTAGTGATTCGGTATGTTGGGGTAGTTGATGTAGATAGTCCACTGCTTGATTCTGACATGGTCAGGTTTCACACTTTTTTCTACACTTGTGATGTAGAAGTTATTCAGCGTTTTAGTAGTTAATTATAGATAATTTAATATTTATAATTTGGTTATGGAAGTATTGTGTAATTTGTCGGAGCTACTAGAATCACGTCTATTCACTACGACTGTTCACACCGGACATTAATGAAAACGTATGACAGTTCTTACTAATATGAGAATTTATATTTTTTTTTACTTTGTTCATATTTGTTTATAAAATAAAAATAGAGACCTATGGTCATGGTTTTGTTATTTTCTCGCCTGTCATTTCTAAGTTTGTGACATTTTTGATACATAAATAAAGACTGAGAAATAAGAAATGGCTTATAAAATTTTGGGTAATCAAATGTAGAAATGCGTTTGTCATCTTAATGATTTTGTGCTGGAGTTAGATAATCGAGGATCTTTAATTAATTTAACTGTAGTACAAGAGGTAATATGTATTATATATTGTATTTTCATATATATATATATATATATATATATATATATATATATATATATATATATATATATATATATATATATATATAACAACATTATTTTTCGCGATTACAGCGTCATCTATCATGCTGACGAAAAAGTGAACTAAATAAATTCTTCTTTTTTTTAACGAGGAATCTGATTCTTTAATAAAAAATAGGAGTTTTCATTTAAAAAAATTGAGTCTACCATGATTTAGCGACAACAGCGCCATCTAGGACAAAACCAATATTTCGTTATTATGGCTCCCTTTTTTACGATTGTTTTTCGTCTAGGTCATTTTTGCGTAAAATTTATAGTTTCCGAGATATTTCCTGATAACACTTTAAATGGACCAGCCTGTATATATGTATGTATATATATATATATATATATATATATATATATATATATATATATATATATATATATATATATATATGTATAATATATATACAATTTTAAATTTGCTCACGATTACGCAGATCACAACGTGATCCATTGTGCCCCAATCAAAATCACGGTCCGCGCACACCTCTATTTACAAGATTAGCAACGGGACACGGAAGGATGGCGAATGTTAGAAAATTATAAGAAATTAGCATTTACTTATTTCCCACTAGTCTTGCCATTGCTAATTTCAAATTAGTTTAGAAACTATTTTAAATAAAACGTAAATAAAATAAAGTTTATCAGTGGCAGTATGTGATTTAAATCTGAGTTATTAATAATTGTTAGCCATAAATGTAAGTTAGCACTAACTTTATAGAAGTATAAATAAAGTTAATGCAATTAAAATCGTAGGCGATCCACTCACATAAACCTCTTCGCGGGCCGACGAGCGATATGACTCCGTATTCGTATTTTTCATTTATTATGCAAACATTAAAATGCAGATCTTTATTCAGCCACCTGCCCACACCTGTTGCAAAGTCCCACGTAATAATTAATACTCGTCTCTGTTTGTTTAAAGAAAAAATTGTATTAAATTACCGTCTTCCTGACGTATTTGAAGATTTACAACGCTTGAAAAATAATCACGCTATTATTAACTTCGTTTAATTGGACTCTTTTAAGGAAAATGCTAATGGCCTCCTTTCTAAAAAGACTAAAAGAAATAATTTCGCGAATAAATCATTTTCGCAACACTTGAGAATAATGACACTAGTAAATTTAACATGAATGTTGGTTTTGTGTGTATGAATTATTCCAGTGTCAACTGTTTTATATGTTCAAGTATAGTTAGAAAATTATTCTGATTTGTAAATATTCATGAAGGGATGTAAATGACTGTACATAATAAAGGCGTGACTTCATTTTAAAATTTATTTTATGTATGAATATTGCTGGCCCAATATGGTTGCGTACAAAATTCATTTCATATCAAATAATTATTTCGATAAACATAAATTTTATGTTAATTTAAAGAAAAACTAAAGGTATAATCTTCCTATTAACTCAATAATTGATGACTTATCTCAATAATTGCATATTATGGTAGACCACATTTATAGTGAAATATTTATATGTCATTTATAGTCCCACAGATACGGATATGAGTCAGTGGTAAGAAAAAATGAATGTCTATATTTGCATATTGAAGGTACCTATCACATGTAAATAGGATGTATTTTTATTTTACTTATAGAGAAATAGCCAACTTTCGTCTCTTGTCAATTGGGCGAATTGAAATAGTTTTCCCCTTTATCATGTTTTAATAAACTTATTAAATATGTATTATCTGTACTTAATAACTTGAGCCTTGTTTCCATCTCTTAACATAGTCTTAGTTTTAGTTTTTCGACATAACCTTGAGAGTTTGTCATATGTGAATACAGCTGAGCGTTTGCAGCTACTGTTTTAGTCTGTCTTTGTCTTTGTCGCTGCGCATAAACACAAAGTTTGCAGACTTCATACTTTCTACATAATCTTTCGTCGCTGTTCTGTACGAGAGAGTTAGCTGCGGTAATAATTTCAACTGTGAAAAAAATAGAAATTACTGGATTAATAGCAACAACAAAAATTACATGTCAAAACAAAATTATTTAGTCGCTGTCATTTTAAAATTTATTTATTTTCTTTGATTTTATAAGTATAATTGCAAGTCAATCATATTTTTGCCAATTCAATTGTTGATCGTAAGCGAATATGAAAAGAACTAAATTTCAAAATTTATATTAGAATAGCACAACTTTTCATATAAAAAGATTAAAAACGTAAATTGATTACAGAGATTCTCCTTAGTGTCACGCTGGATGTATTACTTCAATTGTTTAAAACAAATAAAAATAATGGAGTAGATGGCTCAGTGGCATCCAGTCGGCCTGTAGATTTGAGAACCCGGGTTCGATTCCCACAGCTGACAAACAATTTTCACCACAGTAAAACTACTCCTGTGGCTCCCCGTCCATTAACATCTTTGGGGTCGTGATTTGACGGCTGATAACCGCACTTCACGCGCGAAAATATATCACCAAGAACAGCAGAATGTCATCCTCTGTAATAATACATTTATTTTATTTTTTAATAAAAATAAAACTGAATAACAAGTGTACATGAAAAGCACAAACTTTCAAAATTTGTACCTAAGCAGAACAAACCTAGCACTAACTTCTCATATAAAAAGATTTTTTAAAATTAAATATATTAGGTAGGTTCCCTCTTAGTGTTACGCTGGATTCCTCAATTTAATTGTTAATAACATTTGTATATAAATAGAACAAACTTTCAAAATTTGTATCTAAGCAGAACAAACCTAGCACTAACTCCTCATATAAAAAGATTTTAAATAACAGAATAGATTAGATAGGTTCACTCTTAGTATCACGCTGGATTCCCCAATTCAATTGTTTATAACATGTGTATATGAATAGAACAAACTTTCAAAATTTTTATCTAAGTAGAACAAACCTAGCACTAACTCGTCAGATAAAAAGATTTTTAAAAACTGAATAGATTAGATAGGTTCATTCTTAGTGTCACGCTGTATTCCCCAATTCAATTATTAATAACTTGTGTATATACATAGAACAAACTTTAGGATTCTGCAACAAACTAGAACAAACCTAGCACTAACTGTACACAAAATTTTGAAAAGATTTGAGATAGGGGGCCATCTAGAATGACACTCATGTAGAACAAATAGAGAATGAAACTCGCGTATAATGATTATTCATGCACTTATATGAATTACGACACTCGCCTACGGCTCATATCGTAAACTTCATACTCATGTATTAATAGGTACCATTATTGTTACATAATATACTATTATTTAATCTCTATATTTTGTTAAGTGACTTCGTTTTTGTTTATGCCATCCCTTTTTATTATAACAACGAATCTATGACCCGGTTGCATAAAATATTATCAGCTAATTACGTTGTGTGAACTACGCAAAACAAATTTAATTAGAACAAAACAGAACACATCTAAGAAATGTCAAATTTTTTGATAATTCAATATTTTAAAACGTCATAATTTCTAGAGTATGCACGTATTCCTTAGGTTTGTTTCAATCCGTCATTTTGTGAATTAGGTACCTAGTGATGAAATGAAAATGAAAGTTAGTTGTTATGTTGGTGCTAAATAGAGTTTCGAGGGGTATTCAGGATAGTTTAAAAAGGTGAGTTGGATGATCTTATTGTATGGCGCAAGTTTGAACGTTTTGGTATGACGGAAGCAAGGCGCGTATGCACACTGAACTATTTAAAGTTGTAATGGACCATAGTTGCTCACCAACGGTGCAGCGAGCAGTTTTGGACTGTAGTGCCTGTAGGTTATCAGCAAAATATAAATGTTATATAATTTGGATAAGTTGGATTGAGTAATGGAAGATTTGATTTTACTGAGCTTTTGCGTTTAATTTGTTTATTCTTTCCTGATGTTAAACCGTGAGTAATTAAAATTTTCTTTGGACAGATAATTCTGTTAGTTTAATGAATTATATTTTTTATAAGGTTAGTTAGAGTAATTACTTGCCAAGAGAGACTGTCAAAGGGGTAAGAAACTTAATCACGTCACTGTGAAATTGTATTTATTCCACTGGTCTATTACAGTTAGTAAATAGTAACATATTTTTAATCGCAGTGCCACTTTATACAGATCCTGCAATAATTTTACAAGTTTGAGCTTGGCATACTCTCATGTTGATAACCGTAATATTGCTTCTATTAAATTAAAATTACATACGAGTACTGTTGTTCTAATTCTATTATTAATTATTAAGGACATTCATGTGCTCTATAATTACATAAAAATTCGAATAGTCGAATATCCGAATATCCGGATACGAATATGGAGATACAGATACTTTCATGTCGATAACAGTAAGTACATCGCACATGCATTTCAATTGCATGAAATCATCCCTCAAGACAATAGCAGCAGTGCACAGGAGCGCCTTCTTCAAGAAGTGCTGAAATAATGAAGAGAAAAATAAAATTCGATATAAACACGTACTTATATTAGTGTCCATTAAATCTAGACTTAGTTAATATATTATAATAAATACTGAATCTTTTAATAATACAACGACTTGGAGGACCAGGGTAAAATATATTTTTGTCTAAAAACCCGACTTTTCAAAGTCAGGATCCCGACTTTTAAACTTGGAATTCCGACTTTTAAACTCGGGATCCGACTTTTAAACTCAGGATTACGACTTTTTAAAGTCGAGATTCCGACTTTTTAAAATCGAGATTCCGACTTTGTAAACTCGGGATTCCGACTTTTTAAACTCGGGATTCCGACTTTTTAAAGTCGAGGTTCCGACTTTTTAAAGTCGAGGTTCTGACTTTTTAAACTCGGGATTCCAAGTTTTTAAAGTCGAGATTACGACTTTGTAAACTCGGGATTCCGACTTTTTAAACTCCGGATTCCAACTTTTTAAACTCGGGATTCCGACTTTTTAAAGTCGAGATTACGACTTTGTAAACTCGGGATTCCGACTTTTTTAAACTCGGGACTCCAACTTTTTAAACTCGAGGTCCGACTTTTTAAAGTCAAGGTTCCAACTTTTTAAACTTGGGACTCCAACTTTTTAAACTCGGGATTCCGACTTTTTAAAGTTGAGATTCCGACTTTGTAAACTCGGGATTCCGACTTTTTTAAACTCGGGACTCCAACTTTTTAAACTCGGGATCCGACTTTTTAAAGTCGAGGTTCCGTCTTTTTAAACTCGAGATCTGAATATTTCCGTTATTCGTACATATTCGGAGTCGGAATTTCGACTTTAAAAAGTCGGAATCCCGAGTTTAAAGAGTCCGAATTCCGAGTTTAAAATGTCGGACTGTCGACTTTAAAAAGTCGGATCCTGAGTTTTAAAAGTCGGAATCCCGAGTTTAAAAAGTCGGATCCCGAGTTTAAAAGTCGGAATCCCTAGTTTAAAAGTCGGAATCCGGACTTTAAAAAGTCGGGAATTTAGCCAAAAATATATATTACCCTGGTACTTCCAAGCCGGCGTATAATAACATTAAGCTAAAACTGCAAAATGTTTTTCACTATGTGTAATAATATAAAGCTGGCACTAGACGAGCCAGCTGCTCAACCAAGACATCGTGTTATAGGAGGTGTCTTTTACTTTCTTGTGACTAATTAATTTGTAGAGCAAATTTTGAAACCTGTATGGTGACTGGTACTGAATGGAAGCATTCGTTTTGTCCCAAACTCATACTTTTTCTAATGTCAATGATGCTGTTCATATTTTCCTATGAAAGCGAGTTCATAAGATTGAAATTATGATATGTAGCTTGAACGGTTGGTATAGAAGGTATAAAGTTTGATACCTCTGTTATATTAATTTAAATGAAAGTGCAATTTGAGCGTAACGGATATCAGCGCATATGAAAGTGAGGCAGAGAATTCCTGGAAGAATGCTGCACTTGAACGTATAAATATCAAGCAGCTATCAAGCAAAACTCTCAGCAAGAATAAATCACATGGGAGTCTGTTTAACGGTAAACATAATGCAATTATATGTTAGTAATTATGTTATAACGTGCTAATGAATATTAATCATAAGCCAACCCGGCGGTGACTGGAAAAATCAAACAGAAGTAAATAAATTAACGTGCCAAGTAATTGTTCTCTGATAACGTGATAATCGATAAATCAATAAGTGACAATTTGTAGTTCCGTCTACTTAAAAATATGCCGTGTAAAAATGTGCTTATCAGTTAAATAATTTATACAAAAACGACAGCTGTCAAATATGATCTAGTATTGTTTGTGTCATAGTAACTGTGATATATTTAATTACTTAATTATATCCTGTTTATATTAATTAATCAACTGAAAATTATTACAGATCATAAATACAACCGCACATTTTATTACTCATATAAATATTTAAGTAGACACAAACATACATAAAACAAGAGTAAAAATTTGTAATATGTGACATTAAATTATATATTTTTTGTCTTCCTTTGATTTATTGCACTTGCCTGGAATTTATTTCAATAATGTACGTGTAGCTTAACTTATTTACATTTAACTACCTGTCACTTGTATTAAGATTTTAAATTAAATGAGGTTAAACATCTGAAATTATTATTTGAATAAATAAATAAACCATTCATCGATTTCTCGATGTTGAAACTACAAATCTAATATCGATATACGAGGGCAGGATGAAAAGTCCCTGAAAAATGAAACAAGAAATGAATTATTTGGTCAAAACATATTTTATTTCACAACATAATTTCCTTGTAGCTCGATACACTTCGTCCAACGTTTTTCTAAATTCTCGATCCCTTCCAAATAATACGATTTTGGCAATCCTTCAAAATAGGCATTTGTCTCAGCGATGACTTCATCGCTGGAGCCAAATCTCTTTCTGCCCAGCCATTTCTTCCAGTTTGGAAATAGATAAAAATCGCAGGGGGCCAAATCTGGAGAATATGGTGGATAATGAACCAATTTGTAGCGCAATTCATGCAATTTTGCCATTGCGACTGCGAAGATGTGCGCCGGTACGTTGTCCACAATGCGGCACCCATCTGACAGATAGCTTTCTCATATCCAAAAATTTATGCAAAATGTTCCGTACCCGTTTGGTTGAGATACTCATAGCCTCAGCTAGCTCGTGCACTTTAACTCTCCGATCGTCCCATATCATACCATGGATTTTATCGACGATTTCTGGCGTTGTAACCTCAATTGGACGACCAGAACGTTCGACGTCCTTTGTGGTCATACAACGAACATCAGTAAACCACTTGTGTATCGTTCCAATCGATGGTGAGGAGTCCCCATAATGTTTAACAAGCGATGCTTTGGTTTGCGTAATGTTTTTTCTACGCAAGAAATAATGTTTAATCAAGACACGAAATTTACTTTTTTCCATGTTTTCAAAAATCTTCAAGGTTGCTTGCTTTGGATGGGTGTCAAAACAGAACTGAATGACATATCAGTCTGAAAATTTTAATGCGTTCTAGTTAAAGATGGTACATCACAAATGTCACATGAGATTTGCGATTGGGGCGCCATCTGTTTTATTTTTCAGGGACTTTTCACCCTGCCCCTCGTATGCCATATTTTTACTGCAAAAATGTAGTTAAAACTGTCTAATCATGCTAAATATTAACTTTCAACTCAAATTGGGGTAGTTTTATTAATGCCAGGATAAAGTTAAAAAGTATCCCATCTATCAGATAATGATAAAATATCATATCGAAACCATAGTATATACATACACGTGAGAGAAATGTTTTTTTTCCTTGGTGTATAATATAGGTGCTGTTGGGGTAGGTGCTTCAGCGATATCGAGTCAATTTGAAATTACCCCTGTGGCTCTCCCTCCACTAACATCTTTGGAGATAGTGAATGACGGCTGGTAACCGCACTTTATACGTATACATACTTACCGAAGTCTGCTACGGCAGAGTGTCACACTCAATATTGGGTAAATGGCTTGATGATTTATTTATTTCTTTATTTATTGTATGTCTTCTTAAGTTACGTAGTTAAATTTGTTTCGTAGCTAACGGCAACGTGGAATAAAACGTTTTATCGCACGCCGTGCGATAAAGGGTCACTTTTTTTATTGAAAATTACTACATAATGACTCACTTCTCGTACGGTCGCAGAAAAAACATATTTTACAAAGGTCGCTTCGCTCGCCAAACAAAACGCATTCGATACGCATGACAAACTCAGATCAAATATAAAAGTTTTAATAAATCTATAGTTTTTTTTGGAGGGTATGGCTCAGTGGTATCAAGTCGGCCTGTGGATTCAAAGAACCCTGGTTCGATCCGCACAGCCAACAAAACATTTTCAACAATTTAAAATTATCCCTGTGGCTTCCCCACCACTAACATCCTTGGGGGCCGTGATTTGACGGCTGGGAACCGCACTTCACCCGCATAAATATATCACATACCGAGATCTGCTCCGGCACACCCAGTAATGGGTAAAAGGCGTGATGATATACGAGTATATGTATTTGATATTTTATATAGTTTCAAAAATACAAATTTCGTTTATCATTAATGGTGGTAGGATAAGGGAAGTATATTGTTACTTATAATTTCAATCCAAAATAAAAATGGATTTAGTCAAATCCAAATCTATTTTTTCTTTTCGAAGCTATTATAATTAGCTAGGTACTTGTTATATTTATTATAATTTCACCGTTCCGAACGGTAGATAAGTCGTAAGTTTAAAATAGGTCCACATATATTAAATTCATGTAAATAAGTAGGTATGTATTATTATTGCAAAATTTTATAAACCTTTCCCGTTAACTAAAAGTTATTTTCGCAAAAACATAACCCTATTTTAGCACATAATTTCCATTACCTCCTTGACCCAATGGCAATGATGTCCGAATCCCCTTCAAACAGTTTGCAAAATCCCACGTCGCGTCACTCACACGCTCTGTCTCTGTCTGACATATTGAGCGCATACGAGACGCAGGTGCTGGGTGCAGGTACCGAGGGACATGTGGGGCGTGCGGGGCGGACCGGATCCTGGGAACATCCTGCCGTACACTCGGGATCTCACGGGAAACGGGGAAACTCGCTCAGGCTGGACCACAAGCCAGACGAGAAACGGGTCGGAGACTGGTTGGTTACTATGTGCTTTGGTACAAAAATGCGGAATTTTTATTTGTAAAATGGGATAAAGAAGCCGTTGGGACTGTATATACCATGTGCAATGGCTTGACAATTACGTCATAGGATTTTTTTGTGTATGGTATGGTATGTTGTACGGGCTTATCGTTTGTTAGTTTGAAATGCGAGCCTTACCAAAAATACTTTCAATATTTAAAAAATTATGTGCAATTCGATGTAATTTGACGTAAAATCTAGGATAACGCCATACGTGTGTGGAGCATGTGTTCTACGGGCTTTGAATTTGTATTTCAGAAGTTCCAGCGGAACCAGCTTCACCAAGGATGTGTTCAAATATATAAAATAAGTGGTAAATTACACAATTTTTATATTTAGAATTTTATAAATTGCCTAGGAGATAACAACGTTTATACTGTGAACCTGATTTTTTGCCAGGTCTACTTTTCACTTAGCAACTAGGCGACCGAAATATATTTAAATGTGATGTAAACAGGTCTAACTAAAATATTTATTGGTTAAATCCACAGAATATTAAAACCAAACCATTGTTTTGTTATATAGGTTATTTGTGTAAAATAAAATTAATTTTTAAGTAACAACCAAACTATGAAATAATGTTTTACGTATTGTTGAATGCTCAAAATAATAATTTTATATAACATGAGTGTCAAACCAAATTGAAAGGTGACAATTTTATTTACCCAAAACTGGCATATATTTTACCTATATTTATTTGGTTTAGATCAAGTGTTTGCTCGGTGTAAACATGTGCGTGTTGCACTTGTTTAGTCCCAATATAGGTCAGGTGTAATATAGGTATACGGTGTAAACGTAGCCATTATTGGTTACTCTGGTAATATACATATATACATACATGCAGAGCTGGGCAAAATCACGAACAAAAGGAATTAAATCACAATTCACAAATCAAACAATTATTTTTTTGTGATAATTCACAATTCCACTTCATTTTTAAAGTGAATTAATTTACAAATCAAAGTGATTTGTGATTTATTTATATAAAATATAAATCACAATCCTTTTTATGACATGGAGCTTGAGGCTTGGGGTGGGGCTTAAATCACATTTACAAGTACTAAGTATAATCAATTTATTTAATATTTATTTATAAAATATACTAGGTGCATTGTAATATGCCAAAGATATGTGCACAACCGAATGAAAACAGACGTAAGTAGATATCTTCAAAGAATCGAATTACTTCATCAAAAAATTTAATTAAATAAATGACATGTGTTGCCATGTTTACATTAAATCTGTAGCCGATTTTAAATTGCATAGCATTGTAACAGTTTAACTTTTAAAACTGCTATAGACTAAGGTCTTCAAAACTACGAATTTTCTTTGTAAAATATACAAAATGGTTAGTAATTTGAAACAAATGTTTAGTGTAACACAATCACGAATCAATTTACAGATCATCGACAGCTACAGCCAGAAATGTAATATTTAAACGTGCACCAGAATTAACAATGTCAATAACAAAAATAATATACTGTTATTTAATCCAAAAAATAAAGAAACAGTTAAAAATGAAAAATTATTATTTATAACGCACGTTTCGATAATAAATTTTAAATCATTTCAATTGAATTAGGCTCATTCAATTGAATTAAGACCTTTTATTTGAATTACGCCCAAAAAAATGATTTAGGCCATTTTTCAGCTCTAAAACAATTCACAAGCACAAATTAATTTCTTTAGAGGTCTTAAATCACAAGCCTGATTTGCGAATTTAAAAAAAAGGGCTTAATTCACTTGATTTAAATCAAGAAATATGATGTAAATCAATTTATAATTCCTTTTGATTTAAATCATGCCCAGCTCTGCATACATGACATAACGCCCTGTCCCGTAAAATGCAGTGGTACATTCACTGAACATTTATTCCTCAGATTCAATTAATCTTGTCAAAAAATTCCTACTTCATTCGTTTATTCCTAGGTTGTCATTATTTTGTTTGTTTCATTTATATTATAATATTTTCTAAGATCATATTTCGTATATTATTGCTTTGTTAAAACAGTATAATTATCAAGGCATTTGATATGGAAGTTGTGGAATTTCAGACCGCGGTAGACCATTTTTTACAGGACAGATATTAGTACTGAATGAGTCACAGAAATTATTTTTATGTTCAAACACGTTTTTCTAATACCTGTATGCAAACTGCTGCTGTTATCTCATAAAATTTAATCTGGTATTTCTATGGCTACAAATCATTGCTTTGACATTCTTTATTACCGATTCATTTAGATATTACGAATAAATTTCAGAACTCGAGTTCAATTCCCACAGCCGGCAAACTTTACTCCACATTAGAATCACTCCATTATGATTTGCTATCGTATGGTTCAAAAGAGTGATGATGCATTCATTTATTTTATTGAAAATATAAATGAGTAATTATTTTCACATTATCTTTATAATAATTAGGTACTTCGCAAACTGAAAATGTTATTAAAATATGAAATGAAAATGAAACGAGCATTAGTCATAAATATTACTAGTTAAATGAAACTTCACTTTTATTTTAAATATGAATTGACGTTTCAGTTTACTAAACGTACACTTTCATTAGGATTACAAATATAAATAAACAAGTTTATAAGAAACATGGAACTAAGAAATTAAAATTTTTGTAGTATTTTATACTTTTTACTCTCCCGATTGTGATAATGATGTTTCTCGATCTCGAGACTTTGATGAATCTTCACCGTTTGTTTGTCTACTTAATAATAATGAAAAGAACTTAGTCCCAAAAAAGTCGGTCTGTAGATATATGTATATTTGGATCGTCTGTATGTTTTTCTGGAATAAGTATAATACGAGGTTAGAGAGCTAGGGTTCAAACAGAAATGGATTTTTTAATAGATTATGTCATAATAAACATGAAAAAAAGATAATTAGATTTGGGAACGGGTGAAAACTATAAATGGCGTCGATGTGAATGCGCAAATTTTAAGGGTGATTGTTGATCGCTACACCAGTCCACCTTCAGAGCTTCTATCACCAATGGTCGCGCATGCGTCAACGGCCAAAACTTCTGTCTACCATTTTTATTACTTAATTATGCCAAAGTCTATAATTTAAACTAAAAATTAGCCTGTAAAAAATATGTCAACAATCACCCTTAAAATCGACGCATTCACATCGGCGCCATCTATAGTTGCCACCCGTTCCCAAATCTAATTTTCTTTTTTTCATGTTTATTATGACATAATCTATTAAAAAATCCATTTCTGTCAATGGAATAAATGAGACATCATTTTGCACCATAGCTCTCTAACTATAACTGAACGGAGTGAGATTTTAGATAAATAAAATAAATAAATATATCAACACGCCTTTTACCCATTACTGGGCATGGCACTCTGCCGAAGCAGATCTCGGTAAGTGATATATTTATGCGCGTGAAGTTAAATCACGGCCCCCAAAGATGTTAGTGGTGGGAGAGTCACAGGAGCTTTTAGATTAAAACTTTATATTTAAGCTTTTATGCTAAAAACGAAAGTTTGATACTGGGCTATGTAGAACCAGTGGTGCCACAAATTTATTTACCAATCTTTTTAAGTTTTTGTTTTTATTTCGTAAATGGTAGTGTTTATCACAAACTAACATGGATCCTAATGTGATTTAAAACAACTTTTACTTCAAACATATTTCTAAATTATTTCTTTTCAATTAGTTACACTCATAAGTATTAACATATTAATAATAATAAAAGTCGGTATATTGTTAAAACATGTGAGGAACAAGAATTATTTAAATTATAATAAAAAATTAGTCCTCATACATCATATTTGACTGTCAAAAATGACATTTAAGTGTTCGTCAATTATTTTTTTAAAAGTTATTCAAAATATGCCGAGTTTGATATCGTAGTAAAGCTCTCGAATAGAGAATTCTAGTAACATTGTCAAAAATTATATTAAACCGATTGTCAATTGTTTTTCCAAAATTTGTTCAAATTGAATCGAATGTAGTATCATATTAAATCAATCCAGGACAAAATTCTAGTCGATATAAAAAGATTAAATATCGTTTAACCTATCGTCATTTGATTTTTTTTTCACAAGTGATATAAATAATATCAAGTTAATCCAAACTTATCGGAAAAGTACTGTGATACAGATGTTTTAATTCATAGGTATCATAATGATTATTTAAATTAGTAGTAAGCCGAAAGTAATTTGGTAAGATAATAATGGACAAACGGCTTAAAGTTGTAGTTATTTTATTAAAGATGTAATAACGACGTTTCGGCCAAGGTTATGGCCATCTACAGGTCAAAAGCGTTAAAATAAACGAATAACAACAATATAAGTTAAATTACGAATTAATTATTTAACATGTAAATTTAAAGTCATGATTTTTGCCTATGGGATGGCTAGCACAGTGGTATGAAGTCGGCCTGTGGATCCTGAGGTCCCTGGTTCGATTCCCACAGGCGACAAATTTTCATAATTTGAAAAAGCTATCCCTGTGGCTCCTCCACCACTAACATGTTTGGGGGCCGTGATTTGACGACTGGTAACCGCACTTCACGCGCAAAATATATCACTTACCGAGATCTGCTTTAGCAGAGTGCCGCACCCAGCAATGGGTAGAAGGCGTGATGATATATTTATTTATTTATTTTTGCCTATTTAGCTTCTTACGTATTTTTTTATTTTTTATATATGTTCGCCCTAAATAATTAATTTGTAACTTAACTTATATTGTTGTTATTCGTTTATTTTAACGCTATTGACCTGTAGATGGCCATAACCTTGGCCGAAACGTCGTTATTACATCTTTAATAAAATAACTACAACTTTAAGCCGTTTGTCCATTATTACCTTACCGATTATTTAAATTGTTTGACTCTTTCTATTTTCAATTGCTTCTCCAATTGGTATGCCAAAAATGCAATCAAATAAACAAGAAAATAGAATACAGTAACAAATAATCTTAAATATCATAAAAGTCCGCAACAAAACAGTAGATAAGTTAATCCAAAACATTTCAACATAAACAAAAAGTCAGTCATTCGAGCAACAGACTAATGTCACCGTCTCTTGAACATTTATGGGCAATAAACCAGCATTTTTCAGTGGTTGACATTCCGCAGTGGCATTACCGCGTGCGATTAAAACATTAGACGCCTCCCACGCACACTTCAAAATGCCACCGCCGCGGCCACCGCCGCGGCCACCGCCTCTGGTAACCACGTAGCAGCCACGTAGCAGCCACGACAGCGCTGGTGATCTCGCGCGACGATATTTCAATTACGCCGCGTTAATAGCTCGCAATTAAACCCCGTATCGACGTCTGTCGATCCCAAGACCAAGAAACTATAAAACTATCACCCACTCACAAGGAAATCTCAACCTTATGTCCCTCGGTATAAAGACTCTTGCGAAATTCTGCGATTTATAACTCTCGAGTCGTGATGAAGAACTTTGGACCTTATTAAGATGCGATTCAGAGTTTAAGAAACTGTTGCGTTGTTTTATGGTGAGATGTGTGACAAGCAATTTAAGACCTTTTGAAGTTACATTGTAGGGGAATAAAGTCATAGATTGAAGGTCTGGTTTATTGCATGTGGAGTAAAGAAGGATTAATGCAGTTAGTTGGTTTGATAACAGTAGGTGTGGTTGTTTGTTTATTGGGATAGTTATGTAATGTGTTTTGTTGGTAAATTTATTGATCTCTATTAATCAAGATTCGAATTTTTACAAAATCTATTAATATTTTCTGCTAGTATGAGAAATAGTATACTCATATATTAATATTCTCTATGCTACTGATTACTTATTTATTGCACTCCAAGAAATTAATTTCGTTATAGCACAGAGTCTTACAAATGGGCCTTTCAAGACTTTTTTGAATTTTTTATTATACCCAAAATATGTATATTTTTTTAAACTTGTATTAAGCATGATAAAAATATTTAAACTTTCGAAACAAACGAATGTGACGTAGTTGCATCTTAGCTTAAAGAGAGACAGATAAGACAGAGATAAATAACACGTAACTTCACGTAACGTGTGTCGTTGTCAGTAGAATCCTCAGACAAAACATAACTAGACGGATAACAACGACGTTTGCATTGACTTGAATACGACATAATTCGTCTAGTATTATACGTCATTGGTAGAATCGTAGAATGCTGAATGCTTATTTCTTCTTCGTCTTGCTCTCAGTAAAATTGAGCACCGACAAACGTTTCAGACAAAGCTCTGTGATTGGCTTAATGCAACTACGTAATTGCAATGAGCGTTTTAAATTATTCAACTTTAACTTATATTTCAGCAATAAAGATATCATTTATGGTAAGATTTTATATTGTATTAAATATGATGTACGGTCAAGAACTTATTTTAACAAATGTATATTAAAAACCTCTACCACTTGAATCCCCCATTGTAGTGGATTTCGAACCACTTTTCCACTCAGCTGTATTTTTAGTTTGTTGAAGCTAACGATAATTGAACTATTGTTTGTGAAATTAGAACGCTAATTAGGGTTGTTGATTTTACGAATATTCGAGATTTCAATTGTTCGGATTTATTGAACCTTCAAATTTAGATTCGAACTATCGAACTCTGGAATATTTAAAATTTTCGAATTATTCAAATTTTCGAATTTTCGAATTATTTGAAATGTTTTAACAGCTCGAGGACAAGTTAGTCAGACTGCAAACTGAGGATCGAGGGTTCAATTCTCGTCTTAGTCATTCTATTACGAAACCTTAGCTTCATCACAATTTTTACAAGGGACGTATTAAAAAATAAAAATAAATATATCATCACGCCTTTTACCTATTACTGGGTGTGGCACTCTGCCGAAGCAGATTTCGGTAAGCGATATATTTTGTGCGTGAAGTACGGTTACCAGTCGTCAAATCACGGCCCCCAAAGTTGTTAGTGAAATTATGAAAATTGTTTGTCGCCTGTGGGAATCGAACCAGGGTTCTCAGGATCCACAGGGACGTATTAGATATTCTTTATTAGGGAATTCAATTCACTAACCATATTATGAGATAAAAAAGGCATGGCACATTAGTAAAACAACATCAATGCATTTATTGTACATAAATTTATGTATTATTATTTATTTACAAATAATATAAATTATAATTAAGGGAGTAGATGTCTTAATTAGCCTTGCAGAATTTTTGCAGGATACTTCGTCGAGTTTATTATTTAATTCGTTGCCGACTTTTCGCGAATTTTGCGTGAGCGTTTTTGGAGATGACTGATGGCGTTAATTTAGTGACAAAAAATTTGAAAATTCGAAATGTTCAAAAAATTTCAAAATTCGAAGCATCGAAGTTTTTCTGACGAAGTTCAAAACATTCGAATGTTCGAACGTTCGGAAATTCAAACTTCGGTGGAAATCAACAATCCTTGCGCTGATCAGTCAGTCATAACCTCAAAACTGTCTGAATTAGGAACAGGTATTTGTACTTATTTTAGTTCATCAAGCATTACAGATAAAAATAATAATAAATAATGTAATTATACGTCACCAGCAAAATGTGAAATTCTGGTAACGCGAGTTTTGCCAAAAGTCATATTCAGTATTTAAATAATAGTATAAAATTCAGAACAATTTGAGATAAAATCAAATATAACGTCTTGAGTATTGGGAACATGTGTTCCATGGATTTAACGTTTATTTTTACAGAACTGCGAGCGAACCGAACCTTGCCAAGAACATGTTCTAATATAAAAATTTCTAGTAAATAATTTTTTCAATTGGAATTATATACAGTGGCTAGGTATTTCATGGATTAAAGGCATTATACACTTTAACCATGGCATGTACACTTTCCTAATTTTACGAGTATACTTCGTCGGTAACATGTAAATATCTAACTTGTTTGGTACGTCTGGACCAAAATATCTATGACGCTCTCAATTAGATTTTTTTACCAATTATAGTGCACATAATAACGTATATTGAATGCAGAATCAATCAAAAGTATTTTTTTTTCTGTTAAATGTGTTAGATTTTATCTCGCTAACTGTCGATTTTAAATCGATCATTCAAGCACATCTGTTCTTAATATGGTTGATGTAAAACAAAATAAAAATACTTGTATGTCTATTGTTATTTCATAGTCATTTATATACTCCCATTTTTAATTTATTAACTTCGAATTATAATTAGTTAAAATAAATAAATAAAAATCAATATACCATCATCCTTTTACTCATTCTGGATATGGCAAATCTCGATAACTGATATATTTATACGCGTGAAGTGCGGTTACAATCCGTCAAATCACGGCCCCCAAAGATATTAGTAGAGGGAGAGCCACTAGCGTAATTTTAAAAAAATAAATAAATATATCATCACGCCTTCTACCCATTACTGGGTGTGGCACTCTGACGAAGCAGATCTCGGTAAGCGATATATTTTGGGCGTGAAGTGCAGTTACCAGTCGTCAAATCACGGCCCCCAAAGATATTAGTGGTGGAGGAGCCACAGGGGTAGCTTTTGAAATTAGGAAAATTGTTTGTCTCCTGAGGGAATCGAACCAGGGTTTTCAGGATCCACAGGCCGACTTCATATCACTGAGCTAACCACTCCATTAGCGTAATTTTAATGTGGTGAAAATTGTTTGTCTGTTGTGGAAATCAAACAGAGGTTTTCAAAATCCTCTCGATAGATGTATTTATTATAAATGTCAAATAATATTCCTGCCTTTACCTGACGTTGTGCCAACTGTGAAATAAAAAGATTTCCAGAATTATATTGCCAACTGAAACACTTACTTTTCATTACTCTGTAGAATTAAATAAAAAAAATAAATATATCATCACGCCTTTTATCCATTACTAAGTGTGGCACTCTGCCGAAGCAGATCTTGGTAAATGATATATTTATGCGCGTGAAGCGCGGTTACCAGCCGTAAAATCACGGCCCTCAAAGATGTTAGTGGTGGGGGATCCACAAGGGTAATTTTTAAATTGGTGAAAATGTTTGTCGGCTGTTGGAATCGAACTAGGGTTCTTAATATCCACAGGCCGACTTGATACCCCTGAGTAAAAGTAATAGAGTTGTTTGTCTATCCTGTGCAATTTTAAGAAAACAACTCTTTTACTAGCTAATATTTTGATAGAAATTACTAGTTATTTACTTCAAAACTACACTTCATTTTAGTGACCTTACCAAGATTTATTTAGAAAACAATAACAAAATAATGAAACTGTCTCCATACAAAATTCAACCCACTTCATGCGAATATTTGTCAGCTGTCCTGGCTACTCACGCCACCCCAGTTTTTTGCACTCTTCGTAACAATAACTTCTTTTGCGGGGTCCAGCACCAGCAACAGCGAAGAACAACGCTTTCACAGTTTCCGTGCCCCCTCGGATATGTTCCGTTGCCGTTGCGGAAGTAAAGAGAAAGGTGGTCACCGCGCGCTCCCAGAACAAGATGCCGCGGTCAATCGCTCCGTCGGATGCTGATCGGGATTTCGTTACAATGCTTCCGTTCAGATTTAAAACGGACCGAGATTTTCCTGTGAGAAAAGGATCTAACTACCTGTTGAGAGAAACTTGAAACTTTATTTGCTTTTGTATCCTATGAATACAAGTTTTTAGAATGTTGACTGGCTAATTTACTTCGTAAATGGGGAATATTGAAAGGTTGTAAAGGAATTTAATTATTTGTTATGGTTAGTGAAGCCGTGAGATTATATTTTTATTTTATTTTATTTGTAATTCTGCACAACAGAAACTAAATCCCAATTTTACAACGAGGGGCCTATAGCTTATAATAGTGAAATACAAACTACTCAGACAGTCCTATTTTTTGACATACGTTAAAATTAACTTTAATTGTATCCGCACATTTTTTCAACAATTCATTTCTCGTTTATTATGTCGGATTTTCTCGTTTTATTACATTTTAAATACTGTGACTGCTATATAAGAACAACTGAGTAGGGTTGATTATTTCAGATTTTACTCACATTATATTTCACTACCAAATATCTTTCAATTATTTTCAAATAAATATTTCAATTTAAAGGTACATAGAATTAAATTATGAAGTAGGTTGATCAGTGGTATCGAGTCGGACTGCGAATTTGAGAACAAACTATTTTCACCAAAGTAAAATTAACCCTGAGGTTCCCTCTGCACTAACATCTTTGTAGGCCGTGATTTTATATTAATAACCGCAACAGCCACACCCAATAATGGGTAAAAGGCGTGAAGGTATTTGTTTTATTTTTTATTTATATAGAATTTAATATTCAAACACATAGGGGTGGCTAGCTCAGTGGTATGAAGTCGGCCTGTGGCTCCTGAGAACCCTGGTTCGATTCCCACAGGCGACAAACAATTTTCATAATTTCAAAAGCTACCCCTGTGGGTCCTCCATCACTAACATCTTTGTAGGCCGTGATTTGACGGCTGGTAACCGCATTTCACGCGCAAAATATATCACTTACCGAGATCTGCTTCGGCAGAGTGCCACACCCAGTAATGAGTAGAAGGCGTGATATATTTATTTATTTTTTTTTAATATTCAAACACGATTATTTAAAACATTTTCATAAAAATAAAAATTTAGGACCCTTTAACTGAACAGCTGAAAAGTTTGTAATGTGATTTTTATTTGTACGATTTTTTTTCTCGTTTTTTAAAAGGCATTTTTCGTCATATCTCAAAAGTTTAAAATAAAAATTTATTTGATCTCTTCTCGTAATTTCAAATTTTATATAACACTATATTTATCGTTCTGAAAAAATGTAAAGGAACGATTTACTTATAGACAGAATGTTTTACATATTTGTGAATCAAACTTGAAGGGTATATGATATATGATGTATTGGTATTCGCAAAATTAAAAGTAGTTTAAGTAAACATTTTCAGTAGGTACCATGGGTTTGATAGTTATTTCTAGTATATTAATAATTAAATTATAATTATAAATAATACAATAGTCAATTCAGTGGCGTACCTAGAACTTTTGTCGCCCAGGGCGGTCTCCAATTTGCCGCCCTTTCTAAGTCAATCAAATGGTGGTTTTTATAAATTAAAAAAATAAATATAAAATAAACATGTCATCACGACTTTAACCCATTACTCGGTGTGGCAATCTGCCGAAGCAGATCTCGGTAAGTGATATATTTATGTACGTGAAATGCGGTTACCAGCCGTCAAATCACGGCCCCCAAAGATGTTAGTGGTAGGGAAGCCACAGGGGTAATTTTAAATTGGTGAAAATTGTTTGTCGGCTGTGGGAATCGACCTGGGGTCCTCAGGATCCACAGGTCAACTCGAAACCACTGAGCCATTACCCCCTTAAATTAATAAACATAAATAAATAATAGTAATTGAGACAAAATATAGGTGGGGAACTTTTTTACCATTAGATGGCATATTTAAATTAAGCACTAATAAAGAAATTTTTCGAGATAATATTTTCAACCCTACATTGACTTGACGATGAAGAGAAATATTCTAAACTATATAGTTATTCATAATTCGTAGAAATCGAATAGTAAACTTATGAAGTGAACAATATAAAAAATGCCGCCCTAAAATATGTGTCGCCCGGTGCGGACTGCACTCACCGCCCCCCTCACCCATTAGGTATGTCTCTGAGTCAATTTATTCATTATACAATATCAGTTAAATGATTACTTGCAGCTAGCAAACCAGTGACACAAAAATATTCCACTAAGACACATTCAAATTAAATTAGAGAATTTTGAAAAATTCTTTTGTTCCGTGAATGGTACCTATACCTATTCTTAAAGTTTGATCCACAAGTATAGAAACACCATACCTATATACATATCACCCCGTCTCATCAAATGGGGTAGCACTGTATAATTATTCATTAGATTCATTCTTAAATAAATATCTGCCAAATAATTTCTACATTTCGTTTAATCCACGTTTATAATTCTTTTCATACAACCTCGTTTACTTCTCCCACATTTATAAAGAAACTATAATTTTTTTCTGTAAATATGAACAAATTAAGCAAAAAAGATTTGTAAAAACCTCTATTAGGTATAGCACGTTACGCATACGCACTATAATGAAAAAGAAATAGAAATTTTTTACTTCCTCTTAAATGAAAAAAAAGGATGTGATTGTTCTTGTAAGATTTAAGGGTTGAATATAAATATTTTTTAGATATTTTCTAAACAAGTTTTTACTATAAAAAATGCTCACATGAAACCCCTTTTTATACAGAGCTGGGCAAGCTACTTAAAAAAAGTAGCTAAGCTACAGCTACAGCTATTCTTTAAAAAAGTAGCTAAGCTACAGCTATAAGCTATATTTTTTAAATATAGCTAAGCTACAGCTAAAAGCTTTCGTTAAAATAGCTGTTAAATTTTAAAGCTACTTTTTTAAATTATTGTGAAATAATTAAATTTGCCATTGTCATATGATCAGTCTTTTGTTATAATGACTGTTAATTTACTATTATGTACATAAATATCAAAAATAGCAAATAACATCTGGCATCTACTGTGTATTTTTGCGTATTAGAGCCAGTTAGAACCGGCAACAAGTAATTATTTTGTGTGGGTTTAGCTTGTACGCATGCGTACTTTGTTGACATTCTGCTTAAAAAGTAGCTTTAAGCTACAAAAAGTAGCTTTAAAAGTAGCTTCAGTTGTTATTTCTAAGCTAATAGAAAAAAAAGTAGCTAGCTACAAGCTACAGCTATATTTTTTCACAGTTAGCTAAGCTACAGCTACAGCTAAGGTAAATGTAGCTAAGCTAGTAGCTAAGCTACAAAAGTAGCTAGCTACTACCCAGCTCTGTTTTTATAGCTACGTAGGTACTTTTTTTATTTTCAAAAGTATCACAAAACCGTAAAATTTGCAAATCTCATCATTCTTCCTGTTTCCTATTTAATGTATCAAAGGATTCTTACCTTTTCGCATTTCCAAATTCTGTTAAAAACCAACCGTTTTCAAAATAACCGTTTTCCATAAAAATCGTTACACCTCCATTCATCTTACGTAATTCTTACGCAAACCTTCGTCATCATCCCTAACCAAGCAGCCAGCGCCCTTCCCACAGTCCGGAATCCGGACGAGGTACCTAAAGGGCCAGTTCCGCATTGTGACACAATAGCGCCGTCGCCGCCGCTATCGGAAATAAAGGGCGACGCAACAGGTAACAAGTTGCCCTCAAGTGCAAGGCCACGGAAAACGGATATCGAAAGATCTTGTGGTGTCGTGTGAAATAAGTGTTTCTGTGCTGGGTGACCTGTATCTCTGAGGGGGTATTGAGAAGGGATATTAGGTCTTATTGAGAAGGAGGTTAAGGGTGTGAGGATGAATTACTAGGCGTTGTGTAATATTTATTTTGTTTGATATCCAAATGCACAGTTTATTTATTTTTTTAATGTACTTGATTGTTTTTTAACGTTTCTCAAAACCAATGAAATGCTTCATTTTATGTCACGTGTCTGCGTTTTAACCAATCCTGTCAATATTATACTGAGAATAAAGCTCTTGTGATTATTCCCGGGAATAATCTCTGTAGATGCTTCTTTGTTTGTGACAAATGATAGGTAGTTGTCAAATAATTAAAACTGTTAACGCGTCAAGTAAAATGAGTGAAAAAAATCGATTTAGTTTTATTTCGGATACAAAAATACACCAACAAATTTTGGAAACAACTTCCAAGAATACATTAATAAGTAATCAGTCGATATGAACCCAGTTCAAAATCTTTTAAGTTGAATTTTTCGACCTTAACAGCTAAGTCAAAAAATAATCTAATTAAATATAACTCGATTTAGGTCCATTTCAGATACAGAAATACACCAACAAATTTTGGAAACAACTTCCAAGAATACAATAATAAGTTATCAATCGATATGAACCCAGTTCAAAAAATTTAAGTTGAATTAATCGACCTCATCCACTAAGTCAAAAAATAATCTAATTAAATATAACCCGAGAGTTGGATAAATTAGAAAATAATTCTCCAGTATCTTTCTCAAATTTGTTGCCATTTGGCAATAGCCACACAAGCTCTACGGGCTTTCGTGACTATTACCGGCAAAAAAATTTCGAGAGATCTGTCAAATTATTTTCTATTTATTCTCATTCTCTTGTTATATTATTACTGACATTTATTTTTTAATACGGTTACGATAACTATAATTGGATGCGTCTTGCTTTGTAACAAGTGCTAATTGTTAATTCTCCTTTAAATAAGGGAGGCTTACAGCTTTAACAATAAATTAGAGTTTACGGATTTATTTAAACTTTATTAATTTCAATTTTGTAGTTTTCTTTATATAGTTAGTACGGCAGAGGTGTGGATAGCGGTATTCGAATCTGGAGATCCTCGGTTCGAATCTTAATCAAGCTAAATATATATATGAACTACTACACTTTGGCTCGGTGAATCGAACTCGGTTCTTTTATTTAGATGAAATTCCTGTTGAACAGAGTAGAATAAATAAATAAATATAATACAATAAGTAAATCTATAAGTTATGGTTGAAGATATCATATTTGAATAATAATTAATTCTCCCAATATCCGTTAATCAATTAATAAAAATTTACCAAATTGATATTTCTAAATAGCGACTTATGGAATTAGTTATTTTTGTTTTTGTAACCAAAATTCGTTCTTAGCTTAGAGATCGTTTTAATAATCCTGGACACAGTTTGTATTTTTTTCTTATGAATTTATTATTTCTTATGGTTTTGTATTTTTTTTTTTTTCAGAAACAGGACAGTACTAAATTAGATGCACAGTTCCGTCGACATCAACTTTAATTATGTTCTGAAGAAATTGCCATAAATTTTGAATATTGTTTATTCATTATTGAGTATATAACTACAACTTTTTGGATCTCTTTCACTAAACACTATTACAAAAATCTCAAACGCCAGACAATAAAAACGGTGTTAAACAATGTATTTAATATTCTGTCTAGTTAGATTGCGTTTGTATTAATAAACAAGCAAATATTCACGTGAAAATTTTTATATTATTAACAATATAAAAGTCGTTAAATAAGATTAAAATGCTAGTAGCGAAAAGAAATAGTATATACACCTCGCAAGAGAAAATACATCTCCCTCCCTTGGTAATAATATAGTAATTCGTGAAGGAAGTACTGTGGTGTGGATAATGTTACGGCATTCGTATCCGAAGAACCCGAGTTCGAATCTCATTCAAGCTGAAAATATATGAACTACCACACTGTGGCTCGGTGAGTCCGAATCCTGTACGGTAATTTTGATCAAGATCCTGTTGTACAGTATAATATAAGTAAAATACAAACTTTTTAAATTTAAATTTGGTACTTAATTCAGAACTCGATGTCCCTGTACTTATGAATCAATGAAAGCAAAAAACAAGGGCATAAATATTCATGTCCGTACACAGTTTTTATGAGAAGAAAAAATCAGGGTCCCTTTTCCCGACCCAGTTCCTCCGTTCATCGCCGAAATCCACCCAAAGTAGTCTTTACCTGTGCAGTACAAAGACAGTGCAACAATACCTTCCGTCAATGTTCTCAGCTCAAACTTAACTAACTCCACGAAACTTTGTGGGAATCTGGACACATAGGCACACACACGGACCACATCCGAGTAGGCCGATGTGGAAGTAGATGTTCTCTTGTTTGTTCCCGTGATCCATAGCCTTTCATCTCGAACGGTCACAGACTTCTAGATTTCTGTAACATGCTCGTAAAATTCGTTTCATTTGTGGTGTATTCACCCGGTCGAATAGCCATTGTTGATGTTAATCCTTTCTGTTGAGAGACTTTTTAAAAGTTTGAGCATGTTATATACTTGTTGAGGAGAATTATATGCTCGTTTAGGAAGAATTAGATTCTAGTCTTTTGCGTAGGAGGAGACACGTTTATATAAAAATACGAGTAATAATATATTTGTTGTTGCTTGACATATTGATGAAAGATACTTGAATCTAAAGTACTTTATTAAATGTGACTTTCAACATCGCTCACTTTTTTTGGGTGTCTCATTTGACAACTATTAATTGTACTAGAATCTTACAGTGATGCCTTTACTCAGATATTACTTCCTTTATGAAAAGACCTGATAATTTTATCTTTTATTCCCATATCCAGCAAGTTTTATCAAAGGATAGTAGGTAGCTTTTTGACAGTAGTGATGTAAAAATTTAACTCATTCTAGTTACATTCGATATGATAAAAATAGTCAAGACTTTAATTCTCGATATTTTTCGAAAGAACTGGTAAATTATGGAAGAATAAAAATGTTCTCAGGAAATCAATCAATTTACTTTTGAAAAAATTCACTCAACCGGTTTTAACAAGATGTTACATTTTACCGATAGACATATAAATGTTATAATTTTTTCAGACGACCACGTGTGAAAGTAACCATAACAACATCATAAACTACTACGGAAAGTTGAACATTGCATACACTGATATGTTACCATAACGTACACTTCTAACATATCAGGTGAAGGTCCACTGATTGGCAACAGATGGCGTTACGATGAAAGAAAATAATAAAATAAATGAAAATAATTTGTGTTATTATTTGGATTGAAGTTTTGGCAGATTTGTACAGATAAATCTTATTTTTTTAAATTAATAATTACTTATTTACTAATATTTTAGCATTGTTTAATATTTTGACTTTATGGTCAGTACAGTTGCACAATACCTAACCGCAAACGTCAAAAACGTCAACGCTCATCTACAAAAACGCATCAGAAGTCAAACTTTTTTTATAAATATTTTGTGGTCGTCCAAAAAATAGTGTACATAACTCGCTCGAAAGTGTAATATCTGTGGTCGTGTACTTAAATCACTCGGCGCTACGCGCCTCGTTTTTCAATTTGTACACTCGCCCGTTATCTTACACTTTCGATGCTTGTTACATAATATACTATTAATTTCTGACTTCTGATGATGACCTATGTGAAATTCGAAATCGGTTAAGTGAATTTTTTCAACAATAAATTGATTGATTTCCAGAAATCAGTTAAAAAGCTTACTTACTATGTTTAATTATGTTGATAAAAATATTTGTTTGTAAACCTTTTTCACAGTAGAAATATGACTTTTCTGCACTTATTTGATGTATGGAAAGAAGAAAATTACTGTATATCGTGCGAAAAGTAAGTATTTTACGCTCTAGTGCATTCAAAAAGATAGTTTTCCTTGCAGGGTGTCATCGTATCCATGAATACATGAAAACTGACAACGAATTTCAAATCTATACATGAATTTTTGTTTTTAATATAAATTTCTAGTCTCGTTGCAACGAATTCTGTAAAATGAAATACTGTTAAAATGATATTAGCTGATATGCATATTTTACATCATACGAACGAAACCAACCTATTTGCACGGTTCTACATAAATATTATTTTATAAAGAAATAAAAAAATATATATATCATCACGCCTTCTACCCATTACTGGGTGTGGCACTCTGTCGAAGCAGATCTCGGTAAGTGATATATTTTGCGCGTGAAGTGCGGTTACCAGTCGTCAAATCACGGCCCCCAAAGATATTAGTGGTGGAGGAGCCACAGGAGTAGCTTTTGAAATTATGAAAATTGTTTGTCACCTGTGGGAATCGAACCAGGGTTCTCATGATCCACAGGCCGACTTCAAACCACTGAGCTAGCTATCCCATATTTTATAAAGAAATTTTACCTATTCTTAGAAAACCATCTGGCGTCCAATTTCTTACATCTCAGATTATCCAGAAAACATTAAAACCAATTTTGAGAATCACAGTTAAATAATATAATAGCCGAAATGAAATTCGAACCTTAGCCAATAGTGTGCAATGGTCAAGCAGTCGCGCTGAATACTGATCTATCACCGCAACCGTTGCCATTACTTTCTCTACGAAATAACAAACGAAAAATGAAAGACATTACCTTTCAATCCACCCTCGTGCATTTCTATAGAAAATATAGCAAAAATGAGCTCAATTTTAACTGATGTAGAATACTTTTTTTCTGAGATTCTTCCTCTAAGTTGCAAAGATCTCACTATAATCATGGTTAGTAATTTATCTCTGGGTGAAAGTGATGATAGCATTACGTACTCGCTAAGATGCACTATATCAGACCTACGCGGATTTGCACCGAAGCAGCTGAGTTCATATTTACACCATTCTAGCACAGTATTCATTCAATCAGCGGCATTTGGCGCGGTTCGCGAGATCGTGATCACCGGGCGCCACTTGTTGAGGACTGCTGCATGCGCCATACATCACCCAGAGCCGCCGACCGACTTATAACCTACTATGATCACCGTATACGCTACGGACAATACGGTGAGCACTGATGCTTACTTGAAACTCGTACTTTATTCGAAAAACTCTAGTTTCATATCCATTTTCAGCAGGTCTTTAAATATTTTATATTTCGTCCAGATGTAAGTTTGACAAATATTCAGCTGAACTCGATAAGTGATTCACGCCTATTTCCACAGGGATGCTTTATCACTATTAGCTTTAATGAGTTTGGTAGTATGGTGGTGTGGTTAACGTAACGGCATTCGAATCCGAAAATCTTGAGTTTGAATCCTATTGAAGCTAAAAATATAAAAACTACCACACTGTGGCAAGGTGACTTCGAACCTTGTACTGTAATTAGGATAAAGTTTCTATTATACAGACAGCATAAATAAATACATAAAATTATAAATAACTCATTTGTCAGATAAGTGAAAATTATCGCTTCGTAATCACAGCATAATTGTAAAATAATTATTTATCACAAAAGGACGAAAAGTTCGGTTTTTCCGACGAGACATAGTTCGGCAACTGCATGTGTATGCGTGTAATGAATTATTATTTTTTTGTTTTTAAGAATATTTTATTCAGATCTTATTTTTATTAAAAGTAATTTTCGTTTTAGGCCGAAAAGTATTATATGGACGGTAAAAAAAACCATTACCAAGTAACTACAGCAAATATTAATACTTCATTGAAAAGGTGAAATTTTCGTAGGCACATCCTAACAAAAAACGTCACTTTTTGACATAATCGAATAAAAATTATGTGTTTTATCGGTATATCATTTAAAATAGAAATATTTTTGTCATACATTTTGATTTGACTTTTATAGTTTTAACAGATCAAGTGAACAACAGTTTACGTGTACCATGGTCTAAGTGATGGTTGTTTGACAAACGTCATCCTAGTTTGACATACTTCATGAAATCGAATAAAGTGACGTAATCAAACGTAATTTGATAAACAAGAGTGACTTAATTATTTATCATGTGACATCGGTTTAGTATAACTAAAATTCAATGGATTCTTTCTTATAATTTAAATGGAAGCTTAGAACAACCTTTCCAGGGTCATAAAAATAGATCTAGTAGTGTCTGAGATTATTCAAAGCAACTTGTTTCAAAATGTTGATTTACGGAAAATACTTATTTTCGGATTCAGTTAGTATAATTAATACAAATCTAATCATCCAAACATCACAAAAATCGGTCGTTTAATTTCTAATATATAATATAACCATAGGCGGACTTTGGCCTAGGCAATAGCCTAGGGCCCAAAAATTTTAGGGCGCGTGAAGTGCGATTACCAGTCGTCAAATCACGGCCCCCAAAGATGTTAGTGGTGGAGAAGCCATAGGAGTAATTTTTAAATTGGTGATAATGTTTCGTCGGCTATGGGGATCTAACCAGGGTTCTTTGGCTCAACAGGCTAATTTGATACCACTGAGCCATTACCCCATATGATTAAAAAATTTAAATTAATAGTATTACGTTAATTTTTGACATAAATGCAATGATTTTAACATTTCAATCATAATTCGTATATGAATTTATTTGCATGAGTACAGGATGGTGACCGCGACTCTCGAATAGGAGTATGTAAAATCATAATTTTATAATTTCCTGCTTCCCTCATTATTTTAAGCATATTTCTGCATCTAATCCAATAAACAATAGTTATTTGTGTATCAAGAGCGTAAAGTGAATCTTTATTGCTCGTGCTCGGTAATTGAAGCGCGAACGAAGCGAGCGCTGCAATAGAGCGAGAGCAATAACGGCGCAAATTAGATCTGAAAATAACGAAAATAGCCTCAAAACTATCGATAGACACGGAAGGGCCCGAAATAAATATTTTGCCTAGGGTCCGAAATATTTTAAATCCGCTTCTGAATATAACATAATCTTGAAATAATACAAAATGGCGGCAGGCTATATTTCAGCGAGACATCGTCTAAATTTATACATGATATTCGATTTTACCTTCTCGCTTGATGTGGTCCCAAACAATAATTTTCATTATGAAGATAAATTTGGAGTGATCGGGAATTTTTCCTTTCTGTAATAAACTAGATATTGGAAATAAGCACCTGGAATCGGCTCGGAACACAAGCGGATTCTTATATACGAGGCTTGTACGTCTTCGTGATAGTCATTCGTTCTGTACTGTTCGTGATATTTCGTTGTTTGTTTATTTATTTATCGGTTTGTATGGTAACGGACTTCGTTTGTTCCTTGTCGACAATTCTCTTCTGTCTTCGGTTCAGCTTTTCTAGGTTAAGTGTTAACTTCTTGTCCACTTGCTCCTTCCGGATTTCGCTACCTTCAAAAATTAGGGAAAGTAAAAGAAATGTATCTCTCCTAACGGTTTTATTTCGCGCAAATAAACAGTACTAATAATTTCATGGCATTACATCTTGTCAAAATTCATCTCACGTATCAATCTCGCATATTTCACGGTCGCATTGCATTTCTGATCCCTCCAACATGTAGCATTTACATATGCAAATTCTTGTACCGTAGATCGATGAAGAAAAAAATATTTTAATATATCATTGACGGTACTTGTCATTCAGTGTTGCGATGATAGCTTGTAATGAGTGCTTTGTGAACGTGCCTTTCATATTTATGCATCGAGGGATGAATTCGTGTTAATGTCAGGCGGGTGCACAGCACACTAGATGAGATATTTATGGAAATTTTATTGAGTAAATTTGACGGGGATTATTTTTTTTTAATCTGTTGATGAAGATGTACCTATTGTAAAAAGTATGTTAATAATTTATTAATGATGTATCATGTTTACAAATGAAAAATAATTTACATATTTACTCGATATGAATCTTCCAACGGTAATACGATTTTACTTTTTGTACGAGGGCAGGGTGAAAAGTCCCTGAAAAATTAAACAGATGGCGCCACAATCGCAAATCTCATGTGACATTTGGGATGTACCATCTTTAACTAAAACGCATTAAAATTTTCAGACTGATATGTCATTCCGTTCTGTTTTGACACCCATCGAAAGCAAGGAACCTTGAAGATTTTTGAAAACATGGAGAAAAGTGAATTTCGCGTCTTGATTAAACATTATTTCTTGCGTGAAAAAAACATTACGCAAACCAAAGCATCGCTTGTTAAACATGGGGATTCCTCACCATCGATTGGAACGATTCACAAGTGGTTTACTGATTTTCGTTGTGGTAGTATGACCATAAAGGACGCCGGACGTTCTGGTCGTTCAATTGAGGTTACAATGCCAGAAATCGTCGATAAAATCCATGGTATGATATTGGAAGATCGGCGAGTTAAAGTGCACGAATTGCTGAGGCTATGAGCATCTGAACCGAACGGGTACGGAAGTTTTTGCATAAATTTTTGGATATGAGAAAGCTATCTGCCAGATGGGTGCCGCAATTGCTCTCTGTTGACAACAAGCGCGACCGCAGTCGCAAATGGCAAAATTGCATGAATTGCGCTACGAATTTGTTCGTCATCCACCATATTCTCTAGATTTTGCCCCCTGCGATTTTTATCTATTTCCAAACTTGATGAAAGAGATTTGGCTCCAACGATGAGGTCATCGCTGAGACAAACGCCTATTTTGAAGGATTGCCAAAATCGTATTATTTGGAAGGGATCAAAAAATTAGAAAAACGTTGGACGAAGTGTATCGAGCTACAAGGAGATTATGTTGAGAAATAAAATATGTTTTGACCAAATAAATCATTTCGTGTTAAATTTTTCAGGGACTTTTCACCCTGTCCTCATATTGTAAAAAGTATGTTAATAATTTATTAATGATGTATCATGTTTACAAATGAAAAATAATTTACATATTTACTCGATATGAATCTTCCAACGGTAAAACGATTTTACTTTTTGTATGCAACGAAAAATATAAAATCAATTATTGCTGTAGGTTGGTAATTAATTGTAATAATAAACAACGAGATATTAACAACAATAAAAACTTGCATATCTGAAATCTGTTGTTTATGACGTCGCAAATAATTAAGGGTATTTGGCAGTAAAAGTAATTTACGATATTCTCGGTAGAGGCGCACAATCGCGACGGTCCGCGGTTTGAAAACCATAAAGCACGCCATTGAAAACCACTTAATAGACATTAATGCGTTTTACGTTCGGCGAGCCGAAGGATTAAACGTCTAAAAACCTAAATTGTTAACCCATTGTCCGAACTTTAGATTTATTGCTCGGGGATCATTTTCGGGGGTCAAACAGGTCGATGTTTTATTAGAAACCATTCAGAAATTATTATCTTCTTCAAGCCTTGTTTCCACCTCTTAAAATAGTCTTAGTTTGTGTTTTTCGACATAACCTTGAGAGTTTGTCATATGTGAATATAGCTGAGCATTTCCAGCTACTGTTTTAGTCTTAGTCTTTGTCTTTGTCGCTGCGCATAAACACAAAGTTTGCAGATTTCATACTTTTGACGTAGTCTTTCGTCGCTGTTCTGTTAAGCCTTGTTTCCACCTCTTAACATAGTGTTAGTTTTAGTTTTTTAACATAACCTTGAGAGTTTGTCATATGTGAAACAGCTGAGCGTTTCCAGCTACTATTTTAGTCTTAGTCGTTGTCTTTATCGCTGCGCATAAATACAAAGTTTGCAGACTTCATACTTTCGACTTAGTCTTTCGTCGCTGTTCTGTAAGAAAGAGTAAGCTGCGGTAATGCTATCTCTTGTTATGCTGTCAATTCTATGCCGTATTTATCAAATGTCATTAAGTTTGTGATGAAAATACAATAAATATAGACAATAGAATAATAGTAACAATTTCAACTGTGACAAAAATAAAAATTACTAGATTAATAGCAACAACAAAACTAACATGTTTAAAAGAAATTATTTGGTCGCTGTCATTTTAAAATTGATTTATTTTCTTTGATTTTATAAGTATAATAGCAATTTAATCATATTTTAATAATTTAAAAATCAATTTTGAAATTTATATTACTATATTTCAAATATTCTGGTTTGTTCACTACAAAATGTCTCCATTTTTTCAAATTGTTTTGGAATTGTATAATTTAATTAAACTAGTGCTTAATTTTAATAGTAATTACTATTCCTTATTAATAATTTTATATAATTTTTAAAGTATTCCAAATAGTTTTATACACTTATTTTCTATTTAAGTGAACAAACCTTCACTGGAATATTGAATTAAGGTTATGTTTATGTTAAGAGCTGGAAATGGCTGGAATTTTTCCGACATAAACAGAAACAAAAACCAGAAACAAAGACTAAAACAGAGACTATGTTAAGATGTCCAAACGTAGCTTCACTCACAACATTTCCAACTGAGAATTAATCTTGTGTTTTTTGTTGTCGCGTTGAAAATATCCGTTTATTTACACGTTAGTGATCTATTTTTTGAGCGGAAATGCAAACAGGCGGGAGGAGATTTTTTTAGATGATGAACTGACAACTGACGTAAAATTGAATTGGAAAGTTGTAGTGATTACCTTTAACGGAAGATAGAAAAAAATTGAATAGCAAAAACCACATTTGTATTTAAATGTATTCAGATTTGATTGAATGTGTTTAGAAGGAACAAGTGCAAAAAATCAATTCATGATTTGTGTAGATGTAAACAACTTTGTACTTCCACAGGTGAATCACACTCATTTATCAAAGTTTTTCTTTCTTTATTGCACAATGCACTGAATTCTAGTTTTTACACAAATAGTTCGAGAGCTAGGATGCAAAATGATGTTTCATTTATTCCAGTGACAGAAATGGATCTTTTAATAGATTATGTCATGATAAACATGAAAAAAAGAAAATTAGATTTGGGAACGGGTGGAAACTATAGATGGCGTCGGTGTGAATGCGCAGATTTTAAAGGTGGTTGTTGATCCCTACACCTGTCCAGTTTCAGAGCTTCTGTCACCAATAAGCAACCAGCAGTAATTTCTGTCAATAATTTTTTTGTCATGCATTCGTCGTGAACAAGTAGTAATATGTCACACGACACCATAAAAATTGCTTACTTTGACCGGTTTTGTCGCGCATGCGTCACCGGCATAAACTTCTGTCTCCCATTTTTATTACTTAATTATACCAAAATCTATCATCTAAACTGAAAATTAGCCTGTAAAAAATATGTCAACAACCACCCTTAAAATCTGCGCATTCACATCGGCGCCATCTATAGTTTCCACCCTTTCCCAAATCTAATTTTCTTTTTTTCATGTTTATCATGACAATCTATTAAAAAATCCATTTCTGTCACTGGAATAAATGAGACATCATTTTGCACCCTACCTCTCTAACTAAAAGTACGAGTGCATTTTAAACAATTATATTCTACTTAATACACTAACACTAGTATTCATAGTCGTTCGCCAGCGTTTCGCCAAGTGTATCGCTTATGGGCGCTTCCTCAGCGCGTCGCTGGGCGAACGACTATGCTGAAGCAGATCTCGGTAAGTGATATATTTGTGCGCGTGAAGAGCGGTTACTATCCGTCAAAACATGGCCCCCAAAGATGTTAGTTGGGGGGAAGCTACAAGGGTAATTTTAATGTGGTGAAATAAACGTGCAAGAATATTTAGGGCTGATATTTTAATCTCTTATGCTGGATTGCAATAAAAAATAAAGAGCTCTTTAGTTCAAAGAATTGTTTATCTAGCAATATCAATAGCGATTTTCTGAAACTTATTGAACCGTTAGTTGCTAATGAACCGATAAAACTTTCATGCAACCCAGCATTAGAATAGTTTCTAATAAATTTATATGTCAAATAAATAAAAATATCACATAGAAATGATGTGCTATTTTCTGTTTGTTAGCGCTATTTTCTCCAGCTTTTATTATGCTCAGTTTTGCATTCAACTTATGTTTCTGTTACAATTATCTCCCTGTTAAATATAGAACAATACATACCGGGTGTGTCATGAAAAGATTTAACATGGGAAAACATGTCCTTGCGCATTGCTTTTCAAATTATCTTAGATAAAAATACTAGAAATAAAAGTTCTAGAGCTTAAAAAAAGTCAATAACCTAAATTTATTTTCTGAGTTTCGTAACGACTGAAATTAAATATGATAATTTACAGAATTACAATTTAATAGTGTTAAAACAAATCGCGACTTAAGTCTGTCAAATATTTTGACACAACGAAGTTGTGCATTGTTTAAAAGTAAGTTTTTGTTTTGCCTGTAAATTTTATATTACTTTTAAAATTTAATAAAAATGGAAAATTATTCTCAGAAAAATTACAAATAATTAAATGGCATTATTCAGAGAAAAGTTTGTGTTACGATAGGTGATTAAAAGCGGATGAAATGCAGCGGCGATATTTATAATTAATCTATATAACCGTACTTACTTAATATACTGAAAGAATACCTGTCCAAAGAAAGCCCTAAGATATCTATTCACGGTTTAGCATCTGGAAAGAATATACTAATTAAGCATTAAAGCTCAGTGAGAACACACCTCCAATCATTCACATCAAATACTCCACAGGTCAAACTGACCAAGTCACATAACATTCGCTATTCATTCGTATCTCGTTGGTACACCTGGTTAGGGTTACTACAGCACACAAGGCTGCTCGCTGCACGTTGGCGGCCTGACTAGGGTTCCGCTACAGCCCAAAGCTGCTCGCTGCACGTTGGCGGCCAGCCACGGCTGCTCGCTGCCCGTTGGGAGCCAACCACGGATCTCCATATACCCACATCCGACCACAGCCGTAACAAGCGCTCACACTTGCGCTAACTCAACAATACCATCAACCATCTCAACTCACATACGCAAGGAGGACTCACCTCTAAACCTATCCTGAATATTCCTCGAAACTCTATCAAGCACTTAACACAAGATGTAACTATCTCATCACTACTTTACTTGTCAGACGATGAACTGTAACTAACGTAAACCATCCGACGATTCGGTAAATAAATATTCAATCAAACATTACATAAATACCTAGTTGCGTTAATAAAAGGAGATGACATAAGCAAAGACGGGCTAACTAATAAAATTAATGAGATTAAATAAATATGACTCTAACATTTGACAGAAAAACTTAACGCATTTGTTTGTTATTTTGTCTTAATTCCGTGTTTAACACAATTTAAATTGCAATTTTGTAAATTTTCAATTTATTTTCTGTCATTACAAAACATAGAAACTAAATTTAGCTTATCGATTTAGATGCAGAATTTGAAGCTCTACAACTTTTATTTGAAACATTTTTGTCTAAAATAATTTGGGAAGCAATGCGCATGGAAAAACTGTTTTCCTATGTTAAAGGCATATAGCCTGCTTTTCGTAATACACTCGATACAATTTATATTGCTGTTAATTAACACTTATTTAACAATCGACTGATAAATCGGGCATTAAACAGTTAACTAATAGTGTGGTAATATATTCAATAGATTATTTTAATTAGATATAGATTTAATTGTCACTTAACAATATATTACAAAGTTATGGACTTTATTAAGCGTAACTCGAGCTGTTTCTCCCGATGCAGCACTCTAATTAAACTATTTAATACTTTTGTGAGATCTAAACTCGAATATTGCTCTGTAATCTGGTCTAGTAATACTAAATTGTACTCTGATATGATTGAAAAACTGCAAAAGAAATTTATAAAATTTTTGTACTTTAAGAAATTTGGCGTGTATCCGAATGATATTTCTTATGACATACTGATTGTAACCTTCAAAATCTGTACTCTTCAGCAACGTAGATTTTATTTGGATATCTTGTTTCTGTTTAAATTATTAAACTGTATTATTTACTTACCAGGTTTACTCGAAATCATTGATATCTGTGTTCCTAAGTTAGGGCTACGTAATCAAAATAATATACTATTTAATTGTAATCTCTGTTATAAGTTATCACCGTTATATCGGATTATTTATTTGTATAGACTCAGTATGTATTCTCAGCTTGATTGATTTAATTGTAACATTGCTATGTTAAGAAATGTACTCACCTCTACTACTTAATTTTGTTAAGTTAAAAATTGTACTTACTTCATTTACGTAATTATTTTATAATTGTTTTTTATTCTCGCAAACTGTAATTAGGTTCTCCTGTAGTTTGTTGTTCGTAATAAATAAAATAAATAAATATTCTACGATAAAATTAAATCTACGGGATAAAATAAAATCTACGGAATAAAATACTTAACCTCGGTTTGTGCAAATGGTCCTTATGTCAAGTTTCACCAACAAAAGTTAAATATTAAACTTGGTTTAAATAAATAAAAAGAAATCGAATGTATAACAGCAATATCGATTAATCCATTTGATAAATAATTTTAATTTGCCTTTATTTATTTAAACCAAGTTTAAAATTTAACTTTTGTTGGTAAAACTGACCATGAGACGTATAAATGTATAAGATACTTTGTTAGGGGATTGAAATATTTGGCCTTAGTTCTCTATATCTTTTATTTGAAACATTTTCTTTAAAATAATTTCAATATATTTAATCAGTTTTTGAAATCGAACGCGGGTTCTCATTTCGAAGAGCCTGATACGTAACCACTGAACCTTATATCTCATAACTACAACTTATCTAATTTCATTAGAGTGTTTACCTGCAATTGTGTGAAATTCACTTTCAAAAACAAGCGCAGGGACGACACTTCCTTCGTTTCTTATCTTTTTTATTAGTTTTCTGATCTTACATAGAGTGTTTAACTGCAATTGTGTGGAATTCACTTTCAAAAACAAGCGTAGAGCTACACTCCCTTCCTTTCTTATCTTTTAATTCGTTTTCAGTTTTTACGTAGAGTGTTTAACTGCAATTGTGTGAAAGCACAGAGCGACGTTCCCTCCCTTTCTTATCTTTTTGTTTCATTTTCAGTTACTGCATTGTGTGGACTTTCCTTTCATTTACAAGTGCAGGCTATCGCTTTTATCTTTTCTAATCTTGTAGATTCGTTGTTAGTTTCGTTATTAGATTCGTTGTTAGGAATAACCGTGAGTAATTTGAGATTTTTTACGCATATGTTATGTACGTTGAAGAAAGAAAATGAAAGTGAATAGGAATGATGTGATTGAAAGTTTGTTGTGTGATAATGATTTCGTGTGTAATAAATGAATGAGTTTATATGGAGTGATCTATGAATGTGGTTGAAGTGAGGGTGGTTTGTTTGGATGAAAATGTTTGACGAGGGCTGATTGTTTGATGAGTGTGATGAGTGAATGTTTTATGAGTGATTTTAGGGTTCGTGCTACCCAGAGCTGGGCAGTAGCTAGCTACTTTTGTAGCTTAGCTACATTTACCTTAGCTGTAGCTGTAGCTTAGCTAACTGTGAAAAAATATAGCTGTAGCTTGTAGCTAGCTACTTTTTTTTCTATTAGCTTAAAAATAACAACTGAAGCTACTTTTAAAGCTACTTTTTGTAGCTTAAAGCTACTTTTTGTAGCTTCAAGCTATTTTTTGTATCTTCAAGCTACTTTTTGTAGCTTCAAGCTACTTTTTAAGCAGAAGGTCAACAAAGTACGCATGCGTACAAGCTAAACCCACACAAAATAATTATTTGTTGCCGGTTCTAACTGGCTCTAATACGCAAAAATACACAGTAGGTGCCAGGTGGTATTTGCTATTTTTGATATTTATGTACATAATAGTAAATTAACAGTCATTATAACAAACGACTGATCATATGACAATGGCAAATTTAATTGTTTCTCAATAATTTAAAAAAGTAGCTTTAAAATTTAACAGCTACTTTAACGAAACCTATTAGTTGTAGCTTAGCTATATTTTACAAAATATAGCTTATAGCTGTAGCTTAGCTACTTTTTAAAGGATAGCTGTAGCTGTAGATGTATTTTTTTTAAGTAGCTTGCCCAGCTCTGGTGCTACCTCATTTGTTGGGATATACCGTGAAGATATGTATGTATGTATGTACAACTTATCGTCATTAATAATTAGTTTGTTGTAGTTGATAGAGTTGTAGAAGCAATCAATCTAGCATTAGAATACTTGAAATACAAACAAAGAAAAAAGTTAATTAGAACATTTAACTTGAGATCAAAAGGTCCGGGGTTCAAATCTTGGCGTCATCTGAGTTATTCTTCGAAATACTATTTCAGTTATAAAAAGTAGATTCATATTATATATAGTTTTTCAATAAGGTAACAATAGGAGAGATGATCTAATCTTGAATGATGCACCATAAATGAAATATGTTGACATTGCGTTGTAAACTAATGAAGGTCCAATTGTAGATGGGTCCGAGTTTCCGTGTACGTGTCAGGTGTTGGCTTTAAGGTGAAAATAAATAAGGAGAAGTAGGTGGCAGGATGTATGTTTTCGAATATAGATATTAATAATCCCGTTGCTTTAATAAACAAACAAACAAAAAGGTGCAAAAAGTAAATTTATTCATTATTTTTAAATCATATTTTTAATATCCCCTTTCACAATGTCCAACGGGCAACAAGCTACTGCACGTCACCGGCCAACTGGGACCAATTTAATTAAACCCAGGTTCAAAATAAGATGAATAAAGCACGGGAAAGCGATATCCGCGCATTCAGTGTCAAAATATCATTTTTACGACATGCTAACGAGCTGCATTTTGACACGCTCGTTACCGCACGCCCAAAACATCACAATGCGTAATTACGGCGAGTATCTCGCCGTGCGATCTCACAACAGCGTTCAACTCAACTCGCTGGCTTTTCGATAGCTTCCCCTAGGGGGTCTCCTCTCCTAGCAGCCCCTACGTCGCGACTTTCACAAGCTAAGCAAACGCTTTGTGTTTGATTATCAGGTGGAAAAATGAAATGATACTCGCGAGAACTCTCAATATCAAGTAAGCATGATGGATTTTTTGCACAGAATGGTTTTTTTTTGTTTTCGATGCTCGCATCTGTTTGAACGTTAGCGCTAGTGAAAGGAAACGCATCTGAGTTGGCTTAGGAAAAAATTAGGTAGGTCTGTCGATGGGAAGGAAATAAAAAAAGTGTGAATTTTAATATATTTTACTGTGTCATGATTTTATTTATACATGTGAGTGTTTGTTCCTAAATGGCGCAATAGGGAAATTGTAACGAGTAAAAACTGTGTGTTTGTGCATTTATTAACGGTGTTTAGTAATTTGTTTCCTCCGATGTTCTTTTATTTCTTAATCTGTTGATTGGATCTTAATTATTTGTTTAATTATCCAGGAGGCACTAATTATATTTACAGCCGTCTTTATAATTACTACACTGACTGACGTAACACTTGTAACAGAATTAGGTAAATCGTTAATTTCATTTTTAATTTAATTTCCTGATTACCATCAGTTTGGTTGAAGTCACCAGGTTCAGGTTTTGATTGTATGTTGTGTGTGGGTGTCTCAAATATACTGACATATGAACGGACGTGTTTCTTATACATATGTGCTTGAACACACGCGTGTTCACCTCAGCACCATAACAGGAAACATTATTTCTCTGAACACAAAACACTTGTTCGGATCAAATTTCTTCCATCTTCGGAATCATTCTATTTCTTTACCTGTTAGACTTAAGAGAACAAGGCCCAACAGTTTGACAGGTAAACCCACAGGCGGACTTTGGCCTAGACTAAAGAGGCAATAGCCTAGGGCCCAAATTCAAACTTTTAGCTTAAATAATAGAAATATATATACAGGATGGTAACTGCGACTCTCGAACATGGGTATTTAACATGTAAAATCATAATTTTATAATATCCTGCTTCCCTAATGATTTTAAGCAAGACAGCTTCAAATAAAAGTTTTAGGACATAAAATTCTGCATCTAATCCAATAAACAAAATTAATATTGTATTTTTCGTAACGGCACAAAGTAGATCTAAAAATAACGAAAATAGGTTCAAAACTATGGAGAGCCATGAAATTGAAACAAAATTAAACAAAAGTTTGACGTTTAAGCTGTAAAAATAATTTCTTTATTTATTATGGCCAGTTTTTTAATCACCGGTTTACTCTCGATTAATGTTAATCATGATTAGATAATAATGGAAATCATAGTTTCCATTATTATTTAATCATGATTAACATTAATCGGTGATTGAAAAACTGGCCCTAATGCCCGGTTTCATCAACAAAAGTTAAATTTTAAACATAGTTTAAATAAATAAAAGCAAAGCGAATGTATAACAGCAATGTCAATTATTCCATTTGATAAGTAATTTTGATTTGCTTTTGTTTACTTCATCCAAGTTTAAAATTTAACTTATGTTGATGAAACTGGCCATTGGTCATTTATTTTGACACATAAAACGTCAAACATTTGTTAATTTTGTTTCAATTTCATGGCTATTGATAATTTCGATATCTTCAGATCTAATTTGTGTTGTCCTAAAACTGCTATATGAAGCTTTCTTGACTAAAATAATTAGGGAAGCAGGAAATTACAAAATCCTGATTTTACATGTTAAATCCCTATGGGGTGGCTAGCTCAGTGGTATGAAGTCGGCCTGTGGATCTTGAGAACCCTGGTTTGATTCCCATAAGCGACAAACAATTTTCATAATTTCAAAAACTACCCCTGTGGCTCCTCCACCACTAACATCTTTGGGGGCCGTGATTTGACGACTGATAACCGCACTTCACGCCCAAAATATATCACTTACCGAGATCTTCTGCGGCAGAGCGCCACACCCAGTAGTGGGTAGAAAGCGTGATGATATATTTATTTTAATTTATTTTAAATCCCTATGTTCGAGAGTCGCAGGCCCGAGATAAATATTTTGCCTAGGGTCCAAAATATTTTAAATCCGCTTCTGGGTAAAACACTCAATTTATTTTAGTTTCTGTGACAAATTTCTATATCCTTGAATCTAATTGTGTAGTTGGATTATTTATTTAATAAATATAAAATCACGACAAAAATAATGCGAGAGAAAATAGCATCGATATTTTATCGTTCCCAAAAAACATTAATACTGAAAGACAGGTCAATGATAAATTTAATTACACTAGCACCATATTTATAAGACGCAATCACACTGTACAAATTAACAAATCCCACTGTAAGACCTTCTCTCTAAAACCACAGAATCAGCGGCCATCGAATAATAAATGTGCGAAATTAGCGCTTCCTTATTGAGACATCGCCGCGTCATTTTCAAATTCACACGTTCAGCGTTTGTTGTAGAGCTGGAGCTGGAACAGAGGAACCTGTTACTGACAGGAAATTACTTAAAAAATTAGCTGTTGATTAAAGAAAGCGGTAAATATAACTATTACACCTTATAGTTTTATTTTTGCAAAATTGAATTCTATTCCACTTTAATAATAAATATTACTTACATAAGTTTGTAACCATATTTCCGGAAATTTATTCACTATACTGCTTAACAGTCAAGTGACCATCCGTCCAGAATTACGTTGGATTTATAATGAAGTAACGGAAGAAGTATCGCGAATGGTATAAGTAATGTAAAAAGTTGAGCATGTGCTACAGTTAGTAATGATTTAAAAGAAAGTAAAGTAAAACAAGTACAATTAAGAGATAACCAACTTTTATCTTTCTGCTTTGCGTTACCAAAAATGCTCTACTTCTGGCTAATCAGAAGTCTGCATTTTTAAGTAACCTGAGAGATTATTATCATTATTATCAATTGTTATCTATCAGATCTGAAAGTGTACTTCTTTAAGCTTGGTGTTACATCAAAATGGATTGCAAAGTTTATATAATTAGTAGAAATTTAGAAATCTCTGTTTGATATATCGTCGAAAGATTTTAGTTATTTAATGTTATCCTATTTTATTCATTTGACAGATTAGTGCTGAAGTTCCAACAAGAGATGTCGAAGTTAATCGAAAGATGCCGAATTTCTATCATCTGATTAGTTGATGGTTTAGTTGTGCGATTAGTATAAATCATCAAATTCGCTTGAAAGGTTCATGCAATCGAGAAATGTATCTAGTTCTCAAATATGACTGGCGAAATTGATCATTTTTATGATTTTGGGGTGTTTTGGCCAAAGATTTAAAACACATAATTTTAAAGTTGAAAAAAATGTTCGGGTTTGTTGTTTCTGCATCTCATTCCCTGTCTAATAACTGAAATATTTTGTTTATTGTCAAATTTTCTAAAAAGTTATCTTTCTTTAGCAAAAATGAATCGAAAAAATTATTAATTTTTGACCTCTATCAATTTTTTACTCTAAAACAAGTAATCCTACGAAAAAATTTTATTAAACATAAAATTAGTAGGATTCATCAAAGAATACGTGTGAATTTTTTCCGAATTTTTTGACACATTTTTAAATATTTCATATTTTTGGACTTTTTGATCAATTTTGAAATGTCTCAGAAAATTCTAAAAAAATTCACACGTTGGGTTGGCATCACTAGTTCTTGTTGTCAAAATGAATGATAAACGTAAAACATTAAAACTATTACATAAATTTGTGGTATTTTCGATTGTTACCGTAATACTAGGAACGAAAAAATCGAAAATTTAAAAATGAACCAAACTATACCACCTATCACATATTATGCACAAAAAAGGACAAAAAACTTTAGGCGGGCCAATATAATTTATTGAAAAATAATAATGATACATTTTAAAAATTCTTGTATTTCTGTACTACTAATGCTGGGTTGCAAGAAAAAGAAAGAATTGTTTATTTAGCAACAAAATCAATAGGGATTTTCTAAAATTTATTGAACCGTTAGTTGCTAATGAACCGATAAAACTTTCATGCAACCCAGCATAAGTCCTATTAATGACAAAGAGAAGAAAAAAGAGGAAAAAATTTATTTTTCTTATAGCCTGTATTCTTTTTTATTCGTCAGTTTAGCAATAATACCGCGCGGGCCGGATAGATCATTTCATGGGGCCGCTTCTGGCCCGCGGGCCATAGTTTGCCCATCACTGATTTAGACTCTAATACTAATTTGACGATTTGAAAATTGTCGCCTACATTCTATTATAGAATTTAATACGACGCGATCGCACTATGGGTCACTTTTCTCGGCAGGAAATTAATTTTAATTAAAATTTACAGTACACCGGAACTACAGTTTATAGTTGAATTCTAATCACTCAGATAGCATTTATATTTTTGGTTATTAAAATGAAGTCAGTGAGATTTGAACTCTTGTGTTTGGAGCGATAGAACTACAATGGTGCAACTTGAATACTGTTTGTGTGGCAATATTTCTACAGAAAAATTTATTGCTAACAGTTGTATTGATTTTATTTATGATGTAAAATTCGACATACTAATTTAATAAGAACAATGATGTAAGTTGAGTACCTGTGTCGAATTTTGTTCCCGATATGAATGGAATAGTGTTAGTCGAGTATTTCTTCAATAATTCAAACTTTAAAAACAAAAGTTTTACGATTATTAAACAGTTTAGTTTACCGGAAGTTCTAATGTATATACGCAATTATAAACCTAGAACATAGTATTTTAAAGTAAGTACCTGTACTATCGGTGTTACACGCTCAATATTTTCACCACCTGATAAAACTTTTGTACGACATACATATAAATAACACCACTTCTTCCAATTCATGGGATGGCTAGCACAGTGGTATGAAGTCGGCCTGTGGATCCTGAGGTCCCAGGTTCGATTCCCACAGGCGACAAATTTTCATAATTTGAAAAAGCTATCCCTGTGGCTCCTCCACCACTAACATGTTTGGGGGGCCGTGATTTGACGACTGGTAACCGCACTTCACGCGCAAAATATATCACTTACCGAGATCTGCTTTAGCAGAGTGCCACACCCAGTAATGGGTAGAAGGCGTGATGATATATTTTTATTTTTTTTTACTTCTTCCAATTCGCTGACTTCAAATTATAACAAAAAATTTAATGAGGTAATTTTATTTTTTACTTTCCCGACGTATATAATAGGGAAAATATTGAGATGGTGATTTTTCTAGATCTCGATGTTTTAATGTTTTAAACCTCACTGAACCCAAAAAACAGAGACCCAAAAAAGTCGATCTGTCTGGAAGCACCGTAACTTAAAAATACGATGTCATTTTGGATTAAAACTTAATATTTACGCTTTTAAGAGAAAATGCAGGTAAAGTTCGTTAGTGGGCTATATACAACCAGTGCTACCACAACTTTATTCATGGGTTTTAAAAGTGTTTATCTTTATTTCATAAAAGGTGGTGTTTATCACAATATAGGTAGGTCATTAGTAAAATTAACTCTAATTTGATTTAAAACAACTTTTACTTGAAATATTTTTTGAAATTATTATCGGTTTGTTTGTAGTAATATTTTAATCATTTTGAAAATCATTGTTATTGCAAAATATGCGAAGAGCAAAAATTATCAAAATCATCCTTGGGTGTAAAAAATGGCACTTAAGCATTCGACAATTTTTTTTTTAAGTTATTTAAAATACGTCAAGTTTGGTTTCGGTGTCGGTCTAATAAAAGTGTCAAAAATTATATTCCAGCGATTTTCAATTGTATTTCCAAAATTTGTTCCATTTGGGCCATGGTCAGTATCAAATTAAAGTTTTCTGTCACAGAATTCTTGTAAATTTATTATAAAACATGTCGTCAATTATTTTTTCAAAAGTTGTACAAATTATACCGAGTTTATCTAAACTTATAGTTGGGAAAGTACTATACGCACACAGTAATTTATTATATGATTCTAGACAAGAAAATGAAATATTCATATTTTTTTAAATCGACGAATCATTTTTCTTTTAGGTTAGGCTCAATCTGATCTGCATGATTTAAGGTAGTAATAGCAGATCTGAATGAAATTTGGCGCACGTAAATATTGGGTAGTCATACGCATCCTGTTAAAATATGAAACACATTCATCGTCTGCGAACAAATATATTCGCTTGTAAAGTTGAGTTCTTATACACGGGGCTTATGGCGATCATCACTCAGAATTTGGTTTGTGTACCTCTAAAATTTTGCAGTTTCATTTGAAAAACTAGTATGATGTTCTAGAACTACTCATGTATATTGTATCAGAAGGAGAAAGTTTTTTATCGTTTAGTAATGGATATATAGCCATGCAAAACCTTGTTTTTAACGAAAAATTAAGAATCCCAATTTATAATGGCAACACCACACGGTGGTATGGTATTTGAAAATTCACTAGACCAACAACCTCTTAATAATTCATGATATTCAAATCATAATATAAATATATAAATATAAAACACTTATTTTATTCAATTTTTATATTTTTTTGAGCATCAGTTTCGCCACTCGACAACCGATGGCGCCATCGTCACACTAGTACTATCTTAAATTCTACTACGAGTATAAGCTGTGGATCTTTGTACGGCATTCAGAATTAATTTCGTATGTGCAACATTTTATTGTAAATAAATTTAAAAACGTTTGACAGTACCAAACCTTATAACTAACAATTTCGAATTATTATAGGTTGAAGTTTCTTTTCCAAACACCAGATGATCCTGTACGATATCAGAGAAATGAACATATTTCTCGGTAAGTCATATGTTTATCGCAAATCTAAATACTTTTATATATATTTTTTAACAACTAGCAGAAATATGAACACCTACACAATAGTGTTCTATGTGTTACATATTTCTGAATTCATGAAGTGTGAAGATTGTTTTGATCCTGATAAAATAAGAATTATAATGAGAAAACAACCATAACGAGCACATTGTCTATAACATTAAACCCACAATCATATCACGGAAAAATCTCCTCCTACAAAATTTTATTCCAGTTAAAATATTGCGTAAGAACTAACACAAAATTTACGAACTCTAAATTAGATTTAACAAAGAAAAATGCTTTTTACCGTTATCTTTCAACTAAATAGAAGTAATAAATTATTAACAGTGCAATAATCAACCATCAATTAGTTTCGCAAGAAACTTTTGTGATCACGAATCACAGATTTAAAATTCGCCAGGTTAAAGTGTTTAGACACGGTGTGAAAAAAGGTCAATGAAGATGTGCTGTGATGCAAAAAGTGCTTTATTTTACACAGATGGTTTATCAGAACATAAAAACTGCATTAAACCATCACAGCAGGCGTTGGCGACCCGTGCATAATTAATTAATTACGTGTGACTGATTAAGAGATCTGGAAAATTACTGCTTGGAATCGGACAAGATTTTATCCGGATTATTACGTCAATAAAAGCGAGAATGGTAATGATTAATTTTTTTTTTTATTCTCCCATAACAACGTTAATCTGATAGTTATATTAGCCATATAGGTAGTTTATCAATTTAAATAATGATCCAATTTTGGAATTTTAAATTGACATATATAAAATAAATATATCATCACGCATTTTTACACATCACTGGGTGTGGCACTCTGCCATAGATATCTCGGTAAGTGATACATTTAAGCCTATGAAGCAGGGCTGGAATAAGGTACTTTCGAGCTTGAGGTGCTAACAATTTTCGAGACCTTAGAATAAAACAAAACACCAGAAAATATAATTCATTTAATAAATTAAACAAAAAAGCTATGAAAACAGAAATAAACTCATAATAGTACAGCATGATCAAAAGGAATTGTTATAGTTGGCAATACAATTTCGGAGATCTTTTTATTCCACAGTTGGCAAAGCCAGGTAAAGGCGGAATACTATTTGACATGTCTAATAACTACAAATAGGTTATGTCAGAAGTCTGACAGCTAATAGGATTTTGACTTTTTGAATAATAGAAATACTAAAAGGAAGTGTAAAAGAATAGTTATTTTTATAACAAGTGCCGAAAAAGGTTTGTTACGTGCAAGTGCAGAATTTAATGCAAGAGACTTGCCGAGTGCGGAAATCTGCACGAGCACTTAACCTTTTTCAGCACGTGTTATAAACACTTACTCTTAAAATAAAACCATTTATCGATATATTTTACTTTGTTCGGTTCTTTTTATTAATTGTATACAGATTAGATATACTGCAATTTAAGGTTATGTTTATATACGTCAAAATATACTACTGCATATATACTAGCGCTGGCTCACTGCATCTTCTTCTTCCATACGCGTTTGTGGCCAAAATATGAATTCCGCGCTCGGCGCGAAATTTAAATCGCTCTCAATACAACTTCTTTTTTACAGTTGCGTAATAAATTACTTTCCGCACTAGTGTTTCTTTGCTTACAGAAACGCACATCGTCTGCATTTTCTCCTTTCCACCCGTAACCAAGACAATAATAGTCCCGTAATAATAAATAAATCGCACAGTTGAAGGAAAACAATTTTATTTATGAATATTTAAAATGATTAAGAACTAAATGTGCTCAAATTTAATTTTAAATTTTCAAATGTCACTGGCAGCAACAGGAAATGAATTTATGTATCAGGCTTACCAATTTCAAGTAGATTTTTTATCACCAACTGTAACAATTCCTTTTGATCACTCTTTATATTGAAGAACTAGTATCATAAGGCAATCTCGAGCTTAAAAGTTTTACAAAGAACGAATGTAATAACAGGCCTTATGAAACCTGTTCTGTATACTATTTTTTCTATTGAGGTAATTTTATAATTCTGTTACATTACAAAAAAAACTGCGACTTGTCAAAAATATAAGTTAGTGTTTTTTATCAGTTGTGTTGTCTTATAACACGAACAATTGAAATTTCATTTTTTTTGACAGATAATCAATATGTTTTCTGTATTTTGAATCTTGTGAATTTTGTCTGATTATAGCATATTCTTTTAATAATATTTCGACACCGACAATTTATAATTTTGGGGTTATATGTTACTCCTCTGTCAGATTTAAAAGCATTCATACCACTCCTACAAAATAAAAAACGCCAAAAACAGTGCGCTTATAGATCTCCGTAACGACGTGTTTAAAGTGCGTTTATAGACCGAAATAGAAAAAGTAAATACACGACTCTCTCTAATAATAGGTATATAAATTATAATAAATAAATATAGGTGCTAACAGATATATTGTTTCTTGCTTTCTTTAAAGCAAAATCTATTATAATATCCACGTCGATACGTATAACAAAGAAAACACATCTAGCCTAGTTTGTCCTATGATAGATCTTTAGTAATTTTTTACTCGTTTCAATGCGGAAAACGACCTCTCTACATTTGATAACGGGACTTTAAAATAAATTTCCAACATGGTAATAATATTGGGGAATGTGAACTTTTTAATTAATTGTAATAGAATTTGTGTTATGACAAAGAATTTGAATCGTAAAAAATTGTACCGTGGCCGGGCCCAGAAACGCATGCCTCATGGTTAATTCGGTACTGCTGCGAAGTGTGGTTACAACCTGTCAAATCACGACCCCCATAGATATTAGTGAAGAGGGAACTACAAGAATAATGTTAATGTGGTAATTTTTTTTTCGATTTTGTGTCTCGAACTCGGGTTTTAAAATTCACAGACCGACTCGATATCACTGAGATATCTAGTTGATAGTATCTACTCCATATGACCAGCATAATTATAAACATACACAGCCCAATTCTTAAAAGAGTTTTAGATAATCCTGAATTTTGGATTAGCTAATCTTATTCTAATCCGATTTAAAAAAGTTAATCCAAATTATTTTCCGAAAACATAATAGTCACAAGCTTGTATTAAAATTTATTTATACTTTTTTGAGGCGAAAGTTTATGTGTCCTAAATGATGTTACAATTTAGGATTTTAGCTATTAGAATTTAGGATTTGTAAGAGCATACTACGCCTTGAAGTTTGTAAGCACTAAATTAAAAATGATGTGCGTTACGGCCAAACGAGAATAATTTTGAAGGCTACTCAATTTTAAGATTTGATATATTTAGGTAATAAACTGCAACTTTGAACACGGCCTTAGAATTTAAGTTTGTTTGAATATCTGGGAACTTATAATTATTGCGACCCAGTAGCGTACCTAGAACTTTTGCCACCCAGGGCGGTCTCCAATTTTCCACCCTTTCAAGTCAATGAAATGGTGGTTTTTATAAATAAAAAAAAAATATATATCATCACGACTTTTATCCATTACTGGGTGTGGCACTCTGCTGAAACAGATTTTGATAAGTGATATATTTATGTATTTTACAGTACATATGTTGTCCTCATTGAAGACGGAAGGCGTATTATAAGTTTAGCGTGAAAAAGGAAGTGATTTATAAACATACGTATGCATTTGAGTTTAATTCAGTCAAGCAGGTTTCCAGTCCAGGATAATCTTAATGCTCTTCCACCTTCATATACCATATAGAGCCGACTCACATTACAAATAACTTAACCGATTCATCACATCAATTAAACCTTTCACAACATTTCTCTCGCTTCTTGTGTCGTCGCATCGAGCTGTTTATCGCGCGAATGTGGTGATTTTTCTCTGCAACACGACAGCGTTTTCGCTGGTAATTAATACATCGTCTCGCGGAACAACACCGCCACACCGGACTTTGCTGGAAACTCCGAATATTTGGGCACTGCAAGATGTTGGATTTGGCTCGTTTAACGGTAAGAATAAACCCTCTGACGTGATTATGCCACCTGGATGGATGAGGACATGAGGAACGCTGCATGGAAATGTAAGAATTCTTCATTTTTGTACCGTCAAGATTTTGGTTGTCGTGCATTTTGACTTGTTAAATGCTACATATCCTTATTACTATAAATGTAAAGAAATTATTTTGAAACTTGTTTTTGCAATGAAAGCCAATTAATAAATGGCGCAGATGTAGATGGTCGCAACAGTGGCGTACCTAGGGGGAGCGGAGGCGGTGGGTGCGGTCCGCACCGAGCGGAACATATTTTGGGGCGGCATTTTTTATATTTAGTTTTAGTTGTAAAAAAACAACTTGTTCACTTCATAAGTTTACTATTCGATTTCTACGAATTATGAATTACTATATGATTTCAAATATTTTTCTTCATCGTCAAGTCAGTGAAAATATTATCTCGAAAAATTCCTTTATTACTGCCTAATTTAAATATGCCATCCAATGGTAAAAAAGTTTCCCACCTATAGTTTGTCCCAATTACAATTATTTATTTATGTTTATTAATGTAATGGGGTAATGGCTCAGTCGTTTCGAGTTGGCCTGTGGACCGCGGTTAGATTCTCAAAGCCGACAAACATTTTCACCACATTACAATTACCCCTGTGACTCTCCCACCACTAGCATGTTTGGAAGCCGTGATTTGACGGTTGGTAATCGCACTTCACGTGTAAATATATCATTTACCGAGATCTGCTTCGCAGATTGCCACACCCAGTAATGGGTAAAAGTCATGATGATATATTTATTTATTTATATTTATATTTCATAAAGATTTTTCAGCTGAACTTGCTGGGTTATTCACGACTTTCTTCATAGAGATGCTTCATCACTATTAGCGCTAATGAGCTTAACGTACAGTGATTCAAATACGAAAATCCTAAGTTCGAATCCCACTGAAGCTAAAAATATATGAACTACCACACTGCGACTCAGTGAATTCGACCCCTTTACTCTAATAGGGATTAAGTTCCTGTTGTACATAAATAGTAGCATAACTTAAATTAAAAATTCAAGTATCAGCTTTGACTTTGAAAGTTAACTAAAAACCTACCTGTTTCTCAAACAAATGTAGCAAATATAACTATAATTAGAAACATATTTGATTTTCACTTTAGAATTCGTAGAAGGGAGAAAGTTCTCAATATTGAGCAAATTTTCATGTCAATGTTTACTTAATGTTTCTTTGTTACATTACAATATCTGGAAGATCGAGCTTCGCTCGGGAAATGATGAAAAATAATAAACCAAGAAATAGTTAAAAGAGACAACTTTTCTTTACAATTATTTTTTAAATTTTCGTTCATATGTCGAAAATAGTTGGTGATATCAAGTTTATTTTGGAGTTAATCGATTTCTTGAGTCAAATTTCTTTGTCTTAAAGTACTCACTTGTCTATATTTTGAAGAATTGAATTTTTATGAATTTTCTTTCAAAAACGTACTAAATAAATTTTCCGGAGGATGAAACCTAGATAGATCATTTATTGAAAATACCAAATTTCATCAAAATCGTTACATCCGACAAATAAGAATTGTTTGTATTAGAGTGTAGGGTATGAAGACGTCATCGTTCATCTTGATGTATGATGAAAACTTGGTATGTCGAACAATAATTCTTTTCACTAAAATGAAGACTGTCAAATATAAACATAATCTACGGTATGTTATAGTTAATCTGCTATTATTTTATATTAATTAAAATTCTAATAATTATTATAATCACGTTAAGAACTTAACCAAATAGTAATCAGAGTTTAATATTGGAAAATAATGGAAAAATTTATCGATACCAGCTTTACTTAGTTTCTGTTAATCTTAGGACAAGTTTTTCAATCAGAGTATTAAAATTCTAATAATTATTATAATTGTGTTTAAAACTGAAACCATAGTGATAAGAGTTTAAATTTCTATTAAAATTACAAAAGTGGAATCAAAATGTATGACGGGAGAAGAAACATTTCTATTTAGGGAATTTAGTCTAATTATATGAAGTGACGTGATACCTTTGTGTTCCTCAAACAAAAGTTTTATCAAATAGAGAAAACACTGAACATATAATACCGGCTAAAACCAAAAGATTTTCCCATTGATGTCAAATGATGTCGAGAAAGATGTTCTGATATTAAAATGTATGTCAACTAGGATAATCTAAAACAGATCTAATAAAACATCACTAACAAGCATTATGATATCTACATTTATGCATTTATTGTAAAGTAAAATTGTCTTCACCTACAACTAAATATAGTTACAATCATTTTTAATCACATTTGGAAAAAAAGTGCCTATAATTTAACTGTAATAAGTTTTCTAAAAATTGTGTTTAAGTAGAATTTATGTAGCAATGGTTTAAATCTAAATGATATACATATTAGTTTCGGATATCAGTGCAGCAATTTTAAAAACATATAACTTGACCTGTCTGCCACGTTTGACTAAATCCGGTAAAATTAACGTAAATCCTAAAATATAGTCCTTTTAAGTTTCAAGCATGTTATCGTAGTAGGCGTAGCAACTAATTTTTGAAACATTTGAAGACTTCCTTGCCGCTAGCAAAAGCCAACGCATATATATTAGAATACTGTTCATTTACATGGTATTATACGCATTGCTCTCGTCTGCAATCGACCAGTAGAATCATTGATACAGAACTGAAGAAGATGTGTAGGAATGTTTGTATGGGTGATTGGATCTATCAAAGGATTCATTACTACAAGTTATTATTGATAATACGTGTTTAATTTGATTTGTTGGCTTTTTATTAGACAAGTTACACACGCTGGAACGGAAAAAAGTTTTGTCTAACAGAAGTCTATTTTGGCGTGGCTTCACGGGTTGTTATCGACGATGTTCTTTTATTTACATCTTCATTTATTTTACTCTCTGACCCTGAGCTGACCTTAGTCTGTTCATATCGTGACAAGATTTACACCTGACTGTTTAAATCGAATAAATTGACATCCGTTCGAAACGGAGATTTGAATTTTGATAGAAACATGATTAAAATTTTTTTGTTTGAAGCGATTTAACGGTTCTTAAGCCAGGAATTTTATTATTGCCAAAACTATAACTGACACCATTGTTAGAAGATTATGTAGATAACCGTGCGAATGCTATAAACACAATGATTTCTATAATTAATTTAATCAAATTTTAAGCTTTACGAAGAAAATAACTTTCGTTTTGTGAATAGCGTGAATAATGTGGTATATTTTCATTTAAGGTGGTACTATCATGGAAGCCTTTAACCCGGATTATAATGAAATGTAAATATGTTATTTTTCATGTGTTTCTACACTAGTATGCAATTTTTTTTTTTAAAGTTTACCGTTGTTGAGCTTAGTAATGTAAAGTTAAAGTCGACCAAAGTCGATCAAAAATGCATTGGCGTTATAGGAACTGTACCTCGCGAGGCAGCTTACTGCATAATAAATTCATATATTGTAGTTATTTTTTAACAAAAAACTAACACACAGTACAACATGTAAAGATAAAGGTATGAGAATTAAGAAATCCCTGCCTTACCGGATTAGTTTAAAAGAAATTGGCGATGAAAGTTGGATATTCTATGATAATCAATAGAACTGTCAAAAATGCTTGGCAACGTTGCACAGCACAGGTAGACACTAGACAGAGATGGCCGCACGAATAACAAAGCAAGAACTATGAATATTATTATTTCGATCAGTAAAATATATTAATTTTAATGCAAAAGAAAAATATTACAGCATTTTATATTTATTTATATGTTGTTACAGTTGATAATAATTGCTTTGGTGCATTTTTCTCATTTTTCTTATGAACTGTCAACAGGATGTATCGATAAATACAGTTACGTTTCGTACCGACTGGTAATATCATGCCGCTTGTGGTTCTAACCTTGTTGTCATAGCTTCTGCTGTGTAAAATCTTACACTGGCATGAAACATACACTTCCAAAAATTTTGGTATGTTACTGAATTTTATAAACTAGTTAAATTGTTTTATTTAATATATTCAATGTTATTATTAATTATACGATATTTGCAGCGAAATATTAATTCTGTTAATGATCTATCCATACAAAAATGTAATAATTATTTTTATAAACTTTTTAGGTTACCTATACTTTTGTATGAGACTGTCATGATAGAACCACCTTAATTGCACTTTTACAATCTGCGTTGTAGACGGAACAATATTTATTACAACTTTAAAACTTCATTACCCTTATCTGCATAATTCTGGAGTTACAAGATCCGCACAATTTGAAAGTAGGTTCTCATGTTGTTAAGTGAGATATAAATATTCGGCAACGTGTAAACACAGATAATACGACAGCTATTAATTTCAATTTCAAACAAAATAAACGAAATTATTAACCATTTATTTTTACGCCAACCCAGGTTCAAGAAAGGAATAAGAAGTTGGCAATAAAATTAATTTCAGTAACTATATCAACGAATAAACAAAATCCGCTCATTCTTATTCCAAATGGGATGGCTAGCTCAGTGGTATGAAGTCGGTCTGTGGATCCTGAGGTCCCTGGTTCGATTCCCACAGGCGACAAATTTTCATAATTTGAAAAAGCTATCCCTGTGGCTCCTCCACCACTAACATGTTTGGGGGCCGTGATTTGACGACTGGTAACCGCACTTCACGCGCAAAATATTTCACTTACCGAGATCTGCTTCAGCAGAGTACCACACTCAGTATTGGGTAGAAGGCGTGATGATATATTATATTATTACTTATTCTCATGGTCAGTTGCACCAACAAAAGTTAAATTTGATACTTGGTTTAAATTAAGAAAGCAAAAGTTAACTGTCTTATGGAATAATTGATATTGCTGTCAAGCATTCGATATGCTTTTATTTATTTAAATTAAAATATCAAAACCTATCAATATTTTAATTTTATTCTAAAAGTTTTTTTTTTTCAATATCAGACAGTCATACCCAATGAACAACTTACGTCTGTCAAATAATAGAAGTTAGCAATAGTGTTGCCGAGACCATAGTTGAGTTTCGAGATCATAGTTGAGACTGAGACGAGACCAGTATCGAATCTCGTCGAGTCTCGATTGTTTTGATAGACTGTTGATCACGTTTGCATTAATTCATTATTTGAATGTTCAATTCATTTTAGGACGATCATTTCAATTCTGGTGTAAAATTGATTAATATTAGTTACTATTAGGTTATGAAATCATACAAATGTAATAGTATTTTAATGATACTATATTTCAAGTTTTTATTTCCGGTAAAAATATAAAATCTAAAATATTTATGTATTTATTCTATTTCTACAAAAGGCACTTAATCTCAATTACACTACAGGGCCCGTACTCACCTAGCCGCAGCGTTGTACGTCATATATACTCGTACTTATTTAGCCATTACTGGGTGTGGCACTCTGCCGTAGCAGATCTCGGTAAGTGATATATTTATGCGCGTGAAGTGCGATTACCAGCCCTCAAAACACGGCCTCCAAAGATGTTAGTGATGGGGAAGCCACAGGGGTAATTTTAAAATCGTGGAAACGTTTGTCGACTGTTGGAATCAAACCAGGGTTCTTAGGATCCTCAGGTCTACTTGATACCACTGAGTTCATTACCCCATAAATTTTATAACTTAAAAAGAAGTTTAAATAATAAAATAATGATCACACCATATAATTCATAATAATTAAAATTGAAAATTAATACAAATGATAACAATACGAAGTTTACGAGGCGTAGGCGAATACGTCAATTCGTACGAGTGTATTAATAACTGTTATACACTAGTTGCTTTTTTTTTCTAAGACCAAATCCAGTTGGGGCCGATAATATAAAGACTGTTCAAATCCATAGTTACTTCATAATTTTGTTAGGTTATTGGTTACGATACTCTTCGAACTACGTTTAAATTGAAACGTGCTTTATAATTTTATCCATTATTATTCATTAAATTTAATATACATTTTTGTCGAAGATGATTCTTGCTAGCGCTGTATGGCTGCTTTGCCAAAAATTCTTAGAAGTGAATATATAATTATTTATGGTGGAATTCTGTGCAACTCCATAACTTTTGTAGATCCGTAAATCTATAAATTATAAACAAAATTCCAACGAAACTTATGATTTTATAAAATATTTTCTATGTATCAGCAAATATTGATGTTATTTTGTCATTATTTACAGATTTACAGATCTATAAACTTATAGATTTATCACATAATTCCACCATTAATCTGTATTTGGTAAACTTATTTTTATCGATTTTTTTTTATCTCATATAACAGTTGCAGATGAAAAAAATGTTTTAAATAATAAAAGCAGATAGACAACTTAAATGTCGATTCAATGGTGTATGTAAATAATTCGTTTTTCTTGTGCCTCCTTCTTGAGCACGTATTTCAATACAACACAAATGCCTTCATATTTTTGGGCGCCACGTAGTTCAAATAATGCACTTAATCTTAAATGTCTGATATATCTTAACTGGGCTTATGACTGAATGTTTTATGACATTTATTTTAGGTGGTACGTGACATATTGCTATTAACTTGTCTATAACTTTGAAAGATGTTCATTGTAGTATCTTTATCATTTGCACATTCATTCTCATATCGAACTCTTTTAAATATTTGCACTTGTATTTCGTGGGAACGTCAATTTTTCCGCATAGAATTTTCCGTAACGCTGACGACACGACATGTGCGTTTGATTTTCGCGTCTGTTTGTTTATATTTATGAGTAAGAAGCAGTTGCCTGTCGCCGTTTCCTCTGTCTTTAATCAAAATTTGACGCTAGAACCGGAAAAAACTCCACTCTGTCGCGCCGACGTGACGCCCGCCTGATAAAGTTTCACTTCATGAATATTAATAATTATGATGGTTTGATTGTTGGATACGATTGCATGGTTTTCAAATAGATATTCAATACCTACGTAGTCATAAAACACGCATCAGTTAGTTTTATATGAAGATGTAAATTTACAAATTTTATTTCATAGTAATAAATAAATGCTGTACAACAGAACATCTTTATTTATTGATTCGCAGATTTATTTGAATACAAAGTTAATATTTCCAGGCGAGATGCACTTTATGATAGGTATCTTTTTAAACATACGTACATAGTTATGAAATGAAGTAGAACGAACCGTTGAATTAGTCATTGAACAATTATCCATCAGATTCATCATACATCACTTTCGCTTCACTCACATTAATTATTCCTTTCATATAAGTTCATTTACTTCTCACACTTATATGACTGGTTTCACCAATAAAAGTAAAAATTTTAACTTAGATTAAATAAATAAAAACTAATCAAAATTACATGTCTAATTGAATCTTTAACATTGCTGTCATACATTCGATTTGCTCTTATTTATTTAAACCAAGTTTAAAGTTTAACTTTTGTTGGTGAAACCGGCTATCAGACTTTCGTTCAAATAACAAAGCTTCAATCATATTCATCCATTTACTTCTAGGTTGTCCACGCAATCACTAATCCTAAATATACACCTGTTTCGCCAATCTTTAATCGACATATATTTCTTATGCCTTCCAAACCATTTCACATCTGACATATTCACTGTTCTTAAAACACTCTTCTCAATCTTACACTCATCATACACCAAAGTATTCCGGTCATGATTTCTTGTATATTTGCATATACCCCGCAAATGCCTAGTAATAATACAGTTTATAATCAGTTGGTATGTTGGTAGACAGTAATATACTCGTATAATAAAAAAAAAATGTCATTATACCTTTTACCCATTACTTGGGTGTGTCAATTTATCGAAGCAGATTTCGTTAAATGATATACGAGGTGTGGCTATTAAATAACGAGACTGACGCTGTTACAGACGAAGTACGCATGCGCCAAACATAAGCGACCGTCAGCTTTTTAGCGTGAAGTTTTCTCTTTCGAATGCAGCACCTCTCGCTTCTGTAAACAAATCCGTATACCCGTAGCATTTGTTCTAATTAAAGTTGTTTTCTTGTTCCGCCAAAAAAATGTTAAGTCTAACATTAGAGCAACGAATTGTTGTGAAATTTCATATGAAACTTGGCAAAACTGCTACTGAAACTTATAATTTATTGAAAAAAGTACCCGAATTGTGGAAGGACAAGTCATGGTTTCTCCATCAAAACAATGCGCTGGCTCATTCCGCAAAGTCTGCCAAGAGATTTCTAGTCAAGTACAGCATCCCAGTGTTGGACCATCCGCCTTATTCGCCAGATCTTGCACCGTGCGACTTCTATCTGTTTCCTAAGGTGAAATTTGCCTTAATAACAACAAGATTTGAGCTTTGAAAAGAAATCGGCACGCTTCCTGAAGGAGCTGACAGAAGAAGACTTCCAGCACTGTTTCGAACAATGGAAGATTCGCATGGAGCATTGTAGGGATAGAGGAGGGGTGTATATTGAAAGTGATAATAAGTAAATAGGTATGGAATCAAAATAAAATGTTAAAACAGCATCAGTCTCGTTATTTAATAGCCACACCTCGTATTTATGCGCGTAAAGTGCAATTACCAACCGTCAAATCACATCCTCCAAAAATGTTAATGGAGAACTAAGGGAAATTTTTACTATGGTAAATATAAGTTTTTTAGCTATAGGAATCGAACTCGAGTTTTCAAATCCATAATCCGGTTCGTTGCCATTAAGCTATCTACCCCAATTTTATTATTATTAGATTAAATTTTGAATAAAAAATGGTGGAATTGTTTCCGTTAAAGTGTGAAATGCAGTATAATTAATGCAAATTTTGCTACAAACAAATATAAAAGCTTACGTTTGTGAAGCGTGCGTTCTAAGGACTGAGGATTTATATGTTTAAAATGGGAGCGAAGCGAGCCTTATCAAAACACGTTGAATACTTCACGAAATGTAGAAAATTTGGAATAATTTGAGCTAAAATCGAATATAACGGCTTAAGTGTGTGGAGCAGGTGTATTACGGGCCTAGGATTTATAAAAGCGCGATCGAAGCGAGCCTCGCCAAGAATGAGTTCTAATATAAAAATAACTGGTAAGTAATAAAATTTTTACAAGTGTAATTGTATACATTGACTATTATTTCATGGAATAACGGCATTATACATTTTAACAGTAACAGATACATTCTCTCTCATATATCATAACTTTTAACATTTATTTTCTATTGTCAAACATTGTTAAGCTAATTTTTGTTCAAACATCATAAAAGTGTCAAATTTTATTAAAGAAAAAAATATTGGGCTACCACCAGAATTTGAACCTAGGGCTTTTGAACTCTGGTCATATGTTCTTGCCCACTAAGCTACGGTACTGTGCCCATAAACTTAATTCCAGTCTGATAAGTAATCTGAAATTTCATCAATTGATAAGTATTTACTTTTAAAAAGTACAAATTAAATAAAAGTGTCACTTTTATGGCAAGATTTTCATCAAGCAGAAGTTTTACTTTTATCATTTACGCAAATTGAACGGTTTCTAAATAAGTTGAAAAGGAAGAGAATATGGCTGGGACATACGTTGAAAAGGGATACTCTATTGAAGGACGTAATAGAAGGGACAATAGAAGGAGAAGGTAAAAGGGATAGGGGGAGGCGAAACATGATAGATGACCTGAAAGAAGAAAGAAGCTATGTAAAAATGAAGAGGAAGGCTATCAATAAAAGAAGTTGGAGAAGAGATATAGGACTTGTGTTAAGTAGACTATTGATAATCAAATAAGTCTAATGGTGGAATTCTAGGATAAATCTATAAGTTTATAGATTCGAAAATCTGTAAATGATGAACAAAATCGCATCAATATTTATTGATAAGTAGAAAATATTTCATACAATCATAAGTTTCGTTGCGATTTTGTTCATCATTTACAGATTTATAGATCTATGAAACTTATGGATTTACACACAATCCCACCATAAAAATGAATCGTAACATAATACAACAATAAAACTTCCAATCTCTAACTTCCAAGCTATTTCCTCCGAACAATAACACCCCTAATCACTACACTATCAAACACTAACATTTGCGTGGCTACCATCCGACAGAGGAATAAACAAAAGAGCTTATGAGTTAGTAGTGGCGGCTGTACCATCAGCAGTGCACATTGCACAGCCCACTCGAGCCGTGAGTGCTCCGAGTGCCGTGGCTGTGTGTCCAGGCGTGAAATGCGGACAAGTGGAGCGAATGATGGGGCGAACAAGAACTCGCTCGAGCTACCAGCATCAGGCGAAGCGCAAGCACAAGACTTCTACCAATGCGGAAATCGATTGATCAGTGACAAACTAACGTGGAGAAAATGTGAGCATTGTGTTAAAAGATTTCAATCTGTGTTGGGAAGGATGTTGTGTTTTGTTTGATATAAATAAGAACGAAAGCAGTGGAGCTCTTGATAAATTCAGACATTTATTAAAATATATAGTAAACGATTGACAATGGAAAATATACGATGATAAATGTTCATTTGATAATACTGTCTTAGCATTTGAATTATGTTCTTTGAAAGATTGACAAATACTAGCAGTGTTGTTACTTATCTAGATAATTTTCTCTATAGTTATTTTATTTAAAGAATTATGTAAAGATATGATATATTTGATTTTGTTCTCTGATTGATTAAAATTGCGGACTAGATTACACCCATAATAGTATTTATTTTAACGTGTTCCTGATCATGTCTTTCGTCTTTCAGTTATGAATTTATATGCCAAGAATTTTTCAGTAAGCAAATGCGATGTGATCCAATCTTTTTAAACAATTTCTATGGCTGTTAACGAGATGCTAAGTTTATCAAAATTTATAAAGTAACTATGAGTCATCATTTCCTATCAAACATCAAAAATAAATTCATGTATTTGTAACCTAACCACTATTATACAGGCAATCGTAGCTCAGTGGATAAAGCAAGGTAAAACTTGTGTGCAAGAGGTCGTGCATTCAAATCTCACTGACTTCTACTTATATCAAAAAAATACGATTGTGTCTGAGCGGTTCGTATTCCACTATAAGCTGTAGGCCCCCTGTACTGTAATTGGGATTTACTTCCTGTTGTGCAGAGTAAGAAATGAATATAAAAAAAGTAAAAATGAAATTATTCACAGATTATAGACATTTTGTTTCGACAAAATCATGAAAGCTCTCAAATTTGGTAACTAACTAAATTGATAGTATGTTACTGCAGTGGATAGATGGAATGCCAAAATTTGAATTTTAAACTTTATTTAAATAAATAAAAGCAAACCAAAATTACATATCAAATGTAATAATTGTAATTGCCGCTAAACATTCGATTTGCAGGCAGTCAATCATAGCCCAGTGAATAAAAGTGAGGCAAAACTTATGTTTCTTAATTAGCAGCAAGCAATAAATCATGCGTTCAAATCTCACGGACTTCTACTCGAATAAAAAAATACGTGTCGGAGTGGTTCGGATTCTTCTATAACCTGTAGGCCTCCAGTACTGTAATTGAGCCTAAGTTCCTGTTGTGCAGCAGTGTAACAACTAAAGAAATAAGTTAAGTTAATACATTACTTTGCTTTTATTTATTTAAATCAAGTTTGAAATGTAGCTTTTGACGATGCAATTGGCCATAAATCAATCTTTAGTTACATAATTCATACAGAATTAACTATAAATAATATTTTATATAACTGAATAACTAATATTTTTTCTTCTATGTGCAACATTCTCATATATTTTCTGAATTAGATAATACAATTAATTTATGCAGTACAGACATGTAATGTATTTTGTTTTTGTTTTATCTATATGTATATCTAATTAATATCTAAATAATTATGATTTATCCTTTAACTAATATTTCAATAATTTCTTTAACTGTTAACTTCTTAGTTATCTTTATCTTGATTCCTTTGAAAGATATTGTTATCTCTTACATCACAAGTCACTAAATTCATCCTTGATTTGATATTAAAGAATGAGCCTAATAAAATGAAGAAATTATTAACTTATCTAACTAATATTCTGTAACGTTCACCTGGCTGAGAGGTGACCGCTGGGGGTCACCTTTTTCTAGTCGACATATCCCTAGTTGGCTATGAGGCGTTCAGACACAGGCCACTAGATCTGAACGCTGTAAATTTGCAATTCGCCATGGCTGATGAACCAGTAACTTTACTGTACCGTACACTACTATACAGTTCAACCGAACTACTCATTCTATCTTGACCATACAACAATACACTTGGAAAAAAATTCCTTTCAAATTTTATATTTTTTGTAATTATTAATTTCAGAAATCAGTCCAACATCATCAAGTGTTTCTTTAGAAGTTTTCGATAAAGAAAAAGTAGTTGGTCATCTTATTTTAATTGAGATTTTCTTTCCATACAAATTTATTCATCAAATTTTACATTTAAATAAGTTAAAAGATCAAACAAATAATACATGTATCAAACTTTAAAATGATTTTCACATTGTCAGTTTGAATATTCTCTGTTAAAATTGTTTTTTAAAACAGTTTAGTTGATATCTAATGACTACAATTACTCAGTTAAAACCAGAGATATACAGACGAAAAAATGTTTTTTTTGTACTCACATCATTCGAAATAACGTTTTCTTTACCCTGGAAACCAATGTAAAGTTTGATTTTGCTCATTAGTGCTTCAAAGTAATTGAAAAGAACACCCATTTTTTATGACTATTAAAACGCTAATTGTCTTTATCTACACAAATTTTGAGGAATTTATAAAAGAAATAGAGACATTACCTGATAATACCATCAATCAGAGCTGGGCAAGCTACTTAAAAAAAGTAGCTAAGCTACAGCTATTCTTTAAAAAAGTAGCTCAGCTACAGCTATAAGCAACATTTTGTAAAATGTAGCTAAGCTACAGCTAAAATCTTTCGTTAAAGTAGCTGTTAAATTGTAAAGCTACTTTTTTCAATTATTGTGAATTAATTAAATATACCATCGTCATAAGATCAGTTGATCAGTCTTTTGTAATAATGACTGTTAATTTACTATTACATACATAAATATCAAAAATCGCAAATGGACAAATGTACTGTAAATTTTTGATGCTATAATTTTTATTTATATCGGATTAAATTAACAGTCACATTAACAGAAGACTCCTAAACAGTCAATGTTTAGTTCACCTAATATTTAATACAAAAGTAGGATAGGATAAGAACAAGTGAAAAATAAAATATGTAATAGATTTTAAACTATTTAATAACTTGTTATCCTACAAGTATAGAGAACAATAAAGAAGGTACAATTCAAATAAATAGGTATTTCGTAATGAACAGTAGTTTTAAAAGTAGCTTCAGTTATTATTTTTAAGCTAATACAAAAAAAAATAGGTCGCTACAAGCTACAGCTATATTTTTTCACATTTAGTTAACCTACAGCTACAGCTAAGGTAAACGTAGCTAAGCTTCAAAAGTAGCTAGTTACTGCCCAGCTCAGCCATCAATCAACATATTTTTACAAGCTTTACGAAAGAAATAAACAATTTGTTTTCATATAACAAGTGCCAATTCATGGCTTACTACACTTTCATTAATATAAATTCACGCTTCAAATTTATTAAATTTTCTCATTTTCGGTTATATAATTTTTGCTCGTTACAAAAAGCATTGTACAAACGTCGTACACGAAGACGTCATTTGCACCATTCACGCAAATTAAAGCACTCACTTCTCTTGTGCTTTAAAATTGCGCTCATATGATAAGAATGTCTTCGCGTACTTGAGTTTGAAAATCGTTCTGTAACAGTATGAATTATCTATAGTTAAGATCAGCGAAATATTTCTTGGAATTGCGTAAAAGGTGCAGTGAAATATTAGTGTAAGATTGAGACATATAAACTATAAAGATTATAAATGTGATACTGGATATATAGAATGCCAACGCTTTATCGGCGCACAAAAATAGATATCTACAAATTTACCAGATACGTAGGCAGATCTCCTGACAATGAATGAAACACATCGCAGACACAAACATAGACACGTTACAAAAAACCTAACGTATGTTCACGTAATGTTAACAAATTAATGAGGTTTCAGATAGAGACATTACACGAAATTTGTTTTGATCACCGTAATTATGTTTTAAGACAATGGTGGGCATATAATTAGATATATCAGAGACAACTTTCCAACAAACTTGCGTGGATGTGACGGATCTAATGAATGGACTTGAATTAAGAACTGTTATTTTTAATTGTTCCTTTGTCCGTAAACACGAGCTTACAACCTTTCCATCCTATACTTCCTTTTCTCCTCCCAAACAAAATCTAGAGAAATACTCTTCTTTATCTTGTTGAAGATACCGAGGAAAACCTCATGAAATTTTCGTGGTGACCGCATTTCTTGTAGGCGTTCATGTCAAACAATGGCGCATCAACCTTGACCCCTAGTGCCAGCCGGCTTGATTTTAATTCACCTTTCGGGTCGGGTGTAACACATGTCTTGTCCGACACATCACAACACGGAACTATCATCGGACCAGTACACAACTCAGGAATGTGACTCACTTGTCATGTACAGAACATCTTAGGTGGCTGGTGCATTGATTCTCAGATGTTTTGTGACGCTGGAGATTGATCACCTCACCTGGAATTTAAATTGAAAAAAATAAAAGTCGTATAGGTGGAATACTACCCTAATTATTACTTTCTTTTCTCACTTGGAATTTTAGATCGAATTTTCTGTTAACTCATAAATCATTCATATTATTTATTTCTCTGTTTCGACATTAGAATAACATATTCTCATACGCATATTGATGCTAGAATGAGTTTCATTTTAAAACGACTTTTGATGACATATTGTTATTTTAAGCTGTATTCCATTTACCATTTGGTTCACTTAAATGAGTTCAGATAAATTAGACAACATGGCTAAATGAACTGAATTAAGCAAACTGATGCATTTATGGAATGAATTACTTCAAAGTAAATTAGAATAATTAATTCTAGTACTGAAAATAAAGTTAACGAAGTAATCCAGCGAAATAAATAAATGATCTGGATCTTTAGCTGTATTCCATTTGCCACTTGGTTCATTTAAATCAGTTCAGATAAATGTACTGAAATTATTGGGGTAAATTACTTCAAAATAAATTAAAATGAGTAATTCTAGTATAAAATAAAGTCAGTGAAGTAATCCAGTGAACTAAAGGCGTATTCCATTTGTCACTTGTATCTGATCTAACTTACATTTACTGAACCATATCACTTATGTATTTCGCTGGATTACTTCGTTGGCCTTATTTCTAGTACTAGAATGACAGATTCTAATTGACTTTGAAGTAATTTACCCCAATAAGTGCATATGTTTGCCGAATTCAATTCATTTAGTCATGTGTCAAATTTATCTGAACTGATTTAAGTGAACCAAGTGACAAATGGAATACAGCTTAAATAAGTGATTTGGTTCAGAAAATGTAAGTTAGATCTGATCCAAATGGTAAATGGAAGGTGTATTCCATTTGCCACTTGGATCAGATTTAACTTATATTTACTGAACCAGATCACATATTTATTTCGCTGGATTACTTCGTTAACTTTATTTCCAGTACTAGAAGTACTGATTCTAATTTACTTTGAAGTAATTCACCCCAATAAATGTATCAACATGCTTAATACAAACATTTAGTCATGTTGTCTAATTTATCTGAACTGATTTAAATGAACCAAGTGACAAATGGAATACAGCTGGAATAGGCCTAGTAAATGTATGTTAGATCTGATCCAAATGGTAAATGGTATGCGCCAATTTACTGCATTAAATACACAAAATATCTAAGCAACGGACAAAATAAAAAACACAATTTATACAAATATCTAGGCAACGGGCAAAATCAATCGCAAATCACTGTCACCAACTTAACTATTCTGCCAAAAATCCCCCTTAATGGAAAATGGTTCCTGTCCGAATTTCAAACTCGTGCTAGGTTGCCTTCTTTAACTTGTATATTAATATACTACAGAGTGATCAAAAGGAATTGTTACAGTTGGCAATAAAAAAAACTACATGTAATAGGTAAGCCTGATACATAAATTCATTTCTTGTTGTTGACAGTGAAATTTAAAATTTAAATTTGAGTACATTTATTATTATTATTTCTAAAGTATTTCTGTTACTTAAAAAGTCAAAATTCTATTAGCTGTCAGACTCCTGACATAACCTATTTGTATTTATTAGAAATGTCAAATAGCATTTCCGCCTTTATCTGACGTTGTGCCAACTGTGGAATAAAAAGATCTCTGGAATTATATTGCCAACTATAACAATTTCTTTTGATCACCCTGTATTATTTTCTTTCCATACATAGAACATCTACCTCACAATCGAGAGTTCACAAGTTCAAACCTCACTGACTTCAACGGAAACTTTTATTTTTTAAATGCTATTGCATCCGACTTATTCGAAGCTGTAAGCCTCTTCTACTGTAATTGAATTGAATTTTTCTATTGTACGGAACAGAAAATAAATAAACAAATAAAATAAATATGTCATCACGCCTTTTACCCATTATTGGGTGTGGCACTCTACCGAAGCAGATCTCGGTAAGTGATATATTTTGCGCGTTAAGTGTGGTTACCAATCGTCAAATCACGGCTTCCAAAGATGTTAGTGGTGAGGGAGCCACAGGGGTAATTTTAAATTGATGAAAATGTTTGTCGACTGTGGGGATCGAACCAGGGTTCTTTCGATCCACAGGCCGACTTGAAACCACTGAGCCATTACCCCAAATAAACAAATAATTATAAAACAGTATTCATTAGTTTTGCAAAATTGTAATGGTGGCACGACGTTAAGAATTATAAATAATGCTTTCATTAATAAATTTCTTATTATTGTCCGGCAATACTGTAGTGTAATTAGCATTACGGCATTCGAATCCGAAGATCCCAAATTCCTATCCCACTCAGGCCAAGAATATATAAACATACTGCGGTTCGGTGAGTCTAGACTCCGATGGGGTTAAGTTCTTGTTGTACAGAATCTAAAACATCATAATTTTATACTATTTAAAAGAGTTTTCGAGAAGTACTTTTGAAAGGAGTGTTGACAAGGCATCTAATCACTATCTTTTGGAGGATAAAAAGCTAAGAATAATACAATTTTGTTAACTTAATTTCAGTTTGTACCCAGAGCTGGGCAAGTTACTTAAAAAAAGTAGCTATGCTACAGCTATTCTTTAAAAAAGTAGCTGAGCTACAGCTATAAGCTACATTTTGTAAAATATAGCTAAGCTACAGCTAAAAACTTTCATTAAAGTAGCTGTTAAATTTTAAAGCTACTTTTTCAATTATTATGAATGATTAAATTTGCCATTGTCATATGATCAGTTGATCATAATGACTGTTAATAAATATAAAAAATCGCAATTGGACTAATGTACTGTTAATTTGTTATGCTATAATTCTTATTTATATCGGAATAAATTAACAGTCACATTAACAGAAGACTCCTAAACAGTCAATGTTTAGTTCATCTAATATTTAATACAAAAATAGGATAGGTTAAGAACAAGTGAAAAATAAAATATGTTAATAGATTTACACTATGTAATAACTTGTTATCCTACAGTTATAGAAAACAATAAAGAAGGTACAATTCAAACATAAAATAAAAATGAATAGGTATTTCTTAATGAACAGTGGTAGCTTTAAACTACAAAAAGTAGCTTTGGGCTAGAAAAAGTAACTTTAAAAGTAGCTTCAGTAGTTATAACAATATTTTTAAGCTAATAGAAAAAAAATATAGCCCTCTACAAGCTACAGCAATATTTTTTCACATGTAGCTAAGCTAGTAGATAAGCTACAAGAGTAGCTAGCTACTGCCCAGCTCTGTTTGTACCTATTAAATTAATTCTATAAATAGCGAGAACAGTTTAAAGTTGTATTAAATCTTGCCTGTAGCAAATTTTTCGTAGGTTAGGCATAAATCCTGTTTGTAGTAGCACCCAGTGAATTGCGTCATGATGTTAAACTGCGTAATCAAGGTAAAATTGAAAACAAAACATGATTTAGTAAATATTGCATGTTTTCTGGGATTGTTTCCTATTGTTTACGTTTGTGGTTTTGTTTGTTTAATTGGCGAACTCACCAAATCAATTCAAGTGGTTAGTCACGCGTCAGACTCGCGCCGTGGGCAAATCCTGCGCCTGGTATTTCGGTCAAGTGTAAATTTTCGCTGCATGAAATCATAGCGTTTAATTGCATTGTCTGGCTGACTAGGCGGCGCTGCGCCGTTGCAAATGCAGTAACGATAAATCCAGTCACAACAAAAATACAAACAAAATAAAAAACTCTCCGGTACTGGAAGTTGTAGCATTCTTCACGAAAGAAATATATTTCCACGCATAATGATCACTACACCCATGACTTTTTCCCTTGATTATGATAAATTATGGAAATAATTAAATAAACTGCTTATACTAATCGTAAATTATCGTTTTAGTTATGCGGTCAATCAAGCAAATGTTTAAAAAAAGTAAAAGAGACAAACCTCTTTCACTTGCAGAGTAACAGCGTCCGTAGAGTATCAAGTAGCTTCCACTAAAAGAATGTAGTGGGAGTATATACCTGTTATAGCACAGGTGCGCAGACTAGGATCTCACTTGCTCGGCTGTTTCCGCCCCCACCTTAGCATCCTGCAACGAGCTCTGCAACTCTCCTGCAACTCTTGAACGATCTCTACCGAAGTAGTTGAGGATATCGTTGTTCAGGTCAGCAGCCCGCACCATATGGCGTCTTTAATTCTGTTCTTTTTGCCCAAGATTTTTAATCTCTTAACAGATTTCATGGTTTATTTATTTGAAACCGTTTTAGGCTAGTTGTGGTGGTTATCTGAGGTGAGCGATCTCGCGCGCCGCCGGTGAGACACGCACGAGTGTTGGCCGCTCGCTGCACCTGTAATTAGGTAAGGTAACAGGTGTATAGAGATAACAGGTTCACTTCGCGTTTAGGGAGAAACGCGGCGACCTGAACTTTCTCGCCGGAATACACCAGCGCTGATTTCTGGGTTTATGTTTGGATATTCGACGCCAATTTATGACTCCTGCTTCATTAACTCCGATAAGCACCCATATCAGGCTTCGAGACGGTGGATTTCATGCTTATCTACAATACTCAACTATTTATTACGGAGACTTTTATGCGCGTTTTTATTTATTCCCAGTCAATTACATCACAAACTATGCTACATTTCTAATAGCTATACATTATTCATACTTGTAAAATACAGAACATTATTTCTAAATTACTGAGGTACCAACAAATGATGATTATTAATTCGTTACGAGTTTTATTTTTATTTATTTACTTAGCTCTATAAAAGGAAATTAATTTAATAAGTACACATAAGTAGACATACAACCTATAGTTTATAGTTCAATATCAAATACTTGGATGTATTTGTGAAATCGCGAACTCTTGTTTGTAAAGCGATATCGCAACTGCAAAGGTATAATTGTACTTTTTATTGTGTACTATGTACTTTTAATGTATTGCACGTGATCAGAGCTGGGAAGTACTAGCTACTGTTGTAGCTTAGCTACTAGGTTAGCCACGTTTACCTTAGCTGTAGCTGTAGCTTAGCTAAATGTGAAAAAATGTAGCTGTAGCTTGTAGCGAACTATTTTTTTTCTATTAGCTTAAAAATATTGTTATAACAACTGAAGTTACGTTTAAAACTACTTTTTGTAGTCCAAAGTTACTTTTTATAGGTTAAAGCTACCACTGTTCACTAAGAAATACCTATTTATTTTTGTTTTGTATTTGAATTGTACCTTCTTATTGTTTTCTATAACTGTAGGATAACAAGTTATTATATAGTTTAAAATCTATTAACATATTTTATTTTTCAATTGTTCTTAACCTTGTTTGCCCAGCTCTGCTCGAGATGTACAATGCAAGATAGGAAATTAAAATGGTTTTAAGTTTATTGCAAAATTAAACTGTTTCAATACTGTCTATCAAAATCGGAAATTTCAGCAGCAAAATAATGATTGATTTATCAGTACTGTAATTCCAATTACAGTGCAGGAGATGTACTGTACAATATACAAAATAATACTGTACATTTATTTGCTAAATTGAAATTACCCTTGGTTCTTATTTAAATTTTAACTTTAAATATCTCATTTAATTTTAACTTTAGCAACATGGTGATAGCTAATAGACTTTTTGGTGAAGCTTAAATAAATTATCGCATGGTATTATTTTCAATAAACTTTTTTGTTATAACTCGCTTATGTGATATTAAATTTTTATTATTTTTGCACCGCTAAATTTATCGAAAAAAAGCACTATTTTATCCATTTAACCTCTATTTCTTTAACTAAAATAGTTAAAGTGGTGGGCTGCTAACTTTGCTCATCAAATTCTAACGGGAATTTAAGCTGGGCGCGTGAGTAAAAATTAAGTCACTCACGAAAATAATAATGTCCATTCCCTAATTTTAAAATTAGACTCACGCTCAATCAATCACGACGAGTCACGACAGTGATTTAAGAAGTACTATTGCTAATTTACTAATCTAAAAGTTGTAATATTTACATTATGTATAAATTAGAATAATATTACTTCAGTTTATTATTTATGTTGACGCTTTTAATTTAAATATTTATTATTCGTATATTTGAGTAATTAATTTTATTGTAAAACAAAACAACAATTCCGAAATTTGCAAAAAAATATTTTAATTTACCTAAAGTGCACTTTCTAGTACCATTGAATTCGTATCCTTTTTTAATAATAACAATATAATTAATATAATCAAAATTAAGTCACATAATTGAGAGTACATATATATTTATTGTTTCTCTCACTCACGCACGCTCACTCATGACATTTAAAAAATTACTCACATATACTCACGCTCACGATATACAATTTTATATTTGCTCACGATCACGCGAGTCACGACTTGATCTTTCGTGACCCAATTAAAATCACAGCCCGCGTCGTCCTGTAGCAGGAATATAAGTGGTATTATACTAGATACGAAAAGTTATAGGTAGCTTAGAATTTTTATTTCGCCAAATTGAGGATCTTAGCAATTTAAGTTCCTATTTTTTATTGAATATAAAACAAATATAGCTAAAATTGCACGTAAATATTAAAATGATCTAAAATTAAACTATTTGAAAAGCACTTTTAATTTAACTTATGTGGCAGCACTGATTGTTACCTTGTATACAGGACGCTGTTAGTGATAGTAAATTACTTCATTCCTGTTTTATATTTTAACATTTTGATTTAACTATAAACATTGTGGATAATTCAACAAGGCATCTACGATATAATAAATCATACATTTTTCTTTAATTATTTGTAGCTAAAGCTATATTGTTTATTCTAAATATTCTGCACGATTTTCCATATATTATATGCATTTTTTATTTTTTGTACAGCTGTAAATAAAAATGTGCAGTTCAAAATTAGGATATCTGGAGAACTAGCTACGTTTGATCTTTTTAATTCTTATTTTATATATTGCACCCCAAACAAATTGAACAGTGTAATAAATGGAATTGCAACAATTAAACTACCCCTGAGGCTCTCCCTCCACAAACATCTTTGGGAGCCGTGATTTGACTGCTGGTAACCGCACTTCACGCTCAAAAAATATATCACTTACCGAGATCTATCACAGGAGAGTGCCACACTAGTAATGGGTAATGGCAACGTAGTGACCACGGGCAAATATATTTTTTTAAATGTGGATTTGTAGGCATTGTGTTACTTGTTCTAGCAACTCTCGAATTTTGAAAAAGAAATACCTTTTACGAGTATTGTAAATGATTGTATGAATAAGAGTAAATTTCCAGAGGTGTAGAATATTACAATGATTTGAACTGTGTTCTTAAATAGGTAACTCTAACTGGAATGCCAACAATGGTATAATGCTTATTGATTTGTTGTATGAGTGTAAGAAAAAACGCGTTATTGTATAGTGGTAGAAACTTAGAAAGCTATCCCCATTCTTGAGCACCTCATTATGCTGAAGCTGAGACAACAGCATCCTTTACGCAATTTGACGGTGGTAATTAGTCCGACAGGCATCACCCTGAATGCCCTTTGTCCCGATGAGCGTTCCAACGAACGTCCATAGCGTGTAACGTCGCCTGCTCTTAACGCCTCAAAGAAGATACTTAACAAAGCCGGTAATATATGACTATTGCCTTTTCTATCAGCGTAGATAGATTGAACTGGTCTGTACTAATAGGCCCATATATTACCGCGCCACATTTTTACCTTCAGTGAAAATGTATAATATGTATATCTCTTTGCATGGAACATGACGTATGCATTTCTAGGCTAAGATATCCTTGACATCGGAATTATTAATCTTCCAACGATTTCGCGGTTACAGTTTTCTTCTTCAAACACACGCTCGTAATTATCCTACATTAATAAACACACACACACACACAAAGTTCTAAGTACCTACATCTTATCTAATCTTTTAAATATAACTCTATTAGGCTACTGACCCAGAGGTCCCGAGTTCGATTCCCGGTCAGGGCTGGCATCAATCAGCGTCTGTGCTGACTACAGCGCAGACGCTTCCATCTTCATAATCAGCGTCTGTACTGACTACAGCGCAGACGCTTCCATCATCATACCGGCTAATAACCAAAAAGCAGTTGAAGCCGTATCATCAAATAAAAAAAAAATATATATAACTATGTATGGATTTACTATTTTACACTGTAAATAAGTATTTTATTTCACACTTCATTTATAAACCATATATCATTCGATCCATTATATAAAAGTTTTTAATCTATTTGGATTAATTATAACTTATTTAATCATTATTGAAATTATTTTTGAGAAAAATGTTTAAAATGAAAGTGGTAGGAAATTCCTATCTTTTATTTTAAATTGTTTTAGGAACGTTTGACATCAAAAATACTCTTATTTTTGATAACGCCATTGATAAGTTCTTATAATAATTATATACTACCGAACTTATCAGAGCCATTTGAGACATTTGGATATATTAATGTATTTAAATTACTCATTATATTATTTAAAAACGGAGCATTAATTGATACATATATTAAATCTAATCTAATTTAATTAAGAAATTGTGTATATTAGTTGTATTTATTTTAAATCAAAATCTAAAAATAAATAAGTTATTGTATTCGCATCATTCAAAACAAGGTTAACATTACTCTGGAAACTGAAGTAAAGTTTGATTTTGGGCAATAGTGTTTCAAAGTGATTGAAAAAACATAAATTTTTATGGTTCTAAATTTTTACTATTACAACACTAATTGCACTTATTTGCACAAATTTTATTCATAATTCATCAAAGAAATAGAGACATTAGTTTATAATGCCATCAATCAAACATATTTTAGCAAGCTTTACGACAAAAATAAACAATTTGTTTTCAAATAACAAATGTCAAGTCGTGGTATACTAAACTGTCAATATAATATAAATTAACACTTCAAATTTAATAAATTTTCTCATTGTCGATTATATAATTTTTGCTCGTTACAAAAAGTATTGTACAACTCTCGTGCACGAAGACGTCGCTCGCTAAAATTGCGTTTATGTAAAAAGTATGTCTTCACGCACTTGTTATGTAAGTAGCTATTATTTATTTATGAACAACACAATATTCTTTTTGTACTCGCTTCGTTCAAAATAAAGTTTACATTACCTTTAAAAGTTTTATTTTCACTATTAAAACGCTAATTGTAATAATATACACACATTTTAAGGAATTTATAAAAGAAATTAGCTTATAATGCCATAAAACAGACATATGTTAACAAACTTTACGAGAAAAAATAGACAATTTGTTTTCAAACAACAAATATCTATCCATAGTATACTTGACTGTCAATATATATTCACGCTTCAAATTTAATAAATTTCCTCATTGTCGATTATATAATTTTTGCTTGGTACAAAAAGCATTGTACAAAACTCGTGCACAAAGACGTCATTTGCCAATTCGCGCAAATTAATGCACGAGCGAAGCGAGTGCTTTAAAATTGCACTCATGTGCAAAATATGTCTTCGCGCACTTGTTATGTAAATACTAGTGATGCGCCGAATACAATTTTGGCCGAATAACCGAATACCGAACATTACCGAATTTCATGGCGGCCGAACCGAATATTCGGCCGAATATTCGGTTCTAGTAAAAATGGGAATGGTGAAAGCTGTAAACGTCACGCCGTATACTGGCAAAGAATGCTTCATACACACTTTACAGTCGGCTGTAAAAGATTCTTTAAATATACAAGATTTGAGTGAGGCTATTGCATCTGCTAGAAGAATAGTAACTCATTTCAATCATTCCAGTCAAGCGGAAGAAAAGCTAACTCATACAAATTGAATTAAATTTACCTCAACATAAGCTACTGCAAAACGTACCTACAAGGTGGAATAGCACGTATTATATGTGTGCAAGGTTTTTAGAACAAAAACGAGCTGTATCTCTCTATCCTTCCGATAACAGTAGTGCAGTAAAACTTCAGAATTTATCTGAATATCAGTGGGATCTGATACAACAAGGTCTTATGTTGTTGCAACCTTTCGAAGAAATTACAAAAATCATAAGCTCCAGCTTCTCATGCATTTCTGAAGTAATACCGCATGTTCCTGTTGTCTGTGTATTATCTTAAGAATTGCATTTTTTTTTCTAATAAATAATTTGCTTTATTATATGCATTATAATCGTTTTCAAATAAATAAAAACTACTAATATGACAAAATATTTTTGTTTTGAATAAATTATTAATTTCCAGAAACAAATAAAAAAATGCCGAATGTTCGGTCGTACAACCGGAGAATTCGGCTATAACCGAATAAACAAAAAGTTGCCGAATATGCCGAATACCGAATAATAACCGAATATTCGGCGCATTTCTAGTAAATACTTATTTCTTCAATAGGGAAGTTTTATTATTCTAAACGTACATTTCGACTGTCATGCAGTCATCGTCGGTAGTACTACTATCGACTATTGCCTTTTCAGTAGTACTACTGACGATGACTGCATGGCACTCGAAATGTCCATTTAGTATAATCAAACTTCCCTAATGAAGAAAAAAATAGTATGTTGTTTATACAGTTCTAAACTATTCTAATTACATGCGTTTAAGGTGGTTCTATCATGACAGTCTCATACAAAAGTATAGGTAACCTAAAAAGTTTATAAAAATAATTATTACATTTTTGTATGGTATAGGTTATTAACAGAATTAACATTTCGCTGCAAATATCGTATAATTAACAATCACATTGAATATATTAAATAAAACTATTTAACTAGTTTATGAAATTCAGTAACATAACAAAATTTTTGGAAGTGAATGTTTCATGCCAACCAATAGCAGTATAAGATTTTACACAGCAGAAACTATGACAACAAGGCGAGAACTACAAGCAGCATGATATTACCAGTCGGTATGAAACATAACTGTATTATCGATACATCCTGTTGACAGTTCATTAAAAAAATGAGAAAAATGCACCCAAGCAATTATTATCAACTGTAACAACAAATAAATAAATATAAAATGCTGTTTGTATTAAAATTAATATATTTTACTGATCGAAATAATAACTTTCATAGTTCTTGCTTTGTCATTCGTGCGACCATCTCTGTCTACGCCTGCGACTATCTCTGTTTACGCGTGCGACCATCTCTGTCTACCCGTGCAACGTTGTCAAGCATTTCTGACAGTTTCATTAAAAATCATAGAATATCCAACTTTCATCGCCAATTTCTTTAAAACTAATCCGGTAAGGCATGGATTTTTTAATTCTCATACCTTTATATTTACATGATGTACTGTGTGTTAGTTTTATGTTAAAAAATAACTACAATATATGAATTTATTACGCAGTAAGCTGCCTCGCGAGTTACAGTTCCTATAACGCCAATGCATTTTTGGTCGACTTTAACTTTACATTATTCAGCTCAACAACGGTAAACTTTAAAAAAAAAATTGCATACTAGTGTAGAAACACATAAAAAATAACATATTTACATTTCATTAAAATCCGGGCTAAATGCTTCCATGATAGTACCACCTTAAATAATGTACCTAGTTATAATGAAAAGAAATATTTCCGGCTAAATTGATTTTCCTCATAAATTCATCCATTCCTTTTATCAATTTGTCATATAGGTTATAGATTGTTCATTAATCTTTGATCAGTCAAATACATAATAAGTAAAATCATTGCATATCCAAATTTGTGTTAAATGCAATCGTTCCAAATGCAATTTTATTTCATTATTGACCTAATACTCCTAATACTACTATTTCCATAATAAAAACTCCGCCAGATCGACATGCAGATGAGCTCACCAGAAGCGGAAACAACCATTTACATCTCCGGACATTTTTATCCCGTCGTGTCGACAAATACGGACGTAGCGTGGACACGGACGGTCCGTTTAACGTTTAAATGTAGGCCAATTACGTTACAACGTTCTAGGTTCGCGAAGCCCCGGGGTTCGTGGTCTCGCCGCGCAAAGGTCACTCCAGCGCGGAATTAATGAAATCAGCGAAACAGATCTTGTCTATCGGACATCGGAGCTTCGTAGTTCGTAGACTACAAGTCTGCGAACACTGCTGAACATTGACTTGTTGGAGGCAGAGCAAGATAAAAGAGATGTACGCTGGTATAGAAGATGTTAGTGGTCAGTTTTTGTTGAATGGTTAAAATTAAAATAGAAGATTACATTAAAGTTCACAACTATCCAATTTGCAATTACAATTGGCAGTTATAATTATCAATTTACAAATTAATAACATAAGTAGATTAGTAGAAAGTGATACTTGTGAAGAACTTTACAAAATAACGCTAATAAATGTAAAACAAACTATCTTCATGGACAATTTTATTCATCTCAATATTTATTATTGCTGTAGTATTATAAAACTACTTGGTATCAAATAGTCATTATCAAAGAAAAACAAAAATTCTGAAAAACAGAAGAAAGAAACAAAATATGAGTAATATATCTATTGTATAGTGATTGTATTAGTGATTGGATGGATGTGATTGAGGGTTTGTTATTTATTTATTTATTATTAAACTCTCAACAGGACAGAGTCCCAATTACAGAGGGCATATGAATAAATAATACAAAAGTATTTAAACACGTTACCACAATTAGACAAAGATACATACAAAAATTAATGAAAGACATAAGTAAACTATTAATTACACTTATTCTATGCCGAATATTAAAGACTCAAATAATTTGTTTTTAAACTGCTGTAGATTATCATTAAATATATCAATATAATTTCCTGGATTATCTAATTTATTAAAAATATTACACATATATCTTATAGGGCTCTTTGTTTCATAGTTTGTTTTCACAGTTTTAATAGTAAATGCAACTTTTATCCTCGTGTTACAGTTTCGTGGTACATTTAAACATAATAATAATAGCAGATAAGAATCGTCGATAGCATTATTAATAAGTTTATATAGAAAATTGCAAGCCTGCAAGCTACGACGATTCTCAAGTGATATCATTTGGAACTCAAATAGAGAATCATTATAATGAAAAACAGTAATGGGCAATGTAGGTTTACAGAACTTATACCAACAATGTCGTACAAATTTTCTTTGGATAGATTCAATTGGTCTAATTGAGTTCCTATATAGTGGATTCCATACCAAGAAACAATACTCTAGTTTAGCACGTACAAAATGTAAGAATAATTTCGAGTGTGATAAATAAATGAGTTTATATGGAGGGATCTATGAATGTGGTTGAAGTGAGGGTGGTGTGTTTGGATGATAATGTTTGATGGGGACTGATTATTTGATGAATGTTATGAGTGAATGTTTTATGAATGATTTTAGGATTCGTGCTACCTCATTTGATGGGATATAGCGTGTAGATATGTATGTATGTATTGTATCGACTCGGATTGCGGATTTGAAAATCCAACTTCGAGTATTCGGTCCATTCTCGAAAACTATAGAACTTAGAGAAATAGGACTTAGCAGGTTTCCTTCCTCATTTACAAGGCTATAAGATAGTTCTTATAAAAAAAATTAAAAAAATATATATTTTTTAAATAATTACGTCTTTATCGCCAGCACTTTTTAAACAATTTTTTAATTTTATTGTTTCAATATCTAGGGATACGTCAACCGTAGAGCAAAAATACCGACGGGATAGTGTTCAGGGAGAAGAAAACTATAAAATAAGAGCTAAAAATATTAGACTTAGAGTCACATGCAGTTTTGTGATAACTTTGAATAATACGCCACCAAAAAAATATTTTAACATTCAAAAAACGTTTACTAGCAGCATGTAAGGCTTCATATTTTTGGCTCAAAATTTCAGGGGTCTCTCAGCACATCAAATGGATACTTTTTAGCGAAGAGCACCATAATATTTCAATACTTCGGTTTAATCCTGGGCAGTCTAATATATATATATATATATATATATATAACCTACAAATATTGAAGTGAAGCCTGTGTACATCAAATTTAAATAATAAAGTTTGGTTACAATATACTCGTATATTAAAACTATTTACATATACACTATTTTGATTTAGGTGGGATATAAGGGCCTAATGTCTTTGAAGTATACGTGATCAATGATAGAGAAGTTAGTTCTTTGTATCTTTTATTAGAATAATTGTTTTTTTCTAAAATGGTGATAAATATGTCCATGAATATTGTTTACATAAATGTGTCAAGATATTTTAAAACAAGTGTAGTAAACCTCGCTTAATAAATAAATGTAGTTCCGGGATCCGGGTCACGCGTGGTGTAAAGCGCTCAATCAACAAGGAAGTTATGCATTTGAAATATCTTAAAGAATTCTGCAATATGTATTTAAAATATTCATTACCATGTTATTTTCATAAAATTGTTGAATTTATTTTTTTAATTTGTTGCTTAATTTGTTAAATCGAATATTTATTGTACGTATTCATTCGTCAACATTTTGATGCGTCGATCTATTTAGTAGGTAATTTGGAATGATAGTAATACTAAAATATTTTCAGTTAAGACAAAATGTAATTTTTATAAATCATAAGATTTAGGTTTCGAATGAAACTTTACTTTATGTAAACATTAAAATAAAATAAAAATCGATGTTCTGAAGATGATATGGTATGACCGAATACCTATCAGGAATGACATACCTAACTTCAGATATTTTGGCGATGAATCATAACAATGTTTTAAAATGCAGTCAGGGTTTTTCCAATTTTTGAATGTGTGCATTACATCAATAAGTAAACTATATTTCATTTTATGTAAGAATACAGTAATTTGTAATGTATTATTAAATATATATACCTGTAGATCATCAATTTTAATTAGGTATCAGAACGTCAAAATTAGGAAGGTCTTCATAAACTTATTTTGTATAATTTAATGGTGTTACACAATTTAGCGAAAAAACATCTTCACTCAGTATCTTTTTAATGAAGAACTTTTATCTTTTTTTAAAATTTCTATAATTATACGGCATTTCAAAAATATAATATATTTTTCAACCATCTGACAAAAAGTATACATTTTTGAATGTTTTGCAAAATAGTTATTTATGTAACTAGTGGTAAAAAAGTAATTTTGTTGCACGAATAGAACGCGTACAGCTCGGGCTGCAAAACTTAATTTTACTTATATTTTAAATGTTAAAAATGTTATAAGCTAATGTATCTATTTCTTTTATAATTTCCTTAAAATGTGTGTATATAAATTTTAATATTCAAAATTGAGAACCATAAAAATCAGTGTTTTTCAATTACTTTGAAGTACTAGTACGCAAAAATCAAACTTTACTTTACTTCAGTTTTCAGGATAATGTAAACCTTATTTTGAATGATGCGAGTACAAAAAATTCATTGGATTGATGAATCAAGTATGTGTAATATTATCTGCGACATAGACTTCCGTTTATGAAAGACACTACGATAAAATGAAGTCCTTAATTAACGTATGTTATATATTACAAAAATTTGCGGCACATCGGTTGAAAAACTCTGATGTAATGCTCTTATGTGAGACAAATTATAGTCTATCTTGTTAATTTCACTATCTGTTATTATATTATTTCGTGAACGATTTATTAGTCAAAAATTTTATATTGTTACGCCGTTGAGTAAAAATTTACTTATCCTTGCATTCGTTATGGCAATTCTTTTGACGTCGCGAGTACAAGCGGAAGCAGAGGCACATGTCACCGCTGTTTTTCGATGAAGATAAATCTGATTTTTCCAATCAGTTCCCGATCGCAGCGCGCTTGTGAAGCGTAATTAATTAACGGTTCGCTATATTAATGATCGAGTGTTCCGAGACAATGCATCAGGGCCGGATTGATTAATTTCTGCGCAGGGCCGGTTCGGCTCCGGCTCCGGCTCGTCACGCTTGTTTATGAGCGAGATGCAAGATGGGAGATATAATCTCACCAGTGTGTATTTAAATTCAGTGTATGCATGCGAGTTCGATATATTTCTTCTCCATCGCATCGGAATTGTAAAAGAACGCCTATAAATTATTCTTGGACAATTATTTGTTTGTTCTTTGCCTGTTTACACTTTTGGTGCGTGTTTATCATTCTACTGCTTAAATTAAATAAATCTTCTTTTGAACTCAATTTTGCTGCAACGCCATCGTACCATTTGCGAAATTGTTACCTTAACAAGCTTAATACTACAGTTGATATTTTCAGTGTCATCATTGGAAATTTGGATACAACGGGTACCGGTTATTCCAAAGTTATATTATCCAGCTTTTGAATACTTATGCCTAAATGGCAATAAAGATTTTATATATCTGTTACGATCCAGTTTTGTTTTAATGAAATAAAATAGTATATTACGTAGAGCTGGGCAAGCTACTTAAAAAAAGTAGCTAAGCTACAGCTATTCTTTAAAAAAGTAGCTGAGCTACTGCTATAAGCTACATCTTTTAAAATATAGCTAAGATACAGCTAAAAGCTTTCATTAAAGTAGCTGTTAAATTTTAAAGCTACTTTTTTCAATTATTGTGATTTAATTAAATTTTTCATTGTCATATGATCAGTTGATCAGTCTTTTGTTATAATAACTCAACCATATTTCTTATCTCGAGATTGGCGAGACAAAATAAGAGTTAATTGCCACGAGAATTCTAGAAACACATCCCTTACTTTGTCTCAATCGCAGTATCACTTATATGTGTTATGTTTACAGGATCCTTCCAATCATCTTATAATAAGGTTATTAAAAAATTATTTCGAATTAACTATTACACCTTTGGAACTCATTATTTGGGCAGTATCTACAGGATGCTTCTAAAAAACTGAAAGGGCAAATATTATTTATAATATAAATTACGAAACAAAATGATATTTTTTTTAATTCGTAAAATTAAATGCACTTTACTTGAAGTAATTTTTTTAGTACTACTGGATGAATTATTGTTTTTAATATATAAATAATTAAATTATAATCATAAACACTACAATTAGTCATTTATCTGATGTATAACGAATCATTGAATATTGTCTCATATTACCCACGTTACAATTATGTTCAGAAATTATTTAATATAAAAGAAATGTGCTGTGGTCGCCACAGTGCTTTCCCGACCGTAAGTTTAGTAATTTTTTCTCCATGAGCACTTCAATTTTATATCAGTCAGTATACTTTCAACAAATTTTAGAAAACTAGTTGACAATCGCTTAATATTATTTTTCACTCTTTTTTTGACAAACTCGTCATATTTAATTTTATTATTATTTTCTAAGTGAATACTTTGTAAGTCAAAATGAATTTAATTCCTAAACCTTAATAAATATAAAAATAAATCTATATACGTATTTCAGGAACGTAATTATTGAAATACGTACAGGGATTTTTAGTCCGATTGAAACATATTATTATTTTTTACCCACTTATTTAGAAAATTCGCTTTATTCAAATTAAAATGAAACAAAATTAAATTTGTCACCATTACAACTTTAATAAACATTTTATTTTTGGTCCTAAGACTAAAAAACGATGACTTATCTATGGTACCGTAAACATTCCTGAAATAGCGTTATTTTACTATTGAAAAAGTTGAAAGTTGAAGTGGGTGAAAAAAAAAACTATTTCGAGTCTAGCAATATTGCCAAACTTTAGGCGTCGTCCGGCAACATTTATTACTCCACCCTAAATCTTGTATTTTTAGTCCTAATGAAACAAATAACTATTTCTTCTATTATTTGCCTGTGGATCCTGAGGTCCCTGGTTCGATTCCCACAGGCGACAAATTTTCATAATTTGAAAAAGCTATCCCTGTGGCTCCTCCACCACTAACATCTTTGGAGGCTGTGATTTGACGACTGGTAACCGCACTTCACGCGCAAAATATATCACTTACCGAGATCTGCTTTAGCAGAGTGCCACACCCAGTAATGGGTAGAAGGCGTGATTGATATATTTATTTATTTTATTTATTTATTTGCATTTTTAATATATCCGAAGAAACCAACAACGTATTTTATTCAATGATGCGTTGTCTTAGTTTTAGTATTTGTCAAGCCATTTTTTGTCATGACGAATAAACAATTGTTGGTTTTTATGTTTGTAAAGTTCTAGTTCTCCAAATATATACATCAAAAAGTCTAATTTAATTAACGTCACAGCTATTATACTTTCTGAGACCTAAGAGTCAAGAATAATGTGTGAAATGTGGACAGCTAACATATTTTTTATGAAAATGAAAGTGTTATTTCTTGAAAAGTTCACAAAATTGGTTGTTAATCAATGACATTAGAAAGTACCTGTACAAGACAATAATTTCATCTTAAGAGGAAGTATCTGACATTTTAACAGGTGCTGTTCGCTCCAAACAATAGAATTTATGTAAAAAGCATTCCACATGTACGTGAAACAATGCTCAAATATTTTCGTACGACACATAAATGTGAGAACAGCATCAGAGAAAGAACCACGAGAACAATTTAATTTTGTAACTGTATCAAATAATGAAAGTCGTTTACACAATCATTACAATGTTTTCAACACTCTCAACAAGTGAAAAATATATAAACATTTTAAGAGAAAACAAACACTAAACTTTCACGAACTTTAGGTTGGCGATTTGGTTCCGGGCAAGGGAGATAATTTAGTGTGATACGAATTGGAGTAGCTGCAAATATTCAAACTGACATTTGACTTTGACTGTAAAGGTTTCTAATGCGATTAAAATTTAAACTGTGACTTAACCACCAGTTTAACTAAATTTTCATGAATAATTGCGTAACAAATACTATCATAAAACACGTACACCTAGCTGCTAGACTTTTACCAAATATAGAAAAGAACGAACAAGTGAAACTAACCATCTGATCACATTGTTATATTACACATTACCTAGGAATTCCTTAACAAAATCATTAATCATATTTTTTACAATACTTGTACTGTAAGTTACCTACTAATGACAAAATTTAAACCCAATAAGTGGAACTTTTATTGCACAGTGCTTTCCATGGTTACATCAGGATTATAATGTTTACTTACCATCCACCGTGGACAGTATGTAAATATCAAGGCCCTGTTTATTTTGATAACAATTTAACAGCTGTTAATTTTGAAACATATTTTTTTTCTTTCTATTTGTGCAAATATTGTAAAATATTGCTTACTAACTTCCAACTGTAGGTGATTTTTTTAGGTAGAAGACTACAGGCTACATTCTTGACCTAAAAACTATCACTTACAGTTTATGGTACGTAATATACTATTTATTCACTGTCATACTACATTAGGACTCTGAAAATATATAATTTACGAATATACACTATTGACACGAATCATATACCATACATATCTAAGAAAAATTTCTACGTTTTTCATACAAACAAATAATTATAATTGTAATCGCTTCATTAATAGTTTTCAAATAATAGCTCAGTGGTATCAAGTCGGTCTGTGAATCCTAAGAACCCTGGTTCGATCCCCACAGCCGACAAAACATTTTCACTAATTTAAAATTACCCCTGTGGCTCCCCCACCATTAACATCTTTGGGAGCCGTGATTTGACGATTGGTAACCGCACTTCACGCGCATAATTATATCACTTACTAAGTTCTGCTTCGGCAGAGTGCCACACCCAGTAATGGGTAAAAGGCATGATGATATATTTATATTTTATTTATTTAAATAAAAACAAAGAACTAAATATAATACATAAAGGCAATCGTAGCTCAGTGGATAAAAGCGAGGTAAAACTTGCGTTTCTTAATTAACAAGCAAGAGGTCCTGCGTTCAAATCTCACTGACTTCAACTTATATCCAAAAATACGATTGTGTCTGAGTGGTTCGGATTCCACTATAAGCTGTAGGTCCCCTGTACTGTACTTGTGATTTATTTCCTGTTGTGCAGAGGAACAAATAAATAATTAAATAAAAACGAACAGGCACATAAAAAATTATATTGTACAAACTCCTGATGATATTGATGTTCCAACTAATTATTAGAGTTCTAATAAACGATATTGAATTTATTATTATATTTGTAATATTGAAGTAGTATTTTTTGTTAATTTTTAATATACATTACTTGTTAGGCAAAGATACTAAGTAAGAAAATAATAAATATTTCATGATTGATGCGTACTTGTGTTACATTGAATATTTGTTTCAAATTTATAGATGGTTTGAGAATTGTTAAAACCAAAAAGGCGTATTTTTATAGCATCTGAATCTACTGTAGTTTTAGTAGTCCGACAGTACAATGGTGTGGTTAGCGTTATGACAAGCTAAAAATACATGAACTACCACACGGCGGCTTGGTGAGTTCGCCCTCTGTATTGGGATTAAGGTAGTACTAGCGTGAAATTTTTTTTTGTAGATCTGAATGAAATTTGGCGCACGTAAACATTGGATAGTCATAAGCATCCTGTTAAAATATGAAACACATTCATCGCCTGTGAACAAATATATTCGCTTGTAAAGTTGAGTTCTTATACACGGAGCTTATGGCGGTCATCACTCAGAATCGCACATATTTGGTTTGTGTACCTCTAAAATTTTGCAGTTTCATTTGAAAAACTAGTATGATGTTCTAGAACTATCCATGTATATTGTATCAGAAGGAGAAAGTTTTTTATCGTTTAATAATAGATATATAACCATATAAAGCCTTGTTTTTAACGAAAAATTAAGAATCCTAATTTATAATGGCAACACCACACGGTGGTATGGTATTTGAAAATTCACTAGACCAACAACCTGTTAACAATTCATGATATTTAAATCATAAATAAATAAATAAATATATCATCACGCCTTCTACCCATTACTGGGTGTGGCACTCTGCTAAAGCAGATCTCGGTAAGTGATATATTTTGCGCATGAAGTGCGGTTAGCAGTCGTCAAATCACGGCCCCCAAACATGTTAGTGGTGGAGGAGCCACAGGGATAGCTTTTTCAAATTATGAAAATTTGTTGCCTGTGGGAATCGAACCAGGGACCTCAGGATCCACAGGCCGACTTCATACCACTGTGCTAGCCTTCCCATATATTTAAATCATAATAGGTATAAAACACTTATTTTATTCAATTTTTATATACAACCGATGGCGCCACCGTCACACTAGTACTACCTTAAGTTCTTGTACAGAATACCTTTAATAAATAAATAAAACTAAACTATATTAACACAATTCAAATTAAAACCGTGTACAGATTTACCATGTAAACAAAGCGTCACATTACAATATGCATTTATTTAAATTTTTGATGTTGTAAGCTAATCCGTTTGAACTTTTCTATTATATCTACCTCATTAATTCTCAGCAACAATTATCCCAAAATAAAAAGAGTTACAACAATAAGTACCATAAGTCTGGCCTATTCCTCTGTTTGCCTTATTGTCCTTCTAACCCCGGTGATCGTACTCCCGCTATGTAGGTAGCCGGTCGGCCACAGGGCGATAACAGGTGCGTGTCCGTCACTGGTGGTGGCCATATGTCGCGTGCGGGACATTCCAGAGCAGCGTGACCACCAGCCAGGTCCGGACTCGGACATTCACCAGCAACTAGCCTGTGACTGCTAGCGGGTGTACACTGTAGTCGAGCCCGCCGCCGCTAGTGCGATGAGGAGATATCAGCAGCGTCAGGGGCTGCCAGGCATGGCCTGCTCTGATAGATGCGGTTCAGTGCTCGCATAACACGCCACGCATACGACTGCAGTGGTAATTAGACTGGCTGGGTTTACTTCGAGTGGGGAGATGAAGTGCAATATTAATATTCATTTGCAATTTTAAGTTGGACTCTTTTCGATGAATCCTTATTAAACTCTGTTTGAATATAGAGAAATCAATTATGTTTATTCTCGTTTCAAATTAATTCTTAGCTTGGTTGCCGATTGTAGATTTCTTAGTTTGCAAAACTTTCATTTCCCTTTTAATTAATTTACACGTTCTTATTCGTTTTAACTGCATGTAAAAAATTAGTAAAAGTTTAGATGACTGACGATACATTTTGCTAAAATTTATTAACTCCAATTGCAAATTGCTTTTGTGCTACCTACCGACTAATTTTTCTGTACTTAATATTTATTTTTGTTTTGGTAAATAAAGTTTCCAAAATGGATAATAATTAAGTTTAATGGGACATTAGTTTTTAAATTGTTTTGTGAAATGACATGTCTGTGAATGTACACTAACAATGATAATTTAAATGAAACCCGTTGCCAATACTTACGATGAAGGAGTCTTGGGTTCGATGCTGTATCTAGGCACTATAACAGGAAAATTCGGCTGACGCTGTACTATGTACAGGGGTGCCATGACACAGGGATTAGCATGCCTACCCGGCAAGCAGAAGGTCTCTGGTTCGAATTCAGGTGTAACCCGAATTTTTCTGTCTTGAATTTAACTTTAAATTCATGAGACTTTAGTTGAGTCAAATAAAATCCTTCATTTTATGTAGGTATATAGAAGGCGAGGCGAACCCTTACCTAATGAGGGCGATTAATACCGTCACCATCTATAGTTGCCACCCGTTCCCAAATCTAATTTTCTTTTTTTCATGTTTATCATGACATAATCTATTAAAAAATCATTTCTGTCACTGGAATAAATGAGACATCATTTTGCACCCTAGCTCTCTAACTAATAGATATATGGAGAAAAATTACAAAATAGCTTCATAAATTATCTACAATACGAGTCAATATGTCTGTAATGCAATTATGAGTATGTAACACATTAGAAATATTTACTGTCATTCAAATTGTAAACACGTACTTTAATAGATAGCTATCTTATTTGAATATTTATTTAATTTATAAATACAAATACCTAAATAAATTCTATAATAACAAAGTAATTATAGCCGTATTATATGTTCATTTTATAAAGTGGGGTAATGGCTCAGTGGTATCAAGTCGGCCTGTGGATCCTAAGAACCTTGGTTCGATCCCCACAGCCGACAAAACATTTTCACCAATTTAAAATTATCCCTGTGGCTCCCCCACCATCTTTGAAAGCCGTGATTTGAAGGCTGGTAACCGCACTTCACACGCATAGATATATCACTTACCGAGATCTGCTTCGGCAGAGTGCCACACCCAGTAATGGGTAAAAGGCGTGATGATATATTTATTTTATTTTATAAAACTGTAGGAACTTATTTTAAATATATGAATAGAAACTAAAATTTATCTGATATTTGTTATATTGAAAAATGCTGATTTAAATGCAAATAACTTTTTAAGGTACTAAAAGATAAAATATTTAAAAACTCCAGTAATCAATTATGATTAAATTATTGATTAGATAAATTTCTGATACAAGTAAATATAAAAATATCGCAAAATATACATGGAGACTTCAATGATCAGTCACGCCACAAACTTTCTTATATATTCGTATCTGGTATTCAGTATATCAAATGTAAGAATCTAGAGCTCTATGACAACAATTGAATATCTGGGGCGAGTCTGGCGGGTGGGGTAGCGACACCTATCTCATTCCGAGATTCTAACAGAGCCACCTACGTCCTTAACATCAAACTTGCTCTCGGCAAGAGATAAAGATTTAGAAGTGAACCAATATCGCATACGATTACAACTTCATCGCGTCTTGTGGTGTCATGAATATAGAGAAGAATCGACGTACGTTGTTGTGTGTTTGGATTGTATGAGCGTGCCCGTGACGTATGTGGGTGCTTAGTGTAGACAGTACCGGCGCTGGGTCGAGACGTATTTGAATATAGTGGACGTATATTTCAATGTGTTTTTATTGTCTGTGGTGTGTGCCATACTTGTACAGGTAATGCGAGTATATGGAGATAGGGTGAATGTAGCATGATATACTGCTGAATAAATTCATCGCTTGGCGTCGTTTCACCTACATTTCATTATTTATCTTTATAAGGAAATTGCCATAATTTTTTAATTCAATCAAGTACGTTGTAATACGAATTTGAAATTTTTAATTTTTGTAAATAATACCTGTAGGGAGTATTATCAAAATATCCTGAGAATCTCGGTTCGATTCCTAAGGCCGACAAACAATTTTCATCACATTTAAATTACCCCTGTGGCTTCCCTTCCTCTAACATCCTTGGGGGCTGTGATTTGGTTACTGGTAACTGCACTTCACGCGCATAAATATATCACTTACTGAGATCTGACCCGGAAGAGTGCCACACTCAATAATGGGTAAAAGGCGTGATGAAATATTTATATTTATTATTTTTTTATCTTGAACATTTAGCGACTTTTCACCAAATACAGTTAATTATTTATTCAATAAGAAAAAATAGGAAAAAACTAATTTTCCATCACTTGTCTCATAATTCCACAAAGGTTTTACAGCACGTTTGCATCAACTTATCAGGTCATCAACAAACGTGCTGTAAAACCTTTGTGGAATTATAAGACAAGTGATGGAAAATTAGTTTTTTCCTATTTTTCTTATTCATTAAGACTCAATTCCACATCACAATAGACATTTTGTCTTTTGTTTTAATTATTTATTCTGTAGAATTAATTTAACAATAGAATATATTTGAGATTTCCCCAATATTGGTTAACAATTTTTTTTTGTATAATACTACTTTATTTTAGTTTGCTACTTTAGATGATTAATAATATTTATTTATCCAGTTAGTGTGTTAATGAGGGCGATTAATAATTGAGACATTTTACCGCGAGAGCGTAGTGAGCGCGTTAGTTGTTGAGATTATTAATCGCCGATTAACACATGAGTTAGTTACAATATTTTTCCTTTGATCGTACCTTTTAAATTTGGAGAAAATCTATTTTTATTTCATGGCAATTTTGTTAGGTTAGGTTACGTTTATAATATGTTAGGTTAGGTTACGTTTGTAATATGTTAGGTTAGGTTACATTTGTAATATGTTAGGTTAGAAACGTACCTGTCACTTAACATTAGCTAGCACGAACGGTTTTTTTCGTTTTTAGAATAATGTTTTGATTTTTATATTCATTCTAAAGGAATGTTCCGTGAATTTTATTTAACTAGAAGTGTCAAAACCATTTCGTTTAATTCAGTTTAGCATTTTGCTACAATTTAGCGCTAGCCAATATATGCTATAGTACGTGTGTTGTACGCATCCAAAAAAAGCGTTCATTAATAGGGAATATGAATGTAAGATTTTGTATACATTACTGAATTCCATTAATGAACGATTAACGGAAAAACACGTTTTAACAGTTGCTTCTTCTAAAACCCCCAAAAGATTGGAAATAAATGTCAAACAAGGTTACCGTTCTCTTAGTTACAAAATCAAATTTGAACAATATAATCTATTTTTTCATCAAAAAGTAACAACAATTTATAGACTGATAACTTGATACTATAGTGACCCTAGACAGGTCGCTATTAATGCAGTTAGTAATTTTGGGGGTGTTAACCAAGGTACCTCTAAATACTAGGGTTGTTGATTTTTCGAATATTCGAGACTTCGATTGTACGGATTTATTGAACCTTCGAATTTAGATTAGAACTTTCGAATTTTTGAATATTCCGAATTTTCGAATTTTGGAATATTCCGAATTTACGAAATTTCGAATTATTCGAATTGTGAATCTGGATCCTAACGTGAACACGGCATGTTGATATGAATAATTTTCAGAATAAACTCATTTGCAGAATTTTGTATTAGTTCGTAAGTAATTATTATTAATTATTTACAGGCAATCGTAGCTCAGTGGATAAAAGCGAGGTAAATCTTGCGTTTCTTAATTAGCAAGCAAGAGGTCGTGCGTTAAAATCGCACTGACTTCTACTTATATCAAAAAAATGCGATTGTGTCTGAGTGGTTCGGATTCCACTATAAGCTGTAGGCCCCCTGTACTATAAGTGGGATTAAGTTCCTGTTGTGCAGAGTAACAAATAAATAAATAAATAAATTTTTATTTGCCAAATTAATTCAATTTAGACTTAAAATTTCGCTACACTGTCAAAACCGTTTTAATTAAGACGTTTTTGTATCCTTTTTATTGTCATTATAAAACGTTTTTCTAAAAGTCCATAGCATTTAGATGGGTGGTAAGAGAATAGATGTCTTAATTAAGACGCCTAAACTTGTAGAGTTTTTGCAGGATACTTCTCCGAGTTTATTATTTAATTCGTGGCCGACTTTTCGCGAATTTTGCGTGAGCGTATTTGGAGATGACAGATGGCGTTAATTCAGTAGCAAAAAATTCGAGAATTCGAAGCTTCGAAAAATTCTAAAATTCGTAAATTAGAAGCTTAAAAAAATTCTAAAATTCGAAGCTTCGAAGTTTTTCTGACGAAGTTCAAAACATTCGAGTGTTCGAATGTTCAGAAATTCAAACTTCGGTGGAAATCAACGACCCTACTAAATAGCAAATGTTATAATATTTGATCAAGTTGATCTTTGGAGAGTTTAAAATGAATGACTGGATATTAATTTTCCATTGGATTTATGTACTCATTTAGATTTTTTTCCAGGTTCTACGAAAAACTTGACAAATAATTCTGCAAAATTTATTAAGAAGTGACTTTTAAAAATTCATAAACAATATTACAAAAATTGTGTTATTTGTTTTACTGATTACTGAAATAGAAATTAAGTATTTGAACTAACATTCCTATGATTATAAATATAACTATATTGAATCACCCACAAGAATATATTGTATTGGTCGTACAGAAACCAGTATTCTTAAGTGAGCCAGACGCGTATTTCACCGCATTTTTCGCGCCGTGTAGATATATGCGAGTGCGTGAACATGAATACCCAATAGTTTACGACTCAGCGTTCGAACTGCACTCACTAGGCAAGCACTAGACGGCGTACAGTTGCGGTATCGGAGCGATTTGAAGTGCGAGGCTGCTTGTTCTTGTGATTAATTCTCTCGTGATGATTAACTCCAGCCGATAATGCATCAATTAACAGTTATTTATGTACGGATCGCCCATTGTATACAGTACGAGTTGCCCTTGAATTATGGAAGTAAAAATCGAGTGATTTGTGAACTGTGGAACTTATTTGTTGTCATTGTTTTCAAAGATTTATTCGCTATTAATTTTTCAGCTCGATGAATGAGTTTCCTGTTTACTTCTTGAACAATTCTGCGGTTAAGTAATAATAAAAAAATGGTTATTTGTTTCATTAGGACTAAAAATAAAAGTTTTCGGATCGAGTACTAAAAGTTGTCAGACGACACATAGCGGAGTCTAGCAATATTAACTCGAAATAGTACTTTTGAAACATATTTTTTTTCACCATTTAGAAAATTTCGCAGTTATATTCAAATTAAAATGAAACAAATTGATAAATTTATTATTTATCACCACGACAACTAGTCAAATTACTATTTTTAGTCTAGGACCAAAAAAGGATGACGTATCCATGGTAACGCAAATATTCCTGAAATAGCGTACTTTTACTATTGAAAAAGTTCAAATAATATTGTCATATTCAAGTGGGTGAAGAAAAAACTATTCATTCAGATAAGTGAAAAGAATAACTAGTAAAAATTGTCTTATTACTTCTGGAATATACGAGGGCAGCGTGAAAAGTCCCTGAAAAATTAAATAAGAAATGATTTATTTGGTCAAAACATATTTTATTTCTCAACATAATCTCCTTGTAGCTCGATACACTTCGTCCAACGTTTTTCTAATTTTTCGATCGATCCCTTCCAAATAATACGATTTTGGCAATCCTTCAAAATAGGCGTTTGTCTCAGCGATGACCTCATCGTTGGAGCCAAATCTCTCCACCGAGCCATTTCTTCAAGTTTGGAAATAGATAAAAATCGCATGGTGAATGACGAACCAATTCGTAGCGCAATTCATGCAATTTTGCCATTGCGACTGCGGATCTGTGCGCCGGTGCGTTGTCCACAATTCGGCACCCATCTGGCAGATAGCTTTCTCATATCCAAAAATTTATGCAAAATGCTCCATACCCGTTCGGTTGAGATGCTCATAGGCTCAGCAACCTCGTGCACTTTAACTCGCCGATCGTCCAATATCATACCATGGATTTTATCGACGATTTCTGGCGTTGTAACCTCAATTGGATGACCAGAACGTTCGGCGTCCTTTGTGATCATACTACCACAACGAAAATCAGTAAACCACATTGTGAATCGATTCAATCGATGGTAAGGAGTCTCCATAATGTCTAACAAGCGATGCTTTGGTTTGCCTAATGTTTTTTTCCACGCAAGAAATAATATTTAATCAAGACGCGAAATTCACTTTCGATTTCGATGGGTGTCAAAACAGAACTGATTGACATATCAGTCTGAAAATTTTAATGCGTTCTAGTTAAAGATGGTACATGGAAATTGTAGCATTAAATAAATAAATAAATATAAATATATTATTACGCCTTTTAGTCATTACTCTGTATAACACGAACTAAAATTCCAGTTACAATACAAGAGAAACTACAGTACGAGATATAGTGCAATCCGAATCACTCAGTGACAATCAGAGCTGGGCAATACTTAAGTACTTAAGTACCAATTTTTCGTATCTTCTAGTACTTAATACTTATACTGAAGTACATTTATTTTTGTGTTACTTAATACTTGAAATTTTTAAGTACTAAATTTCACCTTGTACTTAAGACTTACATTTTTGGACTGTAAATGTAAAAAATATTGAAGTACTCTTCAAATAATTAAGTACGTCAATATTACTAAAGTCACGAAAAGTACTTAAATATTTCTAAACATTGAAGTACTTAGATTTTGCGGTTAATGCAGTTTTTTTTATTGTGCTGTACTGTGACGAGAACGTGAGGAGCACAGACATGTATATTTTTGTTTTTTGTTGTATATATATATATATATATATATATATATATATATATATATATATATTTATTTATTTATTTTTATATATATAAGACTGATTTTTTGTAATTTCCGATTACATACTAAATTTTGCATGTACCTATTTATTTTTAAATTAAAAAATCTTTTCGTTTTTTAATCATGTTTTCAAAATGTATATTTAGAATATGTTGTTATTAAAATAAATAACAATAACGGAAAAACTATTTCATACGAATATACCCAATACTGGTACTTGTAAAATACTTATTTTTTAAGTACTTTGGTCTAAAAAAACTGGTACTTTACTTAAGTATTTTCAAGCTGTACTTGAAAAAGTACTGCATAACAAGTACTGACCATGGTTAGTCCTGGTACTTATACTTAAGTACTTTGGTCCTGATACTTGCCCAGCTCTGGTGACAATAATATTATTTTGATATAAGCTTGAATCAGCGAGATTTGAACATACGTACGACCTCTTACTTGAATCGATAGTTATATTTCGATTTTATCTACTGTGCTACAACGATTGCCGGTGATTATATTATATTTTACATTTGATATTTATTTATTTAGCTTGCCGTTACGTCGCCATGACAAAGGAGATACAATATACATATAGCTGTTTCTCTCTGCTCTAGTTTACCTGCATCTAATTTTTCGCCATGTTTATGTTTTCCCTTGAAACTTTGAGAAATGAAATAAGCTTCCTGTTAAAACTAAAAATATCTGTATAAAACAGTATCAATTAAATATATTTTGTGTATTAAGGAAGAACTTCTATGTATAATTCTTTTACAAGATTTATTCGTTTTTAATATTTCTACTTTTGAATTTTTTGTTTGTAACGCCTACTGGATAAAAAGGCGGGTTTCCTGTTTGCTTTCGATATTAAAAGTTGAAAAAATTAATATCAAAAATTGATAACTTCCTTCCTGTACTTCAAGCTATTAATTATAATTTAATCTTCTCATCTTGAAGGTATTAAATAAAAAGAAGTGTCCACTTCCAGATCAATACAAATCTACTAATTTTAATGATTAATTTTACGGAAATTTGAACCAATTTAAAAAACATCTATCAACATTATTATATAATTCAATTCCGTAGTTTGAAGAATCTGTTAAAATGATAAATTAAACCATGTTCTCACAAATACTGTTACAAAACAGAAGAGTACACTTCCGGATTACAATTCCACTAATTTCAATGATATATTTTACGGAAATTTGAACCAGTTTTGAACATCATCCGTCATACTTTTTACCGTTCAAATTATAAACGAAATAAATCAGATTTTAAGCTGATAAATAATTGTTGACACAAGTGCTGTTAACTTGATTTTCCTGTCTTCATTAATCATTTGAACACGTAATTAGAAATTATGTTTAAAAGTGAAAAATTGTTTGCACCGTTCACCGTAATGTCACAAAATGTAAAAAGAAAATACACGTTTTACATAATCCAATTCTGATACGAACAATTCTTGTCTGTTAATCTCCTGTCAATGATTTTGATGAAACTTTATATTTTAATGATTATGGCCTCAGAACATGATTAAGCTAGGTTTCATCCTCCGCAAAACTCATTAGGTACGAGTTGTCATTTTGAACACAAATTGGAGAGAAAATTCATGACACTTTGTTTCTTCACAATATAAGCATGTAAATACTTTAGGACATGAGAAAATCAAACACACACTTGGTTTGTCCACTAAAATATTTATTTATAACTTGTTACGTACGTTTCGTCCATTCGTACATCATCAGACATTTTAGGACAATATAATTTGATCCACGAAATCGATTGAGGCCTATATCAAGTCGATATTACCAACTCTTTTCGAGATATGAACGAAAATTTGAAAGAAAATTGTGGAGAAAAGTAGTTTTTCGTACTTCCGGGAGTAAATTGACAGGTAAACAAGCATTACAAGAGCAATATATATATATGAACCTCACAATATTTCACTTTGTTTATGTTTCTAAGCTAGCTAAAAAATTGTATAATGCTGTCATTTTGAATTATATATCAAGTCGATGTCAAAATTTATAAATAAAAAATAAATAAAATAAATATATCATCACGCCTTCTACCATTGCCGTCTATAAGTAGAGGCCTGGAACAGCGAAGCGCAAGCGGCTGTGACGTCACAGCGTGTGGCCCACGAACACGTCTGTCTTCCATATACTACAATGTTAAAATTCTGTTCCTAACGTATAAACTAGCTTCTATCTCGTTAAATATCAATGATATTGAAATTAAGTACATAACATAAAATGTGCTCCTCATAAAGACGAATCAATTGGATATTATTTATTTTCAAAATCTAGTTTGGCTCACGGAGAAACATGACTTGTTTCTTCTTGTGTACTTTCTAACATGTATTTTAAAAACTATATAAGGCTTTACCTTGACGGTTCACGTCATTGCCAAAATGTACGGACTCTCAGAAGTTTCTTGTACACAATCGTGAAATGATAACAGAATGTGGCAGCTCCACAAATGAGTACTTAAAAATAATTGATAGAGGTGAACTTAAATGGCCTAAAGATTTTCTAGTTAATATAGTTTCAAATGTATATCAAATATTTAAAATAATAATTAGCAATAGCGATTATAAAAAAATTTTGTTATCAGTTAAAAATCAGAGGCAATTTTTGAAAGAAATATGTATAGGAAAATTAGGAAAGTATACTTCAATAGAAATTTTTCTTTGCAAATGTGGTAAAAGTAATGATAACTTCAGTAATGAAGCAATAGTACCTATGTGCAATATTTTACTAAATAATTATACAAAAATAAAAAATAATAATATGGAAAATACTACCAAAAGAAACCGTAAGTTAGAATGTCTCAGTCAAAATAAGTGATTAATTTTTTTAAAATATACATAATTATTATTAATTAAAAAGTTTATATTTTTCTTTTTTCTTATTTTAAAAGTGACTTTTTATTCTGTACCTGATTGTGTGCTGTGTAAAGTAAATATATCAAATATTTAATTACAAAATACTGCTTGTTTTTATTTCATTATTTTGTACTAATTTATGGATACTATATATATATATATGATGGTGAAAATTATCTAGTACGAGTTATATACTTTTAAAAATGTATATTACAAAGTACAAAAGAGGAAACAGTAATGTTTCTCCGCAAGCTAGACTAGATTTTGAAAATTAAAATAGCCATTTGATTCGTCTTTACAAGAAGCACATTTTATGTCATGTACATAATTTCAATATCTTTGATAGTTAACGAGATAGAAGCTAGTTTATATATTACGAACAGTATTTTAACACGAGAGCTAATGTCAGACAGACGCGTTTGTCGGCCTCACGCAGTAACGTCACAGAAACGCTGTTCCAGGCCTCTACATATAGACGGCAATGCTTCTACCCATTACTGAGTGTGGCACTCTGCCGAAGCAGATCTCGGTAAGTGATATATTGTGCGCGTGAAGTGCGTTACCAACCGTCAAATCACGGCCCTCATAGATGTTAGTAATGGGTAAAAGGCGTGATGATATATTTATATCTATTTTTAAAATATTTTATTTTGTTTGTTACCAAAATTACCTAAAAATTATCTGGAGATACTGGTTTGGCCCACTCCAATATAATACGCTATCTTTTGCGGTTATTGGTTACGCAGCCAAAAATATTAAAATGAGGTATTTTCTTTAATAAATTCTTGCTGGTATTCAGAACACCGGTGCCCTTTTATATCTTTTATGAAGTTCTGTAAATCTTACTCTAATATGGAACAAAACAAAAACGCGTTTGTCGTCTGTTGGCTTCATTCTCCTAGCTCATAACATAAATTTGTGCTCTCTTCTTTTGTTTGTCAAATTAAAACATTGCAAGTTTTAATAAACCTTGATACAAATACTCTTGCTCAATTTTCGCACCGCATGTAACCAAGAAAACTAATAATTAAACTGCGTTTCAAAGTGTAAAAATGCTCGTTCGATTGAAATGTCGCAATTCTCTTGGAGAAGGGTGGGGGAAGAAAGCGTTGGCAGTCACTCACCGATAATTAGCGACGATGTAGATTGTCAACTGTTTTATGGGCGGGGCTGCGACTTGACCTATCCCCAGTCCCGACTGCTATGATTCTTTCCGCGAGCGGATTATAATTTTAAATTAAACTCGTTGCAATTACGCGCTGTGGCAACTCGAGCTGCCGCTAATAAAATACTAATTTGTCGAACGTTTGATAAGCGGTTTGCATTATTCAATGATATAGGAAATTCCATAGAAGGTGTAATTACATCAAGCTAAATGAATGGGAGATTATTGCGCTTAATCGCCAGGGGCGGACTCGCTACTTTTCCCAGGCCACCGTTTTACTAATGGCTCAATCGATCATGCAGCTGCTCAAAAAAACATAACCGCATTTTCTATGCACCTTTTTTATAAATTTCAAATGGAATTTTATGCAAATCTGTAATTATTACATATCTCTAAAATTCTATATGTTTTTTGGTTAATAAGAGTTTTGTGGTAGGTATCTATTTATAAATACAGATCTGTAACTCTTATAACCTTATATCGAATTTTATTGTCGACAAAATTATATCCTCAATTTTCTAATTTAATATGTATTTGTATTATTCCAAAATCATTACATACTATTAACTCAAAAAGCTTATTCACATTACAGTTCGTGCCAACACATTTAAATAACTTTTCTGTTGAATGGCATTCACATTAACATCTTAATAAAACTATATTTAGCGAATAATATTGTAGTAATTTCTTCTTATTTAAAAATAAAGTGTGAGTAAAAACATTTTGTTACCTTATTGGTATTAAATAGGCAGGTTCATAAAACGGATTAGCGCTAACACCGTTTATAATGTTATCTATAAATCTGTTTCAAATTAAAACAGATTAATGAAATGAACTAAATTTGATGCTAATTTACTCTCTTTTTAACTCAAGTTAAAATAAACTTGTTTCGTACATTGAAAGGAGAGTTAAAAACGAAATAAAAATGGTGTTAGCGCCAATCCGCTTTATGAATCTGTCTGTATAGTGTTAATGTAATTTTATTGAACCAAAATACATAAAAAAATCAATTCTAGTCTACTTGATTAAGATTACTGTTATTTACTTTAGTTTTAATGTCTTTGTCGTTTTCTTTCTATGAATAAAGACTAATTTTCTTGAAACGGGAGGAAAGAAGGCAAAATCTGTTGTGCTTAGGGCCCATCATAGTGTTAATCTGGCCCTGGGTGTTCTACATAACGTGGCCACATTTATTTTATTTTATTTTTAGGCAGTTCTTAAACTGAAGTAATATTGCTAATGGATAATTTATATATCGGGTGTAATAAGAATGCTTCAGAAACAAGCCAATAAACAAAATTAACTTTGCATGCTCCGTAACGGCACAAATTAGATCTGAAAATGACAAAAGTAGCCTCAAAACTATCGATAGCCATGGAATAGAAATAAAATTAAACAAATGTTTGACGTATAATCTGTCAAAATAATTTCTTTATTTATTATGTCATTTATTTTGACAGATAAAACGACAAACATTTGTTTAATTTTGTTTTAGTTCCATGGCTATCAATAGTTTTCAGGCTATTTTCGTTATTTTCAGATGAAATTTATGCCGTTGCGAAGCATGTAAAATTAAGTTTGTTTATTGTACTAGATGCAGAAGTTTATTCCCTAAAACTTTTATTTGAAGCTTTTTTGCTTAAAATAATTAGGGAAGCAGGAAATTGCAAAATTGTGATTTTACATGTTAAATCCCTATGTTCGAGAGTTGCGTTCACCACCCTGTATATATATATATATATATATATATATATATATATATATATATATATATATATATATATATATATATATATATATATATATATATATATATCTGTGATTTCGATTGGATAAGGCGAATGAAATATTCGTGTAAATATGACATGGTTTTCTAGAGATATCCTGTTTGTGTTCATAGCTACTCCAGAACTTATTAATAGCATGGCATATTTATTTAATCGGAACAAAAGTTATGTATAAATATAGGCAAGCATGACGGATTGAAATTGAAATTTACGAGACATTTTGAAGAAAATGTCAAGTGCGCTATGATTCCATTTTCGCTCTGATTGCGTCAAGGTTCACGTATTTTTACGATAATGAGCGCGTTTGCTGTTAGAATGAACTGTACTGCATACTGACTGCATAGGGACTGCAGTGATTTGTCGGATCGTGCGACATTGAGGAATTTCAGGTGCGCGAATATACACTTGCTTTATTGCCTGCTGGAAGGTTAATGGCGAACAGGTGCAACAGAGAGAAGTAATTACACACAGAAATAAATGTATCTGTAAATCCGCAAACATTTTTACTTTCTTATACACAGTATAAGGAAGTATTGGAATCGTGAAAAAAATCGTTGACAAGATTTTCGCGGAAATACGTATTTTGAGGTCCACTGAATTCGTTTTGATCATTTTCTCAATGATGTCTGTGTGTGTGTGTGTGTGTGTGTGTGTATGTGTGGATGGATGGATGTGTGTCCGAGTGTAAACGAGATAAGATTTGTTAACGAAACTTGGTAATTATAAGTATCATGAAAATACGAAGAGCTGAATTGATTTTGAATGAAATTAAAAAACCGGAAGAGGAAGTTTACTGGCCACACAAAACAATAAATTCCATTTATTTCAAAAATAGAATCAGTTACGAAAAACAGTTTCAAATAAAAGATGTTGGCAAAATTATTTGGAACATAGAATGTTATTTGCAATTTTTCTGTATATGCGTCTAATTTTAAGAAAAACTAATTTTTATATTTAATAATATATTTCAATAATCATAGTAGGTAGCAATAGAAACAAAAAACATAGATTTTAATTTTCGCTTACCTAGTTATCTATGTCTTTTTTCAGAAAAACAAATACATCATTAAAATGGTCAACTAATTTTGCAACTTTGCCTCACTTTAATCGACTTCGTAACTCACGGTTCTTGAGATACCAAGGGTTAGGCTCGAAAAACGGACATTCTGTATATGCCTCATCAGTAAAGTTAGGCATAAAGTAGTCAACATTAGTAAAAAATTGTACGTAAACAAATTTGATATTTTATATGTTTCAAACAGATAAATGCTGAATTACTGAAAATCTACATTATATATTATATATTCTGAATATTAAATATGCTGTGTATAAGAAAGTCGTGTGGTGACCACACCAGATTTTTATTCTTTGCATTCACTGCATGAAAAGACATAAATAAGACTGAAAATTAACCACACCTACATCTATGCTAATGTGAACTATTCGTTATTATATATATATATATATATATATATATATATATATATATATATATATATATATATATATATATATATATATATATATATAATGAAACTAAGTAAAATAACTGCAAACAAATAATAAATATTATCGCCGCCTTCAATTTACTTATTTTCTAAAATAAATAAATAAATATATCATGACGCCTTCTACCCATTACTGGGTGTGACACTCTGCCGAAGCAGATCTCGGTAAGTTATATAATTTGCAGGTGAAGTGCAGTTACCAAGCGTCAAATCACGGCCCCCCAAAGATGTTAGTTGTGGAGGAGCCACAGGGGTAGATTTTGAAATTATGAAAATTGTTTGTCGCCTATGGGAATTCAACCAGGGTTCTCAGGATCCACAGGCCGACTTCATACCACTGAACTAGTCACCCACTTGTTTTCTAATATAAATAAGTAATTATGTATGATTTTTTTTTATTTATTACCTATTTCAAATTTGATATCAACTCGGCCTCTGGATCCTGAGAACCCTGGTTCGATTCCCACAGGCGACAAACAATTTTCACCATTTCTAAAACTACACCTGTGGCTCCTCCACCACTAACTTCTTTGGGAGCCGTGATTTGACAGCTGGTAACCGCACTTCATGCGCAAAATATATATCACTTACCGAGATCTGCTTCGGCAGAGTGCCACGCCCAGTAATGGGTAGGGCGTGATGATATATTTATTTATTTTTATTTTATAATTTTAAAATTTATTCAAAATTTATAGGCAGTAAAATAAAGTAATTTGTATTGACACCGGTTCGATCCCCACAGTCACAAACAATTTTCACCACATTAAAATTATTTCTGTAGTTTTCCTCCACTAATATCTTTGAAGACTGTAATTTTGCGGCTGGTAACTGCACGTCATGCGCATATAATATATCACTTACCGAGATCTGCTACGACAGAGTGCCTCACCCAATAATGAGTAAAAGGTGTGGTATATTTATTTTATTTATTTATGTATGTAATTAAAAAATAATTATTAATTAATTAATTAACAAGTTAATCATGCAGCGGAAATAAAAAAAAATACTTTTTTTGCCGATTGGCATTAAATGTGAACTATTGTTGTCTAGACTGTAAATATGTTGCTATGAAAAAATTTGACATTTATGATTTAATTAATAATAATATATTACGTACCATGAACTGTGACAGTTTTTAGGTCAAGAATGTAGTTTGGGAAATCGAGGTCCGAAGGGTCGAGATTTCCTAAACATTCGCAATCTAAAAAAATCACTTACAGATCGAGGTTAGTAAGCTATTTTTTACAATACTTGCACAAATAGAAGGGAAAGAAAAGTAGGTTTCAAAATTGACAGCTATCAAATTGTTGTCAAAATAAACAGGACCTTGATATGTAATATTTACTACTTACTGTTCCCCACCGAACAAACCATAGAAGAAGGGACAGCTATAACAAAAGATTGTTACGCAGTTGCTGGTGACATCTCTTGTTGCCCCATGTAATTATTATTAAAAATACCGATAATATAGGATACATATTTATCATTTTCATGATCATAATGACTAAAATATTTCAAAATTATTAAAATGAAAGTATATTACAAAACAAAAAAACAAACAATTGGTAAAAAGCTTAGTTTTATTAAATCATATTTAAAATATTAATTAAACACATACTAATGAATATGAATAATATACATTTTCGCCTTCTAATGCACACTCTCATTTATCATTTAGCTACTGTCTTCAGTATCCGTATTCTTATATGTTGTTGTTATTGATAAATATGAGATATTTTCAGCCCAAATTGTTGAAAATGAATTTATATTTACTAAAAAAGAATTTTCATAATTATAAAAGTTTCAAATTTCACAATATTGTATTAATTACTTACATTGGTCAATATGTGGAACAGCCCCAATATTTAATTTTTTTGATGATGTGTATCGATACTGTCAATTTTGAAAATGTAGACTACATACGACATTGTGCTTAAGAGTACTACTATAAGGCATATCAATTAAATCATTTCTATTATTATTGTTTTCCAGCAATGTTTTACGTAATAAATTATTTCGTGGTAAAACATGGGAAAACATATTCTTACAATTTGTTTCTACTACAATGTGGTAGCCTAAAATTATAAAATAGTATAAAATTAAATATAAAATTATAAAAGACACCTACTCACCATTAAATATAGATTGCAATAATGACGACAGATATGTTTATTATTTACAAATTTTACTTGTCAAAATATAAAACACCGTTTGTCAAACATTTAAATAAGTAATCTGTTTCACAGTCAACCATTTAAATTTTACCTACTATGATTCCTGTTATTAATTTTAAATTGATGGCATTAAAAATCGCGTAACAGGGTAACTAATGCAGCTGTCCATGCCCTGCTGCCCCCGGATCATGTAAATGTGAAAACGATATTGCGTTTTCACTTAAGTGAAAACGATATTCGTTATTCAATTGATCACGTAAAATTAGTCACTCACTACGTTTTCAACTTCGGACATTTCCGTAAACTCACTACGTTTTTCTCTAAACGATATCGTATTCTTAGTACCTTTTTATTTTAATGTCAAAAAACTTTGACAAGTAAAAATCAATATTATTTAATAAACATTAAATAGTAAAAATAATTATTATTTAAGTACGTATATTAATATTATGTAGATAACATTTATTTATATAAAACAATTCTAAGCTCTTTCTACATAATGCTCCCTATTTTTTCTCCGCCAGTTTTTGATAGTTCTTTTTTTAAAGCGCCGCTTTGCTTTTAGCCCTCTGCTTATTATCTGACCAAGCCTACAAAGTCACATGAATACATTTTTTTTTAATAATAATAATTGTCAAATTGCAATTATACTTTCTGCAACTATTGAACAGCTTTTATTCCACTGCCCAGCGCATTTAAGCGTATGGTCAAGTTGCTAAACAAATCATTAATTTTGGCCCGTCCTTAAACTGCTTAATATGTCCTTGTATCATTTCCTTATTTATTTAAAAATATGATATAAAGGTTTCCCATATATCAGCTTTTCGTGTCATTCTTAAAATTTTATTGTCCTGTAATATTAATTACTATAAATTGTATGAAAACATTAATCGTCAAATATTTTCATATAAAAAATTAACATATTTCATTATTTATAATTGATTTACCTTGATTTTTTTACCTGTGTCGAGTACAAACGTCAAACTTAATTAAATTGTGACATAGTAAGCACTGAGACAAATTGAAAAAAAAATAAAAGAATTTTGAAATAAAGAACGACTTATAGAAATATAAATGAATTAAACAAAGATGTTAATAGTGAGTAACGTTTTCACCCACAATGAACATTGCGTTTAGAAATGACAATTTAACTGACGCAAAACAATATCGTTTTCGCTATTCATTTTTACATAATCTCAATTGACACGAGTCACTACTATTCACTGCTAGTCATTTTTACATGATCCCACCCCTGTTCCCAGTAAATATTAAAGTCCTGATATATCGTAACTATGGAAACCACTGTGCAATAAAAGTTGCACTTACAGTGTTTAAATTTTGTCATTAATAGGTAACTTAAAGTACAAGTATTTAAAGAAAATAATTATAACCGTATATCTTTACTTTAATCTTAGGTGGGATTAACATTCCCCTATCACTTATATTATAAATTCAATTAATATATAGTTATTACAACATTCACAAAAAGCAGAATGACATTTATGAAATCATAAACATCAAATGATGCCAATAACATTAAAAATATTGAAAATAATCACAAAAAAATTATGTTCAACTGCGCCTGGGCTATGAAACTATATAGCCCCGGCAGTTAATCTGCTACTTTTTTGCATAGTTAAACAAATAACTATTTTACGTAGCCACCAATGCCAAACAACGATGATGCCGATAACATTAAAAATATTTAAAATAATAAAATAAAAAAATAAAAATATATCATCACGCCTTTTACCCATTACTGGATGTGGCACTCTGACCAGCAGATCTCGGTAAGTGATATATTTATTCGCGTGTAGTGCAGTTTCCAGTCGTCAAATCATGGCTCCCAAAGATGTTAGTGGAGGGGGAGTCACAAGGGTAATTTTAAATTGGTGAAAATGTTTTGTCGGCTGTGGGGATCGAACCGGGGTTCTTTGGATCCACAGGCCGACTTGATACCACTGAGCTATTACCCCATAAATAATCACACAATTAATATTAATTTAAGAAAATTGGTAAAGAAATTATGTGTTCAATACGGATAAAAAGTCTTGGCTAGATTCATAGTCTCGGCTGTGCCTTGCCCATGAAACTCTAACCTCACCAGCAGTGGCGTACCTAGGAAGGGCGGTGGGTGCGGTCCGCACCGGGCGTCACATATTTTGGGGCGGCATTTTTTATATTCAATTTTAGTTGTAAAAAATAACTTGTTCACTTCATAAGTTTATTATTCGATTTCTTCGAATTATGAATTACTATATGATTTCGAATATTATTCTTCATCGTCAAGTCAATGTAGGGTTGAAAATATTATCTCGAAAAATTCCTTTATTACTGCCTAATTTAAATTTGCCATCCAATGGTAAACAAGTTCTCCACCTATAGTTTATCTCAATTACAATTATTTATTTATGTTTATTAATTTAATGAGGTAATGGCTCAATGGTTTCGAGTTGGCCTGTGGATCCTGAGGACCTCGGTTCCATTCCCACAGCCGACAAACAATTTTCACCAAATTAAAATTACTCTTGTGGCTTCCCCATCACTCACATCTTTGGAAGCAGTGATTTGACGGCTGGTAACCGCACTTCACGTACATAAATATATCACTTACCGAGATCTACCTCGGCAGAGTGCCACACCCAGTAATGGGTAAAAGTCGTGATGATATATTTATTTTATATTTATTTTTTTAATTTATAAAAACCACCATTTGATTCTAGGTGCTAGGTACGCCACTGCGCGGCAGTAAATCTGCTACTTTTTTGCCTAGTTAAACAAATAACTATTAACTTTAAAAATAAAACAGAATATGTAATTTTTAAATTTCCTGTCCGTAAAATGCCATCCGTTATAAAATTTTAAATGTACAATCGCATATTTTTCACCTTCCTAGATCCGGTCCGCATATATAGAAGGCAACAACAAAAGAAAATCCAATCCGGAATAAAGCATACTAAATTTAAATTTACATTATTGCCATATAGAAAATACAAAACATAGCAGTGATTTAGATATCGATTCCCATGGTAATTATTAAGAGATATACAGTAGTAAATTCATTTCTAAATTAACAACACTTTACGAGTTTATCATATACAGCAATCAAGTTATTGTAGCAATTCAATCATTAATAAATTTCTAATTACTCTACAAATACACAACAAAAACAAACAAGTAGTTAATGAATCCATACACAATCATAATCATACAAAGAAATTAGAAAGGTATAAATACAGCAGCATGTTGTGGGTACAAACATATAAGTTGTTATGTTTAGAACATAATAAAAATGTTCATGTAACTGTTCGATGTGGAACTAGTGAAGTGTGTCGTGGTGTTAAGAAACTGATCGCTTGCGTGATCTGGCCGCTGGTCAATGACAATCACACGCGACAACAAAACGAACAGCATCTCTAATTAGTTACAATGAGACAGACATTATAATAGCAAGACTGCTGGAATGTTCTGCATATTGCTGATTCCTACAATGTTAAATAAATTTTGAATTAATATCCTGAACTTTTTTATTGTTTGTTGGAGTCCATTTATAGTTAAAGTGAAGGATAATGTATTTGTTCTTCTTCCTGTGGCACTACAACTACAAACAATTGAAGATATGGGCATAACGGACACACCAACTCGCAGTTTTTAAACTGCCGTACTGCCGATACTTATAGTCAAATGTTATATTATGTATGAGTATGAGAGACTAACTTATAGCGCCCGAATGTGATAAATCATGTAACTATATTTTTTCTGCAACCGAGCAGAAAATAGATATTTCCAACTATCACTTGAAAGCAGAAATTTGGCATTTGCCGCTTGTCAAGCGGCAATATAAGAGCGTACCATCCTATCCAAAGATACATGAAAACTGTTGCCCGAATTTCCGACCAGAAAAATCTTTTTAAACGTTTCTAAATAGAAAAAAAATATTGTGTGCACCACGAGCAGAAAGTGTCTTCGCCGCTCAATCAACAAATCACCCTTTGTCGACAGACGGATTCGAACGAAACTTGGTTCGATTGATGTCACAGTATAAAAGATTTGCATTAACACGCTCTGCCGCCGCGCTTGATACCTATTAGATAAGTAAAAAATACTATATTAATAATTTAACAATTAATATAATTTACGCAAGTTATACTTATAATTTTTTAATGGAATATTTTTCCAACAATGGGCGATAGGAAGTTTAAAATGAAAAACAAGAAATCAAGAAATAGATAAATGTAACAACTTTTCTCCCCAATTTTCTTTCGAATTTTTACTCATATCTTGAAAACAGTTGTTGAATATCGAGTTGATTTTGGTCTAAATAGATTTATTGGGTCAAATTACATTGCCCTAAAAGTACTCACATGCCTGTATTTTGAATAACTAAATGTTTACGAATTTTCTCTCCAATTTTCTTTCAATTTGACATGCTAAATGAATTTTTCGGAGGATGAAAGTTTTATCAAAATCGTTAGAATTGATTCCAAGATCATTGATACATACAGAGAAACAGACAAAAATTGTTCGTATTAGTGTATAAGACTTTTGATTAAATATTTATTCAGTTATCTGACAGATTAGTTATCTATTTATCACTTTATCAGACGACAATGAATTGAAATTAATTTAATTAAATGAAGATTAATATTGAATTATTTAAATGTTAAGTGATGACGGCGTTCCGATCATACGTTTAAGCTTTTATTAACTCATGTAGCTGAAATATAGAGTTTATAGTCATGTATAAAATAGAAAAACAAATTTTCTGTTACTATAATGGTCCTCAATTTCACGTTAAGTAATTTTATTTTTGTGCGTATGCTTCACAATAGTTTTTAGCTCATCGACTTTCAAAGAGACGAGCTTCAATGATCGATACGGTGTCTATTTCAACGGCAATAATTAAAAAATTGTATATATATATATATATATATATATATATATATATATATATATATATATATATATAAATCTGGGATAAAATCCTTAGATGACTAATTCGACATTGGTTTAGCTGTGACTAGTTCGTATTTTTGTTTCTCAAACTAGTCTTAAAGGTTCAACCGATTTCTACCATTTTTTTTTTATATATTGTCATCTTTAGGAGAAATAAAGTCATATCCGCTGTAAAAACTTCTGTAGTATTCAATAGATTTCAACCATTTTTTACGAGTCTTTTGATGATCGAGATATTTCTTTGTTTTGCTAATATTACCAAGTTTTAGTGGATCGATGCTCTTCAGCAAGACGTAAGGGAATTAAAAATTAAGAACTGGGTACAAAACGCGGAGAACCGCCTTCAGTGAAAAGCAATTGTACTGTTATTATTATTGTTATTATTTAAATTTAGGAAAAACATTATTTTTATTTTTTCAAATTTCAACTTTTTGTAATAAGCAAAACCTACCAGTAGTTAATAAGTAAATGATTCAAGCCAAATAATTCAATTAAAATTACGTTAACTTATTATTTTCTATCATTAAAGTTATTTACAAAAACCAATAAGAGGAAACCATGCCTAATGAATAGAGAGACGTGCGCGATGAAAATAAGAGATTGACGATGAATACAAGTAATGAAACAAAATACCGGTATCTTGAATGAGCTGTCACGTATAGTTTGACGTTTGTATTATTTTTCTTGCTTACCCAGTTTTTCATTCGATTTCCATGTTACTGTTATAATTATCTTCTTGTTAAGTATAGGAGAAGACTTATACTTTATGTTGCTGTTAGTTAACATTTACTTCAGTCGATTGATAAACTAGACATACGAGTATGCCGTAGTCTCATGCAATGTCGGCTTTTAATGTTAATTAGTGCTTTATTTTATTCTATATTGTATAATTAATTATTTGTTTGAATAACAAAGTAATTAGTTTAAAAAATATTCAAGATATGTTGATCATAAAATCTACTTTTGCTTATACTTTCTCAGGGTTTTTGTGCTGAAAATTATAGATTTTTTTTAGTTTCTGCCAATTATGTGACTTCTCTATAAAAAGTCTTCTATTTTCGCTACACATTCATCAACATTTTGCAAAAAAAGTTAAATTAATTAATTATGCAATCTCTCCTATTTTGTAACTCGATTGTTACCGATCGATAAATAAATGACAACCCTTATTTTTCATTAATACTCTATAGATTACCACCATTTCGGCCTTATATGACCAAAATCATTTATTCTATTTAATTATATTTTACTTTTAATAATATTGTTCTCATACGAATCTCATATGGGGTAGACCGCTAATTTGTATGAACTCGGACTATGGATTTGAGAACCCAGGTTCGATTCCCACAACCGACAAATAATTTTTATCACATTAAAATTAAGATTGGTAACCGCACTTCACGTGCATAAATATATCATTTCACGAGATGTTTGCTACGATAGAATGCTACATCCATTAATGGGTAAAAAATGTGGCACTATATTTATTTACAATATAAAAATATTACATTTTGTTTTTAACCACGCTTTTTTTAGCTATCAATGATTTGTTAATACATTTATAATAACAAACACGAATATAAGTAAACAAAACGGAATAAGATAACATAGAAACGCCAGGATAAATAAAAGGTCACATAATATTGACCTTATAATTACGGTTACAAAATGATCAAATTACAGAATAGCGGAGAATATTTTAAAATATTAAAATTGCATAACATTTTTATGAATAATAGTTATTTATTATAAAAGTGTTTTATTAGGTATATAAAACACGCAAGAAAAGTATAGACACGAGACCGAATGTCGAGTGTTTAATTTTACTTAAGTGTTTTATATACCAATAAAACACAAGTGTAATACAAAATTTTATCCGCAAATCATAATTATAGGTATCGAAGAAGATGGGTCGTACGTTTAACGTTGATTCAGTTATATAAAGTTTCTCAAAATACAGTAGATCATGTAGTGGTTGCTAAGTAACAAGTTGTTTATAGTGTTTTATGGAATACAAAACACTAGTGTTTTATGAGCCACATAATTCAACTGAAATCAATTATAATATATGAGTTGTGGATAAAATATATTAAATGTAGCATGGCAACGAAAACAAACAAAATCGAACTGCAACGCTTGAGCGGTCTACGTCTACATAATATATAATTTTATGTAAATATATTTAATTTTAGTTCTGTAACCTCTTAAAACAAATAATAGTAATCAATTCTCTAATTAGGACAGCGCAAGGTTTGAAATAATCGTGAGCTATGCTACACGCTGTTAGGTAGTATTTTGCATACTATTGAAGGCAGGAATATTAATGTCGCTTCTATTTTTGTCAAGTCAAGTAATGAATGTTTGATGACAAGATACAGGTATTTATTCATTTAAATATTAAATGGATTGGCAGAGATATATTTTCGATATCGATAATTTTTTGAATACTTTGATTATATTAGAAAGTAAAGCATAAAAGGGCATATCAATGGGTGTGAATTGTGAAACAAAGAGGATTGTCACTGGATTTATAAATGGCAGAAAAATTCAAATATATTGTACTGTGCCATAATCTACTTCCAGCATTTTTAATATTTCAATAAATTATGGGATGGCTAGCACAGTGGTATGAAGTCGGCCTGTAGATCCTAAGGTCCCTGGTTCGATTCCCACACGCGACAAATTTTCATAATTTGAAAAAGCTATCCCTGTGGCTCCTCCACCACTAACATGTTTGGGGGCCGTGATTTGACGACTGGTAACCGCACTTCACGCGTAAAATATATCACTTACCGAGATCTGCTTTAGCAGAGTGCCACACCCAGTAATGGGTAGAAGGCGTGATGATATATTTATTTTATATTTATTTATTTACATAATTGAACACTTTCTTCGACATATCTTTAAATGTAATCATTTTTATTCTTCAAATATCTTAACTTCTCTCTTGTTTTTCCAATGGATTATGCTATATAAAACCAAATGAATACAATATTTAGTACTGATTTAAAATAACCATATATTTGAGAGTGAAATAAACAATGGGCAAGAGACAAAAGGTGCACTAACTTGACATTCACGTAATATTCAAATTCTCATTTTATTTCGTTGTAAAATAAGTAAGTTTACTGAACTGATTGAATATACAGTATTTCTGCATATTTTTAACTTCTTAAAATTAAAAATTCTAAGAAAGTTACTGAAATTATTGCCAAACCATTTGACATAACGTAGGTATTCGATATTTTGTTGTAATTCGTATTCATTTGCGTTTCAAGTACATAATTTAGCTAATTATTTATTACTTACTGTTTGATATCGTAACATGCAAATGCGTTAAATAAAAGGTTAACTAATAGAATCTTCATGATTAAAAATAATGCTATCTATTGAAATCTGCAATTACAGAGCTTTTGCCTGAGGGTTGCATATATAAGAGGCATGATTATGTTATATTATAAATTCTAAATAACTCAAATTGTCTTATTGACATATTTTTTTTATTATTGTTAAAATAAATAAATAAATATATATATGGGCTATTCTCTGGGAAACGGACACCCCACCTTCTCCAAAATTTGGAGCATGAAAAAAATTTTTGAAGGGCATGACGATATCGAAAAAAGTGTCTAGTTTTCAAATATGAGTGGCGAAATTGATAACTTTTATTATTTTTAGGTGTTTTGCCCATTTTTTTTGGCCAAAGATTTAAGCAAAAAATTTTAAAGTTGAATAAAATGCTTAGGTTTGCTTTTTTTCTTATTTTGACGGTGGCATCTCGTTTCTTGTTAAAAAACTGAGATATTTTGTCTCTAATCAATTTTTCTAAAAAGATACCCTTTTTTAGTAAACGTGGGTCAAAATAAATATTATTATTTGAAATCTGTCAATTTTTTACTCAAAAACAAAGCATCCTACAAAAAAAAATGTGTTACAAAAAATGCTTAGAATTCATCAAAAAATACGTGTGATTTTTTTCAGAATTTTTTAAGCCTTTTTTAATTTGTATTTTAGACGAGAATTTTTGAAATTTTTTTAATTGTTTCAAAATTCTGCTAAATTCCATGATAGTACCACCTTAACGCTAACGCTATATTGAAAGATGAAAAACCAAGAAACAAGAAATTTTAAAAATGTTCCTTCGCGAAAATTGAGTTTAAATTGCAAAGAGTATGAAAATTGGAATATAAAAATTTAATGATTTTTTTTACTCAAAAAGGATCACAATTACAGAAAAATTTTAATAACAGAAAATGCTTCGAATTTCCAGAAGAATATGTGTGATTTTTTTAGAAATTTTCTGAAACATTTTAATATTTCTCCAAAATTCTGTAGTTAAAAAAAAACAAAAAAATTCAAAATGTCTCTGCAAAAATCACACGTATTCTCTAATGAATTCTAAGCATTTTATGTTACACAATTTTTGTTGTAGGATGCCTTGTTTTTGAGTAAAAAATTGATAGATTTCCAATAATAATAATTTTTTGACCCACTTTTAATAAAAAAGGGCAACCTTTTAGAAAAATTGACAAGAGATAATATATTTCAATTTTTCAAGAAGAAACAAGATGCCACCGTCAAAATAAGAAAAAAATTAAACCCAAGCATTTTATTCAACTTTAAAAATTTTCGCTTAAATCTTTGGCCAAAAAAAATGGGCAAAACACCCAAAAATAATAAAAATTATTAATTTCGCCACTCATATTTGAAAACTAGATACATTTTTCGATATCCTCATGCCCTTCAAAAAATTTTTTGATGCTCTAAATTTTGGAGAAGGTGGGGTGTCCGTTTCCCAGAGAATGGCCCATATATATATACAGGGTGGTGAACGCAACTCTCGAACATAGGGATTTAACATGTAAAATCACAATTTTGTAATTTCCTGCTTCCCTAATTATTTTAAGCAAAAAAGATTCAAATAAAAGTTTTAGGAAATAAAATTTTGCATCTAATACAATAAACAAAATTAATTTTGCAAGCTTCGCAACGGCACAAATTTGATCTGAAAATAACGAAAATAGCCTAAAAACTATTGATAGCCATGGAACTAAAACAAAATTAAACAAATGTTTGTCGTTTTAGCTGTCAAAATAAATGACATGATAAATAACGAAATTATTTTGATAGATTATACGTCAAACATTTGTTTAATTTTGTTTCAATTCCATGGCTATCGATAGTTTTGAGGCTATTTTTGTCATTTTCAGATCTAATTTGTGCCGTTACGAAGCATGCAAAGTTAATTTTGTTTATTGGCTTAGATGCAGAAATTTATGCCCTAAAACTTTTATTCGAAGCTTTTTTGTTTAAAATAATTAGGAAAGCCGGAAATTACAAAATTGTGATTTTACAAGTTAAATCCCTATGTTCGAGAGTTGCGTTCACCACCCTGTATATATATATATAGATCTTCTACCCATTACTGGGTGTGGCACTCAGTAAGTGTTATATTTTGCGCGGGAAGTGCGGTTATCAGTCGTCTAATCCCGGCGCCAATTGGAAGGTGAGCCACAGAGGTAGTTTTAATGTGGTAAAAATTGTTTGTCGGGTTCTCAAATTCTCAAGCAGACTCGATATAACTGAATTAGTATACCCCATATTGTTATTGTTATATCAATGAATAAATATCATCGCATCATTATTACTCATTCTGGGAATGGCACTTTGCTATAGTTAACTTCGGTATAAAATTTTTATATAAGACCGTGTGTAATGTAGGATCTTACGCACGCAAATTAATGTGTAATGTTAGTTTTTATGACACTAGTGTGCAAAATTAATTACTCTACATATTGTTTAGCATGTCTCCATAGTTAGCTCCATAAAATAAGAATAGATTTTTCGTGGAATGACATATATATTAATAATTTTATTATTTTTGCCGATGTAGACAAAATATTATATGCAACTCATGTGTAAAGTGTATTTTACGAACTCGTTGAATATTGCTCACTTACGCTCATAATGTAAACTTTAAACTCGTTCATAAATGTAACACTTTACATACATTTTTATTCCTTTATTTATTTTGTTATTTTGCACAACAGGAACTTAATTCCAATTACAGTACAGAGGGCCTACAGCTTACAATTGAATCCGAACCACTTAGAAGTCAGTGAGATTTGAACGCACAACCTCTTGCTAATTGTTAATTAAGAAACGCAAGTTTTACCTCGTTTTTATCCACTGGGCTACGATTACATAACTAACTATTTTTTACATGTATAGCGCGGTTATCTGACATCAAATCACAGCCTCCAGAAATATTAGTGTAGAACTCACCATACCAGGGATAATAGTCGCATTTGACCATTTTATGGTTGCGATTTAAATTTCGGATACTAACCATCTAATTATCACCGTTTAATATGGTAATAAGATAAAGTGTTCAAGGAGCCGCCGGACTGTGACGGCTTTGCTGTTTGGCAGTGTTGATAGCTCAGTGCATTAGCATCACAACTTCACGCCTTTTTCTCGGAAACAGCGCGGTTGAAATGCGGCAGCAGCCAGCAGACTCAGCCTGTGCCGGTGGGCAGAAACAACCGCACTTACAACATTCATAATTCAAACGCATTTAAACAACGCGGCTATTACTCTTTGTTGCGTTGTCAATAACTAGCAAATTGGTGCGCTGACACTTGCTAGTCCATCAACAGAACTGTTTTCATTAAGATTGTTAATTGAATATTGATGTTTTCACCGTAGTCTTCAGATATTTAGCTACGACAAAAGCAATTTCCTGAAGAAGAAATATTATCTAACTCTAAAAATTTATCCTTTACTTTAATACGAGCAATTCTTGTCTGTCTGTTTGTGACTGTCTCACAATCTCGAAATGAGCTTTACAGTTTTTAACAAAACTTGGTATTTTAACAGTTTTTCTTGTCTCAGAAAACGATTCAGCTAGATCACATTTGTCCGTAAAATTTAGTTCCTCAAAATATAGTCATATTTAATCTGTGTTCTGCAAGATAAGTGTACCGCAGAATTCTTCAATTTATACGTTATTTAAGGACTTCAATTTATCGTGGAATCTATGATGAAAAGAAGTCTGCAAATAATATTAAATATATTTGAATCATCAGTGATCAGAGCAACGTATTATTAATAACTGACTTGCTACAAATGTATACATTGTATTCACAATATGGTTAAATTTCTATCAAATCATAAATACCAGTGGCGGATTTAGGGGAGGGGCACCCAGGCCCGTGCCCCCCCTGTCATTTGGACTTGATTTGTCAGTTTTTAACAATACAGTAATAAACATTTTACATTACATTACTTAAATAAAATCATATAATAATAGTATATTTCTTTCTATTTTTTGCCAGTAGATGGCATTTCCGTATTAAAAATGTCGGTATTTTGCGCCGACGCATAGGCTTTGCGCATTGACGTTCTCTACGGTTATGTGATTGCTGAAAATACTATGTGTTATTTCTGTCACAACTTGTACATCAGAAGGGTCATTTAGTACCCTTCAAAGAATAAAAACATATCTTCGCTCTTCAATGGGCCAAGATAGGCCCAATGGTTTAGCGATGCTTCATATAAATAATGAAGAAATAAAGGCTGAAAAAGTCTTAGATTTATTTGCAAGAAAACATTCACGAAGGCTATTACTTGAACACATGTGAATTTTTGCCTTTATATTTAATTGATTTTTTTTCTAATTTTATGTATTTTCTTGTATGTAATCAATGTCATTTTCTTTAATATTTTGTTTGTATTTGTCATGTTACACTAGAATCACCATTACTCTATATTTTTAATTCTGATTTTTTTAATATTTAGATTTGTGCCCCCCCTCTCAAAATTTCCTAAATCCGCCACTGATAAATACTCCATCGAATATTCTTTGATCAGGAAAACTCTATTTACATCTCCATACAATGTATTTAAAGCATTTATTTCTCATACCTCCGTAGAAGCTAACAGATGCTGGGACGATTTAAATTGTATTTCTTTCAATTCAACGGTGTTAAATTTTCATTTTGAACTTTTAACAAGTATGGTCACAAATAATTTTGTTATACCTTTGTAAACATAAGAAAATATTTGATATGAAACTAATTTAACAACTTAATCTACAATACAATGTTTTTGACATTTGAAATGTAAATAAATATAAATATATCATCACGCCTTCTACCCATTACTGGGTGTGGAACTCTACCGAAGCAGATCTCGATAAGTGGTAAATTTTGCGCGTGAAGTGCGGTTACCAGTCGTTAAATCACGGCCCCCAAAGATGTTAGTGGAGGAGGAGCCACAGGGGTAGTTTTTGAAATTATGAAAATTGTTTGTCGCCTGTGGGAATCGAACCAGGGTTCTCAGGATCCACAGGCTGTCTTTCATACCACTGAGCTAGCCACCCCATTCATTTGAAATGTAATTAATAAAATTAGCACAATTAATTAAAACTCGTTAAAACAGTTGAGATTATTACTTTATTTCACGAGTTGTATAAATAACTATTTTATTTTTGTAAATCATTCTAAAATGTGTATTTTTTGTCAGATGGTCAAAAAAATAGAATATATTTGTGGAGTGCTATACAACTTAGTAATGAGTTTATGAGTGCCGTACGAAAAAAAAGGTTGGAAAACGCTACTATAATCCAAATTCGATATCACCAACTGTTTTCGAGATATGATCGAAAATTCGAAAACTAAATTGGAGAGATAAGTTGTTAGTTTTATCTATTTTTTAGTTTCTTATTTTGTATTTTAAACTTCCTATCTTCTGGTGTTTCCTGGGTGAAGTAATATTAATTATTCTGAAAAAATTGTAACGAATTTGAATTTTAATGCCTTTTTCTTCTCTTTGTCACTTACATCGATATAGATAATAGAAAATTTAGTTCTTAATAAAAAGCAAAATAAACTTTGTCATTCTTGCAAACCTTAACATATCGGAATATATTAGATAGTTAGTACAATGTAATGTTAAATATAGAAATGGCAAATTTGTCTTTGAAGTAGTAACTAAAGAAATACATCATTACGATATACATTAAATTATTAATGTGGGATCTCTGCACTAAACTAGATTTATAATGAAGTAACGTAGCAGGTATCGCGAATGGTATCGATAACGTAAAAAGTTGAGAATGTGCTACAGCTAGTAATGATTTAGTAAATAAAGTAAAGTAAGTAGCAAGGTAAAGAATGCAAAGCAAGAAACAACCAACTTTCTTTAGGGATGGCGTTACCTAAAATATTCTATCTCTAGCCAATCAGAAGTTTTTGTTTCGCCGAAAAAATGTTAAGTGCAACATTAGAGCAACGAATTGTTGTGAAATTTCACATGAACCTTGACAAAACTGCTACTGAAACTTATAATTTATTGAAAAACGTACCTGAATTGTGGAAGGACAAGTCATAGTTTCTCCATCAAAACAATGCGCTGGCTCATTTCGCAATGTCTGTCAAGAGATTTCTAGCCAAGTACAGCATCTCAGTGTTGGACCATCCGCCTTATTCGCCAGATCTTGCACCCTGCGACTTCTATCTGTTTCCTAAGGTGAAATTTGTCTTAATAACAAAAAGATTTGAACTTTGAAAGAGAAATCGGCACGCCTTCAAAAGGAGCTGACAGAAGAAGACTTCCAGCACTGTTTCGAACAATGGAATATTCGCATGGAGCATTGTAGGGATAGAGGAGGGGTGTAAATTGAAAATGATAATAAGTAAATAGGTATGGAATCAAAATAAAATGTTAAAACAGCATCAGTCTCGATATCTAATAGCCACACCTCGTAGTTACATAGTCTGACTGAAATTAAATCAAGATCCAAATTATTGTTTATTTGAACAAATGTATTAAATCCTTTTATAAACACAAATCGATGCTATTATGAAAATATTTCGTTTGCTATTAATTTCACGTATGTGTAAATATATTTTTCTGAGGGCGTGTTGTAAAGTCAATATATAAACTTTTAAAATGAGTGTATAAAGTATCTTTCACTAATACTCAGTGCGGCATGATTCCTTGCCGCAATCAGCGCGAAAGAAATTGTTTATGATGTTGTTTCCAAGACAACCATTGTTGAACAATCTTTTTTTTTTAATTAATGTGAAATATAATAGTAAATGACCAATAAATAAATAAATAAAATAAATATATCATCACGCCTTTCATCCATTACTGGGTGTGACACTCTGTCGAGGTAGATCTCGGTAAGTGATATATTTATGCGCGTGTAGTGCGGTTACCAGTCGTCAAATTACGGCCCCCAAAGATGTTAGTGGTGAGGGAGCCACAGGGGTAATTTTAATGTGGGGAAAATGGTTGTCGGCTCTGGGAATTGAATCAGGGTTCTCAGGATCCACAGACCGACTCGATAGTAAATGACAGATGTCAAATATCGATTATAAGAAATAAAACATATGTGTACGTGTGGCAACGGTCATTGCAAAACTTGTGTTACAATATCTAATTTTTTTGAAGTTCGCAAAATATATCTAAATAAGTTGAAAATTATTTGACACTATTTAAATAGACAAATGGTTTATGAAAGGTTCTTGCCATCTTAGTTGCTCAGTAAAATAATAGTTATTCCATGCATACCAGTGGCGTATCTAGGGGGGAGGGTGGGTGAGGATCCGCACCGGGCGGCACATATTTTGGGGCGGCATTTTTTATATTTAGTTTCAGTTGCAAAAAACAACTTGTTCACTTTATAAGTTTACTATTCGATTTCTACGAATTATGAATCAAGTCAATGTAGGGTTGAAAATATTATCTCGAAAAATTCCTTTATTACTGCGTAATTTAAATATGTCATCCAATGGTAAAAAAGTTCCTCACCTATAGTTCGTTTCAATTACAATTATTTATTTATGTTTATTAATTTAATGGGGTAATGGCTCAGTGATTTCGAGTTGGCCTGTGATTCCTGAGAACCCCGGTTCGATTCTCACAACCGACAAACAATTTTCACCAAATTAAAATCCAGTAATGGGTAAAACTCGTGATGATATATTTATTTTATATTTATTTTTTTAATTTATAAAAACCACCATTTGATTTACTTAGAAAGGGCGGCAAATTGTAGACCGCCCTGGGCGGCAAAAATTTTAGATACGCCACTGATGCATACATTCCTAATTTAGCTGCTTAACAGGGGTAGGCAATTGCATAGTTCCTTTTATATATATATCCGTTTTAATTTACATGGGATGGCTAGCACAGTGGTATGAAGTCGGCCTGTGGATCCTGAGGTCTCTGGTTCGATTCCCACAGGTGACAAATTTTCATAATTTGAAAAAGCTATCCCTGTGGCTCCTCCACCACTAACATGTTTGGGGGCCGTGATTTGACGACTGGTAACCGCACTTCAAGCGCAAAATATATCACTTACCGAAATCTGCTTTAGCAGAGTGCCACACCCAGTAATGGGTAGAAGGCGTGATGATATATTTCTTTATTTATTTAACTTACATAGTGCTGATATTCATACTGATTTGTCACGTCCCAAAAAAATTAAAGTAGCAAATCCGGAGTTTAAGAACGCATAAAGAATTTCCTCCACCTAATAAATTAAACAAAAAGAAAGTTTCCATAAATTCAGAGATATCAATGATATATTTTCATCGATACGCATCTTAAGAGATAAAGTAAAAATATGAACCAAACAAGAACAATAACTGTCAAAAGCAACAATGCGGCGAAGACTTATTCACCATTCGAAATTCACAACGGTACGCACAACACACATGGAGTGTGACCTTACGCTCTTGCGCGAGTCCAGTGCTGTGCTGAGGTGACTCTGATTTCGGCCGAACTATGAAATAATCCGTTGTAATTCTATTGTATGGTAATCGGAATCGACGAGAGCTCACTTGAACTGGTCTTCATCTTCTTTCTTTCTCTCTTACCTTAGGTTCTCTTCTTCTTTTATGGGGACTATGGTTATAAAGTGCGTTACACCTGCAACAGAAAGATTACGTTCAGAAACTCTTTCAAACTTTGTTAAGCAACATCACATTTATGATCATTTCAAATAGGTACTTTTTCTTGATGAATAGTCGAAGTTTTAAATCAAATGAAACAAATTTATTATTTATATTGTGATCAATAATTGATGATCATTTATTTCTTCGGTTCAATCCATTTCAAAATAATTGTATTTAAGGTAAAACGTGCGTTTAATTAGATCTGAAGTTGGTACTTGAACACTGCTCTGAATTAATTTCTTGGAAATAACATATTATTGTTTATTATAAAATGAAACACATTTGTAAAGGTTCAAAATTTCTAATAGGTAATTTTAAAATCATTAAATTTATGTACAAATAATATGGAACATGATTTCATAATAGACCATTTTAAAAATGTCCGCGACCCCTAGGTGTTTACTTTTTGAACTAATAACTTAGTGCCGCCAAATGGCGGCAAACGAGATATTTCAAAATATATTTAAGTACAAAGTAACTAAAAAGGTTTATATTGAAAATGAAAACTTATTGTAGTATCAAAATAAATGAAGTATATTCATCAGCTATTTATAAATTATGTTAATATGATAGATTTCGTATAATAACGTATCCATTCTTTTCACGTTTTGAGGAAAAGAGTGAAACGGAATGTTTCTTGTTTTTTTTTTGAATTATTATTACAATCCTGTACACAACATATAGCACTCGTCATAATTACTATTATTAATTACTTTTCAATGAAGAAATAAATACTAACCAACAAAAATAATCGAACTGTCACTTGTCAAATCATAGACAAAGATGGACAAAGATGAGTATGCGGCACTAACTTTTTTTATCTCCGTCTAACGTTTGCACATGCGCAATGAATTTTTAAAATGGTCTATTTCGATCAATTTTCATAAAAATGAGTGCAGTCAGTGGCGGATTCAGAAAATCTCAGAGAGGAATGAATGATTTTCTTTTTTTCTGTTACTGGGAGTCATACCACCTACTATGTTAAATAATCAAACAGATGATGCTAGGGTAAATTAAATAAATATCAGAAGAAATTATTGACAGCAAACGACAAAACAATTTTAATTAATTTGTAATTAATAAATCTCAAGGAGAGGCGATTATCCCATGACCCCCTCTTCCTCTGGATCCGCCACTGCTAGCAGGAAAGTATTTTTTGTTTAATCTAAGTGTTTATGAATATAATAATCTCTCAGTAAATATTTATTATTACATTTTAACACGATAATTTTTTAGAAAATTATGCAAGAATTGCATTTTTTATTTATTTATTTTTGTAAACATTGTAGAAGTCAAACGGAATAAAAAAATAAAATAAAATAAATAAATATATCATCACGCCTTCTACCCATTACTGGGTGTGGCACTCTGCCGAAGCAGATCTCGGTAAGTGATATATTTTGCGCGTGTAGTGCAGTTACCAGTCGTTAAATCACGGCCTCCAAAGATGTTAGTGGTGGAGGAGCCTCAGGGGTAGCTTTTTGAAATTATGAAAATTGTTTGTCGCCCGTGGGAATCGAACCAGGGTTCTCAAGATCCACAGGCCGACTTCATACCACTGAATTGTGTATCACTTTAGAAGAAATATGACTCAAATTTTTAATTAACATTCTGAATATGTGTAGATTAATATCTATTTCATAGTTTGACTAATTAGAAAATTAAGAGAAATGAGTAGATACGTTTCTGACAGGTATTTCAAAAATCAGTATTGATTATCAATTAATTAATACTTAAGTTGACAAGTTTGACAATAATTATGAATGATTTTTTGACATATTTACTCAATTTCATCAACGAAAGCAAGATTTTTTTATTGATACTTATAATAAATATGTTTATTTGAAATTTTGAGTAGACACTGTATAGAAAACTATATAGGTGCTTTATATAAACAACTTTTAAAAAAAACTCAAATAAAAAATCGTAATTATTTATTATCCAATAATTAATCTAATAAATTCGATTTTTACTAATTAGTTGATCTATTTATTTATAGGTTACGTTTTTTTTTTAAATTAATATTAGTACTTACTTAGAATATGTTAAAATAACTCTCCGTAGCACATTTTGGTATTTATGCGCGTGAAGTGCAGTTACCAGCCGTCAAATCACAGCTCCAAAAGATGTTAATGGTGGAGGAGCCACAGGGGTAATTTTAATATCAAGTAAAGCAGACTTGGGCAAGCTACTTAAAAAAAGTAGCTAAGCTACAGCTACAGCTATTCTTTAAAAAAGTAGCTGAGCTACAGCTATAAGCTACATTTTGTAAAATATAGCTAAGCTACAGCTAAAAGCTTTCATTCAAAAAAGCTACATTTAAAAGCTACTTTTTTCAATTATTGTGAATTAATTAAATTTGCCATTGTCATATGATCAGTTGATCAGTCTTTTGTTATAATGACTGTTAATTTACTATTTTGTACATAAATATCAAAAATCGCAAATGGACAAATCTACTGTTAATTTTTGATGCTATGCTAATAAATTAACAGTAACAGAAGACTCCTGAACAGTCCATGTTTAGTTCATCTAATATTGAATACAAAAGTAGGATAGGTTAAGAACAAGTGAAAAATAAAATATGTTAATAGATTTTAAACTATATAGGTAATAACTTGCTATCCTACTGTTATAGAAAACAATAAAGAAGGTACAATTCAAATACAAAACAAAAATAAATAGATATTTCTTAATGAACATTGGTAGCTTTGGGCTACAAAAAGTAGCTTTAAGCTACAAAAAGTAGCTTTATGCTATAAAAAGTAGCTTTAAAAGTAGCTTCAGTTGTTAGAACAATATTTTTAAGCTAATACAAAAAACATAGCTCGCTACAAACTACAGCTATATTTTTTCACATTTAGCTAAACTACAGCTACAGCTAAGGTAAACGTAGCTAAGCTAGTAGCTAAGCTACAAAAGTAGCTAGCTACTGCCTAGCTCTGAAGTAAAGTTAGTCAACTGCGGAAATCGAACTCGAGTTCTTAAATTCACAAGCCAATGCGATTGCTTTGAGCCATTTACACCATTTACTTGTTTTGAACTACATTAAATAATGCAATTTTTTTTGGATGAATCTAAATTGCGTACTATCACATTGTTTTGTAAATTATCTGAAAAAATTGAACGTGTGCATGCGCACGTGGGTACCTTGGGGTCACGTATATTATAATTTATGTCTTTAATTGTAATGTGTTAATTGTCCGCTAAAGATACTGGATTAAATGTAAGGCATGTAGTGTGATAATGATTTTATTGCAGAATCCTTATAAGTATGTAGGTAGTAATATTTACACAGCCTATTTATTTATAAACATTACATAAAGCAACATTTCTTTCAGAAATGGAAGTATAAAAATCCCGCACTTTCAAATATGCTAATACAAACTAAGCTAAGTGATTTTGATTGTTATCTACGAAATTTGAAATTACTGAGTGCATTATGGAGTCTGGCGTTTATTTACTATATTTAGTATGAAATAATTACATATTTCCTAATACATCTATTGTGGACAAGACCGCGTTGAACGTCGGGCACTTTCACGGAATGCTATGAATCATTTTGAAATGAACCGATCACTGTACACCTGTCCAGCGCACCACATGACTGCATGTGACACCGCGTTATTATCTGCAGTAATTGACCGAACCACGATGTTTATTTTACGCTAATATACTATGTGAATTACTGCCCCACAGCCACGATATTTATGGAGACAGTTTGAAATCGATACAATGAAATTATGCAGAAAACTGGATTTAATAATTCCGTATAAACGGAACTATTAAAATAATTATTCTGCGTTTAATGTTTCATTATGCGTTTCATTTATTCAGTTCACTAATATAAGCCTACAGTAATTAATACCTTCTAGTAATTTGCAACAAAAGGCAATGTTTTAATTTATGTTTTAAAAGGAAAGCTTGCAATAAGGTTCCATGGCGAAACTGAATGAAGATCATGTTAGCTATTACTTATTCCGTATTAAATATCGTATTCATTCAGTCCAAGAACCCCTATTTTAATTTACGAGGGCAGGGTGAAAAGTCCCTGAAAAATAAAACAGAAATAAATAAATAAAATATATCATCACGCCTTCTACCCATTACTGGATGTGGCACTCTGCCGAAGCAGATCTCGGTAAGTGATATATTTTTGCGCGTGAAGTGCAGTTACCAGTCGTCAAATCACGGCCCCCAACGATGTTAGTGGTGGAGGAGCCACAGGAGTAGTATTAATGTGGTGAAAATGTTTGTCGCCAGTGGGAATCGAACCAGAGTTCTCAGGATCCGACACGATAACCACTGTGCCACCTACGCCATAAATAAAACAGATGGCGCCACAATCGCAGATCTCATGTGACATTTGTGATGTACCATCTTTAACTAGAACGCATTAAAATTTTCAGACTGATGTCATCCAGTTCTGTTTTGACACCCATCGAAAGCAAGCAACCTTGAGGATTTTTGAAAACATGGAAAAAAGTGAATTTCGCGTCTTGATTAAACATTATTTTTTGCGTGGAAAAAACATTACGCAAACCAAAGCATCGCTTGTTAAACATTATGGGGACTCCTCACCATCGATTGGAACGATTCACAAGTGGTTTACTGATTTTCGTTGTTGTAGTATGACCACAAAGGACGCCGAACGTTCTGGTCGTCCAATTGAGGTTACAACGCCAGACATCGTCGATAAAATCCATGGTATGATATTGGACGATCGGCGAGTTAAAGTGCACGAGCTGACTGAGGCTATGAGCATCTCAACCGAACGGGTACGGAACATTTTGCATTAATTTTTGGATATTAGAAAGCTGTCTACCAGATGGGTGCCGCATTGTGGACAACGCACCGGCGCACAGGTTCGCAGTCGCAATGGCAAAATTGCATGAATTGCGCTACGAATTGGTTCGTCATCCACCATATTCTCCAAATTTGGCCCCCTGCGATTTTTATCTATTTCCAAACTTGTAGAAATGGCTCGGCGGAAAGAGATTTGGCTCCAACGATGATGTCATTGCTGAGACAAATGCCTGTTTTGAAGGATTTCCAAAATCATATTATTTGGAAGGGATCGAAAAATTAGAAAAACGTTGGACGAAGTGTATCGAGCTACAAGGAGACCAAATAAATCATTTCTTGTTTCATTTTTCAGGGACTTTTCACCCTGTCCTTGTAAATATCAAGTTGATGTGTCCTATTTTCAAGTCAATTTTTATAATTTCCAATACTACAAAATAAATTATACCGAAGTACCAAGATAAAGTAATTACATCAACTTGATAATTGAATTAAAGTAGATCTTCTAATCAGCAGAATAGGTGATTCCATTAGAATAAGTCATAGACAAAACCGAAATGATGGAGAGCTGTTTTATATTCAGTACTGAATTAAGGAAATAAAAATCTTAGATGGAACTGAAATTTTAATCAGAAAAATAATCCCTGTGTGTCATTGCTCCACTATCGTTTTAGGAGGTCGTGATTTGACAGCTGGGATCGTATTTCATAAATGAATGTCTTTCCGAATTCTGTTACAGGGAAATGCCACGGCGACATGTGAGTCCACCTAATTTTAATAGTTATTAGGAGAGTTAAAATTTGGTGGTTCACTTAGAATTTACTTCTTTTCAATGCTTTTTTCCTTCATAATTGTTTTGCATTACATTAAATATTTTTAAATTTTTAGAACAATCTAAATTGCGTAGTATCACATTGTTTTGTAAATTGTTTGGAAAAATGGAACGCGTGTATTCGCACATACGTACCCCGGGGTTCACGTAATTAGAAATATTTACGTCATCAAAAAACGTAATTACTCATACGTGTAAGCATATTTGTATTGTTTTGTTATATTTTAATATTTAAAACTATTGTAGACTAAAGTCTTTAATATATAAATATTTAAGATGAATGCAAAACAATTATAAATAAAAAGGCATCAGAGAAGCAATAATATTTAAAAAAAAAATATTTGCGAACATTCCGAGCTAAAAATGAACACATCATCATCTCATCATCATCTTAATAAAACGTAACGTATATAATAAATATTTATTAAATATCGTAAATAAAATAAAATAGGTTATTTTCTTTGCAAAAATTCACAATATGTCTATAGATTTGATATAAATATTCAATGTAACAAAATCACAAATCAAATAACAGATTAATGACAATCATTGCAACCAGAAATGTGGCATGCAAACCTCCAACATTATTACCAACCTCAATAACAGAAATCATAGTGTAATTCTTCCAAAAAATAATCAGTAAAAATATTATTATTCAATACTGTTTTATAAGATTTGAGTTTCCTTGCTTATTTTTTTTTTAATTGTTACTTAAATATACCTAGCTGTAGTTTTTTTTTCTGTAGTCTTTCTAAGTGTTTCTTTTTTTAAATTTAATGACATAGGTCTATCCCTTAAACGTTTCTTTAATAGTACTGTCGCAATAACAAATTTCAATTAAATTGCTGTTTAATACTACGCAATTAGATTGTTCAAAAAATTGTTAAAAATTTCATTCATATTTAGTGTACGGCAAAACGAGCTTAATAAAATCAGAGAAACAAAGTTGATGTTTAAACACCACCTAAGTACATAGAAAACGGTAATTATTGAATTTTATTTTATTTATCATTTTCAGTTTGAAGTATTTTTTGTTAATTTGTACATTTAAAACAAATGTTTTGTACATTTAAAAAATAGTTAGTTGTATTTGTGTAATAAGGAACATATATACTATTCCATAACTTTTAATAGTATGCTAATTATAAAATATAAAAAAATTACAAAAAGAATACTGATATAACTGAAGGAATTAAATAATTCTTTTTTTGTACGAATTTCGTTTTCATGCAAGGGTCAGTTTGGCGAAATGAGTCATTCCAGTAAGTGGAGTGGTCACAGCAGCAATGCGGAATACATCGATGTCACATTGTAATCGTATGTCGATTGTTTTATTGTGTCAAATGCGGAAAAAATCTGACCTTCGAATCTGTGATAACCTCGATCTGTACTGAATAATGCACAATGCGAGATGTGAGTTCATGGCTCCAGCGCACCACGGCTCACCTCTTCCTACTACAACACATAATTCACGCACATTCATTAACACCTCATTCTAATTCAACGTAATAGTAATTGAATTAAAAGCAGTAAATCAATGAAACACAATTAATATTGTTTTATAGTGATAAATATCATTCCAATCCATGGAACTGCAGAATAATTTCGAGAGAAATCTTCGAAACCTCGAAACCTATTGAGACATACAAGGCTGAAGCTAAATTAATTACAGTCAAATTGTTATTATTTATAGTTATTGCAGAACTCGTGTCTTTTGCCGATTTTTGGACTGTAATAGTTATTTTTATAACAAGTGCCGAAAATGGCTTTTTCGACACGTGTTATAATCAACATTTTTTCGACAATTGTGCGATTTAGAGAATCACTAAGATATCAGAATTTATAAAATTTTAATGATATTACACAAGAACGCTGTTTTACGGCGTTGCTATGGTTTGTTTGTTGACTGCTTGTACATTGTTCTAGATTGGAATACTAAACTGAGTGATTCTTCTTTATCATATACACCTCCAAAGATAATTGAAGCCCTAGATAAAGCTATGTGACAATGACAATCAATCTGCTGCTGGTACTTCTAAAACCTCCGAAATTGTTGTCGATAATATTACTGTTAATAATTTAGAGTACAAAAGTTTCCACTTCACATTATATCAATATAAGCAAATGTAACAACGTGTTATTAATATACAAAACAATAAATATTATGTATCTTTACTCTTTAAATAAAACCATTTATCGATATAATTTACTTTGTTCGGTTCTTTTTATTAATTATCATATTTAATACTTGAGTTCTTGTCTGCTCAATGTGAAGATGATGTTTCACGGAAAAAATATAACAAATGAAAACATTTAATTGAATCTAAATAAAAAGCAAAAAACTATGATTCTAAATTCTATGTTTGCCCTGAAGAGTCGAGAATGCGACAGCAAATTCATCTTTAACTAATTTTTATTGTTGTTTAACATCTTACTTTTGACCTGAAGATGACTATAACGAAACGTTGTCAACTAATCTTCATTGAATTATTACAACTTAAGCCTATGTCCTTTATTGAATTCCTACATTATTTTTGGCGTATTAAAACACGCTACTCTCTTCATTTTGATAATTCCGAAAAAAAATCTTTTTGTTCCATAAATATAGAAACACCCTGTAATTTAGATAAATTTATTTGAAGGCCAGTTTCGCAAAGAAAAATAAATTTTAAGTGAGCTTTAAATAGTCAATATCGAGTTATATATTTCAAAGCAATGTAAACCACAATAACTTCGATTTGACTTATTTAAATGAAGCTACAAAAAAATAGTTTTGTTGATACAACTGACCATTTTGATTTAAAATTTAAAATTATCTCTAACTCTTTCGAGATCTCGACTGTTAATTAATTTTGGCTATAATATAGGTTTCTATAGCAAAATTTCAATTTGTATATAAGTAGGATAAAATGAAAAACACATAATTGTATAAAATTTGTTTATTCTTCGTTCTGGTGTTTGACCACACCATGTTTGTAATTAGGTGTCGGTGCGGAAGACCAGATGTCCGGAAGTTCCGCAAGTAGCCAACGCAACACATATCATGACATCAGAAGTTGAAGGGTGAAAGACGGTGGCAGGCGACAGGTGAAACTGGGTCTATATGCATTCTGCTGGTCACTGGACTTGAACCTCGGTCCTAGTGTTCTCCACACTTCGCTGCTGGTGCTTTCAACCTGCTGCACGATGGAATATTTACATCAGGTACCTATGTTAATAGTTTTATTTTAATATATAATATATAAATACGGGTGTGTAATATCGTTAAGAGTTTGCAACTTTAGTTTGTGCATTAGTTAATATCTGGATGATCGAGCTTCGCTCAGAAAATAACGAGAGATGGGATAGTCAAACAAACCTAAAATATATAATTATTTAAATAATAATTATATAAAAGCGACTTATTGCATTCTCCTCTAACATATTTATATCACTATAAGGTCAACCTACCATTTATTTAAATAAAAAACGAGAAACCAAATAATAGATAAAAGAAACACCGTTTCTCCTTAATTTTCTTTCAAATTTTCGCTCATATTTAAAAAATAGTTGATGATATGTAGTTTATTTTGATATTAAATGAATTCTTGGATCAAATTGCATTGCTTTAAGTACCCACATGCCAATATTTTAAATAACTAAATTTTCATAAATTTTCTTCCCAATTTTCTTTCAAAAGGACGTACTAAATAAATTTTCTGGATCGTTTTCTGAGATAAAAAAAACATTAGAATGCTAATGGTAGATTGCATGAAAGTTTTATCGGTTCATTAGCATCTAATGGTTCAATAAGTTTCAGAAAATTTCTACTGATACTAAACTAAAGAGCTCTTTACTTTTTTCTTGTATTCCAGCTAGGGTCGTTGATTTCCACCGAAGTTTGAATTTCTGAACGTTCGAACATTCGCATGTTATGAACTTCGTCAGAAAAACTTCGAAGTTTCCAATTTTCGAATTTTTTTAAGCTTCGATTTTTCGAATTTTCGAATTTTTCGAAGCTTATAAATCTCGAATTTTTTGCCACTGAATTAACGCCATCTGTCATCTCCAAACACGCTCACGCATAATTCGCGAAAAATCGGCCACGACTTAAATAATAAACTCGTTGAAGTATCTTGCAAAAACTCTGCAAGTTTAGGCGTCTTAATTAAGACATCTGTTCTCTTACCACCCATCTAAATGCTATGGACTTTTAGTAAAACGTTTTAAAATGACTATAAAAAGGATACAAAAACAAAGTCTAAATTGAATTAATTTGGCAAATAATAATAATTAATAATAATTACTTACGAATTAATACAAAACTCTGCAAATGGGTTTATTCAGAAAATAATTCATGTCAACATGCTGTGTTCACGTTAGGATCCAGATTCACAATTTGAATAATTCGAAAATTTCAAAATACGGAATATTCAAAAATTCGAAAGTTCGAATCTAAATTCGAATGTTCAATAAATGCAAACGTTCGAAGTCTCGAATATTCGATAAATCAACAATCCTACTTCAAAGTCATTCATGTAACAAACAAAAAATTTACTTCGTGGTATGATTTCCTTTAAATCAAACATGTATCGCTCCAGATGAAATCCGTTATCAATACTTATGATACATAGGAGTCTTGGGATCGATACTGTGTTTAGACACTATAACAGAAGAATTCTGTTGACTTCGTACATGGGAGCCGTGGTGTAGTGGTTTGCAGGTCTACCGTGTAAACAGAAGGACTCTGGTTCGAGTTCGGGCGTCTCCCGAATTTTTCTGTCATATCTAAATTCGATGGTTCAATAAATCCGAACAATCGAAGTCTCGAATATTCGAAAAATCAACAATCCTAGAACTAACAGAGAGGAAATAATTTTTTCGATATAGATTGAACTGGAATCGAACCCGGAACTCTTATAGCTAGCCTTTAGGCCATTAGTTGCAAATGAAATGTGCTCATTGCTATCATATTGTTAATTTTAATTTCGAAATTGAATCAACGTAATGTACAAGTACTTTAATAATAAATCAAATAAAATTAAAAACCTAATTATGATATTTCCGATGTTAAATAATAGTCTACAAAGTAAATGTACGTAATGTATTCAAGTTGTATATTTCAATATATTAGATTTCTAAAAAATCCAATCTTGTTTGAATTGAGCATTCTACTCTAGTCCACTATTCACCATTTATGAATATCGCAGCAAGGAGGCCCGATTTCACTCTCTATTATCTGCGGAAGAAAATATAGAGTGCCTAACGAGTCCGTGGCTATATAAGTAGCCCTAAAATACCAACCAGTCATAATGATACGCCGTATTTGGTCAAAGCTTAATATCCATTCTAATTGAGATCGCATAATCTTCATTATTTAATTACTCTCGTTTCAGAAGTGTCAATCAACTTAATTTAATTACGCGGAACCGCTTCAAAGTGATTTTTATTGACACACTGGCATTTAACATTATTGTAACATAAAGAGCAGTTTATTTTAGGACCCTGTTTGTTTATATCAATTTAATGGGGATTAGTTAATATATAATTTACAAGTAATAAATGTCACTTGAAATTATTACAATAATTACTTTTTAAATTAGTATAATTAATTCGATAAATCACATATGATTATAAATAATAATGGTTTAGCAGGTGCTCGTGAGTAGGAACAAGTTGTATTTTGAATCGCTGTAGGGTGATTTTGATTAATTATAATAAATTTATAATATTAAATTTCTAAACTTATGTTTGTATATAATTAAAGGCTAGTCTGCGTATGCTTTTAACTGTTCTTGCTTACTCATATTACCATATATGTCGTCTCGTACGATTCCGCAATTAAAGGATTTTGCAAAAATGCAAATGGTTTAATGGACCTCACATAATATGAAATTGATGAGAGTGGCATTTAAGACTTATGTTAAAAATTTAATCAACGGGTTTTCATTTTTAATCATTCTGTTTTTACTGACTTTAGTAGAAATTACAAAGGAATTTGTTAATGACAAAATAGTTAAGCGTGATAATCCGTAGCTTGTGACCCGAAGGTCCTGATGAGTTTCAAAATCATTATCACCTCTATTCTTCGTTAACTGACACTAACTTCAAACGTTTATGCGCGATGTAATTTATAAACATGTTCCAGCCGTGCTATCACATTTTCGCTACAATAAAATAATAATATGACTTTCACACCACTACCATCATTTTAGATCAGGGTTTTTCAAACGGTGTGCCGCGCGACAGCCGCAGCTGTGTTACAAAATTTTTCATATATACGCTAATTAAGGACATCATTTTATTTGTGATAAAAATAAATTGACGCCGTAAATAATATTAAACATATTTGAGTCATGCTATTTCGAGTCTCGTAATAAAAAAATCGGAACTGCAATTAAGCGGTAAAAGATATTACGCTGATATGTGGTGTACATATTGAATAAGAGGACTGGGTGAAAAGTGACTCATTTCGCCAAACAGATCCCAATTGGAAGCGAAATTCGTACAAAAAAAATAAACATTTACTTTCTTCAGTTATATCAGTATTCTCTTTGTCACTTTTTTTTATATTCTATAACTAGTACACTATTAAAAGTTATGGAATATATGTTCCTTATTACGAGGGCAGGGTGAAAAGTCCCTGAAAAATAAAACAGATGGAGCCACAATCGCAAATCCCATGTGACATTTGTGGTGTACCATCTTTAACTAGAACGCATTAAAATTTTCAGACTGATATGTCATTCAGTTCTGTTTTGACACCCATCGAAAGCAAGCAACCTTGAAGATTTTTGAAAACATGAAAAAAGGTGAATTTCGCGTCTTGATTAAATATTATTTCTTGCGTGGAAAAAACATTACGCTAACCAAAGCATCGCTTGTTAAACATTATGGGGACTCCTCACCATCGATTGAAACGATTCACAAGTGGTTTACTGATTTTCGTTGTGGTATTATGACCACAACGTTCTGGTCGTCCAATTGAGGTTACAACGCCAGAAATCGTCGATAAAATCCATAATATGATATTGAACGATCGGCGAGTTAAAGTGAGCTCGTGAGCTTGCTGAGGCTATGAGCATCTCAACCGAACGGGTACGGAACATTTTGCATAAATTTTTGGATATGAGAAAGCTATCTGCCAGATGGGTGCCGCATTTGCACAGGTCCGCAGTCGCAATGGCAAAATTGCATGAATTGCGCTACGAATTGGTTCGTCATCCACCATATTCTCCAGATTTGCCCTCCTGCGATTTTTATCTATTTCCAAACTTGAAGAAATGGCTCGGCGGAAAGAGATTTGGCTCCAACGATGAGGTCATCGCTGAGACAAACGCCTATTTTGAAGGATTGCCAAAATCGTATTATTGGAAGGGATCGAAAAATTAGAAAAACGTTGGACGAAGTGTATCGAGCTACAAGGAGATTATGTTGAGAAATAAAATATGTTTTGACCAAATAAATCATTTCTTGTTTAATTTTTCAGGGACTTTTCACTCTGCCCTCGTATACTTAGACAAGTCACTCGTACAATGAATTGTCGATCTATACAGCGCTCATAGTATACATCAAGATTGTTCATAATGTGAAATATTTGTTAGATAAAATTATTTCTTGTGGACTCACTTAGATGTTATAGCGAAGACTGGGAGCCACTGTCTAAATCATAAAGATCGGCAATAATATCCGATATCCGAATCCAGTCCGATCCGATCCGTAGTCGGATAAAACATCTAAACCGAAATTTACATTGACAGCTTTTAGATATCCACTCTGAGTAAAAAACATATAATTATCATTTGGCCCAATTTAATTTTTTCGGTTGATGTTATATTTTGCAGTTTTATTTCTCGTGTAGTATGCGATAAAATTAAATGAAATTTTAATAAGACATATACTAGTATGTTGTTAATAAACAGATAAATTTTGAAGTCAATCGGTACATACATCTAGAAATGACAGCCCTTGAAAGAGGAAGTAAACATTTTTGTTTTAACTAAAAAAAATATTGTTTAATTCAAAAACTCTATAATAATAACGTTTATTTTAAATGATAATTAACTTCAATTTCATCCATCTAACAACCTACAATATAATAATCACGATAGTCCATTTGTGTATTGATTTAGTTTATGTGAAGAAAACAAAATGAGACTTATACTGCCATACATTTTGTGTTTAAGATATATTTATGTTAAATTTAGTTAAAAAAGTTGCAAATTAATTGTAGAATTTAGTAATGTAAGATACCTGCGTTTTTAGTGTTATTTAAATTTTTAACGAAAAAAATTGATTCGGGCCAACTGATACGGGTCGGGGCTCGTAAAATTTATAAGTACTTATTACTATGACACAAAATGATTAAATAACGTTACAACAAAATATGACTCCTTAGTTTTTCATAACAAAATAATTATTAAAGTTCCATCTGCAACATAACTATTGATTAAATATAAATAGGAAAAACTGTACGGATCTAATGGTACGCCTAGTCGGATGTCTGATCAAATTTGGGATCGCATCGGATCGTATCGGATCTCGGCTTGAATTTTGGATCGAATGTCGGATCGAATTACGGATTGGATTTCGGATCGGATCTTAGATCGGATTTCGGCTCGAATCTCGGATCAGATTTCGGATTGGATTGAATCGGATCTCGGATTGAGTTGCATCGGATCGGATCAGATATAAAAATTTTCAAAAATGCCGGGCTTTACTAGATCATACCGAGATCAAATTTTAGTATATTTCAATGGATGGAAATACGAAAAAAACAAAATAAAATCAGGAGTGGGATCATATAAATATGAAAACGGTATTACGTTTTCACTTAAGTGAAAACGATATTTGTTACTGTAGTGATCATATAAAATTAGTCACTCGTTACGTTTTCATCTTCGGCTATTTTCGTAAAGTCACTGCGTTTTTCAAAAAACGATATCGTTTATTTAGTAAATTTGTGTTTATATGGTTTTAAAAAGTGACATTTACTTGAACGACATTTAATTTTCGGGAAATGTGTTTAAATTGTTAACGCATATTTATTTTATTTATTAATTTAGAATTTTAGGAATAATTTTAGTACAGTTTTTATCGTTATACAAGGAATACTTATATAATATGCATAAATTTTCATAGTAATGAAAATTTTTGCATTCATATAATCAATTGTGATTATTGTGTCCATTTTCTTTGTTGTAATTAGACTTTGTGTTGAAATACATTTTTGATATTTTAAATATCATTTGCATCTTCAAAATTATTTTTATGATATCTATATGTTATATGCAAATTAACAAATTACTTACTTAATTAAGTATATGTCTTTCTTTTTTTATAAATTTTCTGGAATACTAATTTTATAACATCTATTTAATATCTTTTTAATTAGAAACACATTAATAAATCATAAATATAATATATTATGTTGAAACTGTCACACATGTCACAATATGTCATTCAATGTCAATGTAATAATTCAGATGTTTTATAAAAATTTAAACGAAGATAAACTTATACTAGTATGAATATGGGATTGACAAAGATAGAAGCAGTGAATTTCGTTTTCACTAAAATTAAACAAGGTGAATATATTTGACGTTTTCATCCCTATAAAACGAAATCGTTTTCACTATTCACTTTTACATGATCACTTGACAAGCGAGTCACATCTACTCACTCTTACATGATCCCACCCCTGTTCATATTTAAAATCTTTTCATTTTAAAGAAATAAAATGATAATCAACAAAGGGTCTGAATCCGGGACAGGGTGATTGACGTTACATATACTTTAACTTTAATATCTTACTGGCATTATATCAAATCATGGCTCATGGCATGACATTAATTAAAGTATTATCTTAATTAAATTATACAATCAGAAATGCAAATACATTCATCATGCAGTTTTACATATTCAACAAACTGCAAACAATGGCACTGTACATTACATATTACCCCCTCCCCCTTTGCGTCTTAACCTCTTAGCGACTCTAACTCGATTATGACTCAAACCAATTCAATTCTAAGAATCTACAGTTGACCTAGTTGTTAATTACAAACTAATCATGATTTATTTCGTTTCCCACAGCCGTTGGCAGCTAGCGAATCTCCCACGGATGGCCCGATGTGATGGCCGCCATTTTGCTGAGTGACAAGTGATGGTGACGTCGAGCTGGACGCACCTAGTGGCACGCTGAAGAACCACGCAGTGACTCACTAATTGTGGATTCGAAGCTTCGAACCCAACACGGGAATTGAAATTTTGCGTGTGCGGATGATATGTGTGAGTTGAATTGTTTCTCTACATTTTCAATGAGTGACATGTGTATGTTATGAGGTAATTATGCATGGTAATGTATTGATGAAGCAAATGAAATGTAGTTCTTTTTATGCATATTAATTCATTGGGAAAATCAAGTTCATTTTTACAAGTTGAACCTTGACTAATAATCATTGACTGGTAGTATGAATGCCGATTTATAAATTATTTTTGAGGACAATGTGTCAAATAAGAGAGATAAAATATTTAGTTCTGTGTATCTTTTATTTGAAACATTTATTTCTGAAGTAATTAAAGAACGTTTGACAGTAAAAAAATAAGGTTAGTCAACTACTAATTAATCATCCTTAATTTTTTGTTATTATTAACGGTCTTTGTTTTTTGCATTGTATTTCCGGTGTTTAGTTTTTCTGATTCTGTTCTGTTTCATTTAATTTTGATTTACTTTCTTTTAGCAGCAAAATGTTGCCAATAATTTAAAAATAATGTATACCTACTTTCTTCACTAAAAAACATTATCAAGTCCTCCATTTTTTTTTCTAGATGGCAAACATTGAACCTCTTAAGGCCAGTTTCATTAACAACACTTAATTTTAAACTTGGTTTAAATTAATAAAAGCAATTTAAAGAATTTAAGTCATATGGATGACTTTGAAGTTTGTTAAATTTAAAGTTTATGACAGAAAAATTCGGGAGACGCCCGGACTCGAACCGAGGACCTTCAGCTTCCGGGCTGATGCTTTAACCACTAAGCCACAGCTCCCCTGAACGAATAGGCGTCAACCGAATTTTTCTTTAAATTTAATAAAAGCAATGTTACATGACATATGGAATAATTTATATTGCTGTCAATCATTCGATTTACTTTTATTTATTACAGTTTAAATTTTAAGTTTTGTTGATTCAACTGGCCATTAGTGAATTGCCTCGCAATAAACGAATATTATTTATAAATAACACTCAGTGGTATTGAGTCAGACTGTGGATTTGTGAACATCGGTTCGATTTTTATAGTTGACGAATAAATTTCACCACATTAAAATTACCTCTTTGTCTTCTTCTCTACTAACATCTTTGGGAACCATGATCTGACGACTGGTATCGCACTTCACGCGTATAAATATATCTCTTACCGAGATCTGCTTCAGCGAAGTGCTACACCTAGTAACGGGCAAGAGGCGTGATGATATAGTTATTTCATTTTATAGTGAGTTTGGTTGTTAACGAGAAATTCAGCACTTTTAATAATGCAAAGTGTTCATCTGCATTTTCATCTTGAAACAAAATGGCAGATACCAAACACTGACACAAAACTTTATTCGTGTACTGAGGGCGGGTAAAATAAATTAGATTGTAGTATAGGCATCCTCAAAATGCAATTAAAGCAATTGTTTTTGTTCTTTCTAAAAAGTAGAATTGAAAAATATGTTTTCCAAAGACAGCACATGACAAATACCTATTATAAGAAAAAAAGAACGTGTTTATAAGAATTTGTAAAACACTGAAGACCTACAGCGTACCTGAAATTTAATTATTTGGCTTCTCATGACGTTACACTGCCAAAGGAGGATGTATCTATTTCTCTCTGTTCCTGTTAGTTCATCTTCATCTAATTTTTCGTAATGTTTGTGTCACGTACTTATGTTCTTTCAAAAAAATTTTTTCTTGTAAACTAAAATAAATAAATATATCATCACGCCTTCTACCCATTACTGGGTGTGGCACTCTACCACAGCAGATCTCGGTAAGTGATATATTTTGCGCGTGAAGTGCGGTTACCAGTCGTCAAATCACGGCCCCCAAAGATGTTAGTGGTGGAGGAGCCACAGGGGTAGCTTTTAAAATTATGAAAATTGTTTGTCGCCTGTGGGAATCGAACCAGGGTTCATATACATATTTACGATACAAATTGAAATATCGTAATATTCACCCAAAAGATTTTTTTTTACTATATTATAATTAGTTTTTATATATATGGGCCATTTTCTGGGAAATGAACACCCTACCTTCTCCAAAATATGAAGCGCCAAATACAGTTTTAAAGGGCATGGAAAAATCGGAATAAGTATTTAGTTTCCAAGTATGAATGGGGAAATTGATAATTTTTATGATATCGGAGTGTTTTGGCCACTTTTTTGGCCACAGATTTAAAAAACAAGACTTTAAAATTGAAAAATGCATGAGTTTGGTTTATTTTACCTTTTGATGGCGGCATCTCGTTTCTTGTCGAAAAACTGAAATATTTTATCTCGTGTTAATTTATCTAAAAAGTTACCCTTCTTTAGCAAAAGTGGGTCGAAAAAATAATTTATATTAGAACTCTACCAAATTTTTACTCAAAAACAAGGCATTACCGTTGACAGCCTTGTTAAATGACTCGTATTTTATTCATGGAGAATGATTTACAACGTTGTCAAAATTTTCGTTGCTCGGTTCAGTCTAACATATCGTTGCTCTTGAGTTCAATGTCTGCAGGCGGGTATGGTTTGAAAATAAGCTCGCTGGTTGTGAGCACGAGGCGAAATAGGTGGCTAGGCGCAACAATCAGTAATTTACGCTTGCAAGTGGCGCGGTGGCGCCTACAGAGAGCTGCCGGGACCTTGGTGCTGAGCGCACATTTACATAATTTATAGCTTTTTCCAGTTTTGATTTTGATTGTGATTCCTAGAAACTGTTGCTTGCTGGCGATGTGTACAAGCTGTCTGAATTAGAAAGCTTGTTCCAGACGTAGGATTATTTATGTGCAGTGGTACATGCAGTGGCGACATGCGTGTCAAAATAATAAGAGGTCACTGCATAATGCACGCCGAAATTCGGTCACTTCTAGAGCCAGACACAATACAAATTACTACTTTCAGACTTACAATTAACGCCTTTTTATAATGAGGAAACAACATACATACAAGTACAAGTGTGTTCATTATTATACAAGGAACAATATAAAAAACAGTGCACTACCTTTTAGTCATTAATTTGAAATTTATATATTTAAAATTAAATATAAATATCACGCCTTTATTACATGTGGCACTCTGCCGTAACAAATCTCGGTAATTATTTTACAACTATAATTTTACAGATAATCATAGTCCAGTGAATAAAACTGAGCTAAAATTTGCGTTTACTAAATACATACATACATACATGCACAATATGTCCCAAAAATAACGAAACTTTTAATATAAATCATGGAACACATAGCGCAATCTATTGAACATACACATTGTTAGAAAGATACATCTTTCCTCTTTCGAACGCACACAACTTCATGCAATCAGGTGACAGTATAAAAATTACGCGCATTTTAATGACAGTAGTTTTTGTGTTTATGTTGTAAAAATACAGTGGAACAACGAGCAAATATTAAATTTTGTGTTAAACTTGGAAAAAAATTTGCTGAGACATACGAATTGATAAAAAAAGTTTATGGTGATGATTGTTTATCTCGTTTACAAGTTTGTAAGTGGTTTGCAAAATTTAAAAATGGTCGTGAAGATTTAAATGATCTGGACGTTCAAAAACCGGAAATTGTGCTGAATTAGTCGAAAAAGTGCGTGAAATCATTGCTGTCGATGCGAATTTTACTGTTAGAATGTTGGGTGAAGAATTAAATGCGAGTAAAAATACTATTTGGAGAATTCTAACTGAAGATTTGGGTAAAAGAAAAGTTTGTTCACGTTTTGTTCCACATGAATTAAATGAAGACCAAAAGTCGCTCGTGTAGAGCATTGTAAAGACATCGTTTCAACTGCTGAAAACGATCCAAATTTTCTTGATTAGCCTGATCTATTACCATGACTATTATCTTTTCCCAAAACTGAAAATTGCCATGAACGGAGCGTTTTATAATGATATTCCAGCCATTCAAGCAGCCAAGACACAGGTGAAAGAACGTTCCTTTATATGACATAAAAAAATCTAGCATGCTCTAGTTGATCGTTCTAAAAAGTGTATTGATTGAAATGGAACCTATTTTGTAAAAATATTAAGTTTCAAACATAATACAATGCGTGTTTTATTCTATATCTAAAGAGTTTCGTTATTTTTGGGACATACTGTGTACATACGTAACATCACGCTATATTCCATCATATGGGGTAGCACGAATCCTAAAATCATTCATAAAACATTCACTCGTCAAATTCATCAAATAATCAGTCCTCGTCAAACATTCTCATCTCAACACACCACCCTCATTTTAACCACATTCATAGATACCTCCATATAAGCTCATTTACTTATCATACTCGAAATCATTCATCACACAACTAACCGTCAATCACATTTATCCAATCACTCCTATTCACTTTTCATTCATCTTCTTTCTTTGACGTACATAAGCGCAAATCATCTCCAACAACGAATCTACAAAGATTAGAAAAAATTAAAGCGATAGCCTGCACTTGTATATTAAAGAAAATTCCACACAATGCAGTAACTGAAAATGAAACAAAAAGATAAGTTGTGTGTTGAAGTTACGCTGATTTCAAACTAAAACAGTTGTTGGGATTTTACTACACACTGTAAGTCCCCTGTACTATAATTAAATTCCTGTTGTGTAGAGTAACAAATAAATAAATAATAATCATAACTTTATAATAAATCTTAAAAACGAATTCACAAAACATAATTTTATTTGAAATATTTATCATGAAATATTACGGATTCTCTAATAATAATCCATAAAGTTCCATTTTTAAAATATTTTTAAAAAATAGACAAGTTTGTAATAATTTAAAAAAATGTTTCAAATTAAACATGTTTTGCATCAAATTATAGCTCTATATGGATTTTGTGATAAATGTTATCATTCATGAAATAAAGGAACAATTTAAAGAGACCTACCAATAAAGTTATATTACTAATGGCCCATTGACAAACCGACTTTTTTAAAACTGTCTTTTTAAAATGTATTTATTTATTATGTTACTCTGTACAACAGAAACTTAATCCCAATTACAGTACAGAATCCGGACTCACCGAGACGCTATGTTGTAGTTCATATATATTTGGCTTGAGTGGGATTCGAACTCGAGAACTCCGAATTGCCGGAGTAGAGTTTAAAATTTGAAGATTTATTAAAATATCGAGATGAAAATAACCATCACAATATTCGCCTGTTATAAATCCGGGAAGTAAAAATAATGAATTACAAACAAATATCTAGTATGAAAGTGAGATCCCGATAAGCTCTCATCGAAATGAACTGAATCTAAGTAATAAAAAGTCTGTCATGAGCAATTTATCACTGGCATCACCCACACACTGGTGTTGCGCCAGCAATGCATCAGGAAGAAGGTAGGTTCAGGTTTGTGACGGTAGTGGCGGTGGAGTCGCCACTGTCGCCGTCAGCATAATTGTTTCAACAAATTGAAAGTACAACGCGCCGGTTATAACTTAATACCGTGGACCGCAGCTAACAATGTAGATGTTAAATGGCGAGAGTGTGACCATTAATAACGTGTGCAGAGGTCAGCGGGCAGTGCTGCGCAGGGCCGGCCCTAGGAGGGGCCACACACATTCCTGCACATAACCAGACATGACAAATTGCTGACTTTTGACTTATACTTTCTCAAATCTCACAACTTGCTTCCATCCAAATCGAAACTGTAATTAGCCATACGCTGAAAATATTCATTCAGGAAACTAACCTATCATATTACTATATTATTTAGATGTAATAACTAGAATGCCGATATTACATATTAAATCATATGTTACATAAATATTGCTAACAGCAGGTACAACTCAAATACTATTACAGGGTACCCAGCCAACGTGAATTTTAAAATTCCCTGACTTCTCCAGGTTTGCCAGGATGGCAATTTTACTTTCATTAACTTAAACCAATTTTAACATTTTTGATTGAAATATTCGACGGTAATTTAGTATTTTTATGTTCGACGTACAGTATTATATTATCCCATAATTTAAGTGCAGTTTTAGCTGTCTCTGCATTTTCCACCCACCGGGTTACACAAATTTTTTTTGGAAATACTTCGCATTTTGTGAGGCCTGTAAAATCATTCCGTCTTCTCGGTGAGTCTTTGAAAAGGTAATAAATACCCCTAAGAAACTCATTCACTTGCCACTTGCAAGCTTTGTGACCTGTTTGTAGTGCTCCATGGACAATATGTAGGCCGCACGATCCGATATCTTAAATTTGCTTCTCTGTTGATTGAGGAGCAGTTTTTTTGAACAATAAAGAAAATATCTGTTCGGTTTATTCCGCCGTTCATCGTGTAATTCAAATAATAAAAAGTTTCAACGTATTTGTATGACAAAATTAACTATATATTAGCAGCAAAAAATCTAAACTTTTTAATAAATTGACAATTTGCATCTTTTTCCAGAAAAGAATTTAAAATTCCCTGATAATTTTTTATTTTTTGAAATCTTCCTGATTTTTCCCTGACTTATACAAATTCCCTCGGTTTTCCCGGTTTTCCAGGTCACTGGGTACCCTGTATTACTTTCTTTTTCTAAAATTCAATTTCTATTTTTAAAATATAAATAGATTTTTATTCTGAAGCTCTGGCATTAATTAACGAAAAATTTTCAGTAATAATATAACAAGAGAGTGAGAATAAATAGAAAATAATTTGACAGATCTTTCGAAAATTTGTTATCAGGCAATAGTCATGAAAGCCCGTAGGGCTTGAGTGGCTATTGCCACATGACAACAAGTGTGATAAGTGATTTCAGATTGAATGAAACGACTAAATAAAATAAAATAAATAAATATATCATCACGCCTTCTACCCATTACTGGATGTAGCACTCTGCCGAAGCAGATCTCGGTAAGTGATATATTTTGCGCGTGAAGTGCGGTTACCAGTCGTAAAATCACGGTCTCCCAAAGATGTTAGTGGTGGAGGAGCCACAGGGGTAGCTTTTAAAATGATGAAAATTGTTTGTCGCCTGTGGGAATCGAACCAAGTTTCTCAGGATACATAGGCCGATTTGATACCACTGAGCTAGCTACCCCTTTAAAATAAATAAATAAAAATAAATATATCATCACGCCTTCTACCCATTACTGGGTGTGGCACTCTGCCGAAGCAGATCTCGGTAATTGATATATTTTGCGCGTGAAGTGCGGTTACCAATCGTAAAATCACGGTCCCCCAAAGATGTTAGTGGTGGAGGAGCCACAGGGGTAGCTTTTAAAATGGTGAAAATTGTTTGTCGCCTGTGGGAATCGAACCAGGGTTCTCAGGATACATAGGCCGATTTGATACCACTGAGCTAGCTACCCCTTTAAAATAAATAAATTAAAATAAATATATCATCACGCCTTCTACCCATTACTGGGTGTGGCACTCTGCCGAAACAGATCTCGGTAAGTTATATATTTTGCGCGTGAAGTGCGGTTACCAGTTGTCAAATAAATAAATAAATGGGATGTTTAATACGAGTATTTATAATAGGACAGAGTTATTATGATTCATTTTTAAATTCTTGAAAGAAAAATAAATTTTAAAATGGAAATATACTATGAAACTTTGAAATGCGAATTTATCGTTAGCTACAATTTAAATTTTGACATCAATGTTACTTCCCCAAAAGTGATTCACTGTTTTCTTTGTTAAACTAGATTTAAGAAATAAATGTTGTTGATAATACCGGCCCTTAGAATTATTTCAATGCTTCTTGTGTAATATAACAAAATTTTGCACCCACATAAATCTTATACTCGTAAATCTAATAAATTTTTTTTTTAAGAACCGATTATGACCTTTGCAACTGTTAATTCAAATAAAACAAGAAACAAGAGCAACATCGTGTTGTTCTCACTTGTACCGATCAGCTGTTAATGGAAGCTGCGGAAGTGATCGCTGGCTACTTGCGGAGTGATTTTCATCTCTCGACCGCCGACACAAGATCGGACATCGGCACAAATGTTCCGTGAACAGTAGCGGACTAAGGAAAAATAGGGCCCCAGGCAAGATTATCTCTGCGAGCCCAACCTATAAAACAAAACATTTATTAAAAAATATTTATGTTTTTTGTTATAATTTTAATTACAAATTTAATTTAAAAATAATATATTTTTTTATTGCACCTGTTTATTTTTTTTCTATTTTAAATAAAAATTAAGTAATTGTGAGTTATAAGCAATTATACCAGTGTACTTCATTTATAAAATGATATTTTTTAAATAACTGTAACTTTTGTACTTATGAAAAGAAAAAACACTTGATGTAAGTTTTACAACTTTATTGAAATTCTTTTTTCGATTTCGGTTTTTTTGTCCACCTTCAGAAAACTGATTACAAGATAGTGTCGGGTGTTCTTATATGCTAATATTTACTCTTGATGGTTTAACTTTTCAATGAAATGGATTAAGTAGAAAATCTGCCAATTAGCATTTGTAAACCTTCTGATTGAAACAATTCTACCTGTTCATTCCGGATTTTCAAACCTTTTCTTAATAGCTTGTCGTATTTCATAAGCTTTCTTGAAATTCATCTTGGAACGTTTATTTACAACGTGTAAAATTTTTAGTTGATTAATATCACAGGTGTAATTTGTCTCAATCAGATGTTTAGTTAAGTTTGAGTCAATTTTAGCGCAAAATATATCACTGATCGAGATCTGCTAAGGTAGAGTGCCACACCCAGTAATAGATAGAAGTTGTAATGATATATCTATTTTATATGAAATTAAATTGCTAATGGCCAGTTTCACCATCAAAAAGTGATGACAATTAAATCCAAACTTCTAAAATCTCTAATCAATGATTTGAAGCACTATTTGGGAGCGAGTACTTCACATTTGAAATGAATATGTTATTTGCAAGTACATTTTTACTTTCCCGATCTATTAATAGTGAAAGTATTATGATTTTTCGAGATTAAGATGACGTTTCAGACACTACTAAACCCAAAAAAAAAGGGTCCCAAAAATTCAATTTGTCGGTCTCTCTGGAAGCACGGTAACTTAGAAACGAAGTCAAATTTTGAATTAAAGCTTTATATTTGAGCTTTTTAGTGTAAACCTGAGATTAAGTTCGTTAATGGAATATATACAATCAGTATTCGTCAATTGTTTTTTTTTTTAAGTTATATGTCAAATTTGGTATCAAATTCAAGTATAAATATAAATATAAATATATCATCACGCCTTCTACCCATTGCTGGGTGTGGCACTCTGCTGAAGCAGATCTCAGTAAGTGATATATTTTGCGCGTGAAGTGCGGTTACCAGTCGTCAAATCACGGCCCCCAAACATGTTAGTGGTGGAGGAGCCACAGGGATAGCTTTTTCAAATTATGAAAATTTGTCGCCTGTGGGAATCGAACCAGGGACCTCAGGATCCACAGGCCGACTTCATAACCACTGAAATTCAAGTAAGTGTCAAAAATAACATTTAAGCAATCGTCAACTGTTTTTCCAAAATTTGCTGAAATATGCTGATTGTTATAAAATTAAAATCCTCATGCAGATAAATTCTGAAAACTTATCGGCTGGAAAGTATTGTGGCAACCTCAGCAGATTTTGATATTTGATACCTATAAATTTAACTTTAAATATTGTTAAAAATTAAATATTTAAATTTAAGAATAATATAACAAAAAAAGTAATCCAATTGTAACAGAAGTACGTATTTCATTAGTATAATATTTTTTTTATTCTTGATTGATAAACGAACGAAAACTATTATATTATTTAATGGAGCTCAAAACAATACTATCAATATTCCCATTTCTATTATTTTTATTTTTATTTTCGTAACAATATTTAAGTATAATTTTAAAGTTTGTTGAACCAGCGTATGTTGAAATATCTACAACTTATCAATATATTATTTATTGTCTGATTGCATAAACTGAGACATTTTAAATTAATTCCATTGAGCACTAATTGAATTAAATTGAATTAGAACATAAAACGCATTTAGAAAATGTCAAAGATTTTGTCAGTTCAATATTTTAAAATGTTATAAATCCAATACCATTAAACTAATAATTATTTTTTGTTACATATTATTTCACTATTGTTTTAACATTTAACTAACAACAAATACTTTACTATCGATATTAACCAATTGTATCATAAAAATCCAAAAATGTTAGATAACAATGCTTTATGCAACTGAGACTATATCTTGTTTTGAAAATTGAATAATGAATATACTGCAAAATATAAATAAATAATTAGAACAAAATCTACGTGAGACATTCGATTTAATTAAACAATAATTACCCTATAAACCTAATTTTGAATTCAAATATAGGTCATGATTATGAAACCTGAAATAAAGGAAAGGAAAATCAAAGCAAAAGAGACAAAGAGTTCATTTCATGTTTTGTTTATTCAAAATCGTATAAAAATCTGTTTATATTTATAATATAAAGGTATGAAGTGGCTTTTATACATGGGACTAAAGTATAGATTACAAAAGGCACTGTACATGGCGATTTATCTCTATATTATAGAGTGAGGAATGTTATCTATACTTCATTCCTCTGACTAGATCTATAACTATGTGTCGCTTTCTTCCTCGTAGTAAACATCGTATCAAAAATATTCCATTTTGTAATTTCTGTTTCCAAAAGAAAAAAGAAATTCCAAAACTTATGTCACAAAATAAACGACACATTCAATATAAATACACTCGGTGTTCAAAAACATATTTACAAGAAAAAATATATTAATATTACTTATAAATTACTTATCAAAAATATGTACAAAAAATATATAACTAGCAAAAATGTAGGAATTGGTTTGTACTTGTCGAAATTCCAAACATTTCAGTCTTAACAATAAGGCACTGCGAATAGGAAACTTAAAAACAATTTCTGTCAGACTGGAATGTCATCAAAAACAATAAATAATGGTGGTGGGGCACGTGATAACAAGTGGCGATCACTAATACATCTTAACATCTTGATGCATACCAGGCTGCGAACCAGAACAACCACCTTCGACGTGCTTCGTCAACAAAGACATCCTAGAGAACGTTTTGCTGCAGCTCGAACAAGAATACTTCTTCACATCAGAGTGAGTTTGAAGATGCGCTCTCAAATTCGAGCGATCGGCGAAGGCACGGTGGCAATGTTGGCAAGAGAACGGCTTTTCGCCAGTATGTGTGCGAATATGCCCTTGCAGTAGCCAAGGCCTCGAGAAAGCTTTTCCACAGAGGTTGCACTTGCACGGCAACGTATGCGTGCGAATATGCATTTTCAACGCACCGAGACTCACGTACACTTTTTCACAATACTTGCAGCTGAATTCCTTCTTGGGACCATCACCAGCAGCGCAGTGAAATTGCCGATGCTTCGACAATCCGGAGAAAGTAGAATAACTCTTTCCACAATCCGGACATTGGTGTCTTGTCGCCGGACGCTTCTTCAGCGACTCAGACAGATCTTCAGGAGCACTAGGAGGAGGAGAAGTCGTCGAAGAGGTCGGACTCAGAGAAGACTGATCCATGGGAGAGTATCTCACAGGTCTGAGCGCAAGAGGAGCTAATGGTTGGCGAGGAATATGAGGTGGCGAGCAACTACTCTCACTGCTGTAGTAAGGTGAGGGAGGACCAACACACTCTGGAGAGTAATACGCGAGAGGGAGGTATGCGGGAGGGTACAAAGGAGCAACACTGCGATGCCAGGTTGTTGGAGCGTAGTGCACTGGAACTGGTTCCGGGCTCACTGGATAAGGACGACACACTTCCTGTTTCACCATATATTCCACAGGAGGTAGAGTCGCTTCCGGTTTCACCACGTAAGCTGGTGGCAGAGTCGCCGGAGACACTGGCGGTGAAATAGGTGGAGTGATTGTAGTCGAACTTCCGAATCGAGAATTGATGCGGAGATCCTCCGGCTTTGTGCTGAGGTTCTCTGGCTCATCTGTAAATAAAAATAACGAAAACATAAGTCATTTTGTCTCACAGTTATTTACTTTTTATAAGACTGACAGGTACTAGGTAAATATTGATAAATGAGTTCGTTAAATTTAGCGCGAAATAAAAGTAAACAGAGTTATCAAATTCGCGAGTTTACGTTGTGTAGAAGGCTACACTTGATCGAGATAAGTGCAGTTCGCATAAGTGCACAAACAAGAACATCGCTCCGTCGCTGAGATTCCGGCGGTGTTTGTTTTCACACGGGTAACGCATACTGCGCGATCGGAGCACGCGACGCGATAATCCGCGATCACTTGATCCTGATCTGCGTTCGTTTCCGGCACTTGTAGCTGTCAGACTATTTGTTCGTTTGTTTCCGGGAATTGCAATGCTCACTTGATTTGCAACGAACTGTGAAGAATCGCGAGGTAGATTTCACTCTACGACTGACGAACACGCAACAAGATCTTGTGGGAAAATACCGAGCATGTTTACATTCTTCAACTGCTACTCACAATGGAATTCTACTCTAGTTCTTTTACAACTTGCAATATTTTTCGCGAATTTTACGGAAAATGTAATTGGTAAATATCAACCTACCTATATCATCATTTAACATGAAAACTGGTCTCTTCTTAAGAGGACAGTGACTGTAGTTCTTAGCCATATTAGGCACTGTATTCTCAACTAACATCACTTAATCCAAAATCGTCCAAAACACACACAAAAGTAGATCACTATAAATTATAATCCACAAGCGAGAGGCACTGTTGATGTCACAAACTCGCGAGAGAGCAGAACTAAAGAAGAACTCGACGTTAACTCAACGACGTGTGAGTCAACTCTGCAAGTCGGAAGCTGCTGGAACGGCCTAATAATCTCCTCCCCACCACTGGTGAGCAGATGTTATCAGGTACACGTGCCGGTGAACCAATCTCCGGCGAGCTGGATCCCCGGGGCCAATCACCGGCCAGCGCTCTCACGAAGAGTGGGGTCTCGCAGGTGTTCGCGTGTTGCTCTACTGTCGGTGCCGTGGTGCGTTACCGGAGCGGTTTTAAGATTCTGTTTTTTCGCGTAATTGTTGTAACTGTTTATGATGTATAGATGTTGCAAAATAAGCTGAGGATCAGATTAGCGCACAGATAAATTAGCCCGAGTGTTCTAGTTTGGCTTAATGACGCTAGGTGGCACTCCTCTAACGCAGAGTTGTAGGCGAGCAGACTGGCCAACTTGATGTTTATATAAATGTGCATGCAGAATTAAAACGAATGATTGATATGTTAATCTGACGTATCTTGGATCTGAGTTTATATGTATATAACCAACTATTATTTTGTTTTTCTTTTCTGTGTTCTGTCACAATATTTGATTTCTTTTTGTTTCATACTTTCTTAGTGAGTAAGAGTGCAACACTATCTCTACGATTTTGCTTCCGAGAAATACTTTGAAACAAAGCAACTGCTTTTATAACTCATGACATAAAGGATACACGAATCTTTATATCTCGAAACTATAAACAATGTTTATAAACAAATATCTAACATACTGTTACTGATGACTAGCGATTTGCTTATTTATTAATTATTAGTACGTTATTTTGATTAAATTTTTTTTTCTTCTACCGTATTAATAAGATTTGCAAGTCGTAATGATTAGACACTAGTTCAAAATAAGGTCCATGCATAATTTATGATATATATTAGCGAATAATATTAACGTGTAAATAGATTCTTTACGATTATATAAAAGATTTCAATGCTTGGTTAGTACATAGATTAATTTTAACTGTAGTTATTTCAGTAAATAAATAATCTTTTCATGATACAGTAGCTGCATTCCATTTGCCACTTGGTTCACTTAAATTAGTTCAGATAAATTTGACACATGACTAAATGAACTAAATTAAGCAAACTGATGTACTTATTCGGGTGAATTACTGTCAAGTAAATTAGAATCTGTAATTTTAGTACTGGAAATAAAGTCAGCGAAGTAATTCAGCGAAGTAATTCAGCGAAATAAATAAGAGATCTGGTTCAGTAAATGTAAGTTAGATCTGATCCAAATGGCAAATGGAATACGGCTTATTACTGGTTAAAAGATTACACTATAACCATGACTAAAATGTGGTAAACTTAATAAAAAAATAACCATGGTAATGTTCCTGTTTAAATTAATCACGTCTAAACTAATCAAAGTTTTAACCAATAATTAAAAAACGGGCCTTTTACAAATTTGATCTTACGACAATTGATTTTATTGTATTTTAGTTTCAATTTTTCCGTCAGTGTTAACATTAACATTGAATTTAAATTTGAAAATCGCTATTACAGTCCGTTAGGTGAGATATTACTACGTGATTGTATAAGACGTATTTGACTTTGATTCTGATTGGTTGAGTCAAACGTCAAAAAGAAGACATGTTTACATTGCATAAAAAACAGTGACAACTTCGAACCAATTTTATTGTTCTTTTATAAATATAACTAACATCTTTGGTGGCCGTAATTTGACAGCATGTTATCGCACTTCAAGCACATAAAAATATCACTTACAGAGATCTGCTACTGCAGAATGGCATACCCAAAAAGGATAAATGGCGTAATGTTATATATGTTTATATAAATATAAAAAATGCCAGGTTTTGAGTTCATTCAATAAAATTAAAAAGACATATCATAAATTCTATAGTGAAAGTAATTACAGCTCTAAGGGTCGGTTTCTCCATCTCCAAATAAAGTTCTCAATCAGCTGGGAAAATAAAAAATAACGCATTAAAATAATTGCACATATGGCAATAATTATTTTCATGCCATTTTCTGATGTAATCTTTTTTCAATTATCCTGCCAATAGTTATCAGGAACTTTATTCGAAGTGTCAAAATATACATTTTGAGATAAAGTGATGGTAAATAAGTACAGCTGTTATTACAAAAATGAATGAAATGACAGCTCAATGACAGTTTCGAAGAAAGTGTGGTTAAAAAAAATATTTTTTTTTAATGGCAGTTTCATACGAGATCAAAATTTATAAAAATAAAATAGAAAGAAAAGAATAAATTACTTTAGCCAGTAAGTCGAAGTGATATGAATAAAATATCATCATATATAAATATATCATCACGCCTTTTTACCCATTACTGCATTCCACCGAAGCAGATCTAATTTTAATTTTAATATGGTAAAAATGTTTGTCGCCTGAGGGAATCGAACCAGGGTTCTTAGGATCCAGAGGCCGACTCGTTAATGTTAATGAATAGAAATGGGGGTTATTAACTTTCCGATCAGTTACAGATAACTATTCAGTTACAGAAAACGGAGAGATTGATACATCTTTGACATTTATTTTAAGTCCTTCAAATAAGAATGGTTATTTATGCTTTATATAAATTATAAACGTTTTTGATGCAAAACATTTTTTAAAATTGGCCCTTGGCGTTTTAATTACTTTTTCTCTAGAATGTATATTTGACTTTGAACACGAAAAATTATGCTGAAACAATACGTTGTACTCTCTGTCAACGTCACTTTTTTCTGTACAAATTTCAAAATCAAATAATTACGTCCTATACAACCACCCTTAAATCTCTTACCAAACGAACTATATTATTAAGAAATCCCTAATTATACAAATAATAATATTTCCCCAATACTGCAATTTTCTATTTTCCTAGCAAGTGCTAGTAAATATCCACACATCGGATTTCATACATCTCGTAGGTATAGGTAGGTAGGTATATTTAGCCCTTACACATACACACATGTAGAGCTCACCCTGCGTGCCCTGTAACGGTCTCGCACATCTGCTGTGCGCGCGTGCCTGCGAACTCTACCGACAATGCGGGATCCCCGCGTCCCTGCGACCCCGCACACCCCTCATGTGACCCACTGGACCAGGTGAATACTGCTCGAGAACCCTGCATGTGTGTACGTGTTGAACTTGGGGTAGGTTCAGCATGTGTGACGCAAGAAGTGCGTGAAATACTGATTAGGTAGGTTTTCGTAATGATGGGCTGAATTTCATAAGCAGAAATGTAAGTAATTGTTGTTAAGGGTCATTCATAGCTCCGAAATTAAGCCAAATTTTGAATTAAATGTTTGTTTCATGTAAATAAATGCGAACATACATTGTTATGAAATTTTCATTGTACTTTGACTTAACTGAAATCTCACTTAAATATTTCACTTACAAGTCCAATTATAGTTAAGGTCTGGCCAATCACAAACTTTCATGGTAGCTAGATAATATAATATAATTTTGTTCGATTTATTCATGACACTCACATATCATATTATAATTACTGTTAACCCGCGTTGCTGTTGACCATAATACCTAAAACGCAGATCACAAAGAAGCCAAAAAAAATACTGTCAAAAATATACCATTTCTGTCACTTGTACACAAATAATTTATCCCCTTATTCTGTAACTGAATCATTAGCTGTATTCCATTCGCCATTTGGTTCATTTAAATCAGTTCAGATAAATTAGACAACACGACTAAATGAACTGAATTAATCAAACTGATGCACTTATGGGATGAATTACTTCAAAGTAAATTAAAATAAGTAATTTTAGTAATGTTCGATTCCCACAGGCGACAAATTTTCATAATTTGAAAAAGCTATCCCTGTGGCTCCTCCACCACTAATATGTTTGGGGGCCGTGATTTGACGACTGGTAACCGCACTTCACGCGCAAAATATATCACTTACCGAGATCTGCTTCAGCAGAGTGCCACACCCAGTAATGGGTAGAAGGCGTGATGATATATTTATTTATTTTATTTTAATTTTAGTAATGAAAATAAAGTCAGCGAAGTAATCCAGCAAAATAAATAAATGATCTGGATCAACAAATGTAAGTTAGATCAGATACAAATGGCAAATGGAATACGCCTATTATCTGTTACTGATCGATAAGATAATGACAAATTTTATTTTTCATAATTACTGTATAGATTATAAATTTTGGTATTCTGTGACCAGAATAATTTACAATGGCATTTTTATATGTTTTTCATACATTTTTCTTACTTCTACAAGTAGTTGTTATTATAAAAATGAATGTAATGAAAGTTCAATGACAGTATCATAAAAAGTGTGGTTAAAAATAGTATATTACGTACCATGAGCTGTAAGTGACAGTTTTTAGGTCAAGAATGTAGTTTGGGAAATCGAGGCTCGAAGATTTCCTAAACATAAAAATAAAATAAATATATCATCACGCCTTCTACCCATTACTGGGTGTGGCACTCTGCTGAAGCAGATCTAGGTAAGTGATATATTTTTGCGCGTGAAGTGCGGTTACCAGTCGTCAAATCACGGCCCCCAAACATGTTAGTGGTGGAGGAGCCACAGGGATAGCTTTTTCAAATTATGAAAATTTGTCGCCTGTGGGAATCGAACCAGGGACCTCAGGAATCACAGGCCGACTTCATACCACTGAGCTAGCCATCCCATTTCCTAAACATTCGCGGCCTAAAAAAATCACTTACAGTTCGAGGTTAGTAAGCTATTTTTTACAATACTTGCTCAAATAGAAGGAAAAGAAAAATAGATTTCGAAATTGACAGCTGTGAAATTGTTGTCAAGATTAACAGGATCTTGATATGTTATTACATAGTAAATATGTTTACTTATCGTCCATGGTGGACAGTAAGTAAATATTAAAGTCATGATATAACTTGGAAACCACTGTGCAATAAAAGTTCCACTTACTGTGTTTAAATTTTGTTATTAATAGGTAACTTGCAGTACAAGTATTGTAAAAAAAAACATTTGCAAATGACACTAATTTAAAATGAGTTTGTTAATTTCGTAACTTCCTGAACATTGTTTTAAGACGTATCCTTCAGTGCAAAATTTTCGTAAAATGTATTTATAAAATGTTATAACTGAATAACTGCGGGTGAGTTAGTTCTTTTTTTGACTTATTATTACAAGCTAAAGAATTACAAAAATATAAACTATTGAGACTTAGTAAACATCTAACAAAAATTGTAAAATTTCATCCCTTTCTTGTATTTGTGGTTGAAAGTTGTCGTCATGAATCCAGAGACTCTTTTATGCATCTATAGCATAATTGTAGTAATAAACTGCTGTACTATGATGATTACAAATAAATAAAAGTTTTTGGTAAAGTTGTCTATATGTTTCATTCCAATATAAACAACTAAACCAAAGTATTTCATTTACTTATTTAGAATAATGACGATTTCTCCATTGTTTCTTCCTTTAGTCGATGGTTCTCTTCATTTTAGATTTTCACATTTTACTTTCGTTCTATACCTGCATCTCATCATGTAAAAAACCCAATAAATAATGAAAGAATCAAAGAGTAGATGTAATGAAGTTAACTTGGCAACTTAATTTCATATTATTTATTGAATATATAAAAAATACAGCTAAAATTGCATGTAAATATTAAAGTTAATAAAAAAAATGAATATAACAGGTAAATAATGTTAATTTTATTCTTATCAAAATCATTATTTAATGTGCTTCATTATTTACTGAGGGCAATAAAAATGACAAGTACTCCCTAATGAAATAAAGTGATACAAGGCCGTTGCCAGTGCCACCTAGAAAAATATTTATTTTCTTAGTATTCAATAGACCTTCTTCATTGCATATCAGAGAGAGACCCCCATACTTCTTTGAAATTATTTACATGAAAATATTTCTAATATTTGTTAATAACATTTAAAAAAATAAATAGATTTTCGTTTAAAGGAATATGCTTCATTCTTATTAATTTTTCAGACGACCACGTATGAAAGTAACCATAACAACATCATAAACTACTGCGGAAAGTTGAACATAGCATACATTGATATGTTAGCAGAACGTACACTTATAACATATCAGGTGAAGTTCCACTGATTGACAACAGATGGCGTTACGATGAAAGAAAATAATAAAATAAATGAAAAGAATTTGTATTATTATTTGGATTTAAGTTTTGGCAGATTTTTCAACACATTTGCACACATAAATCTTATTTTTTTAAATTAACAATTACTTATTTACTAATATTTTAGCATTATTTAATATTTTGACATTATGGTTAGTACAGTTGCACAATACCTAACCTCAAACGTCAAACGTCAACGCTCATATAAAAAAAAAACTCATCAGTTGTCAAAGTGTAACAACATTGCTCTTGTAAACTTATTTAAAAATATTTTGTGGTCGTCTGAAAAATAGTGTACATATCTCGCTCGAAAGTGTGATAACTGTGCTTGTGTACTTAAATCACTCGGCGCTGCGCACCTCGTTTTTCAATTTGTACACTCGCACGTTATCTTGCACTTTCAATGCTTGTTACGTAATATACTATTACATGCCGTTAACAGTCTCTTTTATTAAATAAGGAATTTTTCCGTTTGTGTACAAAATATCGTAAATAACAAGTGAGCAAAGTGTCTAACGATTACCTCCCGTAGGTTGCACCCTCAGGATTCAATCTTTGTTCTCGACAAATAATAACGAACTTTCATCCCTTGTTATATGAATTACCTCTGACTAACCATAAGTAGACGGAGAACAACGGCGTTTGTTGTGATGTAGAAAGGGTTAGAATAACTTGGTGATGAGACGGGTGCGCGGCAAAGAGCTAGTACAAGTTGGTGTTATGCGGCTTGCATTTTTGTTAATGACAGTTATCAGACGCGAGCATTTTATTTATTTAAATACAAACGTGCGTATACAAAACACTTAATATGTCAAAAATTAACCTTTACTTTGATGTATGAAAAGTAAGTAATTGAATATAAAAATAACTACACAAATGTTTGCAACTCGCATAACATCAAAGGGTACTCGCTCCTTGTCGCGCACCCGCCTCACCCACAAGTTACTTTAACTCTTTCTACTTCACAACACTGCACTGACTTGAATACGGCAGAATTTGTCTACTTATGGTTGGTCTAAGTGAATTACTATTAAAAGTAATTTTAGACTCGTGTGGCAGCACTGATTTTCACTTTGTATATAGTGCACTATCGATGATACTAAAGGACTTCATTCCTACTTTGTATTTTAACATTTTAATATTAACCAACACATTGTAGAAGAAACGTCATAAAAACTAATGACGTATAACATGATGCAACTAAATTGATTCAGCGAGACACCTGTAGGATATTCAATGAACAACAAAAAAACTTGTAATTATTTATGTTTTCCTTCCTTTGCTGTCTTTTCTATCCTATTTTCATATTTAATCCATTGCATCTTACTTCTCAGGTATATGATGTACTAAATATTTAATTGCAAAATTAAAAATATTCTCTTTAACTAGAACATGAAATATTACAAAGTTATCAAAAGATAACACTATGTAACAAAATTTGACTTTTTGTTCTGCCTAACTTTCTTAGTACTTCAGCTCGGTTTCTGATACAAAATCATTCAGGAAAATCATAGTCGCAAGTCGAAAAGTTTGCTTTTGCGCCCAGGGTGAATTTTTTTTAAAACAAAAATGTTTCCACACATATGCTGAATTAAGCCTATATAACCAAAACTTAGTACTTGTTGTTTCTGACTAAACTTATAGAGAAATGTATGGAGAAGTCAGCCAAAGTGCCCAAAGTAGCATACAAGCGGATTTCTGAAAGTTATAGGCCAAAAACTTGAAAAAAACCCTCAAATTTCATGAAATTTCACCTAAAAATCGGCAAATAAAAAATCGTAACTCAAATTTTATGGACAAATATTGATGTTTTCCTGTTTGTATCCCTAGAGTAACTCATTAGGAAGCGTTATTTGCTATTCGTTGGTTATAACTCACTTGTTCTTGTCATTTAAACACATTTGCGAAAAAATCGAAATTTGCGGATTTGAAAGCGACGATAAAACTATTTATTTAGTGTAGAAACGTAAAAGTATTCATTTTAACTTTCAAGTGCCGAAAGGTTCACGTATTTTCATTGAAAAATAACAGAATGGTGTTAGTTTGAAAATTTAGACAATTTCACTAAAATGACGAAATTTCGATTTTTTCGCAAATGTGTTTAAATGACAAGAACAAGTGAATAATAACCAACTAATAGCATATAACGCTTCCTAATGAGTTACTCTAGGGATACAAACAGCCGAACATCAATATTTGTCCGTAAAATTTGAGTTACGATTTTTTATTTGCCGATTTTTAGGTGAAATTTCATGAAATTTGAGGGTTTATTTCAAGTTCTTGGCCTATAACTTTCGGAAATCCGCTTGTATGCTACTTTGGGCACTTTGGCTGACTTCTCCATACATTTCTCTATAAGTTTAGTCAGAAACAACAAGTACTAAGTTATGGTTATATAGAGTTAATTCAGCATATTCGTGAAAACATTTTTGTTTTAAAAGAAATTCGCTCTGGGCGCAAAAGTAAACTTTTTAGCTTGCGACTATGATTTTCCTGAATGATTTTGTATCAGAAACCGAGCTGAAGTACTAAGAAAGTTAGGCAGAAAACCTTGTTACATAGTGTAATCGTCAAGTTTTGTCTTCATTGATTCACATCTTAAGATGAATCAATGGCCATTCTCTTGATGACGCTCAACGAAATGAAATAATTTTCCATCATAAACGCTTAAGTGAGCATCGATACGGGCTGCCGAATGAAATAAACGAAACAATGATTTAACTAGTAATTGTTCAAGAACAAAGACAAAATTAATTCTATTTCAAAACACAACTGCAATTACATCAGATGTTTTGAATTAGAACATTAAGTACACATGTCTGCAATAAATATTGGCGAGCAACAACATTTATCAATCAAACCTTCCCAAAACCATAAATCATCGGATGGTAACGGCGCCAAAACCACCATAAAAATTCCAGGTATTCCCGAAAACCTTTGTCCTATGGGAAATTTCAGTACATCTGGCCGACTGTAAGTTAAAGCGAGAATTGAATTGTAATTGTTTGGCAGAGATTCCACATCTGTCGATGGACCCGTGCCGATCCGAGATCGAAGTAGGCAAGGTGTACTGGCGCACAGATGTGTCCCAACTTTGCAAAATGAACTCTGCTTGTAAAGTGAGAGCTACCAACTTACTAACTAACTAAGGTGGAAGGAAGGAAGAAGGTGAGCCTGTGTACGAAGTACGGATGTTTTTTTGTTTCGGTCTGGACTACTTTGATACATCGAAATGTTTGAACTGAATGTAACGGTTTTTGCTCTACTAGGGGAGATAAGATTTGGAACAATTTTATGTGGGATTGTAACGTATGTTGTGATTGGTTCTCGGTTTGAAATTTGAGATTATATTGGCAGCTTAACTGTTAAGTTTTTTTATAGTAATGCAACTGGCCACAAATATTATCTCCAATATAAAATTTAGAAAATACCTCAAGAATTGTTACACTTAAATAAATACTCTCATCTCATAAATATATCAAATATAATAAATTAATCATCAAGGTAAGATTAACGCGTGAAATATTATGCAATACCCAACTAATAATAAACAAAATAAATTATTTTTTTGGACATTACTTGTGAAAATGACATTTTCCTTAGATGATAGTAACCATTTCCGTCACTAGTGTTGAAAGTAAATTACTTTTATCACTAGTGAGGGAAATGGTTACCATCACAAATAAATTGAGCGGTGGAAATATCATTTTGAAAAAACACAATAGATGGAAAAGAAATAAATAAAATAAATATAAATACATCATCACGCCTTTTACCCATTGCTGGGCGTGGCACTCTGCCGAAGCAGATCTAGGTAAGTGATATATTTATGCGCGTGAAGTGCGGTCACCAACCGTAAAATCACGGCCCCCAAAGATGTTAGTGGTGGTGGAGCCACAGGGGTAATTTTAAATTGATGAAAATGTTTTGACGACTGTAGGGATCGAACCAGGGTTCTTAGGATTCACAGGCCAACTTCATTCCACTGAGCCATTACCCCGAAAAGAAATATAGGTTTCAAAATTAACAACTGTCAAATTGTTATCAAAATAAACAGGACCTTGATCTATAATATTTACGTACTGTCCCCGGTTGATGGTAAATAAATATGATAGTCCTGATGTAACCATGGAAACCAACTTGCAATAAAAGTTCCACTTTATGTATTTAAATTTTGTCACTAAGAGGTAAGTTACAGAACTAATTTAATTTTTTTTTCTATTTCAAATGATTCTTAAAAAGTTGTATAACAGGCAAAATATTACTAATTAAAAATAAAGATGTTAAACTTAAAACCAGAATTCAGGCATTGACCGAAAAATATGTTGAATACCCGTTTAAACTGAAATTATATTACGCATACTGAAAATAGCTTTTCGTATACTATTAATTAATTCAAGATAAATTTAGATCATGTCAGAAAACGGGACATTGGGTGTATTCAAGTATTGAATCCATCATATCAAAGACTTTTAACATGATATTTAATAAAGGTTTACAATGTTACAATAAATTACCAGTTGAAATTAAAACATCACAAACTCTAAATCTTTTCAAAAATAACTTATTATTATTAATTATTATTTAAACAAATAAATTAAGTGATAATATATAATTATGTTCCTTTTTTTGTATATTTTATATGATTTTTTGTAACAAGTTTGAGTCTAAATTTTGTTCAATGTTATATATATTAGTCAAACTATTATATAAGTACATTATTATTTTATATAAAATAAATATATAATCACGCCTTCTACCCATTACTCGGTAAGGGATATATTTTGCGCGTGAAGTGTGGTTACCAGTCGTCAAATCACGGCCCCCAAAGATATATATATATATGAGCATTTCCATTACTTTTCGAGAACTTCTTTTGGGTAAAAAATTTCCCAATCATGAAACTTTGAGACTTTTTAGAACGAATTAATTGCGGATTTTTCCCGTAAAAACCAATTTTTTGCATCTATGTAGAAAAAAGTTATGAATTTTTGAAGATTTGAAATTTAGGTAACTTTTCTTAAAATAGAGTATTTTAAAAAAATTGCAATTACTTGCATATTTACTAATAAATAATACTTCTCATGTACTAAAAAAATAAAAAAAAACGCGCGAGAAAGACCCACTGAATTTTTAAATTCAGATAGAGAAATACACCAACAAATTTTGGGAACAACTTCTAAGAATACATTAATAAGTAATCAATCGATATGGATCCAGTTCAAAATATTTTAAGTTGGATGAATCGACGTAAACAACTAAGTCAAAAAATAATCTAATTACATATAACTCGAGAGTTCAATAAATTAGAAAATAAGTCTCCAGTATCTTTCTCAAATTTGTTGCCATTTGGTAATAACCACTCAAGCCCTACGGGCTTTCGTAATTATTGCCTGGCAACAAGTTTTCAAAAGATCTGTCAAATTATTTTCAATTTATACTCACTCTCTTGTTATATTATTTCTGAAAATTTTTCTGGGTAAAAAACAACGAAGTGAAGAAACTATTGTAATATATAAGTTTGCATATGCCTAACTGCTGGTCATACAGGCGCGATGGCCGAGCGTGTTAATGCACATCTCTTAGCATACTGTGACGTCATCCGAACCAAGGTTCGTCAGTTCGAATCCGCCTGTCGACAAAGTATGATTTGTCGTTAAAATAAAAAATACAGTTACTTGTATTAATCATACTCGGGCGCTATAAACTAGTCACTTATACATATGCCTTAAAGTAAGTAACATCGACTCAGAAAACCGGCAGTACGGCAGCGTAAAAACTGCGGCTTGGTGTGCCCGGTAGGCCCAAGCCCGACTCGGGCTGTAGCGCCAGTAAAGAAGAAGAAGAACTGCTGGTCATTTCTAAAGATCGTCAAGAATTAGTCGATTTTGTATTAAAGGATTACGATGTTTAAAACATCGCAATCCTCAATAACATTATTTACAAAAATATCATCTACTTCCGATCAATTTACAAGTATTAATTACAAAATATTGATTGAAACATTGCGAAATAATTCTAAATTTATAACATCATTTGGCTGAACAGTTTTAAAAATAAAAAAAACATATTTTCACACAAAAAAAAACAGTTAATAAACAAACACCATGAACAAGGTGTGCTAGTCATGAACTCTATCCGATATCAGTTTCAGATACGCACATGCATTAAATTTTCCCATGCATTGGACGAAAACAGTGTGATTTGATAGCGCTCCAAGTACAAGTGAGGTGTGATCACAGCACACAAACCTGTACACGTCGTGTTTGTGTGAGTGTACAGTGTACACTTTGCACGCTGAATGATAACAAGTTTCTCAATGTGGCGCAATCTTTATGTGGCTGTCACCCCTCTGCTTATGATAGGCGCAGACTCGGTTTTCAATTCAAATTCGAACACTTGTGTTTGCATTTTTTACCAATGGAAACAAGTTGACCGAGTGTCAACTTGTGCGTTGTGGTTATCTCCTTGCAACGGATGTTACAGATATTTATACGTTTTTTAGAAATTAGGAATGTATGATGATGTGATTGTTTAATAGTTGTGAAATTTTGCGAAAAAGTATTGCAGTATTTGCTTTTATAGAAATAATAATGTTGTGAGAAATATTTCAGAAATTATAAAAGATTATGGATGCTAGATTAATTCGAGAAATGATTGAAATTCAAAAATACACAAAGAATTTCAATCAATATTAAATTTTGAGGTTATATAGGATCCTTGATAATATGTTTATGTAATTGGAATGTGAGGCCTTCAAAATCCAGAAAGTGGTAAGAAATACCTAAACAACTAAACAACTGAATCTCATTCTATCTCCATTACTAAATTCTATTTAATCCTGTAATGGCAATTTTTTAAAATCTTCTAATGACCTGTTCCCAAATGTGTTAAACTGTTTCTATCTCTGTTGTATTTGTATGTACATACAGATACGCAATGTAAAAATATAAATAAATAAATATATCATCACGCCTTCTATCCATTACTGGGTGTGGCACTCTGCCGAAGCAGATCTCACTAAGTGATATATTTTGCGCGTGAAGTGCGGTTAGCCACAGGGGTAGCTTTTGAAATTATGAAAATTGTTTGTTGCCTGTGGGAATCGAACCAGGGTTCTCAGGATCCACAGGCTGACGTCATACCACTAAGTTATCCACCCACACAATGTAACTGTATAAATAGATTGTTTTCGAACTTTTCGTCGTTACTGATGATGGTGTAAAAACCAAAATACGTATTAAGTGAAAAATAAATATTTTCTTTGAAACAACCAAGTGTTTTTATTAAGTCGGCCTGTGGGTCCTGAGAAGCCTGGTTCGATTCCCACAGGCGGCAAACAATTTTCATAATTTCAAAAAACTACCCCTGTGGCTCCTACACCACTAACATCTTTGGGGGCCGTGATTTGACGACTGGTAGCCGCACTTCACGCGCAAAATATATCACTTACCGAGAACTGCCTCGGCAAAGTGCCACACCCAGTAATGGGTAGAAGGCGTGATGATATATTTATATTTATTTATTTAAAATATTATCAAACATGTTTCAACAAGTGTCGACAGCTTACTCAATTAATTATATACAAAATTTTATTTGTCACTAGTAATTAGTTGTTTCTAAATGATATATTATTTAGTCTAAAATATTCAAAATTCTGTTATTAATTAGGCTTACCTCAATTCTCAAAGTGATGCTTAGATTTGGCGAAAAAACTACAAATTATGTAAATCTGGTTGTTACCTGAAAATAATAAAATATTATTAACATTTTATTACTTCATAAATTACGTATAACAGTTTTGTTTTTAATTGCTATTTTTAATTAGTTCGCCATTTATTTTGGAATAATGTACGAATAAACGAATAACGTTCTTGTTGTCATTCAGAATTTAATATTTCTTAAACAGAAACAATTAAAATTTATATTAAATATTAGTACTTTTTTGCTTTTTTAAAGATATGCAATAATTATAAAATTAAGAATTTATTTGTTCAAATTCCATGATTAAACGAAAGTTTTATTAACTTTTTATCCTAATTTAAGAACAATTGACAGCAACGTCATTGTCAAGATCTAATAATAGTTGTATACTTCTTCAATAATGTAAAAATGGGGTGGCTAGCTCAGTGGTATGAAGTCGGCCTGTGGATCCTGAGAACCCTTGTTCGATTCCCACAGGCGATAAACAATTTTCATAATTTCAAAAAGCTACCCCTGTGGCTCCTCCACCACTAACATCTTTGGGGGCCGTGATTTGACGACTGGTAACCGCACTTCACATGCAAAATATATCACTTACCGAGATCTGCTCCGGCAGAGTGCCACACCCAGTAATGGGTAGAAGGCGTGATGATATATTTATTTATTTATTTATTTTAATAATGTAAAAAAAGTGTAACGATAAAATCGTGTTGTATGAAATGAAATCTGAAATATTCCGCGTCATATGTCTTTTCATATGATATTTTTACTTTGATTTAGCTATATGTTTCTGCAATTTTACAGTTTTCTCGCAAATTTATGAAACACTTTTCAAGTATTCAGAAATATTGTTATTAATTCACCAATTACTACAACAATTTAAAATTCAAAATGATTCACTGTTAAAAGTAAATGCACATGTTACGCAACACTCATAGCGAGCAACCAGTAACGTTTTTCAGTGAAAGACAGTTAAAACAGCAATTTTTTATTCATTTTATTATGCATCAAAGTTGACGAAAAGTGGTAACTTGACTTAAATGCATATTAGTATTCATTCGTGCAATGATTTTCAAATCTACGAACATTATATTTGAGTTAAACTGCCTTCTTTTGTAACGTACCCTCGTATCTGACTATTTTCCCAACATACACCACTTTCTGTCGTGGGAACAAGCTATAAATTTCGCACAACAGCTTCTAAATTTCAGTTTAACAACTTTAATCACAACTTAAGACCGTTTAGATACTTGCTCATTACACAAACATGGCTAACAAATCATTTGATCACAATACTGCAAAATTACTAGTTCCACACACCCCATACACTGGAATCAAGTCACAGAACATACAGCATTATTATCGCGCAAGAACCACCCTAAATTGAGCAATCTTTAAGGGTGAGAATTGCGTGAGATGTAGGTTCAATTATTATAATTGCAAAGCAGCGCAAAAAAAGTGATATACCGGTTGATGTACAATACAAATGGTCGGTGCACGGTGTTCACATGCAAGCCCCGCCATTACGAGAGGTGCGCGTCACCTTAAACCGGATGCTGTTTTGTTCGGTTCCGGTCTGTGATTCAGATCTGGCAATGGACCATTGCGTGCATAAAGTGCCATTACCGAGGGCTGCCAACCACTGGATCAAACAGGTTCGGTCTGACTGAACTGAACTAGTTTCAGAGACACTCAAACTTGATGGACGGAGGGTTTATGTATGCTTACCAACTGCGATAACGGTCATCATAAATAATCGCTAAGATTTTTTCTAAAGATGCGGAAATAGTTTTGAAGAGATAGCACTTGTTTCTTTTTTATGTATGCATTATTGTTTGGCAATACTTTTACTGAAAATAAGTACAAATTATTTCAGAAAGAAATTAGATACATTTTTTCTGGTCAATTAAATAATGTATTAATTAAAAATACCCAAAATCATAAATCACGTTAAAAAACTATTCCACACATATCGTTGATAATCTTAATTCCATTCAATCATTTTTGTTTTAAATTGCACAAAAATTTTGCCATTCCTGGTATTTGAACATAAAATTTTCAAACCAGTCTCTGAATTTCATTAGAATCCTAAAAAATTACAGATTTACTTAAATAAAATCAGTATATTGATTGTACTTATATTAAATTTTTGCTGAATACTGAAGAAGAGTTCGAATATTTTCTTCTTTGAAATACTTTCGTAGTTAGTTTTTACCATTGATTTTGCTATAAAATGGAAAACTTCCATTGTGAATAAACCCTCCTCATTGTTTCTATTATCTTTTTTCGATGACAAGCTGAATTTGTTATTATCAAAAAATATTACAAACTTTGATACTACTTAAAATTTAATGCAACAGCAATATCATAATTTTTGATAGATCAATATTTTAAAACGTTGGATTTTCAATAGTATGTATTAAACTAATAATTATTTGTTAGAAATGCTGCTTTAACAATTGTTATTTAACTGACAATAACCATTTTAATGCAGATATTAATTAATAGTGACATAAAATTTAGAAAATGTGGAAAATATGGTGTCAGTCAATGTTAACTTTTAATATATGCTATTTGCTTACAATATAGTTGGTATTATTTAATGCAACCGGGCCTACATCTTTGTATTTACACCAAATACTAAACCAGTGGAAAGTATAAATTAGTTAATATCAAATGAACGTAAAGATATTTAGCTATTTGTTATTTGTCGTAATAAAAATAGAAATTATGCTATAAAAGCATAAAGAAATTTGAAACAATTAACAATTGAACAAAGGAGTGAAATTAATTAATAATATTGCCCGGTAAAATGGCACGAATTGTTTTATTTTTATTTTATTTTGCTTTATTGAACAATTAAAATCGAGGGTATAGTTCAGTCAGGAGTTGTTCTACAACCTAACCCTTACAAATACATGAGAAACATCCATACCCTGGGACTCGAACCTGTGACCTACGGCGTGCAATGCCAAGCAACTGTTACACTCGACTACCTGGTCGATTAAGAATGACTATTTGTTAACGCCGATGCCCTACTGAACATTTCTAAATTATTTAAAGCAAAATATGTCGAATAAAAGATACGAGGGCAGGGTGAAAATTCCCTGAAAAATAAAACAGATAGCGCCACAATCGTAAATCTCATGTGACATTTGTGATGTACCATCTTTAACTATAACGCATTAAAATTTTCAGACTGATATATCATTCAGTTCTGTTTTGACACCCATCGAAAGCAAGCAACCTTGAAGATTTTTGAAAACATGGAAAAAAGTGAATTTCGCGTCTTGATTAAACATTATTTCTTGCGTGGAAAAAACATTACGCAAACCAAAGCATCGCTTGTTAAACATTATGGGAACTCCTCACCATCTATTGGAACGATTCACAAGTGGTTTACTGATTTTCGTTGTGGTAGTATGACCACAAAGGACGCCGAACGTTCTGGTCGTCCAATTGAGGTTACAACGCCAGAAATCGTCGATAAAATCCATGGTATGATATTGGATGATCGGCGAGTTAAAGTGCACGAGCTGACTGAGGCTATGAGCATCTCAACCGAACGGGTACGGAACATTTTGCATACATTTTTGGATATGAAAAAGCTATCTGCGGGTGCCGCATTTGCTCTCTGTTGACAACAAGCGCGACCGTGTGACAAGTTCAAAAATTGCATGAATTGCGTTACGAATTGGTTCGTCATCCACCATATTCTCCAGATTTGCCCCCCTGCGATTTTTATCTATTTCCAAACTTGAAGAAATGGCTCGGCGGAAAGAGATTTGGCTCCAACGATGAGGTCATCGCTGAGACAAACGCCTATTTTGAAGGATTGCCAAAATCGTATTATTTGGAAGGGATCGAAAAATTAGAAAACCGTTGGACGAAGTATATCGAGCTGCAAGGAGATTATATTGATAAATAAAATATGTTTTGACCAAATAAATAATTTCTTGTTTCATTTTTCAAGGACTTTTCACCCTGCCCTCGTATCTTAAAGTAACTACTTACTTTTCTCAAAATTATTTACAAACCTTTACTAATAGAAAAATAAACTTGCTTCACCCATTTGAGTAACATTTAAAATTTTTTTTCTACTATCTGAAAATGAAAGTAACTTTATTTAGGTATCTAAAAATTGCAGATACGTATAAATATGTACCTGTAAATTTAAATTTTAAAAATAAAATTATAAAATACAAGCAACATACATGAGTGAACCGTGTCGATTTTATGAATCGATTCATGCATGGAACCGATTAAAATTGTTACATTGTTTGGGAACTGCTGCTACAATCGCAATGGTATCATTCACGCTGCGCAAATTCATTTCATTTCCAAGTCAGCAACAGCAACACCCTTAGACTCAAAGCCCTTAGAACTTAGTACAGCTCCTTCAACGTAAGAAAGGAACAGTTCCCTTCTTTATTATTTTAATTTCCATTCACGCTCGTGATTTTCTATAGCAATTATACCAGAGGCCTCGCTGGAGATCAAGACGCCTTTGAAAATTTGCACTTGGCTATATGTTGTTGCTCTGCTGACCAGGTGCCCAGCATTTGTATTTCTCTTTATTATGATTTTTTTTTTATTTACAACACAAGTGCCAACATGCTGTTCACAATATAATGTAACTTTATTTTGATCAAGGGTTAAAAAAAGATAAAATCTTAAAATTGCATAGTGTACAATCATGATAACAAATTAGATTTATATTAGAGTTGCAACAAATATTAGGTACCTATTCGATATTCTCCCTATTGGCAACTATTCCACTATTCGGCAAAACACCGGATATTAGTTCCACCGAATAGTGAATAATTTGACGTAACACCTACCATTTGAACTGGGGTATCTATTATTACTTATATACTGGAGTATTTAGTTTAATTATTTATTCAATAATAATAGGGTAATGGCTCAGTGGTATCAAGTCGGCCTGTGGATCCTAAGAACCCTGGTTCGATCCCCACAGCCGACAAAACATTTTCGCCAATTTAAAATTACCCCTGTGGCTCCCCCACCACTAACATCTTTGGGGGCCGTGATTTGACGGCTGGTAACCGCACTTCACGCGTATAAATATATCACTTACCGAAATCTGCTTATGCACAACCGGGCCGAAACGCATATGTTTTAGTCCTAAAAAGCGGGCTTAAACATTTCCTATGGATACATAAATAAAATGACAATTTTTGTTTATTGTGAATACATGATTCTACAAAATATCACTTTGGCATATAACCTATTTACATATTTTAATCTTTTGAACACATAATTAAATGTTATTTTATTGTGCATAAAATATTGTATGTACCACGGGTGAAATTAACATTTCTGACCCTGAGCGTGATATTAGCAAGAGGCGCTTTGCCACGGGCCAGAAACTATTTTAACCACACTTTATATGTTACTGTCATTGAGCTGTCATTATATTTATTTTTATAATAACAGCTACAAATACAAGTAAAAAAATGTATGAAAATAACATAAAAATGCCAGCGTAAATTATTCTGGTCAGGAAATAACAAAATTATAATAATCTGTACAGTAATCATGAAAAGTAAAAGTTGTCATTAACTTATCGATCATTAACAGATAATGATCCAGTTACAAAATAGGGAGGTTTGCCCCAGCACGATAAATACAGGTAAATTTTGTTAAATAATTCGAGAACAGATTTTTATTTTCTGGTCACATTGTGCTATATATTCAATTTTTAAATATGCATTGAGTTTTCTTAAGATCATCAGAAATAAATCCGCAGAATATTCATCGAATATTCGGTTATTCGGCACACGGTTCTGCGTTATATTAGATTTCGATATTCTGCAGATTTCCTATTTGTTGCGTTTCTAATTATTAAGCATGTTTTTATCCTTTTTTTGCATATTTCATTCCTACTCGTATAATATTTTATCTGTAATGGGTATCTTTAAAAGGAAGTTTTGAAAATATTCGAGATTCGAATTTCATTGTTTGCAAATTTTTTAATCGGATTAGTCATAGTTTAGTAGTGTTTACTTCTAGTAGGCCGTGAATCACGAACCATTGCTACCTTCATAGTTCGTCATCTGTTTACGTTTCAGGATAATCCGTTTTAGAGTGACCGCCGCATTATCAAGTGAGCGTAGACAGTCTGTCGTCACTTGTTCTAAACAATCTTCCGTTAGTGATTTGTTTGTCTCTCGATTGTTTACGTAGGTGAAAGCTTATTCAAAGGATCAAAGTTCAACATTTTATTTGTGACCCGATCATTTAAGATGCAAACTAAATGAATATTTATGATAATATTTTGGTAATTATTCGAGGCTTTAACGGGAATAAATTTGGATTAAATTGAAATCTGTTGATTTACTAGCTACTTTCACCGAGATATTTATTTTATATTTGGGCATAATTATAACTTATTGATTTTCGTACACAAATAATCATTAAAGGATGAGTCACAGGTGAAACTTTTTAAATATTAATTTATTATTGTATAGAACAGTACAGGTTCCATAAATCTATTGGGCCAGACGTTCAATTGTTTCCCATATACCAACAAATCTGGTCAGAGGCAACTAGACGCGACATATAAAAAACAACAAACGGTGCATCCAAAAGGGGTGAATCCCGCAAGGCCGATGGCAGGCATTTCCACAAAATCAGAGCACCTGGTGACCGCCAGGGACAGACTCAGTAAAATTCCTCCATTACTTTACCCTAACACGTACCTAAATTATCATTTTAGGTTGTAAAGTCAACGATGAATTTTTCTGAATCCTTTTTCTAGGGCAGTAACGCAAGAAGCCACCTGGTTTGATTTCCCTCTCCCCATGAAGCCGATCCTGGATGGTAGCGCACCAGAGATAATGTGATACGATGCGCGTAAATCATAAATTATTTTTTACTTTGGATATGTTTTTTTGTCATTTAGGGTTAACCTAGTTTTTTTTTTTATGTTTGCATGTTTATACGTGTTTAGGAAACTGAATTAGTTCAGGGGATCAGATTTTGATCAGGATTAGGATAATGATGCGTTCATAGCGGTTTTCATATCAACACATTATTAAACACTTATAACATAAGTGATTGTAGAAGAACGGTAGAATATAGAATACAAATCATAGTGAACAATTTGTTATAAAAGATTACGTATTCAGTACATATGTATCGAGAAAACGACAACGTATTTTGTTTATTATTCTGAAAGTAATGTAATTTTAAAGTATTTAATTTTGTGGTTAAACCATTACAGTAGATTACATAACAAGCATCGAAAGTGTAAGATAACGTGCGAGTGATTTAGGCACACGAGCTCTGTTATCACACTTTCGAGCGAATTATGTACACTATTCTTTAGACGACTACAAAATTTTCCTAAAAAAAGTTTACAAGAGCAATGTTGTTACACTTTGACAGCTGAAGCGTTCTTGAGGGTAAGCCAATGACGTGTAATACTAGACGAATTATGCCGTATTCAAGTCAATGCAGTGTTGTGAAGCAGAAAGGGATGCAATAACTTGTTGGTGAGGCGCGTGCGCGGCAAGGAGCGAGTACATTTTGATGTTGTAGTTATTTTTATATTCAATTACTTACTTTTCATACATCAAAGTAAAGGTTAGTTTTTGACATATTAAGTGTTTTGTATACGCACTTTTGTATTTAAATAAATAAAATGTTCGCATCTGATAACTGTCATCAACATTAATGAAACCTGCATAACATCAACTTGTACTTGCTCCTTGCCGCGCACTCGCCTCACCAACCAGTTATTCTATCCCTTTCTGCTTCACAACAAACGCCGTTGTTATCCGTCTAGTTATGTTTTGAGTGAGGGGTAAGCATTGGCGTTTGAGGTTAGGTGTAGTAATACCAACTGTATTAACCGTAATATAAAAATATTAAATAATACTAAAATATGAACAAATATGTAATTATTATTTTTTAAATTAAACATTTATCTGTGCAAATATGTTACAAAATCTGTCAAAATTTCGATCTAAATAACAATACAAATTCTTTTCATTTATTTTATTATTTTACTTTATGTATTATCTTAACACCATTTATTGTTTGGAATTCACCTGATATGTTATAAGTGTGCATGATAATAACATATCAGTGTGTGTTATTTACAACTTACCGTAGTAATTTATAACGTTGTTATGGTTACTTTAATATGTGGTCGGTGAAATGCGGTTACTAGCCGTCAAATTACGGCCCTCATAGATGTTAGTAGTGGGGGAGCCACAGAGTTAATTTTAAATTGGTGAAAATGTTTTGTCGGCTGTGGGGATCGAACTTTTTGAATTCCGGTCAAAGTATTTTTATCAACTGAGCCCTAGTCTGCATATTAATTCAAATCTGATGTTATTCCAAGTTTTCTTTCTATTTTTGTTTTGAATCAGGTGGCCTTTGACACATTTCAAGAATTGAGAGAAAAATTGTAATACACGGAGACCAAAATTTAATTGGTAACGAGTATTTAGCCGTATATAGTTAAAATGATCCCAGGTTCAAATCCTGGCGAGATCTCAATTTTTCTCAGTAATAATATAACAAGAGAGTGAGAATAAATTGAAAATAATTTGACAGATCTTTCGAAAACTTATTACCTAATTTATCCAACTCTCGAGTTATATTTAATTAGATTATTTTTTGACTTAGCTGTTGAGGTCGATTCATCCAACTTAAAAGATTTTGAACTGGGTCCATATCGATTGATTACTTATTAATGTATTCTTGGAAGTTGTTCCCAAAATTTGTTGGTGTATTTTTGTATCTAAAATACAACTAAATCGATTTTTGTCACATATTTTACTTGACGCGTTGACAATTTTAAATAATTATTTGATAACTACCTATCATTTGTCACAAACAAAAAAGTACCTACAGAGATTATTCCCGGGAATAATCTTAAGAACCTTATTCTCAGTATAATAACGACAGGATTAGTTAAAACGCAGAAACGTGACGTACAATGAAGCATTTCATTGGTTTTGAGAAACGTCAAAAATAATCTTTAAAATAAAATTTTATATTATTGTTCTTTTATAAAATAAAAAAGTAGAAGTGACCATTTTAGTAACATAAATACGAACTAATAGTATCATCAAAAGACGCATTAAGTACCTCTAATACCTTCCCTGTGGGGTGAGGCGCAGAGAATAACAAAAATATTAAATAGTAAAAGTAGTAAATCATTTAAAAGGATTATGAGTCATGCTTGCGTCTTCTCGTAAATATAGACAAGTAGTAGATTGTTATTATTACACCTATTATTCTGTTTTCAATAACAATCATTGTTAAATAATATTACCTGTAGACTATCTGATAAGGAAATACTTGACAACCTAAACCCTAAAGGAATAGCATAAACGAAAACAACATTTTATTGACTTATACTAAAAATGAGACGAATAATATTTACTACCATTGCTCATTCCACAAATAAGTCAACAAGTTATTCATGGTAAAAACATCTTAATACGATACGTTTCAGTAATACGAGGAGGAATAAGATCTTTGTAAATTAACTCAATCAACAAGTAGTAATCTGCGACTTACAATAATGGATTTGCCCTTCTGGAATAATGAAATCATAACTCATCTTGCACTTTTCATAATTACATCTGTCATCGTCGGTACCAACAAATGACAATCGATAATCGCAATTGTTCATTAGCGCTTTTTAATTACGCGGCGAACGTCTTCTGTCGCGGTAGGCTCGGCGATGACTCACCACAAACAAATGACTAAAACGCAGCGAGTGTGTTTTGTTTAAGTGGTGCATATCATCAACGGATTGAGGCGATCATTTTACTGACAGATGCGACTAAAACAGCTGCCGTGAGTTTCATGTTTAGATTTTGTTTCTGTGAGTCGTTGCGTCATGAACACGCCAGGCAATTGTTCTTGGAAATTAGAACAATAGGCGATCATTCAACAAAAATATTAGTTTCTCCTTGTTGTCCTGCCTGTCACATGACAATTATAATTATAGATTCCAAGACCGCAATATTTTTGTTTTTGCAATAAACACAGTCAAATACGTTCATTGGTATCGTTCATATTACAAATAATCCTATTGGTGCATCTGAATATGTGTTTCAATCCGTTCATAAAATATTAATAGAAACACTAAATAACGAATTAATGATACTGTAATAGTTATTTACGATACAATATAAATGTATCTACAATACGATATGGGGAAAATTCTCAAACGAGGCCATATACCGAGTTTTATAATCCATCGATTATTCTACAATATATTGCAATATATAAAGCACAATGTTTTCCTTATTTTATGATTTTAAGTTTTTTATTTATAAACTGTCATATATGTATAACAATAGGTACATATTTTTTAGATTGTTGACATTAACACTCTTAATATCTATTTACTTAGTTAAGTATATTTCCAGGTATTTTTCATTAATTTTATATGGCAGATCAGGGGGTTGAGTCTTTTTATACGGTGTCACAGCTATTGTCCAGTATGTTTCTTGCACAGGAATTTTGGTGGAATTCTAATTTTTGTAAATATTTACCTGCTCGCTGTTGTAATTTTTTCCTTCACAGTACACGTTTTCGGTCTCTATGAATTACTTTGGCAAAAGTGAAGTATCACTGACCAATTTTTAAAAATGTAATTTTATGTTGGTAAAATTTGGTGAATTTCAAAACTTTCTAAAAATTACTAAATAAACCAGTGCTTCGAACCTGTTATTTGAAAAATATTTTCTAGTTTCAAACATCAAGCATGATGTAATCTACATCAGGAAATAAAAAATTTTTTTTTCTATCCTAACCAAACCTTACTGTCTTTGCCATTTTGATAAATTTATGATATTTATACTCCTTTGCGATGAGCTTCAAATCTCTGAAAAAGTTTTAGAATCACTGATAAATGAATGTTTTTATAGTGGTGGAGGAAATTTTAAAAATTGGTTAGTGCTACTGCACTTCAGCCATTACTGTGTTTGACGATTTCATGATAAAAGAAAAATTATTGCAAAATTTACATATTTTTGATTTGACAATTTTTTATTTTGTTATTATTTGAGGCAAGAGTAGGTTGATTCAATTTTCAATCAAATTTAGGTTTCATGTTTGTATTAGACTGTCATTTTTACCACCAAAATTCATTGCAGCACTTGTATCGTAATAGAACCTTTTACGACACTTTTTTGGTATTGTAAAATTAGGTAAATATATAAATAAAAACTTCTTTTTGTTAATTAATAAAACTTAAATTTCTCGCTAAACTTCATACAAGGTTTACATTAATTGAATGAAGATAATGGTAGAATTCTCTGATAAAAATATGTTTATTTTATTTTAACATCAAAAACTTGTTTATTGGCCCGCAAAAACAGGCGTAATTCGGCTATTATAGCCTTAGTGCGTATGAAGTTGTCAAGTAAAAGCTACTCAAACAAATCAAAATCCTGATTTATGGATAAATATCAAACACGATAATTTCGTATTGTTTTCGTAAATTTCTTTTGACTTCTGTGATACTAATTTTTCCTGTGCAAACTAAAATTCATCAAATATTTTTATTGTCTACTTTAATTTAACAATGAATTTTTTTTTTCTTTGTAAATAAACAATATAGCAACAGTAGCAATCTACGTACATACATAGAAACCGCAGCATACCTAAAATTAACAACTCCAGCAAAACGATAACTAATATCTACCGACTTAATCCTTTAATTAAATAAATAAAAAAAAGTATGTACCAACGAAATAATCATGATTGTAGCATTCGGAAAATTTAAAGCTTTCCTTCAGTGCTATAATCTTTTCATTACGCCCTTAATACATAAATAACTATTGTCGATACGTAAATCTGTAAATAATAAACAAAATCACATCAATATTTATTGATAAATAGAAAATTTTTCAGTCATAAAATTAGTTACGATTTTGTTTATTATTTATAAATTTACATATAGTTTTATAATTATATTGTATTTTGAACTGAAGTTTAATGATTTTTTCAGGAATGATCCAGCATTAATTGATATAAGTCAAGACACAGTTTAAAACTTTTCGTCTTGTTCTTCTTTTCTATTTTTATCAATGCTTGTCTATCAAACTGACGGACGACAGATATCACGTGATATAATTTGAGATTACTTGTTAGTTGTGACAACAAAACCAACAAATGAAATCTCGAATCTCTTCTACTAATTTTATATATATTTTATTTTTTTTGTAAACTTTAGGCACATAAATCATCGATAAAAAACAACTAATGTTTTAATTTCATATAACATAAAAAAAAAAATTGGGCACAGACTCCAACATGGAAGCCATGGAACTTTACTGTGCCTAGTTCTTATATACTCGTACTAAGATAATGCCAAAATGATTACTACATTCTCGTATTTATTGGTAGTATAGTACTTTGAAAAATTCATTTTAATATTCGCGTAGGTATGATTTCATCTTTTGTGTATCATTTTAAGGAAGATTTCTTGGAAAACACATGTCTTGCCACCAAGAAACCTCATACGCAATCTGAAATGCACAAATACAATACAGTCTGGGCCTTACAGTTCGCCAGTTAATTTCTACCTGTGCCTTCATTAACTTTCTTCAGGATTCAGGCAGCCCTAACATATCGAATATTACAATGGGCGAACGTGCCAGCTGAAATATTTCCCCGTATATATTTGCGGACAATAAATGTTCACTTACGCGTGTTTGTGCGTGATCCGTGCGTACCTGGCGTGCGCTGGGCTACGCACACCTGCCCGAAGGACGTTAACGTTGGCCCGCGCCGTGCAGAATCCTATTCGTACAGGCCCGGCATTTAAAAGAGTAAATTCACGAATATAACACACACCTCGACACTTTACTAATTGTAATAATAATAATAATATACTGTAAAATCAAAACTAATGCAATAATTTTAATATAAAACACAACTGTCATTGCTCTTCAACCTCTACGCAGTAAACTGAGGCGGTACCAACGTAACTTGCGAACTAGACTAAAAGATACTAACACTTCAAGGCGCGCAATATTTAAATTTTAAATTAATATCTATTTTATTATTAATTATTACTCATATTGAATTTAGTATTACTTGAATATGTTGTTTAATTAACAGTTAAAAATAACTATTTATAATAGAAATGATTAAGGGATTGACTGACATCAACAGAAATGTTAAATAATTATCAATCGCAAATTTAGTTCTTATTCAATATTTATTTATAAGATTTATGTTTTCTTGTTAATTATTTTTTTGTAATTCATCACTTAAATATTACAACAGTTTTGTTTCATGATTTTATAATTTTTTTTCACGATTGATAAGGTAAATCAATGCCTTAAATATTTCTCATATATACAGAAACTTAAAATAATATTTTTAGTAAATTACTAATTGTTTTTGAAATTGCTGTCCCAATTTATTTAATTATTAAAAATTATATAATCTGTTTACATTAATATTTCGTTATAAAACAAACAAATATGTAGTCAATGAGCCCTTACACCGATTTCATTTTAGTTATTCTTTAAAAAACTGGTTTTGGCACCATGTAATTTAACTACGTAATAATTATACACTGTATAATATCTTAAGTTAAACTTTATTAAACAATAAGTAAATCGATAACACATAAATTATTACATTCAACAACAACGATCTATCTATCAATAATTCATAAATAAATATAAATAAAATATATCATCACGCCTTTTACCCATTACTGAGTGTTGTACTCTGTCGAAGCAAATCTCGGTAACAAAATGGCTGCTAGCTACCCTGAAAAGTACTGTACTGATTCGATTCAAATTTGGTACAGGCATAGACGAGAACCAATCTTAACATATAGGTATAATAAAGCTTCAGTCCTATGCCATTCGAATTCAAACGTTTGCAGTTTCCGGTACGACTCACATTTGCAATGGTCATCAACAAAGCACAAGGACAATCGCTACAAGTGTGTGGACTATATTTGGAAAATCCATGCTTCTCACATGGACAGCTGTATGTGGCATGCTCACGCGTCGGAAAACCTTCTGATTTATTCATGTACGTCCCAAAGAGAAAAACAAAAAGTATCCAAAAGCACTTCAATAAACAGAATTCAACACAAACACTTTCTTTCTTTGAGTTGCAATGCAACGCATGCCGGGTACTCTCATTAAATTGTAGACCACGCGAATGAAGTCGCGGATAATAGCTAGTCAAATATATATTTAATATTTCTATCATTAACTCTCTTTATTTTATTGTTTGAAAATTTAACATATTGAATCTCTTCAAATTTTTAATGGTTTTAAAACTGTAGAATGACCTTTAAATGACTACATCGGACAATCCACTTTGCTTCTAACATAAGCAAGTAAAAGATATTCCTTATAAGTCAACTTATAAAAAATCTATACGTACAGTGCTAAATACACAAATTACAATTTATTTTTATGACTTTTACACGTAAATAACAATTAAGTATAATTAAAAATGAATAAAGAAATTAATTTAGTTGATCATCAGCTACTTATCAACAAATATTATGTAATATTATCTAGACAGAAAACTCCGATCCACGAAAAATCGTTTCGCAATATTGTAGAAATATTCTGACTACAATCCTGTATTTCTAAGATCAGCTGACGGTTCAACAAGAGCACAATACCAAGCGATGAAGCAAAAGGTAAAGGGCGAGCATATGCATTTGTTAGGTTCGCTTGATTCTAAAGCACAACACATTTCTTGCATCTTGCGCCAGCGGTGGTGGTACTGATGGCGAATTCTTGTAAATACAGGTGATTTGGAGAAGAAAGACCTAGAGCCCGAAGGCATCAGGACAGGTTCACCGTTCGTGTGTTTGCTGGCATTCTTGGTGTTTACTTGGAAATGCACCTACACTGTGCACCATTAAGAGCTTTCGTTGTAATTTGATCGCTAAAGAAATGTTGCTATTTATTTTAGAAATAATGTTGATTTTGCAAACATGGCAACAGGTTACACACTTTCTTTTCTTATTTTCTTGAGGTAGGTATTTTGTTTAGGTTAGTAAATATTGTATAAAACTAATATTATACATTAAAATAACCAGTCATAATCAAGTATGTGTTCTATAGGTGTATTGATGGATAAAGATAAATTAACCGAAATGATAATTAACATAATTAACATTAATTAACAGGATTAATTTTGATCTTATCTATATACATAAAAATTAATGTTTGTTTGTTTGTGTGTCCCGTATGCGTTCCTATATCATTCATCCGATTGCAATAAAACTTTGCTAAGTTGTTGTGCATACGCCCGCGAAGGTTTCTGACTTAGCACAAGTCCAATCCGCCATCTTAAAACAAAATGGCCGCTAGCTATCTTGAAAGTACTGCACTGATTCGATTTAAATTTGGTATAGACATAGACGGGAACCAATCTTAACAAATAGGTATAGCAAAGCTTCAGTCCGCCATCTTGAAACAAAATGGCTGCTAGCTATCTTGAAAAGTACTGCACTGATTCGATTCAAATTTGGTATAGACATAGACGGGAACCAATCTTAACATATAGGTATAACAAAACTTCAGTCCGCCATCTTGAAACAAAATGGCCGTTAGCTATCTTGAAAAGTACAGCACTGATTCGATTCAAATTTGGTATAGACATAGACGGGAACCAATCTTAACATATAGGTATAACAAAGCTTCAGTCCGCCATCTTGAAACAAAATGGCCGCTAGCTATCTTGAAAAGTACTGCACTGATTCATTTCAAATTTGGTATAAGCATAGACGGGAACCAATCTTAATATATAGGTATAATAAAGCTTCAGTCCGCCGTCTTGAAACAAAATGATCGCTAGCTATCTTGAAAAGTACTGCACTGATTCGATTCAAATTTGGTATAGGTACAGACGAGAACCAATCTTAACATATAGGTATAATAAAGCTTCAATCCTATGTCTTTCGAATACAGATGTTTGCAGTTTCCGGTACGACTCGCATTTGCAATGACCATCAATAAAAGCACAGGGACAATCGCTACAATTGTGTGGATTAAATTTTGAAAATCCATGCTTCTCACATGGACAGCTGTACACAAACACTTTCTTTGAGTTGCAATGCAATGCATGCCGGGTACTCGCATTAAATTGTAGACCACGTCAACGAAGTCGCGGGTAATAGTTAGTAATTAATAAAAAATAAAATAAATATTTCATCGCGTCTTCTACCTATTACGTAGCAGATCACGATAAGTGATATATTTTACGCATGAAGTGCGGTTACCAGCTGTCAAATCATGGCCCTCAACGTTGTTAGTGGAGGAGAAACCACAGGGATAGTTTTAATGTAATGAAAATTGTTTGTCAGCCGTGGGAATTAAACCCGAGTTAATTATAATTAAACGGTTAATTTTAATTTGCTTGTCATTTTAATATTTAGTTAGGTTCAAAGTTTGATACTTTGTTCTTTTTCCAGAAAGGAAATTATTTATTTTGTGAACTTTGTAGCTTTGTGTAAGTTATATGGAGTAGCTAGCTCAGTGGGATCAAGTCGGTCTGTGAATCCTGAGAACCCTAGTTCGATTCCCACAGGCGACAAACAATTTTCACCATTTTAAAAACTACCCCTGTGGCTCACCCACCACTAACATCTTTGGGGCCGTGATTTGACGCCTAGTAACCGCAATTCACGCGCAAAATATATCACTTACCGAGATCCGTTTCGGCAGCGTGCCACACTCAGTAATGGGTAGAAGGTGTGATAATATATTTATTTGTATTTTATATTTACATATTTATTTTTATTTATTTAAAAAAATTATTATTACAGTGTTTCTTAATTTGAAATAAATTTGAAAGATAAACAAAGAAAATATGTCAAGTTCACTTTTTTTTTTAATGAGAATTTTATCATTGGTAAATGATTCGCAAAATATGCTCTATTTGATATCAAAATAATAGTTTGATTAAGTTCTTCGCGCTTCTAATACAAAATGCATCATTTGCCATGGTAAATTATTAATTTCATTTAGGGCCAGTTTTTCAATCACCGATTAATGTTAATCATGATTAAATAATAATGGAAACTATGGTTATCATTATTATTTAATCATGATTAACACTAATCGAGAGTAAATCGGCGATTGAAAAACTGGTCCTAAATTGGTTAATTAACATAATCATAATTAACCAATAAATGCTCATCACTAGTATAAAATTAGCTGACTTGATTTTAGTGTATAGATAGTGCAGGTTTCGGTCCCCAAAGATGGAGGAAGAGCCACGTACCTACTGTTTATGTGAAGAACATTTCAAATTTATTAAGCGAATAAAATAAAATCTGTTGATCAGCTTAGATACAGAATTTTAAGGTCTATAGCTCGCTTGTCATATAAATGCTTATCACTGGTTATCATTGACATAGTTTTTATCGCACTATAAAGCTATGCTTATGACATAACAGTTCACGGAAATGTTTGTAAATAAGAGCGTTGTGGGTTCCTCAGAAAAATATTTTCTTTCTTTAGTAGAACAAAATAAATATATTTGGAACAAAGATGTTAATTATACATAAATAAAATAACCTATTTGATAACAGAATTAAAAAGAGACGTAGCACTATCTCAAAATATAGACTATAATCATGATAAAAGTCTGGAGTTTGCATAATTTTGTGATTATGTTTATGATATCGCTTGAAAACAAAGACTAAAACAAACATTGGGAATGGTTACACATAATTCAGTGTACCAAACTGTGTAAGACAAAAACTATGACTGTGATAACCAATAGGAATGAGCCTTTGCTCTCTGTATATATTATTATTTATTATTATTATTATTATTATATTGCTTTTTATATCACCAAAAATAATCTATGTATCTACACTCCAGTTTTTTCGAACATTTTTGAAAATTGCAAATTGTTGGCTGCTAATAGCTCACAGCAAAAATAGATATATCTGAGATCTGCAATAGTAGAGCTGCAATATCTAGAAGATTAATACCTAATTTGTCAACGGCCATGGCTGCACTCGTTGGAACTGACCTAAGCGATAATGCGAGTTAAGTAACGTTGCGCGCGGGTAGTACTTAGATGGGTGAGCGTCCAGAGAAATCCGCGTTGCTGTTGACCAATAACACCTAAAACGCAGATCAGGACGTAATGGCGGCATATGACCTGAGTAGTTGGTCCGCCAAAGAAGTCAAAAAAAAAACCTAAAGACGTGACCAGTGATATATTATTTTCAAACAGATATAAATTCCAAACATATCATTGAAAATTCCAAGTTATCTTAATACAATTTAAAATCCTCCCTGCGTGTCCTATTACTTCGATCTCATTTTGTCAGTGTCACATCTCCGAGGGTGCCAACTCCTTGTGCAGAATGTTCGCTACGTGTTTATCAGCTCAACTCTGTAGATCGCACAGATCGCAGGCGGCGATAACGCACAGCCGTGATGTAAGCAGGCTGCACTACAAGAACAATTCTGTGTCTAATCTGTGTTTCAGGATCTGTCAAACTCGAACTACGAGCCCCAGCTTCCAAACAGCGACAAGTAAATTCTCTTTTGTTGTTATTTGTACAACAAGTTATCGCGAAGATTTCTGTCATGATAAGGAGTGTCCACTAACTTTAGTGCGGTTTGTGGATACTTGAATAAGGTTTTTGACAGAATTCACCTGCTAATACTGATTGAGTTGTTTTGCACATTCTTTCCAGCGACAGAAGAAATAAAGTTTATTACTATTTTTTTTATATTTGACAGTTGAGAACTTTTTATACATTTCTCAAAAAGGTGAATAATTTAGAAAAGTTGTACAAGGAATATTAAAGTGTGATAGGTATATAGTCGACAAATAATATATACAAAATGCATTATAATCGTTTATTCGGTGAAAGATTACAGTCTGATTGTATAGGACATATTTGATCTTAAATTCTGATGAATAAACAAAATATTAATATGAAGACATCTTTACATAGCATAACAAACTTGTGACAGTAACAACACTAATTATTCTTCAAGTAAAATAAAAAAAATCTGGTGTGGGCACCACACGACTTTCTTATACACAGTATATTTAATATTTAGAATATATAAATGTTACATAATATTATTAAACATGAAATTTAGTTTTTCAGTAATTCAACATTTATCTGTTTGAAACATAAAATATCAAATTTGTTTACGTATATTTTTTTAGTAATGTTGACTACTTTATGTCTAACTTTACTGATGAGGCATATAGAGGATGTCCTTTTTTCCCTTGGTATCTCAAGAACTGTGAGATACGAAGTCGATTAAATTGAGGCAAAGTTGCCAGATTAGTTGACCATTTTAATGATGTATTTGTTTTTCTGAAAAAAAACATAGATAACTAGATAAGGCGAAAATTAAAATTTTAGTCGATTTAGTTTTTGATTTATAACTTTTTTGTTTAAATTCATACAAGTTTCTAATTTGTACTTTCTACAAATGTAATCTAATTTATATTAAATGTTAAATATGTTTATGTTGTTTGTTTCTATTGCTACTATGATTATTGGAATATATAATTAAATATATAAATTAGTTTTTCTCAAAATTAGACGCATACAGGAAAATTTCAAATAACATTTTATGTTCCAAATATTTGACTAACATCTTTTATTTGAAACTTTTTTTCGTAACTGATTCCATTTTTGAAATAAATGGAATTTATTGTTGTGTGTCCAGTAAACTTCCTCTTCCGGTTTTTCAATTTCATTCAAAATCAACTCAGCTCTTCGTATTTTCATGAAACTTATTATTACCAAGTTTCGTTAACAAATCTTATCTCGTTCATGAGATATTGCACATTCGGACACACACACACACACACAAACACGCGCGCACCCCTCCCCCCCACACACACATCATTGAAATTTGTTTTCACGATTTCAATACTTCCTTATACTGTGTATAAGAAAGTAAAAAAGATAAGAAAAGGATTGATGCCAGGAAAATGTGGATATGAAGAAGAATGCTTGGTATTTAAGTGGTCTGCGTTAGCAAAGAACAAATGTTGTAAAGAGTAGGAAAAAAGACACTGTAAGGATACTCGAATGAAGGGACAGTACAAGGAGAAAGTAAGAGAGGCAGCCGGCGGATGAAGATGGTAGGCGATCTGAAAGAAGGAAGAAATTATGTTGAAATGACGTCATGCAGATAACTGTTGATGATGATGAGGTATACTAAACTGTAACAAATATACACCTATAGAAGAAATGCTTAAATATTTTGATTAATTAATGGGATGGCTAGCACAGTGGTATGAAGTCGACCTGTGGATCCTGAGGTCCCTGGTTCGATTCCCATAGGCGACAAATTTTCATAATTTGAAAAATCTATCCCTGTGGCTCCTCCACCACTAACATGTTTGGGGGCCGTGATTTGACGACTGGTAACCGCATTTCACGCGCAAAATATATCAATTACCGAGATCTGCTTTAGCAGAGTGCCACACCCAGTAATGGGTAGAAAGCGTGATGATATATTTATTTATTTATAATTAATTACTAATTTAAATTAATGAAATGACTAAATATGATTTTTTTGTGCCAATATTTAGGCGTTTTTATTCAATTTGTGGCAATAAAATTACGTAAATTGTATTAAATAAAGTTTTCAGATAGGTTTAATTAAAATGTAATCTCATATGGCATATAACAACTTTACTTCTATTATTGCAACCAAGTATAAAATGTAAGATTCGTTTCTGCAACTAAATATGCTTAAATTTGAAATATTTCGAGTACAACGTGCATACGATAAATTACAACAAAAACATTTGCCGGTGTCGCGGTAAAACAATCAAAGCCAACGGTGCGAAAAGAAAACACCAGCGCGTCCATTAGCACTAATGTGAAAACAGCAAGAAGCACGCTCGGTGCGTGTGTGCGTGCGACACACGACAGCGTGTGCAGGTCGCGTGCCACCCCCGCTTCACCGCCGCCACTGCACCGCCCCCGCCGACAACAGCTGTGCGCCAATGTGCCTCTATGTGTGCAAAGGTCACTGGACGATCTGCCAGCCCTGATCAGAGCGAGCTTAGTGAGGGTGGTGTAGAATTTCGCTGTCCCAAGCAAAATAACTAGTTTATTTTTACCTTTTGGGATGTCAAAGTGTGGTTTGTACTAATCTGCGGTCCCAAAACTTTTGTTAGGGCTCGCTTGAAGATTGGGAAAGTTTTAAAATTTTTATTTTATTAATTAAAATTGTTAATGGGCAGTTACCAGATTACCATAAAAGTAACTTAAAATATCACAAGGATATGCATATGTACAATACAAGAAATGGTGAATGTTTTTATATAGATCAGAAAAGTAAAAAAAAAGTCTTTTAACATGATATTTCATAAAGGTTTACAGTGTTACAATGGATTGCCTGTTGATATTAAAACATCCCAAACTCTAAAACTTTTTAAAAATCGATTAAAATGTTATTATTTAAACAAATAGATTAAGTAATAATACGAGTATATAATTATGTGTTTTTCTTTTGTATATTTTATATGACTTTTTGTTACATATTTGAGTTTAAATTTTGTTCAATGTTATGTATTAGCCAAGCTATTAAAGAAATACATTATTATTATTATTATAATCAATTATTCTGGTTATTTTTTATTAATAAGTAAATATTTAGTAGTTAATTGGTTCAAAACTTCCCGGCTTCAAATCCCGGTAGTATCCCAATTTTTCTTTCTATAATATTTTTTTTTTACAAAAAATGTCTTCATATTTGGTAGATTTATTACTAAATTGATTTAAGTCATATTATATAAAAAGACAAATTAGATAAATTATTTAAATAAATAAATATATCACCACGCTTTTTCCCCTTTACTGGGTGTGGCACTCTTAGCATATGTCGGTAAGTGATATATTTATGCGCGTGAAGTGCGGTTACCAGCGGTCAAATCACAGCCATCTAAGATGTTAGTTGTTTATCGGCTGTATCGGCTGTGGGAATCAAACCCGGTTTCTCAAATCCACAATCCTACTCGATACCATTAAGTTATTTTTTATTTACATTTTCAATATATTTCCAACGAATTTCATTTGTTATTGTGCTGTCCAATTCTTCTCATAAACTTAACTTATAAATAATATTACAGAATTGTCAAATAATGTCGTGAATATTGACAGCAAATTATTGTCAATATACAGTTTGATAAAATAAGTTAGTCATTATGAATGTGTAACGTGGTTTCGTACTACGAACAAATGAATTTATAATTTTGAAAAAAAGTTTCAACTAAAACTTGTTTTTAAACATATCGTTTACTTTAGTTATTACGGATTTCTTAATAAATCTTTTGTTTACAAAATAAACGTATCACTAGTTGACCCATTATCAGGGTCGTTGATTTCCACCGAAGTTTGAATTTCTGAACGTTCGAACATTCGAATGTTTTGAACTTCGTCAGAAAAACTTCAAAACTTCGAACTTTCGAATTTTTTGAAGTTTCGAATTTACGAATTTTCTAATTTTTTTCCCACTGAATTAACGCCATCTGTCATCTCCAAACACGCTCACGCATAAATCCCGAAAAGTCGGTCACGAATTAAATAATAAACTCGGGAAAGTATCCTGCAAAAACTCTGCACGATTAGGCGTCTTAATTAAGCCATCTACTCTCTTACCGCCTATCTAAAAAATGCTATGGACTATTAGTAAGACGTTTTAAAATGACAATAAAAAGGATACAAAAACGTCTTAATTAAAACGTTTTTAACAGTGTAGCGAAATTTTAAGTCTAAATTGAAGTAATTTGGAAAATAATAATAATTAATAATAATTACTTACGAATTAATACAAAACTTGGCACATGAGTTTATTCTGAAAATAATTCATAACAACATGCCGTGTTCACTTTAAGATTCAGATTCACAATTCGAATAATTCGAAAATTCGAAATATTCCAAAATTCGAATGTTCAATAAATCCGAACAATCGAAGTCTCAAATATTCGTTAAATCAACAACCCCCATTATCAGTTTACCTCTAACGAGTGTATGGGATTTAAAAAAAATATATTTTCTGGGTTCATTCTTTTCAGTGGTTTAAAATATTAAGATACACCAAAATTTCTAGAACGATGAAAATCATATAACAATAACGTTCCCAGTATATCGAGTAAATAAAAAATTTATCATTAATTGATTTCGAAATGACTACTTTATTATTCGGTTCTATTTATTTATTTACATAAAATTAACTGATAACTATGACTGTAAGTTTTTTAAGTGAACGAAAGATTCCAAATGTAAGGTATAAACAACCATGTGTGAAAAAAAAATGAATATAAGTGAAGTGAAAATGATGTGACAGGAGTAATTGCGAGATTAATCTGATGAATACATATTTAGTGTATGCTTTTAGCGTTCATTCCACCCAATATAAAAATAAGTGAAAAATTAACAATACATTAATTCTGTAGTGCTGCTAAAGGTGGTTCATTAACAAAGTGTTACCATAATTGTCGTTTGTTCAAATAACCTGCCAGTCAGAATTAGTTCACGTCATCACAGCAAGTTACCTTTAATGGTAAAATAGTTTTAGAAAAAGTGTAGCATTTTTTCACTGACTGGAATGTCTCAGAGACGTCAGTAATGTCACAACTCCATCAAAATCAGTAGGTTTGATCTTGAAGCTTGACCACCTATCCGGAACAAGTCTAAGGAATGTTCAGTGACAAATGCGACACCTAGAACCTGCCATTAAACGGCCAGCCACGCCGCACTCTGCAGATAACATCGCTGCTGCCTCTAACTGCTGCTGGTGTGCTGCTGCTTCTTGACCTATCCTCAACCGAAATGGACTTCTTCGCGATCCTTCAACAATCTCAGATACTTTACCCTCTAAGGAAATGCAGTTTTTATGCATTACTTAAAAACATATTTTACTAAGAATTCAATCGTTTTATAATCAATAATTTTATTACGAAATAAGATTTTGGAAAATATGATGATAGTCAATATGAATAAATAATTAAGAATGGTTAATTAGAAGTTCACTAACTTATCACAATTAGGTATTTTAGTGGCAAATGTTTAAAATAAAAGATATAGAATTAATCTACCACTTTTATTTGAAGCAACATTTATCTCCAATATCAGAGCTGGGCAGTAGCTAGCTACTTTTGTAGCTTAACTACTAGCTTAGCTACGTTTACCTTAGCTGTAGCTGTAGCTTAGCTAAATGTGAAAAAATATAGCTGTAGCTTGTAGCGAACTGTTTTTTTTTTATTAGCTTAAAAATATGGTTATAACAACTGAAGCTACTTTTAAAGCTTCTTTCTGTAGCTTAAAGCTACTTTTTGTAGCTTAAAGCTACTTTTTGTAGCCCAAAGCTACTTAAAGCTACCACTGTTTATTAAGAAATACTTATTTATTTTTGTTTTGTATTTGAATTGTACCTTCTTATTGTTTTCTATAACTGTAGGATAACAAATTATTATATAAATTAAAATCTATTAACATATTTTATTTTTCACTTGTTCTTAACCTATCCTACTTTTGTATTAAATATTAGATGAACTAAACATTGACTGTTAAGGAATCTTCTGGTAATGTGAGTGTTAATTTATTCCGATATAAATAAAAATTATAGCATCAAAAATTAACAGTACATTTGTCCATTAGCGATTTTTCATATTTATGTACATAATAGTAAATTAACAGTCATTATAACAAAAGACTGATCAACTGATCATATGACAATGACAAATTTATACATAAATTCACAATAATTGAAAAAGGTAGGTTTAAAATTTAACAGCTTCTTTAAGGAAAGCTTTTAGCTGTAGCTTAGCTATATTTTACAAAATCTAGCTTATAGCTGTAGCTCAGCTACTTTTTTAAAGAATAGCTGTAGCTGTAGTTTTGCTACTTTTTTTAAGTAGCTTGCCCAGCTCTGTCCAATATAATTTAAAATCGTTTAATAGTAGAAACGAACTTTCAAATTATAAGCCGTTTAGGTTTACTAAATTTTATACAGAAACTTTGGACGTAAAGCATATTTCATAAATCATAAATATTTTTTAAAAGTTTTTTGTTATCTGCACAAATTTTGTAAATAAATAGAGATTTGCTTGTACAACTGGATTTAAATATTAAATTTTAGTGAGCAAGCATAGATTAAATTACTGCTTACTGTCAATAAAATACTGATAAAAAAATATAAATGTGTTCAAAATGAATAAATGTCCACTATAAAGAGTAGATTCCTTGTTCCTGCACTTTTATTGGAAATAGTTGAATAATAATTTTCTATTAATGACGGTTATAATCAAAACCCATAATTACTTGATTTGTGTTTGAAAATAAAGACATTTTCTCAGCGATGACAATTCAATACTTGTTTAAATGATGCTGCAATGTATTCATGTATATGTAGAGCACGTGTCACTATCAGCAGCGAGCGGAGAGTACGCGGCCTGATAATCAGCAGTGCGGAACAGTGCGTGGGTTTGCTTAGTGTGTGTTTTTATTTTAATGTGGACTTGTACCGTATGTATAATGGAATTGCTGTGTAGTTGAGTTTGTGCTGTGATCTATCGTTCAAATCTATTTTTACTGGTGGCAGGATTTTATACCTAGTAGTCTTAATTGCTGATCCAGAAATTCAAGAATATATTTACGTTCAATCTAGAGATTTATTAGTTAATAACATGCGATGAACATTTCGTAAAAATTTACTATAAACAGAAAATTGAAAAAACTAAGTCAATAATATTTTTAGACGTAGAATGCTAGATATTTTCATATTAAATCGTAGATTAATTTTCATTGGTGTTAATGGTAAAATAAAAAAATAAATATATCATCACGCCTTTTACACATTACCAGATATGGCACTGTATCGTAACAGATACATTAGGCGTGTTTCTTTGGATTGTGATTGTGATTTTCTAAATCATGATTCCTTTCATCGTGGTTGCGTTGAATCATGATTAAATATGATACTGAAGAAAACATCAAACAGGAATAATGATTCAAATCCAACCCGATCGACGCGATCCTATAGTATGAACGTTAAAATAACTGCAAATGTCAAATACACAAACTAACCTATTTTAAAATTTCATAAATGAGTATCCATGTGAGCCATTTAAAAATGGATCGTAATCGTGCTGAAGCAGAAAAAATGTTCGTGGTGAGAATTGTGAAGTATATATATTTACTTTCCCTTAATTCCGTAAAAATATAGCACATACATTTATCATCAGACGCCATTTTTAAACTTTCGATGTGAATCAGTCAATATGAATCATAGAAAAAGTATGATTCAGAAGGGAAGGGGGATTGTCGTTTCGTGATCACAAAATGAAAGAGTAGGGATAACGAATAACGAACGAAGAAACATGATTCTTCATGATCATGTTAAGTTTGATCACTTTGATTACGAATCACAGTCCAAACAAACACGCCTATTTATGCGCGTGAAGTGCTGTTACCAGCCGTTAAATCACGACCCTCAAAGATGTTAGTGGCCATAGGAGTAATACTACCACATTAAAATTTCCCATGTGTTAATGGTTACTAGTAATATTACAACATTTGTAATGGTACTGTTTTGGCATTGAATGTTATTGTTTGTGGTAGAACCCCTTCTACTGACGTGTGTCAATAAAGTTTATTATTATTAGGTTAATGTTCTTAATAATTACAGGCAATCGTAGCTCAGTGGATAAAAGCACGGTAAAACTTGCGTTTCTTAATTAGCAAGCAAGAGGTCGTGCGTTCTAATCTCACTGACTTCTACTTATATCAAAAAAATACGATTGTGTCTGAGTGGTTCGGATTCCACTATAAGCTGTAGGTCCCCTGTACTGTAATTGGGAGTTACTTCCTGTTGTGCAGAGTAACAAATAAATAAATAAATAAATGAATTTAAAGTCGTCATCGGTACACTTATATTTTCAAAACAAGATATTATTGTTTTTATAAATGAAATATGGAGTGGCTAGCTCAGTAGTATGAAGTCGGCCTGTGGATCCTGAGAACCCTGATTCGATTCCCACAGGCGACAAACAATTTTCATAATTTAAAAACTACCCCTGTGGCTCCTCCATCTTTGTGGGCCGTGATTTGACGACTGGTAACCGCACTTCACGCGCAAAATATATCACTTATCGAGATCTGCTTCGGCAGAGTGACACACCCAGTAATGGGTAGAAGGCGTGATGATATATTTATTTTTTTTATAAATGAAATATATTGTGTATTACACCTTTTTTCAAGCTGAAGGTTGAAAATATTGTTAATAAATTTGAAAACAAACAAAATATGAAGAAAAATGAACATTTTTTTAAAATTGATAGAGGTAATAAAAAATAGGATTAAATTAAACTTCTTGTTGTTTGAATTACTTGACTTGTAAAGACATAATAAGATTTATTGAGTCAAAAACATAACTGACAACGTTGCGGAACTATGGTTTGGTTTCGTGATCAAGTCAAATGATTTATGTAAAATTTCACATTTTTTTTGTTTTGTTTTCAATAATAAGAATCTGTTTTTAATATTTGAATTTATAAAAAAAGAAAAAAATGTATAACTTTATTTAAATCATCTCATTTGAAGATGGAATGAAACCATAAATCCAAAACGTCGTCAGTTATATTTTTGACTTAATAAATCTTATTATATCCTTACAAACCAAGTAATCAAAACAACTGGTACTTTAATTTAATCTTATTTTTTACTACCTCTGTCAACAATTCGCACGGCTTAATAAAACATATCAAATCTTCAGATATTTTTCTACACTTTTTTCAAATTTGTTGAATTTAAATGGAATAAAAAGATATAGATCACTTATATCACTTATATTTATAATTATCCTATTTGCCAAGTCAGTTTATATACGTCATATATGAAAGTAACTAAAAACAATGACGTCATATCTTGCTACATTTATATGTAGGTACCGTAATCATATCATTACAGATTTTCTCCGCCTCTTAATATTCAAATAAATTTGCAATAAATTCTTGAGTTTACCGACCCAAAGCCTCCAGCATTTTCAGTAGTCATTCAATATTCACCATACAAATGAACCCGTTGAAATACGCTGTTTGACAATTGTGAATACACATTGCCTCTTTACATTTCAGTGTAATGTGGGACAATCCGCGTCAACCGAATCAGAGCTACGACCAAAATTAGAAGCAACCAAAAAAATCGACCAAGAGCTCATTTTAAAGCTTAAAGCATCTACTTTCAAAATTTGAGTGCGCCTTTAAAAAATCAAAAATGGCGGCTCCAATATGGCGGCCGGAAGCCGGTGAAAAATCGAGTGTCCAGAAAGAAACAAAAGCTTGTAAAAAGAAAAATTCGCAACCGATCAGGTCGTTTTTTGGCTCCAATTATAGCTGATGGACGCACCTAAAAATCTGGTGTGGCAGGTTGACAAAATCCAACATGGCGGTCAAAAATTCAATATGGTGGCTGAATTTTGAAAAATCTACCAATTTGCACCAAATTTGGTATACGCGGGGTTTTGGGGTTGCTGATCACGAATCAGATTTGCCAAATTCAAGATGGCGGATCCAAGATAGCGACCGAAATAACTTCATTACATAAAATTTGGTGTCAATCGGTAGATTTTCGAAAATTTCGTGCGCCATCTATATATATATATATATATATATATATATATATATATATATATATATATATATATTTATATCAGAGTACACACAAATATTGCAATTATTGCCGTATGAAATGAGTTGCAGAATTATTCTTTGCTAAGTTTTCCGCAAAATGATGACGCGAACAAACTGTTTCAATAAATGGACTATATACAAATTTTTTTTATTACCTTCCACCAATCTATTTTTTAAAAAATCCAAATTTTTAAATCATTCTCTATTATAATTTGCACACGAACAATTATTTTCAATTTTATTATAATATTTTCAACATATAACTTATTTCGGATATTTGCCAATCATGAAAATTCATTCGTGTAATCTGCGTTCGTGAAATTCTTATTCTATAAAATTTTCTTTTGGTAAAACTGTCATTTGGGAAATTATTCCTTTTAATATTGTCATTCAGGAAATTGTATTCGGAAAAATTGACGGTAACCCAAAAAATTTATCAGTAGATTTTTGCAGTTTAATAGTAAATAATTTCCTATTGTGTAGTTAAAATTATAAACATCGATATGAAGAAATGGGGTGGCTAGCTCAGTGGTATGAAGTCGGCCTGTGGATCCTGAGAACCCTGGTTCGATTCCCACAGGCGACAAACAATTTTCATAATTTCAAAAGCTACCTCTGTGACTCCTCCACCACTAACATCTTTGAGGGCCGTGATTTGACGACTGGTAACCGCACTTCACGCGCAAAATATATCACTTACCGAGATCTGCTTCGGCAGAGTGCCACACCCAGTAACGGGTAGAAGGCTTGATGATATATTTATTTTATTTTAGATATGAAGAAATTATTGAACTATTTGTGAGATATTATCATTTTGTTAAATGTAATATAACCTATAAATTTCGAAACAAATGACACAGTTTATAGCTGTAATACGATGCAGAAAAGACAGAAATTAAAAAGGTAAATAATATTTTGCGTTCAAAATAAAAAAGCTGTCAATTTCACTGAACTGCAGATTGATTAATTACAGCAAACTCAATTCAATCAAGTCTATCTGTGATCTACACCTTAGCGCCAATTAAATATAACACACAATTAGGCCAAAGTAATTACCGTTGGCAACATACAGATAGCATCACATCTCACAAAGTGGTCTCCAGTCTCCGTCTCCAGCCCGAGTCCACACCAGTTATGGTAAAAAGTTAAAAGTCCCTACATCAGCATCGACAAACCAATCCGTACGCAACGAGCACGCGCATAGATATGTAAAGTGCACGAATGTGCGCAGGAGACCAAAGGAGAAAAATATCCGTAGTGTGACGTTTATATGGTGTAATTTACCGATGTAATTACGAAATGTGAACGCTTAAACATAAAGTTCCTATAGCGCTAGTGCTGTTGTGGCTTATACAAGGATTTTATATAAACACTAGGCAGTTGAATTACACATAAAAGTACGGCAAGTGGTGGAGATATGTCGCCATTTGCAGGAAAGGCATAGCTTGTATTGTTCTATTGTGTTATATGGCATTTTTCTTGTGTTTGAATTGAATAAGTACTAACAAGTGTGAAATTACAGGTTGAGTCAAATAGATTACTGAATATATAACATAAACATTTAAAAAAAATTGTCGTTTTTTTGTTGTACTTTGGTGATACAATAATTGTAATTATAAGAACAATTTTAAAGAACTCAACGGAGTTCATCGAAACTAATAAATAAAATTATGACTCAATGTTTTAGAAAATTTTGTTTGAATAATCTTTCTTATTTTATTTTGTATAAATTAAAATGTATAGATTCAATAATTATATATATATATATATATATATATATATATATATATATATATATATATATATATATATATATATAATAATATTAATGTAATGAAAATTGTTTTTCGGTTGTGGGAATCCAGTGGCGTACCTAGAACTTTTGCCGCCCAGAGCGGTCTCCAATTTGCCGCCCTTTCTAAGTCAATCAAATGGTGGTTTTTATAAATTAAAAAAATAAATATAAAATAAATATATTATCACGACTTTTACCCATTACTGGGTGTGACAATCTGCCGGAGCAGATCTCGGTAAGTGATTTATTTATATATTTATTTATTTGTTACTCTGTACAACAGAAAGTAAATCCCAATTACAGTACAGGGAGCCTACAGCTTATAGTGGAATCCGCACCACTCAGACACAATCGTATTTTTTGGATATAAGTAGAAGTCAGTGCGATTTGAACGCACGACCACTTGCTTGCTAATTAAGAAACGCAAGTTTTACCTCGCTTTTATTCACTGAGCTACGATTGCCTGTAAATATGATATATGTGATATATTTATGTACGTGAATTGCGGTTACCAGCAATCAAATCACGTGTCCCAAAGATGTTAGTGGTGGGGGAGCTACAGGAGTAATTTTAATTTGGTGAAAATTGTTTGTCGGTTGTGGGAATCGTATCAGGGTCCTCAGGATCCACAGGCCAACTCGAAACCACTAACCCATTACCAAATTAAATTAATAAATATGTATAAATAAATAATTGTAATTGAGACAAACTATAGGTGATGAACTTTTTTACTATTGGATGACATATTTAAATTAGGCAGTAATAAAGGAATTTTACGAGATATTTTCAACGCTATATTGACTTGACGATGAAGAAAAAATATTCGAAATCATCTAGTAATTCATAGTTCGTAGAAATCGAATAGTAATCTTATGAAGTGAACAAGTTGTTTTTTGCAACTAAAACTAAATATAAAAATGCCGCCCCGAAATATGTGCCGCCCGGTGCGGAACGCCCCCACCTCTAGGTACGCCACTGTGGGAATCCATTCGAGGTTCTCAAATCTATAGGCTGACTCGATACCTCTTAATAATCTAAACCCCAAAACTAAATCGGCAATATTTATTAGAATAGCATTATTTAATATTTTCACATCTTATTTAAAGGATGTTCAATTGTTTCTATGGTTTCTATTGAGTTGTTTATAAACATTTTGACATAAATAACACTAAGTAACAACTTTGTAATAACAAAAGTAACAAAAGCTTGCCGAAATATTGTGTCCTTTATTTAAACTAAGCTTAAGTAAACCGTCGCAAAATTTAACCGGTGCAATGCTAATGAATTTTGTTAAATAATGTGACATTTAAGGAACGGCGATGCAACTGGGCATAAAGCAAATAATAAGAAAAGTTGCGTTGGGAACCTATGAGAGTATTTAAATGAAAATTAGTGATAAGACTGTAGTTACGTAAAAAATACTTTTCAAAAATAAATAAAAATTAAATAAGATTACGTCTTTAAACAAATATTTAAGTGTTATAATTTTTTTATATATACTTACTCTCATATTTCGACAACATGGAATTGTTTAAACATCTTCCTGCATTAGGTGATTGACACTTAATCAAAACATTTGCTGCACATTGTTTCTTTAAAAAAATGTGTGAATAAATGCTTATTAATGTGACTCAAAATAGTAAATCTCTTTATGACAAAGGAGATAGGTACTTTGACATTAAAAATATCAAGAAAAAGGACTACTACTATGTAATGGACGAATCTACACTTTTTAGTTTTCTGTGCGATTCATTTTTCAATTAAACGTATGTTACTAACAATGAAGTTAACAATAACTTTTCTGTGCGATTCATTTTGCTTGTCATACAAAAGCATAGATTTCAACGTCAAAATTCATTCTCTCGTTCCTGATTGGAAGTTGGGACAAGATTGCCGTTAACTACTAATTATAAGTTTGGAGCTTACAACATTTTGAGTTAACTGAAATTAAGGTAGTACTAGTGTGACGGTGGCGCCATCAGTTGTCGGGTAGCGAAACTGACGAAAATATAAAAATTGAATAAAATAAGTGTTTTATACCTATTATGATTAGAATATTGTAAACAGGTTGTTGGTCTAGTGAATTTTCAAATACCATACCACCGTGTGGTGTTGCCATTATAAATTAGGATTCTTAATTTTCGTTAAAACAAGACTTTGCATGGCTATATATCCATTACTAAATAATAAAAAACTTTCTCCTTTTGATACAATATACATGGATAGTTCTAGAACATCATACTAGGTTTTCCAATGAAACTGCAAAATTTTAGAGGTACACAAACCAAATATGTGCGATTCTGAGTGATGATCGCCATAAGCCCCGTGTATAAGAACTCAACTTTACAAGCGAATATATTTGTTCACAGACGATGAATGTGTTTCATATTTTAACAGGATGCGTATGACTATTCAATGTTTACGTGTGCCAAATTTCATTCTACCTACTACCTTAACGCTAATTTTTCTGTTGTGAACTTATGCGCTATTGCGCATACCAGACTCTCAGCGTTAACTCTTAAAGATATACTATAACTACTGATTTCGTATTGTACATGAGGCTTTAGTTATAAAAACTGTCCTGAAATAAAAAAGAAAAATGTATGAATGAATTTAATTCTATTTAACTACATTTTATATTTCATTTTATAGTCAGTCATTCAACTTTGGGATTGAAGCATACCCACTAATATACATGTCTGTAAGTACAAGAATGCATATCAAGGGTAACACGTGTGATTCACAATAATACCGCGATGGAAATGCAAGTGAACTCTTCCGGCCAGCTGTACAGATCTCCGCCCCGGCCGCCTCACACCCCTCGCACCGGATGTGACCTTAAAAAATGTTTTCCGTCACCGTTGTAACCTTTCGTACCTCAACTGAGCCCGCGTCGGCCGATGAATGAAACGGTAGTTGTAAAAAACAAGATTTGTGTGCGATGAATTAATTAAGGAAGAAGAGATAGTGTGTGGTCAGTTTAACTAAGTTATGGGGGTGAGAATTATGTCTGTGGGGAGGTTGTTGTGACCAGTGGCTACTTGATTAAATTAGTGATTAGTGTAAAGGTAGAGGAAATGGAATATTTAAGAGTTATAGTAGCACAAAAAGGATGTATTTATATTGGCGTCAGCACAAACAAAATATATGTTACTGATGTTAAGAGACAAATTGATAAGACCCGCCTCTTAAGACAAAAGATGTGCGTATAGATTTATACGAGGAAAATGCATAGAAAAGAGATGGCTTATTTTGTTAATGTCGTGAATAAAATTTACTGATATGACTTCGTTTTTTTAACGTTTTGTATCCAGCGGTACGGTGGTGTGGTTAACGTTACTCAAACTAACAATAGGCGTGTTTCTTTGGACTGTGATTCGTAATCAAAGTGATCAAACTTAACATGATCATGAAGAATCATGTTTCTTCGTTCGTTATTCGTTATCCCTACTCTTTCATTTTGTGATCACGAAACGACAATCCCCCTACCCTTCTGAATCATACTTTTTCTATGATTCATGTTGACTGATTCACATCGAAGGTTTAAAAATGGCGTCTGATGATAAATTTATGTGCTCTATTTGTGGAATTAAAGGAAATTGGCTGCTTCTGGAAGAATTTTTAAATGGCTTACATGGACACTCATTTATGAAATTTTAAAATAGGTTAGTTTGTGTATTTGACATTTGCAGTTATTTTAACGTTCATACTATAGGATCGCGTCGATCGGGTTGGATTTGAATCATTATTCCTGTTCGATGTTTTCTTCAGTATCATATTTAATCATGATTCAACGCAATCACGATCAAAGGAATCATGATTTAGAAAATCACAATCACAATCCAAAGAAACACGCCTAATATATTAACTACCACGCTACAGCACGGTGAAATCGGATCAAATATTGTAATTGGGATTTAATTTCTTTTGTACATAGTAACATGAATAAACAAATAATTGTATCTATAGAAAGTAATATGTATTTCCTATAAAATCAGTTAAATTGCATGTAAAAAATAAGATTTTATACAAATAAAGCGTAACTTTTTCACATATTTATATAGTGGATTATAAAAGTCAGAGTTTGCCATTTCAAAACAATTACACCGTCTTCGTTGTGAATAAATGAATTTCGATGAAAATATATTTTCTTAGTTAAACAACTGCAATCATATGCCCTCCAAAATTAATTTTTTTTCATTAAATTATAGATTTTGTAATAAGAAGTCCCTGGTTCGATTCCCACAGGCGACAAATTTTCATAATTTGAAAAAGCTATCCCTGTGGCTCCTCCACCACTTACATGTTTGGGGGCCGTGATTTGACGACTGGTAACCGCACTTCACGCGCAAAATATATCACTTACCGAGATCTGCTTCAGCAGAGTGCCACACCCAGTAATGGGTAGAAGGCGTGATGATATATTTATTTATTTATTTTAAGTAAAACAGGACACTGCCAGATCAGAGATATTTTTCTACTCCTATGCTTTAATTTACCTATTAAATATGTATTCGTATTATTTGTATTTTTTATGGGATGGCAAGCTCAGTGGTATGAAGTCGGCCTGTGGATCCTGAGGACCCTTGTTCGATGCCCACAGGCGACAAACAATTTTAATAATTTCAAAAGCTACCCCTGTGGTTCCTCTACCACTAACATCTTTGGAGGCCGTGATTTGACGACTGGTAACCGCACTTCACGCGCAAAATATGTCACTTACCGAGATCTGCTTCGGCAGAGTGCCACAATCAGTAATGGGTAGAAGGCGTGATGATATATTTATTTTTATTTATTATCTGTATTTTTATAGCACTCATTACGACAGAGATTTTCATTACGATACATATTATTGACCATTAAAAGCACAGCTTTAAATGTTCCATGGTTATCATAGCTTTCTCAGTAAAATTGTATTTTTTTTTAATTCCTGGTTGATATTTATTTTGATAATTTTAATATTAAATTATATATGCAACTCATGTATAATGGCTTTTAATATACTCGTATGAATTACGACACTCGCGTACGACTCGTACTGTAAACTTCATACTCTTGTAAAAATAATATAAACATGTTGCATAATATACTATTTTGGAAGGATGTAATGGCACAGTGGTATCAAGTCGGCCTGTGGATCCTAAGAACCCTGGTTCTATCCCTACAGCCGACAAAACATTTTCACCAAATTAAAATTACTCCTGTGGCTCCTCCACCACTAACATCTTTGGGGGCCGTGATTTGACGACTGATAACCGCACTTCACGCACATAAATATATAACTTACCGAGATCTGCTTTGGCAGAGTGCCACACCCAGTAATGGGTAAAAGGCGTGATGATATATTTATTTATTTATTTGTTTATTGGGTAATGGTTCAGTGGTATGGAATCGGCCTGTGGATCCTGAGAACCCTGATTCGATTCTCACAGCCGACAAACATTTACACCAAATTAAAAATTGCTCCTGTGGTTCCCCCACCACTAACATCTTTAGGGGCCGTGATTTTCCGGCTGGTAACCGCACTTTACGCGCATAAATATATCACTTACCGAGATCTGCTTCGGCAGAGTGTCACACCCAGTAATGGGTAAAAGGCGTGATGATACATTTATTTATTTATTTGTTTATGGTGTAATGGTTCAGTGGTATCGAGTAGGCCTGTGGATCCTGAGAACCCTGATTCGATCCTCACAGCCGACAAACATTTATACCAATTTAAAAATTACTCCTGTGGCTTCCCCAGCACTAACATTTTTAAGGGCCGTGATTTGCCAGCTGGTAACCGCACTTCATGCGCATAAATATATCACTTACCGAGATCTGCTATGGTAGACTGACACACCCAGTAATGGGTAAAAGGCTTGATGATATATAACGGTGTTGAGTATTCGAGTTAATTTGAAAGCTTAAACCTTTTGATATGTACTAAGAACGAACCCGTATTTCTTAAGCGACAATCCTTTCTCAAACTCCTTATGTTAATTATCAAAAACATGCAACCAAGATCAATTCCTTTTGAAATTAAGAATATAAATAAGTCTGATTACATATTAAATTTCGAGAGATAACATTCTGTTCAAAATCTTTGCATCGTTCTTACAAATACTCGTATAATGTTATAAAAAAATCAAAATTTATTGTTAAGAAAGAAAAGCCTATGACGCAATTAAAAAAATAAAACTCTACGATTATTCTCAATAATTTCTAAAGCTTATAAAGACACCATACATTGAAGAATTCATCACAGTGCACACTTGTTTCAATTTTTTTCTTCCACTTTGAAACTTTCAGTTATAGAAGCAATCACGTTTCGGATCAAAGGCAGCGTATGAGAAAAGCGCTATGTAAATGTTTCCGGCCGTGACTGCTCATAGGTTACTTGATTAAGTGGCGGGCTGAATGCCACCACCGTGGGACCATCTTCTTTCAACCACTTGTTGAATTGGCCCGCTAGCTCTTCGGATTTGTTTAAATTAGTGCTTGTGTTGAACAAGAAGTCTTTCAATGTGCGGGAGGATTTTCAGACACCTGACTTGAAATAATGAGGGATTTTGAGGCTCTGAAATGATCGGTATTTCGTTTTTGAAGAGTAATCCTTTAAACAGACAGATTTATTACGACAGATAAATTAATTTTTGTTTGGCTAAGAATTTCTTCTGTTTGTAAACTGTTGATATTTTCGTTTTGTAACAAGTCTCCTAGAGTGTTGACGTGGGTGAAATAATGAACTAAGAAGTAATTAGTTCCGTTAATTAATGTCTTTGATTGCTAGTCAATTTAATTATTTACAATTGTCCTGGAGTTGTATAACTTCAGGAACCTTTATATTTGAATAGAACAACTTTCAACAAATGGTTTTTTCGCTATTCTACAGTTTTGTTTTAAGTTATTTATACGCGTGAAAGAATGAAGAAATCGAACGCATATTATCAACACATTCTAATCTTTATTTACAGATGTCTTCACAACTTTGATTCATTATCCTCTGATTCAAAATGAAGTATGTTGCAAAGATGTTTCTATATTTAGTAGCACTTCAGCTAACACACATTAAACAAACGACAAGCGAAACTGTCAGCGGACAGCGGACAAGATTCATAGCATAAATTAACGCAGCTTTATCTTTTCTCATTAGCAGATATCATTTACAACAAGCATCAAAACAGTTTCATCGCAATTAGCACGACATTAACACAAAATCATAATAACCAACTAATGTTCTAACGCACTAAAATAAATTACAAAACGGAGTATGGCGGCGGTAATAGCGCCGTACTTAATTACAACAACAACTTGTTTATTTTGACTTGCAAATTTATGCAAATCCCGTTCGCCTGGAGACATCTTTGCTCTCGCGATCGCGCTATTGACAAGTGAGTCACCTGGCGGTGGGCCCGCGACTTATGAGTTATTTGACAGTTGAAAAGCGTTCCACGAAAACTGATACGTGGATAAACAAGTGCCGAGCCGACTGAGATCTTAAAATCTGGACGCGGACATAAAATATCAGCGCGCGACGAGCTATAAACTGTGCGGTAACTCGTTATGGACCGAAACGCTTCCAGCGAGATCAGGAAAAAAAATACTTGACGATTTGGTTTCTGTAATGACAGTACCGCCGGCGTGCCATATGATACTTAAATTCCTGTTCCCAAAAATCAGTTTATATTTACGATGTGTGAAGATTTTTATACAAAACAATATGGAGTCTATAGTTCTTGTGAAATATGTGCGGTGACGTTAGACTTAACTTTTAAATGCTTCGTTTGAATTTAATTTTTTTATTAACAATAAAAACAATATGTTAAGCTAAGTGCGAAAATAAGTTGTTACGGATAACACAGCATTTCCTAACTTAATCATAATAATAAAAGTCTTTCAATATAAAACTACAACCAGTATTTGAATATCAATTATCATTAAATTGCATGTTATGTATGACATCTTTGCTACATTTCTCTCACGAACTTCAAAGTGATACTTTTTTTAGAAAAAACTATTGACATGGGCGTCCGCAGGGGGGGGGGAGCAAGAAGGGGCGCTCGCCCCCTTGGTTATTAACTAAACAAATACAATATAAAAAATATATATATATCATCACGCCTTCTACTCAATACTAGGTGTGGCACTCTGCCGAAGCAGATCTCGATAAGTGATATATTTATGCGCGTGAAGTGCGGTTACCAGCCGTCAAATCACGGCCTCCAAAGATGTTAGTGGTGGGGGAGTCACAGGGGTAATTTTAAATTGGTGAAAATGTTTTGTCGGCTGTGGGGATCGAGCTAGGGTTCTTTGGATCCACAGCCGACTTGTTACCACTCTGGTATTATTAAAGAAAAAGCTTTATAAATAGATACAGAATAGTTATTTGTGTTATCAAAAAATCTAGAGCAGAAAGTAGTCTATTGCCGCTAGCGCATCGAGATCTGCTGATGGTGCACACAATATTTATTAAACGATCATTTCGAAATGTTGAAAAGAAAATTAAAAATCATTTTCAACAGTTTTTCTGTTTTGAAATTCGCTTAAAAATGTTGACAATTCCATATATCCATGGACGGAAAATAGTACTTCCTACACGAGTCAGCAGCAAATATCCACTTTCCGTACATGAAATAAATGCCGAAAAGCTGGCTTTCTCTCAAGGTCATATATAAAAGTAATATTGTGATTTCTAATTTTGATCCTCCGTAAGATTGAATAAAAATTACTGCAACTTATCAACATTTTTAACTTATTTTTTTTTATGGCTTCTTTGGCGGAGCAATTACTCAGGTCATATGCCGCCATTACGCCCTGATCTGCGTTTTTAGGTATTATGGTCAACAGCAACGCGGGTTTTCTCTGGACGGTCACCCATCCAAGTACTACCCGCGCGCAACGTTACTTAACTCGCGTTATCGCTTAGATCAGTTCCAACGAGTGCAGCCATGGCCTTTGATAAAATAACATATTTAATTTTGCATTTGTTAAAACGAGGCAATAAACTGTCTGATTATTGCGACATCTATTGGCTTGATAATAGTAAGTATACTCTATGATGAGCGATGTGTGCAATGCAGACTTCTTGCGGGCTGTGCGGAGAGAAAGACGGGGGCGGCAGACAGATGGGGCCACCGGAGCGCCGCCCCAGGAGGCAGTGGCGGGCGGCAAGCGCCGACGACGGCTAATCAACCCATTATGACGAAACATCTGCCCTAACCGATTCATTATTGAGTTTAGGAATTATGTTTCTATGAGCTATATTCAATACACCTATCGGACTATTTAACAGATCCGGAACGGTTGGGTTTATCAGATTAATCAATTTTTAAATTTAAAATGAAACTAAATATACATTTAAAATACAATAAAGAGAAACAGGAATCATAAATATTATTTAATAATAAAAATAAATAAATATATCATCATGCCATTTACCCATTACTGGATGTGATATACAATTCGATAAATGCTATATTTTGTGAAAATATTGATGAAATCAATCAATAATCTTTGAAAAGGGATATAATAAAATATTTCTTGGATTCCTGGATAACATAGTTTTATTATTGAGTTAATTATGAAAGTGCGACAACGTTTCAGACTAGACTTAGGGCCAATTTTTCAATCGCCGGTTTACTGTCGATTAATGTTAATCATGATCAAATAATAATGGAAACCATAGTTAAGTTACCATTATTATTTAATCTTGATTAAAATTAATTGGTGATTGAAAAACTGGCCCCAAATCCATTATCCAATCGAATAGATATTATTTACTTATTAAAATTTATATTATTTGCTTCGGCAGAGTGCCACACTCAGTAATGGGTAGAAGGCGTGATGATATATTTATTTATTTTTATTTAGATATTATTTACAAAATAAAATTAGACAATCTTTACATTTTAAAAGATAGTCAACTAAAAAAAGTACCATCTACTAGAGTCAGAGAACGACTAGTCCGATACGTCGTCGTATTTTTATAATTGACTTAACAATAAAGCCATGTTATCCAAGAATTCAAGGAATATTTTAATATATCATTTCTCATTAAAATTTACGGTTTACATATATTTATTTTGAATCAAATAATCTTTGGGTTTCAGGATTTCAGAAATAATTTATAATATTGTAATGATAAGTTGTTACAAATATTCAACAATATCATTTATTAATTAATTATTAGTAAAATGTAATTTAGCTTGACAATAACATACATCACAAACCGAAACGTCGCCATTTTGAATGTGACAGACTACAATTATTTATTGAATTGATTAATATTAGAATAATACCTTTTGGTATAACTAAGAATTCTAAATTGGATATAATATTTTGTGTATAAAATGCAGTTGCCGGCCGTCAAAGCACAGCCTCCAAAGATGTTACCCGAAAGAGAAAGAGATAGAGAAAAAGAGTAACAGAGGTAACTTTAATATAATGAAAATCAATTTGTCAGCTGTGCGAATCAAACTAATGATCTTAAATTTACTGTCATTTACTGAGCTATTTAATTAATTACAATTATTGTTTTAAAGACGATGCAGTTACTAAAAATAGAAATAATTTAAATGCTGCATGAATTAAAAAATTTAAATTTATGCGGTGGCTAGCTTAGTGGTATGAAGTCGGCCTGTGAATCCTGAGAACCCTGGTTCGATTCCCACAGGCGACAAACAATTTTCATAATTTCAAAAGCTACCCCTGTGGCTCCTCCACCATTAAAATCTTTGGAGGCCGTGATTTGACGACTGGTAACCGCACTTCAAGCGCAAAATATATCACTTACCGAGATCTGCTTCGGCAGAGTGCCACACCCAGTAATGGGTAGAAGGCGTGATGATTTATTTAATTATTTTATTTTATTTTTTTATTCCGTTTGACTTGTACAATGTAATGGGTAGAAGGCGTGATGATATATTTATTTATTTATGAATTAAAAAATTCTTTATTTCTTTATATTCACATATTGAAATTAGAAATTGACACACCGTATGATTTTATGAAGTGAATTTAAAGATGAATACGATCCTGGATAAAGAAATGTAGATTATTAAATATAATTCAATCAAAGATTATTAAATGAAAACAATGAAGTGGAGCGCTAGAAAACAATACCGAATACCGGCTGCTCAGCACGCCTGAAATTGATAACTAATGAAACTGAAAGTAATCAAACAATGATTGCTTTGCACTCTCGCCTTCTATGCTTCCGCTGTCCGCTGGGCAGCGCACAAAAAATACACCGTGCACTCATTTCCCAACACATTCTTAACCTACTGATTTTACGTTTTTTTTTTCTTTCTTTTGAATGGATTTAAGAAGTTCTGTAATATATGTGAAGTACATAAATAGATAAATTGTATAAAAAATAATAAAATAAATATATCATCACGCCTTTTACCCATTACTGGGTGTGGCACTCTGTCGAAGCAGATCTCGGTAAGTGATATATTTATATGCGTGAAGTGCGGTTACCAGCCGTCAAATCACGGCCGCCAAAAATATTAGTGGTAGAGGAGCTACAGGGGTAATTCTTAAATTGGTGAAAATGTTTGTCGGCTGTAGGGATCGAAGCAGGGTTCTTAGGATTCACAGGCCGAATTGGTACCACTGAGCCATTACCCCATATAAGTTAAGATAAGATAAGTTAGAGAAATATAAATATTTTTTTTCTAAAACCGACAAAAAGTGCTTATTTTGCTGATTAATTTTAGTTTGGAAAGTAGATTTTTACCAAAACACTAAAGTAAAGTATGTATCCAAGGTTACAACAAAAATAACAGTCTGGTAAAGTACAAAACAGTCTAGTACTTGTAAAGACTTTACCTGATTCTTTTATATTTTACCAGACTTTTTTTTGTTGTAACCTTGGATACGTAGTCTCCTATCAATACAATTAATATCAAAAACTTATACATTTTGAATTATTTATGATTCATTATTGATGAAATTAAACGGTTTCAGAGAAGAACAGTGTACATAGTATGTCAGGAAACATCACTTCTCTGACTTATTAGTAATATACTATTTTTACAATCAATTAAATAAATAGACCATTCGAACTTTATTTGGTGAACTTGAACAGTTGCAAACTAAAGCTCTTTTCAGACTGTTACTATTAGCAACGGAGCTTTTTGCAAACCGTTGCTATTAGCATCAAAGCTCTTTGCGGAACGTTGCTGTTTTTCGTGGTTGCTCAGATAATTAATTCTTTCTATCACTTTTTAGACCGGAAAATCTTTACCGATATAGATCGGAAAGTAGGATCAGAGGAATCGATCAAATTTTACTGATTCCAAAATTTAAAAAATAAATCAGAAATAGTATATTATTACTCAAGACTTTCATTGCAAAACGAATATAAAAGTGTTCTCGATCATACGAGGTTTACAATGGCCTTTGCCACACGTGTATTACATACATATTTTTCTAGAGTCGTAAACTTTATTTCTTAAAAGCGATATTTGACATCTGTCATTTGGTGTTATATTTCACCTGAATTCAAATAAAAAGACTATTCTACAATGGTTCTCTTGGAAACGACATCATATCGCACTGAGTGTGGCAAGAAATCATGCCGTAGTAAGTGTTGCGAAAAAATACTTTCCAAACTCATTTTGAATATTGATAGGGTAACTTTTAACACGACAATAGACAAATGAATATTACCATGGTGATCATATGATCAGTTTATTTTGCGCAAATACTTTTCATTCGTGTGTTAGATCACAAATAATTTGTCATGACCTTAAAAAGAATTGTACATAATATATCCTGAAAGTGTCTTTACTAAGCTCGTAAACATCCAAAGCTCACCTATGGCTCACTCTAAAATATGCTTTCTCATCTAATAAAGTATACATTTTTGGGTATTATAAATATCTATTGCAGATCGGAAATGTCAATTTTTTTGTACAGTTTTAATTTAGTTGTATTGTTTTCCTAGTTACATACATTCAAAATTACAATTAAAAATCTATTTATCTTAATTTCCGATCATAGAAAAAAATGTTGTGTATACCTCTGGTTGAAAGTATATTTGCAGACCTTGATTAATTGCAGGCCGTGTTACGCTCATGCAACAGTCGCTAACCTAGGTCTGAAAACGGCTACTTTCAACTCTTGGTATATAAATAACAATTTTTTTCTTACACTGTTTTAATAATAGTATATTACATAATAAGTCAGGAATGCAAAAACAGTTTCCTGACGTGTCACAGTCATATTTATTTCATCTCATTAATTTTATTAGTTAGCTCGTCTTTGCTTATGTCATCTCCTTTTATTAACGCAACTAGGTAATTATGTAATGTTTGATTGAATATTTATTAACCGAATCGTCGGATGGCTTACGTTAGTTACAGTTCATCGTTTGACAAGTAAAGTAGTATTGAGATAGTTAGATATTGTGTTAAGTGCCTGATAGAGTTTCGAGGAATATTCAGGACAGGTTTAGAGGTGAGTCCTCCTTGCGTATGCGAGTTGAGTTGGTTGATGGTATTGTTGAGTTAGCGCATGTTACGGTTGTGGCCGAGTGTAATCATATGGAGATCCGTGGTTGGCTCCCAACGTCAGCGAGCAGCTTTGGGCTGTAGCGGAACCGTGACTGGCCGCCAACGTGCAGCAAGCAGCTTGGGCTGTAGCGGAACCCTAGTCAGGCCGCCACCGTACAGCGAGCAGCCTTGTGAGCTGTAGTAACCCTAACCCGGTTTACCAACGAGATACGAAAGGTTAGCGAATGTTGTGTGACTTGGCCAAGTATGTGAATTTTATATGACCTGGTCAGTTTGACCTGTGGAGTACTTGATGTGGAGTAATTGATTTGAATGATTGGAGGTGTGTTGTCACTGAGCTTTAATGCTTATTTAGTATATTCTTTCCAGATGCTAAACCGTGAATAGATATCTTAGGGCTTTCTTAGGACAGGTATTCTCTCAGTATTTGTGGCTGCATTTTATGTAAGTACGGTTATATAAATTAAGTATAAATATCGCCGCTATGTTTCATTCGCTTGTAATCACCTATCGTAACAGACGTATTATGTATACTATTTTTTCTGAAACCGTTTACGTATTAATCTCCATAGCTACATCAGGATTTTAATTTTTACTTACTGTCCACCGTGAACAGTAAGCAAATATTACATATCAAGGTCCTGTTTATCTTGACTACAATTTGACAGCCGTTTATTTTGAATCCTATTTTTCTTTTCCTTCTATTTGTGCAAATATTGTAAAAAATAGCTTTCTAACTTCGAACTGTAAATAATTTTTTTTAGGTCGCGAATGATTAAGGAAATCTCGACCCTTCGGGCCTCGATTTCCCAAACTACATTCTTGACCTAAAACCTGTCACTTACAGTTCATGGTACGCAATATACTATTTTATAATAACAACTACGTATATTGTTAGAAATAATTTTTGAAAAAGCTTTGAGCGTTCGCCAGGATTTGAACCCAGCATAGTGACTGCTTTAACCATACTCATGCTTTCTCGTGCAATTTGTAGTTGTTATTTGCAACGAATTGACGCAACCCATGTCACTTTACAAATTCCTCAACTAAAGATTACACGAAAAAGCATGAGTATTCGCCGAGTGTTTGTAGCTCAATTGGCTAGAGCAGTCACCATGCGAGTGAAAGATTCTGGGTTCAAATTCCGGCGAACGCTCATTGCTTTTTCAAAAATTATTTCTAACAATTACGAACTGGCCATGTGTCACTAAATTATTTCTTAAACTACGTATATAACATAAAAATGCTACGATAAATTATTCTGGTCTCAGAATAACGATGAAAAATAAAAATTATCATTTACAGGCAATCGTAGCTCAGTGGATAAAAGCGAGGTAAAACTTGCGTTTCTTAATTAGCAAGCAAGAAGTCGTGCGTTCAAATCTCACTGACTTCTACTTATATCAAAAAAATACGATTGTGTCTGAGTGGTTCGGATTCTACTATAAGCTGTAGGCCCCCTGTACTGTAATTGGGATTTGCTTCCTGGCTGCAGAGTAACAAAATAAATAAATAAATAAACTTAAATAATAAAATAAATAAATATATCATCACGCCTTCTACCCATTACTGGATGTGGCACTCTGCTGAAGCAGATCTCGGTAAGTGATATATTTTGCGCGTGAAGTGCGGTTACTAGTCGTCAAATCACGGCCCCCAAACATGTTAGTGGTGGAGGAGCCACAGGGATAGCTTTTTCAAATTATGAAAATTTGTCGCCTGTGGGAATCGAACCAGGGACCTCAGGATCCACAGGCCGACTTCATACCACTGAGCTAGCCATCCCATATAAAAATAAATAAATAAACTTATAGATCATTAACAGATAATGATCCAATTATAGACTAGAGGGGAAGTTTTTCATCAAAATTTATTCCAACCAACACCTACCCTATATAATGGCATAATGGCTCAAGGAAGTAACTTGTTGACCGGCAGATTTTTTTCAGGTTTCATTGTAGTATTTATACAGTAGCCTGGCCTGTGCCCGGTAGCAAGTGAAGCTGCTTAAAGTGACTGGATAATTAATGAGGCTGATGTTAATTTGCATTCGTTTGTTTTTAGCTGGAGCTGAAGAGGATAAATGAAGGTGCGCTAGTTCGTCTTGGTTGGCCCAGCGGCCGATCTGGCTTTTAAGGAACTGCATTTCCTTGAATCCTCAATTATGCGATAATAAATTATCATTATACATACCAGCAGATGACCAAACTGTCATGGTAATATTGCACCATAAATATTATATTAATTAAGTTCATTTAAGGAAATAAATATGTGACCGTATGTCAACATTATTAATTTGTAAAATTTGCTTTTTTTAATATTCAATGCATACAAAGTTTTAATTATGTTAGAGGAAATCAGTACAGTAATCTGTACTTTAAAACTTCATTTATTTGGCTCTATCTATATTTAGTATTTAGTTTTAGGCGTCTGTATATATTTAGTATTTCTACATGTGTTTTCATATATTTATACAAGTAAATATCTATGTTATTAACAGCGATAAAAACTTTCCTTATATCAATATACATGGGCGTCCGCAGAGGGGGAGGAAAGGAGGGGCGCACCCTCCCCTCCACGGTTATTAACTAGGGTGGTGACCACGACTCTCGAATATAAGACTCTAACATGTAAAATTATAATTTTGTAATTTCCTGCTTCCCTAAATATTTTAAGCAAAAAAGCTTGAAATAAAAGTTTTAGGGCATGAAATTCTGCATCTGAACAAAATTAATTTTGCATACTTTGTAACGACACAAATTCTATTTGAAAATGTCTAAAATTGCCTCAAAACTATATTAAGGGCCAAATTCATAGTCATGGCTCACCCTTACCTCATTCTCACCTCACACTCATAGTCGAAGTAACTAAGACAACTAACTCAAATTGTACACATTTTTGAGTTAGTTGCCTTAGTTACTTCGAGTTTGAGTGTGAGATGAGAATAAAGTGAGGATGAGTCACGACTATGAATTTGACCCTAAGTCATGAAATTTAAACAAAATTAAACAAATGTTTGACGTTTTGTCTGTCAAAATAAATGAAATAATAAATAAAGGATTTATTTTGACAGACAAAACGTTTTGACAGATTGAACGTCAAACATTTGTTTAATTTTGTTTCAATTTCATAGCTATCGATAGTTTTGAAACAATTTTAGTCATTTTCAGATCTAATTTGTGCCGTTACAAAGCATGCAAAATTAAATTTCGAATTTTATGCTCTAAAACTTTTATTTGAAGCTTTTTTGTTTTAAATAATTAGGAAAGCAAGAAATTAAAACAATATGATTTTACATGTTAAAGTTCCATGTTTATTATATGTGTAAATATAATAAAAATTTAAGCGGGAACTAAATTTTCAGCAGTATTCTTATGGTCAACTAACGACATGTTTCCGATCGTAACGATTGAGTAATCTAAGTTTATTAAGTATACACACACACAAAATATTAGAAAATAAAATCAGTAAAACTGCTAAACCGATATTTATTGAAGAAATGGTGTCAATTTATGGAAAAGTTATTCGAAGATTGTCCTTCCTCTTCAATTCAAATCCAGACGATAAAAACTAGTAATTTAATTCACAAATTTAAATATTTTTTGTATTTGTATTTACGTTATGTAAAAAAAAAATAGAAATTTATGTATATCTGAGTTTTTTTGCATTTAGCAACATTACTGCTACATACTAATTCCAAAAATATATGAATAAGCCACAGTATCCACACAAGTAACATTCAATGTTTTCTTTAAAATAAAAATGTCGTTCTTTTTATCTATTGTGAATAAAATGCTCGTTTATTTTTAATGTTGGCCAACTTGCAGCTTTAATATTGTGGAAGTGCGTAATCAAATGTATTTGAAGACTGTTTATATAGATAATCTGTCTCTGTTATCTATTACAATTTTTTTTAACAAAAAAGTGGTGATATTATTAGTCCGCAATTTTAATTTTAATTTTTTTCTGAATCGATTCAAATAACTTATAGTGTGATGTTTTAAAGAAGAGGTATGCTAAATACTTTTAACACTTGAACTTTAAATAAAACAATTTAATATTTTTCTAGTAGGTATTAATAGTTACGAGTGGAGGAGAGCGCATTGAAAGATAAATTCATCGCGTAGGTACGAACAAAATGAAAGTTACATTATTGAGTTAATAACTTCTCAAGTGCAGTTTGATTGGGATCTATTGTTGATTGAATGCACTTACAAACAGAAATGCATTGCATTCAGCGCATTGTGCACTTTCAGATTTAAATTAAACAACTTGAAAGTAAAGTAGGAATCAACAGATAAAGATCCCACTTTTTATATAAAAATACGAGTGTTTTCTCTTTGTTCTCTATGAGAATCATGATTCGATTAAGACCATTTTTTTCGTGTGAATGGATTTAATTACATAAACAGATATTCTCATAATATTGCACAGCTGGATCCCCAAGATAATATTTAATTATAAATGTAAAAATCACTAGAATTATTTCTCCAATTTCAAAAGATCAGCAAATTTATTACTAAAAACAGTTCATATGGGAGAACTAGAATTATATCTTGCCGTTCCACTTCTTTACGTGTAGAAGAACAGTTTTAATGGTATCTGTAAAACTAATAATAAAAATCTGGTGTGGGCACCACACGACTTTCTTACACACAGCATATTTAATATTTAAAATATATATATATATATATATATATATATATATATATATATATATATATATATATATATATATATATATATGTATATGTATATATATATATATATATATATATATATATATATATATATATATATATATATATATATTATATATATATATATATATATATATATATATATTATATATATATATATATATATATATATATATATATATATATATATATGTATATATATATATATATATATATATATATATATATATATATATATATATATATATATATATATATATATATATATATTATCACGCCTCCTACCCATTACTGGGTGTGGTACTCTGCTAGAGCAGATCTCGGTAAGTGATATATTTTGCGCGTGAAGTGCGGTTACCAGTCGTCAAATCACGGCCCCCAAACATGTTAGTGGTGGAGGAGCCACAGGGATAGCTTTTTCAAATTATGAAAATTTGTCGCCTGTGGGAATCGAACCAGGGACCTCAGGATCCACAGGCCGACTTCATACCACTGTGCTAGCCATCCCATAAAAATATATGAATGTTATATAATATTATTAAACATGGGTGGCTAGCTCAGTGGTATGAAGTCGGCCTGTGGATCCTGAGAACCCTGGTTCGATTCCCACAGGCGACAAACAATTTTAATAACTTCAAAAGCTACCCCTGTGGCTCCTCTACGACTAACATCTTTAGGGGCCGTTATATGACGACTGGTAACCGCACTTCATGCGTAAAATATATCACTTACCGAGATCTGCTTCGGCAGAGTGCCACACCCAGTAATGGGTAGAAGGCGTGATGATATATTTATTTATTTTATTTATATGGTTTTTCAGTAATTTATCTGTTTGAAACATAAAATATGACTTTATGTCTAACTTTATAGATGAGGCATATACAGAATGTCCGTTTTTCGAGCCTAGCCATTGGTATCTCAAGAACCGTGAGATACGAAGTCGATTAAATTGAGGCAAACTTGCCAAATTAGTTCACCATTTTAATGATGTATTTGTTTTTCTGAAAAAAGACATTGATAATTAGATAAAGCGAAAATTAAAATTTTAGTTGATTTAGTTTTTGATTTATAACTTTTTGTTTAAATTCATACAAGTTTCTAATTTGTACTTTCTACAAATATAATCTAATCTATATTAAATGTTAAACATGTTTATGTTTTTGTTTCTATTGCTACTATGATTATTGGAATATATTATTAAATATATAAATTAGTTTTTCTTAAAATTAGACGCATATATAGGCAAATTGTAAATAACATTTTATGTTCCATATATTTTTGCTAACATCTTTTAATTTTTTTCGTAATTGATTCTATTAAATAAATGGAATTTATTGTTTTGTGTATCCAGTAAACTTCCTCTTCCGGTTTTTCAATTTCATTCAAAATCAACTCAGCTCTTCATATTTTCATGAAACTTATAATTACCAAGTTTCGTTAACAAATCTTATCTCGTTCATGAGATATTGCACACTCGGATACATATCCATCCACACGCAGACTTCATTGAGAAAATGATCAAAACGGATTCAGTGGACCTCAAAACACGTATTTCCGCGAAAATCTCGTCAACGATTTTTTTCACGATTCCAATACTGTGTATAAGAAAGTAAAAAGTTTGAAAAACTTTGAAACTTTGATTAGATTAATTTTTTTATTATCGCGGTTTAAAGTAAGTTTTTCTGCACCTGTTTTAAGAATTTGGCTGATATTGTTTAATTAATAATAAAACTAAAAACAAATGCTCATATTAAGCTGAAACGGAAATTTCCCATGTTCCTCATTTCGGCTTTTCCTATTAATCCAATTGATACAACAATCTTCAATTAAATATTTATATCTATTAATCATAAAGATATACAACTACTTCAATGACTGCATTCCAGAAATAGAACCAGGAAATTCCCAAATCAGGTTAGTAAATATTGACTGCAAATTTCCAACAAGTGTTTCGCAAATATCGTGGCACCCAACCTACAATCGTCACCGCTGTTCGCTACATCTCAATCAGATTGGTGTTACTCAAAATCTCTGTCCATGATACGTGATACGAGGGCAGGGTGAAAAGTCCCTGACATTTGTGATGTACCATCTTTAACTAGAATGTATTAAAATTTTCAGACTGATATGTCATTCAGTTCAGTTTTGACACCCATCGAAAGCAAGCAACCTTGAAGATTTTTGAAAACATGAAAAAAGTGAATTTCGCGTCATGATTAAACATTATTTCTTGCGTGGAAAAAACATTACGCAAACCAAAGCATCGCTTGTTAAACATTATGGGGACTCCTCACCATCGATTGGAACGATTCACAAGTAGTTTACTGATTTCCGTTGTGGTAGTATGACCACAAAGAACGCCGAACGTTCTGGTCATCCAATTGAGGTTACAACGACAAAAATCGTCGATAAAATCCATGGTACGATATTGGAAGATCGGCGAGTTAAAGTGCACGAGTTGCTATGAGCATCTCAACCGAACGGGTACGGAACATTTTGCATAAATTTTTTGATATGAGAAAGCTATCTGCCAGATGGGTGCCGCATTTGCTCTCTGTTGACAACAAGCGCGACCGTGTGATAAGTTCAAAGGAGTGTTTGGCGATGTTCAAGCGTAATAAGAAGGACTTTTTTCTCCAGATTTGGCCCTCTGCGATTATTATCTATTTCTAAACTTGAAGAAATGACTCGGCGGAAAGAGATTTGGCTCCAACGATGAGGTCATCGCTGACACAAACGCCAATTTGGAAATATTGCCAAAATCGTATGGTATGGGATGGCTAGCTCAGTGGTATGAAGTCGGCCTGAGGTCCCTGGTTCGATTCCCACAGGCGACAAATTTTCATAATTTGAAAAAACTATCCCTGTGGCTCCTCCACCACTAATATGTTTGGGGGCCGTGATTTGACGACTGGTAACCGCACTTCACGCGCAAAATATATCACTTACCGAGATCTGCTTCAGCAGAGTGCCACACCCAGTAATGGGTAGAAAGCGTGATGATATATTTATTTTTAGTTGTATTACTTGGAAGGGATCTAAAAATTAAAAAAACGTTGGACGAAGTGTATCGAGCCACAAGGAGATTATGTTGAGAAATAAAATATGTTTTGACCAAATAAATCATTTCTTGTTTCATTTTTCAGGGACTTTTCACCCTGCCCTCGTATCGTGGCACCCAACCTACAATAGTCATCGCTATAAGCTACATCTTGGGCTGTAGCGCCATTGAAGAAGAATACGCTACATCTCTATCAGATTGGCGTTACTGAAAATCTCTATCCATGATACGTGATACGTGTTACAATCATGATAGAGCCATACTCAAGTGATACCTGCATTACCGACTGCTTACCATGTTCCAACGCATTATCGATAATGTAAACGCGAAGTACTTACAAGTGTTCGACAGGTGTAACGTATGACCGTAATGACGCTTAGCGTTACGTTTGCTAACGCTACGTTCTAACGTTCACGTTCAACTTTCCTATTCGAGAGCGGCTGGTGTAAATCTTATCATTGGTCTATTAGATATTATTAATGTACGAGGAAAGAACGTACTGGATAATGAGTTTGCTGTTTTTGAATTTGTGTTGTTGGTTGTTATTGCAAAGCGTTATTTATTGGGCGTTTTACAGGGAAAGACGTCAAACGAAAAATTTATTGTGCACTACCTGGATGTAATAATTAATATTTTTGGATTAATGTTGCGCTACAGATAAATAAACAAATCATTTTAAATTACTACGCTCTATATTAGAAATCTAATAAAATTAATGTTGAAGCTTAAAGGTATACTAAAATATTTTCAAAAGATCTTGACACTTTCGCCATGTTACATTATTCAGTGTTAAACTTTTATAACCTACTCCCTATGGAGTAGGTGGCACAGTGGTTATCGTGTCTGCCTGTAGATCCTGAGAACCCTGGTTCGATTCCCACAGGCGACAAACAATTTTCATAATTTCAAAAGCTACCCCTGTGGCTCCTCCACCACTAACATCTTTGGGGGACGTGATTTGACGACTGGTAACCGCACTTCACGCGCAAAATATATCACTTATCGAGATCTGCTTCAGCAGAGTGCCACACCCAGTAATGGGTAGAAGGCGTGATGATATATTTATATATATTTATTTATTTTTTAATACTACTCCTGTGGCTCCCCATCCAGTAACATCTTTGGAGGCCGTGATTTGACGGCTGGTAACCGCACTTCACGCGCAGAAATATTTCACAAACCGAGATCTGCTTCGGCAGAGTGCCACACCCAGTAAGGGGTAGAAGGCGTGATGATATATTTATTTTTATTTAAACTTTTATAAGAATTTTGGATGTAAGATTTAAAAATCGTTATATATAATCAATATTTTGAACTGAAATTTAAGTATATCTCAAAGTATCTGTAGCATTTTTTTTTAATGATTACAATTTATACAGACTTACTACGTACAATGGTTGACACAAAATATGAACAATGTCGAAAAATTAACAAAATTTTACAATAACAAAAATACCATTTTTAAAAATTTTATATGGAATCTCATAACAAAAACCGGGTTCAAAATTTCGAAAATTAGGAGAGATGATCTTTAATTAAAAATTGATATGTAAAAAGTAAAATAAATAAATATCACGGCACTTTTTACCCTTTACTGGGTGTAAAACTCTGCCGTAGCAGATTTTGGTAAGTGATGTATCTGAATTCGATTTCCACTATTAACCATTTTGGAACCCAAGATTTGATAGTTGGTAATCGTATAAATATATCATTTACCGAGGTCTGCTATGGCAGAGTATCACACCCAATAATGGGTAAATAGCATGATGAATTGATGACATACTAGTTTTGTTTATTTTTAACCTGTTCATAGCGAAAAATATACGATACAGAAAGTACTACAATTTTTTATTTCAGGTTCAACTATAATCTAAAATACCTGATAAAACACTATTTAAACATAATTATCAATTGTAAAAATACCTATACAGGATAATTCACGACTTCGTGCATTCATTTTAAGGGCATGTACATGGGCGTCCACAGACATTTTTCCAGGGGGGGGGGGGGAATCGCAAAAAAACTCTCAGATATACATAAATTTCTAAAATATTTTTTTTACATAACATAAATACATATACACATAACAAATGGATTAGAAAATATATAAATTTGTGAAATAAATTACTAGTCTTTGTTGTCTGGGTTTGAATTGAAGAGGAAAGACAATTTTCGAATAACTCTTCCTTAAATTGACACCATTTCTTCAATAAATTCCGATTTAGCAGTTTTACATTTTTTATTTTCTAATATTTTGTGTCTATGTATACTTAAACTTAGATTACTCAATCGTTACGATAGGGAACATGTCACTAGCTGGCCATAAGAATACAGCTGGAAATTCAGTTCCAGCTTGAATTTATTATCTTCAAAATTATAATTTAATTTTTATTTTATTTATATATACATACACAGAGTGATGGCCACGACTCTCGAACATAGGACTTTAACATGTAAAATCATATTGTTTTAAATTTCCTGATCCTAATTATTTAAAAGAAAAAGCTTCAAATAAAAGTTTAAGGGCACAAAATACGAAATTAATTTTGCATGCTTTGTATCGGCATAAATTAGATCTAAAAATGACTAAAATTGTCTCAAAACTATCGATAGCTATGAAATTGAAACAAAATTAAACAAATGTTTGACGTTCAATCTGTCAAAACTGTCAGAATAAATTCTTTATTTATTATTTCATGTATTTATGCCCTGTTTCATCAACAAAAATTAAATTTTAAACATGGTTTAAAGAAATAAAAGCAAGTCGAATGTATGACAACAATGTTAATTATTTCATTTGACATGTAATTTTGATTTGCTTTTATTTATTTAATCCATGTTTAAAATTTAATTTTAGTTGGTGAAATCGGTCATTAGACAAATAAAACGTCAAACATTTGTTTAATTTTGTTTCAATTTCATGCTTATCGATAGTTTTGAGGCAATTTTCCTCATTTTCAAATCTAATTTGTGTCGTTACAAAGTATGCAAAATAAAATTTGTTTATTGGTTCAGATGCAGAATTTTATGCCCTAAAACTTTTATTTCAAGTTTTGTGCTTAAAAAATTTAAGGAAGCAGGAAATTACAAAATTATAGTTTTACATGTTAAAGTCCTATGTTCGAGAGTCGTGGTCATCACCCTAATTAAAATCCAAGGAGGGGACGCGCCCCCCCCCCTTGCCTCCCCTGCAGACGCCCATGGGCATGTAGTATTTTATTTTTGACGAAATAATTTATTTCTCTAAAAAATATCAGAAATAAGGTTATTTTTCAAAAATAGTACTTTTGGGTACCTCTGAAATTAACATTGCATAACAAAATATCTATGAGACGAACAAACCAATAATTAATTTAATTAGTCAAGTTTGTCGGTAATGATTACAAAACAGTTACCCAAAACTGTTAATTTTGAAAACCTGAAAATTAAAATACCGATTAAAAAAATATATATCAGTTTTATGATCGGTACATTAGGCGTATTCCATTTGCGATTTGGATCAGATCTAACTTACATTTACTGAACCAGATCACTTATTTATTTCGCAGGTTTACTTCGCTGACATTATTTTCAGTACTAAAATTACTGATTCTAATTTACTTTAAAGTAATTCATTCCAATAAGTGCATTAGTTTGCTTAAAACAGTTCATTTAATCATGTTGTCTAATTTATCTGAACTGATTTAAATGAACCAAGCGGCAAATGGAATACAGCTATTGAATATCACATGCTCTTAAAATTAATGTACGAAGTCGAGAATCACTCTGCATATACAGCTGAATAAGACTATTATTTATAAAATGTAACAAAATAAGTGTAAAAAATCTGGTGTGGCACCACACGACTTTCTTATACACAGCATATTTAATATTAAAAACGCTGAATTGAACACTTATGACTTGCTCCTTGCGTTTGACAATTATTATTTGACATATAAATGTTAAACATGTTTTTGTTTTTTGTTTCTATTGCTACTATGATTATTGAAATATATTATTAAATATATAAATTAGTTTTTCTCAAAATTAGACGCATATACAGGAAAATTGCAAATAACATTTTATGTTCCAAATATTTTTGGTAACATCTTTTATTTGAAACTTTTTTTCGTAACTGATGCCATTTTTGAAATAAATGGAATTTATTGTTTTGTGTGTCCAGTAAACTTCCTCTTCCGGTTTTTCAATTTCATTCAAAATCAACTCAGCTCTTCGTATTTTCATGAAACTTATAATTACCAAGTTTCGTTAACAAATCTTATCTCGTTCATGAGATATTGCACGACCGGACACACATCCATCCATCCATCCATCCATCCATCCATCCATCCATCCATCCATCCATCCACACACACAGACATCATTGAGAAAATGATCAAAACAGATTCAGTGGACCTCAAAACATGTATTTCCGCGAAAATCTCGTCAACGATTTTTTTCACAATTCCAATACTTCCTTATTCTACGTATAAGAAAGTAAAAAAGGGGAGGTATCTAACATTACCCTCGAAAGCTAATATCATAGAGTATTATACGAGTAGACTTCGTAATAGAATAGCTCCATTTCTTTTTTGTATCAACGAATTTTCTTGAATTTCATTAATAATACTTCCAATACTTACAAAAATGTTACAGCAAAGATCGATTTATAGAAGAAATTTACAACAAAGAACTGTTTCAGAAACTTCTAAAAATAAATTATACAAACTTTATTTTGATCTGTTCAAATATTTTCTATTATGTACCTTTTAGGAATGTATTAATTTTCTATCAATATTTATTATAAACAAATGACTACAAATCTGAAGAGATAAACGCAAGAGAGATTATATTTGAGTCAAATGTTTCAGGTAAATATATTAATAATGATAATACGTTAGTTTTGTTGTTTAAATACGAGGTTATCTGCGTCAGGTACAACAAACTTTTGAGGAAAGATTATCTGATATATCGATTTGATCCCAACCATACTCAATACAAACTGTACGTTTCTACATTTACGATACGGGGAGATGTCAATATTTAAATTGTCACTGCACAAAATGTTCTTTTAGAGATAAACATGTCTGTTTGTGATAACAAGGATCTTCTAACGAATTTGATAATTTATGGGACATGAGACATCGACTGTCAGAAATGGAAACCTAAAATAAATAAATATATGTATCGTCACGGTTTTAAAATGCAGATGTGCATGATTTAATGGCATGACAAACTATAAGAAATCGTAAGATTGTCAAACCAATGACGTTCTTGCGTAATTATTTACGTTATTGCCGTATAGATCAGTTTTCTTAGAATCAACTTATCTCTTGATATTTTCTATATTAACAACAATTTCCAGAACTGTTAGCCATTTTATTTATTTTGAATATCTAAATTTTCATGTATTTTCTCCCCAATTTTTTTAAAAAATTAAGTACTACATTAATGTTCTGAAGAATGAAACCTAACTACATCGTTTTCTGTAGCCAAAAAACATTAGAAACTAAGTTTCATCAAAATCGCTTGAGCCGATTCCGAGATCGTTTGAACACAGTCAAGCAAACAGCAAGATATAGTCGTATAAGATTATAAGATAAATGTTATATTAAATGGGAAGACAATTGCATCATTCTGTTTGTTTGTAGTATTTTTTAACACTAGATTATAATTTTTTTTGTCATTTACGTTTTTAATTATAGCAAAGAAACAAAATGTATTTGCTTTGTTTTACATTAAAATGTTTTTAAAATGCGGTAATTGTCTTTTGCGTTTGATTACACGGCTGTCTATAAAAATATTAGGTTAAGTCACCAATCAGCTCCTTCACATTCCGAATCCGCTGACATACTAGTAAGACAATTGACAACCGATTTTTCTCAGTTTTGCACACGAGACCTTCCAATGACCAAACACGATCGGTTTTGAAGTAGTTTTAGTAAATAAATGCAAATCTTAAATTCGTAATAGTTATTTTTATAACAAGTGCCGAAAAAGGCTCGTTACGTGCAAGTGCAGAATTTAACGCACGAGGCTTGCCGAGTGCGGAAATCTGCACGAGCATGTAACCTTTTTCGGCACGTGTTATAAACAACATTTTTCCTACAACTGTGCGATTTAGTAAATCACTAAAATATTATTAAAATTTATAAAATTTATAAAATTTTAATCATATTACATGAGAACGATGTTTTACGGCGTTGCTATGGTTTGTTTGTTGATTGCTTGCACATTGTTCTAAGTTATTTAAAAAATTTTCACTAACGTCAAAATAATTTCTTCAAAATCATCTTGATTGGAATAGTATAGTGAATGATTCTTCTTTATCATTAACACCTCCAAAGATAATTGAAGCTCCGGATCATACTATGTTGGATCTATTTTCGACAATGACAATCAACCTGCTGCTGGTACTTCTGAAGCTTCCGAAATTGTTACCAATAATATTACTAGTAATAATATGAACAGGTACGGAAGAAATCAATGTTTCTTTAGACACAAAAGTTTCCACTTTACATTATGTCAATATAAGCAACTGTAACAACTGTATTAATAATATACACAAACAATAAATATGCAGTATTTCACTTACTCTTTAAATAAAACCATTTATCGATATATTTTACTTTGTTCGGTTCTTTTTATTAATTGTCTACAAACGTCAAAATATACTACTGCATATTTTCTAGCGCTGGTTCACCGTATCTTCTTCTTCCATAAGCGTCTGTGGTCAAAATATGAATTCCGCGCTCGGCGCGAAATTTAAATCGCTGTCAAAACAATATTCTTTTGACAGTTACGTAATGAAGCACTTTCCGCACTAGTGTTTCTTTGCTTTCGGAAGCGCACTTGGTCTGCATTCATCTACTTTCCATACGTAACCAAGACAATAATAGTTACGTAATAACAAAGAAATCGCACAGTTGTAGGAAAACATTTTTGGTTAATGCGGAAATAAACATTTGTCAACTAAAGCTGGCAATATTTTAAAAGAATGTCTCGATAATACAATAACATATTTGGTTAAAGTCAATTGAAAAAGTAAGGAGGAATTTGAAGCACAGTATTGTTTTAAGAGTCGATGAGCTAAAACACATTTTTTTCCCATAAAATTCAAACAGCACCCAAAATGTATATCCTCAGCCAAAAAGAAAACTTCATATTTTCTGTAAAATTACAAACCGTATTTATTTTGTTATAAAACAAGTATATTTGTACTGAATTAATGAAATATATTGTATTTGTTTATTGAATAGAATTGTTGATTTGAGGACACAGGTTCGATTCCCACAGCTGACAAACAGTTTTCATCACATTAAAATATTTGGAGGCCGTGATTTGACGTCTGGTAACTGCACTTCACGCGCACTTAGATCTGCTACGGGAAAGTGCCACACCCACTAATCGGTAAAAGGCGTGATGATATATTTACTTATTTTTGTTTATATATTTAAATTCTTTAAAATTTTTGGTTATCTAATAATTTTGCAAAAAGAATACGAAAGAGACATCTCGCTTGGTTGTGGTAGAAGAATTTTATTAACAACTCTTGAAATATTATAAAATTAAAAAAAAAACTTAATCCGTATTACAGTTATTATGCATACCGAAAGCAAAATTTAAATATTTGGATGCCATAATTTCACAGACCATTTTGGATTACACTTATGTCACATAAACTTCAGCATTATCAAGAAAAAAAAGAACATAAATTTGATTTAACCACGGATCCAAGAATCCGATGCAAAAAACTCGAAAACAAAAGAGGCTTGAATATACCTGACGTCATATGGGAAATAGATACTTTACATCCCGTGTCACCGGAACAATTTAAGATGCATCCCTTTTTGGTACAGAGCTAGATACCATTGTTTATGGGGCCCATAACGGATTTGCTCCTATTTGGAAAAATTTACCTGCTCTAGATATTTGCATACACTCTCTATTGCCAAACCAAAATCTCCCTTACGTAGCAAATACATAAAGGATAAAGTAATGATGAAGGTTTTTTTATTGTGAATATTTGCCTATTACATTTTAATGCTTTAATCTGCATAAGTAGGTGCAGTTTACCTTTTGGTCGCGGTAGGAAAGGTGCGATTTCCATGGATAATGAGATGTAATTTTTGGGATGTTTACGCAACGATGATTCAGTGATTGTTGCTATGGTTTCTGTCAAGGGTTGCTCTGATTTGTATTGTAATTTATTCGTCGCTGTTGTGAGATTAATTGAAATATTTAAATTGTGCACTGTATCGAATTATAACTGTTCCAGTTATTAATATTTTTTGCAAGATGTTGCGATGCTGGATTTAGTTTCAACCGCAAGCAATCTTGAAGGAGTTGAACCTTACAAAATTGATATGTTTACTTTTGTTTTACAATACCTATATACGAGTACCTAATAGAAAAGTATTGAAATCAAAATATTTTTTAATTTGAACTCTCTGCCTGTAACGCACAGGGCTCGTATTCTTGAACTCATGCGAATAAATTCGCATACGAATTATTATTAAAACCATAGCAATTATATTACATTTTGACAAAAATTAAAACATTTTAACATCATAATTTATATAGGTAAGAATTTGTTCCCATGAGTTCAAGAGTAGGACCTCAGAACAAAAACTAAGTAAAAAATCTGGTGTGGGCACCACACGACTTTCTTATACATAACATATATAATATTTAGAATATATGTTATTAAACATGTAATTTAGTTTCTTTCCGTAAGAAGACATAGATAACTAGATAAAGCAAAAATTAAAATTTATGTTTTTTGTTTCTAATCTACTATAATTATTGAAATATATTATTAAATATAAAAATTAGTTTTTCTCAAAATTAGACGCATATACAGAAAAATTGCAAATAACATTTTATGTTCCAAATATATTTGCTAACATCTTTTATTTGAAACATTTTTTACTAACTGATTCCATTTTTTAAATAAATGGAATTTATTGTTTTGTGTGTCGAGTAAACTTCCTCTTCCGCTAAGAAAGTAAAAATTAATTAGATTTGTATGCGTTCACGTTATAATTCAAAAAGAAATAATTACTTAAAAACTAACTAAACAATACGGTGCTACTAGTAACTTTTAAAACTATTCGAACTTGAAACATTGCAATATGAAACCTGGTGATAAAATTTCGAACAAAATATTGATATATTTCTATTGTCAAATATACACAATTTGTTATATTTGATTCGGCAAATTAGCATTTTATTTATTTTTTGTTATTAACATAATTTATATAAAAAATATCGGGTAGGTGGATCAGTGGTATAGAATCGGCCTGTAATCGTACATTTAAGAAGCCAGCTTCGATTTCCAAAGCCAATGAACAATTTTCAGTTCATTAAATTTACTACTGTAGTTCCCCCTACACTAACATCGTTGGAGATTGTCATTTGTCGGCTGGGTACCGCACTTTACGCTCATAAATATATTACTTGGAGATAGCAAACATGGAGATTTTAATGCTGGATTTATGCAGCAACTAAATTATAAAATTAAACTAAGCAACTAACTCCACAAATTGAATATACATATTCATAATTTGACAATTCATTCATCTTATCTCAAGTATTACAATTATTTCGAAATGAACTTTTTATTATTTTTATGTAATAATATTGTTTAATTCTATACTATTTTATAGTAAAATATAAAAGAAATTGTAAATAATTTTTAAGACATAAATTGCATTTTTATGAATAGATAATAATAATCAAGTCGGTCTGTGGATCCTGAGAACCTCGGTTCGATTCCCACAACCGACTAACAATTTTTACCACATTAAAATTATTCCTATGGCTTCCCCTCCACTAACATCTTTGGGGGCCGTGATTTGACGGATGGTAATCGCACTTCCCACGCATAAATATATTACTTAGCGAGATCTGCTCCGGCAGAGTGCCACACCCAGTTATGGATAAAAGGCGTGATGATATATTTATATTTATTTATTTATAATTATGCACTTTTTACTTATTACTGGAAGTGGCACTATACCGTAGTAGCTCGCGGTAAGTGATATATTAATTTATGAACGTGAAATGCGGTTACCAGCCATCAAATTTCATCTCTCAAAGATGTTAGTGGTGGAAGACCGATAGGGGTAGTTTTATTGTGGTGAAACTCGGATTATTGGTTATGAGAATCAAACTCGGGTTCTCAGATCCAAAGACCGACGCGTTCCTACAGAGCTAGTTTACATCAATAATCGCATGCAATAAAATTGTTTCGAAATTTTTAATTTAATTTAAAAATGTACATAATTTCTTAATTTAATCACTGTATAAACCTAGTACCTACACGAACATTAAAAATTCAACGGTTCTTCGAAAACGATCTTGTATTTGTGTTTATGCATATTGATAGACAAAATCCAAACATTGATAACGATATAAATTCCAACATGAATTCTAAGATATTCTTCAAGATAATACAAGTGTCTCTGTTTGAAGTTTGTCGGTTTTCCCGACAAAAAAACTTGAGTACATTCTCGAGAACTAATAATTCCTTTTACACCTGAATCATTGTACGAGTACGTACATGATATAGTGAGATTTTCCTGAAGATATGAATAAGACATAAACTATGAAGTTTGTGAGGTTATAGCAACATAAAACTCAAGCATGTATGTATTACTGATTAGCAATAATTACTAATACGAATGTTAAACCCATATTAGAATAATTATTACACACATACCAAATATGGTTCTTCCTCTAAGACACCTGGTAGCAATAATTGCATAACTTAACCATTCCATGGCAACTGAGATGTAATTCGAATTAAGTTCATTCGTCCGAGAACCATTTATCATGCATTATTTAATAACAAATCAGAGAAAAATGCAGAAGCAACTATAAGTTAGTTATTGGACAGTTAGTAAAAAACAATCGCGCAATATTGTTTTCCAATCGCAAGGCGTGGTGATATAGGTGCGGGTGGCAGGCGGAGAAAAGGGGAAGTAATTACATAAGTTGTAATCAGCCTGTTGGATCTCTGCATGTGTGTATCTGGAGCATGAATATAGGATTTACGCACAGGTTAGGAAAGTAAGTGTGTTTGTCATTTGTTGACAATCAACAATCACAAATTCACGTGTTATTGGTATAAGTTAAAAATTGTTTTCAAAATAAAAACATAGTTACTTATACTCAGAACCAGAGGCGTAGCAATCTTTATATATGCTGTATCAATGATATAGGGCTCACAGGTTAGGAGGGCCCACCAGCGTCTATGATTTTACAAGAAATAATATTTGTTATAAAGAATTTAATATTGGTTATAAATTAAAAGTATTAGTATCACTTCGCCCATTTTATCTTACAATAGATTTAATAAATAAATAAATAAATAAATAAATATATATATATATATATATATATTAGGGTGGGTCGAAAAAATCCAAAAATGTCGGCTGGGCTCTAAAATGAAAGTTTTTTTATGTAAAAACATGCGGAACACAGAAAAAACTGTAAAAAAAAATTTTTAGAGGGCGCGCAAGACCCTCAAAAATGCCATTTTTAGCACTTTTTTCAGTTTTAAGGCTGTATCTCTGAAAGAATACGTCAGAAATGGCTGATTTTTTAGTATGTTGTGCCCAGAACTATAGTCTTACAACTTCATCACTTGGGAAAGCTATCTAGACAATATGGGCTGAAATATTTTTTTCCGACAATATAACGTATTTTAAGCTAATAAGTTGCTATTTTTCTGAGTCAAAAATGAAAGTTTTCGGTCTAAAAACATGCGGAAGATTAAAAAAACTGTAAACAAAATTTCATTTTTGACTCAGAAAAATAGCAACTTATTAGCTTAAAATACGTTATATTGTCGAAAACATAAAACATGGCGAAAAAAGTGTATTTTAAGTTAAAAATATTTCAGCCCATATTGTCTAAATAGCTTTCCCAAGTGATGAAGTTGTAAGATTATGGTTCTGGGCCCAACATACCGAAAAATCAGCTATTTCTGACGTATTCTTTCAGAGATACAGCCTTAAAACTGAAAAAAGTGCTAAAAATAGCATATTTGGGAGTCTCGCGCGTCCTCCAAAAAAAATTTTTTTACAGTTTTTTCTGTGTTCCGCATGTTTTTACATAAAAAAACTTTCATTTTAGAGCCCAGCCGACATTTTTGGATTTTTTCGACCCACCCTAATATATATATACGTTAAGATTGGTTCTCCTCTTTGCTTGTACCAAAGTTAAATTTAATCAGTGCAGTACTTTTCAGGATTGCTAGCGACCATATTGTTTCAAGATGGCGGAATAAATTATACCTATATGTTACGATTGGTTCTCCTCTATTCCTATACCAAATTTGAATTTAATCAGTGCAGTACTTTCTAGGATAGCTAGCGGCCATTTTGTTTCAAGATGGCGGACTAAAGCTTTATTATGCCTATATGTTAAGATTGGTGTTCATCTATGCCTATACCAAATTTCACGCCTTTTACCCGTTACTGGGTGTGGTACTCTGCCGAAACAGATCTCGGTAGGTGATATATTTATGCGCGTGAAGTGCGGTTACCAGTCATCAAATCACGGCCTCCAAAGATGTAAGTGGTGGGGGAAGCCACAGGAGTAATTTTTAAATTGGTGAAAATGTGTATCGACTGTAGGAATCGAACCAGGATTCTTTGGATCCACAGGTCGATTTGATACCACTGAGCCATTACCCCATAATAATTTAATAATGTACTAATAATATTATCAAGCTAAAATACATTGATACTACTTGGTAAATTGGTGACCCCGATGTTATAAAATTTAAAATAAAAAATCAAATAATAATATTAAAACAAACAATCTTCGTTGCCCAGGTAACTTTAAACTCTTGAACCGGAAACGATAGCGGTACAAATATATTTGTTACGACTAAAATGATTGCAAGAATTTGCTTACCGTCTATCCAATTTCCAAACTCGCCAAGTATGCTATTATTTTATTAAAATTTTCATCTAAATGTGAAATGATTTTCTGGTAAGACTTGCTTCATTTTCAATTATAATAATTATAGTTTCATAGCTGTTTATAAATGTGCAAAGTACTCGGTTAGTATAAAAAATCAAAAGTAATCATGTATTTCTTGCAGCAAAAGACTGAATTACAATTATTTACACCACAAAATAAATAGGAGTGATTATATAGATGTGTTTGAAGATTTGGTGTGTAGTGAATGATTTCGAGTGTGATAAATAAATTAGCTTATCTGGAGGAATCTATGAATATGGTTGAAGTGAGGATGGTGTGTTGGGATGGGAATGTTTGACGAAGACTGATTGTTTGATGAATCTAATGAGTAAATGTTTTATGAATGATTTTAGAGTTCGTGCTACCCCATTTTAAGAGATATAGCGTGATATATATATATATATATATATATAATTAATTTAATAAAGCAAACGAAAGAAGAATTCATAGCATTCATTGTTCAACGCTTACTGTAAAAAATTGTTACTTAATAATTTAGTTTCTGTGAATTGTCCAGCTATATCTGAAACTAGATAATGCAACATATAGGTTAATAGTTTCTGAAAATTGTTACTTTCTTAGGAAGATAGAATATCTTTCATATGAGTATGAGGCATTATTAAAAGAAAAGATAACGTAATTTAAACAAAGAAATTAGGGAAAGGAAGTAGATAATTTTCAAAACAAAACTAAAATAATACTCGGAAGAGAATTTTACCTGTCTAATATTTAGTTATTTTAGTAATTTAGTTACACATCTCTAATGCATTGCTAAACAGCTAAAGAACAATGATTACCTAATTTATCACTAATTTACAATCAAATATTGAAATGCAATAAATTTTGTTTTAGTATTTTGACGAGATTGAGTCATTGATTGGTCAGCATTGTTCCTGAAGATAATCGTAAAATCGTAACAATGATTGAATTACTAAAAATTTGTATGTTTTATTCTATTTTTAAGATTTTTATTTACCTGCCATATGCAAAGTTTTCTATTTAACCCTTAGTTAGGTGCAAGGGATGCGCATGGTCCCAGACAAATTGTATTCATCTGTAACTTGTTTATGTAATACAATATACATCTGTGAATCTAGGTAATCTTATAAAAGTTACAGTTTATAATTACACTTATCAGTACTCGTCTATTTTTAGTAGTTTTTTTTTTTCAAATATAGTATGATATAAGATCATTTGCACCCGATGCGCTTAATAGTGTGACTTGAAACTGCTTAAGAATTTTCTTTCATTTTCGTAGTTTCCGTTATTCTATGAATCAAATCAGTAAAATAGCATAATTGAAAATTAAGAAAGTCAAGTCAACACTAATTTTAAATAATTAGAGAGCAACATAAACCCGACCAAAAAGGCTGGAATCTACACCAACAACAATAAATCGAACTCAAAGAAAATGTTATTTTTGTCTCAGAAAGATGGACAAGAATAGTAGGAAAAGTTGCAACAATTGTGCAAATCCCATTTACTATCTTCACTTCAATTTATTTTGTGTTGATTGTAGAGAGTGAAGTATTTACTTGCTGATATTTTGCTTTTTGATTTTTGTCTATTAGAAAATATCAAATTATGTTTGCTCTTTAATAAAAACAAAACAAAAAACTAATTCATATCAATTCTACTACTTTACAAAAGTGTTCCTGAGGGTCCAAATAAAATATATCAACATTAAATATAAAAGACAAATAAAATCCCAAAAAATATGGGCAAGGGATCAAAATCACCCACGCGCCATATTGTGTGAATCCAATTGGGCGCGCCTAACTATGGGTTAAAAAGATTGTAGTAGGCACGTGAAATATACAGTATGTCCCAAAAATAACGAAACTCTTTAGATAAGAATAAAACACGCATTGTATTATGTTATTCAAAATAGGTTCCATTTGAATAAATACACTTTTTAGAACGATCAACTAGAGCATGCATAGATTTTTTAATGCCATCTAAAGGAACGCTCTTTAACACCTGTGTCACGGCTGCTTGAATGGCTGGAATATCATCATAAAATGCTCCTTTCATGGCAATTTTCAGTTTTGGGAAAAGATAATAGTCACATGGTGATAGTCACGCGAATACGGAAGGTGGTCGATGACACAAATATGTTTTTTCATCAAAAATTCGTTGACTTACACGAGCGACTTTTTGGTCTTCATTTAATTCATGTGGAACAAAACGTGAACAAACCTTTCTTTTACCCAAATTTTCAGTTAGAATTCTCCAAATAGTATTTTTACTCGTATTTAATTCTTCACCCAACATTCTAACAGTAAAATTCGTATCGACAGCAATGATTTCAAGCACTTTTTCGACTAATTCAGCACGATTTCCGGCTTTTGGACGTCCAGATCTTTCATCATCATTTAAATCTTCACGACCTTTTTTAAATATTGCAAACCACTTATAAACTTGTGAACGAGATAAACAATCATCACCATAAACTTTTTTCATCAATTCGTATGTCTCAGCAATTTTTTTTCCAAGTTTAACACAAAATTTAATATTTGCTCGTTGTTCCATTGTATTTTTACAACATAAACACAAAAACTACTGTCATTAAAATGCGCGTAAATTTTTAAACTGTTACCTGATTGCATGAAGTTGTGTGCGTTCGAAAGAGGAAAGATGTGTCTTTCTAAAAATGTGTATGTTCAATAGATTGCGTTACGTGTTCTATGATTTAAATTAAAAGTTTCGTTATTTTTGGGACATACTGTGTATGTATTAGATACATATGTTTAGCAAATTTACTAATAAATAATATTTTAATTTTCAAGATACATCGATATCAACCGTGTATATACTCGTAAATTAAAATAATTTTACATTAATTTCCAAGTAAACGGAATTTAATCCTCTGATCTTATTTGAAATTAGCATATTTAACACATCTAGTCCAAACACCAACAAATACAGATAATAATTATATATATAACTCTTGCCGATAATCAGTGTATATCGCAGTGTTTATGTACCACTATTCCTGTAAATAAGTCGCATTCAAACACATGCAAAGTTCGGTGAAGCTGTGTGTGGTTCAAGTATGGTTATGTGTTGCTCGGTACGGTTGAAGTACTCGGTACTGTACCGGTTTTGGATATGAAAAACTCGAAGTAGAAGACCTACTTTCCGAAGTCGCGACAGATCATGTTTTAGGCGGCTATGGTGACTAGTGGAGCAGTTATGTTTTTGTTTTCAACTGATTATCGAACAATGGAAAGATGGTTTCACGGTTCTCAGAATGAATTATCGGAGGAATGACTGAATTTTTGCTACATTTACGAGTTATCTTTAAGATTGGAGAAGAATAAATAAATTTTGATTGAAGTTATTTCAGGTGTCCGCAAAGTCGTGTAGAAAAACATGTCTCGAAAATTATAAGCGTATGAAAGCATCAAAATAAACGAATTTACTAAGATTTAACCTACAAAACAGAGAACCGCGTAATTATTGAAATTTATGGATAACATGATATGACAGCTCGGGGTAACCGCAGTTTATAGTACGGAAATACTTGTATGTTATAATATGCTGACCAACTCAGTATACTACTACTTTATGTAACAGATTTGGAAACATGTGATATACATATGATTGAAAAATGGAAACAAATGTGCATTTTGTTTCATATTTAGACAAATAGTTTTAAGAACAAAGTTAAATAAAAGTTATAAACAACATTTTTCCTACAACTGTGCGATTTAGAATATCACTAAAATATTGTCAAAATTTATAAAATCTTAATGATATTACATGAGAACAATGTATTACGGCGTTGCTATGGTTTGTTTGTTGATTGCTTGCACATTGTTCTACGTTATTTAAAAATATTTCACTAACTTCAAGACAATTTCTTCAAAATCGTATACATTGGAATACTACAGTGAGTGATTCTTCTTTATCATAAACACCTCCAAAGATAATTGAAGCCCCAGATCATGCTATGTTAGATCTATTTTCGACAATGACAATCAACCTGCTGCTGGTACTTCTAAAGCCTCCGAAATTGTTGTCAATTGTTGTTAATAATATGAACAGGTACGGAAGAAATCAATGTTTCATTAGACAGTACAAAAGTTTCCACTTCACATTATGTCAATATAAGCGAATGAAACAACTCTGTTAATAATATACACAAACAATAAATATTATGTATTTCACGTACTCTTTAAATAAAACCATTTATCGATATATTTTACTTTGTTCGGTTCTTTTTATTAATTGTGTACAGATTAGATATACTGCAATTTAAGGTTATGTTTATAAACGTCAAAATATACTACTGCATATTTACTAGCGCTGGCTCACTGCATCTTCTTCTTCCATAAGCGTCTGTGGCCAAAATATGAATTTCGCGCTCGGCACGAAATTTAAATCGCTTTCAATACAATTTTTTTTTACAGTTGCGTAATGAATTACTTTTCGCACTAGTATTTTTTAGTTTACAGAAACGCATTTGGTTTGCATTTGTCTCCTTTCCACCCGTAACCAAGGCAATTATAGTTACGTAATAATAAAGAAATCGCACAGTTGTAGGAAAAATATATATTTTTGGTGTAAAAATATTATAAATGCATTCGCAGTCTCACTAAAAACGATATCACTTTGATTTTTTTTAATGGGTTTATATATTTTCACATTGATATCTATCAAACAATTAACTGAGTTATTCATTTTTCAAAATTATGATACTTTTTTTCTGAAAATTTAAGAAAATATGTTTTATTCCATTTAATTAATCAATCTGGAGTTCTTTTCTGGCATAATCAGTTCAATTCAAAATAATTTTATACAAAAAAAAAATATTTTTTTTTCCTCAACCTTTCAATTTAAGCAGATTAGTTGAGTTTCCTTCATTTTAACGATATATGATTTATATATTTTAGTACTGCCAGAATCAAATCGGCGTTGCTAGAATTATAATATGTTAACCGAACTTGTTAAAACACCGTAAAACTGACTTTTCAACAGCTTTCTTTAAACAATTTGTCGTAAGGTTGATTAAAAATTTAAACAAAAATATTAATATAATTTTATTCATATTCATTCGATAGGTACATAAATATTTCAAAAAGCTGTAGAACAAAATATTTCTGTTTATTTGACGTAAATAAAACACAATAATTCATAATGTGAAATAAACTTTAAAAAACAATAAAATTATTATTAATAAATATGAAATTTATACGTTGATAATTATTTGTGTATCTATAATGGCAAAGACATTTTCTCCTCGAGGTACACATACTAAATAGTTTATAATTTTTATTTTTTGTTTTGAAACTTGTTTAAAAATGTTAATAATTGTCATATATTCATGGATGCGATGATCTACTCGATCAATTAAGCGAAAAGTAGTAATTTTTATATGAATAGTCGGCAAATGTTTCTTTTCCATACGAGGATTAAAAGCAGAAAAGTCTATTCTCCGTCATGATAGTATAAAAAATAGGTACCTTTATTTTACAATTTTTTATCTTGTCATTTCTCCAGTAAAACTATTCGCAATATCCTGCTCATTTTACCGTACAAAGCCCTCTTTGATATTCTGTCATACACAAACATCGAACACGTGAAATATTATCAAATATTCTTTGATCAAGGGGCTGAAGAAATACAAGAAACCTGTCTATCATTAGACAAACATCCACAGGCCGTGCCACGTAAATCACACCTGCCTGGCAGGGAAATATCACTTTTATACACACTTGGAATAAGAGCGCGTCTATTCATAGGGTGACGTCCAAGTACATGTTGCGCATCTGTCATATAATACATCTGTCGGAACGGAATATTGATTGTATTGATTTATCGAGTATTGAGCAGTTATCGATTGGCTTTAGTTATTTCCGTTTACTAATATTTGTTCACTGTATTACGTATAATTGTGAAATTAATATTCGTAATTCAAAAGAAAGGGAATGAATGAAAATGGGAAAGTCGTATTACAAAATGCTCATATATTTTTTTAAAGTGCCGTACTTAGATGTAATAGAGAGAGATGCCATTATTCATATAAACATCATTTTATGCCTAACAGGAAATAATGATTAATACATTCTTTCTTCTTTTTTACTGGCGCTACAGCCGGAGTCGGGCCTGGGCCTACCGGGCACACCGAGCCGCAGTTTTTACGCTGCCGTACTGCCGGTTTTCTGACTCGATGTTACTTACTTTTAAGGCATATGTATAAGTGACTAGCTTATAGCGCCCGAGTATGATTAATACAAGTAACTCTATTTTTTATTTTAACGACAAATCATACTTTGTCGACAGGCGGATTCGAACTGACGAACCTTGGTTCGAATGACGTCACAGTATGTTAAGAGATGTGCATTAACACGCTCGGCCATCGCGCCTATGATTAATACATTACTCACATTTATTTGACAAAAATCACAAAAACGCAAACACTGATATCACTATACAAGTCTATACGAAACTAATAATTTTTAACCTGCTACTTGCTTCGGTGCCAGTGACGTCACCTCAATTAATTAAACTCTTACAAATTCTTTCTTGTAGTTGTACGGCCAAATAATATAGTAAAATTGTAATATGAGGTTTTTTATTATTGTAATTAGTATATTTTGTTAGATAGTGCATAAAATTTATAAGTTTCCTTGACTTAAATTGTTATGTAAAATCGAAATTTAATAAAATATTAAGAAAACTATCAATTCTCGTTACTGAATTTTCATCAAAATGTAAGCAGTCTTATAAAGTACCAAAATAATTAAATTCGAAAACTTACTGATCCCATAATTCTGTAGCTCTATACTTGATTCCGAAGACCGCACTAGAAAGAAAAAATATTACTTTATCAACAATATTTTATCATTAGTCAGCTATACATTATTAATATCTAATTTTTCATTCTGTTATATTACTGTTATAAATATCTACATGTTAAATGTACCTAAATATGTAGGTTCATGTTACTTAACATTTGCTTAACATACAATTGATAAATCGGGCGTTACAACAAAAATTGATTTTACATTATCTATTTATTACATGCAAGTTTGAAACTGTTTTTAGATCATTCTAAGTCATGAAAATCCTATACATATGTACAGTGTCAAAATAGGTAACTAAAACCAAATCAAATTTTATAGGTTAAACTTAGAAACTAAGTTTTAAATCAAAACTAATCTTGTAAACACGTCATAATCAGTACTTTACAAAATAAACGTTCTAAATCATTTTCTTTGCATTTTAGTGACTCATTATTTATAAAGCAGATATTTTAAAACCTGGACCCTATACTGTAATTGGGATTAAGTTCCTGTTGTATAGAGTAGAATAAATGAACGAATGAATAAATAAATAAATAAAATGAAATAAATAAATATACCATCACGGCTTTTACCCCTTACTGGGTGTGACACTCTGACGTAGCACATCCCAGTAAGTGATATAATTATGCGCGTAAAGTGCTATTACCAGCCGTCAAATTACCACCCCCAAAGATATAAGAGGAGGGAAAGCCACAGGAATAATTTTAATGTGATGAAAATTGTTTTCGGCTGTGAGAATTGAACCCGGCTTCTCAAATCCACAGTCCGACTCGAAACCACTGTACCACTTTCCCCATTATTAATATATTGAGATCTATTACTTGAATCAGTCGAATGCACATGCGCAAAAATTGTTTTGAAGACAAATTTTGAGTAAGTTTCATTGAAAACCATTTTAAAACTGCTTGTAAACTGAGTATATATTTAAGAAAATTAAATTATTTTTATGATAACAAAATAGATTACATGCATCTGTATTGCAGTTTCCTTAATTGCCTCAAAGTAACAAATCAATTGGAACCTAGTTTACAGAGTCGGTTAGTTTCTTTGTAAAGCAAGAAGAAATATTTCAAGATGGTATCAACCCTACAATTGTGTTTAGTTGTTCAGTAACCCTTGAAGATATCTGGGTCAGTTAACGAGCTATTAAAGATAATAACAGCGCACTACCGCCTAGGTCTATTTTAGTCTTTAAGTTCAAGGAACATTATGATTCAACTTTTGGGGCTCTAAAACGCCTAACCAGGTGTTAACATAACCGTTTCTGAAACTCTTAGAAGAGATATTTTAAAAACATTTTAGAAATATGTATAATATTTACAATCTACTAATACGAGGACAGGCTGAAAAGTCCCTGAAAAATAAAATAGATGGCGCTACAATCGCAAATCTCATGTGACATTTGTGATGTACGATCTTTAACTAGAACGCATTAAAATTTTCAGACTGATATGTCATTCAGTTCTGTTTTGACTCCCATCGAAAGCAAGCAACCTTGAAGATTTCTGAAAACATAGAAAAAAGTGAATTTCGCGTCTTGATTAAACATTATTTCTTGCGTGGAAAAAACATTACGCAAACCAAAGCATCGCTTGTTAAACATTATGGGGACTCCTCACCATCGATTGGAACGATTCACAAGTGGTTTACTGATTTTCGTTGTGGTTGATTAACCACAAAGAACGCCGAACGTTCTGGTCGTCCAACTGAGGTTACAACGCCAGAAATCGTCGATAAAATCCATATTATGATATTGGACGATCGGCGAGTTAAAATGCACGAGTATACTGAGGCTATGAGCATCTCAACCGAATGGGTACGGAACATTTTGCATATATTTTTGGATATGAGAAAGCTATCTGCCAGATGGGTGCCGCATTGTGGACAACGCACCGGCACACAGATCCGCAGTCGCAATGGCAAAATTGCATGAATTGCGCTACGAATTGGATCGTCATCCACTATATTCTCCAGATTTTCCCCCCTGCGATTTTTATCTATTTCCAAACTTGAAGAAATGGCTCGGCGGAAAGAGATTTGACTCTAACAATGAGGTCATCGCTGAGACAAACGCCTATTTTGAAGGATTGCCAAAATCGTATTATTTGGAAGGGATCGAAAAATTAGAAAAATGTTGGACGAAGTGTATCGTGCTACAAGGAGATTATGTTGAGAAATAAAATATGTTTTGACTAAATAAATCATTTCTTGTTTCATTTTTCAGGGACTTTTTACCCTGCCCTCGTACATTGACAAAGTAAATTCAACGTTTCAGTGAAGACGATAAAATAAAAACATAAACTTTTACAATAATATTACAGAATTTAAAACAAATATTGCTTTAATAATATATCAACTTGACTTTATGATTTGTGTAATATTAATTTAGATTGTATTTAATTTCAATATTGTGTAAAGGATTAGGAAATGCAGACAATATTCTTACAATCACAATTTATCGAAGAGCAAATGTTTATATTCCATAATTTTTATTATTCTACGATACCTGCAGTGTCATAAAAGTTTAAAACTTAAATTCTTGGAAATGTTAGACCATTAAGCCTTGTTTCCACCTCTTAACATAGTGTTAGTTTTAGTTTTTCGACATAACCTTAAGAGTTTGTTATATGTGAAAACAGCTGAGCGTTTCCAGCTAATGTTTTATTCTTAGTCGTTGTCTTTGTCGCTGCGCAAAAACACAAAGTTTGCAGACTTCATAGTCTTTCGTCGCTGTTCTGTAAGAGAGAGTTAGCTGCGGTAATGCTATCTCTTGTTATGCTGTCAATTCTATGCCGTATTTATCAAATGTCATTAGGTTTGTGTTGAATATACGATAAATATAGACAATAGAATAAAAATAGTAACAATTTCAACTGTGAAAAAAATAAAAATTACTAGATTAATAGCAACAACAAAACTAACATGTTAAAAAAAATTATTTGGTCGCTGTCATTTTAAAATTTATTTCTTTTCTTTGATTTTAGTATAATTACAATTTAATCATGTTTGAATAATATAAAAATCAATTTTGAAATTTAAATTACTATACTTGAAATATTTTGGTTTGTTCACTAGAAATATGTCTCAATTTTTGTAAATTGTTTTGGAATTGTATAATTTAATGAAACTAGTGCTTAATTTCATAGTAAGTAATTACTATTCCTTATTAATAATTTGATATAATTTTAAAAGTATTTCAAATAGTTTTATACAATTATTTTCTAATTTAAGTGAACAAACCTTTACTAGAATAATGAATTAAGGTTATGTTTATGTTAAGAGCTGGAAACGGCTGGAATTTTTCAGACATAAACAGAGACAAAAACCAAAAACAAAGACTAAAACAGAGACTATGTTAAGACGTCGAAACGTAGCCGTCAAAACACATATTTTTAAATACAGCACATGATGTAAACAATTATGTTTGATTAAATAAAAAGAGCAGATAAATCTGCAACGAATCTAGATCGTGAGAAAAACCATTTGTACCTACAATAATATTGCATTTACTATGTTTGAATAACAAATATAGACAAGATGCAAAAACAAATATGTTATGAATAAACACAGATAAATATAAATAAAATATCGGTCATGACCCAATATTTATTATATGTACCTGTCTGCTGTCTGCATATTTGTGCAATAAAAGTCTATTTATCCACAGATAATTGAAACCGAATAGAAAATTATTAAAGTGAGTGTGTCGTATGTTTGACAGACTGTACTTTGTTTTAAACTTAAAGTGAAACCCGGAACAACAGTCCGCCAACATAAACACAAAAATCCCTAAAGCAGGTCACTGGCGTCCATACAGCTCTACGGTAATTACTTTTATGATGAAATGTGAACTATAAAATTTGTTGGTTATAAAGTTTGAAGACATAAAAATACTTATTACAGAGTAATCTCCATGGCCGACGTTTTATTTCAGCCGAACCGATTCGTTTTATTGTTGACTCCTGCCCTGTTTGAATGTTTTCCTTTGTTGACGGCCTTAAAATTATGATTTTTCGATTTCAGTTATTGTACATAAAGTGGGTAACTATTGGGCTTTAGTACAAATAAATATTTATCAGGGCGTTTGCCCCTGTTTATGTCTGTTTTGAGTGATTCCTGTCATCGTAAAGATCTGTCTACTTATATTTTTCTTAAAAAAGCTATTTGTCATCTTTGTTATTATTTGACGACATAAATAATATACTAGTTTTTTATTATAACTATAATATATTAAGCACAAGGAAGTTTTTCTTTGTTGTTGCTACTCAAATATTACTGGTGTGATGGTCATAATATAGGCTCAGACAAAATATTTACGTCTAGCTAAATGTGTCCAAATGGCAGGGCTTTTTATCAATGAAATTTATAGTTCTGCACAAGTCTGTATTACAGCGCTAATGTCGATTATTAGTTCATGGAAGATAAATTACAGCTTATGTATTTACAATTAATTATGTAACTGTATGTCCAAAAATAACGAAACTTTTAATTTAAATCATAGAACACGTAGCGCAATCTATTGAACATACACATTGTTAGAAAGATACATCTTTCCTCTTTCGAACGCACACAACTTCATGTAATCAGGTGACAGTTTAAAAATTTACGCGCATTTTAATGACAGTAGTTTTTGTGTTTATGTTGTAAAAATACAATGAAACAATGAGCAAATATTAAATTTTGTGTTAAACTTGGAAAAAAATTTGCTGAGACATACGATTTGATGAAAAAAAGTTTATGTTGATGATTGTTTATCTCGTTCACAAGTATATAAGTGGTTTGCAAAATTTTAAAATGGTCGTGAAGATTTAAATGATGATGAAAAAGTGCGTGAAATCATTGCTGTCGATGCGAATTTTAGTGTTAGAATGTTGGGTGAAGAATTAAATACGAGTACTATTTGGAGAATTCTAACTGAAGATTTGGGTAAAAGAAAGGTTTGTTCACGTTTTGTTCCACATGAATTAAATGAAGACCAAAAAGTCGCTCGTGTAGAGCATTGTAAAGACATTGTTTCAACTGCTGAAAACGATCCAAATTTTCTTTATTAGCCTGATCTATCACCATGTGACTATTATCTTTTCCCAAAACTGAAAATTTATAATGATATTCCAGCCATTCAAGCAGCCGTGACACAGGTGTTAAAGAACGTTCCTTTAGATGACATAAAAAAAATCTATGCATGCTCTAGTTGATCGTTCTAATAAGTGTATTGATTCAAATGGAACCTATTTTAAATAAATATTAAGTTTCAAACTTAATACAATGCGTGTTTTATTCTATATCTAAAGAGATTCGTTATTTTTGGGACATACTGTGTATTTCAAATTAAATAAAATAAATAAATATATCATCACGTCTTTTACTCATTACGAAGCAGATCTCGGTAAGTGATATATTTATCCGCGTGAAGTGCAGTTACCAGCCATCAAATCACGGCCCCTAAAGATGTTAGCGGAGGGGAAGCCACAGAGGTAATTTTAATGTGTTGAATATGTTTTGTTACAAATGTTTTTTTGTACAAAATAACCATTTTTTAAATTTTATAGTATGTACAGTATGTACCAATTGCGCCGCATTTTATCATTCAAAAATATAGTGATATACCTATATGAATATGAACAATGCATAGATACATTTTTATTGTCCACAACAAAGTAATAAAACTCATCACCATGATGTAGTCCTAACCATTCTAATCTACCTTCCAAAACTCTAAATCACAAATTCAAATAAACATAATCTTAACAACACCCCGACTGTTGATGACCGGCTACCGTAGGCATTCCATGGCCCACTAGGGTTACCTCGGCAGCAGCAGCTGGTCGCGAACCTGTGTGTGTGTGTTAGTGCATCTGTCGGTATGGCACATGCCCTTTGTACCGACCTGATGGAGAATAATATGGCTCCGCACCGCACCGCAGGTAAACAACCGATTTGAAATAGAGGGAGATAGCAGTCTGGCGGCAGTTTTCTGTCTCTTTCTTGCAGTGATTTCTGTGTTCATGAATTATTGTTATTGTTATTATTATTTTTAGGTAGCTCAGTTGTATCGAGTCGGCCTGTGAATATAAGAATCTGGGTTCGATTCCCACAACTGATAATTTGTATCATATTAAAACTACCCCTGTAGTTCCTCCTCCACTAACATCTTTGGAGGCCGTGATTTGCCACATCCAGTGTTGGATAGAAGGCGTGATGATATTTATTTTTATTATTACTATTACTATTATTTATTTACATATTTGTTATTCTGCCACACTACGAACTTAATCCCAATTACAGTACAGGAGACCTGCAGCTAATAGTAAAATCCGAATCACTCAGATACATTTATTTTATTTATATACATAGAATGTCCGAAAGTCCGAGAGATTTTAATGCACATTTTTGCCATTGATCTACGTTTTCCTGTGTCGTTTAATTTAAACATTGGATCTCGTTAATGTTACACCTGAATTACTAGATATTTTGTTGTTTTTTTCGAATATTTCTCGCAATGACAGTTTAGTTTATTGTCGTTGAGATTTAGTGTATTTGGAGATAACTGGCCAAGTGTATAATATACTCGCATCAACCAAGCAGAAGTATGCTTGTTTAAATCTCACTGAATACTTTTACACCGTACACAATAAGCATAATAAGCAGGGGAAGTAGATTTATTTTCTTACCGGTACGCTACTTTTAAGAAAAAAAAGTTTTATATTTTATATATAGAATTGATCAAAGTAAATAATAACCCAGAGAGGAATATATTTGGAGAATACTATCAACGGTACATTCAGTGTCAAGAGTTGGTTTTACAAAAAAGCGGATTATTTGAATTTATGAAAAAATAAAACGCTGAGTAATTCTTGGTTGGTTTAATAATACATTAATATATTATTAATAAATTTGCAAAAATGCGTATATTGTACATGTTTCGGTGGCCAAGTGTTTTCACTGAGACTGTATATATTGAAAATTGAGCTACGCCATTCGTTATATACCTGAATCGGTGCACTGAGAGAAATACATAATAATCAGTATTAAATATATATTACCTTTTATTACATTTTATATTACGATTTGTGACAGAACTACAGATTGCTAAAGAAAATAAATTTGTTTATTAAAAATAACATAATAGCAGTAAATATAGTGGAATAATATTCATAACAATAAGTTCGTGCTACCCCATTTGTTGGGATATAGCGTGAAGATATGTATGTATGTATGTACAATAAGTTTATTATTAGACACAAATATCTTCACTAATACCTTCTGCAAAACCGGATGCTTGATATTAATATATGTTGAGTGTTGCTAAATATTCACGTATATTAGGGATTATTAAAAATATATTTGTATTAAATACATGAATAATAACCTTAAATATACTGTATTGCTATGGTTACTAAACGAATATTAATCCTTATTAATGTATATTCAGATGTATATTACTCGTTAATATATGAGATATATGTGGCAAATATTAGGATAATAATAAAATTACACATATTTACAAATAATTATATATTTAATATAACAAACAACTACATTTCGATACAAATATATATATACATATATACGATTTTTAAGATCAAAACCATTTAAACAGTAATATTACATATTGATTTGAATAAATATCTGGAGACTCGTGTTACACACAACTATAGATTTCGTAATGAAACATAATATTTTACTATGTCATCAGACATGATTTTGGTGTCACAACAGAAATAAAAGACAAACTGCTAATACAAGGTAGAAGATAGAAATGCAGAACTACCGCGACTCCGATATACTCAAGAACAAGTGTGACCTGAACAGTGAACACTGCCTGTCGAAACGTAATAACTAAACAAGATAATAATCCCAATATAATATTCGTGAGTATTATACGTATATTTGTGGTTACAATATTAAAATATTTAAAATATAAATATAATAACTAGAATAAAACCTAGTGCTATGAATAAAATCCAAGTATTATACAATTTAATTTTAATACACTGTAGTGCAACTCAAAGTTTACATAATTTTGTACCTAATATAAAACTTTAGCAATAAATGTATAATAGCTGTTAAAACGCAAGTTTGTCGAAGATAAAAATATGTACTTTACTCGTTAATAAAATATAGTAGTCGTAAATAAAAAAAATTTGCAATACAATTTTAACAATCCATTTCTCTCCGTGTGGAGTTAAAGCGCATTCCACGGTGTTACTTTGGTTTGTCGCGTTCTATATGCAATACTTATTTTAATAATATTAAAAAATTATATATTTCGGGTAGGTTCAGGTACAATACTTTCGAATATTTATAATATTTTCCATACTGCTCTGTTAAAATTATTACATTTTTTCTTTTCTTGCCATTCCTTTTCACGAGTTTGCTAATCGTCTTTATCCTAACCACGATTTAATATATGGCTGGTATGAAACATCGTCGTCGGAGGACCAGTAGTTGAAATAAATATTAATTGTGAAATATACAAAACTGTAAGTACAGAGCGCAAATCAGTAAAAGTAACAGAACATAATTTGTTATGCAAACTTCGGAATTGAACTCGTTCAGATTTTATATTACCATTACCAAAAATTTTAAAATGATATCGCACTTATTTGTAAACTTTTCTTACCGGTACTCCGTACCGGCTCTATTTCTCTTACCGGTACGGCGTACCGGACCGTACCGTCCTACTTTCACCACTGATAATAAGTGACGTCATAAGATGGCGGCGAACGGTGTACTCGTATACACACCAGCTTAAAAGTATGGTACACAAACTTGATACTATTAAAAGGGAATGTACTAGACCTTACTCATAAACAGTTAAAAGCAAAGCGATGTTGCTGTCATTTATACTCAATCAAAGTATCTACAAATCTTAGAGACATTTCAGAAGATTAATAATTAATATTTTTTTATGTAGCATAACGATTATTTTAAAAATAATTTGCACACATGTCTACAAAATTGAATTAATCAATTTTGCGAAAAAATAGCCAAATCTGGACACGCTGAAATTCGCATATATCGTACAAACAAAAAATATTTTATTCGTATTTACGAGCAAACTTTTAAACCGTATAAGTTAGCCGTAAGAATTTAAAACTTGGTATATATTTGATATACCTACCAGAATACAGAATAGTCCATAAGGTGGAAATGAACTCACAAATTTATATTAAAAAAAAACAAAAAAACTAACTGTACCTAAGTGGTTCGTATTCCACTGTAAGCTGTAGGTTTCCGTGCTGTAATTGGGATTAAGTTCATGTTGTGCAAAGTAACATTAACAAATGCAGCAGAACCAAATCAAATCGCAATTTGTTTTAAAAATATAAAACTGTACAGAAATACGATATATTGAATTAATTCAGTATAAACCTTCTTGCTTTATAACGAAATAAATATCAAATTCAAATTTTTACTAGAAAAGTCAGATTAGTTCCATCATAAAGCGGCAGTAGTTTTATGTTTTATAAATCAAATATATCATCACGCCTTCTACCCATTGCTGAGTGTGGCACTCTTAATTATAACAATTTTTTAAATATTATATATTTTAATGTGTAGCAACATCAGGAAAATAAATAGTATAGCTAGGTTGTAAAAGTGTTGTTTTTTGACAGTATCTGAAATTTGAAATCGAGTCGAAAATCTAGGTTATCAAATTAGATGACATTAAAAAAAAACAACATTTTTTAAGTCACTATCTCAAAGAGGCATAAATTTTAATTTAAAAATCAATTTCGTATCTAATTGATTTATGTCATAGAGTGCTTTGCTGTCACAGAAACAATAATTAACAAAACAGTCTATTTACTTTCAAAATATTTTAACCATTTTACAGGCAATTGTAGCTCAGTGGATAAAAGCGAGGTAAAACTTGCGTTTCTTAATTACCAAGCAAGAGGTCGTGCGTTCAAATCTCACTGACTTCTACTTATATCAAAAAAATACGATTGTGTCTGAGTGGCTCGGATGCCACTATAAGCTGTAGGTTAGGTCCCCTGTACTGTAATTGGGATTTACTTCCTGTTGTGCAGAGTAACAAAATAAATAAATAAATAAATAAATAAAAGTGAAAATAAAATAACTACATTAATGAAATAAGAAATAAAACAAATAAATATATCATCACCCTTTTACCCATTACTGGGTGTGGCACTCTACCGAAGCAGATCTCGGTAAGTGATAAGGCAACATCGAAAAGAAATAATAATTTTGATATTTAAATAAACGAATGGCTATAGCGGTTGCAAAATAGTCTTTACGGTTGTCAAAGGATACGTAAAACAACTATTTATATATCACCCGCTTAAAAAATTATTTTGAATACAACAGCTTACAAGTATGTTCCCAGTTGCTAAGTACCCGAGAGTGACACAAAGAAAGTGAAATATTTTGCAATTACAAACTTCCAGTATAGTGTATGCGTCATCCTTTGTTTTCATGTCCTAAACGAGCTAATTTAACACACCCCTAAATTTGTGTTTTGAAATAGTGGCATAGACAAATAGACCTCAGACGAAATTCGGTTTTCGCGTGTTCTAGAAGCATTGTTTAGTCTCTGGAGTAGAAATACATCTCCTAACCGAAACGTGTTTGCATGTCGCCACTATTAGGCCAACCACACTTAATTGCCAGTGCATGAGTTTAAATCAAAGAAGAAAAATATTTTACGGTTTTTTTACGTACCCTAAATTTAACAACAATACGTTTAAGTAGGCCCGTAGTTAAAATGTTAACTTCAAGGAAGACACCAATTTAGCAAGTAAAAAGACGTTTCAACTGTATTTGGAGTACGGTAAAATTTTGCAATTATTTTTACGATTGCAAATTAGCAATTCAGATCAGTGGACGTGAGGTTTACGTCGCATGTGCCTTGGTAATTGTGTAGGTTGTTTAAGAATAACCGCTTTCTATTTGTTCTGAAATTAAAAGAACAAATTTTATTATTTGTGTTACCATTGTTCTGCTGTAAAAATGTAACAAGTGAACTAAAAGTCCGTATTTGCTTTGATTATTCACGCTTTCAAAACTTCACTTGTTTTGCATATTTTATTAACAGTTGAAATTTATTTATTGCGGCGATATCAAAACAATTGGTAGGTAATTTCCACTTAAGTAACTGTATGAATAATGCACCAATATTACAAAATTTATGCTAAGCGACAGTATGAGTAAATATTGTTTACGACTGCAACTGTGTCTCGACGGTGAATTAAGATATCTTTTTACAAGCGCAATTACGCAAGTATTGTGAAATATTCGACTTATTAACAATGAAATTTTGAAATGTTTCCTGAAAGAATCATGACATTTACGCGGAGGTGAAAGAGAAATAATTAAAGGATACTTTTTACAAATTACTGCAGAATAACTAGAAACTATACACTGGATTCAGGGTCGGTGAAATATGCAGAAAAAGTGATTGATCGCCCCGAGTAATACTCGTACACCAGACAAGAACAATAAACACAAATAGATACAATCATGAACATGAATGACATGAACTCACAGATAATTCTATAATTAAAATATGTAATTATACTATTTCAATTATCTCTCATTAACAGCACCTTAGGAAATCCATTAGAAATGAACTCATATTTAACTCTATAAATAAACACAAACTGCTAGATTTGAAATCGTTATTGAAACTATATCTGTTCGACCTAAAAAGAAAATATCGTGAAAGACTTGACAGTTTGCAATAAGTAAAATAACCGCTGGTTATAATGATCATGTATTTTAATTTTTATAAACGGCGAATCTAATACTCGACAATGAGAAACATTCTAAGAAAGTATTTTTTTTTTCGTTGCACGTTGTCATCAACTTTCAGTTAGAAAAATATTGTTAATATCATGGCTTAGATTTATCGTTTTCTGTTGTATCAAGTTGATTATCTACAAAAAATATTTAGAAAAATACAAAAAATATCTTCAGAAAGACTTATTATAGGAATAGACATATTAATTAATTTAATCATTGTAAATCTAGTTTATTTTAAACAAATGTATTTATTTTTCCAGTTTTAATTGTAATTTAGAAAATTGGAATTGCTAGTATTGCACAAAATAAATAAATGCACACTATTTTGGCGAATGTATATGGATCAAATTTAATTTGTATTTTCTAGAAGAACATAAAATACTTTTTATAAGGTAAACTGTGCAGATTTAGTTCCAATTTTAACTCCTTTTCTATTTCATAAAAATGATCAGATGCTAATAATAAATTTATAACCTTTATAATAAATTATGAACATGCATCTAGGCCTAGATTTGGTATATTGGAACTATACGTAAAAATAGTCGAGCGAAAGATATGTACGAATTTTAAAATACAGACTAATATCCAAAATAATTCGAAATACGAGTATAAATAAACATTCACAAAAAGTATAGTGAAGTGTAACAAAATTTTATACTATAATTTATTTAATGTAATTTAAGAAGTCATTTTATAATCAGTGTTAACCTATATTTTTATTTCGTACTGAAGTATTGAAATAATATTTTTTTTTATATAACCGGTAAATAATGTTAACTTTTTTCTTATCAAAATCATTACTTAATATGCTTCACTATTTACCGAGGGAAATAAAAATGGCAAGTACTTCTTAGGGAAATAAAGTAATTGAAGGCCATTGGCCTTATATTATTTTCTTAGTATTCAATAGACTTTCAGTGTTCATGTACACATGTCAGAGAGAGAACTGCGAACTTCTCTATGAAATTATTTACATGAAATTATTTGTACTATTTGTTAATAACATTATAAGATAAATAACTTTTCATTTATAGGAATGTGCTTCATTCTTACTAGTTTTATATGCTGTTAACCGTATCTTTTGTTAAATAACGAATTTTTCCATTTTTATATAAAATATCGTTTTTAACACGTGAGTAAAGTGTCATTCAATATTCGCTATAGATAAATAATGGCGAACTGTGCTTGATACATAAACTACTATTATTCATTCTTGTATAAAATGTTAAGTTACTTTGCAATTTACATGAAAGAAGAACAAGATCCAACCTATTATATATCATAGAATTGAATCTATAGTGAAACATAGCAAAAAATATTCAGTGATGTGACGTTTGAAGAATTAACAATAATTCCAAATTTAACTCCAACCTTATTCTGTTTTGTGAATAGCTCTACCAATAATTTTTGTCTAAGAATAAGAATGCAGTTTATTAACTCCAAATTTAGTCCTCTTTGTGAATTTGCCTCTACATGAATGAAAGAAAAAAAGTGGACAAAAATGAAAGAAATTGCACTTAAGTAAATTTTTATAAGAAAACTAAAGAATGTTTTTCAGTATTACGATGACTAAAAAGTCACGCGAAAACAATATCCGGCGTTTACTGTTTATCAAAAAGGAAAGTAAACACCAAAAGTCGACAAAAGAACATATGGCTTTCAACAAACTTAAAGAATCAGGAAGCAGGAATAAGAAATCTTCCTTCTCACCTTTGAAGATATCATCTGCTCTGATTTGGCTCGTGCCGACTGTTGACTCAAAGCAACATCCTCGATTGGTCAACCTATCAATACGTCTCATTTACCACGCTCCCCCTTCTAACTAACGCATCAACTAGAAAACACCAAACAAATGAGTGCAGCATTGCTCTAACCAAAACGTTGGCACGTGCAGATGTGCAATTGTTCTGTGCAGCATGTGTAACGGTCTTCTCGCTGACGCGTGCCATCGCATCCCTCCAAGCCATTTCCACCCTTATACGTTCCTCCAGAAGATTGGTATTTCCTCGAAGGGTAGCTGCATTGTCGTGCAGGGGCCCGGCTGCTGCGGTGCGCTACGCAAACATATTCTCCATCCCCCAAGGGGTGTTTGTGCAAGAATGAAAGAGATCGGCAATCGGCAGGTGATGGACAACGGTGCTTTGGAGGATGTGTGGTGGTGGCGCGCGACACCGACAGAGAGGAGAGTATATAGAGAAAGAGAGGAGGCGAGCATGTGTGATGGAAGGTGGGTGAGAGGATTTGAGGGTTGGTTCAGGTTAAATTTAGATTTGAATTTGTTGGGGAAGTAGATGCTTTGATAGATTTTGAGTTGATGATTAATTTATCATGAGTTAAAATTGGTAAGGAGGGTGCACTTAACTGTTGTTTTGGTTTATTTTTATATCACCCTGCTGTACATTCTTAGTTTCACTAGTTCTATTTTATCAATTATTAACAATTTAAAATAGCATTAGTTTTTCTTACTACAGGGTGTTTTCACAAGGATAAATATTTATTTTTAGGTAGTTGTGACTTAGTGATAACATGCTTGCTTCACAAGTAAATGTTCGCAAGTTTAAAGTGATTACTGTGTCTACTTATGTCTGAAGTTGACACCAGAACATTGATTTTTTTTAAACAAGATATTATAGTTATTATAAATGAAATATTTTATATATTATACATCTTTCTGAAATAAATAATTGAATGTATTGTAGTGGCGCAACCAGGATTTTGTTTTAGCGGGACCGAATCATAATAACAATTAAATAAATATATCATCACGCCTTCTACCCATTACTGGATGTGGCACTCTGCCGAAGCAGATCTCGGTAAGTGATATATTTTGCGCGTGAAGTGCGGTTACCAGTCGTCAAATCACGGCCCCCAAAGATGCTATGGTGGAGGAGCCACAGGGATAGTTTTTGAAATTATGAAAATTATTTGTCGCCTGTGGGAATCGAACCAGAGTTCTCAGGATCTACAGGCCGACTTCATACCACTGAGCTAGCCACCCCAATAACAATAAAATGAATATATTGTAAATACATATTTATTATAGCTATAGTACAAGGGTTCTCAACCTCAACGCTATGCCCACGGGCACAACAGTGCTCACGGAGGTATTAAAATACGCTCGTGGTAATTTATTAAGAAACCAAAAATGAATGTAAAAGGAAAAATATTTCAATTTAGGTAATTATAACTATATTTATTTTAAGTTAAATTATAAATAATAGCTATTTATGTAACAAATACATAAACTCCGATTAGGTACGGGTTGCACACAAAGCTTTATGTTCGACTACCTTGAAGGCGATTTATTTACTTAACTTAGTTGTACCTAAAAGTGTGATTTGTTGATACTTTTGTTTAACAATGTTATTTATAATTATTAAAGTGTCAAAAGAAAGTGCCAAAATATGTTCACAATGTCTCAAGACTTAGAAGAAACCCAAAAGAAATTGCATAAGTGCAAAGGAATTAATTAGTTAATTAGGTACAATAATTACTTTTACTTTTTTTGACGTTGACAAGAATCCTACTTTGTTATTTTATCGTACTAGTCCATTAATGTGCTATATTATGGACGCTACATAGTGCCATAAACCTAATAGTTATGGTGCAATCGAACATAATTAATATTTAGTTCTTTTTGGAAAATGGCCCTCCAACATTTTCGAATGCGCCTACGATATAACTTAAGTTGGCAATCCCTGCTGTAGTAGGTAGATAAATAATTTTTAATAAAAAAATAAGAAAGATTGATGAAAAGTGTATAAGAGTGATTGGGTGAATGTGAGTGAAGGTTTGTGTGATAAGTAAATGAGTGTGTTAAACTGAGAATGTTTGACGAGGACTGATTATTTGATTAATCTGATAAATGAATGTTATATGAATGGTTCTAGGGTTCGTGCTACACCGTTTGATGGGATATGGCGGAATGTTATGTAAGTGTGTATTAATATAATCACAATAATATCGCAGTAATAATAAAAATAATAACAAATAATAAGAAAAAAATCATTAAAGAAACTAGATGTCCCAAAAATGGGGTACACTCGAATTTTAAATTTTTTTTTGTATTAATTAAGAAATCACAATTAAATTTTATATTGGTAAACTACCCTTAAGTGCACAAAAATTATATATGAATTAAGAAAATATAATTTTCGGCTAAACCGGAAATGGCATACAACAAATTCCTAATTTCAAATGAAACATTCTATATATTTTTAAATATTTAAATAAGTAAAACTACAAAAACTTAAAAATTTCTAGGAATACGAGTATATTCTGGTTACACATTTATTTATTTATTTATCGTATGGCAATTAAAACACGTACATGTAGAAACGACAAAATAATAATAAGAATTACAAACAAATATCAAGGTTGTTAATATAATCAATTGAATCGTTGAGTTGCTATCAGGAAATCTTCGGGGCTACCTTTGTAAGATCTTATGGGACATTCTTTAATGATGTGTTTGATGGATTGAATCATACCGCAATCACATTGCGGGGATGGCAGTTTTCCCCATTTATGCAAAAAAATAAGCGCATCTACCATGTTGGGTTCTTATTCTATTGAGCATTGACCAAGTTTTGCGAAATAGTTCAAACCCTGGAGGCTTTTGAGTAATGCAGGGCGTATTACAGGTATTGTACAAACTCCATTCCTGGTTCCATGCGTCGGTAATATTAAAATTAGCATATATTGGCGGTCAGATAATCTTAGGATCTCCTGATCACAAGACACATTCTACACTTCTGGTTACACAAATTGGTAAAAACTGGACGTTTTATGTTGTTTAAGGGGAGGGACTGTTACATTGTAATAAATTTGAAAACACTAAATTTATTTGCAAATTTTCCAAAATATAAAAATAATCCGCTATTGCTTAACATGGCAATTGGAGCCGACCACGTAAAATGATTATATCGGATTCCGCTATAAGTTGTAATGCAACATTGATGGCCAGCTTTATGAATGCTAGATTATTCTGAGAAGCGATAGAAATTCGCAAACTAATAATTTAACTCAACATACAGTTCTAAAACTGAACGGCTATCTTTTATTATGAAATTGTAATTTATTGTATCTTTTTAGTTACTTGTTTATATTGCCCATCTTCATGAAAATGACAGAAACATCGATTTAAAATAAACCAAACCTTTCAACTAAAAGTATATTTTCTATAAGTGAGTTCTGACCGATTTTTCACAACGTTAAATATTTCTGTGTTCTATAAAATAGTTCTCAATATTATTCGTTTCACTGAAACTTAAAATTTATTGTTAGTAAGTAACACAGTTAAGATTGCGGATACACTGGCATAATTTGAAAAATGCGTGAAAAGTAGGTAATTACAATTTTATAATTACCGAGTAGCGCTCAGTGCCGACAGTTTAATTTCGATATTTTTCCGCGGAAGGTACAATGTAAAGACAATTCCCTATTCCGTCCTCGTGACGGTAGGCTGTAATTACGCTGGCAAGTACAGCACTCCGTGTCTGCAGCTGAAGTGTGATATGTGCCGATGAAAGGTCAGGATTTCGCGCATGAATTTCGTGATTATCGCATTAAATCAACGCGTAACTCTAACAGCAATAATTGACAGCGATATGAATGCCTGCGAACTACGGTCGGACGTGTGGTTAATCAATGTTCTGGCGCTTGCTGATTGCATTCCCTGCACTGGAATTCTCCGATCTATCTACAGGAACTTCTACTCGTGCTCACTAAATTCAAACAAATCATGTCAAACGAACTATTTTTTATTATCAGAAGTGAAGTTTTATAAATGGTGGATGATAGTTGACGAAAAGTGAATATAATCTTTAAATTGCACCGATTTTGCTAAAATTTTAAGGATAACTTAATTGAAAAATATCGAACTAAATATTTGACAGCAATATTAAGTTTCTCACTTGATGATTTATTTCGATATAATATTGTTCATTTAAGGAAAATTAAAATTTAAGTAACAGCGGTGCAAATGGTCATATGTGACAACTTCAAATTTGGGCCATTCATGCTAAAATAAAGAAGAAAAAAGACTGATTGATCAATAAAAATAATAAAAGAACACAAAATTCCCGAAATCAAGGTACAACAAATCTTAAAATTCTACAATTTTAAAAGTAAAAGTCGAATTGCTACTTAATTTCATCGAATAAGTGCCAAATTCATAGTCGCGACTCGTCCTCATTTCATTAGCTGCATTCCATTTGCCACTTGGTTCACTTAAATTAGTTCAAATAAATTTGACGCTTGACTAAATGAACTCAATTAAGCAAACTGATGCATTTATTCAGGTGGATTACTGTAAAGTAAATTAGAATCTGTAATTTTAGTACTGAAAATAAAGTCAGCGAAGCTAACCAGCGAAATAAATAAGTGATCTGGTTCAGTAAATGTAAGTTAGATCTGATCCAAATGGCAAATGGAATACGCCTTTTTTCAACTCACACTCAAAGACAAAGTAACTAAGGCAACTAACTCAAAAATGTGTACAATTTGAGTTAGTTGCCTTAGTTACTTAGACCTTGAAATGAGATGAGAATGAGGTAAGGGTGTCATGACTATGAATTTGGCCCTTAATCACATTTAAAACCAATATTTTTACATCAAATTCAATTCATTCGTTAATTAGTAAGAGTCATTTAAGTAGCTTTAGTAAATCATGGATAAAGTGATATTAGTAAATTCCTTTATCATGTGAAAAAATATATATTCTTCTTTATATCGCAAAGAAATACCAACTGTTAATATATTCACAACTGCATTTACAGCACATGTCAAATTTAACAGCAATTTTTTTGATTTTATATCAATAGAATTAATACTTTTAAAATATGAAAGGCATGGAGAAAATGAAATAAATACACATCAAATAATACCAGTGGTGAATACAATATTTTATGTTTTACTAATATTTTTTAATAACCTAAATAATAAATAATTGATTACCTGGCAACGCTGAATAGAAGAAATGCCAGTTTTTGACAGTATTTTCATAGTAACGTCACTCTTAAGCTGGATTCAGAGTTTTCATAACATAACATATCATATCATAGCATAACATAATGAAAATATAAATGTGCATATATACATATAATGTTTCATAGTTTTCATAAGAATCACAACATAACACAACAAAACTTAAGAAAACATAGAACATGGCCAATTTCATATGGTTATGTTATGTAATCGGTTACGGTCGAACAAATTCATGTATCATCGTTATTTGTTTACACTTAAAACAAAACAAGAATAAAAACAATAGCAAATTAGACAGCTGTCAAATTTCAAAAAGTTTTTTTTTTATAAAATGGGTGAAATGTTATTAATATCACCTCTAAAAAGAATGCATTAATGAACTAATGTCAAAACTGTCAAAATAGAACTGAATATATAGGTAAGTAATACAGTAACATGAAGTTGTTATTACGTATACATAATTTTAACTATGAAACCTAGAATGTTGCCTGTGTCATGTGATGTTATGGGTATGTTATGATATGTTATGTTATGTAAACTCTGAATCCGGCTTTAATGCGCTAAGGCCTATTAAAATCATATAATGCCCAACGGTGTTATGAACTAAATAATGTAACTTGTATCCATGGTATTAATAAAAAATACCAAACTAGAAAGACGTAAATAAATGAAATTTATATATATCAACAGTGACTACATATACAGGGTGGTGAACGCAACTCTCGAACATAGGGATTTATCATGTAAAATCACAATTTTGTAATTTCCTGCGTCCCTAATTATTTTAACCAAAAAACTTCAAATAAAAGTTTTAGAGAATAAAATTCTGCATCTAATACAATAAATAAAATTAATTTTGCATGCCTCGCAACGGCACAAACTTGATCTGAAAATAACGAAAATAGCCTGAAAACTATTGATCGCCATGGAACTAAAACAAAAAAATCTGGTGTGGGCACCACACGACTTTCTTATACACAGCATATTTCATATTAAAAACGCTGAATTGAATACTTATGACTTGCTCCTTGCATTTGACAATTATTATTTGACATATAAATGTTAAACATGTTTTTGTTTGTTGTTTCTATTGCTACTATGATTATTGAAATATATTATTAAATATATAAATTAGTTTTTCTCAAAATTAGACGCATATACAGGAAAATTGCAAATAACATTTTATGTTCCAAATATTTTTGCTAACATCTTTTATTTGAAACTTTTTTTCGTAATTGATTCCATTTTTGAAATAAATGGAATTTATTGTTTTGTGTGTCCAGTAAACTTCCTCTTCCGGTTTTTCAATTTCATTCAAAATCAACTCAGCTCTTCGTATTTTCATGAAACTTATAATTACCAAGTTTCGTTAACAAATCTTATCTCGTTCATGAGATATTGCACGACCGGACACACATCCATCCATCCATCCATCCACACACACAGACATCATTGCGAAAATGATCAAAACAGATTCAGTGGACCTCAAAACATGTATTTCCGCGAAAATCTCGTCAACGATTTTTTTCACGATTCCAATACTTCCTTATACTACGTATAAGAAATTAATTAAACAAATGTTTGTCGTTTTATCTGTCAAAATAAATGACATAATAAATAAAGAAATTATTCTGAGAGATTATACGTCAAACAATTGTTTAATTTTACTTCAATTCCATGGCTATCGATAGTTTTGAGGCTATTTTTGTCATTTTCAGATCTAATTTGTGCCGTTACGAAGCATGCAAACTTAATTTTGTTTGTTGGCTTAGATGTAGAATTTTATGCCCTAAAACTTTTATTCGAAGCTTTTTTGTTTAAAATAATTAGGGAAGCAGGAAATTACAAAATTGTGATTTTACATGTTAAATTCCTATGTTCGAGAGTTGCGTTCACCACCCTGTATAGCGGAATAAGAGTCTAGAACATATTTATTTAAAAGAACAACAATCAATATACATAAATATGCAAAAGCAAATTTTATTAATAAACACTCATTTTATTTTTTCAGATAGATTTCCTTTCTTTATTTTGTTGTTTTGAAGAAAAAAATATTAGTCTTCTCAGCTGTTCATAGGAGTGCGTTCACCTACCGAGGATCAAAGCCCGTGGTCCAAACCAACTAAAATAGAGCGCAACCTGCGCTTTCAGTGGAACAATACGCGATTTCCAAAGTAAAGCGAGTCAGCACACTTAGACACAAACCAGGTAACTGAATACTTCTCCACATGACCTCTACCACCATCTCTGTTAGGTTCAGTTTGGCGCGTTGTACCCCTGCAGGGCGCCCGCCAAGGAATTCATTCAAGACCCGAGACATCCATTCATCGCTACGCAGGGTTTTGTTCGCCACCAACTCGTATTTTATGCGTTTGACACGTCTGTATGCTTGGTTTTCGCGCAAGAATTCCACATTCTTAGCCTAAAACGATAACGATGATCGTAAAATAAAACCTGGACTTTGTTGGAGCTTTGAAGAAGTTTACTGCTTCAAGAGAATCGTTACATGTGGTTTTACGTCGTGGTAACTGGAAGGCGAAAACAAGAAGAATGGAATTACTTATTTTACTGGGCTTTAAGAAGAAAGTAAATAACTACTTAAAATTCAATTTCAATAATTTTCTGCAGTACTTCTCTTACAAACTTGCGATTATTTACTGGTATACAAAAAATAGAATTTCTTTATTGTTTTAGTACATGAAATACTTGAAAAGCAGTAACATACGAGTATTCATTATGACTGTAGGTATAGATGTATGACTAAAGCAAATAAACAATATTGGACTGGAAAATATAATTAAGATAAATGAAGATGATAATTAACGAAACTCAGTGCGAAAGGGTATGTTTCTTTTTGTTTGAAAATTTATAAAAAATTATCTTGGTGTATGTAGCTAAAACTATTACAAAATATATTTGTTCATAAATTAATTCACTTATCTGCAAATTAACTTTGTAATAATATATACTTATTTATTTGTGTTATTCTGCACAACAGGAACTTAATTCAATTATAGAGTCCGAGCTTGCCGAGCCGCAGTATAGTAGTTTATATACTTTAAACATATATATATATATATATATATATATATATATATATATATATATATATATATATATATATATATATATATATATGTAATCTGTTATACATACTATTTTCTTCTGGCAAAGGTGTAATTTTTACCGAAATCTCGAATTAACGAAAAAATAAAAGAAATAAAAATGCATTTCGTGTATTTTGTCTTATATTTGTATAAGGTTATTGTTGTCACGATAATCAAGTGGTCAGCACAACAACAAAATTTTTTGAGGCTATGGTTTAACTTAATTTGAATAATTCAAATCTCAAGATTAGCTAAAACTTTTTTGAAAATTAGGCTGAAAATGTTTTAAAATTTATTACAACTTTAAATTAAAAGATTTGTACAATATATTAATGTTTCATTTATAGTAATAATAATCTTGTATCAAAAATATCAGGGTGCTAACTTCGGTCCAAATAAATGCAAGTATCACCGTAAGGATAGATTTCCGGTTTATTTATTTATTTATTTATTTTGTTACTCTGCACATCAGGAAGTAAATCCCAATTACAGTACAGGGGGCCTACAGCTTATAGTGGAATCCGAACCACTCAGACACAATCGTATTTTTTGGATATAAGTAGAAGTCAGTGAGATTTGAACGCACGACCTCTTGCTTGCTAATTAAGAAACGCAAGTTTTACCTCGCTTTATCCACTGAGCTACGATTGCCTGTATCATTGCTGAGATAAATTAACAGATAATTCATCTGTCAGATAACATGTAAAATATTTGTGTGAACTAAAAAGCTATTTTTGAACGATACCTTAGTCCTTTTTAAATGCTTCTATATTATTTCAACAAAATTTTCTATAACTTTATCACAACCGAACCTTCATTTTTCAAATCTATATCGTAATATAACAATATCTATTTGCGTTTTCGTGTAGGTATTTATAACAGTATGATTCTTAATAATCTGCAGTAAAACATTTCAATAATTTCGAAACTGCGCTTATATGTTCATGTAATCTGAGCACAATGACAGAGTAAGATTTACATGCAGTCCAGTTCTTTAAATTGTTTCAACGCTAACAAACTAATAAACACCTCACGTTAGACAATAAAACAATGCTGGTGAACGCGTGCGTTGCCTCTAGGCAAAAATACATTTATAAATACAATTGCGAACAACTTGGAAACGGAAATCAAACCATAAATTTACTCTTTCGCATGAATTAAATTTAGTTTCCATAAATAAAAACAGGGCAGCCTACAATATAATTACTGAGAATGATTTGTAGTTAATTCATAAATCAGAACGTGAGTTATTAAGATTAAAATTATATTCCAAATATAAAAAATCAGTAGAAATAAATAAAACTTTCGTACCTGTAGCAGCTATCTAATATACAAAGTATCGCATCCAAATCATGGTCACTTTCATACCGAGAGTTTATTTTAACTTGATACATGAGATATTTCCGTATCCACGATTTTGATTTTGTTAGCAATGTATCCAAGTATTAATTATAAAATAAAATATAGCAAGACATATTTTCATTGAATGATCAAAAATACAAATAAACAATAATTACAGTATATTTTCAAAAAAATCTTTACATTCCCTGCCAAACAATGCTCTTGTCCAGGGGTCGGCAAAGTGCGGCTCGCGAGTCGCATGCGGTTCTTTGGGTAATTGTGTGTGGCTCTTTGTATAAGAAAGTAAAAAATAAAGCGATTTATTCACAGAATAATTGATTTATTTATGTTTATATTATAAAATATAACATTTTTGAGCGCCGCATCTATAGTACCTACACCAGAGCAAAACATGATGCGTTATTATCGAAATCCAAACATATAATTTGTTAAATTTAAAGTTTATGACAGAAAAATTTGGGAGACGCCCGGACTCGAACCGAGGACCTTCAGCTTGCCGGGCTGATGCTTTAACCACTAAGCCACGGCTCCCCTGAACGAATAGGCGTCAACCGAATTTATCTGTCATAGTGTCTAACACAGCATCGATCACAAGACTTGTGTCGCTACAGACGAAACCCGTTGTCAATTCCTGTGAGACATAGGAGTCTTGGGATCGATGCTGTGTTAGACACTATGACAGATAAATTCGGTTGACGCCTATTCGTTCAGGGGAGCCGTGGCTTAGTGGTTAAAGCATCAGCCCGGCAAGCTGAAGGTCCTCGGTTCGAGTCCGGGCGTCTCCCAAATTTTTCTGTCATAAACTTTAAATTTAACAAACTTCAAAGTCATCCATATGACTAAAATTCTTTAAATATAATTTGTGAGTTTATAATTATTTTAATTTACTATTCGTCTTATTATATTTTAAATATTGTTTAACGTGCATTTTATCATGGTTAAGAAAAAAATAATAACAAAGAAAAGCAATAGATGAACTTGACGCCTCGTGCGCACGGGAAAAGTTTGATGAGAAACTTTTTAGAAAGAAGAAGAAATAAAAAAAAGTTTCTTGAAGATCTGTCAGTTACTTTTTGATATGAAATGAATAAACTACTTTCCACAAAATCTTTCTCGCGATAGAGGCGCTGCTAATTTTCAATAAACTTTCTAGACTTCTACTTTCTAGACTTCTTCTACTTTCTAAAAAAATTATCGGAAAACTTTCCTCATGTGTACAAGGCATTATTTGTAAAAATATATTTATGGCTCTTGAAAATTTTTTAAATCATTGTGAGGGACCCCTGTTCTTGTCGGAGATAAAACTAATTCATAACATTAGATATTTAGGAAACTGTAATACTTTCAGACATATTTTTAGGATCATAAAAATTGCCAGTAAAAAAAATCAGTGGAGATGAACATATCAGGCCATTCGAATTCTCTACCATTCAGTTTAAAAATTTAAATATTTGAACATTTTCATCAACTGCATATATTATTTGTAGGTAGAAAATTTTTAATGACAATACTCAACAACTGATGATAGAGAGAGAAAACTTAAATAACATCAGATTTGAATCGCATGGCGACAGTACCTCATTTAGTTTAGACGTTTAAAGAATATGTCAGAAGTTCATATGTCCCATATTCAAATCCTGGATTTGATATTATCAATTGTTAAGTATTTACAAAAAAAAAACTAATTAATACAGTAACGTAATTGTTAAGCCACAAAATCAAAAATATATTCATCGACTGGTACAGACCTGATTTCCAATAGATAGATATCCCTGTTGTTACTCTTTTTAAAATCAGAAAACAAAGACAACATAGAACAGCGTTCAGGTTTCATGAAAGAAATAATTTATCTCCGTACATTTTTTAAACAGACACACATCCGTTTACCAGCATAAAGCATGTTAGACACAGGTACCTGTCTTGCGCACATTATAGACGTTCTTTGTACTCAATTCACACAATACAAGCATTGAAATCTCCAAAGAAATTCTTCGAAGTCTACCTGTCGTTACGAATCCACCAGCGGCTGCAGTCATCTTTGTCACCATTCTTCGCCAACAGAGACCGCTGATCGATTTTTCACTTTTCTGCTTTTGAGGTAAAAGTATTTTTCAGGCTTACTTTTTTATTGTTCAGTGCAGAAGACTTTGAAACTTTGATTGCAGAGATAGCAGTCATTGTTAGATGTGTAAGATAATCCACTATACCGAATTAAAGTTTCCTTCTTGAATGAGGATTTTAAAATGAGAGGAGTTTAGTTTATGCCTTCCTGCTTTATGTTACGTAAGTTGGAGATTTAGTGAAGTTGATTTTTTTGTGGAGCGATTATTTTGGAAGATAACTTTGAATTTGAGAAACTGAAACGAATTTAAGAAGGGATAAATATTTTCTTTGAAACCGTGCGAAAATATTTTTTGATCTTGCAGAATTAAACTATAAATTTGTAATTTATTTTTTTTAATTTAAGCTACATTCACAAATCGAAATTAGTTTTTGTGTTATGTTTTCCATTTTTGTTTTAATAACCTTGTAGACATGTTATCTTATGCAGCCATTCACAAATCAGTATTTAGTTTTGGTTTTAACACAAAAGTTTGCAAACTCCAAACTTGTGTTTTAGTTTTACATTTTATACTTACGAATAGACCAATAGGACGAAGCGTAGAATGATGTAGTGATATATACATGTCTCTTTCTATCATCCTTCGCATTGATGATAACCTAAGTTTGTTTTTATTCGAGTGTCAAAATGAATGAAAATATAAACAAGATTTTAATACCTACTTTCTTATTATGATAATATTTACCTTACTCTTCCAAAAAATACGAAAGTAAAGAAACAACACATGACAGCATGTGTAACCTAGCACATTTGACAGTTGCATTTACATTAGCTGCATTCCATTTGCCACTTGGTTGACTTTAATCATATCAGATAAATTCGACACATAACTAAATAAATTTAATTAAGCAAACTGATGCATTTATTTGGTTGAATTACTTCAAAGTAAATTAGAATCTGTAATTCTAGTACTGGAAATAAAGTCAGCGAAGTAATCCAGCGAAATAAATAAGTGATTTGGTTCAGTAAATGTAAGTTAGATCTGATCCAAATGGCAAATGGAATACGCTTTGTATTACCGATTTTCTGAGTATAGCCGATCTTTTAAAATTTATGATAGATGTCATTACTAACTAAAATCGACAAAAGCAAAACTATTTGTGAATGGCACCTAAAAACACACTAAAACATAAAGCATAAAACAAAAACTAATTTCGATTTGTGAATGTAGCTTAAGTGACTGAAAAATCGGCGTTGATATAGCAACCGCGATGTAATAAGAAATTACTACTTACGATCCTTGTGTTGTTATAGCAACTTCGATGTGAATGGCCACAATCAGTGAGTAATTAATTATTATGCACGACCGTGTTTAATAAACTATATTACCTATCAAGGAACGCTAATATAATACAAACATTACTGGCTATAGAAAATTAATATATTATGCAACAAATTTATAATGATAGCTATTAATACATAAATAGGCGAGTGTCGTAATTTGTAATTCATTCGAATATGTACTAATAGACATTGTAAGCGAGTTGCACATATTATTTTCTCGACGACGACCAAACCCAATATTCAAATTTTAATAATAATGTCATCGTTGAATGTCGACGAAAACAAATTACTATTTTACTGAGCAAACCATGCAAATAGTATTGCTGCTGTTGGTCATTTTGGTTACATTATAATGAAAATCTCTTTCACAATAAAAATCTGAATTATAAGGAAAATCCGTGTCGTAATGAATGTCATTAATAGATAACAAATAAGTAAATTAAAATGAGTAGAAAAACTAATATTTCGCGGCGTCTTCCAGAAACACTAATTTTGCAATATCGTCCAGAAACAGCCTGTTTCCGGCCTAAGCCGGTAAAAATTAGACACTTTGGTGAGGTTAACAACTGCCAGTAAAATCCGTCTGACACGATAAATTTTTATGTATATTTTTAATGTTTTGTGTTAAATTTTTTAGTACATTTTCTATGTATATTTTCATTGAAGATACAAATTTCTGTATGCAACGACGTCAATTTTTTTTTAGATGCACTTGCGCATTTCGATTCGTTTTGAAAATATGTGGGTATTGAATTAGGGCCTTTGTATCAGAATCAAAATTATAATTTATATATGGCAGTTTTAGTGGCATACAAGCAAAGCTTATTTTTGTACTTTCCTATTAAAACGGACACTGGTTGTCGAGACAACGACATTTTGATTAAATAATGGTACAAATAGAAAAAATGAGGTTCAAGATTTCAACAGATTCAACACCGTTTGACGTTTTAACAATACACCATGCCATACGCTACGAGCAGCTTATTTGCGCATTTAATTGAAGGAAACATTGAAGGATATAGGACCGATTCTATTTTTTCATTGATAGTAAAATTGAAGAAAACATTGAAGTGCTTGAGCATGTATGATAGGTTCAATTTTAAAAAAATTAAAAATTGACATTAAAAATGTACATAAAAATTGATAGTGTCAGACGGGCTTAAGTGTCAGTTTTGTGTGTTGAGTGCTTGAAGTTTAGAGATTTTTACCAATTTTATAGCTAAATTATTCAAATGTAAGTAATTATAACTGAATTTGCAGTAAGGAAACAAATGAATTGTTTATATTTATTTATGCGTTTATATATCATTCAACATGATGCAACTTTGGTAAGTTGTTGTGCGCACACCCGCGAAGGTTTCTAATTTAGCACAAGTTCAGGCCGCCATCTTGAAACAAAATGGCCGCTAGCTATCCTGAAAAGTACTGCACTGTTCGATTAAAATTTGCTATAGGCAAAGAGAGAACCAATTTTAATATATAGATATAATAAAGCTTCAGTCCACCATCTTGAAACAAAATGGCCGCTAGCTATCCTGAAAAGTACTGCACTGTTCGATTAAAATTTGCTATAGGCATAGACGATAACCAATTTTAATATATAGATATAATAAAGCTTCAGTCCGCCATCTTGAAACAAAATAGCCGCTAGCTATCCTGAAAAGTACTGCACTGTTCGATTAAAATTTGCTATAGGCATAGACGAGAACCAATTTTAATATATAGATATAATAAAGCTTCAGTCCGCCATCTTGAAACAAAATGGCCGCTAGCTATCCTGAAAAGTACTGCACTGTTCGATAAAAATTTGCTATAGGCATAGACGAGAACCAATTTTAATATATAGATATAATAAAGCTTCAGTCCGCCATCTTGAAACAAAATGGCCGCTAGCTATCCTGAAAAGTACTGCACTGTTCGATTAAAATTTGCTATAGGCATAGACGAGAACCAATTTTAATATATAGATATAATAAAGCTTCAGTCCACCATCTTGAAACAAAATGGACGCTAGCTATCCTGAAAAGTACTGCACTGATTAAATTCAAATTTGGTATAGGCATAGACGAGAACCAATCTTAACATATAGGTATAATAAAGCTGATACAACTTGCATTTGCAATGTCCATTAACAAAGCACAGGGACAATCGCTACAAGTGTGTGGACTAAATTTGGAAGAGCCATGCTTCTTTACATGGACAGCTGTATGTGGCATGTTCACACGTCGGAAAACCTTCTGATTTAATCGTGTACGTCCCAAAGAGAAAAACAAAATATATTGCGTACCAAAAGCACTTCAATAAACAGAATTAAACATAAACACTTTCTTTCTTTGAGTTGCAATGCAACGCATGCCGGGTACTCGCATTAAATTGTAGACCACGCGAACGAAGTTGCGGGTAATAGCTAGTATTTTAATAAATCAATAATTTCTTTTAAATAACTCTTTTGCCAACACGCAATTTGTGAGCCTCGCCTTCGGCTCGGTCTGTCAAAATATGAGTGTACTCGCAAAAGTACAATTTCGGGCCTAGTGATACAAATAACTATTTCAAGTTTATATTTCATTTATTTGCTACGCTGTATAATCCCAATTACAGTATAGTGGGCCTTTAAATCCAGTTGAATATAAATTAGCCAGATTTTAACTTACTGTCGCTTGTACATCGAAACTTATATCTACTGGATTATTCCTTCGATCCTGCTTTCGAGAAGTTATTTACATCTAAAAATAATCAAAATCTACATAATTTATATTTCAAATAATTTTTATATCATTAATCAAACTCTACTATTAAACACATGCAAAAACATTCCGTATCCTCCACCAGACAAAATCAATACAGCTAAGATGAATGGCACGTGTGTATTTCCACGTGTGTCGCACGTGTGCGTGTTTGTAGCGCATCTGCTTCTAGATGCCCTCCTTCTTTTCCTCCCAACCCCCGCGGGCCCCACCCTTGACGTACGCCGCTGAAAGCCTCTCATCGCGTGGATGATGTATGCGCATATTCAATATTCGATCATTACGATCGAGGCAGGCGGTGCGCAGTCGATGCGAGGATGTTCGAACAGCGATTTACATTTGTCGACGCTGTGTTTTGTTTTGTTTTGATCTGCTGGGTTCGATGGTACGAGATCCGACGCTCCGAGGCGAGAAAGATGTTCCAAGGTGTGAAATATATTGTGATATGGTAATATCGGTTGTTATTAATGACTGAGATAATGATTGTAGGATTTGAACATGATGTAAAGAAATAGTATATGATAAAAAAATAATGATCGCTCATTAAAATTCGTTCCTTGTATTAAACTGTTCAATTTAATTTTATGCCTACATTCTATGGTGTAATGGGGTAATGGCTCAGTGGTATCAAGTCGGCCTGTGGATCCTAAGAACCCTGGTTTCATCCCCACAGCCGACAAAACATTTTCACCAATTTAAAATTACTCCTGTGGCTCCCCCACCACTAACATCTTTGGGGGCCGTGATTTGACGGCTGGTAACCGCGCTTCACGCGCATGAATATATAACTTACCGAAATCTGCTTCGGCAGAGTGCCATACCCAGTAATGGGTAAAAGGCGTGATAATATCTTTATTTATTTATTTCATTTTATTCTATGGGGTAGGTGGCTCAAGTGATATCGAGTAGGCTTGTAAATTTAAGAACCAGGATTCAATTCGCACAGTTGACAAATAATTTTCACCACATTAAAACTACCCCTGTGGCTCCCCCTTCACTAACATAGTTGAGAACCAAAATTTGTCGTTTGATAACCGTACTTCACGCACATAAATATATAAGTTAACGAGATCTGCTACGACAAAGTGTCACACCCAGTAATGGGTAGAAGGCGTAGTGATATATTTATTTATTTATTTTATTTTCTATGTGGTAGCTGGATTAATAATATCGAGTAGGCTTGTGGATTTGAGAACCCGGGTTCGATTCCCACAGCTGACAAACAATTTTTACCAGATTAAATCTACCCCTGTAACTCCTCCTCCACTAGCATATTTGAGGGCCTTGATTTGTAGGTTGGTAACCGTACTTCATGCATATAAATTAATTAATGAAATCTGTTACGGCAGAGTGTCACACCCAGTAATGGGTAGAAGGGGTGATGATATATTTATTTTTTTAACTCTAGCTAAATTACTTACGATTTACCTATTTCGTATGGCAAAATAAAATTAACTCTTTATAATACTAGATATCAGAAAATTCAATATTTTTCCTATATGTTAATTAAAAAATTAAAACCTATATTTGTATCATTTTTTATGCAGATCACGTGGTATAAAGCCACCATTTTGTATCAAATGTGAAATATGACCAGCGGCGTGTTACCCTACAGGCAAAAAGGGGAATTGCCACAAATACGCAACCCCAATTAACTTTTAAAGAATTTAAAATTATATTACACGTTCAATTGGACAAGAAAAAAAAGCGCGAAAAATCAAGATTTAGTTTTAATTTTGATAATATATCCCTATAATCGGTTTTAATTTTTTTCTGTGAATTTAAATGCAATTTGCATTTTTTAAAAATTATTTGGTGATATAACCGGACACAAATATTGGATTAAGTGTATTATTTACGTATATTTATGGGGTGGCTAGCTAGCTCAGTGGTATGAAATCGGCCTGTGGATCCTGAAAACCCGGGTTCGATTCCCACAGGCGACAAACAATTTTCATAATTTCAAAAGCTATCCCTGTGGTTCCTCCACCACTAACATCTTTGGGGGCCGTGATTTGACGACTGGTAACCGCACTTCACGCGCAAAATATATCACTTACCGAGATCTGCTTCGGCAGAGTGCCATACCCAGTAATGGGTAGAAGGCGTGATGATATATTTATTTATTTATATTTACGTATATTTCTTGAATATTACATTTAATTGTTCATAAATGTCCTTTATCAAATTTTCTTTTATTTTCATGATATTCTATCTTAAATTGTGATTTATGGTGGAATTCTTTGAGAAATCTATAAATTTATACGGCCGTAAATCTGTAAATAATGAACAAAATCAATATCTGTTGATAAATTGCGATTATATTCATCATCTACAGATTTATGGATCTACAAAACATATGGATTTACACAGAATTCCACTACTAGTTTTTTTTATATCCCGATAAATTTTTCCCTAAAATTTCCACAGGAAAAAATGTTTGGAGTCAATATTGTACACAGGGACCCCAAATTTAAATTTAATGTAGGCCCCATGAAGATATAACGCCCCACTGAATTTGACCAATGAAAATGCGTAATTTAGATAATATAAAATTTTGCCAGTGTGAGCTGTCTTTTAAATTATGAAAACATTTGTTTTTTTTGCCATAAGTTTTGTAGAAATTATTTTTTACTGCATAAAATCATACTATCTTTGTTTACTACTGTACATAAAGGCAATAAAAAAATATGAACTGCACTAGTGAATGTGATGGCAATATTATCCATATTTCAATTCTCAAAATCCATCCAGTCAAAATCTAAAACAAAACAATCAGCGCAATTTGCCGCACCGTCTGATAAATGATAAACAAATTGGCGGTACACATACGTCGGTATGTGCCGCACACACATGTCAAGGGTCGTCTGAGTGCCGAGGGTTGAACCTCAAGCATGTAACGGCTACAGAGAGTGTTGGCCGGGGCCAGCACCTGCCCGGGGCGGCATTGTCGCAGCCGCGGCGAACCCGGGGATCCCCTACAGCACCAGCACACCTGCGGACCCCGTGCCCTTAGCCCTGCCTGGTGCGCTACCGGCGCGAACTCCCCGCGTCCCGCTGCCGTGACGTTGTCACTCGCCTCGTCAAGATGTGTGACGTATGTGTGTATGTGAAGCCGACATAGGCAGAACCGTACTCATGACATATTTAGCGCTAGAACATTATCAGATTTATTTATTTCGCTATGTATTAGAAAATTGAATCATGTAGTAGAATGCTAATAAATCAGCAATTGTTTTTAGATTGTTTTTAAACCCAATTTCAAATTAATGTCAGTCTAGGTTTTCTATTATTAATATTCAAGCCAATGTTTCGACAATAATCATGTCTTCATCAGGGCACTAGACCAACACAATGAAATTAGAAATAATATAAATACAATAAGATATAACGTACAATGTTTAACATTAGGGTCGTTGATTTCCACCGAAGTTTGAATTTCTGAACGTTCGAACATTCGTATGTTTTGAACTTCGTCAAAAAAACTTCGAAGCTTAAAATTTTCGAATTTTTGAATCTTCTAATTTTCGAATTTGTTGAAGCTTCGAATTTACGAATTTTCGAATTTATCGAAGCTTCGAATTCTCGAATTTTTTGCCACTGAATTAACGCCATCTATCATCTCCAAACACGCTCACGCATAATTCGCGAAAAGTCGGCCACAAATTAAATAATAAACTCGGCGAAGTATCCTGCAAAAACTCTGCAAGGTCAGGCGTCTTAATTAAGCCATCTACTCTCTTACCGCCTATCTAAAAAATGCTATGAACTTTTAGTAAAACGTTTTAAAATGACAATAAAAAGGATACAAAAACGTCTTAATTAAAATGTTTTTGACAGTGTAGCGAAATCTTAAGTCTAAATTGAATTAACTTGGCAAATAATAATAATTAATAATAATTACTTACGAATTAATACAAAACTCTACAAATGAGTTTATTCTGAAAATAATTCATATCATCATGCCGTGTTCACGTTAGGATCCAGAGTCACAATTCGAATAATTCGAAAATTCGTAAATTCGGAATATTTCAAAATTTGAAAATTCGGAATATTCAAATATTCGAAAGTTCGAATCTAAATTCGAAGGTTCAATAAATCCGAACAATCGAAGTCTCGAATATGGGTAAAATCAACAACCCTATTTAACATATATTATAAAATAAATTTACAAACCACGAAATGTCATCGAAATTAAAAAAAAAATTAATAATAATTTACAAATTCTTCGATCATTTATACTTCATGCTGCATAAATTATATTGCTCTTAGTTTTAATAAGTTAATTGTTGTTAGCTTTTGTAGACTGAGGTATGCATGATTTTTGTCGAAATATTCGCTGGAATATTAAAAATTTAAAAAAGTAGACTGATTATTTCAATACGTAATTATCATAAAATAATCAATGTATATCAGAACAAAACCAGGAAATGAGGTAAGAAAAAGAAAATATGATGCGACGAATTGAAAGCAATAGCTGAAAAATACTGGTGAACCACGGCAAGAATAAAAGAAAAAAGGAAAAATTCTTAGGAAGACTTTTGTCCAAAAGGGCATTCGTTTTTAATTATAATTTTAAAGTAAATTGAAACATAGAAAATGAATTATGCAGAACTGATTAATGAAGAATTATTTATTTCATATGAATTAAAAGTGATGAATAAATAAATAAAATAAATAAATATGTCATCACGCCTTTTACTCATGACTGGATGTGGCACACTGCCGGAGCAGATCTCGGTAAGTGATATATTTATGCGCGTGAAGTTCGGTTACCAGTTGTCAAATCACGATGAATATGAAATGTTTATTATTATTATATCAAAACTAAGCAATACCTATGTTTCTTCGTTCTCCTACTGCTATCAATTTTGACATATTTTTACTGCAAAATTATTAAACTGTATTCAGATTTAAAAAAAGGTTTTAAACAATCAATTGTTCATTAGCTAGGGTAATTTGTCAGTGACACAAAGTTGAAATAATATTTGTCGTAGTGGAAACATGTTCTTTATACTATTTTTTCTATTGAGTTAATTTTATAATTCTAATAGATTTTTTAAAAATGCGACTTGTTAAAAAAATTTTTTTTTTCAGTTGTGTTGGTAGCACAAACAATTGAAATTTTAAATATTTTGACAATTAATCAATATTTTTTTCTGTATTGTGATGTGAATTTTGTGTGGTTATAGCATTATTCTTTTTAGTTCCGTCACCTAGAGAAAGGATAAAAGATCTATAATTAAAATAATATTTCGACACTAACAATTTATAATTTTGAGATTATATCTTATTCATATGGGGTACTGGCTCAATAGTATCAAGTCGGCCTGTGGATTCAAAGAACCCTGGTTCAATCCCCACAGCCGACAAACATTTTCACCTATTTAAAAATTACCCCTGTGGCTCCCCCTCCAGTAACATCTTTGGGGGCAGTGATTTAACGGCTGGTAACCGCACTTCACGCGCATAAATATATATCACTTACCAAAATCTGCTTCGGCAGAGAGCCACACGCAGTAATGGGTAAAAGGCGTGATGATATATTTATTTTTTATTTAGTTTTATATCTTATTCATCTGTCAAATTGAAAAGCATTCATACCACATCTAAAAAATTAAAAGCGCCAAGAACATTGCGCTTTAATGGCGTGTTTTTAGTGCGTTTATAGATTTCTAAGAACACTGAAATAGAAAAAATAAGTAAAATTGATTCGAATTTGTTAAATTAAATACATTACTATGGCAGTAAATTTATTCTATCCTTTATAAAACCGGATATACATACAACTTTAATAATTATTATTATATAATGAGTGTCTACGCATGCTTTGAACCTTTGACGTAAATGCTAACCAAAAAATATTGTGCAATATTTTAATCCAAATTATATTTGAAAATAAATATCTCAAGACAGATATGTATGTCGAAGGATAATTACCACATAAACTGCATTTATGTCCTCGTAACACGAACATCGATATTAGTTCCAAACACGCAAATTACTCATTAAAATTAGCTCATAGACACCAAGCTAGATATCCCCGAGTACAGTCCTGAAAGGCACAGGGTCGCCACGCGTCAATCGATTAGGTACCGCGAGGCAGCTGCTTCTTCCTTCTCCGCCTCCACACGCATCCTAGCACATCTCGTTCAGGCGCGCCGTTCCGCCAAAAGTGATTTCACAAACAGCAAGTCTATGTGTGACCCCTCCCCCCTCCTCTTGCTCCGCAAGATGTCAACAACCAACGTCGAGAAGAGAACATCACAAGGCAAAGAAACTTTGATCTTTGATCGGGTGATCGCTGCATGATACGCATTGTTTGATGAAATGTTACATCTTTGGTTTGTACTAAAAATTCTGGTAGGTAAAAAAATTCTTTGAAACATGCACTTGTGACAGTGTTGGCTTATAAATAGTTGAATAAAATGTATTAGCATCGATTTAAAGACATTTAGTAGGTAGTTAGTAAAAAGATATACCTACTTATGGATTGTGAAACAGAAGAAAATGATGAGAAAAATCAGAGAGTAAATGAACTGAAATACTCGTAGGTCTAGGGTTGCGAACTAGTCTTTTTAAATCAGGTTTAGCGTCTTTTATCTGAGCGAACTAGCTTTTCAAATAATCATCCCAATTCTGTAACTGGATGATTATCTGTAATCGATCAATATATCTCTGATTACTTAATATTTTTTCATGATTACTTAATAGCCTAATAGGTTATCATAATTTCGGTATATGTAGTTGTTATTATAAAGAGAATATAATGACAGCTCATGACAGCTTCATGAAAAGTGTGGTTATAAAGTAATAATTGTTATATTGGCAGTATTGTATGAAAGCAAAATGCATAAAAATAAAATGGTAATAACAGGATCAATGATTTTAGTTACAATTGAACAACAAGGGTTGTCATTCGGTAGTACTAGCGTGAATTTTTTTTTGCAGATTTAAATGAAATTTAACTTAAACATTGGATAGTCATACGCATCCTGTTAAAATATGAAACACATTCATCGTCTGTGAACAAATATATTCGCTTATAAAGTTGAGTTTTTATACACGGGACTTATGGCGATCATCACTCAGAATCGCACATATTTGGTTTGTGTACCTTTAAAATTTTGCAGTTTCATTTGAAAAACTAGTATGATGTTCTAGAACTATCCATGTATATTGTATCAGAAGGAGAAAGTTTTTTATCGTTTAGTAATGGATATATAGCCATGCAAAGCCTTGTTTTTAACGAAAAATTAAGAATCCCAATTTATAATGGCAACACCACACGGTGATATGGTATTTGAAAATGCACTAGACCAACAATCTGTTAACAATTCATGATATTCAAATCACAATAGATATAAAACACTTATTTTATTCAATTTGTTTGAGCGTCAGTTTCGCCACTCGACAACCGATGGCGCCACCGTCACACTAGTACTACCTTAAGACTAATTTCATATTTATTAAATTCGATAAGTGCCTTATACAAAAGCTGAGTTTTAATCATTCTTATATTTTCGAAATTAAAAGCAGTTTAGTACATAGTTTTATGACATGATAATTTTTGTATCTAGAATTTATAGTAATATTTATTTTACAATACAATACAAAAATCACTAATTTTTCCGAAAAGGAAAAATAAAGTAAGCCATTTATTTCGGGAAGTGTGAAAAAGTCGGTTTATTTAATTGTTGATAATAATTTTATTTTACTAATACTGAAATTGACTTGACATATAATTCAGAATGAGAGCATTATACAATTTTTTAGGTTAAACAGGCAAAATAAACAAAGTTAAATATTTTGAAGGTGTATAATATACTTGTTGCTACGGAAAGGCTTATTTACCTGTCAATATAATCTTGGCGGAATAAAATTTGAAATTTAGTTCCTCCAAGATTAAAAGTGACACTTCAGTCCTCGAAAGGAAAAATAAAGAAGGCCATTTACTCCTGGAAGTACGAAAATTTCATTTCATTGATTTGTTGATAATAATTTCATTTTACTAACAACAAGTATCCATTTTGTTATGGAATTATTGAGAAACTAAATTTTTTTAGAAATGAATGCCATTTTAGAAAGAATAGGTTTGACCTCAAAAATAAATATATTGTTATGTATATATAATAGATTTCTATATTTTAATGGTAACTGTAAATTTTGACACGTGAACCTAAGCTAACGAGTAATATCATTGAACTCAAGTTCACGACACGAGCAACACCCATCTACAATAAATCAAGGACCCAACGAACCTAAACTCCTAAACACTCACTCCATACAGCGAGTGGGTGCGTCTCTTATTAAAATATCAAAAGAAAACAAAAGCCAATCACGGTCACGTGGCGGAAGCAGCCGCAGCCGACCGGAAGCTCCGGTGCTGCCTCTGTTGATTCAAACCCGAACTGAAGGACCGACTGCATCTCAGCAGTAACTTGACACCCGCATATATAGGGAAAGGGAGTAAAGTAGTGTTAGTTGCGAGGTTTGTTGGCAGAGGCACTCCCATCGCTTCCGTACACGTGCCACATCGACATTTGAAGTTTCGTCGTTTCCTGTCAATAGCCATGATGTTCTGTTGTCTTGCCGTGTCTCGTGGTTGCTAGGGATTTATTGTTTGTCAGATACCGTTATGATGTATTGTCTGATGGCTTTATCTTGGATAAATATGATTATTTGTTGTGTTAGGGGAGATAGGTGCGTGCCAACACATTTTTTAGAGATATTTTTAGAACACTACTATATAACTGGGAAATATAGGGTATTTTTCAATATTTATTTTTCTTTCGATTACAAGACGCAAGAGAACAAATTAAGTTAATTAAGCGTAACGGAATGTACTTACAATAAGAAATCAAATGAAATTACTTTCTCAGAATTATAATAATCACAACAGATGTGTAAATACTTAAAAAAATTATATGAACTTAAAAGCTAATTAATTTTATTAATAAACAATTGCATCATTATCACTTACTTTATTGTTTCGTAAATGAAAAAAAAATAATTGGAATCAACTGCTGAATCTGAATGTTTGCAAAAATTCAATTTGAAACTAATCGTGATTTAAGTACACGAGCACAATTATCACACTTTATGATGTTGTTATGGTTACTTTCATAAGTGGTAGTCAGAAAATAGTTATTTTTATAACAAGTGCCGAAAAAGGCTCGTTACGTGCAAGTGCAGAATTTAACGGACGAGGCTTGCCGAGTGCGGAAATCTGCACGAGCATGTAACCTTTTTCGGCACGTGTTATAAACAACATTTTTCCTACAACTGTGCGATTTAGTAAATCACTAAAATATTATTAAAATTTATAAAATTTATAAAATTTTAATCATATTACATGAGAACGATGTTTTACGGCGTTGCTATGGTTTGTTTGTTGATTGCTTGCACATTGTTCTACGTTATTTAAAAATATTTCACTAACGTCAAAATAATTTCTTCAAAATCATCTTGATTGGAATAGTACAGTGAGTGATTCTTCTTTATTATTAACACCTCCAAAGATAATTGAAGCTCCGGATCATACTATGTTGGATCTATTTTCGACAATGACAATCAACCTGCTGCTGGTACTTCTGAAGCTTCCGAAATTGTTACCAATCTTATATACTAAACGGCTTAATTCCCTATGTATAGATTCATCACGATCAGTCTAACAATTTTACAGCCTAGACGGTTTATCCGATTTATTTGAAACTTTTTTTATTTGATAGGGATTACTTATGCGGAGTGCCTTTTGATAGTCTCAGATTTTTCGTGCACATGATGTGCGAGAAAACTTGAAAAAACATGCATTTTCAACTAAGAGTGTGGAGGCTTTGAAATTTTTAAGAAGAACATCTACTGTAATTTTGACATTTGTCTGTGGACATGTCGCATATTTAATTATAAATTATTTAAATATTAAATGTTTTAGAGTAGTTTTGAAATATTTTAAGCATATTGGGCGACTGAGGGGACGTTTCTATTATAATTAAACATTTTAAATATGTGTATTTAAAAAGAAAAATTTTTATAGTCCACTATGAAGTTGGTTTTAATTCAAAACGTCAAATTGACAAGTTTTATAAAATATACAGACAAAGAGAGTGGAGGCTTTGAAATTTTAAAAAAGAACACCTACTCTAATTTTGACATTTGTATGTGGACATATCGCATTTTTAATTAACAATTATTGAAGTATTTAATTTTTTAGACAACTTTTGAAATATTTTACACATATTGGGGGAATGAGGCAACGTTTTTATTATCATTACGCATTTTATATATGTGTTTTAAAAAGAAAATTTTTGACAATACACTAAAACAAAACGTCAAATTGACAAGTTATACAAAGTATACAGGTAAACCCAACCAAATTTGTCTCCAGTAATAATATACAGTAAAACCAAGCAAATTTTATCCACGTCAGAGTACAATTTAGAAAAACCAGATAACTCGAATTGGAATCATTTGATCACTCTTAAATTTTCTATCGGTAATACGAAAGTTATTTTAAAGGGCATGTGGACAAAATTATAATATTTTCAATCGGTAATTATTTTAGTGAAATTGCAACAAAACCTATCGTGTTCGGTGTCATATTAAAAGGATTTAGAAGAACTTTCAGAAAAATGAAAATAGTTGAAATTTTACAATAAGCAATTGTTTCTAACATAAAGTATTTCGAATTATATTGTGTTGAGTGTCATATGAAAGGGCTTTAGAAGAATTTTCATATGAAATAAAAAAAAAAGTTGAAATTTTACGACTGTCAATAGTTTCAAACTTAAAGTATTCCGTATCGTACCGTATTTAGTGTCATATTGAAGGGCTTCAAAAGAACTTTCAGATGAAATATAGAAAGTTGAAATTTTACGATAGGTAATTGTTTCAAACTTAATAAATTCCATAAAAAAATTCACTCGCATGGTGACTGCTCTAATCAATTGAGCTACAAACACTCGGCGAATACTCATGCCTTTCGAGCAACTTTTAGTTGAAGAAATGCTAGAGCAGTCACCATGCGAGTGAAAGGTTCTGGATTCAAATCCCGGCGAACGCTCATTGCTTTTTCAAAAATTATTTATAATATCTACAAACAAATAATTGTGTCAATAAACAAATTCTTATAAAAAGTTAGTTTAGCAAAATGTTTTCGGAAATAACACACGTATTTGAAATTTTACGACCTTCAATTGTTTTAAACCTAAAGTATTCCGTATCATATCGTGTTTGATATCATATGAAAGGGATTTAGAAGAACTTTCAGACGAAATAAAAAAAATATATATTTCGACCGTCAATTGTTTTAAATTTAAAGTATTCGGAATCATGCCGGGTTTAATGTCATATAAAAAGTTTTGAATGAACTTGTAGATGTAATAAAGGAAAAAATTCAATATTACAACTGTTAATTGTTTCAAACTGAAAGTATTCCGAGTCATGCCGAATTTGGTGTGATATGAAAGAGTTTTGAAAGAAAGTTCAAATGGAATAAAAAAAAAATTATTTTACAACCATCAACTGTTTCAAACTTAAAGTATTGGTGTATAAAAAGGCTTTAGAAGAAAATTGTAATGAAATAAAAAAGTTGAAATTTGACCTATCGCGTTTGTATCAAAAAGAAAGATTTTTTTAAAGGGTTCGCGTACAAAATTTAATAATTTTAGATCCTCAATTGTTTTAGTGAAAATGTTTCAAAATTCTTCGTGTTTAGTATCAAATGAAAGGTCTTTTGAAGAGCTCGCGTGTCAACTGTCCTACAAAAGTGAATCCTATTTCAGGGTCCGCGAAGCTAGCGTGAGGCCTGGCGAAGCCAGGGCGACCGCTAGTCTTATATACTAAACGGCTTAATTCCCTATATATAGTTTCATCACGATCAGTCTGACATTTTTACAGCCTAGACGGTTTATCCGATTTAATTGAAACTTTTTTTATTTGATAGGGATTACTTATGGGGAGTGCCTTTTGATAGTCTCAGATTTTTCGTGCACATGATGTGCGAGAAAACTTGAAAAAACATGTATTTTCAACTAAGAGTGTGGAGGCTTTGACATTTTTAAGAAGAACATCTACTGTAATTTTGACATTTGTCTGTGGACATGTCGCATATTTAATTATAAATTATTTAAATATTAAATGTTTTAGAGTAGTTTTGAAATATTTTACGCACATTGGGGGACTGAGGGGACGTTTCTATTATAATTACAAATTTAAAATATGTGTATTTAAAAAGAAAATTTTTAACAGTCCACTATGAAGTTGGTTTTAATTCAAAACGTCAAATTGACAAGTTTTATAAAATATACAGACAAAGAGTGTGGAGGCTTTGATATTTTAAAAAAGAACACTTACTCTAATTTTGACATTTGTATGTGGACATATCGCATTTTTAATTAACAATTATTGAAGTATTACATTTTTTAGATAACTTTTGATATATTTTACACATATTGGGGGAATGAGGGAACGTTTTTATTATCATTACGCATTTTATATATGTGTATTTAAAAAGAAAATTTTTGACAATCCACTAAAACAAAAACGTCAAATTGACAAGTTATATATAACTCGAATTGGAATCATTTGATCACTCTTAAATTTTCTATCGGTAATACGAAAGTTATTTTAAAGGGCATGTGGGCAAAATTATAATATTTTCAATCGGCAATTATTTTAGTGAAATTGCAACAAAACCTATCGTGTTTGGTGTCATATTAAAGAGCTTTAGAAGAACTTTCAGATAAATGAAAAATGTAGAAATTTTACAATAAGCAATTGTTTCTAACATAAAGTATTTCGAATCATATTGTGTTGGGTGTCATATGAAAGGGCTTTAGAAGAACTTTCATATGAAATAAAAAAAAAAGTTGAAATTTTACGACTGTCAATAGTTTCAAACTTAAAGTATTCCGAATCGTACCGTATTTAGTGTCATATTGAAGGGCTTCAAAAGAACTTACAGATGAAATATATATATATATATATATATATATATATATATATATATATATATATATATATATATATATATATATATTTTTTTTTTTTTTTTTCGAACGTCAATTGTTTTAAATTTAAAGTATTCGGAATCATGCCGTTTTTAATGTCATATAAAAAAGTTTTGAAAGAACTTGTAGATGGAATAAAGAAACAAATTCAATATTACAACTGTTAATTGTTTCAAACTTAAAGTATTCCGAGTCATGCCGAGTTTGGTGTGATATGAAAGAGTTTTGAAAGAAAGTTCAAATGAAATAAAAAAAAATTCTTTACAACCGTTAACTGTTTCTAACTTAAAGTATTGGTGTCATATAAAAAGGCTTTAGAAGAAGATTGTAATGAAATAAAAAAGTTGAAATTTGACCTATCGCGTTTGTATCAAAAAGAAAGATTTTTTGAAGGGTTCGCGTACAAAATTTAATACTTTTAGATCCTCAATTGTTTTAGTGAAAATGATTCAAAATTCTTTGTGTTTAGTATCAAATGAAAGGTCTTTTGAAGGGCTCGCGTACAAAATTGGATTTTTTTCAATCGTCAGTTGTTTTAGTAAAATATCTTCGAAACCAATTGTGTTTAGTATCAATTAAAAGGTCTTTGGATGGAATAATACGCCGAAATGTTTTAGATTTGTAATAATTGCATTTATATTGTGTCAACTGTCTTACAAAAGTGAATTCTACTTCAGTGTCCGCGGAGCTAGCGTGAGGCCTGGCGAAGCCAGGGCGACCGCTAGTCTTATATACTAAACGGCATAAATCCCTATATATATATATTTCATCACGATCAGTCTGACAATTTTACAGCCTAGACGGTTTATCCGATTTATTTACAACTTTTTTTATTTGATAGAGGTCAATCACGGGGAGTGCCTTTTGATAGTCTCAGATTTTTCGTGCACATGATGTGCGAGAAAACTTGAAAAAACATGCGTTTTTGGGGCAAAATCAACTAAGAGTGTGGAGGCTTTGAAATTTTTAAGAAGAACATCAAACGTCACTTTGACATTTGTCAGTGGACATGTCGCATTTTTAATTATAAATTATTTAAATATTAAATGTTTTAGAATAGTTTTGAAATATTTTACGAACATTGGGGGACTGAGGGGACGTTTTTATTATAATTAAGTATTTTAAATATGTGTATTTAAAAAGAAAAATTTTTATAGTCCACTATGAAGTTGGTTTTAATTCAAAACGTCAAATTGACAAGTTTTATAAAATATACAGACAAAGAGTGTGGAGGCTTTGAAATTTTAAAAAGAACACCTACTCTAATTTTGACATTTGTATGTGGACATATCGCACTTTTAATTAAAAATTATTCAAGTATTAAATATTTTAGACAACTTTTGAAATATTTTACACATATTGGGGGAATGAGGGAACGTTTTAATTATAATTACGCATTTGAAATATGTGTATTTAAAATTTAAAAAGAAAATTTTTAACAGTCCACTAAAATAAAACGTCTAATTGACAAGTTATATAAGTATACAGGTAAATCCAACAAAATTTGTCTGCAGTAATAATATACAGTAAAACCAAGCAAATTTTATCCACGGCAGAGTACAATTTAAAAAAAAAACCAGATAACTCGAATTGGAATCATTTGAGCACTTATAAATTTTCTATCGGTAATACGAAAGTTATTTTAAAGGGCATGTGGGCAAAATTATAATATTTTCAATCGGCAATTATTTCAGTGAAATTGCTACAAAACCTATCGTGTTTGGCGTCATATTAAAGGGCTTTAGAAGAACTTTCAGATAAATGAAAAAAGTTGAAATTTTATAGTAAGCAAATGTTACTTAAACTTAAAGTATTCCGAATCATACCGTGTTTAGTGTCATATTGAAGGGCTTTAAAAGAACTTTCAGATGAAATATAAAAAGTTGATATTTTACGATATAGGTAATTGTTTCAAACTTAATAAATTCTATAAAAAAATGTGGAACTATCGAAAATTACATCCAACGGATTTTTAATAGATTAGCAAAATCTTTTCGGAAATAAAACACTTATTTGATTGAAATTTTGCGACTGTCAATTATTTCAAACTTAAAGTATTCCGAATTATGCCATGTTTGGTATCATATGAAAGGGCTTTAGATAAAATAATTAAAAAGTTAGTTTTTGAAAAAGCAATGAGCGTTCGCCGGAATTTGAACCCAGAACCTTTCACTCGCATGGTGACTGCTCTAACCAATTGAGCTACAAACAATCGGCGAATACTCATGTCTTTCGTACAACGTTTAGTTGAAGAAATGCTAGAACAGTCACCATGCGAGTGAAAGGTTCTGGATTCAAATCCCGGCGAACGCTCATTGCTTTTTCAAAAATTATTTATAATATCTACAAACAAACAATTGTGCCAATAAACAAATTCTTATAAAAAGTTAGTTTAGCAAAATGTTTTCGGAAATAACACACGTATTTGAAATTTTACGACCTTCAATTGTTTTAAACCTAAAGTGTTCCGTATCATATCGTGTTTGATATCATATGAAAGGGATTTAGAAGAACTTTCAGACGAAATAAAAAATATATATATTTCGACCGTCAATTGTTTTAAATTTAAAGTATTCGGAATCATACCGGGTTTAATGTCATATAAAAAAGTTTTGAAAGAACTTGTAGATGGAATAAAGAAAAAAATTCAATATTACAACTGTTAATTGTTTCAAACTGAAAGTATTCCGAGTTATGCCGAGTTTGGTGTGATATGAAAGAGTTTTAAAAGAAAGTTCAAATGAAATAAAAAAAAAAATTATTTTGCAACCGTCAACTGTTTCAAAATTAAAGTATTGGTGTATAAAAAGGCTTTAGAAGAAAATTGTAATGAAATAAAAAAGTTGAAATTTGACCTATCGCGTTTGTATCAAAAAGAAAAATTTGTTAAAGGGTTCGCGTACAAAATTTAATAATTTTAGATCCTCAATTGCTTTAGTGAAAATGCTTCAAAATTCTTCGAGTTTAGTATCAAATGAAAGGTCTTTAGAAGATCTCGCGTGTCAACTGTCCTACAAAAGTGAATTCTACTTCAGGGTCCGCGGAACTAGCGTGAGGCCTGGCGAAGCCAGGGCGACCGCTAGTCTTATATACTAAACGGCATAAATCCCTATATATATATATTTCATCACGATCAGTCTGACAATTTTACAGCCTAGACGGTTTATTCGATTTATTTGCAACTTTTTTTATTTGATAGGGATTCATCACGGGGAGTGCCTTTTGATAGTCTCAGATTTTTCGTGCACATGATGTGCGAGAAAACTTGAAAAAACATGCGTTTTTGGGGCAAAATCAACTAAGAGTGTGGAGGCTTTGAAATTTTTAAGAAGAACATCAAACGTCACTTTGACATTTGTCAGTGGACATGTCGCATTTTTAATTATAAATTATTTAAATATTAAATGGTTTAGAGTAGTTTTGAAATATTTTACGCACATTGGTGGACTGAGGGGACGTTTTTATTATAATTATACATTTCAAATGTGTATATTTAAAAAGTAAATTTTTGACACTTCACTATGAAGTTGGTTTTAAAGCAAAACGTCAAATTGACAAGTTTTATAAAGTATAAAGAATATAGTGGCTTTGAAATTTTGAAGAAGAACATCTACTGTCATTTTGACATTTGTCAGTGGACATGTCGTATTTTTAATTATAAATTATTTAAATATTAAATGTTTTAGAGTAGTTTTGAAATATTTTACGCACATTGGGGGACTGAGGTGACGTTTCTATTATAATTACAAATTTCAAATATGTGTATTTAAAATTTTATCCACGGCAGAGTACAATTTACAAAAACCAGATAACTCGAATTGGAATCATTTGATCACTCTTAAATTTTCTTTCGATAATACGAAAGTTATTTTAAAGGGCATGTGGGCAAAATTATAATATTTTCAATCGTCAATTATTTCAGTGAAATTGCAACAAAACCTATCGTGTTTGGTGTCATATTAAAGGGCTTTAGAAGAACTTTCAGATAAATGAAAAAAGTTGAAATTTTACAATAAGCAATTGTTTCTAACATAAAGTATTTCGAATCATATTGTGTTAGGTGTCATATAAAAGGGCTTTAGAAGAACTTTCATATAAAATTAAAAAAGTTGAAATTTTACGATTGTCAATAGTTTCAAACTTAAAGTATTCCGAATCGTACCGTATTTAGTGTCATATTGAAGGGCTTCAAAAGAACTTTCAGATGAAATATAAAAAGTTGAAATTTTACGATAGGTAATTATAAAAAAATGTGGAACTATCAAAAATTACATCCAACGGATTTTTAATAGATTAGCAAAATCTTTTCGGAAATAAAACACGTATTTGATTGAAATTTTACGACTGTCAATTATTTCAAACTTAAAGTATTCCGAATAATGCCATGTTTGGTATCATATGAAAGGGCTTTAGACGAACCTTTAGATAAAATAATTAAAAAGTTAGTTTTTGAAAAAGCAATGAGCGTTCGCCGGAATTTGAACCCAGGAACCTTTCACTCGCATGGTGACTGCTCTAACCAATTGAGCTACAAACACTCGGCGAATACTCATGTCTTTCGTACAACGTTTAGTTGAAGAAATGCTAGAACAGTCACCATGTGAGTGAAAGGTTCTGGATTCAAATCCCGGCGAACGCTCATTGCTTTTTCAAAAATTATTTATAATATCTACAAACAAATAATTGTGTCAATAAACAAATTCTTATGAAAAGTTAGTTTAGCAAAATGTTTTCGGAAATAACACACGTATTTGAAATTTTACGACCTTCAATTGTTTTAAACCTAAAGTGTTCCGTATCATATCGTGTTTGATATCATATGAAAGGGATTTAGAAGAACTTTCAGACGAAATAAAAAATATATATATTTCGACCGTCAATTGTTTTAAATTTAAAGTATTCGGAATCATATCGGGTTTAATGTCATATGAAAAAGTTTTGAAAGAACTTGTAAATGGAATAAAGAAAAAAATTCAATATTACAACTGTTAATTGTTTCAAACTGAAAGTATTCCGAGTCATGCCGAGTTTGGTGTGATATGAAAGAGTTTTGAAAGAAAGTTCAAATGAAATAAAAAAAAAATATTTTACAACCGTCAACTGTTTCAAACTTAAAGTATTGGTGTATACAAAGGCTTTAGAAGAAAATTGTAATGAAATAAAAAAGTTGAAATTTGACCTATCGCGTTTGTATCAAAAAGAAAGATTTTTTAAAGGGTTCGCGTACAAAATTTAATAATTTTAGATCCTCAATTGTTTTAGTGAAAATGCTTTAAAATTCTTCGTGTTTAGTATCAAATGAAAGGTCTTTAGAAGAGCTCGTGTGTCAACTGTCCTACAAAAGTGAATTCTACTTCAGGGTCCGCGGAACTAGCGTGAGGCCTGGCGAAGCCAGGGCGACCGCTAGTAATATTACTGTTAATAATATGAACAGGTACGGAAGAAATCAATGTTTCTTTAGACACAAAAGTTTCCACTTTACATTATGTCAATATAAGCAACTGTAACAACTGTATTAATAATATACACAAACAATAAATATACAGTATTTCACTTACTCTTTAAATAAAACCATTTATCGATATATTTTACTTTGTTCGGTTCTTTTTATTAATTGTCTACAGATTAGATATACTGCAAATTAAGGTTACGTTTATAAACGTCAAAATATACTACTGCATATTTACTAGCGCTGGTTCACCGTATCTTTTTCTTCCATAAGCGTCTGTGGTCAAAATATGAATTCCGCGCTCGGCGCGAAATTTAAATCGCTGTCAAAACAATATTCTTTTGACAGTTACGTAATGAAGCATTTTCCGCACTAGTGTTTCTTTGCTTTCGGAAGCGAACTTGGTCTGCATTCATCTACTTTCCATACGTAACCAAGGCAATTATAGTTACGTAATAACAAAGAAATCGCACAGTTGTAGGAAAAAATATTTTTGTACTCGCATCATTCAAAATACGGTTTTCATTTCATCATGGAAAGTTTGATTTTGCGCACCAGTGCGCAAAGTAATTGAAAAAACACCCTGTTTTATGGTTCTAAATTTCGATTATTAAAAAAAAACGCTAATTGTACTTATATACACACATTTTAAGAAATTTATAAAAGAAATAGAGACCTTAGCTTATAACATCATCAATCAGACATATTTTAACAAACTCTGCGAGAAAAAATAAACAATTTGTTTTCAAATAACAAATGTCAATTCATGGCATACTTAACTGACAATATAAATTTACGGTTAAAACTTAATAAATTTCATCATTATCTATTATATAATTTTTGTTCGTTACAAAAAGCATTGTACAAAACTTGTGCACGTGTTTTAAAATTGCACTCATGTGCAAAATATGTCTTGCGCACTTGTTATGTAAATAGTTATTAAATTATCGAACTATCATTCAAATAAATACATTTTATTTACTTTGAAAAAAAAATGATTACACCTACTATCTATTACCGCGTGAAGTACGATTACTAGCCATCAAAAGCCCCCAAACATGTTAATGGAGGGGGAACCACAAGGATAGTTTTAATGTGGTGAAAATTTTTTGTCGGTTGCAGGAATCAAACCCGGGTTCTCAAATCCACAGGTCGACATTCAAAGTAAATTACTATGGCATTTCTAAAACCGACAATTATTGTGATACATTTTTTGTTTTATTTGTGTTTTAATTCCATGGTCACTTGATTTTTGACAAAAATATAATATTATGTTAAATAAAAAATAAAAAAAAAAACAATTTTTTATTCTTGTTATTTTGCTCATAAGTTCACACATTACATTCGCATACTGTATGTATATTAAGCGTAATTTGTCAATATAACTAGACTATTTTTTAGAAAACTAAAAAGTAGGTTTGTTTTTACAAGAAATTAACTAAAGTAGTATATCGTCAAAAGCAGGTTCAATTCATAAAGAAGTAAGTTCTAAATGAAATAATTTTTAATTTAGTTAAAGTGCGTTATAAAGTGTATTGAATGCAATAAATATTTTTATCTGTAAATGAGTGTAAGCATAATGATACCTTCTGTGTGGTAGTAATAAATTATTGAGTCCAAACTCAAGTATTCATAAAATACAAGAACATCAACTGTGAGTGGTAGCGGTGGCGCGGTGGGTCCCTATATGTCGTGTTAATGTTCATAAAACCTAATAGATGAGAGAACTGTTACTGACACAGTTGTAAAATATCGTGTTTAATTAGCTTTCTCCCTGATTCATTGCCAGCATAAACCGAACTGTTATTATCTCATATTTTAAATAACTATAACAAGGGAACTAATAAACAACACCTGATACTGATACTGACCAGAGGAATGAAATAGATAGACCATGTGACAAATTTATTTAAGAAGGAGTAATAAGATACTCGTAATATTTCATAATAAATTTAAATAGAACATGTACCTAGTGACTTACAAATGAAAACTGCAAAATTCTTCTTGTACATATTGTACGACATGTCCTATATAGTAAGGTATAGGCACATGGGAAATCAGACTTTTGCATATCAATGTAATACCAAATTACATAAAACAAAACTAGACCTATTCTCACATCTTATTTGTATGCTATAGATTAGAGATATAAATTAAAATAACTTACTAACTATAATTTATTTAACTACGACATGCAAACAATAACATCCATTTTGTTATGGATAGTAACTTTTAACTTTTTAAAATATTTTAGTAAAAATAAAATTTCTAGGTAACCAAAAACTATTAGAGTAAAATTGTCAATTTTTTGTACAGAAAATTATCGCGGTAATTGCACTAGTACAATTATCACTTATTAATTCATTCATTTCCATGACAACGTGATCAAATAATGGAACGCTATTGGTTGTTTAAAGTCGTGGGGAATTAGTCAATAAAATAATGAAATTTTATAAGTATTTTTGTTTGTAAACACAGTTATTTTTTTATCTTTCTTTAGATCTTCCAATTTCATGTGAAGAAATTTAAGTATCTTGCATATGTTAAAAAAAATGTTTTTCAGATTTGTTATACCTCAACAAGTATAGCTGAACTTCTAAAGTAATTTATTGAACGTATTATAGCAGTTGAAATATGATGTGTAACTTGCATCAGTCTTTAAAACGTTAAACCTGTAGTAAAAATTTCGTTAAAAATCAGTTTAAGCCGTTAAGGTTAAAACAACTTGTCAATTGTCAGCAACCTTCCAACAAAAAACAAAATCCTTAAAATCTGGTTTCGAAGACGTTTTGTCCCACGAGAGAATTCCACTTTGGTCCAGTTACATCTCACGGGACAGGACGGGACATCCACTAACAAACCCTTATCCCGTTATCCCGCACTGTCTCATCCTGTACCACCATCAAGCACAAGTTCCCGTTATTTATCGCCAGTAAATCAAGTAGTCCGGCGCGAGAACAAAACACTGCCGCTCATCCCAGAGGATGCTCGACGACAACTTATTCCGTATTCCGGTTATCCAGATACGGGACCCGAGATTGCGACCGGGACCGGCCCGGACATAAACCTGTTCCGGAATATTCGTTGGGAAGTATAAGGATCGTCTCATGGTTATGCTCAAATTTATTGGCTTTAGTTGAATGTTTTATCGTGTTTTTTTATTAGTGTTTTAATTGTCCAGGCCCCCTACTTTGCGTTTTATGTCAATGAAGTTAAAATGATGACGGTGTGTTTGATGTTTCTGTAAGGAGATGTAATTTATTGATTTATTAATATGCGCATAAAAAATTTATTGCATTTTTTAGTTTTTACATAGGGGTATTGTTTTGGTATAATTTTATTTTATTATTATGCACCGATTCGTAAGTGGTAATAGCTATAAATATAACTTTTTTATTTAACGACTACCCACAGTTGAGAATAATGGTTGATACTCACAATTAAAAGCCTTTAATAATTATTATTTGCAGAATTATTAAACTTATATAGTAGCACATAAAGTTCCGCCATTGATATACAAATTTGCAATTATGATAAATGTCAAATTCGATGTAAAATTCACATAAAAATAAAATAAAATAAATAAAATAAATATATAATCACGCCTTCTACCCATTACTGGATGTAGCACTCTGCCGTAGCAGAACTCGGTAAGTGATATATTTTGCGCGTGATGTACCGTTACCAGTCGTCAAATCACAGCCCCCACAGAGTTAGTGGAAGGAGAGCCGCAGGATTAGGTTTAATGTGGTGAAAATCGTTTGTCGGCTACGGGAATCGAACCGAGATTCTCAAATCCACAGGCCGAATAGTTACCACTGAGCCACCAACCCAATGAAAAATAAGATAAAATTAATTTTATAATCATTAATTTTTTTTCACATAATTCTTGGGCTCTAAATGTACAGGAGCAAACCAAAATGTTGCTCCGTTTCGTGTAATTTAGATAAATATTGTTCCGGTTGACGAAATTATTAAAATTATTGTTTGGCTTTCTGAAAAACATTAAGATTTCTTTGTTGCCGGTTCATTCAATAAAATAAAAGCGCTCTCAAAACAGTATTATAAAAAATATACTATCTTCTGTCATTTGTTGACATTGTATAGCCAAGGAATGTTATAATAACGACAAGCTAATAATTTGAATTTTGACATTTAACAATATCACATATTTTTGTTCGGTAAGATATTATTGAAGTTTGTATTGTAACAAAACTAATTATCTTCGTTTATTGTTTTTTTTTTTAGCCTCACAATAATTTTGAAGTGGCGTTCAGGTTCGGGAAATTTTTCATTTTGAATTGTCAAACGTAATCTACACTAGGCTAGAAATATTTAAAATTAGATGTAAATGTATTACAATAATGCTAAAAAAATGATAAAAAGTAACGTATTAATATCTAAAATATTTCATTAAAAAGTGAATTATTCAAAACGACCGCCATTGATGTTCTTGTGACGTAGCTAACTCAATTAAACTGCACTTCACATTGTGAGGCAATGGCAATTCGGCACGAAATAATATTTAGTTACAAGAATAATTCAAATAATTGATATTAGAATAGCACATAACCTACCTAGTACATCACATTCTTCCATTTTAATTTAACCTAAAAAATGAACATAAATAAACATTATTTTTAAAATTATAATTATAAACATTATATAGTTTATAGTTTATAACTACAAAAATGTTATTTATTAAACAAAAGGTAATAATTTTTTTTCACCTCGATATAGTAATAGTATACAGTATCCCACAAGATACATTGCATGTTACAGTTAAAAGTTATTGTAGAAAATTTTTATATTGATGTATCTCGAGATATAAATAAAATAAATATATCATCACGCCTTCTACTCAATACTGGGTGTAGTACTCTGCCACAGCAGATTTCGGTAGTGATATATTTATGCGCATGAAGTGTGGTTACCAGTCATCAAATCGCGTCCCCCAAAGATGTTAGTGAGGACGGATCTGCAGAGGTAATTTTAATGTAATGATTATTGTTTGTCGGCTGTGAGAATCGAACCAGGATTCTCAAAGCCACAGGCCGACTCAATATCACTAAACCATCTACCCCATATACGTTGACCAATTAAGTGTTAAGGGTAGATTCATAAAGAGCTTTAAATCTAAAGTTAACTAACTCAATTTTTATTCCAGATTGAAATTTTGTGTTAGAGTTATTTACAGAACAAAATAAAATTGTTCAAAAATTTGGAATTAATGTTTATACGTTGTATTTGGTTACATTATTCTGCCACAATTATCACTATTTTTCGTAAATTAGAAACTATGTTAGAAGTTAATCTATTAAATAATTGTAAATAACTATTTTTAAATTACTCACATTTTCTTGTAGAACATAAGGAAATTACGATATGCCTGTTTCACTAGAAAAACATTGTATTTGGTAAAGAAAAATTGCAAACACTGCTATCACTATAAAATTCAACGCGAAACTAGCGCTGTAACCTGCTACTTGCCGGCTGGAAACTGACGTCACGTAAATTAATTAAATTATTAAACGTTCTGACAAGTCTCGTAACATAAATGTACAAATTTAATTATTACTTCTAGGTAAAATGCGTTCAAGCATCATAAGGTACTCGTAAATGATTGTAGATAAATCAAAATATTTCAAATAAGAACTGTTGCTTATAATATTTGATATATTATTATTTAATTAGTATTTTTTTAAGTAAATACTTATCAATTGATAATATCAAATTATATTATAAAGAGAAAACTGGGACTTTTGGTATCTAAGCTGCATTTAATACATAAGAAAAATAGAGAGACAAATTGCAATAACATAAGATTTGAATCTAATGGCAATCGTAGTTTAGTTGGTTTAGAGCATTTTATCGCAGTTCAAAACTTCCAGGTTCAAATCCTGGCGATTCAACAAAAAATATGGTAAACACATAATTTAAAAAGTTAATTTAAGAAAAAAATTCAGTCCTTCTAAATACACTTTTAAAACATTTTTCTATCTAATAATATTATTAATAATCATTGTTCGAAATATTAAAAGTAAATTATAGTGACGGTGGTGGTGTAACCTCAATCTTAAGGTGAATCATACGCCTAATTGAGTCTGAAGTTAGCACCTGAACACTGATCTTTTAAAAGATATTATTATTATTATTATTATAGGTGAAAGGTTGCATGTTTTGTAATAAATATGAAAACATGAAATTAATATGCAATAATGCAAAATGCTTAAAAATTTAGATTTAGCTCAAAAACAGTTGGAAGAAGGATAAAAAAAAATGCAGTATAATTATAAATATAGTGAACTATACATACGAGGACAGTTTGTTGTTTTTTAGATTTACTTAGTAAATTTTTTTTTTAAATATAAATAATAAAAAAAATATATCATCACGCCTTCTACCCATTACTGGATGTGGCACTCTGTCGAAGCAGATCTCGGTAAGTGATATATTTTGCGCGTGAAGCGCGGTTACCAGTCGTCAAATCACGGCCAACAAAGATGTTAATGGTGGAGGAGCCACAGAGGTAGCTTTTGAAATTATGAAAATTGTTTGTCGCCTGTGGGAATCGAATCAGTGTTCTCAGGATCCACAGGCCGACTTCATACCACTGAGCTAGCCACCCCATATCTCCTTTATTATTTGTGTTTTGTTATTTAAATACAAAAGTTTATTTATTTATTTATTTATTTAACTGCCCAACAGGAAAAAATCCAATTACAGAACATATACAATACCATATATACAAAAATGTACAGCAACTATTAAATTAAAATAAGCTGAAATTGAAGATGATTGAACTACTACTTACTTACTTATTAATTTTGTTATTAATTATAAATTATCTTAATTTTATTCTGATGTCTTTTTTTGATTTGTCCTTTTTTTCAATAAATATGGTGACTGTAACTGATAAAAGAAAAATTAAATATGCTAATCCACCAAAATCACATGTTTAAATTTAAAAAAATCACTGTAATTAAGCAGTACGGTGGTATGCTTACGGCATTCGAATCCAAAAATCACGAGTTCGACTCTCATTCAAGCTAGTAATATATATATATATATAAATAAAGAAATAATAAGAAATAAAAAAAATTAATTGATTTAATAAAGTTTAAAATAAAATCAAATTCATATCTCCATTGATCAGTAACAGTAAGAAAAATTTAATTAACCCATCCTTATATTTAATTAAAATAGATAGGTACTGAAACAAACTAATAATTGTTGTTTACAAGGTACTATTAGCATATATTTTCTAGCAATTTTATGTAAAAACATAATGAAATACTACAGACAACAATATAATCATAACTATGGATAGGTAGATAATAGCATAGGTTTACTCGTAACCACATTTCTTTACTTAGTGCCATTGCTTTAAGTTTGAATAGAGTACTCCAAGTCTAAAGTAAGCAACATTATAGTTAACAAGATCTAAAGACAAACAAAACAGTTGAAACTATAAATGTTTCCGAGACCGAGACAAGACAATCTTACAGCGAAACCACACAACATGAATCTCGACAGTCATTTATTGTTTACGACGGCCACCTTAGATGTACACATCATATACGCAATACAGACGCATGACGTCATCGCACAGGAGTGTGTTGCTATCAGATGCTATTAAATCCGGCGTGGCAGCTACTACAAGGTTGCCATGGATACGTGTTATTAATTGATTATCACCGACTTCTTGTTGTTCTCCTGCAGAAGCTGAACTTTACCGTGCCGATATAATTATAGTTTTGTGCCCTCCACAGAACAGATTACTAACAAAGATATTCTCTACACAACAAGCAGGTCTAGAGTGCTGTGAGTTTCATTTGTTTCTGGTATTTTTACGTAAAAGCAATGAAAGTGCATTCAAGGTTATGAATCTAGAACGAAAAATTCAACCGAAAAATTTGAGCGCAGTGTTGAGATATAGTTTATGATTTATTGTTGCGCTTATTGTGAATTAACCTCTAGGTATGTTAAATCCAGTTAACAGATCAAAAATTTGTAGAGTTGCGTTTAGAATGCTATGAGCGTAATTGGAGTTGATTAAAATATAATTGTTTTATTCGACGTCTCCCACGTGCAATAAATTATTTCATGACTGAAAGTAAATACCTATCATTATACGGCTCCCATATGTACAATACAAGCAGAAAATAAAACAATTTACAATGTACAGAAATCATGTTAAACTTCAACTAATGAAATATTGACGTTGTATACCACATTGTTATAACAACTTGATATTCATAAAAAATAAATTATTCTGTAATTAAACAAAATAATGAAGTAAATGTTAAAGCAGTTCTTAAACATTTTGCAACATGCACAATTTACTCTTAGATTATTCTTCAAAATTTCTGTATCATAAACTGCCACCAATATAAATAACACTGTAGGAGGGTTTTTTCTGGACTATTTTAAGTATAATAAAGTACGCTTTTACTGGAAATTAATCAACTAAGTTTATTTTACTCAACATTCATCGTTCTACTAGTTTTGACTCCAATTGAGTCTTCATCTGGAGCTGCAAAGAGGAAATATTTTTTTTTTTATCTTCTAGTACAGCTGTTTTTAAAGTGTGAGTCACGAACTCGCCGAGGAACTGCGAAGACATTAAAGGGAAGGTGCATGCCACTTAGAAATTTATATATATATATATATATATATATATATATATATATATATATATATATATATATATATATATATATAAAGATTAAAAACCGATAGTATAACCCCGATATAAATTGAAACGTAGTTTAAATAATTTCATAATCAAATAACCTAAAAAGATTATTTATTTATTTATTCTTCTCTGTACAACAAAAAATGCATTCCAATTACAGTACAGGACTCACCGAGCTCTAGTGTAGTACCTAGTTTATATATATATATATATATATATATATATATATATATATATATATATATGTATATATATATATATATATATATATAAGCTCGAATGAGATTCAAACTCGGGAACTCCGGATTCGAATGCCACAACGCTGTCCACACCACGATATTGTGTTTGAACTGCCTTTGTACTATCGGCCCTCAAAGAATTTATTACGAGCTTGAAAACAAAATACAATTTATTCTACAAATTATTGTACCAACATAGTTCCTAAGAAACCAAGTTCTTTACAAATTTCTGTAATAGTGATTCTATTTTTGTAATCATTCTTTTACAAATTTTAAATGATCACACAATACGTAAGGGGGCCGAAAAATAATTTATTTATAATTTATTATCTTACCAAATAGCACCCAATTTCTCAAGATAAGTATTTGTTTTTAAGCATTCAATTTTGTGCTAGTAGCAAAATTATTCGAGCAAACTTATTAGGTAATACACCTTGTCCTACGGACTCGAGTTTACTATGCAATTTGTTCTCAAGCTTGTTGCTAAGCAAAAAAAAATCGTGCAAAATAAAAATATATCGATAAAAATCAGGAGATTTTTTTTGCTATTACTTTAAATTTCAGTTTGATAATTCAACCTGACAACAATTTGACTTGGAAAAACTATTTTAAAATAATATCACAACACCTATAATAGGCGTATTCCATTTGCCATTTGGATCAGATCTAACTTACGTTTACTGAACTAGATCACTTATTTATTTCGCTGGATTACTTCGCTGACTTTATTTTAAGTACTAGATTTACTAATTCTAATTTACTTTGAAGTAATTCACCCCAATAAGTGCATCAGTTTGTTTAATGCAGTTCATTTAGACAAATTGTCTAATTTATCTGAACTGATTTAAGTGAACCAAATGGCAAATGGAATACAGCTTATGTCATAATTTTACTAAAACAGTTTTTCTTGTCAAATTGCTAGGTAACAAGGCTTCATGACAAACTTAAATTTATCTGGAAAAGTAAAAAACTCTTGTGTAATTGTAATTGATAAATTAGAAATAAATTGCACTATAAAACATTCCTACCTTTATCAAAAAGCGTCTACTATTTTAAATTAAATCTCTCCCATGTGTGTAACAAACAATGCAAGTACATTACAGTGGCGTATGAATAATACAAGAGTATGGAATCGTAAATTGTTATCCGCGCCAGACACTATAAGCACTGGCTGTTCGCGAACTTCACGTAAATCAGAGTTCTCAAGCGGCTCCACTCTATCGAAACAAGCGTCAAACATACGCACTACCACCACATGTTAGTTGGATGACGCAACGCACGCGTGCGCCACCACACGTACAACATACAAGAATAAGTAGTTAATACAGTAACTAATAATTTATCTTGTAGTTATCAGCTGCAGAAACATAACAAATCGGAACTATTTTTTATCTAATCTCGAGACTATTTCACTGAAAGAATAGTATTTTCAAATAAATGAATTTATATACAACAGGTAAATAATTTTAACTTTATTCTTATCAAAATCATTACTTAATGTGCTTCATTATTTACCGAGGGAAATAAATATGGCAAGTATTCCCTTGGGAAATAAAGTGATTCAAGGCCTGGTAGTAACACCTAGAAACAATTTTATTTTCTAAATATTCAATAGACCTTCTTCATTTCTCTTGTGCACATGTCAGAAAGAGACCTCCAAACTTTTCTGTCAAATTATTTACGTAAAAATATTTGTAATATTTGTTAATAATATTAAAAATAAATAGTTGTATAGAGTAACACAAATGAAGTATTTTGTGATTAGAATAAATAATTTATCCTGCCAGTTTTATGATATTTTCAAGCATTTTACTTTATGCGTGGCTTTTATAATAGTACATTACACAAATAACATCGATAGTGTAAGACAACGTGCGAGTGTACAAGTTGAAGAAAATAGCGCGCAACGCTGAGTGATTTAAGTACACGAGCACTGTAATCACACTTTCAAACAAAATATACACTATTTTTTAGACAACCACAAAATATTTCTTAAAATAATTTACAAGAGCAATTGTTGTTACACTTTGACAGCTGAAGCAATTTTGAAAGCATTAACGTTTGATGTTAGGTATAGTGATACCAATTATACTAACCATTTATAATGTCAAAATATTAAATAATACTAAAATATTAGTAAATAAGTAATTATTAATGTTTACAAATGAGATTTATCAGCGCAAATGTTTTGCAAAATCTATCAAAACTGCGATTTATACAACAATACAAATTCTTTTCATTTATTTTCTTTCATCGTAACGTCATCTATTGTCAAACAGCGGAACTTCAACTGATATGTTAGAAGTGTGCATTATAACAACAAATCATTATGTGTTATTTTCAACTTTCTGTAATAATTTATGATGTTGTTATGTTTACTTTCATAAGAGGTCATCTGAAAAAATAATATAACACAAATTCACTGACAGATTCGTAAAGAAAAAAAATTAAAATATATTTTTGTATTTTTTATATATACTGGTAACTTTATTTCAGAGCAAAATTCATGAAAGTAAAATAGAAATAACAATATAGATGATTTTGAACACAAAATACAGAAATGGTGACAATCTGTAAAACCATTATAATATAGTATATTACATAACAAGCATCGAAAGTATAAGATAACGTGCGAGTGTACAAATTGAAAAAAGAGCCACGCGGCGCCGAGTGATTTAAGTACACGACCACAATTATCACACTTTTGAGCGAGTTATGTACACTATTTTTCAGACGACTACAAAATATTTCTAAAAAAAGTATACAAGACCAATGTCGTTACACTTTGACAGCTGATGCGTTTTTGTAGGTTATCATTGACATTTGACGTTTGAGGTTAGGTGTGGTGATACCTACTGTACTAACCGTAATGTCAAAATAAATAATGCTAAAATGTTAGTAAATAAGGAATTATTAATGTTAAAAAATAAGATTTACCTCTGTAAATGTGTTGAAAAATCTGCCAAAACTTCGATTTACATAATAAAACAAATTCTTTTCATTTATTTTATTTTCTTTCATCGTAATGCCATCTGTTGTCAATCAGTGGAACTATACCTGATATGTTAGAAATGTGCGTTATACTATCATATCAGTGTATGTTATGATGTTGTTATGGTTACTTTCATACGTGATCGTCTGAAAAATATTTGTCATCATTAGTAACATATTATGATAAAAATAATATAGAACAGTACAGAAAGATTCATTTTTTTCTGTCCTCTAGAATTTACATATTAGTCAATGACAATTTGAATGTTATCCAGAATTTTATAAAACTACAGTAGCCTCTCTATTTCACTTAAATTGATATTAATCGCTTCAGTTAATTGAATAGCTTAATTATTTTAAAATAATATAAAACATATTTGAAGTATTAAAGAATATTAACTTTGAAATGTAATGCTTATTTAAAATAAATTCTAAATTCTTCAAATCGTATTAGATCACCTAGATTTGTCTAATTTTAAAAATCATAACCGCTACTTTTTAGCTTCTGTCCATTAAAATCTCAATCCTCCCATATAAACATTCTCTAATTTTGAACTGCTTACTAAGCAATAACTCTCTAACATGCAGAACGAAGTAAGCGAGCGCCGTTTCGCGCCATCGTAGCGAGCACCCGGGAACTAATTTAATTGGACGCCATATATCATGCACACACCTTTACTGAGCTCCAGCTCTGGAGCGGAATATTGTGCTGGAGTTGTGTAAAAAAGCCCCAGAGTCCGAGGTTTATATATAAAGCTCGCGTGAGCTACGCTCGTAAAAATTAATTGTGTGTAGGCACACAATAAAATAATTCATTACCAACCGGATTCTTACAAGAAATTTTACAAGCTACTTAAACAAATTGGCGCATAGCGCAGCGGATGATTAGGAAAACGCCAACAACAACTATAGATGATAAAAACGTTTCGTGTCGGAATATTATTTATTGAATGATAAATTCGACTTGTTCGAAAAATGAAAGTGATCAATTTGTGAACGTTTTAAGTAGCTACTTTCGTTTCCAAGTTTGATACTAATATTTTCATAAACAACTAAATGAAAATACATACGAGAAAACGAGTATTTTCTAATATTTGCAATTAGTAAAAAATCCTTTACTCTTTTGTTTTTTCATTAATATTTTCACTCATTTCATTATACAGGGTGTCCCATTTTAATCCGCCAGTAGCGATAATTCTGAAACATTGCATTGAATCAAAAAGTGTTCCAAATGAAAAGTTAATGGTTCTGAGGGGGACATCTGATGCCGTAGACTTTGCCCCCCCAGCCCCTCAAGGGGGGCGGGAACAGGGGGCAACTTTAAAATCTTAAATGGAAACCCCTATTTTTTATTGCAGATTCTGATAGAGGGTTAAAAAGTATGTAAGTTTTATCCGAAACATTTTTTTATTGGTGGAGAGATGGCAAATGTAAAAGTTTTTTAATTAAATTGCGAAAATCGTAACGTAATTAACTGTTATTATTACTTAAGACTTACTCACAACCTTACAAGGTTGTTTTTTTCTCAGCCTGCCCAAATACTACCCCCGCCCCCCTCCCCCCTACAAAGACGTAAAGTACTCAAAAATAGCGATTGAGTACTTCTTTTTCAAATTAAATAATGGTAAAATAATTCAAAAAAGAATGTCATTTTTTTTCAAACAGTGTTTGACCGGGCCCCCCACATAGCCCCACCCCCCACTGGGGCTGGTGGCAACTTTAGAATCTTAAATGGAAACCCCTATTTTGTACCTCAGACTCGGATAGAGTTTTAAAATGTAGGTCAATTTTAGTCGGGAGGGGGCCGGTCAAACACTGTTTGAAAAAAAATGACATTCTTTTTTGAATTATTTTACCATTATTTAATTTGAAAAAGAAGTACTCAATCGCTATTTTTGAGTACTTTACGTCTTTGTAGGGGGGGGGGGGCGGTGGTAGTATTTGGGCAGGCTGAGAAAAAAACCACCTTGTAAGGTTGTGAGTAAGTCTTAAGTAATAATAACAGTTAATTACGTGACGATTTTCGCAATTTAATTGACAAAAAACCTAACTTTTACATTTGCAGCGCCATCTCTCGACCAATAAAAAAAATGTTTCGGATAAAACTTACATACTTTTTAACCCTCTATCAGAATCTGCAATAAAAAATAGGGGTTTCCATTTAAGATTTTAAAGTTGCCCCCTGTTCTCGCCCCCCTTGGGGGGCTGGGGGGGCAAAGTCTACGGCATCAGATGTCCCCCTCAGAACCATTAACTTTTCATTTGGAACACTTTTTGATTCAATGCAATGTTTCAGAATTATCGCTACTGGCGGATTAAAATGGAACACCCTTTTATTACAAAATGTCCACAATTAATTGATTTCCATTATAGGAATATTCATTTAAAAAAATATTATACAGTTTTCTTTATTGTATGTTAATAATTTGATTTGCCATAATGTCATACGGTCACTGTTTTCACCATTTGATAAAAATAGTATATGACAAACATAAATGTGTGAAGTCACTTTTTAAAATTTGGGCAAATACTCTAAATAAGAGATGCAGCGAATAATAAATCTGCAGAATACGGAATATAAGGCAGAACAGTGTGCCGACTAATCGAATATTCGACGAATATTATGCATATTTTATACTGATGATACTGAAACAAATGAAAAAAATTAATTTCAAGAGAACCCGATGCTTCTTTAAAAATTAAGCATACTCGTATATCACAATGAAACAACTATAATACGTGGTGGCCAGGCAGCAAATAAAAATCTAATCCCAAATTATTTTATAAAAAAATACTAGGATTTATCATTCTACTCCAGGGAGAAGAATTTATTCAGAACAACTTTTTTAGAAACAGAGAACGTATACGAGGAAAATAGGAAAATCTTATTATCATAACTTAGTCATGATTAGTTAATCATTCATTATTAAAATTATTAATTGACGTCATTTTCTTTCAATTTGAAACCCTACATGTAATGGATATTTATTACTGAATGAATGATTAAATAAAATACCGAAATATTAATTAACAATATGTTGTTTAGGTTTAGTAAATTTCTAATTAAATATCTAAATCAGATAGCGTAGTTAGAGTTTTAGCTTTTATGTTAAACTATTCGGAATTTGGCCGAATAGTAAACTAAAATTCGGTGTTTTGCCGAATAGTGGAATAGCTACCGAATAGGTACCTAATATTCGTTGCAACTCTACTTTAAATATAAACATTTCTTATTATGTCATACATTTTGATTCGACTTTTGTAGTTTTGTCAGATTAATAAACGGTATTTAAATAATAATAATACTAACAATAGGGATTTTCTGATATTTGTTGAACAGTTAGTTTCTAACGAATCGATAAAACTTTCATGCAACCCAGCATTAGCGTTACATATTACGTTTATGTTCGCTTCCTCACACCAGTGAAAAGTATGATTATCTGACACACCTAGTTATCGTACATAATTTAAGAAACTTAAATAAAAATTGACCGCCTGACACAACTAATCATTGTCATGGGCGTCCGCAGGGGGGGGGGCAAGGAGGGGCGCCCCCCGGATTTTAACTAGGGTAATGACCACGACTCTCGAACATAGGACTTTAACATATAAAACTATAATTTAAAAGTTTTAGTGCATAAAATTCTGCATCTGAACCAATAAACAAAATTAATTTTGCATACTCTGTAACGACACAAATTAGATTTGAAAATGAGGAAAATTGCCTCAAAACTATCGATAGGCATGAAATTGAAACCAAATTAAACAAGTGTTTAACGTTTTATTTGTCAAAATAAATGAAATAATAAATAAAGAATTTATTCTGACAGTTTTGTCAGATTGAACGTCAAACATTTGTTTAATTTTGTTTCAATTTCATAGCTATCGATAGTTTTGAGACAATTTCAATAATTTTTAGATCTAATTTGTGCCGATACAGAACATGCAAAATTAATTTCGTATTTTATGCCCTTATACTTTTATTTGAAGCTTTTTCTTTTAAATAATTAGGAATCAGGAAATTTAAAACAATATGATTTTACATGTTAAAGTCCTATGTTCGAGAGTCGTGGCCACCACACTGTGTATGTATATATAAATAAAATTAAAATTAAATTATAAGTTTGAAGATAATAAATTCAAGCTGAAAATGAATTTCCAGCAGTATTCTTATGGCCAGCTAGCGACATGTTTCCTATCGTAACGATTGAGTAATCTAAGTTTAAGTTTACACAGACATGAAATATTAGACAATAAAAACGGTAAAACTGCTAAATCGGAATTTATTGAAGAAATGGTGTCAATTTAAGGAAGAGTTATTCGAAAATTGTCTTTCCTCTTCAATTCAAACCCCAACGACAAAGACTAGTAATTTATTTCACAAATTTAAATATTTTTTTATCCATTTGTTATGTGTATTTGTATTTATGTTATGTAAAAAAAATATTTTAGAAATTTATGTATATCTATCTGAGAGTTTTTTGCGACTCGCCCCCCCCCCCTGGAAAAATGTCTGTGGACGCCCATGATCATTGTGTCATTTAAAGAAAGGGTTTAGAGAACAAGTGATGTTATTATTTTGCCTTTTTTAGTTTTTATTGTGTTGCTTAACTAACTACTTATCCTTAACGAGGTAGGTAACAAAGTGGTATCGATTCGGCCTATGGATTTGAGAACCCGAGTTCAATTCTCACAGCCGACAAACAATTTTCACCACATTAAAACTACCTCTGTGGGTCTCTCTCTACTAATATCTGTGGGGGCCATAATTTGATGGCTGGTATCCGCACTTCAAGCGCAAAATATACACTTGCCGAGATCTGTCACTTTTACAATGATACTGACTACAAGTTTCCTCATCTTGCAGAATTTTCTACTCTTAAACTCAAAACTTTAAAAAAATCTAATGGAAAGAACTAATAAAAATGAAATAAAAAATATATTTAGTGGTTTCTAATCGTAATATGACAACAATTCGGCTATAGAACCGTCACAACTATCAAGAGTCCGATGAAAAATGATGCGTTCAAATGAGAGCAACATTGGCGATGTAATTATAAGGTTAATGGCATAAACTGGCCAGCGGACAGCTACGGCGGACAACGCAGAAAAATGTAGAAATCGCTCACGTTATTAATATGATAACATTACAAAACATCGCAGAGTGCGGCACAGGCGCAGGCAAATATCATGTAACGGTTGTATGTGATAATATACGATCCACTCGCTCCGAACTGGTTCACTTCGGACAAGCAATCGAACGCAGCAGAGTAAGGAATCTATTATGCGTGGCCGCGTGCTCCAGACTATTGTGCTTTATTTTCTCTGTGTGTTTGTTTGTTTGTTGGAGTGTGTTTTTGATATTCACAAGAGATATAGCTGAGTTTGGTTAGATAAATATTAAGAGAAAACTGTCATCAATGATATATTTTTGTAATAAAAGTGAAACATTAGTTCAACTGTTATGACTAAACATTTTCGGAAGTTCTTTATTATAAATTTTAAAGGTATTTCGAAATTAGAAATTAATACAGATTAGTATGGAGACTTTAATGATCGATGACAAGACACAATTAATAAATAAATGGATATGTTATCGACAAAGTATAAAATTCAGACAATGTACAAAATTGTATTATTTACGAGTTATTTTTTTATAAAATGTAATATTGGCGAGGTCGCTTCGGTTGCACTTTTGGCAAATAAATCCTAATAAGTTGGCGAAGTATAGATATGTAGCTGATAATTCAAGCTAGACGAATGTAATTCCTATGGCCAATTCCACGAAAATTGCCTTAATCTCACGATAAGTTACATGACGATCTTGCAGTATCAGTTCACGCACAGAATCAATGTTTTTCGGAACAACAACCGATTTTGGACGACCTTCACGAAACTCGTCGTTGAGCGAACTACGACCACGATTGAATTCACTAAACCATCGATAAACACTGGTCCTTGATGGTGCTTCATCGCCAAAAATCTAATTAAGTTCAGCGATGCACTGTTGTTGAGTTAATCCACGTCGAAGTTGTAAAAAATAATCGCACGAAAATGTTCACGATTTAATTCCATTTTTTGGTCGACATGAATTTTTCAAGTTACTGTAAACAACACAAATAGCGTTCGTACGTCAAAATATTCTGAGTACGTATATTGTCAAAAATGTCAAACTTTACTATAGAAACGTCAGTTGCCAGATGGCAGCACTAGGATTGCCCAATTCCGAAATGTAAAAGGCAACCCTCGTTTCGTATCGGCCTCTCTTGCAGCAAATTTTTTAGTCTTCTTGTTGTTCTCGTACCACCATCTTCTTCTAGTTTTCTTTTTCTTGTGTATAATTTTATTAACAAAACTGCAGATAACACTTTGTTGTGATACAAACAATCCCAAACAAAAATTACATTTGGCAATTCTAAACAAGGGTACATTATTTTAAGCTTTGTTTTGTTGGTCAATTTTTAAATTAAAACATAAAACTAAAACAAAAATTTGAAGTTGCAAACTTTTGTTTTAAAACCAAAACTAAATACCGATTTGCGAATGACTGTATATCATGACATGTCTACAATGTAAACCTAAAACTAACAATAATTTTGATTTTTAAATGAACCTTTAGCTTAGCTTTAATTGTTGTAGAATCGATAATTCTTAATTCTAAATATTGATGATTCATGGTCAATACCTTTACTGTAAATTATTGCCAATATATTTGATGAAAATAATGATTTTCCTTTGTCGAATTATACTCGTAAGTATGACTCTCCAAACTCAGGGGACAAATCTATTAAAAATTCGTCTGATTCATTTGTATGTTACGTTGGCGTAATATAGTGCAGTCCTCTCCGGAATCCAGTGTATGCGGAGGATGTCAAACCAGAAACGCAGAAACATGTATACATTAATCAAATATTACTCCAGTATTCATCTGTTCGATGGACATTCGAATCGGGATCGGAATGAAGATAATAGGCGAGTGTCATGTTAATAGCAGTGTCGTCAACCTATTTAGAGCTATCGTTTGTTCGTGTCTGCAGAGTTGACAATGGATCGCTGGTCCCGCACACTGAGCTCAGCGCCAGCGCTTTTAGCGGGCAACACGCGAACTAATGGCGGTGAGATGCAGATGATTGAGAGGAATTTTAGTGAACAAGTTGGCATAGTTTTAGTAAATTTTGATTGGTTTATGTGCTCATTTTGAAATCTTCATTAATATATAGTATATCAGCTCAAACTACAAAGATATTTTAAGAAGACAATGGTTTTTATGTAGAACATTCTGGTTTGATTGTAGTCTCCCAATTTGTTAAAATGTCAGTGCATTTAATTCACTTCTGCATATAATAAAACCCATAGAAAAATGTACAAGACCAACAAGGTGGTCAAAAGAAACTCTGTCAGTGGGCAATAAAAAAAATTACTTAAAATTGGCAAGACTGATACATACATTTATTTCCTGTTGTTGATAGTGACATTTGAAATTTAAATTTGAGTACATTTATAATTTTTTTATAAAAATAGTCTTTGCATTGGAACATGATACTTTTATTAATATCACAATTTTAAAAACATTTCATTCACTTAAAATCCTATTATTTGTATTTATTCTAAAAATGATATTAAAAAAAATATTTCCGTCTTAATTTGACGTCGTAAAACTGTGGAATAAAAAGATCACTAGAATTGTCAACTAGAACAGTTACTTCTAATCATCTTATATTTGTAGCCATGGTTTTCTAGTTCTACACTGGTAATTTATAAATGTTGAAATTTCATGAAATAAAGCCCTGGTCAGCAACAAAAAAATTAAAATGATATGTATTTTAAATATTGCTTTCATTATGCACTATCATACACTATTACAAGTACCTACTTCATGTTTTTATTTAGCCCAATAAGCGATAAATAATTTCATTTAGCCATTATTGTGATCACTGTTTAAGGTAGTACTAGCGTGAAAAAAAAATCGCAGATCTGAACGAAATTTGGCGCACGTAAACATTGGATAGTCATGCGCATCCTGTTAAAATATGAAACAAATTCATCGTCTGTGAACAAATATATTCGCTTGTAAAGTTGAGTTCTTATACCCGGGGCTTATGGCGATCATCACTCAGAATCGCACATATTTGGTTTTTGTACCTCTAAAATTTTGCAGTTTCATTTGAAAAACTAATATGATGTTGTAAAACTATCCATGTATCTTGTATCAGAAGGAGAAAGTTTTTTATCGTTTAGTAATGGATATATAGCCATGCAAACCTTGTACTCGTATTTAACGAAAAATTAAGAATCTCAATTTATAATGGCAACACCACACGGTGTACGGTATTTTAAAATTCACGAGATCAACAACCTGTTAACAATTCATGATATTCAAATCATAATAGGTATAAAACACGTATTTTATTAAATTTTTATATTTTTTGAGCGTCAGTTTCGCCACACGACAACCGATGGCGCCACCGTCACACTAGTACTACCTTAAGGCTGATTAAAAACCATTTTTTAACTAATTTTCTTTTGTCAGCTATCGAAAGTTTCAAAATTATATTTAATAGAAAAAAAAAACAAACAAAATAATAAAATGATCATTTATTTAAAGAATATTTTGTTTGAAATAATTGGAGAACATCTAGCAAAAAATAATATTAATCAATTATTATTAGTTAGCAACAGGGCTGTGGGGTCAGTTCCGACTCCAACTTCAACTGCTGCTAATTTTAGTAGTTCGACTCTGATTTCGTCTCCGAATGAAATACTATAATATGTGTAACAAAAAAGAGAAAAAATATAAAGAAATTATTCAAATGAATCCAAATTTGTACTCTACTAAAAACAAAAACGTATCGCATCACGTTTTTTTTTTATTTCCGTAAAATTTAAACAAAGAATCGAAGTCGAAGTCGGTACATTTTTTTCCGTCTTCGATTTCTAATCCACAGACCATAAATTACTCCTGTAATCCAATTCCACGCCTTCAACTCCATCTCCACAGTCCTGGTTAGTAATCCTTAAGAATCGTTTATCATTTCTTCATAGCTCATCTGTCAGATACCTGCGAAAGTATTATACTAGTAAATTATAGTTAAACTAATTTGTGTAATCTACGCCAAGATTTCGACATGATATTTTTCACTTATCTGACAATTAAGTTTTCTGTCACTTTAAACGAGTCCTTAATAGATTATCATACCTTCAGTCAAAATGTTACAAAATATTAAACCACTAATTAAACAACAAATTAAAAAATAATTTGTATCAAGTTTCTAGTTCTAGCAAACGTTCATTCAAAGCAACGAATGTTTAAAACAATTTGTTGAACGTATTTCAACCTGCTTGTAGACCTCATTTAAAATAGATTATTCCGATCTACAATTAAAATGAGCTCCATTGGAATCGCTATTTGCAAGCCAAAATTTATTATATAAAAAGTTTGAATAGATAATAACAATGTAGGTAAGTATATCATACATTCATTCCTTTCTATTATATTATCTAACATTAGAATCTTAGCTAGTGTTATGCAAGAATGCCGTTCAATTCAAATTTAAATAACAAACACAAAAAATTAATTTGGCAGTGCAAAAATAATCTATCAGATGCACGAATAAATCATAGAGTAAAGTATTTAAAGCATATTCGCGTTCAAGGTCGATTAATCTTCTGTTGCCTACTTAATTTACATGGCACAAGCCAAGAACCACAAGTTGATGGGACTTCCCATTTCGTTCGATTCCAATTTGATCATAAATAATTATCTTCTACAATTCTCATATTACATATACATAATATATAATATGTTTCAATTCTTCAGTAAAATAAAAATGGTAGGTACTACATGATATGCTCACCTCTGTTAAAAATAAATTTTTAAATCCGCAAAATTATGTGCCACACAAAGTAAACATTTTTACTGGTTTGATAATTATTTTTAATAATTGTAAACACTACATACACTGATTTAGCTGATGTTGTATAATGAATAAATGTATTATTGTATTTTGTGTAATAATTAATATATTAGAAATAACTTTCAAATCAGTGGCATCAAAAAATGTAACTTGAAGTAAATTGTAATTAGGTAAGTTAATAATGGACAAACGGCTTAAAGTTGTAGTTATTACCTTACCATATTACATTTGGCTTATTAAAATACTCCACTATAAATAGAAATTAATTTTACGAATTTAAAAAAAAAAAAGTTTTGCATCCAGGGTCTGTATATCCTGTAGTATCTGCCATTTATTTTGATTTTTTTCTGAAATATGAAACATCCTATAGAGATTCTTTTGTTTGACTAACTTCAATTTCCAGATACAACGAAATATTTTATACATGTGTCGATATTTTGAGGATCATCATTAGGATTTTAGAAGCTGTGAGACTACTACGACTTCGGTAAAATTTAATTTTTTGTGGGCCTTGGGTGAAGCATTTTAGAGAAGTTTTTGTTTTCTCCAAAATTCAAGATTCTGAAATTTCTGTCCGAATAATAAAAGTTCCATTTTATAAAAATTATAAAATTCATACTTCTTTTTCTTATTTCATTCTAAGTAAGCATTCATTTTCTGTAGTTTTCTGTTTCGTAATTACGGCAAAAATGAACTTTTTAGTTACATATAAATTTATGGGGTGGCTAGCTCAGTGTTATGAAGTCGGCCTGCGGATCCTAAGAACCCTGGTTCGATTCCCACAGGTGACAAACAATTTTCATAATTTCAAAAGCTACCCCTGTGGCTCCTCCACCACTAACATCTTTGGGGGCCGTGATTCGACGGCTGGTAACCGCACTTTACGCGCAAAATATATCACTTACCGAGATCTAATTTTGGTGTTTTTTCCTTACCCTAGAATTGGGCGCTTTGCCTGTTGGGTAATGTATCAATAATAATAATAATAATAATAATAATCTGGCGCGCGGGTAGTACTTGGATGGGTGACCGTCCAGAGAAAATCCGCGTTGCTGTTGACCATAATACCTAAAACGCAGATCAGGGCGGAATGGCGGCATATGACCTAAGTACTTGGTCCGCCAAAGAAGCCAAAGAAAAAAAAATAATAATAATAATAATCTGCTTCGGCAGAGTGCCACGTCCAGTAATGGGTAGAAGGCGTGATGATACATATATTTATTTTATTTATATATAAATTCAAATGTTTGTATTTACATGTTATTAAGAGTGATTAATCAGCAGTTAACTAACTTTATTCATCATATGTCAAACGTTTGTAATTTACTTAAGAAAAAATTACTTCAAATCAAGGAGGCAGAAAACTCGATTTTCTACAATATTTTTTAGTAAGACACAACTGGGATGAAAGATTAGATTAGAAATATTACGCTAAACAAATAATTCTCCAAGTATCGAACAAATTTTCATATCCACAACTCTTTTAATAATGAATCCGCTTAACGGTGCCAAGACAAATGTCCAATTCATTGATAGTCTTAAATTATTTTAGACTAATTGTCATTAACCACATTATCAAAAATTCAGTAGAATTGGACAAATGAAAAAGATGTTCTTCCGCTATAGCTTTTAGGCAGAAGTAATAATGTCAACGTTCGAATTGAGAACAAATATTGTATCTCTCCTAGTCGAGAATGGTTAAAATGGGAAGCCACCGTTCTAGATGAGTAAAGTCCGGTAGTCCACGTGCGCCGTGAAGCAGATAGTGGATGTAGTGACTTGTCACTCGAGATCTGCTTCCATTGATCACGCAACAAGCACACCCACGAACTAAACGCACAAAAAAACTATCCCGTTACCACTAACAACGGTGGCTAAATGCTATCAAAATAGTGTCAGTGCTGTTAGCATACATTCCGCAAAGTGCTTGCGACGATTCCACATTAGTGTTGTTTGACAACTTTATTTCATTTTGAATATTCATGAAAAGTTTTCAGTTGTTTCCTTAATTAACGTACTATAATATTGAAATAAAATTATCATCATTTCATAATACTTTTTATGCACAACCTGAGCTGTATTCCATTTGCCACTTGGTTCATTTAAATCAGTTCAGATAAATTAGACAACATGACGAAATGAACTAAATTAAGCAAATTGATGCATTTATTGGGGTGAATTACTTCAAAATAAATTAAAACAAGTAATTCTACAGAGTGATCAAAAGGAAATGTTACAGTTGGCAATAAAAAAAACTACTTGAAATTGGTAAGCCTGATACATAAATTAATTTCCTGTTGTTGACAGTAATATTTAAAATTTAAATTTGAGTACATTTATTATTACATTTATTTCTAAAGTATTTCTATTACTTAAAAATTCAAAATTCTATTAGCTGTCAGACTCCTGACATAACCTATTTGTATTTTTTAGAAATGTCAAATAGCATTTCCGCCTTTTTCTGACGTTGTGCCAACTGTGGAATAAAAAGATCTCTGGAATTGTATTGCAACTATAATAATTCCTTTTGATCACCCTGTAGTACTGGAAATGAAGTCAGTGAAATAAATAAGTGATTTGGTTCAGTAAATGTAAGTTAGATCTGATCCAAATAGCAAATGGAATACGCCTCATGTCGAAATTAATGTGTTTTTAATAAAATATTGTCTACGGATACAAATAAAAAATGACAATTTTCTTTTATTATGAATACTTGATTTTGCGAAATGTCATTTTGACATAGGTATTCTCCAGTTTTATTATAAATTAGGCAGGTTGTAATACACAATATGAGATATAAATTAAGCAACAAATCTTAGATTATTCCATATAGATTTCTACTTGAAAATACAATTTTAATTTAAAACTCTCATTCTCCATACGTCATTACCTTTGAAAATTAACATCCATTTGCACCAATAAGATCAGACGAATATAATCATGTGACTTAGATATTTACAGATTGAGTTTCGTATTGTCTTAAGCTAGTATTAATAGATTAGGAACATAATTAACTCATTTATATCAATACATTAAAATGGAAGTGATTTCCACACCGTTTAAACTGGGAGAAAAATCGAGAAAAATTTTGCGAACTGTGAAAAATTGGAAACGTTCTAAAGTAAAATCGGAAAGATTAGTGGTTGTTTAAAATAATATTATAAATAAATAAATATATCATCACGCCTTTTACCCATTACTAGGTGTAGCATTCTTCCGAAGCAGATCTCGGTAAGCGATATATTTATGCGCATGAAGTGCAGTTTCCAGCCGTCAAATCACGGCCCCCAAAGATGTTTGTGGTGGGAGAGCCACAGGGGTAACTTTAAATTGGTGAAAATGTTTTGTCGGCTGTGGGGATCGAACCAGGGTTCTTAGGATCACAGGCTGACTTGGTACCACTGAGCCATTAACTAATAAAAAATAATATTATATAAAATATATATATATATATATATATATATATATATATATATATATATATATATATCATCACGCCTTCTACCCATTACTGGGTGCAGCACTCTGTCGAAGCAGATCTCGGTAAGTGATATATTTATGCGCATGAAGTGCGGTTATTAGCAGTCAAATTACGGCCCCCAAAGATGTTAGTAGTAGAAGAGCCACAGGGGTAGTTTTTGAAATTATGAAAATTGTTTGTCGCCTGTGGGAATCGAACCAGGGTTCTCAGGAGCCACAGGCCGACTTCATACCACTGAGCTAGCCACCCCATAAAAAATAATATTATAATTGATTAAATAATTACACACAAATGTGAATGATTATAATAGACATTATTTTATAAATTTGCAGGTATAAAGGATATTGGAGATCGAGACGATGTCAAAATTTCCAATATGATCCTCAATCTGTCCTTAATACTTAACAGTTGTAATAATATGAGCTATTTTATTGTTGATTTGTTGCTTTAGATAAAAGGTTGGCTTCGTGTAATTTGACACTCGTGGCCACATGTCCTTTGTTGTGAATGTGAAAACTTTAGATTTTCAAATATAGGACATTAACTTATAAAAGCGACAGTTATTAGTTAATGTTCTTAGAATTCTAGCAAATTTTCGTGTTCGCATGATCGACATTGTCTTTGTGTCAGATTACACAGCCTCAGGCACTTGAGACATCTGTGGAAATGGATTCCAGATGTGGATAGTTTTACCCAGAGGATGTCAAGTGTTTAGGATAGCCAAGCCAGTCAGAAACACCGACTCGAAGCGTGAGGATATGCGGTCATCCTTATATGAGACGCGGCGTTCGCGAATTCACTTAAGTGTAATTTTTTATAATTAATGTAACTTTAAATGAAGCTGTTTTCACATATTAGTTGTTCATGTGTTTTGTATCTTATCCTTATTCATTTTTCAATATTTTATATCTAAATATCAAAGTTCGTTTAATTAACCCTTTATTAAACATGCTCATTAGTTCTCAATAAAGTGATTTGTGTGTTCTAACTGGCAACGATTTGCCAGTCCATTAAAGTAGTTCACAGCAAGAAAGGAATTCACAGAACAAGTAAGTAACATTCGCATCAAAATAATTACCGTAAACTGGGATCACTTTGTAAACGTTTTAGTATATTTTGTATCATATTGAGTTGAGCATTGTATTTTTTAAAGAAATAAAAAATACCATCCCTTAAATCCATGATAGGCGAATAATATTTCACTTTTAAACAAAATAATTATTTAACAAATTTTGGAGAAAATTAGTAGCATGTCTACTTCATACTCGAACAGGGGTCACTTTGACATCACATTATTTTTTAACGGAAATCGAAAGTAGCCCCTTTCCTGATAAATTTAGCGTTTAAAAAAAAAAATAAAAATCATTTAATTATTGTTTCTTCTTCTTTAAAGGAAAGTACAGTCTGTCCTCCAGCTGGGCGGGTATGTTTCCCACGAAATTTATTGTACAAAGTACCATATGAAATTTTAAATTTCACGCTTGCTTGTTTCACAGTGCATTTGTTATTTGCGATTTAATTTAGAGCGGCTTCCAATGCATCTTCGATGTAATTTCTATAATTTCTTCTTCCTATTGCACGTCTGTATGTTCTCACCATGATGAAATATATTCTGGAATGTTGAAAAATTTACTAATAACCTTTTTAGTTTACTTAACTTTACAAAATGACATATAAAATATAAAATCAAAGTGTCCCCAAAATTCAGTCAAAGTAGCCCCTTTGGAAAAAAATCGTCGTAGATAACACATACAATGATATAAAAAAAATAGATTAACTATTCGTCATCCCAATAGCCGAAGTTTTGACACTGTAAATATTATTAAAGATTACATTGCATAGTTTCACGTGTACACAAGGAAGTTTCACATACTAGAAAAACAGCAATATTTCACCGCTTATTTCAATATTTTTTTAAGTAAAAACAATAATACTTACGTTTGTTCTGTTTGGGTATTCACATCAGCTGGATTCAGTGTTATAAATTGCCGTATTCAAAAAGTCCCTACAATTCTTAACAGTAGTGCTACATGCAAAACAAAAGTTTTCCCTAGAAAAATCAAAGCTACCCCGCGAAATCAAAGTAACCCCATTTTACGGTATATTATCATATTTTAACTTATTTACTGTACGCTCAGCTTCTGCTTTGTTACACAGTCTTAAATAACATGCAACTGCAAAATCTAGATTGTGTTTCGTTTTATAAATCTGTTCAAATATCTAGCTTTTTTTGTCTTCTTGCAATTAATTTCTCATTCTGCTAACAACAACAAGACAGTTCTGTTAATAATACGATTGTAATATTATAATTTAAAATTTTATTTATTGAGCATATTTCTAATGAGCATTTAGATTGTAGTTGTGATATTTCAATAATTTAATTGCCATGAAAATATATTGAATAAAACATTTCTTTGAGCTGTCAGAAATATCTGCACGTAGTGTTCACAATGACATTAATCTAATTTAAAATGGAGCGTTCAACAATCGATCTAATTATTATCAAAAACAAGTGACTAATCCAGGTAACAATCAACAATGTGATCAAAATTTCGCAATCCAAATTACAAATAATTAATATAGCGGGAGGACAGATTAAAACATAGACCTTCGAATACCGACGTGTCTCAGATAAAACTGAGATATATCTCAGCAATAAACGACAAAAAATAATTCATTGCCACTTATGTGTTCATAATAATAAAATACACTACCCAACATTTATCGATACTGATCACTATGAAATTTCTCCCGCAGAAATTATAAAACAAATGACGAAACTGTAACGTCATTGAAACAATATCACATCGTGACTGGTTTTGTTGTTCGCGTTCACTTGTTATTCGGCTGGCGGGCTCCCCCGCAGCCACCATTGATCTCTATTTGCAAACACAATAGAGGCGAATTTCGTTCGTGGCGTTTGAAGGAGAAAAGGCGATTGCACTAATTAGGCGGATGAGTTTTGTAACGGCGCGTACGTGGCGTTGGCAGTGTGCGTGTTTATAAATTTTCGATAGATTAATTATAGGTTATTGTTGAGTTTATTATGGAATTAAGCGGGCTCTTTGTAAGGTAGCGTTCAGGTAGGACCTGTTATTAATTTATTGTGTAAACTTGTATAAGATTAAACCTAATTTGGGTAAAGTGCACCTGCGTACAATGAGACGATGGGAAAGGTTTTATTAGCGAGACTAATTTTTAATGAATGTTTGATGGAGATTGGAAACTGGAAGCTGATTGAATTTTAATTAAATTAATAAAATAACATCAGTAACTATTGCTTGTGATACTGTTCTAGCGCAGCATTGAAGTCTCCAACTTATTTTTTGTAATTTTACGTTCAAAGCAAACAGGTGGCAATAAAATTAATTTCAGTGCTGTAAAAATTAGTTTTATACTAATACAGTGATTCTGCATTGGTGTTTTATGAACTTGTTATAAGTGTTCTGCGAAAAAAGAACGTATGCATACAAGAGTATTTGTTTTAATTACATTTTTATGGTTTAAAGATTTTATTGTTAAAAATGCTGTAACTAAAAACACCGCTAATATATAATATATAAAAAAAATAATGTTTAACATTGGAAATTAGCCTATAAGCAGGCTTTGCCATCCAATTAATTTTGAAAAGTACGATTTCATACAAAAGTTAAAAAGTAATAATTTTGCATTTGAATCTATTAACAAATTTCAATTAATCATTTAATAATTGTTCTGATATTAAAAGTATCAAAATTGTTATTTAATGCTTTAATATTCCTGTATAATACACCGAAAGCAAAAATTTGTTTGAAGAGACTTGTCGAGTCAAACAATTACTCAAGGGCACTAAACACATTTTGAGTACAAGGTGCATACAATATTTTTTTTTTACGACTGCTATGAAAAGTTGATATTTATGCTCTCAGATGTCATCGTAAAGTTGATTTTTACTGAGTAGCGAACAATAAAATACTTTACCGCGCATCTCCCATAGCAACAAGCGGTAAAATACTTTACCGCTCGCTTAGAAAAATATAAATTGTTGCTGAAATCTTAATTTACTTACAAAATCTAAAATATAGGTTAGATTCATTTTTGAAGTTGAACTTGAACGCAGCTGGGCAGCAATGCCAACTTAGTGAGGATGAGAGATGTTAAAATTTAAAGTACAGTTTTGACAGTTTTGTATATTTATTCCGGAACTTGAAAATGGTGTTTGATAAATTGAGGATTAATTAGATTCTGTGATATTCTCATTAGAATTTTCAGTTGATACGCCAATCACTATTTTCTGAGATTTTTGAGCACATTTTTTATTTGTGTGAAAATTTATCACAAACAATGATTGTTGATAACAGATTTTTTTAATTATTTACTTGGATACTGATATCGTCATGGTTACATACAATACTGGAGACCTATTCTAATTCTTGTCGACTGCTTGGCGACTAGTTTCAGTCGCTAAGTCAATGACGTCACAGTACAGTCAATATCATGGGGATTTTAATTTCTTACGTTGGTATTAATAGGAACGACGGAGTATTTTGTGTTGGTACTTATAATTTCTGACAGCAACTTGTTTTTCTTTGTTAAACTCAAATATTTGTATGTTGTTGCTTAAACTTGACAAATCGCAAATTGATGTAATTTTTAGTAATTTTCAAGCAATAGGTAATATTTAAAAAAAAAATAATATAAATTTTAACAAACTCTTAAATAAACATTGTTTCATTGAAAATTATTATTAATGTGCAGACGACAATGTTGTTATCCTAATTGTCGGTAATGGGCATGTGCAGCTGAATTTTGTGTAATAATTATAATTATTAATTTAATAATATAAATAATAAATATTTTATAACAATATGCAAAACAAAACATATAAAATTTTTCTATCTTCAAAATTTATTAACCAAAAAATGCTAAGCGACTGACGCCATGACACTTCGCAACAGCTTCATACTAGTCGCCAGCATACGCGACTCCCTAAGCGACCAGGCGCCAACAATGACGTCAGGGCTGTACTTTTTAACTATACTAACAGATGGCACCAGTATCAAAGTCGCCAAATATGACGTCAAACGGTCGCTAAATCCAGTCGCCAACGAATTAGAATAGGTCTCCAGAAATTGGTGGAACGTGAATTGAACTAGCCCCATATTATTTTTTAAATTTTTTTAGTTAGTAAAGTCGTAGAAAAAATTATATGTGTGCCTTAAGCGTAAAGTATCTTTATTGCTCGCGCTCTATTGCAGCTCTATAGCTGCCAACATCAGCGTGCATGAAATGACCTACTTCATTCACTGATATTAGAGAAACAAAGGAGGTAATATTTTTTGGCAGTTTTTTTTCTAATTCATAACCATGGAAATAGAAATGAATTCATGCAAATGGCTCATTTATTATTATTTTCAAAAATTGAAAAAAAAAATAGTGAAATTATAAATAAAATATTACCAAGGCTACCAAAGATGTTTAATCAAATTTCCATTGTGGTCAGTACTTTTGCAATAAAAATATGTATCTACAACTATTAAATAATACCTTCATTATGTATCTATGTCTATAAAGCTAATATAATATGAAAATTAATATTCCACGGCCCAATTTCAACCAATAACAATCAAATATTTTCTCATGTTGCCAAGTGATTTGTAGTTTGTTAATCAATGACAGACATAAGTAAGATTGTGTTCATACTATTTTTGTTCCATGTACTTAAATACATAGTTGTAGATAAATTATAGTATTTGATTCGCATATAATGGTTATATGCTCATAAAATAATATACTATTATTTGATACTTACATTGTTGCACATATGTTCACATTTTGTTATTCTTCCAAGGAAAGCTACTCAAAATAATTTTAAATCTAATTACAATAACTAGCGAAATAAAATAATAAATATATATTTACTGACTTAAAGAAAGAATATTTTCAGTAATAATATAACAAGAGAGTGAGAATAAATTGAAAATAATTTGACAGATCTTTTGTTGCCAGGCAATAGTCACGAAAGCCCGTAGGGCTGAGTGGCTATTGCCAAATGGCAACAAGTTTGAGAAAGATACTGAAGAATTATTTTCTAATTTATCAAACTCTCGAGTTATATTTAATTAGATTATTTTTTGACTTAGCTGTTGAGATCGATTAATCCAACTTAAAAGATTTTGAACTGGGTTCATATCGATTGATTACTTATTAATGTATTATTGGAAGTTGTTTCCAAAATTTGTTGGTGTATTTCTGTATCTGAAATGGAACTAAATCTATTTTTTTCCACACATTTTTCTTGACGCGTTGACTGTTTTAAATAATTATTTATCATTTGTCACAAACATAAAAGCGCCTATAGGGATTATTCAGTTGTCATGGTGAGAAATAACATTCCTGAAATAGCGTTCTTTTACTATTGAAAAAGTTGAAATAATGGTGACTGAAGTGGATAAAAGAAGAAAAAAACATTTGCTCCATGTATTCCACCAAAATATACTAACATATTATTTTTAAATTTACCTTTATAGAATTTTCCTTCCAAAATTTGGATAAAATACAAAATACTGGCCATGATTTTTTTTCCTTACTTAAAATATCATTTTATTTTTAAAATATATTGCATTATTTACACTTAATCGTACGGAACGAAATAACCTAGATGCTATTATGATAGTGATTATGTTAAAATATATAGTAGGAAGCTATAGTACCGAATTTCTTTTGAAATGACAACAGCACAGATTTGATTTAAGATTACGAAAAAGATAATTATTTTGTAATAAAAATCTAATAAATAAAAGAAATGATAGAATAATAGTTTAAGTTTTCTCTGACATTTAAATAACAGTCAAGTGATTTTTAGTCTCGACGATCCATCTTACCCATGACAACATTTGTAACAATTAACCGATATGGCACTGATTCATGAAATCCTTGGCAAATAAAACACAACAACTTGGGTGGCTTGGGAAAACTAGTTCACGAAAACGCCGCACCACGGCGCAGTAGTAGCAACAAACAAAAACGCAGTGACACTCCAAATTTATGACAAACGAAATTGGTATGTAAATTAGGTCCGACATATAGCAGACTTTACGATCATAATGAACTTATTATTTTAGTTGCGCTGAGAGTTTTTTATGATTTGACGCTAATTAAAGCACGTGGTTCAAGGAGAAATGAATTAATTTATTGTAGGTGAAACAGCGATTCCGGATTTGAACTCGCTGTAATATTGCGGTTCAGTTTACTGAGCACTCATTAAGGAAAAGTGTATTATTTACTAGTTCGGCGTTTGATTTAATCTCTGGTTTAACGGTTTTGATATTATTATATGTGCGGAAAAGCTTAATTGGAATTTATTATCATTTGACATTAGAATGGTAAATGAGTTTAATATGCGTTTATTATTTTATCAATATCAGTAGGCGGTAAAAATTTCTCAACTGAAAGTCGTTTCATAACTGTATATAGAAGTAATCGTACATATCTATCTATTATTCATAAAAAATGTATTATGTTGAAAATATAATTGCTCGTAATAAGATTTAAATCCGCGAATTCAATTAAATATAACAAATGATAATGCAACGGCCACTTTATGTCAGGTGTTTGCGCTATTTTACAGTAAACTTCGTAGTTGAAATACGAATATATTCCCCCACTATATTTTAAAACTATAAAAATGCTTCATTTTCACAGAAATCGAATATAACAACGGCTATTCACCTCATCTGCAGGATTTTGAATTTCACAGTTGTACAAAATATTTTGGAAAGCATATTTTGTACTATTAAAGTTCTATTTTGACTTTTCAGTACGAACACTTTTCCGCGTATATTTTAAACAAATGAGCATTTTTATTAAAAATACGTAAAATTATTTTGTATTAAAATTAAATGTACAATTTGAAAAATTTATATTGTTACATTTTTGTAAAAATCTGTTCTCTTCTATGTCAGCGACAGTAATTTCATTTTAATATACCAGAAAAATATTCCATCAAAATATACCATCATATTAGTATAAGCGACTATTTCCCTGATTATGTTTTTAACCAATTAGAATGCATTATTTTTCATAGGAATTTACCTCATATATGTGGGAACCAATAGCCTCACAAATTTGTTTAAAAACATAATAATTTGCAAAAACACAAAAAATTATCAAAAAATATTCTCCTCTTGTGGTATTATTGCCTTTGAGTATACGCAAACTATACGTGTTTTACCATAACCATAACAATATGTTTTATCCGATTTATTTCTTTTGAAATTAACTGCTTTATTCTCAAAAAAAAAATTAGCTAATTCTAAATTTTTGTTTTCAAATTACCCCTGATTTAATCCTTAAATAGCATCGTATATTTTTAGTCACACAAATACTTTTTTTTTTCGTTTTCTTCACTTACTCTTACTCTCGGTTGTTTGAAGGAAAACTGTTCGAGCAATTTTACATTATATAAAATCGCACCATTTTTGGCGTCACAATTTATTCATATCTATTATTCTTGTCAAATGTTACCCAGTAAACATATTCTCGAAAAAAAAAATTTGTTCGATAAAGAAATAAACGTCTAGTTGTGTTATCTTTAATTATATTTGCACTTACATATAACATATTTCTGGCTGTGAAAATTAAAAACCGAATTTGATGTGAGCGACTTCCACTTGAAGGCAGAGTGGTGTTATTTATGACTTGTTACCGCACTTTTGCCATTTCGACATCCTAAATACTTAAATGTTAAAATAACGCCTAGAAAAATTTAGATTAAGTTAGTTCTAACTTTAAAAATTATAGTAAAACATGAAATTCAGAAAATTTAATCTTAATCATAAATAAATAAAGAAAAACACATACCATTATTCTCTAAAAATTAAATCAAATTAAACTTTGACATCTGGTATGAAATATAACCACAAGTTTCTTGTTTACATTACTGCAATTTGTAATGGAAAATAGCAACAGCATGTCTTCGTTGATTTATTTAGCAATTTGTTAGTGAAATTATCTAGTTACAATTATTTCTCACCGCTGCGCCTAAGTGTTTTGTTGTCAATGTTGCAACAGCACCTAACAGCTTCATTACTGGCGCTTCGTGCTAATTATATTTAATGACGCGCGCGAACGACCATTACGAATCATCACAAAATCATTTCTGCTCCTTCGATAATAGATTCCACCTTTTACAGTTTCAGAAAAATACCTCACAGTTAAAGTATTGTCTTTAAAATCCTTTTCAGATAAGTGAAGTGGGTTCGTGACATATTCAGAGCACCGCTAGGAATTTTGGAAAGATAAAAAACAAGTTGTGAATTGGAGAGGGCGTTGACAATTTCAGGATTTATTGTCATTGTTTTGGAATTAGTGCACTGTTTGAAATTTTCAATCGTATTTCATTGATTTTACTGATTTCAAAAACCGTTAAAGATAAACAAAATTTCAATATATTTATTTGAAAAAAATATTGTAATTTCGAATCACTGAAAATCACCTCTTACCATAAACTAACTTCTGGTTGAAATTTATCGACACCTAGGGTTAACAATGGAAGTCCACTTTAAGAATATATTACTAACATCTAAAACTAGTAGTACCATCAACTTCAAGAGTAGATATACTCTTTTGAAAGTTAAATTTGTGACAGAAAAATTCGGGAGACGCACGAACTCGAACCGGAGTCCTTCTGTTTACACGGCAGACCTGCTAACCACTACACCACGGCTCCCATGTACGAAGTAAGAGGTCAACAGAATTCTTCTGTTATAGTGTCTAAACACAGCATCGATCCCAAGACTCCTATGTATCATAGGTATTGATAACGGATTTCATCTGTAGCAATACATGTTTGATTTAAAGGAAATCATACCACGAAGTAATTTTTTTGTTTGTTACATGAATGACTTTGAAGTAGGGTTGTTGATTTATTGAATATTCGAGACTTCGAATGTTTGGATTTATTGAACATTCGAATTTAGATTCGATCGAAAGTTCGATTTTTGAATATTCCGAATTTTCAAATTTTTGCATACATACATACATACATATCTTCACGCTATATCCCATCAAATGGGGTAGCACGAACCCTAAAATCACTCATAAAACATTCACTCGTAACATAATCAAATAATCAGCCCCCGTCAAACATTATCATTCACACTCGAAATTATTCTTTCACCCTCAATCACATCCATCCAATCACTCCTATTCACTTATCATTTATCTTCTTTCTTCAACGTACATAACACATATATAAAACATTTCAAATTATCCACGCTTACTCTTAACAACGAAACTAATAAAATTAATTAATTTTTAATTTTGGAATATTCCGAATTTTCGAATGATTCGAATTGTGAATCTGGATCCTAACGTGAACACGGCATGTTGATATGAATTATTTTCAGAATAAACTCATTTGCAGAGTTTTGTATTAATTCAAAAGTAATTATTATTATTTGCCAAATTAATTCAATTTAGATTAAAAATTTCGCTACACTGTCAAAAACGTTTTAATTAAGACGTTTTTGTATCATTTTTATTCTCATTTTAAAACGTTTTACTTAAAGTCCATAGCATTTAGATGGGCGGTAATAGAATAGATGTCTTAATTAAGACGCATAAACTTGCAGAGTTTTTGCAGGATACTTCGCCGAGTTTATTATTTAATTCGTGGCCGAATTTTTGGCGAATTATGCGTGAGCATGTTTGGGGATGACAGATGGCGTTAATTCAGAGACAAAAATTCGAGAATTCGAAGCTTTGAAAAATTCGAAAATTCGTAAATTCTAAGCTTTGAAAAATTCAAAAATTCGTAAATTCGAAGCTTAAAAAAATTCGAAGCTTCAAAAAATTCTAAAGTTCGAATCTTCGAAGTTTTTCTGACGAAGTTCAAAACATTCGAATGTTCGAACGTTCAGAAATTCGAACTTCGGTGGAAATCAACGACCCTACTTTGAAGTATAGTGACAATGGTAGATTTTAAAGTTAAATTTATGACAAAAATTTCGAGAGACGCCCGGACTCCAACCAGGGTCCTTCTGCTTGCCAGGCAGACTTGCTAACCACTACACGAAGGCAAAATAAAAACAAATTTATGTAGCAAAAAAAATATATTTACAGTTAAAAATAGAAACAAACAAAATAAGTTTTTAATATACATATATTGGCAATGAAATAATTCATACTTTTTTACATAAGCCTTGTCCAAATTTTTCTAAAATCATATTGATTTTCTTGATAGAGTTTTACATTTTTTGTAATTTTTTATGAAACAAAACAACTTCTACAAATATCTCACATACTATAACCTTATCTCACGAATCAAAGTCATAAACAGCGTAAAAAATCAAGTTGCATGTATACAAATATTTGTCTATAATTAAAGTAAAATAACACAGTAGTACTGCATTAAAAAGTAAAGAATTAAAGGATTAGATTAACCTTGATTTTTTCTCAAATTATAATCAATAAATTACTACAAGGAAATCAATGAGAATGAACGTAATTTTCTGATAATAACACCTTCTTGAAACTAATTTCGAGAGCAACCATGTCTTGCTCTCCCGGATACCAGAGCATACACTCATGCAGCACTGTATGTGTGATGTTTGAATTGCACTGTCATTCATCAAACATCGCGTTAAGAAATCTTATTCAGGGTCGCACCTGTTGTAGGTGCGCTATTTTAATTATCTCCATAGATTCGTGAGTAATTCAATGTGTTATTACCATGTAAACATGGTGTGAAAATTACAACTTATTACTTAATAAATTCTAATAATTTGTCCAAATAGTACTACAAACTGTTGGTACTCAGGCCCGGATTTACCACAAGGCAAAATAGGTAACTGCTTAATAGAGTGATTGCATTGTTTTGATTAAGTTTTATTTTGGCATCTGGAGATAATTGAGTTCTGCATTGAAATCATAAAATGGTGAATTAGTTATTTTATGTTAAAACTAGACTCAAAAACCTTGTATTCGCACGATCAAAGTTTAAAAAATGTTATTGGTTCTTAAGATACAGCGTTACGGCACTCGAATTCGACAATCCAAGTTCGAATCCCATTCTACCACACTACTGCTCGGTGAATCTGGACTCTGTACTTGTAATTGGAATTAAATTCCTGTTATATAGAGTAGAATAAATAAATAGATAAATAAGATATTTGAATTTATAATGCCATTAAAATTGATGCAAAAGCATTGTGGTCTTTCTTTAACCTCTCTCATACACCTCGACTATTCAGATTTTTGTTCTACTTTTCGTGTCTTCTGTCTTTATTTAACTTTATTTAACAGCTAGTTTTGAGGATATTGTTTTGATTACGTATAGTATATATCTAATATATTTTTCAGCCGATCACTTATGAAAGTAACCATAACATCATAAACTAGTACGGAAAGTTGGCAGATTTTTCAACACATTTGCACAGATAAATCTGATTTTTTTAAATTAATAATTACGTATTTACTAATATTTTAGCATTATTTAATATTTTGACATTACGGTTAGTACATTTGGTATAATGGGGTGGCTAGCTCAGTGGTATGAAGTCGGCCCTGGTTCGATTCCCACAGGCGACAAACAATTTTCATAATTTAAAAAAAAAGCTACCCCTGTGGCTCCTCCACCACTAACATCTTTGAGGGCCGTGATTTGACGACTGGTAACCGCACTTCACGCGCAAAATATATCACTTACCGAGACCTGCTTCGGCAGAGTGCCACACCCATTAATGGGTAGAAGGCGTGATGATATATTTATTTATTTATTTTACAGTTGGTATCACAATACCTAACTTCAAACGTCAAATGTCAACGCTTACCTACAAAAACGCATCAGCTGTCAAAGTGTAACAATTTTGCTGTAGTAAACCTTTTTTAGAAATATTTTGTGGTCGTCTGAAAAATAGTGTACATAACTCGCTCGAGAGTGTGATAACTGTGCTCGTGTACTTAATTCACTCGGCGCTGCGCGCCTTGTTTTCAATTTGTACACTCGCACGTTATCTTACACTTTCGACGCTTGTTATGTAATATACTAATTTATATCTTAACTAATGTTACTTAGGTAAAAATGATTGTTGAATACTGCCTAGTTCAAAACTTAGGTTAGGTGGATACAAATCAGAAAAGTGAAATACATTCTGAATGATATCGTACCTGTAATAATCCAACCTTTGACTAAGATAATATTAAAGTTTATTTACTTTTTTAAATAGTTGATAATCCATGTACATTTTTAATTATTTGCCATGAAAGTGATTTAAACTTCATTTATATATTTCTCTAAATGATTTATGTGATAAAATTATATAAGAGCCCCACTGTTTGCGATCCATATTTTCTTAATAATGAGGTCACAATATTTAAATAAAAATAAATAAATAAATAAATATATCATCACGCCTTCTACCCATTACTGGGTGTGGCACTCTGCCGAAGCAGATCTCGGTAAGTGATATATTTTACGCGTGAAGTACGGTTACCAGTCGTCAAATCACGCCCCCCAAAGATGTTAGTGATGGAGGAGCCACAGGGGTAGCTTTTGAAATTATGAAAATTGTTTGTCGCCTGTGGGAATCGAACTAGGGTTCTCAGGATTCACAGGCTGACTTCATACCACTGAGCTAGCCACCCCATATATTTAATATCATTACGTCCTTTATCCTATAGGATGTGGCAGTAAGGTCCTGCCATTATTTTTCCAGAGCCAACAATTTTTGTGAACACGAAGTTTCGAACATTCTTACGTATATTTATAAATCTAGACAAAAATAATATCTCGTAATAGAGTAAATGAGTCATGTATCATGTCCCTCACATGGTGAAAAAGTTATTAACTTATGTTCGTTGGTCCTTCTGATTAGTTTCCTACATTACTAATAAATGAAAAAACAGAAGCACACTTTCACCTAAATTGCATACAACTGTAATAGAATTTTGATTATATTTTAGAAGTGAACAAATTACAAATTTAAGCACAATGTAAACGAATGGGCCTTTTAAGACTTTTTTGAATTTTTTATATATTAATCTACGTAATAAAATAATTATACCCAAATTTTTATTTTTTTTTAAAACTTGTATTAAGCATGATAAAAATATTTAAACTTTCGAAACAAATGAATATGACGTAGTTGCATCTTAGCTTAAAGAGAGACAGATACTACAGAGATAAATAACACGTAACTTCTCGTTGTCAGTAGAATCCTCAGACAACACATAACTAGACGGATAACATCGGCGTTTGTTGTGAGTCAGAAAAGGATAGAATAACTGGTTGGTGAGGCGGGTGCGCGGCAAGGAGCAACTTGCATAACATCAAAGTGTACTCGCTCCTTGCCGCATATCCGGCGGACCCTCAAGTTATTCCATTCCTCTCTGCTTCACAACACTGCATTGACTTGAATACGGCATAATTCGTCTAGTATTATACGTCATTGGTAGAATCGTAGAATGCTGAATGCTTATTTCTTCTTCGTCTTCTTGAGCACCGACAAACGTTTCAGACAAAGCTCTGTGATTGGCTTAATGCAACTACGTCATTGCAATATGGCAGTGCGAATGTTTTAAATTATTCAACTTTAACTTTCATATTTCAGCAATAAAGATATAATTTATGGTATGATTTTATATTGTATTAAATATGATGTACGGTCAAGAATTTATTTTAATAAATATATATATTAAAAAGCTCTACCACTTGAATCCCCCATTAGCGCCAGACATGTAGAGTCCGAATTGAAAAATTTGCTTAGAACAGGGCTTCAAATTTTCTGAATGCGGCACTGGCTGTACTTGAAAATTTAAAGCAAATTAAAAGAGTGAACGTGTGTTGAATTGGTACAAGAGTTGAGCGAGTTAACATGAAATACTTCGGCTACCAACAAATAAATTTCGATTGATCACCCACTATAATTTGAAAGTGAAACACGAGTCCGATTTTGGTCAAGTCAAAGTTTTTGCCAGCTGAAGGACTTTCAGTTAATGGATCGGTTTTGTTATGACTGTTGATTGCTAAGTGCATAATTAAGTTTGTAATTGTTGGTTTGAATTTGAAATTGTGACAGGTAATCGTTTTGTGTTTACTGGACTTGATGTACTGCTAAATTAGATTTTGCCACTCGACACACAAAAAACTTTCCTATAGTAACAGCTAATATAAATTGTTCATATTAATGGAACCATGAACTAACAAACTAAAACTGTTTAACCGATTCCCATTTCATTTTAACTTCTAATATAGTTTGTCTCACCGTAAAACTTCATTGTAGACCGATTTACTGAGCACTCCGATACGCCAACTAGCGAAAAAAATAAATCTCTTGGTGGAATTGTTTCATTTATTGTGTATGTTTGTATGGTAAAAGCACATGTTTTTATAATGTGAATTTTAATTTTTAAAGTTAATTTTATGACAGAAAAATTTGGGAGACACCCGGATTCGAACCGGGGTCCTTCAGCTTGCCGGCCCGATGTCTTAACCACTAGACCACATCCCACCTGTACGATGCAGGCGTCAACCAAATTCCTCTGTCATAGTGTCTAACACAGCATCGATCCCAAGACTCATATGTATCATCATGGGCGTCCGCAGGGAGAGGCAAGGGGGGGCGCGCACCCCCCCTGGATATTGATGACCACGACTCTCGAAAATAGGACTTTAACATGTTAAACTATATTTTTTTAATTCCCTGCTTCCTTAAATATTTGAAGCAAAAAAGCTTGAAATAAAAGTTTTAGGGCATAACATTCTGCATCTGAAACAATAAACAAAATAATTTTGCATACTTTGTAACACAAATTAGATTTGAAAATGACGAAAATTGCCTCAAAACTATCGATAGCCATGAAATAGAAATAAAATTAAACAAATGTTTGACGTTTTATTTGTCAAAATAAATGAAATAATAAATAAAGAATTCATTCTGACAGTTTTGACAGATATAACGTCAAACATTTGTTTAATTTTGTTTCAATTTCATAGCTATCGATAGTTTTGAGACAATTTTAGTCATTTTCAGATCTAATTTGTGCCGATACAAAGCATGCAAAATTAATTTCATATTTTATGTCCTAAAAATTTTATTTGAAGCTTTTTTCTTTTAAATAATTTGGAAACAGGAAATTTAAAACAATGTGATTTTACATGTTAAAGTCCTATGTTCGAGAGTCGTGGCCACCACACTGTATATGTATACATAAATTAAATAAAAATTAAATTATAAGTTTAAAAATAATAAGTTCAAGCTGAAACATTCCAGCAGTATTCTTATGGCCAGCTAGCGACATGTTCCCTATCGTAACGATTGAATAATCTAAGTTTAAGTATACACAGACACAAAATATTAGAAAATTAAAACTGTAAAACTGCTAAATCGGAATTTATTGAAGAAATGATGTCAATTTATGGAATAGTTATTAGAAAATTGTCCTTCCTCTTCAATTCAAACCCAGACGACAAAGACTAGCAAGTTATTTCAAAAAAAAAAAATATTTTAGAAATTTATGTATATCTGAGAGTTTTTTGCGACTCGCCCCCCCCTGGAAAAATGTCTGTGGACGCCCATGTATAGGTATTGACAACGGGTTTCGTCTGTAGCGACACATGTTTGATTTTAAAGGAAATCATACCACGAAGTTAATTTTTGTGTCATATGAATGACTTTCAAGTACAGTGACAATGATAATTTTAAAGTTAATTTTATGACAGAAAAATTTGGGAGACGCCCGGTTTCGAACCGGGGACCTTCAGCTTGACGGGCCGATGTCTTTCTGTCATCAAATTAACTTTAAAATTATCATTGCCACTGTACTTGAAAGTCATTCATATAACAACAAAATTTACTTCGTGAATTTGAATTTTTCTATGAAAAACTTAAAAAAGAAAATCTAGTACACACTGTTCCTTTTACGAATGCAAATCGGTCTAAACTATTGCAACATATGATAGAAGAATCGTCCTCCGTTAATAATTTGGAATACATGCTCCGGCAACAATTTTTTAACTGAAATATTACACTACTAATTTCATACATTAATAAATTATCGTGGCAGTGGTCAATAAGTAATTTAAATTTAGATTTTAATTCGTCGAAAAAACAAAATGGCGGCTCAAAATGGCGGCTCGCGTGTAGGAGTGTGAGCCAGGTTTTGCTGCAGGACTTAGGGTGCACACCCTCTGGTGGTGAACTGAAATGAAAAATTTTTTGTGGTTAAAGTTCATGAAATTCCCTATGGCTTATACCTAACTAGAACGAAATCCGATAAAAATTAACCAAATTATGGACATTTGAAAATTTAGTGCTTTTTTTACCCCTTTTTTCTCAATTTGACCTCGTTTAAAAAATAGTAATTAACAATTTTTTTCTTCATTTTAGGTATAAGCTATACAAAAAATAGTATCCTTCAAGGCGGAATTTTCCGATTGTAAATCGGATCATTTGTTCAAGCCCTATGCTCTAAGTTGTTATAAAAAATATGGTTTCGAGAAAAACGCTTTTAAAGTTTTTGTAAACTTAAGTTGGGATTATTTTCTCATTTGTTGAAATTCTGCGACAAGTATCATTTATATTAGGTTTTCGGGTCCGCTGATTACGAATCTGAAGTCAAAATTGCAAAATTCAAAATGGCGGATCCAATATGGCGGACCAAAAAAATTTTGTATGCACCGATTCGGGTGAAAATTTGTATTCAGGGGTTTTCGCGGTCGCTGAACGTGAATTTTCTAGTAGATATGATTATTAGCCCTAACTCGCTAAATATGTTTCGGATCGAAAAATCCTTTCGGCCACATATTCTATACACTTATAGCTTTTATTTTATGCAAAAAAAAAATCGATTTTTTTTGAAAAAATCCAAGTAACCCTCCCCTTAAATCATGTTTTTGTAGTTTTATATGCCGACCTGTAAAAAATAATTCAGAACCTTCAGAATATGCCATTAATAAATTTTGTATATCGTTGGCTCTTGCAACATATTCCTCGGCAAGATCAGTACATTAAAAATACATGAGAAATTTAGAATTCGTATAGGAGCATATTTTGTTTCCTAATGCTAATGTTTTGGAGTCCACAGGCACTTCAAGTCCGTTGGAGAAATAAGTACTAACTGCTCTATATTTGTTCTGAAAAATATAATGAAAACCCAAACAGAAACAAGAAAGTTTCTAGTTCCAGTATTGGTTATAAAACATATTTTGGAGTAGGTAAATATTCGTCAGCAAAAGATTCAAACATTAAAAAATCTTCATATACAATATTTTCATAGTAGAAATCGATTTCTTTTTGTATGAGTCGTTATATTGAGTAAATATTCGATGTTTACAATTCCTAAGTTTGAATTTTTGATAGTTGAATACGTACTCGCATATTTAGTATGTGTTTTGTAACCGAAAATTATATATCTATGCGAAAATAATATTATTCAAGGAAAGAGTAAATGATCATGAGAAAAAAATCTGCTTTTATTTTCTAATATTATGAGAGTTGCATTCTTTATTCAGAATAAAAACAAATATATAATTTTCCTGCGACGATGTAGAGCATCCAGGAATTTAAACATACATATCTTCACGCTATATTCCAACAAATGGGGTAGCACGAACCCTAAAATCACTCATAAAACATTCACTCATCACACTCATCAAACAATCAGCCCTCGTCAAACATTTTCATCCAAACAAACCACCCTCACTTCAACCACATTCATATATCACTCCATATAAACTCATTCATTTATTACACTCGAAATCATTATCACTAGAGACCGGATTTCTAAGTTTTATGCTTTCTCTTAATATTAAAAGCAATAACAATTAGTCTTAAAATGTTCACGTATTAGTATAAAACGTATCATTTGACATAAAGTTTATTATGCTTTTTTTACTTTTTTTGCGGTTTTAAGCTTTTTTCTTAGTTTTATGCTTATTCAGAGCTTTATTTTAACTGTATTTGATATTATTAAATAGAATTTATAAAAATTATTTATTACGCAATGTTTAATGAAATGACGCATGCGCATATATATTTGTTCTTTGGGGTTTCTCGATTTCGTGATTCATGGATGCAGCATATCGGTCTCAGGTTGCGCCTTGTTTAGTTTTACTGTTTTCATTGCAAGTGTTATATCGTGTTAACTTCAATAAAATAATTGTGAATTGTAAATTGTATATTGCATAATGCCGATGCAGAAACCCACTGCTGAAGAATGGATACGAGCTTATCCTGAATTGAAATTTGAAAATAATAAAATATTTTGCCAAACTTGCACAAAAATAGTAATAATTTTTTTTAAATGTTTGTAAATAATGTACTGTAGCTTACGATTGAAAAAGGGCAACCAACAAACTATTAAAGAATCCATAGCCACGTTTTCTACATGGAGCGAACAAAAACAATTTAATTACGATCTGTGCAAAACTATGATAAAATCAAATAATCCTTTAAACAAATTGCAAAATTCATCTTTTAAAGCATTTTTGGATAAGTATTGTAAACGTCAAATTCCAGATGAAAGTAATCTCCGAAAAAAATACGCAAGCCTTATTTACGATGAAACAATGAAGGAAACAATTATATATGGTTTTGTGTTGACGAAACTACAGACACGTGCGGTAGATACGTAGCTAATTTAATAATAGGGGTACTAAATAATGAAATTTCGTCGAAAGGTTTTTTTAATATGCGTTAAACAATTAAATAAAACTAACAGTAATACAATTTCAAATTTTATTGACGATGGATTAACAAATTTTTATTTGCTAGAGGAAGTTTTTTCTAAAAATGAGGGGTTTCAAAAATTATTAAAAATATCAAATAATTTAAACGGTAACATTGTTGATGATTTTGACCTGGATCCGACTTTAATACCTAATTTCAAATACGCACCCATAACAAGTGTAGATGTCGAGAGAAGTTTCTCTGCGTATAAGAATATTTTATGCGAAAGAAGGCAAAAGTTTTCAATGGAGAATTTGGAACAACATTTAGTGATTAACTGTTTTCAACCGGAGTGATTCAAAGCTTCTATATATTTTATTTAGAGTGTTAAATATAAAATACGACTATGTTTAGATCTACAATATTTTGTACTTTATATATTATTACTATACAATATAAATATAATACAAGAATATAAAATATAATAATATAACTATATACACTAAAACATGGACCTATTTAATATATATAAATAAATATACTTTACGAAATTTATTTTGTTTTTTTTTTGCTTTTTTGTGCTTTTTTTTCCTACATTTTGTACTTTTTCAAGCGCTTTTTTTAGTTATTTTTTGTGCTTATAAATCCGGTCACTAATTATCACACAACAAACCTTCAATCACATCATTCCTATTCACTTATCATTCATTTAGACAATTGCACAATATTTAATTTCATCGTCAAAATTGGCGAAACATGCTGTACATGAACATCTGTATTTTAATGTAAACAAACCATTTATCTTACCAAAGTTAGTCGAACGCAGCGCCTCTATAGTTGATATGAGTTGTCAGTAACGAAATTGAAAAATCTTGAATACAATTGTGAAAACTATGTATTGACTGACAGTGAACACAAACACAATAATATAAATGAATATCTCTTGTCACTATCGTACTTTTTGTTAAGTATATTGTAAATATGATACAGTGATCAGCCAATCACCAACAAGAAAAATTTATTTTCTATGCTATGCAATCTCGATGAAGTTAAGGTAGTACTAGTGTGACGTTGGCGCCATCGGTTGTCGAGTGGCGAAACTGACGCTCCAAAAAATGTAAAAATTGAATAAAATAAGTTTTATACGTATTATGATTTAAATATCATGAATTGTTAACAGGTTGTTGGTCTAGTGAATTTTCAAATACTATACCACCTCGTGGTGTTGCCATTATAAACTGGGATTCTTAATTTTTCGTTAAAAACAAGGCTTTGCAGGGCTATATATCCATTACTAAACGATAAAAAACTTTTTCCTTCTGATACAATATACATGGATAGCTCTAGAACATCATACTAATTTTTCAAATGAAACTGCAAAATTTTAGAGGTACACAAACAAAATATGTGCGATTCTGAGTGATGATCGCCATAAGCCCCGTGTATAAGAACTCAACTTTACAAGCGAATATATTTGTTCACAGACGATGAATGTGTTTCATATTTTAACAGGATGCGTGTGACTATCCAATGATTACGTGCGCCAAATTTAATTCAAATCTGCAAAAAAAAACTTCACGCTAGTACTACCGTATGCTGATAGAATTGGATATGTAGCACAGAAGAAAACAGGCGATTTTTTTCGAAAAAAGCAAAAAAATATTTGGTATACAACAATTTTGCAAACGTACTATAATACTTTTTTCTTTGTTTAATATTTTATTAAATCGAAGAGAATAATAAAATATGGTATTTCTGAGGAGGAATGACGATAATCCACTCTTTAATTATCATATAGAATAGAGTGTTTCTCTATCAATTCGACTGAACGATAATCGTCAAGCATGTTTTGTTTGTAAATATACAATTCTCGAATAAATAATCTAACACTGCAACAAAATACAAATGTCACAAATGGACACATAACTCCTTACTTACGCGTCACTTAAACCGAAATCGAACGAAGAGCGTTGAAATTACAGGATCGATATAGAAATAAAATAGAATAGAACAGGAAATAAAATTTGGTTATATCTTGTTCTATGCTGTTCTATTATATTCCATTCTATGTAATTATAAATGGTCGCATGTATTTGCACAGCTTTATATTTCTGTTCCCCGTGCTATTCTATTCCATTTTATTCTATGTAATCTATACGGTGAGACAGAGTGTCAATATAAATATTTTTATATTTTTACCAAGCATCGTAGTTTTTCACTTCAAAATAGGTAGATGGTACTCATACGAGGTGTGGCTATTAAATAACGAGACAGACGCTGCTACAGACGAAGTACGCATGTGCCAGCCACCAGCGACAGTCAGCTTTTTAGCGTGAAGCTTTCTCGTTCGAATGCAGTACCTCCCGCTTCTGTAAACAAATCCGTATAGTCGTAGCATTCGTTCTAATTAGAGTTGTTTTTTTGTTTCGTTGAAAAACTGTTAAATTCAACATTAGAGCAACTAATTGTTGTGAAATTTCACATGAAACTTGGCAAAACTGCTATTGAAACTTATAATTTATTGAAAAAAGTACCCGAACTGTGGATGGACAAGTCATGGTTTCTCCATCAAAATAATGCATTGGCACATTCCGCAATGTCTGTCAAGAGATTTCTAGCCAAGTACAGCATCCCAGTGTTGGACCATCCGCCTGTTTCCTAAGGTGAAACTTGCCTTAATAGCATCAAGATTTGAGCTTTGAAAGAGAAACCGGCACGCATTCTGAAGGAGCTGACAGAAGAAGATTCGCATGGAGCATTGTAGAAATAGGAGAGAGGTGTATATTGAAAGTGATAATAAGTAAATAGGTATGGAATCAAAATAAAATGTTAAAACAGCATCAGTCTCGTTATTTAATAGCCACACCTGGTACTTCATGTAATTAGTTTATTGAATTATACATGTTTTACTGAAACATCTCGATTTATAATTAATATCGTATAAATACAAATTCTAAGAAACATATTTACTGTTCATTTAAAATATCTTAAATTCTATAAATAAAAGCAACTTTTTTATAACAAATTGGCAAACTGGATTTAGTACTGTAAATAAAAAAAAAGCATTATAACAAGAAAATTTAATCCAGTTCTAATTTTTACATATTTAAGTATGCAACATTTTTACTGTCGTTCTAATACAACTGGACCAATATACCTATCCTTAAATCTATGACTAATATTTTGAACAAGTTTTAGGTACTCGCATATATCAATTTTAATTAGATTCACAATGATTAGTAGATACTCGTAACATAAAGAAACAATAAGAATTTGCAGAAAAAGAATGTCTGTAAGTTATTATTCTTGGATTGAATAACATTGCTTATAACGAACAAATATGCTGTTATGAAATTCGTTGAATCGGGTTCCACTCTATTTAAATTATTAAATCATAAATTTGTTATTATATTTACAAAGCTAATTAAAATATTTTCGGACAAAAAATATTTCTATTAAAAAAACACAATACTTGAGAGTTTATGCATTGTGATGAGTTTTCGATCAACCTGTACATACTGTTCATAATTAAACATATTACAGCGCAACCAATTGGAAATAAGGCCGGGAAAATATGTGAACTAAGGTGTAACAGTTTCATGCAGAGGTCATTTTGAGTAAAAAAGTTATAAATATAGGTCCTATTCTATCTAGTTGCGCAACTACTACTAATTTACAGGTTTAATAACAAGTTACCGTTAACAAACAAAATAAAACAATAGAAAGCTATGCACATATTGTTTACATTTGACGTTTATTTAGTTTATTTATTTAATTGTTGTAAGACAATGGAAATAATTATGGAAGTAATAAATGAAATTCGCAATAATATTGATATGATTTGCGTGTTTCATTCTTAGATTCGTTTAAATATTTGCTGTAAATAATCTCCTATATACTATAACTGTTTTATTATCTGTTAATGATCGATAAGTTAATGATAATTTTTATTTTTCATTGTTATTTTAGAGATGATTCCAATTTTGGTATTCTGAGAACAGAATAATTTACCTTGACATTTTTATGTTATTTTCATGCATTTTGTTTACTAATATTCGTAGCTGTTATTATAAAAATAATATAACGAGAGCTCACTGATAGTTCCGTAAAAAGTGTGGTTAAAAATAATTTTTGTTTGTACAGGCAGTTTCGCACGAGACCGAAATATATAAGAGTAAAATAGAAGTAACCGAGCTACGATCGTCATGTAATTATAAAGTGATTTTATTTTAATTTTTCTCTCTATTTTGTTATGTGCCATAAGCAGCCTCCCATGAACTGCCATTTACTTATACAGAATGTTCAAAAATTTGTTTTACAATATATGTAGGATCGGTTATGTTTTTAAAAGCCTAAAAACCCTAGGTGATTTTTTCGGATATGTTTATTAAATTTAACAAATCTAGTATGTCGAAATCTAATCATTCAATTTATTTTTCCATTATTTACAAAAATTTTGATATTTGTCAAATAATTTTCAATTTGCAACTATCATAATTTTTAAAAACAATAGAGAAATCAAGTGAATGCTTAGATTTCCACATACTAGATATGTTGAGTTTAATTAACCGAAATAATTAACTGGGATTCTCACGCTTTTAAAAACATAACCGACCCTTGCTCGCAAGAAAAAAATAAAGATCTCTTTAGTTAAAAAATTATTTATTTAGCAACAGTATCAATAGCGATTTTCTGAAATTTATTGACCCGTTAATTGCTAATGAACCGATACATTTTTATCAAAAAAATACTTATTTGGGTCTTCTTTACTTGTCTTAAAAATTTGTAAAATGAATGTTTAATAACCTGTATTTTTTCTTAATATAAAATATTTCTAAAAGTTTCCTAAAATTAGTTCATTTTGCAAATAAAATACGAACAAAAACCAATCTCCATTCGATCAAAGCACCCGAGAAATTATTTCCTATTAGTATATCCGTAGTGGCCTACTGTCTAGCCTATTATTTCCTCCACATGACAATTATCGCATATTGTGTCCACATTTAATTCTCTGATTAATTCGGTTGTCAGGATCAGTTACAACGGGATCTCGTTGTGGTTGTGTAACGGTCCGAGCGCGGGCGCATGCACTCTGATTTATAACTGCGGCTGCGCACTATGCTGATATGTTGTAAATCATTTGCGTTTTGCTGGATAATTATTTATGCTTCGGAAGTGTAACAACCGTATTGATTTGTTCAACAGCAACTAATGCTAGTGCTGCACTCAACGCTAGTTTACATGTTGTTCGGTTGTTCAAAGTGTTTCCAATGAGAAACGATCCACGAGGGAAGGATTAATTAATACCCAGTAATCTTCTGATTCTTTGGATCGGTTTACAAGGAAGACTTATCGCGCAAATGCTATGATTGAATTGTCCATACATATGAATTTATCGAATGATTCCTAATAAATATGTATGTTTACATAAAGTTATAATTTAAAATAACGACTTACCGCAAAAGTAGAGTATTCTAATTTCGAGGTTAACCATTTAATTCTTGTGATCTGTAACTAATAAATGTTCAATCAATGACAATTCAATTTTATTTCAACGAGTATCGCGAAATTATATACCGGGAATACACTATTACATTTGCTGTCAAATTTAAGCCACAATAAAATTGATGTTTTGTTGGAGAAATTAGACATATCTTGCAAAAGAAATACGAGGTGCTACCCAAAAGTTCACGAACTCTGTATGTAACTCTTCTAACTAATTTTCATCAAAATTAAGCTTTCTTTCTTACGCGGACAGGGTGAAAAGTCCCTGAAAAATGAAACAAGAAATGATTTATTTGGTCAAAATATATTTTATACTTCGCCCAACGTTTCTCAAATTTTTCGATCCCTTCCAAATAATACGATTTTGGCAATCCTTCAAAATAGGCGTTTGTCTCAGCGATGACCTCATCGTTGGAGCCAAATCTCTTTCCGCCCAGCCATTTCTTCAAGTTTGGAAATAGATAAAAATCGCAGGGGGCCAAATCTGGAGAAAAAAGTCCTTCTTATTGCGCTTGAACATCGCCAACCACTCCTTTGAACTTGTTGTCAACAGGGAGCAAATACGGCACCCATCTGGCAGATATCTTGCTCATATCCAAAAATTTATGCAAAATGTTCCGTACCCGTTCGGTTGAGATGCTCATAGCCTCAGCAACCTCGTGCACTTTAACTCGCCGATTGTCCAATATCATACCATGGATTTTATCGACGATTTCTGGTGTTGTAACCTCAATTGGACGACCAGAACGTTCGGCGTCCTTTGTGGTCATACTACCACAACGAAAATCAGTAAACCACTTGTGAATCGTTCCAATCGATGGTGAGGAGTCCCCATAATGTTGAACAAGCGATGCTTTGGTTTGCGTAATGTTTTTTCCACGCAAGAAATAATGTTTAATCAAGACGCGAAATTCACTTTTCTCCATGTTTTCAAAAATCTTCAAGGTTGCTTGCTTTCGATGGGTGTCAAAACAGAACTGAATGACATATCAGTCTGAAAATTTTAATGCGTTCTAGTTAAAGATGGCACATCACAAATGTTACATGAGATATGCAATTGTGGCGCCATCTGTTTTATTTTTCAGGGACTTTTCATCCTGAACTCAGGAGATACTTTTTATATCAATAATGATACATTCTAAATCATTTTGCAGTAAAAATCTCTGGCGTTATAACCTCAATTGGACGACTAAAACGTTCGGCGTCCTTTGTGGTTATACTACCACAACGAAAATCAGTAAACCACTTGTGAATCGTTCCAATCGATGGTGAGGAGTCCCCATAATGTTTAACAAGCGATGCTTTGGCTTGCGTAATTTTTTTTCCACGCAAGAAATAATGTTTAATCAAGACGCGAAATTCACTTTTTTCCATGTTTTCAAAAATCTTGGTTGCTTGCTTTCGATGGGTGTCAAAACAGAACTGAATGACATATCAGTCTGAAAATTTTAATGCGTTCTAGTTAAAGATGGTACATCACAAATGTCACATGAGATTTGCGATTGTGGCGCCATCTATTTTATTTTTCAGGGACTTTTTACCCTGCCATCGTATAATCTTCTTTAATTTGAACATTTATGTAATTCAGATTTAGAACCATCATTAAAATAAATAACTACAACTATAATCAGTCATAAAAATCAAAAGTGACTTTATCTGAGTTAAAGGAAAGTAAAACTGTAGTGTTGTCATTCCAATGATGCAACAACCATCTTCCTGTATCTGTAACGTGCGCTTGTTTAGTCTGCCACTCGCAGACACTCCTACGAAACGTATTTTCGTTCATTTCTAATTAAAGCTAATTTATCACTAATAGCAACATTAACCTGCACACGAAGTACGCAGTTAGGAAAGTCGTGATCTAAAAATCAGCTGCAAACCACACTCCACGTTCCTAGCCAAGACTATAAATTATTTTCGGGATTTAATCGCTTTAAGGTGTTTTTTGCTCCGTTTACACGGAACTCTACCTTCAAATTACACTCCTACATGCTTAATAATATGCAGTAGTTGATTCAGAAGTGATTTGTGAACGTAGTAGTTATGCGGGAGCAATCGTACAGTTGTTGTGTACGAATTTAAACAAGGTCGATGGTTCGAAGCAGAGAGATAATTAAAAGTTGTTGATCTTCATTTAATGTGTAACATTTTGGAAATTAAAGTACCGACTCACGGACGATGGTGAATGTTCCACTCGTAAATCATCTTTACATATGTGTAGCGATCATTGAGAAATCATTATTGATTTTTAAATAATTCTTTCGAGCCAACCTTGGCTATAATGGTAGCAGGAAATTTGCTATATAAATTTGAAAATAAATAAATATATCACAACGCTTTTGTAATGTGCGGGTGGCAGATCTATATCTTTATTATTAAATATTTAAATAATATTTCAACATTCAAGAACATACCAATTAAATAAAATATAATTTTAGTTATTACTAATTGGGTAGACTTGGCTTCTTGTTATTAAAATTCTTTATTATAAACTTTGCAGTAGGAATTCCAACATATAAAAAAATAAAAACTTTTAAATAGCATCCTATTAAATTGTTTTTGGAACAATGTTGTTTTTATATTACCATCGTTACTTGATTACGTAGTTTCTAAATTTAATATTAACATCAACATTATTTTTTTATTAAGCGAAAAAAAGTATTTAATATGTTTCGGAACATTAAAAATAATTAACCACCAAATAAAATATAATAATCTGATTGAAACGTGAATTCTTTCATTAACAGAAAAAAAATAATTATACTAACAATAACTCTTTACGTTACAACTTCCTCCTACTCAATTATAGGAATTGACTTTTTTTTGTTATATATCTATATTTATCTTAAAATCAATCATGATTCTCAAAAACAAATAACTAAATATAATAATTTCTTATTTGAAAAGAAAAACCGACGTAAATATAGATATTGTACGATTATTTGGCGCCAAGTTTTAAGACTATAATATGCTTGATCATATATACAGAATGTTCAATTTAGTTGTGCAACCATTGCTATCTCGAGAACTATAAGAGCTACAAGGTTGGTTAAATTTAGCAACGAAATGCCATTTTCCAAGTGTATTATAAAACTATTAACAAAACATTTTTTCGACCAGTAGTTCTCAAATTACGGGATGCAACTTTCTTATTTTAAATGGGAACCTATTTTTTTTATTTGCCTATTCGATTCAATAAATTATTTTTCTGAATTCAACGACTACAAAGTTCAGTACCCTCACAATACAATTTTTTTGACAAAAATGCATATTCAATTGAGATTAATTTAATTAAAATCGCATAAAATCAGCGTATTATGACAGAAACAAATGAACAAATATTATTTACATAATATTTTTGTTTGTTTGATTCATTATTATATGAAAATAGAATTGTCTTCTTAAAAAATAAATAATTACATTTTATTAGTCATTTGCTTCTGTCATAGCACACTGATTCCTATACGATTTTCATTAAATTAATGTAAATTTTTGTCATGTTTGTCATGTAAGGGTACTGAACATTATAGTAGTTGAATTGAACAAGCAAATAAAAAAAAATAGGTTCCCATTAACATTGGACCCCGTATTTTGAGAACCACAGGTAAAAAAATAATTTTGTTAATAATTTGTAATAGACTTACAAAATGGTATTTCTTTGCTAATTTAACTAACCTTGACCGTAGTCATTTTACCAAATGCCAACCCTAATTAAAAACGTGTGTTTCTAAAATTGTATGTAATTAATCAGAAATCGCAGAGAGATGCAAGAATGGCATTAACCGTTACCCCATGTCCGAATGACGTTTATATAGTTAATATATGGAAAATCAACTTATGCATATTTGCCTTCCCTTCAATTTTGCCGCTCTGGGCTATTATTTAGCACACAAGTAAAACCGATACTGGTTTATAGTTGTTCAAAATAAAAAATTGCTATTTGTTTCTTTCTCTATAATTTTAAAAAGAAATTGATAAATTTTTGTTATATAGTAGGCAATATACATGACTTTTACATTTGACACATTTGTCATGAAAAAGTCATGACTACTCGTATTGCCTACTATTTATAAAAATAACAATTTCGTTATAAAATTGTGGAGAAACTTAATGTAGAAAATGTAAAATAGTTTTGTAAGCAACTTTTAATTCTGAACAACTTTATACAGTACAGTTTTTACCATAAATGCACCATCCGGTATGTTAAGCAGTAACTTGTTCTATATTTACTTTTGATTTACAAATAAATTTATAAAAACACAATTTGATTGTGTCGTTAGAATCCACAATGTGCCGCTTTATATGTTTTTCAGACGACCACTTATGAAAGTAACCATAACATCATAAACTACTACGGAAAGTTGAATATAACATACACTGTTATGTTAGTATAACGCACACTTCTAACATATTAGACGAAGTTCCACTGATTGACAACAGATGGCGTTAGGATGAAAGAAAATAATACAATAAATGAAAAGAATTTGTATTATTATATAAATCGAAGTTTTGGCAGATTTTTCAACACAGTTACACAGATAAATCTGATTTTTAAATTAATAATTATTTATTTACCAATATTTTAGCATTATTTAATATTTTGACATTACGGTTAGTACAGTTGGTATCACAATAACTAACCTCAAAAGGCAAACTTCAACGCTTACCTACAAAAACGCATCAACTGTCAAAGTGTAACAACATTGCTCTTGTAAATTGTTTTTAGAAATATTTTGTGGTCGTCTGAAAAATAGTGTACATAAATCGATCGAAAGTGTGCTCGTGTACTTAAATCACTCGGCGCTGCGCGTCTCGTTTTTCAATTTGTACACTCGCACGTTATCTTACACTTGCATATTATGTAATATACTATTCTTTATACATTTATATCACGCTATAATCCATCGGATGGAATAGCATCAAATCTTGAAATATTATTCATCAGATTCTTTTCACAATTAATCTGTGTCCAACATTGCTATCCTGACACATTACTTTAGCTTCATCCTCATTCATAATTCCTTTCACATAAGCTCGTGTATTTCTCACTCTTCGAATCTTTCATTCACGCAGCAAGCATAATCAATCATATATTTTTAAGTCTTCCACAAAATGTTTCATTAACAATAGAAAAAAATATAAAAAATCAGCATTTCTAAAATAAGTATAACAGTTGAAATAACAAAGGTATCTTTGATTACAAGTCAGTATCACGTATTCAGGTTAGCACGTATCAGAAAACGTTTAGTGGTCACTGACTCTGGCATACATTATCTGCAAAATGAATGTGTTTCCATTATCCAGCTAAGAATTATGCGTGTTAAGTGAAGTTACAGCTGTGTGCGTTTTTCTGCATGAAGCTAATAGTCCCCGTTTCGCCAGAACGCCGATAGATACTCACTAGTGGTGAAATGTCCGTTATTTGTTGTTCAAATTTATTAAAACCGATTTCGTGTTATCCTGTGCTGCATTAGCGCGGAGCCGGCGCGTGCTAACGTCCGCCGTAATCCGAGATAATTGCGCGGTTTATTGCTGTTGATAAGTTGACACATTTCAGTTGAGAATTGTCGCCGAAGCCGCCTTATGTGGCAGAATTGTTTTGATTTAAATTAAGACAATTAAAATTGAAATGGTGATTTAGATTATAAATCTATGCATACCTACGTAGTTTTTTACAACTAAAACAAGGAAATATATATATGATTTTTGTACCTTATAAAATAAACTATATAATATGTGGGGTAGGTGGTTCAGTAGTATCGAGTAGGCCTGTGGATCCTATGAGCAAAGATCCCCACTGGTATCCTCATGTACAGAAATACTAAATTCTTCGTATTGGATGTATTTAATTATTTTTATACATAATTAGTTTTTCACTACATAAAATTTAAGAATATTTGAATTGTACTTGCATCGATTGCTAGAATTAACTGATTAACTTCTTATTAAGCAGTGTTCCTAATTGTAGACAAAATAATAGAACAGTTTGGGTATTAGTTATAATTTATTAAATAAATAAATAACTTAATTTCAATCTGTAATTGTAATTGTTATTATTGTATAATTAAAATAATAGATAAATATTATTTTTCCTACAACTGTGCATGGGCGTCCACAGACATTTTTCCAGGGGGGGGGGAGCGAGTCGATAGATATACATAAATTTCTAAAATATTTTTTTTACATAACATAAATACAAATACACATAACAAATGGATAAAAAAAATATTTAAATTTGTGAAATAAATTACTAGTCTTTGTCGTCTGGGTTTGAATTGAAGAGGAAAGACAATTTTCGAATAACTCTTCCTTAAATTGACACCATTTCTTCAATAAATTCCGATTTAGCAGTTTTACCGTTTTTATTTTCTAATATTTCGTGTCTGTGTAAACTTAAACTTAGATTACTCAATCGTTACGATAGGGAACATGTCGCTAGCTGGCCATAAGAATACTGCTGGAAATTCAGTTTCAGCTTGAATTTATTATCTTCAAACTTATAATTTAATTTTTATTTTATTTATATATACATACACAGTGTGGTGGCCCCGACTCTCGAACACAGGACTTTAACATGTAAAATCATATTGTTTTAAATTTCCTGCTTCCTAATTATTTAAAAGAAAAAGCTACAAATAAAAGTATAAGTGCATAAAATACGAAATTAATTTTGCATGCTTTGTATCGGCACAAATTAGATCTAAAAATGACTGAAATTGTCTCAAAACTATCGATAGCTATGAAATTGAAACAAAATTAAACAAATGTTTGAAGTTCAATCTGACAAAACTGTCAGAATAAATTCTTTATTTATTATTTCATTTATTTTGACAAATAAAACGTCAAACATTTGTTTAATTTGGTTTCAATTTCATGCCTATCGAGAGTTTTGAGGCAATTTTCCTCATTTTCAAATCTAATTTGTGTCGCTACAATGTATGCAAAATTTATTTTGTTTATTGGTTCAGATGCAGAATTTTATTCCTAAAACTTTTAAATTATAGTTTTATATGTTAAAGTCCTATGTTCGAGAGTCGTAGTCATCAACCTAGTTAAAATTCAGGGGGGGCACCCCTCCTTGACCACCTCTCCCCGCTGCGGATGCCCATGCAGCTGTGCGATTTCTTTGTTATTACGTAACTATTATTGCCTTGGTTACATATGGAAAGTAGATTAATGCAGACCAAGTGCGCTTCCGAAAGCAAAGAAACACTAGTACGAAAAGTGCTTCATTACGCGTAATTCATATTTTGGCCACAGACGCTTATGGAAGAAGAAGATGCAGTGAGCCAGCGCTAGTAAATATGCAGTTGTATATTTTGACGTTTGTAAACATAACCTTAAATTGCAGTATATCTAATCTGTACAGAACTAATAAAAAGAACCGAACAAAGTAAAATATATCGATAAATGGTTTTAAGTAAATGAAATACATAATATTTATTGTGTGTGTATATTATTAACATAGTTGTTACAGTTGCGTATATTGACATAATGTAAAGTGGAATCTTTTGTACTGTCTAAAGAAACATTGATTTCTTCCGTACCTGTTCAAATTATTAACAGTAATACTATTGACAACAATTTCGGAGGCTTTAGAAGTACCAGCAGCAGGTTGATTGTCATTGTCGAAAATAGATGCAACATAGCATGATCCGGAGCTTCAATTATCTTTGGAGGTATTTATGATAAAGAAGAATCACTCACTGTACTATTCCAATCTAGACGATTTTGAAGAAATTATCTTGACGTTAGTAAAATATTTTTAAATAATGTAGAACAATGTGCAAGCAATCAACAAACAAACCATAGCAACGCCGTAAAACATCGTTCTCGTAAAATATCATTAAAATGTTATAAATTTGGATATTTTAGTGATTTACTAAATCGCACAGTTGTAGGAAAAATGTTGTTTATAACACGTGGCGAAAAAGGTTACGTGCCTTTTTCGGCACTTGTTATAAAAATAACTACAGAGTGATCAAAAGGGATTGTTACAGTTGGCAATAAAAAAAACTACTTGAAATTGGTAAGCCTGATACATAAATTCATTTCCTGTTGTTGACAGTGACATTTAAAATTTAAATTTGAGTACACTTATTATTACATTTATTTGTAAAGTATTTCTATTACTTAAAAAGTCAAAATTCTATTAGCTGTCAGACTCCTGATATAACCTATTTGTATTTATTAGAAATGTCAAATAGCATTTCCGCCTTTATTTGACGTGCCAACTGTGAAATAAAAAGATCTCTGGAATTGTATTGAAAACTATAACAATTCGTTTTGATCACCCTGTATTTCCTACAACTGTGCGATTTCTTTGTTATTACGTAACTACTACTATTGCCTTGGTTACGGGTGGAAAGGAGTATCGAAAGTAAGTTGTGCTTTACGAAACTGTCAAAATAAAAATTTTACTGAGAGCGATTTAAATTTCGAATTGAGTGCGGAATTTCATATTTTAGCCCAGACACTTATGGAAGAAGATATGCAGTGGTATATTTTGAGGTTTATAAACATAACCTTTAAAAATATTGCACATAATAACATCAGTATTCCTAATCTGTACACATCACAATGAGCAGAGAAGAACTTGCAAGTGTATCATTACTAAATATGATAATAAAAAGAAAAATGATTTTATGTTGTTTGTGTATATTAATAATACAGTTGTTACAGTTGCTTATATTGACATAACGTGAAGTGAAAACTTTTATACTGTCTAAACAAACATTGATTTCTTCTGTACCTATTAATATTATCAACAGAACTATTATTTTGTAACAATTTCGGAGGTTTTAGAAGTACCAGTTGATTGTCACTGCCAAGAAACGTAACTTGACCTAAGGCTGTAATTATCTCTGGAGAGGCATATGATAAAGTAGAATCACACATTATTGTATTCAAATCTAAACGATTTTGAAAAAGTTATTTTGAAATTAGTGAAATATTTTTAAATAACGTAGAACAATGAAGCAAACAACAAACTATGGAGCAACGCCGTAAAACATCGTTCTCGTGTAACATTATTAAAATTTTATAAATGCTGATAATATTTTATTGTTTTTCTAAATTATCAGTTGTAGAAAAATGTTGTTTATGTTGTGTAGATTTCTCTCTGCACTTGCACGTAACAAGCTTTTTTCGACACTTGTTATAAAAATAACTATTACAACACATAAGAATGAAAATGAATCAAAATTTTCAACAATCCTGTATGAAATAATGACACAAATTCTAGTTCGCCTGTATGATATATTAAAATAATTTATAACGATGACGTATTAAATCTAATATCTTTCATTAAAAATATCTTTAGACATTTGTCATTTGCTTAATAGCAGGTGTAATATTAACTATTAGTTTAACTACTTAATTAATTTGAGTTGTATGAATTTTAATTAGACAAATTAAAGGAAATGAACTAATGCGAGAATTTAGTATCATGACATGATCCCTTTCTAATTTAAATGGAACCGAAGGCAAAGTGAGTAAAACTTCGCAGAATTGTATTTTTTGTGCGATTCTGGAACAGGTGATTTGTTATTGTAAAGTGCAGCAATACAACTAAGAACCGAGCAATCACTTGAAGCCTACAGGCAAACGTACTTTTAACAATACAAGTGCGAGTGTTGTTCTTACGAATGAAATTTACTATATATGGATTCTAAATCATTAAAAATGTTTTTGCGGCCTTCGCAAGGCATAAGAAAACCACAAAAAATAAATATATCGTGCCATTGTAGTTACAAATTAAAAGTAAAACGTGATATTGTTTTTTATTTCATAAAACATAAAATATATCCTGATTTCTAAGTGATAAATATCTATAAAATCCTGGTAGAGTGTTTATGAGTATTTATGTAAAATATATAAATTTTACTGGATAATGTTTAGATTGTCCTTGCACAGATTAATTAGGGAATAGTGGTAAAAATAATAAAGTTTCATTTCGTCATCCGGTGTCGTTAATTGGACAGTTTTGCACCACTTGACCCACTTTGGTTCATGTCTATTTATTAGGTTTAAGCTGATCGTGATGGGTTTCTGCTCTTTATTAAAATGTTTACAGAACAATAAATTGTTGGTTTCGAAGTTCAGCCTTGGTTCTAAAAGCTATTTTTACAATTTAATTACTTCTTTCTCTAATACAAATGCATTGACGACATTATTAACTATTAGAACAGGTCACCATCAAATGTTTTTAAACTTGATTCCTTGTTTTGTTTTTATAGCTTGTTTCACCACCGAAACATAGTAATGATGATACTTCGAGATGTTAAAACTTCGGACGATTACTGTTATATAATTGGTAATATTCTGTTTAATATAAGACATTTATTAGCAATGAAATAAAACTAATGCGTTTTTAACCAACATTTTAAAAGTGTTTTACAATAAAAACATTTACAAAAACTTAAAAGCTATTTTGTTGTTAATAGGACAAAAACTTACTCATCTACTCGTAAATTAAAAACAATGTAATTTTAGAAAGTCTTAAATGTTATTCATTAAACCGTAATATTTAAAATAAAAATTGTGACATAGATATTTAGATATCATACTGTGGGACTTGCGTATAATTGGAATCTAAATTAGTAAGTATTTAGAATAAGATAGCTTTGCGAGAGAGATAGAGTTAAGGAGAGATTGCATTCTGAGATAAATGTTTAGGCATTAAAAACTCAAATAAGTTAAAACCAATAACATTTTAATAATTTTTATTCCCTTTAATATAATATTATTTATGTACCAGGCGTTTTTGGCCCGTGGCATGATTATTAGCACGAGGCGCAAAACGCCGAGGGCTAATAACATGCTCAGGGTCAGAAACGCTAATTTCATCCATGGTACATACCAGAGCTGGGCAGTAGCTAGCTACTTTTGTAGCTTAGCTACTAGCTTAGCTACATTTACCTTAGCTGTAGCTGTAGCTTAGCTAACTGTGAAAAAATATAGCTGTAGCTTGTAGCTAGCTACTTTTTTTTCTATTAGCTTAAAAATAACAACTGAAGCTACTTTTTAAGCAGAAGGTAAACAAAGTACGCATGCGTACAAGCTAAACCCACACAAAATAATTACTTGTTGCCGGTTCTAACTGGCTCTAAGGCGCAAAAATACACAGTTGGTGCCAGATGGTATTTGCTATTTTTGATATTTATGTACATAATAGTAAATTAACAGTCATTATAACAAAAGACTGATCATATGACAATGGCAAATTTAATTATTTCACAATAATTTAAGCTTTAAAATTTAACAGCTACTTTAATGAAAGCTTTTAGCTGTAGCTTAGCTATATTTTATAAAATATAGCTTATAGCTGTAGCTTAGCTACTTTTTTAAAGAATAACTGTAGCTGTAGCTTAGCTACTTTTTTTAAGTAGCTTGCTCAGCTCTGGTACATACAATGTTTTATGCATAACAAAATTACATTTAATTCTATATTCAAAACATGAAATAAAAATATATCATCACGCCTTCTACACATTACTGGGTGTGGCACTCTGCCGAAGCAGATTTCGGTAAGTGATATATTTTGCGCGTGAAGTGCGGTTACCAGTCGTCAAATCACGGCCTCCAAAGATGTTCGTGATGGAGGAGCCACAGGGGTAGCTTTTGAAATTATGAAAATTGTTTGTCGCCTGTGGGAATCGAACCAGGGTTCTCAGGATCCACAGGTCGACTTCATACCACTGAGCTAGCCACCCCATAAACACAAAACATTAAAATATGTAAATAGGTTATGTCAAAATGACATTTTGCAGAATCAAGTATTCACATTAAACAAAAATTGTCATTTTATTTATGTACCCATGGGCCAAAAAGAAGTGCTTAAGCCCGCTTTTTAGGACTAGAACATATGCTTTTCGGCCCGGTTGTGCATAAATTTTTTGGCACTATTATTGATAGCAGACTTTCAGCTAGTTCATTACAAATAAAACCATTATAATACAAACAACAATGCAAGTTATTAAATTTTTATATGTAATTATTCAAAGCTATAGATACCATCGTTTATATTTGCATAAGAAAGGTCTGAAAATGTTTTCGTTTTTGATTAGAGTACTACTCCTATTAGTCAGCAAGCTCTTCGACTTATTTTTCTAAACATTACTTATAAGTATGAACTTATTCGTGCGTTCCTTATAATGGATACTATTAAAAAAAATTTTTTTTTCAGATTATCTATTCTTATATATAAAGAAGCATTCCTTTGATTTGTTTGTAAAAATTGTCGTTTATTTTGAAGCATGACGTCTTGATGCAGAATATCAGCAGATACATTATGGCAAGGATAGATTTGTTTGATGCTTCAGTCTAACATTCTCCTCCAATAACATCTCAATGGGGTCGTCTCAAAAGAGGTACTATTTTTTTGTTATATATAATGAAACGTACGATAATTTTGATCACACATCAATCAATATTTATTAAATGCTTATAACTTTTAATTCATAAGTCTTTCAATAAATATTCGCGGTATTCAAATTGTGAGGTCACTTGATAATCATTCCATAGCACGACCAATCTACATAGAGTAATTGGTATTATATATAAATTTCGTTTTCTGTTGATAGTGTAATTTATAGTTGTATAAATTTATAAAGGTGAAAAACTGTTAGATTATCGGTGAAAATTTTAAGTTATTTTGAAAATTATAAACGATGTTTCGACGCATTAGATTCATTCCACTTTGTCACTTGACATATGACCTAATCTATAAAAAAAATGTTAATAGTATTCAAGACAATGGTTGCGAAATATTGTAGTGTTCGTACTTGTACGCATAATTCTTTAAAAAAAAATATTTTTCAGAATACACTGTCAACAAATGTCAAAATGCAAGACGAAGATAAATTAATGTAGTTCACATTTCATCGCTAAAGAGTCGACCATGTGAGCATTACCAAGTATCACGACTTGAATAAATTTATTTTGGTAAAAAAATTTCAAAAATCGTACCTACATTAATAACTACTCAGATTTTCTGAACCTCATTACTTCCTTGAATTCTTCATTAGGCAAATTTATAAAGATTCAATATCAAAGTTTAACATCCAAGAACTTGGTTGTAATCTGAAATTTTTGTGATGTCTACAAAGTGTTTGGTAAGTTTTCTTCCAGTGAACCCATAATTGATAGCAGAACTTTTGCTGACGTGAGCCACTCAAGCTGATTATTGATGTTTTAGTTTTAGCGGAATGTGGCTACATGTACATGGGAAAAATAAAGAACCCAATGCCAATTAGGATCAGGAACACCGTAATCACGTATTGCGAGGAGAAATGACGAAGCCAGAGATTGTAGAACATACTGAGGATGACCATAATATCTGCTCAACCGCTTTAGATAACTGAAAACATCGGTATTTCTAACCCCAATGTTCCTAGTTATTCTACTACTAATATTATAATCCTCTATGTTCTGAATTCGTAATGGGAGACAAGTCCTTGAAAATCAACAGTTCTAATAACGTTACAATCAATCCCACGAGTGCACGGATCGTTAAGGATGGCCGCACTAAATACCTGGAAGCTCAACTAAGCTATTTATAATGTAATAAATGTGAGGTGTCATTTGTAATTTCAAATTATTTTACTTTTGATAACGACAATAAATTTTAGTTAAAGAACCATCTTAAATTTAATTAATAATATGTATTTCTTATTCAATGTCAAAAATTATAAAATCAAGCACATCAGTGAAGATAAAATTCTCATCTTCTGAAACAAACCTTTGATTTGGTCGCTTTGAGGAGCAAATATTTTTTACAAGTTCTATTTGCTGGTATTATACCTACACTGATCAAATAAGAAATTCTCATACATTACAACAATCAAACATAACTTTAACATCGGTATTTTTATATGTAGTATTACCATTTTTTTTGTAGAAAACGTTAAAATTTTATCGTTCCTCGTGTCCTGTATTTGAATGACATTCGTAAATACAAAAATTGTACTATAGCTATATACCCCATATACTCATTCATTCGTAATCACATCTCTTTTACCCTTTCGAGTGTCGAGGTAACCGAACTTATCGAGCTGTAATGTGGTTTTGCCTACTTGAGTCGTTGGACGGTCATTCATTCAAGTGCTAACTGTTCTATTTGCTGGTATTATACCTACACTGATCAAATAAGAAATTCTCATACTTTACAACAATCAAATATAAGTTTGTCATCGGTATTTTTATAGTATCATTTTTTTGTAGAAAACGTTAAAATTTTATCTTTCCTCGCGTCCTGTATTGGAATAAAAAAATAAAATAAATAAATATATCATCACGCCTTCTACCCATTACTGGGTGTGGCACTCTGCTACAGCAGATCTCGGTAAGTGATATATTTTGCGCGTGAAGTGCGGTTACCAGTCGTCAAATCACGGCCCCCAAACATGTTAGTGGTGGAGGAGCCACAGGGATAGCTTTTTCAAATTATGAAAATTTGTCGCGTGTGGGAATCGAACCAGGGACCTCAGGATCCACAGGCCGACTTCAAACCACTGTGCTAGCCATCAGTATTGGAATGACATCCGTAAATACAAAAATTGTATGAATCGGATATGAATTCACTCATGTAACAGCCACTTTACGTGCCTTTATACAGTAGTTCAAATTTCTGTTACCAGATATCATATCGTATCTCTAGAATCGCCAAATGAGAACACTTTTTTCCAACTGTACTTATAACGTTACAGAATTTTTAATCACATAATATAAGATTGGAAGTATATGAAATAGGATAGATACGAAAGAGACAATTGGTTGAAGAGATGTAAATATTATTTATGTTTTATCACTTATCTCGACTATTTCGATTAAGGTAGAAGGGGCCTATTATTGTTAATTAAGGGAATAGAACTCACTCAGCTATGTACCCCATATATTCATTCATTGACGTGATCCACTCAAGCTGATTATTGATGTTATAGTTTTAGCGGAATGTGGCTACATGTACATGGAAAAAATAAAGAACCCAATTCCAATTAGGATCAGGAACACCGTAATCACGTATTGCGAGAAGAAATGACGAAGCCAGAGATTGTAGAACATACTGAGGATGACCATCACAATATCTGCTCAACCGCTTTAGATAACTAAAAACATCGGTATTTCTAACCCCAATGTTCCTAGTTATTCTACTATTAAAATGAAAATCCTCTATGTTCTTAATTCATAATGGGAGACACGACCTTGAAAATCAACAGTTCTAATAATGTTAGAATCAATCCCACGAGTGCACGGATCGTTAAGGATGGCCGCACTAAATACCTGGAAGCCCAACTAAGCCACTTATAATGTAATAAATGTGAGGCGTCATTTGTAATTTCAAATTATTTTACTTTTGATAACGACAATAAATTTTAGTTAAAGAACCATCTTAAATTTAATTAATAATATGTATTTCTTACTCAATGTCAAAAATTATAAAATCAAAAGCACATCAGTGAAGATAAAATTCTCATCTTCTGAAACAAACCTTTGATTTGGTCGCTTTAAGGAGCAAATATTTTTTTTTATAAGTTCTAGTATTATACCTACACTGATCAAATAAGAAATTTTCATACTTTACAACAATCAAATATAACTTTGTCATCGGTATTTTTATAGTATTATAATTTTTTTGTAGAAAACGTTAAAATGTTATCCTTCCTCGCGTCCTGTATTGGAATGACATTCGTAAATACAAAAATTGTACTATAGCTATATACCCCATATACTCATTCATTCATAATCACTTCTCTTTTACCCTTTCGAGTGTCGAGATGTCCGAACTTATCGAGCCGCAATGTACTTTTGCTTACTTGAGTCGTTGGATGGTCATTCATTCAAGTGCTAACTGTTGGTAATCACAACGCTGGCACGGTAACCACACTGCCGCATTGCCAGCTACCCCATATACTTATATTTAATATAAATTCTCTGCACCCCGCTGAATAGGTACGCAGTGCCGTCTGTACCATAGGAGTACACGGGGCACGAGCCCAGGGCCCCTCTATTGATAGGGGCATCAAAATGCCGTGGTCGTCGTTTACACGGAAAATAGAGGAGCTCAATTTTTAATGTAATTTTGCTAAGAATCGAAAACCAGATGAGATTTCTAAATAATTTTTAAATAATGAACAAAATTTTACTAAATCTAAAAAAAAATACATAACTTAAATTTCTTAATTAATCCTATTATTTTTTTACAAATTTTACAGATACCTTTCAAATATTTAAAAGAACTTTGAGGACATAATAGAAGATTTTTTACAACAGCAATCCCGGAAGAAACTATCATCATTAACGTAATTCCAATTCTCAAAATACGAGTAGTAATCACTTCACTTATATTTCATTTGTATAAAGTTAGCCATAATAACTAATGAAGTCACCAAAAAAACTAAATACTGATGTTTCTTTACACATTTTTTTAATTTTTTTGAAAGGGCCCCAAATTTTGTGTGCCCAAGGACCCCTGCATGACCTAAGACGGCCCTGTAGGTACGCCACCGGTTAGTAACAATAATGCAATTTACCATTATTTAGACAAAAACCATCATTTACATTCTCTCTAAATAGACATGCTTCAATAGTTTTCACAAAATTATTGCAAGCTGCTCCACCTAATGAAATTAGTTAAAAATTACTCCCACCTTTCCTGCCCTAAACCAATTAATTCATCCCAATACATCATCCACTTTCCTTCGTCCTGCTGTTAATTACCACTGAACCTATTCTAACCAGAGCACGCATCTCATCATCACCGGTGATGCGGTGAACACAGCATATGTACGCAATACATCAAGTGTTGCTGCGTGTTACTCATGATCAGCTGATCGGTTCACACGCATCATACGCAGCATCCGGTGCGTGGAACGTGCGAGGAACGAATGCGATTAGCACGGAACTACGTGTTGAAACAATACGAGATGCATCTGCAGCTGAGAGTGGCATGTCCGGATTATTGCGTGAAGCTGGTTAAATGTAACTAGGGATGAAGTTTGTTAGTATTATAATGCTTAATGTCTTTTAAAAATTTATCTGGATAATTATTTAAGTAATTACTTACCAACTGATGAAATCAAATATCAATAAGAGAGAAAAAATTGAGAGAAAAATCACAGAATAATTGCAAATAATTTTTTTATGATTGGAGTTTTTTCATGGTTTACCGATAGGGTTTCTAAGGCAGTAAGTTACTCGCGTGTTAACAAATTATTGATCGGTAAATAATTACTTGCCGATCAGAAGACGGTAAGTAAATAAAAATTAAACATTCCTCCGTGGTAACATAGTAATTATCAAAAATTACTTCTTCTTCTTCCTGTGGCGCTACAGCCCAAATCGGGCCCAGGCCTACCGGGCACACCGAACCACAGTTTTTACACTGCCGCATGCCGTACTGCCGGTTTCCGAAGTCGATGTTACATTATTTTAAGGCGTATGTATTAGTGACTAGCTTATAGCACCCAAGTGTGATTAATACATGTAACTGTATTTTTTTATATTTTACGACAAATCACACTTTGTCGACAGATGGATTTGACATCACAGTATTATACTCGTAAGAAAAGTGCCTTAACACTCTCGGCCACCGTGCCTGCTTAAAAGTTACTACAAAAATTGAAGCTGTCAAAATAATTTTCAAATAAATTTTAATTTCTTTCAGGCAGAATTATAAAACGGATTAGTGCTAACACCGTTTTTGATATTATTTATAACTCTGTTTCAAATTAAAGCAGTTTCATGAAATGAATTAAATTTGATACTAATTAACACTCTTTTTAACCTAAGTTAAAAGAAACTTGTTTTCATGCATTGGAAAGCGAGTTAAAAACGTAATAAAAAATCTGGTGTGGTCACCACACGACTTTCTTATACACAGCATATTTAATATTTAGAATATATGAATGTTATATAATATTATTAAACATGTAGTTTAGTTTTTCAGTAATTCAGCATTTATCTGTTTGAAACATATCAAATATCAAATATGTTTACGTATAATTTTTTTGTAATGTTCACTACTCTATGTCTAACTTTACTGATGAGGCATATACAAGATGTTCGTTTTTTGAGCCTAACCCTTGGTATCTCAAGAACCGTGAGATACGAAGTTTAAATTGAGGCAAAATTGCCAAATTAGTTGACCATTTAATGATGTATTTGTTTTTCCAAAAAAGACATAGATATCTAGATAAAGCGAAAATTAAAATTTATGTTTTTTGTTTCTATAGCTGCTATGATTATTGAAATATATTATTAAATATAAAAATTAGTTTTTCTCAAAATTAGACACATATACAGAAAAATTGCAAATAATATGTTATATTCCAAATATTTTTACCAACATCTTTTATTTGAAACTTTTTTTCATAACTGATTCCATTTTTGAAATAAATGGAATAAATTGTTTTGTGTGTCAAGTAAACTTCCTCTTCCGGTTTTTCAATTTCATTCAAAATCAACTCAGTTCTTCGTATTTTCATGAAACTTATAATTACCAAGTTTCGTTAACAAATCTTATCTCGTTCATGAGATATTGCACACTCGGACACACATCCTCACATACACACACACACACACATACATCATTGAGAAAATGATGAAAACGGATTCAGTGGACCTCAAAACACGTATTTCCGCGAAAATCTTGGCAACGATTTTTTTCACGATTACAATGCTTCCTTATACTGTGTATAAGAAAGTAAAAATGGTATTAGCACTAACCGGCTTTCTGAATCTACCTGGTTATTGCTTCGATCTTGCCAAAAACGTAATAAGCGTAACTGTCCTACAGTATCGGATATATTTGAGACTTTGATTGCAACTCAATCTTCAAAATCATTCTCAATGCAATGGCAGGGACGTATAAATGAATACTATTTTTTGGAAATTGCTCAAGAGATTGAAGCCATTAAAAAAAGGGATCTTTTTTTGTTGCCGTATCTACGGTTGAGCTAGAGTCCGTAGCTGCTAACCTTAGTATCAGCTCATTTCAAAAGACAGTAAACTGTTTTCTATTCGCTTTCATTTTTACTTTCTTATACACAGTATAAGGAAGTATTGGAATCGTGAAAAAAATCGTTGACGAGATTTTCGCGGAAATACGTGTTTTGAGATCCACTAAATCCATTTTGGTCATTTTCTCAATGATGTCTGTGGGTGTATGTGTGTGTGTGTGTGTGGGGGTATGTGTGTGTGTATGTGTATGGATGGATGGATGGATGTGTCCGAGTGTGCAATATCTCATGAACGAGATAAGATTTGTTAACGAAACTTGGTAATTATAAGTTTCATGAAAATACGAAGAACTGAGTTGATTTTGAATGAAATTAAAAAAACGGAAGAGGAAGTTTACTAGACACACAAAACAATAAATTCCATTTATTTCAAAAGTGGAATTAGTTACGAAAAAAAAAATTCAAATAAAAGAAGTTAGCAAAAATATTTGGAACATAAAATCTCATTTTCAATTTTCCTGTATATGCGTCTAATTTTGAGAAAAACTAATTTATATATTTAATAATATATTCCAATAATCATAGTAGCAATAGAAACAAAAAACATAAACATGTTTAACATTTATATGTCAAATAATAATTGTCAAACGCAAGGGGCAAGTCATATGTGTTCAATTCAGCGTTTTTGATGCTATATCAATTTCATTGATCAAATAGTAATATATTTGTAGAATGTACAAATTAGAAACTTGTATGAATTTAAACAAAAAAGTTGTAAAACAAAAATTAAATCGACTAAAATTTTAATTTTCGCTTCATCTAGTTATCTATTTCTTTTTTTTCGGAAAAACAAATATATTATTAAAATGGTCAACTAATTTGGCAACTTTACCTAATTTACGGTTCTTGAGATATGGTTAGGCTCGAAAAACGGACATCCTGTATATGCCTCATCAGTAAAGTTAGACATGAAGTAGTCAACATTACTAAAAAATTATATGTAAACAAATTTGATATTTTATATGTTTCAAACAGATAAATGCTTAATTACTGAAAAACTAAATTACATGTTCAATAATATTATATAACATTCATATATTCTAAATATTAAATATGCTGTATATAAGAAAGTCGTGTGGTGACCATATCAGATTTTTTTAATAATATTGCAAAATTACAATAATCTATTCGGAAGTACATTTGAATACAAATTTGCGTCAGATTAGAAATTTGAATCTGCATTTCATGAAAAATCATACACTAGCGTGCGATGCTGACCACTGAACTACAACTATATATAAATGTAAAGCAATAAAATAGATTTGCTTTTTATTTGTTGTTGTTGTTGTAGAAGATGAAGAAGACAAACACAGTAAAACTTGAATTTATTTTTAAAATATTAAAATACATTTTTACTAGAAAAGAATTGAAATAAGATGTTGATAGTTGAAGTAACAGAGTTGAATAAAAATAAAAATAATAGCTAACAGAAAGCAAATATAAACAATACTGGAACAATAATAATTCCCTTGGAGTCAAAATAATGTAACATTGCCAAACTAATAACAAATAGCAACGCTACAAAAAAAAACATTATCAAGTAACATATAAATGAATCATTTCTATTTGGATTAGAACAATTAAAAATAAACCTCCACTATTGTACGTCAAGAATTAACTCTAATCATGTTATCAGATAAAACATTTACCATCCGCTTCTGTCAGTTGCACCCCTATACAAGATCACACTATAAATCTATTTATTCTGCTCATTGACATCCTCGCATCGAGTGTCGAGCGTCGATGTGGCGTCCAGCGCCAGCCGCGATTCCCACACTTTGCACGCGACATCACACGATGCAGGGTGCACGAGTGTACACCACGCCACCACCGGCCAGTGCAGGGTGTGGGTATTGTGTAATTACCCCCCCGACATCGATGAGGGTGGCGTGTGGGAACTGCCAGAGTAGGGGTGGTTATTGTAAAATAAAGAGATGGGTGTTAGTGGCTCATGGGAATCTGGAATATGTTTGGTGTCGGGGATGAATTGTTAGAGGAGGAAATGAGAATTTATGTAGGAAGTAGATTGGGAATTCTTGGAATAGAAGGTGGCCTTGAAAAACCGACATATTTGGAGTTTAAGTGGGAAATAAGATTTTCAGTTAGGGGTATCATTGTGTTTATTCAAACAAAATAGTTATTTAAGGAAGAAAATCTTTTCATCCTCGTGTCATATATTATATTTTATTCGATTGTAAGAATTTTTTTGGTTCAGTTATGATATTTGCGACCGAAAAGTACTTTATATTCGATCATGACGAAAAGTTTTCGTTTCCTGAGTAACAACCGGTGATTTTATTTTCCCAATAGTCTCTTAACAAACATGAAAATAATATTCCCGCTTGTCCCCAATGGCAACAAAGGGAAAAGTATAATTTGATTTTATGCCAGCCAAGTTTTTGTATCTCAAAAGATAATAATTAAATGTAAATTCAGAATTATGACTTTGTTCTAGTTATATATTTTTTAAGTATGTTCTATAGAAATCATAATAACTTTCGTGTGCCTTATGTCAAGTTAAATACGATTAAAAATTCTACCAACGTACTGGGGTTGAAATACCTTCCACTTTATTTTTTATTATGTAGGTGAATTTTTCGGAAGCGATTTTATCTTTTTTTTTCATGCAATAAAAAATATTATTATTATTGTTATTATTATTTTCTACCTACCAATAAATTTAGTAAGAAATATTAGATTTATTAACTTGACCTTTATAATCTGCAAGTATTTGTAAATAATTATATATTTCAACAGCAATAACAATTTATTAGGGTCGTTGATTTCCACCGAAGTTCGAATTTCTGAACGTTCGAACATTCGAATGTTTTGAACTTCGTCAGAAAAACTTCGAAGCTTCGAATTTTCGAATTTTTTAAAGCTTCGAATTTATGAATTTTCGAATTTTTCAAAGCTTCGAATTCTCGAATTTTGTGTCTTTGAATTAACGCCATCTGTCATTTCTAAACATGCTCACGCCTAATTCGCGAAAAGTCGGCCACGAATTCAATAATAAATTCGGCAAGTATCCTACAAAAACTCTGCAAGTTTATGCGTCATAATTAAGACATCTATTCTCTTACCGCCCATCTAAATGCTACGGACATTTAATAAAACGTTTTAAAATTAGAAAAAAAATTATACAAAAACGTCTTAATTAAAACGTTTTTTGACAGTGTAGCGAAATTTTAAGTCTAAATTGAATTAATTTGGCAAATAATAATAATTAATAATAATTACTTATGAATTAATACAAAACTCTGCACATGAGTTTATTCTGAAAATAATTCATATTAACATGCCGTGTTCACGTTAGGATCCAGAGTCACAATTCGAATCATTCAAAAAATCGAAAGTTCGGAATATTCAAAAATTCTGAATATTCAAAAATTCGAAAGTTCGAATCTAAATTCGAAGGTTCATTAAATCCGAACCTTTGATTTCTCGAATATTCGAAAAATCAACAACTATACAATTTATGCTGCTCTAAAGATTTTTATGTACGATTCACTTTGATCATATTTGAAATATATTTACTTATCTTTAATTTAAAGATCGTTTCTAGTAACTAAAATATTTTCCATCTTCCTCTTATTGATTTATCATTGAATATGTTTTCTTTCTTTTTAGAATACTGAATTCGCTTCTATATCTATAAATTGTTTTCTCCTAACTTTAAGAAAATTAACAAAATTGTATTCACAATAAATAATATTTTCATTTAAAAAACTATCCAAAAAACTAAATTATTATTTTTTTACTAATATTAATGTCATAAATCAGTCATTTTTTCATCGTTTTCGCTACCATAACTTACAGTGTCCAAAGCAGCAACTTTCACATACTAAGATAAAATTGTAATTATTAATATCTATATTTATAACAAGTGTAACAAATTTTAACAGTTTATTGGGAGATCGTTTCGAATGAAATATCTTATATAAATATAGACCCTATTCTGTCTAGTTGCACAACTACAGCATATTAATGTTTTATCAGTGGTATAGTAAATATCAAGTTATCGTTAAAAAATAAAATAAAATAGGTACATAGCAAAAAAAAATTAAATCACTGGTCTAAATCAACTGCATTCAAATAGCCTTAAAATTCTTTCTGTCCATCTATTTGATGCAACTGTACCAAATCTCAGAGCAGTCACCACCATATAAATATTTAACCAGGCAGAAGACAAACACGCACCATGCTATACTTAGTCACGTGCAGTGGCACGCGTCATAGCCCACTCGATCTATCCCATCAAACATGTACAATATGTGTATCATTCGCATGTGAGATCAAACCTTGCATTAAGAGGTCCAGCGCGAAATCCGTCTGTATGTATGTATGTATGATGAAGCGGGTACAATACAAGGCAGGGGTGGGTTGTACCCGTGGGAACTCATGAAGCTTCCCCCGGGAATCCTTGCTGACGATCTGGGGGTGGACAAGCCGGCTGGATGTAGAGTTAGGGAACGTGTGTTTTGTTTTGAACAATGCGTGATGGTGGGTTAAGTGTGATCAAATTATAGGATGTTGTGTGAAATGAATAGATTTGCTACGTTACTGAATTGGTAGGTAAATATAAAGCAGGCGTTCGTTTAGGTGCGATACTTTTTGAAATCTGTGTGAAATAATAAATAGATTTTTTCAAAGAGCAATTTTAATTGCAATTAACCGAGTAGGCATCAGTAGAGCGATTTTATATTAAAAAAAATCTATCAATTTAAGGTAGTACTAGTATGACGGTGACGCCATCGGTTGTCGAGTGGCGAAATTGACGCTCAAGAAAATATAAAAATTGAATAAAATAAGTGTTTTATATCTATTATGATTTGAATATCATGAATTGTTAACAGGTTGTTGGTCTAGTGAATTTTCAAATACCATACCACCGTGTGGTGTTGCCATTATAAATTGGGATTCTTAATTTTTCGTTAAAAACAAGACTTTGTATGGCTATATATCCATTACTAAACGATAAAAAACTTTCTCCTTCTGATACAATATACATATATAGTTCTAGAACATCATACTAGTTTTTCAAATGAAACTGCAAAATTTTAGAGATACACAAACCAAATGTGTACGATTCTGAGTGATGATCGCCATAAGCCCCGTGTATAAGAACTCATCTTTACAAGCAAATATATTTGTTCACAGACGATGAATGTGTTTCATATTTTAACAGGATGCGTGTGACTATCCAATGTTTACGTGCGCCAAATTTCATTCAGATCTGCAAAAATTTTTTTTACGCTAGTACTACCTTAATGATAGTTTTATATTATGAACAAATTGGAAGGAACTTGTTTCCCAAAATAAATTTTATGGTTTAAACGTATTTCATTTTAGACATTAACTAAAACGTCAGAAATAGTTTCTCACGATGAAATTCTTTAAAATTTTAAGATTTTTCGTACAATCTTTCTATTATTTATTTATTTTATTTTTTATTTCTTGGGATAGCTAGTTCAGTGGTATCAAGTCGGCCTGTGGATCCTGAGAATCCTGGTTCGATTCCCACAGGCGACAAATAATTTTCAACATTTAAAAAAAACTACCCCTGTGGCTCCTCCACCACTAATATCTTTGGGGGCCGTGATTTCACGACTGGTAACCGCACTTCCCGCGCAAAATATATCACTTACCGTGATCTGCTTCGGCAAAGTGCCACACCCAGTAATAGGTAGAAGGCGTGATGGTATATTTATTTATTTTATTTCATCTTTTTATTAAGAAATAAAGCTTCAGAATATTGCCAATATTAAGCCACGGTCGTAATTATGTAGGTACGACTGAATCTAGGGGCGCAAAATTTTAAAACAGATGATGCATTTCGTGCAATAATCATGCCACGGGCCAGAAACGTCTGTTTTCTCCCTTGATACATACACTTCTATTATATTTAAATAAATGATTTTAACTACATTAAAATTACTCCTCTTTCATAGCTGTTATTTTACGGCAAGTAAGCGTTTAAATAGATCACTCACAGAAATCTGCTATGCATAGTATCAAACTAAATCATAAGTAAAATGAACTGATTATATATTTATTTATAATTTATTGAATCCTTACACCTTTATAGTTTGCAACGTGAGGATGAAATAAAAATATATATATATATTATTAGGCGAACTCAACTTCTGTCATCATGTTGTTTGTTATCGATGGTATAACAGCGGCACGTGGAATTCAATTTTACTTGCTTTATCGAGTCAACGGGAACAAACGCACCATGCCATGGCTGTTGCCAAATTTACTATTTTTTTCTTTCTTTTATGTGTCTTTAAGTCGTTGTTTTCCTTCCGGTTGAACTTTTTTACATCCGTTTGTTTATTGGTCGACATCTTTTCTATTAATGTAGCTTCATAAACATATTTTTCTACAACTGTGAAAAAAACATGACATTTTTAATATCGCTATGAATACTTGAAATTTATGTTTTTTGCACATGTGAAAATAACTTTTTTTTTCATCGATATGTCAAATTTCAATATCGTTGATCCTTTTAAAAAAATTGTTTATCAAACATTTTCACGTTTCCTTGGTACAACAAGTCAAATTCATATTATTTTAAATATTTTTCCTTCACTTTACTTAATTAAATCAATAATTATTGTGTTACTCTTTTTTAACAGTTGTAGAAAGGATGTTGTTTGTATTTTATGGGCGAAATTCGTGAATTTTGGCGCGTTTGAATGACTATTTTGTCTCGACCAAATGTGACATTCTCACGCGCAACAAAAAAAACACTCATTTCGCGCACTTAATACAAAAATAACTGTTTATGTACGGCTTTTTTCCATTTTGTGGACGTGTCCTTACCATTTTAAATGCATTGCATTTTAAATTTATTTATTTATAAAAGTAAATTAAAAACTGTAGAAAACAAAATAAGCATTATAGTTTGGTTCGTCTATTTTAATCTATTATGATATATTTATGCAAAAATCATATGTTCACTCGCAAATCGAATCGTCAACTGAATCCAATTATTTCAAACACAACCGTCCCTTATACGACTCTTTATCTGCAATAAGGCACAGGGCACCCCCATTGCCACACAACCACTCACTCCATAAAACACCACCACCGTGCATCATTACCTCGACTGAAGCCGTATGTCCAGAGTTCAAACCCTGCGCTTCTCTGTCTCTAAGTGTTCCCAGGCCAGTTGTAAACCAATCCATCAATTCTCAATTCGTTGCCGGGTTCTGTTCTGTTGTTCTCGATGTGGTGATGGGTGTTTTATCGACAGTCCTGGGAATTCCACCCCTACTGGGCGAGGGATGATTAGCTGGATAATGGAAGGTTGTAGGTTACACTTGATTCGTGAAGTATGGGTTGTAAATGGCGCGAAAACATATGTTTGATTTGGATATTGTCCAGGGAGTTTCATTAATTTTCTTTGTATTTGATTTGAACTAGAAATTGTAAAAGATAGATTGTTGATTTAAATATTAGGTTTGTTTAGTGTTTAGCAGTAAGATTCTACATCAACATTTTATCAGCTTCAATTAAAACTGTAGACATTAGGCATAAATTAAAATAATTATTTATAACACAAGGACGAAAAATGCAGTTTTTCGTACGAAAGCAAGAACCGTATGAATACAAAACCTTGTTTAGTAAATATACCATTTTTATTCGATTACAAGAAACTACAAAACAAGAATATTTATTATTTATTTCCTGTCAGTTGTGTCTGGCGTATCCAATCAACGCTATAAACAGGTGTCGGAATATTTATATTTGTTTGTAACTACGATAATTTATAAATAACTAACATTTTCTATTGTGAATATTTTTGCCATTCGAATAGTATACTTAGGACGAAATGAGGTATTTAAATATTGAAGAATTAATTTACTAAATACATTTCATGAACAATGTATACACCATTTCAGTATAACATAATTATTTCAACTTTTTCAATAGTACGAGTAAAATAATCTTATTTATCATTATGACAGCAATAGTAAAAATGTTACTATTGGCCTTAAGACCAAAAAACGTTGACTGGAAGAATCAATCTCGAATTCTCATTTACTATTAATAAGAAAAAATAATAAAATATAGAGCAGCACAAAGTAATTCTAGAGTTCGTGATATAAATAATAAAACCTCCTATTTTGATACCACATTCAAGTGAGCTATGGAAACAAATGATTGATGATGTAGTAGTCCGTGGCTGGCGCCGACAGTTCTTCTGGCGGCGGCGGTGGCGGCGAGAACCACTCATTGTGCAACAATGTCCAGTCCGGCGTGTGCCGTATACAAGCCTACTACTCGTAGATAGCGATACCGATATTGAACTCAAGCGAATAGGTTTTATGTTCTTGTTTCTAGCGGGATAACATAATTTATATTTTGTGTTTTTGAACTGATTTCGTTTTGTTTCAACGTTATTCAGTTGTTTGGAAATATATGTGACATTGTCATGTTGTTCTGTCGATCGGGAAGAATTATTACTTGAAATTGTAACTGTTAATAGAGAACACTATTGGATTGTGGATGCTTTCTTTTATAGACAGAAACAAATCATTCGGATACGCGACTTCTACATTTTCCATGCGTGTTTTTCAAGCTGCTAAGATAGACAAGAATAACTGTATTGTGTACTACTGTAGGTTATAAAACAGTAGGTTTTAACTTTTTCAGTCTGCTACTCCTTGAATAAAAGACAAATCCCCAACTATTTTGAACAAAAATTTATACCGGATGTCCTAGGAAACCTGTACCTAGGGATGTGGCGATACTATCGAAATCAGAAAAGTGTCATACCTTTTTTGGTAGTAGGTATTTTTAGGTCAATATTTTGTCGATATCGATACTCATTTCAAGGATTCCTCATCTTTCTCTACTACTAAAGAGTGATAATTTTCCAAAATTTTCCAATTTTCATTTATACTCAGGGTGGATAAAAAACGTGATTTAAAAAAAAAAATCAAAAAAATCGATTTTTTTTTATTTAAATCAGATTTTTTTGATTTAAATCAGATTTTTTTGATTTAAATTAGATTTTTTTAATTATTTTTTTAAAAACGGGTATTTTGAATTAAATTTTTAAATAATATGCATCGTGTAATATTTTTAAAAGAAATTCTGAACAACGTTTCAAATGTTGAATGGTGGATGTCCTAAAAAGATTAATTAGGACCAAATAAAGATATAATATTGAAAATTATAAAATCACTTTTATGCGCCACTTCGTCTTCAGCTTGTGTTGAGCGAGTTTTTTCATCATTTGGATTTGTGCATTCAAAATTGAGAAATCATGATTTAAATCAATTTTATTTAAATCTCTCAACCCTGTTTATACTACATACTTCATGATTTTTTTAAACATTTGTGCACTTAACTCATTACCAGTGTTTTAGAAAAATCTGTTTTACCGACCACAAAATCTGTAGATCTAAAATATTATCTATAATATGTAAAACACGTAAATAAATAAATTCATTATTTTTATATAAATATATATTTAATAACTATTACAATTTTTGTATAGAATCACATGAAAACATTACAAAGAAATAAGAGTATTATTCTCCAATTACTGTTGTAAATTAAGTACTATAAAATTTAAAATTATAGCCATAAGTAAGACATTGCAACTGTAAATAGACAACCAGAGATGGGCAGTAGCTAGCTACTTTTGTAGCTTAGCTACGTTTATATTAGCTGTAGCTAAATGTGGAAAAATATAGCTGTAGCTTGTAGCGAACTACGTTTTTTTCTATTAGCTTAAAAATATTGTTATAACAACTGAAGCTACTTTTAAAGCTATTTTTTGTAGCTCAAAGCTACTTTTTGTAGCTTAAAGCTACCACTGTTCATTAAGAAATACCTATTTATTTTTGTTTTGTATTATTTGAATTGTACCTTCTTTATTGTTTTCTATAACTGTAGGATAACAAGTTATTATACAGTGTAAATCTATTAACATATTTTATTTTTCACTTGTTCTTAACCTATTCTACTTTTGTATTAAATATTAGATGAACTAAACATTGACTGTTTATGTGACTGTTAATTTATTCCGATATAAATAAAAATTATAGCATCCAAAATTAACAGTACATTTGTCCATATGCGATTTTTTATATTTATGTACATAATAGTAAATTAACAGTCATTATAACAAAAGACTGATCAACTGATCATATGACAATGGCAAATTTAATTCATTCACAATAATCGAAAAAAAGAGCTTTCAAATTGAACAGCTACTTTAACGAAAGCTTTTAGCTGCAGCTATTTTACAAAAGGTAACTTATAGCTGTAGCTCAGCTACTTTTTTAAAGAATAGCTGTAGCTGTAGCTTAGCTACTTTTTTTAAGTAGCTTGCCCAGCTCTGTAGACAGCTACTATTTTTTTTATTATACACTTGTTTGGAAATAAATATATTTTTTCAAATTCAAAATTGTAGCAGTGATGATTTTGCAAAACTTGTTTTGTGTGCATTAAGCCACTTATAGTTCTTATTTCTAATTTATTTCTAGTTTTTGTTTTTAACAAATTAACAATAAAAAATAATCTCTCACAATTCGCACTAGAATGCGGTAAACATATTAACGTAAAGGCAAATTTTGATAATGTAGGATACGCTCTAGAATCATCTCCCAATTAAATATCAAATTAAACATTATCTGTAGAAATTTCAGTTAAGTCTGTAGATCTGTAGAAAAATTTAATTATCTGTGGATCTACAGATAAATCTGTGGTAATAGCAACACTGCTCATTACTTATAAAAATGAGATTATATTGTTTTTGTAGTACCTTCACGATATATTTTAATTTTTGTAAATTTCCAATAACGAAATTTTTAAGTATCAATACTTGTTTCCGATACTTGGTGTGATATTGATCTGTAGTATCGATACCGTTTCCAGGAATATTTCTCTATATTCTGTACTTGGATTATTATCTATTAATGATCGACAAGTTAATGATAATTGTTGTTTTTCATGACTACTTTTCAGATTATTACAATTTTGGTAATCTGTGGCAAAAATAAATTAGTTTGATACTTTTGTATTTTCATGCATTTTTTTTCTTCTTATGGGGTAGGTAGCTCAGTGGTATTGAGTCAGCCTGTGAATCTTGAGAACCCTGGTTCGATTCCCACAGTCGACAAACATTTTCACCACATTAAAATTACCCCACTTCATGCGCAAAAATATATCACTTACCGAGATCTGTTTCGGCAGAGTGCCACACCCAGTAATGGGTAAAAGGCGTGATGATATGTTTATATTTATTTATTTTATGCATTTTTCTTATGTTATAAGAAAAAAGTATATGATGACAGCTTATACACAGCTTCGTAAAAAGTGTAGTTAAAAATTATTTTTTTTGTCATTTCTTAGTTGCAAAACAACGTAGTAACATGCGATTCTACTCTTTAGCAACACTTTACTCATTCTATGAATTTATTTTATTTGTTTACATTGCATGCTGATGTGTATGTCTCCACAAAGAGAAAACTTAGATGAATTGAAAACATGTTTGTAGAAATGTATCTTAAATTACTTAAATTTCAACTTTTCCATTACTTACACAAAAAAGAGCGTGTTCAACACATAAGAAAAGTGAGTTTTCAAACTCGTGTAAACGTTTACACTCATTAGAAAACTATCACTTTTCTTTACTTATTAAACAATCTACTATTATTTTGTTAGTTTTCTATAGCGTAATCATGAAAAATAAGGGCCAAATTCATAATCGTGACTCACCCTCACTTCATTCTCACCTCACACTCAAAGTTGAAGTAACTAAGGCAACTAACTCAAATTGTACACATTTTTGAGTTAGTTGCCTTAGTTACTTCGACTTTGAGAGTAAGGTGAGGATGAGATGAGTGTGAGTGACGACTCTGAATTTGGCCCTAAGTGTTATTATTAACTTATTGATCAATAACAGATGGCGATCCAGTTACAGAATAAGGGGAATTAAGTTTGACAGAAACTGACAATATCGCATCAATTGTTTGACAGCAATGTAAACGTTTTCATATGATATTTTACTTCGATTTTCTTTTATTGATTTAAGTCAGACATACAATTTTAGTTTCGTTGGTACAAATGAATATTCATTTGTTTACTTTGCAGTACGGTGGCGTGGGTAGCGTTACGGCATTCGAATCCGAAGATCCTGCGTTCGAATCCCAAGTTAAATATATATGAACTAGTACACTAAGGGGTCGGTGAGTCCCGACCCTATACTGTTATTGTGATTAAGTTCCTGTTGTACAGAGTAGAATAAATAAATAAATAAATAAATTTCAAATGTATTCAACTTCAAACCCGATTAACTCTACTTTTGAACCTGATAGTATGTAAATAAATATATCATCACACCTTCTACCCATTACTGGGTCTGGCACTCTGTCGAAGCAGATCTCGGTAAGTAATATATTTTGCTTGTCAACGGCCATGGCTGCACTCGTTGGAACTGATCTAAGCGATTACGCGAGTTAAGTAACGTTGCGCGCGGGTAGTACTTGGATGGGTGACCGTCCAGAGAAACTCGCGTTGCTGTTGACCAATAACAACTAAAACGCAGATCAGGGTGTAATGGCGGCATATGACCTAAGTAGTTGGTCCGCCAAAGAAACCACAAAAAAAAAAAATATATATATATATATATATATATATATATATATATATATATATATATATATATATATATTTTGCGCGTGAAGTACGATGACTAGCCGTCAAATCACGGTCCCAAAGATATGTTAATGGTGGAGGAGCCACAGGGATAGTTTTAAAATGGTGAAAAATGTTTGTCGCCTGTGGAAATCGAACCACGGTTCGATTCACAGGCCGACTTGATACCACTGAGCTAGCTACCACTTCTGATAGTATGTAAGTTGTTAATTTCCATTAGCTACTCTTGCTAATAGATAAAAGTTGTATCTACCGGATAACAACTGCCAGTATTGCAATTACTATTGTATAGCAAAATTTACATATTTTATTTCAATTTATGTTATACTCTGTTTTTTAACCAGGATGAGTAAATGCACAAGTCAGATTTACACTATAGAAAGTTACCAAAGAAAGTTACTAGATTTTTGTTGGCGCGAAATACAAAAATTTCATACACATCTGCACTGATTTAGTCTCATGGAATTTATTTTAAAATACAAATGGCATTATAAACTCTAATTTGTCACTCCATATTTTATTAGTTCTTAAAAGAACTGATTTATTTTAATGTCACAGAAATGCAAAAAACCAACAAGAAAACAGATAACCTCAAAACTTATAACAGCTCTAATAAATCAAATATAAAATCTATGTACAGTGTAAACTGGACGAAGCACTAGCCAATCAGAAGCGTCAGTTTTAGCGGTTAAAATTTAAATTACTCCTCCTGGTTAAAAAACAGACTATAGTTTTCCTTAATGTGCTAACATTTATGTCTTGATACCTTGCACTTTAACAATAAAAATCGTCTCCCACTATCGAATTAAATATCCTGTTACTACTCGACTTACTCGAACTAAGTGTTTTCATCCATATTCCAGGAAGTTTAACATTTCAACATCATTATAGAAATATTAATATTAATCTCAACTAGTACGTGTAATCAATAACTCAGTAATTTGCATAGTCCATTTTTAATTATTCCATGAAGTCGTAAAGTCGGGTGGTACTGTTTACGAGTTGCCGACAATGCAGACAGAATGAACCACACTACGGCGGTACCACCAACGTAAATGCAGCGAGAGCTTTTTAGTCTCGCGAAAAAAGAACGCGTTTAGTTCTTGGTAACGTGTTTACATCGTGTTAGACACACGTTTAACTTGTATTTTCTACATATTATTGTTTTACTAACTTGTGTTGTTTGCATGGAGATTGTTCAAGAATAATTAGTAATGAATCATTCGTTTTTTCAGGAAATCTTGTAATATGTGTTCATGATTTTATAAAACTAAATAGAAAACTGTTTCAAATTAGTCATAGGTACGAGTAGTATAAATGCAGATTAAGGCCGTTTTATCAATGCTGGTATAATTCATTTGCCAAGCAACTTAAACGTACAGTGTCAATATCAATAAATAAATAAAATAAATATATCATTACGCCTTCTACCCATTACTGGGTGTGGCACTCTGCTAAAGCAGATCTCGGTAAGTGATATATTTTGCGCGTGAAGTGCGGTTACCAGTCGTCAAATCACGGCCCCCAAACATGTTAGTGGTGGAGGAGCCACAGGGATAGCTTTTTCAAATTATGAAAATTTGTCGCCTGTGGGAATCGAACCAGGGACCTCAGGATCCACAGGCCGACTTCATACCACTGTGCTAGCCATCCCATAAATATCAATATCAATAAATGACAGTTAACATAATTTTCCAATTTATTCGTGTCCGGAATATATTGATGTATGTTAAGTGCTAAGAAGAATGTTATTAAAAGAGTGGGGTTGGGCATATTTATTTATTTATTTATGCTACTCTATACAACAGGAATTTCATCCCAATAGGCTCCTGTACCATAATCTAAATAATAAGAATGAAGGATAAAAACATAAAACATGTATTGAATAATAGCTATTAGTGGAATAAATTAAATAAAAATAATGTTTAACATCAGAGATATAAGCGATTATAAATATAGTGACATCAAATGCTCGGAGGTTCTTATTGACCATGTAACAGACAGGATGTGTAAGAAATAATCGTTTGCAAAATTGTTGATTAGATTGCGTCTTTAAGACACATGTCATGTTATTCACCTTTTGGAACACGCGCGAGCGTCTGAGGCATTTGTCACATTCAGCGAAATTATTGCGATCTAGCATTTATTTAGTATAAATGCCGTAGTTTAAGATAGTTAGTAAATGATAGTAGATGACAGTAGATGATAGTAGATGATGATAGTATACAATGTAGAAGTATGTAGCAGACAGTTCGAAAGTAGTAGATGTTAGTACGTAGATAGTAGTTATGATGATTCGCGAGTAGAAGAATATTCGAGGGTGTCTATCCCGAGAATATGATGTTATTAATTTGTTATTTGTTTAATTAATTCATTATAGATATTTTATGTTAGTTTTTATTATGTTGTTTAAATAAAATATTTACCACTCGCACTTGCAGCGTTTCAATACTTATTATTCAACTTCAGCACGTCGACAATCAGTGGTCAAGATAAATTCTCATTTTTGACCACCATGATTTGTTACAACCACAAGTATTTTCGCGCAGTAAAAGACATATGCGGAGTTTTTCATACTGTTCGCCGTTTGCTGGTATGTACGTGTTCAACATGTTGTATATTTATTACTATACTTTAATTTCATGTACTTGAACTTAAAAAAAAATAATTACACGCCTTTGGGAGTCTATAGACCCCCAAATATTCCTAGAAGGAATTTGGCGGACCGGGCGCACCGAGCCGCAGATTTTACTCTGCCGTACTGCCGGATTTCGTAGTCAGTTGTTTTTAAGGCGAATATGTGACTAGCATAGAGCGCCCGAGTGTGGCAAATACAGGAAGATGTATTTTTTATTTTAACGACAAGCCACACGTTGTCGGCCGGTGGATTCGAACTGACGAACCTTGGCTCGGGTGACGTCACAGCGTGCTAAAAGATGTAGCATTAGCACGCTCGGCCACCACCACCGGCTTCTTGAACTTGCAACTTCTATAAAATATGATTTTCAACATAGTAAGATTATTTTTCTAGAATTCAATAGTATATTATTTGCACTCTTTGAACGAAACAAGTTAAGTGCCACTGAATCGAACTTGGGCGAAAATAGTGTACCAGGATAGGAATGTCTGGTGAAGAATGATAACTTGATGAATCTGATGAATAGATGTTGAGTGAATGTTTCAAGGTTTCGTACTATCGCATTTTATGGGATACAGCGTGATGTTATTTATATATGTATGTTGTGCTTTCGACATATAAATGAATCATTGTTACATTAATTTTAATAATAATGCTTCAATTCAAACTGAAGGTAAATTAGTAGATAATTATAATTATTTGAAACTTTTGACTGAAGCATTCTTTCCTGAAATAATTTTATGTATAAAAATAAAGTTATTCGTTAACAATTTATGATAAAAATAAGTCATCTATCAAGATTTACAGAACTGATACATGTTTATAAAATGATTTTAAAATTAGTTAACAAATTCTTAAAATACAATAATAAATATTTTAAAATAAAAAAAAACTATATCTTCATTTTTAAAACAAAACGGTCGCCGTGTGATTCAATTCATAAAAATAACAAAATATAGCGAAAAATTGGAATAAAATTTGATTTAAATAAAACATATGATCGGAGTTCTTAGATCCCAGGCTCAAATCCTGGTGATATATTTTTTTCTGTTTATAATTCGATTAATGAGGTAATGGTATAGTGGTATAAAGTCGGCCTGTGGATCCTAAGGACCCTGGTTCGATCCCCACAGCCGACAAACATTTTCACCAATTTAAAATTACCCCTGTGGCTCCTCCACCACTAACATCTTTGGGGGCCGTGATTTGACGACTGGTAACCGTACTTCACGCGCATAATATATCAATTACTGAGATCTGCTTCGGCAAAGTGCCACACCCAGTAATGGGTAAAAAGGCGTGATGATATATTTATTTTATAATTCTATTTTATTTCATCAATTGTTAATTATTTACTTAAAACACTAATTAAATAAATTACTATTTAGAACTTAGAATTCGGATAATTAATTTTTAATATTTTTTTATGATAAGTTTACTATTCTTAAAATATTAGAACAAAATATTATTTATTGATCTATAAATATCTATCTATATGTATTCAATTGTTCAAGCTGCTAAAAAAAAGTAAAAGTTGGTGTTAAGTTTTTGCTTTCTATGAATACGGCGGTTAATTTGCAGCCATAAATAATAATCTATTACGTTTTATTTGTTCTTAGTTGTAGCAGTGAAGTTTGTAAAGTCAATATAATTTTATAACAATTTAAGTATTTTATGAAAGCTTGTAAACCCGATAATTTATGGTTAATCTAACACCTTGAACAGGAAAGTAACACATAGTATGCAGTATGGATATTATAATCATATTTATTACTTACAAAGGTTCAATAAACAAGAACAGGTTATTCTAAAGTGAACTATAAGTTGTAATCTATAAACTCATTACGAATTTCTTTCATTCCAAAGAAAATAAGGGCAATTTAAAATCATTCTCTCATATATTACATTTAATGATCCCACGCTAGGTCAATTCGCTTTCGAGAAATAACAATACCACGTTTATCAGATACCCATTGAACTATTTTAATAGCAAAACTCAGTGCGGTATAATTTTATAAAATATAACAACAGCTATTATTATATGTGTAAAATAAATAATATATTAGAGTTAGCTAAAAATTTTAATTCAATGGTTTAATTATTAGAATAATTTCATGAATTGCAATTTTTAAGGGCCTCTGTTACTTGTTACAGACGAAATCAGGTGAGAGATTGAAAATAAAGTACACCATAAACTATAGCAGGCAGATTCATAAAGCGGATTAGCGCTAACACCATTTTTTATTTCGTTTTTAACTCTCTTTTCAATGTATAAAACAAGTTCATAATAACTTGAGTGAAAAGAGAGTTAATTAGCATCAAATTTAGTTTATTTCTTTAATCTGTTTTTGAAACAGAGTTATAGATAATATTAAAAACGGTGTTAGCGCTAATCCGTTTTGTGAATCGGCCTCTTAGTTACTTGCATCAGTGCCAGTTTTACTATGAAGCGAGTTAAGCATCCGGTTCAGACTCCCAAATTTCAGGAGCCATAAAATTGAAAATAACTGTAAAATAATATCTTTTTTCACCTACTTCAATATGACACTATTATTTGTACTTTTTTAATAGTAAAATAACACTATTTTAAGAATGTTATTTATTAGTATCACCATTCACCATGACAACTCTAGTAAATATCCTACAGGTCTGACTCAAATATTTGTAGGTTATATTCTGTTGTTTAAGTTCAAAATAATAATATATTAACTATTACACTACGGCTCGATTAGTACGGATCATGTACTGTAATTGGGATTAAATTCATGTTATACTGAGTAGTATAAATAAATAAAATAAAATGAATATTTAAGTTATATCAAAAATGTAAAACAGTATTTTACATATTGTTGAATGCTCATATTGCCAATATTTGTCAATTTATAAATGACAATTTTACAAAACCTCTTGAGTGTCAAACAAAATCGAACAGTTATAATTTTTTTTAACCTATTTTTGTTTGATTTAGATCAAGTATACTCGGTGTAAACATGTGCCTTATTAAATTTGTTTAGTCCTAATATAAGAGGGCCACCTAAGTAAAAATTATGATTGTACATAAAATAACATAAAATAACCGATGCTTTTTATACCAGATAGTACAGAAATGATGTAAACTAGATTTTTACTGCAAAATGATTTAGAATGTATCATTATTGATATAAAAAGTATCTCCTGAGTTCAGGATGAAAAGTCCCTGAAAAATAAAACAGATGGCGCCACAATTGCATATCTCATGTAACATTTGTGATGTACCATCTTTAACTAGAACGCATTAAAATTTTCAGACTGATATGTCATTCATTTCTGTTTTGACACCCATCGAAAGCAAGCAACCTTGAAGATTTTTGAAAACATGGAGAAAAGTGAATTTCGCGTCTTGATTAAACATTATTTCTTGCGTGGAAAAAACATTACGCAAACCAAAGCATCGCTTGTTAAACATTATGGGGACTCCTCACCATCGATTGGAACGATTCACAAGTGGTTTACTGATTTTCGTTGTGGTAGTATGACCACAAAGGACGCCGAACGTTCTGGTCGTCCAATTGAGGTTACAACGCCAGAAATCGTCGATAAAATCCATGGTATGATATTGGACGATCGGCGAGTTAAAGTGCACGAGTTGCTGAGGCTATGAGCAACCGAACGGGTACGGAACATTTTGCCTAAACTTTTGAATATGAGAAAGCTATCTGCCAGATGGGTGCCGCATTTGCTCTCTGTTGACAACAAGCGCGACCGTGTGACAAGTTCAAAGCAGTGTTTGGCGATGTTCAAGCGCAATAAGAAAGACTTTTTTCTCCAGATTTGGCTCCCTGTGATTTTTATCTATTTCCAAACTTGAAGAAATGGCTCGGTGGAAAGAGATTTGGCTTCAACGATGAGGTCATCGCTGAGACAAACGCCTATTTTGAACGATTGCCAAAATCGTATTATTTGGAAGGGACCGAAAAATTTGAAAAACGTTGGACGAAGTGTATTGGGCTACAAGGAGATTATGTTGAGAAATAAAATATGTTTTGACCAAATAAATCATTTCTTGTTTCATTTTTCAGAGACTTTTCACCCTGCCCTCGTATTATAGAATTGTACAGGGCGCAATCTCACTACAGGTATAATACGAGTATAAACGTTGCCAATTAAAGAAATATTTTTATTCTTATACAATATACGAGTATTTACTATTTTTTTCGTTAATTTCACTATAGGGAGGAAAGACTAAAACAGTAATGCTTCAGGCCACAATATTGGTTAAGCCAACTGTGATTAGTTGACTGTATTTTAAAACTCAAACCTACCTTTTAATAAAAAATGCAGAACTGATATGTACCAGTAGTATAACCAATGAATAGTCCACAAATCACAAGACTTCAAATCTGAATCGTCAATAAGTAACACAAAATAGTCACTTCACTTTCAGTATCATATAATTTAGTTCATAATACACGTAAAATAAATGTTTAAAATGTACGAGAATCACATCTACGCACATTACAAAAGACCGAGTATTACTAACTGGTTGATTTTTGTTTAAAGCAATGTACACAAATAATGCAGCAAATTAATGTACGAACAAGTTCGCTAGAAAAATGCCAATAGTTCTTTTCGAACTAAACTGTGTTTCTGTGTTAAGATACAATAACAAATTTCAGATTTTAGCTGATCTTGAAGGTGCGTCTACATTATGAAGTTTTGTCTAAAATGCTTTATAAAAATGTTTTCCAAGTGGATTGCTGATTCCACGAAAAAATAATTTTATAGAAATAAAAATAAATAAAGGATCTGATACCATAATTATGATTTTTTTCTGAGAAACAAATAGTTACCTTCCCCCTAAATAAATAAACTTTTAATTTAGGTATTTGATCTTAGAACCATGAAAATTCGCTAATTTTTATTTTTATATGCTACTAAGTAATGAAAGAAATACTTTTTTTAAAGAATTTAAAAGTGAGTGAAAAAAAAATTATTTCATTACTTAATGTACACATGGGCGTCCACAGACATTTTTCCAGGGGGAGGCGGGTCGCAAAAAACTCTTAGATATACATAAATTTCTAAAATATATTTTTTTTACATAACATAAATATAAAAAATAAACACACATAACAATTAGATAAAAAATATTTAAATTTGTAAAATAAATTACTAGTCTTCATCGTCTGAGTTAAATTGAAGAGGAAGGACAATTTTCTATTAACTCTTCCGTAAATTGACACCATTTCTTCAATAAATTCCGATTTTGCAGTTTTACAGTTTTTATTTTCTAATATTTTGTGTCTGCTTGTACTTAATAAACTTAGATTACAATAGGGAACATGTCGCTATCTGGCCATAAGAATACTGCTGGAAATTCAGTTTCAGCTTGAATTTATTATCTTTAAACTTATTATTAATTTTTTCATGGACATATGCATGCTTTGTATCGGCACAAATTAGATCTGAAAATGACTAAAATTGTCTCATAACTATCGATAGCTATGAAATTGAAACAAAATTAAAAAATATTTGACGTTCAATTTATCAAAACTCTCAAAATAAATTCTTCATTTATTATTTCAGTTATTTTGACAAATAAAACGTCAAACATTTGTTTAATTTTGTTTCAATTTCATGCTTATCAATAGTTTTGAGGTAATTTTCGTCATTTTTCGTCATTTTCAAATCTAATTTGTGTCGTTCTATAGCATGCAAAATTTATTTTGTTTATTGTTTCAGATGCAGAATTTCATGCCCTAAAACTTCTATTTCATGCTTTTTTGCTTAAAATATTTACGGAAGCAGGAAATTACAAAATTATAGTTTTACATGTTAAAGTCCTATGTTCGAGAGTCGTAGTCACCACCATAGTTAATATCCAGGGGAGGAGGCGCGCCCCTCCTTGCCTCCCTCTGCGGACGCCAATGAATGTACATGTATTTTTTACATATTGATGTTGGATTAAAGAGATAAAAATAGAAAATTCTTTTGACATTTTGATAATATTTTAAATTTTTAATGATCTCCAAGCAATAAATAAGGATAAATAAATAAAAATAGTGAAAAAATGTAAAATATAGTATTTACGTTTTTGACGATTATAAAATTAATTGAAAAATGTGTCACTTATACGACTTTTCGTTAAAAAAGATTACTTTTATGCAAAAAATTTGAAAACGCTGTTTTACACCACAGTTTATTAAGAGCAAAAGCAACGGGAATTGTTTTCTTGAAAAGTTATGAATAAATATGAAAACACGTGTTTTTAGCTAAATATAAACGTACCGTAGCACTTAACCTTTTAAAAATATAAATTACAACATGAATATATGTTTTTGTTGTTGATTGTAATTTGACAGCTCTCAATTTAATTAAATTACTGTTAAAAATAGAAAAAAAAATTAATAATAGTGTTCATATTTTAATTTAATTTAACAATCTTTTAGAATTATTTATGTATTACATAATGTATCTAATTATTATTAGAAAGATAATATCATCTACATGAAATATGAAAACAGCAAACAATAAAGTTAATAACAGCGAATATAAAATATTTTTCTCAATTATAATTAACTCTATTGTCAACACACAAACATTGATTAATGATAACAAATGAATGCCAGAGAAACATTTAACTGAACAGTATTTAATATAAAACACAATTATTTGAAATATTCGCTGAAATGAGCCATAGTTTGAAATGTCAGCCACGACTCTCCGATTCCCATGTCCGCACACATAGATCAAGAATTCAATTATCTGTGCACTGAGTGCGTATTTTGATTGATTGAACCGCGAGTTAGCGAGGAATTAAACGTGTTCGACAGAGTAATTGGTTTTTGCTGGGCGATGACGTTAATTATTAATTATTTCAAAGTGCATTTGCCTCTTGCTGGAATTGTTATGGGTTCAACTGGTAGTAGGCTTCGACTGTTTTTACACTTAAATTTAAATACCTTGACATTTCAGTGCAAATAGTGTTAGTGTAACGTATTTGTCGATTAAGAATGCGCAGGGTTACATATGCAACTACTTCATGAAGTGTAAAAATTTATAAGAATGTTTGTTTTTTGTTTTCAAGGACAAGCGGTTAGAAGAAGGCTACTTTGATCCTGGTTGAACTATTTTTCATTAACTAGGTTCATTTATAATTTATTTATTTGTTACTCTGCACAATAGCAATTTAGTCCCAGTTATAATACAGAGGCAGTGGCGTACCTAGGGGGCCGGGCATTTTTTTATATTTAGTTTTAGTTGTAAAAAACAACTTGTTCACTTCATAAATTTACTATTCGATTTCCACGAATTATGAATTACTATATGATTTCAAATAATTTTCTTCATCGTCAAGTCAATGTAGGGTTGAAAATATTATCTCGAAAAATTTCTTTATTACTGCTTAATTTAAATATGCCATCCAATTATATTTTTTAATTTATGTTTATTAATTTAATAGGGTAATGGCTCAGTGGTTTCTAGTTGGCCTATGGATCCTGAGGACCCCGGTTCAATTCCCACAGCCGACAAACAATTTTCACCAAATTAAAATTACCTCACCACTAACATCTTTGGGGACGGCGATTTGACGGCTGGTAAGCGCACTTCACGTACATAAATATATCACTTACCGAGATCTGCTTCGGCAGAGTGCCACACTCAGTAATGGGTAAAAGTCGTGATGATATATTTATTTTATATTTATTTTTGTAATTTACAAAAACCACCATTTGATTGACTTAGAAAGGGCGGCAAATTGGAGACCGCCCTGGGCGGCAAAAGTACTAGGTACACCACTGTACAGAGAGCTTGGCCTACAACATGTAGTGGAATCCAAACCACTCAGAAATAGTCGTCTTTTTATATAAGATGAAGTCAATGAAAACACGCGAACTCTTGGTTAGGAGGCGCAATTGCAGTAAAATAATTTATTAATAAATTTATAGTTATTTATGTACCGAGTTACCGAGTCAAATAATTACTCGAGGACACTAAACGTATTTTGCGGACGAATTGCATACAATATTTTTTATACAACTGGATTACAAAATATATATATATATATATATATATATATATATATATATATATATATATATATATATATATTCCGGTATTATAGTGTATATATATATATATATATATATATATATACTTTGATCGGACGAAAACTGACACCTTTTCGGTATGTTGTTTGTACACAAAGTGCATTATTCCGGTATTATAGTGTCGTTAGTAGGCTACAAGAAATAACAGTTCGGGAATACAAGTATATTCTCTCTATTATGGCATTAAAATGACATATACTCGCTAGAATGAGCTTAATTCTTAAACGATTTTTAGGGACATATTGGTATCATAAATTGGTATAACTGCATTAAATGCACAAAATATCTAAGCAACATATAAAACAAAAAACACAATTTTTACAAATAGCTAAGCAACGGACAAAATCAATCGTAAATCACTGCCATCAACTTTAATATTCTATAAAAAAGTTAACTTCAATTTTAATCCTCTTTATGAATTTGTTCGTACCAAATGAACGCTACAAAATTTATATTATATGATTGTTCTTTATTTATAATTTCCTTATTTTGAAAAATAATAGGTAAATATTTGCAGAAAATAAATTCAACAAAATATATAAGTATCTAATCTAATCTAATCATTATTTAAATGTTGCCACTAAAAAACAAAACCACAAAATAACAAAATTATTTGTTCCAAGCAAAAGAGGTTACTGCTAATATATAAAACAATAGAAACAGAGACAACAGACAGTCAGTGTACTCGACGAATCAACTGAGTATCTGCATTACGCCAGTAGTATCGAAGTAGCAACCATCAACCAATAACTATTTTCCAGCAAGATGTCTTGTGATCAACTCGACAAGGATCAGATGTTCATCGTGCAGGACTACGGCCCTGACGGTTACGTGGGTATAGCAAATTTGAACCTCCAGCATGGTCTGAGACCTGGAGCAGTTATTACAGTCGTCTATAGGGCCAGCGACTGGATGGAAATCAACATCAATGATATTAATGGGGATTTTCTTATCCACATAGTTTACAGGTTTGTATAAATATAAATAAATAAATATATCATCACGCCTTCTACTCATTACTGGGTGTGGCACTCTGCCGAAGCAGATCTCGGTAAGTGATATATTTTGCGCGTGAAGTGCGGTTACCACTCGTCAAATCACGGTCCCCAAAGATGTAAAAGGCGAACTAAGTTATAAACAACTTCATAAAAATATGGTTTTTTTTCTCGATTCCCTCAGCCAGCAAACAATTTTCACCACATTAAAATTACTTCTGTGGCTCTCCCTCCATTAACATCTTTGAGGGCCGTGATTTGACGACTGGTAACTGCATTTCACGTACATAAATATATCACTTACGAGATCAACTACGGCAGAGTGTCACACTCAGTAATGGGTAAAAGGCGTGATGGTATATATTTTTTTCATTTTATGCAAATAATAAATGCTGTTTTCTATTATTATTAAGTAATACACTTATTATATTTGCATTCCTTAATAGACAATACTGTCCTTTACTCACGACCGTGTATATTCATCTATTACTCATGGATTGTGACCAATCACGTAGACCTAGTGTCGGCCGTGAATAATTATTTATTACTTACGAATTGTGGCCAATCACATCGAGTCATCGAGCTTGCTATAAAAATGCAAGATAATGAGAGGAAATTTAATATTACCATCTAGTGCTAGTCAACATAACTTCTAAAGTTTGACATTTATATCGTAATATAATTTCTAATTATAATTATCATCAATCTTATTAAACTTAAAATACAGCTTCTTGTTGAATAGTATAGGACAAGTATAGCACTAGCAAACTTTATCTTCATTAGTAATAGCTATTATTACACATTCCTTGAATAATATACTATATGTTCCAGGTTCAAATCCTTGCGATATCCCAATTTTTCTTTCTATAATTTAAATTAATATACTATTTTTTCTTCATTCTCGAATTTTAATGTGCTTCTCTTGAAATTAGAAGTTTCCTTGAAATACTATAACTCTAATAAGTCAAGTGGTCAAGTAATTTTATTGGTAATCAATAATTAAAATTGTGCTCAAAAATTGTTCTGCTCATTTAAATTATTTCCAAATTGTGTCTGGTTTTTTATTTATACAGTATATTATTTTATAAGAAAAATGTCTAGAATGTTTTAATTATGCAAGGTAAGAAACAATGGTAATATTATTTTTATAACAAATGAATCTCTTATTTACCATTTGTTTAAATGCTATACATTGTATTTTATGCAAATTTTAACATTAAATATGAGTATCTAACTATTATAATTACTTTTTTATCATAGTGATAATGAACTTCTATATGTATATATTAAGATCTACAAAGACTTTCGAAAGGTATTACTTTCATAGGTAAAAAGGTTATATTCAATCATATTAAATTGCATATTTACTCATTTCCACCTGTCTATCCAAAATGTCTGGTTACTACGAGCAAAATTTTTGTTTGTATTATTCAAGTGTGATATTAATATGTCAATAGCATATTATTCAACAAACGTATAATGATAGCTATTACTTATACTTTTTCTACGACTAGTCAACTGGAAGATACACTTTACATTTATATAAGTTTGACTAAAATAATAATTTTAGAGGTTTTCTGATGTGACTGTCAAACTTTAGTAGTTACACTAACTCTCACTCGACAGCAGTCACATTTTTTTTAATTGTTCACTTCTCATTGCGCTTCGTTGTTATAACAACCTCTATGTGATTGGTTATAATTTGTTTTGAGCAATGAACTACATAGGGCGTATTCCATTTGCCATTTGGATCTGATCTAACTTACATTTACTGAACCAGATCTCTTATTAATTTCGCTGGATTACTTTGCTGACTTTATTTCCAGTACTAGAATTATAGATTCTAATTTACTTTGAAGTAATTCACCCCAATAATTGCATCAGTTTGCTTAATTCAGTTAATTTTATCATGTGTCGAATTTATCTGAACTGATTTAAGTGAACCAAGTGGCAAATGGAATACAGCTATTATATGTCAAGAAAGTAGAAAAAAAAATTTTAATACTCCTATACCCAAACACACACTATTAAATCAGGTAACAACCATGAATTTCTTATAAAACATCTATAACAAAATATGTTTTTTTATTTCTATGATATATTTACAATCTATCCTATAGGAACAATAAGTCCATGTTATGACAATATATTTATCTTGCGGGAATGATGTTCAGCGACAACATTCCTTTACATCATCTTAATAATTAGTTATTTTTGAATTTAATTAGAATCTGTGAATTAAATCTAAGGGCTTGAATCTGTTGAGTCTCGTTGTTTCCAAGCTGTTGTCTAGTAGATTTATGGCGCTAGTATTTGAGTGATGTTCGAGTCTTTTTATGTAATTTGTTCTGGGTTTTTTTATTTCTTCGTGAACTGTGCGGATGTTCATGTCGTTGTGTATAGTATGGTTGCTTACATACCATGGCACCTTTATTATGGTTCTTTAAATTTTGGATTGCACCCTTTGTATTATGGTAATATTAGATGTGCTTGCTGTTCCCCATAACTGTAAGTAGGCTTGCCACCTCTCCGGGTTCGACTCGGAGACTCCGGGTTCCAGTGAGTTATCTCCGGGCTCCGTGTTTAATTATTATTTCTCCGGGTTGTGTAAGTAAAATTGAATATGTAGTGCTATGTAGTAAGTTGTCCAGGGCAAATCTGTCTCACTTTCGGAATCTTCTACGCCGCTAAATTATTAAAGTTTTTCTTTGATGATCTTCTACATCTTGCTGTTATCTAGTTTAATTTCTGTCACTAAATCTTCCAATTTCTTGATTCTGTCCTCATGATTTTAAGGAAGAATTTATACAATTAATTTCGGTTCTAATAGTTGATATATATCATCTTGAATTTTTTAGAATTGTATCAAGTTTTCAGAAATAGACATAATTTTAGGTGAGGGGATGTCTTCTGTTGCATGTGATTATCTTCAATTTTGTCAATATTGTTACAGTTTTACCGTATATATGACGATGAATGCACTAATTTTATTGTGGTTGAAGTGAGGGTGGTGTGCCTGGATGTTTGACGAGAGATGATTGTTTGATGAGTGTGATGAGTGAATGTTTTATGAGTGATTTTAGGGTTCGTGCTATCCCATTTGTTGGGATATAGCGTGAAGATATGTATGTATGTATGAATTTCTTCAAATGTTAAAATTTTCACTATGGTATAAGCGGTCCTGAAAAACAGCTGTAATTTAATCATTCTAATTGGTTAAGAAAGTACAGGATAGTCAAAAGTTAGTGTTTCAGTTGACAATAAAAAACTACTTCAAATTGAAAAGACTGATACATAAATTTATTTCCTGTTGTTAACAGTGACATTTGGAAATTTAAATTTGAGTATATTTACAATCCATAAATAAAATAGTTGTTTCCCTTACTTATCCACATCCTTTTATTTCTTAACATTACTCACAGAACAATATTTCTATCACTTAAAATCCTATTAGCTGTCAGGCCCCAGACATAATCTATCTGTATTTATTATTAAAATGATATTATATCAAATAGAATTTCCGTCTTTACCTGACATTGTGCCAACTGTGGAATACAAAGATCTCAAGGATTGTAATGCCAACTCAAACACTTACTTCTGATCACTCTGTACCTATAAATTATATTATAAAAAATTATTTAAGTAATGTAATTATATATTCTCTTGTTTAGAGTTGACAAGAACGAATTTATCATTAACAGTCGTCTAAATGGCGTTTTCACTGAAGAAGATTTGATTAAACCTGTACCAGTACCCAAGGGAATACGCACTGTAACAACTTTAGTGTATGAAGAACAAGGCTACAGACTTTTCATCAACGGAAAAGAAATTACATTTTACAAGCACCGCTCTCAAAATATGCCACATCTATTGAGCGTTCCACATTCTGTTCAAATCTATAAAATTATCTATCACACTACTAGAATTATTATTCCTTGATTAACAATGCTTTGTAACAAGCAATGTATGAGTACTTGCATGATGTAAGAAATATATGGTAATATGAAAAATTATAACTCTTTGGCACATTCTTAATTGTAGAAATACTTCAGACCCGTTCTTTTATTTACGGTACATCTTTCTACAAATAATAGCTATATGGCACACCGATATGGCGTACAGCATGGTATGCGACGAAAAAGAAGAAGTAACATTTTGTTATAAGAAATTCAAGAGTAGTAGAATTGAAGTGAAATTCTACTTTTAAGCTTCAATGTGAAATGAACAACTTTTTTTTTGAAGTGATAAATCAAAAGAAATGTCAAATTCCTCAGAAATAACCAGAGCTGGGCAGTAGCTAGCTACTTTTGTAGCTTAGCTACTAGCTTAGCTACATTTACTTTAGCTGGTAGCTGTAGCTTAGCTAACTGCGAAAAAATATAGCTGTAGCTTGTAGCTAGCTACTTTTTTTTCTATTAGTTTAAAAATAACAACTGAAGCTACTTTTAAAGCTAATTTTTATAGCTTAAAGCTACTTTTTAATCAGAAGGTCACCAAAGTACGCATGCGTACAAGCTAAACCCACACAAAATAATAATTTGTTGCCGGTTCTAACTGGCTCTAATACGCAAAAATACACAGTAGGTGCCAGATGGTATTTGCTATTTTTGATATTTATGTACATAATAGTAAATTAACAGTCACTGTAACAAAAGACTGATCATATGACAATGGCAAATTTAATTATTTCACAATAATTTAAAAAAGTAGCTTTAAAATTTAACAGCTACATTAACGAAAGCTTTTAGCTGTAGCTTAGCTATATTTTACAAAATATAGCTTATAGCTGTAGCTTAGCTACTTTTTTAAAGAATAGCTGTAGCTGTAGCTTAGCTACTTTTTTAAGTAGCTTGCCCAGCTCTGGAAATAACAAACATATAATTATTGTTTTATTTCTCATAGCACTCTAATAATTGCCTTAAATCACGAATTTTCTCTTGCTTATAACTAGGTTTGCGACCTCTCCGGGTTTGACTCGGAGATTCCGGGTTTCAGTGAGTTATCTCCGGGCTTCGGGTTTAATTATTATTGCTCCGGGTTGTGTAAACAAAATTGAATATGTAATGCTATGTAGTTAGTTGTCCAGGACAAATCTGTCTCAATTTCGGAATCTTCAACGCCACTAAATTATTAAATTTTTTTTTGGTAATCTTCCACATATTTCTGTTATCTAGTTTAATTTCTGTCACTAAATCTTCCAATTTCTTGATTCTGTCCTCATGATTTTAAGGAAGAATTTATACAATTAATTTCGGTTCTAATAGTTGATACATCAACTTGTATCAGATCAAATATTTTAGAATTGTATCAAGTTTTGAGAAATAGACATTATGTTAGGTGAGGTTATGTCTTCTGTTGCATGTGATTATCTTAAATTTTGTCAATATTGTTACAATTTAATCGTATATATGACGTTGAGTACACTAATTTTATTGTTACAGTAGATTTAACACTTCCAATCTTGTTTTACTTTATTTTATATGTAATTATTTTACCATGAATAACAAAACAATGTAATCCTTTTCTTATCAAAAATGGTAATAATAATAAAATTGCAGGATCTTCTTTTAAAAAATAGTCATCGTCTCCGGGCGAGACTTAGTTCTGAGGTGGTAATCCTACTTATAACTCGTACATAAGAAACAATGGGGGATTCAAGTGGTAGAGCTTTTTAATATATATTTATTAAAATAAATTCTTGACCGTACATCATATTTAATACAATATAAAATCATACCATAAATTATATCTTTATTGCTGAAATATGAAAGTTAAAGTTGAATAATTTAAAACGTTCGCACTGCCATATTGCAATGACGTAGTTGCATTAAGCCAATCACAGAGGTTTGTCTGAAACGTTTGTCGGTGCTCAAGAAGACGAAGAAGAAATAAGCATTCAGCATTCTACGATTCTACCAATGACGTATAATACTAGAATTATGCCGTGTTCAAGTCAATGCAGTGTTTGAAGCAGAGAGGAATGGAATAACTTGAGGGTCCGCCGGATGCGCGGCAAGGAGCGAGTACACTTTGATGTTATGCAAGTTGCTCCTTGCCGCACACCCACCTCACCAACCAGTTATTCTATCCCTTTCTGACTCACAACAAACGCCGATGTTATCCGTCTAGTTATGTTTTGTCTGAGGATTCTACTGACAGCGACAAGTTACGTGTTATTTATCTCTGTCTTATCTGTCTCTCTTTAAGCTAAGATGCAACTACGTCATATTAATTTGTTTCGAAAGTTTAAATATTTTTATCATGCTTAATACAAGTTTTTTTAAAAAATACAAAATTTGGGTATAATAATTTTATTACGTAGATTAATATATAAAAAATTCAAAAAAGTCTTGAAAGGTCCATTACGCTAATGCCAATATTGGTGCAGTGGTAAAGCGCATTAGGGTGTAGACCACCGCTTGTTGTGACGTATGGCACTCATGCAGTTCCAGGTTCGAGTCTAAGGGCCGGCATTTGTGTAAGGCATTAAAATGTCGCAATACTTGGTATTCAATCATACACTCTGTACTCTAACTGGGGTTAAATTTCTATTGTGCAGAGTAACAAGTAAAAAAGGTAAAAGTTAAAAATTAAAAATTAAAATTAAAAAAAAAAACATTAAAGGTTCATTGCAATTCTTGTACATTGAAAATGATAAAACTGTTTCATCAACGTCAACGTGGCTTTTTAAACTAAAAATAGTCTCATGGGAAAGAATAATGATAAGTAATAATTCTTAAAAACAATTATCACATATTACAAAACATTGCACCTACATAATTCCACTTGCTATTAAATCATTTTACATTAACATAGTCAGGGCGGAACAAAGCGACCGCAACGCCACTGCGCCAGTACTCCGAACTAACTCAGTGCAGTGATTGATCGATGCTGGATCCGCGCGCGCCTCTCAATCATCGATCATCGATCACGGCGACTGAACCGCAAGACCGTAGACGGCCCATTAATTAGGCGCGAGTGCCAGCGGTAACCGGTAACCGCAGCGGTTACAGGTGACCGCAATGTGGGTGGTAAGACCAGCCAACCAGAGTACAAGTAGTGCAATTAGCCACTAGGCTTCAGCGGTAATTGAATCAAAGCAATAAAGAGTATGATGGGAAAAATTTTATGACCAGCATGCATGAAAATATGAGATCTAAACTCCAGACTATACTACTAATCAAGCTTTTTGAAAGTGAATAAATGAAGTACTAAATTATTTTACAAGTATTCATTTGAACAAAATTTTCGTTTGGTATTAATTTCACAGGAAAATAATGTACAAGAAATATTAAATAAGAACAATATAAACTGCCAAGAAGCAAGAAGAATAGCAACGAACAGAAAAGAATGGAAAGACTTAATAAACAGCATAGAATGACAAAGACAAGGAAAACCAATCTCGACACCCGGAAGGGTACAAAGAGATTTAAATAGATTATATATATATATATATATATATATATATATATATATATATATATATATATATATATATATATATATATATATATATATATATATATATTAATTTCACGAAAACATTATTCTCTTCGTAGTTATCTAAGAAAGTTGAAAATTCCTTGACACTAGCTTTGTTTGTTTCGCTACGTGGTGGTTACTGTAAAACGCGGCGATTAGTTACAGCAGTGTTTTACTGTATACCACAAAAAGTGACAGTAATAATTTAAGTTACTAAAATAATCATTTTTGTTTCTTTCATCTGAGGTACATTCTATTTTTGTTTTGTATGTCCAGTATACTACGCAAGTTGTTAATTTAAATAATCATTTGGACATAAATTGATATAAATTTGACAGTTGATAACCACACTTCATTTACAGAGATTTGCTACGGCAGAATGTCACAATCAGTATTGGGTAAAAGGAGTGATGATATATTTATTTATATTTTATTTATGGAAGAATTTGTTACAAATATGATTTTGTTATCGGAAAGTGAGAAGGATTCAACGGTAGATAATCGAAAATGATGAATTTGAACTTAATAATTGTTTGATGGGCCCCATTTTAGAATAAAATGTTTCGTTTGTATAAATTTATATGAAAATAATTTAACAGATAAAAATTCTCCTATGTAATAATATGATGGGTGCTTTCTTAAATCAGCGTGGGGCCCCACATTATACGGTGAGACTTTGCCCCACACCAATGTTCAATGGCACATTCCACAAATTACGCTTAGCTCCGCGTGAAGATTTAAATAGTATATTTTGGGGCCCAACGCGCTACATTGGACCCTTTAGTATAGAGCCTAAAAATTATTGATTATGATTTATAAATTACCTAGATAGATATTTTACTTTTTTGTTCTCACCGCTGCTATATTCGTTATTCATTTTTCCTGATGTCAAAAATATGTCAAAATTAGCTTCTACCGCTATTCAGCGAAGCTTAGAGTTGCTGTAAAATATTTTACCGCCAACTACCGCAGCGTTTTACCGCGAAATGTCAAAAAGTGAAACGAACAAAATCTAGTAACTTATTATTTTACCTCCAATTCAATCGAACACGAAACCCTTACCGCAGCGGTAAACAGTAACCGCCACGAAGCGAAACGAACAAAGCTACTATTTAAATGGACAAACGATTTATGGAACGCTCTGGATAGCGTAGTTGCCCAGTAAGGATCAATGCACAAATTTTTGACTTAATATATACATTTCTCTGCAATTCTCACCTAGTTAAGCAATTGTAAATGCCCGAAATCAGTCAAACCTAGAATTTACCAATTTGATGTGGTAAAACTACGAACAATTGTATAATTAATATAATTTCGGACTAATATCAAGCTATAAGCTGACGTCCAAAACAAAAGTTGGCTGCAGAAAAAAATTATATAAAAAATTTAGACTTACAATAATAATACAATAAATAAGAAGTCGGTAACTATGATGAAAAGTAGGATATAATCGATTACGAAAGAGATACAAAATTTGTTTGAAGAATAAAGAAAACCATCAACACTTGAAAAATTATCGCCCGAGTTTCCGAACAGAACATTATAATTATTATTTTCACTGAAAATTATTAATAAATTTGGACTGCATTCGATTTTAATGTTGTGCTCGCCGCTCCCACATACCCATATTTGGAGTGTTCAAATCTACGTATAGTAAATAAATCAAATCGGTTTTTTTTCAATTTAAGAGAAATTACAAGTAAAATTTAATGAATCTATTTAATTACTATAATTTTTATAGTCGTTCTATATTTTTCTTAGCTCAGATATTTTATATATACATATACGTACATACATACATACATACATATCATTCACGCTATATCCCAACAAATGGGATAGCACGAACCCTAAAATCACTTATAAAACATTCACTCATCACACTCATGAAACAATCAGCCCTCGTCAAACATTATCATCCAAACACACCACCCTCACTTCAACCACATTCATAGATCACTTCATATAAACTCATTCATTTATTACACTCGAAATTATTTATCACACAACAAATTTTCAATCACATCATTCCTATTCACCTATCAATCATTTTCTTTCTTCAACGTACATAACATATGCATACAACATCTCAAATTACTCACGCTTACTCCTAACAACGAATCTAACAACGAATCTACAAAGATTAGAAAAGATGAAAGCGATAGCCTGCACTTGTATATGAAAGAAAAGTCCACAAAATGCAGTAACTGAACAAAAACAAAAATATAAGAAAGGAAGGGAGTGTCGCCCTGTATTTATTTTTGAAAGTGAATTTCACACAATAGACCATATTACTATCTCAATACGCATGCTCATAATGCACCAATCATATGCTAGGAAGTACAGCTAAAATGAAACCAATGTATTCTTATGGAAAAAATTGTATTTTTAAAGTAAAATATCATTTTATCTAAACGTAAATGAATGATAATTTTTTTATACAAGTTATATTTCATTTCTTACTATCGGATTCTGCCCTTATAATATATAAATAATCAATACATTAATATTAAAATAAATATTAAAATTTGAAAATTTAAAAAACCAATTTGCTCTTCTGTCATCTGTCACTGGCCGATAACTTCAAACTTACGTTTTGTTCTGATTGTAATTTGAATTCATTAATTAATAAGGGAATATTTTTTCATTTCTTTCCCAAGAATAGTAAACAGAGCAACATTTCAAATTAAAGATTTCATGTCAACTTCAAACTGGCGACAATAAAACTGTCACAATTTATGCGCACATGCGCATATGCATCACCGTTCGAGTCACATGGCGTCACAAACATTAGTATTGCCAACATAATTGGAAAAATAGAAAAAAAGTTTGTCACCCTGGCACGCTTTTTTCATTTCATAAATTTTCCGGCAGAGGCGCTATAGATAGTAATATGGTCCATTGCAGTTAAACACTCTACATAAGAACTGAAAACTAATTAAAAGATAAGAAAGGAAGGGAGTGTTGCTCTACACTTGTTTTTGAAAGTGAATTCCACACAATTGCAGTTAAACACTCAATGTAAGATCAGAAAACGAATAAAAAAGATTAGAAACGATGATTAAAATTATAAAAAATATCATACATTGAATGTAGATTGAAAAGGTAATGCCTAAAGAGTGTGATATATCGTTTTGATATATCACTCACGCATTTGGGTTTCTCGTTATTTTAGAATGTCTCAGGGTGGAAAAATATTGAATGTTTTGGCAAAACAGTTACTAATTATTGGGGCTGTCGTACAAGTTAAGGACATAGAGATTGAAAGCAACTCCGAAAATAATAAAATTATTTTTTAACAGTACTACTATTGGCTATTGTCTTTTTTATGTTCTTTTATTTAATGGCGTATACATCAACAATTATAAAATTGAGCAAAAATATTAATGGCCTATGTTCGATTTAAACGTCTCTTAGAAACTAAATAAGTTTAAAACGAAATACTTATGCTGCAACAAAAAGTCGTAAACATCAACTGTTAAGTTAAAATATATATATATATATATATATATATATATATATATATATATATATATATATATATATATATATATATATATATAGATGGGATGGCTAGCACAGTGGTATGAAGTCGGCCTGTGGATCCTGAGGTCCCTGGTTCGATTCCCACAGGCGACAAATTTTCATAATTTGAAAAAGCTATCCCTGTGGCTCCCCCACCACTAACATGTTTGGGGGCCGTGATTTGACTACTGGTAACCGCACTTCACGCGCAAAATATATCACTTACCGAGATCTGCTTTAGCAGAGTGCCACACCCAGAAATGGGTAGAAGGCGTGATGATATATTTATTTATTTATTTATTTTATATATATGCCATTTATATATTAAAAAATCACTGTTGGAACATACGAGTAGTTTGTTTCCCATGAATAAAATGAAATTTTAGACAAGTATGCGTCGCATCAAATACTAGATTTAAAATTAATTTTTGTCTTGGTCTACTATAGTTCTGACTTCTCAACATGCAATTTAATTTACAAGACATCAATAAAAACTTAATCATGTCTAACATACAAAATCTACAAGCAATCTCCTATGAGAAAAATCGCAAGTCAATATCATGTTTTATTTTATATCTCCACATATTTTCCCATATATTGCACCTTGCGCAAGAACTGACCACGACCACTGACACTACATGCAGTGATATTCCTCATCCCGGTAGCCCGCGGCTTGCTAGAATGCTCGATGCTAGAACCGCGGGACTATTAACAAACAATTAGCGGTAAGGCAGACGGCGGCACGTAACACTTGCTCTGCGGCGGTGGCGGCGGTGGCGGTGTGGTAATGAACGCCGTGTTCGAGATGTGGGTGCGGTCACCACCGCAGGGCTCCCGGCCACGCTGAGGTGCTCTACTGACCAACAACGAGCACGAAATAGCTAATTAACTTTCGATTGCTGATGCACTATTTGGGTTTTTGGCGAATGTGGTACTGGGGTACGGATGTAAAAGCGCTGGGAGGAATTTAACAAGATCTTTTCTAGTAAGTAATAGTAACTATAATAGTTATTTTTATAACAAGTGCCGAAAAAGGCTTGTTACGTGCAAGTGCAGAATGCCGAGTGCGGAAATCTGCACGAACACGTAACCTTTTTCGGCACGTGTTATAAACAACATTTTTCCTACAACTGTGCGATTTAGAATATCACTAAAATATGTATTGTCAAAATTTATAAAATCTTAATGATATTCACGAGGACGATGTAATACGGCGTTGCTATGGTTTGTTTGTTGATTGCTTGCACATTGTTCTACATTATTTCAAAATATTTCACTAATTTCAAGACAATTTCTTCAAAATCATCTAGATTGGAATACTACACTGAGTGATTCTTCTTTATCATAAACACCTCCAAAGATAATTAAAGCCCCAGATCATGCTATGTTGGATCTATTTTCGACAATGACAATCAACCTGCTGCTGGTACTTCTAAAGCCTCCGAAATTGTTGTCAATAATATTACTGTTAATAATATGAACAGGTACGGAAGAAATCAATGTTTCTTTAGACAGTACAAAAGTTTCCATTTCACATTATGTCAATATAAGCAACTGTAACAACTGTGTTAGTAATATACACAAACAATAAATATTATGTATTTCACTTACTCTTAAAATAAAACCATTTATCGATATATTTTACTTTGTTCGGTTCTTTTTATTAATTGTGTACAGATTAGATATACTGCAATTTAAGGTTATGTTTATAACCGACAAAATATACTACTGTATATTTACTAGCGCTGGCTCACTGCGAATTTAAATCGCTCTCAATACAACTTTTTTTTTAATTAGTTTCCGCACTAGTGTTTCTTTGCTTACAGAAACGCACTTGGTCTGCATTTGTCTACTTTCCATACGTAACCAAGGCAATAATAGTTACGTAATAACAAAGAAATCGCACAGTTGTAGGAAAAACATATTATTTACATTTTTCTTTATTTTGTTATTTTCAATAATAATATAACAAGAGAGTGGGAATAAATTGAAAATAATTTCACAGATCTTTCGAAAACTTGTTGCCAGGCAATAGCCACGAAAGTCCGTAGGGCTTGAGCTGGGTCCATATCGATTGATTACTTATTAATGTATTCTTGGAAGTTATTCCCAAGTTTGTTTTTGTATTTCTGTATTTGAAATGGAACTAAATCGATTTTTGTCACACATTTTACTTGACGCGTTGACAGTTTTAAATAATTATTTGACAACTACCTATCATTTGTCGCAAACAAAAAAGCACGTACAGAGATTATTCCCGGGAATAATCACAAGAGCTTTATTCTCAGTATAATAAGAACAGGATTGGTTAAAACGCACATACGTGACATAAAATGAAACATTTCATTGGTTTTGAGAAACGTCAAAAAATAATCAGTACAAAATTTTTCATCCAAATTCAAAATAAATCGAATTTAGCACTAGTTTTCATCTTGCATCTTTTTCTTATTTATATATTACTACGTATGCGACTACAACTCAGGAACATTCATTTAGTACGTCAATTTGAAAGAAAATTTAGGAGAAAATTAATGAAAATTTAGTTTTTCAAATTATATGCAATTTGATCCAAGATATCGATTGAGACCAAATTCAACTCGATATCACCAACTGTTTTTAAAATATGAGCAAAAATTCGGAAGAAAAGTTGTTTCTTTTATCCATTTCTTGGTTTCTTATTGTTTTATTTTAAACTTCCAATCTTCCAGATATTAATATCTAAAAACCTGTGCCATGTCGTGTACCAGGTGCATTTAATATTTTTTATACAACTGCATTACAATATTTCAAAAACACAAAATTAGTTATTTATTTTACTAGGACTAAAAATACGAATTTTCAGGACGACGCGAGTTTGGCAGTATTATGAGATTCGAAATAATACTTTTAGACCGATTGAAACACATTATTTTTTTTCACACTTATTTAGAAAATTCCGAAGATTTATTAAAATTAAAATTAAACAAATTGACACAATTATTTTTCTCCCCATGACAACTGTAGTAAAAATACTATTTTTGGCCTTAAGACGATGACATATCCATGATAGCGTTCTTTTACTATTAAAAAAGTTGAAATAAGAGTGTCATATGCCAGTGGAAGAAAAAAGTAAATTTATAAAACTGGCAAAAAATATCAATAATGTATGTTGTGCGTACGCGAAGTAAATATTTCTTGTAGAAATCAAACAACTTACTATTTCGCATTCAACGCAATACAAGTTGTCATGGGAACGTAAACGATAAAAGCATAACCTACTTCGCACACTGAAAACAAAAAAATATTTACTGATAGATTTATAAAAATAACACAGGACTTCCTCAACCACAATAATATGAGAAAATGAACCTTCATTTAAAACAACATTTTGTTTTGATTTTATTTATTTATTTATGCTACTCTGCATTACTTAAAAATTGATTTGAACATGTAAATACTACAGACTGAACAAAAGGAATTGTTACAGTTGGCAATAAAAAAAATACTTGAAATTGGTAAGCCAGGTAAAGGCGGAAATGTGATTTAACATTTCTGATAAATACAAATAGGTTATGTCAAGAACATGGGCGTCCGCAGGGGGGCGTTCGCCCCCCCTGGGTTTTAACTAGGACGGTGACCGCGACTCTCGAACTTAGGACTTTAACATGTAAAATCATATTGTTTTACTTTCCTGTTTCGTAATTATTTAAAAGAAAAAAGCTTTAAATAAAAGTTTTAGGGCATAAAATACGAAATTAATTTTGCATGCTTTGTAACGGCACACATTAGATCTGAAAAAGACTAAAATTGTCTCAAAACTATCGATAGCTATGAAATTGAAACAAAATTAAACAAATGTTTGACATTAAATCTGTCAAAACTGTCAAAATAAATTCTTTATTTATTATTTCATTTATTTTGACAGATAAAATATCAAACATTTGTTTAATTTGGTTTCAATTTCATGCCTATCGATAGTTTTGAGGCAATTTTCGTCATTATCAAAGCTAATTTATGTCGTTACAAAGTATGTAAAATTAGTTTTGTTTATTGGTTCAGATGCAGATGCTTTTATTACAAGCTTTTTTGCTTAAAATATTTAGGGAAGCAGGAAATTGCAAAATTATAATTTTACCTGTTAAAGTCCTATGTTCGAGAGTCGTGGTCACCGCCCTAGTCAAAACCCAGGGGGGGGGCGAACGCCCCTGCTTGTCCCCTCCTCTGCGGACGCCCATGCTCCTGACATAACCTATTTGTATTTATTAGAAATGTTAAATAGCATTTCCGAATTTACCTGGCGTTGTGCCAACTGTGGAATAAAAAGATCTCCGGAATTGTATTGCCAACTGTAACAATTCCTTTTGATCACTCTGTATAATACTGCAGTGGTGGCTAGCTCAGTGGTATGAAGTCGGCCTGTGGATCCTGAGAACCCTGGTACCCTAGATTCGATTCCCACAGGCGACAAACAATTTTCATAATTTAAAAAACTACCCCTGTGGCTCCTCCACCACTAACATCTTTGGAGGCCGTGATTTGACGACTGGTAACCGCACTTCACGTGCAAAATATATCACTTACCGAGATCTGCTTCGGCAGAGTGCCACACCCAGTAATGGGTAGAAGGCATGATGATATATTTATTTTTATTTATTTTATTTGTATAACACTACATATTTAAAGAAAACTCTACTGTTTACAAAATAAATGTAAAAATTCAAAAAGTTATGATTTGAAATTCAAAGTAAATTTAATGCACCTTCGACATAACTTTTTAACAATTTTTTTATTTTATTTAATGTCTGATACGCGCATGCTATAGCATGTAAAATGCCGTGATAATATATTTATTTATTTTTAGACTTCAATTTCTTGTTTTGTAAACAAGTAAGTAATAAATTATGATATACTGTCTAAAACCAGTAATAAACAACAAAATCTATACTAAGGATAAAATACCAATATCAAAAGTAATTACAAATACGATAAGAAATTCTATTGGAATGGATTAAAAAAAGTAAAACAATTTCTGCTGAGGCAGCGTAGCATACAGTAGTTAAAGGGCACTTGTAATAAGCTTTACCGTTTACCCTGCGTGTTTGTTAATATAATAATATAAAAATATGCGCATATTTGCACCTTGTAAGCCGGCAGGAGACCCAGTACCCGGCGTACGTGTAATTACATCATAAATTTAATTTACTGTTGACTAGATCGATACACGCGCGCTATGCCATTGTTTTTCATGCGCCACTAAAGATCAAGTGTGCGTGTGAAAGTAAAGCACTACTCTACCGGTTTTTATTTCATTAATAAGAAAATACATCAACCGAAAAATTGGAATAATTGAAGGACTCATTCGTCACAGTTAATCAAAATCTCTTGTTTGTTTTATTTGGAGTGATAGTTTGGAATCGACAATTAGAATTAAAATCATGTTTCTGTGTAACCATTAATTAAGAAGCAAAAAATCTACACTTCTCGATTCCCACATATATAAACAATTTCCTGTTTTCTAAATGGCATTAGTGTACTTTCGCAACAATGCGGCAGAATGTATGTCATTCGTTCACATACTCATCTAGAAAACAACACATCGTTGAGATTTACAAAAAAAAAATACAACCATAAAAGTTTAATTCAATTTTCAGTCAAATAGTTTAAAAGTTAGTATCTATTAAAGAAAATAAAATAAAATTTAATATTTATTTTTAGCTCAGTGGTATGAAGTCGGTCTGTGGATCCTCAGAACCCTGGTTCGATTCCCACAGGCGACAAACAATTTTCATAATTTCATAAGCTACCCCTGTGGCTCCTCCACCACTAACATCTTTGGGGGCCGTGATTTGACGATTGGTAACCGTACTTCACGCGCAAAATATATCACTTACCGAGATCTGCTTCGGCAGAGTGCGACACCCAGTAATGGGTAGAAGGCGTGATGATATATTTATTTATTTATTTTATCAGAAATCATGTTTATTTTATGGGATGGCTAGCATAGTGGTATGAAGTCGGCCTGTGGATCCTGAGGTCCCTGGTTCGCTTCCCACAGGCGACAAATTTTCATAATTTGAAAAAGCTATCCCTGTGGCTCCTCCACCACTAACATGTTTGGAGGCCGTGATTTGACGACTGGTAACCGCACTTCACGCGCAAAATATATCACTTACCGAGATCTGCTTCGGCAGAGTGCCACACCCAGTAATGGGTAGAAGGCGTGATGATATATTTATTTATTTATTTTATCAGAAATCATGTTTATTTTATGGGATGGCTAGCATAGTGGTATGAAGTCGGCCTGTGGATCCTGAGGTCCCTGGTTCGCTTCCCACAGGCGACAAATTTTCATAATTTGAAAAAGCTATCCCTGTGGCTCCTCCACCACTAACATGTTTGGAGGCCGTGATTTGACGACTGGTAACCGCACTTCACGCGCAAAATATATCACTTACCGAGATCTGCTTCGGCAGAGTGCCACACCCAGTAATGGGTAGAAGGCGTGATGATATATTTATTTATTTATTTTATCAGAAATCAGAAATTAAAGAACTTATCCCTTTCCTTTATTATGTTTAGTAAAAACCAGGCCTCGGAAAGTTATATAGGTAACCATGGGGCTGTGTTTATACTCGTAGTTAGACTTCCACCTAAGGAATGGCGCTAATAGTCTTTATGTGAAGACATCCATTTTAGATAACTACAATATCGGCAATCATTGGTTATTAGATTGTTCCTGTAGTTGTCATTTGTATATATTTCAAATTTTTTAATCTGTCAATTAATTTTTATTTGTGAAACTATTTCAAGATAATTGCCAGAAAGCTTATGAAATAAGTTTCCAGGCAAACTAAATTCAAGTCATTTGGATAAAAATCAACAGCGTATCGTCAATTTGAGTAATAAGAAGTTTTAATAAAAAAAAAAACAAAGACGTTGATATATGTTTGACGTTCTCAAACTTGAACTGTATTCCATTTGCCACTTGGTTCATTTAAATCAGTTCAGATAAATTAGACAACATGACTAAATGAACTGAATTAAGCAAATTGATGCACTTATTGAAGTGATTTACTTTAAAGTAAATTACAATAAGTAATTTTAGTACTGAAAATAAAGTCAGCGAAGTATTCCAGCGAAATAAATAAATGATCTGATTCAGAAAATTAAGTTAGATCTGATTCAAATGGCAAATGGAATACGCCTTATGTAGTCTTATGATTTTGACATCGCTTGATCCGAATCTGATGTCAGAATTGACATTTTTATTGTTGACAGCTTTATTGACGGCTGTCAACAACAAAAATGTCTAAATAGTTTCCCTTCATTTTACCGGTTTTAAAGACTTTAGTTAGTTTTTCAAATTATTTAAGGCTATCGCAAAAAATTTGCAGATGCTCGTAAATCAACATTGGTTTGAAAAATTTAACTTTGATGTAAATGATCGTTAAGACCGCAAAGTACAAAGTAAACAAATAACCTGATTTATTGAATTTCTTATCATTAATTCAAATTATAGTTATTCTTTAACAGTTTCTACCTTCCCATGTCTGAATTGATAAAAAGTATTATTAGATTTTCAAAAGTGTACAAACATTTCTGGCTATTCATTAATTCTGACAGCTAACTAACAGTTATCAAATGTCATAATATATTGTTTTTAGCAAAAAATACGAATTTAGCCTAGAAAAACTTACTAAAATCTCAAAAAACCGGTAAAATGAAGGAAAACCATTTAGACTCATTTGTTGACATCTTTATTGACGTCTGTCAATAATGAAACTGTCAATTCTGACATCAAATCCGGATCGAGCGATGACAAAACCATAAAACTACCAAGTTTGAGAAAGTCAAACATATATTAACGTCTATGTCGTTCTTTTGCTTCAAACTTCTTATTACTCAAATTGACGCCATGCCGTTAATTTTATCCAAATGACTTGAATTTTAGTTTGCCTGAAAGCTTATTTCATATATATTACTGGTTATATCGGTATAAACTAATTTGAAAATTCAGTTTAATACCTAAAAAAAAAGAGCATAATGTGAATAATAGAGTATTTTTTAGATTATTTTCGTTTCTTATCTTTTTTATTCTTTTCTGATCTTACATTGAGTGTTTAACTGCAATTGTGTGGAATTCACTTCCAAAAACAAGCGTAGAGCGACACTCCCTTCCTTTCTTATCTTTTAATTCGTTTTCAGTTATTACGTAGTGTTTAATTGCAATTGTGTGAAATTCACTTTCAAAAACAAGCGCAGGGCGACGCTCCCTCTCTTTCTTATCTTTTTGTTTCATTTTCAGTTACTGCATTGTGTGGTCTTTTCTTTCATATATAAGTGCCGACTATCGCTTTCATCTTTTCTAATCTTGTAGATTCGTTGTTAGTTTCGTTATTAGATTCGTTGTTAGGAGTAAACGTGAGTAATTTGAGATTTTTTATGCATACGTTATGTACGTTGAAGAAGGAAAATGAATGGTAAGTGAAAAGGAATGATGTGATTGAAGGTTTGTTGTGTGATAATAATTTCGAGTGTAATAAATGAATGAGTTTATATGGAGTGATCTATGAAAGTGGTTGAAGTGAGGGTGGTATGTTTGGATGAAGATGTTTGACGATGACTGGTTGTTTGAGGAGTGTGATGAGTGAATGTTTTATGAGTGATTTTAGGGTTCGTGCTACCCCATTTGTTGGGATATAGCGTGACGATATATGTATGTATTTTTTTATACAGATTTTTCTATTAATGTATTTTGTACCTGTATTGAAATTTGTTATGAAATAAAGATCTGCCTATCGTTAGATTTATCTGAAAGATGATATGGTTTGTATGTCGCAAACGCACTGCTGCTAATAATTGGACCGCATACTTCTATTTAATAAATATCTACTTCAAATTCAACTAGGAGTGAAGCAACTAGTCATTAATGCCTTATTTCTTTAAACCAAAAAAAATTATCAGTATCCTTACATAAAACTTTATACCATAGCCTCCAGATCTAGAGTCTTCATCCTCATCTAGTCTACAATACAACAGAACAGAAGAGTTACGAGTACGACGAAGTATTCGTGAAGCTATTTAAGATTTAGAACTGCCTTCGCAGCAAATAAAAAGCTAAATTAGTGCCCGAAGCAACAGCTAAGTATCTCCGCTGAACGAGGAAACCAGCTCATGTAGAATTCTCGTATTCTCGAAATCGGGTTTGGAAACGAGGAATCTATAATTAAATTTATTATTAAACTGTTCTTGAAACGTGACTACGCTAATCTTATTATCAAGCGGATATTAGCTATCTGTCGCTACTATACATGCCTGGTGGGAGGGCAATTTATTCCACATTTAAGTCTTGTATATCAGAGTTAGCCGTGCACCGGTCGGCTCTTGTATTAATAAGTGTCGGGCTCGCTTGCATGATCAAATAAATACGCCATGTTTTTTATATTATGCGCTCCGCATATATAGTGCATGTAACCGAGTCGAGATCTGCATTTGCATATTACATATATTTTAAATTAGTTGCTCTAAGTGATGCATGTTTAGGATAACATGATCGGGAATTTACTAGGACGATAATTTTGACTTTATTATTGCCCGTTTTTTGATTTCATTAAGTGGATTCTGGCAAATTGGTTTTTCAATTTAATAAATTAAGGAGAAATATTGTAATAATATGTGTATTCTAGAACGAGTTTCATAATTATCATTTTATTATGTAAGAAGGGAGTTTGGGCCACGATGCGTAGTGGAGTGATTCAAACTCCTTTCTCACTAATCACTAATTATGAAATGAGTTCCATATTATTTTAAAATAAAAATACTAGTTTAAAAATTTAGGGAATTTTGTTTTAGTTGGTGATACTGATGTGACGTTTGAAAATTCAATTATTTAAATTTGAAATTGACAAATAACTTATAGTAAAAATGATTGTGGTCGATTTTTCTTGTATCCCAGCTGAATTATGTGAAATTGCTGAAAATACCGTCAAATTTGTATTTCCTAGAAGTTCCATCTTTTTTGACAGAAAGATATTTTAGAAGAGACACCAACCTTAAAAATATATATTGTATTTCGGTATTACAGCATTCGAATGAGATATTAACGAACTTTTTTGGGTGCTGCAATGGCTTTGTTATACACACAAAATAGAAAAAAAAATTACTATAATATTTCAAAATTCGTACTGACTACTAAATAGCTCTAAACTTCGAAGAGAGACATCATAAATTTCGAAAATTCAACTTTAATTTGAATGTAGATAAATTTGACTAGCTATAACATACATAATATCGCGCTATATCTCATCAAATGAGGTATTATGAACCCCAGGATCCACAGAAAAGAGGCAATAGCCTAGGGCCCAAAACTTTTAAGGCCCGGATTCAAACTTTTAGTTTAAATAATAGAAATATATACACATGGAGGTGACCGCGACTCTCAAACATGGGTATTTAACATGTAAAATCTTAATTTTATAATTTTCTGCTACCCTCATTATTTTAAGCAAGAAAGCTACAAATAGACATAAAATTCTGCATCAAATCCAATAAACAAAATTAATTTTGCATGCTTCGTAACGGCACAAAATAGATTTGAAAATAATGAAAATAGCCTCAAAACTATCGATAGCCGTGGAATTGAAACAAAATTAAACAAATGTTTGATGTTTAATTAGTCAAAATAATTTCTTTATTTATTATGTCATTTATTTTGACACATAAAACGTCAAAACTTTGTTAATTTTGTTTCAATTTCATGGCTATCGATAATTTTGTTATTTTCAGATCTAATTTGTGCTGTTACGAAGCATGCAAAATTAATTTTGTTTATTGGATTAGATGCAGAAATTTATGTCCTAAAACTTTTATTTGAAGCTTTCTTGCTTAAAATAATTAGGGAAGCAGGAAATTATAAAATTATGATTTTACATGTTAAATTCCTATGTTCGAGAGTCGCGGTCACCACCCTGTGTATACATAATTAAAGGACCCGAAATAAATATTTTGCCTACGACCCGAAATATTTTAAATCCACTTCTGCCAGGATCATTCACTAAATATCCACTCATCAGATTCATCAAATAATAAATCCTCGTTAAACATTCTCATCCTAGCACACCACCCTCGATTCAACCACATTCATAGTTCACTTCATATAAGCACATTTACTTATCACACTCGGAATCATTTATCACACAACAAACTTTCAATCACATCAATCCAATCACTCCTATATACTTTCCACTAGCTATAATAGACAATATTCGAAATATCTACTTACGTTTAATATAAGAATTTATATTACCACTGATTTGTTAGTTATTTTTAACATATTAGTATTTCAAGTACTACAATAGTCAATGTATTGATTATACAACATCAAATAAATACCTGTTTACAGTGACAACCAAAATGTACTCTTTTAAAACCATATTCTTAATACAGCGAATTTAAAAAAAAATATGGGATGGCTAGCACAGTGGTATGAAGTCGGCCTGTGGATCCTGAGGTCCCTGGTTCGAATCCCACAGGCGACAAATTTTCATAATTTGAAAAAGCTATCCCTGTGGCTCCTCCACCACTAACATGTTTGGGGGCCGTGATTTGACGACTGGTAACCGCACTTCACGCGCAAAATATATCACTTACCGAGATCTGCTTTAGCAGAGTGCCACACCCAGTAATGGGTAGAAGGCGTGATGATATATTTATTATTTTATTTTTATTTAAAAAAAAATATTCTGGTGCACATCAAAACATATACATACTCAAAGTTGTTTACCTTTTCATATATTATATATTTTCACTACTACAACACTACAAGGAACTCTCAACACTGTTTTGGAAAACGTGCTTTTTCCTCAACCGTCTGATAAACTTGATTCCTATGACTTGATTAGAATAATTTATCAATTTCTCAACACTAAACTACTCCTAACATTGCAGAGAAGAAATATTTTTTTTTAAAAGAACAAAAAAATCACTAATTTTGTTATCTAAGAGATGAGAACTCCATTATATTTTAATACTAACCTATACGAGTACTCGTACATTAGATTTTCCGGTTACGATATGAGTGATTAGGATCCAATAAATGGAAACAATATTTTCCTTAATTAGTAAATCTTCAACTAAATCATTGACATCCTTAAGCAAACTTAGCGATAATTCCTACTTTGGTTTTAGTGATTACTCAACATTCACACTGTTGATTAACACCACCACTAAACAAGCAGCGCACAATTTTGATTAACTCCGTATAACGTAATATCGCACATGGACATCGTAAATAACAATCCGGACAAGAGAAAACAATCCAATCTAGTTCTATAATCCCAACACCGACACCGTAGACAATAGAGAGAAATTACTTTCGTTTTTATTCGAGTGTACAGCTGCCAAGCCGCGACGCCGGCCAAATCAATTCCGATAGCCCGAGAGTCTTTCGCTAAAACTGGACGTATATTTCACGCGAGTTTTTATTTATTGAAAGTGTCGATTGATATACGGTGGTCTATTAAGATTATTTGCTAACTGCTGAAATAGACGTTGCTTAAATTGAGACCTGAGTCAGCTTTTAAATTGAAAATAAATAAATCTTACCATGGGCTGACTGTTACTAGATAAATGTTGTTTGTATTAGAACACACTACAATTATTAAATACACCATGTATACATAATATTTGTTTATTTATTTGTTACTTCGCATAACCGGAACTTAATCCCAATTACAGTACAGGAGGCCTATAGCTTACAAGGGCAGAGTGAAAAGTCCCTGAAAAATAAAACAGATGGCGCCACAATCGTAAATCTCATGTGACATTTGTGATGTACCATCTTTAACTAGAACGCATTAAAATTTTCAGACTGATATTATCATTCAGTTTTGTTTTGAAACCCATCGAGAGCAAGCAACCTTGAAGATTTTTGAAAACATGGAGAAAAGTGAATTTCGCGTCTTGATTAAACATTATTTCTTGCGTGGAAAAAACATTACGCAAACCAAAGCATCGCTTGTTAAACATTATGGGGACTCCTCACCATCGATTGGAACGATTCACAACTGGTTTACTGATTTTCGTTGTGGTAGTACGACCACAAAGGACGCCGAACGTTCTGGTCGTTCATTTGAGGTTACAACGCCAGAAATCGTCGATAAAATCCATGATATGATATTGGACGATCGGCGAGTTAAAGTAAATTTTTGGATATGAGAAAGCTATCTGCCAGATGGGTGCCGAATTTGCTCTCTGTTGACAACAAGCGCGACCGTGAGACAAGTTCAAAGAAGTGTTTGGCGATGTTCAAGCGCAATAAGAAGGACATTTTTCTCCAGATTTGGCCCCCTGCGATTTTTATATATTTCCAAACTTGAAGAAATGGCTCGATGAAAAGAGATTTGGCTCCAACGATGAGGTCATCGCTGAGACAAACGCCTATTTTGAAGGATTGCCAAAATCGTATTATTTGGAAGGGATCGAAAAATTAGAAAAACGTTGGGCAAAGTGTATCGAGCTACAAGAAGATTATGTTGAGAAATAAAATATGTTTTGACCAAATAAATCATTTCTTGTTTCATTTTGCAGGGGCTTTTAACTTTGCCCTCGTATAGTGGAATCCGAACCACTCAGAAACAATCGTATTTTTTAAATATAAGTAGAAGTCAGTGAGATTTGAACACACAACCTCTTTCTTACTAATTAAGAAACGCATGTATTACTTCGCTTTTATCCACTGGGCTACGATTGCCTGTTTGTTGCATTAAATGCGATACCATCCATATTTATAATGCCTCTCTAACAATACAAGTTCATTTATTCCTCCCATCGGAATCATAAGTTAAAAAATCATTACTCAACTTTGAGCGATAGGGGCTACTGTAGTTGTAAATCTTGATAATAGAGAAACACGCGTTAGACTGTGTAAATGAAACAAGCGAATAAATTTTTATTTACCTTGTGACATTAAAAAAAAATTATTCTATCTAAAAATGTTCTCAATAAATACTACCCAAGGATTGTTTAAGAAGGTAACACGATTCGAGCAATTAGACCACTGCGCTTTTTAAATGTTACCAAGCAGACACGTCCTCGTAAGTTAGTACTTATACGGTAAAAAATAATCCTCATATGATCGCCTTTATAAAGGACAGAATAAATTTACTTCTATAGAAAATCTATTTAAGCGTTTAAGGATATAAATTCGAATCATTTTATTTTTATTTTATAGCATGTATAGCATTACTGCAACGAGTTTGACTCATTTGAATGAATAAATTTTATTTACTTTGGATGTAAATTAATTTGTCGTTCATAATACCGATAGTTATGGTATTACCTTCGATTAGCTCTCAAAAAAATTGTGACACAATTCTGTATTTTATTACTGAGTCAGAAATTAAAATAATGAACAAGTTTTAAACTTAATGTTTTAGCATAAAAATGGGCGTATGAACTGACTGTTAATTTCTAACATCCGTTAAAATTTGTATCTAATAACAGTAGACGACACTGAATAAAAAATGAAAATTACGGTTGTTATGTGCAGTTTCATTGATTAGAAATTTTAAAGAGTCAGATACAGAATACGCCTAAAAGAGAGAATATTTTATAACAAACTCCGAGCAGTAGTACTTTTTGTACTATTTGTTTTATTGTTATTATTATTTTCGATTTATATAAATCAATGTTTACTCGTTTCCTTAAATTATTTTATTGTGGACAGTAATATAATATATATTTCTTTAAATAGCCTAAGAATGAATCCGTGCATTCCAAAGATGCAAATCATCGTGTTAACGAACTAGATTGTCATAAATTAATTAATTTTGGTGAGACTATTTTTAGATAATACCTACTTTTATTTTGTAATTATACACTAAATTATTAATCATTTTAAAATAGTATTCGTTTTTTTAGTTTATTCATTTTCATGAAATTAATAGTTATTTTTATAACAAGTGCCGAAAAAGGTTCGTTACGTGCAAGTGCAGAAATCTGCACGAGCACGTAACCTTTTTCGGCACGTGTTATAAACAACATTTTTCCTACAACTGTGCGATTTAGTAAATCACTAAAATATTATTAAAATTTATAAAATTTATAAAATTTTAATCATATTACATGAGAACGATGTTTTACGGCGTTGCTATGGTTTGTTTGTTGATTGCTTGCACATTGTTCTACGTTATTTAAAAAATTTTCACTAACGTCAAAATAATTTCTTCAAAATCATCTTGATTGGAATAGTACAGTGAGTGATTCTTCTTTATCATTAACACCTCCAAAGATAATTGAAGCTCCGGATCATACTATGTTGGATCTATTTCCGACAATGACAATCAACCTGCTGCTGGTACTTCTGAAGCTTCCGAAATTGTTACCAATAATATTACTGGTAATAATATGAACAGGTACGGAAGAAATCAATGTTTCTTTAGACACAAAAGTTTCCACTTTACATTATGTCAATATAAGCAACTGTAACAACTGTATTAATAATATACACAAACAATAAATATGCAGTATTTCACTTACTCTTTAAATAAAACCATTTATCGATATATTTTCCTTTGTTCGGTTCTTTTTATTAATTGTCTACAGATTAGATATACTGCAAATTAAGGTTACGTTTATAAACGTCAAAATATACTACTGCATATTTACTAGCGCTGGTTCACCGTATCTTCTTCTTCCATAAGCGTCTGTGGTCAAAATATGAATTCCGCGCTCGGCGCGAAATTTAAATCGCTGTCAAAACAATATTCTTTTGACAGTTACGTAATGAAGCACTTTCCGCACTAGTGTTTCTTTGCTTTCGGAAACGCACTTGGTCTGCATTCATCTACTTTCCATACGTAACCAAGGCAATTATAGTTACGTAATAACAAAGAAATCGCACAGTTGTAGGAAAAATATATTTTTAAGGTCCAATTTATCAATCTATTGTTAAATAAACGCTAACTAACAGTAATAGTAATTATATGTTTTATCTTATAATTAACAGGTAGATAATTATAACATAAACATAACAGTTGAATGAAAAACTTAGAATAAAGGGACTAATTTCGATAGAACTACATTAATCTAACCTTGATTTATAACAACAACAAAAAAACTATATTTCATTTAATGCAGACAAGGTTATTTTGTAGATATGTTTCTCGAAATTTTTTGCAATATTTACGTATATTAATGTATTCTGCAAGAAATATTGCAACAATACTAATATCCGATAACGTACATGATAAATATTAGTAAAAGGTATAGCAGGTATATATAATATTATTTTATTTACTAAATAAACTAGTAATCATAATATAAATATTTCAAGGATAACTGTCTGCTCTAAAAAAGATTAATATTTTATTCATATTTTATTCTACTATTTTTTTTGTTAGCAATAAATCTTTCAAGAATTCATTCCACATATTTCACAGATTTTTTACCAATTCTATAATTAAAATTTTAATTAATTAATACCAAACAACAAAACATAATAGCTTAATTATTCATTTTATTTCGAAGCCTTCTACAATTTAGAATTTTATTTAATAAGTAATAAATTCAATTAAAAATCCAACAAGGACAAAACGACAAAAACTAAGAAACAAATTTACGCTGAATATCTGAGAATCTCACCACCAGGTAGCAACAGCTAATGACCCTACAAATTCACAAGATTCTCATCTGTAGAACTGTATTCTACTTTATATCAATTTAACGCACAAACAACGGAACAGCAAAACAACACCATAACGATGATCACTAACTCGATAATTTAAACAAAGCGCGCGCAGATTTAATTGTGTTAATATATCAGAGATTTTTACCATTTCCAGAGCATTTACATTGTGGTTATGTTTGGCTATGCATGTACGGGGTGCTCAAGAAGAGACATATGAGTGTTATTATAACAGGTAGGCATGCAATTCGTGACTGAGTGGAGTATATTATGCAGAAGTATAGTTAGCCAGAGAAATTGAAAAGGTGCAAGAGTGAAAGGACAAAATTAATAGTTGAATGGGTGATTGTGATATTGGAACATCTTCAACGTGCTTTGATTCAATTGTGTGAAGTTGATTGCAGGGATGGCCAAAATATATTATGAGAAATATCCCTTTTACCGCTAGGTGTAGGGTTTGGGTCTTTATTCGTGCACAAATTTGGCCCACTGTTTTTTGTCTCAAGCACAAATTTTTGCTGTTTGTATTGTAGTATCTTTCTTCTTCAATGTCTTCTCCGTAATACCGTCCCACTCTTCTCTAGGTCTGCCTCATCCTGTCGAGCTCTCTTCTCTTCTATTTTAGCAGTCCAAACTGTCTTCGTAAGTTTCTTGTCGTCCATTTTCATCAGATATAGCACAAGCACCTCCTGAGAATTTTCAGTACACCCTTACATGATTAAAATTTTTTTAATCCTTTTTTTTTCGAAGAGTATAATATACATATCGCAGAAGTTGTGTGTGGCGCACCATTGCTATCTATGCAACGAAGTCAGTTAAATTAGCAAAGAATCTCATTTTACAAGCCTATTATCAAACTAATAACAAAAATTAGTTTCGACCAATGGTTCTCTAAATAAGGGACATAACTTTCTTATTTTAAATGAGAACATATGCAATTTATTTTTGGTGCGGAAGGAAATTTTATTCTGAATTCAACGAATCCAAAGTTCAGTACCCTCACAACAATGTTTTTAAAATTGGCATTTATTTAATTCAAATCTCGTAGGAATCAGCGTATTATGAAAGAAACAAATGAATATCAAAATTTATTTATTAATTTTTTTCATAAAATAGTCATATTAACATTTAATAAATTAATCAAACAATTAAAAATTTGCTCATTTGTTTGTTTCATAACCCACTGATTCCTATACGATTTTTATTGTGCATTTTTCTCAAATATTATTGGGTGCGACACTCTGCCGTTGCAGATCTCGGTAATTGATATATTTATGCTCGTGAAGTGTGGTTACCAACCGTCAGATCACGGCCTGCAAAGTTGTTAGTGAATGGGGAAGCACAGGCGTAATTTTAATGTAGTGAATCCACAGGCCGACTCGATACAATTGAGCCACCTACCTTATAAAGATTTCTAAATTTCTTCTGCGAAGTTGCGATGAGACAAACTATAGTTGTATTAAATTCATTTCTTGGCTTGATAACAGTTAACGATGCTTTTAAAATAATATGAGCAACTAATCCGTTTTGTGAATCTGCAGAATTATTTTGATGTCAAAATGTTTGCCAATATAAAGTTATTTACGGAAATATAGGCCGTATTTATTTGGGGTTTTTAAAGTAACCTGGTAGGTTACTTTTGTTTAATAGGTACGCTTTAAGTAACCTAGAACTGACCTTAAACTGAACCTACTGCCCCTGCTATTTTAGCGGGTTGGTTGATTCAACGCGTTTACTATCCCTTTCTAATCAACTTGTGTTCTTTGTTATCCGTGGCGGCATCGCGATTTGTAATAGTATAGAGAGGTTAGGAGTTACTTTTATGAAAAACGTAAGTAATTTTATAATATTTTGAAAAAATATACTAAACTATTATTTATGCAGATTATGGAAGAGCAATATGCATTATGTGTTTCTTGCAATATAAGTCATAGAGGATAATATTGCGACACATAATTACGACTCCAAAATTAATTATTTTAATACTGCTGATGACAAAATTATAAAAAAATGAACAGACTCTGACGTCATTTGCTTTTTGACTACATAGAAAAAATATAAAGATGACTTAAAATATAAAATAAATAAATAAATATATCATCACGCCCTCTACCCATTACTGGGTGTGGCACTCTGCTGAAGCAGATCTCGGTAAGTGATATATTTTGCGCGTGAAGTGCGGTTACCAGTCGTCAAATCACGGCCCCCAAACATGTTAGTGGTGGAGGAGCCACAGGGATAGCTTTTTCAAATTATGAAAATTTGTCGCCTGTGGGAATCGAATCAGGGACCTCAGGATCCACAGGCCGACTTCATACCACTGAGCTAGCCATCCAATTAAAAGCGCAATTTAACACACAAACAAAACTAAGCAGATGTCGCTTCGAATATGCATTCAGATTTTAAATTTACCGCCAGTGTTTACGACTGACACTAGATGCAACATTTATTTGGAAGTAACACGAGTTAATTCTAGGTCAGTTTAGGGTTGAATCCAAATTTCCCAAACAAATACGGCCATAATTAAATATGTATAATTATTTTGTATAGAATAAAATAGAAAAAAAATATCTCTGTGGGATTCCGAAGAGATAGGATAAACCGGAAATACTCTGGAATACCAACTCCGGTAACTGTTAATTCGATGATTAGCTTTGCATGCTATTCGCTAATTTACAGCCCGCCAATTTGCGATTTATCGCTCGCGGTTGTTTTGTAGGTCCAGCAGTCATTTGTCTTGTTTAATTAAATTGACAGAATGACAGAATGCAAGTTTTTCGATAAAACTGCGCGTACACTTGATGATATATTAATAAATGCACGCTATGTTTATAAATAAATGTTCTTCTTTAAGTAGCCACTGTATCATAATATTAGCAATCTGTTTTCACTTTTTATATTCCGTCACTTACACGTGTAAACCGCACCAGAGGAAACCGTTTATTATCGACAAATATAAGAAAATTATTTCAATATTCTTGCTTTATTTATTGCCTTTATTTCATTACTTTGTACAAAATAAGTATACACATTACTTCCCTACATATTTACTTGATTGTTTCTGTAAAACACATAACAATATTTATAAAAGGTAAATATTGAAAATATTTTAAATACGGATTCATAAAGAAATTTAAATTAAATTAACTAATTTTAATTGCCATCTTTATATTAGGTGCCATAATCACCTATCAGTTATTTTTATGAATTAGAAACGAAATTTAATTTAAATTTGTAATCATATTAGTTGCTGAGATTAATCTACTTGTTAAATACTATTAATTAGTAAAACATTTTTAGCTTATTTGATATAAATATTAGCAAGCCCTATGAATACCAAGGACGTTTGCTTCAAATTTTAGGAATTTTTAGGGCTTTTATTTTGAAGGCTTCGAAAATTCTACATAGTTTACCACCCTAACCTACAATTATCAGTGTGCCACAATAGTTATGTGATTTTATTTGTTTATATTTACTTCCAGCTGTTTACAAGGTGTTAATCGCTATTTCATTTAGTTGTATTTTATATAATAATGTGGATTAAGGAAAACAAAAACTTATATCAACAGTGAAATATGCTGATTACGAACGCGAGCACTTTGAACCAACATATTTTACAGCATAATTATTTTAGTTCATTTTGAGAGATACGAAAAATGTTAATAAGCAAAGCTAAACTAAACAAATGGGCTCATAAGATAATCGTAATAAGAATTTTGTATCACTTCTGATTTTAGCGCATATAGGTTCAACTTTAAATCTAGCATAAGAAATCGGTAAAAATAAACAACATTTGTAGATATTTGACTAGAAATACATAGTAGTATAATACCAATATTATACATACATAACATAACGTTATTTTCCATCAAACAGGATTGAACGAAGCTGAACATTAGTTGAATATTTATTTATTAGATTTATTTATGGGGTAATGGTTCAGTGGTATCAAGTTGGCCTGTGGATCCAAAGAACCCTGGTTCGATCCCCACAGTCGACAAAACATTTTCACCAATTTAAAATTACCCCTGTAGCTCCCCCACTACTAACATTTTTGGGGGCCGTGATTTTACGGCCGGCAACCGCACTTCACGCGCATAAATATATCACTTACCGAGATCTGCTTTGGCAGAGTGCCACGCCCAGTAATGGGTGAAAGGCGTGATGATATATTTATTTTTATTTTTTGTCCTACAATAATTATTCCTCGCCGAACAAACCTCTTTCGCTTCATTTATATTCATAATTCCTTTCATGTAAGTTCGTTTATTCCTCTTCATCGGAATCTTTTATTTGTGCAACAAACCTTCAGTCATGCACATTAATTTATCTCATATCCTCAATTTTAACAACATATACGCCACATAACTAAACCATCTCAAATGAAACACACTTATTCTTCTACCTAACTACATTTTTCTCAATCTCAAACTCATCATACTCGTACACTAATATGTACTTTTTAATCAAATTTACTTTCAGAAGTTGTGAAAATTTGAACACACCTGTACTGTACTGGTTTAAGTTAACAAGATAAAAGAAGAGAGGTGATGTAGTGATGAAAACAGAGAGGAAGTGTGTAGAGATGCGCGATTGTTTAAAGTGCTCGTCTAATGTTCCTACTAATTAGTAGCACGGATTACGATCACGATTTTGCCTTATATTTACTATTACGGTAAATAAGTACTAAATAAGTACCACACTATTAAAACCTACCTGTTTGCAAATACAAACTATTTATTTTTACAAAATTATGGGGTAATGGCCTGTGAATCCTAAGAACCCTGGAGACCTATTCTAATTCGTTGGCGACTGGATTTAGCGACCGTTTAACGTCATATTTGGCGACTTTGATACTGGCGCCATCTATTGGTATCGTTAAAAAGTAAAGCCCTGACGTCATTGTTGGCGACTGCATGGTAGCTTACGGAGTCGCGTATGCTGGCGACTAGTACAAGGCTGTTGCGAAGTGTCATGGCGTCAGTCGCTTAGCATTTTTTGGTTGATAAGTTTTGAAGTTAGAATAATTTTATATGTTTTGTGCGTTGTATATTATTATAAAATGTTTATTATTTATATTATTAAATTAATAATTATAATTATTGCACAAAATCCAGCTACAGATGCCCATCACCGACAATTAGGATAACAACATTGTCGTCTACACATTAATAATAATTTTTAATGTAACAATGTTTATTTAAGATTTTATTAAAATATATATATATTTTTTTTAAATAATTTTAATTGCTTGAATATTATTAAAAATTTATTATTTATTTATTTATTTATTTAATTACATTAATTTGCGATATGTCAAGTTTAAGCAACAACATACAAATATTTGAGTTTAACAAAGAAAAACAAGTTGCTGTCAGAAATTATAAGTACCAACACAAAATACTCCGTCGTTCCTATTAATACCAACGTAAGAAATTAAAATCCCCATGACATGGACTGTACTGTGACGTCATTGACTTAGCGACTGAAATTAGTCGCCAAGCAGTCGCCAAGAATTAGAATAGGTCTCCTGGTTCGATCCCCACGGGCGACAAAACATTTTCACCAATTTAAAATTACCCCTGTGGCTCCTCCGCAACTAATATCTTTGGGGGCCGTAATTTGACGACTGGTAACCGCACTTCACGCGCATAAATATATCACTACCGAGATCTGCTTCGGCAGAGTGCCACACCCAGTAATGGGTAGAAGGCGTGATGATATAATTATTTTATTTATTTTTATTTATTTTTACAATCAATACTAAATTATATCAATATCAATACCAAATTATTAACCACCAATACTAAAATTTATGTTGAAGAAAAACAATTTTTCAGTTGTAATTATAATTGTCAATATATGGAATATTTTCGTTTATTTTGAGAGATACAAGAAATGTTAGAAACAAAGTTAAAGAGCCTCATACGATAATCTTAGTAAGAATGTTGTGTTAATTGCCGTTTTAGCAGAATTAGGTACAACTTCAAATCCATAGGGAGTCGATATTTTTTTTTCAGAATACTCGTATATCAAAGTATTATGTTTTACTTCAACCTTTTAAAAATGGCAACAACTTATTTTTTAAATATGTATTAATGAAAATCCTATGCTACATTTTTCATGGATTTTTATGTATGAAAATAAATAGTCACCATTATGAAATGGTTTAACAATGATATTTTGGTATCGTTGTGAAGCTTTACATATTGAAAAATATATAAAGTGAAATAAAATTCTTATTGCAATCATCTTATCAACCTCTTTGTCTAGTTTAACTTTGCTTGTTAACATTTTTGTATCTCTTAAAACAATCAAAATATTCTTAGTACCAGAGCTGGGCAGTAGCTAGCTACTTTTGTAGCTTAGCTACGTTTACCTTAGCTGTAGCTGTAGCTTAGCTAAATGTGAAAAAATATAGCTGTAGCTTGTAGCGAGCTATGTTTTTTTTCTATTAGCTTAAAAATATTGTTATAACAACTGAAGCTACTTTTAAAGCTACTTTTTGTAGCTTAAAGCTACCACTGTTCATTAAGAAGTACCTATTAATTTTTGTTTTGTATTTGAATTGTATCTTTTTTATTGTTTTCTATAACTGTACGATAACAAGTTATTATATAGTGTAAAATCTATTAACATATTTTATTTTCCACTTGTTCTTAACCTATCCTACTTTTGTATTAAATATTAAATGAACTAAACATTGACTGTTTAGGAGTCTTCTGTTAATGTGACTGTTAATTTAATCCGATATAAATAAGAATTATAGTATAACAAATTAACAGTACATTTGTCCATTTGCGATTTTTTATATTTATTAACAGTCATTATAACAAAAGACTGATCAACTGATCATATGATAATGGTAAATTTAATCATTCACAATAATTGAAAAAAGTAGGTTTATAATTTAACAGCTACTTTAATGAAAGCTTTTAGCTGTAGCTTAGCTATATTTTACAAAATGTAGCGTATAGCTGTAGCTCAGCTACTTTTTTAAAGAATAACTGTAGCTGTAGCTAAGCTACTTTTTTTAAGTAGCTTGCCCAGCTCTGCTTAGTACCAACCTTTCATCGATCACCCTGTAAACTGGCTACATACTAAAATTAAATTTTATTATTTTTTTATTATTATTATTAAATCTTCGGGTGAGCTTAAATTCATACTGGTAAATCTAGATGTAAGTAGTCAAAATCTTGGGAATAATTTAAATTATATTTTTAAAAGAGCAAAAGAATGATTATAAAGGTTAAGAATTTCCGTGAAAAATTGCGTAAATGCGCCATCATAGTTATCCACGATCATCTTTCGCACGCGCTAACATTAATCAATTCCGTAATCAGCGCAAAAAATCACCCGCAATACCACAATGCAATCAGGCGCAATTTACCGATAAACTTCCAAATGTGGTTGACGAATTGTTGCAAAACACCAACGCGATCTCAACAATGATAAACAATTACGAAACGGAACAATCGATGATCAACAAATCACAATCAACGATCGAAAGCGAGATCGACAATCAGATCTAGAACCAGTGCGAAAGAGAGGGAAACATTGGGCGCCTTCTAAACGAAGCTGACACGCGCGATTTCGACATTATCGGCTACGCTGGCTGCCGATAAAACAGATCGCGATAACTGAATATGAAGCTGAAGCTGAAAGATGAAATACCGGGTGATGTAGAGGAACATTCTTTTGTTATGGCCGTCCGCGCGCTATTATTGTTACGTTGCTACAAGAAGTAAGAAGCATTCTTTGATCCTAGATTCGTGACTTGACAACTCTTCAGCTATGTGCTCTATGATCTCGACGATTCATAAGGTGTTATAATGCAGTTCATTCTGCGATTCCCAACATGTGGAACCAAAAGAGATATTCATTTACAAATATCACAAGTCTACAGGTCCATCAATAAAGTTATGTTACTACTGCTTGAATATAACCCACCATTCTCAGTTTTTCGTTAACATAAACTTATAAAAATTCATTACAAACCTTGGCGCGTATATTTTTTAAAATTTGTTACTCTGCACAACAAGAACTTAACCTCAAATAGTCGAGTTAATTTTGGTCTGAATGACTCAAGTAATATTGCCTTAAAAGTATTCACATGTCTATATTTTGATTAACTTTTGCATAAACTCTCACTTATAATACAGAGTGATCAAAAGGAATTGTTACAGTTGGCAATACAATTCCGGAGATCTTTTTATTCCACAGTTGGCACAACGCCAGGAAAAGGCAGAAATACTATTTGACATGTCTAGTAAATACAAATAGGTTATGTCAGGAGTCTGACAGCTAATAGGATTTTGACTTTTTGAGAAATAGATATACTAAAAGGAAGTGTAAAGGAAACAACAATTTTATTTATGGATATTTAAGAAAAATATGACTAAAAACAAATAAGAATTAAATGTACTCAAATTTAATTTTAAATTTTCAAATGTCACTGTCAGCAACACAAAATATTAGAAAATAAAAACTGTTGAATTCCTAAATCGGAATTTATTCAAGAAATGGTGTCGATTTATGGAAGAGTTTTTCGAAAATTGTCTTTCCTCTTCAATTCAAACCCAGACGACAATGACTAGTAATTTATTTCACAAATTGAAATATTTTTTATCCATTTGTTATGTGTATTTATATTTATGTTATGTAATAAAAATATTTTAGAAATTGATGTATATCTGAGAGTTTTTTGCGACTCCCCCCCCCCCCTGGCAAAATGTCTGTGGACGCCCATGTTATTCACTACAAGTATATATTAAAATAAAAATACTCACTGACCTGAAACGTCTTCGTAACAGTCACATTTTGGTTGTTTTAGACCAGCATCCAAAATTGCTTTCGACGGCTGTATTAGAGTATATGATTGTTCTCTTTTTTGAGGACACCATGGGGTGGCTAGCTCAGTGGTACGAAGTCGGCCTGTGGATCCTGAGAACTCTGGTTCGATTCCCACAGACGACAAACAATTTTCATAATTTCAAAAACTACCCCTGTGGTTCCTCCACCACTAACATCTTTGGAGGCCGTGATTTGACGACTGGTAACCGCACTTCACGCGCAAAATATATCACTTACCGAGATCTGCTTCGGCAGAGTACCACACCCAGTAATGGGTAGAAGGCGTGATGATATATTTATTTATTTACTAGCTAATACCCGCGTCTTCGTTCGCGTGGTCTACAATTTAATGCGAGCACCCGACATGCATTACATTGCAACATAAAGAAAGACAGTGCTTTTGGATACACAATATTTTTTTGTTTCTGGTTTATTCCCAAAGAGGAATAAACCAGAAAGTTTTCAGATGCGTAAGCATGCCACATACAGCTGTCCATGTGAGAAACATGTATTTTCCAAATTTAGTCCACACACTTGTAGCGATTGTCCCTGTGCTTTGTTGATGGTCATTGCAAATGCGCGTCTTACCGGAAACTGCAAACTTTTTAATTCGAATGGCACAGGACTGAAACTTTATTATACCTATATGTTAAGATTGGTTCTCGTCTATGCTTACACCAAATTTGAATCGAATCAGTGCAGCACTTTTCAGGATAGCTAGCGGCCATTTTGTTTCAAGATGGCGGACTGAAGCTTTATTATAATGTTAATATTGGTTCTCATCTATGCCTATGCCAAATTTGAATAGAATCAATGCAGTACTTTTCAGGATAGCAAGCGGCCATTTTGTTTCAAGATGACGGACTGAAGCTTTATTATGCCTTTATGTTAATATTGGTTCTCATCTATGCCTATGCCAAATTTGAATCGAATCAATGCAGTACTTTTCAAGATAGCTAGCGGCCATTTTGTTTCAAGATGGCGGATTGGACTTGTGCTAAGTCAGAAACCTTCGCGGGCTTGTGCACAATAACTTAGCAAAGTTTCATCGCAATCTGATGAATGGTATAGGAACGCGTACGGAACAAACAAACAAACAAACATTAATTTTTATATATATATAGATTTTATATGTTAATGTTACCCTATACAATTTTCATAAACTAAGATTTTTAATTATTGTAGATCTTGGTCAGAAGTTCATGATATATTAATTTTAAATTGTAATCCAAAACAAACAAAATTCTATTGCAATGCAAAAAGAGCACCTGACCTTTGCATATCGTAATATAAACATATATTTTATCAGGTGATAAAAATGATAACGTTTTTACGACATTTCCGATATAAAATTCATTGCAATTTATATTTGTCTCCTCTCTTGTCGGGCATAAATTTATTTATCGATTGTCGATTGTCGAAGGAAATAAAAGAGCAGTTTGTTTAGCAGTGTGTGTCCGGCCGTGCGTTTACTATTCATTTAATGGCCACTTGATTTATTATTACGAACCAAGCGCAAATTAAATTGTGATTTGAAAAATAATGCGGTGACAGTTGTCACATTCAATTATTTATACACTGCTAATATGTTAAGTGTCGTATTGAAATGTTCGAGTTAATTATTATTGATTAATTAACTAGCAAATTTCACACTTATGTAAATAAACGCGGATTTAAAATCATGTAAACTAAAGATATTTATCGAACTTGTTTTTAAACTAAAACATTGCACTAATTCAACATGGAATTTGCAGAAAATATGCAAGAGTTACATGTATGTAAATGACAATAATTATTTCTAATAGTATGTTTTGCATATATTATAGTAATTATGTAATAAAATTTACCTAACTCGGTAAACATAATAAAATGTAGTATTTAAGATTCCTTTATCTAGATAAAGATATAATTAGTTTATTACTTAAGGTAGTACTAGTATGACGGTGACGCCATCGGTTGTCGAATGGCGAAACTGACGCTCAAAAAATATAAAAATTGAATAAAATAAGTGTTTTATACCTATTATGATTTGAATATCATGAATTGTTAACAGGTTGTTCGTCTAGTGAATTTGCAAATACCATACCACCGTGTGGTGGTGCCATTATAAATTGGGATTCTTAATTTTTCGTTAAAAACAAGGCTTTGCATGGCTATATATCCATTACTAAACGATAAAAAACTTTCTCCTTCTGATACAATCTACATGTATAGTTCTAGAACATCATACTAGTTTTTCAAATGAAATTGCAAAATTTTAGAGGTACACAAACTAAATATGTACGATTCTGAGTGATAATCGACATAAGCCCCGTGTATAAGAACTCAACTTTACAAGCGAACATATTTGTTTCAAAATTTAACAGGATGCGTATGACTATCCAATGTTTACGTGTGCCAAATTTCATTCTGATCTGCAATAATTTTTTTCAGCTAGTACTCCCTTAATTTACGACATCTGAAAAACAAATAAATACCATACAAATTATAAAATAAACAATTACATAAAAACAAAATTTTGATTGACGAAAATTCATCAAGAATCAACTAAACAGCAGAAAGAAATGAATTTAAAGATGATTTAAGGGAATTATTGTAGTCTCCTTGACATAAATTGTATTATATCCTAGCAAAATTATTGGTTGTGTCAATGAAAATAATAGAATTACTTTGTACTATATCATGTAGGTAGATAGTTTTTATTCAACATTTACAGTACTTTAGGAAATAATAATCAAATATATCTATATATGTCTATATTCCATTAATCAACGTTGGAATTATGTGACAGATATAACTCATCTATCAGATACGTAAAAATGTATCGTATCCAAAAAGAACAGTTAATATAATTTGTGCAATTTATGTTGTATTATGGGCTATCGTAGTTCGGTGAATAAAACCGAGATAAAACTTGCGTCTCAAATAAGAGACAGTGCGTTCAAATTTCGCTAATTTACATATATATATATATATATATATATATATATTTATTTATTTATTAGTTTATCGTCCTTCAGCGTCTCAGGCTATTAGGACCGATGCATTAATGTACATAATTATTATTATATAGATACAATATTATTATTTACATTTAATATTTATATTTTGTTTGTGATTTGTATTTCGTTTAGGTAGTTTATTATGTTTTCTTCTGTGTCTGGTTTATTTGCTAGGGCTTGTTTTAGTGTAAAAGGGTATTTTATGTTTTTGTCTTGCTTGAGTGTGTTGTGTACATTCTAGTAATAAGTGTTTTACGGTTAAGAGTGTGTTGCAGCATGTTGGTGGTTCTGTTTTTTTCGAATATGTGTTTGTGTGTGATCAATGTGTGGCCTAATCTAAGCCTGGTTAGTGTGATTTGGTCTCTTCTTGTTCTGTGTGTTTGCCAGTTTGTTGTGTCTTCCTTAATTTCTCGTAATTTGTTGTTGTTTCTTTCTTGATTTGTCCACTCTTCTTGCCATTTCTTTTTAATTGCATTTTTTAGGTGTTTTTTGCATCCCAGATAGTGGTAGTGGTGTGGCGAGTGGTGAGGTTTCTTCCACTTCTTGTTCCGCTGCCCGGTCTGCATTTTCATTACCTTGTACTCCTACGTGGGAAGGTATCCATATAAGTACTATATTCTTTTGGTTTCTTTCTGCAGTGTACAGCTCTTCTTGTATTTCTTGGGATTTTGTTCATCATTTATAGATTTATGGATCTATAGAACTAATGGATTTCAACAGAATCACACCATTAGTTCACGGTATACAGAATAAAAAATAAAATTAAAATTTGTATGCGATATTTCTTTTACATATTTGACAGATGATGTATCTGTGTTAAACTAACTGTTAAGCAATTTTTTAATAACGAAACGAAGGAAGATCCGAAAACAAAAGAACAGTTAGTATCAGCGCCTTCTAAAGTAGAGAAATAAGAAGTTAATAATAAAAAGCTACAGTATAAATACTAAAGAATTCAGCAAAGTACTAGTTAAAAATGTTTTTTTCAAGAAGAGACCACAAATTAACCATTACAATGACATAAGCTATTTTCAATATCTGTTATGCTCAATTTTTCATTTAACTGTTATGTTTCTGTTATAATAATCTAACTGTTAAATATAGTGGAATACATATAATTTATATTACTGTTAGTTAACAATTACTTAACAGTCAATTAATAAATCGGATATAACTCAATATTAATATTTAAATATAAATATGAATGAAAACAAATGTAAACTATGATATTAATGTTTTATTTTAGAATATTCATACTCTTCGCATTTGAACACAGGTTTCATATCTTTTTATAAAGAATTTTCATTCATTTTCATATCTCTGAAATAGTTCATATGCTGATTCAAGTTGATTTTCGCCTTAAATTTTCTAAACAATTTTGTTTAACACCCTCTATAATATAACATACTGCTACTACATGTAAAAATAAACAAATTAAAATGGAAAATTTATAAAACAAAGTTTGACAGTCACTGGTAAAACATACATGCCGTTATAAAGTGCATAAAATTCATCGAACTATCAATTAATAGAACAATTTTTGAACAACCTTTGTCTTAGAACAACTGAAGAACTAAGATCTAAAAACAAAAGAACAGTTAGAACTGCACGCCTGCTTGACGGAAGATCAACAAGAAGCATCAACGAAACAAAACAATGCCGAGGAATTCAGCACGGTTACCTAGCAACCATACTAACAATAACCACGGCTCAGGCCTACTGCGACGATGGCATTGAATGGTGTTGAGAACAATGCTAATCAGAATTCAAACGCTGCTCTACTAAATTATTTTTCGCCTTACATAGAAAAGCGGTATTTGCATATTTTTGTCATGACTACGTTCATTCATGAATATTTTTTAATAATAAAGATATGTATCTTGTGTTGTAAACTATGGTAATATTTCTCCGCCTTAACAATTTCGAATTTTTGAGCTGTGTTATTGTTTGACTAATAGTTTATTATAATTTATTTAAAATCATTAAGGAAGTAGATGTAATTGAATTGTGGCTCATGCAAGTTTGAATAAAATTTATATTGTTATTAAGTTGTAAATAAAGTATTCGTAAATTAAAATGATTATTAAAATAAAGCAGTTAAAAATTCACAACAATTTTAACTTTAACCTTGTTGTAAGATAGGATAAATATAATTTATATTTATATTTGTACCATTATCATTTTATATGAAAAATTTTATCACCTCATTTATTTACACATGTTACAGACACGTAAAAATTTCAATTTATAAACTGAATAATTGAATAAAATAATTAACTATAAAATTTCTCAAAATCCCAAGGTGAATTTTATAAGCCGTGTGTCCACAGAAACAATAATTTTTACTTTAAATTTAATCAGTAAGCATTTATTATTATTATTTTATTTTTTTCATTGTAGATAACATCAGGATATCTTTTTATATCAACATAATAACTAAATTAAAAGTTTTGTTTAATATATAAATTCATAATCATCTTAATAATAAAGACTCGTATTCATAACAATTTGTAATTTCAACGTTTTGTTAGATAAGTAAACAATTATACAGCGATCTATAGTTACTTAGTAAAATAAAATAAATATATTCACGCATTTTACCCAGTACTGGGTGTGGCACTCTGCCGACGCAGATCTCGGTAAGTGATATATTTATGCGCGTGAAGTGCGGTTACCAGCCGTCAAATCACGGCCCCCAAAGATATTAGTGGTGGAGGAGCCCCAGAAGTAATTTTAAATGAAAAAAACGGTTCTTTTCAAATCTTATTTGGCTGCGATCACTGCGCCACCTACAAAATGAACTATTTTTTTTGGCGAGATTTGAAAATAACGGTTCTTTTCAAATCTCGTCCCAAAAAAATAGTTCATTTTGTAGGTGGCACAGTGATCTTTGCCCGAACAGCTGTTTTTACGTCACAAAACGTCACAGTGTCACGTGAGTGTCCGCATCCTATTCTTCATTCGGGAGCTCTGGTGTATCATTAAGGTAAAAAATGCCAGGATGAGTAGTGGCCTTCCTTCACATTAAAATCCAAGAAGTATTGGAATAAAAAATTAGAACAAAACTACAATCTCATTTTAATAAAGAAACATAATTTACACATATATTTGTCATTACAACATTTTTTTAAAGACAAATACGTTGAGTGATTATGACAAAACCCATATGAAGTAGAAAATTTTCAATAACAAACATCGATAAAATCACAAACGGCTTTCTGCGCAAGGTGTCGCAATCGATTCCGTCATGTCGCAGGTTTCATTTGAGATTTTTAGAGTTTTTCTGGGCGACGACTGCACCGGAGCGCAGAACCAGGTGTAGATAAAGGTTGGCTGGCTCGCCTACCGCGCTGATAATCTATCATTTGCCGGCAGAAAACAGCGCTAAATGTGTAACGGCCCGAGGAAAATTACTATAATCTCGGACACTTTGCCACCACTCTGCCTTGCTAACCTTTCAAACTTACAAACTGGAGATTTAACACTACTGACCAGAGCCGGACTCATATGATTTTACTAATTAAAATACTCCCACATACGCAAATATGAGGGCTTCTGAGAAATCTTATTGAATGAACGCTTTAAGAATATGTAGGGACTCTAATGGAAGATGGAGTTATATATCTGTAGTTGTTACCTAGTGAAAACTTAATTTGTGTATATATAGGCCGTATTTATTTGGGCTTTTTAAAGTAACCTGGTAGGTTGCTTTTGTTTAATTGGCACACTTTAAGTAACCTAGAACTGACCTTAAACTGACCCTACTGCCCCAGCTATTTTAGCGGGTTGGTTGATTCAACCCGTTTACTATCCCTTTCTAATCAACTTGTGCTCCTTGTTATTCGTATTATAAATAAAACACTGTTTGTAATAATAAAAATATCTTTTTTTTTAAAAGATCAGTATTTAGATGCCAACTTATGACCCAATTAAGCACATATTTCACTTTAAGGCCGTATTTAATTGGGATTTTTAAAGTAACCTGGTAGGTTACTTTTGTTTAATTGGCACACTTTAAGTAACCTAGAACTGTTCCTGAACTGACCCTACTGCCCCAACTATTTTAGCGGGTTGGTTGATTCAATCCGTTTACTATCCCTTTCTAATCAACTTGTGTTCCTTGTTATTTGTGGCGGCATCGCGATTTGTAATAGTATCGAGAGGTTAGGAGTTATTTTTATGAAAAACGTAAGTAATTTTATAATAATATTTTGAAAAACTATACTAAACTATTATTTATGCGGATGATGGAAGAGCAATATGCATTATGTGCTTCTTGCAATACAAGTCACAGAGGATAATATTACGACACATAATTGTGACTCCGAAATTAATTTTGATACTGCTGATGACAAAATTATAAAAAAATGAAGAGACTCTGACGTTATTTGCTTTTTGACTACATATAAAAAATATAAAGATGACTTAAAACATCCAATTAAAAGCGGCAATTTAACACACAAACAAAATTAAGCAGATGTCGCTTCGAACATGCATTCAGATTTTAAATTTACCGCTGATACTAGATGCATCATTTATTTGGAAGTAACACGAGTTAGTTCTAGGTTAGTTCAGGGTTGAATCCAAATTTCCCAAACAAATACGGCCATTAACAGCAAAGTATAAAATTCATGCAATATTATGTGTAAAAACCAGGGGTGTGGAGTCGGAGTCGTGGAGTCGGTTATTTTTAGTGGAGTCGAAGTCGGAGTTGGAGTCGGAAAAAATTACTCCGAGTAGACGTGCTTGAACTTGTTTACTGCGTTGCATTTTTCACAAATTATAATAATTTAAAATAAATTTTTATAAAGATCTCGAAGAAATTGAGAAATTTGACCGCAGTTCTAATTTGACAAGTACGAATAGATAATAAATCATACTTATTAATTGCAGTTGGAGTCGGAGTCGGAGTAAATTATTTTCTTCATTGAAGGAATGTACTTCAAATAAATGTTGATGAAAAAATTATTATTTGTACGCAATATTTCGGACTCCAGGAATGAACATGATATTTTAGTTATTTCACAAAAATAACTTCAAAGATGAGTAAATCTCCGTGAGTACGATCCTGGTCGCACATTTTGTACAGCAACTTCAGTGAGTAAACTTCATCGTGTCCAGCTCGGTAATCATTTAAATTAATCAGTTAATATGAGCTCGGGTGTACGACTATGCATTGCTACAAGTATTTCAAACAGAACAGTAATGCAATTTAATTTATTGCGAGCAAAGCGCGTACAAACAGTTGATTGTTGCGCGTAGCTCGCAGCAAGAGTTGATCTTTAAACGCTTTTCGTCACCGGGAGTTTTCTTCTAGTTCTGCTTGTGACCCAAATTGCGCTGTCCCTGAATTACACGCGGCATAAATTGTCCAAATAGATTTATATAACCTTACGTTATATTGCTCTAGTCTCTAGTGTGTATTGGTTTCAAGTTTTACGTTTCGCGGGAGGTAGAAATATGATAAGTCATCAATTAAGCCTTGATTTCTAAAGCGTATTTGTAGTTTACAATCACATTTGCGTTTGGTACGACAGGACTGGGACTGGGCCAATACGATATGTCGTACGCCTGTCGAGCTTTATTGTCTCGTAAACCGAACCCTAACCAACATTTCTTTTCAATTTTTAGTAACACGTATGCATTGTCAAGTTACACCATACTTTTATCGAAATAAACTTTATTATGACAATAATCGGTAAGTGATATATTTATGCGCGTTAAGTGCGGTTACCAGTCGTCAAATCACGGCCCCCAAAGATGTTAGTGGTGGAGAAGCCACAGGGGTAATTTTAAATTGGTGAAAATATTTTTATCGGCTGTGGGGATCGAACCAGGGTTCTTAGGATCCACAGGCCGACTCGGATACCACTGAGCCATAACCCCGTTTTATTTAATTGATAATATGGTATTAGCAGAGGTCATATTAAGTAACACAAAAGGATAAAGAAATAAATAAAAAAATAAAATATAAATACATCATCACGCCTTCTACCCATTACTGGGTGTGGCACTCTGCCGGAGCAGATCTCGGTAAGTTTTATATTTTTGCGCGTGAAGTGCGGCTACCAGTCATCAAATCACGGCCCCCAAAGATGTTAGTGGTGGAGGAGCCACAGGGGTAGCTTTTGAAATTATGAAAATTGTTTGTCGCCTGTGGGAATCGAACCAGGGTTCTCAGGATCCGCAGGCCGACTTCATACCACTGAGCTAGCCACCCCATAAATAGAAGAATATAAATATTATGGATGCCTTTATCCAAATTGATTCTTTTGTATTCTTTGAACTTTCCAAAAACCCTCCACAGAATACTGATTTACGGAGTTGTTTATTAATAAAGTTACGAATAAAACTCATCTGTCAGATAAACAAAATATATCACATTAATAAATGACAGTTAATATAATACATAACGATATTTTTTTTTACTTTTCAATTTTTAGTGACATATATGCATTATCAGGTTATACCATACTTTTATCGAAATAAACTTTTTGAAACCAGCAAGAAAGTATCTACTTTCCTGAACAATTTTAAAATGGAAAGTAGATTTTTACCAAAACAGTTAAGTAAAGTAGGTACGTATCCAAGGCTCCAACAAAAATAACAGTCTGGTAAAGATGTTACCTGACTGTTTTGTATTTTATCTGTTTTTTTTTTGTAACCTTGGATAAGTAGTCTGCTGTCAATACAATTTATATCAAAAAAATTTAAATATTTTGAATTATTTATGAATAATTATTGATTAAATTAAACGGTTTTAGAAAAAATAGAATACATAATAGGAAAGTGTTTTTACTTGACAGATTAAAATACCCGGCATGCGGCTTCGTATATCAAACAATTGCTTCGTCAAGTAAAATATCACTTTCCTGACTTATGTAATATACTATTACTATGACAACAATAAACTGAATAAGTGAAGAAAAATATTAACAGATACATCAGAAATATCTGGAGACTTCAATAGGCAATGAAGCGACAAAACAACAGCTAGAAATAGTTCAAAAAACTATATATTTTATTACTTTAAACCAGTAGTTTTCAAAGTGTGGGTCCTGACCCTATACGGGATCGCAAAAACATTACGGAAGAAGAGGGGTGCTACTTAAAATTTAAATATATATATTTATTAGAGTGGCCGTTATTTTGGCGAAGTCGAAAATTTGTTGCTCACACCCTCTAAAACTACTTAGAAAAAATAAATAAAAATTTAAGCCATCATCGCAGGTCCGAAAAATGACGTTAACACGTGTCTGTAGAGGGGTCAAAATTTACATGTAGTTTAAATGGGGAAAATGCCTTTTTTGATACTTTTATGTATAACTTTTTATATGTTCAAGCTAAAAATATTTCAAGATAACTACCTGAAAGCTAATAAAATAAGCTTTCAAACAGACTAAAATGCAAGTCATTTGAATTTTGAAAATTGACATATTAAAATAATTTAAAATAAATAACTTTACTCACAATTTAGTCTTATTATTACTATATTATTTTGTTTAGCCAGTTGCACCAATAAAACTTAAATTTTAAATTTGTTTTAAATTAATAAAAGCAAATCGAAATTATATGTCATAGGATTAATTAATAATACTGTCAAACATTCCATATACTTTTATTTATATAAACCAAGTTTAAAATGTAAGTTTTGCTGGTGCAACTGGCCATAAACGATACAACATAAAATATATTTGGCTATAATTAGTATGTTTTCTTTCCAATATTTCCAATGTTTCCAAATATTTCCAAATATATTTCTAAAAAATATATTTCCGAACATTTTGCATCACTAACTGTAATTAAGATTAAGCTTCTGTTATTCAGGGCAAAAAATAAATAGGAGAAATTGAAAAAAAATTATTCATGTAAGATCAACTCATGAGTTATAACCGTAAGACAAGTTAATGAATCTATGAAGGATAATTGCTATTTGCTGTTGATAAGTTAGAAATAAATTTAACTAGAACGAATAACTTTATTTATTGTTTCAAAAGCCCAAAAGCGTAACCATAACAAGAAACTACTAAACTAAAGAACAGGCAAATGACAGCTGTCAACATGACTCACAATCACATAAATTTGCAAGTCTATAAATCAGTGTATCACTAAAGTTTCATTGTTTTTAATAAATTATAAAATTTATTCTGACAGTTATTTTCAATTTAAATACCCGTGTAATGTTAGTTCTTACGTATGCTCAAATATAATTCTAAAAATAATTCAATATTTTGTGTATATTTTGTAATTAAACAATTTTTTTTAGACACAGATCTTCATTATGTAACCATTAATAGGCGTATTCCATTTGCCATTTGAATCAGATCTAATTTACATTTACTGAACCCTATCAGTTACTTATTTCCCTGGATTACTTCGCTGACTTTATTTCAAGTACTAGAATTACTGAATCTAATTTGTTTTTCCTACAACTGTGCGATTTCTTTGTTATTGCGTAACTATAATTGCCTTGGTTACGTATGGAAAGTAGATGAATGCAGACCAAGTGAGTTTCTGAAAGCAAAGAAACACTAGTGCGGAAAGTACTTCATTACGCAACTGTAAAAAAAGTTTTTTTGAGAGCGATTTAAATTTCGCGCCAAGCGCGTAATTCATATTTTGGCCACAGACGCTTATGGAAGAAGAAGATGCAGTGAGCCAGCGCTAGTAAATATGCAGTAGTATATTTTGACGTTTATAAACATAACCTTAAATTGCAGTATATCTAATCTGTACACAACTAATAAAAAGAACCGAACATAGTAAAATATATCGATAAATGGTTTTAAGTAAGTGAAATACATAATATTTATTGTGTTGTATATTATTAACATAGTTGTTACAGTTGCTTATATTGACATAATGTAAAGTGAAAACTTTTGTATTGTCTAAAGAAACATTGATTTCTTCTGTACCTGTTCAAATTATTAACAGTAATATTATTGACAACAATTTCGGAGGCTTTAGAAGTACCAGCAGCAGGTTGATTGACATTGTAGAAAATAGATGCAACATAGCATGATCCGGAGGTTCAATTATATATGGAGGTATTTATGATAAAGAAGATTCACTCACTGTACTATTCCAATCTAAACGATTTTGAAGAAATTATCTTGACGTTAGTAAAATATTTTTAAATAATGTAGAACAATGTGCAAGCAATCAACAAACAAACCATAGCAACGCCGTAAAACATCGTTCTCGTGTAATATCATTAAATTTTTATAAATTTGGATAATATTTTAGTGATTTACTAAATCGCACAGTTGTAGGACCTCGATTTCCCAAACTACATTCTTGACCTAAAAACTATCACTTACAGTTCATTCTATTTTCTACAGTTGTGTTGACAAGTTAACATATCTACATTCAAAATGAGTGTGGAAAGTAACTCTTTGCAGCATTCAGTGCGGCATATTTTTTCCGCCTCAGTGCGGCAAAAAAACATTTATGATGTTGTTTGTTGAACAATCTATTTTTTTTTTATTTTAATTAATGTGAACCGATACCGATTTTAGGAAATAAAAGTTCACGATCGTATACAAAAATAGTATGTACTCGTAACATACGTGTGGCAACGGCCATTGCAAAACTTGTGCACAATTAAAAGTGTTCAGCAAACATTTAGGTGTACTAAAATGCAAAATTGTGTATGACAATACCAGACCTATGTATTCACATCTCTTATTTAATACAGATTACTTCATTTTAATAGAATAAATTATTGTTTAAAAAAGGAATCAAATAAATGATCCAGGAGTATTGGATAAAATGGCTTTATTGAAGAAGTTAAATTATTAATTAAATAATAATGACGACGTTTCGAACACTAGTCTATGTTCAATATCAAGTCCACTAATAACCACATGTGGTTATTTACAAGAAGAAATAAAAAATAAAAAATAAATTTACGTTGAGTTACATGTTGATAGAAATTATAAATTATTACAAAGAGTATGCAGTGAGCATTACTCAGAGTCAAAACAGTAACTGATTTTAAACTTAGGAGAAAAATTCTTCTATTCTTGAATTTAGACAATTTATCCATGGTTTTGGATATCCTCTTCAAGTTGAGAGTAGTTTTATGGTGGTATGTTGCTCGTATAAACGTGTAAACCGAAGACATGATGGATTCCCGTGAATTTTGAAGTTATTAAGCCGAAAATTTATATTTTCGGCTTAATAACTTCAAAATTCAATTGAAATCTTCCAAGGACACGGGAATCCATCATGTCTTCGTTTACACGTTTATACGAGCAACATACCACCATAAAACTACTCTCAACTTGAAGAGGATATCCAAAACCATGGATAAATTGTCTAAATTCAGGAATAGAAGAATTTTTCTAAGATAAAAAATATATATATATATATATTTTCGGCTTAATAACTTCAAAATTCAATCAGAATAAATTATTATATATATTTCGAAAAATATGTATTGCAACTGTAAATAAATTTCGTAGTTTCTACATTTATAAACTGTCAAACTCCCAAACGAAATAAATGTATAGAAAAAGTTAAAATGAACATGTAAATTGAACGAGATTTTAAGCAATCAGAGAACAAAATCATGTCCAATTCTTAAAAAAAAGTGTAATTTATAAAATTTATGACAAAAAAAAAACAATCACAGACATAGTGATAGTTATTTCCGTGGTATAGATGTCCACTAAAAATCGTAGTTAATAGACGATGGGTCATGAAAATTCAGTTTAAAATAAAAAGCTACGCCTTACGAATTTAATTTTAGATAATTTTAGGAAATAAAACTGCATTCTTAATTCCGTGTGTGGTCGATTGCAAAATAAACCATCCATTCATTCTGTCAAACATTTTCCAAACACCTTTCTAGCATTGTCACCGGGGACAATACAATCATTTAATTTGCTTTTTAAGCAGTCACAGAAACCGGTACATAATTTAATAACCAATGATCAAATGCCAACAGATTTCATTCATAAATTCGTCAATTTCACCGCGACAGCCTGCTTGATTGTCACAACACTGGACTTCAAGGTCGTTGCCAATGACAACTGCAAGTACTTAAGTATCCTGGTGCTAGTGCTTATTATCTGCAGCTTCAAATTATACCATTTATAGAAACCATTATGAAGCTAAGAATCGATTTTAATTTGGCGTAAATTGTGGACTGTGCGTGAGGCTATGTGAAAATGCTTTGTTGTAAATTTTGTTGCAGCCTTCGATAGACTAATATGGATAAATGTGGTTTTTAATTAGTTGTTGAAGTGTTAAAACTTATTATTCCTTTAAGGTAGGAGTTACTCAATAGTTTCTAGTTATTTATTTAAAACAACAATAATTAACTTATCTTACCAATCAATTTTTGATTGATGGGTACGAAATATTTAAAATTTATTACAAGTTAATAATTTCAAATACCTTATTTTCGATTAGTTGATATCTAAATAAAATTAAGTAGGTTTCTGAAAAGTAGTTTTATTCATATTCATAGTTCAATCTTAAATTTGCTTTCATGAAGATTATCTTTTTAGCATTAATTTTAACATGCAGTTGGACACAAAATATACCGGTGCTTGTTAGTTTATTTTTATTTATAAGTGTATTCCATTTGCCAATTGGATCAGATCTAACTTACATTTACTGAACCAGATCACAAATTTATTTCGCTGGATTATTTCGTAGACATTATTTTCTGCTCTAGAATTACTGATTCTAATTTACTTTGAAGTAATTCACCCCAACAAGTGCATCAGAATGCTTAATTCAGATCCTTTAGTCATTTTGTCTAATTTATCTGAACTGATTTAAATGAACCAAGTGGCAAATGGAATATACCTTATCTTAACACGGTTATAGTTTTACCGTTACCATGGTGCTCGGATTTCGTGGTAAGCCAAAATTTCAAGAATTGGGTACCAAAATTTTATCGGTGAACTGAAACTTTGTCCCTAAATTAACTTAATCAAGCGAGGTCTACACGAGCAGAAAGGCTTAAAACTAAAATGTAATTGTTCTCATTTATCGAGGCCCTGGTGAATTTTGTTTATCGCTTCAATCCTTCAATTCAAACCTTATTTTTTATAAAATTGAAGACTTACTGCTCGTTTGGACACCTTGATCTATTTGGTTAGCAGTATTTGTTTTGATCCTTTTTGTTCGTTAGCGCTTCGGTCGATTAGGTTATGTTAGGTTTAAATTTTTTATTTTAGCCTCTTTTTTCTTTCTTTTTTTACTTCTCTTATTTTGTCTTTTTTATGTTTCTTCTCCTTTTTTAGTGGAGGATACTCGTGCACTGGATTCATTAACTTTTTGAAGTAGCATGTTCTATTAAAAATTGTGCTCCTTTATTTTAGTTTTGTTTTAATATTTCCTATCAAGTAAATAAATATATCATCACGCCTTCTACCCATTACTGGATGTGGCACTCTGCCGAAGCAGATCTCGGTAAGTGATTTATTTTGCGCGTGATGTGTGGTTACCAGTCGTCAAATCACGGCCCCCCAAAGATGTTAGTAGTAGGGGAGCCACAGGGATAGTTTTTATATAAATAAAATAAATATATCATCACGCCTCCTACCCATTACTGAGTGTGGCACTCTGCCGAAGCAGATCTCGGTAAGTGATATATTTTTGAACGTGAAGTGCGATTATCATCCGTCAAATCACGGCCTCCAAAGATGTTAGTAGTAGGGGGAACCACAAGGGTAGTTTTTAAAATGGTGAAAATTGTTTGTCGCCTGTGGGAATCGAACCATGGTTCTCAGGATCCACAGATCAACGTGATACCACCGAGCTATCTACCCCATTTTATCAAATAACTATTAAATATATGAAATTCAATTATAAAAAGATAAGATAAGCTTTGATGCCATGGAAATGTGGATATGGAGGACAATGCTTGGTATAAAGTGATCTAATTAGATTAGTTAGGAACGACTAAGTGTCGGAAAGAGTAGGAGAAAAAAATGACACTGTTTAAGACTATTTTGAAAAGACAGAGAAAGTGGTTGGGCCATGCGTTGAGAAGGCATATTCTAATGAAGGACATAATAGAAGGGACAATAGAAGGAGAAGGTAAAAGAGGCAAAAGAAGGAGGAAAATGGTAGACAACCTGAAAGAAGAAATAAGTTATGTTGAAATGAAGAGGCTGGCTATGAGTATCAGAAGTTGGATAACGAATTTAGGACTTACGTCAATCAGATAACTATTGATGGTGAATATTTGAAATATGCTACATAAATTACGCTTGAATACATCAAATTGAAATCGTTAAACTAAATTAACGTAGCTATTAATTTACTGCCAATAAGTATTACTAGTACTTCTTTAAACATGATTAATTAGGTACATACAACATATTTAGCAATTAGTACACCTAAAAACGGAATATCATGTAATAAGCAGTGTTACATTCAAAAGTAGAGAAAGCAAACGCACGATTTCGATATCGATAGATAGCGATCGAAGCTCGTCGAAAGCGAAATTCCGAAATAAAAGTGACAAGCAATTGTTGCGGGCGTGCTTGGCTACTTCTTGACCACATCTCGTGCACACGCGCATGCACCAGCTCCGCGCAATGCGAGGGCGCATGCACCACAAGTAGCGAACGCGTTGTAAACAACGAATTGTTCGAGTTGTAATACCTGCCAGCCGGTGGCTTTTTTAGCTGATCGCCGCTTGTTTCTTTTGTTTGTTACAGGTTATGTTCATTTGTTATTAAGCAAATGATTTGTTTGTTACGAAATACAAATTTGATAATAGTTGAATGGAGTGCAAACCACGCGTGATAATTCTGTTAACTCATGGTTCGGTTGTTGTGACCAGAATTCGGAGCAGGTTTGGTTGAGATCGAATGATTTGGGTTCATAATCACTTAAGCTCGAAATTATGCACTAGTTTTGGTAATAACTCAATCACTATTACATTTGTGTGTTTCATGACTTTTGTAAAAATAAGAAATGAAGCTCACAAATTAAAATTATGTTGAAATTTAAAAAAAAAATTTATTACAAACAAAACTTTTTGTATTTATCAATAACATTTTCATACTTCTGCCAACATTTAACTCTGTTTACAATTGAATTTTATGGATTTGATCCAAAACAATAAATTCCATTTATTTCAAAAATGGAATCAGTTACGAAAAAAAGCAAAAATATTTGGAACATAAAATGTTATTACCAATTTTCCTGTATATGCATCTAATTTTGAGAAAAACTAATTTATATATTTAATAATATATTCCAATAATCATAGTAGTAATAGAAACAAAAAACATAAACATGTTTAACATTTATATGTCAAATAATAATTGTCAAACGCAAGGAGCAAGTCATAAGTGTTCAATTCAGCATTTTTGATGCTATATCAATTTCATATCTAGAAGTATTAAACCTACCTAAATATCTAATGTTATGAAAGAGATTTATAACTAGGGCATTGTTCGGCAGCGAATGGTGGGATTTTTGAAAATTTTTTATAACGATTGTTTATTTGTATTTCTTATAATCAGTTAATATAGTTCAAACAAAATATTTTTCTTCAGTACAAAGGTAGTTCTTCGCTCTTCGAATATTTACAAAAAACAACGGAAATTACATGCATCGTACACGATGAAACAAAACTAAATGAATCTTGGCGACCGTACACGAAGATAACGTGCAAATATTGTGCCGAAAGACCGTGAAAATTCGATTTATAGATAATACTGTGTTATTGGGAGGCGTTATTGTTAATGGGATGGCTAACTCAGTGGTATGAAGTCGGCATGTAGATCCTGAGAACCCTGGTTCGATTCCCACAGGCACAAACAGTTTTCATAATTTTAAAAACTACCCCTGTGGCTCCTCCATCACTAACATCTTTGGGGGCCGTGATTTTACGATTGATAATCGCACGTTACGCGCAAAATATATCACTTACCGAGATCTGCTTCAGCAAAGTGCCACACTCAGTAATGGGTAGAAATAGGGTTGCCACCTCTCCGGGTTTGACCCGGAGACTCCGGGTTTCAATGAGTTATCTCCGGGCTCCGGGTTTAATTATTATTTCTCCGGGTTGTATAAGTAAAATTGAATATGTAATGCTATGTAATTAGTTATCCAAGACAAATCTGTCTCACTTTTGGGAATCTTCTATGCCGCTAAATTATTAAATTTTTTTCATTGGTGATCTTCTACATCCTATTGTTATCTAGTTTAATTTCAGTCACTAAATCTTCCAATTTCTTGATTCTGTCCTCATGATTTTAAGCAAGAATTTATACAATTAATTTCGGTTCTAATAGTTGATATATCATCTTGTATCAGATCAAATGTTTTAGAATTGTATCAAGTTATCGGAAATAGACATAATTTTAGGTGAGGTTATGTTTTCTGTTGTATGTGATTGTCTTCAATTTTGTCAATATTGTTACAGTTTAATCGTATATATGACGTGGAATACACAAATTTTATTGTTACAGTAGATTTATCACTTCCAATCTTGTTTTACTTTATTTTATATGTAATTATTTTACCATGATAACAAAAACACTTGTCTTTAACAAAACAATGTAACACTTTTTTCTTATCAAATATGGTAATAATAATAAAATTTCAGGATCTTCTTTAAAAAAAATAGTCATCGTCTCCGGGCGAGACATAATTCGGAGGTGGTAACCCTAGGTAGAAGGCGTGATGATATATTTATTTATTTTTTATTTGTTATTGGTTTCGAATTACGGAGATTTTCGAGTTACGGAAATTCGAGTTAGAGAGATAAAAACTATATGGCAGTTATACAAAATATACAGGGAACAACAGTAAACTTCGACTGAAGGAAAATTGTGGAGGATCGGCTGTATATTTAATAATTCTTCTGATAGTATCATTTGAAAACAAATGCGACGATTTGGACCACCAATAGAAAATAACCAGTGACTTATCCGTGCTCTTAGCTCATTCAATATTCTATAAGTTACTACCTCGAAATCATGCAGAAAAATATTTATCTATAATTTTTATAACTTTGAACAAAATTCTTCGGTTGATTGCGAATGACATATTAAAATAATATCAGCGACAACGCAACGTATTCTTGTACAATTATTTGTTATGAGTAGCACAAAACCGAAATAGAGCATATAGTAATCGAAATCAGAAATCAATAAATTGGTGTTGGTAAAAATCCAAGTATGCCATGTCACGCAGTGCGGAGCCCAAGACAAGTTTGTTAACACGCAGATCAGATCTCGGGTCGGGGGCGGCCGCATGTAGCAATCAGCCACCGCCACGGCCGCCGCCATCGCCACCGCCGCCGGCACCAAGTAGCCGTCGCAGCCGCAACCGTGCGCTGCGCAGCGCTGCTATGATCGATGAAAACGAAATTGTAAATTATTACACGCATTTTTCTCCTTGTTAAAATTATTGTGTTGTTGGTACCTGTTTCTCTATCGTTGTATTTTATTATATTCAGTGGCAAGTAATTCAATACTGACTGAGACTGAGAGTTATTGTTCTACTGGGTTTCGACACTTTTCCTTCCTCCAAGACATTTCAGATAGACTTTAGAAACATAGACAGTTCTAGGTGTAAAAGGTATATCGACGAATTATAAATAGTAAATTCAAAACTGAACGACAGGTTTCGTTCAGTATTAATGAAAGATAAAGATACATTAAATATAATAGGTGTTTTCTTTTGTTTATATAATCACGGTAGATAAGTGACGACTTTTATTTTAGTTGATCCAAATGGTCAATCAAACTACAATTAATGATTTGATTTTTAGATTTGAGCTTTTTATTGAATTATAAAGAGAAACATTAGAATATCATCATGATTTGTACCTAGGTCCCATGAACTCCGGTCATATGCTGTAACCTCAGACAAAACATAACTAGACGGATAACAACGGTGTTTGTTGTGAAGCAGAAAGGGATAGAATAACTGGTCGGTGAGGCGGGTGCGCGGCAAGGAGCGAGAACAAGTTGATGTTATGCAGGTTGCAATTATGTTGATGACAATTATCAGGCACGAGCATTTTATTTATTTAAATACAAAAGTGCGTATACAAAACACTTAATATGTCAAAAACTAACCTTTACTTTGATGTATGAAAAGTAAGTAATTGAATATAAAAATAATTAATATATGGAATCTCAAAATGGAGATCCGTTTTATTAAGCCGTTGAATTTATGAAATGGTTAGGAGCAGAAGGGTTGAAAAAATTACTCCACTATGTTTGGATTGCTTGGCCTTTGTACCAATAATTTTTAATAAATAATATTTATAGGTGACGACGTTACGTCCATTATTGTTTTGACTACGGTGTTGTTTACCACCGTTTTAACATGTTATAATCTTTGACTATATTTTTCCACACGGAATTATTTATATTTTTATTGTAAACTGTTATGCTTAACTAACTTATTATTTTTTCTAGACTTGAAAATGGGACCAACCCATAGTCCCGAAACGTCGTCACCTATAAATATTATTTATTAAAAATTATTGGTACAAAAGCCAAGCAATCCAAACATAGTGGAGTAATTTTTTCAACCCTTCTGCTCCTAACCATTCAATAAAAATAATTACACAAATGTTTGCAACTTGCATAACATCAAAGTGTACTCGCTTCTTACCGCGCACCCGCCTCCCCCACCAGTTATTCCATCCCTTTCTGCTTCACAACACTCCATTGACTTGAATACGACATAATTCGTCTAGTATTATAAGTCATTGGCTGTAACCAAGTAAGCTATGTAATTCAAATCTGATTTTGTTTGAATTCTTTTCTCTACATACTTTGTTATATCGTCGCCTAAGAATCAGACTATTCTATGTTCAAATATCTTTAGACTGTACTATTCTTTGTCCGCCCTGATACGATAATGGAGCCAATAACTTATTTATTCTACTTGTTTAGATTCTGAACCAATTTATTCTATGTCCAACGGCCCAATCACATTTCTCAATTTACTACCACATGAGGATATCTAGAATAACGTTGTTCAAATTTCATTTACTTATAGATTTCTTTGTATGTAAATTGTGAACAACAGTATTACGAGTATTATAATTCAAAGTTTTAATTTAAAAATATTTGAAAATTGAAATCCACACACATCTGCAAATCAAATGTGTGAAATCTCACTGGTCAAGTTGAAAACAATATTATTTTAATGAGCCTTGAATATTTAATAAACTCTCCTAATTTTTTTCCAAAATGGGCAAAGAATAATCTGGTTCTTAGATAACGATGTTCCATAAGCATTTCATGACATGATAGTCGTCTGCAATGACATAGTTAATTAAAGAAAAATATTTAACAATGGAAATTGAATTAGTATTTTGAGTAAATTCGTAATAATGGAAAAAAATCCAATTGAATTATAAAAAAAGGAATATCGCCAGGATTTGAACCCGGGACCTATGAACTTCGGTCATATTTTAATTGATTTCATCAATTGTTATGTATTTACTTAAAATGCTAATTAAATTTTAGTTTGTAAATTTTGCCCTTAAATAATAAAATCTCTACTACGATCGTCATGTAATTGAAATCTGATTTTATTCCAGTTTTTCTGTTTATTTTTTGACATAGATTAGATCTTATACAGGTTGTCCCAGAACACAAGTCCACCCCTTTTAAAATTCCTCTGATGAATATTTTTCAAAAATACTATACGGGTTCTTACTAATATTAATGTGCTCTATCTAATGACGTATCAATCGAACCCTCCCTGACCCCTTTGTAGGAGGGCGGGGGGCCAACTTTAAATTTTCAAATGGCAACCCCTATTTTTTATTGTAGATTTGAATTTTCAATTTAAAAATATGAAAAATTTATTTGAAACATTTTTTTATACGAGCAACAGGTGGCGCTACAATCACATAAAAACCTTGATTTTCTCCCCTCCAGAAGATTAAGAAAATTAACATTTTATTTTCCCTTTCCTTATGCCATTTGAAAATTTAAAGTTGCCACCCTCCCCCTGCAAGGGGGGCAGGGAATTCGATTGATACGTCATTAGATAGAGCACATTAACATTAGTAAGATCACGTATAGTATTTTTGAAAAATATTCATCAGCGGAATTTTAAAAGGGGTGGACGGGTGCTCTGGGACACCCTGTATAAGATCTAATCTATGTTATAAAATAAACAGAAAAACTGGAATAAAATCAGATTTCAATTACATGGCGATCGAGTTTATTACAATTTTTCTCTTTATAATTCAAACTGATTAGCTAGTTTTAACCGACAAATAAAATAAATTTTGGAATCCACATTCTATCTTAGATAGTAAAAATAAGCTCTCTTAAAATTTGTAAGCTTTAATATTTGTTTCTTGATGTACGTTATACGATTATGTGATGAGTAGCGCTACGACTTTCGAATCCGGAAATCCCGACTTCGAATTCCACTCAAACTAAAAATATATGAACTACAACAATGCGGCTCTATGAATTCGCATCCAGTACTGAATTTGTGATTTAGTTTCTGTTATGCTGAGTAGCATAAATAAATAAATTGACAGTAAAATTGTCGAAGCAAAGCTGCCATATTTAAAATTATACAGAACTTACAATATTTTGTTATATTAATACAAATATTTATCCGATATTTAAGTGTTCAATTTTAAAATTAAATATAGCTGCAGGCTATCATATTAAATAATATAATTAATGATATTTGCTGTAATATTAGATAAATTATTATGTTCGGGAACTAAATTTAGGATAAACTAAAAGAGCAAACGATTTCCCAACATAATTAACTCTTAATATAATTTACTCTCTGCGTTTCCAGTCAATTATATTTCGCAAGGTTGTTCCACACGTCCCAAAATTAATTAAATTAAAAATAAACATTATGACAGCATCCATTTTTTTCCAATAACAAAAACAAATCACGCCATATACTTCTTAATCAACAACACAAGAAACAATTCAATTATCAAAAACAAATTCGAATCACCGCCATCGCCGCCTGTAACGCAAAAATGCGGATATCCGTTTACTGATTCATATCCAATTAATCTCTTAAGTCGCATTCCCGTTGTCCTTAGTTGCTACGCAACCGGTCAAGGTTCAATTCGGCTGAGTCTAATTATAAAATACAATATTAACTCTCGTAACGAGGCGTAAGTGTAAGTGTATTTATATACTGGACAATATGCCTCTGGTTCAAATGAAGCACGTATAGAGAAATAATTAATCATTGTTTTGCTTGCATATGTTACACACCTGCGTTGTGCCCTAAGTCCGGCTTAATAGAAAAATTTTAGTGTCATAGATTGAAATAGAACAAAACATACTTTAGTTCAGATCAATCGGCATGAGAGATAGTCTTCAAATAATTTCATCACATCTTTTACCGAATTATGGGCGTCATAGCTAAACAATTGTGAATCTTTGTAGATGTCATATTGTTACTCGTATATCGTGAAGATTGTGTCCAATTTTTGTATATTATCATAGTTAAAGAATTTATTACTCTATTCTATTCTAGTTATTATTTATTGGTAGAAATTCTAAATAATAATATGGGGTGGCTAGCTCAGTGGTATGAAGTCGGCCTGTGAATCCTGAGAACCCTGGTACGATTCCCACAGGCGACAAACAATTTTCATAGTTTCAACAACTACCCCTGTGGCTCCTCCACCACTAACATTTTTGGGGGATGCGATTTGACGACTGGTAACCGCACTTCACGCGCAAAATATATCACTTACCGAGATCTGCTTCGGCAGAGTGCCACACCCAGTAATGGGTAGAAGGCGTGATGATATATTTATTTTATTTATTGGTAGAAATTCTAAATTAACTTTTATTTCAACGATTGTCGATTATCTAGGCCGTAAAAGGGGTTTTTGGCGTATTAAAGATGACGACAGCCGAGATAGACGATATTCTAAAAACGATAAATACATTTTACGTATTCAAAACATTTTTTTCCGCACTTCCGGGAATGAATGTTCTATTTTATTCTTCCTTTTCGAAGTCAGAAGTCTCACTTTCAATTCTGGAGGGATTAAATTTCAAAGTTACTCCTGTCGGGATTAAATTGACAGATAAACAAACATTATAGTAGCAATCCCAAAATATTTCTTTTTGTTTATGTTGTTCTATGTAATCTAAAAATTTGTATAAATTTGTCATTGTGAACAACATGTTAAATCAGTATCAAAATTAATCATAAATTTAAAATTTATGCCTGGAAATTCGTAAAATAATGTATATACAACAGGACTAAAGCGCATTTATAAGGTAGTGAAAAAAAATTTTGCAGATCCGAATGAAATTTGACGCACGTAAACATTGGATAGTCATACGTATCCTATTGAAATATGAAACACATTCATCGTCTGTGAACAAATATATTCGCTTGTAAAGTTCACTTCTTATAAACGGGACTTATGGCGATCATCACTCAGAATCGAACATATTTGGTTTGTGTACCTCTAAAATTTTGCAGTTTCATTTGAAAAACTAGTATGATGTTCTAGAACTATCCATGTATATTATGTCAGAAGAAGAAAGTTTTTTATCGTTTAGTAATGGATATATAGCCATACAAAGCCTTGTTTTTAACGAAAAATTAAGAATCCCAATTTATAATGGTAACACCACACGGTGGTATGGTATTTGAAAATTCACTAGACCAACAACCTGTTAACAATTCATGATATTCAAATCATAATAGTTATGAAACACTTATTTTATTCAATTTTTATATTTTTTTTAACGTCAGTTTCGCCACTCCACAACCGATGGCGCCACCGTCACACTAGTACTACCTTAATCCATCAATTGATTATTTCCCGCGCCTGTGGCTCATGAAATAAACTTTACCTTCAGTATTAAATTATGCAATTTAGTCTCTTGGTATATAATATAGTATTATTTATTTATTTTAATTTATTTGTGTTACTCTGTACAACAAGAACTTACCTCAATTATTGTACAGAGTCTGGACTCACCGAATCGCAGTGTGGTAGTATATTCGCTATTTTTTGTAAACGTAATCATTTATAATTTATTCCTCTAGATTCTAATTTTTACTAGACAAGAAATAGCAGTCTTAGGCAGGAAAAATTAATATTGTTCTATTATTTGTCTAGCATCGACTACGCCACAAAAATATTCTTGAATTATATTTCTTATTGCCTAACAATAGCAATAACATGCTACATTAATTAATTCTGCGAATCGAAAATACATTAGTAAAAGTGTCTTTTTCGTTCGATCGGATAAAAAGTTATTTAAGGTGGTTCTATCATGACAGTCTCATACAAAAGTATACGTGACCTAAAAAGTTTACAAAAATAATTATTACATTTTTGTATGGTATAGGTTATTAACAGAATTAATATTTCGCTGCAAATATCGTATAATGAATAATAACATTGAATATATTAAATAAAACTTTTTAACTAGTTTATGAAATTCAGTAACATACCAAAATTTTTGGAAGTGAATGTTTCATGCCAAATAATAGCAGTGTAAGATTTTACACAGCAGAAGCTATGACAACAATGTTAGAACCACAAGCGGCCAGTCGGTACGAAACGTAACTGTATTATCGATACATCCTGTTGACAGTTCATAAGAAAAATGAGAAAAATGCACCAAAGCAATTATTATCAACTGTAACAACAAATAAATAAATATAAAATGCTGTAATATTTTTTTTTGTATTAAAATTAATATATTTTACTGATCGAAATAATAACATTCATAGTTCTTGCTTTGTTATTCGAGCGGCCATCTCTGTCTAGTGTCTACCAGTGCTGTGCAACGTTGCCAAGAATTTCTGACAGTTCTATTGATTAGCATAGAATATCCAACTTTCATCGCCAATTTCTTTGAAACTAATCCGGTAAGGCATGGATTTTTTAATTCTCATACCTTTATCTTTACATGATGTACTGTGTGTTAGTTTTTTGTTAAAAAATATGTACAATATATGAATTTATTACACAGTAAGGTGCCTCGCGACGTACAGTTCCTATAACGCCAATGCATTTTTGATCGACTTTGGTCGACTTTAACATTACATTACTCAGCTCAACAACGGTAAACTTTAAAAAAAAATTGCATACTAGTGTAGAAACACATGAAAAATAACATATTTACATTTCATTATAATCCGGGTTATATGCTTCCATGATAGTACCACCTTAAATGAAATATTTGGTATTTTAGCAGTTATAGCGGACGTTGCTATAATAGCAGCGATCATTAAATCGTTTTTACTAACAAAATAAATAGTATTGTACACAAAAGATCAGCCTAGTAGACAGACGCATATATGAGCAGTATATTTCTATTTTTTACTTGAACATCATTTGTTATTTATTGCTATGATGCGAAGAATATAAACACCTCCATAAAAACTGGGGCATTATATGCGGAAATTATGATTCATAACGCTCGCTCATAACCCCAACTTCGTTCATAACGTTAGTTCCATTCATAACGCCCGTTAAACATTACCTTTATTTAAAACAAATACACAAACTAACTACACATTATCCTTGACAACGCAGTGCCACAGTTGAATAATACTCTTATACGAGGGCAGGGTGAAAAGTCTTTGAAAAATAAAACAGACGGCGCCACAATCGCAAATCTCATGTGACATTTGTGATGTATCATCGTTAACTAGAACGCATTAAAATTTTAAGACTGATATGTCATTGAGTTCTGTTTTGACACTCATCGAAAGCAAGCAACCTTGAAGATATTTGTAAACATGAAAAAAAGTTAATTTCGCGTCTTGATTATACATTATTTCTTGCCTGAAAAAAACATTACGCTAAACAAAGCATCGCTTGTTAAACATTATGGGGACTCCTCACCATCGATTGGAACGATTCACAAGTGGTTTACAGATTTTCGTTGTGGTAGTATGACCACAAACGACGCCGAACGTTCTGGTCGTTCAATTGCCAGAAATCGTCGATAAAATCCATGGTATGATTTTGGACGATCGGCGAGTTAAAGTGCACGAGGTTGCTGAGGCTATGAGCATCTCAACCGAACGGGTACGGAACATTTTGCATAAATTTTTTGATATGAGAAAGCTATCTGTCAGATGGGTGCCACATTTGCTCTCTGTTGACAACACGATCCGGCACACAGGTCCGCAGTCGCAATGGCAAAATTGCATGAATTGCGCTACGAATTGGATCGTCATCCACCATATTCTCCAGATTTGGCCCCCTGCGATTTTTATCTATTTCCAAACTTGAAGAAATGGCTCGGCGGAAAGAGATTTGGCTCCAACGATGAGGTCATCGCTGAGACAAACGCCTATTTGGAAGGATTGCCAAAATCGTATTATTTGGAAGGGAACGTTGGACGAAGTGTATCGAGCTACAAGGAAATTATGTTGAGAAATAAAATATTTTTACCCTGCCCTCGTAAGTAAATACTATACTTATTACTATAATCTTAATTATTTTAAATTAAAAGTAATTCTACATATTCTAGAGAAAAACAAAATCTTGTATGCATCACGGATACCGTTGCCCTCTGGCCATAATCATCTATGAATAAATAACGATTCTGAAAGTTGTATAAAAATGTCGTATGTACACTCAAAATATTATATTCATGAATAATTACAAATAGGTAAGGTTTTTTTATATGTACCTATATAAGAAGAAACAAATAAAGCAATATAAGTACCGGCTGAGAATATATTTTTCAAATTCTAAAAGTTATTTCAAGATAGAAACCCAGATAACCGGTTACTATTAATTACAAAAACTAAATTAATTATCAATAATATAATAAAGTATTTATTTTTTACACAACACTTGTTTCTACACTAATAAAAAATTCCAAATAGAAAATAAAGTAATAAAACATTTAGAAATAGTTCACTGGCTCCATGGGTGTCCTGTTCTGAATTTTTTTAATTTAATAACTTTCCTTTCCAATAGCTCGATTCATTTGTTTTTAGAGCAATTAGTAGTGCATTCATCATCATTAAAACGGGCCGTGCATTCGAAACAAAATTTACAAATCGTCGAATTGAGTTATCCGTCAAAATGTTATAGTTTTGAAGTGCGAAATTAATGATGTGAAAAAATTTAACACCGAAAATTATAACTCAAAGTTTTGACAGACAATCTACTATTTCTAACTGGCAAATAAATTAAAAATAAAACGATTTTTGTTATAATTAATATTATTAACTGGATAACTGTAAAAAATGTGAATGTGCTTTGATTCCGTTTAAATAAATTGTTAAATTTGTCTAAGCATATAATTAACCGTTAAGTTGTAATACAATAATTTGTTAAACTGTTGCAGTCGTATATTTTTATTACCTTAACCAATAATTTATGAAATTAAATTTTGAAACAACCTACTTAAAAATTAAATACATACTAAACACAAACGAACACATAACTCTATATTAAAACGCTAAAAGTAAATTATATATTAACAAATAAACCGCAGTTTTTTGTCAAATTTTCTATAATCAGGTTATTAATTTCAATAATCTAGTAAACAAAAAATTTAAATAAATGAACCGTTATTTATAAGCGACAACTCTAGGGAGCAGAGTACCCCCACCACCGTCACAATTATTTATAAAGGGCCCGGCGCCCTCAGTAATATGAATTTTTTTATTAAACTTCGTGCTTACAGTACAAAAATTGAAATATTACTAACAAAATTTTGTTCTTTAATTCCTACTATTATTATTATTCCTATGTATTGTGCACTTGTACTAACATACTTTTTATCTTTGTTTTAACTTAAGTTATACAGTTGTAATGTACTGTCTTTGATCTGAATAAATAAATTATCAATTATTATTGTTAATAAATAAATAAATAAATAAATATTGATTTATTGGCAAATATTCAGCCTAAGCTGTTCTTCCATATTAACCTTTTAACAAATTAAACGAAAGGCAATATGTACAGGTATGGCACAACAAACTACAAGAGCATTTAACATCAAATAAACATAGAAAATATTAACTAAAAGTAACAAGAACCAGTTCATCAACAAAGCAATATAGCATACACGATACATAAATAAGATGCTAAATCAAAAGAGTGACGTAACACTATCCAGCAATAATTTTCTTATAGTTTTACTGAATGCGGCAGACTGGAGGTAGATGAATGGAACAGGAATGTTATTGAGCACAGTAGGAAATAAATAGCTAAAAGTCCGTTTAAAGAGCGCAGATTGAAACTTTGGGATGTGAAATCTAAGATTGTTTCTTAGATTACGGCCATGATGGTCAGTGCGAACAGATAATTTATCGTAAAGATAAGGAGGAGATTTGTTTCGCAGAATACGATGAGCTGAACACGCAAAATGAAGCATTCTTGTCTGATCCATGTTTAACCATCCCAATTTATGCAAATAAGGACTTACATGTTCTTTTCTACCCAAACCAAAGACAAATCTTACACAGCAGTTCTGTACCTTCTGAATCCTTTTAGCATCATACATTGTAATGTGAGGACCATAAATAGTGTCACAATAGTTAAAGATAGAAAGTACCAAACTGCTAGATAAGACTATCTTATTCTTCTTAGATAGAACAAATCTATTCATGAATAAATTTTTCAGAGCAAGGTAAGCTTTCCGTATTAGAAGTGAAACATGTTCTGAAAATCTGAGTCTGTGATCTAACACTAACCCCAAGTTCTTACATTTGTTGGAAATCTTGATATTAATATTGTTAATTCTAACACTAATGGCATTATTTGCAATCAGATATTTTCTGGTGTAATCATTTCCAAGCAACATCACCACCGATTTAGATTCATTTAGATGTAAACAGTGATCTGAACTATATTTCGACAATGCTTCTAAATCTTTATTCATATAATCTGTAGCAATGAGAGCCTCTAGAGGGTCGAAAGAAAGATAGATTTGCGTATCATCAGCGTACATGTGAGATTTACAAAATTTAAAACATTTAACCAGATCAAATATGTACATTGAAAATAGAAGCGGGCCTAAGATAGACCCTTGAGGCACACCCGTAGAAACAAAAGCTTGATTGGATGAAACATTATCTATCATAACCACCTGATGACGATTAGAGAGGTAATTACGTATGAATTGTATGCTATCAGAATTAAAACCAATATAGTGCAACTTAGCGAGAAGAAGTTCATGATTGAGGGTGTCAAACGCTTTACTAAAGTCTAAAAGAGCTAGAAGTACCATACGTTTGTTATCAATGTCACCAACAATATCATCAATAATATGTTGCAAAGCTGTCGTCGTACTATAGCCTCGTCTGAAACCTGATTGAGTGTTCGGCAAAATATTATTAGTAGTAAGATAAGAAACGATTTGTTGATGAACGACTTTTTCAAGTATTTTGGATGCAGTAGGCAGTATGATTTGACGACTGGTAACCGCACTTCACGCGCAAAATATATCACTTACCGAGATCTGCTTCAGCAGAGTGCCACACCCAGTAATGGGTAGAAGGCGTGATGATATATATATATATATATATATATATATATATATATATATCATTAACAGTGGAAGGATTTTTACATTTCGCAATCGGTTTGACTACTGCGCGCTTCCAACAATCCGGGAAATTATTTTGAAGAAGACATTCATTAACAATATGCGTTAATTGCAAAGTAATAGTAGGAAAAATTATTTTTAGCATAAGAAGATTAATTTGATCTTCCCCAGTATAATTAGATTTTAAGGAATTAAAAATCTTTATTACTTCATCTTCAGAGACAAGTGAAAAGGAAAAATGAGGAGTACTTTGAAGAAGTCTATGGGAACTATAGAAGTGTAAAAGGACAGGATCAGGTTCAGACGACGGAATAGAATTGATGAAATGTGAATTAAGCATATTGACATCACATAAGTTAGCAGGTATATTATTTAGCGGGACAGTATTGACACTAAATAATATTAAATATTATTAAATAATATTAAATAATATTAAAACTACAACTACCGAACAACGCTGAATTATATTCCAGGTAAATTATTTTTAAAAAACACTACTAGCAAAGACAAAGTAAAAGAATTATAAGTGACACAAATTGTAAACTTAAGGTAGTTCTAGCGTGAAATTTTTTTTGCAGATCCGAATGAAATTTGGCGCATTTAAACATTGGATAGTCATACGCATCCTGTTAAAATATGAAACACATTCACCGTCTGTAAACAAATATATTTAAATAGTTAAATTTTTGTTTGTATTATTCAAGTTTGATATTAGTATGTCAAACGTATAATGATAGCTATTACTTACTAACTATAGTCTACTACTTATATCACAATTTATTCGAATGAATAATACCCATTACATGCAAATTCAATGCTATTCTTTTTCTATGACTAGTCAACTGGAAGTTACACTTAAGGTTCTAGCGTGAAAAACACTTTTACAAAACCGAATGAAACTTGGCACACGTAAACATGAGATAGTCATACGCGTACTGCTAAAATAAGAAACACATTCATCGTCTGTGAACAAATATATTCGCTTTTAAAGTTGACTTCTTATACACGGGGCTTATAGCGATCATCACTCAGAATCGCACATATTTGGTTTGTGTACCTCTAAAATTTGCAGCTTCATTTGAAAAACTAGTATGATGTTCTAGAACTATCCATGTACATTGTATCAGAAGGAGAAAGTTTTTTATCAGTTAGTAATGGATATATAGCCATGCGAAGCCTTGTTTTTAACGAAAAATTAAGAAACCCAATTTATAATGGCAACACCACACGGTGGTATGGTATTTGAAAATTCACTAGACCAACAACCTGTTAGCAATTCATGATATTCAAATCATAATAGGTATAAAACACTTATTTTATTCAATTTTTATATTTTTTTGAGTGTCAGTTTTGCCACTCGACAACCGATGGCGCCACCGTCACACTAGAACATGGCCAACTTCATTGAATTGCGCTACGCTTATTATGGCCGTTTCATATGTCATTAAAATTCCTAGTTTCAAATTTACAGAGCGGGCATGTCAACGAGATACGTCCTAATTAAATTTGAAAATACTGTCGATTGCATTCATTGAAAAAATCCTAAAAACAAGCCTAGTCATTGTATATTTATTATCATACGATCTTTACAGTAAAGTACTAACCCTTGGCACCAATACTTCAATAATACTTCCTTCTTTTGTCTTATAAACACTTCAAAAATTTTAAATAGGTAGACAATATGCCGGCATTATTTACCAGAAGTGACAGATAATGCTACGTTGCCAAATTTAATTCACCTAGTCTAGACTAGATAGTCACTTTAGTCGAAAGCTCAGAATACTAGTCATAATATTTAATAATATTGATTGTATAAATAAAATACCCAGTTCCATTAAATGTATTTTGTTTGATCACATAAACTTCAGTTTTCAAATATTTTAAAGTTGCTTTTGTAACATGACAGCGTTGTCATTTTCCTTTAATTGAAATAAAAAGCACTAGATGGCATTACTTGACGTACCAAAACTGTAAAAAACTCACGACAAATTTTTATATGGCAAAACGACGAAATGAAACGGCCATAATAAGCGTAGCGCAATTCAATGAAGTTTGCCATGACTAGAACCTTAAGAATAACAAATAAAAGTGTACCTTTATCATAAGTTTTACATTAAACGCTCAAAATGTTGCTCTTCCTATTGTTCTAATTCTATTAATTACCTTTTATTTACAATAATAAGCACATGATGTAATTACTAATCATTATTTTAATATTTGAAGGTGTACCTGCAAACAGTATACAATTTAATTTTTCAAGATTTTAGTTCCCCAATAATTCCATCAAGATGGCGCCAGTGCCGTTACTTCAGCTCAATTACATTAATAAAAACAAAACAAAATATGTAACCACCGCCTTCTACATTCCTTTAAAATTACCCCAGTTAAAATGTAACAAACAACAGTGTTAGGAAGATAAACCCTTTCAGGAAATAACGGCGCCCCACAATTTTCACTCCCAAGTGTAAATAATTACAGAGGCGAGAACTAAGGCACACGTTTCGAAATTATAACATAATATAGCACCCAAAACACCGGCTCATAAACACTCGCCTGCTCTGTCGGTAAGGTAGGCAGCTGCCGGCAATACTCGCCACCTTGTTAAGGGTACCCGCCCCCTATCCCCGCGAGACGGACGCCCCTGAGAGATGGTTGAGGCCCTCCCACATCGAGACTGAATTAATATTTAATTTTCGGTGCTAGAAAAAAATTGGGAAAAATCTAGATGCCTCTGTTATTGGGTTTATTGTTTTTTGACCGAGATATTAATCAATATTAGTTGATAGGAGGTTAATTAATTTACTACAGGAAGTATTAATTTAATGAAAAATTCCGATAAGAACCCACAACAAGAAAAAAAATTGGTAACAGACATACAACGATAACAATTCTAATATTCAATTCAGTTTACCAAAGAAATAATCGTTACTGTTTTTTTGCAAAATAAAATTAAACGTACCTACCTACTAATAATATTCTTGTATCAAATTAAATTATTGTTCATGAAAAAAACTCAAGGTAGTATGCAAATTATGTAAATAAAAATACAGGAAGACAAAAACAAAATATTTTAAGCTGTATGAATCATCTTACCAAATAAAATCAAAATATTTCTTAATAATTTAAGATCAGAATAATTAATTATATTTTAATAAAAAAAAATTCTGATAAATGGGATTCTAAAAATATTTATAATCAAATTTATTTAATTTAATAGGACTTTACAAAATAGCACATTTAAAAATTAAATATTATATAGGTATGTTCTTACATATTTTTTTTTTCTACGACTGCTATGCAAAGTTGTTATTTATGCTTTCAGTTGTCATCGTAAAGTTGATGGTTACTGAGTAACGAACAATAAAATACTTTACCGCGCATCTCCTATAGCAACAAGCGGTAAAATACTTTACCGCTCGCTTAGAAAAATATAAATTGTTGCTAAAATCTTAATTTATTGAAACAATACTTACAAAATCTAAAATATAGGTTAGATTCATTTTTACACTTTTACACATATTATACATGAAGTTTGCTGCGCTATGATTTGAAGTTGAACCTGAACGCAGTTGGGCAGCAGTGCCGACTTAATGAGGATGAGCGATGTTAAAATTGAAAGTGCAGTTTTGACAGTTTTGTGATATTCTTATTAATTAGTACGCCAATCACTATTTTCTGAGATTTTTGAGCATATTTTTTAATTATGTGTGAAAATTTATCACAAACAATGATTGTTGATAACAGAATTTTTTAATTATTTACTTGAGTACTGATATCGTCATGGTTACATACAGTACAGAAATTGGTGGAAAGTGAACTGAACTAGACCCAAATTATTTTTTAAAATTTTTTAGTAAGTAAAGTAAAAAAAATTGTGTGTAAAGTATCTTTATTGCTCTCGCTCTATTGCAACGCTCGCTTCGCTCGCGCTTTAATTACCTACCGAGCACGAGCAATAAAGATTCACTTTACGCTCTTGATACACAAATAACTATTATAGCCACAACAGCAATCAGGTTTAAATTCCTTTTTTCTATTTCATGTTCAATAAGGAAATCATTATGAAACCCAGTTGTGTTTCAAAATAGCCTTTATTACGATACGCAATATATTTTTTTTAGACAGTGTAGTATTGACTGACATATTGTAACTGTCAAGCTGAGAGAATTAAAATTTCAATATAACCTCAAAATTTCTTTGGACGTAAATTATTTATCATGCTTTCAACTATTTTATGTAGCTCAGGCGAAATGCAATTGATTTCAACTTCACAAAATCTAACAATAATAACATAAACAATTTCAAAATTCGAAAATGACCTCCAATTTTTTAACAATTGCATAATTGTTAATAATAGTCACCAACTGCAACATTTCATGTACAAATTTCGCAAAAAGAAATAGAAAAAAATAATAGAAATAACTCATTTAATAAGATTTTTTATCGCACTTGGGTTTTAGAAAATTCGCCTGCGCTTCGTGGTCTAAAGTTGTTCTTTAAGGTAGTACTCAATGACGTATAATACTAGACGAATTATGCCGTATTTAAGTCAATGCAGTGTGGTGAAGCAGAAAGGGATGGAATAACTGGTGGGTAAGGCTGGTGCGTGGCAAGGAGCGAGTACACTTTGATGTTAAGCAAGTTGCAAACATTTTTGTAGTCATTTTTATATTCAATTACTAACTTTTCATACATCAAAGTAAAGGTTAGTTTTTGACATATTAAGTATTTTGTATACGCACTTTTGTATTTAAATAAATAAAATGCTCGCGTCTGATAACTATCATCAACATAAATGCAACCTGCGTAACATCAACTTGTACTCGCTCCTTGCCGCGCACTCGCCTCAACAAACAGTTATTCTATCCTCTTCTGCTTCACAACAAACGCTGTTGTTATCCGTCTAGTTATGTTTTGTCTGAGGTAGTACTAGTGTGACGGGGGCGCCATCGGTTGTCGAGTGGCGAAACTGACACTCAAAAAAATATAAAAATTGAATAAAATAAGTGTTTTATACATATTATGATTTGAATATCATGAATTGTTAACAGGTTGTTGGTCTAGTGAATTTTCAAATACCATACCACCGTGTGCTGTTGCCATTATAAATTAGGATTCACTAACATGTTTGGAGGCCGTGATTTGACGACTGGTAACCGCACTTCACGCGCAAAAATATATCACTTACCGAGATCTGCTTTAGCAGAGTGCCACACCCAGCAATGGGTAGAAGGCGTGATGATATATATATATATATATAATTTTTCGTTAAAAACAAGGCTTTGCATGGCTATATATCCATTACTAAACGATAAAAAACTTTCTCCTTCTGATACAATATACATGGATAGTTATAGAATATCATACTAGTTTTTCAAATGAAACTGCAAAATTTTAGAGGTACACAAACTAAATATGTGCTATTCTGAGTGATGATCGCCATAAGTCCCGTGTATAAGAATTCAACTTTACAAGCGAATATATTTGTTCACAGACGATGAATGTGTTTCATATTTTAACAGGATGCGTATGACTATCCAATGTTTACGTGCGCCAAATTTCATTCAGATCTGCAAACAAAAATTTCTCGCTAGTACTACCTTAAGTAATTAATCATATCTGCCATTAAAATAACACAAAATATCTACTCTTAAATATTAAACCAAATTTATCACCACTTACCATTGCTGCATTTCTAGGAAAATTTGCATCATCCTGCAACCAGCACCCTAAAAAAACATTTCTTATTAAAAAACACCATCAAATTTTACCCTAAAATAAACCGGGGCGAGTAACAAAAAACGTATAAAATATTTTTTGTTACAGAGTACAGGAAACAGTACTATAACTGAATGATTTAATGTCCAGATATTAAAAATTCCATTATGAATATTTTTGCCGCCAGGGTGTATAATTTTTCACCCACTCATTGCATCCATCAAGTTGGCGTTGGGGTGAAGCGATAATCAATTGTTTTATCTGAGCGAGCACGTGGTATAAATCAGTGAATGCAGCGAGTAGAGTGCCGTGCGCTGTGCTTGTGTCGACCGTCAACTGTTATTAGCATTGTTTATCGGTTAAACGCATCATTAGGTATTAAAATATGCAGATCCGAGCTGAAACTGAGGCTCGCTTCTCGCCTGTCGCTCCCGGCTACGAAAGGTGCTTTATTGCGTCAGTAAAACTCAAGTGAGTATTGAATAGTGGGTGCTCTTGTCGATTAACTAGCACGGACAGGAAGAAGAATATATTAATGAATTAATATTATTGGAGTCTTAAACAAATGTAAATCATTTAAACATATAAGATAATCTAAAGATGGGACAAGTGTATAACTGTGGGTGGGGATTATTTTGAAGGAGATAGTTTGTTGGTTTGAAGTTTTAATAAATACAGATTTTTAAAAAATGAGATCCGGAACTTTTGGGTAGCACCTCATGCTTTTAATTATTGAAACAAAGTGGGCTTTTCAAGACTTTTTTGAAATTTTTATATATTAATTTACGTAATAAAATTATTATACCCAAAAATTTTTATTTTTTTTAAACTTGTATTAAGCATGATAAAAATATTTAAACTTTCGAAACAAACGAATATGACGTAGTTGCATCTTGGATTAAAGAGAGACAGATAAGACAGAGATAACTTCACGTAAAGAGTGTCGTTGTCAGTAGAATCGTAGAATGCTGAATGCTTGTTTCTTCTTCGTCTTCTTCTCAGTAAAATTGAGCACCGACAAACGTTTCAGACAAAGCTCTGTGATTGGCTTAATGCAACTACGTAATTGCAATATGGCAGTGCGAAATTTAAATGAGCGTTTTGAATTATTCAACTTTAACTTTCATATTTCAGCAATAAAGATATCATTTATGGTATGGTTTTATATTGTATTAAATATGATGTACGGTCAAGAATTTATTGTAATAAATATATATTAAAAAGCTCTACCACTTGAATCCCCCATTGGTTACATGTAAGACAGTACGGTAATGTGGTTAACATTATGGAATTCAATATAAAAATTACTATATACATAATTGTCACGGGCGTCCACAGACATTTTTCCAGGGGGGGGGGGGTGTCGCAAAAAACTCTCGGATAGACATGAATTTCTAAAATATTTTTTTTTACATAGTAGAAATACAAATACACATAACAAATAGACAAAAAAATATTTAAATTTGTGAAATAAATTACTAGTCTTTGTCGTCTGGGTTTGAATTGAAGAAGAAGGACAATCGTCGAATAAATCTTCTATAAATTGACACCATTTCTTCAATAAGTTCCGATTTACAGTTTTTATTTTCTAATATTTTGTGTCCGTGTATACTTAATAAACTTAGATTACTCAATCGTTACGATAGGAAACATGTCGCTAGCTGGCCATAAGAATACTGCTGGAAAGTTTCAACTTGAATTTATTATCTTTAAACTTATTCAAATCCCGGCGAATGCTCATAGCTTTTTAAAAATTTGTTTATTATGGAATTCAAATCCGAAGATACAGAGTTCGAATCCCAATCAAGCTAAAAATATAAGAACTATCACATGGCTGTTTGGTTAGTCCGGACCCTGTACTGCAATTGGGATTAAGGTCCTATTGTACCGAGTATCATAAATAAATGTAAACAACCTGTATTGCAATTATTCTAGAAATGTATGTCACGATTGAATCTTTCTCCTAACCTAAATGATTGTCTTCATCTAATATTCCTCCTATTCTTCCAGCATCTCACTGGGAGGTACCACACACTCCGCATACTGACACAACCTTGCCGTTTACCGTCTAATCACAATCAATAATCAGATTATCTTGTATCAGATAATCGTCACAGGCCACAACGCAGATCACAATCTCCCACAGCCATTGTTAATAAATTTAAATAGTTTAGCGCAGCGCACGTTTAGGGCTTGTGTGAGACGTGAGATTCTAACCTCTGGGCTTTGTTTTTGTGGCAAGGTAGGTGGCGCTCAGCTGTCACAAACTCTATTAGAATTGAATGACTGATTTAACAAGTGGGTACCTTACCGGCTAATCGATAGGTAATAAGGTTATTGTAATTACTTTCCCCAGGACATGTTTTTTTGTTCGTAATTTGGACTAATTTTATTATTTTGCCTGAAGTGCTGTTTTTTAAAAGGTAATTAGTTGGTAATGTGACAGAATTATTATGTATTAATCAATCAGCATTAGGTATTTGATAATTGATTTAGATAATTCAATGAGGTATTAATGAAAAAGTGTCACTAATTATTTAATCATATTCATATGTTGAAATATAACATTTCCAAATTGTCTACAATATTTTTATTTTATTACCGATTTATTTATTTATTTTCACTTTCGTTACTAAACAAATAACTTTCATCTCATGAAGATGACCCACTATAATTCGATCATTTTCTCAATAATTATATAATTTACTTTAGGTATTTACCCTAAATTTAAAATACATTTTTTTCTAATTAGTCTAGACATGTGATAACATGATACATTTTGTCAACGGCCATGGCTGCACTCGTTGGAACTGATCTAAGTGATAACGCGAGTTAAGTAACGTTGCGCGCGGGTAGTACTTGGATGGGTGACCGTCCAGAGAAAACCCGCGTTGCTGTTGACCATAATACCTAAAACTCAGATCAGGGCGTAATGGCGGCATATGCCCTAAGTAGTTGGTCCATCAAAGAAGCCAAAAAAAAAAAATTACTACCCCTAATAGGCCGATTCATAAAGCGGATTAGCGCTAACACCATTTTTTATTTCGTTTTTAACTCTCTTTGCAATGTACGAAGCAAGTTTATTTTAACTTGAGTTAAAAAGAGAGTTAATTAGCATCAAATTTAGTTAATTTCTTAATTCTGTTTTAACTTGAAACAGAATTATAGATGATCTTAAAACCGGTGTTAGCGCTAATCCGTTTTATGAATCTGCCTGTACATGTATAGAGATGAAAAGCTAAAAAAAACTAATTTGTTTTTGATGGAAATTTAACTAGTGTTCTTATATTCACAGTAAGATACGTTTTCACGTAACTATTGTGACAATTAATTTTGGTTAAAATTTACGTACTTACATTTTAACAAACGACAGATAGTATAAACTTAATAACAAAACATGAAAATAATCAGAATTTCATGTTTCTCTACTATTAACTGTGGAATTCTGTTTAACTCAAAGTTATAATGGTTTAACATATGTATTGTTTACCACTATTTTTAACTTTTACCAAGATAAGACGTGTTCATGTTTCGAAACGTCCATTTTTATAATTAAAATATTTTACCAAGGATACCTTCAACCTTTTCATATTACATAAAATATTTTTGGATCCTACCATAATAACCTCTTGTAAATAATGAACAAAATCGCAACGAAATTTATGACTTAATGAAATATTTTCTACTTATCAATAAATATTGATGTGAGTTTGTTCATTATTTACAGATTTGCGGATCAGTAAACTTATAGATTTATCACAGAATTCTACCATAAATTATCTAAGAGTATAGATTTACTTTTCATGTGATAATTTCCCTTGACCTGTTTCCAATCAATCATAATGCAAAACATTTGAAAATTCAACCAATAAGCACTTATACTGATAAAATTCCGCTATTAGAGTAAAATCTCGTTACATAGAGTAAAATCCCGTCACCAATTTAATGTGTTTATATTTCTATGCTATCAATTTGACACAAAATTATTTAATTTTTGTTTTATGCTGTCTGTTTCATACAATATTATTTTATTTTATTTTATTCGGGAAATTATCTTACCAAATAGTATGCGCTCCCTCAGTTTTTCTCAAAATAAATTTTTATTTTGAAACACTGATTTTTTTGCTCCAGCAAACTGATATTATATAAAACCCCTTGTCCTATGGATTCGGAATTTGCCAGACACTTTAATATGGTATTAGCTAGAGAACTAGGGTGCAAAATGATGTCTCATTTTTTCCAGTGACAGAAATGAATTTTTTAATAGATTATGTCATGATAAACATGAAAAAAACAAAATTAGATTTGGGAACGGGTGGCAACTTTAGATGGCGCCGATGGGAATGCGCCGATTTTAAGGGTGGTTGTTGATTCCTACACCAGTCCACTTTCAAAGCTTCTGTCACCAATGAGCAACCAGCAGTAATTTTTATCAATATTTTTTTTGTCATGTATTCGTTTTGAACAAGTAGTAATATGTCACACGATACCATAAAAATTGCTTACTTTGACCGGTTATGTCGCGCATGCGTCACCTGCCAAAACTTCGGTCTACCATTTTTATTACTTAATTATACCAAAGTCTATAATTTAAACTGAAAATTAGCCTGTAAATAATATGTCAACAACTACCTTTAAAATCTGCGCATTCACATCGACGCCATCTATCGTTGCCACCTGTTCCCAAATCTAATTTTGTTTTTTTTCATGTTTATCATGACATAATCTATTAAAAAATTCATTTCTGTCACTGGAAAAAATGAGATATCATTTTGGAACCCAGCTCTCTAACTATACTAGTTGTTCAGCAAAAAAAAATAAATATATATATATATATATATATATATATATATATATATATGATGTTAAGTAGGTGTACTAAATAAAAATTCGGCCTCATAAATGTCATATTCTATTTCATAAATATTTTAATATATTTTGATTTAACTACATCAAATCATCATCATCAATAGTTATCTGCTTGACACTAACTCCCAACTATCTTCTTCATTTCTACATAATTTCTTCCTTCTTTCATATCGTCTATCATCTTCCTCCTCCTCCTGCCTCTTTTACCTTCTATTTCCACAGTCCCTTCTATTACATCCTTTATTAGAATATGGGATGGCTAGCACAGTGGTATGAAGTCGGCCTGTGGATCCTGAGGTCCCTGGTTCGATTCCCACAGGCGACAAATTTTCATAATTTGAAAAAGCTATCCCTGTGGCTCCTCCACCACTAACATGTTTGGGGGCCGTGATTTGACGACTGGTAACCGCACTTCACGCGCAAAATATATCACTTACCGAGATCTGCTTTAGCAGAGTGCCACACCCAGTAATGGGTAGAAGGCGTGATGATATATTTATATTAGAATATCCCTTCTCAACGCATAGCCCAACCACATACTAAACTTTTTATCAAAAAATGTATCTATTCGACTTACTATCTACCCCATAATAATTGGATTAAATTCACTTAAATAATTACTGATGGTCCATACTTCCAAAAGTCAGTTTACTAAAATATAATTCTTAAAGATTAATTTATGAGTTATGACATGAATCTACCTATACCTATTTACAGAAACTAATTAATTACTTACGAGTATTATAAAATATGCATAGTTCATTCTTAATAAAATATTTCATGCATCTGACCTGGTTATATATTTGTTACAGTCTATTATAATTTATAAACAAAGTTATTTATTTATTTGCAGCATCATTTCCAATGCAACCTCATTGTTCCGTCTTATATAATTCACCTACAGCTTTTTATGATTTATATACGATAAAAAAACCTTTTGTAATGGGCTCATTTCTCCGACGCATTTTTGTCTGCGTCGTTAATGTTATGGGTGTAACCGCGAGCGCGACCGCGCTAATTGTGCTTCTGTCAGCGCTAGAACTACATACAACACTACAGCACAACAGAGTCTGTCTGTGTTAATTTGCTGCCGCCTTTGCGTGATCTTTTATTTGTTAATTGGACGAACTCTGAGATATTCTGTTCACGCTCCCGTGAAAGTAAAATGATAAAATGATTCATCGTTAATTCGTAACAGTTTCATTTGAAGCGAATAGCGAGACAGGTTAGTAAAGACTCTATTAAATGGCGATTGAGTCATGAGAAATAATCATAAACATTTTTAATGTTTTGTTATTAACTTAATCGTTTTTTTAAATGAGGACATTCGGAATAACATTGGATCTTTTCAGTTCAATACATACTATATAAATCTGAGAGAATGATTGGCAGCAAGTTAAATAAATAATTAAAAATACATTAAATTTGAGATATAAAAATTCAAGAGGGTGCTTTCTAAGAATTTGAGCCAACAATCAATGTGCACCACATTAAAATTACCCCTGTGGTTACCCTCCACTAACATCTTTAGGGGCCGTAATTTGACGTCTGATTTTACCCACCGTGGTTCTCAAATCCACAGATCGATTCGTTACCACATATTACAGTTTCATAATTTTGATAAATTAATAATTAAATTAATTTTTGATAAAAATGCAAGTACTTGCCATCACCGTAAAATACTTTTAAAAATATACATCATTACATTTAAAAAATCCGTAATGAAGTCGCTCCCGGCGAAATCGGTAATAGGATTTAGGACCTTTCCAAATCAGTGACTTTTACTTGTATCAAAGCTAGGCAAATTACTTAAAAAAAAGTAGCTAAGCTACAGCTACAGCTATTCTTTAACTCTTTAGCTGAACTACAGCTATAAGCTACATTTTGTAAAATATAGCTAAGCTACAGCTAAAAGCTTTTGTTAAAGTAGCTGTTAAATTTTAAAGCTACCTTTTTCAATTATTGTGCATTAATTAAATTTGCCATTACCATATGATCAGTTGATCAGTTTTTTGTTATGAAGACTGTTAATTTACTATTATGTACATAAATACCAAAAATCGCAAATGGACAAAAAATGTACTTGTAATTTTTGATGCTATAAATTTTATTTATATCGGCATGAATTAACAGTCACATTAACAGAAGACTCCTAAACAGTCAATGTTTAGTTCATCTAATATTTAATACAAAAGTAGGATAGGTTAAGAACAAATGAAAAATTAAGTATGTTAATAGATGTTAAACTATATAATAACTTGTTATTCAAATATAAAACAAAAATAAATAGGTATTTCTTAATGAACAGTGGTAGCTTTAAGCTATAAAAAGTAGTTTTAAAAGTAGCTTCAGTTGTTATAACAATATTTTTAAGCTAATAGAAAAAAACATAGTTCGCTACAAGCTACAGCTATATTTTTTCACATTTAGCTAAGCTACAGCTACAGCTAAGGTAAACGTAGCTAAGCTACAAAAGTAGCTAGCTACTGCCCAGCTCTGACTCGTATGTTTGCTCCCAAATTAGTAAGTTAAAACTATAGGTTTAAAATTGTTAGTAAATAAAATAGTCATTTAAACCTATTTTTCAATCTCCCAATATAATTCTATAAATTTAATGCATTGTTATACAAGTTTTAATACAATTACAATAACAAACAAATAAATATATCATCACTCCTTTTACCCATTACTGGGTGTGGCACTCTACTGAAGCAGATCTCGGTAAGTGATATATTTATACGCGTGAAGTGCGGATACCAGTCGTCAAATCACGGCCCTCAAAGATATTAGTGGTGGGGGAGCCACAGGGGTAATTTTAAATTGATGAAAATGTTTGTCGACTGTGGGAATCGAACCAGGGTTCTTAGAATTCACATGCCGACTTGATACCACTGAGCCATTATCCCATAATTACAATAAAGTGAGTAAAAATCATTTGTCAATTTAATTGTTAAATATTTAGTTTTTTTTAACAAAAATAGCATTATGGCGATATGGTAATAGTTTAATTTTCGTGAGAAACTTTTCGGGCATTTAAATCTTTAATAACCTCATGAAATTTGCGATTCAATATTGGACATAATAATTTTCTTGTGGGCAAAAATATGGAAATGATTTAATTATGATGTGAACTAGTCGATGTAATTCGCCTAATCATCTGAAATTAGGTGCAGTCATTCCATTGAACAAAACATTCATTTTAATCAGTCGACGGCCGAAACAATTGACTCGCGTTATGTGACGTTCACTTGTTAATCGGCGCCACGACAAAATAACTCCGTACCCGTAGATCTTCGATAACAATAGACTGTCAATTCCAATCGCCAACCTTGATTTCTAGTTTCAGCATAATTAATATTTTTCTACATTCATAGCTGACTTGAAAATTATTTCATTCAAGTCGACATTATAATTATCCTCCCACGAAGATATCTTTATATAAAATATCAATACAATTTTTTTATTAATATACTTCAGTGAAGTATAATAAATTAATGTTTAATAAACACTATAATTTCATTCTCTTTTACTAGAGCTAATTATTCATTACATAAAGTGTGAGTAGAGCTACGGCATACAAATCCGGAAATCCCGAGTTCGAATCCTACTCAAGCTAAATATATTTGAATGATCACCCAAACAATTCGGTCAGTCCGAACCCTGTACTGTAATTGACATTAAGTTCTTGTTGTACAGAGTAGAATAAATAAATTAAATAAATAATTTCAAATTATGATTTTGTATTAAGGCTGATAATGCATATACCGGATAACCATAAAGCCGCATTCATATCTCGAAATTTGGTGAAATTTGTAACACGTAATTTCTGTAAATGAACTTCTTGCGTTAACAACTCGAAATTTATTTAATATTGACATCTATTATCTTTTCAATGTACCATCTACCAGCTATTTTTCGTTTGGCTTGTTACTGACCATGTGTTAAACACATGAACGACAAGACGATATTTACGATATTTACATCGTCGGGATCTATCCATTATATATTTTAACTTTTGTAGCTGACGTACAAAAAAAAAGCAACAATTTTTGACAATTGTTCAAAGAGAATTCGTTCAATTTGTACCATCGATGTACTTTGTTTGTAGAACGGTCTCTAAATTTGGTTAAAAAGTTTGTACTTTGCAAACTTTTGTAGACAGTGAAATTTGTGCGCATCAAATTTCAGATCTATGAACAGATACATACAAAGCTATTTGTCAAACTCTACTAATTTCACCGAAGTTCACCAAATTTCGAGCTGTGAATCCGGCATAAAATGCCGCATTCACAGCTCGAAATTTGGTGAACTTCGGTGAAATTAGTAGAGTTTGACATATAGCTTTGTATGTATCCGTTCACAGCTCTGAAATTTGATGCGCACAAATTTCACTTTCTACAAAAGTTTGCAAACTCCAAACTTTTCCCAAATTTAGAGACCGTTCTACAAATAAAGTTCATCGATGGTACAAATTGAACGAATTCTCTTTGAACAACTGTCAAAAATTGTTGCGTTTTTTTTTTGTACTTCAGCTATAAAAGTTAAAATATATAATGGATATAAATTTATATCGTAAATATCGTCTTGTCGTTCATGTGTTTAACACGTGGTCAGTAATAAGCCAATCGGAAAATAGCTGGGAGATGGTACATTGAAAAGATAATAGATGTCAATATTACATAAATTTCGAGTTGTGAACGCATGAAGTAATTTACAAAAATTTGTGTTTACAAATTTCACCAAATTTCGAGATGTGAATGCGGCTTTAACTGATTGACAAATTTTTTTGAATTGCTACCGTGTTAAATTGGCAAGCCTTGTCAGTATTAACATGACATCTCTTGATTAATTTTTTAGGTTAAAATTTTTCCAATTTGGTATAATTATAAATAACCATTTTAAAAACTAAAGGTGAAATAAAATTTGACAATGACAGGTAATCAAACTACAATTATATTTTATTTAAAATATTTGAATTTGACAGTCAGGTATACCAACATAAAACTTAAAATATATAGGTATCACTAAAAAGACAATTTCAATCATTTATAGTCAGCCGGTAGATAATTTTTGAAGGTAATTTTTTTTGCAGGTCTTCAATTTATAAACACTAATTTAATCTGACATAACTTAAGAGACAATTTGTAATTTAACTACAAGAGTTGAATTTTTTGTTGTGGATAATTTTGTGTTTAACGTCGGCTTGTCGACTTTCATTATGTTAATAAGGTAACAACATTAACGACATTTTTACCGCCATTCTAATTCTATAATTTGAGTTGTTATAAGTTGCTTTATTAGTTCTGATCTTGAACTTTTCAGCATAGTTTGTTTGTTGAGATATTCACGGTAATTTAGTAATTCCACTTGATTTTAATAGGCAAAAATTAATTATTTCTTCATTATTATCAATAACAAACTTGCACAATAACCATCGAGAATTTTGAAAGAATATTTTAATGGGAAAAGAAAATTAATAACATTAAAAAACATTGACCAGGATATGTTCTCACATTTTTTTTATATAAGTAAAAACTTGATAAAGAGATCAATATCACGTGTGTTAAAAAAAGTAATTAGTTTTTTTAAAAACAAATATTTTTATTACAGTAGCAATGTGTACTGCATACTCTAATAGGACCGTATTTGCTTTTTGGTACTGTGTCCAATCGTGTAGGGCTTTCAAGAATTTTAGACCCTCCTAAAGAAGAAATAAGTTTAAAAAACATAAATAATTCTCGCATATATATATATATATATATATATACAGGCTGGGATGGCTAGCTCAGTGGTATGAAGTTGGCCTGTGGATCCTGAGGTCCCTGGTTCGATTCCCACAGGCGACAAATTTTCATAATTTGAAAAAGCTATCCCTGTGGCTCCTCCACCACTAACATGTTTGGGGGCCATGATTTGACGACTGGTAACCGCACTTCACGCGCAAAATATATCACTTACCGAGATCTGCTTCTGCAGAGTGCCACACCCAGTAATGGGTAGAAGGCGTGATGATATATTTATTTATTTATTTATTTTACAGGCTGGTCCATTTAAAGTGTTATCAGGAAATATCTCGGAAACTATAAATTTTACGCAAAAATGACCTAGACGAAAAACAATCGTACAAAAGGGGGCCATAATAACGAAATATTGGTTTTGTCCTAGATGGCGCTGTTGTCGCTAAATCATGGTCAACTAAATTTTTTTAAATGAAAACCCCTATTTTGTATTAAAGAATCAGATTCCTCGTTAAAAAAAAAGAAGAATTTATTTAGTTCACTTTTTCGTCAGTATGATAGATGACGCTTTAATCGCGAAAAATGATGTTTCTTTCGGACGTTCCTGTATTAGAGCTTATGCGTGCGGCTGTGTGTATATATATATATATATATATATATACACAGCCGCGCGCATAAGCTATATATATATATATATATATATATATTCACTTATTTTCCGGTAAATGACCAACAATTAATGATCGAAAATTTAAAATTCCTCTAGAATCACGTTTCTGATAATTCTACGATTAAGGTAGTACTAGTGTGACGGTGGCGCCATCGGTTGTCGAGTGGCGAAACTGATGCTCAAAAAAATATAAAAATTGAATAAAATAAGTGTTTTATACCTATTATGATTTGAATATCATGAATTGTTAACAGGTTATTCGTCCAGTGAATTTTCAAATACCATACCACCGTAGTAATGGATATATAGCCATGCAAAGCCTTGTTTTTAACGAAAAATTAAGAATCCCAATTTATAATAGCAACACCACATGGTGGTATGGTATTTGAAAATTCACTAGACCAACAACCTGTTAACAATTCATGATATTCAAACCATAATAGGTATAAAACAATTATTTTATTCAATTTTTATATTTTTTTGAGCATCAGTTTCGCCACTCGACAACCGATGGCGCCACCGTCACACTTGTACTACCTTAACTGAATAAAAAATGTCTGTACGCAATAGGTAGTGCAGCATCGGCAAGAGGGAAGGTGAATATCTCACTTGATCTCAGTTATGTCAGTGTAAATAGAACAACACAATAAAGCTGTCTAACTGAGGTGAGGTTAGATTAAAAGAGATTTTGTGCAAACGAACGCTATTAATATCTTGCAAGTTGAAACCCGCAGAATGAAGGTGATAATTTCCAAATTGCCAAATTAGTACTTTTTAGGCAAGTTCTTTTATTCAATGACAAATTAATCGGTGAAATTCATTCCAAATTGATAATGACGTTACTAATGCATCGGATAGATGGTGAAAATAGGAACTATTTGATGAATGAATTAGTGCTGAATAAGTTAGACTACGAATAATTGTTGCTGTCACTCATTTTCTTGGTTTCTTTTTGTACATTTTCTAATAAATATAAACATGAAAATCCGTCCCTGTTATCTAGATTAGTTAACGATAAAACTAATTTAACTTAATGTTGTTGCAGTCACCCACAATTAAAAAATGCCAGATAATTCGAAAGTATAATTTCATTACGCTAAATACAGAACTCAGAACCATTTAACAATCTATCATTGTCAATTCGTTAAGACAGCCAACATTCAATCGAATTCTTTTAATTGCCCCACCAAAAAAATCATACATAAAGTATGTCACATTGTTATAAAAACACGGGCCAATTAATACATGTTAATATACAACTACAAAAAAATAATCCGCATTGTCTGGCTACCATTTACAGGTTACAACACCCCCCACTTTTATTTTTATTGCTTCAGTTTATTTACAAAGCTTAGGATAATTATATAATAATGTAAACAGAAACTCTGGTTCGATTCCTACAGGCGACGAACAATTTTCATAATTTCAAAAACTACCCCTGTGGCTCCTCCACCACTAACATCTTTGGGGGCCGTGATTTGACGACTGGTAACCGCACTTCACGCGCAAAATATATCACTTACCGAGATCTACTTCGGCAGAGTGCCACACCCAGTAATGGGTAGAAGGCGTGATGATATATTTATTGTAAACTAAAATAATTATGATTCTACGTTTGAAAGCCCCGGAATAAGACTGCTATTCGTATTTGGATGAAGATGTATTTATCATTTATTTGTAGAAGTCAAGGAGATATGAACTCACAACCTTTTTCTTGTGGGATTGTGCTGAATTAAAGTGTTATAATAAATAAAAAATGTACCAAAAGACAAACATAAAAATTTATAACATGGATTCACGTAAGAGTTTTATGTTTAAGATTACACTTCGAATTTAACAAGGTTTTAAATTTGTTCGTAATAGCATTCAGAAAACTATTTATATTTTAAGTTAGTAAGTAGTGACAACTATGTGCCGTACTAAAATTAAAATTCATTGATAATAATAGTATATTACATAATAAGTCAGGAAAGTGATATTTTACTTGACGAAGCGGTTGTTTGAAATACGAGGCCGCAGCCTTGTTTTTAACGAGAAATTAAGAATGGCAACGCCACACGGTGGTATGGTATTTGAAAATTCACTAAACCAACAACCTGTTAACAATTCATGATATTTAAATCATAATAGGTATAAAACACTTATTTAATTTAATTTTTATATTTTTTCCTACAACTGTGCGATTTCTTTGTTATTACGTAACTATAATTGCCTTGGTTACGTATGGAAAGTAGATGAATGCAGACCAAGTGCGTTTCCGAAAGCAAAGAAACACTAGTGCGGAAAGTGCTTCATTACGTAACTGTCAAAAGAAAATTGTTTTGACAGCGATTTAAATTTCGCGCCGAGCGCGGAGTTCATATTTTGGCCACAGACGCTTATGGAAGTAGAAGATACGGTGAACCAGCTCTAGTAAATATGCAGTAGTATATTTTGACGTTTATAAACGTAACCTTAATTTGCAGTATATCTAATCTGTAGACAACTAATAAAAAGAACCGAACAAAGTAAAATATATCGATAAATGGTTTTATTTAAAGAGTAAGTGAAATACATCATATTTATTGTTTTTGTATATTATTAACACAGTTGTTACAGTTGCTTATATTGACATAATGTAAAATGGAAACTTTTGTGTCTAAAGAAACATTGATTTCTTCCGTACCTGTTCATATTATTAACAGCAATATTATTGACAACAATTTCGGAAGCTTTAGAAGTACCAGCAGCAGGTTGATTGTCATTGTCGAAAATAGATCCAACATAGTATGATCCAGAGCTTCAATTATCTTTGGAGGTGTTAATGATAAAGAAGAATCACTCACTGTACTATTCCAATCAAGATGATTTTGAAGACATTATCTTGACGTTAGAGAAAATTTTTTAAATAACGTAGAACAATGTGCAGCAATCAACAAACAAACCATAGCAACGCCGTAAAACATCGTTCTCATGTAATATCGTTAAAATTTTATAAATTTTAATAATATTTTAGTGATTTACTAAATCGCACAGTTGTAGGAAAAATGTTGTTTATAACACGTGCCGAAAAAGGTTACATGCTCGTGCAGATTTCCGCACTCGGCAAGCCTCGTGCGTTAAATTCTGCACTTGCACGTAACAAGCCTTTTTCGGCACTTGTTATAAAAATAACTATTTTGAGCGTCAGTTTCGCCACTCGACAACCGATGGCGCCACCATCACACTAGTACTACTTTAATTGTGCCATCATTGCTATCTCGAGAAATATAAGGGCTACAAGGTTGGCTAAATTAGCAAAGAAATACAATTTTCTAAGTGTACTACAAAACTTAACAAAAATATCTTTTCGGTAAACTCGGAGTTCAAACTGTATACTGAGTGTTCAATTTAAGGTAGTACTAGGCGAAATTTTTTTTTTTTTGCAGATCTCAATGAAATTTGGCGCACGTAAACATTGGATAGTCATACGCATCCTGTTAAAATATGAAACACATTCATCGTCTGTGAACAAATATATTCGCTTGTAAAGTTAAGTTCTTATACACGGGGCTTATGGCGATCATCACTCAGAATCGTACATATTTGGTTTGTGTACCTCTAAAATTTTGCAGTTTCATTTGAAAAACTAGTATGATGTTCTAGAACTATCCATGTATATTGTATCAGAAGGAGAAAGTTTTTTATCGTTTAGTAATGGATATATAGCCATGCAAAGCCTTGTTTTTAACGAAATATTAAGAATCCCAATTTATAATGGCAACACCACACGGTGATATGGTATTTGAAAATTCACTAAACCAACAACCTGTTAACAATTCATGATATTCAACCAATAATAGGTACAAAACACTTATTTTATTCAATTTTTATATTTTTTTGAGCGTCAGTTTCGCCACTCGACAACCGATGGCGCCATCGTCACACTAAAACATGGCCAACTTCATTAAATTGCGCTACGCTTATTAAGGCCGTTTCATTTCATCATTTCGCCATATATATTTGTCGTGAGTTTTTTACAGTTTTGGTACGTCAAGTAATGCCATCTAGTGCTTTTTATTTCAATTAAAGGAAAATGACAACGCTATCAGATTACGAAAACAACCTTAAAATATTTGAAAACGTTTATTTGATCAAACAAAATACATTTAATGGAACTGGGTATTTTATTTATACATTCAATATTATTAAATATTATAACTAGTATTTTGAGCTTTCGACTAAAGTGACTAGCTAGTCCAGATTAAGTGAATTTCATTTGGCAACGTAGCATTATCTGTCACTTCAGGTAAATAATGCCGCCATATTGTCTACCTATTTAAAATTTTTGAAGTGTTTATAGGTCAAAAGAAGGAAGTATTATTGAATTATTGGTGCCAACGGTTAGTATTTTACAGTAAAGATCGTATGATAATAAATATACAATGACTAGGCTTATTATTAGGGTTTTTTCAATCAATACAAACGGCAGTATTTTCAAATTTAGTTACCACATATCTCGTTAAAGGCGCTAGTTGACGTACCCGCTCTGTAAATATGAAATTAGGAATTTTAATGACATATGGACCGGCCATAATAAGCGTAGCGCAATTCAATGAAGTTGGTCATGACTAAAACTACCTTAATAATCGATAAAGTAATGACAACCCTGATTTTTTATAATTAATCTGCAGATTACCACCATTTCGGCATGTTGTGGCCAAATTCATTTATTTTGCTTTTATGCATTTTGCTCTCGCACAAAACTGCCAGTATAAAAAAAATATTATTTTTAACCACACTTTTCATGGAACTGTCAGTGAGCTGTCATTATATTATTTTTTTATAATAACAGCTACGTATATTAGTAAACAAAATCCATAAATATATTATAAAAATGCTAGTGTAAATTATTCTAGTCTCAGAATACCGAAATAGTGATCATCTGTAAAATAACGATGAAAAATAAAAATAAACTTATCGATCATTAACAGATAGTAATCTAGTTACAGAACAGGAGGGTATATTCAGTAAAAGATATCTGACATGGACTCAAAATATTAAGTAATTGTTCAAGAAGAACAATTAAACAATCACAAATTAATTGGACAAATTATAATCTGAAGCATGCACAGATAAAAAGTACATCAAACTAATTGCATGCTCGAACAAATCTATCGATTTCAACTTGTCTCATTTTACGAGTCAATTCTGATATTTTTTTATTATTTTAAATTCTTATTTAGGTGCACCGCATAAGTAGTACTTGAATTGACAGTTATATCAGATAGTTAAATAGACAAACCTTCATTTATTTCTGTGCTATGTATAAAAAGTGATATAGCGATATTACCAGTTTGAAATAAACAATAAACAATACTAGACACTTAGGCAGTTTATTATATGCAGTACATTCATACATAAAATTTTTCATTTGAATTCAAACTGTACATGTCTATCAATCATCGCACATATCGGAAGATAACTGTTCCACATTTCTCCTGTTCATATTTTATCCTTTAATATAAACTTGTTCATGGTATAAAAGCGAGTTTAGATGATTGTAGGCGGAATCATTGCAGGCGCAACGGTAGGTCCACATGACATCTATACATACACAACTATTCCACGTAAAATAATGCGCAGGAATTTCAAGTCCAGACATTTATATCCTAATAGCAGCATATATTGTCCGCGACAGGCCGTTCTGGCACTCAAATAAAATCATACCGCGATAATACGTTCGTTTACAAACTGGTTCAATTATGATATTGGTATTACGATTACTGATATTGACAGTTTGACAACTATTTACACGCAGATACTATGCAAATCGCTAAATGTCTATGCTACACCTTCATAAACCAGATGTCTTTAGAAAATAGTACTCGGTAAACATAAAAGTCTAGATTTTCATATATTAAATGTAAAAATATGTGTGGTACTACCGGTAAAATATAAAAATCAGATAAATTTTACCAAAACCAAAAGCTTGCGTTTTTGAAGCTTAGAATCAATATTATCAGATTCACAGAAATTTCCTGAATTATACGGACTTTTTTAATTTAAAGGAAATATGGATATTTAGCCATTTTAATGTTAAATATTATCTTATTATTATTTTTTAAGTAAATACTTAGTAATTGATCAAATGAAATTATAAAAAGACAATTTGGGATACAGCTAGAATTTGAACCTGGGACCTATGAACACCGATCATATACTATAAACCAACTAGGTAAATACTTAGCAATTGATCAAATTGAATTATAATAAAAAAAATTGCGATTCCACCAGGATTTCAACTTGGGATCTATGAACTCCGGTTATATGCTTTAAACGCCGGTAGTATATTCATTATCAAATAACCAGTAACCTAATAGAGAACAGTATTCGTTAAGACCTTTGACGTTTTAAAATTTTTACTATATTATTTAATTCAATAAACAAATATACATACCTTTACTTTACTTAACTTCATTGAACGGACACTATTACAATATTTCACATACGAGTACATTTACTATTTCTCACACTTACAGAAAAACATAAAACCACATCAAAAACTGTCCACGGTCCAACACTACTAACAGAACAAATAAATAAGTGAAGCTTCTGCCGTCCGCGCAAGTCTAAACAGCATTCTTTAATTAATTTCAAGGGTGTACTAATTCGTTAATACGAGGTGTGGCTATTAACTAACGAGACTGACGCTGTTTTAACATTTTATTTTGATTCCATACCTATTTACTTATTATCACCTTCAATATACACCCCTCCTCTATCCCAACAACGCTACAAGTCTTCTTCTGTCAGCTTTTATTCTAAGACATACGTTAATGTCATTCGCATAGGTACGTATAATATTCATAAGAAAATATAGCTATATTTCATTTTGTCTATGATAACCTCGTCCACATTTACACGTTTAACAAATTCGTATAGATACAAAACTATTTTCAAAATAAAATGTTGTTATAGTTACTAGTAGAAAATGGCCAGTTTCGTCAACAAAACTTAAATTTTAAACTTGGTTTAAATTAATCAAAGCAAATGGAAGTTGCATGTCATATATTGGTATCAAACATTCGATTTGCTTTTATATAAGGTTTTTTTTTTTTTGGAAAAAAATCCATTTTTCACAATAACCTACAAATGTCATTACAAATTTACTATTTTATTTCAAATGAAATATACATTATTATAATTAATTTGTACTTATACAAGCAAGAAAGTATGAGGATGAAATTTACTCGAAACTTCAATTTTCTTCGAAAATTTTTAAAATAAATACACAAACAATATTGTAACCGTAGCGTCCTATGTAACAGCATACAAATCTCATCAAAGTACTCCTTTGACGTAGTTTTAAATTTCGCCACTAGGTTCGTATTCTTAAGCCCCTGGCACATATAGCGTCAAGACTCCGAGTCTGCTACAAACTGCTGAAAAACTAAGAGTCACGTCCAAAACGGGTGTTACATATAGAGTCGGTGTTTCTGACAGTCAGAAATAAATATTTGTTAATTTTAACGTGTTATTTGTTAATTTGTATTATTTAAAATATTTATCGACTATTAAGAAATATAAAAACTATAAACTACGAAATATAAAAGAAAAAAATTAAATTAAAAAAAAATTACATGAACTATAAATGAAATATAAAAACTTAAATGTATTATTTAAAATGTTTGTCGATTATTAAGAAATATAAAAACTATAAATTAGGATATATAAAACAAAAAAATAAATTTAAAACAATGACTTGAATTATAAATGAAATATGAAAACTTAAAAGTTTCTAACTATGTATAAAGTAAATGAATTTAACTATAAAAATGTACAAAAATCAAACAAGAACATAAACAATAATAATTCATACGTCAAACAACAAAGGAAGATAGGGAAAAAAACCAGCATCATAATGAAGTTGGTTTTCGGCAGTCGTGACTGCTGAAAATAGAGGCGTTTCTATTTTTGGCAGTCAAATGGTAGACTCGGAGTCTTGACGCTATATGTGCCAGGGGCTTTATGGAGATATTCCAATACTAAAGAAAAATATTTTTGAATATACTTGAGGTTAGGTGTGGTGATACCAACTGTAACCGTAATGTCAAACTATTAAATAATGCTAAAATATTAGTAAATAAGTAATTATTAATTTTAAAAAATAATATTTATCTGTGCAAATGTATTGAAAAATCTGCCAAAACTTCGATTTAAATAATAATACAAATTCTTTTAATTTATTTTATTATTTTCTTTCAACATAACGCCATCTGTTATCATTCAGTGGAATTTCACTTGATATGTTAGAAGTGTGCGTTATAATAACATATAACTGTAAGTTATTTTCAACTTTCCGTAGTAGTTTATGATATTGTTATGGTTACTTTCATAAGTGGTCGTCTGAAAAATATTATTATAAAATAAACTCATATTATGGCAGGTCTGATTAGAAATTTATTTATAAACAAAGTTATATGGGCTTTTTCTCTTCCCCCACTTTAGAATGTATTGGCTTCAAACAAATGTCCCTTTGGTTTGTCTATATTGTATGGTCGAAGGGTGAGGTAGAGTATCGTTAACAAGTTGAAATCCTGCCAATTTACAGTGCAGACATCTTTCGGAACTAAATGGTTCTGGTTACAGATAACACGTTACCAAATAATGACATATGATCCACCGTTAAAACACATAATAACATAGTAGGCACGCTCCACAGACAACGGTGTTCCAGCACAGCTTTAGTTTGCAGTAGGCAGCTCGAGCTCAATGTATAGTGTATGATTAGTGCGAGGTTAGTAATTGCTTACTTACCCCCAGGACAATGCATTTTTGCACCTTTCTCGTCGTTAATAGCTTTTCAGAAACCGGCAATATATTTTAAATGAAATAACCCTTTGCTTTTTACTACGATATAATTATACTGAAAACATAATACTAGTTGTTAAAATGAACAAATCTTTTAATGTTGTCGCGATTAATTAATGCAATTTTAATTATCCATACCAAGAAACCGAGTTTAATATATAGGTTAACAATTTAAATTCTGAAAATATCTCTGTAGCACTTAGCTCATTATTAACTCTAGCGATATGGTGGTAATTAACATTTATATTTATTATATGGATAGATAGCTCAGTGAAATTGTGTCAGACTGTCGGATTTGATAACCCGATTTCGATTCCCACAGACGACAAATTTTACTGAACATTAAAATTACCCTTGCAATATAATATATTACTGCTTCTTCTTCCTATGGCATTATAATCCATTATGCCGGTGACACTAATGCCAATGGCACACTGGTCGAGGAAAAAATAGCACAAAGCAAAACCAAAATGACAGCCCACGCTAACATGAAATGAGACACAATAATACGTGTGAAATGAGACACAATCGTTTCATCGAGGAACTCCTCGATGGAAATAGAGGCGCCTCTATTTTTCATCGATGACGGGTGCGTTCTGTTGTTTCATCGATGAGTTCCTCGACGCTCATTCATGCTCCTCGACCAGTGTGCCATTGGCATTATATAGTTTAATCTTCGAATCTATATTTGACTTCAAAAAATAGAACCGCCTTTATTTTCAGCAGTCAGACTGCCAAAACCAACTTCATTGTGATGATGACTTGTACGATATCTTCACTTTGTTGTTTGACGTTTGAAAGATGTTTGTTTATGACTTTGTTTGATATTTTGTAAATTTTTACAGTTAAATTCTGCAATATATTAAATAAAAATTAAATATAAATTTATCTTAACCCACGAAATATATTACCTACCTTATTGAAATATGTCATTTTGTAAAATAAAACTCGAAGGAATATACATTTTTCTATGTATTATTATTATATATAAATAAATAATTATGAAAATCCAAAATGCAATGCACATTACCTCTTGTACTACAGTTAAATTAATTAAAGATCCTCGATTCTCTAACTCCAGCGCAAACTAATCATGAAGATGACAAACGCATTTCTTCATTGGTTACCCAACATTTTTCTAGCCATTTCTTATTTCTCAGTCTGTATTTATGTCACAAACTTAGAAATGACAGGTGAGAAAATAACAAAATCATGACCATAGGTCTCTATTTTTATTTTATAAACAAATGTGAACAAAGTAAATATGAATTTTCGTATTAGTAAGAACTGTCATACGTTTTCATTTAAATAATAAATATGATAGAACGTGAAAAAACATGAAACGTGTGTCTTTACTTATTAAGACATACGTTACTACCATTCGCATAGGTACGAATAATACAGAGTGATCAAAAGGAATTGTTACAGTTGGCAATAAAAAAAACTACTTGAAATTGGTAAGCCTGATACAAAAATTCATTTCCTGTTATTGACAGTGACATTTAAAATTTAAATTTGAGTACATTTATTATTACATTTATTTCTGAAGTATTTCTATTACATAAAAAGACAAAATTCTATTAGCTGTCAGACTCCTGACATAACCTATTTGTATTTATTAGAAATGTCAAATAGCATTTCCGCCTTTATCTGGCGTTGTGCCAACTGTGGAATAAAAAGATCTCTGGAAATGTATTGCCAACTATAACAATTCCTTTTGATAACCCTGTATTATTAAAAACAGATAGCTATATTTCATCGTATCTATGATAACCTCGTCCACATATGACGTAATCGTTTTCATACAGAGAATGGAGTTTTAGTTCAATTCACGTTCCAGCAATTTCTGTATTGTATGTAACCATGACGATATTAGTATCCAAGTAAATAATTAAAAAATTATGTTATCAACAATAAATTTTCATACATAAATAAAAAATGTGCTCAAAAATCTCAGAAAATAGTGATTGGCGTATTAACTGAAAATTCTAATGAGAATATCACAGAATCTAATTTATCCCCAAATTTATCAAATCCGGAATAAATATACAAGACTGTCAAAACTGCACTTTCAATTTTAAGATCCCTCATCTTCATTAAGTCGGCACTGCTGCCCAACTGCGTTCAGGTTCAACTTCAAATCATAGCGCAGCAAACTTCATGTATAATATGTGTAGAAGTGTAAAAATGAATCTAACCTATATTTTAGATTATGTGAGTATTATTTCAATAAATTAAGATTTCATCAACAATTTATATTTTACAAAGCGAGCGGTAAAGTATTTTACCGCTTGTTGCTATAGGAGACGCGCGGTAAAGTATTTTATTGTTCGTTACTCAGTAACCATCAACTTTACGATGACAACTGAAAGCATAAATATCAACTTTTCATAGCAGTCGTAGAAAAATTATTTCGAACGAAAAATATTTTAAATAATTTGAAACAAATTATTTTTAATATGTCTGCCGAAACCGAGAATGTGTTTCATTATAAAGATTTTAATGAACATATAAAAAATAAGCATAGTTTAGACAACCATAAGATACAATTAATAAAAAGTATTATTGATATATTTTTAAAAGTAAGGGTACATCATGAAGTTAAATTAGCTTCCGAAAATAGTCTTATTATACGAACAATGTACTCTAAATTGGTCCTAACCAATAAATATTTTGTTGTTATTTGAAGTTTTAATTTTTTTTATTCCTACCGTCCTAGCAGTGCGGTTCTGTATGTTTGTGTAACACTATAAAACCGTAAAACTGAACAAAATCGCAGCAGTTTTTATTTACTAATTGTCATTTGACATTCAAAAATGCGATTTTGTGTATAATTTAATAAAACTTGAATGAATTTTATAATATTTACTGATTGTTAATTTAAAATTTATTTCTAAAGGTGAAGCATGCGTTCTGAAACTAGTATCAGAACGATGATTTGCCTTGATCTCTTTGAAACGAAATATTATTCTTATTATGAATGAAACTTATTAAGTATTGTATATAATATTTCAGCCAAAACTTCAAAGTATGGTAATAAACTAGATACCATTAATGTTGTGTACAAATATTGAAAGGAATTACTCTCAAAATTTGAATTTATTTCTCAAAAATGCTAGGAACGATTTTATTTAAAAAATTCTGTATTGTTAAGAATGTGATCCTCTATAACTCAGAAAATTTTTATCCAATTTGAATTTACAGTTCTGGAGAAAAAAAATAAAATATGCGAAAAATGGCTCAAAACAGGACTTTTTTGTGTATTTTTTGTTTTTTCTCCAAAACTGTAAATTCAAATAAGATAAAAAATTTCTGAGTAATAGAGGACCATGTTCTTAAATATACACAATTTTTTAAATAAAATCGTTCCTAGCATTTTTGAGAAAATTAGATCTAAAATTTTGATACCATGTTCCCCTACACTTCAATTTCAATTTATTTGTATTATAAAGATTAAATATTCTTGTTCATACACATGACAAAAAGCTGAATGTTTAGAGATTATGTAGTACTACTTGTTTGTTCATTTGGATGAGATTAAATATATGAAATATTTTTTAGAAATTTGAATTTGTTCAAGCTACTTTGCAAAATTCTCATTTTAATCTATTGAAGAAGGCTTTGGTGTACACTCAGTACAAAAATGATCTGGCGTTTTGACAGCTGTCAGATTCATGATATATTTTAAAATGTTACACTATGTACATGAAATGAATATTTCAGAATTTGTGGTTTGAAATATGTTTTGTTTTGTTTTTCGTGTTAGATTATAATATTCAAAGTCATGGGTACTTTTTTATGATAAAATATTTTCCCAGTTTTAGGAGAGCATACTAGTGGAACAGGATTATGTGGAATATTGAACTGTATTATTTATCTTTCAATAAACGATATTTTCAACATAAAAGTATCTAATTATACGGTTATAGAAAGTAATTAATTTCTAACCTCAAAAATTTCATCAAAATAAAATTCATAACTGGACGAAAGGAATGAGATTTTATTATTTGGACACCTCAGTTTATAGAAGTACAGACAATAAAAATTGATGAGGAGTTTGTTCAATGGGTGTATCCAATAGTAAAGAAATATTATGTACAAGAACTTGCTCCAGAAATAGTTGATTCACCAAAAGAAAGAAGCATGTCGATCAGAAATATGCCACAGAAACACGGAAAGTAAGAAATTTTAAAAGAGTTCAAATAACCTGATTAATTCAGTGGGACGGAAAATACGGTTTTCTGGTGCATTTATAGACATTGGGAAATATTTTTATGCATATAAATCATTCATTAAATGACACTTCTAATTCGTCATGACACTAGTATATATTGATATATAAGTGGCATAAACTGGCATAATGGTGAAAGCGAAAAATTGTATATAAAAAGCTATACTATATCAGAATCTATAGAAACAGTTAAAGTTTGATTTTTCTGTCAAATACTCTTCCTGACGCTCGTTAAAATCAAGGAATTTCTTTAGTTTACCTGCGACAGAAAATGTTTTCCTGCCGCTCACGAGTGGCAGAGAAATTATATGACATAATGGGTAAATATTCCGGCGTTTGAAGAAAAAAATAGCATATTTAATGTGGAGTGAAATTGACGTTTTGTGTCTCATTTGCAGTTGATGGACGAGTGCACAAAACGTATCACTTTAACTCCTTATAAAATAATATACTTTATATATGATTATGTATAATTGAAATAAAATTGTAAGTAAATTTTTAATTTTTTTTATTATAATATCAAATAAAATACTACATTTTATTAAATTTTAGTTTTTGTGTTGTCGTCATATAGAAATATTTCTTGTGATTTAAAATAATTTTCTTGAAAATCTTCACGTTTGTATAGTTTTTAAACGCGCGCCAATACCTTTTCCACTATTCTGTACCGATCCACATTCTTGTTACGACCACAAGAAACCCTACTTACGCTATAACAAATTGTTGGTTAACGAACTTCAGGTCGAATGTTTCACCTTAACCAGAAGATATCATTTATTTTATATTTGTGCCCCTAAGCAAATATTTGAGTACGCACTTGTGTGTAATTAGTTTATGCCCCTTTCGATATATTTTTTTAGGACACTCATGTTAAAACGTCTGCGCATTACGAGGACAAAACTCTATTAGAGAGATGGATGTATACATCTATTTCCCTTTATAGCGGATGCTACTTTCTATTGTAAAATACGAGCATCAGCGGATATAGATAGTAAGTATATGGCAATCACGTATAATACTAGACGAATTATGCCGTATTCAAGTCAATGCAGTGTTGTGAAGTAGAAAGGGATGGAATAACAGGTTGGTGAGGCGGGTGCGCGGCAAGGAGCGAGTACACTTTGATGTTATGCAAGGTGCAAACATTTGTGTAGTTATTTTTATATTCATTTACTTACTTTTCATACATCAAAGTAAAGGTTAGTTTTTGACATATGAAGTGTTTTTGTATCCGCACTTTTGTATTTAAATCAATAAAATTCTCGCGCCTGATAACTGTCATCAACATAAATGCAACCTGCATAACATCAACTTGTACTCGCTTCTTGCCGCGCACCCGCCTCACCACCAGTTATTCTATCTCTTTCTGCTTCACAACAAACGCCGTTGTTATCCGTCTAGTTATGTTTTCTCTGAGGTATATGGTCATGCCAGCGCTCAAGCGGCAATTATTGAAACCTTTCTAGTCGGTATTGCATTGATCTAGAGCTCAACAAACCAAAGTAAAACCGCGGCTGGAATGCGCTGTAACACCACCCAATGATGGCCGTATTTATTTGGGATTATTAAAGTAACCTGCAGGTTACTTGGCACACTTTAAGTAACCTGGAACTAACCTTAAACTGACCCTACTGCCCCAGCTATTTTAGCGGGTTGGTAGATTCAACCCGTTTACTATCTCTATCTAATCAACTTGTGTTCCTTGTTATTCGTGGCGGCATCGCGATTTGTAATAGTATAGAGAGGTTAGGAGTTATTTTTATGAAAAACGTAAGTAATTTTATAATAATATTTTGAAAAAATATACTAAACTATTATTTATGCAGATGATGGAAGAGCAATATGCATTATGTGCTTCTTGCAACATAAGTCGCAGAGGATAATATTACGACTCCGAAATTCATTATTTTGATAGTGCTGATGACAAAATTATTAAAAAAAACAGACCCTGACGTTATTTGCTTTTTGACTACATATAAAAAATATAAACATGACTCAAAACATCCAATTAAAAGCGCAATTTAACACACAAACAAAACTAAGCAGATGTCGCTTCGAACATGCATTCAGATTTTAAATTTACCGCTAATATTTACAACTGACACTTGAGTTGCATCATTTATTTGGAAGTAACACGAGTTAGTTCTAGGTCAGTTCAGGGTTGGATCAAAATTTCCCAAACAAATACGGCCAATGTGTAACGATTGACGTGACTCTATTTTGCCGCGAAAGTGAAATGAAAACACTTGGTCGCCGCAGCATGTACGAAATACGCATTTATACAAATTTATTAATGATACATTTATTTATTATTAATCCATATTTATTATTCTTTTAACATACTATTTTTGTAAATAAAAGGGCTTAAATGCAGTATACGGCCTTGTTTGTTTCGCCCACTTGGTCTGCTTTGTTGCGCATGCGCTAAATTTCATGAATCAGTGATTCTAAAACAAGTTTAATTCTACGTTTTGAAATGAAACGACAGGTTGGTTCCTCAAAACGGAAAACGTATTTTCTGTTAGGTGTGAGTTTTACGGGCTTAGGGTTTGTTTGTTGAAAATGCGAGCGAAGCGAGCTAACCTAAAAAATGAGTTCCATTAAGATCAAATATAATGGCTTCTTTCTATTGGGCGTGAGTTCTACGGGCTTAGGGTTTGTTCGTTAAAAGTGCGAGCGAAGCGAGCTTACCTAAAAAATGAGTTTCACCAAGATCGAATATAATGGCTTGTTTCTATTGGGCGTGAGTTCTACGGGCTGAGGGTTTGTTTGTTAAAAGTGCGAGCGAAGCGAGCTAACCTAAAAAAATAATGATCAGAATTGAGTTATTTAAAATAAAATATTAGGTCAGGCTTTAGAAGTGATAAAAATAGAGAAAATTGTCTAGTGAGATATCCTTCAATATTCGTGAATAATTTATTTACTTATACCATTGTTTTGGAGCCACTGTAAATCTTTCATTTTGTTATTACAGACCACCATGCTGCCATCTATCAACAAAATAACAAACTGGACAAGGCCGTATACTGCACTTTTACCAATAAAAGAATTGCAAACAGTCTTATTATTTCATAAATTCAAATAAACCACCATTTTTGTAAATCCAACTTTTGACAGTAAATGTACCGACGATAGTAGCGACCTCTGAAGACATTCCTCCCAGGATTTTAAAGCTCGACAAACCGAAGTAAAACCCTGAAAGGTGTATCTTCGGAGGTCGCTTCTATCGTCGGTACATTCAGTGCCAAAAGTTTAATTTAATTTGAGAAATAAGACGGCGTGTATTTTTTCCATTTGTAAAAATAGTACGTCAAATGAATAATAATTATTATAGATTAATAATAAATATATCGTTAATACATTTTCATAAATTATCGTATATGGTGCAGTGACCAATTGTTTTCAATGAGACTGTATATTTGACTTTCGTGCCGAAGTAGAGCCACGCCATTCATTATATACTTGAATGGGTGGAATTAAAGCGCATTCCAGCCACGGTTTTACTTTGGTATGTCGAACTCTACACTTTCATTTGTCAAGCTCTATTTTAGAGATTTTACTGACAAAATTGAGATTTTTCATTAAAGTTAGTTGGCAACACTGTTCTGAGGACTGGTTAAGGGGAATTCCTTACAAATATAACTGCGTTGTTACATGCAGTAGCTTGTATTGTACGTCGTAACGTTACATTTACAACAGTAACAATAATTTGATAGAAGAAAATTCAAAACTTGTGGTAATATCTATTTATTAATTTATATATTATTAAATTAAACACTTTTATATGTTTCAGCATCCTGAGTAATTTTATGAGCTACAAATAAAAGATTTAATTTAATAAACTTCACATAAAGCTGCATACATAATGTCTGAGATCCAGGAGGTATGATTTTTTTAATAATTTATTTGTTAAAATTTTTAAGACTCCTAAATTACAGATGAAGCTCTCTTCTTTATTATCTACACCGTCCAGGTGGTCTGCTCAGAATGAGGAAGTAAAAGAAATAGAATTACCCAGTAACGAATGTGAATATCAGGCAGTAAAAGCAAATTTAAGGGGAATATCATTAAAATACTTGAAGAAAATAACAAGGGTGCAAAATCCGTATCTTTTCCATCGATACACTTTACGTAGATTGGAATATGAGTCTCGTGGCATTACATTAATTGAAAAGTCATTAGTTCATGCAACAGCAGAATCAAAAATTCCTTCAATTATAAAAAATAATTTGGATTGGCGCGTAGTTCAACGAGCTAAATTCGGCAAAGGAGTCAGTTTTTCATGTTCTCCAGAATATGCAAACAAAGAATGTTCCATGAGCAGTGGAGTTAACAGAGCTATGATTTTTGCATATGTTCTTGTGGGTAACAAATGTCCAGGATGTTGTGTAACAAAAATTCCTCGCAAAGGATTTGATACTACTTATGGAAGAGGTGACAATGTTATAGTAAAATATTATGATGATGAATTTTATCCGGCGTATGTTGCGTATTACGATAATTTACCTTCTTTTTATTCCTTACGTTTGTAAATATCAGTTTGTATTGTTATAATATCATATAAGTTTGTATGTTTTATTTTTCTTTGTTTTCAAAATCATGTTTATTTTTTATATTATTATTTATATGTGCAGTGTAACATTTAATTTATGCTATATTAAATATAAGATCTGTTATCATAGCAAGTAAATAGAAGTCTTGATTTTTTTATTTAAAAATTTAACTTATTTTAAGTTTATCGCCAGACTATGGTGAACTTTATAACATTGATCAAGTTTTTAGCGTAAGTGAATCATCTCCTGTATCAAAATCGAAATAACAATGAAGAATAAATTATATATATATATATATATTTATTGACTAATGGCTATTAGTTAAAAATAATATTTTTCTTCGGAGATATAACCGATTAAAAATATAGTGACATCACAAGTTCTCATTGGCCACAAATATTTTCGCGCGGCAAATAAGAGATATATGCGGAGTAGAATGTAACTATGACATCTCAGCACTGTTTTTTTAAACTGTTTGGCGTTTGCTGCTATGTACATGTTCAACACGTTCTATATTATAATAATTTAAGGTAGTACTAGTGTGACGGTGGCGCCATCGGTTTTCGAGTGGCGAAACTGACGCTCAAAAAATATAAAAATTGAATAAAATAAGTGTTTTATACCTATTATGATTTGAATATCATGAATTGTTAACAGGTTGTTGGTCTAGTGAATTTTTAAATACCATATCACCGTGTGGTGTTGCCATTATAAATAGGAATTCCTAATTTTTCGTTAAAAACAAAACTTTGCATGGCTATATATCCATTACTAAACGATAAAAAACTTGTTCGTTCTGATACAATCTACATGGATAGTTCTAGAACATCATACTAGTTTTTCAAATGAAACTGCAACATTTTAGAGGTACACAAACCAAATATGTGCGATTCTGAGTGATGATCGCCATAAGCCCCGTGTATAAGAACTCAACTTTACAAGCGAATATATTTGTTCACAGACGATGAATGTGTTTCATATTTTAACAGGATGCGTATGATTATCCAATGTTTACGTGCGCCAAATTTCATTCCGATCTGCAAAAATTTTTTTCACGCTAGTACTACCTTAAGTGAATCATCTACTTAATATCAGAAACAAAATAACAACAATGAAGAATAAAAATATATGTTGACTAATGTCAATTAGTTAAAAATAATGTTTTCTTTCAGAGATATAACCAATTAAAAATATAGTGACCTCACAAGTTCTCATTGGCCATAAATATTTTCGGGCGTAACTATGACACCTCAGCACTAATTTTTTAAATAATGCACTTTTCGGCAAAAAAACACTAGAAAGTTGTCAGTCTGATAGAAAAAAAAAAGTTAATCGTAGTGAGTCACTGTTATATAGACAAATAAATGCCACAAAGTAGAAAAGATTTTGCGTCAAGTATAACAATCGTTAAGAATTCAAACTAATTGCAGTTGAAACAGATTATCATATCACTGACAGCAACAAATTACTGTAGTGTATTTTGCGTTACACATACGTATACGCACATATACACACATGTGTATTCATAATGACTTTACTTTAATTCTATTTACTCTCGTCTCAACTATCTTTACAAATAATAATAATAAATTACTATACTATAACCGACATTCTATAATACCTGCTATTATCTGTCATGTCTTTTTGATCGTGATCTGATTGTAGATCGCATTCCTTGATCAAAAGAAACAGAAAATATTTCATTACATATTTCAGAGTTGGTTGTAGGTACTGTACAATAACTAGTATTGGCAATTCATTATTATTATTTTTTTTTAAATATTATATTTGTTAAAATACCGATGAGTTATTTCTATTTCCTCAAATAATTATCAGAATCACTGAAGTATTAATTGTGATGATAACTTTTTCAACGATCTCAAGATTTTGGTGAATATTTGTTGTAAAATCTATTGAATCTAGTGCCTAGTGCACAAGGAAAAACTTTTGGACAAGTTGGCTCAAATTTGTTTCCACAAGAAGAAGTGCGATTCAAGTTTCTTGAAAGTACCGGCGCCTTTACCTTTGAAGCGTTTTTAAGAAATAATGTTGCTATGTTCTCACCGATTTTATTTAATGTCATTTTTGATATTTCATAAAACTTGGATCACAAGATTTTATATACACACTCACTAGATAGCTAACTTACGCTTATAATGGAAGGGAGATAAGTCGAGGGGATATGTCGCCATTTGCAGTAAAGGCAACGCATGCATTGTTTTATTGAATTTCTATGTCATTTTTCATATGTTTGTAATATATAATACAAACTTAAAAAAACTGCCGTCTTTTTGTTGCTTATAATTATTTGGAATTTAAAAAAATTAAGTGAAACCATGGTAACTATCACTCTCATGTTGGGTTGCATGAAAGTTTTATCGGTTCGTTAGCAACTAACGGTTCAACACGTTCCCGAAAATCGCTATTGATACTGTTTCTAGATAAACAATTCTTTAACTAAAGAGTTCTTTATTTTTTCTTGTAACCCAGCATTAGTGCGTTAAATATTTTATTAAAGCACTAGTGCGTTAAAAAAATATTTATCTCACTCAAAATGAATGCGAAATGTCATTTATCGCACGGTCGTAGCAATCACAAGATTTTTGCTAGTAATCGATGATCAATAATACCAATTGGTATCTGTCAGATCTGAACATGTACTTGTTTAAGCTTGGCGTTACATAAAAATGAATCGCAAAATTTACAATTTGTAGAAATTCATAAATCTCTGTATGATCAATCGTCGAAAATTTTTAATTATCCTACGTTATCCAAATGACAGATTAGTGACGAAGTTAAAAAAAGAGATGTCGAAATTCTATCATTTCATGTTATTGGTTAATAAGTAATAACTTGTGCGTAAATCATCAAAATCCCTTGCATTATTTCTTACTTTACTTCAACTGTGTTACTTCTTACATTACTTCATTATAAATCCAAATTAATGGTTAGTTGAACCGAAAAAAGTTAAATTTTAAGCTTGGTTTAAATTTAAAAAAGCAACGGCAATGTCATTTATGACATATGATAAGTAACTTCGCTTTGCTTTTATTTATTGAAACCAAATTTAAGTTTTGGCAGTGCAGTTGACTATTATAGACTAACTTAAAGCTTTAACAGTATCTGATGAAATAAATAAGCAGATTTTAAAGCACAATTTAATTCTCTACCGGTCCAATTCTCCAAAAAGTTTTAGTTGGAATCTAGCTTATCATGATTTTTTGATTTGTCAACGAAACCATATTCCCAAAAAAGTTTATATAAACTTTAATATCATCTTACCATTTAGTTTTAAGAAAGTTAATTAAATTAACTTTTTAAATCAGACTAGCATAAGATAAGCTAATCCTGAATTTTGGATTAGCTAAAAAAATTTGAGCATCCGGTTGTTTAATTTTAATTTGAAGCCTTTTCTTGTAAAGTAATCAGAGAAGCAAGTTCATAATTTAAAACTATGTCGTCTACCGAAGCTAGATTTATGTAAATCACATGATTTATTTCGATTTATCATTTCTCTATTTCATCATCTTTACAAATATTCCCGTAACCAATCAAAATAATAATTTGCGATGGCAGAAGCGTATAATTTGTAACAAGCGTTTAATTTTTTACATCACAGGTAAGCTTGGTTGTCTACTACCTGTAAAATCATTAATTAAATAACGGATCGTAGAGCAGTGAAAATTTCACACCTGCCACGTATCATGAACAGTTAGGGAACTGCTGATTCATCGGACACGAGCGATGAGAGACTACAGGCGGTTGTATGTGATTAATTGAAAAATTACGTTTATTTTTAAGTAAGCTGGGATAATATACAGTTGATTGCTATCAGAAGGAAAGGCTAGGGTGTAGTTTGATTTTATGTATTAATAAGATATAAATAAATGTTGTTTGTAAACTGAATAGCGTTTAGAACATCTGCTGGTAAGTGAGAGAAACTAGAAGTTGAACAAATTTTTGATATAGAATTATTAATAAAACTTTTAAACGCATTATTTACCTATTTATATCATGAACTGTGACAGTTTTTAGATCAAAAATTTAGTTAAAAGGTTAGAAAGCTGTTTTTACCTGCACAAATAGAAGGAAAAGAAAAATAGGTTCCAAAATTAACATCTCTCAAATTGTTGTCAAAATAAACAGGACCTTGATCTATAATATTACTTACTGTCCACGGTGGATAAAGTAAAATAAAGTAAATATTATAGTCCTGATGTAACCATGGAAACAACTGTGCAATAAAAGTTCCACTTACTGAGTTTTGTCATGAATGGGTAACTTACAGTACAGGTGTTTGTAAAAATAATATATTTTTTTTTAATATAGTGATTGTTGCTACTCTAATTAAGGTAGTTCTAGCGAGAACAACATTTATACAGATCTGAATAAAACTCGGCGCACGTAAACATGGGATAGTCATATGCATTCTATTAAAATATAAAACATATTCACCATCTGTGAACAAATACATTCGCATGTAAAGTTGAGTTCTTATACACGAGGCTTATGGTGATCGTCATTCAAAATCGCACATATTTGGTTCGTGTACCTCTAAAAATTTACAGTTTCATTGGAAAAACTAATATGATGAACGAGAAAGTTTTTTACCGTTGAGTAATGGATATATAGCCACGCAAATTCTTGCTTTTAACGAAAAATTAGGGATCCCAATTTATAATGGCAACACTACACGGTGACACGGTATTTAAAAATTTACTAGACTAACAACCTGTTAACAATTCAAGATATTCAAATCATAATAAGTATAAAATACTTATTTTATTTTATCTTTTCCTTTCCCCGAGCGTCAGTTTCGCCATTCAATGACCGATGTCGCCACCGTCACACTAGAACATGGCCAACTTCATTGAATTGCGCTACGCTTATTATGGCCGTTTCATTTCATCATTTTGCCATAATAAAAATTTGTCGTGAGTTTTTTACAGTTTTGGTACGTCAAGTATCATCTAGTGATTTTTATTTATATTAAAGGAAAGTGACAACGCTGTGAAGTAACAAAAAAAAATTAAAATATTTGAAAAATGAAATTTATGTAATCAAACTAAATACATTTAATGGAACTGGGTATTTTATTCATACATTCAATATTATTAAATATTATGACTTGTATTCTCAGCTTTTGACTAAAGTGACTAACTAGTCTAGACTAAGTGAATTTCATTTGGCAACGTAGCATTATCTGTCAGTTCAAATAATAAAGCCGCCATATTGTCTACTTATTTAAAATTTTTGAAGTGTTTATGGGTCAAAAGAAGCAAGTATTATCGAATTATTGGTGCAAACGGTTAGTATTTTACTGTAAAGTTCGTATGATAATAAATATACAATGATTAGGCTTGTTTTTAGGATTTTTTCAATCAATGCAAGCGCTAGTATTTTCAAATTTAGTTACGATGTATCTCGTTAGAAGGGCTAGTTGACGTGCAAGTACAAAAAAATATTGAGAATTAAAATTTAATTGTTTTATTTACATATATAAGAGTACGAAGCAAAAGAAAAATGACTTTTATAAACCTGTGTCAATTTCGCCAGAAGATGTGATATTGATGTCGGTAAAAACACAAACCACAATAATTTTGAGTTCGTATCTTAGATTTCCGAAATTCTACTTCTGTTGTTGCTATACATAATTGTAAAGCAAATTTGACATACTTCTCAAATTTGTTTAAAAATTTAGTATGTTCCAGTTGAAAATTTCAAAGTTGATATTAATTACTAATAAACCGGAAATGATATCATGAATGTACCTCCGTCATCAATTATCTTACATGTTGCTGTATAAATCATGTTAAATTAAATAAATATCTAAGTTAATAAATAAGTGAGATATTTGCTGCTTCTCTTAAAATACGACACCCTGTATATCAATAGATCCCGTGTATCCATTGTAAACCAACACTCATATCTCTTCTAATCTGCGACAGAACTAGAGTGAAATATCTTCTTGCACGAGTTGCTCTCGTTCAGAACACAATACCCAGGAGATAATTACATCTTATAACAACCCTTTACAATAAGCCCACGCAAACACCGCTCACCGATAAATCAAATCTGTTTACTCAACTCTACAAACAAATTTCCATCGTTCAGTGGGAAAAATCGCTCGGCCTGTTCCCGATAAGGCATCGCATCGGTGCTCCGGATAAATCGTTCGCGCGTTCCGCGAAGCCTTGTTGAAGTGTTGAAGTTGTAGCGCCTACGAAGCGAGCAAGTGGCGCGAGTCATTTAGATGAGATAGCCATCGCACTGGCCATCCAACACCGAGGTATTTGTAGCAATTTGCCGCTGTGACTTTGATTCGTGAGAGCGAAAGTGCAGCAGGAGTTAATTTGTTGGATTGTCATCGCTGAGCTTTATAGCTAGTGTTGAAAGGTTAATTAATAGTACGCGAATAACACAGAATTATATTAACAGTGAAATTGTTGAATCTTTGATCTTTAGAACAGCAACGGTATACTATTCTTCAGGTTACTTTTTAGTAAATTATTCTCAATTTAGAAACTTTTTATAAAAGATGGCGTTCCATTCATATATTTCTTTGCTAATCTATAATAATTCAATACTTAAAATTTCCCTTCAAAATAATCTTCAACTAATGTCTGTAGCTTTAACTAACTTTAATGGAGAGTTAGACAATTGACGTCACGCCAGGTAGAGATGGAAGGGAACCAAAAGAGACATCTCGCACTAGAAGAGAGTTAGTTGAGAGACTAACTACAGGATACTTTTAACATACGATGCAGATTAATAGTGTATTCCGAAAATGAACCGGTTAGTTTTTTCAGTAACCGGTTTCATTACGGAACACGGTTTTTTAAAATTGTGGTTAGTTTTTAATAAACAAACTAACCGTGCTCGAGCGGCGGTTAGTTTGGTTACTTCACAGCTGTTGTTGACAAGTTTGAAATGTGTTTGGCGGCTTTTGCAGTGTTTGTGGATTTTTGTCTTATAAAACTATATTTTTATGATGACTGATAAATAAACATGTATTTTTATTATTTAACAGTATATATTCATATTAGATGAATTTATTATTCGTTCTGAAGCTCATATTTACTTTTTTCTTTGTGTTATTTTTTTATCCTTATATTTAAGTTAAAGCAGGTGTGATGCAGAATACAATATTTTTATAATATAAACATTTTTCCATATTAAATAAATTTCACATATCAAAACTCATCTGTCAAGTGACAACTGTCATCGTGAAAGTGTTCCGTTATGACGTCATTCTAACCGTAACCGTGGTAAAATTGAACCGCACCGTGGTTCATTTTCGGAATATACTATAAATGGCATGTTAAAAATATGCTCCAGTTGATCATGGTCTGTCAACTAGCTCTCTCACTAATACGAGATATATCTTTTCGTTCCCATTTTTAAATGTATAACTCGCCATTTAGTCTAAAAAGAAAATATATAGATATCAATTTTTCTGTTGTCACCATTTAATTCTCTGAAATTATGGGAACTATTTTGATTAAATGGAAGAGCTTTTGTGTACATTCAGTGCTTTTTGAAATATTTCCTTGTATTCCCAAAAATTCACATATAGATTAGTCGATTAGTTTTTTATACAATTAAGAAAGAAAGCTTAATCTTGATAAAAATTAAAACAAGACACTGATTTATTTTTTGACAAGAATTCTTTATTTCGTCTAAATTTAAACATTTCGATTCACCACATTAAAATTATCCGTAAGGCTCTCCCCCCACTAACATCTTTGAGGGCGAAGATTTGCCGGCTGGTAACTGCAATTCACGCGCAGAATATTCATATATAACAGCAGAGTGCCACATCCAGAATAAGTAAAAGGCGTGATGATATATTAACTTTATTTTATTTTAAACATATAGGAAGTATTATTTTATGAAAAGTCAAAATTATTAAATCAAATAATTTTATTAAAAAGTAAAATATAAAAAGACATTTCAGTCAGCTGTCGGTTTCTTACAGAAGATCTGCAATTAAAAAGACTCGGTTACCACCCATTTACCCGAATATAATTTCAACGAATAACACTTTTAAAGTAAAAGAATTTACCGAATGAGAATTTTACCTAAAGAAAATTTTAAAGTATAACAATTTCCCGAAAGACGGGAACGCAGGTTACAAAAATGCATTTTCATGAATGGCAAATCAATTTGCCCGAATGACCATTTTCCAGTATGCTAATTTCCAGAATATAATTTCTCGTATGCAAATTTTCAAATTTTTAACCTTTTTCCCGAATAACTAGAATGCAAGTTTCCTAAATGATCATTTAACAAAATAACTATTTTCCCGCATATAAATTACACGTATGCAATTTCTTAAAATTTCTAGATAAAATATATCATCACGACTTTTACCCATTACTGGGTGTGGCACTCTGCTACAGCAGATCTCGGTAAGTGATATATTTTGCGCGTGAAGTGCGATTACCAGTCGTCAAATCACTGCCCCCAAACATGTTAGTGGTGGAGGAGCCACAGGGATAGCTTTTACAAATTATGAAAATTTGTCGCCTGTGGGAATCGAACCAGGGACCTCAGGATCCACAGGCCGACTTCATACCACTGAGCTAGCCATCCCATAATTTCTAGATAATTTGTATAATTCTTATTCTACTATTAAAAAAGTGTTTATTAATACTGTAACATTTTTATTTAAAAATAATTATTAATCTAGTTACTGGTCAATTTTAATAACACATTTTAAAATTCATTGTAATAGAAATTGTTTTTCTAGAATATATGACATGAAAAATAGTAATTCGAGAAAACGGTTATGGAAATAGACCATAAAGAAAAATAATATTCGGTAAATAGGTATGCTACGAAATGTTATTTGAGAAATTTTAAACAAAAAACATGTATGGTAATGCATTCGGGTTTATGTTCGGGAAAATAAATGATTTAGATGCAAAATTGTCACTCAGAAAAATTGTCAATCGAGAAATACAAGAAATTAGTATACGGGAAAAAAGCTTTCGGGAAAAAGGCATTCTGTAAAATAGAAATTCTGGAAATAGATATTCAGGAAATAATCATGCGAGAAAATTATAATTAAGAAAAACGGTCATTCCGGAATAAAATATTCAAGAAATTGCATGCAGGAAAATGATTGGAAACGATAGAATCAAATATAATACCATAAATAGAATCAATGCAAAAGATTTTATCGATTCTAAAAATTAATAATACTAAAGTAGAAGTTTATGTTTTTCTTCCGGGGTTTAAAATAATAATAAAAAAAAAACGAGGCGAAACCGTGGGCTAAAATACACCGATTGAAGAAAATACTTCTCTCACGACGTGTATCTATTATTTTTACACGATCCTAGTATTTAATATGAATACTTATTTTTATTTATATTATTTTATTTTTTTTATTAATAATATTAAGATTTTAAACAAATAAATGTATGATGAGCATAATATTCCTAGCAATGGGACTATAATACATTATTTCTTTGGTCGTCACAGAAACCGATTATTACTCCTGGTCTTAGAAAAAAAAAATAGTATAATTTATTTAATTTTTTTATTTGTGACAACAAAAGATTTAGATATCCCTGAACTCTAAGTTGTTTTCATATTTTTATTGTATTAAATGCTTCCAATACGAGCAGCATAAATTTGAATTGTTATGTATGTTAAATTTTGAAAGTTTAGTTGGATTGTTTTTAGTAAAAGCTTTAGCAAATTGAAACTGAGTCATTTGATGTAGGAATTGTTCTAGATGTGATAACAAATGTGAAGATATTTATTGTGTCTCAAGACATAAAAATGCGTTGGGTGATCGAAAGACGCTCACGATTTTGAAACGAACAGGTTGTTGAGATCCATTATCAAATAGAAACGATCTCTAAACAGGGATACTCAATTCTGCAAAATGACAGTGCTACGTTTACTTTCGTTTGTGATAATATATTATTGCTGGTGATCGGTATTCATGATACCGGGTTATATATGATGCCGAGCGCATACAACCGCGGTTACGGCTAATACCAATGGCGCTTCGTTCTGCACCGTTACCGGGTTACCGCGTTACTGAATCGTGTAATTAACCGAAATGGATCTATTAACCAGCACACGAAACGAAAGTTATGTGTTTATAACACCGGGGATTTTTTTCACCTGTAACGAAATTGCTAACATTTATTTCACAGATAAACACATTTCGAACGTATTATCACAATTGTCTTTATTTATTTATAGTTACTCTTTCAAATTATGTAAAATGAAAATTTATTGTCTTTTCTGTAGGACCGGTTCGATAGGTGAGATTATGATGTGATCGCCTTAAGGCACCGATTTTAAAAAACAATAACTTTTCTAAAATAAACTTTTTATCAGTTATTAAATATGATTTTACAAAATGTACTTCTAGAATCACTATTAATAGTTGAACATAGCCAACGGCAATTATGGGTGCATTTGAGACGTAAGAGTCTCGCAAAGTCAAAATGAAGTAACTATTTTACCGTCAGTTTGTAAAAACAACATTTCAATAATAAAATTTTAAAATTTTATGGAGTAGGCGGTTCAGTGGTATCGAGTATGATGTTCTAGAACTATATTGTATCAGAAGGAGAAAATTTTTTATCGTTTAGTAACGGATATATAACCATGCAAAGCCTTGTTTTTAATGAAAAATTAAGAATCCCAATTTATAATGGCAACACCACACGGTGGTACGGTATTTGAAAATTCACTAGACCAACAACCTGTTAACAATTCATGATATTCAAATCATAATAGGTATAAAACAATTATTTTATTCAATTTTTATATTTTTTGAGCGTCAGTTTCGCCACTCGACAACCGATGGCGCCACCATCACACTAGTACTACCTTAAATCATACCAAGTAATTAGGAGCCTATAGCTGACACAATTAGCGTAATATTTTACTTTAAGATCACGGATTTGAATTACTACAGTACAATAAACCATGTACCTAAATCTGCAATTGCAGATCCACTAGCCTACTGCATTGGATAAACATCGTGGGCGTGAAGATATATTTATATATAATATACGATTTCGTTATTTTTGTTTTGTAGGTAGGTATCGAACATTCTTTAGTACAGCAATTATAAATCCAGCGGCGACCGGCGAGACAGAGAAAATAAAACGCTTTTTTATAAAAATCTCGCTCAGTACTCCTAGCGCCATTAGGTATCATAATTCTGTGCAATGTCCAGCGCAACCTTGGCTCCGGTTCCACACTGAATATAAACTTCGACACTCGAGGTAAGGTTTTCAAATTTATTGGTACCAGTTCTTATCGTGAGAAACATCGCAAAAATGCAGGCGGTAGGCGGATTAAGATCAATTATTGATTCGATAATTATTATTTACTCGGAATAAAATATATTCGGTAAACGTCATCTGATTATAAGTTTCAAATTAATGATCTGCACCTAAAGATACAAACTTACTACTTGTATATTATTGCAAGATTATCAAAATAGGTTATTTATTTTTTATTTTTGCTACCAGCGGTCTTACTTTCAAAAATATTACCTGCAATCCTGCCGATCTTGCTCTTGTAATACAAGTAATTTTATTTATGTCGTTCCGTTTGCCTTGCATATTTAATTGACACTTGTATTGTTGTAAGATACCACTTGTTCTTGATCATTAAAATGGCAAATTTATTTCTAGATATTACAAATAATAAACTACATAACTAAATTTAATAGACGACATAGAACATATAGTATATATAAGGAAGTAGGTAAATATATGTATAATATTATAATATTTCATAATACAAATGTTTTAAAATAAATAAATATAAATATACCATCACGCCTTTTACCCATTACTGAGTGTGGCACTCTGCCAAAGCAAATCTCGGTAAGTGATATATTTTTGCGCGGTTACGTGTCATCAAATCACGGCCTCTAAAAAAGTTAATGGTGGGAGGGGGGCCACAGGCGTAATTTTAATGTGGTGAAAATGTTTATCGGCTTGTGGGAATCAAACCAAAGTTCTCAGAATCCACAGACCGACTCGATTCCACTGAGCAACCTTATTTAATACTCATCTACTCTTATTTAGCTATTATGGGGTAATGGCTCAGTGGTATCAAGTTGGTCTATGGCTCCAAAGAATCCTGGTTCGATCCCCACAGCCGACAAAACATTTTCACCAAAGTAAAATTATCCCTGTGACTTCCCCACCACTAACATCTTTGAGGGCCGTGTTTTGACGGCTGGTAACCGCACTTCACGCGCATAAATATATCACTTACCGAGATCTGCTTCAGCAGAGTGCCACACTCAGTAATGGGTAAAAGACGTGATGATATATATTTATATTTATTTTATTTATATTTAGCTATAATTTTATAACTAATAATTTATTCACAAAAGGACTATTTTTAAGCCAGAACCAGCACTTAAACCGAACAGGACCTACTTCTTGAATCGCGAAACAGACCTGTTCTCGAAGAACCAATAATTGTTTGAACCAAACTGATCACACGAACTGGTTCGAATCAGTAGTATTACGTAAATACACTGTATAAATCTGTTTTTTATTATTATTATTATCTAATGCAAAATATAATTCAATTTTATATTCGCAATTCGAATCCGATTTTTTCAGCGGTTTGCAGCCCTGGTTAAAACTCTCCTGGCTCAAGGCAAGCAATTATTAACAGATCTCTTTTTAAAAACTTTTTCGTAAATAAAAAGAAACATTTTTGTACAAATAATTATTTATAGTAATTTTAAATAGTTTTGTATATTTGACATCTTATATAATCGGCAGTCAACTGTTCCAAAATAATTTTAGAGAAAGATATTTAAAATTATCCCTGTGGCTCCCCCACCACTAACATCTTTGGGGCCGTGATTTGACTGCACTTTACGCGCATTAGTATATCATTTACCGAGATCTGCTTCGGCAGAGTGCCACACCCAGTAATGGATAAAAGGCGTAATGATGTATTTATTTTATTTATTTTATATTTAAAATTAAATTAATTTTTTTATCACTTTAATTTGAAACATTTAAACAAGATCAAAATAAATAAATAAATATATAAATAAATATGTCATCACGCCTTTACCCATTAGTACCCACTAATGCCGTAGCAGAAAGTACACTATTAAAATAATTATTTAAATAATTTTGCAATCTTGGACCTCTGAAAATAACGAATCTCTAATATTTGTATATTTTGTCTAGGTTAACGGCGGCCCTTATTCGCAGAATATTTCTTTCTATTTACTACGTTATACAACAGGTACTTGAAACCAATTACAGTACAAGATACAAGCTATGTATACAGTTTATAGTGAAATCTAATAAATCACCCGGATGCAATTGTATTTTTGATTATAAGTTACAGGCATCGAGATTGAAAACCGAGAACTCTCGCTTAGTCGTTAGATTCATTCTGCAATTAATCTTCACTAAATATTACTATGGCTGTATTTATTTGGCATCTTTAAAATAATCCGGTACGTTATTTTTGTTTAATTGGCACGTTTTAAGTAACCTAGAACACTTCCTAAGCTGATCCTACTGTCCCAACTATTTTGATGGGTTGCCATGTTGAACCCGTTTTCTATCTCTTTCTGATAAACTTGTGTTCCTTGTTATCCGTTTTGAGTTGGCGGCATCGCAATTTATATTTAAGCAGATGTCATTTAGAACGTGCATTCAGATTTTAAATTTTGACAACTGATACTAGATACATCATTTATTTAGAAGTAACACGAGTTAGTTTTAGATCAGTTCAGTGTTGAATCCAAAGATCCCAAACAAATACGGCCTATATTGAAACAGCAGCGGTTTCATTTCATCTTCAGTCATGTTTCTTTCTTTTTACTGGGAACAATTATTTTTCCTACAACTGTGCGATTTCTTTGTTATTACGTAACTATTAGTGCCTTGGTTACGGGTGGAAAGGAGATAAATGCAGACCACGGGCGTTTCTGTAAGCGAAGAAGCCCTAGAGCCGAAAGTAATGTGTACTTTGTGCAATTGTCAAAAGGAAATATAAATAAGAGCGATTTAAATTTTGCGCCAAGCACGGAATCTCATATTTTAGGCACATACGTTTATGGAAGAAGAAGATGCAGTGAGTCACCGCTAGTAAATATGCAGTAGTATATTTTGACGTTTATAAACATAACCTTAAATTGCAGTATATCTAATCTGTACACACCACATTGAGCAAACAAGAACTCACGTATATCATTATTAAATAAGATAATTAATAAAAAGAACCTAACAAAGTGAAATATATCGATAAATGGTTTTATTTAAAGAGTAAGTGAAATACATATTTATTGTTTGTGTATATTATTAACACAGTTGCTTATATTGACATGTGTGAAGTGGAAACTTTTGTACTGACTAAAGAAACATTGTTTTCTTCTGTACCTGTTCATATTATTAACAGTAATATTACTGACAACAATTTTGGAAGTTTTAAAAGTACCAGCAGCAGGTTGATTGTCATTGACAAGAATAGGTCCAACATATATATGATAAAGAAGAATCACTTAGTGTAGTATTCCAATCTAGACGATTTTGAAGAAATTATTTATTTATTTATTTATCTTGAAATTAGTGAAATATTTTTAAATGACGTAGAACAACGTGCAAGCAATCAACAAACAAACCATAGCAACGCTGTAAAACATCGTTCTCGTATAATATCATTAAAATTTTATAAATTTCGATAATATTTTAGTGATTTTCTAAACTGCACAGTTGAAGGAAAAATTTTTTTCATAACACGTGCCGAAAAAGGTTTCGTGCACTTGCACGTAACAAGCCTTTTTCGGCACTTGTTATAAAAATAACTATTTCGTAACAGTTCTCAAATTTATATGCTATCATTTTTCCCAGTCTCTCACCCTTAATTTCACCTATGTTTAAATATATGTTTAAGTTTCATCAACTTTCAATTCGATATATATGCTCCACACTTTGCAGTGGATTTGTCATGTATGAATTCTGTTAGTTTCTCAAACGAATTACAAACGAAAGTAGAATCACATTCCACTTTAGCATGTTTATTGGTCATTGAAATTATAACAATTTATTTTCAAATTTATTAACACAAGAAATTTTATTTGCTACTGCTCAAATTTAACTTTATAATGATGAACAATCTTTTTTACTAATCGTTTTATCGTTTATTATAATTTTTTATGTTCAAAAATTAATTTAATATCGCTCGTTTAGTTCGCACTTAAAATTAATTGAATTATCTTTCATGTTGCGCTGAATACCAGAAATTTCAATGTTGCGTGAAGCCAGAGAACTTGATAACTATATTTCTTAATAACAATAATTTTATTAGAAGTGCGTGTATATCTGTAATGAAATCAGCTTAATTTTATACCGAAACGGGCGTGTAAGAAATCCTAACACATACGATCAAAAATACACGTATACTATATACTCAAGGTGGCTGTTCATTTTCAGCGGGTAACTGTGAAATATTACGTTCCGGCTCTTCATTAAAACCGTTTTAATTGTTTATTGACTCATTGGTAATTAAGAGTTTGATTCATTACGCTTTGAGGTGAAATTAATTTTAGAAAACACCTGACCTGTTTCTGAATTAAACTATACCGTATACAGAACATTTCGTAACTATTATATGAAATAAATATAAATGAAAAGTTTATCAAAAAACTTAATAGTTAATTTTTGATAAAGGAAAAAGAAATAGCTTGATTGGTAGATCAATGTTAAAGACATGTTGTACAACAGACAATAAAGATTTAAAAGATCCGAGCGTTTAATATAACAGACTGAAGAGGTGAACACAATTCAAGAAGTGAAACATGCCTGTCATGATGACCAAGCAATCAAAATCTTCTTGTACTTCCTTAAGAAGCATCTGCATATCTTCTTCAAAAAATAACTAGTAAATCAGTTCTAAACTGAAAAAGTAAGTAGTAAATTATATATTTTACTAATGGATCAATATTTAATGTTTCAAAAGACAAAGATTTATTAAGGGAGAAAAGGGGAAATCTAGTACTTGTTTAATTATTTATATTTTGGTACTGATTAAAACCATCTTCAGATAGATGTAATAGTGGTGTTGAGAAGTGAAGTGTATATTATACTGTTTCTTAATATTCAGAGGTGAAACTAAGACCCTTCAGACTTCACGGTGCTGGGTGGGGGGCCGAAAAGTTTTAGAGTCCATATCATTTAATTTTTTTTTTAAATTATACAGGGTGTCCACAGATAACAGAGCGCTATTATTAACTTCTTCATTTATAAAAATATCTAACTGAAAATTTATATTCGTAAACTGTTAACATATGTTCCCCGTTTTCTGTGGATAAAACGATAAATTACTAATTTATCAGTCAATAAACAAATTAAAAAAATTAAATCGCCCGATTACTACGAAATTTTAATAGAATCTATAATATACAGGTTGTTCAATTTAAATTGCTATCTCGAAAACTATAAGAGCTACAAGGTTGGATAAATTAGCAAATAAATACCATTTTATAATTCTATTACAAAACTATTAACAATTTTTTTTTTCTACCAGTGGTTTTTCAAATATGGGACACAACTTTCTTATTTTGAATGAAAAAGGTAGAGAGTAGGTCTCAGGATCAAAAATTGCAACGAAATCAATCTAGCAAAAGAATATAATTGGACGTTTCGTCCAGCGAACTGGACATCATCAGCAAATAAACAAAAATATTGTAACAAAATAATTGTAAAGTAATTGTAAACAATTTTTACAAAAGTCATAACAATAAAACAAATAAATAGAGTCACAAAAAGATAAGTACATAGCATGTCAAAAACAATAGTCAAATTCAATTTGCTGATGATGTCCAGTTCGCTGGACGAAACGTCCAATTATATTCTTTTGCTAGATTGATTTCGTTGCAATTTTTGATCCTGATACCTACTCTCTACCTTTTTAATATATTGATTGGACTTACATTACCTAAATCATTATTTTGAATGAGAAAATTTGATATTTTTTTATGTAGAAGGGAATTTTATTCTGAATTCAACGAATACAAAGTTTAGTAACCTCACATAACAATTTTTTTGAGAAACATGGATATTAAATTAACATTAATTCATTCAAATCGCATAACGTGCAATGAAAGAAACAAATAAATATAACATAATATTTTTGTTTGTTTGATTATTTATTAAATGTCATTACGACTATTTTGGGAAAAAATAAATAAATAAATTTTGACATTCATTTGTAATGTGAAGGTACTAAATTTTATATACGTTGAATTCACAATAAAATTTACTTCCACACAAAAAATATATATATATTTAAAATAAGAAAGTTGTGTATAATTATAAATGATTTTATAAAATAAAATGCGGTTACCAACCGTCAAATCACGGTTCCCAAATATGTTAATGGTGGTAGAGGCACAGATGTAATTTTAATGTGGTGAAAATAATTTGAATTTGTTAAAATTAGATATTTTCTAGAGATTTTTTTAGATTTGTTCATTTTGCAAATAAAGTGCGAACAAAAAGCAATCTTCATTCAAGCAAAACGTTTTACTTCCTGTCAATTTATCTAAATTTACTAGCATTTATATTTTTTGCGAATACTTATAAAATAATAGATGTAACATCTTGTTTTTAACAATATACGTTCGTAGCAAGGTACGTAGAGCAATTAAATTAATGTCCCTACTTTTTGTTTGAATTAATTTAATAATATAAGTAATATTTTATTAAAGGTATTTATATTCCGAGCGCGTAAGTTAGATGGTGTGAGACAGGTGTGTGTAATTTATTTTGATTGAATTTTAAATGCGGTTATTAATAAAACAATTAATCAAAAATTAGAGCAGTCATGTCCGGTTTATTCAATTTGTCAGTATCACGATACGATTACCATCTTGTAGGTTGTGCTTCAGCCCAGCGTTCTGCGACCGTGCAACGTAATGAGAAATCAGACCAGCTTTTTGTACCCACTAAAAAAATGTTTATTCACAAAATTAAAAACCAGTTAATAATACATTTTATAATCTATTACTTTAGGCCTTCCTACAGTTCTTATAGATGTAGATGTAAGAAACAAAATAACTAGTACACAACGCTTAATTTAACTTGAAATATTTCCAACAAAAAGTCGGCTATTGTATAACGACAAATATATATATATATATATATATATATATATATATATATATATATATATATATATATATATATATATATATATATATATATATATATATATATATATATATATATATATATATATATATTGGATTATAATTAATTTATTAGCTATTCAATTGTTGTACGTAAGATCAGTGTGTTTGTGGTCTCAAGTAAATAAAATAATAAATGTTTATTAAGAGAAACTAGTTTTTTTTTGCAAATAAAAAGAAATATAGCACAAAATTATATACTAGACCTTTCCATCTTTAACGCCACAAATTAGAGAAATTATTTAAAATTTTTCGAGGTAAATCGTCTATTATCTAAGTTGTCTCCACGGCCGGATGGTCTTTTGTTTTTAATTAACAGTCTGTGAAGTTTTGCTTTTATAGTCTAGGCTATAAAAGTGTACTTTTACAGCCTAGAATGGCATTTATGAAGTTATAAACGTCAAATTTGTTTTTAGATAGCCACCGCTTAACAAATACATAGATAGCAACATGATGACTACTATGATGCTGATAACATTAAAAGTAGTGAAAATAATCACAAAATTAATATTAATTTTAAACAATCAGTGACTGTAAATTTTATAGGCTATTTTACCAAAATATTTTAATTTATTTGTATAATTTCTTTTATTCTCTATTGATGTCATACGATATGCGGTATACACAGAAGCGGATTTAAAATATTTCGGGCCCTAGGCAAAATATTTATTTCGGGCCTTTTAGGAAATAAAATTCTGCATCTAATCCAATAAATAAAAATAATTTTACATGCTTCGTAACAGCACAAATTAGATCTAAAAATAACGAAATTATCGATAGCCATGAAATTGAAACAAAATTAACAAATGTTTAACGTTTTATTTGTCAAAATAAATGACATAATAAATAAAGCAATTATTTTCACAGATTAAACGTCAAACATTTGTATAATTTTGCTTCAATTCCATGACTATCGATAGTTTTGAGGCTATTTTCGTTATTTTCAGATCCAATTTGTGCTATCCGAAGCATGCAAAATTAATTTTGTTTATTGGATTAGATGCAGAATTTTATGTCCTAAAACTTTTATTTGAAGCTTAAAATAATTAGGGAAGCAGGAAATTATAAAATTATGATTTTACATGTTAAATACCCATGTTCGAGAGTCGCGGTCATCATCCTGTATATATATTTATATATTATTTAAACTAAAAGCTTGAATCCGGGCCCCAAAAATTTTTGGGCCCTAGGCTATTGCCTCTTTAGCCTAGGCCAAAGTCCGCCTGTGGGTATACACCTCAGTTGAATCGTGTCGGTCTATGGATTTGAGAAGTCGAGTTTGATTCCCGGAGTCGACAAATTTTACTCGACATTAAAATTACTCCTATGGTTCCCCTCCATCATTAACAGCTTTAAGAGGCGTGATTTGACGGCTAGTAATCGCACTTTAAATGCTAAATATATCTCCACCTAGATCTGCTTCGATAGTGTACCACACTCAGTAATAGCGTTGATTGACTGTATAATCAAGGGTAACAGGTAAAATGTGTGATGATATATATTTATATTATTTATTTATTTTTAATATTATAATATTAAAATAAAACCAATATATCATCACGCCTTTTACATATTACGGAATGTGGCACTTTGCCGAAGCAGATCTCGGTAAGTGATATATTTATGCGTGTGAAGTGCGATTGCTAGCCGTCAAATCACAACCCCCAAAGATGTAAGTGGTGGGGGAGCCACAGGGGTAATTTTTAATGTGGTGAAAATGTTTTTCAGCTATGGGAATCCAACCAGGGTTCTCAGGATCCACAGGCCGACTCGATATAACTGAGCCACCTATCCCATAAATACGATATTAATAGTATATTACATAATTAGTCAGGAAAGTGATATTTTACTTGACAAAGCGGTTGTTTGATATACGCGGCCGCAGTCCGAGTGTTTTAATCCGCTGAGTCAAGTAAAAACAGTTTCCTGGCGTATTATGGTACTATTTTTTCTGAAACCGTTTAATTTGATCAATAATTATTCATAAATAATTCAAAATGTTTAAATTTTTTGATATGAATTGTATTGACAACATGGGCGTCCGCAGGGGGGCAAGGAGGGGCGCGCTGAAGTTCCAGCAGTATTCTTATGGCCAGCCAGTGACATGTCCCCTATCGTAACGATTGAGTAATCTAAGTTTAAGTATACACAGACACAAAATATTAAAAAATAAAAACTGTAAAACTGCTAAATCGGAATTTATTGAAGAAATGGTGTCAATTTAAGGTAGAGTTATTCGAAAATTGCCTTTCCTCTTCAATTCAACCCCAGACGACGAAGACTAGTAATTTATTACACAAATTTAAATATTTTTTAACCATTTGTTATGTGTATGTATTTATGTTATGTAAAAAAAATATTTAAAAAATGTATGTATATCTGAGAGTTTTTTGCGACTCGCCCCCCCCTGGAAAAATGTCTGTGGACGCCCATGATTGACAACAGACTACGTATCCTAGGTTACAACAAAAGAAGCAGTGAGGATAAATATTTACCAGACTGTTATTTCTGTTGTAGTCTTGGATGCGTACTTTACTTGACTGTTTTGGTAAAAATCTACTTCCCATACTAAAATTGATCAGAAAAGTAGACACTTTCTTATCGGTTTCAGAAAAAAGTATTTAGATATCAAAGACCTATTAGAAAACAAAAAATTATTTAAGCGTCAAAAACAATTTTCCTTGAACCAAAAATCCAAAATGAGTGCTTGTTAGACAACACCTACATATTACCAAAATCTAAACGAATATTATAAAATCACAATAACGCGTTAGGTCATATTACGCAGCTATTAACAAACTTAAAACAATAAATAACGAGCATAATTCTACACAATGACTCAGGTGCACAGCAGACTCAGTCGGTAATATAGAGCAACTGCTGCCTGCGGACACCAATTCATTGTTCTGAAATTTAAAACTCGACGGCAATTATAAAATTTACCACTACACCGGCACCGGCTATCGAGCGGGTGGAACCAAACTTACGCGACTAAAAAGTGATCTATCAGAATCAGACGCGATTACGATAAAAAATCTCACGTTAATAGCTTTATGTTGCTGTTGTAGGTACTGTGTGCTGCTTGCCTGTTTGCGACTCGCATTCAATGCTGAATGGTAATTATACTTATTCTAATATTACATAATCTGTACTAGGTGCTCTACTTAGATTAAGATTTTCGTTGTTTATAACTTTATTATTTTGTTCGACGTATTCCTCATTTAAAATACATGTCTAGCATAAACGTATTAGAAAAGGAATTAAAAATTATTACGCCATAATTAAATTATGGTAAGCTTACCATCAATAATAAGAGATTTTTTTCGTTTATTTTCCATTTTATTTACAACTGACCAAAGGGGTCATCTAGCAAATGAGATGAATAAGTATAACATGAGAGTGGATTCCAACCGGAGGTACCACATAATTTACATTTTATATAGTATACAGAGTTTTAGTGTGTAAATTTTAAGTCTAATGGATTTGTTCTTTTTAGTCTTCGCACGTCGTCTTCATTGTTGAGTAGGTTTACAGCGAGTTCGTTGGGATGGTAGTTTAGTTTGTTTTCGTAGGTGGTGGCAATTTTTTTTTATTTGCTCACTGAAGCTACATTCACAAATCGAAATTAGTTTTTGTTTTATGCTTTATGTTTTAGTGTGTTTTTAGGTGCCATTCACAAATAGTTTTGCTTTTGTCGATTTTTAGTTAGTAGTGACATCTACCATAAATTTTAGAAGATCGGTAATACAGTAAATGCCACTGTCAGATGTGCTAAGTTACACATGCTGTCATATGTTGTTTGTTTACTTTCGTATTTTTTTTAAGAGTAAGGTAAATATTATCATAATAAGAAAGTAGGTATTAAAATCTTGTTTTTATTTTCATTCATTTTGACACTCGAATAAAAACAAACTTAGGTTATCGTCAATACGAAGGATGATAGAAAAAGACAAGTATATATCACTACATCATTCTACGCTTCGTCCTATTGGTCTATTCCTAAGTATAAAACGAAAACATAAGTTTGGAGTTTGCAAACTTTTGTGTTAAAACCAAAACTAAATACTGATTTGTGAATGGCTGCATAAGATAACATGTCTACAAGGTTGTTAAAACAAAAATGGAAAACATAAAACAAAAACTAATTTCGATTTGTGAATGTAGCTTTACAGTTTTGATTTTTAGGTCTTTATGTAATGTTTGATTGTTTACGTACCAGGGTGCGTCGGTAATTAAGCGTAAGGTTTTATTCTGGAACCTCTGTATTATGTTGATGTTTGATTTTTTGGCACAGCCCCAGAGCTGGATTCCGTATGTCCAGATGGGGATTATAATTGTTTTATACAGTAGTATTTTGTTCTCGAGTATAAGTTGGGATCTCCGGCCAATAAGCCAATACATTTGTCTAACTTTTAAGTCGAGGTGTTTTCTTATGGTTTTTATATGTAATAAGAGATAAAAATATATTATTATTGTTAGATTGGTTATTAGATTCGTTGCTGTAAGCGCGAGTAATTTGAGATGTGCGCATATGTTATGTACGTCGAAGAAAGACGAATGAAAAGTGAATAGGAGTGATTGGATAGATGTGATTGAAGGTTTGTTGTGTGCTAAATAATTTCGAGTGTGATAAATAAATGAGCTTATATGAAGGGATCTATGAATGTGGTTGAAGTGTGGATAGTGTGTTACGATGAGAATGTTTGACGAGGACTGATTATTGATGAATGTAATGAGTTAGGGCCAGTTTTTCAATCGCCGGTTTACTCGGGATTAATGTTAATCATGATTACCATTAATTGGTGATTAAAAACTGGCCCTTAAATGTGTTATACATGATTTTAGGGTTCGTGCTACCCCATTTGATGGGATACAGCGTGATTTTATGTATTTATGTATGTAAGTAAAATATATTTCTGATTTTGAATTATTTTTTCTACAGATAAAAAGTAAATTTCATTAAGAAGCATTTAATTTAAAAAATATAGAATAAAACTCGCGTTACTTATAGCAAATTTATTTTTTCTGTGGAAATGTCAAAGGGCAGTTTTACTTTTTGTTAGGATAGTGGCAAAAAATTATATGTATTCTAAGTTAAGAAAGTGTCATTTTTCTCTCAGTTGCTTTATGTCCCTTCGGCTCCGGAAATGAAACTACAGAAATATATCACTTTCTTCCATCGATATACAAATAACTATTTTCTACAACCAGCATAGTAAGTATATCATTACATCCTTAGTTACAGCGATATGATGAGACATTTACAGCACATGGGTGATAAAGACAAATTGGACATTATTGTAATGTTAATAATATATTAATCATCACATTTGCGAAATATATTTCAAAATATTTAAAATATTTTAATTTATGTTTCGCTGTTGCTAGATAATATTATGTAGCATTAAGTCAAATTAAAGATCTTTGACCTTAAAACTTCACTTACCGCAAATACACGAACAAATTTTGTACAACAATATTTTACAATGCTTTCAGCGACGGTTGTTAAACTGGTTTTATCGACCACTGCTATTGGCAACGTCCGCTAAAACTCTTAAATTATTAATAAAGTTACTGTTTATTTCAGTATCATATTGGTAGTACTAAAATTTATAATAAATTTTGCAGCTTATCATGTAAATAATACAGCTGCATAAAAAATATTAGGCACATCTCGTCAGTCAATGTGTTTGGCGTTCTTAAAATGTCGTCTACCTCGATTATCGACTCAGTCGATAAGTTCATTCATATTGATATGTTTCAACCCTCATTTCAGTTTGTTTCCATGAAGTAATTAATTTTCAAACAGAAAATTAACATTACACACTTTTTTAACGACATAGGCATAGCCCACAAAAAATGGCTTGACAATTACATCATTGAATTTTCTTGTGATACTGCAAAATTTTCTTTAAAATTCTGTTAAGAAAGTACCTACACTCCAAGATCATGGAGCTAAAATAATAATAATAATTTTACGATTTATTCGTAGACTGATATGCAAATTTTCAAATATATATATATGGGGTAGCTAGCTCAGTGGTATCAAGTTGGCCTGTAGATCCTAAGAACCCTGGTTCGATTCCCACAGGCGACAAACAATATTCATCATTTTAAAAAAACTGCCCCACCACTAACATCTTTGGTGGCCGTGAATTGACGGCTGCTAACCGAACTTCACGCGCATAAATATATCACTTACCGAGATCTACTTCGGTAGAGTGCTACACCCAGTAATGGGTAGATGGCGTGATGATATATATATATATATATATATATATATATATATATATATCAAAAACTTATAACACGGAATTATCAAAATAGATTTAGCGTTTATCCCACTTACCACTCTCAAATTAAGCTAAGCCATTCTCAAAAACATTTATACAAACACTTATCTAAATCTATTACCATTTTTATTTTTCTTTCAAAATAGTGTTTAGATAATTTTGCATAACAATTTAGACTTAGTTATTATGCAATATTATCTTAACCTCTCTTATTATTTTAATATTAAAATCTTCCGTGTATACAAATTACACAAAATTTACATTTTAATCAAAATATTAAAATAAGAAAAACATTAAAATAAATTCCAGGAAACACTCAGAAAATTTACAGTTACCTTTCTGCGAGCAGGGACGTAGGAGGGTGATGCACGAGTATCGATCGAAGGGAATCGATCCCTGTTCCGATAAGGCCTAATTACACAACGCATCAGATAATGACGTCGGCTCTATTCGACTCTTTCTGTCGGCTTTCGGCACCCACTCAGCCAAAATATTGCAGGTGCAAATTCCTCGGCATTGTTCCTCACTCAACCCAACACTCATCATACGAATTTAATATAAACACCGTTAACTAAGGTGTTAATAGTTTAACACGTGTCTTCCAACGTCCCAACAGGAGATTTCACTGTTAGGGAACCGAAGGTTATGTGAAGACTGAAGGGCATGTGGAGAGATTTAATTGTGAGAAGGATAAATGCAATTTTTATGAGATAGAAATCTGTGGGTCTTGGGTCAGATGCAAGGTCACACTTTTACGCTGATTATGAATTTTGGTTGGACCGTTATCGGAATTTAATTTTAGATAAGGATTGATTGATCAATGAGATATGATTTTATTTTTATATATACCTACATTTTTCTTAATTACTTTTCTTTGTCTGAGATAATACGAAATAAATATTTATTTGTTTTATCTACCTACTTTATGGGGTAATGGCTCAGTGGTATCGAGTCGGCCTGTGGATTTTGAGAACCCTGGTTCGATCCCCACAGCCGACAAATATTTTCATCAAATTAAAATTACCCCTGTGGCTGCCACCACTAAAATTAATATTTTCAAGAAAAATGTGTCATCATAACATTGATTTGTTTTGTTTTTCGAGAAAATACCTCGAGTATTATCAACACAATGTCAACAAATGATGCTAAATCTTCTATAATACTTTCAACGAGAGAAAGACAACAACGGATCTTTAATATCTATAATAAGTGTGCGTGAAGTAAGTAATATTATAAAACATAAATGCAGGACATAAATTGTTTTGGGTTTCAGTCAATAAATTAATTTATTAATAAGTTCTTTTCTTTCCCATAATCTAAAATTGTTATTGTGAGGATCAGTATTTCGACAGTATATATACTTTTTGCAAAAATGACAAGAAATTAAAACATTGACAGTTCTAAAAAAAAAGATTATGTGAAACTAGTGACAAGTATTGACTTTTACCGAAATTGCAATTAGGAATGTAATTTATGAGATGTATACCGGAAGCAAGTGCTACTTGTAACATTTTATTATTATTAAAATATGCAATAATTAATATGTATGGGGTAGTAGCTCAGTGGTATCGAGTCGACCTGTGAATCCTAAGAACCCTGGTTCGATCCCACAGCCAAAAAAGATTTTCACCAATTTAAAAAACCCCTGTGACTCCCCCACCACTAACATCTTTGAGAGCCGTGATTTGACGGCTGGTAACCGCACTTCACGCGCATAAATATATCACTTACCGAGATCTGCTTCGGAAGAGTGCCACACCCAGTAATGGGTAAAAGGCATGATGATATATTTATATTTATTTTTTATTTACATTAATATTTATTTTAATTTTATATTATTAGTAGAACTTCAATACATTATTTAAATTGGATATGTAACCCGCAACTCTTCCATTTTCAATACGATTCAAAAAACTCATGTAACCATACGTACAGATGACGTCATAGATTTAGTGACTTTTTCACCTGTTTTTGATGACGTACCTCGTCTGCTTCAGCAACTCCACTATAAATAATAAAGTCGTTATTGTTTTATAAACCGGTATATTTGATATAAAATTTAAATAAATATGATTTTCTTGGTGAGCAGCAGCAAACGTAAGAAGAAGTCGAAGTACATATAAATTCACGCAGCCATTGTTTGTTGTCCTTATGTTCCGGCCAGGTTGATTATGTTGAACAGAACAAAACCATATCGTACCATACCGTACCGTACCGCTAAGGCTTTATTATATGCAAATGACCTGGGTGTATGTATGGCTGTATGTACAGTTCGATGTAACAGGACGGGATCTCACGATTCATAATGTTAAACTGGTGTTCAATTAAGGTCATTACGAATATGATACTGGTACATGTAGAATTATCATAAATGTCTTAGCAAAAATTTGAAAAAGTTGTAACATAAAATAATTAATACACAGCCTATTAATTATAAAAAAAATACTAGCACTTGACTTACTTTATTTTTCAGCTCTCAAAACGTAGTTACCTAAATTATTTTTATAAGAAATAATTTAGTGACACATGGCCAGTTGGTAATTGTTAAGAATAATTTTTTTTTTAAAGCTATGAGTGTTCGCCGGATTTGAACCCAGAACCTTTCATTCGCATGATGACTGTTCTAACCAATTGAGCTACAATTCTTAACAATTACCAACTGGCCATGTGTCACTAAATTATTTCTTATAATATTACGAGTTTCTTCTTGGGATTTCCCACTGCAATCTAAGTTGTTATTTGTAACGAATTGACGCAATCCATGTCACTTTACAAATTTCTTCAACTACATATTGCACGAAAAAGCATGAGTATTCGCCGAGTGTTTGTAGCTCAATTGGTTAGAACAGTCATCATGCGAATGAAAGGTTCTGGGTTCAAATCCCGGCGAACGCTCATAGCTTTTTTTTTTTTTTAAATTATTTTTTCGAAAGATGCTTCTCATAAAAGTGATGAAATATTTAATATTATCTCTAAATAATGTAAAGGATTGTTTACACTAGCTACGATTTTTTTGAGACAAGGACATTAAACATTCTCGTTTTTTAGTTCTATATCAAAAACAGAGTAAATAAATATACAGAGCGAATGTAAGCATGTTTGATGGGCGAGGGACGCGTTGCCATGAAGCGGAAGGGGTATCCACGAGAAAACGCGGGAGCGCCATTTTGGTTTGCGCCACATTATCTAATATCTAATAGAAAATCACTGTATTTGTTTAACAGTATGTTACACATAGTATACACATGTACTAAAAACACAAAATGTTAATTAAAAACTTAAGTAAACACTGAATATAATCACTTTTTATCACGCATGAAATTTCTGTCTGGCGCAAACCAAGATGGCTACTTCAAAACTAAGTGGCTACTATTGTAAACAACACCCGCCCTCTGTTGTTTTATTTCCTCTGTGATATCAAAAAATGTTTAACTCAATTTATATCTATGTAACGCAGAAACAGTAATTTGAAAATACTGCTAATTACACTTCAAGATAAAAATATATATTCTTATCTACTTAGAGAATACGAAAATTAACTTTTTACCATACATACATACCTAACACCACGCTATATCCTATCTAATGGGATAGCACGAACCCTTGAAACATTCATCAGATTTATTAAATAATTTTTCTTCGTCAAATATTCTCATCCTAACTCACAATTCTCGCTTCAATCACTTTCATATTTTCCTCCATACAAAGCTCGTTTATTCCTCACACTTGAAATCTTTCATCCTGAAACAAATCTTCAATCACATTCTAATGTACCTATTCCTGAAAGTTGTTTCTAAAATTTGTTGGTGTATTTCTGTATCTGAAATACAACTAAATAGACTTTTTTCACACATTTTACTTGATGCGTTGACAGTTTTAAATAATTATTTGACAACTACCTAACAAAAAAGCACCTACAGAGATTATTCCCGGGAATAATCACAAGAGCTTTATTCTCAGTATAATAATGACAGGATTGGTTAAAACGCAGATACGTAACATACAATGAACCATTTCATTGGTTTTGAGAAATGTCAAAAAATAATCAGATACATATTTACTTTATAGCAAGTTCCATCTTTTTTGACATTATGATATTTCATCACAGTCACCTACCTTAAAAATAGGTATAAATTATACTGCGTTATTACAACACTCGAATTAACGAACCCTTTTGGGTACAGGGGACCTATTCTAATTCTTGGCGACTGCTTGGCGACTAGTTTCTGTCGCTAAATCAATGACGTCACGGTGCAGTTAATATCATAGGGATTTTAATTTCTTACGTTGGTATTAACTTATAATTTCTGACAGCCACCAGATATTTGTTTTTCTTTGTTAAACTCAAATATTTGTATGTTATTGCTTAAATTGACAATCACAAATTGACGGAATTTTTAGTAAAGCTATTCACAAATCGAAATTAGTTTCTGTTTTATGTTTTCCATTTTTGTTTTAATAACCTTGTAGACATGTTATCTTATGCAGCCATTCACAAATCAGTATTTAGTTTTGGTTTTAACACAAAAATTTGCAAACTCCAAACTTATGTTTTAGTTTTACGTTTTATACTTAGGAATAGACCAATAGGACGAAGCGTAAAACGATGTAGTGATATATACTTGTCTCTTTCTATCATCCTTCGCATTGACGATAACCTAAGTTTGTTTTTATTCGAGTGTCAAAATGAATGAAAATAAAAACAAGATTTTAATACCTACTTTCTTATTATGATAATATTTACCTTGCTCTTCCAAAAAATATGAAAGTAAACAAATAACATATGACAGCACGTGTAACTTCTGACACATCTGATAGTTACATTTACTGTATTACCGATCTTCTAAAATTTATGATAGATGTCACTACTAACTAAAATCGACAAAAGCAAAACTATTTGTGAATGACATCTAAAAGCACACTAAAACACAAAGCATAAAACAAAAACTAATTTCGATTTGTGAATGTAGCTTTATTTTCAAGCAACTAAACAACTGAAAATTGCTAAGCGACTGACGCCATGACACTTCGCAACAGCCTTGTACTAGTCGCCTGCATACGCGACTCCATAAGCGACCAGTCGCCAATAATGACGTCAGGACTGTACTTTTTAACTAACCCAACAGATGGCACCAGTATCAAAGTCGCCAAATATAACGTCAAACAGTCGCTAAATCCAGTCGCCAACGAATTAGAATAGATCTCCTGTTATAGCTTTGTTATAGATGCAAAATAGAAACAGTAATTTTTATTGTTGTTAAATATTTGATTCGTTGTTAATTTATGTAAAAAGTTTATTCGGCAAAAATCATTATTATCTACATAAAATTTGCCACATTTTAAAAACAAATCGGAATAGTTAGTTTGTTATTGTATTATATCATTCATTATTTATAAAATTACATCATTAAATTGAATTGAAATTCTCAGAAAAGCAAATAATAGCATTATGCTTGCGCCAACTACAACTGTACTCATATACTATCTGAGAGACAACAACTCTCGGTGCAGACAGGAAACTAGATCGACCGAGTCCGAACCGCGGGCTGGCGCTAAGTGTCGCCATTTGTACCGGGTTCCGGCGTCAACTCGCGAAACAATAGAAAGTTCACGGTACACCGTCGTCGTATATCAGTGGGTGCCGTATTGTTATACTTAACCTATATATGTGCACTGCACGTGGCCACAACACCAAGTGAATATTATTGTAGAAACAGCTAGTTTAATGTTCTAACTTTAATTATGTACAAATGTTAATTAATCATTATTGAGCCAATTAAAGACGAAATAAAATCATATATCGGTAAAAATGTTTATATTGCTTTCTCTAATAATTTATTTAATAATAGTTTTCAACACCCGCAGTGGTGACATGCAAAATCTATACACAATGTAAAGCTTTTTTTTAAACATGACGCTTTATAAATGGGTCTTTATTTCAATATAAAAAAGAATATTCAACAAGATAGTTCATGTTGAAATTTGCATTGGATTACAATTGCATTGAAACTTGAAACAAAAGACAGGTAGGTCACTTCATTTTTTTCTTTATTAATTAAATATTATACGATCACTTGTACATTTCTTATTCTTATTCATGTCTTGGTATTTTAATTAACATACATTACAGGTAGAGGTGGGCGCGAGCCGTGATTTTGAGTGGGTCACGATGGGTCCCATCGTGACCCGCGTGATCGTTTTAAAATTGTGAGTGAGTGAGCGTGAATCATGTTTTAAATGTCGTGAGTGAGCTGGCGTGAGTATTATTTTATCGTGAGTGACAGGAAAAATAAAAATATAGGTACTCTCAATTAAATTGCGTAATTTTGAGTATTTTAATTATATTGTTATAATTAATTAAAAAAGGATACGAATCCAATGATACTAAATTGTACACTTCAGATAAAGTAAAACTTTTCTTGCAAAATTCAACATTTTTGTTGTTGTTTTACAATAAATGTAATTACTCCGTTATAGAAGAACCCTGTATATGAATAATAAACATTTAAATTAAATTATGGGATGGCTAGCTCAGTGGTATGAAGTCGGCCTGTGGATCCTGAGGTCCCTGGTTCGATTCCCACAGGCGACAAATTTTCATAATTTGAAAAAGCTATCCCTGTGGCTCCTCCACCACTAACATGTTTGGGGGCCGTGATTTGACGACTGGTAACCGCACTTCACGCGCAAAATATATCACTTACCGAGATCTGCTTCAGCAGAGTGCCACACCCAGTAATGGGTAGAAGGCGTGATGATATATTTATTTATATTTAAATTAAAAGCGTCAAATAAATAATAAACTGGAGTAATATTATTCTAATTTATATCTAATATAAACATTAAACCTTTTAAATTAAATAAGTTTTTTACGCAGCTGATACATAAATAATTATTTTACGTATCCTTTGACAGCCGTAATGTGTTTCTTATTTTGATAATGTGTCAAAGATTATTTTACGACCGCTTTTACTTTGTTTAAATAGCACAAATTTGATCTGACAATAACGAAAATAACCTGAAAACTATTGATAGCCATGGAACTAAAACAAAATTAAACAAATGTTTGTCGTTTTATCTGTCAAAATAAATGACATAATAAATAAAGAAATTATTTTGACAGATTATACGTCAAACATTTGTTTAATTTTGTTTCAATTCCATGGCTATCGATAGTTTTGAGGCTATTTTTGTCATTTTCAGATCTAATTTGTGCCGTTACGAAGCATGCAAAGTTAATTTTGTTTATTAGCTTAGATGCAGAATTTTATGCCCTAAAACTTTTATTCGAAGCTTTTTTGTTTAAAATAATTAGGGAAGCAGGAAATTACAAAATTGTGATTTTACATGTTAAATCCCTATGTTCGAGAGTTGCGTTCACCACCCTGTATATATATATATATATATATATATATATATATATATATATATATATATATATATATATATATATATATGTATATATATATAATATCAAACTTGGAAAAAACACTATAAAATATGAAATATTTGTAAGTAACTTCACCTAAGGTCTTAGTGAGGAGATGATTATTATTTGATATAAACTTTACAAAAATAATAAATAGTGATTTAAGTATCAAGAACGGTAAGTCATGTTTTCAGGTCGAAGGTTTTGTTTGGGACACAAAGCGCAACCGAGAGTTCAAAAAAACCTAAGACGTTTAAATTCACTTAACGCTCGTGGTACATTTTTTTATCTCTCAACAGCGAAATATGAGTTAAAATGTCTTAAATATTTTGAAATACATCTTGAAAAGCGTAATGATTAATATATTGGTACGATAACAACATTGTCAAATTTGGATATTTTGCGATGATTACAGGCGTATTCTGTAACTGCCTATTAATTTTTAATGCCCGTTTTTTTTCTTTCAATAACAATAGAGGACACTAATAAAAAAAAAGAAAATTATAGTTGTTATGTAAGTATCCATTAGTTAAAAATTAAACCAAAGTACACTTTTGTGAAGCGACAACGTAACTATAGAGCTATAGGTGTAATTCGTAAAAACAATGCATGAATATTATTAGTTTGTTTTTGTTTTAATTCATTCCTTTCTGTCTGTTCTGTAAGTACAGTATAGTTAAAATTACTATCAACATTATGCCATTTACAAGAAATAAGTATGTCAATATTCGTGAGACTTATGCAATTTCTGTATTTTACTAGTAAGTAGTAAGATAGATAACGTCTATAGAGTAAAATTTATTGATCTACTCGTACTTACAAATAACTTTAAAATAATCTTATTTACGCCCAATAACAAACCGCGAACATGAATTTCCATATTTTCTACATGACAAAATCCCAAGGTTTCACAATAAATACAAAACAACACGACTTCTGGTCGAGTATTTATTCGCAGCGGCGCCAATTTCAGCCCAAAACAAGTGAGCAGCAGTGCCACGCCCGTGGCGCCGCCGTTCCCTGCAGGTGGGATCTGCTGGAACTAACCGCCGCGCAGAGCCAAGCCTGCACTACTGTGCGTTGTCTTCAACAGCTTCTGAATCAGAACGATCTGAGCAGCAACCGTCTTGGATCACGCTGGGTTACGTTGTTACTGCACGCGAGATGAAGGGTTTATGATGCGCGACCAGCAGTTTTGTACGTTTCATTTGTTTCGTGTGAGGGGTGTGGTTACATTATTAAATGGAATTTTGTTTTTGCTATATCTGTTTAAGGTCATTCCAATATGTGAATTACTGTGAATTTATTGAGTTACATTATATGCCTTTACTTTTCGGAATGAGTGGGTACAAATAAATCGACATTCGACAGGAAGTAAATTCGCGGGTGTTTTGATTGAAATTAGCCAATATAAAAAAAAATCGAACGATATCTAATATTGAGAAATGGTATAGCATTACTTAGCACTTTTTTTTGTTTATACCTGCTGTTAGCATTAGAAGATATCTTTTCATAAATAAAATTATAGTTATCAGAAAAAAAATCTGTAAGATTTTATTGTGTCTAACGCTACCTAGATTACTCATTATTATTGTTCAGTTTGATATATTATGTAGAAATTTAGAAAAAAAAGATCGCATCAAAATTTTGACAAACTGTCATTATTGATATATTTTTATTCGATGCCCGAAACATTTCAATATCTAAAAAATATTACCATCTTAGCAAAAAAAAATATTTATATCGTTTCATAGAAGATTTTATATTATAGATATTTAAAATTTGGTTACATAATCAATATTTATATTTTTAAAAATATTATTATTCCATGTGCATTGCTCTCCAAATTATTTTAGACAAAAAATTTCAAATAGATGTTGTAAAGCAAAAATTTCAACATCTGAATCAATTAAAAAAAATCATTTTGGCTACTTCATAACTGCAGAAATAAAATTTGAAAATTCACGGAATTACATATTTATAGTTTTAGCCATGAAATTGGAAACAAGAGACGAAGAGAATATTATTAGGTATTTTACAATTTACTTTTACCACTAAATAAATCTAATTTCTTAAAACTAGTTGCAGAAACAAAAGTTTATATTAAGTAATAAATGCGTTTTAAATAAAAGTAAATCGAAATGTGATAGTTAACATTCCCGCCTATTCTGTAACTGGATCATTATCTATATTCGATAAGTGAATGACAACTTTTATTTTTCATGATTACTGTAAAGTTTATTATAATTTTGGTGTTCTATGACCAGAATAATTTACCGTGGCATTTTAATGTTATCTACATAATTTTTAGTTACTTGTATATGTAGCTGTTATTATAAAAATTAATGTAATGACAGCATAATGACATTATAAAGTAATATTTTTTTGATAGCAGTTTCATAGAAGATCAAAATCCATGAATATAAAATAGAACAATAAATTATTTTAGCCACAGAAAGTTGAAGTGGTGTTAAGTAATAATGAAAAATAGGGGTTGTCATTAATTTATTATAACAGATAATGATTCAGTTACAGAATAGGGGGCATTATTATGAAATATTCGATTCAACAGTATTCATTTAAGTTATTATATTCTTAATAAGACTTGTATATGGAACCATTTCATGGTTTTCAAGACCTTAGTGATACAATATGATTCAATACGAAAACACAAAACACCCATATGAACCAGTGGCGTACCTAGAACTTTTGCCGCCCAGGGCGGTCTCCAATTTGCCGCCCTTTCTAAGTCAATCAAATGGTAGTTTATATAAATTAAAAAAATAAATATAAAATAAATATATCATCACGACTTTTATCCATTACTGGATGTGGCACTCTGCCGAAGCAGATCTCGGTAAGTGATATATTTATGTACGTGAAGTGCGGTTACCAGCCGTCAAATCACAGCCCCCAAAGATGTTAGTGGTAGGGGCGCCACAGGGGTAATTTTAATTTGTTAAAAATTGTTTGTCGGCTGTGGATCCACAGGCCAACTCGAAAACACTGAGCCATTACCTCCATTAATTTAATAAACATAAATAAATAATTGTAATTGAAACAAACTATAGGTGGGGAACTTTTTTAACATTGGATGGCATATTTAAATTAGGCAGTAATAAAGGAATTTTTCGAGATAATATTTTCAACCCTACATTGACTTGACGATGAAGAAAAGTATTCGAAATCATATAGTAATTCGTAATTCGTAGAAATCGAATAGTAAACTTATGAAGTGAACAAGTTGTTTTTTACACGTAAAACTAAATATAAAAAATGCCGCATCAAAATATGTGCCGCCCGGTGTGGACCGTACCCACCCCTCCTAGGTACGCCACTGATATGAACAAATACAGTTCTCGGTCAACAAGAACTAAATTCTTCGTAATCCGTCTCTGCCTGAAAGCACATTTATTCTGCCACATCGGCAGCACTAACAACTGACAATCTTCCGCGAAGTTAACAATTGAATCCCACATTGTCGCCATCAAGTCCGCCATACTCACACATCCACACCGACAACAGGCAACAACACAGGGACAAGTAAAGCTCAACGTCAACGAAGTAACGTTGTTACATATTCCAAGGTTAATGTAAACGCCACGTCCACGATCCCTCCTCGGTTATGTAAGGTTACTACACTGTTAGCGTGCACTGCAAGATACATGTATTTAATATGAGTGAAAATTAATGTCCCAACTCTCAGGAAGAGAGCAAAGATCGCGTGGGTCGCGATAAATGTGTCATTTGTAATTACATGTCTCGGAAACAACGCGAGTTAGGCGTTGGCTTTTGACCGAAGAGGTCTCAGGTTTGATTGATGACTTCGCGAATTTCATCATTCGTACATTGAGTTGATTGATACTTTGCGAATTTGATCTCAAGGTTCTGGATTTTCACATTTTGTCTCTGAACGCTAACATTAGATATTATTTCTCAGTGATATCCTGATATGAATTTGAGAATCCGGGTTCAATTCTCACAGCCGACAAACAATTTTCACCACATTCAAACTAGCCCTATGGCTCTCCCTCCACTAACATCCTTGGGAGCCGTGATTTGACATCTAGTAATCGCACTTCACGCGCAAAATATATCACTAACCAAGATCAACTATAGCATAATGACACACCCAATAATGGGTTGAAGGCGTGATGATATATTTATTTACTTTATTTTATTTTCAGTTTAAGAATTATTGAAAATATTGCCAATATATCTAATATTAATGTAGAAATCGGTTTTCATTACTTTTGCCACATAAATTTAATGTTTTCTAATTTATTACAATTAAAATGAAAATGGGAGTAAATAATTGTTAATTTTACTTTTTAAATAAATACCGAAATATTTTAGTTTAGTTTTATAAAGATTTTAATAACATTTGTTAGACACTGGAATACATAATTTATTATATATTAATTAATTAATTTATTTATTTAACTGCCCAACAGAAAAAAATCCAATTACAGGACAGGTACAATAACTATATACAAGAATGTACAGCCAGCAAATTAACAAAGAGACAAAAAAAACATAATCAAGAGTACAAAAAGAAAAATTATAACAAATAAGGCATATTTCAGACAATTAAATTTATAACAAGTAGTTGGAGCATCATGCTATATAACACAATTTTTCACAAACTCAAATTCGCGAGTAAAATCTCGTATCAACGTATCCGACAGTTCAGTGATGTGGATAGCATTATGAAATCCTAATCCAGAGATTCCGAATTCGAGTCCCATTCGAGCTAAAAATTATTTAAACTTGCACACTTCGGCTCATAGTAAGTCCGAGCCCTGTACTGTAATTGGTATTATTTCTGTTGTGCAGACTAGCATGAATAAATATTACTGTCCGAATGACTCAAATATCACTGCAAGTTGTAAATTTTTCTGTTTTGTAATTAAAAATAATATCATGTTATGAATTGTAGGAAATTAATTTTTTTCCCAAACACCACTTGTGAATTTAAAAAAAGTAATGCAAATAAGAAAATTACATAAACAATGTTTATCCAATCAAAACAATAATAAAAGATATATTGGAAAGGTTTTTCTAGTAGATTCTGTTTTCTAGTTCAATTTTTAAAATATATTTTAGGTTTTTGTATTTCCAATCATACATTTAGTTTTCATATCGATATTAAAACAAGCAAAATTGTATATCTAATTTAAATAAAATGTTCACAAATTTTGTATCATATTAAGTTTTCAATTCGCTATTAAAACGAGCAAAATTATAAATTAATACAATTTAAATATAAAGTTTACGAATTATGTATCTGACAGATATGGTATTTTGTCATGTTAACGAATATATTGCACTTTTTATCTTGGAGTTCGTTTTCTAACTACTAAATCTGTCTCATGACATCCATAGATTTTATTAAGTGTAATTAGGCTGGTTTGATATTTGATGTAGAACAAAAGGCTGTGATGTACCATAAATAATAATAAAAAATAATAATCCAGCGAGTCATTGACAGGTTTCTTCTTTTGTTTGGACGTAACTATTGTTAAAGCGATTTGTCAACTGGTCGTGTTAGTAATTTTTTTCCACTTTGATGTACTGTCTTTGAGCCGTGTCGTTATGGTTATGCTATGTTTATAATTAACAATACTACCTACAATCATTAGAAGAATTAGATACGGTTTGTTCTTTGTAACAATGAGATTGCATCAAGTAAATTATGATGCTGACGCCATGTGACTATGTATGTATGTCCTGTGAACATTAGGGTTTAGAAATAAATAGACCGATACTAACTGTAATAAATAAATCAACATAAATCTAAATAAGTCAAAAAATATGAAACATAAATATGTTAATTACAATTTACAATGGTTTATCAACATTGTTTACATAAAAATTTTGCACTACAAAAATTATAAGAAATGAAAAAGAAAAACTAATAAAACAACTTACCTTTGTGATGATTTTAAGGGCAGCATTTTAATGAAATCAGAGACCAAACAGACACAAAATTCACCTTCACTGTAGAATTAACAGATTCCGACTAAAATAAAAATGCTTTCTTAGTATAAACAGGTAGCTACCAAAATAATTAACAATGCTTGCATAAACGCGAATACTGACGATCTACGTTTACTTGTATAAAAATTGATTATATTAAATAAAATTAAATTAGTTTAAAATATAATTTGAAAAATTGTTTGTTTTTATAGAATATTCTGTCTAATTGAAATGATTATTATTCGATTTAAACAGAATTTATAATTATTTTTAATATCATATGATTTGATGTACAAGTGATTTTAATATTGGTGTCGACATCTTTGTAGTAGGTGCTGAACTTTGTATTTTATAACAATAGTAGAGTTTCATAGATGGCTACAGTCCCGATTAATTACAATACACTAGTGGACCGTAGTTATAATACAATTTACATTTCGAATGTGATCGTTAAATGATGCATACATAAAAAATGTAAATTCATATATATTTAAAAATACAGCTTTGATATATGTGTTTGGAAAAATGAAGTATTAGCTGTGGTGTAATTTGTTACAATATCTTTATTGTTGAGGTATCAGTTCAACATTTGCTCAATTTAAAAAAAAATCTACTATACATATTTACCAAACTAGAGAAATAAAACGATATTTTTCCCACTCGAATTCAAAGTTTGCATCACCAGCATAGTGAATAAGAGCATTTGAACGAGAGTGGAAAATGCGCTTTCCTCTCGGGTTACACATATTTCTCGACATGCTTCAAAAAGATTTATTCAAATTTAAAAACACATAAGGAAAAATTTAGTAGATACAATAGAGATAATATTTTATTTATTTCAATAAATAATGTAAGATCATTTAATGATTTAAAGTATATTATTAAAAAAATATATATATTTTGTGTAATATAACATTCATGTAACACTGAAATGTTTTTCTCTAGAGATATAAAACAAATTTTCCTCAGAATTTCGCAGAAAGAAATTTAATTTTTCTGCACATATCGTGAAAAAAATATTATTTTATGTACCATCATTTGTTTGTTTCGTCTTTTACCAGTTGTAAGTACAAAAAAATCTGTATAAATTTTCATTGTACGTACTCTATTACATTTTTGTTTCTCAATTTTTAAGGCTGCTTTGAAAATAGTCAACATTAGGACCGAAAAGTCATACTGAAGATATTGAAACAATTTACACAACAGTTATTACTTCATTGCTTCTAACAAATACGGAATAAAATTTAAATATATGTTCACAACATTATAGATATAAATAAATAATTTATAACAATATTAAATATTTTTTTGTAACTTTATTAATATACCTGTACAATTTAGATACAAATTCAACATTCTAAAAATCTTTGGCTGGAAGAAATCATGATTACATACATTATTTTTCAGTAGAAGTGTAAACGCATACAAAAAAAAAAACAATAAATATAAAAACCTGTAAAATCAACGCATATGAAAAATGTACTGTACAATAATAATCTGTAAGTAGAATACGAAATATAAACACTTTTCTTACAAAAAATATACATACAATGACCAAGCAAAACCGCTCAATCATTTTAATATTTAATTTTACAATAGTAAAATTTAAAGACTTCAGTCTGGCACTGCGATATTCTAATATTCTAAACATGGCTGTAATCATCTAAGAGAGCTTCTCCGAAATGTGTAATGACATAATCGTGGTAATACATCATAATGCATAATGGTTGGCCCAGTATAAGGGAAGCCCATACTACCCAATTACCCCATCGAGCTCCGTAAGTTTTCTCCATATACCGTGATATGAATGATAGTGGTATTTGGCCCATCATTCCCATAAACGCCCATATTTTGAACGTTTTCAGTGGAACACTCACCTAAAAATAAAATTCACTCGTTTCACTCAAATTTATATTACATTTGAATCATTTAAAACACAACATTCTTATAAATAAGTAACGAATTTAATTATTCTTTTAAACTACAACACTTTCTTGCCTATAAATCCTATTAGAATTATCTGCAGAAGAACTTTGTTTTGACACCAAACTCCGTATAATTTGAAGAACTTTTGAAAAAAACAGTTGATAAATAAATAAATATATCATCACTCCTTCTACCCTTTGCTGGGCGTGACACTCTGCCGTAGCAGATGTCAGTAAGTAATATTATTACGCGTGAAGTACGGTTACCGGCCATCAAATCACGGCCCACAAAGATATTATTGGAGGGGAAGCCACAGGGGTAATTTTAATGTGGTGAAAATTAATTGTCGGCTGTAGGAATAGAACCCTGGTTCTCAAATTCACAGATCGAGAGCTTTAATTTAATATCAAGCTCGTATAATTTTAATAATTTGTGGAAAAAATTGACAAACGCTTAAATAACATGTGTGGCTGTTTTACTAAAATTATCTACCCGAAAGCTTTAGTTTAACATCAAAATCGGCATATTTTGAATAAACCTTGAAAAAACAATTGACGAACACTAATGTTACTAATTTTAACAAATGAACCAATAATAATTTGAGATGTTTTATGCATATGTTATGTACGTTGAAGAAAGATAATGAATGATAAGTGAATAGGAATGATGTGATTTAAGGTTTGTTGTGTGATAAATGATTTCGAGTGTAATAAATTAATGAGTTTTGTATGGAGTGATCTATGACTGTGGTTGAAGTGAGGGTGGTTTGTTTGGATGAAAATGTTTGACGAGGGCTGATTGTTTGATGAGTGTGATGAGTGAATGTTTTATGAATGATTTTAGGGTTCGTGCTACTCCATTTGATGGAATATAGCGTGAAGATATGTATGTATGTATGTATGTAAAAATATCTATTTTTTTCATGTACACAACGGTTTTCGAAATAAACATAAAAACTCTAAAAGATTCTACAATAAAGTTATAATACGACTGGTTGCATGTAGCCCATTCGCATCTTCGTATTCTCAATTTTAAACATAAAGTTTCAATTAAAAATCTCTCCACTTTTAGAAGTTATCCTGTTTTCAGACATAGACCGATTTTCTTGGGACTGTTTCTTTTTTTTTTGATTCAGTAAAACGTAATGATTCATAAAAATCTCAAAATACATATAGTTCGGATAAGTAAAAAGCATAGAACTGTTAAAGTATACAGTGAGAAATTATTTCTCAAATTTTGAGACAAGATATCAATCTCATATAAAATCTCATCTATTGTGTAACTCGATCAATATCTGAAATTGATTGATACGTAAATGACAATCATTTATTTTCCATGATTGCTTTAAAAATTATCCCAATTTGGTTAAAAAGTCATATTTGTTGTACTGCTAGCTTCGTACGAAAGCAAAATAAGTTAAAGTAAAATAGATATAATAACAATAATAAATTATTTCAGTCACAGAATACTAAAATGCTGTAAATCTACAGAATAATCAGGATAAATAAGGATTGACATTAACTTATAGATCGGTAATAGAAAATGATCGAATTATAGAATAAAATAACTCATTTAGCAAATAAACGAAAATTTCGAATCAAACATCTTTAAGTTGTCAAATTATGATCAAGCATAATTTCATAATTAGATTTTTTATTTGAGGTATAATTTATTAGAAGAATATTTCGATCCTTAATTATAATTTTATATGAATCTAAAAATGTAAATCTACTTTTGCTTCTATATGTTTCATTTTCCGTTGCACGAAATTCTTATCAAAATGTGTCCTTGACTTTAAAGTCGTGTGAAATGTTCCTAACCTTCCGTAATTATGTTATCAAAAAATGTTAAGTTACTATAGCAATAAGAATCGCTAGCTGCAGTTATAAACAAAAAATATATTTAAGCACGCTACAGTTAAATGATTCACATGCCAAATGCATGATTAATAGTTCCATAAATTTTATTACTGTTTCTAGAACCAAATTAATTAATTTTAATATTTTACATAATTATCAGAATGTAAACATTTTATGCATAATTCTTTTGAATTAGTGAATAAACTAGATAACTTAAGATCAAATTCTTTCCAAAAATATCTACATTATTTCCTAAATTAGCTTACCAAATATTCGTGGAAGAAGGCGGAAATAAAGAAGACAAGAATACTGGCAGTCATTTTACCCCATCCCATTTCTACAATAGGGATGTATAAATGGCGAACAGCCCAACGATGTACAGGCATATTCCAAGTTCTCCAAAACGTATCAATATTGTTTGCATTCCACCAATCGCAATAGAAATTACGATCAGCGAAATGCATAATCTCTCCCACTAGATTCATAAACGAATGGAATGACAGGTAGAAAAATAACAACCATATCAAATGGTTTGGTATCTGCAAGAAAATATATTACAAAATTATCATAAATATTCAGTAGCAAAATAAAATTTCTAACAAAAATATCGCATAAAAAATCTATAACACCCACCACTTATGAATTATAAAGAATAATTTCACAGCAATATATTTTTTTAATTTATCGGACATTCAATATTTATATTACCTTAGATAAAAAATTTGGGTGTAAGAATAGATTTTTATTATAAAAATAAATAAGATCATTACAATAGAAGTTGCGTAAAAACAGATTACTCAACATTCGATTTGCATCAAATTTAATATTTAATCATTGATGTAGAAGCACGCACTGTAAAATCGTACTATAACAATAATAATGTTATAGTAACCAAAGTAAAAAAAGAAAATAAGCTTTTATAATACTAGTACCATAGTTATTTTACAGTACTAGTACAATAAAAATAATATGATAGTACGAGTTAACAAAAAATATTGTATACTGCTAGTACTGAAAGTGTCATTATTAGATTCGAAGGCCTCCAGGACTCGCCTGGAAATTTTGTACTTGTCCTATAAAGTTTCACTTTCAGTACTTGTAACGTAAATAACTATTAAAGTATCGGAAATAAAGAGCAAATAAACAAAACAATAACATCGTCTTCCTTTACTTACGGCTAATTTCAGAAGTCTCTCCGTGGCTTTCGTGAACTCCATGTTAGAGAACGGAATTAACGAATTTTTAACAGACGGAATCATATATTGTTGGAACATGGTGAGTATAAGTTGGACGCCAACAACTACTTCTATAATTCGTTTAATCAAAAAACGTTTTCGAATTCTGGTAGTGCGAGGGAAGTTCAGTTCGTAGCACAAAGTTGGAGCGAAAATATAGTATAAAACGTCTTTTAAATTGAGATTATCTGGATAGTGAACTAATTCTTTGTCTTTATCGTCTTGCTTCTCTTGCTTCTGAATTGAAGTTGATTTTGTTGATTTTTCATCAGTTGACTCTACAAGAAAAAGAGATTTGTTATATTATTTTAACTCATAAATGTTAAAATAATTACTTAAGTTGCTGTATGAAAGGCTCTGTCTCCTCATTCTATCTTTCGATCTGCTTCGTCTTGATTTAGTTCTGCACCACATATTAACTTGTACATAGGACCACAGTTTTAAGAAAAGGACGCTATATATGAAACATACTGTAGTAGCACCCACTATAAAAATAATCATAAATTAATTTTTATAATATAAAAATAGCTAATAAATTTACAACTTACTTAAACTAAACGCAGCACCTTTAACGTGTATTGCAACCATTGGAATTAAAACCAATACTGTTAAATTTATTATGTGTATTGCCATTCCTGGACCATGAGGAATAATTTCCTAAAATATCAATTTGTACAAATTAAAAATAATATAAATGGGGTGGCTAACTCAGTGGTATGAAGTCGGCCTATGGATCTTGAGAACCTTGGTTCGATTCCCACAGGCGACAAACAATTTTCATAATTTCAAAAACTACCCCTGTGGCTCCTCCACCACTAACATCTTTGCGGGCCGTGATTTGACGACTGGTAACCGCACTTCACGCGCAAAATATATCACTTACCGAGATCTGCTTCGGCAGAGTGCCACACCCAGTAATGGGTAGAAGGCGTGATGATATATTTATTTATTTTATTTTAAAATAATATAGTGAAAATAAGGCCATAGCGGTACAAAAAAAAATTTTTGTTAATTCTGAATTTTTATTTAGCTACTTAAATCTAAAAAAGTCTAAACAATAGACTAGAGTTTTTAAATTTTTTTTAATAATAAGGTTTAATTTAAAATGACTAAACCAAAATTATGAATTAGGTAAATATTTTATGTAATTTCGGGTGTAAGTATTTTTGGTTCTGTTTAATAACAACAAAATCAAGCTAGACTAGTATTAAAGAAGAAAATTATACTTACTATTGCTAATCCTTTCTCTGTTAATAAACATAATACTACAGGCACTAATGAATCTGGAAAATAAAAAAATATATATATTTACTTTTTACTATTTCCCCACAACCTACATTACTGCCCTGTAGGGCAGAAAAGCGCACTTTTAAAATTTCTAGTAAGATTTCAAATAAAAATTAAACTTACAGAGAGTTAATACAAGGGAGGGGTGATCTGCACCTCCTTCATTTTTTCCAGTTAGTACGATGAACCACTGTCTTGGATCAACTCGTACGCCATACCTAAAAATATTTATAATTATTTGCTTTGTAACTACATCAAAAAAGTATTATGTGTTTACACTATGCTTCGACCTTCAGTATTATAAACATGAAATACAATTATAATTACTACCTACAGTTAGTAATTAAATCCTAACATAACATTATACTTACTTTATAAAATTTTCTAGCAGAAGTCTGAATCCACCCATAAACAAAAGAAGGAAGGCCCAATTGACCAACCCTGTGAAATTGTGAAATCCGGAAGTCCATGAGAATAACGAATCTCTTGGTTTGTGGCATCTAGAAAAATATTCTTCCGTGAAAATTCAGCGAAAACTCGTTAACTATATCTGCTTACATTTTACACTTTCCACGTAAACACTTGATAAAAACAAAATAAATACCTTCTCGCTAATGGATCCATAAAAATATATTCACAAATAAAACGTAATAAATGATCAATAAAATTTTGAATGTTCACAAATCTAGCAACATATAATTACATAATCGTGATATCAAAGGTAAGCATTGATGAAATCGTATATGTTTATTTAGAATAAACATTTAACAATTGTTCAGTAGCGTAACAAATAATTTTTGTTTTTATAATATAAAATAAATAAATAAATATATCATCACGCCTTCTACCCATTACTGCGTGTGGCACTCTACCGACGCAGATCTCGATAAGTGATATATTTTGGGCGTTAAGTGCGGTTACCAGTCGTCAAATTACGGCCCCCAAAGATGTTAGTGGTGGAGGAGTCACAGGAGTAGTTTTTGAAATTATGAAAATTGTTTGTCGCCTGTGGGAATCGAACCAGGATAATATAACTTTGCTAAATATCATAAACTGCATAAGGTTGCGCAAAAGTTTATTAGCTTATTGGCAACAAATTGGTTTGCCTTCAGGAAATAAAAATTCCACGAAAATAAATCATGAACTCTGTACTTTCTAAAACTGTGATTCAGTTTTTAGAAACCAATCATTTTTAGATAAGTAAAATCTGAGTTGTAACGATTTTGACTAATTAAATCTATTTTAAGAATAAAAGATATAAAGTCTTTATAAAATAAAGTTCATGTCATTATAATAAAGAGATATAATAACAATGTGCTTTTTACATTTTTATGATTTGTAATACTGATTCAACTAAAATGTGTTATTCTTGTTTAATAAAATGATTCATCACATATACTTTACTTTAATAATATAATTTGCTAACAAAACATCATTTTTTTTTATATATTTCATGAATTAAATAAGAACTTTGTAAATTATACCAATAATTTAATAACTTTTACTTATATATGTTTACAAAATACTAAGTTTAGTAACAAAACAAAAATAGTAATAACACTTTTTAAATATTTAAAATATCGAATTTCAGTTTCAGTGAAATAATTAAAATAGGTATAATATTATACATTTTATATTTATCTGATCCTTGAACGTTATCTAAAAAAATTATCACGCTCGAAATATGCCATCTACATCAATTCAATCAAGTACTTTAATCAAACAAGAAAATACACTGTCTATTAAAACAAGTTAAAACTAACACCTAACCAAACAAACGACATTCAAGAAATAAATTCCGCATTAAACAAAAAATAAACGGGTACAGTAAATAAAAAAGCAAAAAACACCTACGGATTATCTGGTTGCGCTCTTCTCACTTTCTGTTCCACACTTTTGATATCTTCCGCTGTAGTGACACTTCTTGTACGCCGGTGCCGAAGTCCATCAGCTTCATGGTCGCTAGACATGTTCACTTTGACACCAAAAACACAAATACACGCTTGTGTCTGCGGAGACACGACTTTCGTTATTTCACTAATCTGGTCAAAAACACTTTTATGATAAGAGAACTTAAAGAACATTTATAAACAAGGATGGCAAACGAATAATACTCTTGATAATGCGCAGACGCAATGTAAACCAGTGCCGTAGATTTTCGGAGAAGATTGGATTTTTGAGATCTGTGGTTTTTGAACCGGATGTGAAATTATGTTCTATTATATTTTTCTTATTATTTAACTGGAAAATAATGATAACTTTAGCACTTATCTATTTTTCTGTTTTATCAACGACAATTTGCTCTTTTATCATATTATTGTTACAAATTTGTCATCCGCAATAAAAACTAAATTCTGTATTACTCCTTTCATATTATTTTATTTCACAATATAACAAATCTCATCCATTCATCTTTTTTATTTCAGTCTACGAAATATAGATATATAAATCATGTTCATTACTTATACCAGTAACAACTGGCATTTAGACTAATATTTTCCATTTTTGCAATATTCATAAATACCGGGTAATGATTTAATTTATACAATATAAGAAACACAATGTTTTTTTTAATACAACGGTATGACGTTTCCTATTAATTTTGGAGCAATATGCTTCAAATAAATCTTGTAGATAATTAAATTCTGCGGCTAAAGTCATTAATCATATTTTATTTTACACCTTTTGTAACATGTAAAATCAAGTTTAAAATTTTATAAAAGTGATAGCCATGGAATTTAAGCAAAATTACAAACAAATGCAAAACAATTTTCCATAGTTTGACATTTCGCACAAGCCTTTTTCGAATATTCCTTAATAAAAAAGCTTTGAAATAATGGGAATAATCATTGTTTTCGCGACCTGTCAAACTATTAACAATTGTTTTGTATTTGTTTGTAATTTTATTTCAATTTCATGGCTCTCACTACAAATATGCACTTTTACAAAATTTTAAACTTGATTTAATGTTATAAATGTCATATGAAAAATATAACATTGTATTGTACATACATACATACATACAAAGATAACATCACGCTAGTCCTAAAACATTTACTCATTAAATTCATCAAATAATCAGTCCTCGTCAAACATTCTCATCCTAACAACCCTCACTTCAACCACATTTATAGATTCCTCCATTTAAGTCTATTTACTTATCACTCTCGAAATCACTCATCACACAACAAACCTTCAAACACACCTATCTAAATACTTCTATTCACTTTTCATTCATCTTTCTTCGACACGTACATAACATATGCGCAAAATAGCTCAAATTACTCACGCTTACTCCTAACAACGAATTTATTAACGAATCTAACAATGAATCAACAGAGATTGAAAGAAAATCCCACACAATTGCAGTTAAACAATCTATGTAAAACCTGAAAACGAATTAAAAGATAAGAAAGGGAGTGCCGCTCTACGCTTGTTTTTGAAAGTGAGTTCCACACAATTGCTGTTAAATGCTCTATGTAAGTTTAGAAAACGAATAAAAAAGATAAGAAAGGGAGTGTCGCCTCTGTGTTTTATATTAAAGTGAATTTCATACAGTTGCAGGCAAAGACTCTAATTAAATTACAAAACAACAAAAGTCAAATTAAGGATCACAAGTCAAATTCATCCCGCAATTAATCTTCACCAAACATTATTATCCTGGCACATCACTTTAGCATAAATTGCAAAAATCAATTTACCATCCTAAACATAACATAATTCCATAAAATAGGATAGCACGAACCCCTAAAACATTTACAGAACATCCACGCTCATTTTGTCAATTTCAGGAATATTTCCGGAGATTACGTTTTTTTTTTTAATTTTACGGAAATGAAATATCAAAATCACAGGAAATTTTAAAGTTAATTTACTATTTATTTTTTTCATTTTCGTAGTCAAATTGGTTTAAAGAAATACAAGCTCATTTATTCCTCACATTCGGAATCTTTCATCACGCAACAAACCTTTAATCACAACCATCTATTCACTCAAATTTGACAATGAATTTTAATCAACGGAAAACGCACATCAATAAAATTTTAGTTCATTGTGCATATTTTTGTTTGCATAAAATAATGCTATTTGTAAATACAAACTTTCATATATTTTAATTAGACCTCACCTTAGAATTTGTTTGAATTTTGGTATTGATAAGTAATTGCATGTTATATGTTAATATTTAATTAATTTTTTTATAATTCATAAATTTGCGTTCTTGACATTTCAAATAAAAGAAACTATTAATTAAACTAAACAGGTGTAACAGAAGTTTTCTTCCCAAATCAAATATTCAGACAGATTTAGTATAAATATTTTATTTGCTTTTATTGGAAATGAAATTTTCCCATTACCCAGCACCTGATATTATGCCACAGTCACATTAAATAACTTGTAAATTTATATTTACTCTTCGGGAAATACTTGGCGTATTGCCAATATTATTCACATATCAATACGTTTTTGGTTAATGCACTTCATTGAGTATATGTGCATTAGCGTTTAAAATATTTTACCATAAAGCGTAATAATTCTGTGAAATAATCTAAACACTCAAGTCAATTTTTTGTATTTTGTACTCTCGATTACGATGATAACTTATCATATATCAAACAGTTATCTTTTTTTGTCACTCAGACATCCTAGTAAAGTATAATGAAGTGTGTAGATACAATAAAATAAATAGATATTTGAAAACATTATTTATTTACATTAACAGCAGTGTTTTCAACATTTCTTATAAAAGGAATGTTTTATATTATTTGTTGAAGTGTGGTATTTCACAAACTGATTTATACAATGACATGATCAATGTGTCCACTTAACTAGAATTTGTTTTTAAAACAAAATACAAATATTTTATCGCCTCAAGTGATATGTAATTCTCCCTGCAAATTATGATCACTTGCGGCATAAACTATCTCAAAACAAACAAACAGTCTTTTCATACAGTCTTGATCACATTTCAAACAGGCCTGCCTGTAACTTGATCAAAGCTCAGATTCACAACAAAGATTCTCCTAATTCCCTGTCAATATACAAGGTACACTTTCGATAGAAGGCGTAAAAATTAAAACAAAGTCCATTATGAGTAAAATAATACTTTACTTGCACTATGGTGAGAATAATGATGAAATAATTTAAAGGACATAAATAAATTAAATAATTTCTACTAAAATTTCGGTATAGGACCCGTCGTTAGGTTTTGTATGTCATCAAGAGACTTTTTCGCTTTGATTGAAATATCGTCCATTGATTTTTTAGCGCTACTCGTGATTTCATCCAAAGATTTTTTTGTTTGGTTTAAAATCTCATCGGTGCTTTTTACGGCTGAATTCGCGAGATCTTTCACTTCTGCATCAAGTTTTCCAATAACCCATTCCATTGCCTGGCGACCTTTTCCAGCATTCAGGGAAATTCTGTTCGCTAAAAGGTCTTCCATATAGTCTGTGAGCGGCACACCTTGAACGGTGACGGTCGCTTCTTGCTTCAATAACGTTTGGTCTGGGTTTGTTGGATGCGGAACATACTTTAGTGTCTCGTTCACGGCGATATATCTACAGAAGGTCAAATTTATTGTCTTCAAGATCATGTGACGTGTGCTCGGGTTTACTTCGGAACGCTCGCTTGCGTAGCACACTTTGGCAGAACCTATGAGCTGAAATCAAACCAAAATTTCAAGGTTAAAACCCATTGACATAAGTGACATTAATGAACGTACACATAAGGTTTAAAGTAGCAAGACGCGCGCAATGCGCAGCATTCCATTCATATTCTAGAACTTTGGACTCTATGTTACGTAGAATCATTGTTAATGACAAACTCTCTAAATGATAACGGGAAAAGAATGTGGATCAAAGATTTAAATATTATGAAACGTAATTCAATTACATGCAATAGTTTGACCTGCCCTTTACGACGTCACTATGAGATCGCTATTGCACGTGTATGATTAAAATAACCACAAATATTGTACAAACGCCAATTTTTTTTAAAGAAATCCCCACGCGACCTTTTCTGACATAATGTTTTTAAGTGAAAGTCCTTTAATTAAGCAATCAATTGGTTGCAATCATCTCCAGACCATGTGAAACAAATTAAATTAAAGCTTGGAATGTGTTCTTTCTGATGTCATAAATAATTAGTAACTGACTGATAATTATTCGATAGAAACTTACCGCTGAAACCCATCGAGGAAAACCCCATTTCGAACTAACAATTCTGTGTGTATGTAACACGCCGTCAACTACTTGTCTCTCGACGACGTCTGTTCCAATAACAGCGGGATTGATAGGGTTAGGATATTTTCTCCAGGCCGCTGTAGCTACGGTTTCCCATGGATGACTAAAAAGATAAGCATTTATGAATACAATGCCTGCCAAAAATAATCAATAACTTGTATTTGACAACTTGACATATACTTACTTAAATGTGTGTTCACTTGTCCAAATTTTCATGTTTGTTTCTTGTAAAATATGGGTAAAATATTAAACTTGAACCCCGGAGAAACTAAATCAAGGGTAAATGAGCACGTCACACTTACAACTGATGTTCGAGGCGCACTGACAGAATTGGCTTTCATCGCCGACATTTAGCTACCTAATTTTTAAACTCTGCCATCTATCAGCTAAGCGCTGAACGATTATCTCACGCACAAATTTGGCGCCAACTATGAATCACAAGGTAAGTAGAACTACAGAGTTTTAATTCCAAATACGTGAGGTAGAGGCGCTCTTTCCGCAGGTAAGCAGGTAATTTACAGGTAAGAGACCGAAATTGACCACTACCGATGTAGTGCTGACTATGTGTGCAGGTGTACCGGATTTATAATGTGTTGTAAAGTGTCACAATATTCGTGTGTTTAGTGCATAGTTTTACTTTCAACCCTCTGTTATGGATTTATAACACAAATCTACAGATAATTCAGGTAAACGCTACATAAGTTTAGTTTAATAATTACAGAAAACTCTATATAAAGCATACACGTCGGTCGTTCCAGCCAGATAACTGTTAAGCCACCCGTTAAAAGTAAACTTGTGACTGAACGCTCAAACGTTCATCTTTAACCAGCTAAAATGCGCAGAGTATTTGAATTCTACTTCAGTCTTGTCCTTCTGGTTCATTGTCGTGCTTTACTGTCATTCCTTCGTGGGTAATTCGCCCACTCGTGTCCTGTCCTTGACTACAGCAGCCGAGTTAAATTCTCGCCTCGAATCCGACAAGTACCGGTAAATTTAGTTTGCAGCATTTGTTGTTGAATGTTGATGTACTGTTATCTTATCAGCAGTTTATGAACAGCATCATTGGGCAGACAGTCATTAGCTCACCGCTGGACTGGTATGCGGGAGCGCTGATAACTGCGGTGACAGCGGTTCATTGTTTCAACATAATTGTTAACCACTCGACTTTATTTTTAAACCGATTCTTTTTGTTAATTAACACGCTATTCATTAAAATAGCATTGTCCTTTTTCTCATCATTTCTGGTGCATAAATTTAGTTTTATACGTTTAGAAAGTAATTCGAATAAATTAATCAGAAATTAAATTAATGTATTTACGAACCAACTCACTCATTTGGAAGAAAATGTATTTATTTTCAAGTTTAATGTTACTGCACAAAAATATCAACTAATCCGCCCCTGTTTTTATTTAACAAAACATTTGACGCAAACTAATTATTTTTAATATCAAGATAATAAAACTTAATTATGTGATACTTTGCAAGGATCAAGGAACAGTAATTTAAATCATAACATACATATTTATTATCACCAAATCAAAATGTAATAAACTGTTCTATGATATAACAAATATTTTAATACAGGTATATATTATGAAAAAGATTATACTAATAATATATTTTATAAATATAAAACGTCAATGGCTGAAAGGGTATTAAATTTCGTGATTAATTCATATGACACTCCTACTTCATTGAAGCCCTTTACAAAATCTTTCCGCTTTCTTATTCGAAACACTATTTAATCCTTCCTGTGTATTCAGCAAACTCATTCGTTCTAATTAAATATTTCCTATTCATTTCAATTACTAGCATTGAACATGCGTTCATATACACTCCAAACATGCCATACATTACATATACTTCAGATTTCTTTATAATGTACGACTTCATACAAATACAAAAAAAAATAAAATAAACCACTATGAAAAAAATTTAAATAATTATATACGTATGTATTAAATAATAATTATCATTATAGTGGTCGTGTACATGATGTGTGTTTGATTAAACCATCCCCCAATAGATAAATTTTGAGATTTAAATTGTTTAAATAAGCTACATTAAAAGTACAGTATTTTTTCGGAATAAAATAATTTTGTAAGCTATGAACAATTTAACATTATTTTTTTGTTTAATTGAGTGTAAATAATGCTATTACCATAAAAAAACTTTTTTGAGTGAAATAAAAAGTTCTTTATTCACCTTGTCAATAAATGTATAATTAATATATATGGGGTAATGGCACAGTGGTAGCAAGTCGGCCTGTGGATCCAAAGAACCCTGGTTCGATCCCCACAGCCGACAAAACATTTTCACCAATTTAAACTTACCCCTGTGGCTCCCCCACCACTAACGTCTTTGGGGGCCGTGATTTGACGGCTGGTAACCGCACTTCACGCGCATAAATACATCACTTACCGAGATTTGTTTCGGCAGAATGCCAAACCCAGTGATGGGTAAAAGGCGTGATGATATATTTATTATTTATATTTTATATATACCCTACCCATTGCTGGGTGTGGCACTCTGCCGAAGCAGATCTCGGTAAGTGATATTTTTTTGCGCGTGAAGTGCGGTTACCAGTCGTCAAATCACGGCCCGCAAAGATGTTAGTGGAGGGGGAGCCACAGGAGTAATTTTTAAAATGGTGAAAATTGTTTGTCGCCTGTGCGAATCGAACCAGGGTTCTCAGGATCCATAGGCCGACTTGATACCACTGTGCTAATTACCCCATTAATAAATTAAATAAATAAATATATCATCACGCTTTTTACACATTACTGAGTGTGGCACTCTGCCGAAGCAGGTCTCGGTAAGTGACATATTTATGCGCGTGAGGTGCGGTTACTAATCGTTAAATCACGGCCCTCAAAGATGTTAGTGGAGGGGAAGCCACAAGGATAATTTTTAAAATGGTGAAAATTGTTTGCCGCCTTTGGGAATCGAACCAGGGTTCTCAGAATCCACAGGTCGACTTGATACCACTGAGCTAATTACCCTATTAATAAATGAAATAAATAAATATATCATCACGCCTTTTACCCATTACTGAGTGCTGAAGCAGATCTCGGTAAGTGATATATTTATGGGAGTGAAGTGCGGTTACCAGTCGTCAAATCACGACCCTCAAAGATATTAGTGGTAAGGGTGCCACAGAGGTAATTTTAAATTGGTGAAAATGTTTGTCGCCTGTGGGAATCGAACCAGGGTTCTCAGGATCCACAGGCCGAATCGATACCACTGAGTCATTACCCTATTTTAATAAATGAGATATTTAATGTTATATTTTACTTAAAAAGTAATGGTACTATTATTTTTACAATAATTAAGTGTCTCGAGGTCAGGACTGTCGTGTTAACTGTCATTTCGAATGTTAAATATCTCAATTTTTATTTATTTTAACAACATATGTTGATAATTACCTATTAACTTTGTTATTAGGCATGAAATTAAAAAACTTTCTTCAATATAATACTTATTCCACAGCATCAACGACTACTGTATTATAAATATATTAAATGTGTGATTCTTGCTGCATAATGTCATGCAGAGAATAATAATGAGGGTATAATGGTCATTATTCTCTCTTCTGTACCAATTCGAAAAATTTTATGCCTGAATCAATTTCTCTGTGCACATAGGTAACTATAAAAAACCAAATAAACAAAAATAAATATACAAAAATTTTGACATTTCTCTATCATCATCATAAGGCGCATTCCATTTGCCATTTGGATCTGATCTAACTTACATTTACTGAACCAGATCACTTATTTATTTCGTTGGATTATTTCGCTCACTTTATTTCCAATACTAGAATTACTAATTCTAATTTACTTTGAAGTAATTCTCCCCAATAACTGCATCAGTGTTTTTAATTCAATTCATTTAGCCGTGTTGTGTAATTTATCAGAACTGATTTAAGAGAACTAACATAAGTGGCAAATGGAATATAGCTAACATATAGTTACATCACAAAATATTGCAATGTTGACGTAATTTTATTTAGTTTGGGATTATTACGAAACCAAATTATAAAAAATCTTATGTGTAATATATTAGTAGGACATAAAGTATTCGCTATAGTGGCTATAATATCCTCTGATGATTACAACACGAGCGAGCAAAGCATTGGGAATAATAGCATCCATTATAGCGTCGTTGTATATTATACTATTATGTCTTCTTAGTTCATTATTGTTTATTAATATAATGGATACAAGCATGGGTGTCCACAGACATTTTTCCAGGGAGGGGCGGGTCGCAAAAATCTCTCAGATATACATACATTTCTAAAATATTTTTTTGATATAACATAAATACAAATACACATAACAAATAGACAAAAAATATTTAAATTTGTGAAATAAATTACTTATTTATATATATATATACATATACAGGATGGTGACCGCGACTTTCGAACATAGGACTTAAACATGTAAAATCATATTGTTTTAATTTCCCGCTTCCCTAATTATTTAAAACAAAAAAGCTCTATATAAAAGTTTTAGGGCAAAAATAAGAAATGAATTTTACATGATTTGTAACTGAACAAATTTGATCTGAAAATGACAAAAATTGTCTCAAAACTATCGATAGCTATAAAACTGAAACAAAATTAAACAAATGTTTGGCGTTAAATCTGTCAAAATTATCAAAATAAATTCTTTATTTATTATTTCATTTATTTTGACAGATAAAACGTCAAACATTTGTTTAATTTTGTTCAATTTCATGCCTATCGATAGTTTTGAGGCAATTTTCGTCATTTTCAAAGCTAATTTGTGTCATTAAAAAGTATGCAAAATTAATTTTGTTTATCGGTTCAGATGCAGAATTTTATGCCCTAAAACTTTTATTTGAAGCGTTTTTGCTTAATATATTTAGGGAAGTAGGAAATTACTAACTTATAATTTTACATGTTAATGTCCTATGTTCGAGAGTCGTGGTCACCACCCTAGTTAATAACCAAGGGGGGCGGGGCGTGCGCCCCTCCTTGCCTCCCCCTGCGGACGCCCATGGATACAAGGTATATTTATTTAATAGGAACATTACTCTGGCAATACTGTGAAAAACGGACATTTTTTCTATTCAATGTTACCAGGTAATCTATTATTTATTATTTATTTATACTAGTAAGATATAAAATATTGTATGCATCTCGGACACTACTTGATCTTTATACCCATCGAGCCAGAGGCCTTCGGGCTTGTAACCATGGCTCTCGGAGAACGTAAACATTTTCATAATACCCTAGGTACATTAAATAACTATTTTTTAGGGACTCTAATATTCAGTTAAACCGACAAGACGTAAATCTTCGGGTTCTTTGACCCAACGGCAATTGGTTTATATTTGTACTGTATTTACATACATACATACATATCTTCACACTATATCCCATCAAATGGGGTAGCACGAACCCAAAAATCACTTATAAAACATTCACTCATTACATTCATCAAATAATCAGCCCTCGTCAAAAATTCTCATCCAAATACAACACCCTCACTTTAACCACATTCATAGATCACTTCATATAAACTCATTTATTTATTACACTCGACATCATTTAACACACAACAAACCTTCAATCACATCTATTCAATCACTCCTATTCACTTATCATTCATCTTCTTTCTTCGACGTACATAACATATTCATAAAACATCTCAAATTACTCATGCTTATTCCTAACAACGAATCTAAAATTTTAAAATTTACAAAACTAATATATCCAAGAAAATCTCTTACAGCCCAATTCTCAAAAGAGTTTTAGCTAATCCTGAATTTTGGTTTAGTTAAATTAAGCTAAACCATATTCTCAAAAAAGTATATAAACTCGTTTTGTTACCATTTGGTTTATGGAAAGTGTTTTAATTAACTTTTTCAAATCGGACTAGAATAAGATTAGCTAATCCATAATTCAGAATTAGCTAAAACTTTTTTAAGAATCGGGCTGTGAAAGATATCTAATAGTGAGGAACAATGTATTCGTAAATTGTAACATCTAATTTTCTGGTTATGAAATGAGATTTCCTAGAAATAAAACGTCAACATTTTGCAGTTACCAACGCTATCTATGTTAATCACTGTCATTCGTAAAATTTGACATATTTTGTAGAGATTCAGACGAAATTACACTTTAGCTCACATATTTTCCGTTCTTTATTTCTATTGGTTAAATTATTCTTATCTACAGTATTTTCAAAACAACTTGAACGATTAATATTATGTATTTTTCGCTACCAAACATTTCTGAACTATTTTAAATAAAAATTGTTCAAATGTAGTTATTTGTACAACTAAAGTCTGTCCGGTAAGATATTACAGTGTGATTATATAAAAGATATTTTATTTTTAATCTGATTGGCTGCCCGAAATGTCAAAATAAAAACATATTTAAATACATAAAAACTTGTGACAGTGCCAGCGCTGTACCAATTTTGACTAATTCACATTTTTGTAAATGATAATGGATAATAAGAATTTGTTGAATGACAATTTGTCTGTTGGAAATTATTAGAAATAATTTTTTAAAAAAACAATGAGCGTTCGCCGGGATTTGAACCCAGAACCTTTCATTCGCATGATGACTGCTCTAACCAATTGAGCTACAAACACTCGGCGAATACTCATGCTTTTTCGTGCAATATTTAGTTGAAGAAATGTAAAGTGACATGGGTTGCGTCAATTCGTTACAAGTCAACAAACTAGTATGCGATGGGTGAATTCCCTGGATGAATTAATATAAGAATTTGTTGAATGACAATTTGTCTGTTGGTAATTATTAGAAATAATTTTTTGAAAAAGCAATGAGCGTTCGCCGGGATTTGAACGAAAAAGCATGAGTATTCGCCGAGTGTTTGTAGCTCAATTGGTTAGAGCAGTCATCATGCGAATGAAAGATTCTGGGTTCAAATCCCGGCGAACGCTCATTGCTTTTTCAAAAAATTATTTCTGATAATGGATAATATTTAATGGATTCATAAAATGAATCTATAGGGCATTTTTAAAACATGTAACCAAATTGTTCGCTATGTTTATTTGGAGAACAATTAGCGCTGTCACTATCACAATTTTTTGTGCTACATACATATGTCTTCATTTTGATGTTTTGATTAGCCAATTAAAATCAGAATAAAATACGTCCTATGCTGAAATCTCTTACTGAACAGACTTTAGTAATGAAAGCAATACTTTTTTTCATAAATTTAAGGTGGACGCAGCCGGAGTATGCCAATTAGATGAGTGAAAAAAAGGTTCTTTCGTTACTTGTTGTACACGTAATGTTTTACATATTAATATTAGATTGCTTTACGGAGATAGAAATTAAAAATTATTTTGACAGACGTCAAAATTTCGATATGTTGTTAAATTTTAAATTATCTCCAAGGAGATAAATAAATAGGCATAGTGAAAAAACTAAAATTAAACCAATGAAAATGTAGTTTACTTGTTTTCACGGTTTTTAAAATAATTAAAATGTGTGTCACTTTCTACACGATTTTTCGTTAAAAAGACGACTTTCCCGATCAATATGAAATAAAAATAATAATATTTGAACACCTACATTATCTACAATTTTTTTATGAAACATTTTTCTCCAAAATTATTTTTAAATAATTTAACAACTAAGTTATAGGTATGATCCCAGTGGGCTCCTGTAGTATAATAGAAATAACAAGAACGACCGATAAAAATATATATTGAACAATGGCTTTTAGTGAAAAAATTTGTTAAAAATAATGTTTTATATCAGATATACGATTACAATTATAAATATAGGGAAATCACAGGTTCAGAGCTTTTTCATTGGCCACAAGTATTTTCGCGTTGTAAATAAGAGACATATGCGGAGTAGAACGTAACTAACTGTAACATCTCAGCACTGTTTTTTCAAACTGTTCGTCTTATGCTAGTATGTACATGTTTAACACGTTGTCTATTAAAATAAATAAATAAATATATCATCACGCCTTCTACCCATTACTGGGTGTGGCACTCTGCTAAAGCAGATCTCGGTAAGTGATATATTTTGCGCGTGAAGTGCGGTTACCAGTCGTCAAATCACGGCCCCCAAACATGTTAGTGGTGGAGGAGCCACAGGGATAGCTTTTTTCAAATTATGAAAATTTGTCGCCTGTGGGAATCGAACCAGGGACCTCAGGATCCACAGGCCGACTTCATACCACTGTGCTAGCCATCCCATAATCTATTAATTACAATAATTTAATTTAGTGGCCTTTCAACTACTATAAAATATTATTTTCAACATAGTAAGAATTGAATCGTATATTATTTGATGGGCTTATGGCTCAGTGGTATCAAGTCGGCCTGTGGATCCTAAGAACCCTGGTTCGATCCCCATAGCCGACAAAAACATTTTAACCAATTTAAAATAACCTCTATGGCTCCCTGACCATTAATATCTTTGAGGGCCGTGATTTGATGGCTGATAACCGCACTTCACGCGCATAAATATAACACTTATCGAGACTTGCTTCGGCAGAGTGCCACATTCAGTAATGGGTAAAAGGCGTGATGATATATTTATTTATATATTATTTGCACTCTTTGAACGAAACAAGTTAAGTATCACTAAACCGAACTTGGGAAGTCACAACCCAATACAAAACTTCAAAAAATCAAATCTCTTGTATTATAAGAAATTTTCAACCTGCGTTTGCACTGATCGTCATAGTTTATCATGCGGTGTCATAAAAATTTAAAAAATAAAATAAGTACAAGACCCCATTGTAGAAGTTGCGAAGGATCATTCGCTGTCAGAAATTAATGTACATTTTAACTGATGGTTAGCTCAGTGGTATGAAGTCGGCCTGTGGATCTTGAGAACCCTGGTTCGATTCCCACAGGCGACAAACAATTTTCATAATTTGCTACCCCTGTGGATCCTCCACCACTAACATCTTTGGGGGCCGTGATTTGACAGCTGGTAACCGCACTTCACACGCAAAATATATCACTTACCGAGATCTGCTTCGGCAGAGTGCCACACCCAGTAATGGGTAGAAGGCGTGATGATATATTTATTTATTTTTAACTGGATTACGTGGGACTAATTGTGGAATACACTGGAATACTGGGCATGAGAATATCCTAAAATACTTCGAATTATTATCTCGACGTGCATAGACATACGAGTATCTTGAAATACACGAGAATACCGTTGGAATACTTCGGAATACGCATTTCATCATGTGTTTTGATCAAGTTTTGAATAAACAACATCTTAGTATATATTTATATGCAGATTTACTTAATATAAAATAGTGCTATTCAATAAATATAAATTGTGTTGTGACAATTTTAAGAGTGAGAGGAATGAATTCCAGCAGAAATAAAGCGAAATAAAACATGTTTATGTACTGCACGAGAATGAAAAAGTTAGTGAATCTAGTAACATCTATTTCATTATACAGGGAGTATACTTTTTTGTGGACTGTATGAAGTACAATGGTATAATTTTCATATGGCTATAATTTCTGCCCTATTAATTTTGGAACAAAAATGTAAATACATAAAATGTTCAGAATTAAAACTACATCTAATAAGTTCAAAATTCTTGTTTACATGCATTTATTTCACGACAGAGAGGCAAATTAAAATTATAATTTTTAGCTATTTAAACAGTGTCATGAGAAATAAAACAAAAATGTTGTATTGTTTGAGTTTGACGGATGACATCTGTCATAAAGATATTATTTCAAACACTGAATTTTTCTTGTACACTACATCTTTCATGATGTAATAATCAAAATAAAAAGAAAATAATAATATTAACAATTTAATATCAATTAATAAACTTTTATCTGCCAAATACAAACAATATAACTACAGAGTGATCAAAAGGAATTGTTACAGTTGGCAATAAAAAAAAAACTATTTGAAATTGGTACGCCTGATACATAAATTCATTTCCTGTTGTTGACAGTGACATTTAAAATTGAAATTTGAGTAGATTATTTCTAAAGTATTTCTATTACTTAAAAAGTCAAAATTCTATTAGCTGTCAGTCACCTGACATAACCTATTTGTATTTATTAGAAATGTCAAATAGTATTCTGCCTTTATCTGATGTTGTGCCAACTGTGGAATAAAATTGTATTGCCAACTATAACAATTCCTTTTGATCATCCTGTATTTGAATTGCAAGGTATTCTAGAAACAGCTTAAATCTCATGTATATATATCAATAAATTTATGGTCATTTAATGCAGTTTTTAATTCTGAACATTTTTTTATATTTACATTTGTGTTCTTAAATTAAAAGGGTAGAAATTACAGCTATATGAAAATAGTTTAATACTAGTATTCAGCAAATGATAATGAAAAAAATTATGGTAAAAATTAAAATTATTGTAATTATTATTATGAGTCATAAATGATCCGAAAGAATATTAATAAATAATAATAATAATAATAATAATAATATATTTAATTGTTTATAAAAGTTTTTATAACTTTACAACAGTGATGATTGGCATATTTGACAATAATTTACAGTGTAATGTAAGTTTGCTTATTTTATAGTTATTTATTACATTTTTGGTATGTTTAGACAAAGTGTTAACTTACAAAGTAGAAGAATATTTACAAATTTATTTACTTCGTATGTTATATATCAATAAATAGAAAATATAAGTTACTGAAAAAATAAACACGGGAATATTCGGTAATAGAAACAAATTAATATCAAATTTTATTGAATGAAATTCTTCACAAAATAGTCGTATTGGCATTTAATAATTAGTTAAACAAACAAAAATATTATTATTTGTTCATTTTTTTCTATCACAGCACGCTGATTCCTATGCGATTTGAATTAAATTGGAAATAATTTTATGATAGACTTGCAAAATGGTATTTTTTCTAATTTAACCAACCTTGTAGTTCTTATTGTGTAGGAAGGAATATTCTAAATATTTCTAGAATACGAAGATAATATTTTGGAATTTTCGAAATAAACCGGAATAAATACGTTTTAATCTGCCCTAAAATGGGAATCGGTGTACCTTTTTTGAGGTAGTACTTGACCCGTCGAGAAGTAGTTTTAAAAATAATAATAAGTACGTTACACGATATTTCACAATTCAAAGTATTCATCATTAAATTTGTTGTCGAAAAAAGAATAAAGTATTACCGCTTTGTTCATTTAACCGTTTTTCTGCCTCTCATAACAATTAACTTACCTATTGGCACAGGCTCAAACATTTGCACTATACTTATGCAGATACGACATCAAACAACAAGCATAATGACAGATAAATAAATTAAATTCCATTCAATAATTTACCATAATTATTACGACTCTAATTGATTTTAATTTTATATTCTGAATTCCTGTCCCCTGTGGTATTCAACGCAGCAAACCTTGTTATGAACCTAAATTCCTCAGCAATATTTTTATGGTTTAACCGTTACTTGTCCTATGTTTGTCATCAACTGTTTAAACAAAAGAACAAATTATATTGACTTTTAAAAAACAGCTGAATGCAAACTCAGTCGTCAAGTATGTTACGTATGAGCATAAAATCTAACTGTTGTTATAATACTTGAATTATCTTGAAATAGACTGTAAAATTTGTAGAAATTGTATCGTAATATATTCTTAGAAAATATTAACTTATTCGCAAAGCACGTGAAGTGGTACAGCTTTTATGTAACATATCTGGCCAAAATATAATGGCTATAAATAGGTATTCGTAAGAAAAATATTATTTCTTAAGAAAATAAATACTCGTGTTGGCAGAAACATACGTTTAATAACTCTGAAGTTGTTTGTAAATTGTCTTCTACAGATTTTTTTTAAAAATGAATTAAATGGTATCATTTCAACATGAAGTGCGGTTATCAGTTGCCAAATAACGACACCCACATAACGATATACGCGTGTGATTCTTCTTATCTGTACTATGATTACAAAACTATTTAAAGTGAAATATGTGCTTAATTGGGTCATAAGTTGGCATCTAAATACTGATCTTTATAAAAAAAAGATATTATTATTATCATTACAAACAGTGGTTTATTTTTAATAACAATAATATTTTGTTCCAAAAAAATTAAGTTTGACCAAGTGTTCAAGTGCCAACTTCAGACTCAAGACCCAATTAGGCGTATCTCTCACCTTAATTAGCCAAGTGTATTCATATTTTGTGCTAGTATTCAAGCACATCGTCATTGTTTTTGGCAAGGATAGCTCAGCTCGAAATTTTAAGGTAGTACTAGCGTGAATTTTTTTTTTGCAGATCTGAATGAAATTTGGCGCACATAAACATTGGATAGTCATACGTATCCTGTTAAAATATGAGACACATTCATCGTCTGTGAACAAATATATTTGCTTGTAAAGTTGAGTTCTTATACACGGGGCTTATGGTGATCATCACTCAGGATCGCACATATTTGGTTTGTGTACCTCTAAAATTTTACAGTTTCATTTGAAAAACTAGTATGATGTTCTAGAACTATCCATGTATATTGTATCAGAAGGAGAAAGGTTTTTATCGATTAGTAATGGATATAAAGCCATGCAAGGCCTTGTTTTTAACGAAAAATTAAGAATCCCAATTTATAATGGCAACACCACACGGTGGTATGGTATTTGAAAATTCACTAGACCAACAATCTGTTAACAATTCATGATATTCAAATCATAATAGGTATAAAACACTTATTTTAGTCAATTTTTATATTTTTTTGAGCATCAGTTTCGCCACTCGACAACCGATGGCACCACCGTCACACTAGTACATGGCCAAGTTCATTGAATTGCGCTACGCTTATTATGGCCGTTTCATTTCATCATTTTGCCATATGAAAAATTGTCGTGAGTTTTTTACAGTTTTGGTACGTCAAGTAATGCCATCTAGTGTTTTTTTATTTCTATTGAAGGAAAGTGACAACGCTGGCAAGTTACAAAAACAACCTTAAAATATTTGAAAACTGAAGTTTATGTGATCAAACAAAATTCATTTAATGGAACTGGGTATTTTATTTATACATTCAATATTATTAATTATTATGACTAGTATTCTGAGCTTTCGAATACAGTGACTAGCTAGTCTAGACTAAGTGAATTTCATTTGGCAACGTAGCATTATCTGTCACTTCAGGTAAATGATGCCGCCATATTGTTTACGTATTTAAAAATTTTGAAGTGTTTATAGGTCAAAATAAGGAAGTATTATTGAATTATTGGTGCCAACGGTTAGTATTTTACTGTAAACATCGTATGATAATAAATATACAATGACTAGGCTTGTTTTTAAGATTTTTTCAATCAATGTAAGAGGCAGTATTTTCAAATTTAGTTATGGCATATCTCGTTAGAGGCGCTAGTTGATGTACCCGCTCTGTAAATTTGAAACTAGGTATTTGAATGACATATGAAACGGCCATAATAAGCGTAGCGCAATTCAATGAAGTTGGCCATGACTAGTACTACCTTAACACTTCAACCAAAGTCAAAATTTCACTTATTTAAAATAAAATAAATATATAAATAAAATATAAAAATATATCATCACGCCTTCTACCCTTACTGGGTGTGGCACTCTGCTGAAGCAGATCTCGGTAAGTGATATATTTTGCGCGTGAAGTGCGGTACCAGTCGTCAAATCACGGCCCCCAAACATGTTAGTGGTGGAGGAGCCACAGGGATAGCTTTTTCAAATTATGAAAATTTGTCGCCTGTGGGAATCGAACCAGGGACCTCAGGATCCACAGGCCGACTTCATACCACTGAGCTAGCCATCCCATAAAAAAAATATATCATTATATTTTATTCATTACTCACATTACACTCAAAAAAGGGTTCATATATTTTATTTTTTGCAAATAACGTATTTAATAATTAATTAATAAATTAATATGATTTTGACATTTCATAAAGTTGAGTGACAAGCAGTGAGATGTCTTTTTTCCACGCTAAAAAAGATAGGGACTTATACAATTCAAATTTTTCAGTTGCCATGTAATGAGTAAAATAGAATTTAATAATTTGCTATGTAGCGAACATGGTATAGCTTTACAGTTTGACGTTTATCACGGGATCCAAACGTTAAACGTCAAACAAATGAGGAGATCTGAGGGGAGAAGTGCTGAAAGGAGAAAGCAGTTGTTTGACTCGGCATGGTGTCACCTCGCTCTTTCTACAAATTTGTTGTTTCATACAGAATTGCATGGAGGGGGTCTGCTTCGAGTCTCCTGCATGTGACGTCAAAATTATAAGTCCCTAAAAGTAATTTAAGCACAAACAAATGTCATTAAATATTAAATCAGAATTGCTTAATACTGCTTATTTTGAAGATGTAATAAATAAATTTGCGTAACTAAAAACAAGTAAAAAGCAAATTTAATATTTAGTAGGTACTGTACTAGTTTAACAACTTTTTTTGTTAACAAATTGTGCTCAAGACCTTGTAAATTGTAAAAACAAAAACACTACACAGGAGTAATTTAAAGTTTCTATAGAATTCATTTCAAGTAGAGTTTAAAAGACAATACAATTGAGTTGTTATATTTGTGAATATCATAACCGGGACAAATAAAAAAATGAAAGTCTATTATGAATCTCAGCTTTCACATATTTGTTAATATTTCGATCCCCAAAGCCGACAAACATTTTCACCAATTTAAAAAATTACTCCTGTGGCTCCCTCACCACTAACATCTTTGGGGCCGCAATTTGACGGCTGGAAACCGCAACTTCACGCGCATAAATATATCACTTACCGAGATCTGCTTCGGCATAGTGCCACACCCAGTAATGGGTAAAAGGCGTGATGATATATTTTTTTTTATATTTTTAGTTATTATTTTTTAAATTGATTTTTTTTGGGAATTTGACTTCATTGAAACGACATATCATATGAATAAGGTAATTATTAGTAGAACAAGCGAAAAGGGGCAATTTTCTGGATTTTTTTTACTAGTTTTGATATACCGGGATTTTCGATGATCCCGAAACGTCTTACCGGAACACTAGAATTTGACGCCACAAATCTGGCAAATCTCGAAATATAGGGACGCCTGGCAACTCTACACATGATCTATTTTTTAACCAGAAATTATTAATTCTTTTTATTTAAGAAAGTTCTCTTTCTTAAATTGAAGTTGATTTTGAATTGTTATTCAGTAATTAATAATTTGAAAAAAGCTATCCCTGTGGCTCCTCCACCACTAACATGTTTGGGGGCCGTGATTTGACGAATGGTAACCGCACTTCACGCGCAAAAATATATCACTTACCGAGATCTGCTTCAGCAGAGTGCCACACCCAGTAATGGGTAGAAGGCGTGATGATATATTTTTTTAATTTTATTTTAATTAAACAAAAGTCAAACAAATCTATTAGTCTATCTTTCTATAAAAATATGTTGTTAAATTACGTAAATTTTGATTACAAAAGAATAAAAACAATATATTTTTACAAATATAACTATATTATATTTATTCATATGGGGGTAAGTAGCACAGTGGTATCAAGTCGGCTTGTGGATCCTGAAAACCCTGGTTCGATTCCCACAGGAGACAAACAATTTTCACCATTTTAAAACTACTACTGTGGCTTCCCCACCACTATCATATTTTGGGACCCAAGATTTTACGACTGGTAACCGCACTTCACGTGCAAAATATATCACTTACCAAGATTTGCTTCGGCAGAGTGCCACACCCAGTGATGGATAGAAGGCGTGATGATATATTTATTTTTTATTTTTATTCATTTTTTTATATAATTATCTCTTTCATTTAATAGGCGTTAAAAAGAAATTAACTTTTTTAGTAAAACAAAATCTTCTAATCTTAATTTTTGTATTTTGTACAAAAATTATAAAATAGAAATTATTTATTATTAGGATTATTTATTTAGCAAATAGTCTTAGCTTGTTAATTATACATATTTATTATAATTTAAAAAGTTCGATCTTTTATACTAAGATACAAATTTATAGGTCTTGTCAAATAGTTTGACAATTACGTAATTAAATTACAAAATAAAATAAATAAATATATCATCACGCCTTCTATCCATTACTGGGTGTGGCACTCTGCCGAAGCAGATCTCGGTAAGTGATATATTTTGCGCGTGAAGTGCGGTTACCAGTCGTCAAATCACGGCCTCCAAAGATGTTAGTGGTGGAGGAGCCACAGGGCTATTTTTTGAAATTATGAAAATTGTTTGTCGTCTGTGGGAATCGAACCAGGGTTCTCAGGATCCACGGGCCGACTTCATATCACTGAGCTAACCACCCCATATATTAGGATTATTTTTTTACCAAATAGTCTTAGCTTGTTAATTATACATATTTATTATAATTTTTCAAAAATCTATCTTTTATACTAAGATACAAATTTATAGATCTTGTCAAATAGTTTGACAATTACGTAATTAAATTACTTGTGATAAAAATACGATACCTATTTATTTTGTTTGTATCATTCACATTCTCAATATTTAAGAAGAAAAACTTTGTTCATGATTAATTGTCGAACCATTTGTCATGGCCTAATAATAATATCATATTATAGTTTTATTGTACTTTGTAAAATAAAAATTGCTAAACATGTCGAAAAACAATAAATTATGCCATTATACAAATGAGAGAAAATTGTTGTAGAATGACGCCTTAAGGTTGTGAACTGCTCTGTTTCCATTTCAACTGTTCGTTTTCACCAACTTAATAAATAATAAATGTTTTTCCGCTTTATTAAACAATGCAATAAAATTTAACCTAATTTTTCTCAAACAGTTCAATGTTCATATTTATATGCACCACTTAAAATAATTAACATAAGTTGGTACTGTTTGTTCGTTATCGTTATTTAAATAAAGTGTTTTATTTGAGTAACAATTTAATCTGAATCATATAAGCAACATGAGTAATAACAAATAGAAGGTACGAGTATATTGTATAAGCATTGCTTTCATATGTGATTGTACCTTTCTCTGCTCGTGGTAGCTCTCTTATCATAAATGTAAAGAGTGTAAATTTAGATAAGAAATTATTAATTGTTTAATTGTTTCATTAAATAAGAGTGCATCTTTAATTGGGACTAATAATAAAATTATCAAGAAATCTTATAATTAGTGAATACTTTCACATTATCACAATATTTATCAAATTATATACTTGTTAGGTTTAATTTTATGTTGATACAATTATACAGCGCAATTTTAAAATAATTTTAGCTAGAATCTTATTAAGATAAACCATATTTCTAAAAAACTTTAACATAATCTTCTCACCGTTTAGTTTTCGGAAAGTTAATTGATTTTTTTTTTAAATCGGACTAGCATTAACCTAATGCTAGTCCGATTTAAAAAAAAAATCAATTAATCCATAATTTAGGATTAGCTAAAACTTTTTTGAGACTCACGCTGGGTTGCATGAAAGTTTTATCGGTTCATTAGCAACTAACGGTTCAATAAATTTCAGAAAATCGCTATTGATACTGTTGCTAGATAAACAATTCTTTAACTAAAGAACTCTTTATTTTTTTCTTGCAACCCAACATCATACAGATACAGTTTTGGACTTAGCTAGATTATTTAGCAACATTTAAAGACAATATTAATAATAATTAACAAAAACAGATTCTTTTTTTTAATTTATCTAGCTGAAATGTATTATTTTGCACGACTGGTGCTGGGTTGTTTTTTGTTTTTATTGCTACTATTATTATTGGAATATATGATTAAATATATAAATTAGTTTTTCTAAAATTAGACGCATATAGGTACAGGAAAATTGCAAATAACATTTTATGTTCCAAATATTTTTGATAACATCTTTTTTTTGTAACTGACTCCATTTTTGAAATAAATGGAATTTATTGTTTTGTGTGTCCAGTAAACTTCCTGTTCCGGTTTTTTAATTTCATTCAAAATCAACTCACCTCTTCGTATTTCCATGAAACTGAAAATTACCAAGTTTCGTTAACAAATATTATCTCGTTCATGAGATATTGCACACTCGGACACACATCCATCCATCCATCCATCCATCTACACACCCACACACACACAGACATCATTGAGTAAATGATCAAAACGGATTCAGTGGACCTCAAAACACGTATTTCCGCGAAAATCTCGTCAACTATTTTTTTCACGATTCCAATACTTCCTTATACTGTGTATAAGAAAGTAAAAAGAAATTTAAATATTATCGTTTCTCCAAAATAAATATGTTACTTAATCGTTAGTTGTAATTTTTAGTTCGTTGACTCTAAAAGCACTTAAGTGATCGGTGCGATATCATAAGGAAATAATTAAAATTTGTTTTTAGTGTAATATTGGATTTGACATATTCACAGTTATGAATTTGACAGCAATGTTTCAGAGCGTTTATTTTAAAATGAAACATAGGCACTAAAATATCTGGATTGAACTATTATATTTAACGATTATAATAAATACAAATACACAATAATTATAACACATTTTCAAAAATCCCTTTACTGCCAGACAATGCCCTAGTCGGTTATAAAACACATTCATAACATTAGATATTGAAGCAGCTATAATATTTCCAGACATGTTTTAGAATTATTCTAAATTTAAAATGTTGTTAATGTATATTTTGGATTTGAAAAATTTCCAATAAAGAAAGATCCAAACGTGTTAGATCGGGAAATCTAACAGACCATTCTATTTCTATTCTAAATTAAATATCTGAATATTTTCTTCAACGGTATATATTATTTTGCAGATAGTAAATCGTTAATAACAATGCAACACTAATTAATACAATCTAAACGCTGTAATACATTGGTAACGAATTCGAGTTTAGCAACCCAAGACATTTCAATATACGTATTTTTTAAATACGAGGGCAGGGTGAAAAGTCCCTGAAAAATGAAACAAGAAATGATTTATTTGGTCAAAACATATTTCTCAACATAATCTCCTTGTAGCTCGATACACTTCGTCCAACGTTTTTCAAATTTTTCGATCCCTTCCAATTAATACGATTTTGGCAATCCTTCAAAATAGGCGTTTGTCTCAGCGATGATCTCGTCGTTGGAGCCAAATCTCTTTCCGCCGAGCCATTTCTTCAAGTTTGGAAATAAATAAAAATCGCAGGGGACCAAATCTGGCGCAAAAAAGTCCTTCTTATTGCACTTGAACATCACCAAACACTCCTTTGAACTTGTCACACGGTCGCGCTTGTTGTCAACAGAGAGCAAATGCGACACCCATCTGGCAGATAGCTTTCTCATATCCAAAAATTTATGCAAACTGTTCCGTACCCGTTCGGTTGAGATGCTCATAGCAGTCTCGTGCACTTTAACTCGCCGATCGTCCAATATCATACCATGGATTTTATCGTCGATTTCTGGCGTTGTAACCTCAATTGGACGACCAGAACGTTCGGCGTCCTTTGTGGTCATACTACCATAACGAAAATCAGTAAACCACTTGTGAATCGTTTCAATTGATGGTGAGGAGTCCCCATAATGTTTAACAAGCGATGCTTTGGTTTGCGTAATGTTTTTTCCACGCAAGAAATAATGTTTAATCAAGACGCGAAATTCACTTTTTTCCCTGTTTTCAAAATTCTTCAAGGTTGCTTGCTTTCGATGGTTGTCAAAACAGAACAGAATGACATATCAGTCTGAAAATTTTAATGCGTTCTAGTTAAAGATGGTACATCACGAATGTCACATGAGATTTGCGATTGTGGCGCCATCTGTTTTATTTTTAGGGGCTTTTCACCCTGCACTCGTATTGACAACCTTTGACGAACAATGTTTCATTTCCGCCATACTCAGCTAATGGGCCTTTCAAGACTTTTTTGAATTTTTTATATATTAATCTACGTAATAAAATAATTATACCCAATTTTTTTATTTTTTTTTTTAACTTGTATTAAGCATGATAAAAATATTTAAACTTTCGAAACAAATGAATATGACGTAGTTGCATCTTAGCTTAAAGAGAGACAGATAAGACAGAGATAAATAACACGTAACTTGTCGTTGTCAGTAGAATCCTCAGACAAAACATAACTAGACGGATAACATCGGCGTTTGTTGTGAGTCAGAAAGGGATAGAATAACTTGTTGGTGAGGCGGGTGCGCGGCAAGGAACAACTTGCATAACATCAAAGTGTACTCGCTCCTTGCCGCGCACCCGGCGGACCCTCAAGTTATTCAATCTCTTTCTGCTTCACAACACTGCATTGACTTGAATACAGCATAATTCGTCTAGTATTATACGTCATTGGTAGAATCGTAGAATGCTGAATGCTTATTTCTTCTTCGTCTTCTTGAGCACCGACAAACGTTTCAGACAAAGCTCTGTGATTGGCTTAATGCAACTACGTCATTGCAATATGGCAGTGCGAACGTTTTAAATTATTCAACTTTAACTTTCATATTTCAGCAATAAAGATATAATTTATGGTATGATTTTATATTGTATTAAATATGATGTACGGTCAAGAATTTATTTTAATAAATATATATTAAAAAGCTCTACCACTTGAATCCCCCATTGACGAGCTTGAGGTATGAGTACATCCATGACTTGTTTATTAAGATTTATATCTAACTTGCCTGTTACTGCACTTAATAGATCGAACAACTGACATAATATTGCTCTCTTTTAATAGTCTTTTTATCTTTCAATAGAGATAAAAAAGGACAATTATGTTGCAAAAAGTTAAATATGGAAGGCAATAATATCAATCCATAATATGTCTGCATTTAACAATTATCAAAGAAAGTCAAAACAAACTGCGATACTTGTTTTTCTTCAGAAAATCGTTTTTAAATTTATCAAGAAATGTCAAAAATGTGTTATCTCCACAAAACTTTACACAAACACTATTAAGACTAGACAGCAGCCACGAACTAACGTTATCTTAGAAGCGTCCAGTCCAGCAGCAGTCACAGCATACTTTGATGATGATGGTCAAGGCTGTAGGGGTCAATGACCACACGCATGCATTTATTTAAGATCAGCAGGTGTGTCACACCTTCCGCGCTTGTAATCAGCTTGCCACGATCTGTCATCTTTGTCTGACAAACTGCGACAATATAGCACCTAGTGCCAGACAAGGACAAGACTAATTTGTGCGGTTACGTCTACGTCAGCTGTTTCATTTGATCCTATTTGTGTCGCAGGGATTCGTTTGTTACTTGTTACAGAAACAAATGAAATCAAATACTAGCGAACTGGGTTGATTTGTTTTACGGCTAATCAGTTATTTTGCAAAACAAAGTAAATAATTCATCATTTATTATTAAAGTACAAATTTTCCACACTTGGCACATAGTTATTATGCAATTTTCAGAAATAAATGAAACACTTTTTGGAGCCAGATTGACTTGTTTACTAGTTCATTCATTTGTTTCATAGGAATAATTAAATCATTTGTTATTTTAAAGTAGAAATTTCTCGAAATTGGTACACATTTATAATTCAATTCATGGAATTATGTTTAAATGAGAAATTAGAGAATGATATAAATTTGTTTTTCAATTTCACAGTTGTTCTGCTGAATTAAGTTACTACGTAAATAATGAATCATTTGTTATTTATAATTTAATTGCAAATTCTTCTCATTTCGCTTTGAATCCATAATTTGTTTTTCATGGAAAACAAATAATTAACAGAAATTATGAGTTTGTTTCGATTTTTTGTTATTTTCCATTTTGCCTAAATGGAATTCAGAACTTGAACCTTTTGTAAACTATACAGTTAATTTGTAAACAAAATAAATTATTCCTTGATTGGAAAAATAATACTATTTTACATTTTTACTTTCTTATACACGTATAAGAAAGTATTGAAATCGCGAAAAAAATCGTTGACAAGATTTTCGCGGAAATACGTGTTTTGAGGTCCATTGAATCCGTTTTGATCATTTTCTCAATGATGTCTGTGTGTGTGGCTGGATGTGCAATATCTCATGAACGAGATAAGATTTGTTAACGAAACTTGGTAATTATAAGTTTAATGAAAATACGAAGAGCTGAGTTGATTTTCAATGAAATTGAAAAACCGGAAGAGGAAGTTTACTAGACACATAAAACAATAAATTCCATTTATTTCAAAAATGGAATCAGTTACGAAAAAAAGTTTCAAATAAAAGAAATATTTGGAACATACAATTTTATTTGCAAGTTTTCTGTATATGCGTCTAATTTTGAGAAAAACTAATTTATATATTTAATAATATATTTAAATAATCACAGTAGCAATTGAAACAAAAAACATAAACATGTTTAACATTTATATGTCAAATAATAATTGTCAAACGCAAGGAGCAAGTCATAAGTGTTCAATTCAGCGTTTTTGATGCTATATCAATTTCATTGATTTATATTCTAAATATTAAATAAGCTGTGTATAAGAAAGTTGTTACTCCATCAGTAAATTTTACTCGACATTAAAATTATTCTTGTGGCTTTCCTTCCGCTAACATCTTTGAGGGTCATGAATTGACGGCTGGTAACCGCACTTCACGACCCTAAAAATATCATTTATCAAGATCTGCTTCGAAAGAGTGGTACACCCAAATTTTTTTCCGTAAAATAATTTAGGAACGATTAAGAAAAATAAGCAATATTTTAATGACAACACTGTCAAGTTCTCCTGAAAATCTTATTTATCTATACTTCTCTGTATAACAGAAATTTAATCCCAATTACAGTAAGGACTCACCGAGCCGTAGTGTTGTAATTCATATATATTTAGCTTGCGTAGGATTCGAACTCGGGATCTCCGGATTCGAATGTCGTAACGCTACACAAGCCAATGTACTGACATTTATATAAATAAGGTACCTAACCTACAAAATGATGATTAGTTTAGTTTGTTACAGTTTGTAATTCTTAAGAATTTTTTATAAATAAAATTTTGCGTTAATCGATGCAGAAAGATGTATTTTATGATAAAAATAAAAACATAACCCATTTACGAACCAGTTTTAATTAAAATACCATATAGCACATTTTTATTTCTTTAACACCACTTGAAAATTTGTAATAGATATTTAATTCAGGTGACCAGGAAGCCATAACTAAAGTAAATGTAAAAATGTAAGGCTAAGAATTAACTTTTTTAGTTAGTTCTTAGCCTTAGATTTTTACATTTACTTATGTTATGGCTTCCCGGTCAACTGAATTAAATACCTATTCCAAACTTAAAACGAAAATAAATTTAATCAACGCGGATATAATTTTCTTAAAGAAATGCAAACAAATATAAATTTTTCCAAAATTCATTAAAATAACTCTTTCTCAAAACTGTAAAATTCCGGAATCTGTAATACACCACGCTAAACTTAAATTGTTAACTAATGAAATTAAATATTTTATGCGAAACGCAATAAATTTGTAATAAAAATTTACGACTTCCATTTAAAATTTACAAAAAAATTAAATAACGTTAAAATGTATAAATTGCTAGTTCGCTCACAACTAGAATATGTAACCCCAATTTGGAACACAAACACATAAGCAGAATTGAGGCCATACAGAAAAAAATATTATTGATCTTATGTAAAAAAAAATATGGACACATTTTCAAATACTGTACACTAATATATTGCATTCTAACAAAATTTGAACAAATTTACTTATCTAGAACTGGAAAAAAAAGCATACAAATTTCAAGCGGTTTTACGCTCACTACACCAGAAAAGAATAAATGCGGATATGATACATTTAATAATATAACTAACATAAAACGCTGACCTGGCAGCAAAAGAAGCAATAAATGAAAACATGGAAACAATCCAAATTCCAGTAAACGACATTAGAAGTTCAACAACGCGTAGCGTAAGACAACAATGGAACACCACGTGGCAAAACAAACTGATGGAAGTGAGGGATAAAATAAGAGAATGGATCACACCTGAAGACCGGAAAACATAAATAGTTATGACTAGATTAAGAATAGGCCACACTGGCGTCACACATGAACACTTATTACAGAAAACACAACCAAAAATATGCGACACATGCAACACACCAATAACAGTTAAACACATTATGATAGATTGCAATAAATACGCCGCACAGAGACATATACGCAATATTCCCCAAACACAGTGGCGTACCTGGGGAGGGGGGGGGGGTGCGGTCTGCACCGGGCGGCATATATTTTAGGGCGGCATTTTTCATATTTAGTTTTAGTTGTAAAAAACAACTTGTTAGCTTCATAAGTTTACTATACGATTTCTACGAATTATGAATTACTATATGATTTCGAATATTTTTCTTCATCGTCAAGTCAATGTAGGGTTGAAAATATTATCTCGAAAAATTCCTTTATTACTGCCTAATTTAATATGCCATCCAATGGTAAAAAAGTTCCCAATCTATAGTTTGTCTCAATTACAATTATTTATTTATGTTTACTAATTTAATGGGATAATAGCTCAGTGGTTTCGAGTTGGCATGTGGATCTTGAGAACCCCTGTTCAATTCCCACAGGCAACAAATAATTTTCACCAAATTAAAATTACCTCTGTGGCTCCTCCACCATTAAAATCTTTGGGGGCCGTGATTTGACGGTTGGTAACCGCACTTCACGTACATAAATATATCACTTACCGAGATCTGCTTCGGCAGAGTGCCACATCCAGTAATGGGTAAACGTCGTGATGATACATTTATTTTATACTTATTTTTTAATTTATAAAAACCACCATTTGATTGACTTAGAAAGGGCGGCAAATTGGAGACCGCCCTGGGGGGCAAAAGTTCTAGGTACGCCACTGGCCAAACACTAAAAGAAGCCCTAGCAAACAACACAAACAACTCAATAAATACTGTTAATTACTTAAAACAAATCAATCTCTTCAATAAAATATAATTGTATTATTGTAAACGTCATGAAATACAAAATGTAAACTCAATGTACCGAAGCGTTAGAGGCCAAAGATGCCGAAACGCTGCTAAAATATATATTTAATTAAAAAAAAAAGATTTATTAAAAATATTGCATTCTATGTTCCTCAAAAATTTACAAGAAATTATAATCTTTTTTATGTTTCAAAATGAAACACGAACAATTACAAAAATTCACTTATAGTTCATTTCGGCATATGGATTTCTTTCACTAAGTTTGAATCTAGTAAAAAACATTTTGAACGACATTATTATTTATTATTATTATTTATGGGGTGACTAGCTCAGTGGTATGAAGTCGGCCTGTGGATCCTGAGAACCCTGGTTCGATTCCCACAGGCGACAAACAATTTTCATAATTTCAAAAACTACCCCTGTGGCTCCTCCACCACTAACATCTTTGGGGGCCGTGATTTGACGACTGGTAACCGCACTTCACGCGCAAAATATATCACTTACCGAGATCTGCTTCGGCAGAGTGCCACACCTAGTAATGGGTAAAAGTCGTGATGATATATTTATTTATTTATTTTATATTTATTTATTATTTAAATTTGTTTCATTTTGTAATTTATATTTGTTACTGTTACTTTTAAGTATATAATTTTATTATACTATGTATATTTCACATAATGTTCACTATATTCCAATTTATATATTTGTGGTAGTTTTTCATTGGGAAACCGGTTAGCTTTCCTTGTACTATTTAAATAAATAAATAAATAAATTTCAACTTTGGACCCCATTTGATAAAAATTTAGATGAAGTAATTCTAAATTTTTTTTAAACTTTTGTTTAATAGAAAAATGAAAATAGATAATTCGAAAAAGCAAACAGCAGATAAGAAAAAATGGAGAAGAATAGTATAGAAAGCAAAGACACATCAAGCACTGTGAAGTCATCAGAAAGATAAGGACTAATCCATCTTGGTAAATGGATCTCCGAGTTGTACATAAAAAAACAGCTTCAATTTCCTCGGAAATGTTTAGCTTATATTATTATTATTAATAATAGATATAGCTATTTACATAACAAGTGCGCGAATGATACAAATGACGTCTTCGTGCACGAGTTTTTTTACAATGCTTTTTGTAACGAACAAAAATTATATAATCGACAATGAGGAAATTTATTAAATTTGAAGCGTGTATTTATATTGACAGTTAAGTATGTCAATTGTGTGAAATTCATTTTCAAAAACTAGCGCAGGGACGACACTCCCTTCGTTTCGTTTCTTATCTTTTTTTTTATTCGTTTTCTGATCTTACATCGAGTGTTTAACTGCAATTGTGTGGAATTCACTTTCAAAAACAAGCGTAGAGCGACACTCCCTTTCTTATCTTTTAATTCGTTTTCAGTTCTTAAGTAGAGTGTTTAACTGCAATTGTGTGGAATTCACTTTCAAAAACAAGCGCAGGGCGACACTCCCTTCCTTTCTTATCTTTTAATTCGTTTTCAGTTACTGCATTGTGTTGACTTTTCTTTCATATACAAGTGCAGGCTGTCGCTTTAATCTTTTCTAATCTTTGTAGATTCGTTGCTAGATTCGTAATTAGATTCGTTAGGAGTAAGCGTGAGTAATTTGAGATGTTTTATGCATATGTTATGTAGGTACGTCGAAGAAATAAGATGAATGATAAGTGAATAGGAATGATGTGATTGAAGGTTTGTTGTGTGATAAATAATTTCGAGTGTAATAAATGAATGAGTTTATATGGAGTGATCTATGAATGTGGTTAAAGTGTGGGTGGTGTGTTCGGATGAGAATGTTTGACGAGGGCTGGTTATTTGATGAATGTAATGAGTGAATATTTTATGAGTGATTTTAGGGTTCGTGTTACCCCATTTGTTGGAATATAGCGTGAAGATATGTATGTATGTATGTAAGTATGTCATGAATTTACATTTGTTATTTGAAAACAAATTGTTTATTTTTTCTCGTAAAGTTTGTTAAAATATATCTGATTGATGGCGTTATAAGCTAATGTTCTTTTATAAATTCCTTAAAATGGGTATGTGTAAGTACAATTAGCATTAGCATAAAAATGGATGTTTTTTTCTATTACTTTGCGCACTAGGGCGTAAAAACAAACTTTTTATCGGTTTCTAAGGTAATGTAAACCTTATTTTGAATGATTATTATTTTGAACTGTAAAAGAAATCCACTTACTTTAAATTCACATGGCAATACTTATTTATCTTTACACGTGTTTCATTTGTTTCTAACAAACAAATCATAAAGCTACACCTGTCTCGCTTTACAGTCACTTTTCAAACAGCCATAAAATTTCCCATAATTCAGAACGGATGACAAAGACTTTCGAAAACAAAAGCTAATAACATAAATAACAACCCATCTTCATGAGACGTTTCAGATTGGTTATATACAAATAAAGTTTCGCCGAACAAGAATGGATAAATTTAAATTTACAATTAAATTGCAGAGTGTACACGTGTACGTGAGTGTGCCGCTCTGTACGTAAATGACACGCGATCGGTGTGGGAAAATGTGTCATCGCGTAGAATTTCTTTCGTTTGCGGTGTTTTTGTGTGCGATGCGATACTGTCATTACGCATTATTCATGACTATTTTACATTTATCTACTGGTATTGTGTGACTGATACACTGTAGCATTTGTTATTATCTTATTTTAGTTCATTTGTTTTGCTCGAAATGAGCGCAGATGCTATGACTACCGGAAGAAACTATTTACATTCTTGTTTTTTTTTTTTGTTATTATTTCTATTTATTAATTTAATTTTATAGTATTGTTAGTTCGCTATAAATTGCATTTTTATGGAAGTGTAAAAGAAGTTATTTTTTAAACTACTGTTTTATTTTATGTTGCTATTAGCGACGGCCATTAAAATGATTTTATCTGCTTCTGCACTGGCAACGCCTAATAAAGATAAAATTGCAAAAATATCAAATATTTGTTAGAAATAAATGTTAAACAAGGTTATTGTTTCGTAAACACAGTTGCATAAAATAGTTTTTAGCCCCTCGATTCTAAAAGGCAACCGGCAATAATTTAAAAAAATATATAGAAATCCTGGACAGAGTCCCTAGATAACAAATTTTACTTTGGTTTAGGCCAGAAGTCGGCAAATTGTGGAATAAAATCAGATTTGAATCCAGGGTGACCGTGGCTTAGTTTATTAGGGTATATGGTCGGAATTCATAAGAACCCAGGTTCAAATCCTTGTGGTATCCTAATTTTTCTCTTTATAATTTAATTTGATTAATTGATAAATATTTACTTGGAAAATAATTTAAAAAGTTATGTGTTTGACGTTCTTAGAATGTCGTTTATTTCGACTATTGCTTCGACCGACAATTTCGTACTTCTATACGTCAAACCCTCATTTCATGGCCTAAATATATAAGGTGTGGCTATTAAATAACGAGACTGACGCTGCTACAGACGAAGTACGCATGCGCCAAACACCAGCGACCGTCAGCTTTTTAGCGTGAAGCTTTCTCTTTCGAATGCAGTACCTCTCGCTTCTGTAAACAAATCCGTATAGCCATAGCATTCGTTCTAATTATAGTTGTTTTTTGTTTCGCCGAAAAAATGTTAAGTGCAACATTAAAGCAATGAATTGTTGTGAAATTTCACATGAAACTTGGCAAAACTGCTACTGAAACTTATAATTTATTGAAAAAAGTACCCGAATTGTGGAAGGACAAGTCATGGTTTCGCCATCAAAATAATGCGCTGGCTCATTCCGCAATGTCTGTCAAGAGATTTCTAGCCAAGTACAGTATCCCAGTGTTCTCCAACCTTATCATCCGCCTTATTCGCCAGATCTTGCACCGTGTTTCCTAAGGTGAAACCTTAATAACAACAAGATTTGCGCTTTAAAAGAGAAATCAGCACGCGTTCTGCAGGAGCTGACAGAAGAAGACTTTCAGCACTGTTTCGAACAATGGAAGATTCGCATGGAGCATTGTAGGGATAGAGCAGGGGGGTGTATATTGAAAGTGATAATAAGTAAATAGGTATGGAATCAAAATAAAATGTTAAAACAGCATCAGTCTCGTTATTTAATAGCCACACCTCGTACCTAGAAATAACTATTTTAGACTAAAGGCAGAAATATTAACCCAAAGTGATGTCTGTTAAATAAATAAAAAATATTGCCATCAAGAAGTGACGTTTTGTTATTATAATATAATTTTAAATTTTTATTGTGTTGGAATAAAAAGCTCAGTGGTAACATCTTGAACTGTGGAGCTGCACAGCCGACAACTGCTTTACGCTATTTAATCCATAATCAAGGATCGAGTACCATCTCAAAACGAAGTAATTAATGTAGCTGCTTGACAAAAAGAATAGACTAAATGAATAACAGAAGTAATAATGAAGTCTTAAAGTGAATGTAACAGTAAAACTATCACGCAATAAAATTATTTTCATAAAAATAATAGTTATTTTTATAACAAGTGCCGAAGAAGGCTTGTTACGTGCAAGTGCAGAAATCTACACGAGCACTTAACCTTTTTCGGCAATAAATATAAAATTTATAAAATTTTAATATTACACGAGAACGATGTTTTACGGTGTTGCTATGGTTTTTAAGGCTTGTTTGTTGATTGCTTGCACATTAGCAATCAACAAACAAGCCTTACATTTTTTTTCCTCGTACCATTCTAAGTGCCATTTGTTCAATCACCGGTATACTCCCGATTAATGTTAATAAATAAAAAAAATAAATATATCATCACGCCTTCTACCCATTACTGGGTGTGGCACTCTGCCAAAGCAGATCTCGGTAAGTGATATATTTTGCACGTGAAGTGCGGTTACCGGTCGTCAAATCACGGCCACCAAAGATGATTAAATAATAATGGTAACAATGGTTTCTATTATTATTTAATCATGATTAACATTAATTGGTGATTGAAAAACTGGCCCTAAATGAAAACACATTAAATAAAAGTTGAAACCAAGAAGAGTCGATCAGTAAATATAATGACTTGATCAGTAAATATACTAACTATCCCAGTAAAATCTAAATCATGATTCTTCTATTTTACTGTAAATGTCCGAAAATAGATGAATCCTAATATTTACCAATTTTATGTGGCAAATCTACGAACAATATAATTAATATAATTTCGAAGTTAGATTTTTCTTATATTTATTTGAATTCTAGGCAAGGCTCACTTCACACGCGTTTTAAACAAACTCTAAGCCCGTAGAACGTACGTTCCCCACTAGCAAGCCCCGATACTTGTTTTTGATAATTAGTTTTATTGGATATATCACAATATTTTTTACTAGTTGAGTTGTGATTATTTACTGGTCGAGTCATGATTTCTTACTGGTAGAAACATTATTTGTTACTGGTCGAGTCATTATGTTTACTGGAAGACTGAGGGATTCATGATTTGTACTGAAATAGTTATGATTTTTACTTATTCAAAAAACATTTTATAATTAGCAAATATTATTGTGCGAAATATTTTTTTAACTTTTTTATTGGTGAATTTTTTTTCTAAATATTTAGAAATTAAATGATTTCTTATAGTGTAAAATGTTAATTTGTCGTAGAAAAATAGTATATAATAAGCGTGTTGAAATACCAACGGAAAATTGGAGTTTTGAATCACTTTATTCAAACATAAATTAGGAAATTTTGCCATCTAAAGGCCATTCTTCAAATAACCTTTTATGTAAAATAATTAACGATTTCTTAAACAATATTTAAATTACGGACAGAACAACAAACAGACTGCAGAAAATATAGACGTAAAGAAATAAAATTAACTCTTGCATTTATTTATTGCTAATAATGAATACTCGTTTTTAATCTTGCCAAAACGAAGTTGTTTTGGAAATAGTGTTACGGAATGTGCAAATATTACCAGTACGAATAACTAACTAATTTAGAAAAAGATACATTCATAAAACGACTCTTTTAAGATAACACTGATTGCCAAATTGTAAAATGCAGATAGTAAATGTTTAATTAATTTTGGCACTACATTAAAATCAATTAAGAAATTATCTTGTCATTTTCTAAAAAGTGTACTTTGCATGCTAATCTTCTACTTAAAATAATTGTATGGTTAATAAACTACACATCTGAATTAGATAAATTAACAAAGAAGAAGAACAAGTTTTTTAAATTTAAAGTTTTCTACCTTTGTAACTTTTAACTGTAGAGATTTGAAAATCATATTGCGTAATTATTATTCCCAGTGCATATTTTGTAAAATGCATGTTAAAATAAAAACTACCTGTTTATAAATTACGAATATGTATAAGCACCATTGAATTAATCAATGTAATTTTTTTATGTTAGCTTACATCGATAGTATTATTTAATCGAATTCGATATTATTTAATTTTTCAACCAAATCATAAAATTAAAATTTAATTAACAGTTAAGCAGTTTATTCTTCCTTACGTTATGCTACTTTGCGGTTAATTAAATTAGCATTATCTTTTGTACTAAAAAATTGTTATTTATGTACCAAGAGCGGTAAGTGATGTTTTAATATTAAAACCTGTAAATTTACTAAACGCTTGTGGTACATATAATAGTTATTTCCGTTATAGGTTCGGTAAATAAGTTTTTACGGTACGAGTAAGATGTTTTCGTATGAGGCGACGAAGGAGCCGAGTCTGGAATTTCGATATAAGTACTAAACTTATTTGATTCAATTCGTACAAATAATATACGAATTATTTATTAGAAAATAATCTTACTATGTTGAAAATAATATTTTATAGTAGCTGAAAGCCCAAGAAAACGAAATTAAATTATTGTAATAAATATACAACGTGTTAAACAAGTACATATGAGCAAACAACAAACAGTTTGAAAAAACAGTGCTGAGATGTCACAGTTACGTTCTACTCCGCATATGTCTCTTATTTACAGCACGAAAATACTTGTGGTCATTGAGATTGCTTGAGTTGATGTCACTATATTTTCTATTGCGTATATCTCTCAATTTATATTTTATGGTTTTATCATTAATTCTCTATATTTAGATTATGGTATAAGAGCCCATTAGGAAATAACAGAAGATGGAAAGTTTAAAATGAAAACTAAGAAACAAAAAAATAGAGAAAAGAAATAAATTTTCTCCCCAATTTTCGCTCATATCTCGAAAACATGCGATGATTTTGACTTGATTTTTATCTCAATCCATTTCTTGGGTTAAATAACCAATGGCAACAAATTTGAGACAGATACTGGAGAATTCTTTTCTAATTTATCGAACTCTCGAGTTATATTTAATTAGATTATTTTTTGACTTAGCTGTTGAGGTCGATTCATCCAATTTAAAAGATTTTGAACTAGGTTCATATCGATTGATTACTTATTAATGTATTTTTGGAAGTTGTTTTCCAAAATTAGTTGGTTTATTTCTGTATCTGAAATGGACCTAAATCGATTTTTTTGCACACATTTTACTTGACGCGTTAACAGTTTTAAATAATTATTTGACAACTACCTATTATTTGTCTCAAACAAAAGCACCTACAGAGATTATTCCCGGGGAAAATCACTAGAGCTTTATTTTTAATATAGTAATGTGAGGATTGGTTAAAATGCAGACACGTGACATACAATGAAGCATTTCACTGATTTTGAGAGACGTCAAAAAGTAATCTTCCCAATTTTCTTTCAAAATTATGTACTGAATAAATTTTCCAGAGAATGAGACTCAGCTGATTCGTTTTCTGAGGCTAACAAATATTAAAATACCAAATTTCATTAAAATCATTAGAGTCAATTCCGAGATAGTTGACACACTCAGACAGATAGAAAAAAATCGCATGTATTTAAAGTATAGGATAAGTTGAAAGTGTTACTACTTTATTCTTACTTTTCGAGGATTAAATTGACAGTTAAATAAGCATAACCGTAGCAACAAGTATATTATAAACTGCAACATATTTCATTTTATTTATGTTGCCTAAGTTATCTAAAAAAAATTTATAATGCTGTCTTTGTCATTAATCATTCATTCAAATGAATGGCTGGAAGTGTGAAAAATAGTGTCTATACCACAGGACTTAAGTGCTTTTAATCCTTCAAGTGATTATTTCTCTTACTTGTGGATCATGAAATAAACCTCATCATCAGGATTCAAATTATGCACTTTAGTCCCTTGGTATATAACATAATATACTATTTGCAACTTTCGTTGAAGGAATTTAAGTTGCTTCAACTAAGGTTGCCAGTTTCCTTCAACCAAAGTTGACTAATGCAATTTCTGCTATAAATCATAGAATAATAAAATGTAATTAATTTTGCTAAGCAATAAATTATAATAAACTTTTAATTTTCAGATTTACCTGAAATTTCATGCCTGATTCAAAATGGTCATCGTCACGAGGGTAAGTTTCAAAAATATTCCATATTCCTAATGAGAGACTATTTATATACCATCAGAAGCGGATTTAAAATATTTCGGGCCCTAGGCAAAATATTTATTTCGGGCCCTTTAAACCGCGACTCTCGAACATAGGGATTTAACATGTACAATCATAATTTTGTAATTCCCTGCCTCCCTAATTATTTTAAGCAAGAAAGCTTCAAATAGAAGTTTTAGGACATAAAATTCTGCATCTAATCCAATAAACAAAATTAATTTTGCATGCTTCGTAACGGCACAAATTAGATCTGAAAATAACGAAATTATCGATAGCCATGAAATTGAAACAAAATTAACAAATGTTTGACGTTTTATCTGTCAAAATAAATGACATAATAACTAAAGAAATTATTTTGACAGATTAAACGTTAAACATTTGTTTAATTTTGTTTCAATTCCGCGCCTATTGATAGTTTTGAGGCTATTTTCAGATCTAATTTGTGCCGTTAAGAAGCATGCAAAATTAATTTTGATTATAGGATTAGATGCAGAATTTTATGTCCTAAAACTTTTATTTCAAGCTATCTTGCTTAAAATCATTAGGGAAGCAGGAAATTATAAAATAATGATTTTACATGTTAAATACCCATGTTCGAGAGTCGCGGTCACCACCCTGTATACATTATAAGGGAATAAAATTATATATTTCTATTATTTAAACTAAAAGTTTGAATCCGGGCCCTAAAATTTTTGGGCCCTAGGCTATTGCCTCTTTAGCCTAGGCCAAAGTCCGCCTATGACCATAGTAGAACACTAAATTAAGATATTACAATATACTAGCATGAAATAGTAAAATTCTACGTCAGATTCTCAACTCATCTCACGTACAATTTGATTGGAATGCAGGGAAATCATGACCTAAAAATCTCGTCTCGTACCAACGTCTGCGATACCTCTTCACAAACAAACGCACTTTCTTTCACACATTCATAACTTCTCAACTATAAACCATGATACAAAACTTAATAGCTTATTCATAAAGAAGAACAATTTTTACACCTAAATTCTATCAAATAAACTTTTACACATTTGATTTATATTCCTGTATACAGAGTATAGACACTAGTTGCAATTCACATAAAAAATTCTGAACTGTTCTCAGGAATGAAACGTCAGCTGCGGTAAACGTAAATGTAGCACGACTGTCGAACGAATACGTTTAATAACATGTGGGTAACATGCAATGTACTCGTATATAACGTTATTCGATTGTCTTCCTGTAAGACATAGGAATAGGACCAATTGCCGAATGTGTACAGTGGCGGATTCAATAATTTTGCATTCTGGAGACCGATTCTAATTCGTAGCAACCAAATATTTAGTTGAATGACGTATTTTTGATGACGTTAAATTTCTAGGGAATTTATTTTGTACTGTTGGTAACAAAGATCAGACTATATATTTTGGTGCGGTATTTATGAAAAACTTGTTGCCCCTTTTTGTAATTATTTATTATTAACAAGTCCACTTTATTGGTTGAAATCGTATATATGTTTCTATATTTAGTATTATTTATTAAAATAACCAAACTTATCAAAATACGGCACTGCAAAACATACGAATAGGACGTAGCGACTGAGTTAGCGACTGGTTCAAAGCAGTTGCTAGCTGGAGACCTATTCTAATTCGTTGGCGACTGCATTTAGCGACCGTTTGACGTCATAGTTGGCGACTTCGATACTAGCGCCATCTGTTGGTTTAGTTAAAAAGTACTTTCCTGACGTCATTGTTGGCGACTGGTCGCTTACGGAGTCGCGTATGTTGACGACTAGTACAAGGCTGTTGCGAAGTGTCATGGCGTCAGTCGCTTAGCATTTTTTGGTTGATTAGTTTCGAAGTTAGAAAAGTTTTATATTTTATGTGCACTGTATATTATTATTATAAAATGTAAATACGAGTAGGATCTGCCAATTATTGAACGAAATCTAGCTGCAGATGTACATTACCGATAATTAGGACAATAATATCGTCGTTTACACATTAATAATAATTTTTAATGTAAAAATGTTTATTTAAGATTTTGTTAAAATGTATATTATTTATTTTTAAAATATTATCAGTTGCTTGAAAATTACTACAATTCCGTTAATTTGTGATATGTCAAGTTTAAGCAATAACATACAAATATTTGAGCTTAACAAAGAAAAACAAATATCAAGAAATGGCTGTCAGCAATTATAAGTACCAAAACAAAATACTCCGTGGTTCCGATTAATACCAACGTAAGAAATTAAAATCCCTATGACATTGATTGCTCTGTGACGTCATTGACTTAGCGACTGAAACTAGTCGCCAAGCAGTCGCTAAGAAATAGAATAGGTCTCCAGTAAGTCGCTATAAAATGTCTAGTCGCCAATAATGACGTCTAACCTAAGTTACACTTTATTCCTCAAGGTGGCTACACTAACGGTAGCGATAAAAAATGACGTCAAGCCAGTGGATACAGCTGGTTGCTACGAATTAGAATCGGCCTCCTGGACACAAGCGTTACTAGAATTGCTTCAAACTAAACATAAACATAAAAATGGTACTTACATTTTAAGGTTCTGAAAATGCTACAAAAATATAAATTTTACTTGTACTCTTATTACTACATATTCTATTGACTTAAGCTGATCTAAGTCGAAATAAATAATATAAATATTTTGATTATTATACATACATACATATCTTCGCGCTATATCCCAAAAAATGGAGTAGCACGAACCCTAAAACCACTCATAAAACATTCACTCATAACACTCATCAAACAATCAGCCCTCGTCAAACATTATCATCCAAACACACCACCTTCACTTCAACCACTTTCATAGATCACTCTATATAAACTCATTCATTTATTATAATTTAGTAATACTGATCTTAATGGTATAAGTTTTATTTTGGGGGACGTGGCTCAGTAGTATCGAATTGGCCTATGGATTTGGGAACTTGGGTTCGATTTCCACAGCCGACAAACAATTTTCACCACATTAAAACTACCCCTGTGGCTCCCTCTGCACTAACATCTCTGAGGGGCGTGATTTAACGGCTGGTAAACACACTTCACGCGCTAAATATATCATTTACCGAGATCTGCTACGACAGAGTGCCACATCCTGAAATGGGTAGAAGGCGTGAAGATATATTTATTTATTTAATTTAAGTGTTGATACTGCATCTTTGAGGTTTGTCTTTTTAAAAAGAGAGTGAAAAGTAAAATAAATCGATTTAAAATGTTATAATTAATATATTGTTGTAATCAATATGTCGTTGTAAATAATATTAAATAAAAGTAAATAAATAAATAAATATAGCATCACGCCTTCTACCCATTACTGGATGTGGCACTCTGTCGAAGCAGATCTCGATAAGTGATATATTTTGCGCGTGAAGTGTGGTTACCAGTCATCAAATTACGGCCCTCAAAGATGTTAGTGGTGGAGGAGCAACAGGGGTAGTTTTTGAAATTATGAAAATTGTTTGTCGCCTGTGGGAATCCAACTAGGGTTCTCAGGATCCACAGGCCGACTTCATACAACTGAGCTAGCCCCCCATATAATATTAAATAAATAAACATAAATAAATATATCATCACAGCACGCCTTTTACCCATTCTGGGTGTGACACTCTGCTGTAGTAGATCTTGGTAAATGATATTATTAAAGCACTTGACGTGCGGTTACCAAGCATAAAGTAGAGACAACAAAGATGTTAATTAATAATAATAAACATATTATTGTAGTGAATACTTATTGTTGCAGTAAATATAAATTGTTGAAATCAATTTATTGTTGCAATCAGCGAATAAATATTTCAAAATGTATTTTGATGTAGTTTGTACTTAAATACAACAGGAAATAAGAAATGAAACTCTTATAAATGAACAAAACTGTTTTACAAAAATTCGCCAATAATAAAAATTAATTTGGGATAAGTGGCTAAGTAGTATCAAATCGTACTGTAGATTTAAGAACCCGTGTTCGATTCCCACAACCGACAAACAATTTTCAGCACATTAAAACTACTCCTGTGGCTCCTTCTCCACTCACATACTTGAGGGCCGAGATTTGTCGGCTAGTAACCGCATTTCACGCGCATACATATATCACTTACTGAGATCTGCTACGACAGAGTGCCACATTATATAGCGTGATGATATATTTATTTTATTTTTATAAAAAATAATAAAAACTATTTCTAAATTACCCAATTATCTAATTTCTACAGCTTTCTTTGGGGTATCAAGAGCCCATAGTTCTAACTATATAAGAACAAGTAACCCAAGTGAAATTTAAGTACCATTTATTATATTCCAGTTCAGCAATTTATTATCTTTTATGTGGCATTTAATTTCTTAAACCACGAATACAGAATAATGTCCAACAAAAACTTTGACATAGACGAGTAATATGGTTTTTTTTTACTGTTATTGCTTCCCTATTTACTTCACAGGATAGTATCAAATACTAGTCGAGAACTAAATTTCTCTAAAACAGTTTATACATTTCATTTTACTTATTACTGTCAAAATTAACCCACTCCTTCGAGCTTAAATATCTGTGATTGCCTTCTGTAACGAATGTTTTATACTATTTTCTCTGTTTCGGCTTTCCTTTACATAATTTCTTTATAAAAATAGTTTACATTTATCTTGAAGGGACATTTTTGGTAGAATAGTTAAGTTGGTGACAGTGATTTGTGATTGATTTTATCCGTTGTCTAGGTTAATTCATAAATTGTATTTTTTATTTTGTCCGCGCCTAGATATTTTGAATATTTCATGAAGTTATACCAATCTATGATAACAATATGTCACCAAAAATCGTTTAAAAAAGAAGCTCATTCTACAGAGTGATCAAAAGGAATTGTTACAGTTGGCAATAAAAAATTCTACTTGAAATTTGTGAGCCTGATACATAAATTCATTTCCTGTTATTGACAGTGACATATGAAAATTTAAATTTAAATTTGAGTACATTTATTATTACATTTATTTCTAAAGTATTTCTATTACTTAAAAAGTCAAAATTCTATTAGCTGTCAGACTCCTGACATAACCTATTTGTATTTATTAGAAATGTCAAATAGCATTTCCGCCATTACCTGGCGTTGTGCTAACTGTGGAATAAAAAGATCTCCGGAATTGTATTGCCAACTGTAGCAATTGCTTTTGATCACTCTGTAGCATCAATATGCGTGCGAGAATATGTATATTATTCTAATACTGAAACAGAGAAAGAATCTTTCTCAAACCAGAGTTTGTTAATTAAATAAAATATGTTTAGTTAACTTTTACAGTTATTTATTAGAAACAAATTAATAATTAAATACAATATATTTATTATATTTTATTATTATTATTTATTATTGTTTATATTTATTCATTTTAATTGTTGTCATAACAGTTATCAACAAAATTTCGACGCAATCATGAATACTCATATGTTTTAATTTATTTGATATTTAACTTGTCAATTTCTGACAAATAATGTGAATTTATTTAATTAATTTTCAAATTAAGACAGCATTAAACGAACAGTAGTATATTTTTCATTATTATTTATATTTGTGAAAGACCCAAAATTTTGTCACATATCATTGATTTTACTCCTAGATTTCTTCAAAAGCTACTGAGTTGGAAGTAAATATATTCGGGATATACAAATTCTGTGATTTTCGTAAGTTGTTACGAGAGTGAGTGAAATATTCTTTTATGACAACAGCTACGAATACACGTATACAAAATGCATGAAACTAAGATAAAAATTGCCAGAGATATTTATTTTGGTTATAAAATACTCGTATCGAAAGTGTGATATTCTAAAGAGTAATTATGAATAATAAGGTCACAGAATAATGGGCATATTCTGTAACTGACTCTGTTAATTTTTAACGTCCGTTAAAATTTTTTCTAATAACAATAACCGATACCAAATAAAAATAGAAAATTACAGTTGTTATGTAAGTTTTCATTGGTTAATTTTTTTACTGCTGTTAAAAATTAACGAGTTACCTACAGAATACGCCCATAAATGTGGTAAAAAATTATAATATCTCTTTAATTAAAAATGAAACTGAAAAAAATTCAAACAATTTGTAATGTTTAATATAATAGTTATTTATGTATCAAGGATGAAAACAGGCGTTTCTGGTACGTGGCATGATTATTAGCACGAGGCGCAAAGCACCGAGGGCTAATAACATGTTCAGGGTCAGAAACGCTAATTTCACCCGTGATACATACAGTATTTTATGCACTACAAAATAACATTTAATTATATGTTCAAAATGATATTTTGCAGAATCAAGTATTCACAATAAAAAAAATTGTCATTGTCACAGGAATTATTTCGTTTTGGCCTATGGGGAAGTGTTTAAGCCCGCTTTTTACGGCTAAAACACATGCTTTTCGGCCCGGTTGTGCATAAAATAAATAAAATAAATATATCATCACACCTTCTACCCATTACTGGGTGGGGAACTCTGACAAAGCAGATCTCGGTAAGTGATATATTTTGCGCGTGAAGTGCGGTTACCAGCCGTCAAATCACGGCCCCCAAAGATATGTTTGGGAGAGAGCCACAAGGATAGTTTTTGAAATGGTGAAAATTGCTTATCGCCTCAGAATCCACAGGCCGACTTGATACCACTGAGCTAGCTACCCCATTAAAATAAATAAATAAAACAAATATATCATCACACCTTTTACCCATTACTGGATGTGGCACTCGGTCCATCAGATCTCTGTAAGTTATATATTTATGCGCGTGAAGTGCGGATACCAGCTGTCAAATCACGGCCCCTAAAGATATTAGTGGAGCGGGAGCCACAGGGGAACTTTTAGTGTGATGAAAATTGTTTATCACATTGTTACATACCTACATATTTTCGATTTTAAACAAGAAAAATTAAATATGGCTGATTTAGATACAAAATTTAATCATCTACATACAACTTATATTTAAACATTTTTCTTTTAAAGAAGGCACGGAAGTAACAGTAGCAGAAAAACTTACTTCCCATGTTAATCGCATATGGCACAGATTTCGTGGGACACTTATGTGTGACAGAGGCTAACCTAGAAATGACTTTTATTTATACTTTTTTGTATGTTTATCAGACTTAAATTTGTTGAGAGTTCTTTTTGAAAGGCTAAGAATTTAATTGTTAAAATAACAAGAGCAAGTAGAGCTAGCCTTGCCAAATTAATAATAAATAACTGACAAATTTATTAACTTGCCGTTGCCCGCAACAGTAGGTAAAAAAGACAAATGTCTAGAGACCGCTCTTTTGAGAAATCCGGGTGAAGACCGACCAACCAGATTACAAAAATTATATACAGCACACAAGTTACTTATTTTCACATTAGATATAAATGAACAAAATAATAAAATAAATAAATAAATATATCATCACGTCTTCTACCCATTACTGGGTGTGGCACTCTGCCGAAGCAGATCTCGGTAAGTGATATATTTTGCGCGTGAAGTGCGGTTACCAATCGTGAAATCACGGCCCCCAAAGATGTTAGTGGTGGGGGAGCCACAGGGGTAATTTTAATTTGATGAAAATGTTTGTCGGCTGTGGGGATCGAAGCAGGGTTCTTAGGATCCACAGGTCGACTTCATACCACTGAGCTAGCCACCCCAAAATAATAGTATATATTATATCAAGGCACGAAAGTGCATAATTTAATCATGAGAAATAATCACCTAAATAATTAAATAAACTTTTTCCCGGTGGCATAAACAATATTTTTTACACTTTCAGGCATACATTGAATTAATGATTAATTTTGATATTGACTTGACAATAATTGACGACAACATTATACAAATTATTAGGTAACTTTGGCAACAGGCAATCGTAGCTCAGTGGATAAAAGCGAAGTAAAACTTGCGTTTCTTAATTAGCAAGCAAGAGATCGTGCGTTCAAATCTCACTGACTTCTACTTATATCAAAAAAATACTATTGTGTCTGAGTGGTTCGGAATCCACTATAAGCTGTAGGCCCCCTGTACGAGGGAGACTGCGGTCGCGCTTGTTGCCAACAGAGAGCAAATGCGGCACCCATCTGGCAGTTTAGTTGAGATGCTCATAGCCTCAGTCATCTCGTGCACTTAACTCGCCGAACGTCCAATATCATACCATGGATTTTATCGACGATTTCTGGCGTTGTAACCTCAATTAGACGACAAGAACGTTCGGCATCCTTTGTGATCATACTACCACAACGAAAATCAGTAAACCACTTGTGAATCGTTCCAATCGATGGTGAGGAGTCCCCATAATGTTTCACAAGCGATGCTTTCGTTTGCGTAATGTTTTTTCCACGCAAGAAATAATGTTTAATCAAGATGCGAAATTCACTTTTTTCCATGTTTTCAAAAATCTTCAAGGTTGCTTATTTTCGATGGGTGTCAAAACAGAACTGAATGACATATCAGTCTAAAATTTTTAATGCGTTCTAGTTAAAGATGGTACATCACAAATGTCACATGAGATTTGCGATTGTGGCGCCATCTGTTTTATTTTTCAAGGACGTTATTAAAAAAAATTAATTATATGTGGTATAACTGGTGATTTGACGACTGGTAACCGCACTTCACGCGCAAAATATATCACTTACCGAGATCTGCTACGGCAGAATGCTATACCCAGTAATGGATAAAAGGCTTAATGATATATATTTATACATAACTGACAGATATATTAACCATTTTAAATTGAATTTTTACAACTAGCCAACTTGATAACTTCATAAAACAATATTTCCAAAAACAGTTACACAAAATTGAACTTTGTAGTACTGTTTTTGACAAAAACTGTAGTACAAAATTCACTTTTTAAATGCAATACAGACAAAAATCATGTAATACCTCTATTATGGTATCATTTTTACAAGTATAAATAGTTTGTGTTAAATCTTAATTCAACAAATTATTGACATAATTTAAAAAACATCTAGGGTCCCAATAGAATTTTTATCCGGGCCTACAACATATAAAATATTGCTTGTATATCATGCAAAAAGAGTTAAAGTAAATGTTGGCACGTTTGTAATGATAGAGCAAGACTCTTCTTTGTTTTCTGCTTAATCCGTCCCTGATCGTGCGATCGTATCTTGTTTCAAATGACGCATAGCCTTCTTACCTTCTACGATTTAGCAACACGAAAGTTGTTGCAGTTTTAAAGAAGTGTTTGTCTAAAGAAAGTGTCGCTAAAGTATGTTACGCGATAATTTGTAAAAGTAAAGAGTTCTCAATAAACTCACTTGCCAATGAATTCTGGTGGTATTAAGCAGATCATTTTGTATTTTAAAGTGGGCTAAATGACTCATTTGCATAATAGGTACATTGTTTCTAGGGAATTTAAATAATTACTATTTCTTTTTTCCGAGTTTCTTCAGATTGCATTGGAATAAGAATTTCTAGTTTCTAATCACATTTATTCGGCACACATTTTAATCATCAATACAGGGAATTTCTTACGAGTGTTTCTCGATTTAAATAAAGAAATTAGAAAGTACTATTCTAATACAAAAACAATCAAATTTACAAGTAGTTACTATGTGTGAAAAGTCGACCTTTGTGAAATATTGGAAACTGTATATTTATTTAAACATTTATGAATAACTTTTTTATTTTGTCGCTATAATTGGTCATGTTTAAATTTGCTATGACAAAATGGCAAAGAGTAGCTTTCCAATCGTATTCAATATCTCAGCAAAGGCATTTAATTTTAACCAAAGCGTGCATTTAGATGAGCGACCCGAATATATAAAAAAAATTGAAGCTGCGCAGTCAGTACTCTACTACATGATTCATACATAACCAGTTGAGTTTAAAGTTGAATAACTCCTTCAAAAAAATCGCTAAAATTTTATATTAGAAGAATCAATAATATTAACATTTTTGCTTTCCTGACTTAGCTTGATTTAGATTAATAAAAGCAAAGGTACATGTCATATGGAATTATTTGAAATTGCCGATAACAAATGCTTTTATTTATTTAAACTAAGTTCAAAATTTCGTTGCTGCAATTGGTCATTATATGTAAAATAGAGAAAGTATTGTAGTAGAGATTTTTCTCGATCTCGAGGTTTTGATAAATTTTCACGTCTTAGAGCATAATGTCATAAAAAAATAAATAAATAAACATACGAGTAGTTCCATATAAAATCGGTCTGTGTGTCTGTAGGTCTGTCAATTTGTCTGAGAACAAAATAACTTAAAACGCGGTGAAATTTTTAATTGAAACTTAATATTTTAAGCGACAAACTGAGATTAATGGGCTATGTATAACCAGTGGTACCACATCTTTATTTGATTTAAAACAATTTTTATTTGAAAGATATTTCGAAATGATTATCGGTTAATTTGTTATAAGTAGTAACATTTTAATAATTTTGAAAATCATTATATTGTTGTGAAACATGAAGAACAAAAATTATCTAAATCATATTATAAAATTCTCATGATTCGTAGTAGAGTATCAAAGCAGACAATTAAGCGTTCATCAATTGTTTTTTCAAAAGTTTGGTATCAAATTAAAACTTTTGGACAGAGAATTCTATTAAAAGTGGCAAAAATAGTATTTAAGCGATTGTCAATTGCTTTTCCAAAATTTGTTCAAATTATGCTTTTTGGTACAAAATTTAAATCTCATGGATAAAAATGATCTAATATCATGGTCGGAAAAGTACTATGATGGCCACAACAGATTCTTATCTAATAATCAAGAATAATTTTATTAATATAAGAATAACAACAATTAATCCATTAACGGCCGCAGAATAACCAGACAATAATTTTGTTTAAGTTCACTAATAAATAAAAAGCAAAATAAAAACCTGTAAATAATTTGCAAATTCATAAATTGCAAACATATTCTTTGGTTAGTGTATTTTTAATAATATAACAAGAAAGTGAGAATAAATTGAAAATAATTTGACAGATCTTTCGAAAACTTGTTGCCAGGCAATAATCACGAAAGCCCGTAGGGCTTGAGTGACTATTGCCAAATGGCAAAGCTACTGGAGAATTATTTTCTAATTTATCCAACTCTCGAGTTATATTTAATTAGATTATTTTTTGACTTAGCTGTTGAGTCGATTCATTCAACTTAAAAAAATTTGAACTGGATCAATATCGATTGATTACTTATTAATATATTCTTGGAAGTTATTTCCAAAATTTGTTGGTGTATTTCTGTATCTGATATGGAACTAAACCGATTTTTTTCACACATTTTACTTGACGCGTTGACAGTTTTAAATAATTATTTGACAACTATATATCATTTGTCAACAAAAACAAAAGCTACAGAGATTATTCCCGGGAATAATCACAAGAGCTTTATTCTCAGTATAATAATAACAGGATTGGTTAAGACGCAGACACGTGACATACAATAAAGCATTTTATTGGTTTTGAGATACGTCAAAAAATAATCAGTAAAATTACAACAAAATTATAAAACTTGCAAAACTCGAGATATAATCTTCCAAATATTTATTTAGTTTCACAATAAAGCAAAAATTACAAAAACTAAACAGTCGATCTAATTCATTCTTGCTCCATATATGTGAAATAAAGAAATGTTTTGCTAGAGAATACTACAGACATCTATTAAAAAGAATAAACAATGTATTAGTTCATATACTTAAATTTACGACGCGTATTCAGTAGATTTCACTGTACTCAGACGGGTACAGTGGGCGCTAGTATTACAAACAAGATATTTTTAAAATTGCCATCTTTACCTATGTGTAAAATCAATTCAAATAATCTGAAATTTTAGAACTGTAACTTAAAATTTTAAATCTCGGATCCAATTTTATGCCATAACATCGAGAATTTAAGTCGAGATCACAAGAGACACATTCCATCACCTCCGGTCAACTAACAATTTCGATAAAACCTGGAAAATGATTACTGATTCCGTCTGTAGATCCAGACAGCGACGCACTATTTGCAACCAAATCATTTTCATTGAACGAAAGCAAAAAGCCAGTCACGGGTCCAGGAGCAGCCAGAACCGTTACAGTAACTAACAATAAATTACTAACGAGCCATGCGCACTCTAGCACTCGCTCTAGCTCTAGCTCGAGCATCACGCAACACATGGAATTACAGCATGCAGACGTCAGACGTGTACACACCAACGCCGTGGAAAGGCAGGGGCAGAGGGGGCACGTGCCCTGGTCGCCGAGATGATGGGGCGCCAAAGTTTCAAAATTGTTAAACGGGCGAATATGATTTTTTTTTCAAAATAGTATAAAATTTCTTTGTATTCTACTAAAATAGTTTAGCCTTAATTAAAAAGTCTTTAAATTACATCACAACAATTAGTTATTTAAAACAATAATTGTCAACGGCCATGGCTGCGCTCGTTGGTATTGATCTAAGCGATAACGCGAGTTAAGTAACGTTGCGCGCGGGTAGTACTTGGATGGGTGACCGTCCAGAGAAAACTCGCGTTGCTGTTGACCATACCACCTAAAACGCAGATCAGGGCGTAATGGCGGCATATGACCTTGGTAGTTGGTCCGCCAAAGAAGCCACAAAAAAAAACAAGAATAAGGTGGTATCAGATCTTTTATTTTTCATATTTTTCACGAGAGCAAAAGTAGTGTTGTGTGTAACAAGTGTGTGCAGCTATGGGGAAAATAACAGTTTTTAAAAATTAAAATTAAATAAAAGTTATAATTATTAAAAAAATGTGACACGGTTGTAAGTAGAACTTTTAAAAACCCGCCAATTTTAAATGTTAATAAGTTAACTTGAATGTGAATTTTGTATATTTAACGGAAAAAGGGTAATTTAACAAAATTTTATTACACAGGTAATACTAGCGTGAAAAAAAAATTTGCAGATCCGAATGAAATTTGGCGCACGTAAACATTGGATAGTCATACGCATCCTGTTAAAATATGAAACACATTCATCGTCTGTGAACAAATATATTCGCTTGTAAAGTTGAATTCTTATACACGGGACTTATGGCGATCATCACTCAGAATAGCACATATTTAGTTTGTGTACCTCTAAAATTTTGCAGTTTTATTTGAAAAACTAGTATGATGTTCTACAACTATCCATGTATATTGTATCAGAAGGAGAAAGTTTTTTATCGTTTAGTAATGGATATATAACCATGCAAAGCTTTGTTTTTAACGAAAAAAGAAGAATCCCAATTTATAATGGCAACACCACACGGTGGTATGGTATTTGAAAATTCACTAGACCAACAACCTATTAACAATTCATGATTTTCTAATCATAATAGGTATAAAACACTTATTTTATTCAATTTTTATATTTTTTGAGCGTCAGTTTCGCCACTCGACGACCGATGGCGCCACCGTCACATGAGTACTACCTTAAGTAAAGCCAAAGGCCCTCGAACTGGCTACCGTGCATTATCATCTACATAACGCCCTTGGTGCATAAATTACTATTATATATCTATATATATATATATTTAATAAAACTGAAGCTAATTAAACATTGCTTGAATTTTTACTTACCAGGCCAATATAACAGGAAAAATATTGTGATGGTAATTTTTGTTGATCTCGGGATTTGGATGAATCTTCACGTTTTAAACACAAAAATTCGATCTATCGGTCGGTCTAGAAACAAGATAACTTAAAGACATAGTGAAATTTGGAGTAGAGACTTTATATTTAAGCTTTTTAGCGAAAAACTAAAATTAAAGCCAGATTGCATAAAGCAATGGTAACTGTTTTTAGCTAACAGCATGTTAAAAGCAATGGCCAAGATGGCTGACGCCACATTTTACATATTTTCTGATTTTTATGTTATAATTAATTCATATCAGCATTAAAATGTTTATTGTTAGTAAAACAATATTCGTAACAAATAATAATAATTATTAATGCATACTATAGAAATTATAATGTTTTAAAATATTTAACTGTCAAAAATTTAGGCATTTCTTAGTTGCTTTTTTTTATTCCAATTCAACTTTTTGCAAAGTGAACAACGTGATTATCTGACAACGTTTTATGCAACCAGGTCTAAGTTTGTTAATGGGCTATATAAAACCAGTGTTACAACTTTTAATTTTTTATGTATATTTCGTTTATCACAAAATACGTAATAACTAAAATAAACGATAATTTGATTTAAAAGAACATTTTTAGAAATTACCTATTATCGATTCATTAGTTATAACCCAAGCTGGGCAGTAGCTAGCTACTTTTGTAGCTTAGCTACTAGCTTAGCTACGTTTACCTTAGCTGTAGCTGTAGCTTAGCTAAATGTGAAAAAATGCAGCTGTAGCTTGTAGCGAACTATGTTTTTTCTATTAACTCAACAATATTGTTATAACAACTGAAACTACTTTTAAAGCTACTTTTTGTAGCTTAAAGTTACCACTGTTCATTAAGAAATACCTATTAATTTTTGTTTTGTATTCGAATTGTACCTTCTTTAATGTTTTCGATAACTGTAGGATAACAAGTTATTATATAGTTTAAAATCTATTAACATATTTTATTTTTCACTTGTTCTTAACCTATCCTACTTTTGCATTAAATATTAGGTGAACTAAACATTGACTGTTTAGGAGTCTTCTGTTAATGTGACTGTTCATTTGTTCCGATATAAATAAAAATTATAGCATCAAAAATTAACAGTACATTTGTCCATTTGCAATTTTTTATATTTATGTACAAAATAGTAAATTAACAGCCATTTTAACAAAAGACTGATCAACTGATCATATGACAATGGCAAATTTAATTAATTCACAATAATTGAAAAAAGTAGCTTTAAAATTTAACAGCTACTTTAACGAAAGCATTTAGCTGTAGCTTAACTATATTTTATAAAATGTAGCTTATAACTGTGCTCAGCTACTTTTTTAAGAAATAGCTGTAGCTGTAGCTTAGCTACTTTTTTTAAGTAGCTTGCCCAGCTCTGGTTATAACTAATTATATTATAATAATTTTGAATTAAGCAACTGTGTGGAATTTACTTTAATATCTTTATGATTCATTTTAATTCCTACAATAGAGTGTTTGTCTAAGTGCAATAGAGACTTATAATTTTGACGTCACATGCAGCATACTCGAAGCAGATCTCCCCTCCACACAATTTTGTGTGAAATAACAAATTTGTAGAAAAAGCGAGGTGACACCATGCCGAGTCGATCAACTGCTTTTTCCTCTCAGTACTTCTCCCCGCAGATATCAACATTTGTTTGACGTTTAACGTTTGCATCACGTGATAAACGTCAAACTGTAAAGCTATACCATGTTCGCTACATAACAAATTATTAAATTCTATTTTACTCACTAGATGGCAACAGAAAAATTTGAATTGTATAAGTCCCTATAGGATGCGGGCACTCACGTGACACTATGACATAAAAACAGCTGTTCGGGCAAAGATCACTACGCCAGCTACAAAATGAACTATTTTTTTTGGAACGCGATTTGAAAAGAACCGTTCTTTTCAAATTTCGCCACAAAAAATAGTTCATTTTGTAAGTGGCGCAGTGATCGCAGTCCAACAAGATTTGAAAAGAACCGTTCTTTTCAAATCTCGTCCCAAAAAAATAGTTCATTTTGTAGGGGGCGCAGTGATGTTTGCCCGAATACTGTTTTTACGTCACAAAACGTCACAGTGGCACGTGAGTGCCCGCATCCTATACAGACTTATAATTTTGACGTCACATGCAACATACCCGAAGCAGACCTCCCCTCCACACAATTTTGTGTGAAATAACAAATTTATAGAAAGAGCGAGGTGACACCATGCCGATTCGATCAACTGCTTTTTCCTTTCAGCACTTCTCCCCGCAGACACCAACATTTGTTTGACGTTTAACGTTTGCATCACGTGATAAACGTCAAACTGTAAAGCTATACCATGTTCGCTACATAACAAATTATTAAATTCTATTTTACTCACTAGATGGCAACAGAAAAATTTGAATTGTATAAGTCCCTATAGGATGCGGGCACTCACGTGACACTGTGACGTTTTGTGATATAAAAACAGCTGTTCGGGCAAAGATCACTACGCCAGCTACAAAATGAACTATTTTTTTTGGAACGCGATTTGAAAAGAACCGTTCTTTTCAAATCTCGCCACAAAAAATAGTTCATTTTGTAAGTGGCGCAGTGATCGCAGCCCAACAAGATTTGAAAAGAACCGTTCTTTTCAAATCTCGTCCCAAACAAATAGTTCATTTTGTAGGGGGCGCAGTGATGTTTGCCCGAATACTGTTTTTACGTCACAAAACGTCACAGTGGCACGTGAGTGCCCGCATCCTATACAGACATATAATTTTGACGTCACATGCAGCATACCCGAAGCAGACCTCCCCTCCACACAATTTTGTGTGAAATAACAAATTTATAGAAAGAGCGAGGTGACACCATGCCGATTCGATCAACTGCTTTTTCCTTTCAGCACTTCTCCCCGCAGACACCAACATTTGTTTGACGTTTAACGTTTGCATCACGTGATAAACGTCAAACTGTAAAGCTATACCATGTTCGCTACATAACAAATTATTAAATTCTATTTTACTCACTAGATGGCAACCGAAAAATTTGAATTGTATAAGTCCCATAGGATGCGGGCACTCACGTGACACTGTGACGTTTTGTGACGTAAAAACAGCTGTTCGGGCAAAGATCAGTACGCCAGCTACAAAATGAACTATTTTTTTTGGGACGAGATTTGAAAAGAACTATTCTTTTCAAATCTCGCCAAAAAAAATAGTTCATTTTGTAGGCGGAGCAGTGATCGCAGCCCAACAAGATTTGAAAAGAACCGTTCTTTTCAAATCTCGTCCCAAAAAAAATAGTTCATTTTGTAGGTGGCGCAGTGATGTTTGCCCGAACACTGTTTTTACGTCACAAAACGTCACAGTGGCCCGTGGTGTTAAATGCTGTTGCAACGGCCCTGGCACATAAATCCCCCCTGCTATAGTAAAACCCATTTAAATTGTAAATAAATAATTATTCTTGAATTTGTAGCTCTATTGTTTGGTTTTAATGAAGTTTGCTTTCGAAATGAGCTTCGTGCGAATTGAAATTGAAAAGGTACTACAAGATGAGGAAACACTGGAATTAGAGCAAAGAATTTCAAGAGTAGTAATAGGAAACGTGATTTCGAATCTACAATCTGCGACTTATTTGAAGATTTAACCAACTTGCTATTGCTATTGAAAATATTTTTATTGTTATTTCAATAAATGGGCTTTATATTGCCAATAAAATTATTTTATTTTATTTTAATAGTTTGTTAAACTATGCAATATGTTGTTGTTTTGCTTTTTTGCCAATAACAACTTTTAAAACTTGAATTAATCAAAAATAAATATTAAAAACCACCTACAGGTTCATTAGCCGAGTAAGTTAAACCATGAATTGTGGATTCGTGTGCAGTAATTTGAAAACAAATATAAAATTAGTGGTGAAAATTCAGACTTTTGGATCATGCTCCACCAAGATCTATAAGTATCTTTCTTTGACATAAGATAACAAAAATGTTATCTATTTTGTGATCTACATCGACAGTAGACTATTAGTCGTCTAAATACAGAAATACAATGAGTAGTTTGCCTATTAAAATTAATTTCAAATTAAATATTTTCAAAACAAAAAATTGGCTCCAATTTCCATTAATAACACTTTCTTCATTGTTGTTGCAAAAAAAAAAAATTTTCTTCTTTTAAAGTTTACCCAAATAGTAATGAGTTATAATATAACAAAAAAATTAAAAACTGTTAGTCGACAAAAGTATAGTGATCAATTTTCTTCCAGAAAATCACAAACTGTTAACAATCATCATAATATTTGTTACAATTTAAATAAAGAAACCGGGCTCATATTTTAAACAAATAGTGCATGCTGTGCGACTCGGTTATACTATACTCTGTTTTTTAACCAGGAGGAGTAATTTAAATTTTAACCGCTAAAACTGACGCTTCTGATTGGCTAGTGCTTCGTCCAGTTTACACTGTACATAGTTTTACATTTGATTATTAGAGCTGTCATAAGTTTTGAGGTTATCTGTTTTCTTGTTGGTTTTTTGCATTTCTGTGATATTAAAATAAATCAGTTCTTTTATGAACTAATAATATACGGGAGTGGCAAATTTGAGTTTATAATGTCATTTGTATTTTAAAATAAATTCTATGAGACTTAATCAGTGCAGATGTGTAAGAAATTTTTGTATTTCGCGCGAACAAAAATCTAGTAACTTTCTTTGGTAACTTTCTATAGTGTAAATCTGACTTGTTCATTTACTCCTCCTGGTTAAAAAACAGAGTATAGGTTCCGCCCATGTACACTCAGCTTCAAAAATAAAAAACAAAATAGTGTGTTTTTATGTATGCTGTGCAATAAGATTATTTTTTATTTTTTTATGTATTTCAAGGAGTGGGGTGACAGTTTTGGTCCAGCTTTCTCGATAACTCGTCCTTTAAGAGCCCAATGTAGCTAGCGCAACATTCAGTTTTCATCCCTTCTACTGCAAACTATGCTTCCTCAGTGGGAGTGTCTTCCCTTTACCTAAGATTGCATCTATCTTTCTCTTACGATAAAGAAAGTAAATATGTGTCACACGCCAGTGCTGGGACTGTTCCGTATCGCTTGGCTATTTTCGCAGAGGTCTGTACATGGGTCGCTTGGTTTTCGGATTTATGCAATGCAGTTGAAATTTGTTGCTAGCAAGCAATTCTACGAATATGGATACAGTTTAGACTTTATTTAGTACGTGAATTATAATAAAGCATTTGAAGTACTTTGTAACTAAATAATTAGTAATTTATAAATATGTTCATAAATAAAAAAAAAACCTTTTTTTCAAATCAGATTTTAAAGTTACCGTTTATTAACCCAAAATAGTAAATTAAATAACACTTTAACGGCTAGGATAGATAAAATATTACTAGCATAGGTAGAAAAAGTACTTAAATTTGTATTTAAATTATTATCATTGTAAACTTTTAAAGGTTTATAATATTAATAACAACTTCAATAAAACAACAATTGTGCTAAAATAATAATTTTATTATAGGACAATAAATATGATAAATAATATAAATTTACTTTTCCGAAAATACTATTTCTGTTTCTATATCTTCACCTTCTAAATCGAGTACTTCCTGCCGCATCGAATTATTACTTTCTAAAGAATCGTTCCTATTTTGAGTAAAAAAATTAATTAAATAATTGCATTAGCAAATAAATCGATTATAACGTTTCGATTAATCAAATGATCAATGAATCGATTAATTTATTTTTTGCCATCTCTAATTGCTACACGGTACGCATGCGTACGGAGCACGCTCCTGGCTACCAGAGCACACACACGTTCGTACTCGGCGTTAAAGTCGAAACCACGCGCCAAAATTTCCAACAGTGCTAGAAATCGACTCAAGCCAATTCATGCTAAATCAAGCCGCGCCGCTCCAGGCTCAAGTACCCACACACGCAAGCGATTGGCGTGTATGCCTTGCGTGCGCGCCAAAACCCAAAGAAAAACTGAACGTGTATGGCCGGCTGAGCCCTTCCACTTGCGCTCGGTGGGCGGGTTTACATAGAAGATAGCTCTGTTGTCGACAGTAACGACATCTAAGATGATAAGTATGAACTAAAGTAATAGCGTTTGTTTTCTTCTAATGTGCAATAACTAGCAGTAATATTTATTATTTCTCAAAAGAAACAGATACTTAAAAGTGCATTGTACAGTTCACCGTGGAGATTTTGCAGAAATAATTTTAAATCACTGATAAAACTTGATTCGAATAATGCTTATTTTCACTACATTTATTTATCAAACTACTACAAAAAATGGAACAAATTCGTAAATTTCTCGACGGTGCACTCTAGACACATGTTTTAATTTTTAAATAAAATAAACAAATTTCTTTTAGAGTTCCTACTTTATGACACATTGTACGAAATTCTAACATGTGTTTTCTGTCCATTTTTTCCTGGGTACATTGGCCTCTTAACGCTTGATATTACATAACAAGCATCGAAAGTGAAAGATAACGTGCGAGTATACAAATTGAAAAACGAGGCGCGCAGCGCCGAGTGATTAAAGTACACGAGCACAGTTAACATATTTTCGAGCGAGTCATGTACACTATTTTTCTGACGACCACAAAATATTTCTAAAAAAAGTCTACAAGAGCAATGTTGTTACACTTTGACAGCTGATGCGTTTTTGTAGGTAAGCGTTGACGTTTGACATTTGGGATTAAGTATTGTGATACCAACTGTACTAACCGTAATATCAAAATATTAAATAATGATAAAATATTAGTATATATAATATATCATCACGCCTTCTACCCATTGCTGGGTGTGGCACTCTGCTAAAGCAGATCTTGGTAAGTGATATATTTTTGCGCGAGAAGTGCGGTTACCAGTCGTCAAATCACGGCCCCCAAACATTTTAGTGGTGAAGGAGTCACAGGGATAGCTTTTTTCAAATTATAAAAATTTGTCGCCTGTGGGAATCGAACCAGGGACCTCAGGATCCACAGGCCGACTTCATACCACTGTGCTATTAGTAAATAGGTATTAATTTAAAAAAATAAGATTTATGTGTGCAAATGTGTTGAAAAATCTGCCAAAACTTCAATTCAAATATAATAATACAAATTCTTTTCATTTATTTTATTATTTTCTTTCATCGTAACGTCATCTGTTGTCAATCAGTGGAACTTCACCTGATATGTTAGAAGTGTGCGTTATACTAACATATCACTGTATGTTATTTTCAATTTTCCGTAATAGTTTATGATATTGTTAGGGTTACTTTCATAAGTGGTCGTCTGAGAAATATTTTATGTTGTATACAACATATAAAAAAAAGAAAAAATCGGAGTTACATATTATATGAAATAGTTCATGCAGCTGTCCAAAATTTATTTATTTGATTCTCTGCGAGCCAAGAACATGTTAATTGCAGCAAGGAGACCTACAGCTTATACAGCTTATACTGAAATCCGAACCATTCAAACACAATCGTATTTTTTTTCATATAAGTTGAAATCGGTGAGATATGAACACACGACTTATTTGAGACACAAGAATTATCTCAATTGTATCCACTGGACTACAAAACCCGACATGGCAAAAGCTATTACTATTATTTTATTATTTGTTCTACTTTGTATAACAGGACCTTAAAAAAAATAAAAATTAATATATCATTACTCCTTTTACCCATTACTGAGTGTGGCAGTCTACCGTAGCAGCTCTCGGTAATTAATATATTTATACGCGTGAAATGCGGTTACCAGCCGTCAAATCACGGCCCCCGAAGATGTTAGTGGAGGGGAAGCCACAGTGGTAATTTTAATGTGGTGAAAATTGTTTGTCGGCCGTGAGAACTTAATCCAAATTATAGTACTGGAGACTGATTCTAATTCGTAGCAATAATTTACGTTTGACGTCATTATTAGCAACTAGACATTTTCTAGCGACTTACTGTTAGCAACTGCTGTCAACTAGTCGCTAACTCAGTCGCTACGTCCTATTCGTATGTTTTGCAGTGCCGTGTTTTGAAAAGTTTAGTTATTTTAATAAATAATACTAAATATAGAAACATAGTTACGAATTCAACCAAAAAAGTAGACTTGTTAACAATAAACAATTACAAAAAGAGGCAACAAGTTTTTCAGAAATACCATATCAAAATATATAGTATGATCTTTGTAAACAACAGTAGAAAATAAATTCCCTAGAAATTTAGCAAAATCGCCTTACGTCATCAAAAATACGTCATTCAACTAAATATTTGGTTGCTACGAATTAGAATCGGTCTCCAGGGTTCAGACTCACCGAACCGCAGTGTCCTAATTTATATATTATTGGTTTGAGTGGAATTCGAACTCGGGATTTTCTGATTCCAATGCCTTAACGTAAACTACACCACCGTGCTGCCGGATATAAGTACCAACGGGGTGAAATTTTACTGTTCGCATAAACCAATAATATGGTAAAAGTTGTAAGTTTCAGCGATCATTCCTTTTAGAATTACATACACGATTATAATTTAAAGATTATGTACGACTCGTTCCATAACTTCAAACATGGTTTTAAGTACCATTAATCAGCATGTTAGTTTATCAAAATCTAGCTTGTTTAAACATCATTCTTTATTATCGTGGATTCGTTTTCAGAGCCACAATCAAATTTCGATTCAAGGCCAATAAACTTTGAATAATTTAGAGAAGTGGATATGTATTTTAAAAAGTCTACGAATTATTACAATAATAATAATTTTTAAAATTCGACTGCTTATGGGGTAATGGCTCAGTGGTATCAAGTCGACCTGTGGATCCAAAGAACCCTAGTTCGATCCCCACAGCCGACAAAACATTTTCACCAATTAAATAAATTATCCCTGTGACTCCCCATCACTAACATCTTTGGGGGTCGTGATTTGACGGCTGGTAACCGCACTTCACGCGCCTAAATATATCACTTACCAAGATCTGCTTCGGCAGAGTGCCACACCCAGTAATGGATAAAAGGCGTGATGATATGTTTATATTTATTTATTTTACAACAAAATGAAGAAAAAACAAGATCTGTTAGCCATGCTAGAAACAAAATACTGTCCGTTTTGTGAAAATCTTTAGCAATATAATACTAGTTTTTTTTTTCTCATAGTTATATTTATATAATTCTCAATATGGAATAGGTGGCTCAGTGATATCGAGTTAAGTCTGTGAATTTGAGAACCTCGGTTCGATTCTCACAGCCGACGAACAATTTTCACCTCATTAAAATAACCCCTGTGACTCCATCATCACTATCATTTTTGAAGGCCGTGATTTGACGGCTGGTAACCACACTATACGCGCATAAATATTTCACTTACCGAGATCTGCTTCGGCAGAGAATGGGTAAAAGGTGTGATGATATATTTATATTTTTGTATCCTTTTCATTGGTAATATATTTTTTCAAAAATGTTAATATGCATTTACTTTGTTCTTTTTAATTAAAATTTATATGTATTTGTAACTTAACAATAGTTATTTATTATACAAGTGTTTTATATACCAATAAAAAACAAGTGTAATACAAAATTTTATCCACTACTCATAATTATAGGTATAGAAGAAGATTGGTCGTAACGTTTAACGTTGATTCAGTTATATATAGTTTCTCAAAATACGGTAGATCATGAAGTGGTTGCTAACTAACAAGTTGTTTACAGTGTTTTATGTAAAACACTAGAGTTTTATAAAAAATAAAATAAATATATCATCACGCCTTCTACCCATTACTGGGTGTGGCACTCTGCCGAAACAGATTTCGGTAAATGATATATTTTTGAGCGTGAAGTACGATTACCAGCCGTCAAATCACGGCCTCCAAAGATGTAAGTGGAGGAGGAGCCACAGGAGTAGTATTAATGTGGTGAAAATTTTTATCGGCTGTGGGAATTGAACCAGGGTTCTCAGGATCCACATGCCGACACGATAACCACTGTGTCATATAATTCAAATGAGATCAGTGTAATTATGTCCTTATAATATATGAGTTGTGGATAAAATTTGTTATTATCTAAACAATTAAGTTTTTTATATCATTTGCAAAATATTAATTTAAATAAGTATTTATATCTTTTATTTTGTCAAGTATTCAATTGTCTATGATAATTCGATGTTATTCATTTAAGATACATTCAAATGTAAGTTTTGTTGATGTAACTAACAATAAGTTAAGTCATACCAACACTCACTATATTACAAGTTACTAAGTAAGGTCAATCTATGGTCAGGTTTAAATAGTAAAGGTCTAATGGTGCATGTAACCATACGAAATCACTTTTTTAAATATTATTTCGAAGGCCACATAAATTTAAACAGGTTTTTCATATTACTAGAAATATCTAAAACTCAAATGATTCTTCGTATTAATATATAACATGTTAACGTTGAAATTATGTCTTTGTAAAACAGATATCATTTCACTAAATGTTTACAAAAATTAAGTAAAAGTACACAACATATTCGCGTATTCTTAGTCATCTTTCCTCTGCTGAAACATGTGAAGGCAGGAAACAGTGAACCATCATCACGAGAGCTAGCAATTATTTTTCGTTGCGTCGTTGTTTCGAACCGGACATCCGGACGTATTGCAGCCTCTGACCGCGATCCACGCACCCTGCCCCCCACGTCCCGCCGCTTGTCACCGCCCATGGCTGCAATCCATTGTACACACAGCGGTGGTGAAGTACCTATACACGCACCGCTACCGAAATCGAAATTAGCGCGGTTATTGTGTTTTGGGTACGGCCTTAATGTCCGATGCCCATCGAAGGATTAATGACCGATATCCTATATGATTGGCTTTTGTGGGTTTAAACAATGCCCAGCGGCAGTGGCGTACAAATTAAGTAGGGTTTGAGGTCTGCGAAATTTTATATTTTTGGTAATGGTATAACGGTAAAATGAAAATAAATAGTTCATGATTAATGATTTCAGCATGTTATTGGGCGCATCAACAACTTTTTACATTATTCGAGAACTCGGTTTCGATACCTACAGCCAACAAACAATTTTCACCACATTTAAATTACCCGTGTCTCCCCCTCCACTAACATATTTGACAGCTGGTAACCGCACTACATACGCATAAATATATCACTTATCGAGATCTGCCACGGCAGAGCACCACACCCTGTAATGGGTAAAAGGTGTGATGATATACTTATTTTTTATTTATTATTTTTTTATGGGGTGGCTAGCTCAGTGGTATGAAGTCGACCTGTGGATCCTGAGAACCCTGGTTCGATTCCCACAGGCGACAAACAATTTTCATAATTTCAAAAACTACCCTTGTGGCTCCTCCACCACTAACATCTTTGGGGGCTGTGATTTGACGACTGGTAACCGCACTTCACGCGCAAAATATATCACTTACCGAGATCTGCTGCGGCAGAGTGCCACACCCAGTAATGGGTAGAAGGCGTAATGATATATTTTTATTTATTATTTTTGTTATAACAAAAAATATTGATCAGTGAAAATCCGGTTTCTAAATTCTCAATAATAAGGAAGATATGATTTGTGAGTGATATCATCTGTAATAATCAGTGGCACTCAAACAGTTTATTTTTATGAGCTCTGTATTTATTTCTTTTTATAATTGTTTAAAATTTAAGTAGATATTACATCTTAAAATTGTTCAATATTTAGATTCAACGAAGTTAAGAATAATTTACTTATAAATTATAAACATTTTGACGGCTGTTTTTGCTCAACAAATATCACAAGCGCTGGCAGTCCAATTTTCAAATGGATTTTAGCTAATTCTGAATTTTAGATTAGCTAGATTAAACTTAACCATATTAGTTCCTAGTTGATCTAGTTGGATATATGATCGCACCATACTGATGAGTCCGGAAGGACGAAACGCGCGTCTATGGTTAAAAGCTGAACTGACCAGCCGTTTGTTGATGCAAACGTGCTGTAAAAACCTCTGTGGAATTACGAGACAAGTGATGGAAAATTTTTTCCTATTTTTTCTTATTTATTAACCATATTCTCAAACATGTTTAAATAAACTCTAATATAATCCTGTTACCATTTGGTGTTTGAATAACTTCTTAAAATCTGACTAGAATAAAATAAATAAAATAAATATATCATAACGTCTCCTATTCATTACTGGGTGTGGCACGATAAGTGATATATTTTGCAAGTGAAGAGCGGTTACCAGCCGTCAAATCACGGTCCCCATATATGTTAGTGGACTGCGAGCCACAGGGGTAGCTTTAATGTGCTGGAAATTGTGTGTCGACTGTGGGAATCGAACCCAAGTTCTCAAATCCACAGGCCGACTCGATATCACTATTCTAGAGAGCTCGTTTCGCCAATTTTGACTATGAAATTAAGTATTGTGCATTTGTTTAAAGTCTTGGACGTCTACACATTCGTAGGAAAATTGTATATATTTTTTTAATTCTGAATAATTCGCGTAGTATTAGAAAATAAAAACAGATTTTTTTTCTCATGATCATTTACTTCTTGCTTGAATGATATATTTTCGCATAGATAAATAATTTGTGATTACAAAATACATACTTAATATGGGGGTAGGTATTCAACTATCAAAAATATAAACTTAAAAAATGTAAACATCGAATATTTATTCAATACAAAATTATACTAATTTCATGTTCTGAAGATTCCGAATTATATTTATGTTCTACAGGCCGGAATACAATATTACAAGAACATGATTTAACTGACGAATTAAAAACTAAATTTAAAGTACTTATTGACCACTGCTACGATAATTTATTAATGTATGAAATTAGTAGTATAACTAGCGGTCAGCCTGGCTTCGCCAGGCCTTCACGCTAAGCTCCGCGGACACTGAAATAGGATTCACTTCTGTAAGACAATTGACACTACAAAAATCAAATTATTTCCGTAGTAAAAGTTTTCAATTCTGCACGTCTATTTTTTAAAATACATTTAATTGATACCAAGCATGATAGGTTATGAAACTCTGGCACAAGAAAATTGACAATAAAAAAAAATCCAATTTAGCACACGAACTCTTTAAGCGACCTTTCATTTGATACCAAACACGATATGTTTTGAAGCACTTTCACTAAAACAATTGCCGATCGAAAAAATTCAAATTCTGCACGCGAGCCCTTCAATAGACCTTTCATTTGATACCAAACATGATAGGTTTTGATACACTCTTACTAAAACAATTGCCGATCGAAAAATATTTACTTTTGTACGCAAGCCCTTTAAAAGAACTTTCATTTGATACCAAACACGATAGGTTTTGATGCACTCTTGTTAAAACAATTGCCGATCGGATGTTTAAGTTAAAAAACTGCTGCCTGTATTACAAATTATTAACTGAGGACGATTCTTTTATCATACGTTGCAATAGTTCAGAGCGATTTGCATCCGTAAAAGCGACAGTTCATATTAGATTTTCTTTTTTTAGGTTTTTCTTAGCAAAAATTTAAAATTAACGTTATAGAAATACGTATGTTTACCATACAAACAATCACAATAAATGAAACAGTCCCACCACGAGTAGTTATTTTTTTACCGCTAGTTGGCGTATTCGAGCGCTACAGTTGTCAATATATTAAAATATAACAATATGACAAATTCAATGAAAATTGAACAAACACAAGAGCAAAATAAAAACTGAATTTCTAGATTTGTTCAATAATAAGTAGTTTCATTTCAAAATAAGTAGAAATGACGTTATAACATTTAAATAATTCATAATTCTGTACTAAATTACCTTTTATTAACTTTACTTTTGCTAAGTAGTTTGTTTTTATGCAAATTTGTTACATACTGAGCCCATTTGAGCAATAATCAGTGAGAAAATAATACTGGCGACGCCACTGTTTCGGGTCTGCAAAATTTTATATTTTTGGTAATTGCTTAACTGTAAAAAATAATTAGTACATGATGTCTATATTTGTAAATGTGTGAATTTAATTCAAACAATGTCTAGTTATCCAATAGTAGTTCAGTTCACCAGTTCAGTAGCGCAGATATAATATGGGTTTTGGAGTTTGTTTACCCATATTTGGAACTTGCTAATTTGTTTTTATATTTTTGGTAATGACATAACAGTTAAATGAACTAGTTCTAATTATCTAAATATATTCATCATCTTCATTATTATTCAAAGACTGTATTAAATATACACTACTAATAAATATGTAAACAAAACATGTATTCAGACTATTCAGGGTCGTACTTAGCACAAAATTAAAAGGAAAGTACTGCATTCGTATACAGGTGTTCCATAAAGAAATTAATATAGGAAACTGCTCTATTACTCTTGCTTCTCTAGATTTTTTAAAAAGAATTATGGCTAAGTTCATTAACCAAAAATTAAAATGTTTACTTCTAAATAATTAAAAGCAAAATAAGAACACTTCATATGACAAATCATTTTGCTTTGCTTTATGGGATACGTGGCTTAGTGATATCGAGTTGGACTGTGGATTTGACAAATCGGGTTTGATACCCATAGCCGACAAACAATTATCACCACATTAAAATTATCCCTGTGGCTCCTCCGCCACTAATATCTTTGAGGGTGTGATTTGATGGCTAGTATAACCACACTTCTAGTGTATTCCGAAAATGAACCGCACAAACCATGGTTACTTTTTTCAGTAACCGGTTTCATTACGGAACACGGTTTTTTAAATTTGTGGTTAGTTTTTAATAACCAAACTAACCGTGCTCGAGCGGCGGTTAGTTTGGTTACTTCACAGCTGTTGACAAGTTTGAAACGTGTTTGGCGACTTTTGCAGTGTTTGTGTATTTTTGTCTTATAAAACTATATTTTTATGATGACTGATAAATAAACATGTGATACAAAATGTATTTTTATTATTTAACAGTATATATTCATATTAGATGAATTTATTACTTGTTCTGAAACTCATATTTATTTTTTCTTTGTGTTATTTTTATATCCCTATATTTAAGTTAAAGCAAGTGTGATGCAGAATAATTTTTTTTTATAATATAAACATTTTTCCATATTAAATAAATTTCACATTTTAAAACTCATCTGTCAAGTGACAACTGTCATCGTGAAAGTGTTCCGTTTTACATACAAAATGACGTCATTCTAACCGTAATCGTGGTAAAATTGAACCGCACCGTGGTTCATTTTCGGAATATACTATTCAAGAGATGAGGAAGATATAAGAATAATGAAAAGGAAAATAATAAGGACAATTACAGGCCCCGTAAAGGTAGATGAAAATGTATTTAGGACTAAAATGAATTTTGAAATAGAGCAAGAGCTAGAAGGTGTTGATGTAATAAGTAAAATAAAACAACAAAGGGCAAAATGGCTAGGCCATGTGTGAAGGTCAAAGGACGGTGATATAATAAAGGAAATGCTTCAATGGGACCCAGGGGGTAGAAAAAGAAGAGGCAGACCAAGGTCAACGTGGAAAGGAGAAGTAGTGGAAGACCTTAAAAAAGTAGGTGTGAATAAATGGCAAAAAAAAACAAAAGTTAGGAAGATATGAAGAGAAATATGCGAAGGGATAAAATGAAAGGGGAATCAGGGACTGATCCACCCAAATAGGATCTAGAAAGCTTCGGCCAGAAGCGGCGATACCCTCACGAGGGTGTATGAGCCACAATCAATCAACTATTCATGTACATTAGTATATCACTTACCGAGATTTGCTACGACAAAGTGCCACACCCAGTAATGGGTAAAAGACATGATGATATATTCATGTAAACCAAATATAAAATTTAACTTCTAGTAGGCTATTTTGTCATTACATGTTTAAATTTTACATCTACAGCAGTCTATTATTTTTCTTTTTATTTAAATAAATAAAATAAATAAATAAATATATCATCACACCTTCTACCCATTACTGGGTGTGGCACTCTGCTAAAGCAGATCTCGGTAAGTGATATATTTTGCGCGTGAAGTGCGGTTACCAGTCGTCAAATCACGGCCCTCAAACATGTTAGTGGTGGAGGAGCCACAGGGATAGCTTTTTCAAATTATGAAAATTTAAATAAAATAAATAAACATATCATTACGACTTTTAGCATCAATTCTGGGTGTGGCACTGCCGTAGCAGATTTCAATAAATGATATATTTATGTGCATGCCAGTACCGGTTCCCAAAGATATTAGCATAAGGGGATCCACGGAGATAATTTTAATGTGGTGAAAAGTGTTTGTCGGCTGTGGGAATCGAACCTAAGTTCGCGTATTCACAGTCCGACGCAATACTACTAAGTTATCTACCCTATAAATGTAGTTACTGTAAAAACAGTTTTTAAAATGTATGTGGCAGTTAACGTTACACATTTGTTTGCATTTGTTCCAGTTCCATGGCTACCCACGTAAATTATATCAATTTTTCACAACTTATAAACTTAATTTTAACAGTAATGTAATAAGTAAAATGAAATCTGTAGAATAGAGGTCGGCATTTTTTAAAATTTAGATATCCGATCCGATCCGACGTGATTCAAGATCCGATCCGACTCAATCCGAGATCCGATTCGATCCGATCCGAAATCCGACCAGGCATATCAATATTGTAACGTTTTTCGTCTTTCTGGAAGTGTGTAGAATGTTTAAGGCACAAAAATAACTCACAACTATTTATGTTAAACGAAAATAAAAGTATTTATTTAATAGATGAATATAAAAATAACAGAAATGTATTTAAAACTAATTAACACTACAATAAATCTTAAACACTACTAATAAATATTTAAACACTAATATTATTTATATAACGGTCACTAACACTATTATTTATATTACGTACACTTGAGCTGTTATTTATTTCACCACATTTATATTACACGTTCGCAGTCTACTGTCAACTGTCTCAGCCACTCGATCTCGGCTTATATACTGCCGTCCGTAGAACAGTTCTCGAATATTCCAGAACGCCTAGAATATCCCGTCAAACCACACGCTCAGACATGCGAGCGAGCTCTATGCACAAGTGAGGTCACGCTGCTACGCACTTGTTTCTCGAGAAGGTTTCTCGAATCCTCTCGACTGTCTGGCTTTAAATTCGTTACAATATATTAGTACAGTTTTTCCTATTTATAAATAACAGGCATAGATGAAACTAAATCTGTGTTGTGAAAAACTAAAGAGACATATTTTGTTGTAATGTTATTTAATCCTGTTTTATCATAGAACATAAATAAATAAAAAAATAAATATATCATCACGCCTTCTATCCATTACTGGGTGTGGCACTCTGCCGAAGCAGATCTCGGTAAGTGATATATTTTACGCGTGAAGTGCAGTTACCAGTCGTCAAATCACGGCCTCCAAAGATGTTAGTGGTGGGGGAACACAGGGGTAGCTTTTGAAATTTTGAAAATTGTTTGTCGAGATCTACTTCGGCAGAGTGCCACACCCAGTAATGGGTAGAAGGCTAGATGATATATATATTTTTTTTTATTTGTTTGTCGCCTGTGGTAATCGAACCAGGGTTTTCAGGATCCACAGGCCGACTTCATACCACTGAGCTAGCCATCCCATAAATGCTTATAAATACAACGTAGCGTTACATTTCTTTAGAGTGATGTTGGAATTTATGTTTTTACTCAGAGTGGATACCTATGTATGTAAATTTCGGATCGAATCCGATCCGAGAGAGTTGTGAAGTCGGATTTCGGATCGGATCGGATCTGATTAGGAAATCGGATATTTTTGCTGACCTTGTAGGGTGATTTTAATGCAGAATATATTTCTCAACAGCTTACCTTTTTCTGTAAAATAACTAAGAAAGCAAAGATTTATGCGAAAATTCGTTTTTCATGGTACAGAATTCGTGTACACTCTCTGTATACAGATAAATGAAAAACAGCTAACAATAAATAATTGTTTTTTTCTTGTGGATTACGTTACTCTAAATATACTCTCGTGTGTATTCTTGAAAATACAATTCTTGTTTTATCGATTGTAATAAATAATAAATTCAAAATAGATATATAAAAAAGTTTGAAAAGGTACAAGAAAATTTAATTTATGTAATTTAAAAATATAGAGTCCGACTGTCGATTCGAGAACCTCGGTTCGATTCCCAAAGGCGACAAACAATTCTCACCACATTAAAATTATCCCTGTGGCTCTCTTTCCACTAACATCTTTAAGGGCCATGATTGCGTGATGATGCATTTTTTATTTTATTTTATTAATCTTTGTCAACTTGTTGGTACTGATCACTGCGATAACGCGAATTAAGCAACGTTGCGCGCGGATAGTATTTAGATGGGTGGCCGTCCAGAGAAACCCGCGTTGTTGTTAAGGTAGTACAAGCGTGAAATTTTTTTTTGCAGATGCGAATGAAATTTGGCTCCCGTAAATATTGGATAGTCATACGCATCCTGTTAAAATATGAAATACATTCATCGTCTGTGAACAAATATATTAGCTTGTAAAGTTGAGTTCTTATACACGGGGCTTATGGCGATCATCACTCAGAATCGCACATATTTGGTTTGTGTACCTCTAAAATTTTACAGTTTCATATGAAAAACTAGTATGATGTTCTAGAACTATCCATGTATATTGTATCAGAAGGAGAAAGTTTTTTATCGTTTAGTAATGGATATATAGCCATGCAAAGCCTTGTTTTTAACGAAAAATTAAGAATCCCAATTTATAATGGCAACACCACACGGTGGTATGGTATTTGAAAATTCACTAGACCAACAACCTGTTAACAATTCATTATATTCAAATCATAATAGGTATAAAACACTTGTTTTATTAAATTTTTATATTTTTTTGAGCGTCAGTTTCACCACTCGACTACCTATGGCGCCACCGTCACACTAGAACTACCTTAACTTAAAAGATCTAAAAATGCGGATCAAGACGTAATGGCGGCATATGAGTAGTTGATTGAAAAGACAATAATTTTCAATCCAGCCCTGTGTTTTTGATTATCACCTTTTTCTGTCTCATACCTACACGTATTTTTCAATAACACATGATTGAACGTCTGTTAGTACGAGTAACTTGGTGAGCGATGGTAATTCTGTTCATATCTAAAGTAAGTGGAATGAATATAAGTAGAGAAGTTTCTAGAATTTAACTGTAAACAAGTAACATTTTATCGTTTTTCCTACCTTGGACTTACACGTAAATATGGCTTATAATTATAGTGACATGTTTAAGAATTATAAGAATCAGAAACGGTTGACGAGTATTTTGTAATGCAGTGTGTTAAAATTTAATGACAAGTGTGTTTATGATTTGAAAGTATGCTGTGGAAGTAATAAATAAAATTATTTTCCATCTTTATATAAAGAAATAAAAGTTTTATTATTGGGATATTCAAATACCTACTAAGAGATGGCGTTGATCACGATATGTCAATTTTGCGACAAAGGTATACTTTCAGTTGGTCTCCATAAGTTGACCATTGTTGTCATTTGTATTTTTTTGTTTTTTCATTCATTTTCAGCCCGATTCTCAAAAAAAATATAGCTAATCCTGAATTTTGGATTAGCTAATCTTATGCTAGTCCGATTTAAAATAGTTAATTCAATTCTTCTTCCGAAAACTAAATGGTAAGCATATTATATTTGAACTTTTTTGGGAGTTTAGCTTAATTTGATAAATCCAAAACTCAGGATTAGCTAAATTTGAACTAAAACTATTTTGAGAATGGGCTCCTATACCTTTTTTACTTTCTTATACGCTGTATAAGGAAGTATTAGAATCGTGAAAAAAATCGTTGACGAGATTTTCGCGGAAATAAGTGTTTTGAGGTCCACTGAATCCGTTTTGAGTATTTTCTCAATGATGTCTGTGTGTGTGTGTGTATGTGGATGGATGGATGGATGGATGGATGGATGGATGGATGTGTGTCCGTATGTGCAATATCTCATGAACGTGATAAGATTTGTTAACGAAACTTGGTAATTATAAGTTTAATGAAAATACGAAGAACTGAGTTGATTTTGAATGAAATTGAATAGCCGGAAGCGGAAGTTTACCGGACACACAAAACAATAAATTCCATTTATTTCAAAAATGGAATCAGTTATGGAAAAATGTTTCAAATAAAAGATGTTAGCAAACATATTTGGAACATAAAATGTTATTTGCAATTTTCCTGTATATGCGTCTAATTTTGAGAAAAACTAATTTTTATATTTAATAATATATTTCAATAATCATAGTAGCAATAGAAACAAAAAACATAAATTTTAATTTTTGCTTTATCTAGTTATCTATGTCTTCTTCCGGAAAGAAACTAAATTACATGTTTAATAACATATATTCTAAATATTATATATGCTGTGTATAAGAAAGTCGTGTGGTGCCCACACCAGATTTTTTTTTTTTAAACTACATGATAAATGATGATGATCAGTGAAAACGCGCGTTGAAAATTCTTTATATTACAAGAGATATGTTTTTTTACAGGCAGATTCATAAAACGGATTAGCGCTAACACCATTTTTTATTTCGTTTTTAACTCTCTTTTCATTGTACGAAACAACTTTATTTTAACTAGAGTTAAAAAGAGAGTTAATTAGCATTAAATTTAATTTTTTTCTTTAATCTGTTTTAATTTGAAACAGAGTTATAGATAAAATTAAAAATGGTGTTAGCGCTTATTCGTTTTGTGAATCTGCCTGTTAAAGTTTTGTATTGGAGTTGTGATGTCCAGAATTCGGTTCTTCTTCTTCGTTAGCGCTACAACCCTGGATGGGTTTTGGCTTCCACGGTGATTTGCCTCCATCTTGTACGGTTCGTGGCTATTTCCTTCCAATTCCTGACGTTCATCTTCTTTAGATCATTTTCCACGCTGTCTATCCATCTAGTACGCGGTCTTCCAACACATCTTTTTCCGATTGGTTTTCTTATCATCATCTTATCACCAGAATTCGGTTCAATGGTACTTAACTTGTTTCGTTCAAAGAGTGCAAATAATATACTATTGAATTCTTGAAAAATAATTTTACTATGTTAAAAATCATATTTTATAGACATTGCAAGCCCAAGTATGTACATAAAATTAAATTATAGTAATAAATATACAACATGTTGAACACGTACATACCAGCAAACGGCGAACAGTTTGAAAAACCAGTGCTGAGATGTCATATTTAGTTACGTTCTAGTCCGCATATGTATCTTATTTACCGCGCGAAAATACTTGTGACGAATGAGAACCTTCGGACATGTGATGTCACTATATTTGTAATCGCTTATATTTCTGATGTTAAACATTATGTTTAACTAATTTTTTCACTAATAGCTATTATTTAATACATATTTTGTTTTTATCCTTCATTCTTGTTATTTCGATTATGGTATAGGAGCCCATTGAGCAGTTTATGTTTACTAGTAGCGGTTTTTTTTTATTAATTTATAAAGAATATAGTTCTGTGTTGTTGTAATTTTAATATAAGTTTTATTTATCGTGTAACTTTTAGGTACAAATTTAAGTATACGATATCACAGGTTCTTTTAATAGTGTAGGTTTTTCTTCGTAGAAATTAGTTCTTTTACTTGTACTACAATATTAGTACGTATTAAATAGTTTATTTACATAAAAATATGAGTATAAATAACAAACTAAATAACAATAATAATAATAATAAAATAGAAGAACAAATAAATTAAGTAAGGTTGGATGAATGATCTCTTCCCAAAATATAAAAAATTTCATCCAAAGCCTTCTGATTTGGCAAAGTACCCATTACTGATGCGGCATTTCCCCGTTGCAAATCAATACTTATTCGTTGTCTTAAGTACTCTGACGAACGTTTTTCTAAAGTTTATTTAGTTAATTATAGTTTTATTACTTTCTTTATTGTAAATATTAGTTCTATTATTATCATTTTTTGGAAGTACTTAGTTATTTGGTTAGTAGCAAACTGTACCTTTGTCGTTTTCAATTTTCGTCACTATGAGCGCATTCTTATTTAAAAATCTCAATAGTTGAATATTTTAAAAAGTCAAGATTTAATAAAATGATTTTTCAAAATTATGGGGTAATAGTAACAAGTCGGCCAACGGATCCTAAGAACCCTGGTTCGATCCCCACAGCCGATAGACATTTTCACCAATTTAAAAATTACCTTTGAGGCTCCCTCACCACTAACATCTTTGGGGGCTGTAACTTGACGGCTGGTAACCGCAATTCACGCGCATAAATATATCACTTACCGAGATCTGATTCGGCAGAGTGCCACACCCAGTAATGGGTAAAAGGCGTGATGATGTATATTTTTTTATATTTGCTATTTCCTAATAACGTATAATAGAAGTACATATAAATTGCCGAAAGTTACTGAAATGTATTTATATGTTTTAAGGTTTCCTGTGATACAAATAATATGAGATTAACCTTTAACAAAGTCATTGGGTGTTTGACCTTATTAACACTGAATAGTTAGAAAAACTTTTTTTTTAATAAATTTCACAATTAACTTTACTCAATAATCAGCGCCTATTTGACTAGTGAGGCCCTGGCAAAATTTTTCTAGCGACTAACATGAAGCTCGAAAAATATGTGAAGTAAAGTACAGGGTGATCAAAAGGAATTGTTATAGTTGGCGATACAATTCCAGAGATCTTTTTATTCCACAGTTGGCACAACGTCAGATAAAGGCAGAAATGCTATTTGACATTACTAATAAATACAAATAGGTTATGTCAGGAGTCTGACAGCTAATAGAATTTTGACTTTTTAAGTAATAGAAATACTTTAGAAATAAATGTAATAATAAATGTACTCAAATTTAAATTTTAAATGTCACTGTCAACAACAGGAAATGAATTTATGTATCAGGCTTACCAATTTCAAGTAGTTTTTGTTATTGCCAACTGTAACAATTCCTTTTGATCACTCTGTATAATTTTTAAGAAAAATTAATAATAGTTACATTTTAAATAATACAGTAACGACAATATAAATATAAATAAATATAAAACCATGGTTCACTATCTTGTCTGACTGTTGAGATGTTCGCCTCAATTTTTTAAGATTTTACTAAGTGGATCCTTGAACCATGATTTTATATTTTTTTTATATTTATATTGTCGTTAATGTATTATTTAAAATGTAACTATTATAAATTTTTCTTCAAAATTGCTTGATAATGGCCAAAATTTTGTGCCGAAACGTCGCTGTTTTAATAAAATTTAACTAAAAATTGGTTCAATTTTTTGCAATTTTATTACCACCTTAAGCCTGTAATCCATTTAATACCAATATTGAAAATGAACAATTTAACTTTAAAATTTATAAAAATCTCTAACCAGTATGCACTCTGACACTGACAACCAGTTGATACCAATGGTAACCTTACCAAAGTCCCTAGTTTTTACCGCCTAGGCCGGAAACAAGCTGTTTCTCGACAATTTTGAGTTATGCAAAAATAATATTTCTAGACGGAGCCGCGAAAAATAATTTACCTTTAAAATCAGACATGGGTCACTACAGACGAAACCCGTTGTCAATACCTATGATACATAGGAGTCTTGGGATCGATGCTGTGTTAGATACTATGACAGAGGAATTTTGTTGACGCCTGCATCGAACAGATGGGATGTGGTCTAGTGGTTAAGACATCAGCCCGGCAAGCTGAAGGTCCCCGGTTCGAATCCGGGCGTCTCCCAAATTTATCTGTCATAAAATTAACTTCAAAAATTACCTAGCATGTTTAAAAGTTACTACAAACATACTACCTACGTATTATTTTATGCTTATACTTAAATATTTTACGAACTCAAAAATGATTCCCATCAACGAGAGTTTTTAATTCAATAAAAGATATATAAACAAGAAAAATTTGTATAATCATAAAATCTAAAAATAAATGTTCAATTATTTATGAAATGATGAATATGCAAAGATTCTATATAAAAATTATATGCAATTTTAATTTAATTACACTCAGTAAAATTAATTGTATATGTTTTATCCTCAGACTAACCATACCTTAGACGGAGAACAACGGCGTTTGTTGTGAAGTAAAAAGAGTTAAAGTAAGTTGTGGGTGAGACGGGTGCGCGGCAAAGAGCTAGTATCCCTTGGTGTTATGCGGGTTGCATTTTTGTTGATGACAGTTATTAGACACGAGCATTTTATTTATTTAAACACAAAAGTACGTATACAAAACACTTAATATGTCAAAAACTAACCTTTACTTTGATGTATAAACAGTAAGTAATTGAATATAAGAATAACTATACAAATGTTTGCAACTCGCATAACATCAAAGGATACTCGCTCCTTGCCGCGCACCCGTCTCACCCACAACTTACTTTAACTCTCTCTACTTCATAACACTGCATTGACTTGAATACGACAGACTTTGTCTAAGGTATGGTTAGTCTGAGGTTTTATCAATGCAGGCATTTACAAGGATGATTTCTACTGGTAAGAATTTTGCATGATACCTGCAACCTTTTCTAGGCATGACGTCATTAAAATGGCCAGCGAGAGCAAAAAGTCGTTTGTATTTTATGTCCAAATAAAAAATTAATCTCCTAGATCCCAAACTGGATTTGAAGCTTAAGGTTAATAAAAAAATAAAATAAACATAAATAAAAATTTAGCAGTTTGCTCTTCGATGCCATTTTATAAAGTTTGTTATGTAAAAAGCATAATTAGTTAATTTAATTACATTTAATTTATGTCAAAATTTTAATTTCACGGGTGGATGCCGGAAATTTAATTCACTTAAATCTAAGAATTTGTTAATTAATTTTGATTTGCTGTGTATTCTTATTTGGTGTAATTAGCATGAAAAACTGTCACAGCACGCATGTTTATCAACACATTTAATTCACGTTTATTACGAGTGATGCGCTATGCCTTTCATAAACTTTTTATACTTTGTTCAAGGATGACGTTGAGTGTAATTTTTGCATGTTACGTGATGCTATATTGTGCAAATTCACGGAAAAAGCCAACCACATTTTAATACTGAGAACTAACAATTTTATTTATTTATTTATTGTAATAGATTGAAATTTTAAAAAACATCTTACTTATCTTCTATTTCTGGATATGTTTAAGAGGGTACACCACTGTAACAGTCGGAAAAAAGCGTTTTTTTAACATTTTTTTTCGATACAAGGAAAGGTTGTAAGAAAATACTATTAAAGTATGTTATTAAGCATATATTGAAGTATAAAATAAATAATTTTTCATTACAAATACTACAAAATGGCGGCGTCCGAGCCATTCTCCCAAGTCATGTTGAATTTGAGGCGTTCCACGGCATGCAGTGTATGTGGTGCAAATTTTAATTTGGAACAAAATAAAAAATATTCTCTTAATCTACATGACTACAGCTAATGAACTACGTAAGGAATTTTAAAAATATTGTTTTTTGTGTGATTGGCGAGTACTTGAAGTTAAATCTAGATTTTCGACCAAAAAAAGGGTCAATCATTTGTTTATAAAAAATGTTAGTATTAACATATCGAAAATCCCATATGTGTTTCACTTCAAAATATTGTTTTAAAGATATGGTTAAAATTTCAAATGCAAATATTGAAAACAGTTGGAGTTATGCTGCATGCCGTTTTAAAAAATCGTGTTTCGAGAAAAACACGTTTAAAGTTTTGATATGAGTTATAGGCATGAAAAATGGGAAATAATTACTGTTTCAATTTGTTTACCACTAATCTGCAATTCCAGGACCATAAAGCTGCCCTTCCAAGTTCAAATACTTCTCCTCAATTTCTTTCAGCGACGATTTAATGCTAGAGCGCGCCTTTTTTACATGTAAGACATTATGCTGTACCTTCTGAGCAGGTATTTACTTAACACAGGTAGTCATATCAGAGACGTCCGACACTGTTGCGGAAGAGCTCGAAATGACAATGAAAAAAAAAATGTTCCACACATAAAACTTTTTTCCTATATTCTAGAAGGTTCAAAGTATCTTTTAAGCAAAAAAAAATTATAGATTTTTTGAAAAATTTACAGTGGTATACTCCTTTAAATTTTAATATTTTATTTATATTTAAGTGTGATAAAGTAATGATGATATTTGAATGGAACTGTGTTGTGAAGATAATAAAAGAACTTTTATTTATTTTCTCCAATATTTTTTTTTGTTGATTTACATTATTGTTGAAATAAAATTTGACAAAACTAATCATATCCGTTAAATATAAGTTTTTCTTCGTTTATTTAAACTATTTATACTGTAATTATTACATAATTATTAATTAAACCGATATTATATCTTTTACATTTCGAGTTTTTATTTTCTGATACAACAGGAAAAAATGTTTTAAAAACGAAATTGATTCGTCATGAGTAATTCTCTTCCGTCTACTGATTCAAATGAATTAGTTTAAAAATATTGGAGTATTCACGCGTATCGGGTTACATTACAAAACAAAGAATAAATGGGTTTGGTCAGTGGCGTACCTACGGGGGACAAACAATTTTCACCAATTTAAAATTACCCCTGTGGCTCCCTCACCACAAAGATTTTTGGGGGCTGTAATTTGACGGCTGGTAATCGCACTTCACGTACATAAATGTATCACTTACCGAGATCTGCTTCGGCAGAGTGCCACACTCAGTAATGGATAAAAGTCGTGATGATATATTTATTTTATAAAAACCAACATTTGATTGACTTAGAAAGGGCGGCAAATTGGACACCGCCCTGGACGGCAAAAGTTCTAGGTACGCCACTGGGTTTGGTACTCATTTTCGAACATCAACCTCCGATTACAAATAGTACAATAAAAGTTCAATGGTTCTCTGGTTTCTATAGTGTACGATGTACTTATTTTATTTTTAAATAATATTTCAATTTATGTACCTATATTTATTTGTATATTATCTCTGATTATAAAACAAGTTTTGCTTTACTAATTTAAAAGATATTTTAACAACTTTTAAAATTTGATATTTGAAAGTTTGTCCTAATACGTTTGTTATTTAGTCCGTCAGATAGCACTTGTAGGATGAATCTCATTTCGTTTAAATGTTAAGCCCACGGTATTTGTTTTTTGCACATTTTATACGATATATCCCACGAATATGTGTACATAGAGAAATTTTTTGCAGTTTATTAGTGACAGGCAAACAATAGGGGTTTCCATGATTTTGTTGATTTTTTTTTATATGTAAATCTACAACCGGGTGGCGCTAGGTAAGGGTGAATTTTTTAATATGAGATATGCAATTTCCTGCGCTCCTGTTCATTTTACAGAAAACACTGTCGAGTGCAAATATGTTCAGAAATAAATCAAAGATGCATACAGAATAGACTACAAAAGTGGGCGGTCCATATTAGGGCGGTAAATTTGAATGCGAATCGAATGGTATATGCAGTTACTATTGTCTTATCGCGTTTTTATTTTATAAGTATCAAAATTGAAATTTTTAAGGGAAACGACCAATGATGCATCAAATTACTGTTTTAATGTTACCAATATAAATGGTTATTGTTTTGAAATGTCATGTAATAGATTTTTTATGTCTATTTTAAATTTGAAAAGAAACGTATGTCGTAGTGAACTTCATATCTCTACAATCATAACCTCACAATTTTGAATTTTGAATTTTTTGCACTTGTATATTTCGTTGTGATTAGAGCCAGGTGCAAAACACCACCCCATTTTAATTTATTGCACAAAAAAGCGCAAAACAAAACATGTAAACAAAAATGAGGTTAAAAATCAAATGTTTGTTTCATAAGAAGTGTGCTACGTCATACATTGCCTTACAATAGAAAGAGATAGAACGCTTAAGCCACGCCTCCTGTTGACGTTTACTTCTGTGGGCTATTGTTTTTACATGTCTGGTTTAACCGCAACTTTAAAAATAAATTTCAAAATTTGTGTTAAATTGTGGCAATAGCCATAAATGTATTTTTCATTAATAATTTATAAATGTCAATGTTTGAAGTTTATAAACGTCAATTTATCTTATAAATGAAATAAAATCTAACATAATATAACTTATTATTAAACAACATTTATTTTTCATGTTTAATAATGAATCAAGTGTATCAATAATTTTTTTTAATATTAAGCATTTGGGATTATCACTAATGATGTGTGAACGAATTAATAATAGTAATAGAACACGTCATAACAAAGGGAATGACGAAATAATTATAACAGCATTTTTTCATAAATAACGTACAAAAAATAAAAAAGTTACAATAAATATTCAAATAAGCCACCATTTTCTATTGTAAAACGAAGCTCTAATATTGTCTAATTATCTGGTAATAATACGATCACATTCTTCAAATATAGCTTGCCATAGTAAATTTAAATTTTCATATTGTTTACTGTAAATTTTTAAAAACTTTAAAAGGTCATGGCTATTACTACAATTTGACAGACATTATGAAATTTATTTTTAAAGATGCGGCTAAACCAGACATGTAAAAAATATATATATAAACAGCAGTGCCGGATTTACCATTAGGCTGAAAAGGCTCCAGCCTAGGGCCCCGAGCTCGGGGGGCCCCGCACTGGAGTTAAACTAGTTTTGAACATTTTAGTAAATTTAAATTTTACTAATACGTCAATAAATTTAACAGAGAAACTATGAACGAAAAAACTAATCAATATTAATGGAGAATTAATCATTGTAATTATAATTATATACAGGTCATTGAAGATTTCGTTAAGCAAAAAGTGCGAAGAAAGATGTTTTAATTGCGTCGCAGATATTGTATTTATAATAAAACACATGTTATTTTAATCTTACTCTTATAGTTTTATTTTACTTTTTATTTTCACGGCAACAGAGAGGGGGCCATTCTATGTATTCAGCCTAGGGGCCCATGTCACGTAAATCCGGCACTGATAAACAGTTTTGTATGCATCTTTTCATTCTGAACATCTTTGCACTCTAGAGTTTCCCTAAAATGAACAAAAAGAAACTGAATAAAACTAATAGTCCATGTTAAATCCCTATGTTCAATAAGCATCACCTGGTAATTTTTTTATTTTATTGTCTCTAATATTGAAGAAAATTATTTTTAAAAATCTTACAGCGTATTTAGAAAAATGATGATAGAGAACACATGCGCATTGACTTAGGGAGTTGTCGAGATATTCGTCAACTAACATCATATACGTGGCGATCGTTTTGAACAGATGCACTTTTTATTTTTATTTTTCACTTATGAATACTTTATATTTCAATGTAATTTTAGCAATATTATAATATATTTATGTCTAAAATTGATATGTGATAAATATTTTCTTAATAGCCTCAGCCTTGAAAAGCCCTACTATGGTACCATATTTACATACCATATATAATACAGATTACCTCATTTTATAATAGAGAAATTAACAAAAATATTGCAAGAAAAATGCCTATAATATAATTTCTTATATTTGTAACAAAAGTGACTATAATTTTTGCCATGGAGTTGTCACAAAAATATCATAAGCTGTATTCCATTTGCCACTTGGTTCACTGAAATCAGTTCAGATAAATTGGACACATGACTAAATGAACTGAATTAAGCAAACTGATGCACTTATTGGGGTGAATTTTCTTCAAACTAAATTAGAATCTGTAATTCTAGTACTAGAAATAAAATCAGTGAAGTAATTCAGCGAAATAAATAAGTGATCTGGTTCAGTAAATGTAAGTTAGATCTGATCCAAATGGCAAATGGAATACGCCTATAGTTAGCAGACGATTTAATCTGATTTTTGCCGTTTTTCGCGACAGCTACGTCATAAGAACAATAACTGTCAGCTATGATTGTAACTTTTGTTACAAATATTAGAAATTAGTAGGCGTTTTTCTCGAACTGTATTACGGCGTTAAAATGAGAAAATCTGAATTAAACAAGGATTTTAGAAAAACTCTGGATTTCTAACTTTCTTTTGTAGCATGCATTGTCATCTATGAGGCAAGCATATTGACGCCGGCCATTTGCAGGGCAGGCAAAAATAACGGTATATTTAAATGTATCATATGCATCCATGTTTTAAAAACATCTGTAAATATTAAACAAATATTTTAATAAAGAAACGCACATTATGCGTTATATTTGAAAGTATAATAATAATAATATACACAAATAGACAAAAAAGGTATACAAGTATCATTATTAAATCTATAGGTTTTAATTTATAGTTATTCTTAACTACAAAATATATTAGAAATAAAAACTTTTGAAAATACTAATCTAATTTTAAAATGTTAAGTAGTTATTTATATATCAAGAGTAAAAACAAGCGTTTCAGGATCGCGGCATGATTATTAGCACGAGACGCAAAGTGCCGAGGGCTAATAACATGCTCAGGGTCAGAAACGTTCATTTTACTCGTGGTACATACAATATTTTATGCACAACAAAATAACATTTAATTATATGTTCAAAAGATTAAAATATGTAAATAGGTTATATGTCAAAATTACATTTTGTAAAATCAAGTATTTACAATAAACAAAAATTGCCATTTAATTTATGTATCCATAGGAAATATTTTTTATGGCCCTACTGACCGTAGGGCCATAAAAAAATAAAACGAAGTGTTTAAGCTAAACAAATTTTCAAAAACATTGAGTCATAATTTAGTTTATTAGATTTGATCAACTTTATTAAGTTCTTTAAAATTGTTTATGTAATTGCAAATTTAATATATAAGCAACAAAAAGACAGCAATTTTTTAATGCTTATGTTATAATTTAACTCAACCTCTAATTTTACACTTGATTGTATTTATTCAATAGAAACACAAGACAAATGCCATATATTTAATACAATAGAACATTGCATGCTTTGTCTTTCCTGCAAATGGTGGCATACTCTCTCCACTTGCCTCACTTGTACGTGTAAGTTAGCTAAGCAGAGTTTATATAAAATCGTTGGTATTAGTAGCGTTCGATTTGCAAACAATCTTACCTCAGTTCATTTCAACTGAGTTCTCTGAAATGAGATGGTATTTTTTCGATCACAAATCGAACGTGTTTTGACAGGTCTGAACTGAGTCGGTTACGTGACGAACGTTGTAGTATCATTTCGCGGACAACACATGATTTTCTTGATGTTTTTGTTGGAAGTGCGCTGTGAGACATGATTTATAATAACATATACAATTTAAAAAAATTGTTAAATAACTTCCAAATATTCAAACTACAAACAAAACATAACGAATTCTACCCCCACTCTTAACTGAGTAAAAAATCTCAGTACGCACCAGTGAAATAGGTAGTGCAGCATCGGCAAGGGGGGAGGTGAGTGTCTCACTTGATCTCAGTTTGACAGCTTTTTTGTGCTGTTCTATTTGCACTGACATTAATAGCGTTCGATTTGCACCAAATCTCAGTTAATCTCACCTCACCTCAGTTTGACAGCTTTTTTGTGCTGTTCTATTTGCACTGACATAACTGAGATCAAGTGAGACACTCACTTCCCCCCTTGCCGATGCTGCACTACCTATTTCACTGGTGCGTACTGAGATTTTCTACTCAGTTAGAGTGGGGGTAGAATTCGTTATGTTTTGTTTGTAGTTTGAATTTTTGGAAGTTATTTAATATTTTTTTCAAATTGTACATGTTATTATAAATCATGTCTCACAGCTAACTGCCAACAAAAACATCAAGCAAATCATGTGATGTCCGCGAAATGATACTACAACGTTCGTCACGTAACCGACTCAGTTCAAACCTGTCAAAACCCGTTCGATTTGTCATCGAAAAAATATCATCTCATTTCAGACAATCTCAACTCAGTTGAAATGAACTGAGGTGAGATTGTTTGCAAATCGAACGCTACTATAACTGAGATCAAGTGAGACACTCACTTCCCCCCTTGCCGATGCTGCACTACCTATTTCACTGATGCGTACTGAGATTTCCTACTCAGTTAGAGTGGGGGTAGAATTCGTTATGTTTTGTTTGTAGTTTGAATATTTGGAAGTTATTTAATATTTTTTTTAAATTGTACATGTTATTATAAATCATGTCTCACAGCTAAGTGCCAACAAAAACATCAAGCAAATCATGTGTTGTCCGCGAAATGACACTACCACGTTCGTCACGTAACCGACTCAGTTCAGACCTGTCAAAACCCGTTCGTTTTTTGATCGAAAAAATATCATCTCATTTGAGACAATCTCAACTCAGTTGAAATGAACTGAGGTGAGATTGTTTGCAAATCGAACGCTACTATAAAGTTAAAAAAGTGTGTAGATAGATCATTTACAAATTGGTATCATACATGTTTGCTGCGCACTTTTGTTTTACAAAAAAATTGTTTCCTATATTAAAAATTAATAGACTTTTTTTCTCGAATGTGTGGCAACATTTTTTTAAGATACACTGTATAAAAGTTTTTATAAATTGCCTAGCTAACAATTTGCTAATAACATTTTTTTCTGAAATCGTTATGTAATGTCCTACTTCTCTGCCGCAAAATCGGCAGGGAAGTAGAATTTTCCTGCCTAGGCAGTGGTATAAATGCAACGTTGCCACATCTATTTTCACAAATATATTTTACGGTTCAATACAAAATCCGATTATGTGTTTTCAAAGTTTATTAAAATATAAGATTTATATTAAATCAATTGCACTAAAAATCAAAAGCTTTAAAAATCTATATAAATAATAATGATCATTTTATCTATCCCTTAATTTGTGATCTGACAACGTTCAATCCGATCATGTATAAATAAAACTTCAAGAACACAACATAACACAGGCCGTATTTGTTTGGGAACTTTGGGTTCAACCCTAAACTGACCTAGAACTAACTCGTGTTACTTTCAAATAAATGATGTATCTCAAGTGTCAATTGTAAACATTAGCGGTAAATTTAAAATCTGAATGCATGGAAGCGACATCTTTATATTTTTTTATATGTAGTCAAAAAGCAAATAACGTCAGGCTGTTCATTTTTTTATAATTTTGTCATCAGCAGTATCAATATAATTTATTTCAGAGTCGCAATTATCTGTCATAATATTATCCTCTGTGACTACTATATTGCAAGAAACACGTACTGCATATTGCTCTTTCATCACCTGCATAAATAATAATTTTGTACATTTTTTAGAAAATTATTATAAAATTACTTACGTTTTTCATAAAAATAGCTTCTAACCTCTCGATACTATTACAAATCGCAATGCCGCCACGGATAATAAGGAACACAAGTTGCTTAGAAAGGGATAGCAAACGGGTTGAACCTGCCAACCCGCTAAAATAGCTGAGGCAGTAGGGTCAGTTCAAGATCAGTTCTGGGTTACTTAAAGCGTGCCAATTAAACAAAAGTAACCTACCGGGTTACTTTCAAAATCCCAAATAAATACGGCCATAGTACACATGTCACTGATCTAGTCGTAAAGTTGTTGCACGATTTCAGAAAAAAATTATACTTATCTCTGCATTGAGGTTCCTTTGCATGCCTCATTATGGTTATTTGCCTCGGCTGCGCCTCGCCAAACAATCTCCATATTCATTATAAATAGACGAACCTCCCTGCCTTGATAAGTAAATAACTATTATTACAAGTTAATTATTGATACATGAATATTTTATCAAACATTTAGAAAGAAAATTAATCTATTTCCTTTCAATATTATTTTGTGTTTCATACTTTTTTTCTTTTTGATATGTTTATTCATAAACAGTAAATCATCTCGATAGTTCTACAATAAAACTAAAACAGCTCGCACATAAAAGGAAACCAATTATAACTTAGCTACTTAGCAATCATTTTCACATCTAAATAGTAGAATATAACAGTAATTAAATTTGATAAAAATTATGTTTTCATATTTCTTTTTGTTAAACCAAATTATATCTACGAATTTGTGTGTCAGTGTGTGCGTCATTTATTTTGCTTTCTTCATTTCCGTTGAACCAAATAGTTCAGATGCTTTAGAAGCTCTTCTGTTTCCTGTTCTCGGTTTTATTTGGATATTTGGTGATTTATCGAAAAACAACTTTGATTTATGTTTCGTAATTCTTAGGTTATGGTACCTCTAACAAACATTTATTTTTTCATTTTTTGTTACGGTCAATGTTTGAAGTTCGAATAATTAACCAACGGATATTTATGGCATTTTCTGTATCATTTAAGTCATTGCTCAACAAATTAGCTCTTTTTAACTTTCAACAATAACAAGAATAAAGGATTCTGTAATTCAATCATTTATTAATATTTGTTATACCGATCGATAAATTATTGACAACTATTATATTTCATATACCGGGTGTCTGTCTTAACATGGGAAATCAGATTTTTGCTTGCCGTTATTCGGATAACAAAGATTTTAGTATCAATCGAAAAGATATCATTTGCTTTTTCTTCATATATATATATATATATATATATATATATATATATATATATATATATATATATATATATATATATATATATATATATATATATATATAAATTTTATTAGTTATTTGCTTTTGCTCACACTGATTTTCTACCAAATTTTATAGTCGTTGAATTCAGAAAAAAATAATGAATCGAACAAACAATTAAAAAAAATAGTTGTATTTTGTATTTTGAGAATCACCGATCATCCCATATATATATATATATATATATATATATATATATATATATATATATATATATATATATATATATATATATATATATATATATATATATATATATATATATATGGCTAGCTCAGTGGTATGAAGTCGGCCTGTGGATCCCGAGGTCCCTGGTTCTATTCCCACAGGCGACAAATTTTCATAATTTGAAAAAGCTATCCCTGTGGCTCCTCCACCACTAACATGTTTGGGGGCCGTGATTTGACGACTGGTAACCGCACTTCACACGCAAAATATATCACTTACCGAGATCTGCTTCAGCAGAGTGCCACACCCAGTAATGGGTAGAAGGCGTGATGATATAGATATATATATATATATATATATATATATATATATATATATATATATATATATATATATATATATATATATATATATATATATATATATATTCGCAGAATTCAGAATAAAATTCCCTTCTGTATATATATTTATATGAAGAAGGGAATTTTATTCTGAATTCTGCGAATACGAAGTTCAATATACTCACATAACAAAATTTTTGAGAAAAATGTATATTAAATCGAAATTAATTTAATTTAAACTGCATAAAAATCAGAGTACTAAGAAAGAAACATATGACTAACAAAATTGATTTATTTAGTTGTCTTTCACAAAATATAGTCGTATTGACATTTAGTAATGGATCAAACAAATAAAAATAATGTGATATGTTCATTTGTTTCATAAGTTTTTTTGAAATTCGCAAAAATAAGTTGCCCTTATTTGAAGTACACATGTTAGTACCACTGGTTTGATATATAATTTAATTATTTATTAATTAGTTTAATAATGAAATAAAATGTAATAGTATAAAAATAATTTATATTACGCAATATTATATATCTACATAATAAGTTATTATTTGTGGGTAGTATTTATAATTTTATTTCATTATGAATATAATTAATAATTACTTAATTAAATTTGCTATCAAACTAGTGGTACTAAAAATGTACACTTCGAACAAAGGCTACTTATTTTTGCCAATTTCAACAAATAAAAAAATCTTTTTGTCCTTGTGCGTAGATATAAGCAAACAAAATGCATGAAAATAACAAAAATGCCAGAGTAAATTATTTTTGTCACAGAATACCGAAATTATAATCTATAAAATAATCATAAAATATAAAATGTAGTCATTAACGTATCGATCGGTTACAGTTTACAGATATACCCCCCCAATTCTGTAACTGCATCATTATTTGTTATTGATCGATAAGTTAATGACAACACCTTTCTGTGGCTAAAATAATATGTTTTATTCTTTCTGTTTTATTTTTATGAATTTTGATCTCATATAAAGTTGCTAATATAACAAATTTTACTCTTTAACCACAATTTTTACGAAACTGTCATTGGGCTCTCATTACATTCATTTTTATAATAACAGCTACTTATACAAGCAGTGGCGTGCATGGCAGTGGGTAGCTGTGGGTGCGGTCCGCACCGGGCGGCACGTATTTTGGGGCGGCATTTTTTATATTTAGTTTTAGTTGTAAAAAACAACTTGTTCACTTCATAAGTTTACTATTCGATTTCCACGAATTATGAATTACTATATGATTTCGAATATTTTTCTTCATCGTCGAGTCAATGTAGGGTTGAAAATATTATATCGAAAAATTCTTTTATTACTGCCTAATTTAAATATGCCATCCAATGGTAAAAAAGTTCCCCACCTATAGTTTGTCTCAATTAAAATTATTTATTTATGTTTATTAATTTAATGAGGTAATAGCTCAGTGGATCCTGAGAACCCCGGTTCGATTCCCACAGCCGACCAAATTAAAATTACCCCTGTGGCTTCCCCACCACTATCATCTTTGGTAACCGTGATTTGACCGCTGGTAACCGCACTTCACGTACATAAATATATCACTTACCGAGATCTGCTTCGGCAGAGTGCCACATCCAGTAATGGATCAAAGTCGTGATGATATATTTATTTTATATTAATTTTTTAAATTTATAAAAAACACCATTTGATTGACTTAGAAAGTTCTAGGTACGCCACTGTATACAAGTAAGAAAAATGTATGAAAATAATATAAAAATGGCATGGGCGTCCGCAGAGGAGGCAAGGGGGGCGCGCGCCCCCTGGATATTAACTAGAGTGGTGACTACGACTCTCGAACATAGAACTTTAACATGTAAAACTATAATTTTGTAATTTCCTGCTTCCCTAAATATTTTAAGCAAAAAAGCTTGAAATAAAAGTTTTAGGGCATAAAATTCTGCATCTGAACCAATAAACAAAATTAATTTTTCATTCTATGGAACGACACAAATTAGATTTAAAAATGGCGAAAATTGCCTCAAAACTATTGACAGGCATGAAACTGAAACAAAAATTAAACAAATGTTTGATGTTTTATTTGTCAAAATAAATGAAATAATAAATGAAGAATTTATTTTGACAGTTTTGACAGATTGATCGTCAAACATTTGTTTAATTTTGTTTCAATTTCATAGCTATCGATAGTTTTGAGACAATTTTAGTCATTTTCAGATCTAATTTGTGCCGATACAAAGCATGCAAAATTATTATATACGATATATTAAATAAAAACTTAATTATAAATTTAAAGATAATAAATTCAAGCTGAAACTGAATTTTCAGCAGTATTCTTATGACCAGCTAGCGACATATTTCCTATCGTAACGATTGAGTAATCTAAGTTTATTAAGTATACGCAGACACAAAATATTAGAAAATAAAGACTGTAAAACTGCTAAATCGGAATTTATTGAAGAAATGGTGTCAATTTATGGAAGATTTATTAGAAAATTGTCCTTCCTCTTCAATTCAACCCAGACGATGAAGACTAGTTATTTATTTCACAAATTTAAATATTTTTATCTATTTGTTATGTGTGTCTATTGTTTATATTTATGTTATGTAAAAAAAATATTTATTTTAGAAATTTATGTATATCTGAAAATTATTCTTGACACAGAATACCAAAATTATAATAATCTATACAGAAATCATGAAAAATAAAAGTTGTCTTTACCTTATCGATCATTAACAGATAATGATCCAGTTACAGAATAGGGGAGATAGAATAGAAAGTAATATAATCTCTGATGTTTCTTCACACATTGTTCGAAATATAACAAACATAATTAGTTTATTACAGCGAAATGAAAGAAAATATTGCAATGTTTCCGTAATCTACTATTAAGTGTTGTTCTCTAACCTTTTGTTTATTGTGTAGGGCGACTACATATGGATCGAGCCGATCAGCGGGCACGAGTTCGACGTGGCGATCGGGGGCCGGGTGACGTCGGCAGAGGGCCGGCGCATCCAGGTGCGCGACGACGACGGCCACGAGCACTGGCTTACTCCCGAGCGGCGCATCAAGGCCATGCACACCAGCTCCGTGCAGGGCGTCGAGGACATGATCAGCCTCGGCGACCTGCACGAAGCCGGCATCCTTCGAAACCTGCTTATCCGATATAATGAGAATCTCATCTACGTAAGTACCTACTTATTTAGTAATAATAAAGCTGATGTCACATTAATAAACTGTACCGATGAAAATGTAGTAACAATAAGCGCCGAAAAAAAATAAAATTTATAAATGATTTTATAAATGTTAATTTAAAAAAAAAAAATTATAAATAAAAAAAATAGCTTCAATAAAATTTTTTACATTTGTAATTTTTATAGCATTTATTGTGGTACAATCTTGCTACACATGACAAAATAGTATAAGTGAATTCAGTTCGTACAACAATAAGAATTCACATGTTAAAATTACTGATTATTTGATTGTTGAAATCACAATTCTTCTTTGTTGTAAACTTTCATTGTTGTAATCAAATAGGACCACTAGCCCCAGTTACGGTATTATCAAGTCTTGGCATACTTAAATTTGCGTTACATTAGGCTGTCAATAAGGTTTTTAATTACCGTCCAGCAAATTCTGTAAGCCGCCTATTTTTTTTCAAGTTTGATTAAAAATGCCGAATGTATTGTAAATAAATATATCATGACGTCTTTTACCCATTCTTGGGTATGGCATTGTCGTAACAATTCTCGGTAAGTGATATATTTATGACCGTGAAGTACGGTTACCAGCCGTCAAATGACGGTTCCAAAAGATGTTAGTGGAGGAGGAGCCACAAGGTAATTTTAATATAATGTAAACTGTTTGTCGGTTGTGGGAATCGAACCGAGGTTTTCAAATTCACAGGCCGATTCAATACCACTGAGCCACATATCCCATATTGTAGATGTATTGTGTCTATAGATCATAAATCCGAAATAAAAGTAAAGGCCATTTTGTTCGCTCCCTCATCTAACTTCTTGTTGAACGAATTTTATACGTATGTGGTGATCTATAGCCGTGCATCTGGGCTGATATTTAAAAAAAAAACTGTGAAGTTGACGAGATATTAGTATTTGAAAAATGATTTTAAGCTTTTGACCATACCAATTTATTCTAAAAGTAAATTATAATAAATGATTTATTTTTTATTTTTATTTTTATGTTTGTAATTCGAAAATATGTAGAAGATAGGAGAAAGAAAAGGTACAATATTATTTTATATTCGGCTTGCTCACTACTAACTCAATAAAATATAAAACTGCACATGAGATTTACTCCACTCGATGACTGCAGCACAAAAACAATAAATGCAAAGCGAACAATCACCCAAATAACAGCTAATTAATAACTAAATCAACCTCCAGTAGTTCGGCAAATTCTACAGTTGTTACGTAATTAAAAATGTAATAAAAAATGAATAACGATAAATTGTATTAAGGAATACTAAAATATAATCATATAAGTATAATGTGCTACATATCTACATAATAAAAGTATTAGCTCATTTTTGTTTCCAAAAATATGCGAGTATATTCTGATAGAACTTAAAGTATTTTATTGTAGCATTTTTTAATTTTAAAGATGATATATGTATGCTACGTATTTGTAATTTCTCAAATTCAGTCAATTATATTTAACTTTATGCCTATTTCATAAGATAAACGTGAATTCTTTAATACATGTTTAAATAATATTATTGTTTATATTTATTATGAGGTAGGTAATTATAGATAAATAAATAAGGTTTTAATATTTCGTTTCATCATATAAAAAGCAAGCACATAATAATTTCACAGATTTGTTATGTGGTAGTTGGCTCAGTGGAATCGAGTTGGCCTATTTATTTGAAAACCCTGGTTCGATTCCCACAGTCGACAAACATTTTCACCACATTAAAAACTGTGCCTCCCCCACTACTAACATCTTCGGAGGTCGTGATTTGTTGGCTGGTAACAGCACTTCACGCGCATAAATATATCACTTACCGAGATATGCTTCTGCAGAATGCCACATCCAATAATGGGTAAAAGGCATGATGATATATTTATTTTATTTTATTGTTTTAGACGTACACGGGCTCAATCCTCGTAGCAGTAAATCCCTACCAAATCCTTCCAATCTACACCGCTGAACAAATCAAACTCTACAAGGAGCGAAAGATCGGAGAGCTACCTCCCCATATCTTCGCGATCGGGGACAATTCCTACGCACACATGCGTCGATATTGGCAGGACCAGTGCATCGTCATCTCTGGAGAATCAGGAGCCGGTAAAACCGAGTCCACCAAACTCATCCTACAATATCTCGCCGCCATCAGTGGAAAACACTCCTGGATAGAGCAACAGATCCTGGAAGCTAATCCTATCCTGGAAGCATTTGGAAATGCCAAGACTGTGAGGAATGATAACTCGTCCAGGTTTGGAAAGTATATAGATATTCATTTTAATAAATCGGGAGTGATTGAAGGAGCAAAAATTGAGCAATATTTGTTGGAAAAATCAAGAATTGTGTCACAAAATCCTGATGAGAGAAATTATCATATTTTTTATTGTTTGTTGGCTGGATTAAGTAAAGACGATAAGAAGAAATTAGAATTAGGAGATGCTAGCCAGTATCGATATTTAACAGGAGTAAGTTAATCCTTTTAATTTAGAAAGAAATATTAAATTTGGCTTTGTTTTAGGGTGGATGTATAACATGTGAAGGTCGTGACGACACAGCAGAATATGCAGACATCAGATCCGCTATGAAAGTTCTCCTATTTACCGATCCAGAAATTTGGGAAATTCTTCGACTCTTGGCAGCTTTACTTCATACAGGAAACATCAAATATAAAGCAACTGTAGTTGACAATTTAGACGCAACTGAAATTCCAGATCATACAAACGTTCATAGAGTTGCTCAGCTATTAGGAGTTCCTCTTCAACCGTTAATTGATGCACTAACAAGAAAAACACTTTTCGCTCATGGGGAAACTGTAGTTTCCACGCTTTCTCGAGAACAGAGTGTAGATGTAAGAGATGCGTTCGTAAAAGGAATTTATGGGAGATTGTTTATTCATATTGTAAGGAAAATTAACAATGCGATTTATAAGCCAAAAGGTACTACAAGAAGTGCAATTGGAGTGTTAGATATTTTTGGTTTTGAAAATTTCGATCACAATAGTTTTGAGCAGTTTTGTATTAATTACGCTAATGAGAATCTACAACAATTCTTTGTTCAACATATATTTAAATTAGAACAGGAGGAATACAATTTAGAAGGAATTAATTGGCAGCATATAGAGTTTGTAGATAATCAAGATGCATTAGATTTAATAGCTATTAAACAATTGAATATTATGGCCTTAATTGACGAAGAGAGTAAATTTCCGAAAGGAACTGATCAAACTATGTTAGCAAAATTACATAAAACACATGGAAACCATCGCAATTATCTAAAACCAAAATCTGATATTAATACTAGTTTTGGATTAAATCACTTTGCTGGTGTGGTTTTTTACGATACCAGAGGATTTTTAGAAAAAAATCGGGATACCCTGAGTGCTGATTTGCTTCAACTAATTCATATGTCTAGTAATAAATTTCTGCAACAAATTTTTGCTGATGATATTGGAATGGGATCAGAAACTCGAAAAAGGGCACCGACTCTATCTACTCAGTTCAAAAAGAGTTTAGATTCTTTAATGAAAACTTTGTCAAACTGTCAACCGTTTTTCATAAGATGTATCAAACCCAATGAATTCAAAAAACCATTGATGTTCGACCGGGGATTATGTTGTCGACAACTTCGTTATTCAGGAATGATGGAAACTATTAGAATCCGAAGAGCCGGTTACCCAATCAGACATCACTTCAAAGAGTTCGTAGAACGCTACCGATTCCTCATTTCAGGAATTCCTCCATGTCATAAAACTGATTGTAGAATGGCTACTTCAAAAATCTGTGCAGCAGTTTTAGGCAAATCTGATTATCAATTAGGTCATACAAAAGTCTTCCTCAAGGATGCTCATGATTTATTCTTGGAACAAGAAAGAGATCGAGTATTAACAAGAAAGATATTGATCCTTCAAAGATCGATCCGTGGATGGGTTTATCGTAGAAGATTTTTAAGACTAAGAGCAGCAACTATGACTGTTCAGAAATACTGGAAAGGCTACATACAACGCCAAAAATATAAGAGAATGCGTATTGGTTACATGAGATTGCAAGCTTTGATTAGAGCTAGAGTCCTTTCACATAGATTCAGACATCTTCGAGGACATATTGTCGGACTACAAGCACATTCTCGAGGATATTTAGTCCGGAGAGAGTATGGACATAAAATGTGGGCTATAGTTAAAATACAGTCACATGTACGACGTATGATTGCTCAAAGATTATACAAAAAACTTCAATTTGAATATAGAAATCATATCGAAGCTTTGCGGTTACGTAAGAAGGAAGAACGAGAATTGAAGGATGCAGGAAATAAACGAGCGAAAGAGATTGCAGAACATAATTACAGAGAACGAATGTATGAACTAGAAAGAAAAGAGATGGAAATAGAATTGGAAGATAGAAGAAGGGTTGAAATTAAGAAGAATTTGATTAATGATGCCGCTAGAAAAGCTGATGAACCTGTTGATGATTCTAAATTAGTGGAAGCTATGTTCGATTTCCTTCCAGATAGCTCCAGTGAAGCACCAACTCCTGGAAGAGAAACTTCTGTGTTCAATGATCTTCCATCACAACCAAATGAGAATGAAATTGTTAGTCCAATGCAAACAGCTTCAGAAGATGAAGAAGATCTATCGGAATTTAAATTCCAAAAATTTGCTGCTACGTATTTCCAAGGCAATATTACTCATCAATATTCTCGAAAACCTTTGAAACATCCTTTGCTACCACTGCATACTCAAGGCGATCAACTGGTAAGGAGAAATCATTTTTTTTGTATTTTATTTTATTATCTTTTATACTTTTTAGGCTGCTCAAGCGCTTTGGGTAACAATTCTTCGATTCTGTGGTGATTTACCAGAACCTCGCTATCATACAATGGATAGAGACAACACTTCCGTCATGTCTAAAGTCACTGCAACGCTAGGACGTAATTTCATCCGAAGTAAAGAATTCCAGGAGGCACAAATGATGGGATTAGATCCGGAATCATTCTTAAAACAGAAACCGCGCTCAATTCGACATAAATTAGTTTCTTTAACATTGAAAAGAAAAAACAAATTAGGTGAAGATGTCAGAAGAAAGCTTCAAGATGAAGAATACACTGCTGATAGTTATCAATCATGGTTGGAATCTCGGCCAACTTCTAATTTAGAAAAACTTCATTTTATTATTGGGCATGGTATTTTAAGAGCTGAATTACGAGATGAAATTTATTGTCAAATTTGTAAACAACTCACAAATAATCCATCAAAATCATCACATGCCAGAGGTTGGATTTTATTGTCTCTCTGTGTAGGTTGTTTTGCTCCTTCAGAGAAGTTTGTTAATTATCTCAGAGCTTTCATCAGAGAAGGCCCTCCAGGATATGCTCCATACTGCGAAGAGAGATTAAAACGAACTTTCAACAATGGAACAAGAAATCAACCTCCTAGTTGGTTAGAACTTCAAGCTACCAAGTCGAAAAAGCCTATTATGCTTCCTATAACATTCATGGATGGAAATACGAAGACTTTACTAGCGGATTCAGCAACTACTGCACGAGAACTTTGTAATCAACTCTCGGATAAAATTGCACTAAGAGATCAATTTGGATTTTCGTTATATATAGCTCTATTCGATAAAGTATCGTCTCTAGGTAGCGGCGGAGATCATGTAATGGATGCCATATCACAGTGCGAACAATATGCGAAAGAACAAGGCGCGCAAGAACGAAACGCACCTTGGAGATTGTTCTTCAGAAAGGAAATTTTCGCTCCTTGGCACGACCCAACAGAAGATCAAGTCGCTACTAATTTAATCTACCAACAAGTTGTCCGAGGAGTAAAATTCGGGGAATATCGTTGTGATAAAGAAGAGGATTTAGCTATGATTGCTGCTCAACAATATTACATAGAATATAACATAGACATGAACGTCGAGAGATTGTTAACATTATTACCAAACTATATTCCAGATTATTGTTTAACTGGCATTGATAAAGCCGTAGACAGGTGGGGAGCTCTTGTTGTCCAAGCATTTAAAAAGAGTTACTACCTAAAAGAAAAAGTTTTAGCATTAAGAGTAAAGGAAGATGTGGTTAGCTATGCGAAATATAAATGGCCACTACTGTTTTCTAGATTTTATGAAGCCTATAGAAATTCAGGACCAAATTTACCTAAAAATGATGTAATTATAGCTGTTAACTGGACCGGTGTATACGTAGTAGATGATCAAGAACAAGTTTTATTAGAACTATCATTCCCTGAAATTACAACAGTTTCTAGCCAAAAGACTAACAAAGTATTCACACAAACGTTCAGCTTGTCAACTGTTCGAGGAGAAGAATTTACATTCCAAAGTCCAAATGCTGAGGATATTCGAGATTTAGTCGTTTATTTCCTGGAAGGTTTGAAAAAACGTTCCAAATACGTAATATCTTTACAAGACTATAAATCGCCAGGAGAAGGTTCAAGCTTCTTAACATTCCAAAAAGGAGATTTAATTATTTTAGAAGAAGACAGCACTGGTGAAACTGTATTGAATTCTGGCTGGTGTGTCGGAAGATGTGAAAGAACACAAGACAAAGGAGATTTTCCTGCAGAAACTGTATATGTTCTACCCTGCATGACGAAACCTCCTACAGAAATTTTACAACTCTTTACTTTAGAAGGAGCAGAACATGGTAGAAAACTAAGTCAACAATATTCAGTTAATGGAACAGAGGGACGGGAAAGGCCTCATAATTTATCTGAATATGCTATGGATCATTTTAGACAGCCGCTCAAAAGAACCATGTCTAAAACATTGACTCTAACATCTGCAAGGAGGAATACCTCCGACGATTTGTGGCGACATAGCAGAGATCCAATCAAACAACCCTTGTTAAAGAAACTATTAATGAAAGATGAATTAGCAGATGAAGCTTGTTTCGCATTTACATCGATTTTAAAATACATGGGCGATTTGCCTTCAAAAAGACCCCGGGTAGGAAATGAATATACTGATCATATTTTTGATGGACCTTTAAAACATGAAATCTTGCGAGATGAAATTTATTGTCAAGTTATGAAACAATTAACCGATAACCGAAATAGACTGTCAGAAGAACGTGGTTGGGAACTAATGTGGCTTGCTACTGGATTATTTACTTGCAGTCAAAGTTTGCTCAAGGAATTAACTATCTTCTTACGTAGTCACAGACATCCTATTTCGCAAGATTCGCTGCAGCGGTTACAAAAAACATTGAGAAATGGTCAAAGAAAGTATCCGCCACATCAAGTAGAAGTTGAGGCTATTCAACATAAAACTACACAAATATTTCATAAAGTTTATTTTCCTGACGATACCGATGAAGCATTCGAAGTTGATTCCAGCACAAGAGCTAAAGATTTTTGTCAGAATATCAGTCAGAGATTAAATTTAAGATCAAGTGAAGGATTTAGTTTGTTTGTCAAAATTGCCGACAAGGTAAATAAAAATTAATGTAACCTACATACCTTTTATACATTCTTTATTTTTTTCAGGTGATTTCTGTGCCTGAAGGAGACTTTTTCTTCGATTTTGTCCGTCATCTTACAGATTGGATTCGGAAAGCTCGTCCAACTAGAGAGGGCGTTTCGCCACAATTTACGTATCAAGTGTTCTTTATGAAAAAACTTTGGACTAATACGGTTCCGGGGAAAGATAAAAACGCGGACTTAATTTTCCATTTTCATCAAGAATTACCAAAACTTCTAAGAGGTTATCACAAATGTTCTAAAGAAGAAGCTTCAAAATTAGCTGCTTTAGTATATCGTGTTCGATTTGGAGAAAGTAAACAGGAACTACAAGCGATACCGTAAGTTCAAGCAAGAAGTGATTTGTTTTTGTTTTAATATATAAAATAAATAAATATATCATCACGCCTTTTTACCCATTACTGGGTGTGGCACTCTGCCGAAGCAGATCTCGGTAAGTGATATATTTATACGCGTGAAGTGCGGTTACCAGCCGTCAAATCACGGCCCCCAAAGATGTTAGTGGTGGGGGAGCCACGGGGGTAATTTTTAATTTGTTGAAAATTGTTTGTCGGCTGTGGGGCTCGAACCGAGGTTCTCAGGATCCACAGGCCGACTCGGTACCAACTGAGCCATTACCTCATGTAATGTCTAGTTATTAATTGTTTTAGACAAATGCTGCGCGAGTTAATTCCCGCTGATTTGGTAAAACTACAAAGTGCGAATGAATGGAAAAGATCCATAGTGGCTATGTATAACCAGGATGCAGGAATGAGCCCCGAAGATGCGAAAGTAACTTTTTTGAAAATCGTCTACCGTTGGCCGACTTTTGGATCTGCATTTTTCGAAGTCAAACAAAGTACAGAGCCAAATTATCCAGAAATGTTATTGATTGCAATAAATAAACATGGAGTTAGCCTCATTCACCCGCAAACAAAAGTAAGTAATGTATTTTAATTTTTATATCGTCATCATTTATTCCATTTCATTTAAATTAGCTTAGATAAATTATTCATAATTGTTTTATTTTTGTAAAATCAAAAAATGACTAAACAATACACTTATATAACGATTTTCACAACATAAATTATTTTCAATTATTATATTTTCTACTTATTTAATGTTTTGTAATCATTAAATTTGACATTGAAATTAAATCTTTGCTTACAATAAATACACTAAACAAATAAATAAACATCGCGCTATTTTCTCAAATATATTCTCACGATAAAATTTAATTTGTTTTTGATTTTAGGATATTTTAGTAACACATCCGTTTACTCGAATATCAAACTGGTCTTCAGGAAATACGTATTTCCACATGACAATAGGAAATTTAGTCCGAGGATCAAAATTATTATGCGAAACATCTTTAGGATATAAAATGGATGATTTGTTAACGTCTTACATTTCGCTAATGCTGACAAACATGAACAAGCAACGAACAATTCGAATAAAATAAGGTATCCCGTCAATTTTTTAGACGAATTCATACTTACTTATGAAGGAATATTATTTATTAAGAGCATTAAAGAGCGATGTTTATATAATTACGAAGAGTATGTATTTGTATCGTATGCCAGTGTGAAATTGTTATTTTTAATATTAATGTGGTTTTATATCCGTCCAATTAGTGTGTCTTGTTTATTTATTACTGTTATTGTTTTAACTTTGTAGAAATAAATGAAAACAATATATACTAATGTAATTTGATGCGTGTATTTATACTAAACTGGAGGAGTAACTGAGTATCATATTAGGATGTATTTGTAATAGTAATGACTATAAGGAAGTAAAATCACAACAGTGGTGGTGTTTATGAGAGAAACAAGAGATAATTTTGCGTTGTGACGTCCTCAACAACATGTGTAATTTTCTTATCTTGATATGTTTTTCTCACGGAACGAATCTTTCGTCCACATTCCTGCCATAAAGCAGTAACTATGGGAAGCAGGACACTCTAATTAAAATACAGTAGACACCTAATTATTTAAAAATAATACTATTGTGTTCGAATATTTCCCACACTAAAGAATAAGTAATCATGTCATAATGCAGATATTTTTTTCTGTGGGAAACACTTAGTCAACACTTCTTATTTTAAAAATAACAACTGATTTCCTCGGTTGCAAGTATTTGAATCTCAGCATCAAGAAAAATTACGCATGTTGCACTTATCACTGATGAGATTATTTTATTATTTAAAACTCTTGTATATAAATTATATATCGCAAAATCTATCGACTTGTGCTATATAGTACATTGATTATATTCATAAAATAAACAAGAGATTATATGTATTTATAAAATGAAAGCAAATTTTATATTTTAAAATTTTTCTATTTCAAATGTGTATTTCTACAAAATTGCATAATTATTAAATATATTGTACAGATGTATTTCATACCTTTATGTATCAGTTATACAATATTAAAATATGTTTGCTACAATATATACATTTTTTGTTCATATCCTTAACCTGAGAACAAAATCATATACTTTAAGGGCGAGATTACTAGGCCTTCCACACTCTCCGAAACATTCTCCGTAATTAAAATATAATCATAATATCGTTCCTATATAAAATTACATCATCTACTCTGTCCGTGCAAAATACTGCACTGAAAACTTTGGCTTCTTGTTGCTGTTGATACACGTCGTGTAAAACTCATTCTCTACTAATCAATAAAAACCAAGAAATACATTCGTTGTCTTGCACTAGTACACTTGGTTCTCCAACCAAAAGTGAACATTTAACCATAAATCAGTGGAAATGCAAATAGAATTCGAAATGTGTAGAGGAAATCACATAGAGATTCAAGTATCACAAGTTCACATACCATTCGTTGTGATTTACACAACTACGACACAGATTAGTGTATCCCCGAATGCGAGTTCCAGGACGTATCTGAAATAGCGGGTTGTGACATCCTCTGATTCGTCGTCCTCATGATGTCGTCAGCTGGAGGACAGTGCGGCCTCGGACCTGGCTCCGGCGTGTATGTGAAGGTCAACCCCGTAGCATAAATAATTCCATCATTCCTGACAAGTGACACCGGCACTTGAGTAGGCTGTCTCACCCACAACCACTCGCCTCGAAATTGCGAGATATCAGGAACGACACACAGCATCGACTCCTGACAGCGATACATTGTTTCCGCTTCCACATCGCCAAACCAAACTTGCAAACTTGGGGAAAAATTGTCGCCTGTCAGTTCTAGCATAGCTACATCACCTCCACCATTCAGATGTAAAGAGTGAACAATTGGAACGGGCGTTACAGGAGAACGTACCGGGCCCATTCCTTCGTAAAATTGATACTCGGCTTTATCGGTTGAAATTATTGTCCAGCACGCACCATCGTTGATCATCTCCTTGTTGGGCTCTTTCGGACACGGAGTTGCTTGGAATTGAATGATTCTCTCTTGCGATAAGCAGAGATACATGCGCTCGGTGTCCTTCATGTAAAATGCGCATTTGTGGAGCTGTGACACCGGGTCGTCCGCTTCTAATAATGCCTGCTGTTTGTCCACCTAAGTTTTTAAATAATAAAGGTCAATAAATGAATTTATAATAATAAATTTAGTGAGTTTACCTTGCGAATAATCAATCGAGGTAGTGCCATGCCAGTGACGGAGCATACAAGCTTCACCGTGGAGCCGTAGTGCACGTAGCCGTCGCGCACCTGGAATTCCTCACTCTCAGATTCGTTGTCATCAAGCAAATGAATCGTAAATGCACCCCATTGCGTTGAACTAGCATGAAAATTTCCATTTTCTACGTGCAAGTACCTGGTGGAGACCGTCTGCGAGCGCAATCGGTTGAATAAAGCCACTTTCGTCCCACTAGCGATGCACAAATCAGCGTTTTTCAGCGACTGTTTTTTCTTCGATGGTTTGGAAATAACTTTAATTCGTTTACTGTGAAATACACCGATGTCATGTCCCGATCCATAAAACATTTTAACTGACAGCATAAAATGTTTTCGTTTGTCGGAATCGGATATGTATAATGTTTTTGCAGCACAGTATTGTTTACCATTATTCAAATCGAGTTGTTGCATATCTTGATCCGAATTACCAATGCCTATGAAGGCACACAGCTGAGATGCTTGATCACTTTCACCCTCACGAAGCATCTGTTCTTGTCTCAATCTCCAGCCATCGCCAAATAGATAGATACAGGGTGGTGGACAGAAGAATCGTTTTTCGTTACCGTAGGACTTCTGAGCAACTTTGGCGTGCAGAATGACGATGACCATGTCAGATCTATCCCGCAGGTACCGCTCCATAGCTTCTCGAGTTAAACGCCGATCCTCACCACGATAACCACCTGGTACCACTGCCCCCGAAAACCGTGGGAACATGGCTGCGTGTTGGGGCGGCGGCGTCGGTGGCGACTGGGCCCCGTGTGCAATTCCCGGCAATCCGTATTGATGAGGCATTTCGCTTAAGTCCGGCACTGTGCACTATACACGCATGTCGCACACCTGGTTCTCGTTTCGATTAATTCAATTCGTTACATCAAGTGCTACTGGATACGAACACGGGCACGGCACGAGTACGACAACATCAACAAACACAGACGGTGCGAGTGTGTTGTATAACCCGCGGGCACTGCAACAGCAGCGTAGTAGTGGCATGCCGGTCTGCCAGCTCCTGTTTGGCGTTTGCGTTGCGTTTGTTCGCTGCTCGTACTCGGCGCCTGTGAGAACAACTCCGACTGGCGACTACTCGACTTGCTCCCTCCCAACCACTGCTACCTCATTCCATTCAAAAAACACCTGTCTACGGTGAGAATTTTCCGACAGTCCGGCCAACACTTAACCTTTACAATGCGTCCGGCACACAACAAAACACATCTCTGATTCTTCCATTTCATTCATGTTATTTCTATATCACGTAAAAATTTCAGTTTCCACTGATTTGATAACTTTATAATTATATAGCATTCTGTATATTTGGACTTAATTTAATAACTATCATATGTACTTATGTAATAACTGTATGTTACTTTTGTTATTGTATGACTGTACAACTATCCGTATAAACAGTGTCGTCCTGAATCTCGTAATTAATGGGAGCAACAACATACAAATCTATTTTGTTATCAAATATTAAATTTATTTCAAATAACTCCTAATACCAAATCCACATAGTAACATAAAAATCATTATTTGTTATTTAATAGCTTCATTATTCTAGAAAACTTAAATTAAAAATAATTATAAGTTAAAACAAAAATAAACATCCAAAAATTTATTAATCCTACACATATTTCAATGATAATTAGGTATATTAGAAGTCAGATTTTGCAATAAAGATTTAATAACGTGTCATTATACAAACGGAGATTACCGTGTTTGCTCCATTTTTAATACAATTGCCCCAATTAAAAAATGATGTACGCCTATGCCAATAGCCCCTCGTCCCGCATCCATCATAATGCCCCAAAAGGATGTTGGGGTTATAGCTAGGGCGTGGGAAAATCATGGTGTGGGAAAGAGTGGGTGGCCTCGACGTTTGTAAAACATTTGATACTATTATATTATACGTCGCAATGTAATTCAGACGGTCGCTCGAGATTGGAGTCGAGTAGAGCATTTTCCTTGATTTCATTATTCTCAAGCCTACCATGGGAACTGCTCGGTATGCGGTTAAGCTAGTCGCGACGCGTTTTCGCTGCACTTGAGTGCCTGGGAATTTTTCTCACTAGTCTTTTTAATTATTTTAGCAGTAGCGGTAAACAAAATTATTAAAGATGGGAGTTCATGGGCTTTGGAGATTAATAGAACCATCGGGGAAACCAGTGCCTTTAGAGACGCTCGAAAATAAAATTTTAGCTGTTGGTATGTCGCGGTTTGTTTACAAATTGTCACATACGCAAAAAAATAACCTTGTATTCGTATAGATATTTCAATTTGGTTACATCAGGCGATCAAAGGATTTCAAGATTCTCGAGGCGCTCCTTTGCCAAATGCTCATTTACTCGGAATTTATCACAGAGTATGCAAACTTTTATATTTCCGCGTTAAGCCTGTTTTTGTTTTTGATGGAGGTGTGCCAGCTCTCAAAAAACAAACGATTGTAAGTTATTAAATTATTTTACCACTAAAATTTTAAAATTGGTAAATATTATTATAGGCAAAGAGAAATCAACAAAAAGCAAAAAATTTAAATGAAGCTAATGACATTCAAACAAAATTACTAAAAACTTTACTAAAACAAACTGCAGTAAGTAAGGTTATATCAGAAAAAGTAGTAGCATCCCAAAATTCTAAAACCAAGACTGAAGATGAGAACGCTAAAGAAGATATGTTCAAATTACCTGAACTTCCTACAACAGAACAGCAATCCAACTCTACGTTGGATTCCACTTATTCTAGTGATGATGATTATGAGTCTAGTAGCTCTAGTCCCACAAAACAATGGGATTTACACACAATTGATGAGAAAAGTGTACATTTTAGATCTTTGCCTGCTGATGTACGACATGAAATCTTGACAGAGCTTAAAGACACGCGTAAACAGTCTTCTTGGGGTAAAATTCATGAAATGCCAACTGATAGTGGCGATTTCTCATGCTTCCAGATGAACAGGTTGTTAAAACGTTATTCCGTACAAGTATCACTAGAGGAAGCTACTAAAGAAATGGGAGGTCATACGTTATCATTAGGCGAATTGGAGGCTTTATTAAATGAAGAAGGTATAGTCACTAGCTCTCAAACAGGCAGCAGGATAGCCTCCAATGAAAACGCAAGATATCTTTTAATAAAAGACGTTAAGAAAGCTATGGAAAAAGCTAAGGAAGATGAAGAAAAAAAAAATACAGAGGAACCAGTTCTTGAAATTCCTCCAGAAATAATTACCGAATCTCTTGAAAATGATACTCTTACAGCAGATAAAGAATATGAGAGAGATTTGGCAGAAGCAATACAGTTATCATTGCAAGATCAACCTTCAACGTCGAAAGATGTAGAAAGTAAATCTGAATCTTATTTAGAACATTTCAAAGATGGTGATTTTGAGAGTGAATCTGAATCAGATGATGAAAAGTCATTATCCCAGTTCAAATCCGCCAAGAGTTATATGATAGAATATAGTGGTCTTACCCCCAACGAAATTTCAAAAATAATAAATGGAAATAATCAAAAACCGAAAATACCAAAAAAGCAAATATTTAATTCTCAAATTGAAATTATTAATCCCGAAAATGAAATGAAAATTGTAAACAAAAATAAATCACTTACTGATATTAAAAATGAAACAAAAACGATTACCAGGGAATTATATCATCAAAAAGAAAGTAATATTAATCAATTTAATTGTAATATACAAGAAAACATAGAAACTGAAATTATGTCAGATTCAGATGACGGTTTTATTGAAGTATCAAATGATGTAGAAAATATAAAGAAGGATAACGAAATAACAAATAAAGTACAAGAAATTACAGAAATTAATTCATCCGATTCAGATGATTCAGATCTTATCGAAGTAAATGAAAATGAACGGAAACTTACCAAGTTGGATATTAATTCCGCTATAGAAATTGTAATAAATCCAGGTGATAATTTACAAGATGATATTTTCAGTGACATATTTGCAGAAGTGAAGACTGAAAATAAAAAATCTTCAGAAGCAAAATTAGTTGATGTTTCGGCGACTAGCATTAAAGTTTTGGAAAAACAAGAGAAAGACCAACCAGAGATACTTGAAAATAAAGAGCTAACAAAAGAATGTAAAATAATTGTAGATAAAGAAGTTACCGAGGAAACAAAAAAAATAATACAACCTGAGAAATCGCGATTAACAGTAGAAGAATTAAACGTCATGAAATCTAATCTAGCTGCTGAGCAACAACAGTTAATGACAGAGCGCAACATGAAAGAAAGAATGGCAGGAAACATAACTGACCAAATGTACCAGGAAGCTCAAGTAAAAATAACAACAGCACATAAATAATTCTCACATTAAAATGTCATATTTTTACAGGAATTGTTAGAATTATTTGGCGTTCCATACATCATTGCACCTATGGAAGCGGAAGCACAGTGTGCATTTTTAAATGAAATTGACCTTATAGACGGAACTATAACTGATGATAGCGATATTTGGTTGTTTGGGGGAAAAACTGTATATAAAAATTTCTTTAATCACAACAAACACGTTTTGGAATTTAGATCTGAGAGTATAGAACATCATTTCAGTGCGTATTTAAATTAAAAACAAAATATGTTGAAGACGTTTATTATTTGCTTTGTTTTAGAGCTCACTAGAGAACAATTAATACTTCTGGCGCTGTTAGTAGGCAGTGACTACACTTTAGGGCTCCAAGGAATTGGTCCCGTAACTGCTTTAGAAATTTTAGCTGCATTTCCATTAGCGAAAAATACAAGTATTTCTGTTTTAACTCAAGATGAATTAATTGCCGGATTAACAGAATTTCGGCGATGGTTATCTGATGGCCGTTCAGTCGGAGTAGGCAGAACAGCGTTACGAAGCAAACTGCGAAATGTTACTTTGTCTGAAGGGTTCCCAAATTTAAAAGTGGTACAAGCTTATTTACAACCTAAGGTTGAGACTTGCCGAGATAGATTTACATGGGCCAAGCCCGATATAGTTGGTTTAATAGATTTTGCAAAAGAAAAATTCGGTTGGACAAAATTAAAAAGTGAGGAGATTTTAAAACCGGTTATGAAAAAATTAGAGGATAAAAACGTTCAGAAAACAATCAAAGATTATTTTGCTACGAAACATAAAATAGATGCAGATTTAGCTGAACATAAATTAAGTAAACGAGTTAAAACTGCAATTAAAAAAATGGGAAGGGCAACTGGTGATCCAAATGACGAAGAGGAAAAATCAAAAATTAAGACTACAAAAAAAAGAGCATCACGAAAAATTAAAGTCACCGTTTGTAAAAATTCTACAGGAAATGAAAATAATAATGTAGCACCACCAACAAGAAAACCATCATCTAAGAAAGAAAAAAGTGGTACAGAATGCATTCCTCAAAGAGAAAGAGATAAAGTTGATGCTTTGAAAACTAAATTGAAAGCAATTGAAGTATTTCGAAAATCTAAACAAGGACCCGGATATTTGAAGAAAAGGGACAAAATTGTGAAATCGGTAAAAGAAGATGCAGAATTATCGGAAAGCAGTACCGATTAAGATTTATTTTTATGATTTGTATTGTATATAATTATTTATTTAATTAAGTTTCATTAGATAATTATAAACTTTTATTTTAGGTAATCTTAATTATTAAAAATATATATATATATTTTCTTTGTTAAATTCATATTCCTTTTTTTGCATAGATATAGAAGTGAGGTATCCTGACCAGAATGTAGAGCTCGACAAACTAAAGTAAAACCCCGAAAGAAGTGACCAGAGGTCGCTACTATTGTCGGTACATTCAGTGTCAAAAGTTGTATTTACAAAAATGGCGGATTTGAATTTGTGAAATAATAAACTGGTATGCAATTGTTTCAATTTATAAAAATAGCATGTTAAAAGAATAATAATTATGATGCGGTGGCCAAGTGTTTTCATTAGGACTATATTTCACGTAAAGCTACGCCATTCGTTATATACCTGAATGGGTGGAGTTACAGCGCATTCCAGCCACAGTTTTTCTTTAGTTTGTCGAGTTCTATTATGAGTTATTTTGTAGTTTTTTGATTGAATTTAGTGGCAACACTGTTTACATGGATGGTTATGGTACAATCTCCGACATAACAACTATTATACGTCAGTGGGTACAATGTACAAAAAAATATTATTTTTATTGTAATCATGGCTTTACATGGCATAAAAGTAATTGAATTAGCTGGACTAGCTCCAGGACCTTTTTGTGGCTTAATTCTTTCAGATTTTGGTGCTTCAGTTATTCGAGTTGACAAGGTGAATTATATAAATTTTGAAAAATATTTCCTAAACATTCTTTTTATATTTTAGGTGGGGCCATCTATGGATATTGATGTCTTAGCTAATGGCAAGCAATCAATAGCATTAAATTTAAAGGACGAAAAAGGGATCCAGATTTTCCGAAGATTATGCAAGAAATCAGATGTACTGCTAGATACATATCGTGCTGGTGTAATGGAATCCTTAGGCCTAGGACCAAAAATTTTACTTGAAGATAATCCAAAGTTAATTTATTCCCGCCTTTCAGGATATGGACATTACGGACCTTTAGCTAAAAGAGCAGGCCATGATATTAATTTTGTAGCCTTAACTGGCCTATTATCAATGCTACACCGAACAAATGAAAAACCTTTTCCGCCAATAAACTTATTAGCTGATTTCGGAGGAGGTGGTTTATTATGTGCACTAGGAATCGTAATGGCTTTATATGAAAGAACAAATTCTGGATTAGGACAAGTTGTTGATGTGAGTATGGTAGAAGGTACTGCATATTTAGGTAGCTGGATCTACCGATCGAAAGTTCTACCCGTTTGGGGAAATAAAACTGGTGAGAACGTTTTGGATGGTGGAGCACCTTTTTACGAAGTATATGAAACAAAAGATGGAAAATATATGGCAGTAGGAGCTCTTGAACCGAAATTTTACAATGAACTTCTCAAAGGATTAGAACTATCAGAAGACGAATGTCCACATTACGGTGATTCAGAGAAAATTAAAAATATTTTTTGTAATAAATTTTTACAGAAAACTCAACAAGAGTGGCGCAAGATATTTGATAACACGGACGCTTGTGTATCTCCAGTTCTGAATTCAAATGAAGCTATAGAACATTCACATAATGCTGAAAGACAAACATTTGTACCTTGCAGTGATCAAGAAAATTTAATTCCAGGACCTTCGCCTAAATTAAGTCGAACACCTGGCGTTTCTCAAGCTATGAAACCAAAATTAACTATAGGGCAACATACAGAGAGTATTCTAAAGAATTTACGTTATTCAGAAAAGGAAATAGATCAATTTGAAATTGAAGGAGTGATAGCAAGAGTTAGGCAATCCAAAATGTAAATATTATTAGTATTTATATTTTTATTGGTATAAGTTGGGAATGGATACGAGTGAAAAGTGGTTTTAAGTTATATTTTTATTTTATTAATAAGTATCATTAATTCTTGTGGTGACAAATTGTTTTCAATAAAATTAATATTATTAAAATCTGGATGTTTTATTAATAATTTAACAATATTTTTAATTTTAAGTAAATCATATTTAGCGTGATTTTTTCCTAAAATCCAAATATCAAACTGCTTAATTTCCAAATCATCAGTCAATAACTTAATTCTCTTGTTAGCAATATAATGTATAAAGTCGTAAAACATATTAAAATCTAAACCATATGAAGTTTTTAACATTAATTGACAATGTTCTAACCATCCATCCATATCTTTACAGTCAGCAATTTCCTTTTTTATCTTGTTTAAATTATCTATTAAAGATTGCCACATATTTAAAATATTACATCCGTTTACCCAGTTATGATTTATGGAAATTGTATCTTCCAAATTCCATACCTGGTGATGCCATCCCGAAGGAACAAAAATTGCTTCTCCTGGATATTGAATGATTTCATAAAATTTTCTTTGATGTTCAACTTTAGTTACATCGTAGGGTAGATTCCCGAACTTGTCTTTCAAATGTTCTTCCTCACCCGGAGGAAACATCACCCATTTCTTTTTACCGCATATATTGACGGACCAACTGAATGATGTAAACACATCCGCATGAAAAGGAGTCCTATCAATTAGATTACATAAGTACAACAATTATTTATATGAGAAATGATAAAGAAATACCAAGTTCCTGTCGGTCCCATGTAAACAAATTTATAATCGTCATTTGTTTTTTCAGAAAAATATTCATTCAGCCAATCAGAAGAAAAGAATGATGGTACAATGTAAAAATTTTCAGTAGTCAATTTTTTTAAGTGCCAGTCTTTTAAATAAAGTACTGGTTTTTTATTTGAATAATTACTCTTAATGTAATCTTCCCAATAGTTACTATATTCATTAAATTTAAGGTATTGAGTTTGATGTGAATTGTAATTTCTTACATTACAATCAGATATACAAACTTCTAAATTTTTATAATTAGTACAGAGATAAGAAAAGTTTGGTGAATTATTTTGCACCCACATTTTAGAACACGGCCATGTAGTAGACATGTTTGATAGTATACAGGGCTTATTGTTAAATAAATAATTTTGAAAAAAATCGGTGTATGAAATACTAGATTCAATTTTTGGCACATTAGAAACATTGTCATCATTGCAGTTATATGACAAGTTTTGTACGTCTATTTGTATTTCGCATAACATATTAATATAAAAAATAGGATATTTTAAAATATACTATTTTCTATAATCTAGGTTATAAAATAACTTTGACGTGCGATTCGAATGACGCGGGGATCATCGTGAACATCGGCCGTACCAGCAGGTTCTATTTTTCTTGGCACATGGCATTTAGATATTTGGTCTATGGCACATACCACAGATAAATTATATTTATATAAATATCTTTGGCATATACAGTTATATTTAATTTTAAGTAACTTTATGTTTCGAAAACAAACTATTTTTTATTTTTTTTGTAAAGTCGTCATTCGCACCAACTTTGATATTATCAGTTAAATACCAACGTAAGCATGGTGATATATGACGTTTTTAGATGTTTGTAGTAAAGATATAACCAAACTTATAATTATTTTATTAAATGGTTCGTTAATCTATAAGATATTAACATATTGTATTATTTTATGTAGTTACAATGAAATCCATATTTATAATTAACAGTGTTTTTCAATTAACAGTCGTTTTTATATTAGCTGACCATGTAACAGGTGACAATGTAAATAATCAAGTACCGTCATTCTTAAAAATTAATAAACTTATTGATGATCCAAAGTGTCCAAAGCTTAAAATTTGGTGTAGTGATTCGCCAAATGGAAATGATGATGATATAACTGTGTTGGAATGTTTACAATCAATCAGCACAAGCGAAATTCACGAAATAAAGAAAGACTGCCAACAGGCTATCCGGTCTCACATAGAAAGAATACTAGAAGACGTACCCACTATATTACATGAAGCATGTGGAAATGAAATGGAACATTTTAATTGTAAGACATCCTCCGATAATGGAGAATATTTTGCGTGTATTCTGGAAAATCGCGATGATATAAAAAATGAATATTGTATTAGAGACATTCAACGACTTGAAGCGATAGCCTTTTATGATCTGCAGTGGATTACACAATTTTTACAAGCATGTAAAAATGATCTTGATAATTTTCAATGCAATAGGCAAGAAGCAAACGTAGACTTTTTATTTAAAGGTCAGTCTTTAATTTGTTTACAACAAAATATCAAAGATCTGGAATCAAAATGTAAATCACAGGTGCTTAAATTGACTGAAATACAAGCAGATAACATTAGATTGGATCCCGAATTATATTTAGCTTGTGCTCCGGAAAGACTGCGATTTTGCCGAGATTTACAACCTGGTACCGGCCTAATTTTCAAATGTTTAATGCAACATAGAAGTGATAAAATTTCCGCAAAGTGCGAAGAAAAATTATTCAAACGCCAGAAACTTATAACGCAAGATTTTAAAATAAGCAAAGGGATGATGAAAGCATGCAGAGAAGATATTAGAAAATCACATTGCAGGAAACAAATATCTGACGATAAAACTATTCGTTTAGCACAAATTTTATTATGTTTAGAAAATTATGTTCGTAACGGCACAAAAGTATCACCTAATTGCGAAGGAGAAATGATTGACCAACGAAAAATTTTAATGGAAGACTATCGACTGTCTCCCGAAATAGTTGATGGTTGCTCAAATGACATCCGTAGACTTTGTGATCAAGTAGTTACTGGACGCACAATTCATTGTTTAATGGAACATGCAAAACCACGAAATCGAGATAGGAAGATTTCGGATAGATGCCAAAGAGCAGTAAGTATAATTAGTATCATCTGAGAAACAAAATTTGATTGAAACTTACTTTTTAGTTGGAAGACCTTATCAAAGAAACCGATGCCGGTGAAGACTGGCGTGTAGATCCAGTACTTCGCGAAGCTTGCCAGCCAATTGTTAACCGCGCTTGCCGAGATCTCAGAGGTGGCGATGCGAGAGTTATGTCTTGCTTGATGGATAATTTAGGCACTGATATCATGACTGAAGATTGCGAAAGTGCGTTAGTTCAAATACAGTACTTTGTAGCAAGAGATTTCAAACTTGATCCGCAGTTATATCGCTCATGCAAGGAAGATGCGTATAAATTATGTCACGCGAAAAAAAGTTGGGCAAGTGATGCTAACTATGATCCTGACAACGCTCCTCTTATATTACCGTGCTTATATCGGTACGCAAACTATGAAGAGCAAAATTTAAATTTAAAACCGGTTTGTTTGGAGCAAATTCGACGTGTTATGAGGCAAAGAGCAATTAGTGTTGATTTACAACCAGAAATTGAAGAAAAATGTATTGACGATTTGTCATTATTTTGTTTTGACAAAACAGAGAAAGGTGCTGAAATGAACTGTTTACAAATGCATTTACAAGACTTAAAAGAGCAGTGTAAAGCTGCTGTTGCTAATTTTACAGAAGTACAAGCCCAAAGAGTTGATTTAAATCCTGTGATAATGACTCATTGTGGAGTTATTATTGATAGACACTGTAAAACAAAAAAAGATGAAGGCGATGTAATGGAATGCTTAATTCAGCACAAAAATGATCCAGATGTAAAATCGGACAATAAATGCCGGGCATCAATTGAACATTTTCAATTAATTTCTTTGAAAAATTATCACTTTACTTATAAATTTAAATTATCCTGTAAGCCATATGTAATTAGATATTGTCAAGATTCGAGAACTAAAGGAGACGTAATAGCTTGTTTGAGTGAAATTGTAAGGAATGATACTCTTATGGGTAATAGAAATAAGATTTTAAAAGACTGCCGACAACAGTTACGATCTCAGCTTTTACAACAACGAGAAAACATTGATTTCGACTCCAAACTAAAAGAATCCTGCAAAAAAGATATCGAAAAACATTGTAAACGTATAGAACACGGTTCTGCCCAGGTTTTAGAATGCTTGAAAGAAGTGCCTAATGAAGAATTAAATTTAGAATGTCAAAAACAGATGTTTAAAGTACGAACGCAAGACATGATTGATAATTCAATTGACTACACTCTCGTAACGATGTGCCAGAGTATGATCAAAGAATTTTGTGACACCGCTGAACCAACAAGAGTTCTTGATTGTTTAAAGGTTAATTTAATTATAAAAATATAAAGTTTATTCATAAATAATTATTTCTTATTCCAGAACTTCAAAGACGATGCTAATTTTGATAAGAGATGTAAACATGTAGTAATTCATCGGTTAATAGAACAAAATAGGGATTACCGTTTCAATCCAAAATTGAAAGCAGCGTGTAATGTAGAAATTGGTAAATTCTGCTCCCATATTCTTAAGAAACAAATGCCAGACCATGAGCTTGACGGTAAAGTTACCGAATGCTTAAAGAAACAATTCCGAAAATCCATGTTAACCTCAAAATGTGAAACAGAAATGACAGAAATTTTACGAGAACAAGCTCTGAATTACCAACTAAATCCGCTTTTAAAAGCTGTGTGTTCTAGTGATATTGAAGCACTTTGTAAACCTAATGCAGACGACCAAAACGGTGGAACAGTTGAAGAATGTTTAAAAAACGCGTTACTTGAAAAACGAATCATGTCGCCCGGTTGTAAAAATGAAGTTGCAACTTTAATTGAAGAATCCGAGGCTGATATTCATGTTGACCCGTTGCTACAGAAAGCCTGCACGAAAGATTTATTGCAATACTGTAGCGATGTTAAACAAGGAGGTGGAAAATTGTTAAAATGTTTACAAATAACGATGTCAGATCTGGATAAACCAATGGAACCAGATTGTAAAAATATGTTGGCAAAACGATTAGAAATGTTTAGAAACGCTGCTGCTTTAGTGGTAAAATTTGAATTATATTATTTGTATAATATAGTAAATAATTTTTTTTATTACTTGTAGGAAGCGCGACCTCCAGATGATTTGGGACAACTGTACGCGCAAGTTGTAGCATCACCAGCTAAACGTTATTTCATGATTACCGCCATTACGATAATTGGTTTGATTTTCTTTGCAGGTTTGTTCTGCGGCCGAGTTACTAGAAGAGCGCGAGTACTAAAAAATAAGTAATTATATTTTAATTAGATATTAAAAACTTGTGATTTTTGTATGATTGAAATTCTAATTGGTCAATTAAATTTTATTATGTTAAATGTTTTAAATAAAATTAATTTGAAATAAGCTTCAGCTTTTTGGCATGTTACTAACAAAGTCAGCACTGTAGTTTTCAGTTAAGTACCACTAATTTTAAATACTAATACGTGTACTGGTGCAATATACATATTATTTTGTAAATCATTCTTTGATGCGTCATTAAAACTTAAGCTTTAGTACAAAATTTAGAAATCGACGCAACAAAGTTTGATATCAGATTTAAAGTCATTTTAAATGAATTTAAAATATCTGTTAAAAAAAAGTTAAAATGTTGTGAATGGAGTAGCTAACTTCAAAAATCTGAGAATAATTTTAATTTATTGTATTTTATATCATTGAAAATAATTTTATACATTTCACATCTATGATAATTATAAGAACATGAAAATAAATTATGCTAATAATTTTTTTTATTTTTCAATGTCAGACCGAATCACATCAAATATTTTGAACGTGGCGCTAATTTCTTCACTGTCGAGTCGATAACACCACATGCCACATAACCGAGCAGTTCAGCGAAGAGAAAGTAAAAGCATCTGCCATTTTGAAGACTTGTGTTGAATGTAACTATTTTTATGGTGTATTAGTGTTTCTTAAATATATTTACAATAATAACTTTAAAGAGTATAAACAAATGTTTAAATGGACGCATCGTCCATTATTACACAAGTGTCACGGGATGACGAACAATTAAACAGTTATCAACCCGAAAATGGTAAATATAACATTAAAGTTAAATAGGTTTGCACCTGTTAATTAAAGGCGGATATTATTACTGTAACGAAGAATACTGAAGTGTTGTGTAATGGAATTATTGGTGTTTGATAAAGGGCCTGGGTTTTAAACTTGTGATAATGTGAAACTTTGCTTGCATCTGTGTGAGAAGTAGGCGTGTATCTATAGTAAGGTAAACACGGACACGGGTTCCGCGGGCGCCCCTCGACTTGCTGGCCTTGAGCTCGACCATGGGATTGGATGATAAACTTTATTATTTTCCTATAAGCATATCAGTGCGTCGTAATAGTAAACAATTTTTATGCAATACATGTTGTAAACATACATTTTTACTTCCAATATTCAACTTTCTGAAGTAGATCATGTCGTCCAAAAGTATTATTACTGATTTCTGATAAAGGTATATAAACTCACAATATCCGGATCTTGGGAGTACTTATCTTCTTATCTCGCACTTAAAGTAAATCAAAACAATTAACAATCAACATACTTTGATTGTCGTGTCATATCTCACATGTGGCTATGTTCATCTGTTACTATTGTGAAATTTAAAATTTCAGGCACAGTACGGACTGATAATGACATATCGACACAACCGTCAACTGGTGCTGGTAAAAAAGCGAAACGAGGTTTGTTGCGATCGCTGTTGTGTTGCCTGGGACGAGGGCGCAGTAAGAGTCAGAGTGCAGGGCCACCAAGCAGCGATGGTCGAGGGTCACCACCCCTATCCACTTCGGTGCCCCGCTTCCTCCTACCTCCCGTCAGACACCAGGATATGCACAAGAAATGTATGGTTATAGACCTGGACGAGACTCTTGTGCACAGTAGTTTCAAGGTAAAATAGTCTTAAGAAATTATCACCCACTTTATGTTGATGTAATTTTTTATTTCTTTAGCCGATAAGCAACGCAGACTTCGTGGTGCCAGTAGAAATCGATGGCACTGTGCATCAGGTGTATGTGTTGAAGCGACCGTACGTGGATGACTTCCTGCAGCGAATGGGAGAGCTGTATGAGTGTGTGCTTTTCACGGCGTCGCTGGCAAAGTACGCTGATCCTGTAGCTGATCTGTTAGACCGGTGGGGCGTGTTTCGCGCTCGGTTATTCCGAGAGAGTTGTGTATTTCATCGTGGGAATTACGTGAAGGATTTAAATAAACTTGGGCGAGATTTACAACAAGTTGTCATTGTTGATAACTCCCCTGCCTCTTATATATTCCATCCAGATAATGCTGTGAGTATATTTTGTGTTTTGTTAGGTTTTGGAAAGGTTGCGATGATTGAATTCGGATGGTATGGTATGATCAATAGGTGCCAGTGGCGTCATGGTTTGACGATATGACTGACTCGGAGTTACTGGATTTAATCCCGTTTTTCGAGAAACTGAGCAAGATGGACAACGTGTACACGGTGCTGTGCAACTCAAATCGGCCGTACAACAGCAACAGTCCGGCGGCGGCAAACAGCACGAACACGCCACCGCCTCCTGCAAGTCCCACGCCGGGTTCGTAGCGCCCGCTATACCGCCTCCTGCAGAAGGTCACGCTCGTCCTGCTGACCCTCACTAACGCCCACGTCCTCCTGGGATCCTGGTTACGGTAAGAGCCACGGAGCTGTTACACTTGTATATACTATACATATGCAGAGCGAAGGCGACCCACTTTATTTTGAGTCTTGTTGTTCTGTTTTCATTTTTATCAAGATTTTTATATATATTTAATACTGCGGATTTGGATTTCTGCACCCGTATTCATAGTGAATGTTCAAAGTAAGAATGATGGTTTTATATTAGATGACGTTTGTATGATATAACGTAATATTAACTAGGAATACGGGTGTACATGTTGTGATGATGATGAGTTATGGCTCAGAATAAATGCAGGTTGACCTCGGGCGAATATATTTTCAAATTAAGTTTAAAATAAGAAATTAAACTACTTGTGAACAGTGACACGCGCACATGGTATTTATGTTACGATGAATCATGATTTATTAAAAAAAAAACAGTGCTATATTTATCTATGTAATATATTGTATTTTAGATTTATAATTAATAATGATATATATATTTTGATTTATTTATATATTAATATAATATAAACATGTAATGTTTGTCTCGCTATTCACATGTAGAGCAATGACCGTAAGTGAAAATTCTATATGGCGTGAGTGAGACCCTAACGGTTCGTGTACGTGTGTGAATGTGTGCGAGAGAGAAAGCGAGATGTGTGTCTGTGTACAATGTGTAAATGTTCAACATGGTATAGCAGCCTCAGCCGTGGATACCCTCTGTATACTATACGTGCTTATTACATTATCATATTTTATTTGCAATATGTTTTCCTGTAATTCGTACAAAGAATACTCTTACAAATTTGTTGCATAAATGGAACGTTTAGATTTACGAATCTAATTTACACTTCCAATTTCTGTTATTCGCTTGATAATGACCAAAGTGCCAATGCCTCGTCAATTTATTTTAATCCTTTTCTATTGGCTAAGTTTTATGGTCGACAAATTATTGTTTTGTTTTCCTGCACAAATGTGTATCATTTTTACGTTGCGATACTTTCGTAACGCATTTTATTTTATGTATATCAATGCACATTTTTGTTATCTCTTTATGATATCATTGTGGCTTGTTAATTTCGTTTTGGAATTTATCTAAAAAAAAAAAAAAATTCACTGAATAACAACACTTGCCATGACTAAATTATTATAAAGCTATCGAATTATTCTGTAAAAATGAAATTGTATAATAATGTGGGAACGTTAATGTTTCCTATATCAATGAGTGGCCTTACCTTGATATCTCAACTATACAAATTGAATTTAAAAACGGGAACCATATTAAATACATTTCCATGTAAATAATGACTGTATTTAGTCATTTGAATAGATTTAGATCTTGAAATGACCCACTTTTTAATATCCGACTTCCCTATTTTACTATCAATATTTATTTAAATTTTTAAATCTTTACAATGACTGCATTGTATTTTTTTTCTCATTTTATTAAAATATTTTTAATAGATTATTCTATATCGAAATCGCTTTAAATTAATTGCTTTTAAAAGCGATTTCGTTTGTTGAATAATAACACAAAAATAGTATGTTATGATGATTTTATGTTCAGTATAATTTACTGAAGTTTGTTATGATTATCAGTATTTAATTAAAGCTTTTTTACTCTTAATTAATTAATTGCAGTTGGTTCCTAGTTGTTGTGTAATAACATTGTATGTTATAAAAACTGTACAATTACGTTTTTATTGTAATTCTTTGAAGACCGGTCACATATTTGCAACAAACTGATACTGAGTAGGCATTATTAATATTTATTATGAAAGTTTTATTTGTAATGAAATGATGTACACAGGATAATATTTAAGAATGATTTATCTATATAAAATTAATTGTACAGGTATACATACATAGGTTTGGTCTTTCATTTAATTTTATAAATGAATGGTCAAACGCCCCCATATATATTGTTTATTTTGTAATGATGTGAAATACAATCATTTTGTAAAAAAAAATGTATTTTACTATGAAATACGCCTCATATTTTGAAAAGCGGTAGATAAAATTTGTATGTAAATATGTAATTGAATAATAATTTGTAAAAAGCTTTTTGTAAGTTGAAAAAATTAAACTGAAAGAATACATCACATTTTATTTACGTGTCTAAATTACTTTACGTAAATGGATAAAAATTATTTGCATCGTTGCTCAAATTGGTTGTTTTTACATTGATATCATGAGAGAGATAAACAATTATATCATGAAATCATTTATAAATCCTAAACGAAGAAGACTACTAGTGGACTTAAAAAAGGGCACAATTTTGAAACCGATGATAAAATTTTACCGCAAAATGGGATGGTGCAACATCAGAGTAGTTATATAAAATATTATTTCTATATTGAAAGAAATTATATGTAATCTAACAATGGAAATGTAATTTACTAATGATATGTCAGTATAACTTTTTATGTAAGTTATAACACTTGTCATGTTCCCCATTTGGAGAATGAATATTATTGTACATTTGATACTTGTACAGGATGACCGTTTTCATAATTGTCTTGTGAAATATAAATAATATGCCTTGATTTGTAAATAAAATGCCTCCAGTTTATACCTATACGAAGTTTCACTTTCTAATTCATTTGTCGCTCTCTCGCTTCCGCCAAAAATAATGTATTGTGTTTTTGTTTTCAAACATGTTTATTTTCTCTGATGAAATAAACTATATACATAAAATTATGAGCACAGAAAATCAGGTACTACAGTAAATTAGCATAAAACACTTCATTACTTTTGAATGTATTATGATACGATACGTACATCTACTTCAATTACTACAAATCATCTTTAAATAATTCTTATCTTATAAAAATATTCTTAAAATTTATCTTTTTATAAAACATAAATAGTATAAACAAAAATTTGTAAATTACCTCGCCTTGAAATTCATAATAACATTACAACTGATCCATAATATCTGCTTTACGTATATAATTTAACAATTAAAATCTAACACTGATATGTTTTAATCTTTTTATTATTCATTCAACTATTTATTGTACTTTTCTCTTGCAATATTTGATAATAGCATGCCTAAAAACATAATTCATGAATACCGTATTGAACAAAATTTATAAACACTTACCTTCAACGTGGTAAACATTATTCCCAGTTCTCCATTTTGTAGATTCGGCTCCATGAAATCCTCAATAAAGTGAATTTCTGATCCTAATTGAAGAATTCGCGCGCGTACTACAACAAAATGAAACACTGGAAATAGATCATCCATTGTCCACCTGTAGTCTGATCCCAATTGTGACTGCACAGTAGAAGTCATTTTCTGGAATGTTTGGCGAATGACCAACAACTTTTCAAAGGGTGAAAAAGTTGTTTTTAATTGCTGGAGAGTCTCTACAGCTTTTGTAAACATTTGATCCTTAATTGGAGAAAATGGAGGCTCTTGTGTATTTTTTGCATCTTGACAAGTCCAGAATTTTCTGTAAAATATATTTTTTATACTTACATTAGAATATTTAGGGTAAGTATTACATATTTTTATATTATAAGCAATAAAACTTACTGATCAACTGTTAAAAATGCCATTAATGTAAAATCAGATTGTTTGTTCCATTCTAACAGTCTCTTCCAGTAAATACAGTCTTCTTGTTTGTTATGTAAAGCATAAAGGACGAATAATGCCGAATAAACGCGCGGTAACAAAATAGGATGTAATAATGCAGCGCAGCTTACAATATCACTATGATAAATATTAAAAGAATTATTTGAAACTACAAAATATCAAAAATAATCTTCATACCTTTCATCATCCTCACTTAAAGGAATTTCTTTTTCATAAAAAGGCAGTGCAGGAAATAATAATCTTACAATTTCGTAAATTCTTGTAATTATGGAATGTAGTTCGGCTACTGCATCATTTAATAATAATGGATGGACTCTCACACCGCCGTAAGTAGCAGTATACGCTTCGGTTATATCGGATAATACACACCCTAAAGGATGATGTGGACTATCAAATGCCTGAAATATATTTGAAATAGTTTTATAATTATCAGTGGTGTTGAAAACAATTTATTACTTTTATCAAGTACAACTTCAGTTCTCTGTAACTCTCATGATCAACTTTCTCTCGACAAAATTGCGGTATTAAATCAAGCTGTTCCCTCTGCATTTGTTTTTTATTTTTCTTATCTCCCTTGATAAGCGTTCCTTGTCGCGAATTGGATATGCCGACAGCAACATTCTGCCAAATCTTTTGTGTTTCAGGTACTTTATTATTATTCTTAGAGTTCGGTTCGGGAACTCCAAGTAATTGATAACATAATCGAAATATTGCTTTCCATTTGTGATTGCTATTGACACACAATTTCCCAAATGATTTAGGTTTTGTGCTTGTCGTTGATTTATTTGTAGAAAGATGTAAGGTTCCTGCTGAAATTTTGATTCCTTCGTTCCAGGAACCACTGAGACTACCTTCGATTGTATCCCCAGAATTTAAAGTTAATACTCCTTTACCATTAAATTTGCCAGCTGCCCGAAATTCACCCTCGTAGTGAGTTCCATCTTCAAATATCATTAACCCATGACCCTACAAAATGATTAAATTATTGTTTTTAATTAAAGGTAGAATGCATTATTGTCTGTTACCGTAAGAATATCAGCACTGAAAACTCCTTCATAATAAATGCCGTCTGAAGTAACTATTAATCCACAACCATGCTTTTTATTATCTAACCAGTTACCCAGATATTTTTCACCAGTTACGATATCATCCATGACTCCATAACCGTATTTTGTACCAGCTACCCATTCTCCAATATATAGAGAAGCTGCAGAAGCCATGAAATGTCCTTGTTTTTTTACACCATGTCCGTGAGGTAATCCATCTTTAAAATATCCTTCATAGATATCTCCCGATGTATATTTCATAGTTCCCTTTCCGTTTTGAAGATTATCTCGCCATTGACCTTCATATATCCCTAGAAGTATGAATTATATTAAATCAGATAGTTTAATTTCGTATTTTGTTTTCATACCTGTAGAAGGATTTTCCAGTCTTCCAAAACCATGCATCATATTGTTTTGGAACTGTCCAATATACAGTTTTCCATCAATCCATTCTAATTTCCCATTTCCATGCATCTTTCCATTTAACCAGCGTCCAGTATATTTAGCATCTTTATAAATGGAATGTTTGGTAAATGTATACGTAGCTGTTCTTATCACTGGCGGTTGATGAGCATTGATTTTATTAAGATTAAATTTAACAGCGGATTGAAAATACTGAACCCACTCGGATTTCTGTTCAGGTTCAGTTGTGTATAACTGCATTGTTTCTTCAGGCATGGTTAGGAGTATTAAATTTTGAATGTTGTCTATATTTTGTTGAGATTCAACCCAAACTGTTGTTAGATTATGAGTTGTTGAAGATGTCCCGTTTATATGAATAAAAATATCGGAAAGAAGAATGAACCAATGAGATGAAAATCTTCCGGCGTTGTACAAAAAAATTGGAAATGTTCTGCTTTCGCGAATGAGTCTCCTATCAGGAGATTTCAATAATTCCACGCATTTTCCTGAATTTTCCCAGAATTTTCTTGTAGTATCTGCTTCGTCTTGTTTTTGTTCTTGTTCAAAATTTAATGTATCCCATTTTGTCATTAATTCATTTAAACGTACATCACGAGTAATTTTTCTACGAATTAGTTTTTGACAAATTAAACTATAAATTGATAATCTTTGAAGCGGATGAGAAAAAATCCATAGTATTAAATATTCAGGAGCCTTTTTGTCTCGTTTTGAAAATGTTTGAGAACTTAATTTAAATAAATGTTGCGGTAAATCGATTACTTGTGATATGTATTGAAACCCGCCAAGAGACGTAACATCGCAAATTACTTTTAAATAATTTTTATATAAATATAAATGTTCCTCTGCGTATTTAATCATTGTAATTTCAGTATCAGTAGTATTGCCATTGCAGAATTCAATTAGAGATGATATATTTACAGCGGTAAAGTAACTTATTTCATTGTAGATGCGGCATAAAGTCTCGTACACATTCATATCCGGTGAAGAAGTGTTTTTTCTCTGCAAAGGTTTGATGAGTGAAGCTTGAGCGGTAACTAGTTCTTCGAGAAATATCTGTTCTAATGCAATATCCTCTAATAAGGGGTTGTTATCGAAGTTAGAGTGTATGTTGAGACAAGTGAATATTGAGGTAGTTGACAGTTTATTTCTATGTCTGCCGCGAGAAAATGATTGTAATTCTATGTCACTTGAGTAATAATCAGTTTTAGGTATTTTTATATGTATAAGTTTCTCAGTAGAGCCGATATGAAGTTTACCAAAATAATAGAATTTATTATTACTAGTTAATATTACTGTATGATTATCTCCACATGATACGTCATTTATTCTATCGCCAGAAGTAGTAATAAAAAGTTTCGGTGCACTGATATCTACCTTACAATCCACGGAAACTTGATGATAATCGTTTTTTCCCCATAAGAAAGCTCGACCGTCCAACGTAAGCGCTGCCGTATGGAAACTCCTGGCATGAACCTTTCTTACTCCAATATTCGACAATTTTGATATTAAAATAGGTTTATCTCGTTTTACTGTATCACCTATTCCTAATTGACCATGGGATACATTTCCCCATGTCCATAACTCAGTGCTTAACAAAGCTGCACCGTTCTTAAAAATAGCATTGCTCTTCTCCTTCATACCTTGTTCAGGGCAATCTTTCTCCGAAGTAGCTTGACTAGAAGATAGTAGAAAATCGTCCCGAGAACTAGCACCGGACATGGAAACAAAATCGAAACATTCATTAACGTCGTTGTTGTCGCTACTTCCACTAACGTGTCTAGATAACGTTACTACTTTATCGCCTACTGTTTTTACTCCTTCATAAACTAAATTAGCCATGTTGGAAACATTTTCTTTTATGATTCGTGTAGGTCTCTCCGTGCACTCTGCTAAGTACTCTTCTCCGGCGGACACCCACGAAAACTGACGTGTTAAGAACTCTTTTGCTGCTTCGGTATTGCGAAATATTATATTTTTCTCTATTTTATCACAGTCTGCGCTGGAATCACCATCGTAATGGATATATTTTCTAGTTTGCTCGGAGTCAGAACTTTCTGTTTCTTTGCTGCTACTGGGTGCAGATGTGGTGGATGATTTTTCTAGTGAAATTCCTAAAGGGCACGTGTCGCTATATGAATTTTGCGAACTGGGCGATGATATTCGAGTGCTGGAAATGCAGCGAGGGCAAGTTGATACAAAAACGTCTTCTTCACATTCATCACTGTCTGTATCGTCTGTTTTTGCTTGTTTACAAATTAATGCTACTGCGAAATCATAACCGACAGATACACTCAAAGTTGTACGACCTTCAAAGAATGGAACTTTTTTCGGAGTTTCGGTATTAATGCCGATCTGTGGCATAGTACCACAAGCCCATAGTTCTCCACAATTTGTAATAAATAATATTCCGAATTCACCTACAGCTATATTTAATACTCGTAAATTTATCTTGCTTATGGCATGTCCATGAGAGCAGCATTTTGGTTCTTCTGCTAATATGATTTCACTACACACTTTTAGATCTTCAGTTAACTTAAAAACTTTACCTTCTAAATCTACAATATACACATGGCCCTCTGAGCAGTCTATATCTCGTAAACGATGTTCTGTATATTTGAGTAGGTTCAGCTGTAGGATGCTGTCTATTTTCTCTATGCAACCGTGATAAAGAGTATTGGTATTAGTTAGTAAAAAAATATGGTTATCAATATTACAAATTTTTATAATATCATCATTAATTTCTTCACAGATTTTTATAATATCGGTAATGCTCCATAAATAAGCACTTCCCATACTTATATATATTACGAAATATGAATCACTTTATTTTAAAAGTTTTTAAAAACATAATATTACCATTACGCACAGCCATATCTTACTAAAAAAGTAATTATTATTATAATGCATTATAAACTAAAAAATTTGACATGTAGCTGTCATTTTGACATTTCCAATACTACACCACGCCTACTTGGTTAAACGAACAACTACAAAAAACAAAAAATACTAGATATTTTGGTGGAATAAGGTAATAAAATTGTACGTGTTTTTTCAAAGAAAAAGAATAATAGACTGGTAATCAGCAAATATTTAACATGATAAACAATATTTATCAGAAACATTGAACTTCAAGGAACTCCAATCTCCGTACCTACATCCCCTTGCCCTTCTGTAACATCACATTACTTTTCAGTCGTGATAATTTGAGGTTATATATTTGAAAAATTGGAAAATAATCATTTTTAATAAAAGTAAAATATATAATTTTAATTATAAACGTAACTAATTTAATAAATAATTGTAATTATTTATTAATAGGACTGTACAAAAAAATGGCCAAACCCATTACTTTTGTAACTGGCAACTCCAAGAAATTAGAAGAGTTAATCTCCATACTTGGAAAGTCATTTCCTAAACAAATTATTAGTCAGAAAGTAGATTTACCCGAACTACAAGGTGAAATCGAAGATATATGCATTAAAAAATGTAAAGAAGCAGCTAAATTTGTGAAAGGACCAGTTATTGTTGAAGACACATGTTTATGTTTCACTGCTTTGAAGGGTTTGCCAGGTCCTTATATTAAATGGTTCCTAGATAAATTGGGTCCTGAAGGATTGCACAATCTTTTAGCAGGATATGAAGACAAATCTGCAACTGCTGTTTGCACGTTTGCATATCATTCCGGTGGAGCAGACGATGAAGTAATATTATTCCAGGGAAGGACTGAAGGCACAATTGTATCACCTCGAGGACCTAGAGATTTTGGTTGGGATCCGTGTTTCCAGCCAAATGGATATGATCAAACATATGCTGAGTTACCAAAAGAAACCAAAAATGCAATTTCACATAGATTTAAAGCATTGAAAATTTTACAAGATTATTTTAGGACTGAAACACCTGTAGAAATTTAAATAATCATATAATTTAATTATATATTAAATTATAATTTATTATATTATTATGTGTTGAATATGCTGTATATAAATTTATGAAAATAAAATGATTTCCGTTAAATCCTGCATTATTTCTTTTTATTTTAATCGATGACTTAAATTCCTTATCTATATTATGATAAAATACCAAGATTATGTGTGATAACAGATAACTTAATAATTGATTTTTGTTGTACTTTACTGATGATTAGTTATTAAGTTCGTACGTAGGTATTATACGGTATTAAGTGTTTAATTTAAAAATGTTATATTAAAATTATATTCTGGCCAAATTAAATAATTTGAATATTCAAAATGAGTAAAATTTCATCTATCGTACTCGTAAGTATATTTTGAAATATAATTTTCATACAATACATAATTCATCACAGCTATAACTGATAAACACAACCTTGTACGTAGCTTTATCGAGTATTTTTATGTTTGAAAATTACTTTCTCATTTTCCTTAAACCATGGTAGTTCAGTTTATATCAGTTAATTGCCATTAATATTTTTAAAATAAATATATTTCTGTTAGGGCGACTATGTATGGGTCACTGCAGTACAAAAATCGGAATTTGACATTCCGACTGGTGGAAAAGTTGTAGCCATTGATGGTAAAAAAATCCGCCTGTTGGACGATGATGGACGAGAAGTATGGGTCAGCGCAGAACAGGTCATCAAACAGATGCACTCTACGTCCATCAAAGGAGTTGAGGATATGATTACATTGGGTGATCTACAAGAGTATGCCATCCTTAGAAATTTGCATATGAGATACATGAAAAAGATGATTTATGTACGCAAAAATAAATTTATCATAGTTATAGGTTTTCATTTTCCTTTGAATGTTTTCTCTTAACATAATGTTAACGAAGATTTTAATAACTACAATAATATTCTAACATTTTTAGACATATACGGGTACTATGTTAGTCGCAGTGAATCCATATGAAGTATTGCCGATTTACAGAAATACAGAAATTGATGATTATCGTGATAGAAAAATAGGTGAACTCCCACCACATATATTTGCTATCGGCGACAGCAGTTTTCTTGAAATGCGACAATTTTTAAAAAATCAGTGTATTGTAATTAGGTAAACTTATGAGTAATAATGAATTTTGTTATATTTATTACATAATTTTTATATTTTTAGTGGAGAGAGCGGTGCAGGAAAAACAGAAAGTACTAAATTAATTTTGCAATATTTAGCAGCAATTAGCGGTAAACATTCTTGGATAGAACAGCAAATCCTGGAAGCAAATCCAATTCTTGAAGCTTTTGGTAATGCGAAAACAGTGCGTAACGATAACTCGTCTAGGTTTGGAAAATATATTGATATTATTTTCAACAAATCTGGTGCAATTGAAGGAGCAAACATTGAACAATATTTGCTAGAAAAAAGTCGAATTGTTTCTCAAAATCCGGGCGAAAGAAATTACCATGTATTTTACTGTATGTTGGCTGGTTTGAGCAAAGAAGAAAAGAAGAAATGGGACTTGGGAGACGCTTCGCAGTATAATTATCTAACTGGCGGTAAAATGATAACTTGTGAAGGACGAAACGAAGCAACAGTTTTTTCTGATATTCGAGGTGCAATGAAAGTTTTAAACTTTTCTGATCAAGAAATTGTTGATATATTTCAATTACTTGCTGCTATTTTACATCTCGGTAATTTAAAATATAAGTCAACTACTGTTAACAACATGGAAGCAGCAGAAGTGCACGATAGTGCAGGTGCTACAAAAATTGCAACATTTTTGGGAACTACAAAACAACAACTCGTGGAAGCATTGACAAAAAAATCAATTCTTGCGCATGGAGACAAAATTGTCTCGCCAATAAATAAGGCACAAGCGTCTGATGTTCGAGACGCATTTGCGAAAAGTATGTACGGAAAAATGTTTATAATGATTGTTAATAAAATAAATAACGCTATTTTTAAATCAAAATTAACGAAAAAAACTACAATTGGAGTATTAGATATATTCGGATTTGAGAATTTTGATACAAATAGTTTTGAACAACTTTGTATTAATTATGCAAATGAAAGCCTACAACAATTTTTCGTTCAACATATTTTCAAACTCGAACAAGAATATTACACCAATGAGGGAATTAACTGGAAGCATATTGAATTTATCGATAATCAGTCGGTTTTAGATATGATTGGAATTAAACCGCTTAATGTCCTGGCTTTAATTGATGAAGAGTCACGTTTCCCGAAAGGCACAGATTTAACAATGTTAACAAAATTACATTCGCAACATGGCTCCACAAATTTATACATTAAACCAAAATCTGATTTAATTCCATCATTTGGTATTAAACATTTTGCTGGATCAGTAAATTATGACGTTCCAGGTATTATTTATATAATGTATAAGGTACTTTTATATTTTATCTGATTATATTTTTTTCTTAGGATTTCTTGAAAAAAATCGCGATACATTTAGTTTCGATTTAAAACTTTTAATCCAGAACTCAACAAATCAGTTTTTAAAACAATTATTTGAAGCAGATTTTGCAGCAGATACCAATAAAAGAACTATTACCATATCATCGCAATTTAGAAATTCTTTAGATGTATTAATGAAGACTTTAAATGCTTGTCATCCATATTTTGTTCGTTGTATTAAACCAAACGAATTAAAGAAACCTGGTGTAAGTATAATAATAATAATATATAATTGAGATGAATAATAAATTTAAGTATTTATTTAGATTTTTGATCGAAGTTTATGTTGTCGGCAATTACGGTATTCAGGATTGATGGAAACAGCAAATATTCGTAAAGCTGGATATCCTGTTCGTCATACATTTGTAGAATTTGTTGACCGATATCGATATCTTACTCCTGGCGTTCTACCATCCCATAGAACTAATTGCAGAGCTGCTTCGGAGAAAATCTGTTCAACTATTCTTGCTGATCAAGACTATCGGCTTGGGCACACAAAAGTCTTTTTGAGAGAGCCTGAAGATGCATATTTAGAAGAAGAAAGAAGCAAAATCCTTGCGAAATACATTTTAGTTTTGCAGAAAACAATTAAAGGATGGATTTACCGTCGACGGTATCTGAAGATGAAAGAAGCAGCAATTGTAATACAGAAGCATTGGCGTGCAAGAGGGTATCGTTCAAGATATCTTATGATCAGAGCTGGATATCTTCGTTTACAATCTAAATTGAGACAGAGATACTTAACACAGCAATTCCAGAAATTACGAGAAAAAGTTACGTCTCTGCAATCTGTTTGCAAGGGATACATTTTCAGAAAAGTTTACAAAGAGAAATTATACTGGAAAAAGAAAAAGATGCAAGAATTATTAATTCTGAAAAAGAAAGAGGAGGGTGAACTTAAGAATTCTGGAAATAAGGACTACAGAGAAAAAGCTGAAGAAAACTTTAATAAACGCATTAATGAACTAGAGGGAAATTATACTAGAGAAGAAGACAATAAAAAAGCTGATGCAATTCTTGATGAAGTATTTAATTTCTTGGAACCTGACGACGCAGCAACTCTACGTGAAGTAACTAGAGGCTCATTATATGAGGTACTTTTATGTTCATAATGTTTATTTTACTTATTGTTTACATATTTATTTTTGTAGGACGTAATTAACAAGAAAGGAGACCATCAAGTTATTCAAGCACTCTCAGTAGAAGAAATAAAAGAAGATTTGTCCGCGTACAATTTCCGTAAATTCGCGGCCACCTACTTCTTGGCAAATATTAATCCTCAATATTCTCAACGTCCACTAAAAGAATCTTTGCTTGATCTACCAACCTCTGGTGATGTCATTGCAGCCCAAGCACTCTGGATTACAATTCTGCGGTTTATGGGAGATCTTCCAGAGCCGCGTTACGTTACAGAAGCCACTGATAATAAATCAGTTATGACAAAAATTACACAAACATTAAGTCGTAATTTCATTCACAGCAAGGAATATAAAGTAAGTACAAAATCATTTTTATATATCTGCTTTGAAATAAATAAATTTTAATAAAATTTTAGGAAGCTCTACGCGAAGAACAATTCATGAATCCACAAGAGAGAAAGAAACTGATTAATATGACATTAAAACACAAAACAAAATTAAATGAAGTCCGTAGAAACATTGAAGAAGATGAAATTGCCAATCAAAGTTATCAAAGTTGGTTGCACAGCCGTCGAACAACAAATTTAGAAAAACTTCATTTTATTATTGGACATGGAATTATAAGAAGCGAATTGCGAGATGAAATCTATTGTCAAATCTGTAAACAACTCACAAATAATCCAACTAAAGCATCTCATGCTCGAGGTTGGATTTTGTTATCTCTTTGTGTCGGTTGTTTCGCACCATCTGACAGATTTGTAAATTATCTTCGCGCTTTTATTCGAGAAGGTCCTCCTGGTTACGCGCCATATTGCGAAGGACGTCTTAATCGTACGTTTAAAAACGGATCACGAAGTCAACCTCCTAGTTGGCTTGAATTACAAGCAACCAAAAATAAAGAAGAAGTTCAACTAACGGTTACATTCATGGATGGAAATAAACGTAGTGTCCAAGCAGATTCTGCCACTACTTCTGAAGAAGTTTGTCTACAAGTGGCTTCTAATTTAAATCTTAAAGATACTTACGGGTTTTCTTTGTTTATTACTCTATTCGATAAAGTATTATCTCTAGGTAGCGGATCAGATCATGTTATGGATGCTATTTCGCAATGTGAACAATACGCAAAAGAACAAGGAGCACAGGAAAGACATGCTCCTTGGAGACTATTCTTTAGAAAAGAGATTTTTACACCTTGGCACAATCCTGCGGAAGATCTTGTCGCTACTGAATTAATTTATCATCAAATTATTCGAGGTGTTAAATTTGGAGAGTATCGCTGCTCTAACGAAGGAGATATTGCTATGTTAGCTGCACAACAATATTACATAGATAATGGTTCAAATTTGAATCCTCAACATTTACATGAAAATATTGGTAATTATATTCCAACGTATTTCTTACAAGGTGGCGACAAACAAACTGCAAGTTGGGAGAAGAAAATAATTGAAGCATTCCGTATGAGTGTCAGCGTAAAAAATAAAGCGCCAGTTGAAAAAGCTAAAGAGGATGTGGTCATGTATTCAAAACTCTCGTGGCCGATTCTATTTTCGAAATTCTTTGAAGCTGTCAAAGTGTCTGGACCACAACTGACAAAAGACAATTTGATAATCGCAGTGAACTGGACCGGAATATACATGGTCGACGATCAAGAACAAATACTATTAGAACTTTCGTTTGCGGAAATCATATTCGTGCGCTACCATAAAAATATTGAAACTAGCTCACATCATTTCACTATCAAAACCATTCAGAAAGAGGAGTTTGTGTTTAACAGTCCTGATGCTGAAGAGTTAAATAATTTAGTGATGTATTTGCTCGATGGTTTGAAGAAACGCACTCAGTTAGTAGTGGCCACGCAAGATTACAAACATCCTGGTGATGCACCATCATTCCTGGTATTGAAACGCGGTGATTTAATCCGTTTGAAGAATGGAGTAACTGGTGAGATGTTAATGTCAGCGACTTGGGGATATGGAGAGGGCAACGGTAAGACGGGTGATTTCCCAACTGAATTTATACACATTCTTCCTTGCTTAGCGCCACCAGCAGCTTCAGTACTTGCTGTGTTTAGAAAAGAAGGAGTATTTGATTTAACTCAAAAATCAACAGCACCAACAATGACAACAATTCAACGAATTAAACTTCATACTTTGGCGAAATATGCAAGTGAAAACTTCCGTGCTGGAAGAAGATTCACTGTTGCGCGTGGTGGCGCGTTACAGTCTGTCCGAAGGGCTTCAAGAGAAGAATTGTGGCGACATACAAACGAACCGATACAAGCTCCATTGCTACAGAAACTCCAACACGATGAGCGATTAGGAAAAGAAGCTTGTTTGGCATTCATGGCAATTTTAAAATATATGGGAGATCTCCCTGCAGCGAAACCGAAAGTAAGCAATGAATATACCAATCAAATATTTAACGGTGCTCTTACTAATGATATGTTGAAAGATGAAATATATTGTCAAATTATGCGTCAATTAACTAATAATCGTTTACAATTAAGTGAAGAGAGAGGTTGGGAGTTAATGTGGCTAGCAACTGGATTGTTTATTCCCAGCCAGAATTTAACTAAAGAGTTACAAGAGTTCTTGAAGACAAGGATTCATCCTGTAGCGCAACAATGTCTACAAAGATTAACGAGAACACAGAAGAGTGGACAAAGGAAATATGCTCCATACACAATTGAAGTTGAAGCTATTCAACATCGTAGTCTACAGATTTACCATAAGATTTATTTCCCTGATGACACAGATGAAGCATTTGAAGTTGATTCAATGACGAGAGCTAAAGATTTGTGCGAAACTATTACTAGAAGACTTGAATTGAAATCTAATGAAGGCTTCAGTTTGTTTGTTATGATTTCTGATAAAGTATTTTCCATTCCGGAAAATTCCTACTTCTTTGACTTTATGTATGAGCTTATTGAGTGGCTGAGAAAATCTAAACCTAACTGGAATTGTAAGTTAACATAATATTAAAATTGTTATTTCTTATTCTATATTTTGTTTATAGCTGCTGCTCCAATAAATTGTCAATATCAAATATTCTTCATGAAAAAATTGTGGTTGAATACAGCTCCTGGTAAAGACTTAAACGCTGATGAAATCTTCTACTATCCCCAAGAATTACCAAAATATTTACGTGGTTATCATAAATGTTCAAAACAAGATGCTATTAAACTGGCTTCATATCTTTACCGCATTAAATTCGATAAAGACGCATCTCATTTGCCACAAGTTTCTCACATGTTAAATGAACTTGTTCCATTAAATCTAATAAAGTCACAGAGCACTTCAGAATGGAAGAAGAGTATTACTGCTGCATACAACTCTCATTCGAGCATGAATACGTCAGACGCTAAACAACATTTCTTGCAGCATATTTACCAATGGCCAACGTTTGGCTCTGCATTCTTTGAAGTTAAACAGACAACAGAACCAAGTTATCCCGAAATTGTAATTATTGCAATCAATAAGAATGGAGTTAATATTATTCATCCAGTTTCTAAAGTATGTTTGGAGTATATTATAATTATAAAATAATGAATTAATTTTTATTTATTTAAAGGATATTTTGGCTGTCCACGCCTTCTCAGAATTGAGCAACTGGTCTTCAGGAAATACATTCTTCCACATGACTCTGGGCAACATCATGCGTGCCTCTAAAATTTTGTGTGAAACTTCTCTTGGTTATAAAATGGATGATTTGATAACATCGTACAGTGAATACATGAAAAAGAGTAGAACTAATAGAGCAAAATCATCTTATTTTTAAAGGTACGTAATAGAAATAAAATACTATTTGTCAAATTAATATTTTAATATTGTTTTGTATATACATTTTTGTTTGTTCTTTTTTGTTTGCTGTATATGGTAATATTACATGAGTTAACAATATATTTCAACAATCAATAATTCATAACAACGATATTTCTATTTTGTGAAACAAGGGCCAGTTAAATGCCTATCCATTTTCTGTTTGTCCATCCTGATTTGTTCTCCATCATAATCAATGTACAGTTTGAACTTGTACATGTGCATGATGATTGTATCGTGTTTATCATGCATCATACCAATCGAGAAGATATCTTCATCGTGGTATGAACCCTTGGCAACAGTCAAAGGCTTATTCTCCCAGGTGATTTTGTAGTGTTCTCCTTCAGGCAGAATTTCTAAGATTTTCTCGTCCATTTTGACGCGAAGACCCTACAGAATAAAAAATCAAATACGTGTTAAAAAGACAAGCAATTAAATAGTAGAATAAAAATTACCATTGCTTTTGTGTCTGTCATCCGTTTAACAAAAATGGTCAAAGAGTGCCCTTTAGATATTTCAGGATTAGATTGAACTATCATCGTCCAATCATCATTTTTCATTTCTGAAACTTCAAAATTGTCGTTGTACATATGCTGATCCACAATCATACAAGATTCAACCATTCCCATCTTGTACATCCAGGTTGCAAGGGACGAATAATGGTAACTCTCTGGTCGGAATCCCATCATCTTCATCATTGTATTTGGAGCTTCTTTGAACATGTGCTTCGTTTTTGGTGTAATCATTTCCAGGTTCATTTCATGTCCACTTACAGGGTAATCGAGAATAATTTTCATGCTATCTTCATCCATAGCAACGTTAGTTTTTTCATGAGTATAATAAGGCATCATCCATCCCTTCATACAACCAAGCATGTTGTGCAAGATCTCAATACATTTTTCAGATATTTTAGTTGCTTTAATGTCATATTCGAACTTTCTCAATGATGTTTCTTTCATGGTACATTCGATATCTTCTTCGTAATCAACCTTCAAATGTTCCAACAATGGTTCATGCATATGCGTAGGCAAGCATTCGTCGTAGGTAAGTTTATGGGTTATCATATTTTTTTGTTCTTCAGAGATTTCTCCTTTCATGTCAATTTCAATAAAACCTTCATTATCAACACAAGTTGTAGCATCATCAGTATGTCCCATTGTCATGTTCATGTGTCCAATCACCTTGTTGTTCAACCATTTTCTCATTCCAACAATACAAATCTTGAATTGTTTTTCACCGGCTTGTTCCCTGGAGAAATGGATTTTGTAATGGTTAAGAGTATGTCCAGGATTCATGTCCAATATTGCGTTTGTATCCCAACTATTCAGCATTTTGTTATCTTTAGATTTTGTAGCCCAAGTTAATCTAGTGTTTAATTTTGTGTTTGGCAAATGATGATCTTTATCTACGATGTGTTCGAGAGTGGAGCGCATGGAAATGTCGATATGATTGACAGGATATTTTTTGCTGGGAGTTGCTCGAATCATTAAACCAAAGGTTCCAGCTTCAGTGTGCATCATAATATGTTCCAGAGCGTTTTGAAGAGTTAAGAGCATGTGGCCGAAAGGCATGGTTTGATAGTTCTTGAAATATTTTTGAGAGAGATCTTGCCACAATTCCATCATTGTTCTTCGGGAAACATGTTTATTGGTGTCGAAAACTCCAATTTGGAATAACAGACCAGTGTGTGGGCAATCATGTTCGAAAATCATTTTCTAAAACAAATAATTTATTTGATTAAATTGACTACACCTACAAAAAATATAATTACTTACTGAAGTCCTGTACTCTTCTCCTCTAGAAACTTTAGTGTAGTGATGACTATCTTTGCTGGATTTTTGAAGCTCATTGTTGAAATCTTTAAATACGAAAACTACAGTAGTAGCGTAATTTCTCATTGCAAATTTATCCATAGTGTCATCATCTTGATTAGTAATGGTCATTTTTAATTTCATATCTTTTGTCATACTGAATTTAAAGTTCAAAGCTGTCAACATATCATTTGCTTGGGTATGTTTAATTCCTTGCCAGACATCAGCAATTGGATTAAAGAATGTCATTCCAAAAATAGTATGAGATGATGTCATAGATTTCAATTCTACCTCTTTCATAGCTGATGCGTCTTTATCGTCATCTTTGATATCAAATGTAGAGTGAGAAGCTTCAGGTGATACTAGCTCCATCATAGTTGGAAGACCTAAATCATTTGGTAAAATAATCTGAGTGATTTGATCGAAAGAAAGATCCATATCACCCAAATCTAGAATAGTCATTATATCTACATGTAGTTTATCCAATGTTGTATGATCAGCGAAGTCCATCATTATAATTTTATTATTATGAAGAATAGCGTATTCGATATGAAGATCCTTCTGATCTTTTAATGACATAAACAAAGCAAGTAATTCATCTAATCCTGAGTTACTTTCGATCTTTTCAAGTAGTTTTTCAGTTTCGCTAATTATCATTGGGTCTGTTCCGTCGATCTTTAACCATAAAGCCCAATCCAAAAATGGAATATTGTAAAGATTATTAGAGAAGTCCAAGTACATTGTTTTTGAGGTGTTGGTGGACATGAAAGTTGCAGCCATCATAGAACCAAAACCGTAGTTTGGATCCATATAGTCCATCTTGTAACGTCCAGTCAAAGTATGGTGCATAGGTTCTCGCATGAAATTTAACATTTCAGTAACCATATCTTTGTAGCCCTGTGAGTGCAAATTTGTGGTGTATTGAAGAGATCTAAGGTAAGACCAATGAAAGTGGTACAATTCTGGGCAGTGATCATTTTTCAAAATCCAGTAGATATCCATAAGTTTAGTTTTGTTTGGTTTTGTACCCATGATAGTGGAATATGCTGCAATCCTAAGTTCTAGATGCAGGGTCGGATCAGCGAAAATGGGAAAGTAGAGTTCTAAGACTTTTTTGGGATCTTTAATAACTTCAGCAAACGATGCACACATTGCTAGGTATCGAAGGTGACGATTTTTAGTTGCTTCTCCCGTTACATAAGGCTCTAAATGTTTTTGTACGCTGCCAATGCGAATGTTAAACAAACAGTTCATATATAAATACTGTGATGAGTAGTCATTAGCATTTTTAAGAAGATCCATGAATTTCTGGATGTATTTTTCTAATAATTCAGATTCCGGAGCTTCTCCTGTGAGCATGATGTGATTGTTGAACACTTTGTGGATCATAGTTGCAAATGTCAGAGTTGCAGTCTTTTGAATAGTGCTGTTGACATTTGCTAAGTGTATTATATCTTCAAGTTCGGTTAAAAGTTTTTCGCTTGGCATTCGCAGATGGAACGGCATTTGAGTCAACATTTTCATTGCCATTTCATCAGTGACCTTCTGTTTTCTAATCAAGTTACGCATCAATAATACTGAGGCTCTTGTTCCCACAAGCGGCATCATTTGTTGGAACATATCAAACATTTCTTTGTCTTTCTCTTCAGTTTTTTCTTCCATAGTTACAAACATTTGTTCCATGGTTTTCAGATCCAACATTGACATAACTCTCATTAAACGGTTCATCCATTGTCCCATTTTCATGTCTGGAGATTCCATCTTTAATTGAGTGATTTTCATGTATTTTACTCCATCTTCTAAAAAGGTGTGAATAAGTTTTTCATAGTCTGCCATCTTCATTGTATTTCTTCCAAATGACAAATCTGTTAAGGTTTCATCTTCTTCTGAATTTCCAAGTTCAAATTCTAATTTTTCTTCTAGTTCATGTTCTGGTTTAGTGATTGGAGTTGTGATTGGATCCGTTTCTGTCCAATCTAAATCTTGATTGACCAACATAAATTGAGATTCGGCCATTCCCTTCATCATAGATACGAAAGTGGTACCTTGGGAGCTTATTTCTATAATCATTTCATGATTATCATTTTTCAATAAAGTATATTTTTTATGACTGCCAGCAGTTAATGGATCTCGGGCCAAAAGTTCTTCAGCTTTAGCATCATCAGTAGTTCCAATATAAGTTTTCCATTTTCTAGGGTAGTTTGCAAGATCCAGCATTTTCTCAATTATTATTTGATCATCTTCAGACGTTACGTGGTAACGACAAAATATATTACCATACAAATTATTTTCCCAAGATGTAAAAGTGTAGGCATCCTTCGCGTCTAATTTAATATGTTCCATGTCGAGTTGCATTAAAGAGCCGATACCTTTTTTCATGTCACGCGAGAATTTACGATCTTTTTTGTCTGTGATAATAGTTTGAATTTTACCATGTTCATCGTAAGTCATGATAAAAGGTTCTAATAAATCATGGACCTCATTTGATAGAGGTAATGCTGTTAATTCTTCATCATGTTCGTGAGTTAGTTCCCCATTGTAAAGTTTGTAAGTCAAATCTGTGAGCTTTAAACCAAGATGTTTGTCGTCTAGTTTTTGCATGTGAAGCTTAGCATTGAGGATGAATTTAGATGCAAAGGTTGCCGGTTCGTATGTACCAACGTTTATAACTGCATGGTAATTATAAATCATTTCTTTTCCAGATGGGACGAGAACCGGAATGGCCTGACATAATGCCAGGGCCGAAACCAAAGCTGTTGAAGACCAAATGTGAATTAATAAATATTCTGTTATTGTTATTTCTATATTTTTGATTAGCACAGTAAAATATTTTAATCAGTATTATGAATAGATATTTGCAGAAGGAAATAATTGAAAATAGGAAATTTTTTTCTTTTCTTTAACTTAATTCATGCTACAATTGATATATGTAAATGGTAATAATTAGTTAATAATAAATATATTTTATTGCATATAAATAGTAACTACTGTTATTAATAAAAATAATTAATTAATAATTATCGAAATATGTACTTACCAAGAAGAATAGGGATGCGAGTCATGATCACACTACTGTCTCTTTGGACTTGTGTCAATCTTATAAATTATTGCTTAATATATACTATTGTTAAGTGATAAAAAATCGTTTTTGAAAGAGAAAATATTAAATAGATAAAATTATATTTGACTAAAAACAAGAACAAAATATCCTCCTGGATTGATATAATAATAGCCTTGACCTCTGGAGTATATTTGCTTGACATTCAAACACCTATTTGTAAATCTGTTTCGTTCCTCTTATTTATCTGCAATCTACACTCAGTGGCGGAGCTACCAAAAGGCTAGGCGGTACCGTGCCCCGGAGCTCCCAAGCTCAGAGGGCCCCTGGCCGTCGGCAAGCATACCTCTAACTCTAGCCGTCCTCACAAATTTTCTCCGACCTCCAGAATATAATAAGAAGTTCAATTATCGTCATAGATCGCATGTTGTGTGTGAGAACGCGTGAATCATTCAAGTGCAAAGCCAGTGAAACTGCAATTAAATATGGTATAGATTCCAATTTTCAAGAAAAACGGCAAAGGAAAATTAAAAAACATTTTGATGAACTAGCTTCTGACAACCGATTTAGAAACAAGGAAGAAATATTTAAAGTTACCATTTTCGGTAAAGTACTAGACACAATAAAAGCTCAATTAAATACACGTTTTACGGGTATGAGTGCAATCTGTAAAATATTTGATTTTCTAACACCAAAATTTTTAATTCTTGTAGATGAAGCAACTTTATTAAAAAAAAGTGATCAATTCCAAAGAAAATATTCTGATATAATAGAACCTAATTTTCCACTTAAATTTCTTAATATTTACCACCTACTTTTATCTGAATTGACTCAGGCATGGACTGTTCACCAGTTATGTAAGGAAACAATGACCAAATATAGAATGCGACCTTACGGATGTATTTACAGCAATATTGTTATTTTATACAATTCCTGTCACTACTGCATCAGCTGAAAGATCATTTACAAATTAAAAATAATAAAAAACTATTTAAGAAATAGTGTAGGCTAAGTCCACTCAGAGATTTAGCGCTAATAGCAATAGAAAACGAGGCCGCATAAATCTAGATTTATCAGATATCATTGATAGTTTTGCGAAAACTAAGGCTGAGAAGAGATTGTAAACTGAATATTTTTTTAATATCACTAATGTAGGCAGGTAATTGTAATGCGACCTTATATAATAAACCATTTAATATTTGTCCACTTCGTTTTATTGCCTTATTGAAATCTAATTCATTTTTTTTTTATTATGTATTTTTATTGTATGTACATATGTATTTATATAATTTTACTATTGAGTTAGGGCCCCAATTTTTGTTTTGTCCCAGGGTCTATGTTCACCAAGTTACGCCACTGTCTACACTTTTAATTTCTGAGGTAAATGGAATGAAATATTTGTACTGTTTTTTTTTTCAATAAGATAGGTGAAACATAAAGTAATTTATATTTATACATTTGCTTTATTTCTTTCTAATTACACGCTCATTAATAATAACTAAATATATGCTTAAATTCTCAAAATGAAAAGTAGTTCGAATATTTTCCTTTAAGAGTTAACACTGATATTACATGCACTTTCAGTTCGACTGTTGACTACTGGAACTACAATTTTTATTATAATTAATAAACTTATATTAGATATTTTATAATTATGATTAGTTATTTATCACTTAAATTTCGAATGCAGAACTAATTTTCTTGGCTAATGTAACTAATGGGGTAGGTGGCTCAATAGTATTGAGTCGAACTGTGGATTTGAGAACCCGGGTTCGATTCCCATAGCTGACAAATAATTTGAAATATATTGTCAAATTATGCGTCAATTAACTAATAATCATTTACAATTAAGTGAAGACAAAGGTTGGGAGTTAATGTGGTTAGCCACTGGATTGTTTATTGAAGTTGAAGCTATTCAACATCGCTGTCTACAGATTTACCAGAAGATTTATTTTCTTGATGAAGCATTTGAAGTTGTTTCGATGACGAGAGCTAAAGATTTATGCGAAACTGTTACTTGAAGACTTGAATTGAAATCTAATTAAGGTTTCAGTTTGTTTGTTATGATTTCTGATAAAGTATTTTCTATTCCGAAAAATTCGTACTTCTTTGACATTATGTATGAGCTTATTGAGTGGCTGAGAAAATCTAAACCTAATTGGAATTGTAATTTAAATTATATAAATGTTGTTATTTATTAATCTTTATTTTTTTATTGTTGCTGCTCCAATAAATTATCAATATCAACTATATTTCATGAAGAAATTGTGATTGAATACAGCTCCTGGCAAAGACTTAAACGCTGATTAAATCTTCTACTATCCCCAAGAATAGAGCTGGGCAAGTACCAGGACCAAAGTACTTAAGTATAAGTACCAGGACTAGTCATAGTCAGTACTTGTTTTGCAGTACTTTTTCAAGCACAGCTTGAAAATACCTAAATACAGTACCAGTTTTTTTAGACCAAGGTACTTAAAAATAAGTATTTTGCAAGTACTCAGTATTGGGTATATTCTTATGAAATAGTTTTTCTGTTATTGTTATTTATTTTAATAACAACATATTCTAAATATAGGTACATTTTGAAAACATGATTAAAAAATAAAAAGATTTTTTTATTACAAAATAAATAATAAATACGTACGTTCAAAATTTAGTATGTAGTCGGAAATTACAAAAACATCAGTCTTAAATATAAAAATAAACATATATATATATATATATATATATATATATATATATATATATATATATATATATATATATATATATATGTAATACTAGTACATAAATAAAAATGCACATAGTTCATAAAGTAATATGTAATATATTATTACAACAACAAAAAACTAAAATATACATGTCTGTGCTCCTCACGTTCATCTCACAGTACAGCACAATAAAAAAACTGCATTAACCGCAAACTCAAAGTACTTCAATGTTTCGAAATATTTAAGTACATTTCGTGATTTTAGTAATATTGACGTACTTAATTATTTGAAAAGTACTTCAATATTTTTTTACATTTACTATCCAAAAATGTAAGTCTTAAGTACAAGCTGAAATTTAGTACTTAAAAATTTCTAGTATTAAGTAACACAAAAATAAATATACTTCAGTATAAGTATTAAGTACTAGAAGATACAAAAAATTGGTACTTAAGTACTTAAGTAATTAAGTATTGCCCAGCTCTGCCCAAGAATTACCAAAATATTTACATGGTTATTATAAATGTTCAAAACAAGATGCTATTAAACTGGCTTCATATCTTTACCGCATTAAATTCGATAAAGATGTATCTCATTTGCTACAAGTTTCTCACATGTTAAATGAACTTGTTCCATCAAATCTTATAAAGACACAGAGCACTTCAGAATGGAAGAAGAGTATTACTGCTGCATACATCTCTCACTCGAGCATGAGTACGTCAGACGCTAAACAACATTTCTTGCAGCATATTTACCAATGGCCAACGTTTGGCTCTGCATTCTTTGAAGTTAAACAGACAACAGAACCAAGTTATCCCGAAATTGTAATTATTGCAATCAATAAGAATGGAGTTAATATTATTCATCCAGTTTCTAAAGTATGTTTGGAGTATATTATAATTATAAAATAATGAATTAATTTTTATTTATTTAAAGGATATTTTGGCTGTCCACGCCTTCTCAGAATTGAGCAACTGGTCTTCAGGAAATACATTCTTCCACATGACTCTGGGCAACATCATGCGTGCCTCTAAAATTTTATGTGAAACTGCTCTTGGTTATAAAATGGATGATTTGATAACATCGTACAGTGAATACATGAAAAAGAGTAGAACTAAAAGAGCAAAATCATCTTATTTTTAAAGGTACGTAATAGAAATAAAATACTATTTATCAAATTAATATTTTAATATTGTTTTGTATATACATTTTTTTTTTGTTCTTTTTTGTTTGCTGTATATGGTAATATTACATGAGTTAACAATATATTTCAACAATCAATAATTCATAACAACGATATTTCTATTTTGTGAAACAAGGGCCAGTTAAATGCCTATCCATTTTCTGTTTGTCCATCCTGATTTGTTCTCCATCATAATCAATGTACAGTTTGAACTTGTACATGTGCATGATGATTGTATCGTGTTTATCATGCATCATACCAATCGAGAAGATATCTTCATCGTGGTATGAACCCTTGGCAACAGTCAAAGGCTTATTCTCCCAGGTGATTTTGTAGTGTTCTCCTTCAGGCAGAATTTCTAAGATTTTCTCGTCCATTTTGACGCGAAGACCCTACAGAATAAAAAATCAAATACGTTATAAAAAGACAAGCAATTAAATAGTTGAATAAAAATTACCATTGCTTTTGTGTCTGTCATCCGTTTAACAAAAATGGTCAAAGAGTGCCCTTTAGATATTTCAGGATTAGATTGAACTATCATCGTCCAATCATCATTTTTCATTTCTGAAACTTCAAAATTGTCGTTGTACATATGCTGATCCACAATCATACAAGATTCAACCATTCCCATCTTGTACATCCAGGTTGCAAGGGACGAATAATGGTAACTCTCTGGTCGGAATCCCATCATCTTCATTATTGTATTTGGAGCTTCTTTGAACATGTGCTTCGTTTTCGGTGTAATCATTTCCAGGTTCATTTCATGTCCACTTACAGGGTAATCGAGAATAATTTTCATACTATCTTCATCCATAGCAACGTTAGTTTTTTCGTGAGTATAATAAGGCATCATCCATCCCTTCATACAACCAAGCATGTTGTGCAAGATCTCAATACATTTTTCAGATATTTTAGTTGCTTTAATGTCATATTCGAATTTTCTCAATGATGTTTCTTTCATGGTACATTCGATATCTTCTTCGTAATCAACCTTCAAATGTTCCAACAATGGTTCATGCATATGCGTAGGCAAGCATTCGTCGTAGGTAAGTTTATGGGTTATCATATTTTTTTGTTCTTCAGAGATTTCTCCTTTCATGTCAATTTCAATAAAACCTTCATTATCAACACAAGTTGTAGCATCATCAGTATGTCCCATTGTCATGTTCATGTGTCCAATCACCTTGTTGTTCAACCATTTTCTCATTCCAACAATACAAATCTTGAATTGTTTTTCACCGGCTTGTTCCCTGGAGAAATGGATTTTGTAATGGTTAAGAGTATGTCCAGGATTCATGTCCAATATTGCGTTTGTATCCCAACTATTCAGCATTTTGTTATCTTTAGATTTTGTAGCCCAAGTTAATCTAGTGTTTAATTTTGTGTTTGGCAAATGATGATCTTTATCTACGATGTGTTCGAGAGTGGAGCGCATGGAAATGTCGATATGATTGACAGGATATTTTTTGCTGGGAGTTGCTCGAATCATTAAACCAAAGGTTCCAGCTTCAGTGTGCATCATAATATGTTCCAGAGAGTTTTGAAGAGTTAAGAGCATGTGGCCGAAAGGCATGGTTTGATAGTTCTTGAAATATCTTTGAGAGAGATCTTGCCACAATTCCATCATTGTTCTTCGGGAAACATGTTTATTGGTGTCGAAAACTCCAATTTGGAATAACAGACCAGTGTGTGGGCAATCATGTTCGAAAATCATTTTCTAAAACAAATAATTTATATATTAAATTGACAACTACAAAAAATATAATTACTTACTGAAGTCCTATATTCTTCTCCTTTAGAAGCTTTAGTATAGTGATGGCTATCTTTGCTGGATTTTTTAAGCTCATTGTTCAAATCTTTGTATACGAAAACTACAGTAGTAGCGTAATTTCTCATTGCGAATTTGTCCATAGTGTCATCATCTTGATTAGTAATGGTCATTTTTAGTTTCATATCTTTTGTCATACTGAATTTAAAGTTCATAGCTGTCAGCATATCATTTGCTTGGATACGTTTAATTCCTTGCCAGACATCAGCAATTGGATTAAAATATAATATTCCAAAAACACTATGAGATGATGTCATAGATTTCAATTCTACCTCTTTCATAGCTGATGCGTCTTTATCGTCATCTTTGATATTAAATGTAGAGTGAGAAGCTTCAGGTGATACTAGCTCCATCATAGTTGGAAGACCTAAATCATTTGGTAAAATAATCTGAGTGATTTGATCGAAAGAAAGATCCATATCACCCAAATCTAGAATAGTCATGATATCTACATGTAGTTTATCCAATGTTGTGTGATCAGCGAAGTCCATCATTATAATTTTATTATTGTGAAGAATAGCGTATTCAATGTGAAGATCCTTCTGGTCTTTTAATGACATGAACAAAGCAAGTAATTCATCTAATCCTGAGTTACTTTCGATCTTTTCAAGTAGTTTTTCAGTTTCGCTAATTATCATTGGGTCTGTTCCATCGATCTTTAACCATAAAGCCCAATCCAAAAATGGAATATTGTAAATATTATTAGAGAAGTCCAAGTACATTGTTTTTGAGGTGTTGGTGGACATGAAAGTTGCAGCCATCATAGAACCAAAACCGTAGTTTGGATCCATATAGTCCATCTTGTAACGTCCAGTCAAAGTATGGTGCATAGGTTCTCGCATGAAATTTAACATTTCAGTAACCATATCTTTGTAGCCCTGTGAGTGCAAATTTGTGGTGTATTGAAGAGATCTAAGGTAAGACCAATGAAAGTGGTACAATTCTGGGCAGTGATCATTTTTCAAAATCCAGTAGATATCCATAAGTTTAGTTTTGTTTGGTTTTGTACCCATGATAGTGGAATATGCTGCAATCCTAAGTTCTAGATGCAGGGTCGGATCAGCGAAAATGGGAAAGTAAAGTTCGAAGACTTTTTTGGGATCTTTAATAACTTCGGCAAACGATGCACACATTGCTAGGTATCGAAGGTGACGATTTTTAGTTGCTTCTCCCGTTACATAAGGCTCTAAATGTTTTTGTACGCTGCCAATGCGAATGTTAAACAAACAGTTCATATATAAATACTGTGATGAGTAGTCATTAGCATTTTTAAGAAGATCCATGAATTTCTGGATGTATTTTTCTAATAATTCAGATTCCGGAGCTTCTCCTGTGAGCATGATGTGATTGTTGAACACTTTGTGGATCATAGTTGCAAATGTCAGAGTTGCAGTCTTTTGAATAGTGCTGTTGACATTTGCTAAGTGTATCATATCTTCAAGTTCTGTTAAAAGTTTTTCGCTTGGCATTCGCAGATGGAACGGCATTTGAGTCAACATTTTCATTGCCATTTCATCAGTGACCTTCTGTTTTCTAATCAAGTTACGCATCAATAATACTGAGGCTCTTGTTCCCACAAGCGGCATCATTTGTTGGAACATATCAAACATTTCTTTGTCTTTCTCTTCAGTTTTTTCTTCCATAGTTACAAACATTTGTTCCATGGTTTTCAGATCCAACATTGACATAACTCTCATTAAACGGTTCATCCATTGTCCCATTTTCATGTCTGGAGATTCCATCTTTAAGTGAGTGATTTTCATGTATTTTACTCCATCTTCTAAGAAGGTGTGAATAAGTTTTTCATAGTCTGCCATCTTCATTGTATTTCTTCCAAATGACAAATCTGTTAAGGTTTCATCTTCTTCTGAATTTCCAAGTTCAAATTCTAATTTCTCCTCTAGTTCATGTTCTGGTTTAGTGATTGGAGTTGTGATTGGATCCGTTTCTGTCCAAACTAAATCTTGATTGACCAACATAAATTGAGATTCGGCCATTCCCTTCATCATAGATACGAAAGTGGTACCTTGAGAGCTTATTTCAGCGATCATTTCATGATTATCTTTTTTCAATAAAGTATATTTTTTATGACTGCCAGCCGTTAATGGATCTCGGGCCAAAAGTTCTTCAGCTTTAGCGTCATCAGTAGTTCCAATGTAAGTTTTCCATTTTCTAGGGAAGTTTGCAAGGTCCAGCATTTTCTCAATTATCATTTCATCATGTTCAGGCATTACGTGGTAACGACAAAAGATATTACCATACAAATTATTTTCCCAAGATGTAAAAGTGTAGGCATCCTTCGCGTCTAATTTAATATGTTCCATGTCGAGTTGCATTAAAGAGCCGATACCTTTTTTCATGTCACGCGAGAATTTACGATCTTTTTTGTCTGTGATAATAGTTTGAATTTTACCATGTTCATCGTAAGTCATGATAAAAGGTTCTAATAAATCATGGACCTCATTTGATAGAGGTAATGCTGTTAATTCTTCGTCATGTTCGTGAGTTAGTTCCCCATTGTAAAGTTTGTAAGTCAAATCTGTGAGCTTTAAACCAAGATGTTTGTCGTCTAGTTTTTGCATGTGAAGCTTAGCATTGAGGATGAATTTAGATGCAAAGGTTGCCGGTTCGTATGTACCAACGTTTATAACTGCATGGTAATTATAAATCATTTCTTTTCCAGATGGGACGAGAACCGGAACGGCCTGACATAATGCCAGGGCCGAGACCAAAGCTGTTGAAGACCAATTGTGAATTAATAAATATTCTATATTATTGTTATTTCTGTATTTTTGATTAATTAACACAGTAAAATATTTTAATCAGTATTACGAATAGATATTTTGCAGAAGAAAATAATTTAAAATAGGAAAAAGTTTTTCTTTTCTTTAATTTAATTCATGCAACAATTGATATATGTAAATGGTAATAATTAGTTAATAATAAATATATTTTATTGCATATAAATAATAACTACTGTTATTTTATTAATGAAAATAATTAATTAATAATTATCTAAGTATGTACTTACCAAGAAGAATATGGATGCGAGTCATGATCACACTACTGTCTCTTCGGACTTCTGTCAATCTTATAAATTATCGCTTTATATATACTAGTCTTGAATGATAAAAAATCGTTGTTGAAAGAGAAAATATTAGATAGATAAAATTATGTTTCACTAAAAACAAGAACAAAATATCCTCCTGGATTGATATAATAATAGCCTTGACCTCTGGAGTATATTTGTTTGACATTCAAACACCTATTTGTAAATCTGTTTCGTTTCTTTTATTTATCTGCAGTCCACACTTTTAATTTCTGAGGTCAATGGAATGGAATATTTGAACTGTTATTTTTTCAATAAGGTAGGTGTGACATGTAAAACTAATTTATATTTATACATTTACTTTATTTCTGTCTAATTACACGCTCATTAATAATAACTAAATATATTCTTAATTTCTCAAAATGAAAAGTGGCCCGAACATTTTCCTTTAATTAATAAACTTATATTAAATATTTTAAAATTATGATTAGTGTTTTTCACTTAATTTTCTAATAAATAACTAATTTTCTTAGCAGTACAGAGGGTAGCTAACGTAGCTAATGAGGTAGGTGACTCAGTAGTATTGAGTAGGACTGTGGATTTGAGAACCCGGGTTCGATTCCCACAGCCGACAAACAATTTTCACCACATTAAAACTACCTCTGTGACTCACCCTCCACTAAATTCTTTAGGGGCCGTAATTTAACAGCTGATAACCGTACTATATCACTTACCGAAATCTGTACCGGCAGAGTGCCGCACCCAGTAATGGGTAAAAGGCGTAATGATAAATATTTATTTATTTATTTTTACATCTCATAAAATTTTCCATTATATTTGTTTGTACAAATATATTTGATTTGATAAATTTGTTTATCTAATTATTATATTTTGTATTATACAAATATAATAAAACAAAAAACCTGACAAAAAAAACATTTATGATAAGTACTCAGATTTTACATTTTTAGAAAAAAAAATCCATTAATTTTGTTGTTCTATACTATTTATCGCAAAGCTAGTGATGTTTTTGTCTTTAAGAAAAATATTTATGGCCGTATAAATTTGTAACTAATTACAATAAAGGATAATACATACGAAAAGAAAATTATATTTGCTATTTACATATGGAAAAGTAAAAACTTTTGAAAGAAATCATAATTATCAGAAAGAACTGTTTCAGAAATGTGAACTTTATAAATTAAAAAATGTTGTGCCAGGAATATACAGGCAGATTCATACATAAAGCGAGTTAGCGCTAATATAATTTTTTATTTCGTTTTTAACTTAGTTTTCAATGCATGAAACAAGTTTATTTTAACTTAGGTTAAAAAGAGAGTTAATTAGCATCAAATTTAATTTATTTCATGAATCTGTTTTAATTTAATACAGAGTTATAGATAATATTAAAAACAGTGTTAGCGCTAATCCGTTCTATGAATCTGCCTGTTAATGACTATTTGAAGCCATTTTCTCCACATTTTTTATTACTCTTTTTAATAATTAATGTAAAAAGGTAGTTGTATCTCAGTGGTTACACGCATACTTCGTAAGCAAGCATTCGCGAGTTCAAACCTCGACTTGAACTAAAAATATATAATTATTTCAGAGTGGTACAGAGTCTACTATAAACTTTACTTTTATTGAGATTAATTATTATTTAAAATGTTTAATCTCGATATTTTTAAGAAACTAAATATGTACACTGATTCGCCGGTTTCTATGAGATAATTTGAAAAAATGCAATATGAGAGAATTACGAGTAAATATCTCTTATCTACCACCGCAATTACAACATAGATAGTAGTAACCGAGATTATAACAATAATTATTTATCAAGTTATTAATATGAAAATACAGCTGGGAATGATATCATATTGTTGCTCAAGAACTACGAAACCAAAAGCAATACTTATAATATGAAAAAATAACCAAATATTACATGAAATTTATTATGAAGATCAAGACAGACACTAAGTTGTAATTCTGTCAAATAGCAGGTGCTGTCAACTAACACACTATCCTTTCCAAAAAGCTGATGGCTGAAGTCCAGAATATTCATTTTAATACAAATCTTTATTTTATGTACAGATTCAGGACTAGTGGAAAAACTTTAACAGTGTGCGTTGGAAAATGTCTAATAGATTGATCAGCCTAAAATTAAAGCATAAATTTAAGACCTCACGAGAAAAGTACCCCCTCTAGAGTTTCAGAATTAATTATTTATATCCAATTTTCACTATATTAGTATTACCTATGTGGCTCCCCCTTCACTAACATCTTTGGGGGTCATGATTTGACGACTGGTAACCTCATTTCACGCGAATAAATATATCACCGAGATCTGTTTCGGCAGAGTGCCACACCTAGTAATGTGCAAAAGGAGTGATGATATATATTTTTTATTTATAAATAAATAACTATATCATCACGCCTTCTACCCATTACTGGATGTGGCACTCTGCCGAAGCAGATCTCGGTAAGTGATATATTTTGCGCGTGAAGTGCGGTTACCATTCGTCAAATCATGACCCCCAAAGATGGTAGTGGTGGAGGAGCCACAGGGGTAGTTTTTGAAATTATGAAAATTGTTTATCGCCTGTGGGAATCGAACCAGGGTTTTTAGGATCCGCAGGCCGACTTCATACCACTGAACTAGCTACCCCATTTTTTATTTATAAATAAAATAATATGTAAATGAATATATCGTCACGCCCTTTATCCATTACTGGGTGTGTGCCGTAGCAGATCTTGGTAAGTGATATATTTATGCGCGTAAAGTGCGGTTACCAGCCATTAAATCACGGCCCCCAAAGATATTAGTGCTAAGGGAGCCACAGAAGTAGTTTTAATGTGGTGAAAATTGTTTGTCGTCTGTTGGAATCGAACCGAGGTTCTCAAATCCACAGACCGATTCGATACCGCTATATATCCTATAATAATATTTATTACAATTTTACTAAAAATCAGTCAAATATGATTTAGGTTCGGTAATTTAATTGAAATTCGACATTTACGTTAGAAAAAATAAAATAAAATTAAACTTTTAAAAAGTTTTGCGGGGCATCGGAAAAAGTTATTAGTGGAGCTCCAAAATATTTGCAAAAAAGATATTTTTTATCATAAAATTATATAATTATGTTAAACATATCGATAGTGAGTGTCGGCAATGATAAAAGTACAAAGAATCAAAATAAATTTACTAAAACATTTCTCATGGCAATACATCTCTGAAGCATCAAAAAATGTATTATAAAATTTATTTATAAATTTGAAAGTATAGGGCCTCTGCCTGAGGCTCGAAATATCGACCTTGCGGTAAAAGATTTACACAGCATAAAAACTTATTACTTCAAACATTGGTTTTATATACTTCGTAAAGAACCCGGTTCTTTTCAAATCTCGTTCCAAAAAATAGTTCATTTTTGTAGGTGGCGCAGTGATCTTTCACGGGACAGCTGTTTTTACGTCACATTATCACGTGAGTGCCCGCATCCTATTGCGGCAGTAAGGCAGATGATAGAAAAATAAATAAATTTTTAAACATTGCTTTATTACTAACTACAAATACATATTATTAATAACAAATTCATAAACATCATTTATAAGTCGTCATAATAAAATATCATTACAAATCAGGCGGCTAAACATTTTCCTTCAAGGGATGAAAGTGATTTCGCCACTTCCAGTACCACAGTTTGACTATTGTAGTTAATAAACAAACTGTAGTTGAATAAATTTAAAACAAGTGTTTGTTGTTGATCATTCAGTCTTCCAATGGAGAACCAACTTTCCTGGCGGTAACTGTTCCTGTCAATCGAAAGAGGCTGGCCATTGAGAAGAATTTGAAATTGTAATTCGGGTGAAGGTAAGATTTCCAGTGTTTGATCTTGAGAAACAATACGCAGAGCCTGGAAAATAAAATTACATTTATTTAAAATTTCTATCGTATATGTTTTGGTAAATATGTTTTTATTTTGATAAGGTTGTTATTAATTAATTAATTAATTAATTAAAATATTATAATGAAATTAAAAAGTTTGATATGATAAGTATTTAACATTAAAAAGATACTTACCAACTGAATTTGTTGTCCTACAATTAGTTTTCTTATCGCAACTTCAAATTTAATGGATTCGTTTCTATCCCGAAGATATACGATCCATTCATTTTGATTTTCGCTAACATTCTCCTGTTCAGTAATAACATCCTGATTATTTAACAATCTTTGTTGATTGATGACACATGAATTAACCAAACCAAGTCTTTGTAGCAGTAAGAACTTCCGGGATAAATGGTAGTTATTACGTATAAGTCCAAGTAAAGCAGATTTAGGGAGTTGAACTCCAGAAACTTTGAAAGTTTCTTTTGGTCTTAAAAATAATAAATCAAGTTCATTACCATCTGGAGAATATTCGGCAATAATTTTCAAGCTGTTCTCTTCAATTGGAATGAAAGATTGTAGTTTGTATTGTGAAAGATTCAATCTCAGAAGTTCTTTAATGATTTTTATTAGAGTTATACAACTATTACTCATTTGTTGTGGAATTCTGGTAAATTTAATATCAGTTTCATACTTTCTTATGGCTGTTTGTCTTTGAATGCAGTTGGTGGTATGTAAAGAGCGTAATTGTTGATTATTAATTGCGAGGGGATGATATAAATTAATTAAAGAACATTCATCGTTAATTTGTTGCTGGTCATTATTCTCGTTGTTTTGTTCTTCACCAACCTCTCCCTTCATGTTAATGTCAATCAAAACGTCATCTTTTACGCATTTGTTATCAGCAGCTGAGTGTCCTGCAGTGATGCTCAAATGTCCTGTAACTTCTTTTTGAACCCATTTCTTGATTCCATCAATGCAAATTTTGTAGTCTTTTTGATCGGGAATAATTCTGGTGATCTGTACTTTCAGATTGTTGATTGTATGTCCAGTATTCAGTTCAAGAATAGCGTTGATGTCCCATGTTTTTAATACTTTATCTGCTGATTGTTTCAAGGAGTACGTAGCTCTAGTATTTATTTTGGTGCTAGAAAGTTGATTGTTTTCTTCACGATTGATTTCGTGATTTAGTCGGAGCGATAAGTCAATTTGAGAGACTCTGTTTACGGTGCTAGGCACAGAACGGATAATTAATCCAGATGTTCCAACTCCTGGACTCAAGAAGATTCTAGATCCAATATTGCGGAGAGATAATAGCAGTCCAATGAGAGTTTCTTCGTGATCATTCCTGTTCTCTGGTCGCAATAATAAATTTAACAAATTAACTACATTCTTTTGAGAAGTTTGTCTTTCATCATCAAATACTGATACTTCATAACGACGTCCAGTATTTTCACACTCAACATTTATTAATTCAACGGTTCTCTTGAATCTCTTTCCTCTGGTAACTTCTTGCACAACATTACTTTGACTATTCGATTGTTTTAAGAAATTATTTATTTCATCTCCAATAATGTAAACTTGATTTCTGACATGATTTCGCAGTCCTATGATATCTTTCTGCTGATCTTGGTTACGGTTAATTGTTAATTTAATGCTGTTTTGTTGATAGTTGATGGCCAAGTTCAAATTTAATGGAATTATTTGATCGAAAGAGTTGATACGTTGTATTCCTTGCCAGATATCAGCGATAGGATTGTAGATGCCAACATCAATTACAGTCTGAATTGATGTTTGCAGTTTTAGGTCTGCCTGAATGTTTGTAATTTTGTTTGCTACTTCACGAGCAATGTTCAGTAGATTATTTGTTAGTTTTGGAGATTTTACCTGCAGAATTGTTGGCAAGCCTAAATCGTTTGGCATTACAATTTGTGATAACACATTGTATTGAATTTGTAAAGAGCTCTTCAACAATTTAAGATTTTCTATTTGGAAATTCCGAATGCCATTTACTAGTTCTTTGATGTTCGATTGATCAAAGAATCCGATTCGAACAACTTGATTTTGATTTAAAATTGAATATTCAATGTGAATGTTCTTGTTTTCTGGCAGAGTCATAATTATTTTGCCCAACTCTTCTAATTCAGCAATATTCATACGAACAATTTGCTCTTTCGGTAATCTATCGGCTAATGCTGGATCTAACCCGTCAATTTTCAAGTACATTGACTGCAGTTGATAAGGTACATCCATGATGTTATTGGTGAGGTCAATATATAAAGATTTTGATGTTTTAGTTGAAATCAGCATAGTTTGAATCATAGCTCCAAATTCATATTTCGGATCTTCATAATCGAAAATGTGATTTCCTGAGAGACAGGTTTTCGCTGGCTTTCTGACATATCTTAAGATTTGTGCAGCATTGATTCTAGTTTCCCGAAGAACTGGGTTTTTAGATTCAGCAAGAGACTGCAGATTAGTATATACAAAATTATACAATTCCGGACATTTTTCGGATTGAAGGAACCAGTAAATGTTCCATAGTTTACCCATGGTTACTTGCGAAGACATTAAAATGAAGTAAGCACCTGCTCTGAGTTCAAGATGCAAATTTCGATTGGTGAAAAGAGGCCAGTAAATTTCAAAGACTCTCTCTGGATCTTTAATATCTTCTGCCATAGATGCACACATGGCCAAAAATTGTATATGACGATTCACTCCTTCACCTCTGACTAATTTTTCCAAATATCTGTTAACTCCTACTCGAATATTGTAAAGAGCCTGTAAGTTCAACAGCTGAGTTGGATAATCTTGAGCATCTTGCAAACGATTCAAAAATTTCTTTATATACTGATCCAAATCATTGTTTTGTTCTCTTCTCTGACTTTGATTTCTATCGACTCTGTTGATGTTATCGTCCTCTCTTGAATGGTGGCGGTTGAGAGGGTTTAAAATTTGCTCTTGATTATTTCTTAGATTATTTCTTACATTATGTGGATGTGTTCTGTGAGCAAAGACTTTGTGAACAAGAGATGCAAAACTGAGTACACCAGCTCTACGGATATTCAAACTGAATTCATTGCCTAAGTCAGCCAATACTTCAACTTCTTGTAACAATTTTTCACTCGGCATACGAAGATTTAATGGCATTTTGTTTAACAAATCAATTAAGAGATCTTCATCGAGTTTATTTTTTTTAACTAGATTCTTAATAAAAATGATAGCATTTCTTGATCCAACCTGAGGGAGAATTTGCTGGAATATTCTTAAAATCTGTTTGTTTCGTTCCCCAGTTCTTTCTTCTAAATTATTATAAACTTGTTCTAAAGTTGAGGTGTCTAAATGCCCGACAAGTCTTTGTAAACGGTTGATGGCCTGACCTTTACGCACATCCGGAGCTTCAAGAGTGAGTTGGTTGGTCTCTAAATATGTAACAGCGTCATCAAGAGCTAGCTGAATTAGTCGTACGTATTGTTCCTGGCTAGCACCATGTCTACCGAAAGATAAGTCTACCATAGCTCCAGACTGGGTTTCGGTTTCGAATCGGAATTCAATTTGATCTGTACGTTGTTCATTATTGATGCGGAATACAGTTTCAATTGGATTTGTTTCAATTAAATTTAGTGTTTGATTTACTGAAACGTATTGAGCATCCATCAATCCTCTAAGCATGTGAACGTATATTCCACCATGAGCATCTAATCTTTTGATATCAACATCTCCATCTTGATTTTTAATAAGAGTAAACAATTTGTGACTACTTGCAGAAATAGGACTGTTTCTTAGCTCACTGGTTTCAATAGGTTCCAAATTCATATTTGAAGAGCCGTACCAGTGGTGGGAAGATTTAATATTACGCATTTTCTGGACAAGAATTTGATCTCCCTGAAATTCGACATTATATTCTTCTAAACCACGTCCATAAATACCACGTTCCTCAGTTACGAAAGCGCGTCTATTCGGAACTTCATTGTCGAGTTGTAAATTCTTGCGATCTAATTGCAAAAGAGACGCGATAGCTTTTTTAATATTTTTAACATATCTTTGTTCTCCATTTTCTGTAGTTAGTTGCCTCAGCTTTCCATCTTCATCATATTCAATACGGAATATTCTAAGCAGATCCGCAGTTTCTTGTGGTATTGGCAAAGCTTTCGATTCGTATTCTTTGCGGCTATTTAATTCGCCATTGTAAAGTTTGAATGTTAGATCAGTAAATCGGAATAATGTAGAATTTTGATTTTCGCGCTGCAAGTGAAGTTTTCCGTCCAGAATAAATTGAGATGCGAATGATAAAGGTTCATAAGTGCCGACACGAATTCTGGCACTATAATCGTAAATTAATTCTTTTCCCGGAGTTGGAACAGGAAAAGCGTTTGATAACGCTAATGCCGAAAGAAATACTGCAGAGTAAAAAAAATATTTTAGAAAAGTATAATACAATTTAAAATATTACTTTAATAACAATATGAAAAACTGAAATAAGAAACTTACCCAGTAATATCATTTTTGCAATATTCGGAACTACACTGAAAAATAATTTCCGTGCTCGTATTTAAATGAAATAATTTTTAACCTTCGACATCAAATGATACAAAGGTTCTTTACCGATTGATAATTTTGATAATTAGTTATAAGGATATATCATTAAGAATACAATTAATGATGAAAATATGAAATTTATTTCAAAATATTTTTTTTATCGGTAATATATGGTAAACAGATACAGTACAATAAATAATATATTTATTTTTACATGTATGATAAAACAACATTATTTATAAAATATACATAATTTGGGTTTAATTTTAAATTGTTTACACCTATAGATTATAAGCTGCTATAAAATATTTTCAATAATATGTCATAATTTAATTTCTTGAAAACAAGATATCATTGATCTTGACCTCGTACATTTTGCTAATAAATAAGATATCTATTTATAATATTTAATGATTGATTTATGAAAAAGTTAATATTTTGAAAAAGTTATTTTTTAATTCAAATTGCTACTTCTTTTGTTATTGGTTCGTTGTAGTTACATTAGTGGTCGCATGTCGCAGATGGCAGGGCAGTACAGCATATTGCAATAAGTGGCATGACTGGGCGTTGAAGCTTTCATTGAACCGTGAGGTAAGTTTTTACTTTATATTTACAAAATAACAAATTTATATGTGTTTTTATTATAATTTGTACATCATTGTGTTCGTATTTTGGTATTATTTAAGAGAACAACAAAATTTATCAACAGGATTTCATGTAAATGATGTAATGTGTCAAAAAGTTTCATGAGATATTATGGCTTGGGTCGCCATTGGTACATGTATGCTTCAAGCGATAGTATATCTGTAAAGTTTAATTGTTGTTTTTGTATTTTATCGTTAACTTTTAATATTCCATATTTATGGATATTGAACTAATAGATAAAAGAATGTTTATTATCGTCGAAAATAAATAATAAATTATTCTTTGTTACTATGCACGAAATCAATTTTATTCAAGGTCTTCGTGTTGTTTGTCATGCGTTTACATTCTCACGTTTAATTGGTATACGATTTCCGGGTTATGTTTGATCAATAAATCAGTATAACTTGAATTTTTATATATTATAACGTGAGTAGAACTACACAATTAGAAAAATAGATTAATTATTTAAATTAATTTTTCGTGTGTTAGGTTATAAAAACTGAAGAATCTGAAATTGTCCCTAATCAGCAGGGCTCCAAAATGGAGTCGTTCAGCAGCGATTTGATAACGCGGTGCATGAATTTTCATGGACAGCAACTACAGAAAATTTGGGAAGCAGAACGTGGAGAAAGTGATTTTGCACGTCATAACATAAAAGATTTAGATTTTATGGAATATGCTCAACGGCAAAAGCATCTGTCATTCCAAGATAGAGGAAAAAGATTAAAGTTACATCAATTTATAGCCAAGAAAGCTAATATGCTTTTCTCTCCTAATGCCTTGGACGGTATAGCCAAAACTGAACCCCAGACTACTGAAGACATCTTTGCTATAATGCCACCCTTTGAAACATTTCTGTCTGTTGACAAACAAAACAGACTGAGATATTTTTTTGAGGTTAGTTACTTGTTTAATTAAATTTTAAAATTGTGTATCGTATGTTTGATTAATATTTTTCTAAGATACGAACCCAAGTTTCATGTTATTACTTTATTAAAATAGTTGAGAGCTGAGATTTAAGAACTCTATAAGCTTATTTACATATTACATGTTGCATGTTGAAACTGATTGTATCGATGAGTGTCTCTACTTAAATTTTATTCTTTACCCTACCCTGATAAAGGCCAAAACATTGGTTTTGTGCGAGAATAAAATAAGTGTGCCTGCAATTCAAGTATTTTATCCCTTTCCCAATTAAAATTTCTTCCTAATAAATCTGAAATTATTTTTGTTGTAGCACATTAAAATCGGCGATTTGATACTCGGAACAATCGTGAGCAAAACAACGTCTGGTATGATGTTAAAAGTTTTGTGTACAACTAGCGGTGGAAATACAGTGAGATACGTAGCAGATATAAATGTTAAGGTAAAATTTTAGCATAATTTATGTGTATAATGATTGTACTTAAGTGGTTTTTGTTTATGCAGGCCTTTTGTCCAGTGGCGAACATAATTCCAGCAGTGGACCGAAAGGGCGTTAGTCGCAGCTACATGATGAATGATTCAGTGTGCTGCGAAGTGTTAGAAGTGATTCCTGACACTGACAAAATGGTGTGTGGTATGAAGGGCACCACTCGACAACCGGGCGACCCAGAACCACGACCTGCTTTGGGATTAATAACCGCCGAAGATTTTCCTCTAGAATACAAGTAAGAGACAAGTATTTTCGGTGTTACTTTTTTAATCTTTCTACTCTAGTGTGGCCAAAATTACGGAATTTATTGCTGAATGCACTACGGAGCACGATTGCTATTTTCATTCATTTCGTTGCACAAAAATATTGGTAAGATTTTTGTTACAGTTAAAGTTTGTGATTTTATGAGTCGCCGCAATTCTAGCACTAAACATTGTGTGATCAGTCAGCAAGTTCGGATCGGGTGAATTGACTTTTGTTCAGTTGTGATAGGACTCTCATTGAAATATTTTGAAGAAAGAGCAGAAAGCGATGATATAGAGAGAAACATATTGCTGTGCATGCAATTGGAGAATGTGTTGTTAACTGAAATTGTTACATTACAGCATAGACGTTAAAGTAATTTATACCAGTTGGAGGGATGTAAAGTGACAGTCTCTTGAAGTTGTTGTAACCCGATCATATTTCTTTGCACCAGAGTTTTGTAGCACAGAGTTTATAATGTTTACAGAGACGTAATTAACATAATTTCCACTTGTTGCCAATATTTATGTGTTTATCGGCCATTGTGACAGGTGAGACTTTGTAGATTCAAATTCAGTTCAGTCTTATCATGTAAACGTTTTACTAACGATATTGAACAATCGATTTGTCTTTCTAATTTGCTCTTACTTCACTGTTTGATGTGAAGAATTCTTAAGACAAATGCAAACAAAACAATGAACTTCTGATGACACAAGATATTTTTCGCAGTGACCACCAAAATAAAAATAAATAAAAATGATATCAGGGTATTATAATATATTTGGAATCTGTTTGTATTGACAATATGATTACCAGACGCAAATATTTTGAAGAATATTTACATTTCTTCAGAGTTCCATAAATGAAGCATATAAAACGAGCGCTGTATAGTGCAGTACACAGTGTGTTTATGTAAACAGTATTTTTTATCTTTGGTATGTATACATTTTACAGGGTTCAGGATTTTTGGTGATATTTGTAAGGGGAGCAGTCATAAATACATTTTTTCTCATGCATTTATTATTATTATTATTATTAATATTTTACATATTCCGATTCACTCTTAGATCATATTCTACGAGTGACTCGTAATTTATATATATATATATAATTTATAACTAAAATATTTTATAGATTGCTCCATTTTGTCGCGCGTTACATACTGCTCTGATTAAATGTTTATATCGATTTTAACAGGAAAGCGTTGGACAATAAAGGCGAAAACTACGACGCAGTGCTAGAGAAGACTGTTGGCTTTAACAATCCCAACAACATTGCGTTTTTGTCCAAACAAATGGGAATCTCGGCGGACCATTGTTCTTTGATGAATGGATTAAAGTAAGTTAGTCATTTCCGCTCTGTAATAACTTATCTATGCTAATCAATATTAATCTTTTGAAATTAGTTACCCTATATTTTACAAATATTTTGGTATATTAAAAGTATTTTATGAGCGGAATATATAATGTATCATATATTTTTTAGTTCATATTTCACCTTGACTTGTCGATCTTAAATTAATTTGCCATTTAATTAATAAAAATACGGTTTTTTTTTTAACAGAGGAAGATTCCCAGAACAAGAATATGCAAATGAGTTGCGTCAAGTTCAAGCGAGCAAATGGGCATTTAGGAGCGTGGCCGACGGAATTGACCATTTCAAAGCAGGAAGACATACTGAAGCTTTCCAGTGTTTAAATAAAGCACTTACGATTGATCCGAAAAACGTGGAAGGATTAGTAGCACGTGGTGCATTGTACGCCAACAGCGGTAATTTTCAAAAAGCTATCGAGGATTTTGAGACTGCCCTTAAATTGAATCCGAGCCATGCGAATGCTCGAAAATATATGGGCGAAACTTTGGTCGCTTTAGGTCGTAGTTATGAGGATGAAAACAAACTTGACGAAGCTAGAAAAGCTTATCAGAGTTGTTTAACGATTATTCCTTTCCACGAGGAAGCACAGAACTCTTTAGATTTCTTGAAAAACAAAACCAACGCTCCGAAAAATTTAATCGAACCTGGAGAGCTGTTATTGCCTCAGTTAAATACAAACAAACCATTTGAAGTTAAAGATAATTTAATGAAATTAATCAAACCTGAGGAACAAGAGAAGAAAGAAAAGAAGAAAAAGAAAGAGAAAAAGAAACGTAAAAAGAGGCATCATTCTAGTTCTTCGTCATCAAGTAGCTCTTCTGGCAGTAGTCATAGTTCCAGTAGCTCTTCTTCAACCAGTTCTGATTCCAGCTCAGGATCAAGCGACTCTGAATTTAAGCGAAAAAAGAAACGCAGACATAGGCGTGAGAAACAGCGGTCTTTGTCTCCTTTGAGCAAGCGCATGGCCATGATGGATCCGTCTCATGAAACTCCCTCGAATTATCAGTTTAACAAACCAAATTCTTCATTCCAGTTCGGTTTCGAGCAACAAGTTGAAGTGGCTAAAAGTAATGAGGACACGGAATATGAACTTAAAGTCCGCAATTTCTTGGAGCAAACGAAAGGTGATTCAGATTATGAAGAAAAAGTACGTAAGTTCTTGGAAGAAACAGCTCGTTGGAAAAAAGATAAAAAGAATTACGAGAAAAAGAAAAAAAAGAAGCGTGACAAAAAGACCAAGAAAGAGAGCAAAAGAAAGCGTAAAGAAAAGAAACTTCGTCATAAAGATTTCGATTTACATGATTTGGAAGAGCAATTTGAGAATAAAAAGTTGAGAGATGCACTAAAGAAAGAACTGGGAGTTAAGGATAAACATAAGAAACGCAGTTTGAATATGGATGTTAGCGACTACCTAGCTTTACAGAACGCAGGGTAAGTTACAAAAATTATTACTTTATGTTATTTTACTAATGAATATTTTATTATTACAGATTACTAGACCACCAAGTGCTTCCTGATTTAGAAGATTTGGAATCAAAGTTACGTGATTATTACGCGCTGGAGAAGGAATGCAAGCGGTAATAAATTTGTAAACATTTTTATTTGAAATTTTTGTTAATTATCATTATTATTTTCAGCAGTGGTAGTGGTTCAGAAAGTCCAAAACGAATTCTATTAGATTCTCCTTCACCAACACGAGAACAGAAAGCTCGTCAAGCCGTTGCCGAAGCAACCGCTTCTGCTTCAGCCAGTGGTGTACCAACTAAATGGAAGATGCAAATTGGCAATGTTCAGGGTGGTTCCCGCTTCAAGAAACGTCCTGACCGAGAGGACTGGCCTGAGGATCGTCGTGATAATCATGACGATAATAAGAAGCCTCCTCCCCCACCTCCCGAAGAGAAGGGTATCAGCGTCCGCAAGGCTATGGCCTTGAAGGAGCCGCTGCCGAAGAAAGAACAGCCTCCAGAACCCCCTAAAAGCAAACCTAAACCTCTACAAATCAGCAAACAGCCTATCATTACACCGGGACAAGTCGTGTTGGACAAGTTCGGTAGCTTCAGACTGTTGTCGCCGTCTGCGAAGAAGATGCCTGATGATGATTTGCCACCTTTACCTCCTGGAGCACCGCCAAAGAGCTCCTACCCTGGTCGCAATAACAAACCGCCTGAACCACCAGGTCGTCCAAGATCCGGCTCTCGATCCCCGAAGAGAAAGTCTCGCTCGCGCAGTCGCGGCAAATACAGTCGTCCGTCATCAAGATCATCCAGTGCATCCAGATCACGTGGACGTTCGAGGTCTAGAAGCTACCGCTCAAGATCTAGATCATACTATAGCCGATCACGTTCTCGTTCCGGTTCGAGAAGTTACTACTCTCGAAGCCGATCTCGTTCTAGAAGTTATTCTGGAGATCGTAGAAGAATCCACGACAGACGTGGTGGTTTCCGCGGAAGATACAATGACCGCGGAACTTATTACAAACCCAGATTCCAGTCATTTAAAAACAATCGCGGTTATAACCGAGGGCGAGGTGGGTACAACAGAGATGGGCGAGACTTTGACCGTAATTATCGTGACTACCGAGGGCGTGGTCGACCATTCAACAACCGTGGACGAAGACCGCGCGGTCGTTTCCGTGGTGGTAACTTCCGTGACTTCCGTGATCGCAGATATGACAGAAGCCGCAGCCGGGACAACTCTCGAGATAGATCCGTCAGCAGAGAAAACGACGACACAATGAAGAAGGTGAACGAGGAGAAGGAGAAGATTAACAAGTATCTGGACAACGGTGAGGGCGAGGAACAGGTGCGACACGAGGGCCCGCTCAGTGAGGGCGAGGACCGCGACGACTACTCCAGTGACAAGTTCGTGGATCGCCAGTCGTTCGATGGCAAGTGGGCGGAGAAAGAAGCAGAAGGAGGTGAGAAAACTGACACTAATCTTGACCCTGGTCGTCAAATACCCCCCGAAACTAACGTTGAGGAAATGGACAAGTTTTTAAATAAAGTGAAAAAGGAAAAGAAAGAGGAAATGCTTGAGCGAAATAAAGACATGCTCAAAACTAAACCGTGGTAAAATGCAAAGCTGTAGCTGTTTTTTGTCCTTTTCACTAAAACTAACCGTTTATTTGTTAGTTTCGATTTCGAATCTGGCCATTGATTTTAATTGTTATTTTGAAATGTTTCTAGGTAAATCTGAGAACTGACGACCTTTGATTCGAGGTTCTGTCGTGGAAGAAACAGCTACGGACTAATACAGTTTCTTGTTTTATAGTCGTTATTTCTAGAATTATCGTAAGCGCGTAGGTATGTTAGTATTTCTTATTTTTTCAAACAGAATGTGTATTATGTTTGTATTCTGCTACGATTACATTTCTTTTAGATTTGTGTTTTTTTTATGTCAATTTCAATGTAGCAGGTTAATTTTTGTATATAAACATATTTGACGTGTATTTAGCCAATATTCTGTATATTCACTTTACGTGAATAATAATTTTAACATAGATTTCAATAAAACATATAGCAGTACAAATACATGTAGAACTACATTGTGTTGGGTGAATCTTTGACGCTTAAGTTCCTGATAAAATAGTCTGGTTTTCCTGCTAGAGGTGATTACGTAACGACGGTTATTTCGTAATTTTGTAGGACGCTTCAACTGCTTTGAATACGACTTTCTGTACGTTTCAATTATTTAAATGTGCAGTTATTTTCTCCTACGTTCTCAATTTTTTTTTCCTGAATTATTCTGTTACTTCATGTCATTGAATGAAATAAGTATTTAATATAAAAAAAATTTGAAAACGTAGTTTTGCGAAATCAATATATTAGTAATATTTGAATGCAATTGTTCACAGATGCAACGTGCAACAAAATCAACGTATATATACAGGATGAAAAAAAATGAATATATATTATATGATGTACTGCTAGAACAAAAATAATATTTTCAAAATTTGTAAGATTAAGAACATGATTCTTGAAGTGTACGTTTGTAGTGCCACTGGCCCAAACTACAAATTGTCATTGACCTGAAGTTGTATAATGAATAAATTGACTATTGTAGTTTTTATAATTATGTTTTAATTGTGAGTATTTTATCGAGAAATATGGGATTTGTGATATCCATGATTACGAATTTGACAATACAAAATATTTTGATTGAACTATTATATGAAACGATTAATAAGTACAAATTCAAATACACAATAATTATAAAAAAAATTTTGGGTACGTGGCTCAGTGGTATGGAATCGGCCTGTAGATTTGAGAATCCGAGTTCGATTCCCACAGCTGATAAACTATTTTCACCACATTACAATTATCTCTGTTGCTCTCACTCTACTAACATCTACGAGGGCCGTGACTTGACGGCTGGCAACCGCATTTCACACAAACTTACTGAGATCTGCTACGGCAGGGTGTCACACCCAGTAACGGGTAGAAGGCGTGAGGATATATATATTTTTTATTTATATAATACATTTTTAAGAAGCTCTCCTTCCTCTGTCAAACGGTTGTAACATTCTCATATTAGATATTTAGGCAGTTGTAATACCTTCAGACACGTTTAGAAGCAGAATTTTTCATTTCTAATGCTGCCAATGTATACTTTAGATTAAAAATCCATAGTAAAAAAAAGAACCTGGTATTAGATCCTATGAACTAGCTAGCAGCCCATTATTCTATTTCTCTAGCGATCGGTTTAAAAAATTAAATAAATTAACATTTTCTTCAACTACATATACCTACCTGTATACAAGTAATCGTTAATAACTGCGGCAATTAATACATATGTTGACTTGACAACCTGTTTCGTTTTAAAATAAGTGCTCTGAGTTCTAATACATTGCTGTTAAGTTCATATGGTAAATTCCATTAGTACATAATTTTGCGAATTTTGAAAGAAATACTTTTGTTCTGTTATCAGAACGCAGAGCTGGGTATGGTTTAAATCAAAAGGAATTATAAATTGATTTAAATCAAGTGAATTAAGCCTTTTTATAAAATTCGCAAATCAGGCTTGTGATTTAAGACCTTTAAAGAAATTGATTTGGGCTTTTGAATTGTTCTAGAGATGAAAAAAGATTTAAATCATTTTTCTGGGCTTAATTCAAATGAAAGGGCTTAATTCAATTGAAATGACGTAATTCAATTGAAAGGATTTAAAATTTATTATCGATACGTGCGTAATAAATAATAATTTTTCATTTTTAACTGTTTCTTTATTGTTTTGATTATAGAACATTATATTATTTTTGTTATTGAGATTAGCAATGCTGGTGCACGTTTAAATGTTACATTTCTGGCTGAAGCTGTTGGTGATCTGTGAACTAATTCGTGATTGTGTTACATTAAACATTTGTTTCAAATTACTATACATATCTTTGGCACATTACAATATATCTAAAATAAATATTAATTAAATTGATAATATTTGGCACTTGTAAATGTGATTTAAGCCCCAATTCACAAAAAGACTTGAGATTTATATTTTACATAAATAAAGCACAAATCACTTTGATTTGTGAATTAATTCACTTTGAAAATGAAGTGGAATTGTGAATTGTCACAAAAACATATTTGTTTGATTTGTGAATTGTGATTTAATTCCTTTTGTTAGTGATTTTGCCCAGCTCTGTCAGAACGTCGCCTTAGATTTTTTCCCGAAGTATGAAAACACTATATTACATATAAATAAAAACCTATTAATTATGTGTTAATATAAAGTACTTTTCCCATGATCATTTTGAAGTGTATTCCAACAGATCTTTTATTTGACTGACGTACATCGCTCATTTCCCACTCTTATATTTACTGATTCAGCCTGAGCTTGTAGTCATGGGCGGTTATTAACTAGAATGGTGACCACGACTCTCGAACATAGGACTTTCATATGTAAAATTATAATTTTGTAATTTCCTGCTTCCCTAAATATTTTAAGCAAAAAAGCTTGAAATAAAAGTTTTAGAGCATCAAATTCTGCATCTGAATCAACAAAATTAATTTTGCTTACTTTGTAACGACACAAATTAGATTTGAAAATGACGAAAATTGCTTCTAAACTATCGATAGGCATGAAATTGAAACAAAATTAAACAAATGTTTGACGTTTTGTTTGTCAAAATAAATGAAATAAAGAATTTATTCTGACAGATTGAATGTCAAACATTTGTTTAATTTTGTTTCAATTTCATAGCTATCGATAGTTTTGAAACAATTTTAGTCATTTTCAGATCTAATTTGTGCCGTTACAAAGCATGCAAAATTAATTTCGTATTTTATGCCCTAAAACTTGTATTTGAAGCTTTTGTCTGTTAAATAATTACGAAACAGGAAATTTAAAGAATATGATTTTACATGTTAAAGTCCTATGTTCGAGAGTCGTGGCCACCACCCTATAAATTAAATAGAAACTTAATTATAAATTTAAAGATAATAAATTTAAGCTGTAATTGAATTTCCAGCAGTATTCTTATGGCCAGCTAGCGACATGTTCCCTATCGTAACGATTGGGTAATCTAAGTTTATTAAGTATACACGGACACAAAATATTAGAAAATAAAAACTGTAAAACTGTTAAATCGGAATTTATTGAAGAAATGGTGTCAATTTATGGAACAATTATTCGAAAATTGTCCTTCCTCTTCAATTCAAACCCAGACGACAAAGACTAGTAATTTATTTCACAAATTTAAATATTTTTTTTATCTATTTGTTATGTATTGTATTTATGTTATGTAAAAACATATTTTAGAAATTTATGTATATCAGAGTTTTCTGCGACTCACCCTCTCCCCCGGAAAAATTTCTATGGACGTCCATGCTTGTAATTCACCTTTTTATATGAATTAGTTTATTTAGACATGTGATTCTGGTAAGTAAATACAACTTTTATAAACGCTAGTAGTAAACAATTTTCATTTTTTGACAATTTGACGTTATATTAAGAACATTAATTTTAAAAAAATAATACAAACATAAATATTTTGCCCGTAAAATACGGTTACCAGTCGTCAAATCGCGGCCTTCAAAGTTACTGGATGGTGGGGGGAACGGGGATAATTTTAATGTGGTGAAAATTGTCGGCTGTGGGAACTGAGGTTCTTCACAGACCATATCCTTATATCAAAATTTAATCTTGAGAATATGGTTTAGCTTATTTGGAATAAATCACAATGGGCTCCTATACGTAATTTAAAATATTTTTTTTTTATGAAATTACATGATAAACTATGACGATCAGTGAAAACGCGGGTTAAAAATTCTTTATATGATTTAAAAAAAAGTTTTATATTGGAGTTGTGACGTCCCAAGTTCGGTTCAGTGGTACTTAACTTGTTTCGTTCAAAGAGTACAAATAATACACGTCTGAATTCTTCAAAAATAATTTTACTATGTTGAAACTCATATTTTATAGAAATTGCAAGCCCAAGAACATGAAATTAAATTATAGTAATACATATACAACATGTTGAACACGTACTTTCCAGCAAACGGCGAACAGTTTGAAAAACCAGTGCTGAGATGTCATATTTAGTTACGTTCTAGTCCGCATATGTCTCTTAAGCCCGTTTTACATTCAGCAACATTTACAGCAACATGTTGCTGGTGTTCAGTTTTCTTGTATTACATTTAGCAACATATTTCCGCAACTTTACTAGTTCTTTTAAGTATTATACCAACATAAATCTCAGGAAAGGTGGTAGTCCGTGACAGTTGACAGTTATTAGATATGTTCATGTTGCTTTGTAACCTCAAATTTTTATAATCATATGTTCATCGTTTGATTTTGAGAACAAGAATGGATTGCAAAAAAACAAAGAAAACAAAACGCTATTTTGACACATGTAAAACTAGGTTAACCAACTTACAAGATTTGCATTGGCAAAACAAAAAGTAACCAAAAAATACTAAATCTGGGGGAGAGTTGCGAGTTGCCCGCAACAAGAATAGAACATGTTCTAATTTCTGCAACAAGTTGCGCAACTAGTTCAGGAACAAATGTTGCACGCAACTTCAGTTTTACATTTGGCAACTCGTGTTGCGCAACTAGTTGCGCAACATGTTGCTGTAAATGTTGCCGAATGTAAAACGGGCTTTATATTAATTTACCGCGCGAAAATACTTGTGACCAATGAGAACCTTCGGACTAGGTATGTTACCATATTTATAATGGCGTACATCTTTGATGTTAAACATTATTTTTAACTAATTTTTTCACTAATAGCTATTATTCAATACATATTCGATGTTTTTATCCTTCATTCTTGTTATTTAGATTATGGTATAGGAGCCCATTCACGTACAAAACTACTTGTATGTGTTAGTTTTCAGCAGTGTTTGTGTCACTGGTTCTTGCACATTACATAATTAAATTATTATGTCTACAGAACTACAAACTCAAGCTCTTATACTCATATTCGGTTTAAAGTGAAAAATCTATATACTCGTAAAAGGGCCAGTTCTTCAATCACCGATTAATGTTAATCATGATTAAATAATAATGGTAACTATGGTTTCAATTATTATTTAATCTTGATTAACGTTAATCGCAAGGACGTTGAAATCCTTGGTTAATTGAGAGTAAACCGGCGATTGAAAAACTGGCCCTGAAACGAATTAAATATTATTTTCCAATTTATTAATAGTTGATATTTCATGAAGATACGCATTTCACTGTAAGGCTATGACATATTGTAATATTTATTCGATAAAATATTGATATATGAAGCCTTAACTATAATATGTATTTTATTAGCGCTGATGCTAGCATAACAGAATTTTTTTAGTAGGCCAATATAGTGTGTTGTAGTGCCTTTGTTTTCTGCATATGAAATAAACATAAAACTTCGTTGAGAACAATGTCGAAAAAAGAATAGAATCGTTTAAAAAAATTAAGAACACTTGTCGTGAAGTTCGGCATGTGGAAATTGTGCTCTTTTGTTTATTAAACAAAGGATATGAATTTAAGTTTCACTTCGTCAGTATCAGTGTTGAACGCTTAATGAAGCCGTGAATCTTAGAAGTGTTTTAATTTTCCGCGAAATTAAGCTCGACGTCGCGGTCTTGAGATTGCAGTAACGACTGTAATTTCCTGCCGAGCTCTGATCCTGCTGCTCAACTTTAGCAATATGCAGGTTATAATACCGCGCCATCACTGCCGTTGCAGGACTCGACGTCGTGTTTCTGAATATTTTGTGATCGTTAAATTAAACACTGTTTTGTGTGATAGCCGTTTTTTCACATGATGATGTCTTTTATTAGATTTTTATTTATTTTGTATTTATGAAGGATTAAAATTTTCTTGATTATTTATCAACTATTGTATAGTGCGTATTTTGAGTATCTTCACTTTAATTATATTATCCACAACCATGGGCGTCCACAGAAATTTTTCCAGGGGGGAGGGGGCGGTTCGCAAAAAACTCGGATAGACATAAATTTCTAAAATAGTTTTTTTTTTACATAATATACTCGTAAATACAAATACACATAACAAATAAACAAAAAAATATTTAAATTTGTGAAATAAATTACAAGTCTTCTTTGCCGTCTGGGTTTGAATTGAAGAAGAAGGACAATCTTCGAATAACTCTTCCATAAATTGACACCATTTCTTCAATAAATTCCGATTTACAGTTTTTATTTTCTAATATTTTGTGTCTGCGTATACTTAATAAACTTAGATTACTCAATCGTTACGATAGGGAACAAGTCGCTAGCTGGCCATAAGAATACTGCTGTAAAGTTTCAGCTTGAATTTATTATCTTTAAACTTATAATTTAATTTTTATTTAATTTATACATATACAGGATGGTGACCGCGACTCTCGAACACATGGGCGTCCACAGACATTTTTCCAGGAGGGGGCGGATTGCAAAAAACTTTCAATTATACATAAATTTCGATCTCGTGTTTAAACTTTTCTGTAACAGAAAAAATAAATTAGTCATCTTATTTGTTTTTTTTAAAATGATTTTCAAATTATTTTATAATTTTTTTTTACCCACTTGAATGTGACACTATTTAAATTTTTTCATCTTTTTTTGTTCTAAGATCAAAAATAGCATTTTTACTCCAGTTGTCATGGTAACGTAAATACTTTTGTCTTTTGTTTTATTTTAATTTGAATAAATCTGTGAAATTTTCTACGGAAGTCGGTAAAAAGAAAAAAGATTCATTCGGATTAAAATAGCTATTTACATAACAAGTGCGCAAACAATATACTGGTTACAATGATGCTTCAAAATTAATATATCGGACAAATAGAAATTAATTAGAGGTATCAGACAAACATATTTAATGGGGGATTCAAGTGGTAGAGCTTTTTAATATATATTTATTAAAATAAATTCTTTGCCGTACATCATATTTAAGACAATATAAAATCATACCATAAATGATATCTTTATTGCTGAAATATGAATGTTAAAGTTGAATAATTTAAAACGCTCATTGCAATTACGTAGTTGCATTAAGCCAATCACAGAACTTTGTCTGAAACGTTTGTCGGTGCTCAATTTTACTGAGAGGAAGATGAAGAAGAAATAAGCATTCTACGATTCTACCAATGACGTATAATACTAGACTAGACGAATTATGCCGTATTCAAGTCAATACAGTGTTGTGGAGCAGAAATAACTTTTGGGTCCGCCGGGTGCGCGGCAAGGAGCGAGTACACTTTGATGTTATGCAAGTTGCTCCTTGCCGCGCACCCGCCTCACCGACCAGTTATTCTATCCCTTTCTGCTTTACAACAAACGCCGTTGTTATCCGTCTAGTTATGTTTTGTCTGAGGATTCTGTGACAACGACACACGTTACGTGAAGTTATATGTTATTTATCTCTGTCTTATCTGTCTCTCTTTAAGCTAAGATGCAACTACGTCATATTCGTTTGTTTCGAAAGTTTAAATATTTTTATCATGCTTAATACAAGTTTAAAAAAAATAAAAAATTGGGTATAATAATTTTATTACGTAGATTAATATATAAAAAATTCAAAAAAGTCTTGAAAGGCCCATTTTTTGAGTAAGTATAAATGTATGTTGTAATTAAACATGTTTTTATATTTAAAAATTAAAATAAAATTGTGTTATCATGGATAATCTAAAAAAATCACCGCTTCTAAGAAATAAATTCTGAACTAAAGAAAAAAATATCAAATCAGCATGTAACATCTCATTGTAGTCGTGTATTCTTTCTGTCAGTGCATTGTTTGGTGTTGCAGGATTTATCGCCTTCTTATCGACACCATTTTCATCTGTCCCCCCTTTTCCCTGTCACCCCTAACCATACCACCACCCCTCTACAATTCCGGTGGCAGATCCAGTGCCGACAACATTATCAAGCGGCCGGAAAGCACATATGTTTATCAGAGATGGCACGCGGCGTAACGTCACAAACTAGGGGCCCAAGTCGTAAATCTTATAGAGAGTGATTAAAAAAATCTGAAGATAGTTGTAGAAATCACGGAGGCTAGGGTTATTTGATTGTTATCTGTTGTTAAGTTCACTACCAGCGGATTTAATTGTTTTTTCTTTCTCTTTGAGGGTTAAAAAGAGATTTGAATACTTGTGGAGCTGATTTTTAATGGAGGGAAGGGCTGAAAAATGTTCTAAACGCGCAACGTAACATTTTTATTTTCTCCATGTTTGAGATACGGAATGACTTAAAGATGATAATATGTATATTTATTTTTTTTACAAATTTATGTTTACTTCAGATCAAAAATTATTTTTTCTGTTTAAGCCTTGTTCGCACATGGATTCTATGAGATCACTTTTAGGCTTTTGAAGCCTGAGAAGAAGTATAAATGAAGGTCGCGTCAATGAGTCTTGAGTAATTCGTCGATAATTTCAGATCAATGGGATTGAGGTGTCGTTGATATCTTGTAACATAAGTAAAAAATCTGATGTGGGCACCACACGACTTTCTTATACACACACAGTATATTTAATATTTAGAATATAAAATAAAATAAATAAATATATCATCACGCCTTCTACCCATTACTGGGTGTGGCACTCTGCTAAAGCAGATCTCGGTAAGTGATATATTTTGCGCGTGAAGTGCGGTTACCAGTCGTCAAATCACGGCCCCCAAACATGTTAGTGGTGGAGGAGCCACAGGGATAGCTTTTTCAAATTATGAAAATTTGTCGCCTGTGGGAATCGAACCAGGGACCTCAGGATCCACAGGCCGACTTCATACCACTGTGCTAGCCATCCCATATTTAGAATATATGAATGTTATATAATATTATTAAACATGTAATTTAGTTTTTCAGTAATTCAGCATTTCTGTTTGAAACATAAAATATCAAATTTGTTTACGTATAATTTTTTTGTAATTTTGACTACTTTATATCTAACTTTACAGAATGTCCGTTTTTCGAGCCTAACCCTTGGTATCTCAAGAACCGTGAGTTACGAAGTCGATTAAATTGAGGCAAAGTTGCCAAATTAGTTGACCATTTTAATGATGTATTTATTTTTCCGAAAAAAGACATAGATAACTAGATAAAGCGAAAATTAAAATTTATGTGTTTTGTTTCTATTGCTATCGAAATATATTATTAAATATAAAAATTAGTTTTTCTCAAAATTACACGCATATACAGGAAAATTGCATATAACATTTTATGTTCCAAATATTTTTGCTAACATCTTTTATTTGAAACTTTTTTTCGTAACTAATTCCATTTTTGAAATAAATGGAATTTATTGTTTTGAGTGTCGAGTAAACTTCCTCTTCCGGTTTTTCAATTTCATTCAAAATCAACTCAACGCTTCGTATTTTCGTGAAACTTATAATTACCAAGTTTCGTTAACAAATCTTATCTCGTTCATGAGATATTGCACACTCGGACACACATCCATCCACACGCGCACACACACACACGCGCGCGCACACACACACACACACACAGACAGACATCATTGAGAAAATGATGAAAACGAATTCAGTGGACCTCAAAACACGTATTTCCGCGAAAATCTCGTCAACGATTTTTTTCACGATTCCAATACTTCCTTATACTGTGTATAAAAAAAGTAATAAAAGAGAAAGCAATGAATTTATCTAATGTAATTGATGCAAACTAGGGACGGGAAAATGATTAAATACGTAAATTGTAATCCTCGAAATTTACGTGATGAATCAGGAAACGCTATAGCCGGGTAAGATGGTCAAATCTGCCCCCAAAGGAAATCAACCGAGGATATGATTTCTATCTTATTTACACAAAAATAGAATTTTTAGAACTATTTTATCAACATGCCGTGGGAACTTTAGGGTCCAGATTCACAATTCGATTAATTCGAAAATTCGGATTATTCCAAAATTAAAAAATTCGAAAATTCATAATATTCCAAAATTCGAAAATTCAGAATATTCCAAAATTCGAAAGTTCGAATCTAAATTCGAAAGTTCGAATCTAAATTCGAAGGTTCAATAAATCCGAACAATCGAAGTCTCTAATATTCATAAAATCAACAACCCTAATAAATAGCCAAAAATGAGATTTATATACAAGGTAGGTATTAAGGAAAATACATTTTCATGAACAATTAATTGTCACTAAATTTAATTTTAAAAATATGATTTTTGGCAATTTTTAATCCAATTTGCGTAGCAATTAATAAAATAAATTTTAAAATCTTTAGATACAGAATTTTATTTTCTAAACACTACAATAGTCAATTTATTCAATCACATAAAAGACTATTATCATTTATTATTAATATATTTTTGTAGTAGTTAAAAGGATTACAGGCTTAAATATTGTTGAGAGAAGGTCAAAAAAATAAAAAATTGATACACAATTTTTTAAACCATTCTTTTATTAAGCGACGTTTCGGCCACAATTCTGGCCATTATCAAGCGAAATAAGAGTGAAACTGAAGTTACATATTAAAAATATAAATAAAACATGGTTAAAGAACCACTTTGTGAACAAAAAATAAAATACTTGAGATGAACATCTCAAAGGTCTACAATGTACATTGGTACATTGTAGACCTTTGAGATGTTCATCTCAAGTATTTTATTTTTTGTTCACAAAGTGGTTCTTTAACCATGTTTTATTTATATTTTTAATATGTAACTTCAGTTTCACTCTTATTTCGCTTGATAATGGCCAGAATTGTGGCCGAAACGTCGCTTAATAAAAGAATGGTTTAAAAAATTGTGTATCAATTTTTTATTTTTTTGACCTTCTCTCAACAATATTTAAGCCTGTAATCCTTTTAACTACTACAAAAATAAAATTTATATCTTTCGGCTTATTTAAAATATTTCTTTAAATATTATTAATATAGGTATTAGAAATAACTCTCAAATCAGTGGTACTAAAAATGTGAATTTCATCTGGAGCGCAAGTGAAAATGTTTCGAATTAAAAAACAAAAGTAGTTTTTGATTAGTATACCATATGTACCATTTAATTTTTTTTTTAATTATACGCGTCATATGCATACTTTCAGCATTTACATAGTTACAAAATTTAAAATAAAAATGCTGCATAATGAAAATACCTTAGAAAGAGAAAGAAATACCACAGTCTTGAGGTGTTGTGGGTTGCATAATGATAAGAAAATGTTCTCGCAGACTTGAGGGTTGCATAATTTTAGGCAGGTTACTTTTTAAATGTGACATCAGCCCCTCAAGAGTGATTTTCCTCTTTGGTATGAGGTCATCGGATTAATAGTAAATAAATTTAAAATAGTAATTTCCAAATAGTATTCGTCAGAAATATTTAATGCGACGTGATTTTTTATGGAAGTTGTCATTGTGGATGGCAGAACTTTTGTCGCCGAGTATACCGCTGCCGTGCGCACAAACAAATTCCAAAGAACATGTAACAATTGAGAAACGATCTTGTATCGATCAACGAGACGTGCGGAGCGCATTTATAAATCCCCCTTTATTTGTGTCGTTCCATAGAATTCGCGTCGAGTACACAATTGTTCGGCTGCACTGACTGCTATTGTCGAGGCACGTCGTTTCTATATGAATCTAGACACCCGTGGATTCACACAATGGCTATTCACTATTTAATCGCGCGCCGGCCTATATTGTGTCGTTAGTTGTCGATATAAAACACGAGAGCGCGCGCGAACGGCCGAGAGGAGAGTATCGGTATCGGCGACGATCGACGCCAACGCCGCTACCGTCGCCGCGACGCTTTTGTCTTGACGCGAGTGCGAGACGAGATGTTTTATTCTTTCTGTTCGGTTCTGTTGATTCGGCGAAAGAAATCGCGACCGCGACCGCCTGAGATCCATTGTAAAATCAAGCTCAGAACTTGCTCTTCTTTTTCATCATTCGCACTTTTTAATTTTTCAATTTTTGCTCTGAACTCTAAGAGCAGCTTTAAGTTTTTGATTTGTGTAGATCTCATTAGATAAGTCTTTTGGTAGATTATAATAAAATGTAGGATCGGCTATCCAATATACCCTCTTGTAGACTGACAGTTGCTTGACACATGCGCTACATTAGAAATTTAAAATGATTTCAATAGTTCTATAACAGTGGCTACTGCTCAAGGACGTTGAAAGGAGGCGATACGGCATTAAAGTCAAGACTGTGAGGCTCGGCAGATTGACAGAGACAGAAGTATTATTTCCTGTACCGTGCTTAACCTGCTATTGCGCATGTGTTATAAAGAGATTTGATATTTAAACAGGACAGAACAGAATCATTCTCCCTAAAAGATTATAAATTTTTACAAGGAAACTGATATTATCGACGTTTATTATTAGTGTGATCTTATCCACAAAAAAATATGTCCAATAGACCACAGAAGTAAACGTCACCAGGAGGCGTGGCTTAAGCGTTCTATCTATTTCTATTGTAAGGCAACGTATGGCGTAGCACACTTCTTATGAAACAAACATTTGATTTTTAGTCTCATTTTTGTTTACATGTTTTGTTTTGTGCTTTTTTGTGCAATAAATTAAAATGAGGTGGTGTTTTGCACCTGGCTCTAATCACAACGAAATATACAAGTGCAAAAAATTCAAAATTGTGAGGTTATGATTGTAGAGGTATGAAGTTCACTACGACATACGTTTCTTTTCAAATTTAAAATAGACATAAAAAATCTATTACATGACATTTCAAAACAATAACCATTTATATTGGTAACATTAAAACAGTAATTTTTTGCATCATTGGTCGTTTCCCTTAAAAATTTCAATTTTGATACTTCGACTCGCATTCAAATTTACCGCCCTAATATGGACCGCCCACTTCTGTGGTCTATTCCACTCAGCGCAACGATTGAAACACAAATGAACACCTCGTTGTTATATTCACATACAACAACGTCCCCTGACAACGTCTAAACGCCACTTTTCTTACACAAAAATTCCAAATATTTGGAGGAAGAAGAGATTTGGCTAAGCACGGTGCAGAAAAACTATTGTTGTCTCTTACCCTTGCCCAAGCCTCACTTCAAGCAATGCTACAGTATAATAAAGGCATATTCCCCTCTTTCAAAGTCCTTGATAGTCCTAGTCAGAGAATTGACAGGTAGATTGTTGTTATTGCGATGGAAAATCTAAAATCGGATGGCCAGACCGTGTGAAGGCAACAGCGGCAGAAACAGTGGACAGCGGGGATTGTTTAATTTAAAGTGCGAGCGAAGCGAGCTAACCTAAAAACTGTTTTAGAATGACTGGAAAAATGAACTTCTTCAATTGGATAATTGCTTAAACTCCAGTATACCCTCTTGTCGACTGACAATAGTTTGAGGCATGAGCTAGGTAAGAAATTTTACATGCGACGATCAGGTTCTAAAACTGAATAGTTGTAGTCCTATAGTTCACAGGTGGATTGTTGTTCTTATTACGATGGAGAATAAATCTAAAATTGTATAAACTGCCCGAAAAGTAATGGTAAATCATTGTTTAAAAAATATATATATATCATCACGCCTTCTATCCATTACTGGGTGTGGCACTCTGCCGAAGCAGATCTCGGTAAGTGATATATTTTGCGCGTGAAGAGCGGTTACCAGCCGTCAAATCACGGCTCCCGTAGATGTTAGTGGTGGGGAAGCCACAGGGGTAGTTTTTAAAATGGTGAAAATTGTTTGTCGCCTGTGGGAATCGAACCAGGATTCTCAGGATCCATAGGCCGACTTGATACCACTGAGCTAGCTAAAACCACTGGAAACATGAACTTCTCCTATACAATGCTATTATTTGGTAAATAAATAAATATATCATCACGCCTTTTTACCCATGATTGGGTGTAGCACTCTACCGAAGCAGATCTCGGTAAGTGATATATTTATGCGCGTGAAGTGCAGTTACCAGTCGTCAAATCACGGCCCCCAAAGATGTTAGTGGAGGAAGAGCCACAGGGATAATTTTAATGTGGTCAAAATTGTTTGTCGCCTGTGGGAATCGAACAGAGGTTCTCAGGATCCACAGGCCGACCTGATATCAATGAGCCACCAACCCCCTCTTATTTAGTAAAATATCAAAATAAGGCAAGAGGGTTTACTGGAGTTTTATCGGATCATCACTGAAATTATTTACTGCTTTTTATTATTTGGAGTTTATAATTAAAATTATGTTTTTGTACTCAATCTCAGGATTGTTCATATTTTACCCACCCAAAAAAAACTCATCTGGGTTTTTTAATAAAACCCAAATAATTCCATAAAAATACCCATTTAGTTGAATGGTTGAAAATTTACTCAGGGTGAATTTTAAGGTACAGTCAAATCTCGGAACATAAACATCTTTTATATATTTTACAGTGTAATAATACATAATCTCTTTACAAAATAAAACGTTTAACTTAAATTATCATTTATTACAACACATCGTATTGCATTACTTTGACAAATGTCAATATCAAACTAGTTTAAGACCAAATATTCTTCTTCTTCAATGGCGCTACAGCCCTCATCGGGCCTGGGCCTACCGGGCACACCGAGCCGCAGTTTTTTTACGCTGCCGTACTGCCGGTTTCCGTAGTCGATGTTACTTTTTAAGGCATATGTATTAGTGACTAGCTTATAGTACCCGAGAATGATTAATACAAGTAACTGTATTTTTTTATTTAACGACAAATCATAATTTGTCGACAGGCGGATTTGAACTGACGAACCTTGGTTCGGGTGACATCACAGTATGTTAACGGATGTGCATTAACACGCTCAGCCACCGCGCCTGTAAGACCAAATATTATTTGTCTTATATTTTATTAGTATTACAAAAACTGATTGATACCCAATCTTTTTACCGGCAAATTTGAAATATAGTTTTAAATTAAATAAGTATGACAATAACATGATAAAGCATATTTTGTTTAAATGTTTAGTAGTATACAATATACATTTTATACATCATATACAAAATTAACCTAGAAATAAATAACTTGAATTAAAAAGTGTATTTGTCAATATTATATAAAAAAAAACAATAATGCCCAAATAAACCCAAAAAAACCAACAAAAAAAAACAGTGGGTCAGGTTTTTTTCAACCCTGACTCAATCATTAACAAACCAATTCTCAAAAAGGTTAAGCTCATCATATATTTTGGTTTAGCTAGTCTTATTCTAGTCTAATTAAAAAAAGTTAATTCAAATCACTTTTAGAAAACCAAATGGTAACAAGATTATATAAAAGTTTATTTTACCTTTTTGGAGAATATGATTTAGCTAAATTTGTCTAATCCAAAATTCAAGATTAATTAAAACGTTTTTTAAAAATCGGGCTGATAACGAATACGTTAATTAGAATATTATAAACTGAAAAATGTTCCAACAAATAATTATTTTGGTAATGTAATAATTATGAACTAATTTTAAAACATATTCTTCAATATTTGCAAGTTTTAAATACATGTATGTAGATACAATTTGAATATTTTCTAAATTATGACTGTGTTATATGAATACATTTCATATGAAATACAACGAACATACTATTTTTCTTAATGATATCTATTCATGGGAAATGAAAAAGAAATTACTCATAAAATAGAAATAAATTAGGCACTTACAGCTACATGCAACTAAAATAAAATATATAAATACGAAGACACAAACAAAAATATTTATTTACCTTATTCATTGAGACAATTATCATAATTGTCCATTTAACGTTAATTAAATTCATATTCAAATGCAGAGACGTCCATCCTAAATTTTAACTTCATGTTGTCAACAAAATAAAACTGGACAATTATTAAATTAAATTCTCATTTCCAAGAACAAGAATGATTCAAACAATCAAACTGATTAGCCCGTAGTTTTTATATTAAATTAAAATACAACAATTAATTAATTCAGTCTTCAGTTTATGTGCTACTGCGCATGCGCGGAACTCTCGCGGGCTGGAAATTCAGAGCGCTCGGTTCAGTGCGACGCTGTGTTGTGTGTAGAGTGGATGTAAAACTCGTTCTTGTGACAAGTCTACCCATGTGCCTGCTGTCATCAGTGTGAGAATTTGTAAAACAGTGCAAAAACATGTTTAAGCAGTTTATTATTGTGTTATTTATTTGTTTTCTTCAAAAAACTTGATTATGTTTGTTGTCATTTGACAATTGTTTGGAAGTGAATTTTATTTGTTATTTGTTTTCGGGAAGTTGATTTGTTTGTGGAGTGAAATTGACGTACTTAAGTGCAAACTTTTCGGATTTGGATATAAACATTCTCTTCTGGATCCATCACTGAACAGAGAAATGAATCACAATTTCGGTGAGTTTTAAAACTGTTTAAATGTTAATTAAAATGAAATAAATGTTGATGACAGCTTCCGGAATTTGTAGATTATTTGTAATAGTTGAACGCGGTGTTTACGGACTTTATTTCAGTGACGTAGTAATTAACTATTTGCATATTATTGAAAATTTAATAAGCATAATACAGAATAGCGCGTTTCATTCAGTTATTCATATTTAAATTTTGTACGGTAGGAAATTAAGTGGCGTAAACACTGAAGCCGGCTTTATGGAACGCGCATTGTTACATAATGCATTTAGAAACTGCGAATTAGGATTTTTAAATATTCTATTATAAGGTTAGAAATGTATTTTCATGTAGAAAACAGATTTATTTTATAAGAGTTATGTAGGCGGACTTCTTATTAGATTTTATTGATAATCGAGTATATAATATAATAAAACGTGTTATTAGAAAATTGTTCTTCCTCTTCAATTCAATCCCAGACGACAAAAACTAGTAATTTATTTCACAAATTTAAATTTTTTATCTATAATATAAATATAAAAATAAATAAATAAATATATCATCACGCCTTCTACCCATTACTGGGCGTGGCACTCTGCCGAAGCAGATCTCAGTAAGTGATATATTTTGCGCGTGAAGTGTGGTTACCAGCCATCAAATCACGGCCCCCAAAGATGTTAGTGGTGGAGGAGCCACAGGGGTAGTTTTTTTTGAAATTATGAAAATTGTTTGTCGCCTGTGGGAATCGAACCAGGGTTCTCAGGATCCCCAGGCCGACTTCATACCACTGAGCTAGCCACCCCATTTTTATCTATTTGTTATGTGTATTTGTCTTTATGTTACGTAAAAAAAATATTTTAAAAATATATGTATATCTGAGAGTTTTTTGCGACCCCCTCCCTGGAAAAATGTCTGTGGACGCCCATGCTTAGAACTAATTTATGAAGATGAGGTAATGGGTACTAAAAAATGCAAATGTTGCTTGCATTTTTGTTTAATATCCAGAAATAATTAAAATATAAAAATAGTAGTTTCATATTGGATTATAATGTGCATCGAATTGCAAAATACACTAATTTGGTAATGAAATGACTCCTGTAAATAATTTATTCATCTCAATAGAATCCAGGGTTGGATTAGTGGTATATTCCGAAGGGGTTCGTGGCAAAACTCCCCATTCTTTTATTTGATTCGCTGTCCGGACGTTCTTTCCGGGTTTATGCAGATTGAAGGAGGAATGCATAACAAATAAAATCTCGTGGAATTTAATGAACGTCCATTTTTAAAGGCATTCAATAAAAGCGCTTTTGTGGCCCCAATATATTCAGCACAATAATATATCCTCCTCTTGTAATACAAAAATCTCAGAATTTGCATTCAAATCATCGCTCTTTATTCACATTTACTATGACCGGGACTGAGAAAATATTAATGAAAAGAATTTATTCGAGAAATCGCCAGTAGTTCACTTTGTATGGCTCAACAAATATCTAATTATATTGGAACAAATTAATATTGCATAAGCACTAATATTATTCTCGTTGTTATAATAATAATAATATTTGTTTTACAGAGTGATCAAAAGGAATTGTTACAGTTGGCAATAAGAAAAACATACTTGAAATTGGTAAGCCTGATACATAAATTAATTTCTTGTTGTTGACAGTGACATTTGAAAATTTAATTTTAAATTTGAGTACATTTATTATTACATTTATTTCTAAAGTATTTCTCTTATTTAAAAAGTCGAAATTCTGTTAGCTGTCAGACTCCTGACATAACCTATTTGTATTTATTAGAAATGTCAAATAGCGTTTCCGCCTTTACCTGGCGTTGTGCCAACTGTGGAATAAAAAGATCTCCAGAATTGAATTGCCATCTGTAACAATTCCTTTTGATCACTCTGTAGTATACGTACGGTAACCATACGTTCTTTATTATAGAGGACAGTCCTTTGTTTTAGAGTGTTGCCCTTTAGTTTTATTTATTTCTTAAAAATCATTTTTTGTCCTTTATTATTTGATTTGCCATTTAAAATACGTATATTAGTCTCTATCAGTTTATGAGTTGAAATTAAAGATGTTTGCGCAAAAATATCAACATTGCTACTTTTTGCACAAAGTTCATTATGATACACATTTAAAAAAAAAAGTTATTTATTTGATTAAGCAAAAAAGTACCAGATTTATTGCCGCGAGTCTAACCAAGGCAGTAAATCGCCTTTTTTGCCGTGTTGAACTAATATTTTTTTGCTGATTGGTTAAATTAATATTAATCTCATGATTATTTTTGATATTATCAGCATCATCGTGTTAGTATGCATTTGTTAAGCGATGGCTATGTAAAAACAAATTTGACGTTTATAGTTTCATAAATGTCATTCTGCTTTTTATGAATGTTATCAATGATTTTATATATAATAAATAAAAAAAATATATCATCACGCCTTCTACCCATTGCTGGGTGTGGCACTCTGCTAAAGCAGATCTCGGTAAGTGATATATTTTGCGCGTGAAGTGCGGTTACCAGTCGTCAAATCACGGCCCCCAAACATGTTAGTGGTGGAGGAGCCACAGGGATAGCTTTTTCAAATTATGAAAATTTGTCGCCTGTGGGAATCGAACCAGGGACCTCAGGATCCACAGGCCGACTTCATACCACTGTGCTAGCCATCCCATAATATATATAATATAATATATAATGGAAAATGAAGAAGAAATGTTTGCCCAACCCAAGATTATAGAAGTAGCATGCGGTTGTAATTTTACTTTTAAATTAAATCATAAATGTCAAATATGTATGTCCATAGCAACACTTTTACAGTCTAGGCTATAAAAGTAGCACTTCATAGCCTGTCATTTTTCAACAAAAGCCCACTTTTAATGTCAATCGACAAAATAATTTTTTTTTTTTTTACGGAAGAAAGAAATTTTCTTTCCGAGTCTCGTTTTAGAACTATAATTAAAAAAAAAATAGAATTGTGGAGCTCTTTGATTGAATTTACGAGTTGGAATTTGTCGAGTTACTTGCGTTTAATCAGCAGTGAAATAGCTATTCACTGAATATGTATAGAGGCCCACTTACACATTATTAAAATTTGACATGAAAATTTGATTTGATGAATCTTTTTCTAAAATAATATTAATATAAATCATACCAATTGTTAGCGACATAAAATAGTATACTATCCGGTAGGATTATCCAATATCCGACATTTATATTGAGCCAAATATTGGGTTTGGCTCTTCAAATATCATTATGTTGCCAGAGCCGGATTTACCTATAGCACAGGTATCAAACTGAAGGCCCGCGGGCCGCTTGCGGCCATCAAAACAATTTCTTACGGCCCACGTCGCGTCGCTTCGAGGAAGTTAACGACATAATAAAGATAAATTATAATAAAGAAATATTCATTATTTTTTGAGTTGTCAATCATTATTAGGCAGATTCATAAAAAGGATGAAATTTGAAGTTGTAGTTAGTGCTTCATACGTCACATTTGATTGTATTTTATCGCCGTAACACTTGATGTTATAATTATCAGTTATTTTTCTGAATTAAAAACTGAGTTTAAATTGGAAATGGAAATGGTTTTAATGACCAATCTGTTTTATGAATCTGCTTGTCTACTAATAATTTGTATCTTGAAATGACAGAATCAAAGACATTTTTATTATTAATTTTGTACTTTATGTCTTGCAATTTCATTCGATTTTACGAGAAATTTGTGCAATTTTTTTCAATTTAAACATTTTTTACGGCCTACTTGAGATAAACTTTTATGTAAAATGGCCCTCGGTTCAGTTGAGTTTGCCACCACTGACCTATAAGTTAAGTAGACTATAGAGTAGGGCGGCAAATATCATTTGAATTCATAATTAATCAGCAATTATTGGGTTAAAATTTCATTAATTGCGATTTACTATTCCGTTTTTTTTCTCATAGAAAATTTATTAGTAACAAGACTGCAAACTGAACAAGTGAACCAGTTCTTGGATCGTTCTAAAATGTAATTTCTTTAAACCGGAACAAAAACCTAAATGCAAAATTTGAAGAACCGTGAATCGAAACCGTTTTTTAAGCGGTTTTCAGCTCTGGTTAATAATAAACTTTTTATATTATTTACTTTACAAATTATATACAATATTTTTAAATAATAATTTCATACAATTATAACACATATATTATTTTCTTATCAAACCACCCTAATTTAAATAGAAGAACATATAGTTTCTTCAAGATTATAATTTTAAATGAGCACTGTCAAAAATAAAATTGTTAGAGAAAGGAATAATGGGAAAATTAATTTTTTAATGGTTTATATTTCGATATTGTGTAATACAATATTCAGCCTGTGAATATGTAACGCAACAGAGCAAGATATAATAATTTGAAATATACAAAAATATAAAAAAAATAGCTCTTTGTATTTTGTTTAAGAGTAATGTTTCTATATTAATTTACACATATAATACGGTGATGTGGTTAGCATTACAGCATTCGAGACCCAAGTTCTAATCCCACTCAAGCTAAAAAAGTATGAACTACCATATTACGACCGGACCCTGTACCATAATCGAAATAAAGAGGATTAATGACAAAAACAAAAATATATATTGAATTATGACTATTAGTTAAAAATTATATTATAGTCCAAAGATATACGCGATTGGATATATAATGACATCAGAAAGCATTTTCATTGGCCACAAGTATTTTCGCGCGGTAAATCGGAGACATATGCGGAGTAGAACGTAACTAACTGTGACATCACAGTACTGTTTTTTCAAACTGTTTGTCGTTTGCTCATATGTACATGTTCAACACGTATATTTATGACAATAATTTCATTTCATTTTCTTGGGCTTTCAACTTCTATAAAATATGATTTTCAACATAGTAAGATTATTTTGTTATAAATAAATTTGTATATTGTTTACATTTAATGAAACAAACAAGTTTAGTACCTCTTAAAGACATTAAAAGATACTTGTGACGTCACAAGCAGCTACAAAACTTTTAAAAAATCATATCTCATTTAACGGTAGGAAGTTTAACACCGTGCTTTCACTGTTTGTCATAGTTTATCACGTACTTTCAAAACAAAAAAAATTGACATAGAAGCCCATTGGGATTAGGGGATTCAATTACCTGGAGAATTTTACTACTCGGTTCTTAGGGTTGCTAGAACCTTATTACCTGAGAACCCGTTAAGAGAAAAAAAAATGTTTACAAAATTAAAATCAAATATTTTTCTTAGCCCTATTTCATATAAAATTACTGTTTTAGATAAATTTTATTAAATAACATGAAAACGAAATATACATTTAAATCAAATATTATAAAATTAATAACAATACAAAACTTATAATATTCACATTTTCTTTTTGAAAAAAAAAGAAAAAACTTCAAACAAACGAAATTTTCGCATTCATATCGAACGTCTGTAACCGCCAAGAATTGTTGTATTAACATGGACAAAAATGTAATCAAAATATTCAGATATACTTCAAAAACAACTTTTAAATTTCACGTCTTATTTTTGGCGACGATCTACTAGAAAATTTCTGTTATTTCGCTTACTTAATCCGGCCCTGCAAGTTGCCATGATTATCGAAAAAAACTATTTAACTTAACTGTCATGCGATTACCACAATCGACAATTGATTGTCATATTAAAGTTACTATTGTGGCTTCCTCTTTATTAATATTTTTTGGGAGTCGTAATTTAACTAAAAAAATAAATCATTTACCAAGATTTGTTAACATTATCACCGGGACAACTGGTAAAAATTGTATTCTTTGTTCTAAAATAAAAAAGATGATATATCCATGGCAACAGAAACATTCCTGAAATAGCGTTCTTTTACTATTGAAAAAGTTAAAATAATAAATAATATTGAAGTAGGTGAAAAAAAAATATATTTCATTTATTTATAATACAAAATATAACAACTGAATGCTGACCAAATACGTTTTCGATTACTGGTCGTGGTTGGCATGGAGTCGGTTTTGATGATATAATAGCAGGTGATGCTATTGTGGACATATGTATACATGCAAGGTTGAAAGAAACGAAATATAAAAGATTTCGTTATTAACATTATAATTTTATATACATATTATACATGTTTTTATTGTATAGAAATCTGTATTATTTAGTAGTTGTGCATTATGTAAATAAATAACAAAGTACATACAGTAAAAAAGTATTACTATTTGAACAATACAAATATGTCCAATAGATGGCAATAAAGAGATTATTTTTGTATAGATTATGTAGGTATATAAATTGTGCAATTTTCAATCCACAATGAGTAACGGCACATTAAAAAATGTGTGGATATGTGTATAGTTGTGTATTTTAGAATTATTGTAAAAGTACTATTGATTACTTTTTTATTTATAAGCTTTATTTGTATAATTAAAATAAATGTTTTTAGCTTTCATTACTCCTTATTTGTTATCTTAAAAAGCATTGCGTCACTTTTCACATAAGTATAAATATAAACACACACATAATAAAATATGATTAGTTAAATAATACACTCGTTAACAATGAAATTTTTTCTATTATTAGAAATTATTTTAATAAAAGTAACAGAAAAAAAAACAAGTGCGCGAAGACATACTTTGTACATGAGCGTAATTTTAAAGCACGAGCGAAGCGACTGCTTTAATTTGCGTGAATGGGCAAATGACGTCTTCGTGCACGAGTTTTGTACAATGCTTTTTGTAACGAGCAAAAATTATATAATCGACAATGAGGAAATTTATCAAATTTGAAGCGTGAATTTATATTGACAGTTAAGTATGCCATGAATTGACATTTGTTATTTGAAAACAAATTGTCTATTTTTTTCTCGTAAAGATTGTTAAAATATTTATGTTTGATGGTGTTATAAGCTAATGTCTCTATTTCTTTTATAAATTCCTTAAAATGTGTGTATATAAATAAGTACAAATAGCGTTTTAATAGTCAAAATTTAGAATCGTAAAAAATGGGTGATTTTTCAATTACTTTGCGCACTAGTGGTCAAAATCAAACTTTCCATCGGTTTCCAAGGTAATGTAAACCTTATTTTGAATGAGGCGAGCACAAAAAGTATTTTTCCTACAACTGTGCGATTTCTTTGATATTACGTAACTATAATTGCCTTGGTTACGTATGGAAAGTAGATTAATGCAGACCAAGTGCGTTTCCGAAAGCAAAGAAACACTAGTGCGGAAAGTGCTTCATTACGTAACTGTCAAAAGATTTTTTTAAAAGTTAAACGTTTCTTCGTTGCAATAAAATAAAGTGTCTTACTTAAATAATTATTAATATGCATGCATCAATTAAACTTGCTGATCAGGTTTAGTAGCTAATAAAATTTTAAGAATTCTGTAATCAAATGTCAAACCTAAATAATGACAGCAGCAAAGGTTATGTCATTCGACAATTTGATTTTGATTTGATACAATCAATCTAAAAAATGCTTAATTCCTAAATAATAGAGGTACAACTGGCCATTATTGTTTACAAAACTTTACATTATATTTATTTATTGTATAAATTTGGTTTATGTTACTTACCGAAATATTTTATTCAATTACTTATCACAAATTGTGTCCTAATAAGCACTTAAACTGTACCAAAACTACTAAGTATATAAAAACTAACACGTAATAATGAACAGTAAACTAAATTAAACAATTTTAACTAATTAAATTTAACAAAAATTGCCAAACAAACACGAACTTCCTATACCAGGCAAGCTAAAACAGCAACAGATTGGAAGAAATATGGCGTAGCCAATGAAAATGAAGACCACTATTGGCATCACTCTCATTGTAGGCACTATAACTAATACTACCTTAAGAAATGTGATATAGTTCCTTAGTAACTTTGACATGTTGGAATAATAGGTTGAAGAATTTATTGTATTTTTCTATTAAGCTTTTTAATGGCCAGTTGTGCTGCCTTTACTTAAATTTTTATAATAAATTTTCCTTAAGTTATTTAACATTGCTATCAAGCATTAAATTTTATATTTTTTATTTAAGTAAATGAAAGCGAGCAAGTAAAGGGATTTTTGGAAACATGTTTTTTAAAATTTTTAAACAGCATCCGATGATCCCCACCAACGTCTTCGCGACTCACAGTTTGAAAACCATTGTACTACACCAATGAAAATACTTGCTCGCTAATCCTAGTAATTTTTTGTTTTGTATAGAGTTGAAATATTTGTAGTTGACGGTATTTTTGATTCACACTAGTACTAGTACAATAATATTTTTGAAAGTGTAGACACCCACTGTATTGCGTCTGAGACAGTAGTCTAAACAGGTTAGCTATTGGTACAAGTAACTACGAGGGCAGAGTGAAAAGTCCCAGAAAAATGAAACAAGAAATGATTTATTTGGTCAAAACATATTTTATTTCGCGATATAATGTCCTTGTAGCTCGATACACTTCGTCCAACGTTTTTCTAATTTTTTTACCCTTCCAAATAATACGATTTTGGCAATCCTTCAAAATAGGCGTTTGTCTCAGCGATGACCTCATCGTTTGAGCCAAATCTCTTTCCGCCGAGCCATTTCTTCAAGTTTGGAAATAGATAAAAATCGCAGGGAGCCAAATCTGGAGAATATGGTGGATGACGAACCAATTCGTAGCGCAATTCATGCAATTTTGCCATTGCGACACGGTCGCGCTTGTTGTCAACAGAGAGCAAATGCGGCACCCATCTGGCAGATAGCTTTCTCATATCCAAAAATTTATGCAAAATGTTCCGTATCCGTTCGGTTGAGATGCTCATAGCCTCAGCAATCTCTTGCACTTTAACTTGCCGATCGTCCAAAACCATAACATGGATTTTATCGACGATTTCTGGCGTTGTAACCTCAATTGGACGACCAGAACGTTAGGCGTCCTTTGTGGTCATACTACCACAACGAAAATAAAAAACCACTTGTGAATCGCTCCAATCGATGGTGAGGAGTCCCCATAATGTTTAACAAGCGATGTTTTGGTTTGCGTAATATTTTTTCCACGCAAGAAATAATGTTTAATCAAGACGCGAAATTCACTTTTTTCCATGTTTTCAAAAATCTTCAAGGTTGCTTGCTTTCGATGGGTGTCAAAACAGAACTGAATGACATATCAGTCTGAAAACTTTAATGCGTTCTAGTTAAAGATGGTACATCACAATTGTCACATGAGATTTGCGATTGTGGCGCCATTTGTTTTCTTTTTCGGGACTTTTGCACCCTGCGCTCGTAAGCCTAGTTCCTCTACCAATGTACGAGTAAACCCGGCATTTAGAGCTGATTCCGAGATAGATCTCACTTAGACAGACTAGAATTGCTCGTATACGAAGGGTATAGGATATGTAATGTAATGTTAAAAGCAAGGACCGAAACCTAGTTGAACCAGTAAGTATTAAATCGGTTCGGTAAACTGGTTCAATGAACCAGTTTTAAATTAAGTTCAGTTCAGTCTTTGTGGTCTTGCCTGGAAAAGTCTAATGGACAAGTTTTGATTGTGAATGTGTATGGTTTTGTTATATAAATTGTTATAACTATATTTGGTTTCCGTTTTGTTATAGTAAGTATAAGGGCTAGTTTTTCTATCGCCGGTTTACTCTCAATTAATGTTAATCATGATTATATATTATTTAATCATGATTAACATTAATGGGTGATTGAAAAACTGGCCCTTCGTAATATTATTTTGTATTTTCAGAAAATCTACAATACATTTATATTTAGGTACTGAAACTATGTGTAGTCGTTTCTAATGTGAATTTAAAAAGCAATATCTAATTGAGCTGGTTGGCGAACCGAACCAAAAGAAAACTATCGAATCAAAACAAAAAACTTGACCAAAACAAACATAATTTGAATCGAAACCGAACCGTAGTTTCTTGTAGTTTAGGTCCCTGAAAGTGAATGTGATTCGTAATTTATATTCATTCATTCATAAATCATTTACATCTTTTACCCTTTCGAGTGTTGAGATGTGCCAATGCCAACACACCGAGCCGCAATCAGAGCTGGACAAGCTACTTAAAAAAAGTAGCTAAGCTACAGCTATAGCTATTCTTTAAAAAAGTAGCTAAGCTACAGCTATAAGTTTTTTTTGTAAAATATAGCTAAGCTACAGCTAAAAGCTTTCGTTAAAGTAGCTGTTAAATTTTAAAGCTACTTTTTTTAATTATTGTAAAATAATTAAATTTGCCATTGTCATATGATCAGTCTTTTGTTATAATGACTGTTAATTTACTATTATATACATAAATATCAAAAATAGCAAATACCATCTGGCACCTACTGTGTATTTTTGCGTATTAGAGCCAGTTAGAACTGGCAACAAATTATTTTGTGTGGGTTCAGCTTGTACGCATGCGTACTTTGTTGACCTTCAGCTTAAAAAGTAGCTTTAAACTACAAAAAGTAGCTTAAAAATAACAACTGAAGCTACTTTTAAAGCTAATAGAAAAAAAAGTAGCTAGCTACAAGCTACAGCTATATTTTTTCACAGTTAGCTAAGCTACAGCTACAGCTAAGGTAAATGTAGCTAAGCTAGTAGCTAAGCTACAAAAGTAGCTAGCTACTGCCCAGCTCTGGCCGCAATGTAGTTCAGGCTACTTGAGTCGTTGGACGGTCAGTGCACGTCCACAACGGCGCACCGCACATAACCTAGCCTAGCCTAGACCATTGCACAGACCATCGCACTGCACCGAGGATTGCACACGTATGGCCATAACGACGCACCGCACGCACAGCGCATATTGCATATAATATTCGTCATTTTATATAAAACCTCTCAAATAAAGATGTCTTTTGCGATGACCGATAGTTCCTCTGATGAGGATTTGCTTATCGAAACAAATAAATAGAATTGACAAAACAAAACGATAAAATACACTTTTTAAATAAAAGACGCAAAATTTATGGAGAATATCATCATTTATACGAAAATTTAAGAAAGGATCCTGAGAGATTCTTTTCGTACATGCGAATGGATATGGGTACCTTTGACTATATTTTTGAAAAAGTAGACAATGATTTAGTTAAAAATTGGGAAAACTGTCATGGGCAACCTATTACAACTACTGAAAGGTTAATGGTCACATTCAGGTAAGTTAATAATAAAATATATTGATTTTAATTATATAAATTTCTCCATATTGCGCGGTGTGCGATCCTACTGTGCGAGCAGAAAATACCATGGTCTATTCTTTGGTGCGAGGCTATGGGTTGTGCTAGCGTCTGTGCGATGTGCGGTGCGCCGTTAGGGCCGAGTGCATAAGAAACAGTGCTTTCATTCTCTCCTCGCTGGCAATGCTATGGTCTAGGCTAGGTGCGGTGCTAAGTGCGGTGCGCCGTTGTGGACGTGCACTCACCCATCCAAGTGATAACTGCTGTGAAGCGTGCTTAACATTGGTAATCACAACGCTGTTACATTAACCACACTGCCGTACCGCCGACTTCGTAATTTATAATGAGTTAAAAAAATCAATTTTCTTTGATAGATAAAATTGTATGTATTGTCCGCGAAAAATAAAATGAAAGTGCGGAAGGTTGCGTTGCGGTGGCTAACCTTGGCTCCAGGTAGTGGACAGGTTGCGCGCTGCGAACTCCAGAGTCGAGTTTATCGAACATTAAATTGTTCCAGTTTAAAGGACCGCTGTTGTATCGTCGTCTCGACGTCTCTGCGCTCGGCGCTCGCTGCTCGCTGCTCGCTGCTCGCATCGAAGGGGTGCGTTACATTTCAGTTCACGTTGCTTCGGAATCATCATTTTTATCCATGACAACATTTCGACAATGGCCGGCTCATTCTTGCGCCGACTCCGTCAATGGCGATGTGATGCGCGACCCTGGTAATGGCTCATATGACAATGGCCGTTAACAAAGAGTCCGCTGGACCATTTTCATAAGCTATTGTGTGGGAGGACGCTGCCGTCGCCTTACCCCCTTACCCCGCATGCACCGACGCTGCCGTCGTTATCAATATATTATATTGTGTTATCTGTTTTCTGGTGCACTGCACCCTCTGTGCGCTGTGGTATGCGTTCACTCGTGACGTCGTGACGTTGTGACGAGACGATGCGAATGCGATTGATACGAGACGCGCGATGCTCAGGTTCAGATGCCTGCCTGACTTGTAGTCCTGTTCTCTTCCGGGGAACTCCGGCCTGATTGATGACTCCGGTGACCTTGTGACGCGCTAGAGTGAAAGGTCAAGGTAAACCTAATTGACCTTTTTATCGTGCTCGACGCGACAAATTGGAACAACTATTTCATGTTTATGTCTTATATTTTTTCTGACATTTATTATTATTTATTATAAAAATAAAAAATAATTATATCATCACGCCTTTTACCCATTACTGGGTGTGGCACTCTGCCGAAGCAGATCTCGGTAAGTGATATATTTGCGCGTGAAGTGCGGTTACCAGTCGTCAAATCACGGCCCCCAAAGATGTTAGTCGTGGAAGAGCCACAGGGGTAGTTTTTGAAATTATAAAAATTGTTTGTCGCCTGTGGAAATCGAACCAGGGTTCTCAGGATCCACAGACCGACTTCATACCACTGAGCTAGCCACCCCATATTTATTATAAGTACAATTATACTAGTCCGAATTTTACAATCCATTTTTTCCACTCCGCAGTTTCCAGAACCAAAATTGGTCAACTCGTAATGGGGTAAATCGGGATTTACTGTTCAAAAATCGGTGGAGACCTTAATATCCATCGGTTCTGGATTTTTTTTAAAATTAAAGGTAATTAAATTCCCTACACATCAGTCGAGGCAGATTTTTAAATGATTCTGTAAAATTTTATTAATTACATAATAAACTGTCAAAAAACTGTAAAAATATTAAAAATTTAAACAATGAAAATTATTCATTTTTATATTATTTTTATATATTAAAGCAACATGACAGATTTTACAAAGCTGTTGACAGATGTAAACTTTATATTATGTTGAGAATAATTACAATACGGATTCCGTGTCTTAAGTACCAAAATTGACCAACTCAAATCGGGATTTACTGTTCAAAAATCGGTGGAGACCTTAATATCCATCGGTTCTGGATTTTTTTTAAAATTAAAGGTAATTAAATTCCCTACACATCAGTCGAGGCAGATTTTTAAATGATTCTGTAAAATTTTATTAATTACATAATAAATTGTCAAAAAACTGTAAAAATATTAAAAATTTAAACAATGAAAATTATGCATTTTTATATTATTTTTATATATTAAAGCAACATGACAGATTTTATAAACCTGTTGACAGATGTAAACTTTATATTATGTTGAGAATAATTACAATACGGATTCCGTGTCTTAAGTACCAAAATTGACCAACTCAAATCGGGATTTACTGTTCAAAAATCGGTGGAGACCTTAATATCCATCGGATCTGGATTTTTTTTAAAATTAAAGGTAATTAAATTCCCTATACATCTGTCGAGGCAGATTTTTAAATGATTCTGTCAAATTTTATTAATTACATAATAAACTGTCAAAAAACTGTAAAAATATAAAAAATTCAAACAATGAAAATTATGTATTTTTATATTATTTTTATTTATTAAAGCAACATGACAGATTTTACAAAGCTATTGGCAGATGTAAACTTTATATTATGTTGAGAATAATTACAATACGGATTCCCTGTCTTAAGTACCAAAATTGACCAACTCATAGTGGGGCAAATCGGGATTTACTGTTAAAAAATCGGTGGAGACCTTAATTTCCATCGGATCTGGATTTTTTTTAAAATTAAATGTAATTAAATTCTCTACACATTTGTCGAGGCATATTTTTAAATGATTCTGTCAAATTTTATTAATTACATAATAAACTATCAAGAAACTGTAAAAATATTTAAAATTTAAACAATGAAAATGATGTATTTTTATATATTAAAGCACCATGTCAGACTTTACAAAGCTATTCACAGATGTAAATTTTATATTATGTTGAGAATAATTACAATACGGATTCCCTGTCCTAAGATTCCCCAACTAAATTTTTAATCTATTCATTAAATCCGTATTGTAATAAAAAAAATCTACTTGAAATTGGTAAGACTGATATATACATTTATGCACTGTTGTTGACAGTGACATTTGAAAATTTAAATTCATTAAAATCATTGTTTCCCTTACACACATCCTTTTATTTCTTAATATTACTCACAAAGCAATAATCTAAAGTATTTCTATCACTCAACCTATTTGTATTTATTATTAAAATGATATGTCAAATAGTATTTCCACCTTTTTTTGGCGTTGTGCCAACTGTGGAATAAAAAGATTCCTAGCATTTTATTGCCAACTGAAATATTTACTTCTTAGTACTCTGAAGTTATATAAATACAGAGTGATCAAAAGGAATTGTTACAGTTGGCAATAAAAAAACTACTTGAAATTGGTAAGCCTGATACATAAATTCATTTCCTGTTGTTGACAGTGACATTTAAAATTTAAATTCGAGTACATTTATTATTACATTTATTTCTAAAGTATTTATATTACTTAAAAAGTGAAAATTCTATTAGCTGTCAAACTCCTGACATAACCTATTTGTATTTATTAGAAATGTCAAATAGCATTTCCGCCTTTATCTGACGTTGTGCCAACTGTGGAATAAAAAGATCTCTGAAATTGTATTGCCAACTATAACAATTCCTTTTGATCACCCTGTATTATAAAGTAAGAAGACAATTTTTGAATGTCAATGTTCAAATAATTTATTTTATATTTATGTTAAATAACAGTATAGAGTTAAGTAATATTACATACATATTTAAAAACTATAAAACTTGACTTTACGTCTATTAACATTTATTTTCTCATTTAAAATAAGAGTTATTTAAAAAAAAATATTTTAAAACGTTATTTTAATTTTCTCATTTGACGGTCTTAAAAATCCATTGAAGTGGAAATTATCGATATTTCTGTTACACACATAGATATACTGTAATTGGAATTAAGTTCTTATTGTACAGAGTAGAATAAATAAATATATCTATATGGTGTTTCAAAATTATTGTAAAAAAAATAAAGGGTATGTATTATTAGATGTATCAATAATAGCAATGTTTTTTCCAAAATTCGCAAAAATAATTGTTCATTCATCAGAGCGAATATTTTTATGCCACTGGATTAGTAGGTTACAATAATGAATGAAAATTATTAAAGAAACAAAATAAAATAATATTAAAAGAACTGTAACACAATTTTAATTAAATTAATTTTGATGCTTAATAATTTTGATTCAGTATTGTGAATTATCTGTCCAGTGTCACCAAAATGTTAGCTCAAATGAATATGCAATTTTATTTTTAAATCTCTGAAAAATTATTTTATACTCATAAGGTGTTTACTATTTGGCTCTGATCCAACATACATTTACTGAATCAGATCACTTATTTATATCGCTGGATTACTTCGCTAACTTTATTTCCAGTACTAGAATTACAGATTCTAATTTACTTTGAAGTAATTCATCTCAATAAATGCATCAGTTTTCTTAATTCAGTTCAGATAAATTCGACAACATGACTAAATGAACTAAATTAAGCAAACTAATGCACTTATTGGGGTGAATTACTTCAAAGTAAATTAGAATAAGTAATTTTAATACTGAAAATAAAGTCAAGGAAGTAATCTAGTGAAATACATAAGTGATCTGGTTCAGTAAATGTAAGTTAGATCTGATCCAAATGGCAAATGGAATACACCTGGAATAAGCCTGTTACTATAGTTACTTGGAATAAATAATGTCCATAATTTGTCAGGGTCAAATTAGACCTCACCTCATTCTCATCTCACACTTAACCCCGAAGTAACTAAGGCAACTAACTCAAATTGTGCAAATTCTTGAGTTAGTTACCTTAGATATTTCGAATTTGAGAGTGAGGTGAGCATGAGATGAGTGTGAGTGACGACTGTGAATTTGACCCTTAGTGAAAGAATAATAGAGAAGTTACGGTATCATAACAACCACCAATATCATATCAATTGTCAGTTTCAAACAAGAATTATTTATGTATAAAGGGTGAAAACAGGCATGTTATTAACCCTCGGCGCTTTGCGCCCCTAGCTAATAATCATGCCACGGGCCAAAATCGCTAATTTCATCCGGGGTACATACAGGTATAATATTTTATGCACAACAAAATAACATTTAAATTTAAATTCAAAAGATTAAAGTAGGTACATTTATGTCAAAATGACATATTGCTAAATCAAATATCCACAATAAACAATAATTGTCATTCTGTTGATGTATCCATAGAAAATTATTTTATTATGGCCGTAGGGCCAATAAGAAGTGTTTAAGCCCACTTTTTATGTCTAAAACACATGAAGTTCGGCCCGGTTGTACATAAAAATTATTTAAGACGTTTTTAGAGAGGTATTGGCTAAAACGTTGTATTGGACTCTTGTGAAATGTATACTAGTCACTCAAGAAAAGTAGCCACGATGTCCGAATATACCACATTCCACACTTGTACAATAAATTACTATTTGGGTTATTATTACATACATCAAATAATGGGGTAGCTAGCTCAGTGGTATCAAGTCGGCCTGTGGATCCTGAGAACCCTGGTTCGATTCCCACAGGCGACAAACAATTTTAAAACTACCCCTGTGACTCTCCCACCACTAACATCTTTGGGGGCCGTGATTTGACGGCTGGTAACTTCACGCGCAAAATATATCACTTACCGAGATCTGCTTCAGCAGAGTGCCACACCCAGTAATGGGTAGAAGGCGTGATGATATATTTATTTATTTATTTTACATCAAATAATATAACTACACCCTTTATTTATTAGTAATGATATTTGAAACATTCAGTATACTAATTAAGTTTTATAAGAAGAAAAGCAGGGTGATGATTTTTTAAAATTTAAAAATATCGTGGGTACAAGACGAAGTAGAAGAGATGTTCCAAAAAACGGAACAAATTTCGATCACATACGAACAAATAAGTTTAAGTTAATAAAATGAAGATAAATATTATATTCAGGTAATTTATAAAAATAGATATAAAATAAAAATATATTCTGCATGATTGTGTTCTGCTGAATACGGAAATAGAATAATGTCATTATCGTGGCTTTCAATTAATCTGTGAATGTATAATATTTATAATTTTTGTATTAATTTCATATTTTGATTGTATATCAAAGAGGTGCGTAGTACAGCAGAACAAAGTGGGGTAGGTCTTAAATAGGCTTCGGATTTGACTCTTGCAGGACCGGCATAGCTATTAGGCAGAATAGATTAATGGTGCCCAAAAATAATTCTATTCTATCAACATGAGATATGAATAAAAATTAGAAACTAAATAGCTTAAAATTTGAACGCGTTGAATTAACTATATTACTTATCCTAAAATAAAACTAAACAAATAAAAGTCAATGTAGAATTAAACGTTACAATAAATTAAATTATCAATACTGAAAATAAAATTAAACAAATAAAAGTTAACGTAGAATTTTGTTTGTTTTTAACTGAGAAATAAAATTTAACCTCATAATATTAATTAAAAAGAAAAAACAACAATCCACAAATTACTATCCCAAACATCAAAATAGAGCTAGCTCTATAATATAGAAACACCTACAGGGGTAGCTCTATTGCTCGTTGAGCATATAGAAACTGAAATGAGTCTGCTAGATCACTGAATACAGAAACACTGACAACATAGAGCTACCTCGAAGGCTGGATTTATAGTTTTCATAGCATGGCATAGTATAAAATAACGAAAATATAAATACATATAAGTCCATATACCACCTTATACTTCATTTATATTTATTTATTTATTTATTTATTTATTTATTGATTTATTTCTTAAAGTACATTACGGGCAAAGCCCAAATAGTACATTAAAGTATATATTGCTATTTCGCTAAACATAATTGAAAATTAAAAATTAAATGTAAATTAGAACTTATAACTAAAGATAACAAATTAGAATTTAATTATAACATAATGCAAAATAGAAAAAAAGATATATAAATCAAAAACCAATATTTTGCCCAATAAAGTACATAGCTAACATTTTATCGTAATGTTGTTAATAACATATTCAGAGTAATATTAAATATATTGAAACTTGAGGACATATCATTTAAATTTCTTGACAACCTATTAATTAACGATTGCTGACCATATACAGTACGACTAAAATTGATATTAAATACATGATGAGATCTTATTCTAATCTGCGGTATTTTGAAATAAAATAAACTTAGAAGTTCAGGGGAATCTATAAAGCATAACATAACATAGCACGACATAAGAAATGGCCAAATTTCATTTCTTATGTTATGCTATGTTCTTTCAGGAATCCTCGGTCATTATCGGAATCTCTTTGACAATTGTTTGTTTATATGTGTCAAAAATTTAAACAATTTTCGTTTATTATTCGGGTTTTACTCTTTGTTCTACTTCCGTGTCTTCATATTTTTTTAACAGCTGCTACTATCTTAATATCGCCATCATCTGTTTTTGAACATGATCAAAATTAGAACTGTCAAAATAACACCGAATGTGACAATAATTTAGCACTATGAATATAGTTGGAAATATTTTTTTCAAGAAAACAACAAAATTTGAAACTGTAAAACCTTAAATATCTCTTATGTTATGCTATGCTATGCTATGCTATGTTATGCTATGTAAACTATAAATCCCGCTTAAAAGTTACAGAATAGGTATTGAGTATTCGCTAGCGGTTTACCGTCTCATAAGAAGTTATCACATAAAAATTTGAAAGATCCTGAAAACCTCTCTACCTTGAAGTTAGCATCCGGTGTAAATTTTGCGCCGAGCCGGACCTGGCGGCGGGGTGGTGCTGGATGATGACTTGCTTGCGGTTGCGGCCAGTTAGCTGACCGCACTCGCGCTCTCGCACTGAATGAAAACCCAACTCACCAGCCATAAATTAATTCTCTATGATATTCTATTGGGTGAAGTTATTGAATATGAGCGGGTGCGGAGTGCGGGGTGTGTGGACGGACATTAGGGACGGGGACAGAGGAATAACGGGGTCGAGATGAGATCCTTTATGCGTTCGGACGATAAAACAAAAGCGCGCCACCTACCATTGTTGTAGAGAACCATCTGGTGGTCATTTCCAAGCTCGGAGCGTCGGGGCGCTAATGTGCGCCCGCACGGTACTCTCCACTCCTTAACATACGCCGAGAACCATCTTTGTTTTCTGCGGCATTGTGCAGCGAGTGTCTGACCGCCACCGGACTGTGGACGAGGACGAGGATGGAACGCTATGGCATTGTCTGCCAAATTACGTTTAGCGCTAAATTAAGATTTCAAAAACAATGAACAGGACACTCTATGTCTGAACCCTTTACCCACTACTATTACCACATTGCGTCGATAATATCATGTCTATGTATGAGTCGATGAATATTTGCAATAATAACAAAATGTAACAATGATATATAACTTAACAAGCTAAAACAACTTAAAACAATTGTTTATTATCACTTCGTTGGTATTAATTCAATGGGGACTTATACAATTAAAATTTTTCGGTTGCCATCTAGTGAGTAAAGTAGAGATGGGAATTCTAGTTAATTTGAGTGAACTAGTTCATTCGTTCTCGTTCACCAAAAAGATTAGTTCACTGAACCAGTTCATTAGTGCACTTTCGTTCACGAAATTTTTATGATGAACGGAAATCGTCTTGTATTGTGATTCACGAGCGAGAACAAGTGAACTTTTAGGATCTGGAGTGGGATCATATAAATATGAAAACGATATTCGTTACTGCCCCCGGATCATGTAAATGTGAAAACGATATTGCGTTTTCACTTGAGTGAAAACGATATTCGTTATTCAATTGATCACGTAAAATTAGTCACTCACTACGTTTTCAACTTCGGACATTTCCGTGAACTCACTACGTTTTTTTCTAAACGATATCGTTTTCTTAGTACCTTTTTATTTTTATGTCAAAAAACTTTGACAAGTAAAAATCAACATGATTTAATAAACATAAATAGTAAAAATAATTATTATTTAAGTAAGTATATCAATATTATGTAGATAAAATTTATTCATATAAAACAATTCTTAGCTCTTTCTACACAATGCTCCCTATTTTTCCTCCGCCAGTTTTTGATAGTTCTTTTTTTTAAAGCGCTGCTTGCTTTTAGCCCTCTGCTTATAATCTGACCAAGCCTACAAAGTCACATGAATACATTTTTTTAAAAATAATAAATGTCAAATTGCAATTATACTTTCTGCCACAATTGAACAGCTTTTATTCCACTGCCCAGCGCATTTAAGCGTATGGTCAAGTCGCTCCACAGTTCATTAATTTTGGCCCGTCCTTAAACTGCTTAATATGTCCTTGTATCATTTCCTTATTTATTTCAAAATATGATATAAAGGTTACCCATATATCAGCCTTTCGTGCCATTCTTGAAATTTTATTGTCCTGTAATATTAATTATTATAAATTTTATGAAAACATTAATCGTCAAATATTTTCATATGAAAAATTTACGTATTTCATTATTTATAATTGATGTACCTTGCTTTTTTTACCTGTGTCGAGTGCAAACGTCAAACTTAAATTGTGACATAGTACGCACTGAGTAAAAATTGACAAAAAAATAAAAGAATTTTGAAATAAAGAACGACTTATAGAAATATAAATGAATTAAACAAAGATGTTAATAGTGAGTAACGTTTTCACCCACAATGAACATTGCGTTTAGAAATGACAATTTAACTAACGCAAAACAATATCGTTTTCGCTATTCATTTTTACATAATCGCAATTGACACGAGTCACTACTATTCACTTCTAGTCATTTTTACATGATCCCACCCCTGTAGTGATCATACAAAATTAGTCACTCGTTACGTTTTCATCTTCGGCTATTTCCGTAAAGTCACTGCGTTTTTCAAAAAACGGTAACGTTTATTTAGTAAATTTGTGTTTATATGGTTTTAAAAAGTGACATTTACTTGAATGACATTTAATTTTCGGGAAATGTGTTTAAATTGTTAACGCATATTTATTTTATTTATTAATTTAGAATTTTAGGAATAATTTTAGTACAGTTTTTATCGTTATACAAGGAATACTAATATGCATAAATTTTCATAGTAATGAAAATTTTTGTATTAATATAATCAATTGTGATTATTGTGTCCATTTTCTTTGTTGTAATTAGACTTTGTGTTGAAATACATTTTTCATATTTTAAATATCATTTGCATCTTCAAAATTATTTTCATATGTCTATATGTTATATACAAATTAACAAATTACTTACTTAAGTATATGTCGGTTTTTTTAAATAAATTTTCTGGTATACTAATTTTAATAACATCTATTTAATATCTTTTTAATTAGAAACACATTAAATAAATTATAAATATATTATATTATGTTGAAACTGTTACACATGTCACAATATGTCATTCAATGTCAATATAATAATTCAGATGTTTAATATTTTATAAAAATTTAAACGAAGATAAACTTATACTAGTACGGATATGAGATTGACAAAGATAGAAACAGTGAATTTCGTTTTCACTAAAATCAAATACCAAGGGTTAGGTTCGAAAAACGGACATGTTGTATATGCATCATCAGTAAAGTTAGACATAAAGTAGTCAACATTACTAAAAAATGATACGTAAACAAATTTGATATTTAATATGTTTCAAACAGATAAAGGCTGAATTGTTGGAAAAACTAAATTACATGTTTAAATATATTCTAAATATTAAATATGCTGTGTATAAAAAAGTCGTGTGGTGTGACCACACCAGATTTTTCTTTTATTATGGTTAAAAAAATTCTAATAGCCGTGACCTTACATGTTTATTTTTGTATTCTATTGCTTTAACCAAATATAAACATGGATATTTCTGGTATTGTTCAATTAAAATCTTCACATCATCGCGAGACCACGACATTTTGTAATTTAAAATTCACCAAAGAACAAATAAAACAAGTGAAACCAGTTGTAAATACAGAATCAATAGCAGTGATATAAAATTAGGTGATAATTAAACGTCAAATAGTAAACAAAAACGGAATAATGCACTGCACATCTCCACTGCGCGATTTCTGTACAAAATTTTGCTAGAGTGTAGAACAAGTTCTGTTTAATTTTGTACATTTTTTTGAACATTTTTGTGAACGTTTTGTTACTGTATGCAACGGTATATTTTTTGTTCATAATTCTAAAATAAATAAATAAATATATCATCACGCCTTCTACCCATTACTGGGTGTGGCACTCTGCTGAAGCAGATCTCGGTAAGTGATATATTTTGCGCGTGAAGTGCGGTTACCAGTCGTCAAATCACGGCCCCCAAACATGTTAGTGGTGGAGGAGCCACAGGGATAGCTTTTTCAAATTATGAAAATTTGTCGCCTGTGGGAATCGAACCAGGGACCTCAGGATCCACAGGCCGACTTCATACCACTGAGCTAGCCATAAAACAGAAAAATGTATATAATTTTGTACAAAATAATGTATCGTATCAAACGGTCTTAAGACGATAAACTTGATAATATTGGATCAACTCACAAAAAACCTTTCCACTTATAAGACAACCAGATGTCGTATTAAACTCTAACCTTTTCGATTAATTAACCCCGCGTCAGGCGATTTCGGACCCTCGACAACTGTTTGCAGATGAAGGTATGAAAAAGCCAGAAGCGATGCGGGGAAAGAGACGCGAGAGGTACCGCGTGCGGGGGTGCGACACAGTGATAATGGTTCACACAGCTGCTGCTTTCCAACCACCGTGCAACCGTGCAACACCACCTCGTGTGTTGCAACTGTAAACGGTAAATTGTGTGTTGGTGTGCGGTTACGTGGGTGTGATGTCATACGATTGAAGGGTGTTGTGGAAAATTAGAACGACTTGGTTTTAAGCTACATTCGAAGCTAATTTAATAAATTTGGGTTTGAAATATTCAATTTGAAAAATTTAATTGCATTCACAACCACATTGATAAATTCAAAAATAGAAATTTTTTTGACTTACAATCAAAAGTTTGGTTACAGCTATTTACAAAACAAGTGCGCGAAGACATACTTTGTAGAGCGCAAAAGCTCGAGCGAAGCGAGTGCTTAATTTGCGCGTATGGTGCGAATGACGTCTTCGTGCACGGGTTTTGTACAATGCTTTTTGTAACGAGCAAAAAATATATAATCGGCAATGAGGAAATTTATTAAATTTGAAGCGTGAATTTATATTGACAGTTTAGTATGACGTGAATTGACATTTGTTATTTGAAAACAAATTGTTTATTTTTTCTCGTAAAGTTTATTCAAATATGTGTGATTGATGGCGTTATAAGCTAATATCTCTTATAAATTTCTGAAAATGTGTTTATATAAATACAATTAGCGTTTTAATAGTCAAAATTTAGAACCATATAAATGGGTGTTTTTTTTAATTACTTTGCGCAGTAGTGCGCAAAGTAATCGAACTTTTCAACTACTCCTGACATAATCTATTTGTATTTATTAGACATGTCAAATAGTATTTCCACCTTTACCTGGTGTTGTGCCAACTGTGGAATAAAAAGATATCCAAAATTGTATTGCCAACTGAAACAATTCCTTTTAATCCCTTTGTATAATATTAGTTAATTATAGTTTCATTGCCTTCTTTATTGCAAATATTATTTCTATTAATATTCCTTTTATTTTTTTAAAAGTGTTTTTAAGTCATTAGGTTAGTATAAAACTGTACCTTTGTCGTAGTTCCAATTTTCACCCTTATGAGCGCATTCTTATTTATATAAATATATATTATGTGTATTACACAGCCACAATACTAGTGAATTATATGAATACATTTGAAATGATGAATAATAAATTTTAATATTGCTATATTACATATTAAACGATTTAATGGTCGATTGTTTATTAAATGATAATTCATACTGACAATGATATATACAGTTTTTTGAGTGTGCAATAGTAGATCCAGGATCAGTTTTAGTTCTATTCAATTTATGTCCACGATTAATGTACAATTATACATAGAGAATTTTTTAAATAAATAAACTATACCTAAATTGCAGAGAAAATAAATTAGTTGAATATTCAGCCAATAATATAATATTTTCAACCTTACAAGAGGTCTTTTATATTTTAACTTTTGATCTCTAAGCATGGATTTTTGTATTTATTTATTTATGCTACTAGGAACAACATAAACTTAATCCCAATTATAGTACAGGACAGGGAGTTCGAGTCGAAGTGTAGTAGTTCATATATTTTTAGCTTGAGTGGGATTCGAATTCGAGATCTTTGGATAAGTATAAATATTTAAGATAAAAATGTATGATAGTGTTTTGCTTTGTAGCAACCCTAAACAAGACCTCAGTAAGGTCGAAACGTTGGTGTGCGCAGTGGCGGATCCGGCCAATTTTTTGGACAGGACATTGGGATTATGTATATGTTACAAACTGAAATGTAAAATTCTATTTTATTTTGAATTATAAATTACGATGGTTTGATTTTAATTAGAAAACAAAATTTAAATTATGGTATAATAAAGATTGACCTACGATGCCTCCTTGAGGAGTAGCTCGCAGGCGCATCCTCCTTCATACTCGCTTCATATGAGTTGGGGACATTGCACGGATTCAGGGTCAAATTCATAGTCGTGACTCACCCTCACCTCATTCTCATCTCACACTTAAAATCGAAGTAACTAAGGCAACTAACTCAAATTGTGCAAATTCTTGAGTTAGTTGCCTTAGTTACTTCGACTTTGAGAGTGAGGTGAGGATGAGATCAGAGTGAGTGACGACTGTGAATTTGGCCCTATATCTCTACATTCTTCCTTATTTTTTTAATAATCCTACCCTGATGAACGAGAGTAAAACATCCCACTGTAATGGGTTTGCCGTGCTTGCTCACTCATTATGAAGGTTGGCGATTGTGCAAATAATTTGAAACAAATTTATACTTGATTTATTGATATATGAGGGCAGGGTGAAAAGTCCCTGAAAAATAAAACAGATGGCGCCACAATCGCAAATCGCATGTGATATTTGTGATGTACCATCTTTAACTAGAACGCATTAAAATTTTCAGACTGATATGTCATTCAGTTCTGTTTTGACGCCTATCACAAGCAAGCAACCTTGAAGATTTTTGAAAACATGGAAAAAAGTGAATTTTGCGTCTTGATTAAACATTATTTCTTGCGTGGAAAAAACATTACGGAAACCAAAGCATCGCTTGTTAAACATTATGGGGACTCCTCACCATCGATCGGAACGGTTCACAAGTGGTTTCTGATTTTCGTTGTGGTAGTATGTCCACAAAGGACGCCGAACGTTCTGGTCGTCCAATTGAGATTACAACGCCAGAAATCATCGATAAAATCCATGGTATGATATCGGACGATCGGCGAGTTAAAGTGTACGAGATTGCTGAGACTATGAGCATTACAACCGAACGGGTACGGAACATTTTGCATAAATTTTTGAATATGAGAAAGCTATCTGCCAGATGGGTGCCGCATTTGCTCTCTGTTGACAACAAGCGCGACCGTGTGACAAGTTCAAAATTGCATGAATTGCGCTACGAATTTGTTCGTCATCCACCATATTCTCCAGATTTGGCCCTCTGCGATTTTTATCTATTTCCAAACTTGAAGAAATGGCTTGGCGGAAAGAGATTTGGCTCCAACGATGAGGTCATCGCTGAGACAAACGCCTATTTTGAAGGATTGCCAAAATCGTATTATTTAGAAGGGATCGAAAAATTAGAAAAACGTTGGGCGAAGTGTATCGAACTACAAGGAGATTATATTGAGAAATAAAATATGTTTTGACCAAATAAATCATTTCTTGTTTCATTTTTCAGGGACTTTTCACCCTGCCCTCGTATATTCAGTACAAAGAGCGGATTAGAAAGTAACTAACGTGCGAATACAAAAAGACAAAAAAATATATAAAAACATAAATTCTCGAGAGGGGCCACTGCCCCCTTTGCCTCTAGCTAAATCCGCCACTGTGTGTGAATAAATATACTATACAAATTATTGTAATTGAATATGGAGCTAATTAAGTTTTCTTACATTATACGAGTATCTACAGTTACTAAATCACTATACATTTATATCTACTCGTAAAATATCGAATTATAAAATATTCAATTAGGTATTTATAGTATTGATTGACTGGCAAATTTATAAAAATTAAATTAATCTTGATAAAAGTACTGTTAGGAAAATTTGGCATGTGTAAACATTTTTGAAATGTATCTGTTATATGGACAGATGGATTGACAAATAACATGACATGTCTACTCGTATCTGCATGAAATATTGACAAATTATGTTTATTAGTGATGTATGTGAATTTGTATATATCTTTATAAAATAATGCATAATTGTTCATAATTATTGAATATATAAATTATTTATTATTTATGAAATTGAATAATAATATGTAACTAGTTTTCATTGTTGTGCAAATAATAGGATTAGATGAACCAACATTTGCGATTTTAAATGATTGAGAACAACAACAAATACCGGACAGTACAATTATCTATTATTTTTACTAAATATAAAATTTTATGTTTTATCACAATATAAAATTATTAAACTAAAAAGAGATTTTGTTGTTGAAAATGTTTTTTTTTAATATTTTACCTTTATAAGGAAGTAATTATGAAACCTAATTGCGTATCCAAAAGAGCATTTCAAGCTGGATTTATACAGCGTATGTCGTAACATATCGTAATGTATCGTATCGTATCGTATTTTACTATTTGCTAGTGGCTATTTATACACGAAAATAACGTAGCGTAATTTATCAGATCGCACATGCGCAGTTCCAACTAATCTGACAGAAACTGACTTCAAACTAAATTAACATAAATAAGATCTTGTATGAAACACAGTACGAAAGCTTTAGAAAAGCGAAATGATTTTTAACTTTATTTTAAAACCCAGATATTATTATATTGCTTCAAATGAGTTGCACATCGAGAAACCACACATGCGAATTGCCTATAATTTTAACACCATAAACTACCGTAAAAAGTTGATCACGTTACGTTGTATAAATGTTTTCATTTAAAAGAGTATTTCTATCTTTTATGTTAGATTACGGTATATTACGATACGTTACGACATACGCTGTATAAATTCAGCATTAGATCGTTGGTAGTAAACGATAAATGAAAGTAATACAAAAAATACAACTAATAACATATTTTTCTATATAAATTTATTAAAAAAATACTACTAGCAAAAATAAAATAAAAGAAAAAACTAAGAAATACAAGTGTCAGCAATGGTAAGCTTATGGAGATGAGCTAAAAGTGTACCTTTGTCTCAAGTTCGACATATGGTGAGCAACGCCATCTCTTACTAATTGAATATCCTAATATTAAGTTCTTTTTATTAGCTCTCCCAACCGTTCATAAGATATTAAATTATTGTATTATATACTCATAAATTTAATATATTCAAATTTATTACAATATTTTCAACCTTTATCTTTAGGTGGCGCAGTGGTTATCGTGTCGGGCTGTGGATTCTGAGAACCCTGGTTCGATTCCCACTGGCGACAAACATTTTCACCACATTAATACTACTCCTGTGGCTCCCCCTCCACTAACATCTTTGGGGGTCGTGATTTGACGGCTGGTAACCGCACTTCACGCGCAAAAATATATCATTTACCGAGATCTGCTTCGGCAGAGTGCCACACCCATTAATGGGTCGAAGGCGTGATGAAATATTTATTTATTTATTTATTTTTATCTTTAAGAATTTGTACAATACATAATGTATAATAAATAAAAATAAATAAATATATCATCACGCCTTCTACCCATTACTAGGTGTGGCACTCTGCCGAAGCAGATCTCGGTAAGTGATATATTTTGCGGTTACCAGTCGTCAAATCACGGCCCCAAAAGATGTTAGTGGTGGAGGAGCCACAGGGGTAGCTTTTTTTTAAATTATGAAAATTGTTTTCTTGCTTGTGGGAATAGAACCAGGGTTCTCAGGATCCACAGGCCGACTTCATACCACTGAGCTAGCCACCCCATAATAATATTAATAATAATTTATAATAACAATAATATTTCGTTTCAAAAAGATCATGTCGAATCAAGTGTTCAGATGCTAACTTCAAGTCCAATAAGGCGCATGATTTACCTTAATGGGAACTTATACAATTAAAATTTTTCGTCTTTCATCTAGTGAGTAAAGTAGAATTTAATAATTTGTTATGTAGCGGACATGGTATAACTTTACCGTTTGAAGTTTATCACGTGATCACAACTGCTCATTTGAATGTCCAACATAATATGAAAATATGTCTGTGGCTGAATACGTAAGACTAAAAATATCTTGTGTTAAATTTATTTCTGTATTTAAAAGACGATAAAAAAGATAAGATTAATCAAAAGTCAAATCTCAAACATTTGTTGATTGAATAACAAATGACGATATCTGCGGGGAGAAGTGCTGAAGGAGAAAATAGTTGATCAATTCGGTCATGATCTCTCACCTCGCTTTTTCTACAAATTTGTAGTTTCACACAAAGTTGTGTAGAAGGAGGGAGGGCTGCTGCATGTGACGTCAAAATTATAAGTCCCCATTAAACCAAGCTTAAAATTTATATTTTAATTGTGCATCTAGTCATAAGTAAATATGACATAACAGTCTTCATAAAATAATCAGTACTACCTTTGAACAAAATCCTGTTGGACGAAACTCCATTTCCAGTCCTTCATCCCCAAGTTCAGGCTGGTTGTCGGTTTGTTGTTGGGTGGCGGGCTGCTATAATGCACATCTATCAAGAGTGGTCATCAGCATTGTCATGTTTACACAAGTTGCGTCATCGGGACATGTGTACGTGTCACATTAGCGCGTGACCGACCCGGCCCGACAGAGAGACAGAGACAGTGAGGGTGGTACTGTGGTACACTGGTACACACCCCCGCCACTAGGAGTGAAATACTGCTGCCGTTGTACACGGTACGATGTGTGTGGTAATCAGTGGTGATTGGAAGCTAATGGGTTGCTTGTTTTTAAGGGTTTGTTTTCATAAAAGATACAGTTTTAAATGTTACTTTGATAATATTTAAATTTTGTAAATAAGGGTGTCCATTGAAAACTGTGTCAATATGGCAAATATAGTAAATGAGTTTTCCATTGATCCTCAGATTTCTTTACGAAAAAAAAAACAAATTAAAATTGTATCTAATAGTTATTTCTTATTGTATTACACATTTTTTTATTTAATAAACGTTAATTTTTAAAACATTTAAGAAATGTTAACTTATTCAAAATATTTCATATATATAAAAAAATTGTAATTGAATGTATAAATTGTTTACACGTCCTCCAAATTTTCAAACTAATGACATTTATTCATTGGTTTACATTTTATAAAAATTCACTTGATTCGCACTTTTATATTTACATTATGAAGAGCTATTTTAAATTCACCGGGGAATTTGTTCAATGGGCCTTTCAAGACTTTTTTGAATTTTTTATATATTAATCTACGTAATAAAATTATTATAACCAGAATTTTTTTTTTTTAAAACTTGTATTAAGTATGATAAAAATATTTAAACTTTCGAAACAAACGAATGTGACGTAGTTGCATCTTAGCATAAAGAGAGAGACAGATAAGACAGAGATAAATAACACGTAACTTCACGTAACGTTTCTCGTTGTCAGTAGAATCCTCAGACAGAATATAACTAGACGAATAACAACGGCGTTTGCATTGACTTGAATACGGCATAATTCATCTAGTATTATACGTCATTGGTAGAATCGTAGAATGCTGAATGCTTATTTCTTCTTCGTCTTCCTCTCAGTAAAATTGAGCACCGACAAACGTTAAGACAAAGCTCTGTGATTGGCTTAATGCAACTACGTAATTGCAATGAGCGTTTTAAATTATTCAACTTTAAGTTTCATATTTCAGCAATAAAGATATCATTTATGGTATGATTTTATATTGTATTAAATATGATGTACGGTCAAGAACTTATTTTAATAAATATATATTAAAAACCTCTACCCATTGTCGCCACTTAGAGTAATTTTTTACTTTGTCGTGTATTATTAAAAATGATGTTAGCGAGTAAGTCGCTTTTTGAATGTATTTGTTATAAGTTAAGTCTTAATAAATATGTTCGTAAACTAATTTCAACAAATCACAAATATGATTGTAGGCAATCCTAACTAGATAGCAGTAGATAAACATAAAACATATCTACTTGCGATTCAAGCAAAAAATAAGATCGTGCGTTCAAATATCTCTAAATACAACTTATATTAAAAAAATATAATTGTGCTAAGTGATTTGAATAATACGGCTACCAGTACCAGAATAAATGCAATTAATATCCTGTTTAGCAGAGTAACAAATTAAAAAAGAAAGATACAATTTCGTACTTCAAATAATTTTTAGTACATCTAAATTTAAATATGAAAATATATGATCACATCTATTACCAATTACTGGGTATGGCATTCTGCCGTAGCAGATCTCGGTAAGTGATATTTTTATGCACATGATGTGCGATTACCAGCCGGCAAATCTCGGCTGCCAAAGATGTTAGTGGAAAGGAAGCCACAAGGGTAATTTTAATGTTGTGAAAATTGTTTATCGGCTGTGGGAATAAAACCTATGTTCTGAAAGCCATTGTCCGACTCCGAAGCATTAAGTCACCTACTTCATTATTAATTAATAATTTTATTATAAAAAATATGTAGGAAATAATTCTACGTTATGTGAAAAACGTGGTAGTATAATAATAGTCAAGGGCAGCAACAATGTCTCCGGATTCCGGAGTCGCGGCGCCGGTCCCGACTCCGGGTTCTTCGGGCGTCTAATGGAACAGACGTCTTTTTATTTCGCGCGTTCTTTATATTCAAAGTAAGACGCGCTAGCTCCAACCGCCAAGCAAGCTCAGATTTATAGAGCGCATAACTCTTGCACAGCTCCTGGGCCGATTGTACTGCTGCTGAGTGACACTCAAACTGTTTGTGTCGTGTTGACACTGTAAATACACCAACGTAAATTTACGAGTATATTAATATTGTATTTGAAAGTTTATTTTATTTCGTAGAAAGCGACATAATGTAGCAGGTATTATTATTATTTGGATTAAATTAATTGTATATACATACATACTTATCGTCACGCTATATCCCAAAACCCTATAACCCTAAAATTATTCTTAAAAAATCTACACTAGGTAGGTTTCAAAAAAGTAAATAAGTTTATTCACTATACGTATTTCGGTCGACTAGACCATCATCAGGTAATGATTACAGAAGAATAATAATACCTGATGATGGTCTAGTCGACCGAAATACGTATAGTGAAGAAACTTATTTACTTTTTTGAAACCTACCTAGTGTTGATTTTTTAATTTTATTATAAAAATGTTTCAACGAGAACCGACAGTGAAATCTATTGAATTTACTAAAATTATTCATAAAATATTCACTCATTACATTCATCTAATAATCAGTCCTCGTCAAACATTCTCATCCACACACCACCCTCACTTTAACCACATTCATAGATCACTCCATATAAACTCATTTATTTATTACAACTCGAAATCATTTATCATACAACAAATCTTCAATCAAATCTATCCAATCACTCCTATTCTGTTATCATTCATCTTCTGTCTTCGACATACATAACATTAATTTTCTTTAGCATATCTTAACCCACGAAATATATTAAATACCTTATTGAAATGTGTAATTTTGTAAAATAAAACTCAAAGAAATATACATTTTTATATGTATTATTATTATATATAAATAAATAATATATGAAAATACAAAATACAATGCACATTAGCTCTTGTACTACAGTTAAATTAATTAAAGATCCTCGATTCTTTAACTCCAGCGCAAAATAATCATGAAGATGACAAACGCATTTCTGCATTTGATTACCCGAAATTTTTCTAACCATTTCTTTTTTCTCAGTCTGTATTTATGTATAAAAAATGTCACAAACTTAGAAATGACAGGCGAGAAAATAACAAAATCATGACCATAGGTCTCTATTTTTATTTTATAAACAAATGTGAACAAAGTAAATATAAATTTTCGTATTAGTAAGAACTGTCATACGTTTTCAATAAAATAGTAAATGTGATAAACATGAAACGTGTGTCTTTGCTTATTAAGACATACGCTAATGCCATTCGTATAGATACGAATCATATTATTAAAAATTATATTATATTTCATCGTATCTATGATAACCTCGTCCACATATGACGTCATCGTTTTCATACAGGGAATGGAGTTTATATTACACCATATGTCTAACTGATTTGAATTAAGCAAAATGATGTACTTATTGGGGTGGATTACTTCAAGCTGAATCCGACTTACAAAAATCTGTTACTGGAAACAAAGTGAGCGAAGTAAGCTAGTCAAATAAATAAGTGATTTGATTCAGTAGATGCAAATTAGATTTGATTATAATAGAAAATGGAATGCCTATGCCTACTTAGGATTGTCGTATTTGAATACTGAGAATGAACTTATCAATTAAAATATAAATTAATAGGGCAACAATATCGAAGTCGTAGAAAAAGCAGTGTTCAACTTGCATGGAATATCCATTTCTCATTCGTATGAATTGCACCATTCGGCTCCAGCTTATACCACAAACTTTCATACTCGTCCGAAATGCATTCCATTCCATTTGTACAATATACTATTTTCTACGACAGTACCCACTTTCTGCACTCATTTGGATGTGGTAAGTGTTTATTTTCTGCATTCAAGTGACAATAGAGTAGCATTATTGTTTTCAGTTGTCGTAAATATAAAAATGACAGACATTGAATTCGTCACAACCTTTGATCTTATTTGATAATATAAAATATATTTTAAAATTAAATAATGTATTTTAGTGTAAAATGCTAAATTGCCGTAAAAAATTATATGTAATACAGGTGTTGAAACGCCATTGGAAAAACTTGTGCGAATGAAACACTCGCTTGTGTTTGTGTTCCATCTTACATACGTACACGCTTTCCTATGATACCCTTTCAATTCTTATATTACAATGTACTAATTTCTACTTATATATTTGAAATATGAAATACTTTTTTTTTTAATGAACGGAATAGTTGTATATTTTATTCTTTAGCTTGTTGCAGTGCAAGTAAGCTAGGGAATGTTTTAATGTAAGTAAGCATGACACTGTTGTTATATAAAAAAATATTATTATTGTTTATTATGAAATGTGACATAGAATAAAAGAGTTAAAAAAGAATAAAGTTATTTTTAAAAATAGTACGAGAGTTTCTTTAACAAAAACATTGAAACTTGAATAAGCTTGATACGTTTTTTGAATCACTTTAGTAACTCAGCCAATTCAAACTTGAAAGGAGTATTAATAAAAATTCATTTTTCTTATGAATTTTATTGAAATTGCGGGGTTATTGTGATACATGTATTCATAACATTTTATTGAACCAAAACAAAGGTAAATCTCGATCTCGATTAATATTCGTATTACTACTTGATTTAGTTGAGATTAAATTAATCAAACCTGGCATTGAAAGCAGGCAAAATATGTTTTTTTTTTCTATCGTGTTGAAAAGTCAATATATCAACATTCAAAATGAGGGTGAAAAGTATCTCTTAGCAACACCCACTGCGACATGATTTCGTTCATGATGTTGTTTCTAAGTATTAAAAACTCTTTTTCCTCCATCTGTGCGATTTCTTTGTTATTACGTAATTATTATTGCCTTAGTTACGTATGGAAAGTAGATGAATGCAGACCAAGGGCGCTTCCGAAAGCAAAGAAACACTGCACTTGCACGTAACGAGCCTTTTTCGGCACTTGTTATTAAAATTACTGTTGTTTTCGAATTAGTGTGGAATATAACAGTAAATAACAAATGTCAAATATAGATTTTTAAGAAATAAAAGTGCGCAACCATAGAAAAATATCAAAAACAATTTTTTCTGTGTATCGCCATTTAGAATTAAAATTATTTAAAAAAATTGGTTGTTTTATACTTTTGCTCGTATTTCCTAGCCAGTCATTAAAATGGCATGATAATGTGTCTAATTTAACAGCGAATTATTATGTTATTAATCGAGATCTCAATGCTGGCTCAGATAAAAGGAAAAATACTTTGTGTGTAATTTTGAAAATATTTTTATGGATTTAACAAATTCTTTAATGAACCGTAACAAAGCGGTTCGCGAGTCGGTAGTTTGACATGTCTGTATTATTTTTTTATAATAATTTTAATCGTGAATAATCGGCGCTTACTGTGTATAAATTATTAAAGTAATAGGTATCTATATATTTATAAAATTAATCCTGTTTAATTACAATTAGTTCATGTGCAAGTCCATAATACAAACATGGAAACATGTACGTCAGCTATAATTAATTGAAAATTAATGAATTAATAAATTCTGTATTAAAATTATGTTAATAATTAGACCGTTAATATTTTAACCCCAATAATTAATTTGAACGATTGGGATATTCAATTACTAAGAGATGGCGCTGATCAAATGTCAAATGTGACAAAGGTACACTTTCAATTGGTCTTCCTACGATTACCATTCTATTTCTTTGTTTTTTATTTTATTTTGTGTTTGCTAATAATGGTTTTTTATTATGGAATATAGTTCTTTGTTGTCGTTAGTTCTAGTTTTATTTTCATTTTTCTTTTAACTCTTATGTACAAATTTAAGTAAGTTCATAAAGTAGGTTTTTCTTAATATTCTTTTAGAATAATTATAATTTTATTTCCTTCTTAAATAAATAAATATAAATATATCATCACGCCTTTTACCTATTACTGGGTGTGGCACTTTGCTGAAGCAGATTTCGGCAATTGATATATTTATGCGCGTGAAGTGCGGTTACCAGTCGTCAAATCACGGCCCCCAAAGATGTTAGTGGTGGGGAGCCACAGGGGTAATTTTAAATTGGTAAAAATGTTTTGTCGGCTGTGGGTATCGAACCAGGGTTTTTAGGATCCACAGGCCGACTTGATACCACTGAGTCATTACCCCGATAATTCCTTCTATATAGTAAATATTAGTTCGTTTATCATTCATTTTACTTTATTTTTTAAATACTTAGTTATTAGATTAGTAGCAAATTGTACCTTTGTCATAGTTCCAGTTTACGCCACTACGAGCGCATTCTTATTAAAAAATCCCAATTGTCTATAAATTCTGTTAAAAACAACTACCTGGCATCGCGGAGCAGCGTGAAAGACAGAAACTACAGCACGCGTCTTGCACCCTTCCTCTGACCACCCCTCGCCGCCACCCTTATATGTATGCTCTCAAAATATTTCGACATCTCTCGACAAACTGGCTTCTTTAGAAAATGTTATGAATAAGACTAAATTGTGCCCACAATAGCGTCTTTGAAAATCCCCTTGAATATAGCGTTAATTTCGAATGGCGTGCACAGCGAGAGAAGTATCAAAAAGTGTGTTTCGCTTCATCGCAGCGTGCGTATGCCTACACTGTTGTTGCGAACGGTGACGTATGCAAATTTATGTTTCAACAGGTTCTGATTGTACATTGTGGCGATGCCGAGTGCTGGATGGCGGATATTGTCACCACGCGGTTTCAGAGAAAGCAAAACTGATTTGCTGATTTGCTTCTTTAAAATAAAAATATTGTGAGTACTCGGTGCTGACTAGTGTGCTCAAGGTTTGATTCTTTGAAATCATTTTCCAGTAATTTAATCTTAACCTTGCCAAGTAATGATTCATTTTTATACTGTCCTAAGATTTTTTATATGAAACAGTGTTTTGTATTTATATTTGAATATCTCTATATGTTCTTATGTTTGCTCGTTTCATTACTGTCGTGTTTAGTTAGGGTTGATATCTTGCAAAAATCTAAGAAAACCCAACCGGATCCATAATTTTACATAATGAATTAATAGTTAATAGTAATGAATTTGAGTTTTATTTTACAAAATTACATATTTCAATAACGTAAGTAATATTTTTCGTGCTTTAAGATAAGTTTATATTTGGTTTTTATTTAATATTTGCAGAATTTGGTTTCATTTATAAACTAATTATATTCTATAAAGTAATAAATATTTTAATCTGACATTTAAATTTTAGGTTATGTTTTAAAAATGTCATCCAATACCAGAGCTGGGCAATAATTAAGTACTTTAGTACTTAAGTACCAATTTTTCGTATCTTCTAGTACTTAATACTTTTTGTGTTACTTAATACTTGAAATTTTTAAGTACTAAATTTCAGTTTGTACTTAAGACTTACATTTTTGGATAGTAAATGTAAAAAATATTGAAGTACTTTTCAAATAATTAAGTACATCAATATTACTAAAATCACGAAAAGTGCTTAAATATTTCGAAACATTGAAGTACTTTGATTGTGCGATTAATGCAGTTTTTTATTGTGCTGTACTGTGACGTGAACGTGAGGAGCACAGACATGTATATTTTTATATTTTGTTTTATATATATATATACTGATTTTTTGTAATTCCCGACTACATACTAAATTTTGCATGTACCTATTTATTTTTAAATTAAAAAAATCTTTTCATTTTTTAATTATGATTTCAAAATGTATATTTAAAATATGTTGTTATTAAAATAAAAAACAATAACAGAAAAACTATTTCATACGAATATACCCAATACTTGTACTTGCAAAATACTTATTTTTTAAGTACTTTGGTCTAAAAAAACTGATCCTTTACTTAAGTATTTTCAAGCTGTGCTTGAAAAAGTACTGCATAACAAGTACTGACCATGGTTAGTCCTGGTACTTATACTTAAGTACTTTGGTCCTGGTACTTGCCCAGCTCTGTCCAATACCAATGTAAACGTTTTAAGTACAAAATCTTGAATCACATGGACATCGAATGTGACGTAATAGTTTTCGTACAGGGAATAAAGTATATCCGGTAGTAAAATATTGCTTTTGTTTTATTCTGTTTATGCATCATTTAAAATTTTAGATAAGGTACATTTAAGAACTGAAATAAAAACTTTCATCTTTTAGCTTCATACTTAAAATATATACTTCGTATATAAGTACATATGATCGCAGCATATTTGTTACTTTCGGCTTTTGCGTTCCGGTTTTAAGAAATCAAATTATGGAACGGTTCATGAATCGGTTCATGAGATCTGATCGGTTCAATAATTTTGATTATTTTTTACATATATCTATGATATATTTTGTAGTTAATTTTAATTTTTCAATTTTAAATTTGTATTTACAGAAACGTATACGTACCTACGTTCTGGTAAATACGTATGTGAATATTTAAAATTTATTAAATTCAGTTTGATATTGTATTGGATAGTAAAAAAAGACAGACGTTTCAAACCAGTTCAAATGTTCGGTTTCGTTCAATTAATCGATTTTTAGTTAACGATTCGGTTCGGGTTCGCAGTTCAAGAAAGAAACCGGTTCGGATTTCAACCCTTATTTTGGAGTTCTGGATATACATTTCAAAATTTTCAAAAAATTAATGGTAGTAATATTGTATTGTTATATTTAACCTTTTGGGAATATAGTTTAACTCAATTTAACTAAACCAAAACTCTGGATTAGCTAAAACTTAGAGATGCAACGAATTGTAAATCTGCGGAATACCAAATGCTGAATATGAGGTAGAATCGTCTGCCGAATAACCGAATATTCGGCGAATGTTCTGCAGATTTTTTAATGATGATATAGTAGACCGATTTTAATTCGTAGCAACCAAATATTTAGATGAATGACGTATTTTTGATGACGTCAAGCGATTTAGTTAAATTTCTAGCGAATTGGTTTTCTACTGTTGGTAATAAAGATCAGACTATATATTTTAGAGTGATAATTATGAAAAACTTGTTGGTTTATTATTAACAAGTTCCGTTTGGTGGTTTCTATATTTAGTATTATTTATTTAAATAACCAAACTTTTCAAAACACTGTAAAACATACAAATAGGACGTAGCGACTAAGTTAGCGACTAGTTCAAAGCAGTTGCTAGCAGTAAATCGCTAGAAAATGTCTTGTCGCCAATCATGACGTCAAACCTAAGTTACATTTTATACCGTAAGGTGGCTACAATATCGGTAGCGACAGTAGATGACAACAAGCCAGTCGCTACAGCTGGTTGCTACGAATTAGAATCGGTCTCCTGATGGTAGTACAAATAAAAAAAAAACTTAATTTCAAGTGAACTCGATGCACTTTAAAAATTAGACATAAATTACGATGCGACAACCCTTATACGTGGTGGGCAGTCAAAAAATATAAATCTATTTCTGAATGATTTAACAAAATTTGCCAGAATTTATCTTTCTGCTCCAAAGTTTATTCAGAACGACTTTTCTCAGAAACAGGTAACGTATACGAGGAAAAGAGGGATGGATTACTTCCATCGTATATGGAAAATCGTATAATCATAATTTGTTAATTTAAATTTTAAAATTACGATGATTAATTATTCATTATTAAAATAATTAATTGAAACTCATTTTCTTTTCATTTGAAAACCTATTTGTAATGTACATTGTTTATTATTGAATAAATACTTAAATAAAATACCTACCTGAGTAGGTAATTAACAATATGTTGTTTTAAATGACTAATTAAATAACTAAATTAGATACCGCAGTTCGAGTGTTAGCTTTAACGTCAAACAATTCGGTATTCGGCCAAATAGTAAACAAATACGAGTAGTGGAATAGCAGCCAGAGCTGGGCAGTAGCTAGCTACTAGCTTAGCTACATTTACCTTAGCTGTAGCTGTAGCTTAGCTAACTGTGAAAAAATATAGCTGTAGCTTGTAGCTAGCTACTTTTTTTCTATTAGCTTAAAAATAACAACTGAAGCTACTTTTAAAGCTACTTTTTGTAGCTTAAAGCTACTTTTTAAGCAGAAGGTCAACAAAGTACGCATGCGTACAAGCTAAACCCACACAAAATAATTATTTGTTGCCGGTTCTAACTGGCTCTAATACGCAAAAATACACAGTAGGTGCCAGATGGTATTTGCTATTTTTGATATTTATGTACATAATAGTAAATTAACAGTAATTATAACAAAAGACTGATCATATGACAATGGCAAATTTAATTATTTCACAATAATTTAAAAAAGTAGCTTTAAAATTTAACAGCTACTTTAACGAAAGCTTTTAGCTGTAGCTTAGCTATATTTTACAAAATATAGCTTATAGCTGTAGCTTAGCTACTTTTTTAAAGAATAGCTCTAGCTGTAGCTTAGCTACTTTTTTTAAGTAGCTTGCCCAGCTCTGATAGCAGCCTGCTAATGTTTAATCCTTAATCTTTCCTTAATCTTTCAATTGATTTTCCAGCTTAAATGCTACCTAATAAAACTTAAATATTAGCTTAATATGGCTACATAATGTAAATGTTAAAGATAAAATTTAAATAGAAAAATCCGTTGTATTATTACAATTTTGCATTTTATTTGAACACCTACAAATAAAGCATATCAATTGAATATGTTTCAACTTTAAATAGGTAATGAAATTAGTTTACCTACTCGTATTTGTCAAATATAAACTGAATATAGGTAGAAAGTTATTGTTACAAAAAATTGTTAATCATTTAATAAATATTACTACTAATTCCAACAAATTCGGTTTTTTTGTTCTGTAATTGAAATTTTAACAAGATTATGAATGTTGTACATAATTGATATTTCAAGTTTATTTTTAAAGTGCGATGTGCACATCAGTACTTTTCGAATAAAAAAATTGGCCAGTAAATATATGTCTTTTTCGCACTTCGGAAGTAATGACCTACTTGTTTCTTCCTTTTCGAGGATTGAAGCGTCACTTTTAAGCCCTGAAGGATTAAATTTCAAATTTAATCTCACTAAGATTAAATTGACTGATAAACAAGCATTACCACATGGATACCGAATGTGACGTAATAGTTTTCATACAGGGAATAGAGGATATAATGATGTCATTGTGAATTATACAGAGTGTTCAAAAGGAATTGTTACAGTTGGCAATACAATTCCGGAGGTATTTTTATTCTACAGTTGGCACAACACCAGATATATGCGGGAATGCTATTTGATATGTCTAATAAATACAAATAGGTTATGTCAGGAGTCTGACAACTAATAGGATTTTGACTTTTAATAAAGGAAGGGTGAAGGAAACAACAATTTTATTTATGAATATTTAAAAAATATCCATATACTAAAAAAAAGCCTTAGGGCATAACAAATATTTGAAAAAAATTTAAAAGTTTTATTTTATTGAAATAACACAAGCGAACTTTTAAAATCATGAAAAACTATGGTCGTAAATTTTATCTTATGGAATACGACAAACAAATTAGATCTTTGAGAAGAAAATTACTAACAGATAATGAAATATAACAAGACCTATTGACTAGAGGTCGGCATATTTGAAAATTTTGATATTCGATCCGATCCGATGAGACTTGATTCAAGATCCGATCCGATCCGATCCGACTCTATCCGAGATCCGATCCGAAATCCGATCTGAGATCCGACCAGACGTGTCATTAGATCAGTACAGTTTTTCCTATTTATATTAAACCAATTTTAACGTTGCATATTCGAAAGAAAAATAACAGTTATAGATGAAATTTAATAAATAATTTTGTTATAAAAAACTAAAGAGACATATTTTGTTGTAACGTTATTTAATCATTTTATCACAGAACATAAATGCTTATAAATATAACGTAGCGTTATATTTCTTTAGAGAGGAATTGGAATTTATGTTTTTACTAGGAGTGGATACCTAAATGTTATGTACGGATCGGATGTTTTATCCTACTTTCGGATCGGATATTCTATCCGACCTTCGGATCGGATCTTTTATCCGCCTTTCGGATCGGATCTTTTATCCGACTTTCGGATTGGATCTTTTATCCGACTTTCGGATTGGATCTTTTATCCGACTTTCGGATCGGATCTTTTATCCTGCTTTCGGATCGGATCTTTTATCCGACTTTCGCTCCGATCCGATCCGAATTCGACTTCGGATCGTATCGGATCGGATTGGATTCGGATTTCGGATATTTTTGCCGACCTCTACTATTGACGTACATAATGATGTACTTTTGTTTTGTGATGTATTTTTTTTTATGCCTATTTTGATTATGTTCGTATTTCGGTGCTTCCCTTGTATATCCTTTTGATTTAACAAGACTTTAATTGAGCTGAACTACATAGAAAGCTCGTGATAAAGCATTTGTAATACGAGTAGTTCCCAAAAATATCGCTGTGGGGATCAGATGACAAATCAACTTACAGTTTTAACTTGAATAGTCCACTATTTCTACCTGTATTATGTTCTATCGTAGCCATAATGAACAACTATGAACAGTCTGACAACATCTATTGAGGGTTTGTTAGATCAACTTTGATTATTTATACAGGGTGGTTTTAAACTAATGATCAAACTTTAAGAGTATATATTTTCATGATGTACTACATAACGATATATTTATATATTTTTTTATTACGTAAATGAATGAAAAAAATTGTCACTGGCGCCTGATAAATTGGATTAACGTTAAGAATTGACTACTCTAGAATATTTACATAAATAAAAAAACATCACGCCTTCTACCCATTACTCGGTGTGGCACTCTGCCGAAGCAGATCTCGGTAAGTGATATATTTTGCGCGTGAAGTGCGGTTACCAGTCGTCAAATCACGGCCCCTAAAGATGTTAGTGGTGGAGGAGCCACAGGGGTAGCTTTTGAAATTATGAAAATTGTTTGTCGTCTGTGGGAATCGAACCAGGGTTCTCAGGATCCACAGACCGACTTCATACCACTGAGCTAGCCACCCCATAAATAAATGTAGCAAAATATAAATGGGGTAGGTGGGCCAGTGGTATCAAGTCGGCCTGTGGCTTTAAGAACCCGGGTTCGATTTCAACAGCTGACAAACAATTTTCGCCACATTAAAACTACCCCTGTGGCTCCATTATCATCTTTGGGGGCCGTGATTCGACAACTGGTAACCGCACTTTACGCACAAAATATATCACATACCGAGATCTACTACGGCAGGGTACGCCCATTAATAGGTAAAATACGTGATGATATATTCATTTATTTATTTTTACTCACTCTAAAATATTTACATAAACAGATGTACGATATCAAAATATAAATGCATTTTTTTTGCAAGAACTAATTTATAATTAAATAGAAATATATTTTTTTTAGATGTTTATTTGGCTTTATTTAACATTAAGAGACAAATTAAACACCTTTGAACTAGTTTTTCAGTGAAGAATTAACAAATAGAAAATTTCAGCAATTTAATAAAACTATTCACAGTGTTTCCCAAAGTGTGGTACGCGTACCCCCTGGGGTACGCGAAGAGTTTGAAGGGGTACATGTGGCTCCGGGCTTTTGCTGCGCCTGGTGCAACAAGCAACTTATTATTATTATTATTTTTTCGATTACAAACATAAAAAAATAATAAAACTTCGGTATTTGTTAGTATTGTGTATGTGTGGTTTTGTATGCAACATAAAAAATGTCATCCTTCTCATTGATTATAATCAGAGGCGCCGGAGCGATTTTTGAATGGGGAAGCAACACTAAACCATTTGACAAGCAAAAAAGGATATCTTTTTATTAAATAATTATTTGATTTACATGAACATCTTTATTGAACTAAATTTTACGTTTTACCAATAACACAAATAAATTTTGTATTAAAATACTTATACATAAAAAAATATTAAATTAGGGTGGCATCCTTTTCATCGAACTTACAAATTTTCTAAAACCAGAACAAAAGTGCCCTTTTTACTTATTTCTATTTTTTTTTTTGTATTTGGATTATTTTTATGAATTTAATGGGGGGGGGGGAATTATAACTTAGTCCCCTCGTAATTTTGAGTGAAGCGGCAATTTCTCCCTCTGCCCCCTTCCCGTTTCTGGCGCCACTGATTATAATGAATGTTATTTATAATATATATTTTATTTATATTTTATAATTTTGTTTATGTACTAAAATATGACAAAAATAAATATATTTTGATTGTTATAAATGAACAAACTATTGATAGAGTCGAAATAACCAAATATTTAGGAGTAATAATTGACAGTAGATTAAAATGAAAACATCATGTACAAAAACTGAAGAGCAGAGTCAGGTATCTGCTGTTTATTTTTAAGAAAATAAGTTATTTAATGGATACCAAACAATTATTAGCAATCTATTATGCTCTATTTCATAGTATCGCTACATATGGCATTATAGCGTGGGGTGGCGCTTATGGTGATGTGATTAATCCCTTGATCTCGTTACAGAAGAGAATGTTTAAAATTATTCTCAAAAACAATAAACAAAGCACATCAGTGCCTTTAAACATTGCAGAATGTTTCATTATTGAGTCAGTTATACACAATTACAATGACTTGAAAACTACATTTCTACAATCGAACAGTAAAACAAGAAATAAAAACATAATGCTTCCAAGAATCAACAAGACCTTGTCCACAAGAAATAGTGAGTACATTGCTGTGAAATATTTCAACCAACTACCTCTTGAATTGAAGAATATCAACTTATCTATGAAGTCCATTAAGAACAAAGTGATAAAGTGGATAAAGACAAAGAATATAATATTTATATAATTTCGTCTGGTATGAATAGAAAAATTCTAAGATTGTTACATTTTTTTTTTGTGAATTATATATACACACTTAAATCAATTATGGGTGATTAATGGGAAAAAGTGTTCTTAATGATAAGATTACTTTAAAATCTATCTTATTTAGATTTAAGATTTCCAGAACTATGTACAGGTATTTGTTTACCTCTATAGTCTTAGAGTTTATTTTGTATATTTTGGTATATGTAAATATAACTCTATGTATTCTGGATTAAATATTATTATTATTATTATTATTATTATTATTATTATTATTATTATTATTATTAAAGTAAATGTATTTTTTTTGACGAGGGGTACACAGTGTTACGAAAATTATAGAAGGGGTACACATATGTCGAAAATTTGGGAAACACTGCTATAGACGATTGCCTGCCCTGTTTCTTAGTAGATACGCCATTGCAAATAAATAAATTAACAAGAGTTCAATAATTGATTATAAAAGTATGAGTATGATATTATAAATATAGTTGTAGTTTAGTTCCTACTCCTGCTACTTGAGCTTTCATGAATAAGAAGAATTCGAAGTACTCATTCGGGGGCAGGGATAGGACAAAAAGCCGCGAAAACAGAATGGCCGGCCCCGGCACAACAAACATTTGACATTCGCTTCTGTTACGTCACAATCGACGTTGTAAGACGTTTAAACAATAGCCATTCTACTCCCACCTAGCGGAAACAAAAAACATTTCAGTCTGCAACAAAGAACGCGGTTTCAATTGTCACTATTCACCGTCTTGTGCAAAATAAAAGAGCGCGCACAGCTTCCCCTCTCCTCCGGGAAGTGTGGGGTATGTGTATTTGAGAATGATAAAAGCGGCTGGAACAAACATACAATGAGAATCAAGAGACCTTTTGTCTGATATGTCTGACGTCAGTATTGCTACCATGCAATGTGCTCCTGCTTCAGTCTTCGCCACTCTGTCGATGTCTTCATGCTACGCTGCACCCTGCGCACCACTCTCTTGTTTTTGTTATTCTTCTTTCGCAATTTGCGGACGACTTTGTACTTTCGGACAATCATCACTATACAGAAACAACGCGAGTTTAAACTACGAGTACAACGTATTTCCGAAAACATTTAGTGCTACTGCTGATCTTTAGATTACTTACTATTTATTATCTTTTAGCAGAAATCGCAATAATTACTGAATTCATTATTTTCACGGGTCAGCTAGTTTAGTCTCACCGGAGGATGTATACATCTAATTATGTTCTTTATAATTAATTGATTTAACATTTATAATTTTACAGAAAGTTGTAGTATCTTTACAATAGAAATGTCGCTTTACAAATAAGAGTTTACGAATTAAAACTTCATATTATGGAATGAATCAGGATCCTGAAACCGAAAAAAAAATCGCAACCTGGAACTTTTTATGGAGGAGAATAGTTAGCATGTTATCATCAATTAAATAGATAATATCCCTTGTTCTGTTTTCAACCAATCATAATGCAAAACATTTGAAAATTCAACGAATAAGCACAACTTCATACTGATAATTTCCCTTGACCTATTTTTAACCAATTATCATGCAAAATATTTCAAAATTCAAACAATAGGCACAGTTTTATACTGATAAAGTACTTTTATCAGAACTGGGCAATAGCTAGCTACTTTTGTAGCTTAGCTACTAGCTTAGCTACTAGCTTAGCTACTAGCTTAGCTACGTTTACCTTAGCTGTAGCTGTAGCTTAGCTAAATGTGAAAAAATATAGCTGTAGCTTGTAGCGAGCTATGTGTTTTTTCTATTAGCTTAAAATATTGTTATAACAACTGAAGCTACTTTTAAAGCTACTTTTTGTAGTTTAAAGCTAGTTTTTGTAGCCTAAAGCTACTTTTTATAGCCCAAAGCTACTTTTTGTAGCTTAACTGTTCCACTGTTCATTAAGAAATACCTATTAATTTTTGTTTTGTATTTGAATTGTACCTTCTTATTATATAGTGTAAAATCTATTAACATATTTTATTTTTCGCTTGTTCTTAACCTATCCTAGTTTTGTATTAAATATTAGATGAACTAAACATTGACTGTTTAGGAGTCTTCTGTTAATGTGACTGTTAATTTATTTCGATATAAATAAGAATTATAGCATAACAAATTAACAGTACATTTGTCCATTAGCGATTTTTTATATTTATTAACAATCATTATAACAAAAGACTGATCAACTGATCATATGACAATGGCAAATTTAATAATTCACAATAATTGAAAAAGTAGCTTTAGCTTAGCTATATTTTACAAAATGTAGCTTATATCTGTAGCTCAACTATTTTTTTAAAGAATAGCTGTAACTGTAGCTTAGCTACTTTTTTTAACTAGCTTGCCCAGCTCTGACCTTTATGAGGATAAAATCCCGTTATTAAGAAAATGTGCTGTCAATATGACAAAATGATTTTAATTTTGTTTTATGCTGTCAATTTGATACAATATTATTTTATTTTATTTGTTATTTATCTTACTAAATACCACGTGACCTCTCATTTTTTTTTTTATTTCCAAGCACTAAATTTTATTGCTCTCGTGAGCAAACTGACTTTATATTATAAAATTCCTCGTCATTAGGACTCGGGAAAAATATCATTTTTACTACGGTTGTCACGGTGATGAAAATAATTTTGTAATTTTTTTGCATTTTAATTTAAGTGAGTGGATAAAAAAATATGTTTCAATGGAATCAGAAATACTATTTCGAGTCTCGTAATATTACTTAAACTTGAATTTTTAGTTCTAATGAAATATATAACTATATTTTTTATGCTTGCTGTCAATTTGATACTATGCTATTTTTACAATACCAGTACAGTAAGTTACATATTAATGACCAAATTGAAACACGGTAAAATGGAACTTTTATTACTTATAGCAAAATCACTCGAGCAACCTGACATTAGGTAAAATTCCTCTTCCTACGGTCTCAAGCAGTTTGTACTAGTGCTTGTTGTTATGCAAAAAAAGTGCAATATGAAAATTTATCGACAAAATCAGGTGGACTTTTAACAAATATGTAACATTAATTAATTTTTAAAAGTTCAATGCTAAAATGATTCTTAAAAGATTACAAAAAATTATAGTTTTTTTTTTTTAGTATTATATCTTATATATGCTTTTTTGGAACACTAATATTAGTTTTTTTTATGGGGTAGCTAGCTCAGTGGTATGAAGTCGGCCTGTGGATCCTGAGAACCCTGGTTCGATTCCCACAGGCGACAAACAATTTCAAAAGCTACCCCTGTGGCTCCCCCACCACTAACATCTTTGGGGGCCGTGATTTAACGGCTGGTAACCGCACTTCGCGCGCAAAATATATCACTTACCGAGATCTGCTTCGGCAGAGTGCCACACCCAGTAATGGGTAGAAGGCGTGATGATATATTTTTTTTTATTTTTTGTGTATTAGTTTAGGAACTTTTGTTTGAAATCATGAAAAGCTATTGAATAAAATGCGTTAATTCAGCCAATGTTTTTCAAATTTAAATGCTTTGTGCTGAGAGAGCCATAATTTTGTAACTCTGATAAACCAACCAACATTTTGTAGGTTTATTATTTTCAAAAGTAAATAATTTCTTTATAACTAGTAAATACAAATAAAGTAAATTGTTCTATTATTTTATTCCTATTGTAATTAGAAGGCCTGGAAAATTCCAGTTGTAATAATTTTCTAATTGATGACCGTTGTAAATAATTGTTTTTCATTTTTATTTTCAATTCAATTCAAAGATAATCAGATATGAATAGATGATATTGCTATTGTTGTAATTGTATGAAACTGTGTATAAAAAATAATAATTGACTGCAAATAAAGAAATAATAATCTCGCATACAATAGGGATCGAATTAGAGTTTAAAGCAGAAAAATAGACAGTAATTATTTACATAACATGAAACATATTTCCGACATATTCTTCATCAAGCAGACAATACAAACAATAGGCCGCATGCATTATACGCGTTTTCTTTGTTTAAAGCTAATTTCATTTATATTTAACGTAATTACAAGTAGGTAGATCTATAGCCGTATGAGCTGAACATAGTTACAGGTGTGGATCACGAGCAACTAACTTCACACGGGAAGTGAGAATTATCCGCCTCCTTAAAACGACATCGCTATGTGTTGGCTTCCGCCCCTGACGTTTCCTCGCCCCCTGCGCACCTGCCGCGCTCTAACAGGGCTGTACTCACTGGAATTCATACCTGTTATTGCATATGACTACTCGTATTGTTGTTGCCTGTGGTGAACGAGATTTGAATATGCTTTTGTTGCTGGATAACTAAAGCCGGATTCGAAACGTGTTATTTTGATCATTCATTTTGTTCGCCATACAAAAGGATTGTGACCTTCTGTTACTGGTAAATACATTCAATGGTTTGTCAGCATATTTGGCTGCAGGAGATACATGCTTGAACATTTGAAAAATCAAACAGAATTCAATATTCAATTTCAACCTGAATTTCAACAAAAGCTATTTTTGAATTTTAGTTTAGTTTAGTCAAACCATCTTCTGGAAAATATTTAATTAAATTCTAATATAATCCTGCTACCATATAGTTTTCAGAATATGATTTGGATTAACTTTTTAATACCGGGCTAGAATAAGGTTAACTGATTCAAAATTCAAGATTAGCTTTTGAGAGTCTGGCTGCTAGTGTTTCAACTTTTTATAGGCAGTGCCAATGGGTTAACCTGTAACACTATTTCTAATTAAATTTTTAACTCTGTTTCCAGTTTATGAAATATGTTTGTTTGAAATTTAAAATACTTAAAAATTTAACTCAAATCTGTGAATCTGTTTATTGCAAACGGAGTTAAAGATGATTTTTTAAATGCTATAACTCATCATACATTTAGCATTTAAGGTAGTACTAGTCATGGCCAACTTCATTGAATTGCGCTACGCTTATTATGGCCGTTTCATTCTATCGTTTTGCCATATAATAATTTGCCGTGAGTTTTTTACATTTTGGTACGTCAAGTAATATATCTAGTGCTTTTTATTTCAATCAAAAAAAAAAAAATATATCATCACGCCTTCTACCCATTGCTGGGTGTGGCACTCTGCTAAAGCAGATCTCGGTAAGTGATATATTTTTGCGCGTGAAGTGCGGTTACCAGTCGTCAAATCACGGCCCCCAAACATGTTAGTGGTGGAGCCACAGGGATAGCTTTTTCAAATTATGAAAATTTGTCGCCTGTGGGAATCGAACCAGGAACCTCAGGATCCACTAGGAATTTTAATGACATGAAACGGCCATAATAAGCGTAGCGCAATTCAATGAAGTTGGTCATGTACTAGTGTGACGGTGGCGCCATCGGTTGTCGAGTGGCTAAACGGACGCTCAAAAAATTTAAAAATTGAATAAAATAAGTGTTTTATACCTATTATGATTTGAATATCATGAATTGTTAACAGGTTGTTGGTTTAGTGAATTTTCAAATACCATACCACCGTGTGGTGTTGCCATTATAAATTGGGATTCTTAATTTTTCGTTAAAAACAAGGCTTTGCATGGCAATATATTCATTACTAAACGATAAAAAACTTTCTCCTTCTGATACAATATACAAGGATAGTTCTAGAACAACATACTAGTTTTTCAAATCAAACTGCAAAATTTTAGAGGTACTCAAGCCAAATATGTGCGATTCTGAGTGATGATCGCCATAAGCCCCGTGTATAAGAACTCAACTTTACAAGCGAATATATTTGTTCACAGACGATGAATGTGTTTCATATTTTAACAGGATGCCTATGACTATCCAATGTTTACGTGCACCAAATTTCATTCAGATTTGCAAAAAAAATTTCACGCTTGTACTACCTAAGTTTTATTATGATATAAAAAATAAAACTTTATAGTTTGTATGACATTACAAATATTTCATTTCCTAAATCGTTAATAAGATTTATTTATATTATATATCACGGACGCTTAAATTTTTATATTTTGAGAGCTAAACGATTCTTTATCTGTACATCCCAATTTACATTTGTAAATGATTATATAATGAACTGTAAAGATTCAAATCTATGAAATCAATGGTTAGAAAAATTATGCTTGTTAAGACTTTAATGATCTTTACTATTTTATATAACTACGATATACCTGCAAAATTAGTTTTGGCGATAAAAATAAATTTAATGTAATTTATTCATAGAATTAGAGTCAGAGATATTCAAGTAAAATTAAAAGTATAAATAATGAATATCTACCTATTTTACAAAACAAGTTATAAATTATAAAATTAAAAGTAGATAACGTCCAAATCCAATCGTTACATTGAAAATTTACACCATATGCCAAAGAGTGACAGAATACGATAATAATTGCAATTACGTTATGAAATGAATGTTCTATAAACATTATAGATATTACTGAGCATCTTTATCGAAATATTTTAATTAGACCTACTCATAAAATTTATTATGGGGTAGATGGAACAGATTTTTTTAAATGTTTACCTTTGTTGAGCTGAGTAATGCAAAAGTTAAAGTCAATCAAAAATACATTGGCGTTATAGGAACGGTATCTCACGAGGCAACTTACTTCGCAATAAATTCATATATTGACGTCAGATTTTAACAAAAAACTAACACACAGCACATCATGTAAACGTAAAGGTATAAGAATTAATCCATGCCTTACCGGGTTAGTTTTAAAGAATCTGGCGATGAAAGTAGGATATTCTACGAGTTTCAATGAATCTGTCAGTACTTAAATATTTCGAAACATTGAAGTACTTTGAGTTTGCGGTTAATGCAGTTTTTTTATTGTGCTGTACTGTGACGTGTACGTGAGGAGCACAGACATGTATATTTTTGTTTTTTGTTGTTGTAATAATATATTACATATTACTTTATGAACTATGTACATTTTTATTTATGTACACTAGTATTACATATATATGTTTATTTTTATATATAAGACTGATTTTTTTGTAATTTCCGACTACATACTAAATTTTGCATGTACCTATTTATTTTGAAATAAAAAAAATCTTTTTACTTTTTAATCATGTTTTCAAAATATATATTTAGAATATGTTGTTAAGAAAAACTATTTCATACGAATATACCCAATACTGATACTTGCAAAATACTTATTTTTAAGTACCTTGGTCTGAAAAAACTGGTACTTTACTTAAGTATTTTCTAGCTGTGCTTGAAAAAGTACTGCAAAATAGTCCTGGTACTTCTATTTAAGTACTTTTGTCCTGGTACTTGCCCAGCTCTGCTTGTAGTTCTCGCAATGTTGCCATTAGCATCTTCCACTGCTATTGGTTGGCATGAAACATTCACTTTCAAAAATTTCGTTATGTTACTGAATTTCATAAACTAGTTAAATAGTTTTATTTAATATATTTAATGTTATTGTTAATAATACAATATTTACAGCAAAATGTTAACTCTGTTAATAACCTATACCATACAAAAACTGTAATAATTGTTTTTATATTTTTTTTAGGTTACCTATACTTTTGTATGAGACTTTCATGATAGAATCACCTTAAATATTCTTTAAACGAGTCACAATTTCTCCACCATAAGATAAATTCACACATAAGGAAGATAAGATCGCTCTTCACCGTCACTAAAGTCTTACACTTTCATACGTAGTTCTGTTCTCCGGATAGCGGTGCGCGTTGCGAGTTTATTGTACGCAACATTGTTTTGTTCGCGGTGCGACAATGCCTCCTCGTGTTGGCGGGCATCGGGTCCGGGCTCCGGCTCCGGGCACAATAATGACCGGAGCAGCGGCTCCATCTTTCCCGCCATTGCCGCATTGTTGTGCCAACAATGAAACAATTGTTTGTGCTCATCGCCCGCGCGCAAATGAACAACGGAAACAACTGATGCTCACTTGTACAACACATACATACACGTATGAATACATACTGATACTATTACTACTATAAAATTTGTGCGTAAGTTATGCGTAGGTGTACTATGAAGAATATATTTATAGAATTTGAAATATCTGTTTAAAACTAGAGCAAAATGTGTATTTTCTAAATAATTTTTATGATCAAAGTTTGAAAGTTTAAGCCGGTGTCACACGGTCAATGTTTTCATCATTTCATAAAATTTTTGTGGGAAAAACAAAAAAAAATTACATTATTCTACACAGTTTTGTCAAATACTCTTTCTAAATAGAAACGTTTCTTTTTCTACCACTAAAATATACAGTCGTCACTGTACTTTAAATTTGCAACATAATTATTAGAATTAATATAAATATAATTTGATGTTGATGAAGTGTTGATTAAGTATAACCCTTGATTATACAGTTTTTAGTCAATCAACGGTATAACATAAATTATGAGGTAATGGCTCAGGGGTATCAAGTCGACCTGTGGATCCTAAGAACCCTGGTTCGATCTCCAAAGCCAACAAAACATTTTCGCCAATTTAAAATTACCCCTGTAGCTTCCTCACCACTAACATCTTTGGGGGCCGTGATTTGACGGCTGGTAACCGCATTTCACGCGCATAAATATATCACTTACTAAGATCTGTTTAGGCAGAGTGCTACACCCAGTAATGGGTAAAAGGCGTGATGATATATTTATATTTATTTATATAACTTATTTCTTATAACATACTTAAGCATGTAGGAGGGGTATAGATAAATAGTTGTTAGCCTTGGAAATTTCCCATAAACAAAACCGAAAACGTTTGTGTGACAAATACTTTCTCCAATTTTGGTAATAAGCCGTTCAGGCGATTTCACAGGATGAATTTTAAAAAATAACATGTCAAATAAAAATCTCAATTTTAATAAAATTGAGTATCGATCGGTTTTTGAAATGGTTGTCCGGCAAGGAAATTTACGCGAATTTGTTGGATATATTAAAGGATCATTGTCCTTCTTACGCCACCATAAAAATTGGGTTGCTGAAGAGGAACAGACGTCAAAGATGAACACTGTGTTGGGAGACTTATTTCAGTGTCCACTTCTGAACTCGTACAAGACATGATTTTGGAGGATCGACGAATTGGAATCAAATATATTGCAGAGACTTTAATCATTTCGTACTAACCTATTTTTCACATCGTTCATTACAATTTGGGTGTGAGATTATTTGTTAAATGGATCCCCAAATGCTTGAATACTGACCAAAAACGACTCGGAGTGTTAACTTCCAATCCACTTTTGCCAAATAATAATAATTTTATTTTTTAAATCATTTAAAAATATTTTTGATACGTATTTTTTTTTCTTTTTTACTTTATTGACCACTTATGGTGAAAAGTGAGATTCAACCAAGGGTTGTTCTTCCACCTAACTCTTACAAATTCATCACAAAAATCCATACCCTTGGCAGGATTCGAACTCCCGACCTACAGCGTGCAATGTTAAACAAATGCTACGCTAGTCGCTCGATTATCGGTGCTTGTAGTTCAGAAACTATAAATAACAGTGAAACAAAAAAGTATTTAATATTCATTTAATTCTCTTTGTTATGATATGGAAAATTATTAATGATTAATAAGGAACCGTATGTAGCATATACTTCGCAAACAGTTCTATATTAGAAGAAGACAGGATCAAATCATGTTTTCAGAAAAACATTTATGAAAATTGTCTTGTTTTGTAAGTAAAACAAATGCGAAATTTCAGTGAGAGCTTTTAAAAGTAGCAAGTTGTTGGGTCTTAAAGACTATACAAAAATATGTAATTGCTGAAAGGGGAAACGGGGTTGGCGCGGTAAGTCAGTGCCGGCGAGGGTGATTGTTTGAGAACAGTGGCGCCGCACTAGATTTACTACTTCCTGCGCGCGGCGGGCGCGAGAAGCTACAATTAGTGCGGGACGCCGCCACCACCGCCGCCACATGTGGCGCTGGCGCTCTGATAACTGTATGTTTGAAATGGCATTAAGCTTGCTTCTATAGTTCTATTATATGTATACAATACTGAATACAACACTATTGTATTGTATTCATTGTATGTTGTATTGTAGAATCTTTGTCCCTTTATAATATTCATCTGTTCACAAAAGCGCCACATCGCTGAGTTATCTACCCCTTCTCCTTCCGGTTTCCTTCCATCTCACTCACTCTCGCGCTCTCGTGCGCTCTCTTCTCGCGCACTGTTATTCTCGCGTCTCTCTTCGTCTATCTTCCTGGCCCTTCGTTCCGTTTGACGCTTTTTCCGCATTGATATTTTTAACTTGATCTTTCCGAACAAAAGATATAAAATTATTTAATAGTCGCGAATTTAAATGGGCCTCCTCTGTTGTAGAATTTATGTTCCCGAGTCTTTTAATATAGCAAGGAATGAAATACATTGTTTAAATTTCTTAACCAAGCGAAAACAATGGGGCAAACAATTGCTCTGTGTTTGTGCGCATTATAAGATCGTGGAATAATGCAGTGCAGGGCCGGCACGCCGCGTTTTGTACAAACGCAATGCTTGAATGATGATGGAAAGCTGAACACGCATGCCAAGAACAATACAACACATGTATGGGTACATTCTGCGAAACAATGCTCAATTGCTCAGATCCTTTGAAACTGCAGCACAGCACAAGCTAGTTATGCTTTTATTCGCAAACCAAAGAAATCTCATTCCAACATTTTTCTTTCTTCAATTATTCTCAGAAAATTATTCAATAGTCTCAATGAATTTAAATCCATTTCAACTCATTTTAATGTAGGTTCATAAATTGTAAAAAACCGTGCAATTGAAATTTCTTTTATACATTGTTATTCAAAAGGTCACCACCGGTATGACTATAAATTGAGCAATTTTTTTCAAACGTGAAAAATTAATCGCTCTTTGAGTTGAACAATGTTTCTAATTTCTAAAACAGTGTAGGCAAATGCAGCTAAGCGTTACACCACCTAGCGGTAATTTTTAGAACTACTGTATCCAGGACTCATTTTAAACTGTATTATATATTAGATACAGATATTTTGAAATATTTTCGATAAAATATACAGGGTGTCCTATTTAACTTGACAACTTGAAATAACTCAAAAAATATGCGATGTACGATAAAAGTGAGCCGAGACCAAATCTTAACAGTTTTGAAGGGGGAATCATTCTATGCTAAAATCAGGACCTCCCTGCCCCCAGTAGGTGGGGCGGTGGGCAACATTGAAATCTTAAATAGGAACCTCCATTTTTATGAAAAAAGTTTCACACAAAACTTATGTATTTTTGTCCGTAGAATCCGAATCTGAAATAAAAATGGGGGTTCCTATTTAAGATTTCAATGTTGATCACCGCCCCACCCACTGGGGGCAGGGGAGGGTCCTGATTTTAGCATAGAATGATTCCCCCTTCAAAACTGTTAAGATTTAGTCTCGGCTCAATTTTTCGTACATCGCGTATTTTTTGTTATTTCAAGTTGTCAAGTTAAATGGGACATTCTGTATAATGTAGAACGATTATTACTGCGTACCAGGATGTAAAAAAACATCCAGATGTATCTTTTCATATATTGTCAAAAAAAGAAATATAAAAAGCTAAATTTGAGACAAAATTTAGGGTTGTCGAATTAACAGATAAGCATGCAGTATGGATTATGCGATTAAAAATAGGAACAAAAAGTTAAGTAGTGTACGGTAGTATGTTCCCCACATTTCATAAAAAATTATTACATTATTATTTCAACTTTTTCAGTAGAAAAAGAAATGCTATTTCAGGAATGTTTACGTTATCATGGATACGTCTTACGACCAAAAATAATATTCTTACTACAATTGTCATGGTGATAAATAATAATAATATAATAATAATAACCTTTATTAATACGAAAACTGGCATTTTTAGTCCTAATTAAACAAATATTTTTTTTATGGTAAGTAGTTATTCAAGGAATATATAAATAGAACTGTTGCCAAATAAAATTTTTCACTATACATCTCAAACGAAATGTAATACCTATGAATTTGCTAAATGCAAAGAAAACGCGATAAACAAATTTAAAATAGTGACAAAATTTCGAAAATGAAAAAATCCATTGAGATGCAAAATTTCGGACAAAGTGAACATGAAAACGCTACGGATAATATTGTAATAGAGAAAAGTTGCGATACAAATACAGTAGAAGAGAAAGAAATAGTCATGGGCGTCCGCAGGGGGAGCAAGGAGGGGCGCGCCCCCCCTGGATATTAACTAGGGTGGTGACCACGACTCTCGAACATAGGACTTTAACTTGTAAAACTATAATTTTGTAATTTTCTGCTTCCCTAAATATTTTAAGCAAAAAAGCTTAAAATAAAAATTTTAGGGCATAAAATTCTGCAAGTGAACCAATAAACAAAATTAATTTTGCATACTATGAAACGACACAAATTAAATTTGAAAATAACGAAAATTTCCTCAAAACTATCGATAGGCATAAAATTGAAACAAAATTAAACAAATGTTTGACGTTTTATTTGTCAAAATAAGTGAGATAATAAATGAAGAATTTATTTTGACCGTTTTGACAGATTGAACGTCAAATATTTGTTTCAATTTTATTGGTATCGATAGTTTTGAGACAATTTTACTCATTTTCAGATCTAATTTGTGTCGATACAAATCATGCAAAATTAATATATTAATTAAATTTTTATTAAATTATAAATTTCAAGATAATAAATTCAAGCTGAAACTGAATTTCCAGCAGTATTCTTATTTCCAGCTAGCGACATGTTCTCTATCGTAACGATTGAGTAATCTAAGTTTATTAAGTATACACAGACATAAAATATTAGAAAATAAAAACTGTAAAACTGCTAAATCGGAATTTATTGAAGAAATGTTGTCAATTTATGGAAGAGTTATTAGAAAATTGTCTTCAATTCAACCCAGACGACGAAGACTAGTAATTTATTTCACAAATTTAAATATTTTTCTATTCGTTATTTTTATTTGTATTTATATTATGTAAAAAAATATTTTAGAAATTTATGTATATCTGAGAGTTTTTTGCGATCCGCCCCCCCCCCCCTGGAAAAATGTCTGTGGACGCCCATGGAAATAGTAGGTACTATAATAAATTTATTAAATAATCAACCGAAAACGTTTGAAAAGTACAAGTAAATATTTAATAAATACAGAAAGAGCACTTAACATTTCAGGCTTAGAAAAATTTGATATTTTAATTTTTAATCTAAATTCAATAGATTTAATATATAGTGACAATCGTGTAAATAAATTAAATATAAAAGAGAGAGTTATTTTCTGTTTTATAATATTAAAGTGCGATTTAAGTTTTGTAGTTTTAAAACGTCAAAAATCCATCCTGGATACAGTAGTTCGCGAAGTGTTCTAGATGGCGCAGCGATCTTAATTTTATTTGCCTATACGTAGACAATCATTTGATTTAAGCTTTAAATCTATTCTGCGTCATAAATATGCTCGTATATTCTGTATAGTAAGCTATAAACATTGTTACAGAGTAATTAAATTAACAAATAAAATTGGCTATTGTTGAAATTATTAAACAAATCTGCACCCATTGAAGAAAGGTTATTATTTTATTTGCTGAGTCAATAACTTAAGGTTTGTTAAAGCATTTATTGTAAAGAAGATAATTACATGGTTTTGTTTTACATTTTGTTGAAAGAACTGTTAATATTTTTCATTTGTATAGAATTCTTTGTTTTATTGATTAATATGTTTTATGCGTTTCGCATAAAAACACAATACTCCTTGAATTTCAAATAATATGTTGTTTATTTAAGATACCTTAGAATTAGTTATTCCAAAATACTGTTTATTTCCATAACAATAGACCTTTCAGAAAATTACGTTGTAAATTGTGTAGGCCACGTAATAATAAAGTTTCAATAAATATGTAATGCATAACATAATTTTATTGCTTGTATTATTTCTTTTGAAGTTTTTTTTTTTTTTTTTGTAAATGGAAAGAAAACTGTAAATTGTGTCACAATCGTTACATTCAGTAGATTTGAATTACGTGCAATAAAATGGAAATTAAAATGTAAAATGAAGGAAATTGAATTATGTGTAATTAATTTATTAAAAGTTTTGATCACAATATACACTCTGCTTGGTTTTTTTTGCATACCTGAGTAATAATACCAAGGCCGGTGTTTTGGTTTCTTACGCCCTTCTGCAAACTATAAAAAGCACCTCCTTCTCCATACATGAGAGAAACAATTTAAAACAATTTTTTTTTTATGATAAGTTAATAATGGACATAGGCTTAAGTTGTAGTTTATTTAATGAAGATTCATTGTCAACGTTTCAGCCAAGGTTGTGGCCATCTTCAGGTCAAACGTAAATTTTAAACGTAGAATAAGTTCAAAGTTGCGAATTGAATATTTAGGGCAAACATATGTTAAAATATGGAGTAGGTGGCACAGTGGTTATCGTGTCGGCCTGTGGATCCTAAGAACCCTGGTTCGATTCCCACTGGCGACAAACATTTTCACCACATTAATACTACTCCTGTGGCTCCCCCTCCACTAACATCTTTGGGGGCCGTGATTTGACGGCTGGTAATCGCACTTCACGCGCAAAAATATATCACTTACCGAGATCTGCTTCAGCAGAGTGCTACACCCAGTAATGGGTAGAAGGCGTGATGATATATTTATTTATTTATTTATATATGTTAAAATAAAATAAATCACCGAATGCGACGTAATTGTTTTCATACAGGGAATGGAGTTTACAAATGCAGTACTTCGGACAAGTACTTGCAACCAAGGACGTTGAAAGGAAGGGATATGGCATTCAAGTCAAGACTGTGAGGCTCGGCAGATTGACAGAGACAGAAGTATTATTTTCTGTACCGTGCTTAACCTGCTATTGCGCATGTGTCATTCTGGTTACGCGAAAATCCCTGACAACATCTAAACTCCACTTTTCTTACACAAAAATTCAAAATATTTGGAAGAAGAAGAGATTTGGCTAAGCATGGGCAGAAAAACTATTGTTGTCTCTTTCCCTTGCCCAAGTCTCACTTCAAACAATGCAACACAGTATCGTCATGGCATATCCCCTCCTTTCAACGTCCTTGCTTGCAACTGTATAACAGTTCTCCCGAAAGTAGGATCTGGAAACCCTAAAAATACTTGATCTAAATGACACTTTTGGCAAACTAATTTACCTATGTTTATTATAAATAGTGCTCTTAAAGTATAAAGTAACTATATACAAGAAATAGTAATTTAAAATTGAATGAAACACCTCCATTGTTTGCTGATTTCTGATCTACACGGTGTCAAAGAGTCAAACTTCACTGCTTCATTTGTGATCAACCAATCTACTCTACACTAAAAGAGCAACATTCTCCTCTCTCTCTTGATCGCTTTCTCACTCCCGCTACCGTTCGCCGTGGCTCATGGCTCTACCTGTGCTAATTAAATTAGCACACGCACCGGTGCACCCAAATGAATTAAGTCATAAAATATAATTGAGTGCACAAACACGGCACAGAGGTGGCGGTGACGCTGGAATAACAAATAACAAGAAGGCACGCACCCGAATAGCGCGAGTGGCGAAGTGCGTCACGCACTGGTGTTACTGGTGTCAGCTCATTAGGTTCACTCGTCCTCGGTGCCGCTCCTTGCTTCTTTTATCCTTTGATGGACAATTGTAGTTAAAAGGTTTTCACTGTGACATTTCATTACTGATGTAGATATGTTTCGTTACATATTTCCATTCGTATAATAAGACAAAGAAAATTAGTTTTACTAGACCGGTTGAATGAATTTGCAGTGCATGCAGCGCTGCACTGTTAATGGGATTTTAACCTATTATATGTGACTTGAAACCACGAACTATTATACTGAAGGACAGGCGAGTCTTGCGGGTAAAGCATCCACAGAAATGTAGTAGAAAGAGAGCGACAAAAAAGTGAGTGCGATAGGAAGAAGAGTCTGGCGAATACATGGTGCTTACGAGTCTATTCATGTTTTTTTTTGCTTTTAAAACTAATTACTTTAATGTTATTTGCAATTATTTAAAATTAAAGATACATTTTTCTATAATTATATCAGGTTTAGCTTGACAAATATAAATATGTAAAACCATATATAAACACATTTTTCTTGTAGTACATTTTTGCTATTTAATTACACCATGACAAAATTAGCATAAATATTTTAATTTTAAAATACAAAATGGTAAAATTTATATAATGTAAATAGGACATTTTATTTAAAAAATAATAAAGAAATTAGATAGAACCGAATATTTAAATTAATATTTTTGTACTTTATACAATACATTTTATAATTTTATAAAAATAAAAATAGATCGTACTGAATATTTTAATTCTTTCTTAATTTAGATTTTTCGATCTTCCTTACACTGAGATTTGACATTATTTTGATTCTGTTTAAAATATTGCTTCAAGCGCATTAAAATAAATTCATGAACAAAAACAGATATTATTTCTTTCTTGTGATCTCTACAAGAGAAAGAGAATGCATCATTTTCAATTACAGAATACACTGTTCCTTTATATACACGAGGTTTATCTCTATATAATATTAATTTATCTTGAATATATTTGGATAATCTAAATATGTTTATATTTGGGTGGATTAAAAATCCGCGACTTTTAACATTTGTTAATTCCGCTTCTTTTATGTGACATACTTTTTCTTTGTTTACAAGCAATGTAATATAATATATATATCTGCTCATATTACTACTTTATTCAAATTTCCAACTGCTCTTTTGGAGCACGAAACAAAGATATTTTGTCATGATTTGAGTCATACCCGCTGGTACAATTGGGCGCAAAACACTTACGACCCATTGCAAACTAATTGTTTAGAACTATTTATCACCAAACAACACTAATGATTGAAAAAAGTAACCTGCGTTCATATGGCGTTGAGTAAATGCCAGCCTCTTTATAGCATCTCTCTCTTTCAGTCATGCGCGCGAATGACATAAAGCTGGACGTTTACTAACTGCGCTTATATACGAAGTTGCATAGGGTTGCTTGAAAGTAATGTGTAAAATAAAAAAGAAATTAAAAATAAAATTCTATTCCTTCAAAGAAAAAAAAATGGTAGATATATACGAGTAGACCACAAACAAAATATATATATCCAGACGTATAACTAAATGTATTCAAATGCCAACGCTTTTTATCAATGAAGTTTTTAGTTTTGAGCGAACCTGTAGTACAGCGCTAATGTCGGTTATTAGTTTATGAAAGATAAATTTGGGCTTATATATTTACAATTTATTTAAATAAATATATATATATATAATCACGCCTTTCACCCATTACTGGATGTGGCACTTGGCCGAGGCAGATTTTGGTAAGTGATATATTTTTACGCGTGAAGTGCGGTTATTGGCCGTCAAATCACGGCCCCCAAAGATGTTAGTGGAGGGGTAGCCAGAGGAGTAGTATTGTGATGAAAATGTTTATCGGCTGTGGGAATTTAACTAGGGTTCTTAGGATACACAGGGCGGCACGATACCACTGTGCCACCTACTCCATAATTGTGAAATGGACCGTTTATTTTGAAAGTGGTGTAAGTCCATTTCCTCTTCTTTCGAGAAAATTTAAGGTTAGCATATTTGTCAATAAAAAAATATAGGTTAATTATATAAAGTCTGGCAATGTTCCTACTGATTTATTAATATGTAATTTAATTATATAAATTTGTTATAGGTGAATTTAACTAAAATAATGTATAATTACGGGCTGCAAATGGACTTACACCACTTTCAAAATTAGTCAATTGTAAAAATCGTTTAACTTATTATTTATTATTTTACTTTTGTACACAACTTTGTACTATTCGCGTTTATTATTATTATAGCTGAAGATGGTATTAACCAATACCGAAATATAAACCAAACTTTAAACTCAACAATGATTTAATCCATTTTTTTCTGTCCTGCACTCATGACTTAATATACATTGAAATTCACAAAATAAAATAATATTTTTATAAAATAATCTTGAATTTTTTTTAATTAAGTAACAACACTATAAAAAATAGTAAATAAAAACACTTGGTTGTTTCAAAGAAAAATTTTATATTTAATACTTGATGCGCATTTCGGTTTTTACACCATCGTCCCTTCTGACGATGGTGTAAAAACCGAAATGCGCATCAAGTATTAAATATAAAATTTTTCTTTGAAACAACCAAGTGTTTTTATTTACTATTTTTTTATCAAACATGTTTCAACAAATGCCAACAGCTTACTCAATTAATTATAACAACACTATCTTTGAATCATGCTTTTATTTTTACTGTTGTTACTTAATTTTGAAAATGTAACGATTACTTATTTAAATTGCTTGGTAATGGCCAAAATTTTGCGCCGAAATGTCCCTGTTCGAATAATAAAATAAAATTAAAAATTGTTTCAATCTTTGCAATTTTACTAACCATGTTAAGCCTGTAATCCATTTAATATTAAAATTTTATAAAATAATATTGATTTACTATTTCTTCTTACCTATCACTATCTGATGTTAATATGAAATTATCCATTTTAGGAGGAAAATAAAATGAGTAACCTAAAATAGTAATTCTCGACACGTGAAGTTAAACATATGTAAAACAGCAGGCCACTGACTCTGCTACCTGTCTATGAAAATTGGACTTACACCACTTTCATAATTAATGGTTACGCAATTTCTTTTAACGGCCAATTTTAAATTGAACCAAGCATGGACATTTTTTAAGAAATTAAATACTAACTAGTTATAAATAAAAATATTACACTAAATTAACCATAAATTACGTGATATCTCATTTTTTCAAAAAATGGACTTACACCACTTTCAAAATGAACGATCCAATTAATTCCTTTTAAAATGGATTGTATAGATTATAATTCCCTAAATATTAGTGCTCAAATACAGACCCGTTCAGAACAACAAATTCGAATATGTGAATAATTTTTGAATATTCGAATAAGAAATATGCGAACTATTCGGATATGTATATTCGGTTGACGGAATATTCGTTCGACAATTTTTTGCAAAATCATCCCTAGTTAATATGCGTAACATATACTTAATCCTAATTACAGTATATAATAAAATATGAATCATTCAAACACTATTTTTTTTTATATAGTATAAGTTCAAGTCATGGAGATTTGAACGCGCGAAGTCTTTAATTGACTCTGGTGGTTGTTACTACATTTGTTTAAATTTTTAATGTTTTTCAATATAATTTCTATTATGAATTTTTAATATGTAAATTGTTCTACTTTTGCAACAATTATGTTTTTGTTAAAATAAAAATAATTTTTGCATAAACCAAGTAATCCACTTACCAGGTAGTTTTTTCTTTATTTTATTTTACATCACCTTCCAAAAGTCTTAATAATACGTACTGTACCGTATGTTATTTAACAAAAAGTTTTTATTTTGATATTTTGTACTCATTTTTAACATCAATTAATTGTATTAGCTAAAATATTTTTTATGGAGAATGTTCTTAAATTTCCTAACCGAACATGTTCTGATTTATAAAATATTGAATTCATAAATAAATTTTACAAAATTTCTAAACTGGGACAAAAATATGCGAAATATTAAAATATTAATTTAGAAAGAGTTACAATAATCGCAATTTTTAATCGCTGAATATGCAAAAAATCTTATTCCTTATCTAACAATATATACAGATTTTGTCATATAAAATTCTGACTTACTAAAGCCGGCCTTTATAAAAATGCATTGATATGACTTGTAAAATTCAATAACATGATATTCTGGTACTCTGAAATTACCTTCGTTTGACTAAATACTCTGTTACCGAGGTTGAAAAAAAAGTGCCAATATCGGGATAAAATGTATTCCGAAAACGGCCCATGGTTGCATTGGTTAAATTTTCAGTTTACTAGTAAAATTTCGGTGCCCGATTTCTATTTTTTTTTTTAGTACATTTTGCGTTACTTTACCATAGCAACGGTAAAACTGTAACCGTGGTAAAACCGTGACCGCAGGCGTATTCCATTTGCCATATGAATCAGATCTAACTTACTTTTACTGAACCAAATCACTTATTTATTAAAATACTTTGTAACCGAGGTTGAAAAAAAAGTGCCAATAACGGGATAAAATGTATTCCGAAAACGGCCCATGGTTGCCTGGGTTAAATTTTCAGTTTACCAGTAAAATTTCGGTGCCCGATTTCTATTTTTTTTTAGTAAATTTTGCGTTACTTTACCATAGCAACGGTAAAACTGTAACCCTGGTAAAACCGTGACCGCAGACGTATTCCATTTGCAATTTGGATCAGATCTAAGTTACTTTTACTGAAAAAATCACTTATTTATTTCTCTGAATTACTTCGCTGACCTTATTTCCAGTACTAGAATTACAGATTCTAATTAACTTTGAAGTAATTCACCCCAATAAGGACATCAATTTGCTTCATTCAGTACATTTAGTCATTGGTAGAATTTATCTGAACTGATTTAAGTGGACTAAGTGACAAATGGAATACAGCACGCATCGCAGTTAGTTTTCAGAATATACAATACTCGTATGTATCCTGAGAACCCTGGTTCGATTCCCACAAGCGACAAACAATTTTCATAATTTCAAAAAAACTACCCCTGTGGCTCCGCCACCACTAACATATTTGGGGGCCGTGATTTGACGACTGACGATTCTGAGTGATAATCGCCATAAGCCCCGTGTATAAGAGCTCAACTTTACAAGCGAATATATTTGTTCACAGACGATGACTGTATTTCATATTTTAATTGGATGCGTATGACTATCCAATGTTTACGTGCGTCAAATTTCATTCAGATATGCAAAAAATACGCTAGTACTACCTTAACTCTTGTCAAAAACTTTTTAGGGCAAAAATGCCAAATGACTCCATGTCCGACTAATTCAATAAAAACCGTTATCTACGGAGATCAGCAAATTGTTTGTAATGCCCTTTCACGAAGTGTTTTATTTGTCTAACGAATTTTGGAAACTAGGTGAGAACTAGATAAAATAAATTGCTGATTAAATGATTAAAAATGTGGTGAGCGTGAGGGTTTAGTAACTTTACCAACTTCACACCCTGTTTCCCGTTATTATCATGTATGTATAGGGTGGTGACAGTTGAGTTTTTTATACGTCATGTATTTTAATATGACGGACATATGTTTGACTTGACCGCTTTTATGGGAACATCCCCCTTTCGACACCTCCCCTGTCTGTATCCTTCTCCCCCCTCTCTTCGCGTTCTCACCCCACCACAGTGTAATGAATTTTGTGTTGATACAATGACTCTTCGTTTTTTGTTATTTTGTGTCTTTTGTTTTTGTTGAATGGAAATGGCGTAACAATGCGAGCATCGATTTTCCTTTTTTCTGTTATTATTGAAAACAGCAGAAATAGGTTGAAATAAGAATGGGACAGACACAGATGTATACAGGACATTGTATGGAAACATTTATTTCGCTTTTTATTTATTTTTGTTGTCGGTGCTTTATGAAATATCGCGTGTATTTAATTATCTGATTAATATAAAATGTTTGAATAGATATACCTACAGTATTTTGTTATTTTATAATACAATATAGATGTATTGTAAAATAAAATTTTTATATGCTGCTATTATTCTGAACATAAAACAAAATTTTGTTATTGGGTACATCTAAATATCGCTGGCTTTATTATAATTATTACAATCATTCATTATTTTAGTTATTGTTCAAGTTACATAATATAGTACGACAAATACAAATATTTCTCTATTATATTATTTATATTTTACATGATAAAATAAAATACCTATTCAAATATTAATTCGGAATTTCTAGTATGCTGAACGTAGTCGAAACGTTTTTCTGGTTCCAGGCTCGAAAATATCGTTCACGTTCCTAAATTTATTTTAATGTTTAATTAATGTAATATATTTATATTTTATTGTTACTTATTTCTTTTAAACTATTATAAAATACATGTATAGCAGAGCTGGGCAAGTACCAGGACCAAAGTACTTAAATATAAGTACCAGGACTAACCATGGTCAGTACTTGTTATGCAGTACTTTTTCAAGCACAGCTTGGAAATACTTAAGTAAAGTACCAGTTTTTTTAGACTAAAGTACTTAAAAAATAAGTATTTTGCAAGTACCAGTATTGGGTATATTCGTATGAAATAGTTTTTCTGTTATTGTTATTTATTTTAATAACAACATATTCTAAATATACATTTTGAAAACATGATTAAAAAATTAAAAGATTTTTTAATTTAAAAATAAATAGGTACATGCAAAATTTAGTATGCAGTCGGAAATTACAAAAAATCAGTCTTATATATATAACAAAAAACAAAAATATACATGTCTGTGCTCCTCACGTTGACGTCACAGTACAGCACAATAAAAAAAAACTGCATTAACCGCAAACTCAAAGTATTTCAATGTTTCGAAATATTTAAGTACTTTTCGTGACTTTAGTAATATTGACGTACTTAATTATTTGAGAAGTACTCCAATATTTTTTACATTTACTATCCAAAAATGTAAGTCTTAAGTACAAGCTGAAATTTAGTACTTAAAAATTTCAAGTATTAAGTAACACAAAAATAAATATACTTCAGTATAAGTATTAAGTACTAGAAGATACGAAAAATTGGTACTTAAGTACTAAAGTACTTAAGTATTGCCCAGCTCTGATGTATAGATTGATTTTAATTGAGTGGAAATTGATTTTTGTTCGTATTTTATTTTGCAAATCTAAAAACTCCTGTAGAATCCGTATGCATGAACAAAATTGAAATTTTAAGTTTGACAGAAACTGACAATAAGTATCAAATGTTTGACAGCAATATAAATGTCATCATATTATATTTTACTTCAATTTGCTTTTATTTATTTAAATCAGACATAAAATTTAAGTTTCGTTGGTGTAAACGAGCATAGAAGAAGTAATATACAATTTAGTTTTTATTTTTCTATTTATCAAAGATTTCAAATCAATAAAAAAATATTTTTTCAAATGCCAGTTCGTACAAATACCTAATTTTTCAACATTTTGCTGTATCCAACGTTACGTAAATTAGTCATTATAATTGGTTAATATTAAATTTGATTTAGGTAGAGATTTAGACGAAATTACATTTTAGTTCATATATTTACCGGGTTTTACTTCTCATCGGTTGCGCTGTATTTGTAGATTTAACATTTTTTTTACTTTCAATAACTCATGTTATTCTCCGTACAATACCATATATCACATTAGTAAAAAAATAAATACTATAAGTAATATTATTTTACAAATATAATACACGCTATTTTTATACTTCTGAAAATAATAATAATAAGGTATTATGTATATATTTTGTAATTACGTACAGAACGTATAGAACAAAAAGAACGTTTTTCAAAATTTGCAAAATTTCTGGTTTAGAAATCATTTTTAGTACCACTGGTTAGACAGATATTTCTAATATATTAGTAATTAAATTATACTTGTAAATAGAAATAAGGCAACGAATAGTAAATCTTCAGAATACCGAAAACCGAATATAATGTAGAAGCGTGTGTTGAATAAACGAATATTCAGCATTTTTTTTCTGATGATACTGCAAATTGGTTGATTTTCAAAAATTCGGCCACCATATTGAATTTTTGACCGCCATGTTGGATTTTGTCAACCTGCCACCCCAGATTTTTAGGGGCGTCCATCAGCTACAATTTGAGCCAAAAAAAGACCCGATCGATTGCGAATTTTTATTTTTACAAGCTTTTCTTTCTGGTCACTCGATTTTTCACCGGCTTCCGGCCGCCATATTGGAGCCGCCATATTCGATTTTTAAAAGGTGCACTCGGCATTTGAAAGTAGATGCTCTAAGCTTTAAAATGAACCTTTGGTCGATTTTTTTGGTTGCTTCTAATTTTGGTCGTAGCTCTGATCCGGTTGAGGCGGATTGTCCCATATATATATATATATATATATATATATATATATATATATATATATATATAAATATATAAAAATATATCATCACGCCTTCTACCCATTACTGGATGTGGCACTCTGCCGAAGCAGATCTCGATAAGTGATATATTTATGCGCGTGAAGTGAGGTTACCAGCCGTCAAATCACGTCCCCCTAAGATGTTAGTAGAGAGAGAGCCACAGGGGTAGTTTTAAAATGGTGAAAATTGTTTGTCGCCTGTGAGAATCGAACCAGGGTTCTCAGGATCCACAGGCCGACTTAATACCACTGAGCTAGCTACCCCATTAAAAATAAATACATTTAATATAAAACTAGAAATGTAATTGATGTTGGTGTGGTGACGTTATTGGTGGCGAGCAGAGGGTATAATAAAATCGGCATCAGTCAAACTGTGTCCGGGTGCGGTGTGCGGTGTACGGTGAATCGAGCGCGCGGTACGCACTTATTCAATTACAGCGTTTCATCGCCGGTTAATTGGCGACTGGCAATTGTGCGAGAGAATTGATTCAGCATCACATCGCAATCGGCCGCACTGATCGCGATCGCTCTGCGCTCTGCCGTGCGCCGCTATCAATTTAGCGAGATAAAGCCTCGCTGACAATACCGGAAACACGCCACAAATCACGCCAAGATTACCCAAATGTATACGCGACAGCTTCCGATCTGACCCACGGACCATTGTCGCCATTACGGCCCTGCGTTTATTTTTGATTGAAATTTTAAAATTGTCGTCTTTTGTTTGTTGGTTTTGATGTATTTGGATTTTATTGAATGATGCTGATATGTCACCTTGTTGTGATTGTCCTCCCTGGTGGTGACTGCGTTGGTGTTTTGTTTTATGGATGGATTTTGTGAAATGCCCACGTGTAAATCATTTATTGAGTGCTGGATTTGCATTTTATTCATATTACGTAACCACTACCAGCACGCCAGTGATTTTTATTTTCAAATATCTATATTTTTTCATTTTATTTAAAACTGAGTTCAATAAATAAAATAAATAAATTAATATACCATCACTCCTTTTACCCATTATTGGGTGTGATACTCTACCGAAGTAGATCACGGTAAGTGATATATTTATACGCGTGAAGTGCGGTTACCCGCCGTCAAATCGCAGCTCTCAAAGTTGTTAGTGGTGAGGGAGCCACATGAGTAATTTTAATGTGATGAAAATCGAACCAGGATTCGTAGGATCCACTGGCCGACTCGATACCACTGAGCCACTTATCCCATAATAATAAGTATTTATATTAGAGCGTAACTAACATGAGTACATTTTATAAATTACACACCAATCATTCTGTACGTTGTAATTTTAATGGCCTAAGCATTTTTAGGCCCATATCAGACGGTCACTTTTTCCATCAAACCATTAGTATTTTGAACGTCAAACTCAAATTGATGACGTCACATCAGTTAATTTGATCAAATATCTAAATAGCTACGTTTCTATATCTGTCGGTGAAATTCCTTCATTATTTTTTCTTAGCAGTAGTTTGACGTTAGTGGGATTAAAAATATAATAGTTATTTATGTATTAAGGGCATAATCAAGATTATGCCCGTGGTACATATTTATATATATACTTGTACATGCCATAGGCAATTAACAGGAGAAATGAGTTTATGCACTACTTTTGTTTTTTTAAATGAGTTATATATAGTTATTTGTACAACTAATAATGTTAAAGTGTTTATTGGCCTGGAATTTCTGGAAAAAATCTTCAAATTCTTTTAATCCCTGAATTTGTTTATACTACTTGGATGCTCGACGGCGAAACGATTGTATCAATAAAATGAGTGAAAAATTATGCTTTCCTTACGTGCTGTGCAAATTATTATTTTTTAATTAATATTAAATTTAGTTTACGAATATAAAAATAAATTATTTTGACAGATGTCAAAATTTCGATACTATGGGTGAAATTCAGTGGATTGCATTTAAAAAATAAGAAAAAAAGGAAAAAAAATTCCAACACTTGTCAAAGTTCCACAACATTACAGCACATTTGAATCAACTTATTAGGTTATCATCAAAGGCTGGTCAGTTCAGCTTTAACCATAGACGCGTTTCGTCCTTTAGGGACTCATCAGTATGGTGCGATCAACTATCCAAATAGGCCAACTAGGGGCTTGTGAATTGTGATACTTTTTAAGCTGAACTAACGGATGTTAAACTATGTAAGCCGGTAACATGACATGAGAGCTATGGAGCAACCCGTGGTGCCATCTACCGACAAAAATTGTAAATGTAAAATATATTCCCTAAATTATACTTACCTCGTATTCCGTATGTTCGTTAAGATTTCAGTACGTTATGATTGGAACCGACAAACATTTTCACCAATTTAAAAAATTACCCCTGTGGCTCCTCCACCACTAACATCTTTGGGGGCCGTGATATGACGACTGGTAACCGCACTTCACACGCATAAATATATCACTTACCGAGATCTGCTTCGGCAGAGTGCCACACCCAGTAATGGGTGAAAGGCGTGATGATATATTTATTTTATATTTTATTTTATCTTTGGAACTATAGCAATTATTTTAAATTTTAAGATAAATTCAACAGATTTTAATATTGTTGTTGTGATTTCAATCATACTCGTATATAACGTACTCAAATCATAACGGACAAAGTTATAATAGTTACAGAATCCCACCCCTGGCCAGTTGCACCATCAAAAACTTAAATTTTAAATTTGGTTTAAATTAAAAAAGCAAATCGGAATTACATGTCATACGGAATAATTGATATTGTGTCAAACATTCTATTTAAACTAAGACTAAAATTTAAGTTTTATTGGTGCAACCATTAGAGTTATTAAAATTTAAATGATCTTCAAGGAAATAAACAAATGAAAATAATGAAAACAGTGAAATTAAATTTAAAGTAAATTTTATGACAGAAAAATTCGGGAGACGCTCGGACTCCAACCGGGGACCTTCAGCTTGCCGGGCTGATGCCTTAACCACTAGGCATCAGCCCGGCAAGCTGAAGGTCCCCGGTTGGAGTCCGAGCGTCTCCCGAATTTTTCTGTTATAAAATTTACTTTAAATTTATCATTGTCACAGTACGTCTAAAGCTACGTTTCGACATCTTAACATAGTCTCTGTTTTAGTCTTTATTTTTGGTTTTTTGTTTCTGTTTATGTCGGAAACATTCCAGCCATTTCCAGCTAAACATAACCTTAATTCAATATTCCAGTAAAGGTTTGTTCACTTAAATGAGAAAATAATTGTATATAAAACTATTTAGAATACTTTAAAAATTATATAAAATTATGAATAAGGAATAGTAATTACTATTAAAATTAAGCACTAGTTTAATTAAATTATACAATTTCAAAACAATTTGAAAAAATGGAGACATTTTTGTAGTGAACAAACCAGAATATTTGAAATATAGTAATATAAATTTCAAAATTGATTTTTATATTATTAAAATAAGATTAAATTGCAATTATACTTATAAAATCAAAGAAAAGAAATAAATTTTAAAATGACAGCGACCAAATAATTTCTTTTAAACATGTTAGTTTTGTTGTTGCTATTAATCTAGTAAATTTTATTTTTTTCACAGTTGAAATTGTTACTGTTTTTATTCTATTGTCTATATTTATCGTATTTTCAACACAAACCTAATGACATTTGATAAATACGGCGTCGAATTGACAGCATAACAAGAGATAGCATTACCGCAGCTAACTCTCTCATACAGAACAGCGACAAAAGATTATGTCGAAAGTATGAAGTCTGCAAACTTTGTATTTATGCGCAGCGACAAAGACAAAGACTAAGATTAAAATAGTAGTTGGAAACGCTCAGCTGTATTCACATTTGACAAACTCTCAAGGTTATGTCGAAAAACTAAAACTAAGACTATGTTAAGATGTGGCAACAAGGCTTAAGTCTTTAATATGACAAAAAAATTGAATTTAGTAAAATTAAACTAATGAGTATATAGTATTTCTATTTTTCACGATTTTAAAATAATTTATAAATGTGTCAGTTTCTATACGATTTTTTGTTAAAAAAGACGACTCCATGATCAATATATAAAAAAGTTGAAATTAAAAAGTTGAATGTGCAAAGAATTACACATGTGTAGTGTAAAAATAATTACGTTTTGTTGAATATTTAAAAATATTCAATAAAACGTAATTATTTAAATCGTATTGTGTAATAATTCTTTGATTTAAAATTATATGTAAATGATTTTGTTAATGAAAAGCGTGTATTGAAGAAAGAACATAAAGAAAATATAATGAAGAAAACTATGCAGAAATATTGAAATAATGAGTAATATTCTGTAAAATAATTATAAGTTTTCGCAGAAATAATTAGCAACGTGTTTTAATATGAATATAGCGGCAGTAGTGCTTCAATATAGTCCTTGTGCAACGTTCATAATCAGCGTATTAAAAGCAGAATAGAATATCACATAAAAGAAAATCTGCACAATAAACACACACACACACACAGTCTCTTACATTCACACTGTCGCAGATACAAAGCACATGGACACGGATACTCGGCCGCACATAAGGAAAACGAATACAAAAAGCTGCAAAGGAATCGCACACACACACACACACACAGTGCATACGCACACACATACACTCGTAGAACACGCAGTCCAGATACAGCGATGCATACGGGATGATGCAAAGTCGAAGGCAGATCGAGATGCGATTTTGAAAAAGATTTGAACGCGAGATTGAGAATACCTTCGCTCACGCAGAGTTAGTTTCAATATTAAAAGGTATTTGCAGAAGCCAGCAGTCAGGATGTTATTTGGATTTTATCTACGATTTATACAAAATAAATAAAAATTTGTCTTACTAACCTTTCATCATGTTGCTTGAAATATAGACTATGTGTAAAACATATTCTACTCTTTTTCATTTGTTTCATCTATATACAGTCTGTATTCTGTATAGTATACAGATGTTGATCGCGACGGCAGAACGTAGAACTTTAAGGTAGAACTAGTCATGGCCAACTTCATTGAATTGCGCTACGCTTATTATGGCCGTTTCATATGTCATTCAAATTCCTAGTTTCAAATTTACAGAGCGGGCACGTCAATTAGCGCCTCTAACGAGATACGTCGTAACTAAATTTGAAAAGACCGCCGTTTGCATTGATTGAAAAAATCCTAAAAACAAGCCTAGTCATTTGTATATTTATTATCATACGATCTTTACAGTAAAATACTAACTGTTGGCACCAATAATTCAATAATACTTCTTTCTTTTGACCTATAAACACTTCAAACATTTTAAATGTGTAGACAATATGGCGGCATTATTTACCTGAAGTGACAGAAAATGCTACGTTGCCAAATGAAATTCACTTAGTCTAGACTACCTAGTCACTTTAGTCGAAAGCTCAGAATACTAGTCATAATATTTGATAATATTGAATGTATAAATAAAATACCCAGTTCCATTAAATGTATTTTGTTTGATCACAAACTTTAGTTTTCAAATATTTTAAGGTTGTTTTTGTAACATGACAGTGTTGTCACTTTCCTTTAATTCAAATAAAAAACATTAGATGGTATTACTTGACGTACCAAAACTGTAAAAAACTCATGACAAATTTTTATATGGCAAAATGATGAAATGAAACGGCCATAATAAGCGGAGCGCAATACAATGAAGTTGGCCATGAACTAGTGTGACGGTGGCGCCATCGGTTGTCGAGTGGCGAAACTGACGCTCAAAAAAATATAAAAATTGAATAAAATAGGTATTTTATACCTATTATGATTTGAATATCATGAATTATTAACAGGTTGTTGGGCTAGTGAATTTTCAAATACCATACCACCGTGTGGTGTTGCCATTATAAATTGGGATTCTTAATTTTTCGTTAAACACAAGGATTTGCATGGCTATATATCTATTACTAAACGATAAAAAACTTTCTCCTTCTGATACAATATACATGGATAGTTCTAGAACATCATACTAGTTTTTCAAATGAAACTGCAAAATTTTAAAGGTACACAAACCAAATATGTGCGATTCTGAGTGATGATCGCCATAAGCCCCGTGTATAAGAACTCAACTTTACGAGCGAATATATTTGTTCACAGACGATGAATGTGTTTCATATTTTAATAGGATGCGTATGATTATCCAATGTTTACGTGCGCCAAATTTCATTCAGAACTACAAAAAATTTTTTCACGCTAGTACTACCTTATTATATAAAATCATATTTTTGTAATCTCTTGCTTCTCAAATTATTTTAGGCAGAAAAACTTCAAATAATGTCGAAAGATCTGCATTTAAATTAGCAAACAAAATTAATTTTAAAATAAATATAAATATATTGTAACGCCTTTTACCTATTACTGGGTGTGGCACTCTGCCGAGGCAGATTTCGGTAAGTGATATATTTATGCACGTGAAGTGCGTTTACCAGCCGTCAAATCACGGCCCCCTAAAGATGTTAGTGGTGGGGGAGCCACAGGGGTAATTTTAATTTGGTGAAAATGTTTGTCGGCTGTGGAGATCGAAGCAGGGTTCTTAGGATCCACAGGCCGACTCGATATCACTGAGCCATTACACCATAAATAAAATGTGAATCATTTATTTATAATTGTATTTCATTTCCAAGGCTATCGCTATTTTGAACTAATTTTCGTATTTAATTTCTACCGTTATGAAGCAAGTAAAATTAATTTTGCAGAATACAGAATTGGTTTTTTCAACTTTACAACTGATTTTTTTTTCTCTGTAATAATTAGGGAAGCAGGAATTTACAAAAATACGATTTTACATGTTAAAGTTTCTATGTTCTGGCGTCGCGGTCAACATCCTGTATTATATTCTTAATTAAATAAATGTGAAAAATTACCTTACTAAATTAAAATTATAACTGTAACTAACAATTTTTGCGCACGAAACAATAATAAGATTGCACCAGATTGCACTCCCTTCTGTTCGTTTAAGGCAGCGGTCTCACTGATCGAGTACCGTCAATCGTGTGCTATCGAGCAAATTTCAAACACGTGTATTGTAATGGCGGATGTCACACTGAACGATCGTTTTGCGTCGAGTGCCGTCGAGTTGTTTGATTTTCAAGTTGGTTTGAATTTTACTCGACGCTCGATGCTGCTCGATGTCAGTTTATGACAGGTTATGGTGCATATGTTTATTATTATTTATGTCATCTGATGACAGTTCATTGTAAAAATGGAATTAACCAAATTAATTAATAAAGAGTGGACCTCAAGCGAAATTGATATATTAATTAATTGATCTTTATGATAAATCTAAGCCATGGTACTCAAATTTAAATATTATAGACAAATGTTGCCGACACATTTCAAAACGCTTTTAAAAAATAGGATGGTAAATAAAATTTGTATTTTAGGATTACAATTATTTTATTTAACGAAATTGTATTAAACCTGTTATTGATTTTAGCCAAATTATGTAAAAGTAAATGACAAGTGCTAAGGGGCACTTACAGAACAAAGAGACAAGAAAATTATGCAGCTTCTGGTTCTGCCGCTAAAAAGACAAGAAGTGGGCGTATTTTGATTCAATGTTATTTCTGGACAAACATTTGACAGAACGAAATATGTAGTTATTATATTTAAATTGTAAATAAATTAATTCTAAATTATTTAATTTCATATTTGTCAATTTTTTATTTGTCAAAAGAGAAATGTATTTGACAGCAAACGATCTATACAAATCGATCAGTGAGACCGAACCATAGATTTTTAACCGACACGACAGGACTCGACACGACACTACACGACACGACACGTTCAGTGAGACCGCTGCCTAAAGCATGCATTACTTGATTATTGATAGCTACGTTTAACGGTTTGAGTTTATTAGATATGTATTTTTTTAGACAAGAGTTAAAAATGTGCACGAAACAACTATTCTAAAAAACTTCAGATAGCTGTTTAAATACAACAAATGAAACAAAATTTGTATATGAGAGTTCAGTTCAGTTTGATTCATTTTAAATAAAAATATACGTAAATATATCATCACCCATTACTGGGTGTGATACTTTGCCGTAGCAGATCTAGGTAAGTGATATATTTGTGCGCATTAAATGCGGTTACAATCCGTTAATTCACGGCCCCGATAGATGTTAGTGGGAGGGAGCCACAGAGGTGATTTTAATAAGGTAAAAATTGTTTGTCGGCTCTGGGAATCGAATCGAGACTCTCAAATTATTGTTTCTACAGAGCTGTAATTTAGAATTAAATATTCAAGTATTATTGATCATAATCGAGATTGAAATTTAGTTATATTTTTGTTTTAAGTCAATGGTCATCTGATTTTGACGAAAATGTTATATTTTATTTTTCAAATATCTAATAGATACGTTAAATATTCTGGAAGTAAAAGTTCATCAAACAACTTTTGCTCTAAAATGAACAGAAGAGCCAATTTTTACACACATTTAAAATCCTATTTTAAACTCATATGTCTCGCATTTCGTTGCAGACACTGAATAGGGACCACCTTTGAGACCTCGAGAATTAACGTAGAGAGCTTTAGACAGTGGCGGCTCGTCAGGAGAAGCAGATGATGTAGTGCCTCGCCACAAAATTCAAAACGAATATCAGTTTAAAAATAATTATTTTTGTAAATTTTAAACATTAAGCGCTTATATACATTTTGAACTTGATTAATTTATAATAGAAAAAGCAATATTTAAGCCACCACCATACCCAGTATGCAATGCTAGTTGCCGTTTACATAGATCTAGACCTGATGCATACCTTGCTAAATATTCGCAACGAATAGTTTAACACCGTATGTTTTTTTTTCTTTACATTCTATTCAGTATTTGGTTGTGTGCTAAACAGAAGCAGAGATTTAAATATTGTTCTGTAGTATTTTGGTTGTATTTTAAAGTTTATGATAATATATTTAATTTACTTTTATATTCGTAATATAATAGGCATTTTAAAATAATAATAATAATACAAAATAATTATTTTTTTCTATGAAACACTGTCTGCAGCTCGAGTCTCTACTGGCTTTAGCACTTGCAGTGGCGTACCTAGAACTTTTGCCGCCCTTTCTAAGTCAATCAAATGGTGGTTTTTATAGATTAAAAAAATAAATATAAAATAAATATATCATCACGACTTTTACCAATTACTGGGTGTGGCACTCTGCCGAAGCAGATCTCGGTAAGTGATATATTTATGTACATGAAATGCGGTTACCAGCCGTCAAATCGCGGCCCCCAAAGATGTTAGTGGTGGGGGAGCCACAGGGGTAATTTTAATTTGGTGAAAATTGTTTGTCGGTTGTGAGAATTAAACCGGGGTACTCAGGATCCACAGGTCAACTCGAAACCACTGTGCCATTACCCCATTAAATTAATAAACATAAATAAATAATTGTAATTGAAACAAACTAAAGGTGGGGAACTTTTTTACTATTGGATGGCATATTTAAATTAGGCAGTACAAAATAAATTTTTCGACATAATATTTTCAACCCTACATTGACTTGACGATGAAGAAATATATTCGAAATCATATAGTAACTCATAATTCGTAGAAATCGAATAGTAAACTTATGAAGTGAACAATATAAAAAATGCCGCCCGCACCGGGCGAACCGCACCCACCGCCCCCCCCCTTAGGTACGTCACTGAGCACTTGCAACCTTGATTTGAAACTTTTGTCTCTCTATCATCTATTAAGAACTAAAATTATATTTAAAAAACATGTTCTACTAATATACTAACTATTGTGTAACATAATCATAGTACAGTTCTAAAAATTTGACAGATTAATGATAGTAAATTAAAAAGTATAAATTTGTGCCATACATCGATAATAGGTCTAAAAGTTAAACGATAAATGATACTAATACTAAAACTACAATTAACAACAAAACATATATACAAATTAACATAAATTAATAAATGAATACTTCTAGAAACTACAATATAAAAGAGAGACCAGCTGAAAGTGTACCTCTGTCTCAAGTTTGTCAAATCGTGATCAATACCATCTCTTAATAGTTGAATATCCCAAGGAAATATATTATGAAAACGTAACAAATGAACTAAAATTATTTTTGGAAGCTTTTAAAGTTTTTATAAGATCCCAATGGTGAATCTCTAAATTGGAACACACTAAATATCTAAGATTATTTTTTGACGTTTCTCAAAACCAATGAAATGCTTCATTGTATGTCATGTGTCCTCGTTTTAACCAATCCGGTCATTATTATACTGAGAATAAAGGTCTAGTGATTATTCCCAGGAATAATCTCTGTAGGTGCTTTTATTTGTGACAAATGATAGGTAGTTGTCAAATAATTATTTAAAACTGTCAACGCGACAAGTAAAATATGTGAAACAAATCGATTTAGTTCCAATTCAGATACAGAAAGGCACCAACAAATTTTGGAAACAACTTCCAAGAATACATTAATAAGTAATCAATCGACATGGACTCAGTTCAAAATCTTTTACGTTGAATGAATCGACCTCAACAGCTAAGTCAAAAAATAATCTAATTAAATATAACTCGAGAGTTCGATAAATTAGAAAATAATTCTCCAGTATCTTTCTCAAACTTGTTGCCATTTGGCAATAGCCACTCAAGCCCCACAGGCTTTCGTGACTATTCCCTGGAAACAAGTTTTGGAAAGATCTATCAAATTATTTTCAATTTATTTTCATTCTCTTGTTATATTACTACTGAGAATTAAATAAAACAAGTTTTAGTCAATTTTGAAACTCAGAATTGCACCAAATTTAGCAACTGCTATTTTTAATTTTTTTTAAAATACATTTTAAATATTGGTATTAATTGGATCACAGGCTAGACGTGGTAATAAATTTGCAAAAAATTGAAACAATTTTTAGTTATCTGACTGTTAAGATGCTCACCTCAACTTTTTAAGAATTTTACGAAGTGGTTCCTTGAATCATGGTTTTATATTTAATTATATTGTTCATTACTTAATTTTAAAATGTAATAATTATTATTATTCTTTAAAAATCGCTTGAAAATGGCCAAAATTTTTGCGCCGAAACATCGCTGATTAATAAAATTTATCTAAAAATTGTTTCAAGTTTTTGCAAATTTATTACCACGTCAAGCCTGTGATCCAAGTAATACCAATATTTAAAATTTTTATGTTATATTCAGTTTGTTACACAACATACACCCTGTATAGTCTTCCGAGCACATCGTAAGCACATGCACACATGTACACATCACACTGGTGGCGGTAGCTGTGGCGGCGGTGGTGGCGGTGCCAGTAGTGAATCGCGAATCGTGGCGAGCAGCGAACAAAAGGGCAGGAATAATGGGTGCTGGAATGAAAAGAATAGTGCAATGCACCAGTCGTGAATGCCCAGTATAAAAGAAGTCACTTCTGTATAATTGTGTAAATAAAGGACACGCCGTCTGTAATAAAGAGACGGCAAGGGGTGGCAAGGAGGCGGCGGACAGGTGCAGCGGCAGGTGTGCAGGGCCGCTCCAGGAGGAGTATGTGACAACTGCCACCAAACGGTTTCTTAAGCCTGAACTGATCATTGAGGCTGTGTTCGGAGTTGCACTTTCATCACCCTAACATACCAAATCCTAAATTTGTGTGCCCTAAATGACGTCACAATTTAGGGTTTTAGCAATTAGATTTTAGGATTTGTATGAGCACACTACGTCTTGAAGTTAGTACGTACTAAATTAAAAATTATATGCGTTACGGCCAATCAAGAATAATTTTTGGACGTGACAGGCTGTCAAATTTGCTGTAGCATTTTTGAAGATAAAAATGGCTTCGTATTTTGTGTGTAAGTATAAAAAGTATTAAAAATATTATTATTAATATCTAAACGTGTAAATGTCAAACAATTCAACCTAAAGACTGCAGATGTCGTTAGTAGTATACTATCGAAGTTGTACTTATGTTAATTCCTAATTTCTTTCCCCAAATTCTAAATCCTAAATGTCAAAAGGTGAGTTCGAACACGGCCTCAATCTCAAAAATATAAGATTGTGAAATAGTTATTTGTGTGCCTAGAACAGAAAGTAGTCTATTGCCGCTCACGCACGGAGATTGTTGATTGAGGCGTAGCAGAGAGCAACAACCATGCAAGGGCGATAATGACACTTTCTGCTCGTGGCGCACATAATATTTTTTCTACGACCATTTAGTTTGGAAAATAATTTAATTGTTATTTATGTATCAAGGGTGAAAACAGGCGTTTCTGGCCCATGGCTTGATTATCAGCACGAGGCGCGAAACTCCGAGGGCTAATAACATCCTGAGGGTCAGAAACGCCAATTTCATCTGTGGTACATACAATATTTTATGCACAACAAAAGAACATTTACTTATATGTTCAAAAGATTCAAATATGTATATAGGTTATATGTCAAAATGACATTTTGCAAAATCAAGTATTCACAATAAACAAAACTTGTCATTTTATTTTTGTATCCATAAAAATTATTTTTGTGTGGGCTTAGGGCCAAAACCAAGTGTTTAAGCCCGATTTTTAGGGCTAAAACCCATGAATTTCGACCCAAAAGAACATTTAATTTTTTATTCTAAAGATTGAAACAAGTACACTTATGTCGAAATGATATTTTGCAAAATCATACATGCATACATACATACATACATATCTTAAGGTGAAGCATTCGATCTGAAGTTCGTTAATCTACAATTTGTTACCGCGTAAGTAAGGTTTCTTGTGGTCCTAACAAAAATGTGGATCTGTATAGAATAGTGGAAAAGGTATTGGCGCGCGTTTAAAATCTATATAAACGTCAAGATTTTAAAGAGAATTATTATAAATCGTAAAGAATATTTCTGTATTATGTCAACATAATAAAAACTAAAATTTAATCAAATATAGTATTTTATTTGATATTATAATATAAAAATAAAAAAAAATTACTTACAGTTTTATTTCAGTTATACGTAATCATATATAATAGTATATTATTTTATAACGATCTAAAGTGATACTTTTTGTGCGCTCGTCCGTCAACTACAAATGAGGCACAAAACGTCATTTTCACTCCACATAAAATATGTCATTTTTTTCTTCGAACGCCGGAATATTTACTCATTATGTCATATAATTTCTCTGCCACTCGTGAGCGGCAGAAAGACATTTTATGCCGTAGGTAAACTAAAGAAATTCCTTGATTTTAACGAGCGTCAGGAAAAGTATTTGACAGAAAAATCAAACATTAACTGTTTCTCTAGATTCTAATATGGTATAGCTGTCAGCATTAAATCAGTTTATTCCACTTATATATCAAAATATTCTAGAGTTATGACGAATTAGAAGTTTCATTTAATGAATGATTTATATGCATAAAAGTATTTTCCATCGTCCAGAAATGCACCAGAAAACCCTATTTAGTGTCCCACTGGATTAATCAGTTTATTTGAACTCTTTTAAAAATTTCTGTGGCATATTCCTGATCGACATACTACTTTCTTTTTGTGAATCAACTATTTCTGGAGCAAGTTAATATTGGAAGCATCCACTGAACAAACTCCTTATCAATTTTTATTGTCTCTACTTCTATACCCTGAGATGTCCAAATAATAAAATCACATTCCTTTCGTCCTGTTATGAATTTTATTTTGATGAAATGCTTGAGGTTAGAAATGAATTACTTTCTATAACCGTACAATTAAACACTTTTATGTTGAAAATATCGTTTATTGAGAGATAAATAATACATTCCAATATTTCAAATTATTTTGTTCCACTAGTATGCTCTCCTAAAACTGATAAAATATTTTATAAAAAAGTACCATGACCTTCAATTTGGTAATATAATGTAACACGAAACATAAAACTAGACATATTTCAAACCACAAATTCTGAAATAATCATTTCATGTACATAGTGTAACATTTTAAAATATGTATAACATGAATCATGACAGCTGTCAAAACTCCAGATCATTTTTGCGCTGAGTGTACACCAAAGCCTTCTTCAATACATTAAAATGAGAATTTAGCAAAGTAGCTAGAAAAAATTCAAATTTCAAAAAAATATTTTATATACATATTCTCATCTAAATGAAAAAACAAGTAATACTGCATAATCTTAGATCAATCTACTTTTTGATATATAGATTAAAAAGAAAGTGAAACCTTTATAAAAGCAACAAATTTGAATTGAAATTGAGAAAATCAAGATATCAAAATTTCGAGTCCGATTTTCTCAAAAATGCTAGGAACGATTTTAATAAAAAAATTCTGTATATTTAAGAATATGGTCCTCTATAACTCAGAAAATTTTTATCCAATTTGAACTTGTAACTTTTGAGAAAAAACAAAAAATACCCGAAAAAGGCTGGATTTCAGCGTTTTTTCGCACATTTTATTTTTTTTCTCAAAAGTTACAAGTTCAAATTGGATAAAAATTTTCTGAGTTATAGAGGACCATATTCTTAAGTATACAGAATTTTTTTATTAAAATCGTTCGGAGCATTTTTGAGAAATAAATTCAAATTTTGAGTACAATTTTTTCAACATTTGTACATAATACTAATGGTATCTAGTTTATTATCATACTTTGAAGTTTTGGCTTCAATATTATATACAATACTTAATAAGTTTCATTCATAATAAGAATAATATTTCGCTTCAAAGAGATGAAGGCAAATCATCGTTCTGATACTAGATTCAGATCGAATGCTTCACCTTAACGCTATATATCCCAACAAATGGGGTAGCACGAATCCTAAATTCACTCAAAAAATATTCACTCATTACATTCATCAAATAATCAGCCCTCGTTAATCTGACTATAAATGAAACTATAAATCCTGTAATCTATTATTTAAACAAATATAAGCTAAAAACCTTTTTATGATGATGAATGTTTGTGGGTAATAGTGAAGAAATGAATATAGTTAACGGTTGTAATGAAATTGAAAAGCTTGTTTTTGCTGTGCGTTTGTATTATGTTATAGTTTTAAACAGAGTATAATGATAAAACGATGTAAGAGCTATTTGTGGCGGTTGGTTGATATTGAATGGCCGCCTCCGAGCAGCGATGCGATGCGATGCGAAGGCGGCAGCGAGGGGTGTCCGATATAGGCGGCGGCGGTGGCGGCGGCTCTGCGGACCGTATTGTCTTGGGTATATTTCACGATAGTCCTTTTCAATGCAGGTTAATTGACAGCGACACAATGCGGCCGAATAACAAAGCTCTCTGCCGCCGCCGCCCGACCGGCCATTGTGTATTAATTTGAGTGAGGCGATGACATATAGAGGGCCCGAACGTAAACAATACACCAGCCCAACAACAAATGAATGCTGATGATATTGAAATTCTTTTTTCTCTGCTTTTCTATAGTGAAAAATTTTCACCATCGGGTTTTTCGGGGGTGGAGGTGGCGGTGGTGAATAGCTGATCGACGGATAAAACTGTTGACCTCGACTCTGATGCGATAATCTGGACCGCGACTGCTTTTTATTATTTTCAACAACAAACAATGTGCCGCGAAAATTTTATTAAATTTATTTTTTGTGTGACTGTTCGTTCGCTGGACGCAATGGAATTTTGTTAATAATTGTGCATCAAAGCCTATTGTGCTTTTTTAGAATTAAGCTCTCGTTGCAAATATTTACTGAATTATTGTATTTATTAAAACTGATATGAAAATGCCTCATATTTTAAAAATTTTGCGCAGATGAACAACCATCATCGTTCATTCGACAAATATTTATAAAATACATTTCATCGTACTTTATATAAAAATTATTTACATTCGCATTCATTATGAAAATACATTTTATTTATTTATAATTAGTGCTGAAACATTTCCCATTGGCAGATGAATGCTTCAGTGCTAACCGTTGGGGGATGAGACGGCATTTTGGCTTCTTGACGTGTTATTGTGTCGATTGTGCGTAACTTTTTATATCTGGCGCGAACAATGATATTTTAATTCGGTCTGGGGAAACAATAGGAGATTTCAGTCGGCCATGGCGTGGCTATTGTTTCCAGCTCGGGCCCAGCCGCCGTGATCTGCGAGACGAGACCGAACCAAACCAAATGAAATGTTTACCAGCCAAAATCTCTTCACTACGTACTATGTCGAATCTCTTACATTTGCTCGATCAAGTCACTTGCACAATTATCAGGAACTTATTTAATCATATTTAAATCAACAAACTATAAAAATAATTCATCATAGATTCGCCAAGGGGATTAGTTGCTAACAATATTTTCGAATTTATGATTTACGAAATAATATTTTATCAAGTCGCTGCCTCGATTTATTGTTGCCGGAAATATCTAAGACAACGGGTTGAGGTTTTTTTAAGTATGGGTTTTTTGCGCGACGTTCACCCAACCAACTATGTACCTGTATGCAGTGTTACATAATTTGCATGAACCGGAATAAACACAGACCGTTTTGATTCAGTTTGGGGAAGGAATTATTAAAAAAAAGTATTTGCAACTATTCCGTATTATAAATCAACTGTTAAATGGTCAATTAATAAAATAATTGATTTGTGACTATGTCTAAAATAAGTGCCATTTTAAAAATTATTGCATGTTTTGATGTTATAATTTATAATAATATGCCACATCCATCTAAAAAAAAAAATTCTTTGACTGTAAGTTGGCAATTCTAAGTTTTCTGTGGAGTAATCGTAATTTTTTATTCAAATATTATTATAGCGGTCGAAAAGCATTTTACGGACGGTAAAATAACCATCACCTATAATACCTATCACAGCTAACATTAATACTTCACTAAAAGTTAATTTTTCCGTACAAATTTTTTAACCGAAAAACGTTACTTTTTGACACAATCGTTACTAATCAACAACAAATAAAGTACGGGAATCAGTATATGGGTTCAGTCGTTTCCTACCAGAAGAAATAATAGTATGAGGTATAGAAATAACTTTATCTGCCTAGGCCGGAAAAGTCATCTTTATAAATGGCTAGGTGGCTCAATAGTATCGAGTTGACCTGTGGATTTGAAAACCCGGGTTTGATTCCCACAGTCGAAAATCAATTTTCGCCACATTGAAACTATCCTTGTGGTTCTCCTTCCACTAACATCCTTGTAGGCCGTGATTAGACGACTGGTAACCGCACTTCATGTGCAAAAACTTACCGCGATTTGCTACGACAGATTACCACATTACCACATTCAGTAATAGGTAGAAGGCGTGATAATATATTTATTTTCTTCTTTACAAATTAAAATAAAATTATTATTATTTTTGTATTATTCGAATGGATAAAATATAGTATGTGTATCATGTAGGTAGAAAAAGTGAATTTCCCGAAATAGTGCCATCATCATTAGGGAATAAATATATCACTTTTCCTACTAGTTACACAATATACTTATTTTTTTATTTAAATAGTATAAAATGACATATGACATATATATACGTAATATTTTGATATTTTAAAGGTGCATTCATAAATGAAAATTGGTTCAAATTTTAGTTTTTGAAGATCTTGATCTCATGTTATTATAAGATACCATTCACACTTCAAAATTTAGTTTCGGGTAACCCAAAACATTAAGTTAAACAGTACAGTGTCCAACTTTTAGTTTAGAGTTTAGCGTTACATCATAAATGTGACCAATGAAAATGATTCGAAAACGATGTAGGAAATATATCCGTCTTTATTCAACATGTATTTGCGGGAAGTTGCGAGCAAAAGTGAAACGTCAAAAAACATAGGTTACAAAATGATATGTTGCACAGGGAGCTTAAAAAGAAAGTTAAGTATGTTATTATTATAGAATTTGATCCTGGCGTAGGTTATATATAACCTCAGATAAAACATTACTAGACAGATATCAACGGCGTTTGTTGTGAAGCAGAAGGGGATAGAATAACTGGTTGGTGAGGCGGGTGCGCGGCAAAGAGCTAGTACAAGTTGGTGTTATGCAGGTTGAATTTATGTTGATGACAGTTATCAGACGCGAGCATTTTATTTATTTAAATACAAAAGTACGTATACAAAACACTTAATATTAGTGATGCGCCGAATAACCGAATACCGAACATTACCGAATTTCATGGCGGCCGAACCGAATATTCGGTTCTAGTAAATATGTGAATGGTGAAAGCTGTAAACGACACACCGTATACTGGCAAAGAATGCTTCATACACACTTTACAGTTGGCTGTAAAAGATTCTTTAAATATACAAGAAGATTTGAGTGAGGCTAATGCATCTGCTAGAAGAATAATAACTCATTTCAATCATTCCAGTCAAGCGCAAGAAAAGCTAACTGCCATACAAATTGAATTAAATTTACCTCAACATAAGCTACTGCAAAACGTACCTACAAGGTGGAATAGCACGTATTATATGTGTGCAAGGTTTTTAGAACAAAAACGAGCTGTATCTCTCTATCTTTCCGATAACAGTAGTGCAGTAAAACTTCAGAATTTATCTGAATATCAGTGGGATCTGATACAACAAGGTCTTATGTTGTTGCAACCTTTCGAAGAAATTACAAAAATCATAAGTTCCAGCTTCTCGTGCATTTCTGAAGTAATACCGCATGTTCCTGTTTTCTGTGTATTATCTTAAGAATTGCGATTTTTTTTTGCTAATAAATAATTTGCTTTATTATATGCATTATAATCGTTTTCAAATAAATAAAAACTACTAATATGACAAAATTTTTTTGTTTTGAATAAATGATTAATTTCCAGAAACAAATAAAAAAATGCCGAATGTTCGGTCGCACAACCGAATAAACAAAAAGTTACCGAATATGCCGAATACCGAATAATAACCGAATATTCGGCGCATCTCTACTTAATATGTCAAAAACTAACCTTTACTTTGATGTATGAAAAGTAAGTAATTGAATATAAAAATAACTACACAAATGTTCGCAACTTGCATAACATCAAAGTGTACTCGCTCCTTGCCGCACACCCGCCTCACCTACCAGTTATTCCATCCCTTTCTGCTTCATAACACTGCATTGACTTGAATACGGCATAATTTGTCTAGTATTATACGTCATTGTATATAACATAGGCCTTAATTTAACAGATGCACAATTACTCAAATAGTGCATTACATTACCGACATACGTATACCAAAGTACTTAAAATACTCTGTAGATGTCATAACATATGAAACTAAATAAAAGTTTAATTAATGAATGCCTTCTTAAACTAAAACTTAAATTACAAAGTTAATTTAAACCGGCAGTACAGTGGTGCGGTAGCGTTACGGCATTCGAATCCGAAGATCCCTAGTTCGAATCCCAATCAAGTTAAAAATATATGAACTACCCCACTGCAGCTCGTTGAGTCCGGACCCTGTACTGTAATTGGGATTTACTTTCTGTTGTACAGAGTAGCATAAATAAATAAACAAATAATTTCCATTTGTGAATGCACCTGAAATTGTAACGAGAGTAGCATTAAATTAAAACTCTCCTAGAATTGTTGTTCGAGAAGTACTGCGCGCAGCAGTTTATTCAGTGGAATAGGTAGCATGTATTATATTATGGAATAGTTCGAAGAAACAATAGGTGAGTTATTGTGCGGTATTTCTATTACGTAATTCGATTCCTGATTTCATGGCCAAATCGGCCCCGTCTGATATTTTTCCTGCTTGCTGAAACCCTCCGGCGGCGGCGACGGCACGTGTCCGCGCGCGGGTGGCGGGAGCAGCAGGGTGACCATTCGCCGGCCGCCGCTCTCAACGGGAACGCGCTCCTTTCATCTAATCAATTCAATTCATATTCGCGCGGCGCTTATTCAAAATCGGGCTTCAATTGTCAATTGGTGGAGGCCCAAAACAAAAACAAGTGGCTGGCGGTCAGGCCCTCACGCCTCACGCCTGACAAATCAATATCTAGCCGGATAACGGACGGATAAGCAGGGATCCTCTCTCTGCTCTATCTAATATGCAGATTGAATGCATGCGGTGCGGACTTGGCCAACTCCTAACTGAATGCCTTATTGTGAGCGTGTTAACAATGATCGGCGGCCGAAGCCGAATCAGCGACGGACCGTCCGTTCGCTCACGCCAACAGGAATGTAAAGCAACTTCGTGTTCTGTCAGAATGACACCTACTTGACTTGACTACTGCTACTGGACACTTTCAACTAAATATATAGTTTCAAACAGTTCATTTAACTATAAAGCCTATAATGTAGAGATGGAGACTGTAGAGCAGAGATTTTCATCATTTTTTGACGCACAGCACACATAAACTAATTACTAAAATTCTACGGCATACAAGGGCAGGGTGAAAAGTCCCTGAAAAATGAAACAAGAAATGATTTATTTGGCCAAAACATATTTTATTTCTCAACATAATTCTTGTAGCTCGATACACTTCGTCCAACGTTTTTCTAATTTTTCGATCCCTTCAAAATAATACGATTTTGGCAATCCATCAAAATAGGCGTTTGTCTCAGCGATGACCTCATCGTTTGAGCCAAATCTCTTTCCTCCGAGCCATTTCTTCAAGTTTGGAAATAGATAAAAATCGCAAGGGGCCAAATCTGGAGAATATGGTGGATGACGAATCAATCCGTAGCGCAATTCATGCAATTTTGCCATTGCGACTGCGGACCTGTGCGTCGGTGCAGAGAGCAAATGCGGCACCCATCTGGCAGATAGCTTTCTCATATCCAAAAAGTTATGCAAAATGTCCCGTACCCGTTCGGTTGGGATGCTCATAGCCTCAGCCAGCTTGTGCACTTTAACTCGCCGATCGTCCAATATTATACCATGGATTTTATCGACGATTTCTGGCTTTGCAACCTCAATTGGACGACCAGAACGTTCGGCGTCCTTTGTGGTCATACTACCACAACGAAAATCAGTAAACCACTTGTGAATCGTTCCAATCGATGGTGAGGAATCCCCAAAATGTTTAACAAGCGATGCTTTGGTTTGCGTAATGTTTTTTCCACGCAAGAAATAATGTTTAATCAAGACGCGAAATTCACTTTTTTTCCATGTTTTCAAAAATCTTCAAGATTGCTTGCTTTCAATGGGTGTCAAAACAGAACTGAATGACATATCTGTCTGAAAATTTTAATGCGTTCTAGTTAAAGATGGTACATCACAAATGTCACATGAGATTTGCGATTGTGGCGCCATCTGTTTTATTTTTCAGGGACTCTTCACCCTGCCCTCGTAGTACAGTTTCCCAGGAACTGTATGTTGGTATATTAGTTTATCTAGGAGTAATGCTCACCACCTCCGGAAAATTTACCGAAGCCGCAACATATGCCGTGAAAAAAACAGCAATCGCGAGCAGCAATATAAAGACTATCCTAACAAAAGCAAAATCTAACTCTTGGCAAGAAAAGAAAAAATTAATAAAATCTGTCTTGAACACTTCCACATTGTATGCAGCTGAAATCTGGGGACTCCAACAACTGAAAACACTGGAAATCACCGTAACGAGATTCAATAAAAATTTACTTCAGTGCCAAAGAAATACGCCGCACTACATGATACGAGCCGAGACTGGCATAGAGCATATAGAAATTATACTAACAAAAAAAGCGCTAAAATGGTTTAAGAAAATACTAGAAATGGAGGAAACAAGATACCCCAAATTAATCTATAACAGACTATTGGCACTCGACAGTAATACTGAAAATAAAATTGAATACAACTGGGCCTCTCAAATCAAAGCTATTCTATTTTCTGTTGGAAAACCTACAATCTGGGAAAACCAAAACATTACAATCCAAGACATAGAAGAAATTACTGAAAAAATTAAAGATAAGTTAACAGCGCAAGATATGCAACTAGTATCTACTTCAAAATTTAATGAGTCATACAAGCATATAAAAAATAATTATGAGACAGAAGAATATTTGAACATGAAAATTTCTATAAACAAAGTACGTATCATAGCCCAATTACGGATGGCGAGTAAAAAAATTTTCAACATAACAGTAAATCGCATCAAATATCAAATAAACGCAATGGAATTATGCACAATCTGCAATTTAAATCAGTTTGAAAACTTGGACCACATCTTCCTCCGCTGTCCATGTTACAAATCCTCAAGGTCAAGTTTCTTGACAAAATATCTCCCAATCCCAGATACGCCCTACTACACCCTATTAACTAATCTCACTCACACCAAACTCCAGGATATATACTGCTTTGTAACTAACATGTTAAAAATTAGAAGCTTCTGTAGAAATGAATAAGAAAAAACTTGCTGTATTATCTACCCAACTTACAATATTAAATAAACCGAACCTAAAGTAAAATAGTACTAAAGTAAAATAGTACTTAAACAATGTTAAAATATATCATATTTGAAATATCCTTCTTATACAAATTTATACAAATTTTATTATTATATTATACCAATCCCATTGTATGAGTTCTTCTCGAGACAATAAATATTATTATTATTATTATTATTATATTAGTTTGTAGAATAACTTGTATTTTGCTTTCATGCTTGTAATAAATTCTTAAAACATATTATTTTTTTTTAAGTTCCTAAGTAGTATCCGGAGACCACTCATCCATATCATGAACCTAACTTTCATATTCGATTATCAATGAGAATCAAGGTCATATAATTAGCACAAGTCATGACTATAAGTTATGAATGAGTTTTAAATAAATAGCAAGTTCATTAGATAAAGACAATTTTATCCAGGAGAAATTCTATTCCTACCTCTGTCTGTACTGTACGTAGTCTGTATGTAGAAATCTGACTTGCTGTGTCACAGTAACAATGATACACTTCCATTAAATTACCAAGCATTCACGTAGTGTTTACTGTGCATTGCAGACATCTGCATAAAGAGACGATTATCATTGTACTAGCAGCGGAGAAATTGTTTGCAGCGTCATTATTATAATGCATTGCAGCCAAAAAAACGCAAATGTTTCATATTGTTAAAAGACATTGAAGTTTTAGTTTGTAATTTGTGAAAAATCATTCAAGAAGAGAAAGGTATTTTGTCTAGTATTTAATGAGGAAAATCTTTGTAATTTTTTTTTATAAATCTCTACAACCGCGGACTATCAGTAAAGAAATATGACCGGTTCGCAGAAACTATTTTTCGCGACTTCGTCTGAGATTGACAATTTTACATATCTCAAAATCGTTCGGAAACCGTGTGTTTACCGAACGCCTTTCGATAATAACTAGGGACTTTTATAATGTTAGCATTGATATCACTGGCTGTCAGTGTCAGTCAGTGGCGTATCTAGAACTTTTGCCGCCCAGGGCGGTCTCCAATTTTCCGCCCTTACTAAGTCAATTAAATGGTAGTTTTTCTAAATTAAAATATAAATATAAAATAAATATATAATCACGACTTTTGCCCATTACTGAGTGTGGCACTCTACCGAAGCAGATCTTGGTAAGTGATATTTATTTTATTTATTTATATATTTATTTATTTATTTAAATAAATAAATAAATAAATAAATGGTGGTTTTTATAAATTAAAATATAAATATAAAATAAATATATGATCACGACTTTTACCCATTACTGAGTGTGGCACTCTACCGAAGCAGATCTCGGTAAGTGATATATTTATGCGCGTGAAGTGCGGTTATCAGCCGTCAAATTACAAGCTGCCTAAATATGCATATCAGGTTGCCTATATACATGACTTTAGTTAGACTTCCACTACTCAGATGGCGCAAGTTCCAGTGCGTAACATGGCAGTTTCTTATCTATAGTAGTATATTATGATCTGTGGTCTGTATTCTGTATAGTATACAGGGTGTTGATCGCTACGACAGAACGTAGAACTTTAACATATAAAATCATATTTTTGTAATCTCTTGCTTTTCAAATTATTTTAAGCAAAACAACTTCAAATAATGTTGAAATATCTGCATTTCAATTAGCAAACAAAATTAATTTTAAAATAAATATAAATATATCGTAACGCCTTTTACCTATTACTGAGTGTGGCACTCTGTAAGTGATATATTTATGTACGTGAAGTGCGGTTACCAGGCGTCAAATCACGGCCCCCAAAGATGATAGTGATGGGGGAGCCACAGGGGTAATTTTAATTTGGTGAAAATTGTTTATGGGCTGTGGGAATCGAACCGGGGGTCCTCAGGATCCACAGGCCAACTCGAAACCACTGAGCCATTACCCCATTAAATTAATAAATATAAATAAATAATTGTAATTGAGACAAACTATAGTTGGGGAACTTTTTTACCATTGGATGGCAAATTTGAATTAAGCAGTAATAAAGGAATTTTTCGAGATAATATTTTCAACCCTACATTGACTTGACAATGAAGAAAAATATTAGAAATCATATAGTAATTCATAATTTGTAGAAATCGAATAATAAACTTATGAAGTGAACAGGTTCTTTTTTAAAACTAAAACTAAATATAAAAAATGCCGCCCGTTGCGGAACGCACCCACCGCCCCTCTAGGTACGCCACTGGTGTCAGTAAGTGTTTGAAGGTTAGAAATTTTTATCAATTTTAGAGCTAATTTCTGCATAGTAAATTCAAATGTAAGTAATTTTAATTAAATTTACAGTTGCTGTGTACAACCAATAAAAAATATCTATACAGATAATTAAACTATCTTAAATAAATAATATTTATAGTGTAATACGCTGTAGAGAAAATTCAGCTGGGCGAGTCCAACATGTAGAAGTAGAGATGTTACGATGTTATGAAACTAACTGTCAATTTCGTGCTCGGATATTAGAGATTTTTACCACTTTTAAATCAATAACTACATTTAAATCGTCGCGAAAAATCCTGTGAATCAGACGTCTAGAAACTGTTTTACGACTATTCGCAATTTGCAATCCTCGTCTTCGGCTCCGCCTGTCAAAATATGCTCGCATTCGCAAAAGTATAGTTTCCGGCCTAGCGATACAAATAACTATTAATTAATTTATCAGTATATAAACAAATACAATACATAATATAGTCGATTTATATTGCCGGGTCACGAAAACTAATTTGACTTTTCACTGGCTTACGGTGGAAAAAGTTTGTTAAACGCAGCTTCAATACCAGCTATAGCTATATTTTTTGTAACATTAACGTACTCAATTCTGTACATGAAGTTCATTTTTTGTGTTTTGGAACACATTTTTCATAATAACCATAACATCAACTCTGATAATTTAAAATTACTTCTTCTTCTTCTTCAATTGCGCTACAGCCCGAATCGGGCCTGGGCCTACCGGGTACACCGAGCCGCAGTTTTTACGCTGCCGTACTGCCGGTTTTCGTAGTCGATGTTACTTTTTTAAGGCATATGTATAAGTGACTAGCTTATAGCGCCCGAGTATGATTAATACAAGTAACTGTATTTTTTATTTAACGACAAACCATACTTTGTCGACAGGCGGATTCGAACTGACGAACCTTGGTTCGGATGACGACACAGTATGCTAAGAGATGTGCATTAACACGCTCGGCCATCGCGCCTATATTTAAAATTACTAAAGACTGTAAATAGTTCGTAAATAATTAGTTTTTAAATTGACTTAAGTTTTATGCTTATTAGTTCCTTGGACACGGCTGTTTGCTAGGTTTTAGTATAAATAGGTATGTAATCTTCGGTAAGGCGGTTTCAATCTGTACCACTAGATTGATTTGCAAGTCGTGAAATCATGGTTAATTCCCTTAGTTCTTGAAATACGTATATAGATTTATTTTTATATTGATTAAGGCTTAGGGGTTAAATTCATTTTTATTTAGATCTTAGCCTTAGATTTTTACATTAATTAAATTGCAATATAATTTAGATACTGTTTTATTTTTGCAAAACTCAGTGAGTGTTTTAAAATTATGCTTAATTAATCAAATAAATAAATATATCATCACGCCTTTTACCCATTACTGGGTGTGGCACTCTGTCGAAGCAGATCTCGGTAAGTGATATATTTATGCGCGTGAAGTCCGGTGACCAGCCGTCAAATCACGGCCTCCAAAGATGTTAGTGGTGCGGGAGCCACAGGAGTAATTTTAAATTGGTGAAAATGTTTTGTCGGCTGTGGGGATCGAACCAGGGTTCTTAGGATCCATAGGCCGACTCGGATACCACTGAGCCATTACCCCATAATCAAAAAACTATAATAAATAATAAGTCTTTCTGTAAGTAATAGAAATGTGTACCTGCATTTTTGGGAAACCAAAGCCAAATAATTATTTTTTTTTATTTTAAAATTATAAATTTAGTTACCAAATATGAAATTTCTTTCATTTTCAAGGACATAAATATTATCTGAAAAAAATTATTTGTATAGATATTGGTTTGCAGTCTGTAAAACCAGGAAATTAAAAACCGATTCAGTAATTGTCATTATATATTAAAGTTGTAAGTTTCTTTATGTAAGTATTAATTAATAACAAAATAAATAAATAAATTGTCAACGGCCATGGCTGCACTAGTTGGAACTGATCTAAGCGATAACGTGAGTTAAGTAACGTTGCACGCGGGTAGTACTTGGATGGGATACCTAAAACGCAGATCAGGGCGTAATGGCGGCATATGACCTAAGTAGTTGGTCCGCCAAAGAAACCACAGAAAAAAAAAAAAGGAAAAAAAATAAATAAATTGGAATAGAGATTTGCTGCTCTACAGTCTGCTCAATGATGTGGGAAATTAAGAGACTCTCTCATTTTAAATGCCTTGATCTCGAACGGTGTCAAGAAAAATGTCAAACGATAGAGAGTTTCGCTTAAAGTATTTTAATGAAACATATTTTGCAATTGTACATTAAGAAAAGACAGAGGTTGAATGTAGGAAATAATGATTAAAGGAAAGAGAAATTGTATAAGATTGTGTGGAAGATTTGTTTAGGTATTTTGTAGTCCTAATCGCAAGTGTGCAAATAGCAGATTGTATCTGAATACGACGGGCGGTGCGGCGACGAAGGATTCGGGTTGATCCTGAAATCGGGTTAGGAGACAAGGACACAGGACGCAGGACCGGCGCCGAGTCGCGTGGCGCGTGGCGCGAGGTAGCAAAACAAAAAAGAAGAAGAGGTATTCATCCGGGGCCCGGCGGCCCGACGGCCTGGCCAGATTGAAACTTGTCCACTGTTTGAAAAGAGAGTCTAAAATGACTTCTTTGCATGTCACCATTGACAACAAAAGTTGTCTATTGTTTAGCTAAACAATGCCATCATATCTCCTTGGTGATGAAAGGTTCTCGGCGCCACCGCCGCCGCCGCCCCCGGCCAGGGGCACAGCGCCGAGCGCGATCGCGTCGTCTCGCTCGCGCCATTATCTGAGTCTCTTTATGTGATGCGGCATTCATGGCATAACAATGGGAAATGCGGTGACATTTTTATCGTGTGTACACAGAGAATCACAACCGTCTGCCGCCCCCGACGCCGCCGCCTCACACCCTGCTGCTCTTCACCTCCCCATCCCGCCAAGACATGCCAAGCACCTACAAACCGACACATCTTTATCTAAAATCATCTAAATCCAAAATTATCTCGATTATTTCTAAACTTTTGCTGGACTAAAAGAAAGCGGACACAGCTATATTAATTTGCGATTACGGATGAAGAAACCGAATTCCTCAATTAACTTAGAGTTCTTCTTTAGTGACCGTGGAAACATATTTTTCACTTATCATCCATTCATAATCATTTACATCTCTTTTACCAGTGGTGTACCTTCAAGCACTTACTGACACCAGAGGGGCGGTGGGTGCGGTCCGCAACGGGCGGCACATATTTTGGGGCGGCATTTTTTATATTTAGTTTTAGTTGTAAAACACAACTTGTTCACTTCATAAGTTTACTATTCGATTTCTACGAATTATGAATTACTATATGATTTCGAATATTTTTCTTCATCGTCAAGTCAATGTAGGGTTGAAAATATTATCGCGAAAAATTCCTTTATTACTGCCTAATTTAAATATGCCATCCAATGGTAAAAAAGTTCCCCACCTATAGTTTGTCGCAATTACAATTATTTATTTATGTTTATTAATTTAATGGGGATAACTTTTTAATTTATTAGAAGACACAACCGATAAACTTTTTCACCAATTTAAAATTACCTCTGAGGTACCCTCTCCACTATCATCTTTGGGGGCCTTGATTTGACGGTTGATAACTGCACGCCCATAAATATATCATTTACCGAGATCTGCTACGGCAGAGTGCCACATCCAGTAATGGGTAGAAGCCATGATCTTTTTTTTTTCGTGGCTTCTTGGCGGACTAATTACTGAGATCATATGTCGCCATTATGACCTGATCCGTGTTTTTAGATCTTTTTGAGTCGACAGTAACGCGGGTTTCCCTGGGCGGTCACCCATCCAAATACTTTCCGCGCGCAACGTTGCTGAACTCGCGTTATCTCTTGGATCAGTACCAACGAGTTGTGCTATGACCTTGACATTTATTTTATTTATTAATTTATTGTTGTATTATGTTTGTGTATTTTATTATTTGTTTTAGTTCTACTAGTTGGAACAAAGTTTGTTTTGAAAAGAAATTTTGGTGGGGTTTGCCCGTTACCTCCGCCAAATAATTTCATCTGGTTTCTTAGTGTAGCCACGTTAGCTTTTATCTTTTTAATTAAATGCAAAATGGCTTTTAGTATTTACGGGTATATTTGCAAGTATCTATTTTAAGAAAAATATTAAATTTTCGTTAGTATGTATGTTTGTAGTAGTAAACTTCATTCCCTGTATGAAAACGATGACGTCATATGTAGACGAGGTTATCATAGATACGATGAAATATAGCTATCTTTTTTTAATAATATTCGTACCTATGCGAATAACCTAACGTATGTCTTAATAAGTTAAGACACACGTTTCATGTTTTTTCACGTTCTATCACATTTATTATTTTAATAAAAACGTATGACAATTCTTATGCCTGTTTTACAGTGAGCAATATTGCAAATGCAACTGCAACTTTCAACTAGTTGAAGCAATCTTGAACGAGTGTAATACCGAAATTGCAAGTGCAAGTGTAAGAAGCAATCTTGCATCAACCTCTTACACGAATTAGAACATGTTCTAATTTTTGCAAGACTCGCAAGGCCACTGTTAGTTATTTCTAGTAATTTTAAGTTTGTTAGAATGCTACCAACTTATTATAAATGTCAAAAACGATAAAGTTGGGTTAAAGATATTAAAATGATTTACTGCATTGCAAATAATTGTGCAAATACTTATAAGAAAAAAATTTTATATCAATGCAATATAACATATGAAACAAATGTTAATAATACAAGTGATATAAGAGGTTAAGCTGATATAATATGAAGTTAGTAACGACAAAAATTTGTAAATAAATTAATATTATATTGCAGTTGCAAGTTGCTCAATGTAAAGTGAAAAAAATAATTCTGCAACATTTTGGTGCAACTAGTTGAACGTAAATCTTGCAAGTTGCAATTGCAGGTTGCGCTTGCTCAGTGTAAAACAGGCATTACTAATACGAAAATTTATATTTACTTTGTTCACATTTGTTTATAAAATAAAAATCGAGACCTATCGTCAAGATTTTGTTATTTTCTCGCCTGTCATTTCTAAGTTTGTAACATTTTTAGTACATAAATACAGACTGAGAAATAAGAAATGGCTAGAAAAATTTTGGATAATCAAATGTGGAAATGTGTTTGTCATCTTCATGATTAGTTTGCGCTGGAGTTAGAAAATCGAGGATCTTTAATTAATTTAACTGTAGTACAAAAGGTAATGTGCATTGTATTTTGTATTTTAAAATATTATTTATTTATATATAATAATAATACTTATAAAAATGTATATTCCTTTGAGTTTTATTTTACAAAATTACATATTTCAATAAGGTAGGTAATATGTTTCATGCGTTAAGATAAATTTATATTTGATTTTTATTTAATATGTGCAGAATTTGGTTTCATTATAAACTAATTAAATTTTATAAAGTAATCAATATTTTAATCTGACATTTAAATTTTAGGTTATGTTTTAAAAATGTCAATCCAATACCCAATGTAAAATCTTGAATCACATGGATACCGAATGTGACATAATAGTTTCCATACAGGGAATGAAGTATAACTACACTAATTGAAATTAATTTCTGAATGTAGTAAAGTAAAAGGGAGTATTAAGTATCTGCGTTCCTTTCGCGACTATTTGAAGGAATGTTACCCGTCTGAAATCTTTCAGATTTGCTTGGAGCCATACAGAGTATTCAGCGCTGTCCGCAAGTTTTGTATACGCCGAAACTTCTGATTAGAATCTGTGTTTGAATGTCGGGCGACGGCGCTTTTCTTCCTTCACTTCTTCCTCATTCACAAACACTTTTATTCTTTTTCTTTTCGATTCACCAGCTGCAACTCTAACTAACATCCGTGTTTACTACAGATCCGCACTGACTTTATTTTACTTAATCCGATAAGTTATTAAATTTCATTAAACCTGTTATGCAGTACATAACTAAATTATATATATATATATATATATATACCATCACGCCTTTTATCCATTGCTGGGTGTGGCACTCTGCCAAAGCAAATCTCGGTAAGTGATATATTTATACGCGTGAAGTGCGGTTACGAGCCTTCAAATCACGGCCCCCAAAGATGTTAGTGGAGGGGAAGCCACAGGGGTAATTTTAATTATGAAGTAGAGAACAATTAATTAAAAAAATAAATAAATATATCATCACATCTTTTACCCATTACTGAGTGTCGCACTCTGCCGAAGCAGATCTTGGTAAGTGATATATTTATGCGCGTGAAGTGCGGTTACCAGCTGTCAAATCACGGCCCCCAAAGATGTTAGTGGTGGGGGAGCCACAGGGGTAATTTTAAATTGGTTAAAATGTTTGTTGACTGTGGGGATCGAACCAGGGTTCTCAGGATCCACATTACGACATTATACCACTGAGCTATTATCCCATATATTAATTGATAAGATATAATTATTTATTGTTGGGTTGAGTTGATAAAGGTTCTAGATTTTAACCAGTGTCATCAATTTAAAAAAAATAATTAGTTATTAAATATGAAAATCACAAATTTGACCTAGTCTGTGCTAAATTCATCCCATATCCTTAATCTATTGGTGCTTTGAACGAGTTCTGCAGATTTTTTTTTACATTTTTTATTTTTTTTCTCTTATGGCTTCCTCGCGGACCAATTACTAAGGTCATATGTCGCCATTCCGCCCTGATCCTGCATTTTAGGTCTTAGAGTCAATAGCAACGCGGGTTTCTCTGGACGGTCACCCATCCAAGTACTGCCCGCGCGCAACGTTGCTTAACTCGCGTTATCGCATAGATCAGCTCCAACGGGTGCAGCTATTTATTTCGGTATTTATTTATTTAATGAATCCAATCGTTGTTGTACACTAACATCAATTAATCGGATCATAACTCAAATGAATAATATCATATACAAAAATACTGTCAGATCTGGAAAAACATAACTGTCAAACAATCGTCTAGATATTGTTCATGTACCTAATAAAATTTAAAAATTAATTACATCAGAACAATTGATAAGTAAAAAATATTTAAAATGATTTCTAGTATGTAAAATGTGTTAATTTGTTTTAATATTGTAGGTGTCAACGGCCATGGCTGCGCTCGTTGGTACTGATCTAAGCGATAACGCGAGTTAAGCAACGTTGCGCGCGGGTAGTATTTGGATGGGTGACCGTCCAGAGAAAACTCGCGTTGCTGTTGACAATAACAACTAAAACGCAGATCAGGGCGTAATGGCGGCATATGACCTGAGTAGTTGGTCCGCCAAAGAAGCCAGAAAAAAAATATATTGTAGGCATAAAATGTCAAATTTAATATTATTACATTAAATATGTAATTGCAAATTCTTTATTGATTTATAGTATATATGAATGTTAATAAACATTTTATTTAATATTTAAAACATTAAAATTAGAATTAAATAAATGAAATAAAACATTTTTAGCTATGGGTTTTTTTGGATTCATTATGTAGCTTTACCATGTCTTACTTTTAAATAGAGGTGGGCGAATATCAAATTGTTCGAATAAAATACTCCGAGTAGTCACTTATTCAAAAATTAAAAATTTAAATAATTATATAATAAATTTATAATTGTAAATACTAAATGATAATAATTCATTATTGTAAATCTAAATGAAATATAAATGTATAATAAATAAATAATAATAATATATAAAAATAAAAAAACAAAAAACTGATAAACTGATAACGAAGTAATAATTAATAATGTGATATGATAATGTGATTATTATATTACTGATAAGTGAGTATGTTTATCAAAATTAGAAAAAAATGGTCATTAATTAAATTTATTATCATAATAATTTTGAATTATAAAATTATTGAAGAATACATGTACTTACAACAAAGCTCGTTTCCTGTAGTTGTCAACTGAGTTCATTAAAGCTTTGAAGGCAGCGCTGTTTCAATTTCAAGACGTATCGCGCAATATAGGCAATCGTAGCTCAGTGGATAAAAGCAAGGTAAAACTTGCGTTTCTTAATTAGCAAGTAATAGGTCGTGCGTTCAAATCTCACTGACTTCTACTTATATCAAAAAAATACGATTGTGTCTGAGTGGTTCGGATTCCACTATAAGCTGTAGGCCCCCTGTACTGTAATAGGAATTTACTTCCTGTTGTGCAGAGCAGAGCTGGGCAGTAGCTAGCTACTAGCTTAGCTACGTTTACCTTAGCTGTAGTTGTAGCTTAGCTAAATGTGAAAAAATATAGCTGTATCTTGTAGCGAGCTATGTTTTTTTTTCTATTAGCTTAAAAATATTGTTATTACAACTGAAGCTACTTTTAAAGCTACTTCTTCTAGTCCAAAGCTACTTTTTGTAGCTTAAAGCTACCACTGTTCATTAAGAAATACCTATTAATTTTTGTTTTGTATTTAAATTGTACCTTCTTTATTGTTTTCTATAACTGTAGGATAACAAGTTATTATATAGTCTAAAATCTATTAACATATTTTATTTTTCACTTGTTCTTAACCCATCCTACTTTTGTATTAAATATTAGATGAACTAAACATTGACTGTTTAGGAGTCTTCTGTTAATGTGACTTAATTTATTCCGATATAAATAAGAATTATAGCATACCAAATTAACACTACATTTGTCCATTTGCGATTTTTTATATTTATTAACAGTCATTATAACAAAAGACTGATCAACAGATCATATGACAATGGCAAATTTAATAATTCACAATAATTGAAAAAGTAGCTTTAAAATTCAACAGCTACTTTAATGAAAGCTTTTAACTGTAGCTTAGCTATATTTTACAAAATGTAGCTTATAACTGTAGCTCAGCTACTTTTTTAAAGAATAGCTGTAGCTTAGCCACATTTTTTAAGTAGCTTGCCCAGCTCTGGTGCAGATTAACAAATAAATAAATAAATAAATTCCAATGTTCGCCATTGGCGTAAATATTCGAAAATCTCGAATATCAAATACTTTCAGTATTCGAGTATTCGTGGATAGTATTCGGCCATCTCTACTTTTAACCAATATTTGATTAATAAATACAGGAAGTTTATGAGGTTTTTGATAGTATTCAGTTCTGAATAACATTTACAAGTAGGTATTCAATTACAAAATTCCTGGTACATGAATAAAAAGAGAAAGAAAGAGGTAGTATGTGACTATGTGTCGTAGTTCTATGAGAATCTCTTCAGTAGCTCGTAGCGTTAAGCTGCACTGAGCAGAGTAGCGGAGTAGATGGAATTATTAGCATATATAAATCGCAGTCTCGTCACCGGGATACAATATTTCATCTAATATTGCACGCGCAAAGAATAGACGGCGTGACGTAATGCAGTTTGATGGTTTGAAAGTCCCTTTTACATGGATTTATGCAGATAATCGCGACAAAAGAACACATATATCTATGTAGACAATGGAGGAAGAGAGTGAACAAGCGTGCGCGCCCGTCAAGTGCTTCCAACCAGCCCAGCGTACACACTGGCGTGCTTACCTACATTTACAATGGGGGCATTTACTGACCACTTCAAGATTTAACTAATCAATGGAGACTTATACAATTCAAATTTTTTTATTGCCATCTACTCAGTAAAGTAGAATTTAATAATTGGTTATGAAGTTTTGATTATTAAGCCGTTAAAGTTGAATTTTATAATAAGGAATCAAAAGATCCAGGGTTATTGGATAAAGGCTTGAGAATTTAGTAAGATAAATCAATTATTTATTTCATTAAAAAAGACGACGTTTCGAACACATTTTCGTGTTCATCTTCAGGTCAAAGATAATTTTAACCACGACGTGGTTATTAACAATTTAAAATGAGTCAAGACGGCGACTTGACTCGGAGGTGTGCAGTATTCCAATATATTTTTCAGTAAACGATTTATTCGCTAGGTGCAGAGTCATGGTGGGGACATCCGAATCGACTGCAGCGATCGCGGTGGACAAAATAAGCGTAAAATCATTCTCACGTTGTTGTGACTCCGACTGTCGAATATAGGATTTTAACAAGTAAAATCATAATTTCGTAATTTTCTGCATCACTAATTATTTTAAGCAAAAAAGCTTCAAATAAAAGTTTTAGGCCATCAAATTATGCATGTAAACCATTAAACAAAATTAATTTTACATGCTGTGTAACGGCACAAATTAGATTTTAAAATGACGAAAATTGCCTGAAAACTATGATTGGCCTTGGAATGGAAACAAAATTAATCAAATGTTTATGTAAGTGTCAATTGATGGACATTTTGTTGGAAATTAACTGTCTTATAGACGATTTTGTTAAAATTATAGAAAATTTAGTGACATTTTAGGAAACTGACTATATTAAACAAAATTTGGAGATGTTTTAGAAAAATGACTGTCCTAGAGACGATTTGTCATTTTTGTAAATATTTTGTTGGAAATTTACTGTCTTAGAGATGATTTGGAAGACATTTTGGCAAAATGACAGTATTAGAGACGATATGGGAGACATTTTTATTTTTAAAGATAATTTAGGAGACATTTTTGACAAACATTTTATTGATAAATGAACATCAAAATAAAAATTTTACACGTTGTTTTCAAGTTTTCTTGAGGTTGGCTTCGTCACGTAAATACCCAAAACCTATTCTCAAAAAAATCATTAAAAAATATTATTTAATCCATAAAGTAATAAATAATATTTAAAACATTTACTTTGCTTTGCATATGACAAGTATTTATTTCTGCTATGGTTGAGAATCTTGAACAAATAAGACAATGAAAGAGTACTGCAAAAATATAAACATCTCAATTATTTATTATTATTTTTCATCATTCATTCATAATTATTTACACCTCTTTTATCCTTATAAAAAATAACTAACCAGTTGCGAAATAAGAAATACAAAAATAAGAAAAATATATCATTTTAATAAATACAATTCTTATATTTCTTTAGCATTTTATGCGGCTTTTACAATATCACTTGATATATATAAACTTAAATAATATATTTTGTAATATTTTAAGTTCTTAAAAACTGAAATTGTACACATTTTAATTTTTTTAAATGTTGTTTTTATCAAAATTAGACAAAATCTTGTATTAATCAACGGTTATAGAGCATGATTTAATCCGGCCGTCAGATGTCATTGTCGTCGCGCACCCAGTCAATACTTCATTCCATGTATGAAAACTATTACGTCACATTCGGTATCCATGTGTTTCAAGATTTTGTACTTAATACGTTTACATTGGTATTGGATTGAAATCATTAAAACATAACCCATAATGTATATGCCTGATTAAAATATTTATTAGTTTAAAAAATTTAATTAATTCTGCAATATATTAAATGAAAAACAAATATACATTTTTCTTGACGGACCAAAGATATTACCTACATTATTGAAATATATATATATATATATATTTATGTAAATTAGAATACAAAGAAATATATATTTTAATATGTATTATATATGGGGTAATGGCTCAGTGGTATCAAGTCAGCCTGTGAATCCTAGGAACCCTAGTTCGATCCCCACAGCCGACAAAACATTTTCACCAATTCAAAATGACCCCTGTGGCTCCCCCACTACTAACATCTTTTGTTTGATTCACATTAACATTATGTGTGGAGCGAGGGTCTGCTGCATGTGACGTCAAAAGTCCCCAATTATTTAAAACGAAAAATTTACTAAAATAATGCCTGTAGGTTCAAATTATATTAAAATACGCGTAGGAGCACATTTATTATTTTTTACAGCCGACAAACAATTTTCATCATATTAAAACTACCTTTGCACTCCTCCTCCACTAATATTTTTGAGGGAGGGGGTGTGATTTGACGTCTGGTAACCGTTATTCCCATCGCAAAAATATCACTTAGCGAAATCTGCTACGGATGAATGCCACACCTAGTAATAGGTAGAAGGCGTGATGATATATTTATATTTTTTATTTTAACCCACGTATAAAAATATTAGACCCATATTTTTTTTATTTTGCTGAGAAGTAACTAATGAAGGAAAAACTAATTTAAAAATCTTGTGAAGTACGTAGATATTGTAGACCACATGTGGCCAACTTGTTTGTTTTTGAGATCGACTTTCTATATAGAAAATTAGTTACGATCTATTTATCAAATTTGTAATATTTATCACATTCAAACTCCTGTACTAATCGATGACAGGAGGTAGAGAGTTAAACCAACATGAAGTAATATTAATAATATTTAATGAAAGAAAAATTATAGACGTGTCAAAGAAACAAGTTAATTACTAGTTTATTAATGGAAGTCAGGCATTCATACTAAGGTGTGTAATGTGTATAGCGATAAGGATAATTGTAATGAATCTTTAGGATAGGAATCAGTAAGCATGACACCTATTCTGTAAAATAGAGCCAAGAGCTCTAGCTCTACAACTATGACGTCAAGCAAAAGTTTTGGTGCGTAAAGGTTTTAAAATTTTAGGTTCGCAACAATATTTGAAACAGAGCTCTTATTTACAACCAAATGAGATTGAGTAAATAAAAATTAGGAACTAAATAACTAAACATTTAAACGCGTTAAATTAAGTAAATTATCGATACTAAAGATAAAACTAAAGAAGTAAAAGTAAACATGGAATTGACTTTAAACGTGTATTGTTATTTATGTTACCAATACTAATTTAAAACTATACAAATAAAAGTATATATATATATATATATATATATATATATATATATATATATATATATATATATATATATATATATATATATATATATATATATCATCACGAAGCAGATCTCGGTAAGTGATATATTTTGCGCGTGAAGTGCGGTTACCAGTCGTCAAATCACGGCCCCCAAAGATGTTAGTGGTGGAGGAGCCACAGGGATAGCTTTTGAAATTATGAAAATAAAAGTAAATGTAGAAATAAATTTTTGAAAAATTGGGAAACAAAATATAACCTCGTATAAATTTATAACACTGTCCAAACTTAAACCGTACAATTAATAGAATAACAATAATAATAAGTAACTATAAATTGTAAATTATATATATATATATATATATATATATATATATATATATATATATATATTTAAATATAAATTACAAAAAAATATGAATATAAAAGCAGATCCACAAATGCTGTCACAAGTGTTAAATTATAGCTAGCTCTGTAGTGCTTATTAATTATTGTTAACCCAGTAATGGGTAGAAGGCGTGATGATATATTTATTTTTATTATTAAATTAAAAGCCAAGTTATTGGTTTATATCATTGGTGACCCCGACGTGATTTGGCACATAGTTGTTAATGGAGGAAGTTCAACAAGTACTGTATCTGGTTTCTGAACAATCTTCCATATCTGCTATATCTGGGTCTTATAAGTTACCAGAATTTTGGCCAGCAGATCCAGAATTATGGTTTGCTCAGATTGAAGCTCTAGAAGACTTGTTGGGGTAGCTCTATTTCGCTGAGCATATAGAAAATGAGATGAGGTTATAAATAGACGCTGTTTCCATAAGTCTCCGCTAGATACCATCTCTGAAACATTGACGGCATAGAGCTAGCCTAAAAGTTACAGAATAAATGTCCAGAGAATTATGTTTTGTCTTCCTTAACTTTAAATATGAAAAGTATATGGATCTAAAACAAGAACAGATATATTAACCATATTTTTTATTATTTGGATACTTTTCACGAAAAAAAAATTTTCAAAATTCTTCTTCTAGCTTCCAACCTTATAAAATTTAGAATACGATTGCGATTGACCACAAATTGCTTCGAGATGAGTGTTGGCCATTCTTGTTGTAGACGATCATGTAATGTAGCTTGAGGTATGGAGTGAGATTGTAATAGTGATAAAGTACACTATCATTACGGAGTAAAGAAGAAATTGTTGGGCATTCACATTAGCCCCTAAGTACACTTAACATCACCATCATGGAATGGAACCAGTTTTCAACAACTGTACATTTTTTTTTTTAGTAACGAATTCATTGAATTTGTTTATTATTTTAGCATTATTATTAGGGTTGTTGATTTTGCGAATGTTCGAGACTTCGATTGTTCCGATTTATTGAACCTTCCAATTTAGATTCGAACTTACGAACTTTTGAATATTTCGAATTTTCGAATTATTTAAATTTTTTAATTTTCGTATTTTTCGAATATTCGAATTTTCCAATTATGTAAAATGTTTTAACAGCTCGAGGATAAGTCAGTCAGACTGCAAACTGAACATCGAGGGTTCAATTCTCGTCTTAGTCATTCTATTGCCAGATCTTACCCTCATCATAATTTTTACTAGGTACGTGTTAGATATTCTTTTTTAGAGAGTTCACTTCACTAACCATATTATGGGATAAAAAAGGCATGGCACATTAATAAAACAATTTCAATGCATTTGTTGTACACATTTATGTATTATTATTTATTTATAAATAATATAAATTATAATTAAGAGAGTAGATGTCTCAATTAAGATGCCTAACCTTGCAGAGTTTTTGCAAGAGACTTCGCATACATTTATATATATATATATATATCGTCACGCTATATCCCATTAAATGGGGTACCACGAACCCTAAAATACTAAGATACTTCTCTGAGTTTATTATGCGTGAGCGTGTTTGGAGATGACAGATGGCATTAATTCTATGGCAAAAGAATTCTAAAATGCGAAGCTTCGAAAAATTCGAAAATTCGAAGCATCGAAGTTTTTCTGACGAAGTTCAAAACATTCGAATGTTCGAACGTTCAGAAATTCAAACTTCGGTGGAAATCAACGACCCTAATTATTATAAAATATTTATGAGTAAAATTGATATGTGTTATTATAGTATTTAGAAAGTCGTAATAAAAGATTGAATGCCTTTTATAATATTTATTTTACATTTTATAATTTACAATCTGCGAAGTAGAATTTTAATTATCCTAACTAATCTTCTTCCACAACATGCTTTAACCTTATTTTCCCACTAACACGCATTCTACACACACCCAACATAGTACTCAGTTACTCATCGTTCACCAGGTTTACATTTTACCAGTACACTGATTACTCTAGGTCTAGTTGGTCGACTGGACGGTATGCTTCTGATACAGATACCAGTCTCATTTGATTAGGAACAATAGTAGACGAACAATGGACAGAGTGGCTTGGATGCACCAAGCCTCGTACTGGTGATGACTTACGTTGTCTAGTAATCGTACAGGACTGACTGTTCTCTCTCATGACGGTACGCAGGACAATAAGATTTGTTTAGGTAGCTCGCTACTTTTAAAGTGAAAATCAGTGGCTTCTCAAACTTTTTTGGATCACCGCCTCCTCCGAGCCCCTTGTTGAAGGTTTTATTGGTAACTCTCCTTGTTCCGTTTATTATGTAGGAATCTTACCAGAAATAGTAAAGACCTTATTTTTAGCTCACGAATCAGGGCTTGAAATGAATAGTTTCACGCCAATTTTAAATTATAGGCTGATATAGCTTGACCAAGAAAATTCGTTTTAGTTTGAAGAACTTGTTCGCTACAGGTTTCAACCTATTTTTGAAATAGTTGTTTATTTTTATTGACTTGTTTTCAGATAAAATAGTTATTTGTCCCACTAGGCCAGAAACTGTACTTTTGTAAGTGTGAGTACATATTGACAGACCGAACCAAAAGCGAGGCTTGCAAATTACGAGTACTGACAAAACAGATTCTGGACGTGTGGTACATAAGATTTTTCGAGCTGATTTAAATTAATTAAATGATTTATTTGTCAATTATTAAATACTAGGGATTTTTATTTTGACAACATCAGGATATTCGTAAACAATAAGAACCAATTAATTTGTTTTTTTTTACTGCCTTATTTAATTATAATTACTTACATTTTAGTTTACAATGAACAATACAGTTCGAAAATTGGTAAAAGTCTCTACATCTAAGCACTCAACACATAAGACTGACAACTAATTGATACAAATGCTAACCTCAGCAGTCCCTAGTTTTTGCCGACCTAGACCAGAAACGGGCTATTTCTGGTCGATTTTGAATTATGTGTTATGTATGTTATGTTTCTGGACGGAGGCGTTAAAATAGTATTTTTTTTTTTAAATACTACTCGTATATTATGTTTTTAAATGAATTGGAATGGAGACATGTGAATGTTGATCAGTAACCCGAACAATAATTTAAATAATTTCGTGAACAATACTTACCATAATTGGAACAAAATTTATCTGAACCGGAACATCAACATCAAAAATAATAAAATAAAATAAATAAATATGTATATCACTACGTCTTCTACCCATTAGTGGGTCTGGCACTCTGCCGAAGCAGATCTCGGTAAGTGATATATTTTTGCCGTCAAATCACGCCCCCCATAGATTTTAGTGGAGGGGGCGCCACAGGAGTAGTATTACTGTGGTGAAAATGTTTGTCGGCAGTGAGAATCGAACCAAGGATCTTAGGATCCACATAAAGTGAAGCCAAATAATTTGTACGACAATTAACAATCGATTTTTTTTTCAATTTTGTACTTTCAATTGATGGAAGTATTCATATTTTAAGTTCGTAAAACCTGCATTTTGTTCAAATCTGTTAAAAACTGAAGGATAGTGAAATTATTGTTTTTTCCTAAGTTGGTAATGTTTAAAAACAACTGAAATGTTTCGATCGTGTACAGGTCAAAATTGACTTGTAAACTAAAAACTGCAGGCGGAGTATGAAAAACAAAAAAGCGAAGGACAGACGACCGAGTGAACGACATAGATATACGAGTACACATCCACTTAAATAAATGTCGCATTCGTCATCTAGAGACTCTGTCCAGAATTTCTATATAATTTTTTTCAATTTTTGCCCGTGATACAGTCACCAATCACTTATAGTGTATTCCGAAAATGAACCACACTAACCATGGTTAGTTTTTTCAGTAACCGGTTTCATTACGGAACACGGTTTTTTAAATTTGTGGTTAGTTTTTAATAACCAAACTAACAGTGCTCGAGCGTCGGTTAGTTTGGTTACTTCACAACTGTTGTTGACAAGTTTGAAACGTGTTTGGCGGCTTTTGCAGGGTTTGTGGATTTTTGTCTTATAAAACTATATTTTTATGATGACTGATAAATAAACATGTGATACAAAATGTATTTTTATTATTGAACAGTATATATTAATATTAGATGAATTTATTACTTGTTCTGAAGCTCATATTTATTTTTTCTTTGTGTTATTTTTATATCCCTATATTTAAGTTAAAGCAGGTGTGATGCAGAATACAATATTTGTATAATATAAACATTTTTCCATATTAAATAAATTTCACATTTCGAAACTCATCTGTCAAGTGACAACTGTCAACGTGAAAGTGTTCCGTTTTACATACAAAATGACGTCATCTAACCGTAACCGTGGTAAAAATGAACCGCGCCGTGGTTCATTTTCGGAATATACTATTAAGCTTGTCTATTTGAGAGTCGACGAGCTAACAAAATTTAAAAAAATACATATTTACTATTCCAATCTAGAATTTTCTTTACATATTAACAAAACGAGTAAACTAATTATTTATAATTTAGATGAATACCTAAGTTAAAAAAGAGTTTTCAATAGACAATATTTAATAATAATTTGGGTAGATAACTATTTTTTACACTACTACAACTATATGCGATACACATGTGTTTAACTGGTTGCGACAGAAATAATAAGTGCAGGCGCAAATTAATGAATCATTATTATTTCAAATATATGTCATTATAATAAGAACTATTAAAACGATTTGATTAAGATAATTAATTAAATTATTTGTCACCAGTATAACTTTAGTCAGTTCGCTACTTATTAACGTAAATCCATAAGAAGTAAAACAATTTTTAATTATGTATATTTTAATTAAATTAAATTAACTGAAATACATATATCATCACACCTTTTACCCATTATTGGATGTGGCACTCTGCCGTAGCAGATCTCGGTAAGTGATATATTTATGCGCGTGAAGTGCGGATACCAGTCGTCAAATCATGGTCCCCCGAGGATGTTAGTGAAGGGGGAGCCACAGGAGGAATTTAAATGTAGTGAAAATTGTTTCCCTTGAAATTAAATATAATAGGTAATTTGATACAATTGACTCTAATATAAATATTCTATTTTTGTTTCAGAGGTAAGTTCACCTTTTGTTCCTGATTTTTAGTGGAGATAACGAAGGGAAGATGTAAGGTAAGAACTAGTAGAATTACTTCCAAATATTTGCTTTTAGAATTGCAGTATAATAAACATATTTCATATAGCAGGTCACCTATAATATATTATCGATTATTTTTTGACGTTTCTCAAAACCAATTAAATGCTTCATTGTATGTCACGTGTCTGCATTTTTACCAATCCTGTCATTATTATACTGAGAATAAAGGTCTTGTGATTATTCTCGGGAATTATCTCTGTAGATGCTTTTTTGTTTGTAACAAATGATAGGTAGTTGTCAAATAATTATTTAAAACTGTCAACGCGTCAAGTAAATTGTGTGAAAAAATCGATTTAGTTGTATTTTAGATACAGAAATACACCAACAAATTTTGGAAACAACTTCCAAGAATACATTAATAAGTAATCAATCGATATGAATCCAGTTCAAAATCTTTTAAGTTGGATGACTCGACCTCAACAGCCAAGTCAAAAAATAATCTAATTAAATATAACTTGAGAGTTCGATAATTTATTTATTTAACGTATAGCAATTCAAACACGTACATAAAGAAATGACAAAATAATAATAAAAATTACAAACAAATATCAAGGTTGTTAATATAATCAATTGAATCGTTAGTTGCAATCAGGAAATCTTCGGGGCTACCTTTGTAAGACCTTATGGGATATTCTTCAATGATGTGTTTGATGGATTGAATCATACCGCAATCACATTGCGGGGATGGCTGTTTTCCCCATTTATGCAGAAAATAAGCGCATCTACCATGTTGGGTTCTTATTCTATTGAGCATTGACCAACCTACGAGCTTTCGTGATTATTGCCTGGCAACAAGTTTTCGAAAGATCTGTCAAATTATTTTCAAATTATTCTCACTCTCTTGTTATATTATTACTGAGTATTTTATGTATTTTATAATTAAGTAATGTTTTATCACAGAGCATCATTTTTACTTTTTTATTTTATGTATATTCATATTGAATCATTGGTTCACTTTCTGATATCGAGTACACATCTAACTCGTATCGATACGACATCCAACAGCGCCCCAAGTACAGGGAGTCTCAAAGTGGCAAAGGTTAGAGCAAGGCAACCCTCTCCTCATATTTGCGGTTTCATCTGATTGTCTCTGTCATACGCAGGGAGACAATATCACTTTGTGTGGGGTAGAACATATGTGCCGAGGGGTGGGAGGTCATTATTAGGGGTGGGAGTTGATGATGAGGGCTGTGGGCACGTGCCGTCTCCGCTGCCGCGTAATGCAATCATCGCGGCACGGCGTGGCACTCTCGGCGCCCTTGCGGTGGTGGCGGCACGGCGCGGTGACATTTTAACTGGTTTAGGGTCGGTTAGGGTTCGTGATGCCCGCTGGGTGTATTTATGTTCTCACTTTACCCGCTCAATTGCACTTCAGACTTGATTACCTACCGTGATTGTTATTAGAAATGCATTCAAGAATATTTTTTATGTAAAGAGGAAAGTGTTTATAATAAAGTTTATTGAAAATATTACAATTTTATACAATTTCAAAATATGAATAATGAAAAATAATAAATAAGTAAGTATAGAATAGTTAATGGATCGTATCACGTGTTGAGTGATAAGGAAGAGATAGTCGGAATTCGGACAAAAATGATCAAAAAGTCATGACTTTTTATTATTTTTGTCTTTTCCGTATAAATAATTAAATTTTACATAAAATAACAATTGAATTTAATAAAATACCTACCAAATATTTTTTTTCTTATCCTTATTTTTTTGGTGTATTTATTTAAATAAAATTGGAATGATAAAACGATTAGTGGTATCGTGTCGAACTGTGGAATGGAAAATCCGGATTCGATTCCTAAAGACGACAAACTATTTTCACCATATTATAATTAATTATGTGGCTCGTACTCTACTAATATCTTTTGGGGGCCGTGATTTGACGACTGATAACTAGTTTATGCGCATACTGAGATTTGCTACGGCAAGTACCACATCCAGTAATGGGTCAAATGCATGATGTTATATTTATTTTATTTTATTTTAAAACGATTACAGATTATAAGTGTTATTGTAAAATATTTATAAACCAGCAATTATATCGCCTCATGCTAGCATTCTTGAGTACAGATACAAGGTAATTAGCTTTTTTCTTCAGTACTGAACGTGAGCCCTTAATTTTTTCTTATCCCTTTCAATATTAAAAGGACATATATGTACCACAACTTTAAAAAAAATCTTGCTGGGAAGAGCATTACTTTTATCTTGCTATAAATATGTCTCAACCGTCTGAAAACTTATTTCGTACATTTACAGTAAAGCTACTTTCGACTCGAAGATACATTCTTGAGTTCAAAATTGCCTGAAAATTTTAGCTCTTAATATTAACTTTAAGATAGTCCGCGCTCCAACCGAAGTTTCTTATAGAAATAACATGGAAAAATTTTCATTTGTTCTTTAGAATTCCATAGCTCTGCCATAAATGAATCAAAAGTAATTAATTGTGTCATATTTATTGTAAATTCAACGCTCTACAAAAAAGTTCTCTTATGATTTTTCGCTAAATCTATTGGCTTAAGAGTTATTTGAGCTCAAAGTTTAATTATTATATAATTATTAATATTATCAATTATAATTATTAAGTAAATATTTATTTTATAAATTATGACAAATTTTTCTTATAAAATTTTTATTTATGGTCAAAAAAAGCGAATATAATATTTGTATTTTTGTGGCTTTATGGACTGAGTCACCAACGCCATCTCTGATAGTATCTGTGTACTGATGTACTCAGACATTTTTATCCTTCGAAATATTCATAAATTACCTAACCTTTAATTAAAATAAACAATCTGTGTGAATTGTCTAACGACATATTTATTTATCATGATATCAAGAATAATTTTACGTCAAAATATTTATTTAATTGGTGATGTTGACACTCAAATTATCGGTAATAAATTGCCTTCAAAATTCAAAGTGCTAAAAGTATTTTTTTATCATATATATATTCTCAAATTTAAATTACGTGAAAGTGCTGAAATCTGTATAGATGAAGTTAAAGTATCTTGGCAAAAAGAAAATTTGTCATATTTTATAAAATAAATATTTACTTAATAATTATAATTGATAATATTAATAATTATATAATAATTAAACTTTGAGCTCAAATAACTCTTAAGCCAATAGATTTAGCGAAAAATCATAAGAGAACTTTTTTGTAGAGCGTTGAATTTACAATAAATATGACACAATAAATTACTTTTGATTCATTTATGGCAGAGCTATGGAATTCTAAAGAACAAATGAAAATTTTTCCATGTTATTTCTATAAGAAACTTCGGTTGGAGCGCGGACTATCTTAAAGTTAATATTAAGAGCTAAAATTTTCAGGCAATTTTTTTTTATTCATTTGGAAGCATTTGAGCCCCAGGGAGCAAAGAAATTCGGATACATCCATATTAAGGACCACCCTAATATATATATAATATATATTTTTTTTTTTTCAGATCAAATTTGTGCCGTTGCGAAGCATGCAAAATTAATTTTGTTTATTATATTAGATGCAGAATTTTATTCCCTAAAACTTTTATTTGAAGCTTTTTTGGTTAAAATAATTAGGGAAGCAGAAAATTACAAAATTGTGATTTTACATGTTAAATCCCTATGTTCGAGAGTTGCGTTCACCAGCATGTATATGTGTTAATATATATATATATATATATATATATATATATATATATATATATATATATATATATATAAATAATTAAATATATCATCACGCCTTCTACTCATTACTGGGTGTGGCACTCTGCCGAAGCAGATCTCGATAAGTGATATATTTTGCGCGTGAAGTGCGGTTACCAGTCGTCAAATCACGGCCTCCAAAGATGTTAGTGGTGGAGGAGCCACAGGGATAGCTTTTTGAAATTATGAAAATTGTTTGTCGCCTGTGGGAATCGAATCAGGGTTCTCAGGATCCACATAAAGTGAAGCCAAATAATTTGTACGACAATAAACAGGCGGATTATATATATATATATATATATATATGAAAAAGAAGGCAATATTTTTAAAAATTGAGGTCGTCTGGTCATCAATTACAACAGTTCAACTCTGAACTGATCTAGAACTAACTCGTGTTACTTCCAAATAAATGATGCATCTTAGTATCAATTGTAAAAATTAGCGATAAATTTAAAATCTGAATGGACGTTCTTAGTGACATCTGCTTAAATACAAATTGCGACGCCACCAATTCAAAACGGATAACAAGAAATACAAGTTGATTAGAAAGAGATAGAAAACGTGTTCAACTTGCCAACCCACCAAAATAGCTGAAGCAGTAGAATCAGTTTAGGGACTGTTCTGGGTTACTTAAAACGTGCCAATTAAACCAAAGTAAACTACCGGGTTAATCAACCTAACCTAAGTCAAAGTCGAATAATTCATCATCTAGCAATTCTATCCAGGTATCCAGGATATTTCTATATACAGTTTTTAATTATTGTCTGTGATACAAACATCGTAATGATATTTAAGATAGTACTAACGTGAAAAAAATTTTGCAGATCCGAATGAAACATTGAATAGTCATATGCATCCTGTTAAAATATCACATTCATCATCTGTGAACAAATATATTCGCTTGTAAAGTTGAGTTCTTATACACGGCGCTTATGGCGATCTTCACTCAGAAGCGCATATATTTAGTTTGTGTACCTCTAAAATTTTGCAGTTTTATTTGAAAACCTAGTATGATGTTCTAGAACTATCCATGTATATTGTATCAGAAGGAGAAAGTTTTTGTATCGTTTAGTAATGGATATATAACCATGCAAAGTTTAGTTTTTAACGAAAAATTAAGAATCCCAATTTATAATAACACCACACGGTGGTATGGTATTTGAAAATTCACTAGACCAACAACCTGTTAACAATTCATCATATTCAAATCATAATAGTTATAAAACACTTATTTTATTAAATTTTTATATTTTTTTGAGCGTCAGTTTCGCCACTCGACAACCGATGGCGCCACCGTCACACTAGTACTACCTTAAGCTTGTCTCTATGACAGTCGACGAGCTAACAATGTCCTAAAAAGTGAGAGAAACTAAACAATAATTTTTTAACTATTGTAATTAAAACAAAATGATATATTAAAATGTTTCTTTATGGAAATTTTCTTGTGGAGAGAGCTCTACAGTTGACAATATTTTTGTCTCTAGCTTGTTTCAGATGACCCAAAAGGCGTTCAAAAAAGCTTCATTGAACCGCAACAATTAGAAAATCTGCTTATGCCTTTATCTATAATGTAGGAAATGTACTAGAATATAATTATTTTAGACTTTTCCTATATTTAAAAAAACTTATTACAAAGCATAGACTACTCTGAAATATTTGTATTAATCATTTTATTTGCATATTTCTTTTACAAATCTATAGAATAAGTACGTTAAGGCTGCGTTTAAGTATAGATGGTTGCATAGTAAGAATCGTGAATTTTTGTTCAACTTGTATTCAATTGCAAGAAAACATATGATTGTGAAATAAACTGTAATGAAGAGATTATTTTTTGTTACATGGCGCTTGTATGTTTGTTATTAACAAATTTTCTTAGTTAATTATATATTTTTTCTAAATTTTAAATACTATGTTAAATTACAATTATATTATACTGAGGGCATAGATACCATATTATAATACATAAATTTCATGATTTCAACAAGTATATCTCAGTATAAAGTCATAACAAATAGAACGAAATTGTATATGCTGAGTACATTTTAGGTTGCTTGATGCAATGAAAAAAGTGTACGCTATTTTTAACAGATGTCAGCACTCCCGAATTTAAAACCATGTCGATAATGCAGTTGAATGTAGATTACGGGAGTATAGAAATTTGTGAACTTACGAAGGAGTGAGCTAGCGCAAAGTATACAGTATTGCAGAATCCATTATTAGCAGTGACAGAACAATACATTTACTATCTAGATAGTAAATATATGGACAGAACCTCGAAACATTTTGTAAATTTGATTTCCATGGAGTAAATATGTGTTTTTGTGTGTTTGTAAAGTCACGGCTCCCAAAGATGTTAGTGGTGGAGGAGCCACGGGGGTAATTTTAAATTATTATGCCAGAATCAATTTATCTGTGCAAATAAAAAAGCATAAAGACTGATAGGTAACTATGAAAAGCCAAATAAACAAAAATAAATACGCAAAAATTTTGACGTTTCAAAATGACATTTCTCTATTACTACAGTTAAATCATAAAATTGTTAACGTAATTTAATTTAATTTGGGATTCATATGAAACGAAATTATAAAAAATCTTATTTGTAATATATTAGTCGTCGATAAAGTACAGTATACAACTCGGTATTATGGCTATTATTTCGTTAATTACAACCCCCGTTCGTGTTGTAAGCTTCATCGTTGGAAATAATAGTATCCATTATAGCGTCGTTGTATAATATACTATTATATGTTACAAATAGATGCACTTAAAAGAGAATTCTGGCTACAGCAGTTAAATAAGTTAAATATGAACAAAAAATTAAACAGATATATTACTGTTTTGATCATTTTGAAACTGAATAGAAAATTTTTAAAGAAAAGATGCAGTCCCGACAACAAAAACCTTGACTAAAGCGATATATTGTATTCTATCTTCGTCATTTTCAATTATTGAATGAAAATTATTATTTCAGTCGTAAACATTGAACCTACAGATTTAGTTTGTTATTTTGCACAAATTTTACTAAAGTGGGGGAAGGAAAATGGAATTACTCGTCTATTTTAGATGGTCGAAGCATATGGGTGTATTCTGGAACTGAATGTATTTTGTAATATACCTATTAATTTTTAAATCTCCGTTTACAGAAAATACATGTCGAAGAAACTAAAACAAATTTATATCTTCAAACTGATATCAAATTAGCTGTTTATTATTTTTTAAGTTGTCGTGCATTTCAAGCAGTTATTATGTAATCAGGATCAATACACTTCAACCTTTTTAATCTGTTGCCACAAACGATTTCAGGAAGTACACAATCCATATAAAATCGGATTAGTTTAGGTAACATTACATTTTCCCAAAGATTTCTGTCTCTCTCAATTTCTTCAATATACGAGTATAAAGGTGTTTCGGTGTTTGTGAAAATGAAAAAATAACATTTTTCCATCTCACATATGTTTAGTTGACCCTGAATCTGTGTAATAAAAGAAACATATGAATATATTTACTGAAGATACTACAGAGCATAGTGTCAGACAGTAGCGCACATATGATTTGATTGGGGGAGGTGTCAAAAAAATTATAGATAACCATTTTTCATATTTCGGAATGGTAAACATTAGAGAATCATATTTTATAATTCGTATTTAATTCAACATATTCTTGTTGAAATAATTTAAGTATCTAGTGACTCGATTAGAATTTAACAAAAATTTAGTTTGTTACATAATGTTGTACTATACGGACCACCAACTTTGCCTATACTATACATAACTACCGCTACTATTCGTAACCTGCTGTTCCAAAAGATTATCCCGGCAACTGATTATATATTATTACAATTAATCTACTGTGATTTAAGTCGTTTCGATTTTCATCAAATGTTGATGAAATTTTTAAAGGGGGATGTTCGGACTCCCAGGACACACTTCCTGTGTGCGCCACTAGTGTCAGATGTCATTGTAAAGAAAAAAATACCTGATAATAATGAACACACAGTTGCTAGCTCAGTGGTATGAAGTCGGCCTGTGGATCCTAAGGTCCCTGGTTGGATTCCCACGGGCGACAAATTTTCATAATTTGAAAAAGCTATCCCTGTGGCTCCTCCACCACTAACATGTTTGGGGGCCGTGATTTGACGACTGGTAACCGCACTTCACGCGCAAAATATATCACTTACCGAGATCTGCTGTAGCAGAGTGCCACACCCAGTAATGGGTAGAAGGCGTGATGATATATTTATTTATAATAATAATTATGATTTTTCTTTAACTGCAGAATACCATTTGAATTTGTTTCGAGGCAAGTTTTATTTTTCATTTTTAAATCATTTCATACGTCCATTCCTATTTTTGCCAAATTATATAAGCACTTTACCTCAACCAAAGCATTTGTATGAGTAAGACCTAATAAAATAAATAAATTTGTATAATATATATATATATATATATATATTTAATTGGTATAACTAAATACAATGCCTGGTTTATAGATTGTATAGACTAAAAATAAGAATGATTGGAACAGAAGTTTGACAAGTACATTTATAAATTGCACAGAATTGATATAGAATTACGTAAATTTTTACACTAACTCAGTTCATATCACAGTCGCGAAATAAATAAATAATTAATATTTGAATGCAGCACGTGCATCGCGCAACCTAAACACTAGCGGAAATACACGATTAGCGACGGACTAATTCGAATGGAACACAAATTAAAATTTTATAAATTCAGAATTGTATTTGTCTAAATGTGTAAATCCACCACTATTCTTATATAATAATACTGCAAAACATCCTTGCATACCTCTCACATTCCTCTTTCGAAATAAATGATATTGACTGTATCATTATTTTTACCCAAGTTTGTAGTTTCCGTCATTTCATTATTTAGGAGTGGTGATGGTGATGAACACACAGTTGCATTCAAATTCTTTTCATCGCTAACATTACAAATAATATATGAAATTATAATTACTAAAAGTTAATTATAAAAACTAGAATCTTACAAGCACACTGTAGTCATTTTTTTTGTAATTTTAAATCGTGACTGTTGGCTCATAGCCTTTTTATTTCGTTTGTGTATTTTACTTGAACGACCTTTTTGTTTATTTCCCATGATCACAGCCTAAATATTCTTTCTTTTGATTAATGACACCACAGATACTTCGAATAACAAAAAGAATATTAGGTTATTCGCTAATTATTGTGAAATTATTTTTAATTTTTATTTGTTCATCTGTATCGAGACAAACACTAAATAGCTGCGATCCGCAATTCTGCATATATTGACGAAACTGTATGTCAAGAAACAGAATTCGTGATACTCGTTGCGCTCCGACAAAGTGTTACAAAGTAACTTTATCCAAAACACAAACCAATATTTCAAATTGGTAGCACCTCAACGACATCTATTAGATAAAAATAATTATAAGAGGTAATAGTTGAATATTCGTCCGAAGACACGCGGCGGCACTCCGATTCGAACACACCCTTAAAGAAAATCTGTATCAGATTTAATTAAATATAGAACATTTATACACGTTTATTTTGATAAGAAATCCAGAGGATACAATTTAAAAAGTCTGAATCGGAAAAAAAACTTGCGTTTAGTTGCGTCACACAGTACAGAGCACAGACACAATAATACGCTAACGGGGGGCGGGGAGAGTGGCAAAGACGGTCCGAATAGAGTTGGCCAGTGCCAGTATCATTTCACTGTTTGTAATACAATTTTTCGTTCTTTTGAATCCTGGAATAGGTTTTCAGTAAATACAAAAGAATAAAAGATTCAATTCTGCATCGCGACCGCCACTGGGGGCTTTTATTAACATCCCCCATTGAAAGGGGGCGCGATAAAAACCTGACGCATTCCTCACAAAAAAACACACACATACATATGCGGTGTTACCGACACGTAAAGTACACGGACGTGAAAATTGACATCGGTTTGGTTTGCAGGTACTGAAACCGCCGAACGCAATTAATTCACGAACAGAAGCTTATTCTTCTGGTATTCATTTTATCTAAACAGTAGAAATGACATAGTGATAACGAAAATATTATGTTTATACGTACACATTTTTTATCATATATGATTTTAAACGTACTAACATAGATATACTCATGAGTCATGGTTGCTTATCAATTTATCTGAAAATTAATTTCCTATTATACTGATTATTTAATAAACTATAGATGACATATTTCATAACTTAACCCGTAAATGGTAATATCCGTCTGTGGGACGGATAGTTTTAAACTTTTTATGCTAATTGTCGGTTTGAAACCTCCTTCTTCCTGCTATGCTTCAGTTGATCCATAACCTTGGCTGTGTTTGTTTATCTTTGACGATAGTTTCCTGTTTCACTATAAATTTAGCATTTGGAAATAAGTCAGTCTGCTTTATACCTAATTGCTTGGAGTGTTCTAAAAAAATCTATAATATCTGTGTGCAAAATTTGTAAATTTGTTTAATCTTTAACTAATTTTGAATCATGTATATATTACTTATTCTTTAATTTTTTGTTATTCTGTTTTTTTAATGTTGAAAAATTTTAACTACCTATATTATTTTTATTTATAAATAAAATTTTATAAAAATTATAATAATTTTGTACTAATCAATAATACTTTAAATATAGAACCACAATCTAATTAGAATAGAAAATTAATGTTTGTAATTAATAAGAACAATAAAAAAGCTTAGTTTCATGGACGGATGTTACTGAGAGTGTGTTTTAGGGAGATGTTACGATTTACGGGTTAATAACAAAATTGATGTACATTATTTTCGTAGGCGATTTTCCCGAAATATTTTAATTAATTTGTGTAATTTGTGGTGTAAGGTCTAATATGTTCATTTGCAATTTGGTACCAAAATGGGAGATGCTCGGCAAAGTTGACAGCAAAAATTTAGATAGTTACAGCAAACAAATATAAAATGTTCATTCTAAGTGATATACTATTGTTATTTCGAGAACTATAAGAAATACAGAGTTGGTTAAATTAGCAAACATTTCTATTTCAAGAGCCTATGTCAAAGAACTAAATAGAAAAAAAGCAATCAAAGGTTCACAAATATGGGTCTCAACTTTTTTATTTTAAATATATTTTTATTAGGTCATTCGATAGTGATTTTTTGCCAATTTTAACGATATAATTTGTTTCTACCTTCATATAGCAATTATTTTGAGAAAAATGCAAAATTAATTATGTATTATTTTTATTCAAATACAGTGTATGGAAGAAACAAGTTCGAAATTATGCTAATATTGTGTTGTTTTAATTGTTTCAATTATTGTTCATATTATTAGTCATACTTTTCAAGTATATTTCTGTGTTATAACCAGGGGTGTGGAGTCGGAGTCGGAAAAAATTATGCCAACTCCGACACCGAGTAGACATGTTTGAACATGTTTACTGCGTTGCATTTTCCACAAATTATAATAATTTAAAATAAATTTTTATAAAGATCTCGAAGAAGTTGAGAAATTTGCCCGCAGTTCTAATTTGACATAAATCATACTTATTAATTGGTATTATGGTTAGTTGGAGTCGGAGTTTGAGTCGGAGTCGGAGTTGGTTTTCTTTCCGATTCCGCAACCCTGGTTGTAACATTAAAATTAATATTTTGTATTCAGGACAACGCATGCATTTTTGCACAATATTTATAAATTTATTATAAATTGTAAAAGTTTTGTTTATTTCATTAATAATATTATACAAAGTATAAAAATATTTATTTGTTTTTTCCAAATCAATCTTTTTAAAGTCATATTTAAATAAAAATAATACATAATATTTTTTAATATTATTTAATAATTATTAAATTATTAGCAATAATTCTATCTATTTAATAATTTAAAAAAAAAACAAACATAATTTTGTATTTTTCTAAAAAAAAAATGTACTCGTATGAAGGTCATGCTACATATATCGTTAAAATCAGAAAAAAAATCTATGGAATGAGTTAATAAATAATATAAGTTGCCATTTAAAATAATAAAGTTAGATTCAAAATTTCGAGAATCTCTAGTGGATATTTTGGTTTGTTTAGTTTAATAAGAAATTGTTTCGAAAGAGAAATTGTTTGCTAATTTCACCAACTCTATATCTCTTATAGTTCTCGAAAAAGCAATAATGTATCACGTAAAATGAACATTCTGTATACGAGTATTGGTCGGTTATAAATGACAAATTATTTCACTTTCAAGGTAAATAAAATTTATTCATTTAAATGATAAAATTTACTCGAATTCGTTAATGTAAATACATTCAGTATGGAAGTAAATTGATTCTGTCCTTTATAAAACCGGGCATTATTGAAGTAAATAAACGGAATAAAAAATATATTTAAGGCAACATATTACTATAGCTATTGAGAAGAAATAATCAGCTAAATATTTAATAACAATCGCGCAGATTAGCAATTTTGTAAAATAATTTAAATTATTTGATGGTGTAAAATTTGGTGGATGCACTGAATGCTAAAACTTTTAGAATTTAAGAGTATCTAATTTTCTAAGTTTTTGGAAGTAGAAGCTGAAGTTTATTTAATTAATATAATATAAACATTTTGAAATGATAGTATAAATAATTATAAGAATCAAGTTTAACTACGATAGCAAAAACTGTAGTTCGCTTGTAGCATATAAGACCATTAATCAATTCATATGTGCTCAGTGACATTAAAAATTCATACAGCAAATAAATAAAGCGCGCCACCCCTGCAATAAAACTAGGCCACCCTTCAAATATGTTAATTCAAACTTTCTAGAGTGTAGTTCGCATGTTGGCCACCAGCGCTCGGCGGCAGCACCGTACAGTAACAGTCGCAGCGCGTATAACAAAAGACGCCAGCCATTATTGCATCACGCTGCATATAACAATGCATGTTTGAACAAAAGAACGCAGGCAGACGACACTAACAAAAGTATCGATAAAGTGACGTCATTCGTGCTTCAATTCTTTTTTTGTTACACATATTCATGACGCGGACGAGACGAAAAGCGATACAATTATGAGGCGGAACAGCGAATGAGTGCTCTGAGACCAGGAGGCTCCCAGTTTGACTTCGCGGGGCTTTTGTCAGTCGACTTATCATTGATCTTAATTCTGTGCCGAGCAATGCCTGATAATAATTGTATTGCTGATTAACATTTGATTCTACAACTCTTTTCTAATTTTCTACTTCTTTTACTATTAAGTACATTCTTTATAATTATGATTTTAGTTCTATAGTTTTATTGAAAATTACCTATTGTAAGAAATGATATAGTTTTTATTTGACTGTAGATGAAAGTGAAAATGATAAAAGTTTATTCGGAATTCAGTCAAAATAAAAAAATTGACTGAATTCCGAATAAACTTTTATCATTATTACCTATTGTACTTTGTACTTTGACCCAAATAAGAATACAATATTTTGATAGATGATGAACAAAAATCTCTGTAAAATTATTTAATAAAAATAAAAAATAAAATATATCATCACGCCTTCTACCCGTTGCTGGGTATGGCACTCTGCCGAAGCAGATCTCGGTAAGTGATATATTTTGCGCATGGAGTGCGGTTACCAGTCGTCAAATCACGGCCCCCAAAGATGTTAGTGATGGAGGAGCCACAGGGGTAGCTTTTGAAATTATGAAAATTGTTTGTCGCCTGTGGGAATCGAACCAGGGTTTTCAGGATCCACAGGCCAACTTCATACCACTGAGCTAGCCACCCCATAAATTATTTTATAATATATATATATATATATATATATATATATATATATATATATATATATATATATATATGTATATTTACTGCATTCTTATACAAATTATGTACACAAGAATAGCGTTTATATCACGTGGGCTGAACGTGTATTATTTTTTCTCGGGGGTTTTAAGTTTTACTCCAAATGAATACATATGATTTTTTTCTACGACCTTTTTTGTCATATTTTTTTAATAAAAATTATAAAGTACTTACGATATATGATTAAATAAAAAATATTTAAGATTGTGCTGACTATTTTCATGAAACCAGCCATAAAAAAGGGTAGAAAACAGTTACTTTCTTCCCTAGGGAGAGAATAGTCAACTTTCAAGCCGCATGAAGGAACAAAAGCCTTCTTTCTGTTTACGTCGTAGAAAATATTTATGGGGTATTTGTTCAAATTTGAAATGGTACTAAAAAATAAATAAAATAAATAAATATATCATCACGCCTGATACCCATTATTGGGTGTGGCACTCTACCAAAGCATATCCCGGTCAAATCACGGCCCCAAAATATTTTCCCATTTCGAATTGTAATATGATGCATTATAAAAATTGTATCATATTTAACTATTACATGACAGTCACCATTTCGATGGATAAAAAAAAACAAGAATCATTATTTTAATATTACTCTCTTCAATTTATTATGAACTGCTGTTAAATCATGGTATCCACAGATATTGAAAGAAGGTGAAAATATATTTACATAGGGTAGTATTCTCCAATTTATTACTCTTGAGCTTACGGAATAATTTCTGTTTATAATCAGGAAAAGATTATGTGGTAATACGCAAGGTGAATAAACAATAAATGAATAAGTATTTCCTGTAGAAAGAAAAACAATTCGGCGTTAAATGGTTGGCGCTTGTGGTGGCAACTTCACACATATGAAGTCGTCGTCAAATATTTACAAATTTCACCGGGCAGAAATTAAAAATCCCCTGTCATGTATTTCGTTTTGTTCCCACTCAAAAGTCGAAATCAAAACAAGGAGCGAAAGGAAAAAACAAAAAAGATCATTAATAACAAAACAAAACGCGAAAAAATCCAGCGAGAACGTTAGTGTGAAGTCGCTGGCGGACGGCGGACGAGTCGACTCTGTCGGGGGCGGGGGTGGCCACCACACAGCACAGTACGTAAATACGTGTATCACAATCCGCGCCGGACAAAAGACGGCCTGAATAAAAACGTATTGTTTCAATTGTTCGCCGAAGACAAACAGATGAATGCAGTTTTTAATTACATCACTGCTTTTGTTCCGCAGATAGCGCTGCGGCTGCGGACGTTAACGCAATGGTAACGTTACGTTAACGCCAACGTAACGTTAACGTTGTTGGACACATTTCACCACGTTGATAATAAGACTCGTTGCTGTTTCATGTGTGATTGTATGTGTGAATGTATGGTTAGATTAGTTTTGTATGCCCGAGGTTTTGTGGATTTTGCTTTATGTTTGTGTTGGATAACTTTATTTTGATATTTTATCGGATATTTTTCAAGTCCTGAAAAGTTATTGCGTTCCTAAACATTCCTGTTTTCGTATTGTTTGTTCCATTTTATCACTATTCCTTTTCTTTTTTTAGTATATTACGGAAAATGTTATAAATGTAGATAATCATGAGAATAATCTCATCAGTAAGGCAGCGGTCACACTGACAAGATTAAAATCTATCAACTGATGTAAAATAATAACAATTGATCAATATTTTACTGGCAATGTCACACTGCGTTCAAACGATCAAGTCGTACGAGAAAAATGATGTTATTGTATTGCCTCAAGCGATAGCATCGCTCTCGACAAATAATAATGAACTTTACTCCCTTGTTATCAGCGCCGGATTTACGCATACGCAAAAAAATCAAATGCTTAGGGCTCACACCCATCGGGGGCCCCAGAACCAAAAAATTAATAAAATACTTGTGACTATAAATAAATTTTTGATTAAATATTTGATTGCATTATACAATCTTATTCGACAAAAATTAATTTAAAAAACATTTTCCGTTGATCATTCATTAATGGATTCTATTAATGTATACAAAATCATACATTAATGACCCCTATTAATGCATGATTTTTTTGATGAACGAATTTTTTTTATGTGTACAATACACATAATATAGCATATATTGGCTAGCAGTCTAGGGCTAAGGTGTAGCAAAATGTTAAACAAAATTAATTTGACACTTTTAGCTAAATAATATTCAGAGGGTCTATTCTAATTGACATAGTCGCTGTGGCAACGCTAGCCACAACGCTACAAGGATCCACCTGACGGTTTAGATAAAAAAGTTTGTTATCATTTAGCCACATCGCAAAATTTATAGCGGGAGCTGGATAGGTCCCGCTATGGTCGTAGCCACACTCATTGTCAACAATTTTATTTAATGTAAGATATAGAACTCAAATAGAAACTACATTTATATCATGAAATCGAACAAATTTGACAATTTTATATGCATATTTATTTATAAAAGTAAAAGGCGTAAAAGGATTGACAACAAGGATGTTGAAAGGAGGGGATATGGCATTTAAGTCAAGACTGTGAGGCTCGGCAGATTGACAGAGACAGAAGTATTATTTTCTGTACCGTGCTTAGCCTGCTATTGCGCATGTGTCATAAAGAGATTTGAAATTTAATACTAATATACAACTCATTCAAACAACACGCTTCTCCCCGTGCTTTTAGAAACTCTTTATCTTTAGGTAATCTGTAAAACAAACAAAAAATTATTTTCCTTTTCTTTTACAACATGACCTACATTTACTTACTGGTGAAAACTGATTCCACTGCCCGTAATTGCACGTCTTTTACAAACTAAACACTTTGTTACCATCTTATCCACAAAAAAATATGTCCAATTCCATACAACACAAAAATTGAAACACAAATGACACCTCGTGGTTATGTTTACATAAAACAACGCTCCCTGACAACGCCTAAACGCCACTTTTCTTACACAAAAATTCAAAATATTTGGAAGAAGAAGATATTTGGCTAAGCACGGTGCAGAAAAATTATTGTTGTCTCTTTCCCTTGCCCAAGCCTCACTTCAAACAATGCTATAGTCTCGTAATGCCATATCCCCTCCTTTCAACATCCTTGGTTGACAACTATACTATATTTTTAATACTAATATTAAAAATATAATTTCCTAATTTGTTACTAAGTTCCGCTATGAAGACAATTGAGTAAAGCTGTCACGAAAATATTATAGCCGTAGCCACAGCCCCTGGCCACATTCCGTTATGAATTAGAATAGACCCCCAGGTAGCATTCCTTTCATATGAATATAAAAATCAAAACATTATTCCAAAAACGAAAACTAATGTAAGGGAACTGAACGCATCCACTGTTGTCCAAACATTTGTGACAGATACGTTTCTAACCTAACAAATTGCAAACGTTACTAACGTAACAAATTTGTCACAGAATGAAATTAGATTTTCCCCAAATTAGAAAGGTACGATCAACTAAAAATATTGTAACTTGATTACATTTGTTCATTGATTTACAATTTATAAAATTTCAAATGATTTACACTTTTATATTTACATTATGAAGAGCTGGGATAAATTCACCGGAGAGTTTGCTTAAGAGTTGCCACTATAAGTAATTTTTTTCTTTGTCATATATGTATTTGTATTGAGTATGTAAAAAGTGATCAGAAGTAACTGTTTCAGTTAGCACTAAAAAAAACTACTAGAAATTGGTAAGACTGATAATAAATTTATTTTCTGTTGTTAACAGTGACATTTGAAAATTTAAATTAATAAAACTCGTTGTTTCCCTTCCTACATCCTTTTATTTCTTAACATTACTCACAGAGCAATATAATCTAAAGTATTTCTATCACTCAACCTATTTGTATTTATTATAAAAATTACATGTTAAATAATATTTCCGCCTTTACCTGGCGTTGTGCCAACCGTGGAATAAAAACATCTCCAGAATTGTATTGCCAACTGAAACACTTTCGATCACTCGTATAAAGAGATTATAATGACTGTATTTTTGAGATTTTTTTAAATAATTTTTTTGAGAGGGGTCCCAAAATAATTTTGTAATATACTTGAATCCGACTCTACCCGACTACTATTATTTTGCATGGTATTCTGCAATTAGTTTATATATGACAATTTTAATTTGTCTGTCTTCCCACAGCCGACAAAACATTTTCACCAATTTAAAATTACTCCTGTGGCTTCCCCACCACTAACATATTTTTTTCTCACAACCAACAATCTATTTTCGCCATACTAAAATTACCTCTGTGGCTTCCTCACCACTAACATCTTTGGGGGCCGTGATTTGACGGCTGGTAACTACACTTTACGCGCATACATATATCACTTACCGAGATCTGCTTCGGTAGAGTGCCACAACCAGTAATGGATAAAAGGCGTGATGATATATTTATATAATAATATTTATTTGAGATAGGAACGTACTATTTTAATAAATTTGGTCTCATTTTATGCAGTTTTTGTATTTAAATTTTTTTCTAAAATTAAAGAAACAGAAATTACCACCACATGCAAATTTTACCACTGTATTTCTTTTCTATAATCCTTAAAAATATAGACATCCTGTAAGTGAACTCAGCTGTTTAAGATTGAAATTTCCTTAAATAAGTAATTAACTACAAATAAGATTTTTTTAAACTACATTATTTTTAATTTAGAAAGAGTTTCATTAAAAATAAAAAAATAAAAATTAGAAATAATTTTTGAAAAAGCAATGAGCGTTCTCCGGGATTTGAACCCAGAACCTTTCACTCGCATGGTGACTGCTCTAACCAATTGAGCTACAAACACTCGGCGAATACACATGCTTTTTCGTGCAATCTTAGTTGAAGAAATGTAAATTGATATAGATTGCGTCAATTCGTTCCAAGTCAACAACCGACTATGCAATTGGGTGATATTCCCTGGGTGAATTATTATAAGAATAAAAAGCATGAGTATTCACGGACTGTTTGTAGCTCAATTGGTTAGAGCAGTCACCATGCGAGTGAAAGGTTCTGGGTTCAAATTCCGGCGAATGCTCATTGCTTTTTCAAAAATTATTTCTAATAATTACCAAAAAGACAATTGTGTCAATAAACAAATTTTTATAAAAAATAAAAATAGTGGAACACCGTAATTGATTAAACCCAAAGTTAGGATTAGCAGAACCTTTTTCAATCGAACTGTTAAAATTTAAACTATATATTTCGCAGGAAAATAACAATATTGATAACAATATCTAAAATTGTGCAAAATTATCTGTGTAATAGTTATTTTTATAACAAGTGCCGAAAAAGGCTCGTTACGTGCAAGTGCAGAATTTAATCTGCACGAGCATGTAACCTTTTTCGGCACGTGTTATAAACAACATTTTTCCTACAACTGTGCGATTTAGTAAATCACTAAAATATTATTAAAATTTATAAAATTTTGATGATATTACATGAGAACGATGTTTTACGGCGTTGCTATAGTTTGTTTGTTGATAGCTTGCACATTGTTCTACGTTATTTAAAAAAAATTCACTAACGTCAAGATAATTTCTTCAAAATCATCTTGATTGGAATAGTACAGTGAGTGATTCTTCTTTATCATTAACACCTCCAAAGATAATTGAAGCTCCGGATCATACTATGTTGGATCTATTTTCGACAATGACAATCAACCTGCTGCTGGTACTTTTAAAGCCTCCGAAATTGTTGTCAGTAATATTACTGTTAATAATATGAACAGGTATGGAAGAAATCAATGTTTCTTTAGACACAAAAGTTTCCATTTTACATTATGTCAATATAAGCAACTGTAACAACGTGTTATTAATATACACAAACAATAAATATGAAGTATTTCACTTACTCTTTAAATAAAACCATTTATCGATATATTTTACTTTGTTCGGTTCTTTTTATTAGTTATCTACAGATTAGATATACTGCAAATTAAGGTTACGTTTATAAACGTCAAAATATACTACTGCATATTTACTAGCGCTGGTTCACCGTATCTTCTTCTTCCACAAGCATCTGTGGCCAAAATATGAACTCCGCGCTCGGCGCGAAATTTAAATCGCTGTCAAAACAATTTTCTTTTGACAGTTACGTAATGAAACACTTTCCGCACTAGTATTTCTTTGCTTTCGGAAACGCACTTGGTCTGCATTCATCTACTTTCCATACGTAACCAAGGCAATTATAGTTACGTAATAACAAAGAAATCGCACAGTTGTAGGAAAAAGATTTTTATTTTGATTTCTTATGGAGCACAGATTAACTAGAAATGTTTTTTTTCTGTTATCTCTCAAGTTTATTTGAAACTAAAATGCGATTCACATGTATGTGTATTATATTAAAAAAAGATTATATCTGTTTGTCAGGTGGAACAAAAATTGCCTGTTTTTCCTACTTCACTGATATGAGATTTTTATTTTTGTACTATTTTTATATCAATTCATTTTTATCTTATGCATTTTTAAGGTTCTAGCGTACTTAATTTACGACGCAGTTAAAGTTTTTAATCTTAACAAAATAAAAGGCGGGAATTATAAATATGTATTAATTTTAATTATAAAATAGTAATAAGAAAATCGGAACATATTAAATGACATACATTTTTAAATGTTGTTAAATTAACATACATAACAATAATAGATGATTTTATGATCTATCACAGATTTTAATATTAAAGATTTCTATCACAAGTAATATCCATGAATAGAGAGATTAAAATGCAAGTAACATTAACAATTTTTAAATACTGATTTTTTTAACATTTATAAATAAATGTTAATCACAAATATCTTTCAAGGTACATTAAGCTTACAGGCTTAGTCTAATAAATTAAAATTCATTGTAAATAATACGATAAAATTTTAGACTAGGTGAATAAAAAATTTAGAAATCAAAATGATAAGCCAACATTTGACTTGGCGAGCGTTCCGTTTATAAATTTAAGAATCAATATTAATTATAAATATTAGTCAATAAAGAAGCTGAAGAAATTCAAACGATATGGAAGTACAAAAAAGACGAGACGAAAAACAATAAGTACAAGAATAATAAAATCGTTTAAAAATAATTTCAGCTTTGTCAAATTAGTCAAGTTAATAGATAGTATCGATATTTGAGTTAGTCATAGTAAGGAATGACGAAATCACAGTATTCGCAGGGCACATCGACGTGCAGAGGCACCTTGTCGCCGTTGACGCGCGAGTACTGTGAACGGTTGTTGAAGAAGTGCTGCGGGTCCTTGGGTAACTCGCTGGGCCGGAAGTTCCATCGGGAGTCGCGGAGATTCGCACTCAGATCGAGGAGGTTGCGACCATCGTGCATTATTATAGGTTGTTTCTGCTGCACAATCTGAAAAAATATATATATTATTAATATTTTATAATAGATAAATAAAAAATAAAATAAATATATCATCACGCCTTCTATCCATAACTGGGTGTGGCACTCTGCCGAAACAGATCTCGGTAAGTGATATATTTTGCGCGTGAAGTGCGGTTACCAGTCGTCAAATCACGGCCTCCAGATATGTTAGTGGTGGAGGAGCCACAAGGGTAATTTTTGAAACTATAAAAATTGTTTGTCGCCTGTGGGAATCGAACCAGGGTTCTCAGGATCCACAGGACGACTTCATACCACAGCCGACAAAACGTTTTCACCAATTTAAAAAATTACCCCTGTGGCTCCCCTACCACTAACATCTTTGAGGGCCGTGATTTAACGGCTGGTAACTGCACTTCACGCGCATAAATATATCACTTACCGAGATCTTCTTCGACAGAATGCCACATCTAGTAATGGGTAAAAGGCGTGATCATGTCCTTATTTTATTTACATAACAAATGCGGGAAGACATATTTTTCACATGAGTACTATTTTAATTTGCACGAATGGTGCAAATGACGTCTTCGTGCACGAGTTTTGTACGTGCTTTTTGTAAAAAAAATATATCATCACGCCTTCTACCCATTACTGGGTGTGGAACTCTACCGAAGCAGATCTTGGTAAGTGTTATATTTTTGCCCGTGAAGTGCGGTTACCAGTCGTCAAATTACGATCCCTAAAGATGTTAGTGGTAGAGGAACCACAGGGGTAGTTTTTGAAATTATGAAAATTGTTTGTGGCCTGTGGGAATCGAACCAGGGTTCTCAGGATCCACAGGACGACTTCATACCACTGAGCTAGCCACCCCATAATGCTTTTTGTAACGAGCAAAATTATATAATGAACATTGAGAAAATTTATTTCATTTGAAGCGTGAATTTATGTTCACAGTTTAGTATGCCATGAAATGACATTTATTATTTGAAAACAAATTATTTGTTTTTTCTCGTAAAGCGTGTTTAAATATATTTGATTGATGGTGTTATAAGCTAATCTCTCTATGTTTTTAATAAATTCTTTAAAATGTGTGTATTTAAATACAATTAGCTTTTAATTGTCAAAATTTAGAACCATAAAAATAGGTGGTTTTTCAATTACTTTGAAGCACAAGTGCGCAAAACCAAACTTTACTTTAGTTTCCAGGGTAATGTAAACCTTATTTTCAATGATGCGAGTAAAAAGTAGCTATTTACATAACTAGTGCGCGAAGACATACTTTTCACATGAGCGCTATTTTAATTTGCGCGAATGGTACAAATGACGTCTTCGTGTACGAGGTTTGTACAATGCTTTTTGTAACGAGCAAAAATTATATAACCGATAGTGAGAAAAGTTATTAAACTTTAAGCTTGAATTTATATTGACAGTTTAGTATGGCATGAATTGATATTTGTTATTTGAAAACAAATTGTTTAATTTTTCTCGTAAAGCTTGTCAAAATATGTCCGATTGATGGCCTTATAAGCTAATGTCTCTACTTCTTTTATAAATCCCTTAAAATGTGTATATAAGTAAAATTAGCGGTTTAAAACCCTTTGCACTCCGTTGGCGCCGTCACGGCGACATAGGAATCATTCTAATAAATCCAATGGCGCCGCAGCGGCGACATAAACAATAGGATTACATTTTATTGTTTAATAAATTAAAGGATCCTTTTACAAGTTTACAAATAGTTGTATTCAGTTGTATACAGTACACACTGGTGATACGTTGTGCTTTTTGCTGTTTTACATTTATAACAGTAAATACGCATTCATTCTATTCGAATAATATAAATATGGAGGAGAATGTTGAATTTAGTGGTAGTGAAGACGAGTTTGTTTTTGAAGTGCAAAGTGACTTTTTCGATGAAATTTCGATAGAATATGACAATTTTATTATAAGTTCGAGTAGTGAGAGTGATTTTGTAGGACATAAACGAAAAAAATCGCGTGTTTTGGACTAGTGAATACTGTGACAATTGTCCTAACACACCACATATGCATTTGGGAGAATGTTTTCTAAAATACCACATTAAAAATTTATAAAAATTAGAATATGCTTATTTTTCTTTGATTTCCAATATTATATCATAATAAATATATATTTCTTAGCATAACTACATTTTTTTATTTAATACCTTACCAAAAAATATAGTTTTCTAATTTTTAAAAAGTTTAGTAATTTTTCCTAATAATTTCGCATTATAACCTAAAGAGTTGCCGGTATACCACATAAAAAAAAATTGGATTGCAAAGGGTTAATAGTTAAAATTTAGAACCATCAAAATGGGTTGTTTTTCAATTACTTTGAAGCACTAGTGTGCAAAATCAAACTGTACTTCAGATTCCAGGGTAACGTAGTCGTAAACCTTATTTTGAATGATGCGAGTTCAAACAAATTTATTTTGAAATTGGTAAAACTGATACATAAATTTATATCTTGCTGTTAACGGCCGTATTTTTTTGGGATTTTTAAAGTAACCCGCTAGGTTACTTTTGTTTAATTGGCACGCTTTAAGTAACCCAGAACTGATCTTGAACTGACCCTATTGCTCCAGCTATTTTAGCGGATTGGCAGGTTGAACCCGTTTGCTATCCCTTTCTAATCAACTTGTGTTCCTTGTTATCCGTAGCGACATCGCGATTTGTAATAGTATAGAGAGGTTGGAAGCTATTTTTATGAAAAACGTAAGTAATTTTATAATAATTTTCTGAAAAAATATACAAAACTATTATTTATGCAGTTGATGGAAGAGAAATATGCAGTATGTGTTTCTTGCAATATAATTCTCACAGAGGATAATATTATGACAGATAATTGCGACTCTGAAATAAATTATTTTGATACTGCTGATGACAAAATTATAAAAAAATGGACAGATTCTGACGTTATTTGCTTCTTCACTACATATAAAAAATATAAAGATGACTTAAAACATCCATATAAAAGCGCAATTTAACACTCAAACAAAACTAAAGAGATGTCGTTTCGAACATGCATACAGATTTTAAATTTGCCGCTAGTGTTTACAACTAACACTTGTAGTATATTCCGAAAATGAACCACGGTGCGGTTCAATTTTACCACAGTTACGGTTAGAATGACGTCATAACGGAACACTTTCACGATGACAGTTGTCACTTGACAGATGAGTTTCGAAATGTGAAATTTAATTAATATGGAAAAATGTTTATATTATAAAAATATTGGCTGGTACCACGAGCATATTACTAAAACACTGTTTTTGGGTGTTTTAGTTAAAACCATGACGACATCTTAAAACACTCTTAAAATAATGCTTACCACGAGCATTGTTTTAAGTCTGTTTTAGCTAAAACCATGTAAACAAGAAAATATATATGACAACGTTGTAAAAGACGCAATACGCATGCGCGTTTCGTGAATATTTTTGACAGTTTCCAATTCAATATGAAAGCAGTTTGACAGGTTATGATTTTTAGATGTCAGGTACTTCGTTAAACTCATGAAAGAACACTAATTGCTCCTTGAGTGAACTGTAAAAGGCGCTTCCACAATTAAAACACATGTATTTAACAGGAACATATTTTGATTCTAATATTTTGCACCTAATCACATAGATTAATATGTTATTATTGTATTTTAGAAAGCGAATGGCAGCCATAAAGATTAAAACGGATAATTGAACGTCCGAGGAAAATAATTTGCTGACTGAATAACCGAATTAAAGAAAAGGTTTAATAGATAACTACAAAGCTGGAAATAATGAATGTGTTTGAAATGATTTGGTACATGCGAAAACTGTAGCACTTAAAAAATTAAACGAAAATTGTGTACAATACATATTTTTGTAAATTATATTTTATTAATAATAAAACTTGGTTATTAACAATATTCACTTATGTTACAATTAATCAAATAAAATCAGAAAACGGATAGTTTTCATTATAAAAAGCGCACGAATTAACAAAAAGTATATTAATTATGACAATAATCACATTCGATAAAAAGTAGTGGTCTGCTATACTGTAAAATTCTTGTCTGGTTTTCACTAAATTGTACAATTTGATGAATATCTGGAGATGCGATGCCAGAACTATATAGGTACACATTTCTTATAATTCTACTGTCGTACTTTTGAGAAATGTCGTATAGATCACCTGAAGACAATAAAATGAATTGTTATAATATACATACCTATTTGTACATTTAATGTAATTTAAATTACACCGAACTACAAAACACAGAATTGTGGTTATGTATTGTGTCGTATGACAGCTGGAAAGAAGCAGTAAGTCACGCGATTTGCGACTGCGCGCAGATACTGAATAACTGGCGCGTATATTTAATTTAAATTTTACTTATCTGTATCATCTTCATTTTTTTGACGAAATACCGCAGTGTCACCAAAACTTGCATTTCACGAGAAATAATTTTTCACTATATTATATTCTTCGCTGTTTCTTCGGAACAACGGTATTTTGTATAAATTCTCTCACATCCAACACAATAAATGGATTCTTGTGTTCTTTAAATAAAATTTCTCATTTTCAATGCGTATTTACTTCAATTCCTGGGCGAATCGTACAATTTTTATCATAGACGTCAGCCATGTCAGAACACTGCTTAAAACAACTCTAGGCAGTTTTAGAACACGTTACTAAACAGTTGACTTAAAACGTGCAAAAACAGCCAAAAACAGAGCTCGTAGTACATATATTTAGAACACCCAAAAACAACGCTCTTAAAACACCCAAAAACAGAGCTCGTGGTACCAGCCATTGTATTCTGCATCACATCTGTGTTAACTTAAATATAGGGATAAAAAATAACACAAAGAAAAAAGTAAATACGAGCTTCAGAACAAGTAATAAATTCATCTAATATGAATATATACTGTTAAATAATAAAAATACATGTTTATTTATCAGTCATCATAAAAATATAGTTTTATAAGACAAAAATCCACAAACACTGCAAAAGCCGCCAAACACGTTTCAAACTTGTCAACAGCTGTGAAGTAACCAAACTAACCGCCGCTCGAGCACGGTTAGTTTGGTTATTAAAAACTAACCACAATTTTCAAAAACCGTGTTCCGTAAGGAAACCGGTTACTGAAAAAACTAACCGGTTCATTTTCGGAATACACTATTGAGATACATCATTTATTTGAAAGTTCAAGGTCAGTTTAGGGTTGAACCTAAAGGTCCCAAACAAATACGGCCCATAGTGACATTTGAAATTTAAATTTGATTACATTTACAATTTTTTTAAATTAAAATTGTCTTTACATTGGACTATGACACTTTTATTAATATCGCATATTTTCGAAGTATTTATATCACTTGAAATGTTTTGAACTGTGAGCATCCTGTCATAATCTATGTGTATTTATTCTAAAAATGACATGCCAAATAGTATTTCCGCCTTTATCTGGCGTTGTGCAAACTGTGGAATAAAAAGATTCACTGAATTGTATTGCCAAGTGAAACAGTTATTTCTGATTACACTGTAGTTATTTATGACACAAGGACGAAAAATTGCATGCGGCAACCGCATGAGTATAAAAAAGCCTTTTCGTCAACACTATTTTTTATTCGATTATAAAGAATTTTTTGTACTCGCTTCATTCAAAATATGGTTTACATTACCTTGGAAACCGATGGAAAGTTTGATTTTGCGCACCATTTTTTATAGTTCTAAATGTTTACTATTAAAACGCTAATTGTACTTAAGGAATTTATAAAAAAAATAGAGACATTAGCTTATAACGTCAACAATCAGACATATTTTTACAAAGTTTACGAGAAAAATAAGCAATTTGTTTTTAAATAACAAATGTCAATTCATGGCATACTTAACTGTCAATATAAATTCACACTTCAAATTTAATAAATTTCCTTATTGTCAATTATATATTTCTTGCTCGTTACAAAAAGCATTGTACAAAACTCGTGCGCAAAGACGTCATATGCAAAGTATGTCTTCACGCAGTTGTTATGTAAATAGCTATTTTATTTTCAAGAAATTTTTTAGTACACCTATTTTAGCAGCCGAATATTATTTGAAGGACCTAGTCACTCACAGGCAGATTCATAAAGCGGATTAACGCTAACACCATTTTTTATTTCATTTTTAACTCTCTTTCCAATGTACGAAATAAGTTTATTTTAACTTGAGTTAAAAAGAGAATTAATTAGCATCAAATTTAGTTCATTTCTTTAATCTGTTTTAATTTGCAACAGAGTTATAGATAATATTAAAAACGGTGTTAGCGCTAATCCGTTTTGTGAATCTGCCTGTTAGTTACCACAGCAAACATTAATAATTCACTGAAAAATGTAACTTTTCGTACAAATGTCATAACTAACAAACGTCTCTTTTTGACACAATCGAATAAAGTAATAATGATTTGTAATATTTTTAGCGCCGGTTTTTCCATCTCCAGATAAAGCTATCATCAGAATAAATTAAAAAAAATTCGTATCGATTATTTATCCTGAATAGTATTGTTTTCTAATTATACTAATATTTTTTCAATTATCCTAGCGACAGTTATCGGAAACTGTATCCGAAGATGGAAAAACTGGCCCTCTCAAATATATTAACTTTTTTATCTTCAGCTAATGTATTTTATGTAAATCAAATGTGTGTTTTTTTATTATATAACTAGCTGACCCGACAGACGTTGTCCTGTCTTAACTATGAATATTCAGTTCAAAGTGGAATTAATTTTAAATTAATAATTATTTCGAAAAAATAGTGTTTATTGAATGAATTTTCAGATTCAAAATAAGATAGCCGGCGAATTGATGACATACAAATAGGTTGGTTCCGTTACTAACCAAGATGATGTTGTCAACTATCCAACAGAATTATTAAATTCGCGCTAAAATCACCTGATTTCATTTTTTCATGAAACTAACAAATCAACAGGTAACTTTATTGGTTAGGCAGCAGCGATGGAATCTTCCGAGAATTTCTCTTATATTCTGTGTGAAATTAGTACACTACTTTTAAGAATTCTATGCTCTTTCTAATTATAGTGGCACGCAGCCAATTTAGCGACATCTATCCACATAGTGGAAAAGTAAAAGTACAATGTGTTCTAACCCCTGTAATCATTTTTTTGTTTTTTTTTTACGTAGATCGATATTTTAATAGTTATTCTGCTATTCGGGGCGGAGACGAATCCAACAAATCTTAGATCATCAAAATCGGTCCAGCCGTTCTTGAGTTATAAATGGTGTAACTAACCCGACTTTGTTTTATATATAAAGATGCCTTAAGCCCCTGGCACATATAGCGTCAAAACTCCGAGTCTGCTACAAACTGCTGAAAAACTGAGAGTCACGTCCAAAACGGGTGACACATATAGAGTCGGTGTTTCTGACAGTCAGAATTAAATATTTGTTAATTTTAACGTGTTATTTGTTAATTTGTATTATTTAAAATATTTATCGACTATTAAGAAATATAAAAACTATAAACTACGAAAGATAAAACAAAAAATTAAATTAAAAAAAAATATATGAACTATAAATGAAATATAAAAACTTAAATGTATTATTTAAAATGTTTGTCGATTATTAAGAAATATGAAAACTATAAACTAGGATGAATAAAACAAAAAATTAAATTTAAAAAAATTTACATGAACTATAAATGAAATATGAAAACTTAAAAGTATCTAACTATGTATAAAGTAAATGAATTTAACTATAAAAATGTACAAAATATCAAACAATAATAATTCATACGTCAAACAACAAAGGAAGATAGCGAAAAAACCAGCATCATAATGAAGTTGGTTTTCGGCAGTCGTGACTGCTGAAAATAGAGACGTTTCTATTTTTGGCAGTCAAATGGTAGACTCGGAGTCTTGACGCTATATGTGCCATGGGCTTTATATAAATCCCGCAGGGAATAATAGACATTTTCTCTTCTGCACCAATAAAAAAAATATTATTTCTGAATCTATTTCTCCATGCAAATGAAAAAAGTATAGACTGGTAGATAACTATGAAAAACAAAATAAACAAAAATAAATATGCAGTAGTATATTCAAAAACAAGTGATCCTTATTGTTGTATGAGTACAGTTTGTGTAACGAGCCGTAGACGAGTTATTTGAACAACGAATATTATAGAGGAAAATTTTAGAGGTACACAAACATTTAGTTTGTGTACCTCTAAAATTGTTAACAAGTTGTTGGTCTAGTGAATTTTCAAATTCCTTACCACCGTGTGGTGTTGCCATTATAAATTAGGATTCTTAATTTTTCGTTAAAAACAAGGCTTTGCATGGCTATATATCCATTACTAAACGATAAAAAACTTTCTCCTTCTGATACAATATACATGGATAGTTGTAGAACATTATACTAGTTTTTCAAATGAAACTGCAAAATTTTAGAGGTACAAAAACCAAATATGTGCGATTCTGAGTGATGATCGCCATAAGCCCCGTGTATAAGAACTCAACTTTACAAGCAAATATATTTGTTCACAGACGATGAATGTGTTTCATATTTTAACAGGATGCGTATGATTATCCAATGTTTACGGGCGCCAAATTTCATTCAGATCTGCAAAAAAAAAATTTCACGCTAGAACTAGAACTAGTATAGTATACAACTCGCTATAATGGCTATCGTATTCATATGTTTATTATTTGCAATGTTTTTACTTTATTTCCTCCTGCTGATGGCTAATAATGCAATGGTTTATGGTCTTAGGTCCTATTCTGACTACCGCATTTGCTAACTAGTTAAAAGAAAGTAATTTCACTTATTCAGCTCGAAATGGTACATTATAGGTAGGTTCTTGAAATATAATTGGAATTTGAATCATTTTCTGTTGTGCTATTCATAAATAAAATAAATATATCATCACGCCTTTTACCCATTACTGGTTGTGGCACACTGCCGAAGTAGATCTCGGTAAGTGATATATTTATGCGCGTAAAGTGCGGCTACCAGCAGTCAAATCACGGCCTCCAAAGTTATTAGTGTTCTGGGAGCCACAGGGGTAATTTTAAATTGGTGAAAATGTTTGTCAGCTGTGGGGATCGAACCAGGGTTCTTTGGATCCACAGGTCGACTTGATACCACTGAGCCATTACCTCATATGTTATGCTATTCATGTAGGCAATATTATTATTTTGGTTCACAAAGTCGCTTTAATTACAAAAAAAAATTCTTTCTAGAAGGCGATTTTAATGATGTTTTTGTTGCATGCATATGTCATAGGTCATGGCAAACTTATTTTGACCGATTTTTTTTGCAAATACATAATTTCTAAACATTTTAAAATATTATCCGGTATCGAAATTTAATTTTTATGTAAAGTCACTTTCGCAGATATAAATCTACCACGATTTTTATATGAAACCAATACTTCTTTGTTTTGTTAATGTTAAGCTAGCAAAATGATATCAACTTCACACTATTTATTAGTGTTAATTATCACAGTGTAATGAATAAGCTTTAAATTTAATTTTACCTTATTATAGTAAATGATTTTTTGTGTATTATATTTCATAATTATTTTTATATCAAATAGAAAAACTTATCACGTATAAAGAGATTACTTGACAAAGTAAGATAAATATTTTACTTTATTTTAAGCATGGGGTAATGGCTCAGTGGTATTGAGTCGGCCTGTGGATCCTAAGAACCCTGGTTCGATCCCCAAGCCGACAAACATTTTCACCAATTTAAAAATTATCCCTGTGGCTCCTCCACCACTAACATCTTTGGGGGCCGTGATTTGACGCCTGGTAACCGCACTTCACGCGCATAAGTATATCACTTAACGAAATCTACCTCAGCAGACTGCCACACCCTGTAATTAGTAAAATGTGTGATGATATATTTATATTTATTTATTTTATATTTTAAGCAAAAATAATATCATTACAAAATTGATGTAACAAAAATTTAAAAAAAAGTATTCTAAAGACATATTTAGTTCCATTTTAAAAACTCGTAATTTTGCCATTACGCCACTGGATACACTTTTGAAACTTTTTCCTGCGATACAATAATTGTAGAAATTATTTGTTAAAAATAAAATCAACTAAAATAAGTTTCTTCCCCTAATTTAGTGACCTACGTATTATTTTGGAAAAACAATAACATTCTTAAAATTAACTCTAAAGATGGTATACTCTTTGCGGCATACGGGATTAAAATTTAAACCACCAAATTCTAGCCAGTTGTGACACATCGGTCCACAAAATGAACCACTTACAAACCACCTATCCCCATATCCATTGTAGATACAAAGAGCTGTCTTTATTATATTATGCAATATTGTCCTGTTTATATAAGACATTAAAAACACATAATTTGTTTATATCAAAGGATTAATAGGATAATGATAACTGAAGCTATAAATAACGCTACAATTCTGGAAATTCTAAGGTAGTTTGACCTTGGCTTTGATTTCATGCAAAACCGCCTGATTGAATGATAGAGGAATATTTTTTAAATGAAGTTTATCTCTGTTCAAACAACAATAAATGAGATATAATATTACATTTAGAAGTTCTGTATAATACTACACCAGTTAACAAGTTATGTCAACGGTAAACAATGTTATTTGTTGAAGATTGTGGAAGATCTATTTAGGAAAATAATAATATTAAATAAGATATATAAATAAATATATGTAAAGTGTGGAATATAAAAAAATATAACATCACGCTTTTTACCGATTACTGGATGTGGCCCTCTACCGATTCAGATCTCGGTAAACGATAAATTTATACACGTGAAGTGCGGTTACGAGCCGAAAACGGGTATTTCCATTAAAAAGAAAAATTGTAACCTTATGTCATGTTTCAAAAACTATGAAATAAAAAAAATATTTATAATTCCTAGTTTAAAGAGGGCTTTGATATCTACAACTTCTATTTGAAACTTTTGTTTCTATCTATCACCATTTTGGATTAAAATGATTGAATTAAAATCGCAAATTTTACATTTTTCCTCATATCTAGTCACCTGTGCATTTTTTTTGGAAAAACAAAGACATCATTAGAATCACTGCACTACTTTGCTAATTTAACCAAAGTTGTAGCACTTAAATTTCTCGAGATACCAATGATGGCCTAAAAAAAAAATATATTCCTGTATACAGGTATGCACAGAAATACGAAACAGGATTTTAAAAATAAGCGGAAATTGCCTTCCCTGTACATTTTAGATTAAAAGTACAAGAATAAATTATTATTTGAAATTAAATTTTACGTTTAAATAGTTTAAATTTGTTATACTAGCATGTCTATAACTAGTACTTATTTGAAAAATTAAATTTGATATTTATGTCAAAATTAGCCATAAAAATAAAAAACAAATTAAACAAAATCTTTTTTTAACAACTCAGTCATGAATGCCTTATCTTAATTGTTGAGCTGAATTATCAGAATGATATTTTGTTTTATTTGTTTTTTATTTTCATGGCTATCTGATTTTTGTTACAAATGTCACACTTTATTTTTCAAATACATATATTCATATAGTATTACAGATATGCTAGTATAACAAATTTAAACTTTTTAAGCGTAAAATTTAATTTGAAGCAATTTTTTTTCTTGTACTTTTACTCCAAAATGTAACTGCAGTATTCCGTATTTCTGTGTATACCTTTATATACTGGATTATTATAAATGATTGACATTGATTTTTTAGTGCTACCCTGTATATATTTTAAATTTTATTTTGGTATACCAGATTGTCAAATTCAAATATGTCATGTAAAATATAATTGTAATTTGATTACCTGTCATTGCCAAACTTTATTTCACCTTTATTTATAAAAATGCTTATCGACAATAATAACCAAATTGGGAAAACTTTAACCTAAAAAAATATCCAGAGATGTCATGTTGACAGTGACGAAGCTTGCCAATTAAACAGGGTAGCCCACTTAAAAAAAATGTCAATCAGTTGTATAGTCTGTTTTTTTAACCAGGAGGAGTAAATGCACTAATTAGATTTACACTATAGAAAGTTACCAAAGAAAGTTACTAGATTTTTGTTCGCGCGAAATACAAAAATTCCGTACACATCTGCACTGATTAAGTCTCATGGAACTTATTTTAAAATACAAATGACATTATAAACTCTAATATTTCACTCCGTATATTTGATTATATGAATAAAGATAATATGTACTCTAAATAAACACTTTTACTTGATTTTTAACAATATTTTTGAATTGACCATAGTGATAATACACATGTTTATCGTATTTATTTGCAAATTCATACAACAGAATACAGTTCCAAAAGAACAAGATACAAAAAGTATATATTACATTTAATTCGTTTAAAATTGAACAGGAATTGATATCGTATTGTTATTATATGAATGAGATAATATTTTTTTGTTTTCCAAGTTACACATCAAGGCAAATTCAATGCAACATGAAGAGCCTAAAATGACAATCGAAAAACCAATGTAATAATAGTGATTAAAATGTGAACTAGCATTTTATTTATTACTTATTTAAATTTTCTACATCAGAAAAACTATCCGATGAGCTGGTATCACTGTCATTGCCAACCGAAATAATGAATGGTTCTATTAATTCGTCCTTTATTCCATCCAACTTACACAATTTTTCTTCTTCCTTAACGACGTGTGTTATACAATTTTGTCAGTCAACACATGTGATATTTTGCATAGTCAACTGGTACAATTCTTTATGATAGGTATAGTAAATAAATAAATTAATAAACTACAGCACTGACGAATGTCTAATTCTAATATAACAGAAACAAAATCGTGGTAAAGTTGAATTGCTTAAAGTTTCTTATTAATATATTATTTGTATAAACTATTTCCATTTATATTTAACAATGCGAATCAATTTTCAGATCATCTATGATTCTCATTTCCTGTGAAATTTAATCTCATAGTTTGAAAGTGGTTTAAAATGATTTTATAGTTTCTAATTGCAGTTTTCCTTCCAAAGTATCCGTATCATATACGAAGAAAATTATTAAATTTGTATTGTTTTAAAAATTACTTTAAAATATACGTAGTCAACGGCCATGGCTGCGCTCGTTGGTACTGATCTAAGCGATAACGCGAGTTAAGCAACGTTGCGCGCGGGTAGTATTTGGATGGGTGACCGTCCAGAGAAAACTCGCGTTGCTGTTGACAATAACAACTAAAACGCAGATCAGGGCGTAATGGCAGCATATGACCTGAGTAGTTGGTCCGCCAAAGAGGCCAGAAAAAAAAAAAAAAAAAAAAAAAAACGTAACGGCGGCTTTCGAAAGAATTTGAGTAACAAAATAGCTGTTTCCTGACTTAAACCTCTAGAGCCTTGGGCCATATATCTGTGCTCAAAAATAAGGATTATTAATTAAAATACAAAAGAGAATTAACGTTATTTAATTTTTATGGCCAGTTGCACCACCAAAAGTAAAATAACTGACCACTCTTGTTTGAAGAATAAACGAGCGACTCAGCTATTGATTTAAAAACTTATAATTGATAATTTTTTTTCTTCTATTATTGTGCAAACTGTGAACCGTATGTAAGATGTCTGAGACAAGTTTTTTGACAGGCTTTTAATACATGAAATATTATTTATTTAGAACTTCTTATCTGTGAAATTAAGATAGAGTTGTGAAACCTTGTTTAATATTTTATTGTGTATGTGTGCAAGTTCAGAAATAGCAATATGTGAAAATAATTATGAAATAATAAGCAAATATTTTTTGCTACTCTATCTTTAGAGATAACGTGATATAATTCAAAGACAAAGATAGGTACGCGGTACATTTATATTTTAGCAAAACGTGCTCAAAATTTTACTTTCAAATATTATGTATTGCGTACAAAATGTTTAGACCACAATGATACTTGTGATAATCACGTTGTAAATATGTTAGCATATTTGACATTTAATTACGCTGTAATTACGTTTCATTTTAATGTAAATAAATTAATATTTATCGAAAAACATCATTGATAAGAACAAAGGAAAGAAATTCTCATAATATATCTAGTTCATAGTTCGATTTATTTAAAATTCCTTCTTATATTTTTAATCATTTACAAAAATAAAATATCTGCTTAGATATTAAAAGTAATAGATAATAAAATAATAATGAAGTAGGTGATACAGTGGTTATCGTATCGGCCTGTGGATCTTAAGAACCCTGGTTCGATACCCACTGTCAACAAACCTTTTTACCACATTAATACTACCCCTGTAGCTCCCCCTCCACTAAGATCTTTGGGGGCAGTGATTTTACGACTGGTAGCCGCACTTCACGCGCAAATATATATCACTTACCGAGATCTGCTTCGGCAGAGTGCCACATCCAGTAATGGGTAGAAGCCGTGATGATATATTTATATTTATTTATTTTATAAAATTGTAAATATTTGATTATAACAAACCGTAAATAATAATAATAATGGGGTGGCTAGCTCAGTGGTATCAAGTCGGCCTGTTGATCCTGAGAACCCTGGTTCGATTCCCACAGGCGATAAATAATTTTCACCATTAAAAAAAAACTACCCCTGTGGCTTCCCCACCACTTACATCTTTAGGGGCCGTGATTTGACGACTGATAACCGCACTTCACGCGCAAAATATATATCACTTACCGAGATCTGCTTCGGCAGAGTGCCACACCCAGTAATGGGTAGAAGCCGTGATGATATATTTATTTATTTTATGTATTTGTAAATAATTTCACTAATTTCATTTTTAAAATATTTTTTTTCACTGTCCTAATTTACTTTAAAGTAACATATTTTGATTATTGTAACCAAATTTGTTGACGCTATTGTGAGCCCGTTTTTAGAATGTAAAAATAAATATAAATATATCATCACGCCTTCTAGCCATTACTGGGTGTGGCACTCTGCCGAAGCAGATCTCGGTAAGTGATATATATTTTGCGCGTGAAGTGCGGTTACCAGTCGTCAAATCACGGCCTCCAAAGATGTTAGTGGTGGAGGAGCCACAGGGATAGCTTTTTCAAATTATGAAAATTGTTTGTCGCCTGTGGGAATCGAACCAGGGTTCTCAGGATCCACAGGCCGACTTCATACCACTGTGCTAGCCACCCAATAGAATGTACTATCATATATTAAAACTACCTAACCACCGTCTTAGTACACTTGAAAACTGAGCTCTTATAATCCTGCCTATTTCGATTATTTTCTATTACTGATCGATAAGTTAACGACAGTCCTTAGTTTTTATAATTATTCTATAGAATAGACTACTACCACTTCTGTATTTTGTGATCAAAATTATTTATTCTACTATTTCTATTTAAATTAAATAAATAAATAAATATATCAACACGCTTTGTACCCATTACTGGGTGTGGCACTCTGCCGTAACAGATCTCGGTAAGTGATATATTTATGCGCGTGAAGTGCGGTTACCAGCCATAGCTCCCAAAGATGTTAGTGTTGGGGGAACCACAGGGAAACTATTATGTTGTGAAAATTGTTTGTCGGTCCACAGGCCGACTCGATACCACTGCGCTAGCTACTCAATTTTCTATTTTACTTTTATGTATTTTCCTCTCATACGGAGCTGTCAATAGCTGTATTCTATTTGCCATTTGGTTCACTTAAATCAGTTCAGATAAATTAGACAACAGGCTTATTCCATTTACCGTTTGGGTCAGATCTAACTTACATTTATTGAACTAGATCACTTATTTATTTCACTGGATTAGTTTGCTGACTTTATTTCCAGTACTAGAAATACTTATTTTAATTTACTTTGAAGTAATTCACCCTAATAATTGCATCAGTTTGCTTAATTCAATTCATTTAGTCATGTTGTCTAATTTATTCGAACTGACGTGAACCAAGTGGCAAACGGAATACCGCTAAGATTACTAAGTGCATTGAACAAAGAAAACTAATGCACTTATTGGACTGTAATACTTTAAGCTAAATCTCAATCAGCAAATCTAGTGCTGGGAATAAAGTGAGCGAAGTAATATAGTGAAATAAATAAGTGATCTGGTTCATGAAGTGTAAGTTAGATCTGATTCAAATAGTAAATGAAATACGACTTATATAAAAGGTATTACTTTCTAACCATACTGTTTCTAAACTGTCAGTGAACTGTCATTATGTTATTTTTTATAAAAAGTAAAATGCAAGAAACTAGGGCTGTGTCGAAGCTGCACTTTTATCGCCCTAACATACCAAATCCTAAATTTGTGTGTCCTAAATGACGTCATAATTTAGGGTTTTAGCAATTAGATTTTAGGATTTGTAAGAGCACACTACGCCTTGAAGTTGGTAACCACTAAATTAAAAATCATGCGCGTTACGATCAAACAAGAATAATTTTTTGACGTTTATAAGCTGTCAAATTTGCTGTAGCATTTTTGAAGAAAAAAATGGCTTCGTATTTTGTATGTAACTATAAAAAGTACTAAAAATATTATTATTAATATCTAAACGTCTAAACGTCAAACAATTCAACCTACAGACTGTGAGACTGCAGATGTCGTTAGTAGTATACTATTCCATGGCCAACTTCATTGAATTGCGCTACGCTTATTATAGCCGTTTCATGTCATTAAAATTGATAGTTTCAAATTTACAGAGAGGGCACGTCAACTAGTGCTTCTAACGAGATATGTCGTAATTAAATTTGAAAATACTGCCGCTTGCATTAATTGATAAAATCCTAAAAACAAGCCTACTTATTGTATATTTATTATCATACGATCTTTACAGTAAAATACTAACCGTTGGCACCAATAATTCAATAATACTTCCTTCTTACCTATAAACACTTCAAAAATTTTAAATAGGTAGACAATATGGCGGAATTATTTACCTGAAGTGACAGATAATGCTACGTTGCCAAATGAAATTCACTTATCTAGACTAGCTAGTCACTTTAGTCGAAAGCTCAGAATACTAGTCATAATATTTAATAACATTGAATATATTAATAAAATACCCATTTCCATTAAATGTATTTTGTTTGATCATATAAACTTCAGTTTTCAAATATTTTAAGGTTGTTTTTGTAACTTGACAGCGTTGTCATTTTCCTTTAATAGAAATAAAAAGCACTAGATGGCATTACTTGACGTACCAAAACTGTAAAAAACTTACGACAAATTTTATACGGCAAAATGATGAAATGAAACGGCCATAATAAGCGTAGCGCAATTCAATAAAGTTGGCCATGATTATTCGAAGTTGTACTTCTGTGAATTCCTAATTACTTTCCCCAATTCCTAAATCCTAAATGTCAAAAAGGCTACTTCGAACACGGCCTAAGTTAAAAATGCCAGCGTAAATTATTTTGGTTACAAAAATAAAAATAAATAAATATATCATCACGCCTTTTACCCATTACTGGGTGTGGCATATCTGCCGAAGCAGATCTCGGTAAGTGATATAATTATGCGCGTGAAGTGCGGTTACCAGTCGTCAAATCACGGCCTCCAAAGATGTTAGTGGTGGGAGAGCCACAGGGGTAACTTTTTTTAAATTGGTGAAAATGTTTGTCGGCTGTGGGGATCGAACCAGGGTTCTTAGGATCCATAGGCCGACACGATACCACTGTGCCATTACCCTATATATGGTTACAAAGTACCTAAATTGTGATAGACTGTAAAGTAACCAAGAAATATAAAAATTGTAATTAACTTATCGATCATTAACAGATAATGATACGGTTACAAAATATAGAGAAATATCAGCCATTATAAGCAGTGACCAGTCATCAAATAACAACACATACCTACAGTTATTAATGAACGATGATTCATATGGATGATTTTTGTGGAAAACTTTTCGTTTGAGATGATTTACAATTATCTTCAGAACATGTATGGTTCTCTACAAACTTTATTACAATGTACTCACAAATTTGTTTCGAAAGATAATGACATCAAATGTGACTTTAATGACGACTTTATTACAAATCACTATTATATTTAAACGAGAAACTATATTATTTTGGCTATTACAAGTGTTACAAAATGAATAGTAAACTAACCTCAATCTTTTGCGGTAGAATATTAGGAGTAAGAGTAACATCCTCCTTGACGTTGTTCTGATCGGAGGCCCAGGAATTGAAGCCACTGCTGGAGGCAGTGGACGTGGTGCTCAGCGCTGGGCTGGACGCATGCAGCTTCCTGGCGCTGTCTTCATACAGCCAGCGAACCTTCGGATCGCCGCTGGTGAAGTGCTGCGCGTCCAGACCTGACAGATGCATGGCTACGCTCACCACACTGAGACTCATGGCTTCGCAATCGTACGAACGGTCACTCCTAAACAACGCTTATCTCTCAGATAAGATAAAGACTTCCAATTTCAAAATTAGTTAATACTCTTTTAGATTTATTCAATTTTGTGTTACCAGATTAAAAATTCAAAGAGATAAGAGCGTCTATCACATATTATTGTTATTGTCAATCATCCTTTTCATTGCAAAGACAAATAATCCTACTTTTATTATTAGAAGCACAAATGTTAAATAAGTGAAAGGGTAACATGGTTGCACTGACATACAAAAGGAACTTTTTAAATTTAAGTATAAAATAATCTTTAATAATGGGATCATATATTCTGTGTTCAAACTTAGAATGATACTTATTTATGATTCCCTCCGTTCCATTATGTTTAACCATGCCTCCATTATATACATCCGCTGAAAATATACCTAACGGTAAAAAATAAAAAATGATTTGTTAAATCATAATTGTCGAATTGTGGAAAAAACGAATACTTACTTAAAACAGTATGAAGAAATGTGAGAAAAAACACGAAGATTCAAAATTCAAATGTTATTTATTCCATTTACTGTCAAATCTGTTGAACTGCAGTTTGACAATTACTGCAACATCTAATTTGTTGACAATTGCTTAGAAACTTGCAAATATTTCTTGTAAAAAATGACTGACAATAACCACAACCACCACATGCATTCGATATTTTCTACTAACTACTAAAAATTTTTGTGAATGTGCACGGATCTGTATTACCTTCCCAAATCCAACGAACGCTTTTAATTCGTTGCTCTAACTTGTACAAGTCTGCGTCGAACGATGTATCTTTATTATTCATTTTGAATCTTGTTCAATTAAACCAAACAAAACTTCCTTACTAGTAAATAAAAAGAAAGATGGCCGTTGCTTCTGCTTTGAGTTTTGAGGGACATGCGCACTGGGCCCGTGTTCATAATAAATGCGAGGGAAAGTTAAATTAATGTTAATAATGTATCCTATTAGAAATACAATTTTAATCAAATACTTTGCTGCTAAAATTATCGTTGTTTTACTGTCAAAAATAATAATAAACTTTGTAATATTTTATTTTATAATTTAAATATAAAATGATACTTGTTTGAGGTTCACTGGAAAAAGTACAGACACAAACCATCGTAGTTCAGAGCATGGCACATAGGTGGCAGCAGCAGTAGTTGGCGCTGATGTCGGTATTACAGGTTACCTAGACACATTCTAACAGCCTTTGAATTTGGTGGTCAATAAAGCTGCACGAAAGCTCGACGTAGTTCAGCATTTCGCCACCAGTCGCCGCCACGTGTTGGTATCTCCTCTAGTTTCTCCTTGTGCTTTATCGTTTCTCAATCCAGAAAATTAGTTGGTGTTCGTCAGTCCGAATAAAATACAATAGAGATTTTATTTTCTACATTTGTTAAAGTTTTGAATAGATACTTAAAATATTTAAAATTACTGGATTTTGACGTGTAATTACAATTATTTAAGTATTTAAGCTTAAACAGTAGCCAAATAATAAAAATTAAATTAGATTAAAGAGATAAGCGATAAATAAATCAGTTATCGCTGTGGATAGTAATCGCAAATTGCTTTTTTTTGTTCGTACATTCAGAGCAACATAATGTAAATTAACAATTTAATAGATTTACATAGTTATTATAAGACACAGAGCAGTTCTTTCTTTCTTTAGTTAGGATTAGTGTTTCTTAAATTTAAGGGAGAAATATTGACCTTTTCTTGATCCTGGTATAAGATTATATTGTATGTCCCGACAAAAGCTTTTTTTAAGGGTATATATTATATGACATACATAGATCTATTCTAATAGACATAGCCACTGTGGCAAAGGTAGCCACACCGCTAAATAACATGGATCCACCTGACGGTATAAATAAAAAGTTAGTATGATGTCATTATTTTGCCACATAAAAAAATAACTGACATTCGATGTTTGATTTTTTTCTGATTTGTTTATTGTAAAGGATGCTGTGGTACTGTGGAACATGTGACAGACGACGATTTTAACTTGTATGTCTTAAGTATTACCGTTTCATACATTTAATAGTTTATTATTTTATTACAGAAAATAAAAGATAAATAAACGAAGAAAGTATTTAGAGAGAAATACAAGTAAATCTAAGAAAGAAAGAAAACAATAATTTTCTTGAAGGAGAAGTATAGAAATTAAAATAGAAAATGCATTTATATCATGAAACCAAAAAAAAAATTATAACTTGTATGAATATTTATTTATAAATTTGCGAATTATTACAAAGGACATATGTACTATATGTTTAATAAATAAATAAATAAATAAATATATCATCACGCCTTCTACCCATTACTGGGTGTGGCACTCTGCTGAAGCAGATGATCTCGGTAAGTGATATATTTTGCGCGTGAAGTGCGTTTACCAGTCGTCAAATCACGGCCCCCAAACATGTTAGTGGTGGAGGAGCCACAGGGATAGCTTTTCCAAATGATGAAAATTTGTCGCCTGTGGGAATCGAACCAGGGACCTCAGGATCCACAGACCGACTTCATACCACTGAGCTAGCCATCCCATAATAATATAAATAATAAATATAATACACGCCTTTTACTAGGGTCGTTGATTTCCACCGAAGTTTGAATTTCTGAACGGTCGAATTTACGAATTTTCGAATTCTTTGAATTTTTGGAAGCTTCGAATTCTCGATTTTTTTGCCACTGAATTAACGCCATCTGTCATCTCCAAATACGCTCACGCATAATTCGCGAAAAGTCGGCCAGGAATTAAATAATAAACTCGGCGAAGTATCCTGCAAAAACTCTGCAAGTTTAGGCGTCTTAATTAAAACATCTATTCTCTTACCGCCCATCTAAATGCTATGGACTTTTAGTAAAACGTTTTAAAATGACAATAAAAAGGATACAAAAACGTCTTCATTCAAACGTTTTTGCCAGTGTAGCGAAATTTTAAGACTAAATTGAATTAATTTGGCAAATAATAATAAATAATAATAATTACTTACGAATTAATACAAAACTAAATAATTCATATCAACTTTGCCGTGTTCACGTTAGGATCCAGATTCACAATTCGAATAATTCGAAAATTCGGAATATTCTAAAATTCGAAAGTTCGAATCTAAATTCGAAGGTACAATATATCCGAACAATCGAAGTATCGAATATTCGTAAAATCAACAACCCTACCTTTTACCCATTACTGGGTGTGGCACTCTGCTAGAGCAGATCTCGGTAAGTGAAATTGCGCGTGAAGTGCGGTTACCAGCCGTCAAATCACGGCCCCCAAAGCTGTTAGTGGTGGAGGAGCCACAAGGATAATTTTAAAATGGTAAAAATTGTTTGTCGCCTGTGGGAATCGAACCAGGGTTCTCAGGATCCATTGACCGACTTGATACCACTATGATGACAATTGAATAATTGCTGTATTTCATTTGTCACTTGGTTCACTTAAATCAGTTCAGATAAATTAAACATCAAGACTAAATAAACTGAATTAAGCACACTGATGCACTTTTTGGAGTGAATTAATTTAAGCTCAGACAATCTAGTACTTGAAACAAAGTGACCGAAGGATTCTAGTTAAATAATTAAGTGATCTGGTTCAGTTAGTAAGTTAGATCTGATCCAAATGGCAAATGGAATACGCCTTTAAATTGGGATTAAGTTCATGTCGTACAATGTTGCATAAGTAAATACCTAATTAAACAAATCTTACCAAAAAATGTTTAATCAAATAAGCAAATAAAAAAAAATAGGTACTTCATTGAAAATAAGAAAGTTGCACCCCGTATTTTAAGAACCACTGGTCGAAAATTTTTTTTGTTAATAGTTTTGGAATACACTCAGAAAACAATATTTATTTGGTAATTTAACCAACTTTGTAGCTTTTATAGTTCTAAAGTGGTGTGTCAAGATAGGAACGTTTGGCGAAGATTAATTGCGGAATGAATCTGATGATTTAAGAAGTGCAGGAATTTTGATTTTAGTTTTGTTGTTTAGTTATTTCATTAGAGTGTCTACCTGCAATTGTGTGAAATTCACTTTCAAAAACAAGCGCAGGGACGATACTCCCTTCGTTTCTGATCTTTTTTATTCGTTTTCTGATCTTACATTGAGTGTTTAACTGTAATTATGTGGAATTCACTTTCAAAAACAAGCGTAGAGCGACACTCCCTTCCTTTCTTGTCTTTTAATTCGTTTTCAGTTCTTACGTAGAGTGTTTAACTGCAATTGTGTGGAATTCACTTCCAAAAACAGGCATAGGGCGATACTCCCTTCTTTTCTTATCTTTAGGAGGAAGAAAGAAGATGAATGATAAGTTAATAGGAGTGATTGGATGGATGTGATTGAGGGTTTGTTATGTAAGAATGATTTCGAGTGTGATAAATAAATGAGTTTATATGGAGGGATCTATGAATGTGGTTGAAGTGAGGGTGGTATGTTTGGATGATAATGTTTGACGGGGATTGATTATTTGATGAATGTTATAAGTGATTGTTTTATGAGTGATTTTAGGGTTCGTGCTACCCCATTTGATGGGATATAGCGTGAAGATATGTATGTATGTATGTATAGTTCTCGAGATAGCAATGGTGCCACAACTAAATTGAACACCCTGTAGTTTACAACAAATAATTGTATTTTATACAGTTATAATTACAGTAATTCGAGAAAATAAAAAAATAAAAATTTTCAATATATTCATAATGAAAAGAAATGTTATCTTAATGAAGCACTAGATATGATTTGAAAGTAGTAAGTAATAAGATACGTCTTCTAATAATGCAAATAATACCTAAAAATAATTTTATTTTTCACTACATTGCTTGTAATTTCTAATTTGTCGAATAATTTTACGTATTTTTTAGAGAAATTATTAAGTTAGATATGTTTTCACGTTTTGGGGAGTAACTATATCTAATTAGTTTAACTCTACATGAATGAAATATATTTTTAAACAACAGGAAAATAAATGGTTTCCTTATACAATTTACTTGAATAATATGTAGAAGCATGTGGGCAATCTTGAATTTTTAAATTAGTAACAATTTATTTATAAACAATTTTAATTGAAACATGTTTTGGCGTCAGTCAGCCATGCAGAATAAAATTGATCGAGTTCAAGAGCATTATAATCAGTGTCCACACCGTGTTCACCGAGTGATTGTATTGTATTGCATTCAATTTACCGTCTGTTGTGTGTTTTTTATTTTCCATAATGATTTGAATCGTAATTTAATTCGGCGTTAAATGCTCTTGTTAACAGGTTAACTGTAACATATTTTAATTGACAAAGCTCTCACGGTTTTAAATCATTATTTTTTTTTTTAATTTAGTTTATCAGTACATTATTTTCCGTATTCTAAATTACCTACCATTTCGGAGTAGTAAGCATTCAAAATAGGTTTTTCTAGTTTTAATCTTGTAATTACAAACACTTATCCATACCTAATATTTCAGCTAATTTACTCATTCTTAAAGTTATTATTTTAGAGCTTGTGAATACTCTACCAGTACTCAATCTTTGAGGATAAAATCATTCTTCCCATGGCTTCATTTGTAACAGTACCGACCAGGGCCGGTTTTGCCATAAGGCGGGTGAGGCAACCGCCTCAGGCCTCCGATTTTTACCGGCCTCATACAAATTAGAATTTTTATTTATAAAAAATTAATATACAATTACTATGCAAAATAAAAATATAATTTTATAAATACTATTTTCCGCAACGAATTGTTTTGTATTTTAGGTATATATTATACCTAAGTATATATGGCAGCACTGTGTAGTCGCGTTGTGGCAGTAGCAGTAGTACGTAGCATCGTCCAATAGCGCAAAGTGCATAGGCTACTCCACACAATTCCTCAGTTCAAGAAAAATATATATTGATTATTAAAAATAGATTACAAGCAACATTTCCAAATATAATGACTCTCCTACAAATATATTTAACGCATCCTTTATCAAATGCGTCCGCTGAACGATCTTTTCCATGCTTAAAAAGAGTAAAAAATTATCTACGCTCGACCATGTCCCAAGAGCGATTGCAATCACTAGCCATATTAAATATAGAGGCAGAGATTTTGAAACCCATTGATTGTAATGATGTCATTTCAAAGTTCGTTGAAGAAAAATCAAGAAAACAGAAATTGTATTAATGTAAATTTCGCATTTTATAATTTATGTTTAATTTTATGTTATTATAGTATGAGACTGTGATTTTAGCTTCATGTAGGTACTAACTGAATAATAATATTTTTTTAAATTTTTATAATTTTTCGTTACGTGACTATTTGTATTTTATGATTTTTAAAAATATAAATATACATTATATTTACATTTATGTACTAATTTTTTTCTTCTGGATATCTTTATATTTATATGGCATATAATTCCTACCTCAACCACCCCCCCCCCCCCCCCGCCCGACAATGGCCTCTAATTTTCTTCCGCCTTAGGCCTCCAAATTTGTAGCCGGCCATACACGTACAGTTTTTCTTTGGGTTTTGGCGCGCACGCAAGGCATACACGCCAATCGCGTGCGTGTGTGGGTCCTTCAGCCTGGAGCGGCGCGGCTTGATTTAGCATGAATTGGCTTGAGTCGATTTCTAGCACTGTTGGAAATTTTGGCGCGTGGTTTCGACTTTAAGGCCGAGTACGAACGTGTGTGTGCTCTGGTAGCCACGAGCGTGCTCCGTACGCATGCGTACCGTGTAGCAATTAGAGATGATGAGAGAAAATAAATTAATCGATTAATTGATCATTTGATTCATCGAAACGTTACAATCGATTTTCGATTAAATTGGTAGGGAAATAATCGATTAGTTAATTTTATTAGTATATATGTATATGTATTTGAGAACGATTTGCTGTTGATAATGCAATTTTAAATCGGTTTTATTTAATTCGTTTTTTACTTCCATTTATTGTATTAGCTGCAGTAATAATTCGTTTGTTATTTTTACATTAAACTGGATCTAATAATCCATTAGGATTAAATAATATTGACTAAATTTCATTTATTCATATTTTTCTTAGTTAAAATTGTAAAGGTTAATATTATAAAAATATATCTTATAATATCCTTATAAGAAAAATAGGGATGAAATTTAAAAATAAACTGATCGATTAATAATAAATTAATCAATGAATTATTAATTAATCGAAAAAAAAAATATCAAATGATTAATCGATTAATTGAAACTAAATAATCGATTATTTTAATCATTCGATTAATCGTTGCCATCTCTAGTAGCAATAACACAGTAGTAGCAGATTTTGTATCACGTATTCGTGTCGTTAAATTTTTGTTTAAATTAATTTTAAAAGGGAGACTTATTTAAGTCCTAAATTTTTAGAATTCATTGAAATGTATAAAAAATTTCTATAATCATCTTCATTATTCAGGCGTAGTTCATTTATGAAATTCATATGAGAAAAATTATTTCACTCTGCTAGCCAATTTTTCATCCAGGATGAACGTTTCCTTTTTGTTTTTTGTTTATTTATAACGTATATAATAATTATTGCAGCAAATATTTTTTTATTTAGTGGAGACATTGTTGCAAACAATCCCGACGCGATGATGCACTGAACTGCACGTGTGTGACCGATACCAGCCAGGCTTGAGACATGCGTGGCACGAAAGGTCTGGCGCGCAAGCCAAAACTCAAAGAAAAACTGTACGTGTATGGCCGCCTTAACCGGCACTGGTACCGACATACTACCTTAAAAGTCTTACCGTTAAAGAAACATGATGAATTCTTCTAGGAGAAATTAGTCTAAGTAATGGCATGTACGTTGTTTTTAATTAATTCTTTATCTACGTTGATTTTAAATAAATATAACCATTGGCGGCGCTACCTGTTCTGACGCCTCCCGCAAATTTAAAATAAATCGCCCACGCTTCTCAGGGTTGTCATCAAATCATCCTAATTATTTTGAATTCATAGTTCCCTCCATAAAAGCTTATTTATTCCTTACACTCAAAATAGGAAAGGAAGAGAGCGTCGAACTGCCTTTCTTTTTGAACGTAAATTCTACGACATTTCAGTCAAAAAGATAAGAAAGGAAAGGAGCGTCGTCTGCGCTTAGTTTTGAAAAAAACAAACAAATAAAAAATGAATCTAAATTCAATAATCCAGTGCTTCTCTTAATTCATCAAATTAAGTCGGCAATTAATCTTCGCCAAACGTTTCTATCTTGACATACCACTTGCGTTTCAATCACATTCATAATGCCTTTCTTACAAGCTTGTTTATTCCTATCACTCGGATTTTTTCATTCAAGCAATAATCTTCAAATTATATCCATTTACTCATATGTCGTCTGCACAATCTTTCACCCTCAATTGTACTAACATACATTTATTATACCAGTCTTTAATGCAACATACATTCCATTTATTTAATATTCTTGAGAGCATAATGAACATGATCGTTCATAACTTTGTAATAATATTTTCATCATTATACAACTTTGAATCATGTTATATTTGATTATTTGTGCTATTAACTACTTATTATCGTGCAGTGTCGGCGGTGGCCCCTAAAATCTTGCGCCCCTACCCTGAATGTAACCCTTAAAAGTTCGTAATACGAAGTCAATGGTGGGGCTATTCGGGAAAGAGTTAAAGAGTTAAATGAAAGATTTAGATTTCTTCTACAAGACATGACTGTGATGTCATACCTTGTGAATTTATTGAAATTCAAGTAATTAACGAAATATCATTTATATCGTAAATTTAGAACGAACTGAATAATTCCAATACAAAGTGTTGCCGTGAAATAAATAGTAGTAATTTAGCTCTCTCGTATTTACTTTACATAAGAGGGAAAATACGACAAGAAACCAGAGTTGTTCATATTTTACCTACCCAAAAAAACCCACCTGGGTTTTTAAAATAAAACCAACCTAAAAAAACCAAATAAACCCACTAAAAAACCCATTTGATTGAATCGTTGAAAATTCACCCAGAGTTAATTTTAAGATAGAGTCAAATCTCGGGACATAAACATCTTTTATATATTTTACAGTGTAATAATACATAATCTCTTTACAAAATAAAACTTTCAACTTAAATTATCATTTATTACATAAAAAATAAAAAAAATAAAAAATATATCATCACGCCTTCTACCCATTACTGGGTGTGGCACTCTGCTGAAGCAGATCTCGGTAAGTGATATATTTTGCGCGTGAAGTGCGGTTACCAGTCGTCAAATCACGGCCCCCAAACATGTTAGTGGAGGAGGAGCCACAGGGATAGCTTTTTCAAATTATGAAAATTTTCATAATTTATTACATCACATCGTAGTATCACATTGCATTACTTTGACAAATGTCAATATCAAACTAGTTTAAGACCAAATATTATTTGTCTTATATTATGTTCATATTACAAAAACTGATTGATACCCAATCTTTTTACCGGAAAATTTGAAATATAGTTTTAAATTAAATAAGTATGACAATAACATGATAGAGCAAATTATGTTTTTAATTCACAATAAAATAAATATATTTTTTTGCAATTATTACATAATAGTACATAAATATTGTTTTAATGTTTAATAGTGTACAATGTACATTTTAAACATTATATACAAAATTAATCTAGAACTAAATAACTTGAATTAAAAAGTGTATTTGTCAATATAATAAAAACCCAATAATGCCCAAATAAACCCAAAAATCCCCAAAAAACCCAGTGGTTTGGGTTTTAAAAAAAAAACCCCCGGGTTTATTCAACCCTGCAAGAAACCCAAGCAGGAAAACAAAATCAATCATCAAATAATATAAAAACCAATTTGAATGTTTCTAGTACAATTAATTTACACATACTACATGTCATTTAAAATAGACAGAATCTATACTTCAGATTCGTCACAATAATTTGTTGGAGCATAAATGAGGTAGGTGGCTTAGTGGTATCGAGGTCGGCCTGTGGATTTGAAAACTTCGGTTCGATTTATACAGCCGATAAACAATTTTCACCATATTCAAAATATCTCTGTAGTACTCCACTATCAACTTTGGGGGCCTTGATTTGATGGCTGGTAACCGCACTTCAAGGTCATAAATATATCACTTGCCGAGATGTGCTGCGGCAGAATATCACACCCAGTTAACAGTTTACAATTAGAAAACAAACTATAAAAAATTAAAAATGTTGTTCTCTTTGGTAAATTATTTATACTATTGTTTTACTTGTTAGCTTATTGCTAATTAAAACCTTGTATTTTAGACTTGAAAATGAGACAAACCTAAGTCTCGAAACGTCGTCAATCATCGTACAGTTGTAAACTTTTCTTTACAAAGCCAAGTTATCCAATCAATTGAGGAGTTATTTATTTTTTACCTTTCTACTCCTAATTTTCTCATAAATATTTACAGTTTAATAAAACTAAATCTCCATTTTGAGATTTTACAAATTATCTTCTGAGAATTGGGTCGCATGTTTAATTTTCTTAAAGAAATAGACAAATCTATAGGCATAAATATAGATAGGCCATATCAAATGGTTTAACAATTGCCTACACAATAATAAATGAAATACGTTTTGTTGTCTTGAGAAATACTGAAATGATAGCAGTAAATTGAGTAATGTATTTCTTTCACCGCAAACAAATTCAACAACTTAATTGTCAAGCAATTTGCCATGAACTATACCTTACTTTCATAATATTAATATTAGTCTCAAATTTCCAAAATACTTTTCTTGAGTTTGACTTGATCCTGCAGTATGTTCGGTGTGGTTGCGGCTGTTGATTGGCCAGACCCGGCTGGGCTGAGGGGGTAGCGGCAGGCGTGTCTGCGCCAAGACTCCGCCGCCCCCGCCGCAGCCCCACGCCGCTCGGGTTTTGTTTTAGCGAATGAAAGAACGCCGCGCCCGCTTGGGACGGCTACGGCAACGGCAGCACACAGCTGTGGACCGTCGAATCGGTGTGTCTTACGGTCGTGAAGGCCCGTAGAGGCTATGCTTGAGAGATTGGAGATGTGTGGGATGTAGGGCACTGGATTGAAAAAGTGGATGTTTGCTTTAATTTTGGCTTATTAGGAATAATTAAAAGATGTAGACACAAGTAGAAGAATGGATATTACATTTCTGAGATCTAAGATGTAACATTGGCATGCAGTTTTACATTTCGAACATTTTTCTTCCTTATATGAGGGCAGGGTGAAAAGTCCCTGAAAAATTAAACAAGAACTGATTTATTTGGTCAAAACATATTTTATTTCTCAACTTAATCTCCTTGTAGCTCGATACACTTCGTCCAACGTTTTTCTAATTTTTCGATCCCTTCCAAATAATACGATTTTGGCAATCCTTCAAAATAGGCGTTTGTCTCAGCGATGACCTCATTGTTGGAGTCAAATCTCTTTCCGCCGAGCCATTTCTTCAAGTTTGGAAATAAATAAAAATCGCAAGGGGCCAAATCTGGAGAAAAAGTCCTTCTTATTGCGCTTGAACATCACCGAACACTCCTTTGAACTTGTCACAAGGTCGCGCTTGTTGTCAACAGAGAGCAAATGCGGCACCCATCTGGCAGATAATTTTAATGGGTTCTAGTTAAAGATGGTACATCACAAATGTCACATGAGATTTGCGATTGTGGCACCATCTGTTTTATTTTTCAGGGACTATTCACCCTGCCCTCTTACTTCTGTTCTAAAATGAATAGGCAAAGAGATAAACATTTTAACATTTAATTTCTTGTTCGGGAAAAAAGTAAAAGTAATTGAGGAGCAGAAATTCAAAACTCAGTTTTGACCAAAAGTTCGAAAAAAAGTTATAGATGGCAATATATGCTTCAAATCTGCTTCTTTCTAGTAATGAAATGTGTTATTTTCAAAACTTATTTTTTTCCGAGTTACGATATAAGACGCTCAAAGTTTTTACAACCATATATGAAAATTATGAAAATCAAAACTTAACTTTTACCTGTTTAAGTTAAACAGGTTGTTATTGATTGATTAACAAAATGTAGTTTTAATTTCATTTATGTTTTTCAAAACGGAGTTTTCTTTTAATTTACGTTGAAAACGTAGTTTTTAAAAATGTATTAGGGTATAATGGCCAAATGGAATGAACAATATTTATTTTAATTAGACAAATTTGCGAATATCATGTGATTAACAATAATACAAATTACACATAAAAGTACTCAGTTTACTTAACGAGAAACAGTTTATTGCGTTTTATTCAAAATGTAACTTTGTGTGAAAACTACGTTTTGAATTTCTACTCGTCAATTATAAGTGTTTACTAATTCATTTGATATTATTTATAGATCATGTATTGTTTTACATTTAATATTTGAAAGGACAGCGGTGCAACCGGCTCTAAGTGTAAGTAGGCTAGACCAACGTCTTGTGTAAAAACAAATGAAATACTATATCTCATTACGGGTAAGGTGTCGTGATTCAGGATGATACCTAACGAGATATTTATTTGATTTCATTTCATCCGCTCTCACGTGATGCGCTCCTCGCACATCATCTCACTCGTAACGAGAGCAAAACACAGTAGCAAATCGCGTGTCAATGTACATTAATTCACTCAAGTGTATTTATTCCATTATTTATTTCGCCGCGGCACCCCCAGATCCATTTTTCACGCGTTACTAATCGTGATTTGACATGCCATGTCTATTCTAGCCCGGCTCGCTATTTAAACAAAGCGATATGGTTCGACGGCGGTGTGTAGAGTGCGGAACATGTTTGCCACTGGGTAGAAATGAGGGTGATGGTAGTTTGGGGGAAGCAGGAGGGATGCAGATATATTTCAGTTTAATTAATGCAATAAGTGTGAATTCTCGAGAGCTGTGGTACACTGGAATGGTTGTAATGTTTGATGTGAATTGTTTACGCTTTGATCAGCTGCGCTGTGATGTGCTATGGTTACAGATCATTTCTACCCTCTAGATTCGTGTTATGAATAAATATGTGCTTGTTTTTCACTCGTCATCTTCTTGAATAACATTTTTCATATTTAACGATGTAAGTACAGAAACTTTCACCACAAATAAAACGTTAGTTCTACGGAAATATTAATGTTGCCAGGATCATCTCGTCTCAGAGTTTGAACTTTTGTCTAAATATTTCTCTGCATTTACAGTTCTCGTCTCAATCGAAAAATAGCAAATAGTAACAAACCAAATACGTCGTTATAGTTAACATGAGCAGTTATAGTATATTACGTAACAAGCATCGAAAGTGTAAAATCACGTGCGAGCGCTGAGTGATTTAAGTACACGAGCACAATTATCACACTTTCGAGCGAATTATGTACACTATTTTTCAGACGACCACAAAATATTTCTAAAAAAAGTTTAGAGTAATGTTGTTACACTTTGACAGCTGATGCGTTTTTGTAGATGTGCGTTGACGTTTAACATTTGAGGTTAGGTATTGTGCAACTGTACTAATGTTAGAAGTGTACGTTATGCTAACATATCAGTGTATGCTATGTTCAACTTTCCGTAGTAGTTTATGACGTTGTTATGGTTACTTTCATAAGTGGTCATTTGAAAATGAAATTTGTCAAATCGCTTGTTCATTCGCACGTAACATTAAACTAAATAAGTTTTTTTTGTAAAATTAACGCGCCTTGCAATAAATCTCGTAACTTCATAAATACTAAATTTACAAGTGGCGCATAAAACGTATCATTTCTTCGACTAATAATACTTTTTTTTGTTAAAAAATAAACGATAAACATAAATGAAAATACTATTATTTCAACTCGTTCATCAATGCTAGATTAGATATGTGTCAAGTTAGCCTTGTAAAGTTACAAGATTTGCGTAAGGACTGGAGAATTATATGGAGTTACATGGTTATAAATAACGATTATTTGTTCATGAAATTTTCAAATCAATGAGCTGAATTCAGCACTCGTCTTTAGCTAAGAAATCGTCTCTAGTAACCATGGAAATATATTGCATCATTTTCTTATTAATATATCTTTCTTTACATTGTTATTCTTAGAAGCTTCTTTAGTTAGAGAAAGAAGGGTATTGGATTCGCCTCAGTTTGTTCCGTTTTTATCTACCAGATGGCGCTAAAATGTCATTTTCTGTCATAAATGGAGTTACTAGGTTTTCTAATTAGAGTGACGATATCAAAAATACAACTAAAATTGCACGTAAATATTAAATTATATAAAATTAATAATAGTTTATGTAACAAGGAAGTAAATAAATAAATAAATATCATCACGCCTTCTACCCATTACTGGGTGTGGCACTCTGCTAAAGCAGATCTCGGTAAGTGATATATTTTGCGCGTGAAGTGCGGTTACCAGTCGTCAAATCACGGCCTCCAAAGATGTTAGTGGTGGAGGAGCCACAGGGATAGCTTTTTCAAATTATGAAAATTTGTCGGCTGTGGGAATCGAACCAGGGACCTCAGGATCCACAGGCCGACTTCATACCACTGTGCTAGTAAAGGTATTATTTTGTCTCAAGCGATTGCATCCCTCGGGCTACGCCCTCAGGATTCAGTTTTCATTTTCGACAAATAATGACACTATACTCACGTGTTATATACCATATTTTATGTAAAAACCGAAAAATTCGTTATTTAACAAAAGAGACCGTTAACAACATCTAAAACTAGTAAGAATGAAGCACATTCCTGTAAAACTATTGATTTTTTAATGTCGATAACAAATATTGCAAATGAATTAATGTTTAAAACAATATTTACTTGAAGTATACTTTTCTTTTTTCTTATTTTGACATAGAGAGATGATATTTGACGGTCAAATAAACTATCATGAAATTAGCTAAACATGTTATATTTTATTGTAAATAATTTCGCAGAGAAGTTCGGACGTCTCTGTCTGACATGTGCACAAGAGCAATGATGAAGATCTATTGAATACTGAGAAAATATTTAGTTTCTAGTTGGCACTGCAAATGGCCTTGAATTACTTTATTTCCCTAGGCAGTACTCGTAATTTTTATTTCCCTCGATAAATAATGAAGTACAACAAGTTATAACTTTAATAAAAGTTAATAAGAATAAAGTTAACATTATTTATCGATCATATGTAAAGTATATTAAAAGCCTGTTTAATTTTACTCGCGTGGTAGCACTGATTTACACTTTGTATACAGGACGCTGACACCTTACTAACAATAAACGTTGTATGTGAAACGTCATAATTTGTAATGACGTTTGACATAATGCAACTGCATCATGGCAACAAACATTGAAATTGTAATTAATAAAAATAACATAATCAGACACAAAGAAATTCAGTGAATCGAATTCAGCACCCGCCTTTAACTAAAGAAGTTTATCAAAAAATAACAATATAAAGATAGATAAATTAATAAGAAAAAGATGCAAGATGTTTCTATGGTTACTAGATGCGAATACTAAATTCAAACTAGGCGTATTCCATTTGTCATTTGGATCAGATCTAACTTACATTTACTGAACAAGATCACTTATTTATTTCGCTGGATTACTTCGCTGACTTTATTTCTAGTACTAGAATTACAGATTCTAATTTAGTTTGAAGTAATTCACCCCAATAAGTGCATCAGTTTGCTTAATTCAGTTCATTTAGTCATGCTAATTTATCTGAACTGATTTAAGTGAACCAAGTGTCAAATGGAATACAGCTTATGTCGCATTAATTATCAAGTCATTTGACATACACAAAATTTTTAATAATTTTTATTTACACAGCAATAATTTCTATCAAAAAAAGTGATATTCGTAGATTGGCAGCATGGTGGTGTGGATCCAGAGATCCTGAATTCGAATCCCACTCAAGCTAAAATATATAAACTACCACACTACGGCTCGGTGAGTCCGGACCGTGCACTATACTTGGGATTAATTTTGTGTTGTAGAGAGTAGCATAAATAATATAAAATATAAAAATTGTAGAGGAACTTTTTTAAAAGATGAAAGTGACTTGTTGAATGATGTATAAAAAAAAACATTTACGAATGTATACTTGTTGAAATAAGTAGCGAAAGAATTCAATATCAATGTCATTTATGTAGCGGTGTAGAAAAAAGACAAAAATGCGTAAAGAAAGTGAAAGTAACCGCTGAATATAAATGTAAATACGCGTAACAGTTCGTAACGTAGAGCAGCGAGCGAACAATACACCCATCGAACGGTCCTGAACTTTTTATCGCCATTTCCTTTAAAATAACCATTTCACATTCCGCGATCTGTGGAGTACGTTGCTCCACTTCCACATTTTTACGCTGCGGCGGTGGCGACGGTGGAGGCGGTGGCGGAGGCCCGATTTACGTCTTTTGTAGATGTCAAGAGCATCGTGTTGGTCTAGGTCATGAACTTCAACAATCAATGATATGTTAACAATACCGAGTAGTGAGTGAGCGTCGTACAATGGCTCGTAAACGTGTTTGCATAGTCCGCCGTCGGATGGCGCGAGCGACGTCGCTGCTGCGCGAGGACAGTGTGCGGGAAGGGTGCGGTGAAGGGTGTGTTGTGAAGAGCAGGGCGCATGCGTGATGAACGAGTTCAGACAAGCGCAAAACGAACCAATCCCACTGCTACAATGGCTGATGCCCCTGTGGACGCAGCGCAGGCAACTGGTGTTGCGTCGGTGTGATGCCACATACTCGCCGCGCACTCGTACAGGCGTTGTTACACTTTCTGTACCTACTGGAGTACTCAAATTACTTACAATTACATATATGATTTCTGCTCCACTGAATCTTTTAGTTCGTTGTTTTTTCAACAGATACTGCTACTCTGTTACTGCTACTCAATTGTATATTAAGAAAACACAAGAATTATGGTTGAAACATAGTAAAAACTATAACTATTAGAAGATGAACATTTAATGAAATAGTTATTTGTGTTCCTACACCAGAAAGCATTCTTTTGACGTTCATGTATGTACGTACCATGCATTTTCTGATTGTGGTGCACACAATATTTTTTCTATCACCATTTAGAAACTTTTGAAATAGTATATTAAGGTAGTACTAGCGTGAAAAAAATTTTGCAGATCTGAATGAAATTTGGCACACGTAAACATTGAATAGTCATACGCACCCTGTTAAAATATGAAACACATTCATCGTCTGTGAACAAATATATTCGCTTGTAAAGTTGAGTTCTTAAACACGGAGCTTATGGCGATCATCACTCAGAAACGCACATATTTGGTTTGTGTACCTCTAAAATTTTGCAGTTTCATTTGAAAAACTAGTATAATGTTCTAGAACTATCCATGTATATTGTATCAGAAGGAGAAAGTTTTTTATCATTTAGTAATGGATATATAGCCATGCAAAGCCTTGTTTTTAACGAAAAATTAAGAATCCCAATTGTGGCAACACCACACGGTGGTATGGTATTTGAAAATTCACTAGACCAACAACCTGTTAATAATTCATGATATTCAAACCATAATAGGTATAAAATACTTATTTTTTTCAATTGTTATATTGTTTTGAGTGTCAGTTTCGCCACTCCACAATCAATGGCGCCGCCGTCACACTAGTACTACCTTAAAATACAAGTTACAGAAGGTAACCTATTCGCAGTGGTAACGGGACAAACGCACGAGGGCTAAAATTGCCTTTTGCAGCTAGTGTGTTAGGTATTCTTAAGAATTTTTTTTTTCATTTCAATCTGCCGACTATTTTGATTTGATCTCATCATTGTGATATAACTATATCGTGCTGGTACGATATTCATATTATGTTAAAGTATGATATTTTTATCTTTCTTAATTAGGTTACTGTCGCAATATCTATAATTTTCTAAAGTGGTCGTTTAAAAAGAAATTATTGTGCGATCAAATACTCTGAATTCTTGCATTTTATATAACGTTTTAGAATTTTTATTCTATATTCCTATAATAAAGAGATTACATTGTGGTGGCTAGCTTAGTGGTATGAAGTCGGCCTGTGGATCCTGAGAATCTGTTCGATTCTCACAGGCGATAAACAATTTTCATAATTTCATAAGCTACCGCTGTGGCTCCTCCAGCACTAACATCTTTGGGGTCCGTAATTTGACGACTGGTAACGCGCAAAATATATCACTTATCGAAATCTGCTTCGGCCACATCCAGTAATGTGCGTGATTATATATTTATTTATATTTTATTTATTTATTTATGTACTGGATATAAATTAGATATGTTCACTATTATTTCTATTTCCCAAGAAGACAATAATATTTTTTCCTACAACTACTATGAAAAGTTCACATTTATGCTTTCAGTTATCAAGGTAAAGTTGATGGTTACTAAGGAACAAACATTTTCTGCGGTGTAAAATATTTTATCGTGCATTTATAAAGTAGAATTTATGATATTTTCACTCATTTTTGACTAAAATATGATGATTTATGAAGAAATGACAGAAACAAACTTAATTTTTTTATTTCGATTGAACATATTTTCATAGTAACTAAAAACTAGCTGACGTCGATTTGAATTATTTGAGTTTGTGAGACTTAAGTTCAATGAGCTCAGGGTTTGGTACTTGAAAGTGTAAGGTTAGCAAAAACCGCGTTTTCCTAATCTTATTTTTATTAAAACAAATTTCTGTTGATTGATCTATCGAATAATTTTTTTTTCATTAAAAATATATAAATATGTGAATATTTGTAAAAAAAAAATAAAATAAATATATCATCATGCCTTCTACCCATTACTGGGTGTGGCACTCTGCTGAAGCAGATCTCGGTAAGTGATATATTATGCGCGTGAAGTGCGGTTACCAATCGTCAAATCACGGCCCCCAAACATGTTAGTGGTGGAGGAGCCACAGGGATAGCCTTTTTCAAATTATGAAAATTTGTCGCCTGTGGGAATCGAACCAGAGATCTCAGGATCCACAGGCCGACTTCATACCACTGAGCTAGCCATCCCATATATTGAATATTTGTAATAAAAAATAAACCAAAACTAAATAAATAATATAGAATTTTATTAAAAAAAACTGATTAAAAATGATTTTTTGTAAATACACAATTGGATACTTTTCCGAAAGTTGGGTACCAAAAAACATTGTAATTTTGTTTAATTTATAGTTTTGTTAATTTTTGTACAAAATCCTGCAGTCTGATTATCCCCAATTTAAAAAGATATTGTTCGAATTTGAATAATTATTAACATAATGATTTTAATTGATGTGATATAAATAAGAAATATTTATACTCACAACTATTTCTTAAAATAGAATTAGTTGATTCTTAGACTTGAAATTTGAAGTGATCCTTTAGTAGTTCTTAAAGAAACAAACGTCTACCTAGTTGTACAAGTTTGTAATTAATTCAAGAATTCAAAGTAGAATTCAGTGTTAGTCAGGTAGGTAGTAATATAAGCGAAGCAGAGGACGTGGACACGTCGCTGAAATGTCCTGGCAGTGACGGCGCGCTGTGTGGCGGTATGCACGCCGCCGCCGCTGCCTCCGCCCCCGTCACGCAAAATCAATAAGGGCGAACGGTGGCGCAAACTGCCGCCAGTGTCCGGAACCCGCCATTGTTGTCCTGCACGACCAAGGCCGCTGAGATACAACAACACTCAGCAGAATCTAAACTGTTGATTTCATTCCTGCAGAAACCTTCAATTTTGTTCGCTAGCTTATGGAGAATTTCATGAAATTTGATAAAATGAAGAAATATTTCTGAATTAAATATTGAAATTCAATCTTTCAATCGTTTTTCTTTTTGTTCAGGATAAGTTTTCAATTACACAAATAAGTGATATGTTTAAGAAAATTGCTATTTTTACTGGATTGTTGAAATGAATATTTAATGAATTGAAAACGGATTTGGCGTAAAAAATAGTAGCAATTCAGGAATGAAGATAATAATGTTGAATTAATTGATGCAGGTTGTACTATATACTTAATATAATTTTTAAATATTTAAATATCAAATGACCATAGATTATAAACATGGTTATATATTATAGTAGATTCGATTTGTGGTGGGCATGAAAATTTAAAGTATTTCTTTTAGTATAAAATAAATACTTCATTACACTATTTTACCTATGAATAGGTGCTTGTAAGGACGTTGCGACACTATCAATACAGTAAAATATCCATGGGCGGCCATTGTAACGGGCAATAGGAGGCACTATTCCAGCCCCTGGCTTTTCACATGCTTCCAACAAAAATTCCAAAGCACTTAATTATTTATGTTTTATAACTATTGGCCTTCTATCGTAAAAAAAATCAAATTACCTAACTTTTTGTAAAAATATCTTTAGGAAGAAGTTATAAATTAATTTTTAAAAAATACAAGAAATTTGAAATTTGGCTTTACAGAAACTTCCTAAATTGGTAGGAACTTTTTCCTTTATAAGTTTTTTCTTATTTTTTACTTACTAATATGTACTCTTACGTTCATATTGTTCACTATACTTATTATTTTTTTCATTTTGTAATAATTACACTTTTTCATAATTTTAAAAATTTGTCCCACCCTCCTGAAAAACTCCTTATCGATACCCTTTTTTCAATAGGTACTAAATATTTTAGTAAGTACTCGATATCTTTGTTTAGATATTTTACCGAGTTTGATATCATATCGGTATCGATAGAATTCCATATCTTTCTCCCTTTTTGGAAAAGGATAATTCTCCTAGTCGCAATTTGTACTACGTACTTCCTGCATTTCTAAATGAATTTGTGGAAACTGATTTCTTAAAAAATAAAGTTATTTTGTTTTTGCAGCAATTCTATGATATGTATCTAAATATTAAAAAGCTTTTATTTTTTGTATTTTCAAATACCGATACTTTAAAGTATCGATATTTGTTCCCGATACTTGCGCTGGGTTGCATGAAAGTTTTATCGGTTCATTAGCAACTAACGGTTCAATAAGTTTCAGAAAATCCCTATTGTTACTGTTGCTACATAAACAGTTCTTGAAATAAAGAGCTCTTTATTTGTTTCTTGCAACCCAGCATTGGTGTGACATCGATAGTACATATCGCTATCGATTCTGATATTAAACATATTATTCTTTTATTCCTAGATGCATGTAGCCTATGCCACTCTACTGTAGTAGATCCTAGTTGCCTGATGTGTAGTTACCAGTTGTCAAATCACGGAACCCAAAGTTGTTCGCTGAAGCCACAGAAATAATTTGAATGTACTCGTAGTACAAACCAGGTGTTGACTGTCAGTTTCAAGTTGGATTTTTATTTTCACAGCACATTACCTATAATAGGCTGCTATACCGATTTATTTTAATATTTGTATGTAACTACTTGAAAAACTATGACAATCAGTGAAAGCACGGTGTTAAACATCCTTATATTAAAACAAAAGACAAAATGTCTATTGCGATGTGGAATTGAGTCTTAATAAATAAGAAAAAATAGGAAAAAATTTTCCATCACTTGTCTCGTAATTCCACAGAGGTTTTACAGCACGTTTGCATCAACTTCTCAGGTCATCAACAAACGGCTGGTCAGTTCAGCTTTAACCATAGACGCGTTTCGTCCTTCCGGACTCATGGTGCGATCATTTATCCAACTAGATCAACTAGGAAATAGTGGACTACTATTTCCTAGTTGATCTAGTTGGATAAATGATCGCACCATACTGATGAGTCCGGAAGGACGAAACGCGTCTATGGTTAAAGCTGAACTGACCAGCCGTTTGTTGATGACCTGAGAAGTTGATGCAAACGTGCTGTAAAACCTCTGTGGAATTACGAGACAAGTGATGGAAAATTTTTTCCTATTTTTTCTTATTTATCCTTATAGGTGAGATATGATTTTTTTATGTATCTTTCATTGTCTTTAAGTGGTACAAAAATTATTTGATTCAATGAGTGCAAATAATATACCAATTATTTATTACAAAATAATCTTCCTATGTTGAAAATCATATTTTATAGTAATTGAAAACCCAAGAAAATGAATTAAATTATTGTAATAAATATACATGTTGAACATGTACATACGAGCAAACAACAAACAGTTTGAAAACTCAATTAAATATATATTTTATGTTTTCATTATTAAATAAATAAATAAATATATCATCACGCCTTCTACCCATTACTGGGTGTGGCACTCTGCCGAATCAGATCTCGGTAAGTGATATATTTTGCGCGTGAAGTGCGGTTACCAATCGTCAAATCACGGCCCCCAAAGATGTTAGTGGCGGAGGAGCCACAGGGGTAGCTTTTTGAAATTATGAAAATTGTTTGTCGCTTGTGGGAATCGAACCAGGGTTCTCAGGATCCACAGGCCGACTTCATACCACTGAGCTAGTCACCCCATTATTATTATTAATTCTCTTTATTTAGATTATGCTATAGGAGCCCATAGCCGTTGATTTATTTGGTGTTCCAGAGTATCGAAGAATATCAAAGTTATGCTACTAAAAATTAATATTATGTAGAAAATTATGTAATAATAGGTAGGTACCAGTAATGACAAAATCAATATCAAATAATGATTTAGCTGTAACATTATACGTTTGAAGGTTTAATTTATAATAAATGAAGTCTTAAATTTGTTAATCGTTATTTTGAAAGCTCTGATTTAGATTTGTGTCGGGTGACATCTGATCCGTGTACGTCGTGTCGTCGCGACATCGTGTCTCGTGTCGAATTGCAATGTGTAATTAAAAGATTGACATTTGCGAGACCTTTCGCTAGGGTCTGCGGGCCGCCAGCCACAAATATCACGGGGTCCGGCCCTTACGGACATCGCCAACCCCTCCTAGTTCCTCCCTGGAGAGTCAAACGTTACCCCATACTGCCAACATCATTTATATAGTATGTCAACTCTTTACAATCACTACAACCACTTAGAAACTATAATATGAAGACTTGGAAAATATGGTAAAGTAGAATATTTTACTACACTCCATATCTACCTGTTACGCAGAAATGAGTTTGTAATAGTAGAAAAATGGACTCAAATTTTGGGTGCGTCTTATGGTCCGAAGTTAACATTAAAATATTTTTTTCAATAAATCGTCTCTAAATTCATTAAAAAAATTTATGCGAGAAGAGTGGAATAAATGGATGGCAAAGCCAAATCATGATGTCACCGCAACAGGACGTATGAAATGACCAACAATTTCAGAACTTTGTACCTGGGCGAAAAAGTCATGGGAAGCTGTGAAAGAAAAGACGATTTGATTGATTTAGAAAGGGCGGCAAAAGTTCTAGGTACGCCACTGTATGGTAAAAAATCTTGATGAGTAATACTCGTACTTCTTGCCCCCGTATCATGCGATATATAATACTATAGTACAGAGTGATCAAAAGGAATTGTTACAGTTGGCAATAAAAAAAAAACTACTTGAAATTGGTAAGTCTGATACATAAATTCATTTCCTGTTGTGACAGTGACATTTTAAATTTAAATTTGAGTACATTTATTATTACATTTATTTCTCTTACTTAAAAAGTCAAAATTCTATTAGTTGTCAGATTCCTGACCTAACCTATTTGTATTTATTAGAAATATCAAATAGCATTTCCGCCTTTATCTGACGTTGTGCCAACTGTGGAATAAAAAGATCTCCGGAATTGTATTGCCAACTATAACAATTCCTTTTGATCACCCTGTAGAATTCAGGTGATAATTCTGCAATATAAATGACATTAATCTCTTTTACATACTCAATGATACAGAAAACGCCGATTATTTTGAATTATATTAGAAATAGAAAAATAGAGATAGTTTATTACGTACCATGAACTGTAAGTGAGAGTTTTTAGGTTAAGAGATTTCCTAAATATTCGCGACATAAAAAATCACTTATAATTCGAGGTTAATACACTATTTTTTATAATACCTGCACAAATAGAAGAGAAAGAAAATAGCTTTAAAAATTAACAGCTATCAAATCGTTGCCAAAATAAACAGAACCTTGATCTATAATAGTTACTGTCCACGGTAGATAGTAAGTAAATGTTATAGTCCTGATACAACCATGGAAACCACTGTACAATAAAAGTTCCACTTACTGTGTTTAAATTTTGTCATTAATAGGTAACTTACAGTACTGGTATTGTAAAAATTATAATTTTTACTTAACAGATAACAGCGATTCTATTGTTATATATAGAATTCTTTATACTGCGTTGCGGGAGCAAGTATTGTGATATAGGTAGGTATGAAAACTGAAAAATTATGATTTATAAAATGTTAACTTCTTGCACTAACTACAACCTCTTTAAGTAACATGAGGTACGAAAAACATAATGACGATTTCTCGATTTCTCCTCATGAGTTCGCGAAAACAAAACTATATGCAGCGCTGCGTAGCGGTGACAATGAAAACTACATTAGGAAACATAAAACGTTGCTAACGCATAATGCATTTTAACGAGCGGACCATTAAAATCAAACAGCACAGACTTCCCGGGTTCAGAATGTTAAAAACCATTAAAACGGTTTGGTTTGGAGAATTCTCAGGTGACACAAGAATGAATGAGTGCCACATGCGGCGGTGTTGTCTTTGTCTAACTTGGACCTGAGGTGACGTTTTTTGCACCTTTCATTCACAACACAAGCAGATACGGACGTGGAGTTTTAGGTGCTACGCTCAGCAGGAGATAATTTTGGCAAAGTGACATTCGTTTTATTTTAGTGACATTTTTAGGGTTTGTCACATACGCACGTACAACAGGACTGGTATAAGGTAGTTAGAAATGATAAGTAATTTTCTTTTTGTAATTGCATCTACTCTCTAATATTTATCACAAATTTTGTGCAATTTTGACTGATATTGTATCAGACTTATAATTGCAAATTTCGGTCAATTTTTTTATTGTGGTAATCTCAGTAGAGCAGAATGAGCAATTTTCATATTTTGTCGATTTATATTTTGTTTTTAATAAAGAAAAAGTCTATTATATCTCATACTTATGGGGTTTCATTTTCAGTTACTGCATTGTGTGGTCTTTTCTTTCATATATAAGTGCAGGGCTATCGCTTTCATCTTTTCTAATCTTGTAGATTCGTTGTTAGTTTCGTTATTAGATTCGTTGTTAGGAGTAGACGTGAGTAATTTGAGATTTTTTATGCATACGTTATGTACGTTGAAGAAAGAAAATGAATGGTAAGTGAAAAGGAATGATGTGATTGAAGGTTTGTTGTGTGATAATAATTTCGAGTGTAATAAATGAATGAGTTTATATGGAATGATCTATGAAAGTGGTTGAAGTGAGGGTGGTATGTTTGACGATGACTGGTTGTTTGATGGGTGTGATGAGTGAATGTTTTATGAGTGATTTTAGGGTTCGTGCTACCCCATTTGTTGGGAAATAGCGTGAAGATATGTATGTATGTATGTATGTACTTATGGGGTGGCTAGCTCAGTGGTATGAAGTCGGCCTGTGGATCCTGAGAACCCTGGTTCGATTCCCACAGGCGACAAACAATTTTCATAATTTCAAAAGCTGCCTCTGTGGCTCCTCCACCACTAAAATATTTGGGGGCCTTGATTTGACGATTGGTAACCGCACTTCATGCGCAAAATATATCACTTACCGAGATCTGCTTCGGCAGAGTGCCACACCCAGTAATGGGTAGAAGGCGTGATGATATATTTATTTATTTGGACAAGTGTCACAATAAGCATTTTACAAAAATTCGCTTAAACTATAATAACATTTATACAGTAAAAATGCTTTCCAATTACTTCGCTGATTTTATGTCTAGTACTAGAATTACAGATTCTAATTTACTTTGAAGTAATTCACCCCAATAAGTGCGTCAGTTTGCTTAATTCAGTTCATTTAGTCATGTTTTCTAATTTATCTGAACTGATTTAAGTGAACCAAGTGACAAATGGAATATAGCTTCTGTAACAACGAATTTACATACATGTCAAAATATTATCGGCAATTATCATATTACTTGTTATATTAGTTATAAGACTAGAACATATTACAATATCTATTAACACAAAATTCCTACGTCATATTATGCTTTTAGCGGAAGAGATGCAAATATCTATAATATAAGAAAAACGATATAAGATTGAGCAAGTTCGGTTCTGCTCCATCACTAAATTTCTCTAACCCTAGAGCAAAAAGAGCTTGTACTCATTCACTTTGCAGCAGAATCAGAGTTGTAAAACTGGCCGTGTTTCTCCGCACTGTACCGGTGGTTGGGGGCGGCAGAGGCGGCGTCATCAGTCACGCTGACACCTCGAGAATGCGCACAGCGACTTCCACGAACCCCTGCGCCCGCCCCGCGTACCCGCCGCTGATATATCGGTGATATATTGCTCTATATTTCTCTCTGTGCTCGGCGTTGGCTTCACCTTGCTCCCAACAACCCCCACCATAGTGAATGGTGGATTCAATGCATTGCTCTAGGAATTTTACGAGTCATTCTTTGGTTATTTGTTTCCGTGTTTGAGATTTTACGTTTCTTGTATTTTGGGCACCAAAGCTTTTATAAGTTCTAAGATCGCTTGAAGTCATTTCACAATTTGACAAGTTATACAAGACTTACAATTTTTCATTTTTTTCTTTTTGTGAATCTCACTTGCTCACATTTTCTTTGTTATCATTAATTCACCAATTTTACGCTATATTTTATTCAGTTTATTGTTGAGTTTCATTGAAACAATAATATATTTTTGGGGACTTTGATTTGACAACTAGGAACATGAAAAACATATCACATTTAACAACTCACATCATCGGGAATACTAAAATGTAAAATGATGTAATAATATATTTATTTTTACTTTTTTTAAAATACATATATTATAACATATGTTATCCTTCTTAATGACATCTGAATCAGTAGCGTACCTAGGGGGTGGGGCGATGGGTGCGGTCCGCACCGCGCGGCACATATTTTGAGGCGACATTTTTTATATTTAATTTTAGTTGTAAAAAACAAATTGTTCACTTAATAAGTTTACTATTTGATTTCTACGAATTATGAATTACTATATGATTTCGTATATTTTTCTTCATCGTCAAGCCAATGGGTGGTTGAAAATATTATCTCGAAAAATTACTGGATAATTTAAATATGCCATCCAATGGTTACCCACCTATAGTTTGTCTAAATTACAATTATTTATTTATGTTTATTAATTTAATGGGGTAATAGCTCAGTGATTTCGAGTTGGCCTGTGGATCCTGAGGGCCCCAATTCGATTCCCACATTCGTCAAACAATTTTCACCAAATTAAAATTACCCCTGTGGCTCTCCCACCACTATCATCTTTAGGGGCCGTGATTTGACGACTGGTAACTGCACTTCACGTACATAAATATATCACTTACCGAGATCTGCTTCGGCAGAGTACCACACCCAGTAATGGGTAAAAGTCGTGATGATATATTTATTTTATATTTATTTTTTAAATTTATAAAAACCACCATTTGATTGACTTAGAAAGGGTGGCAAATTGGAGACCGCCCTGGGCGAGAAAAGTTCTAGGTACGCCACATATTAAAAATTAACAATGGCCAAGGTGGCTGACATCAAATTATAAACATTTTCTGATTTATATCTTATAATTATTTAATATCAATATAAAAATGTTTATTATTAGTTAAACAAATAGCAATTGTGAAGTAATAATTGTAACAAATTATTATAGTTTAATGAGTACATACTATTGAAATTAGAATGCTTTAAAATATTGACAATTTTTAGACGTGTTTTTAAAATTCAAATTTATCTTTTTCAAATAGTTAACATCTAGCTGAAAACATATTATGTAGTTGCACATAAGTGCGCTCCATATTAACAATATCGAATTGTGTATTTGAAACAGAAGCGGATTTAAAATATTTCGGGCCCTAGGCAAAATATTTATTTCGGTCCCTTTAAATATATATATATACAGGACAGGTGACCAGATCTAATTTGTGCCGTTACGAAGCAAGCAAACTTAATTTTGCTTTTTGGATTAGATGCAGAATTTTATGTCCTAAAACTTTTATTTGAAGCTGTAATAATTAGGGAAGCAGGAAATTATAAAATTATGATTTTACATGTTAAATACCCATGTTCGAGAGTCGCGGTCACCACCCTGTATATATATTTCTATTATTTAAACTAAAAGTTTGAATCCGGGCCCTAAAATTTTTGGGCCCTAGGCTATTGCGTTTTTAGCCTAGGCCAAAGTCCGCCTGTGATTTGAAAGCATCTTTAAATCATCCCATATGACATGCAACTGGCCATGAAATTAGAGGGGATAATAATGACATTTGTAAATAATGTTTTATTTAAGGTTATGTAGTTTTTATATTAACATCGATTATTGATTCACAGATAAAATTGAAAGGTATAAATAATTTATTTTTTTTAATATCTATATCTTAACTTTGTTTTAGTTTACTTATTTACTGAGCTGAACCTGTACTTTTAAAAAGAAAAAAACTAAAAATATTTTGTCGTTATGACGAAGTTGAAAGTTTTATGTCGTTTGTTGATGAATGTTGTGACATAATGCCAAACTGATTTATTTATAATTTCATGACAAAATCCCGACTGACTGTGATTTATTCTTGCCTTAAAGTTATTTAAATGAAGCAGGAATAATGAAGAAAGCAGTTGTAATACAGTTGCGTAAATCTTAGCGTCAGGCGACAAGAACTAGCACAACCTACGCGGCTGCTGTAAGTGCTACGTGCAGAACAAGAAGTCAAGTAGTAGCAATAGAACTAGTTCCAGCTTCCAGTTCTAGTTTCAGACCAGAACATTAATTAGAAGTTGAACTAACAGTCAACAAACTGCCACCGACATCGTCGCCGCCTCCGGACTTAGCCCACGTTCACACCCCCAACTTGGGAAATTAATAAGTCGACTGACAGGTTATGTGCTTGCCATTTAATCATAATAAATTTAGATGGTAAATAGGTGCACTACACATGTATATAATAATAATATCAACTTTTTCATGATTGTGGTACAAATAAATCAAATAATAATATAGAGCAGTGGTTTTCAAACTGTGGGTCACATTGGTGGAGGGTCGGATGCTATTTACAAATTTTAAAATACATGTTTCCAAATATCGATTCAATTGAACGCTTGTCACTTAAATTTTAAGGATTATTTAAATGAAAAATATCAAATCGAATGTTTAACAGCAATATTAAATAACTCATTTCAGAGTTCATCTCGATAAGATCTTGTTCATTTAAGGTGGTACTATCATGGAAGCATTTAACCCGGATTTTAAGAACATATAAATATGTAATTTTTCATGTGTTCCTACACTAGTATGCAATTTTTTTTTAAAAGTTTACCGTTGTTGAGCTGAGTAATGTAAAGTTAAAGTCGACCAAAAATGCATTGGCGTTATAGGAACTGTACGTCGCGAGGCAGCTTACTGCGTAATAAATTCATATATTGTAGTTATTTTTAACAAAAAACAAACACACAGTACATCATGTAAAGATAAAGGTATGAGAATTAAAAAAATCCATGCCTTACCGAATTAGTTTCAAAGAAATTGGCGATGAAAGTTGGATATTCTATGATTGTCAACAGGAATGATCGATTATGCAGTTACGTTTCGTACCGACTGGTAATATAATATTGCTTGTGGTTCTCGCCTTGTTGTCATAGCTTCTGCTGTGTAAAATCTTACACTGCTATTGATTGGCATGAAACATTCACTTCCAAAAATATTGTTGTTACTGAATTTCATAAACTAGTTAAATAGTTTTATTTAATATATTCAATGTTATTGTTAATTATACGATATTTGCAGCGAAATGTTAATTCTGTTAATAACCTGTACCATACAAAAATGTAATAATTATTTTTATAAACTTTTTAGGTTACCAATGAGACTGTCACCTTAAAGAAAACTTGTTATAAAAATTTAAGTAACAGTTCTGCAACTGGCCATCAAATAATTGATTACAAGCTTGATAGTAAAATTAATTAATTTTTCAAACTATTATATCAACATATCAATGATTCTATGAAATTCTATCACAGTTATTAATGAGAAATTTTTCATTTATTAATTTTTGAAATCATGGTTCTATGTTTGCTATGTAAATCATTAGCTTTTTTACAAACTGCAATTTTGATTACATAAAAAGTATGGGAGTCGCGAACGAATTTACGAGTAGTTGTGATTTTTGTCTCCTAGAGGGTCATGATTCCCAACAGTTTGAAAACCACTGGTATAGAACAAACATATGCAATAAAATTGAAAATTATATCAAGAGTGAATTGTAATAAGACGAATTTTATCGCCTGCTGCCAAATAATGTAACTTATCGCGTTCGTTCGCGTAGCATGTGCAAGTAGAACATGGATGGGCAAACATTTTTTCTAAAGAGCGAATTTGTACAGATAAAAAATGACTAGTGGCCGTACTAATAATAATATTTTTTTTATTATTACTTTAATTATTATTAAAAAAACTGATTATTTATTTATCACATATTTAATTATAAAAAATAATACAGATAATTAGTGTAAATTTAAAATACATTTTTAACCCTGTAGTAGGTTACCATAACACGAATGGTGACGTCGCACAGTGGGTCAGATTAAAAAAATACCGTTCAAAAATCAGTGTAGACCTTAATACTGATCGGATCGTCTTATTTTTTTCTTTTAAATAATCGTCAGGTTTCTAGCTAAAGGACTGTCGAGGCAGATTTTTGAAAAAATAATTTTTAAGGTTAGGAACTCTGTTAAAAGTCTAAAAAATAATTTCAAAAGTTATTTTTTTTTCATTTTAGGAAGATCTAAATATATTTATAAGTCGTACTCTATGTTTTTTGGTTTGCTGATTCCGAAAATTGGGGTCCCAAACCTCTAAAATATGGAACAACCCCCGTAACATTGAAAAATACCCCTTTTACCATTATGTTTACAATATTCTGAGTATTAATCTTAAACAATCCTATAAATTCTCCTTTTTTAAACATTATACTATGAATTTAATTATTAAACATTGAATTGAGCTGAATTTTTTTCAAAGGGGTTGATTAAAGAGGGTGAAAACTACCCCTAATATGTAAAATGAAAAACGCCTGTTTAAAATTTTTTTGTTTTACTATTTGCTTTCGATTCGAATCTAGGCCGTTTCCAAACATGAAAAAGTTTTGTTTACCCCTTTTTGGGGTAAAACTAACCCTAACTACCCTTGAAAACCTTTTAATTCATGTGCATTAAAAAGTTAAGTTTTAAATATTTGTTTTTGCAGTTTCCTGGTATTTTGAATGTATTAATATTAAAAAAATATTTTCCCTTTGAATAAAATTCAGCTCAATTCAATGTTTAATCATTAAATTCCTAGTATAATGTTTAAAAAAGGAATATTTCTAGGATTGTTTACGATTAATACTCAGATTATTGTAAACAGAGGTAAAAGGGGTGTTTTTCAATGTTACAGGAGTTGTCCCCTATTTTAGAGGTTTGGGACCCCAATTTTCGGAATCAGCAAACCAAAAAACATAGAGTACGACTTATAAACATATTTAGAAAACGTTTTTATCTTACTAAAATGAAAAAAAAATCACTTTTGAAATTTATTTTAAGACTTTTAACAGAGTTCCTAACCTTAAAAATTATTTTTTCAAAAATCTGCCTCGACAGTCCTTTAGCTAGAAGCTTGACGATTATTTAAAAGAAAAAGTAAGACGATCCGATCAGTATTAAGGTCTACACTGATTTTTGAACGGTATTTTTTGAATCCGACCCACTGTGCGTCGGTCTTAGGGGCCAAATGTACATTTTACATGATAAAGCTTTATTATATAACAAATGAGTACACAATCAAGGCATATTAATTAACCACATGAACATGAACTAATATAATCTTACATATTACCTGCAATAAACAAATAATTCATAACAAACATATTGCAGATGTTGACGATAGCAATCACTACAAATACTTTTTACAATTTTTACAAAAGTATCTGGTATTCCTATTTTTTTTTTCGAGCTGCCCTTTTTCTCCCTTCGTCAATTTTGATGTAGCGCGTACTCTTGGGTGACCATTTAGCAAAGCAAAAGATAGTTCTTCCAGAAAATGTCGTCGCAAAGTGTTTTTCTGAGGGTTATTAGAATTATATTTCACTTGAGCATTTGTAGGATTTGATTAAATATTAACAATTATTCAGTGGTATGAAGTCGGCCTGAGGATCCTGAGGTCCCTGGTTCGATTCCCACAGGCGACAAATTTTCATAATTTGAAAAAGCTATCTCTGTGGCTCCTCCACCACTAACATGTTTGGGGGCCGTGATTTGACGACTGGTAACCGCACTTCACGCGCAAAATATATCACTTACCGAGATCTGCTTCAGCAGAGTGCCACACCCAGTGATGGGTAGAAGGCGTGATGATATATTTATTTATTCAATTACTGCAGAAATTGACTCACATGCTTAAAATTCTATTCTGCGTATTAAAATTATTTTAGGTACACTACTAGTGACATCGGTCTGTGAGACCGAATACCTAAATATTAAAGAAAATTGTTGTCACTTCTACTTGCACTAACGTACTGCTGATAAGTTGCTTAAAGTTAGGAAGCTACTGCAACGGTAGTATCCACACCTCTATAGGTTTTGAATTTATTTATAAAAAAAGATCTCGTCGGTCTGTAAAACCGAAGGTCACCACTGCAGGGTTAATAACACACGAATTAAAATTAATAATACAGAATAACCACAACAATTTTATTGCATTATAGCAGAGTCGCCGCACTTAACAATGTCGTTTATGGTAGGGTTGCATGTTGTAATATACAAATGCGGTAACATTCGGACAGATAAAAATAGTTTTGAGATGACTGTAAAGTAATCCTGTTTAATTGACAATGTCTTATTAATTAGCCAGAAAAAACACATTTAGACACATTTATTTTATAATGGATTTACATATAAGTTTATAAATATAATTTAATCACTGTGGGCCGCATGAAGATATTCCAAGGACCACGAGCAGCCTGTGGACTGCGGTTTGCCCAGCCTTGATATATAAGATAATGTCAATAGAGGATATACAGGTGTTAAAAAAGGGTAAAACTTTGAGGGTGATTGATGTGCTGATTCTGTAACAAAACGAATTGTCAAATATATGGGCATGGTTCTTGAAATGTATACTTTTAGTGCCGCTGGGCATTATTAAAAATAATAATGAATTATTTAATTAAGTAATAATAATTAATTATTATTTTGATTAAAAATTTCTTATTAACCAAAGACATTAAAAATGTACACCACTAGAAAAATACCAATAATTTTGCGAATTAAAAAAAAATATTTGACTAAGAATTAAAACATCAAATGTATATATATCTGACCTGATGACCTGAGAAGTTGATGCAAACGTGCTGTAAAACCTCTGTGGAATTACGAGACAAGTGATGGAAATTTTTTTCCTATTTTTTCTTATTTATTAAGACTCAATTCCACATCGCAATAGACAATTTGTCTTTTGTTTTATTTCAATAGCTGTCAAGCAGTTTGCGATTTTGTCGGTAGATGGCACTACGTGTGGCTCCATAGCTCTCATGTCATGTTACCGTTGTAGATAGGTTAACATCAGTCAGTTCAGCTAAGTCGGTATCACAATCCACTATTTCCTATTTGATCTAGTTGGATAAATGATCGCACCATACTGATGAGTCCGGAAGGACGAAACGCGTCTATGGTTAAAGCTGAACTGACCAGCCGTTTGTTGATGACCTGAGAAGTTGATGCAAACGTGCTGTAAAACCTCTGTGGAATTACGAGACAAGTGATGGAAAATTTTTTCCTATTTTTTCTTATTTATATATATCTTCAAAGTTTTTTACTTTTTTAACACCCTATATAAAAGACGAACGAAAAATTGTTTTGTGTAAAATTAAATATATTACCTACTACGTAAAAAAATGTGATGGTAACAGTACCAGAATATTGAAATTAAATAAATGAATGACGATAGTGAACAACAACGTATGAACAAAAATATTGCTAAAGTTACTAAATTATATATTGATCATGTCATTATATCTTGTACGCTAAAGAGGCAACTTGTCTCGATCTAAATCCAATACCAATAAATAATGGCCAATTTCATCAACAAAACTTAAATTTTAAACTTAGTTTAAATAAATGGAAGCATATCGAATATTTGACAGCAATATAAATTATTCCATATCGATTTGCATTTGTTAATTTAAACCAAGTTTAAAATTAAAATTATAGGTGCAACTGACGATAAGTGTTGTTTTTCTTGGGGCGTATTGACAAAGAATAGGAGGGTAGCATTGATCCAAAGATAACTGTTCTTAGGTATGTGTTTACATTTCAAGAATCAAGAACCCTTGCGAGGGATGTGTGCAAATGACAAATTCATCTCCGATTAATGTACAGCTATTAATTTACCCAGATATCTTAACATCTAAGCAAAGCGCGACAATTTAAAAAATCCAATAAATGCAATAATTAATACATAACTAATCTAAGGAACAGTGAAATTATACAAATATATGCATGATAAAAGCGAAGCAAATTGATTATACCATGTGTCCCACATAAATGGAACAGTCAGTTAAAATGTAAAATTAGTCTTTTATAAATAAAAATTGTTCGGCAAAAAATCTTATAATCAAATTTTATATTACAATACTGCAAATATCCGTACATTTTATTTTATACAAATTATTCTATTTTCATAGCTTAATTTAAAGAAATTAATGAAAATAATTCCTAACTTGTCGTCTACTCTTTTATTACTACTAACGTAAAGTGCTTACAGTTTGTTTTATATATTTTAATCTGTCACTGTCATACATGGTATATAAAGAATTAAACTAAATGGAATTTGAAATAAGTACCGAGTTCTTTAAAGTAGGTATATTTAAAAATTGTAAAAGCTTTCAGAACTAATGTGTCAATAATTCGAACAATTATTGATAGTTGAATTAATATTTTTGCTTAACAATAAGTATCTTTGAGTATGTACAAAGTTTATCAATGTTAATTTAAAATTATCGCCAATGACATTTTTGGTTAATATTTAAAATAAAAATAAATATATCATCACGCCTTCTACCCATTACTGGGTGTGGCACTCTGCTACAGCAGATCTCGGTAAGTGATATATTTTGCGCGTGAAGTGCGGTTACCAGTCGTTAAATCACGGCCCCCAAACATGTTAGTGGTGGAGGAGCCACAGGGATAGCTTTTTCAAATTATGAAAATTTGTCGCCTGTGGGAATCGAACCAGGGAGCTCAGGATCCACAGGCCGACTTCATACCACTGTGCTAGCAATCCCATAAATATAAAAATATAATATTTAAAAATTAATAAATACTTCATATTTCTAAATTTAAAAAATGATATCTAGTTCCTTCCAACATTTAAAATTCCGCGACAGGAGTTTAAAATCGTGACCAAAGCGTGAAGGTAATAAATACATAGAGCTGTCACTAAAATATTTGAAAAATCCGTAAAAAAAATCTCGGCTTGCGGAATTCCACATGAGAGGACACAGCAGTGCAACGCTGGCATGTTTGTGTGTATGTGTTTGTGGGTGGTGAAGCGCGGCAGGGTGCGGGGTGCGGGGGTGCCACGGTGTACACTATATATATACAGCAGGACGTGTCGATGCCTCACGAACAGATACATAAATTATTATTTATGTGTGGAAAGCGGGGCAGCGATCTCCACGAACTCGCCCGTTTCACTGATGCAAGACTGTCGATATTTCAGTGCTTCCCGAAATGTTTTCTAATATGAGTATTTGTGATGCAAATGTATTTTATTGGGATTTTTAAATAGGAATGCGTTCGTGGTGGCGAAAATTGGAACTATGACAAAGGTACAGTTTACTACTAATCTAATAATTAAATACTTAAAAAATAGATAAAAATTACGATAATAGAACTAATATTTACAATAAATAAGGTAATCAAACTGTAATTAACTAATATTATACCAAAAGAACTAATTTCTTTCATTAAAATAATCTATGAACTACGAGCCCGGCCTCACTTCAGTTGGCCCAATTTTATTTTTCTGTTTGATATTATATTTTACTGTTTTATTTCTCGTGTAGTATGCAAGAAAATGAAATGAAATTTTGACGAGACATATAATAGTATGTTGTTAATACACAAATAAAATAATAAGTCAATTGATACATACATCTAGAAATGACAGCTATTGAAAGAGACAGTAAAAATTTCTGTTTTAACTAAAAAGAAATTATTTTATTAAAAAACTGTAAACTAATAAAGTTTGTTTTAAATAATAATTAACTGCAATTTAATCCGCCAAACTGCCCACAAGATAATAATCATGTTAGTTCATTTGTGTGTTGATTTAGTTTATGTGAAGAATAAAAAAAGAGAGTATACATTTTGTGTTTAAGGTATATTTAATATTAAATTTAGTTAAAAATGTTGAAAATTAATTGTAGAATTTAGTAAATGTAAGTTACCTTGGTTTTTAGTATTATTTAAATTTTTAATGAAAAAATTAGATTCGGGCCAACTGATACTTAAATTTGTATCTAAAAGTTAAACGATACTAAAACTACAACTAGCGAGATCACATAATTATATTCCATATAAATGAATAAGAACACGATGCTAGCAAAAACAAAATAAAAAATAAAGAAATACAAGTTACTCTTTGTTAAAAAATAAATAAATTTGAAAAATTATTAAAAAATCCAAAAAATATTTAATTTCAAATAAAATATTTACTTACTGTTCTGTTCAAAAACAAAACAATAAAAATAAATAAACTGTAAACTTGCAAAATAGACCTGTGACACAGAAGCTAATGGTGGAATTCTAAGATAAATTTATAAAATTATAGATTCGTAAATCTGTAAATAATGATCAAAATCGCATCAGTATTTGTTGATACGTAGAAAATATTTCCTAAAAATATAAGTTTCGTTGTAATTTTGTTCATCATTTACAGATTTACGGATCTACAAAATTTATGGATTTATACTAGGGTCGTTGATTTCCACCGAAGTTCGAATTTCTGAACGTTCGAACATTCGAATATTTTGAACTTCGTCAGAAAAACTTCGAAGCTTCAAAAAATTCGAAAATTTGAAGCGAATTTTCGAATTTTTCAAAGCTTCGAATTCTCGAATTTTTGTCTCTGAATTAACGCCATCTGTCGTTTCCAAACATGCTCACGCATAATTCGCGAAAAGTCGGTCACGAATTAAATAATAAACTCGGCGAAGTATCCTGCAAAAACTCTGCAAGTTTAGGCGTCGATTCTCTTACCGCCCATCTAAATGCTACGGACTTTTAGTAAAACATTTTAAAATGAGAATAAAAATGATACAAAAAGTCTTAATTAAAACATTTTTGACAGTGTAGCGAAATTTTAAGTTTGGCAAATAATAATAATTAATAATAATTACTTATGAATTAATACAAAACTCTGTAAATGAGTTTATTCTGAAAATAATTCATACCAACATGCTGTGTTCACGTTAGGATCCAGATTCACAATTCGAATAATTTGAAAATTCGAAAATTCGGAATATTCAAAAATTCGAAAAATCGAAAATTCGGAATATTCAAAAATTCGAAAGTTCGAACCTAAATTCGAAGGTTCAATAAATCCGAACATTCGAATTCTCGAATATTCGAAAAATCAACAACCCTAATTTATACATAATTTCACCATAAAACTTTTATACAATACATTAAATTTTAAACTCTATTTTTGGAACAATCTAAATTACGTAGTATCTACTATCTCAATTTTGCACTCCTTGCAAATTATGTTCTTGTCTTATCTTATCACGACATATATGATTCTTGCTTTGCAAGACTTTCCAACACAAATTACTTATAACATGTGTGGCAGTGAAATTCTTTTAATACAGTTAGTTTTCTACGTGTAGTTTGCCTTCTTAGAAATTAACAAGGTACCTTTTATTACCAACAGCTATAGCACATAAATCAAATGTATTAATTAATGTTTTGAAAATGAACAAAATTAGCGGAAGTAATGCCAATTAAATATGTTTACTCGGTTAATAAAAATAGCATACAATACAATTATGGATATTAATTAAATAGGTCTTTTGGATTATACATTAATTATCTACAGAATTGTGATTCATACATATTTTCAATAAAATAAATTTTCTGTTTTATTGTGGATATTATTTATTCACTATTTATTTATTTATTTATAGAATGTAATTACAATTACAATATAGGGTCTGGATTTACCAAGCCGCAGTGTGGTTCATATATTTTCAGCTTGATTGGGATTCGAATGCCTTACGCTAATCACACCACCACCGTACTGCTGAACTCTGCATTAATAGATCTTGTTAATTGATAAATTTATGCGCGTGAATGCATTTACCAGCCGTCAAATCATGACCACGAAAGATGTTAGTGGAGGGAGAGCCACAGGATTAGTTTTAATATAGAGAAAAGTTTGTCGGCTTTCGGAATCGAACTCGGGTTCTCAAATCCACAGTCCGACATATTTCTACCGAGCTATCTACTCCTTATGTACAGTCGTTGACAACTAAGATTGTCAGAGAAGTAAGGGAGAGTAATCCACTCAATCGTGGTGTTACACAATAAACCATGGGCGTTGCAACTGTGCAATTTGCTACTCGCGATTGATTTGTTGACAAATTTAACTTTAGGGCTTTATTTTGTTCTTCATTATCGCACATCTATATAATATTTGAAAAAATATTCTCGCGTTCCACTACGAATTGTTTTACCCTACACAGATTTCATTTTTTTATGGGGTGGCTAGCTCAGTGGTATGAAGTCGGCCTGTGGATCCTAAGAACCCTGGTTCGATTCCCACAGACGACAAACAATTTTCATAAATTCAAAAGCTACCCCTGTGGCTCCTCCACCACTAACATCTTTGGGGGCAGTGATTTGATGACTGGTAACCGCACTTCACGCGCAAAATATATCAATTACCGAGATCTGCTTCGGTAGAGTGCCACACCCAGTAATGGTTAGAAGGCGTGATGATATATTTATATTTATTTATAGATTTCATTTTGCTACTACTATGTGCTTATTCCTGCTTGGCTTCTCGCCGTTTGCAAAGGAAGTGGGGATACAGTGGTGCAACTGTACTCCCGACAGAATGTCGCTGTGAAATTGTATTTATTCCACTGGTCTATTGCAGTTAGTATTGGTTGGCAAAGCGGTTTATGTATTACATATAACACTTATAGTGAAATATTTCTAATCGCAGTATCGCTTTATACACGTACAGATCCTGCAAGCATTTCACATTCCACAGACTGGCCGTCTTTCCTGTAAACGACTGTACTTCATATGTAGATATTACTGCTCAAGTTTTTCTCGTGATGTGAGAAAAAAGTAAATATGCTGTTTTTTATAAAATAGTACTCGTAGTTACAAATTTTTAAATTCTTTGTATTATTAATCTTGTATTAATTAGTCGGCCTGTGGATCCTGAGAACCGCACAGGCGACAAACAATTTTCATAATTTGAAAAAACTATCCCTGTGGCTCCTCCACCACTAACATGTTTGGGGGCCGTGATTTGACGACTGGTAACCGCACTTCACGCGCAAAATATATCACTTACCGAGATCTGCTTCGGCAGAGTGCCACACCTAGTAATGGGTAGAAGGCGTGATGATATATTTATTTATTTTATTTTATTAATTCTTCTTTAATACATCAAATTTGTCTTTGTTTTAACAAAGAAATTGAGTCTTCTATATCCTATTATCTACTCAGAGCTGGGCATGATTTAAATCAAAAGGAATTATAAATTGATTTAAATCATATTTCTAGATTTACATCAAGTGAATTAAGCCTTTTTAAAAAATTCGCAAATCAGGCTTGCGATTTAAGACCTTTAAAGAAATTGATTTGAGCTTGTGAATTGTTCTAGAGCTGAAAAAAGGCTTAAATCATTTTTCTGGGCTTAATTCAAATGAAAGGGCTTAAATCAATTGAAAGAGCTTAATTCAATTGAAATGACTTAATTCAATTAAAAAAACACATAAATTTGTTATCGTACGTTATAAATAATATTTTTTCATTTTTAACGGTTTCTTTATTTTTTTAATTATATAACAGTACATTATTTTTGTTATAGAGATGGGCAATGCTGGTGTACGATTAAATGTTACATTTCTGGCTGTAACTGTCGATGATCTGTGAATTGATTCGTAATTGTGTTACATTAAACATTTATTTCAAATTGCTAGCCATTTTGTATATTTTTACAAAGAAAATTAGTATTTCTGAAGACTCTTAGTCTATAGTAGTTTTAAAAGCTAAACTATTACAATGCAATACAATGTAAAACCAGGTACAGATTTAATGTACACATGCCAACACGTCATTCATTTAATGACATTTTTTGATGATGTAATTCAATCCTTTGAATAAATCTACTTAAATTAGTTTTCATTCGGTTGTGCACATATCTTTGGCATATTCCAATGCATCTAGTATTTTTCTAAAATAAATATTAAATAAATTGATAATATTTAGTACTTGTAAATGTGATTTAAGCCCCAAGCCCCAAGCCTCAAGCCCCAATTCACAAAAAGACTTGTGATTTACAATTCACATAAATAAAGCACAAATCACTTTGATTTGTAAATTAATTCACTTTGAAAATGAAGTGGAATTGTGAATTGTCATAAAAAAATAATTGTTTGATTTGTGAATTGTGATTTAATTCCTTTTGTTCGTGATTTTGCCCAGCTCTGTATCTACTATATCAAGTAACAAGTGCATTATCCTTCATATTACATTACCTTCCAACAATCCTCCTTTTACTAACTATACTTCCAATTCCTTGAAGGAACGACATCTAACAATCAAACATTTTGAGTATCCCAGCGTGACATAACACCTATCGGTTTGCACCTTGAGGCACATTACGTCTTAGACCCAGCTGCAAATCCTCGGCTAGCAGAAAACAGTTTTTGCGCGGGCGGCCCATTGACATCACATAGCATATATCCCCGGGCCTGATGGTTGCTTTGCCCAGGTGCGTCTGTCGCACAATGCTCTGCTACCTGCGGACTTGCGCCCGTGCCGAAGATGTGGTCCCTCGGGGAAATTTATGGCTCGGTGGAGGTAACTGCCCGAGATTACCTATAAATTTTGTTTAAATGTAACAAGCGCGACGATGTATGGATGCACAATGACAAGATGACTTCCAGGAATGATTTGAAGGAGGAATGCTTGCTAAGGGTGGTTTAGGTTTGTGGGTGGATCTAGAAAGAGACAGAATTTATTTATATATTTTAATTTGAAGTGTACATATTAGAAACTAGTGAATGGGCATGTTCAACCGAACTTGACGGCTCGCTAGAGTTTGCTAGCGTTAAATTCCAGCGGATTGAAGAGAAGTAAGAAGGCTGTCCACATCAGTTGGACAAAGCACAAATCTATAACACAATTTCAACATTGATAATTAATGAATGTTAAATACTACATATTTATTAATATATACAGGCAATCGTAGCCTAGTGACTAAAAGCGAGGTAAAACTTGCGTTTCTTAACTAAAAAGGAAGAGATCGTACGTTCAAATCTCGCTTACTTCAACTTATATCAAAAGAATACGATTGTTTCCGAATGATTCGGATTCCACTATAAGCTGTAGGCTCCGTGTACTTTAAGTGGGATTAAGTTCCTGCTATGAAGAGTAACAAATAAATAAATAAATATATTAAATATGAAAAATTAAACCATTTACAATCTTCATCAATTTTTGTATTTAGGCTAAAATTATAATTCTAAACATAATTTTCAAATAAATTAATATGTTCTTTTTTTTATATGTACTTTACTTGAAATTTGATCTTCTCGTTCAGTTTGTATATGAAAAATGTAATATTTTTACATTTTTCGTAGTTTTGAAACAAGTATAAAATTTTATATATAGTATTATTTTTTATCAGATTAATAATGTTTTCCATATAAATTAAAAAAAAAATAAAAATATCATCACGCGTTTTATTATCCATTGAGTGTGGCACTCAGTCGTGGCAGTACGTGATATTTTTGTGCGCATGAAGTGCGATTACCAGCCGTCAAACTTAGGCTTCCAAAGATGTTAGTGGAGCAGAAGCTACAGGGAGCCACAGGGATCGTTCGGGTTTTGGATGGATACACTGTATAGTAAAAATTTATTTCCTATGTTAAATACCAATGGCCTGTTTTTTCTGTTACGCCTTATGTACCATATTTGTCCAATTTAAAACATAGATTTTTATTATTTTATTGTTTTCTTGAAATATGCAGGCTGTTTCAAAAACATACCGACAAACTTTCAGGACTTATAGAGGATATCAAAACAATCATATTTTGTTACCCATATCCACAAATGAAACGTTTTAGCAGTAGAACAAGAAAAAAAATCTTTAGAAGACTATTTTGAGATCTAGTTGTGCACGAAAAACAATTGATAGACAGCAATTCACTTATTACAAATTGTTAAACAGTCAGTAGTGTTTATTTGTTAACTGGTATACGAGACTCCTGTACTGGATGAGGAAGATCTTTCAACAAGAGTCATGTCCGCTTGTGCGACATTTCAGAAATCTATCGCAGAATCCGTGAATTCATGAACCGACGGTGCAATTTTTGTATTGAGGGGAATGATTGCTATTTTGAACAAGTATTGTGAATTTAAAACATTTACTTACCAATCTAATAAAAAATACTGAATATATTTTTCTTTAGATGTTTACTTTTCTTGCTCTACTGTTATAACAGCTCATTTTCAAATATGAGTTTATTAACAAAAAAAGATCGTTTTGATGTCCTCTAAAACTCGTCGCTATATTTTTGTAGCACCCTTTATAATATTTAGGTAATCAATTAAAATTTGTGAATAATGTTTCTTTGAGAATAATAGAAGTAAAATAGTTTCCAACACTAAAAGTTGAGTCCCACGAATAAGAAGTTCTCGTAAACCATATCTGTTATTAAATCTTCTTCGAAAAGAAATAAAACTAAACAACCATTCCCAACGAGGTACTCAAAGCAAATACATACTCACATAGTCGCATTTATAATCCCAGAAACTAAGAGACGATATTTTCCCCACATAATCTTCACAACGCATGCTGGGACATTAGCGCAACTAATTTGAAACTAATATTAATTTTACTATGCTTACAAACTTTCGAAAGCATTCAAAATTATCCTTATTTATTTTATTACATAGGGTAGGGCTGCATAAGAAACTTGCGCCCCACCAGAAAAATATACAAACTTAACTGAACGCGCAAAAAACTAGAATTAATCTATGAAAAATCAAATAATGAAATTAATGTAATGCAGTTTGTACTTATTACTTATTTATTCATGAATGCATTTTCATATTTCTTATATTCCTAGACCGTATTGCAACCATTTGTTTGACATTAAATAAGATGTTAGATAATGAACGGAAAACACGCGATTTTAGCTCTATCTCTATTCTTTCTTTTTAAACTGGCCAGTGTATCGATATTTGCTGTAAATTCAAAATATTGTATTTCAATAATGTTCAGTTATATCAACAAAATGTATTTTATCCACAACTGATATATTATAAAGACATAATTACACTGATTTCAGTTGAATTATATGGCTCATAAAACACTTGTTTTATACTCTATGAAACACTGTAAACAACTTGTTACTTAGCAACCACTTCATGATCTACCGTATTTTGAGAAACTATATATAACTGAATCAACGTTAAACGTTACGACCAATCTTCTTCGATACCTATAATTATGAGTTGTGGATAAAATTTTGTATTACACTTGTGTTTTATTGGTATATAAAATACTTAAGAAAAATTAAAAACTCGAGCCTCGGTCTCGTGTTTAAACTTTTCTTGCGTGTTTTATATACCTAATAAAACACTTATATAATCAATAACTATTAAGTGTACCTTAAAGTGAATTATGCGTCTATATTTGGGTCTGAAATTTGCATCTAAACTGATCTTTTTGAAACTTCCTATTCTATAACTCAATCATTATCTGTTACTGACTGATAACTTATTTATCATTATTACTTTATAGATTACCACCATTCTGTGATTGAAATAATTTATTCTGTAATTTTTGTTTTACTTTTACGCATTTTGTTCTCATACAAAGCTGTCAGTATAATATAAAAATACCAAAGGAAATTATTCTGGGTACATAATATTGAATTTGAGATCATCTGTAAAGTAATCATGAAAAATAAGAGTTGTCATGTAAAAATAAATAAATATAAATATATCATCACGCCTTTTACCCATTACTGTGTGCGGTACTCTGCTGAAGCAGATCTCCAAAGATAATTGTTGGATCTATTCTTGACAATGACAATCAACATGCTGCTGGTAGTTCTAAAACCTCCAAAATTGTTGTCAATAATATTACTGTTAATAATATGACCAGATACGGAAGAAATCAATGTTTCTTTAGACAGTACAAAAGTTTCCACTTCACATTATGTCAATATAAACAACTTAAATCGCTCTCAATACAACTTTTTTTTACAGTTGCGTAATAAATTACTTTGCGCACTAGTGTTTCTTTGCATACAGAAACGCACTTGGTCTGCATTTGTCTCCTTTCCACCCGTAACCAAGCCAATAATAGTTACATAATAACAAAGAAATGGCACAGTTGTAGGAAATATTCTTTATAATACTTTTAAATCTTTAACTTTCAAGATATATACAATGTTAATTTACAATACATTCTATAAGTTAAGACTAAACATTTTAAATACATCTCCACGTATTTAGGTTTAATTTTTAAATTAAAAAGTAACTTGAAGATTTTAATATTATTTTTCATTAATATTAGTCTACTAATGTATTAAAATTGTATTGATTTGACAATGGATCCATCCATAGGTCTGAAACTTTATTTCTACCAGGCTTAAATTATATAACAATATTATATTCTATAAAAAAATCAGTGTTCGGGTGCCAACTTCGGACCCAATAAGGCGCATGATTAATGTTCGAATGCCATATAAACTGTTAACCATTATTTGAATATGTATGAATGACATAAGTTCGTAAATCATTTGAATCATGTTTTAAATGTAAGTTTTAATAGTGGTATTGTATAATTGGGGGTTTTTAAAAATAAACTAACTCCATGTAATTTTTTGTTTCAGCATCTTCGTATCGTGCGTCTGAAGAATTCAGGATCTAGGATCAGGACGTCTTGAAAGGTCAGTCAGTCATCACTTTTATATTCTAGCGGTCAAATAATCCAGTTCTCGTTTCGATTCTCGGACTTCATTAAACTGAGATTCTAAGTCCACGGCGGCAATAATTGAAAGATGGGATTACGCATTGTCCGCTGCTCACAATGGCGCACTATTTTAGCCCGCGGGCCGCGCAGCGCAGATTTGACGGACAATGCCGGGATTACGGCCGAGATGTGGCCAGCGCCAGTTCTTTCCTTCCTTTGCTCGTTCGCGTGTTATTAAAATAAATATGGCGGCCAGATCAATGGATTTGGCCCGCGCGGGATTAGAGTTTCGAGGATGTCGGCACTCGGCGGTTGTTACTTGATGGGTGGTGATGCTCACTGTTCACATTTTTTGGAAGGCTTTTGTTCCTCAAGCAGGTGTTAAATACTGGTGACAGGAGATTTGGAGATTATCAGTGGCAGCTTGCTGGATTAATTTTGTGTTTATTTTGACGAGCTCTTAACAAGGTGTTTGAGAAACTGTATTTTAATTTTTTTTAAATATTCTATACAAAAAATGAAAATTAGGTTGCGGTTATGTTCTAAAGAAATTTACTTCAGAAAATATGATAGGTATGAACAAAACGATGATTAATGACCAGTAGCATTGCTGTTATTTAAATTTTTAAAGTTTTCCGAAAATGAAAATTGTAAAATTTTTTATTTAATATTTTTAGTTAAACGATCCTTAAAATTTAAATGAAGGCACATAATTGACCATAAATCTGAATGTAGTTCTTAGCTTTAAGAAATTTGGAACCAAGATTCACAGTTTGAAACAAATTTAATTTTTAGATTTTTGACGTACTCATTTTAAAAAAAGACCGGCTCGAAGAGTTACATTGCATAAGAGACAAACTAAACAGAGTTGCGGAGTCGGAAAAAAATACAACTCCGACTACTACTCTGACTCCAAAAAATGTTCAATAAAAGTAACACTATTGTATATTATAGTAATTACATGGCTTTACACTATGAAGTAAACATATAAAATTGTTTTTAAACATTTATTTTCTATATATTAAATATATAAACAGTATAAAATTGTAAAAGTATGCACTCGCGACACAATCTTCAAATTACGTTTCACTTGATAAAATAAATCACACACTTTGTCATGCATAAAATGATGCACAAAATAGAAACTTGTCAGTTTTGGAATTATATGCATATATACTTGTTAAAAATATATTCTATCTATACAGTCTAAATCGTACATTTAATACTGATGTGAGAGTCACTCGTTTGACAGTTACGGACCACATCTAAAATCGTGACGTCACACGCCCGTGGTCTATAAATGAAATAATAAATGAAGAATTTATTTTGACAGTTTTGACAAATTGAACGTCAAACATTTGTTTAATTTTGTTTAAATTTCATAGCTATCGATAGTTTTGCGATAATTTTAGTCATTTTCAGATCTAATTTGTGTCGATACAAAGCATGCAAAATTTATATATATATATATATATATATATATATATATATATATATATTAAATAAAAATTAAATTATAAGTTTAAAGATAATAAATTCAGTATTCTTATGACCAGCTAGCGACATGTTTCCTATCGTAACGATTGAGTAATCTAAGTTTATTAAGTATACACAGACACAAAATATTAGAAAATAAAAACTGTAAAACTGCTAAATCGGAATTTATTGAAGAAATGGTGTCAATTTATGGAAGAGTTATTAGAAAATTGTCCTTCCTCTTCAATTCAACCCAGACGATGAAGACTAGTAATTTATTTCACAAATTTAAATATTTTTTATCTATTTGTTATGTGTGTCTATTGTTTATATTTATGTTATGTAAAAAAAATATATTTTAGAAATTTATGTATATCTGAAAGTTTTTTGCGTATATATTTCCATAGAACTATTACAGATCTAAAGCTTATTTGCACCAATGAAACTTAAATTTTGTCTGACTTAAATAAATAAAAGTAAATCGAAGCAAAATGTCATATGAACAATTCTACATTGCTGTCAAACATTCGATAAGATATTGTCAGTTTATGTCAATCTTAAAATGAAGGTTACATTGGTGCAAACGATCATTAGTAATGCTTTTTTTGCGAATCATGATGAGAAATGTGAAGGAACTAAATCCTTTTCTTCAATTATATGATAACTCTTCCTGCGCTGAGCTAGCCGGCTAGACGGTAAAGGATAAGTTGAAAGTTCGTTGAATATTCGTCGCTAAACGACGCATTCTGAGTTCTCATTCTCAGTCTGTCGTATCGAATCTCGTCACGAGTTCCGACCCAAGACTCGCCGGTCTTTTATTCCCGGGCGTCGGTAATATTCACAAAAAGCATGTCTAGAATCACACTCGGCAATTTTCCACCGGTCGCCTTAAGAAGACATTCTCGGAATTGATAATTAAGCACGCAAACAGGAAACATCAAATTAAAACCCGCGCGGCGATTCGTTGTCACGCGCGTGACGTCATCACTATCCTGCATGCAGGGTTGCCAAATTTCACATCATTATTCAATTACTTTAAACATTTCTGCGAATTTGCACTTTGTAATATGTTTATATTATTACTAAGAAAGGATAAGTAAATGACATTTTAATGATTATACTTTTATGGCCAAAAATGATAAAATTTTCATAAAGGAGAATCAAATTTACTAAAAAAGAAAAATATATTAGTGCATTTCGTGCATACCTATAAAAATATAGTTTTGATAAAAATATTTTTGAAATTGCGTCATAAATGGTTAGACCATGAAATTAATATTTGACATATCGAATCGATGAATGATTTGGTCGGCTATATAATAGCCGAAGTAGACGAAATTCTAAAAACGCCAAAAGTATATTGAAAAAGAAGTTTTACAATGACCCTTATTTTAATATGAGTACGCAAAGTACGAATTATTACAATTGGTCATTGTAACATGTGTTTTTCGTACTATTTTTCCTATATCGTATTCATTTACATTTCAAAATTTTTATTTAAAAAAAAATAATATAATTTCGTGGTGGTATTACGGACAGGTTTAATAAACATTTTAAATTTAATTTATTTTAACATTTATCAGTTCATAATTCACAATTCATTTTAAATTTAATTTATTTTAACATTTATCAGTTCATAATTCATAATTATTTAGGTGATATAATATAAAATACCTTCAATTTTAAATGAAGAAGTGTTTTGCAGTTTAATGTAATTATTTTATTATATATGGAGTAATGGCTCAGTGGTATCGAGTCGGCTTATGGATCCTGAGAACTCCGGTTAGATTCCCATAGCTGACAAACAATTATCATCAAATTAAATTTACCCCTGTGGCTCCTCCACCACTAACTTTGAGGGCCGTGATTTTAGGGCTAGTAACTGCACTTCACGCGTATAATATATCACTTACTGGCAGAGTGCCACACCTAGTAATGGGTAAAAGACATGATGATATGTTTATTTTATTTTATTATATAAAAAAAAAGATGCAATAATTTTACATGAGCTGAGCAATGGCAGCTGAAGTGATAGATTTATGTTTGACCATTTTTACAACTAGACAGCTCAGTGGTATGAAGTCGGCCTGTGGATCCTGAGGTCCCTGGTTCGATTCCCACAGGCGACAAATTTTCATAATTTGAAAAAACTATCCCTGTGGCTCCTCCACCACTAACATGTTTGGGGGCCGTTGATTTGACAACTGGTAACCGCACTTCACGCTCAAAATATATCACTTACCGAGATCTGCTTCAGCAGAGTGCCACACCCAGTAATGGGTAGAAGGAGTGATGATATATATATATATATATATATATATACAACTCAACAACTTCACAAAAAATATCCCCAAAGAGAGTTGTACAAAATGTCACGTAAATCCGGCACTGGTCGAGGTGTACACAATATTTGTTCAACGATCGTGCAAAAAGTGATTGTTTATCGTACAGCGTGAGACGTTTGAAATGTCATTAGTAAAAGTAGTTAAAGTTTGATTGTAGACAAAATAGTGTATGCAACTCATGGTAGAAGTATTTTGTATTGCATTCATGGGTTTGCAGCTTCCCACTCGTGCATTAAATTGACACTAATAACACTAGTTGCATACATAATTATTATGCAACTGCATAAGACTTTAAAATGGGAAATTGTATATTATGTAACTAGTAGGAAAAGTCATATATTCACGGACGATAGTGGGCAATCCGGAAAGACACTTTTCCCACACACATACTATTTTTTTTTTCAATTGGTTTATACTCAATAATTAGTTATTTTATATTTAATTTATGAACGTCAGACAACCAAAACATACAATTATTGCGTTGTTTTGATAAAAATATCTGATCATAGCGTAACCATGATTTGTTTATTTATTTTCACAAGCGTACTATACGGGATAACTTTAGGCGTATTCCATTTGCCATTTGGATCAGATCTAACTTACATTTACTGATTCAAATCATTTATTTATTTCGTTAGATTCCTTCGCTAACTTTATTTTTAACGCTAAAATTACTGATTCTAATTTACTTTGAAGTAATCCACCAGAATAAGTGCATCAGTTTGCTTAATTCAGCTAGCACAGTGGTATGAAGTCGGCCTGTGGATCCTGAGGTCCCTGGTTCGATTCCCACAGGCGACAAATTTTCATAATTTGAAAAAGCTATCCCTGTGGCTCCTCCACCACTAACATGTTTGGGGGCCGTGATTTGACGACTGGTAACCGCACTTCACGCGCAAAATATATCACTTACCGAGATCTGCTTTAGCAGAGTGCCACACCCAGTAATGGGTAGAAGGCGTGATGATATATTTATTTATATTTATATTTAGCCATGTATCGAATTTATCTGAACTGATTTAAGTGAACCAAGTGGCAAATGGAATACAGCTTTTGTCAGAGGCCAGAAAAAATATGTCCGGACTGTTATTTCTCGTAGCCTAGCAACGACAGTATATTATCGGAATAATGCATTTTACGGACATAAAAAAGACCGAAAAGTAATCAGTTTTCGTCCGATCGAAAAAGAAACAGTTTTTAGTAAATTTTACATTTCCGGTAAACAATTCTTGTGTTATATTATGTTTGATCCTAATTTAAGTATTTATTTATTGATTTTAATACTCATTACCTTCATTAATTTCATTGTAAATTTGAAATAATTATACGTCCGAGTACAGACAAAATATTACGCTATATCCTATCAAATGGGGTAGCACGAACCTTTGAAATATTCACTCTACATTTATTCTTCAGATTCATGCCACAATCAATCTTCGGCAAATATTCAAATATACTACTTTACTGTCACTCAAATTCATAATACTTTTCGTACGAACTCATTTATTACTCACAGTAGGAATTCTTTGTACATGTAACAATCCTTCAATCATATTTATCTATTTATTCGTAGGTCGTCCACGTAATCTCTTTTATTCGAAACGTTACGTATAAATCTACATATATAAAAATTAATGTTTGTTTGTTTGTCCCGTATGCGTTCCTATATCATTCATCCGATTGCGATGAAACTTTGCTAAGTTGTTGTGCGCACGCCCGCGAAGGTGTCTGACTTAGCACAAGTCCAATCCGCCATCTTGAAACAAAATGGTCGTTAGCTATCTTGAAAAGTACTGCACTAATTCGATTCAAATTTGGTATAGGCATAGACGAGAACAAATCTTAACATATAGGTATAATAAAGCTTCAGTTCGCCGTCTTGAAATAAAATGGCCGTTAGTTATCTTGAAAAGTACTGCACTGATTTGATTCTAATTTGGTATAGACATAGACGGGAGCCAATCTTAACATATAGATATAATAAAGCTTCAGTCCGCCATCTTGAAACAAAATGACCGCTACCTATTCTGAAAAATACTGCACTGATTCGATTCACATTTGGTATAAGTATAGACGAGAACCAATCTTAACATATAGGCATAATAAAGCTTCAGTCCGCCGTCTTGAAACAAAATAGCCGCTAGCTATCCTGAAAAGTACTGCAATGATTTGATTCAAATTTGGTATAGGTATAGACGAGAACTAATCTTAACATATAGGTATAATAAAGCTTCAGTCCTATGCCATTCGAATTCAGACGTTTCCGGTACGACTCGCATTTGCAATGACCATCAACAAAGCACAGGGACAATCACTACAAGTGTGTGGACTAAATTCATGCTTCTTACATGGACAGTTGTACACAAACACTTTCTTTGAGTTGCAATGCATTAAATTGTAGACTACGCGAACGAAGTCGCGGGTAATAGATAGTGAAGTATAAAAATGATTTTTCAAAAATGCTTGGGTTATTTTACAATGTAATTTTAGCAATGTCGACAAATTGCACATCGTGAATAAATAAATGGCGAATATTTGGTTTATGCTAACGTTTTTTGCTGACTTTAAATTGTTTCACTGTGTTTACCTGCGTCACGTAAATGTGATTTAAAAATTTATTTTAATTTCGTTGTTTGGCCACGCGAGCCTGGGAATTCCGTTGTATTTGCCGAAGCTAATCAAGCAACAATTGAATTTTTATTTTACACCAACCGAAGGGTTTTTGTTGATTTTTTTCACGGTTCATTTAATATTTAGTTTCACGCATTGTTGCGAGTTTTCATCTGTGCATTTTTTTTTGTGAATTTGGAGTTTGATTTTGTTTAGTATGAAATATTAATTTTTAATTATTTTAACAATTTTGGTATGGTACGCATTTTAAAAATTTACCATTTATTCAATCAGTAGGGTCTGTGTTTTTATTTAGCATGAAATTTTAGATATTTAGTGAGCCCATGTAATTAAATTTGCTTTTGGAATTTAAAGAAACAATTTATGTTTTTAATTAACAATAAAAAATAAATCAATAGTTACTATACTCTTATATATTCCCTTGGGCGCCCGCAGGCTTTTTTCAAGATAGGTTAAAATATTATATATAGAAAATATTAACCTTATTTAATTAAAAACTTAAATAAAAACTAAACTACAGTTATCAAAGGAGGGTCCAAAGATCCATTGGATCTCCCCTGCGGACGCCCATATATCGAACTCAAAGGAGATTATGTTGAAAAATATATCGCCACTTTTCCAATTTTTTTTTTATTCTTTTGTAGGCTAAGTACTTATCGGACCACCCTCGTATGTGTAAATGATATCATAATTCAAATAAAATTTGATGAAAATTTGTTTATTTTATTTCATAAACTGTGTACTTCAGTTTGGAATAAACTAAATAGGACAATTTAAGTAGAAAGGTACAGAGCTGATCTCGTTTCCGTCATTTCCATTTTCAATATTTTAAGAATACAATCAAACAAGCAAAAAATCCCTGTAGTTCCCTCTCCACTGTCATCTTTCGGAGCCGAGATCTGTTATGGCAGAATGCCACACCCAATAATGGGTAAAAGGTGTGATAATTTATTTTTTACATACATACATACATATCTTCACGCTATATCCCAACAAATGGAGTAGCACGAACCCTAAAATCACTAATAAAACATTCACTCATCACACTCATTAAACAATCAGCCTTCGTCAAACATTTTCATCCAAACACACCACCCTCACTTCAACCATATCCATAGATCACTCCATATAAACTGATTCATTTATTACACTCGAAATCATTTATCACACAACAAACCTTGAATCACATCATTCCTATTCACTTATCATTCATCTTGTTTCTTCAACGTACATAACATATGCATAAAACATCTCAAATTACTCACGCTTACTCTTAACAACGAATCTAATAACGAAACATTTCGAGCAAAGGTTCCCAGAGCACCCAATACCTTGCATCCCGCAGATACTCTTCTTTCAAACTCACAATCAATACGCCCATCCCTCGAAAACATACTACCCAAATATAAAAAGTCATTCACTTGACCCAATCTCTCACCATTCAGCGAAACATTACAGTCAGTCACCAAATCGCTCTTTTCAAACACTAACACTTTACATTTATCAACATTTAATAACAAATTTAAATCTTTTTCTACAATAGCATATATCGTTTAAAGTTAAAATTATTGTTAAAAGACGTAAAAAGGTTCAGACTTCGCCGCAGGTATCAATAATAATATTTCTCTTATTGTATTTTTTGTAAAATCTGAAAATATTTTCTACTTTCTCTTTAAATACGAGTTTTCTACAATTTTTAGTCTAGTCTCGTCTCGACACCAGTCTCGACTAGTCTCCGAACCAATCTTGTTTTGTCTCTAAAAGCATTGCGTCAACACCCGTTGGGGCCTAAAAGTCGATACGAGACCAGTCAAACGATATAATACAATATAATTATGATTGATTAATTCATAAAATGATGCTATACTCGTCCATTATAATAATTTTTATCAATATCAAATGAGTTTATTTTGAATTTGTTTTATAATATTTAATAAGTGTTTTATATACTATTCTATTGTAATTGTTATAATAATTTGACCGTCAAGAGTCGAGATTAGCTCGCGGCAACATATTGTATATTTTATAGACCATCCGAATGAAAAAAAAATCATTTTTATAGACAAGTTGTCCGTAGCACACTGGTTCTACTAAGCATATTGCAATATTATATTTTCTCCTTACAGAAATCTGACTATATGTAGATATTTTTGATATAAATCCGTTTAAAACTACGAGTATCTTGTCTAAAATGGAGGGTAAAAACGATAGAAAATAAACGAAAATATAATTTGATCTTCTTTGTGGTTGAGCAAGCAAATGACTAGTAAGTTCAGCTACAAATTAAATAAAAAATCATGTCATTAACATGTGGCATCACGAGTAAAATTTCTGGCATTTGGCATTCAGTCCGCCTCCTCGCGAACTTCTCGCTCGATCCGCATTTATAATTGACGTGCGTACATGGAAATTAATTCACCGTCGACAGACGAGCAGTCGAGATCTCACAGTTGGCAACACTGAATCAACATTAATGCGCGCGGATAATGTATTCACGGCACGGACACTGAGATGTAGCAACTCTTCGTGAGGCTGAGGCTGCAAGTCTGATGCTTCGCTTCGCTAAAGGTGTAGGTGTCTCATTTGGAATCGCGCGCGTTAATTGGACCCTCGAGCGATCGTAGCGCAGCCGCCATGCCGTGGCGACAAATTAAATTAAATCCTGCCGCTGCTACGCCTCTTAACACACCGTGCCACTTGATGCAACCAACATGCGAGAGAACTCAACGTGTGAATTTGTTTCTTGCTTGCGTGACTAGCATGAGGGAGGTTCATTTTATTGCTAGCATTTCATACTATTTTTATAATTAATTTAGAAGCTGCAGTTAGTACTTTATTATTTATTTTGTTAGGTACCCTGATATTTAGCTAAATTTAGTTAAATAATTGCAAAAGAGTATGAAAATTGGAGCACTAGCGAAAGCGAGTATTCCAATAATACAAGTTTTGCAATGGCGTTTCTCTATGTGTATTACATACTATTGTTTTAACATTACTTGTGAAAATTATACATTTATGTTTGCGTTAATTAATACAAGAAATTTAATAATTATTTTATATAAATAAAAGGAGTTGTATTTGCAAGTATATATCATGTTACCTTGGTCAACACAAATAAAGATAATAAGTTGTTTTTTTTCAAAATTACATTCTCCTCACCCAATTTCGTCGTGATAATAACCATTTCCCTCACTATTGATTCAATTCAATTTGTCACTTACTTCACTTAGATCAGTTCAGATAAATTAAACAACATAACTAAATGAACTGAATTATGCAAACTGATGCACTTATTGGGGTGAATTACATCAAAATAAATTAGAATCAGTGATTCTAATACTAGGAATAAAGTCAGCGAAGTAATACAGCGAAATAAATAAGTAATCTGGTTCAGTAAATGTAAATTCGATCTGATCCAAATAGCAAATAGAATACGCCTACTATTGAGGGAAATGGTTACTAGCACAACTAAATTGAGTGAAGGAAATGTGTTTACACAAGTTGGAAAAAAATTATTGCATTTCAGATTTCAGTTACGTCATGGAAACAAACTTGTTTGTAATCTTAGGCTCGGTTGCACAAAACGTTGTCAGCTCTAATCACGTTGTTAACTACGTGAAAAAGTTGAATTAGAATAAAAAAGCATCTAAGAAATGTCAATATTTATACATATTTTAAACGTTCATTCGGTTGATATATTTTGTTCTAAAATATAATAAATATTACAAGATTTAAAGTCTTCTTATTAACTGTTAAGTTTCCTGTGTACCTATAACTTCACGCGCACAATCATGTCACTTATCGAGATCTGCTACAGCAGAGTGCTACATCCAAGAGCGGATCTCGAAAATGTTCAAGGGGAGAGTCATTTTACATTTTTTTTAAGAATAACAGTAAATAATTATTAAGAAGTTTTAAGCCTTTTAAAAACGTATGATTATTAAAAACTATTACAGTCATATAATACTGACAATTCTCACTAAACAATTTTCAAGTATAATACAAACTATTTTATTACATTTTGGTAATTCACACAACAAATATTATTGCAATTAATTTCAAATAATCATTCATATATTCCGCACAAAAATTATGAACCCACCTTATATGTAATTTAGGGTCGTTGATTTCCACCGAAGTTTGAATTTCTGAACGTTCGAACATTCGAATGTTTTGAACTTCGTCAGAAAAACTTCGATGCTACGAATATTCGATTTTTTTGAAGCTTAGAATTTACGAAAGTTCGAACTTGTCGAAGCTTTTAATTCTCGATTTTTTTGCCAGTGAATTAACGCCATCTGTCATCTCCAAACACGCTCACGCATAATTCGCGAAAAGTCGGCCAAAAATTAAATAATAAAATCGGCGAAGTGTCCTGCAAAAACTCTGCAAGTTTAGGCGTCTTATAATTATGACATCTATTCTCTTACCGCCCATTTAAATGCTATGGACTTTTAGTAAAACGTTTTAAAATGGCAATAAAAGGGATAAAACGTCTTAATTAAATCGTTTTTGACAGTGTAGCGAAGTTTTAAGTCTAAATTGAATTAATTTGGCAAATAATAATAATTAATTACTTACGAATTAATACAAAACTCTGCAAATGAATTTATTTTGGAAATAATTCATATCAACATGTATTCATGTTAGGATCCAGATTCACAATTCGAATAATTCGAAAATTCGTAAATTCGGAATATTCCAAAATTCGAAAATTCGGAATATTAAAAATTTCGAAAATCCTAATCTAAATTCGAAGATTCAATAAATCCGAACAATCGAAGTCTCGAATATTCGAAAAATCAACGTATGATTATTAAAAGCTATTACAGTTATATAATACTGACAAACAATTCTGCCAATTCTCACTAAACAATTCTCAAGCATAATACAAGCTATTTTATTACATTTTTACAATTCACACAAACATATTATTGCAATTAATTTCAAATAATCATTCATATATTCCGCACAAAAATTATAAAGCTCACCTTATATGAATAGCTATAATATGCAAGGTGGGTTAATAATTTATGTGTGAAATATATATTTGGATGTATTTTGTATTCTGTTCTTAGTTTTTAAATTTTAAACAGTCTGAAAAACTTGTAAAATATCTGACAATCCAAATTTTGAAAGTTTTTCAGAGTAGTTTCACAGTATTTACCAAACGCAAATAAAAATTAAGCTCATAAAAAGCTAAACAAAAATAATAAACCCGAGAGGGGGCCATGCCCCCCATGGCCCCCATCGTGCCGCCCTTTGTTCACATCCAGTAATAGGTAAAAGGCATGACGATATATTTATTTATTGAAGTTAACCTCAATTTTTCATTCATAACCTTGAATATAAAATTTTATTCTAAAATTCCAACACGTATTTTTAAAAATATTATTTTAGGTTCAGCTTGGCCAAACGTGAAGATTCACCAAAATCTCGGGATTGGTGAAAATGAAAATCATTACCATAATACTTTTACAATAAAAAGGGGAACTAAAATAATATCATCTGTTTCATAAGATCGATAATACGAATGATCGGCAGATCTAATAAACACTTTTTCATGTTTTTATTCAGGACGGTTGAATGCTTTATTCGTTTAAAAATAATAGATGCGTGGAAAGTAAAATAATATAAAACATAGCATATTATATTTTTGTATCAGCTATCAGTACTATCGTTACATCGATTTCCAAGAACAAAATGTAATAAGAAATACCTACAATGAATGCCTTGCACCTGAATACCATTATGATAGGTAATCCGTAGTGCACACGAGTTAAGAATAAAGGTTATTATACATGATTTATTTCACGTTGAACACTAACAGCAACGGAATAACAGAATGTGTTGTACACATTCTCAATATTGATTCAAACCTACAGAAAATCTCGAATAATTACCATGATATATTACTCTCGCCTGTAAACACAAACACAAAGAATAAAAAATCTAATACATAATACAAAAAATTAATGGATTCATCAGCCATCATCAAAATTGAGCAATACACTGTATCCGTCAAGCTGTCTTCTTGCAGCTCGCGGGCAGAGCGCAACAATAATCAAATAATAAATTACCTAAAAACTAGACTAGACACACGTATCCATCTTCATTCATTACGCGGACAATATAAGCAATCTCTGCGGCTGGATGCACCTGCCTCGTGCAAACAAAACTGAGGAGCGAACAGTTGTTTTGGAGGGAAACACCACAACACGGTAATTAATGGTAGAAGTTGCGGCCAACTTGTGCTAAGAACCGCGCCAGAGATGCTGGTGCTGCTGCTGCTGCTGCTGATCGTTGCTGCTATGAATAATCCGCTGTCTTCCTACTTTGTGTTGCTGTGTCGTGCGCAAACCAGACCAAGTATTTTATACGTGGCTTGTTGTAGGAGGAATAGTTTTGTGGGATGTGTGTGAGCTGTGGTATTTATTGTAGGTGCTAATACGATGAAGGTCTGCCGGACTTCAGAGTTACATTTTGACATTTTGATTTTAAACTGCGTTTATTGCTACTTCATTAGTGATTACAATTTTTGGTCTTATATAAAATAATGCTAGCGTTTGTACCTATAAGATTAATGCCTGATTGCATAAAATATTGTCAGCTAATTGCAATGCTAACTACGAGAAAAAATGTCAAAATTTTGAACAATTCAATATTTTAAACGTTATAGTATACAGGCTGTTAAAAAAGTTCCGGGACGGTGAAATATCTCGAGAAAAACACATGGAATCAAGAAACCAAAAAACACGTGTTTCATATTTTGCAAAAAAAAGAGCTTGTGGCTACTTGTGATTATGTTGATTTTTTTATTTGATTCAATGTTTATTTCTTGTGATATTAGACCGTTTTTTACTTTTCTTTCAGAATCATGTCAAAACTTATTTTTGCGTTTAGAGCGCCATCTACTCCGAATTGGAGATAAAATTAACTTATTTTTTTTTCGCAAAATACGAATCTGTAATAAAAAATGGGGGTTCCCATTTAAGGTTTCAACGTTGCCCCCCGCCCCATCCCCTGGGGGTGGGTGTTGGTGTTTGTGCTTGGTGTGCTTAGACAGGTTTTTGCAAAATATGAAACACGTGTTTTTTGGTTTCTTGATTCGATGTATTTTTCTTGAGATATTTCACCGTCCCGGAACTTTTTTAACAGCCTGTATATTAGAATAATAATAATTGGTTACAAATTTTATCTCATCATTGCTATTTAAGTAATAATAAGTAATTTAATACTGAATATTAATTAATTACAACATAAAAATCAGAAATGTGTAAAATTTGATATTAGCCATTTTGGCCATTATTAACGTTTAACATATTGTGCTTTATGGGGTGGCTAGTATGAAGTCGGCCTGTGGATCCTAAGAACCCTGGTTCGATTCCCACAGGCGACAAACAATTTTCATAATTTCAAAAGCTGCCCCTGTGGCTCCTCCACCACTAACATATATGGGGGCCGTGATTTGACGACTGATAACCGCACTTCACGCGCAAAATATATCACTTACCGAGATCTGCTTCGGCAGAGTGCCACACCCAGTAATGGGTAGAAGGTGTGATGATATATTTATTTTTATTTTAACATATTGCTTTATGCAACATTAATTGTTAGTACTAAGTGAAATGTTTGCATCTTCTATTATTACCTAGAATTAATAAACAATATTACTTTGCTCTGAATAATGCCATTTCATTATTTGTAATTTTTCTTAATGTGAATAATTGATAGGGTAGTAGTACCGAGTCGGCTCGTGGATTTGAGAACTCGGGTTCAATTCCCGCAGTCGGAAAACAATTTTCACCACATTAAAACTACCCCTGTGGTTTTCTTAGCATCTATGGGATTTGATAACCGCACTTCACGCGTATAATATATCACTTACCGATATCTGCTACACCCAGTAATGGGTGGAAGGCGTGCTGATATTTTTATATATATTTATTTATGTGAATAACTTTCCTTTTTTTTATAAATTTGTAAAAATAATGTAAAATTTAGAGATAGATAAAAACTTCAATGTATCAAAATATTTGACAGAATTAAGTCGGGCATTTATTAGTTATTTTGTTTTAACACTATTAAATTGTAATTTTGTTTCCATACTTCTGGCGTTGAAAAAAAACAGAAACAATTGTTTATTTATATATAGCTGTACAAACTTCAATTGAAGCATTTTTGTCTAAAATAATTTGGAAATTAATGCGCATGGAAAAACTGTTTTTCCATATTAAATGCCTATTTTTTTATTTTTTTTATTTTGACATAATTACATTTACAACTGGCCTTACAGGCCAACCAGCAAATTTGATATATTTCTAATTATAACATGCGGGAGGTAAATATCCAATGATATTTCCTCTTTAATATGATTTGGGTTTTAAGTAATACAATTTTGAATTGGTGAATCCTAGGTCCAGGGGCTTAATTCTGTTGAGTCGTCTGAGGTCATCCTCGTTAAATGCCTATGATCCGCTTTTTGTGATACACCCAATATGTTATTGGACGCTGAAACAAAGGGTGCAATTTCAATGAAATATATATGAGACAAATGATTTAATTTGTTTGAATAGACAAACGTTAAGTTAACATTTAAAAAAAAATATTTATTCCTATAGATAGGTACTCATTATAATAATATAAATAAAATAAATAATAAATATATCATCACGCCTTCTATCTATTACTGCGTGTGGCATTCTGCCGAAGCAGATCTCGGTAAGTGATATATTTTGCGCGTGAATTGCGGTTACCATTCGTCAAATCACGGCCCCCAAATATGTTAGTGGTGTAGAAGCCACAGGGGTAGCTTTTGAAATTTTGAAAACTGTTTGTCGCCTGTGGGAATCGAACCAGGGTTCTCAGGATTCATAGGCCGACTTCATACCACTGAGCTAGCCATCCCATATTATATTATATTATTATTATAATAATAATTCAATTAATACTAGATCAGGCAATATGAAATAATTACCATTGCTTGGAAACAATACTCGTTTAACTGAAAAGAATGGTGTCAGTGAATTTGAATTCACTAACACTGAAATATTTCATATACATTCATCGTACAGGAAACAGAAATAAAAAATGCTTCTTAAATTTGACAAATCTCAACAAACCACTGTCACCCTGCGCCCTCGAGGAACTGCAGGAGTCATTCGTTGCGTTGTTCAGGCATATAAATATCACAAATCCCGTCTGCGGCATAATGCAAACATATCACCATCATCGCCGCCGCCTTACCGCCTGGCAAATCGAGTTCGGAAGGCGTTCTCTCCATGCTGGAGTCGCCGAGAGAGGAAGCATCTTCTGGGGAGATGAATTGGCAAAGTTCCTCAGCGGAAGTCGCTGCGCTAAGACAAAGTACTGGGATCGCGGGAATCCTCCTCCGCTATATGTTATCCTCACTGACTCTGTCTCCCTCTGAGGAACTAGACGGAGGTAATGATGTCTCTCTCGGCTGTTGCTGAATGTATAATGTGAGGACTTTGTCAGTTTACACCCAAGTTTGCTTTTATACTTTCCGAAATGGTTTTAAAATGTCTTTCTCTTTCCTTTATTCTTTCTTTGCGTGGCTGATGTTGAGGTTGTCTCTTTGTCTTTCTGTTTTCAGTTTTAGTTGGTTTTGCTGTAATGATGAAGTTGCGTTGGGTGTTTGTGATAACTTTTGAAATAATATGGTCTTTTTGGACGCAAAAGTTTGGGAAAGTTGTGACAGTATTCTTCATTTTGTACGGTCGCAATTTTGCTATGATCTCAATTACTTTATTTACAACTTAATTTTGTGGAAAATTCACTTTTATTATTCATTTTCGTTCATTATTTTCAAAAACTTTCATGTGTTGTTTATTTTTCGGAAAGCTTTGCTCATAGTAATAGTTCATAGTGTTTTGCTCAGTTTATTTCGTTTTTTGAATTAAGTTTTTTACATACATTTTTAACGAAAAATCGTTTTAAAATTGACACATTTCAACTATTTTTAAAATAATACAAAAAATAAACATCGTGCATTCTCATTCATTTAATTTTAATTTTTTCACTATATTTATGTGTTTATCACAGCAGATATTATTTATAATTTGAGAACCTGCTATTGAAATGTTGACATCTATAAAAATAATTTTTTTTTAATTACTTGTATAATTAGTAATTGAAGTAATACTTATCGAATTTGAAAAATGAGTGAAAAACAGATGCTTTCATTACGTATTGTACAGATAATTTTTTTTGCATAGATGTCAAAATATTAGAAAATTTTAAATGATATCCAAACAGATAAATAAATAAAAGTAATGAAAAAAAGTTAAATCAAACCATTGAATTTGTAGTATTTACTTATTTTCACTATATTTATTTTTCTCAATTTATTATTTTTTTTACACGATTTTTTAAAAAGTTGAAAAACAAATCTCTTTCTAAGCGATTTTTAGTTAAAAAAAGACTACTTTCATGACCAATATGCAAAAATCAATACAATACGTAATGAAAATTGCTTTTATCACAGACATAATATAGGTATACACACGTCTAACTAAATATATTCAAATGGTAATGTTTTTTATCAATGAAATTTGTAGTTTTGACCGAGTTTGTATTGCAGCGCTAATGTCGATTAGTTCATGAACGATAAATTAGGGCTTAAGTATTTACAATATATTCGTAATTTTGAATTAGGTCCTCCTAAAATGAAATGTGTATTGTGTAATGATAATTTCTGATCTGTTAATACCCTTATTCAATGTGTAAGTACAAATGAAATTAACAATAGGGCTGCAATACAACATAAAATAAAATAGTGTTGTATAAAAATGAGGAACTTTGTGGACAAAAATACATTTAAATGTTGTTGATAATTGCATAATAGGTATTTTGTAATAAGTGTGCGAAATGAGTGTTGTTTTGTTGCGCGTGAGAATGTCACTTTTGGTCGAGACCGTTAGACCGAACGCACAAAAAACACGAATTTCGCCCACGAAATACAAACATTTTTTCTACAACTGTCAATAAAGATTAATACAATAATTATAGATTTATGTTAGTAAACTGAAAGGAAAAAATATCAATTATAATATAAATTTGATTTGTAAGCAAGGAGCCGAGAAAATGTTTGATAAATTTTTATTTTTAAAGTGATGAAAGGTGATGAAATTTGGCATTTCATTGAAAAAAAGTCACTGTTTCGAAAAAAAAATTATTATTTTTGCACATGTGAAGAAAACACAAATTTCGCTTATCCATAGCGGTGTAAAAATTAGAGATGCGCCGAATATTCGGTTATTATTCGGTATTCGGCATATTCGGCAACTTTTTGTTTATTCGGTTATAGCCGAATTATTCGGTTGTGCGACCGAACATTCGGCATTTTTTTATTTGTTTCTGGAAATTAATCATTTATTCAAAACAAAAATATTTTGTCATATTAGTAGTTTTTATTTATTTGAAAACGATTTTAATGCATATAAAATGCAAATAATTTATTAGAAAAAAAAATGCAATTCTTAAGATAATACACAGACAACAGGAACATGCGGTATTACTTCAGAAATGCATGAGGAGCTGGAGCTTATGATTTTTGTAATTTCTTCGAAAGGTTGCAACAACATAAGACCTTGTTGTATCAGATCCCACTGATATTCAGATAAATTCTGAAGTTTTACTGCATTACTGTTATCGGAAGGATAGAGAGATACAGCTCGTTTTTGTTCTAAAAACCTTGCACACATATAATACGATACGTGCTATTCCACCTTGTAGGTACGTCTTGCAGTAGCTTATGTTGAGGTAAATTTAATTCAATTTGTATGAGTTAGCTTTTCTTCCGCTTGACTGGAATGATTGAAATGAGTTACTATTCTTCTAGCAGATGCAATAGCCTCACTCAAATCTTGTATATTTAAAGAATCTTTTATAGCCAACTGTAAAATGTGTTTGAAGCATTCTTTGCCAGTATACAGCGTGTCGTTTACAGCTTTCACCATTCCCATTTTTTACTAGAACCGAATATTCGGCCGAATATTCGGTTCGGCCGCCATGAAATTCGGTAATGTTCGGTATTCGGTTATTCGGCCAAAATTGTATTCGGCGCATCACTAGTAAAAATGTCATGATTTTTAACAGTTGTAGAAAAAAAAATTATCCTTTTTACTAAATTTTTAGTTTATTGGTAAAATTAAATTATTTAAAAAACTAATTATATTGGTACTCATTCGTCTGAGTTTAATGTATGATATTTCCAAACATTTCAAATTAGCTATATTCTACTGCCATTATATAAATTAATTGTATGAACCCAATTATATTTATTAAACTTTGGATTAAATCAATGTATTCAAAATCCTATTCCTGTTACACTTTTTTATGTAATTAAACAAACATGTAATGTTAATCAATCAAAACTCGACATTTTTCTACTAATGCAATAGCCAGTGAAATCCCGTAGACAAATACACATACGAGTACACACAGCAACAACAGTCGCACGTGGTTCATAAAAACATTAGTTCCATTTCCTGATTAAATACAAACGATAGCGCTGGCTGTATACCCGAGCTCGAGCCAAACAGAGAAAAACGAAAACAACGTATACTTTGATAAAAAGTGTTTATTTAAAATTGCGAACACAAATATACATCTACACTACTAAACATTGCAATCACCGAAACGAGAGATGTAATCACAGAAACTACTGTAAATTTTAGGAATTTTCTACCCCTGAGTAACCGTAATTTGCTATATATTAATACAGAACAAATTAGATATTGCATAATTTTAAAATAAGTTAAATTAACTAACTGTAAACAATAAAAGCTGGCACTAGATATTTAGAAAATTTTGCAGATTTATTCAAATTAAAATGAAACAAATTCATAAAAATATTTTTATTAAAGTATTATGAAATAATATATTTTATGGGGTAGGTGGTTCAGTGGTATCGAAGTGGCCTATGGATCCTGAGAACCCTGGTTCGATTCCTACAGCCGACAAACATTTTCACTACATAAAAATTACCTCTGTGGCTCCTCCACCAGTAACATCTTTCAGGACCGTGATTTGACGCCTAGTAACCGCACTTCACGCACATACAAATATCACTTACCGAGATATTGCTTCGGCAAAGTGCCAAACCCAGTAAGGGGTAAAAGGCGTGATGATATATTTATTTATTTATATTATATATCCATCTCGCAGCATACATTGGCCAATCACGACCCAATGTTTCAATACCACTGACAACACTGACAATATTGTTGAACTTGAAGTTACGCGTACACATTATTTATTTACATTACCATGGATACGTCATTGGTTTCTTGTCTTAGGACCAAAATAGTTATTTTTGTATTAAGTGCGCGAAATGAGTGTTTTTTTGTTGCGCGTGAGAATGTCACTTTTTATTGAGACCGTTAGGTTAAGTCATTCTAAAGCGCCAAAAAACATGAATTTCGCCCACAAAATACAAACAACATTTTTTCTACAACTTTCAAAAAAAAATAACACAGTAATGACTGCTTTATGTAAGTAAATTGAAAGGAAACATGAAAAATAATATAAATTTGATGTGTTGTAACCAAGGAAACATGAAAATGTTTGACAAATATATTTTTTTCCTACAACTGTGCGATTTCTTTGTTATTACGTAACTATAATTACCTTGGTTACGTATGGAAAGTAGATGAATGCAGACCAAGTGCGTTTCCGAAAGCAAAGAAACACTAGTGCGGAAAGTGCTTCATTACGTAACTGTCAAAAGAATATTGTTTTGACAGCGATTTAAATTTCGCGCCGAGCGCGGAATTCATATTTTGACCACAGACGCTTATGGAAGAAGAAGATACGGTGAACCAGCGCTAGTAAATATGCAGTAGTATATTTTGACGTTTATAAACGTAACCTTGCTTATATTGACATAATGTAAAGTGGAAACTTTTGTGTCTAAAGAAACATTGATTTCTTCCGTACCTGTTCATATTATTACCAGTAATATTATTGGTAACAATTTCGGAAGCTTCAGAAGTACCAGCAGCAGGTTGATTGTCATTGTCGAAAATAGATCCAACATAGTATGATCCGGAGCTTCAATTATCTTTGGAGGTGTTAATGATAAAGAAGAATCACTCACTGTACTATTCCAATCAAGATGATTTTGAAGAAATTATTTTGACGTTAGTGAAATATTTTTAAATAACGTAGAACAATGTGCAAGCAATCAACAAACAAACCATAGCAACGCCGTAAAACATCGTTGTCATGTAATATCATTAAAATTTTATAAATTTTATAAATTTTAATAATATTTTAGTGATTTACTAAATCGCACAGTTGTAGGAAAAATGTTGTTTATAACACGTGCCGAAAAAGGTTACATGCTCGTGCAGATTAAATTCTGCACTTGCACGTAACGAGCCTTTTTCGGCACTTGTTATAAAAATAACTATTTTAAGTGCCCAAATTTATGATATTTGACATTTCAATGAAAAAGAAAGTCATTTTTTCATATGTGAAAAAGCGATGTAAAAATGTCATGTTTTTTGACAGTTGTAGGAAAATGTTATTTTTGGTCCTGTCAAATTATTGTATTATTCTTTTTTGACAGTTGTAGAAAGAATGTTTCCATTTCGTAGGCGAAATTCGTGTTTTTTGGTGCGTTCGAATGACTTTTTTATCTCGACCTGGCGGTCTCGACCAAAAGTGACATTCCCACAAGCAATAAAACAACACTAATTTCGCTCATTTAATACAAAAATAACTATTTAACTACAGATGTCATAATGATAAATAATTTACGTTTGAGGAACATTGCTCAAAATAGCTAGAATGGCTTAGAAATCAAAATGATGTAAAATAACATACATTTTTAATATATACAAATAAGTTGTTTTTCACAAAATTACTAAAATTTGAATCAATAAGCCCAGTTTCCACCCTAACGTAAAATAAGGGTAAACAATCTTAAATCACGTAAAACAATTTCCCACACATCACGTGGTATCGCGTACATCAGCCATGTGATTACATGGGGAAAAAACCGTGGCTGCATATAGAAATTTCCTTTATAGCGTGCGGTGGGGCGAGAGGAACCTGATATACGTGGCTTCGCCACCACACCACGACGCCACCCCGTCTCGTGATATCTCATATATTGAAAATATATTCCGTGGAAAATCTCCGGAGTTAAATTTTCACGTAAATGTGATAACACTGCGGTGCTGCTTTAGGCGCTGTTCGATACTACGAACAGGAAATTTTCATTTCTCCCGTAAAATTACTACGTAACTGTTGCCTTTTTAATAAAAGCTTGCAATATTGTTATAGTATATTTTAGACAAGACAGTATAGCTTTTTTTTATTATTATTATTTGAAAGAAGCACGAAGGAGATATGGATAATAAGATTTTAACAGACACCTAACTGGCAACTATTTCGTTACTAGTATCGATAGGTCTTTATAATTAGAGAGCTAGGATGCAAAATGATGTCTTATTTATTCCAGTGACAGAAATTGATTTTTTAATAGATTATTTCATGATAAACATGAAAAAACGAAAATTAGATTTGGGAACGGATGGTACCTATAGAAGGCGCCGATGTGAATGCGCAGATTTTAAGGGTAGTTGTTGACATATTTTTTACGGGCTAATTTTCAGTTTAAATTATAGACTTTGGTATATAAAGTAATAAAAAAGGTAGGCAGAAGTTTTGGCCGGTGACGCATGCGCGACAAAACTGGTCAAAATAAGCAATTTTTATTGTGTCGTGTGACATATTACTACTTGATCACGACGAATACATGACAAAAAAATTATTGACAGAAATTATTGCTGGTTGCTCATTGGTGACAGAAGCTCTGAAAGTGGACTGGTGTAGGCATCAACAACCACCCCTAAAATCGGCGCATTCACATCGGCGTCATCTATAGTTCCACCCGTTCCCAAATCTAATTTTCTTTTTTTCATGTTTATCATGACATAATCTATTAAAAAATCCATTTCTGTCACTGGAATAAATGAGACATCAATTTGCACCCTAGCTCTCTAACTATTAGTTCATTTGTCTTGTCTTCATCTTGGCTTTGTTTTGAATATGAATCACAATATAAATCATTAAAAAATATTTGAAGCATAATGACTTGAAAGAAATAAATAAATAATAATAATTTTTAATATTTAAGAACAGCTTGATCTAAAATATTATTTAGTAATAGTTCCTTTTTGATTTTTGATAAGTTCTCCTCAATTATAAAAATAATTTCTTCAATGTACACTGTGTTACAATATTTTATTAAAATGTACAATTTTTTAAAATTATTTGCATGATATGTTTTATTGAATTCTACGATTTATTTACCTAAAGCCTGATATTTAACAAGAATGACTTCTAAAATTTTATTATATATTCTTTCTTCAATTTTCAATTTTAAAATAAAACTGTTTTTATTGTCTTCACGAGATAAACATAAGATTTTCACTATATTTATTACAGGCAGATTCATGAAATGGGTTAGCGCTAATACTGTTTTTAATATTATCTATAACTCAGTTTCAAATTAAAACAGATAAGAAATGAATTAAATTTGATGTTAATTAACACTACTTTTAACTCAAGTTAAAATAAACTTGTTTTGTACATTGAAAAGAGAGTTAAAAACGAAATAAAAAATGGTGTTGGCGCTAATCCACTTTATGAATCTGCCAGTTAGAAAGTTAAATTTTCATAAAAAAATTAAAAAAATTAAATAGATGTCACCCGGATATTACTAATATCAAATCATACCGCTGTTTTCTAGTAGATGCCATGGATATGAATTTGATTTTCTTCCCTATGAAAGAAAATTTACTTTTTTCCCTAAGTACGAAAAGTATCACTGTCTTCTATCAATTGAAAAAAGAAAATGTGTTGTTTTATTTTTTGTCTTTATTTAATTAATAAAAGGGAACTGTTTGATTCAAACTGAATATTGGCATGTTCAGCCTTTCATTCCCGTTATATTTAATGCCATCACCTTTGTAAATAGGATGACTTAATTGAGTGGACAAGAAATAGTTCAACCTACGCAATCCTGAAAAATAGTTATACAGCGACCAAGGAGGCTTGTCCTCTGGCCAAAAGGTGAACTAACTTGGCATTTCACGTAAATTTGAACTTTCGTATTTATTTTGTTATAAATTAAAGTAAAGGTGGAATTCTGTGACAAATATAGTTTATAGATTCATAAATCTGAAAATAATAAACAAAATCACATCAATACTTATTGATAAGTAGAAAATATTACATACGACCATAAGTTTAATTGCAATTTTGTTCATCAGTTACAAATTTACAGATCTTTAAAACTTATGAATTTACACAGAATTCCACTATAAATTTATATTGTACTGATTAAGTATACTTTGTTACTTTTTTAAAATGTTTATTATGGTTGTTTACTAAATAGATTTTGGTGGACCACTTATCTTTATTTATTCATCATGACATAATTTTGTAAAGACTTAATTTGAAGTACATTATTTACATTTTGAACTACTCTTTCATCCCTAATTTTTGTTCAACCTCCAAAACTGAATACACAAATTACACTGATTGATACGATAATCTATAATCTTCTCTACGTATCTGGAGGTAACATCCCACCAAACATTAGAAGATAGTACAATACGTCACTAACGCACTAGCTCTGATTGCATCCAAAAAATTAATCAACTGCAAAGTTCCTCGCCCGAATATTTTTGTGTGAATCGGTGCAATCAGCGTGCAGCAAAACAATACGAAATCAGGGGCGGCGGCAGAGCGTAATTACACGCTGCAGATGCAGTGCACTGCAGTGCCGCCCGCTGGGGATTCGGAGGAGGGGCACATCAGCACATGCATACAGCTTGCATGGTACAGTCAGTCGTACACTGACATCTGACGAACCGATATTTTTATTTTATTTTTTGTGTTTGAGCGTTTGTTGGAATCGGCGGATATTTATTCACCAGGTTTTTTTTTGTAGAGTTTTAATTATTTTCAAACTAAATTTGATTAATTAAATGCGAAGTTTGATTTTTAAATTAATTAATATGCTTATAGTTTTTCTTTAATTCGATTATTATTAAAGTTAAACTTGTGTTCTAATTTAGGGGTTTCAGTACAATACTCGTAGTAGTCAATTTATGTCGTCTTGTGTAGAGACGAAAAATGCATCCTTTCTCTCAGCGTGCACATTTTTCGGCAAATTAATTAGTTCAAATAATTTGTTATTGGAAAGAAATGAGAATAAAGCGAAAATGATAAATTATACGAGTATAGTAGAAATTAATCAATTACTGAATAAATCTAGGTAATAAATGTACAGTGAATGTTTTAAAAGTTCATACTATCATATTTGATATTATGTATACGTAACTTGCAAATGCTTATGTCTGTGGAGTGTGAATTCTACGGGCTTAGGGTTTGTTGTTTAAAACGCGAGCGAAGCATAACTTTTATTATTTTGGAATAAAAATTCTGTTTTGTTTTATAATATTTAATTTATAAAATACGATTAGATAGACATTTATAACCTTCAAACATTGAAAAAAAATACAAGCGCAGGGCGACACTTCTTTCCTTTCTTATCTTTTTGTTTCATTTTCAGTTACTAGTGTGGACTTTTCTTTCATATACAAGTGCAGGCTATCGCTTTCTTCTTTTCTAATCTTTGTAGATTCGTTTTTAGTTTCGTTATTAGATTCGTTGTTAGGAGTAAGCGTGAGTAATTTGAGATGTTTTATGCAAATGTACGTCGAAGAAAGAAGATGAATGATAAGTGATGAAGCTGTGATTGAAGGTTTGTTGTGTGATAAATTATTTCGAGTGTAATAAATGAATGAGTTTATATGGAGTGATGTGGTTTAAGTGAGGATGGTGTGTTTGGATGATAATGTTTGACGAGGGCTGATTATTTGATGTATGTGATGACTCAATATTTTATGATTAATTTTAGGGTTCGTGCTACCCCATTTGATGGGATATAGCGTGAAGATATGTATGTATGTATGTAAACATTGACGTTTATAAATAATTCATGAAAAACAAAAGTCATGGCTATTGCTACAATTTAACAGAAATTTTTCTATATATTTTTTAAGTTGCGGCTAAATGAGACACATAATAAAAAATATAGAAACAGTTTTGTATGCACCTTTTAATTGTGAACATCTTTGCACTGGACAGTTTTTTTCGTAAAATTAATAGGAGAGCAGGAAATTGCATAAAACTAATATTCCATGTTAAATGGATTATATATAAATATTATTGATTTTTTTAAATTAATTTTTTGGGAGGAAGAGGCCCCAAAAATAATTGTGCTTTGGGCCCTGTAATACCTAAATCCAGCCTCGGCGCTAACACACCATTATGAACTATTATTGAATATGTCTGGATATTTCGTTTTTAAGTACAGGTCCGCATATTACAATGAATTACTCTTATTAACACCAATATTGATTGCTATATTGCTTTATTTTGACAATACCTTATGTTTATTTTGCACATTTATATTACATAAGTCTGTGATTGTTTTGAATGTATGGCATGACACATTTCAATTGAAGTAGACATTAATTAAATCATCTAAAAAACCCCAAAGGAATAAGGAGTAAAACAAAAGCTTAGCGAGAACAATAGTCGATTGTAGTGATTAGTAGAAGAAATAAAACCTCAGTTGGTCTGGTTAGATGATTTGTAAACAGTGGTGCAGTGTTCCTGGCGGTGCTAATGACGTTTTAACAACCGCCTCCACCCACGCACGTGCGTGCGTCACGTGTCCTGGTGTGACGTCACCAGCACTGCTCGACGAGCACGCGGCGGCGATATTATCGACTCGGCCCCAGGCCGCGTTGTGTCAATATATTCATGTTCTGTCAACGCCAGCAACGAGCAATGACGTTCTACCGATGTGGAACTGGAGAGTCGCTGTGTTCTGTGTTTGAATCGAGTTTCACTTGCCACTACTTGACTTGTACTGTTTCAGGAGCTATTTCTGCTTAGTTTTATAAGTTTGCGATTCAATTTGAACAAATTGAAGAAAGAACTAAGAATAAAACCACTTAATACGAGGGTAGGGTAAAAAGTCCCTGAAAAATTAAACAAGAAATGATTTATTTGGTCAAATATATTTTATTTCTCAACATAATCTCCTTATAGCTCGATACACTTCGTCCAACGTTTTTCTAATTTTTCGATCCGTTCCAAATAATACGATTTTGGCAATCCTTCAAAATAGGCGTTTGTCTCAGCGATGACCTCATCGTTTGAGCCAAATCTCTTTCCGCCGAGCCATTTCTTCAAGTTTAGAAATAGATAAAAATCGCAGGGGGCCAAATCTGAAGAAAAAAGTCCTTCTTATTGCGCTTGAACATCGCCAAATACTCCTTTGAACTTGTCACACGGTTGCGCTTGTTGTCAACAGAGAGCAAATGCGGCACCCATCTGGCAGATAACTTTCTCATATCCAAAAATTTATTCAAAATGTTCCGTACCCGTTCGGTTGAGATGCTCTTAGCCTCAGCAACTCGTGCACTTTAACTCGCCGATCGTCCAATATCATACCATGGATTTTATCGACGATTTCTGGCGTTGTAACCTCAATTGGACGACCAGAACGTTCGGCGTCCTTTGTGGTCATACTACCACAACGAAAATCAGTAAACCACTTGTGAATCGTTCCAATCGATGGTGAGGAGTCCCCATAATGTTTAACAAGCGATGCTTTGGTTTGCGTAATGTTTTTTCCACGCAAGAAATAATGTTTAATCAAGACGCGAAATTCACTTTTTTCCATGTTTTCAAAAATCTTCAAGGTTGCTTGCTTTCGATGGGTGTCAAAACAGAAAGAATGACATATCAGTCTGAAAATTTTAATGCGTTCTAGTTAAAGGTGGTACATCACAAATGTCACATGAGATTTGCGATTATGGCGCCATCTGTTTTATTTTTAAGGAACTTTTCACCCTGCTCTTGTAATATTACATGGATGTTTAATATTTGAAATGAGTTTATATGCCATTTAAAATTGGATTATAATTACATTATTGGATGTATTTGTGGTACATCGTACAAAAGCACACGTTATTCATTTGTCACTTGACTTGCCTATATCAATTCAGGTAAAACCATGTGACTAACTAAAATGAACAAACTGATTGATATAGGACGGTGAATTATTTCAAGATGAGTCTTAATCAGTAAACCCAACGTAGTATTAGAGATAAAGCAAAAACAAAGTACACCAGTCCAATAGAATGACGAGTGTTCTGTTTCACCAAGTGTTAGATACAATCCAAATAGCAAATAGAATACACCTAAGATTTCTTAAAACGAGCCATAAGTTCAGCATCGACGACTTTCACGTTGGGCTTCGTGGATCCACATTAGTAAAAAAATTAACAAATGATTTTCTTCCCTTTCTTATGAAACCAAACACGATAGTAGTACATTTTGTTAAAAAAATTGCTGATAAATTTTCTGCACATTCAGAAGTGATGGAAGTGCGCAAAAGCTCATCATTTGACTATGTACATAATTTTTTTTCACTTGCAGTAAAAAAATTTAAATGTCTTGATCATCTGTGAATCCAGACCCTATATTGCAATTGGGATTCAATTCCTGTTGTGCAGAGTACTGTAAATAAATAAATAAGTAAATATTGAACTTGATCTAGAATTTTTTTTCAGTTGAAAGCAGAAACTTAAAATTTGCTGCTTGTCGAGCGACAATAAGTGATCATATTATCCATGGATACATGAAAACTGTCACTCGAATTTCCAAACAGAAAAACTGTCAAAAATGATTTTTCCTACAACTGTGCGATTTCTTTGTAATTACGTAACTTGCCTTGGTTACGTATGGAAAGTATATGAATGCAGACCAAGTGCGTTTCTGAAATCAAAGAAACACTAGTGCGGAAAGTGCTTCATTACGCAACTATAAAAAAAGATTTTTTGAGAGCGATTTAAATTTCACGCCAAGCTCGTAATTCATATTTTGGCCACAGACGCTTATGGAAGAAGAAGATGCAGTGAGCCAGCGCTAGTAAATATGCAGTAGTATGTTTTGACGTTTATAAACATAACCTTAAATTGCAGTATATCTAATCTGTACCCAACTAATAAAAAGAACCGAACAAAGTAAAATATATCGATAAATGGTTTTAAGTAAGTGAAATACATAATATTTATTGTGTGTGTATATTATTAACATGGTTGTTAGAGTTGCTTATATTGACATAATGTAAAGTGGAAACTTTTGTATTGTCTAAAGAAACATTGATTTCTTCCGTACCTGTTCAAATTATTAACAGTAATATTATTGACAACAATTTCGGAGGCTTTAGAAGTACCAGCAGCAGGTTGATTGTCATTGTAGAAAATAGATGCAACATAGCATGATCCGGAGCTTCAATTATCTTTGGAGGTATTTATGATAAAGAAGAATCACTCACTGTACTATTCCAATCTAGACGATTTTGAAGAAATTATCTTGACGTTAGTAAAATATTTTTAAATAAAGTAGAACAATGTGCAAGCAATCAACAAACAAACCATAGCAACGCCGTAAAACATCGTTCTCGTGTAATATTAAAATTTTATAAATGTGGATAATATTTTAGTGATTTACTAAATCGCACAGTTGAAGGAAAAATATTGTTTATAACACGTGCCGAAAAAGGTTACGTACTCGTGCAGATTTCCGCACTCGGTATGCCTCGTGCGTTAAATTCTGCACTTGCACGTAACGAGCCTTTTTCGGCACTTGTTATAAAAATAACTATTTCATACAACTAAGCGATTTCTATGTTATTACGTAACTATTATTGCCTTGGTTACGGATGGAAAGAATACAAATGCAGACTAAGTACGTTTCTATAAGCAAAGAAGCACTAGAGCCGAAAGTAATTTGTGTTTTACGCAACTGTCAAAAGAAAATATAATTGAGAGCGATTTAAATTTCGCGCCGACCGCAGATATTCATATTTTAGTCACAGACGCTTATGGAAGAAGAAGATGCGGTGAGCCAGCGCTAGTAAATATGCAGTAGTATATTTTGACGTTAACATAACCTTAAACTGCAGTATATCTAATATGTACACATCACATTGAGCAGACAAAAACTCATGTATATCATTATTAAATATGATAATTAGTAAAAAGAATCGAACAAAGTAAAATATATAGATAAATGGTTTTATTTTAAGAGTAAGTGAAATACATAATATTTATTGTTTGTGTATATTAATAACACGTTGTTACATTTGCTTATATTGACATAATGTGAAGTGGAAACTTTCGTACTGTCTAAAGAAATTTCTTCCGTACCTGGTCATATTATTAACAGTAATATTATTGACAACAATTTCGGAGGTTTTAGAACTACCAGCAGCAGGTTGATTGTCATTGTCAAGAATAGATTCAACATAGCTTGATCTGGGGCTTCAATTATCTTTGGAGATGTATATGATAAAAAACAATATCCAAGCAATCAATAAACCATAGCAACGCCGTAAAATATCGTTCTCGTGTAATATTGATAATATTTTAGTGACTTTATAAATCGTACAGTTGTAGGAAAAATGTTGTTTATAATACGTGCCAAAAAAGGTTACGTGCTCGTGCAGATTTCCGCACTCGGTAAGCCTCGTGCGTTAATCTCTGCACTTGCACGTAACAAGCCATTTCGGCACTTGTTATAAAAATAATTATTAAATTATGTTTCAAGTGATTCTAAATAGTCCTAGAAAAAATATTGTGTGGACCTCGAGCAGAAAGTGTCCTTGCCGCTCTTGTCTAGTAGTTTTCGGCTACGCTTCGATCAACAATCTCCATGTGCGAGCAGTAATAAACTACTTTCTGCTCTAGGTATACAAATAACTATTGTCACTTTTTAATATATCAGTTCAAAATTATAATTCCATATTGAATGATATGGTTATACAATTATGTAATTTAATTATAACCATATAATTCAAGAAGGAATTATAATTTTGAACTCATATATTAAAAACTGACAATAGTTATTTGATTTGATGTGTAAAAAAAGTCAATAGTATTTTTCGTGCAGCGTAAACTAGTTTTGTTAGCTAATCATGATCAAAATATAATACGATTTATACTTTATAAACTGTAATTAATTACGCAGATAAATTTTAATTTAGTAGTTAGAGCGAAAATGTCCGGCATATCCAGAACTGAGTAGAAGGTATTACTGTATTAACATTAGTTAACAAACATTTGTTTTTCTCCTTTACAAACAAATAAAGAAAACATAGTTTACAAATTCTGGTATTAAGTAATTGAGAGATCTCCAACTAACTACCCTTATCTCTGTTGTACCCTCAGCATCAGTGGTAGGTATAGCTCTATCTCAGCCAGGGGCTGAAACTGAACGCATTCCATTTGGTAGTCTAATTGAAAGGTTTAAGCCGTGCTCGGCCTCGGCCTCCCCTGATGTCGAGCGCTAAAATTCAATCAGGCTGTTTGTGTGACTGACATTAGATATACATTTTGGTTAGGTTAACTCCGTGAATTGGAGTGCGTGGCTGTGATTGGAGGGGTTGGAACCGAGAGTGACTTGGAGCCCATGAACGCCAGGGTAAACACCCTGCTTATGCTGACGAGTTCCACCAGCTTAAATGGGATTTAGACAAGTCGAATATTTACCATATGGAAATGAGCTTCCACTATTTTATTATTGAATTCTACTTTTTTCGAATCAAAATGTGAAAATACACTAAGATTGCAGACAAGGAGGCAAATATTCATATTATGTTAATCAAATTGAGGAGTAGAAATTCAAAACGTAGTTTTTACACAAAGTTACATTTTGAATAAAACGCAATAAACTGTTTCTCGTTAAGTAAACTAAGTATTTTATGTGCAATTTGTATTATTGTTAATCACATGATATACGTAAACTTGTCTAATTAAAATAAATATTGTTCATTCCATTTGGCCATTATACCCTAATACATTTTTAAAAACTACGTTTTGAACGTAAATTAAAAGAAAACTCCGTTTTGAAAAACATAAATTAAATTAAAACTACATTTTTGTTAATCAAGAATAACAACCTGTTTAATTTAAACAGGTAAAAGTTACGTTTTGATTTTCATATATGGTTGTAAATACTGCGTTTTGATATTCCATCCAAATTTGAACGTCTTATATTCCTAACTCGGCAAAAATTAAGTTTTTAAAATAACACATTTCATTACTAGAAAGAAACGGATTTGAAGCATATATTGCCATCTATAACTTTTTTTTCGAACTTTTGGTTAAAACTGCGTTTTGAATTTCTGCTCCTCAATTATTTTAGACTGAAATATATAGCCACCGATGATTATTGAGCCTAGAATATTTCTTCTTCATTTTTGTATAAATAAAAAATAAAAAATATCATCACGCCTTTTGCCCATTACTGGGTGTGGTACTCTGCCGAAGCAGATCTCGGTAAGTGATATAATTATGCGCGTGAAGTGCGGTTACCAGCCCTCAAATCACAGCCTCCAAAGATGTTAGTGGTGGGGGAGCCACAGGGGTAATTTTTTTAAATTGGTGAAAATGTTTTGTCGGCTGTGGGAATCGAACAAGGGTTCTTTGGATCCACAGGCCGACTTGCTACCACTGTGCCATTACCCCATGTATGTGCCATAAAAATATTGTTTTTGTACTCGCTGCATTCAAAATAATGTTTACATAACCTTGAAAACCGATGGAAAGTTTGATTTTGTGCACTAGTGCGCAAAGTAATTGAAAAAAACACCCATTTTATATGATTCTAAATTTTATTTATATACACACATTTTAAGGAATTTATAAAAGAAGTAGAGTCATTAGCTTATAACGCCATCAAACAGATATATTTTAACAAACTTTACTAGGAAAAATGAACAATTTGTTTTCAATTAACAAATGTCAATTTATGGCATACTTAACTGTCAATATAAATTCACGCTTCAAATTTAATAAATTTTCTCATTATCCATCATCAGTGGCGTACCTACGGGTGTGGTCCGCGCCGGGCGGCACATATTTTGGGACGGCATTTTTTTATATTTAGTTTTAGTTGTAAAAAACAACTTATTTACTTCATAAGTTTACTATTCTATTTCTACGAATTATGAATTACTATATGATTTCGAATATTTTTCTTCATCGTCAAATGTAGGGTTGAAAATATTATCTCGAAAAATTTCTTTATTACTGCATAATTTAAATATGCCATCCAATGGTAAAAAAGTTTTCCACCTATAGTTTGTCTCTATTACAATTATTTATTTATATTTATTAATTTAATTGGGTAATGGCTCAGTGGTTTTGAGTTGGCCTGTGGATCCCGAGGACCCCGGTTCGATTCCCACACCCGACAAACAATTTTCACCAAATTAAAATTATCCCTGTGACTCCTCCACCACTAACATCTTTGGGGGCCATGATTTGACGGCTGGTAACCGCACTTCACGTACATAAATATATCACTTACCAAGATCTGCGTCGGCAGAGTGCCACACCCAGTAATAGGTAAAAGTTATGATGATATATTTATTTTAAATTGGAGACCGCCCTGGACGGCAAAAGTTCTAGGTACGCCACTGCATCATATAATTTTTGCTCGTTACAAAAAGCATTGTACAAAATTCGTGCGCGAAGACGCCATTTACGCTCATGTGTATGTCTTCGCGCACTAGTTATGTAAATAGCTATTTCGGCATTGATGCATCTATTATAACTTTTTTTTTCCAAAAATAATTTAAGAATTAATTATTGCATTTACTATGACTTGATTGAAAGATGATGAGCCTATACGAATACCTACACGTAAAGAGAATTTTAAACTGTGTGAGTGATAAGTGATGACAGGAGTAAATTTGTCGTGTCATGATTTTGTAATGAGAGAATATTTTAGCTATTTTGTTTATGGAGTTGTAGAATAAATTAATGTTTAAAAGCTCTGCGGAAAATTTGTTTGAAATATTAATGAATGGATGATATCGTAGTATCAGTGGGGATTTTGTATTTTGATTTGACGTTAATTAAACATAAATAAATGTGAAATATTGTAATTAACATAAATCCATGATAATATTCCAGCAACAATCAAAATTCGGTACTATTTTGCTGTTTTTAATACGCGTATAAAATTTTTCATGCCTATATAAACATAATTAAAATTCATAATACTTCATTAAATTTTAATGCACTTTCGAACAAATAGATAAAAGTATATTCAACATATTATTAACGCAAAATATACTCCAAAAATTTAACAGTGTAAAATCTATCAGCAACTGCACGTATGTTAATTTTAATTCTAATCCACGATCACAAATCAAAATAAGCTCTAGTTGCATCTTCTTTCTACACATCAACCCTAGATCGCTCCGTCTCTTTCTGTGTTGTTGCTGTTGCTGGTTGATGCTCTGTGCTACGCGTTCGCTCGTCTCGCAATGGAAACAGACAACTCTATAAATCGAATCCCAGCGAAACAATTACTCCGGTTGCAGCGCGCTCGGACAGATAACAGATGGCAGCAGCAGCGGCGGCAGCAGTGTTGTGGAACTTGATTAGCTGCTAATGAATTGTGTTGCCGTTCGCTGCTCGCAGCACTCTACAATTGGATTAAAGCCAATGGGGGCGCCAGGGACGCGGGGCAGGAACTCGGGGGCGGCGGGGAGGCAGCCAATAACCATACTTCGCTGCGAGTACGATTCAATTATCGAGGGTATTTTTTAACTTCGCTAGGATGTGTTACAGTGATAGCAGGAGGAATGTTCTAAATGTGTCCCTGCTCGAACTCGTAATGTAGTTAGATTTATTTGACTCGTATGCTGAATTTGAAAAATATACCTAATGGCATTCGTTTTTAATGCACTTGATAGAATTGGGCAACTTTGCTTGTTTTTAATCAGCAGTTATCGATAGATCCCAGTTACTAATTGATGACTTCTTTGTTCTATCCGCCTGAAATACCTGAAAATTCTAGTAAAAGCCTGGAATTGAAAAATCGAAGTTGATATCCTTAATAATCCTTGAATTTATTTCTAATATCTATAAAAATATTATTTATAGTTAAAAAAAAAAGTTTAATTTAGATGAATGATAAGTGAATAGATGTGTAAGTGGATAGATGTGATAATTTTGAGTGTAATAAATAAAAGAGTTTATATGGAGTGATCTATGAATGTGGTTAAAGTGAGGGTGGTTTGTTTGGATGAGAATGTTTGACGAGGACTGATTATTTGATTAATGTAATGAGTGAATTTAGTGTTTGTGCTACCCCATTTGATGGAATATAGCGTGAAGATATGTATGTAGCTATGTATGTAAATAAAAAAAAAACTACTTGTTGATTGGATTACTTGGATTTACGAAAAAATATTTACATGGGCGACGTTTCTAAACTAAGTATCGGCTACATTATCATGTCAAATTACAAGACAGGTAACATAAAAAATTATTAACAATTTACATATTAAGACAGTAAAATTGAAAATTCAATTAGAAAAGGACATATTTTTAAAAAATGCAAAATTGTAATAGTCACCACTAAAGTCAGTATAAAACTCCATTATATTTTTTTTACAGAGTTATAACAATTTACATATTAAAATAGTGAAATTAAAAATTCATATAAAAGGACATATTTAAAAAAAAATTTACAATGACTACCATTGTAAATTTTTTTCACGACAAAAGTCAGTACAATTCGGTTTCTCTGAACAACTGGTAGAGGTTTTTAATATATATTTATTAAAATAAGTTCTTGACCGTACATCATATTTAATACAATATAAAATCATACCATAAATGATATCTTTATTGCTGAAATATGAAAGTTAAAGTTGAATAATTTAAAACGCTCATTGCAATTACGTAGTTGCATTAAGCCAATCACAGAGCTTTGTCTGAAACGTTTGTCGGTGCTCAATTTTACTGAGAGGAAGACGAAGAAGAAATAAGCGTTCAGCATTCTACGATTCTACCAATGACGTATAATACTAGACGAATTATGCCGTATTCAAGCCAATGCAAATGCCGTTGTTATCCGTCTAGTTATGTTTTGTCTGAGGATTCTACTGACTACGACACACGTTACGTGAAGTTACGTGTTATTTATCTCTGTCTTATCTGTCTCTCTTTAAGCTAAGATGCAACTACGTCACATCCGTTTGTTTCGAAAGTTTAAATATTTTTATCATGCTTAATACAAGTTAAAAAAAAAATAAAAAATTTGGGTATAATAATTTTATTATGTAGATTAATATATAAAAAATTCAAAAAAGTCTTGAAAGGCCCATTGTTTATGGTTTGTATATTCTTTCTATTCAAGGAAATCAGGTTTTATGCAGTAATTGCCACTTAAGTAATTGAAAATTGACAATTCCCAATCCAGTTTTTATAATAATTATCAGTAATAATTTGACAGATCTTTTGAAAACTTGTTGCCATGCAATAATCACAAAAGCCCGTAGGGCTTGAGTGGTTATTGCCAAATGGCAACAAGTTTGAGAATGATACTGAAGAATTATTTTTTAATTTATTGAACTCTCGAGTTATATTTAATTAGATTATTTTTTGACTTAGCTGTTGAGGTCGATTCATCCAACTTAAAAGATTTTGAACTGGATCAATATCGATTGATTATTTATTAATGTATTTTTGGAAGTTACTTCCAAAATTTGTTGAATTTTTTTACACGTTTTACTTGACTACATACATATCATTTGTCAACAAAAACAAAAGCTACAGAGATTATTCCCGGGATTAATCACAAGAGCTTTATTCCCAGTATAATAATGACAGGATTGGTTAAGACGCAGAAACGTGACATACAATGAAGCATTTTATTGGTTTTGAGAAACGTCAAAAAATAATCCGAATAATTTTGAAAATATGTAGATATCGAATCTTATACTTATCAACTTTTATTTAATGCATTTTGCACATAAATAATTCTAGCGAATTTTGGATTGCAAAGACCTATTTTGCAATTAAACTTCCTGAAATTTTTTGTAATGTATACTTGGAATACCTTAAATATCTTGGAATTTTATATTTTGAAATTGATAGCCACAAACTGCAAGTCAGAGTTAAGGTAGATTCAAACCTAAATTAAACCGACTGAAAATTTGCCACCATTAGGTTTTCTGAAACTATGTATGTGAAAAAATAATATTTTTTTTACATATGAAATTTGTTTTTTCATTGATATTGTCAATTTCGAAATCATTGATACTTTTCTATTTCTTTATTCTTTAGTTTCACGTTTTCTTGGTTACAATACATGAAATTCATATTATTTTTGATGTTTTCCTTCAGTTTACTTAAATAAATCAATAATTATTGTATTATTCTTTATGACAGTTGTAGAAAAAATTTTATTTGTATTTCGTGGCCAAAATTCATGTTTTTTGGCCTATTCGAATGACTTTTTTGTCTCGACCTGGAGGTCTCAACTAAAAGTGACATTCTCACGCGCAACGAAAAACACTCATTTAACGAACTTAATAAAAAAATTACAAATTTTCCTGATATTAAACTTTTAAACTTCTTTTGGTATTAATTTAAAATGATATTAATAGCTCCAAAGCAACTTATTGGACTATGGAAGTTAGAACCTGAGTTAATGTTTCTATTGTCAACAACTGATTTTCACGATATTAAAATTACTTCTTTTGCTGCACCACCACTCACAGCAAGATATTACTGCTGGTAACTGCACTTCATGTGTCAAAATATATTAGTTAGATTGGCTACTAAGTGTAAGTGCTACACACAGTAATTAATAAAATGAAAATGACCTGATGATATATTTATGAAAAATTCATGGTAATCAATCAACTTTTGTTGGATTTCATGCCTGCTGTTCTTCTTATTTATGCAACGTTTCAGTTTCAGGATTGACCAATTTTTAACCCTTTAACTGCCCTTTTGTTTTATACAGCCCTTCGCTGTGTGCGCAATTTTCTACTGTGTTCCGTACATATACGTTCATAGCAGTTCACCGTACGTAATGTACAACAAATAAAATAATAAAAAATTTGTGCTGTTTTCTTCTTTTTTGTGGGTGGAATAAGAGATATAAAATCACGAAATAGACCAGCCATTCTTTCTCGAAAATATTCACATAAGATTTATATTACAATGTACAGTTCCATACGAAACAACACACAAAGTCCGACTGAATCTATGCTCAATTAGTTAGTGAGAACCTAGTCATTACTCGCATAAATACGGCTGCAGAAGTTTGTCGATATAAATATTTTTATTTATTGAAACGTACATGTACGTTCATAGCAGGCAAACGATAAACGTATATATACGTCCAGAGCAGCGAAAGGGTTAAGAGCTGTTTAGTGAAGCAGTTACTCAACGACTCTTACAGTGTTAGATAGTATTGCAACATGACAAAGAATAATTCGAAATAGGCTCAAACCTGGAGCTGAAACTTCGCATAAATAAAAAGAACCATATTTATTTATTTATTAAATTAGAGTAATCGTTACATGATAATCTGAAATGTACCAATAGGAGATTAGCAGACTACTACCTAGTACATTATCATGATGGTAATGGACTATTTCTGGTCATCTTGACATAACAGAAGATCCATCACACAATCTCCATCCTCCATCAATTGCTAACGATCAGACCTTGCCACCATATCAACTTCCACCCTTGACCCTTACCCTCCCTCGTCGCTGATGTCCTCACGTCGTGTCGTGACACACGCGATCAAGGCGCGAGATACGCCGCGCCGAGAACAATCATCTCGCGAAGCTGCGACACTCTGTGTATGTGTGTGTAGTGTTTACGCCAGTGCCTTGCTTGATGTGAGATATGGGGCCATTGTTACCGAGCCCGTGAGCTACCGGCTGCTCTTGCTCCTGGGGTGCGTGGGTGACCTTGAACCCGACACCGCAACTGTGGGTGCTACTGAGGAGTATGGACAGAGATGGCTTTGGAGGAGATGATGGCGGAAATCATCTGAAACTAGTTGTTTTTATTTCAGATTAAATGGAAAGACGTCTGTGTCGTACAGTTGGTAATGCCACTTGGATCAGAAATTTCTGATTTTTACTTTCTTATACGTAGTATAAGAAAGTATTGGAATCGTGAAAAAAATCGTTGACGAGATTTTCGCGGAAATACATGTTTTGAGGTCCACTGAATCTGTTTTGATCATTTTCTCAATGATGTCTGTGTGTGTGTGTGAATGGATGGATGGATGGATGGATGGATGGATGGATGTGTGTCCGGTCGTGCAATATCTCATGAACGAGATAAGATTTGTTAACGAAACTTGGTAATTATAAGTTTCATGAAAATACGAAGAGCTGAGTTGATTTTGAATGAAATTGAAAAACCGGAAGAGGAAGTTTACTGGACACACAAAACAATAAATTCCATTTATTTCAAAAATGGAATCAGTTACGAAAAAAAGTTTCAAATAAAAGATGTTAGCAAAAACATTTGGAACATAAAATGTTATTTGCAATTTTCTTGTATATGCGTGTAATTTTGAGAAAAACTAATTTATATATTTAATAATATATTTCAATAATCATAGTAGCAATAGAAACAAAAAAACAAAAACATGTTTAACATTTATATGTCAAATAATAATTGTCAAACGCAAGGAGCAAGTCATAAGTGTTCAATTCAGCGTTTTTAATATGAAATATGCTGTGTATAAGAAAGTCGTGTGGTGACCACACCAGATTTTTTTCTTTAGTTTGGTTACTTCTTGTCTCGTCTCAAAACATCACTAGTGGTACGAGACATAGGTTACTCGTTATTCCGTTTATTTTTGTCATTTATGTTTTCAATGTTTCTTAAGAAAACAACAATATATTTTATTTGTTATAATAAAAATAAATAAATATATCATCACGCCTTTTATCGAGTTCTCAAGATCTACTGGTCGACTCGATATCACTGAGTCACTTATTCCATTTTATTTATTAAATAAAATAAATACAATAAATCACGCCTTTTACTCATTATTGGGTGAGGCACTCTACCGAAGTAGATCTCGGTAAGTGCAGTTACCAGCCGTCAAATCACGGCCCATAAAGATGTTAGTGGTGAGGCAATTATAATGTGGTGAAAATGTTTGCCGGCTGTGGGAATCGAACCAGAGTTCTCAAGATCTACTGGCTGACACGATATCACTGAGCTACTTAGCCCATTTTATTTGTTAAATAAAATAGATAAAATAAATATATCATCACGCCTTTTACTCATTATTGGGTGAGGCACTCTACCGAAGAAGATCTCTGTAAGTGATATATTTATGCGCGTGAAGTGCAGTTACCAGCCGTCAAATCAGGGTCCATAAAGATGTTAGTGGTGGGATAATTTTAATGTGGTGAAAATGTTTGCTGACTGTGGGAATCGAACAAGAGTTCTCAAGATCTACTGGCCGACTCAATATCACTGAGTCACTTACCCCATTTTATTTCTTAAGGTTAATAAATGAATAGCTGGAGTTGAATGTTTATTTAATTGGTTAATGATGACGTTTAGGCCCTGGATTTGAGTCATTATCAAATTTAATATTAAGTAAAATTTAATCGAGTAATAAGCTGACTCATAGAAGTGATTCTTTACTGTCTAGCCAAAAATGTACCTAAAATTTAATTTGTTCAACTTCTTTTTCCATTTTAATATGATAGATTATTTTTTTGTTTAAATTTTCAGTAATAATATAACAAGCGAGTGAGAATAAATTGGAAATAATTTGACATATCTTTCGAAAACTTGTTGCCAGGCAATAGTCATGAAAGCCCGTAGGGCTTGAGTGGCTATTAACAAATGGCAACAAGTTTGAGAAAGATACTGAAGAATTATTTTCTACTTTATCGAACTCTCGAGTTATATTTAATTAGATTATTTTTTTATTTAGCTGTTGAGATCGATTCATCCAACTTAAAAGAATTTGAACTGGGTTCATATCGATTGATTACTTATTAATGTGTTCTTGGACGTTGTTCCCAAATGTTGTTGGTGTATTTCTGTATCTGAAATGGAACTAAATCGATTTTTTTCACACATTTTACTTGACGCGTTGACAGTTTTAAATAATTATTTGACAACTACATATCATTTGTCGCAAACAGAAAGTACCTACAGAGATTATTCCCGGGAATAATCACAAGAGCTTTATTCTCAGTATAATAATGACAGGATTGGTTAAAACGCAGACATGTGACATAGAATGAAGCATTTCATTGGTTTTGAGAAATGTCAAAAAATAAACTGGTAAATAATTATATGATACCAAATTAAATATAGAAATACAAGACCTATCTACACAACTTATTTTTACAGATTACTTGATTTGAATGCCACAAAAGAGAAATTAGTTAAAAGAGTTTGAGGAAAACGCCTAGTACTTAAGATTATTTGTGACAACTAAACCATGGAAACAATAGCCGAAATTATAAAATTTTCAATTACGTATTTATTTCAATTTTGATAGCAATATTAATTTTCCATGAGTGATTCGCTATTATCTTTCTTAAACATTTAAGAAATAGTGGGCATTTCAAGACTTTTTTGAATTTTTTTATATATTAATCTACGTAATAAAATAATTATACCCAAAAAAAATTTTTTTTTTTAAACTTGTCTTAAGCATGATAAATATATTTAAACTTTCGAAACAAACGAATGTGACGTAGTTGCATCTTAGCTTAAAGAGAGACAGATAAGACAGAGATAAATAACACGTAACTTCACGTAACGTGTGTCGTTGTCAGTAGAATCTTCAGACAAAACATAACTAAACGGATAACAACGGCGTTTGCATTGACTTGAATACGGCATAATTCGTCTAGTATTATACGTCATTGGTAGAATCGTAGAATGCAACTACGTAATTGCAATGAGCGTTTTAAATTATTCAACTTTAACTTTCATATTTCAGCAATAAAGATATCATTTATGGTATGATTTTATATTGTATTAAATATGATGTACGGTCAAGAACTTATTTTAATAAATATATATTAAAAACCTCTACCACTTGAATCCCCCATTGTGGTTAATAATACCGGTCGTATGTTATAAGTCGAAATACTTGAAATATTTTTTCCAATTTATGCAATAAAATAAGTTAATCTGTTTTAAGAAAGATGCAAATATATCTATTTAAAATAATTCGTTGAAAATGCCTACTAATTTCTAATATTTACCATAAATCATTGTCACAGTGACAGCTGCTGTTTTCATATTGTAAATGCCACTAAAAGTTATAATTAATAAGCGATTTTCTCGACGTATTTTAATTAAATTTTCTAAATGCTAGCATTTGAATGAAATAATCTAGATAAAAGGTGTATGGACAAGTCTAGTAGGCTCATGTTTACTTTGCTACCATAATTATTTGCCAAACACTTTCATTTGCAAAACATTGATTTAACAAATGTCTTGGAATATCTGGTAGAGTAATATTTTTGCAAATGCAAAATGTCTTGCTTCATTTTTTTGTGTAAAAATAGCGCGTGTACTCGTGTGTAACACATATTTCAATATTTAGTGCTGACATTGCTTGATGCTCAATGTCAAGAGAATTGCATCTGTAATTATTATAGATTGCTTCTTTATCAAAATCAGTAAGAAATAGTAGTTCCACAAGTAACTGTTGCTCTTATTGCACAATGTAAAACAGTCTTTAATAATTTTGAGTATCTGATAAGAAACGCTACTGAAAAATAAATTTCTAAATTCAAGAAGTCAGTCTTCTGAACGTAATACTTGTAATATATTCTAATTTTAATTTATATATTAGCAAAGTATTTACTGATAATTCGGACAGACAGTATTAATAATAACAATAAAAATAAATTAGAAAAAATAATGTAGTCGACAATTACTAAAAAGAAAAATTATAAGAAGAGCAATCACCATGCGAGTGAAAGGTTCTGGGTTCAAATCTCGGCGAACGCTCATTGCTTTTTAAACATTATTTATAAAAAGAAGAATGATCTGAATTTGTAAATGAAGCTGTGTTATTTAATTGTATTCGTGAGGTACCTTATTAGTATATTTGAAACTTTTATTTTAGGCTTGCTTTGATAATTAGAATGATTAATTTTACAACAAAAATCTAATTTCTAAATAATTCAGCATCCTCTTTTTTATGTGCTATATGCTTAGTTACATCAGTACAGTTTCGTAATGCTGAGATGAAGATCATGTTATGAAAGAAGTAGTGATAATGAAGATTTAAACGTCGTGGTAAAAATCCGTTGAATACGGGTCTGCATCACGTAACGGAGAAACCGGATGCTGCCAGAATCCACAACCAGATGTCTGATAAATTTAAATTATGTAAAACGCATTATGCTCACGTAAATTAGACTGTGTCCCGCATACGATGATGCTCAGGACCAGATTCCTTAAAAAACATCAACTTTTATTTTTCACTTTGGACACCTCTTCTTCATTAAGCTTTACGGACAGTGTGTTAATGTTAGGGTACTGTAACTGATAGCATAAATGTAAAATATCGATTTGGTTAATGACAATTAATATAATTTTAGCAATTTTTGTTGCTATTTCAAGTAACATAGTTACCTGTGACATGAATCTGCGCCTCGATTATTATCTGTTACTGGTAGATAAATGAATACCTATCCTTTAATCTATAGAATACTATCATTTTGGGAATAAAAATAATCTTTTCTGTTATTGTTATTTTATTTTCATATATTTTGCTGTCATTCGAAACTGTCAGTATAAAATTTTTATTTTTAATCGCAATTTTTACGAAACTATTGTAACGGCACGCATCTATATCAAATTTATTTTATTTACTTATTGTTATACAACGTTCTGGCCAGAACTATATTGTTGATTTGAAATCGTTATAACATAATATGTATGTATGTATAAATATTATCTCTTTACATTTTTTTTATACGTCTGCAAAGGATTCCTAGGTACTTGAGTTTACAACATCTGGCGGGCCGGCCAGCCGACACTTCGGGGCGCGTGCTCTGTTTATTGTTTTTGAAGGGATGTTCTCAAATCTCAAGGCTGCATTTGCAGTGGCGTAGGTGGAGTTACAATGAAGACGTATCGTATTCTTGCGTTAGTAATTAAGTACGACTATTATAAAACTAAGTGGTCTAACCATGGATGTTATTGAAAATGCGCCAATGAGAATATACACAATTAGATTATAATTTGGTTCTAACAAAGGTTTGAGTAACAATATTAGGTACGCCACTGGTACGGAATCACAGTCATTGGAATCTAGGGTTGTGGTATTTGGAAATCTGTACGATATGGAGATGTGTGGTTCTTCTTTGTTTCAGAAAGGTGTGAAAGATATTAAACAGTACATGACGCTACATTATGACATCTCGGAGACGGGGTGAGAAGAGAACCCACGCCATCTTCGGAGAAGAGGTGAAGAGGATGCACTGATCGTAGGTCCTCGGAGTGGAGGAACGAGAGGACAATCACTGTATATAAACTGCATGTTTTGTCGTAATCGAGGAGGCTCTCACGAGACTCCAGGAGACTCTAACGAGACTCTACTCTGGCTCTATGCCTATTGAACGAGAGGTTAAATTATCTGTATCCTCCACCTCCCTCACCACCAAGCGCTCTGGCTCTGCCATGGCTGCTGGACATCTTCCACATAACCAAGCGCTCTGGCTCTGCCATGGCTGCTGGACACCTTCCTCATCACCAAGCGCTCTGGCTCTGCCATGGCTGCTGGACACCTTCCTCATAACCAAGCGCTCTGGCTCTGCCATGGCTGCTGGACACCTTCCTCATAACCAAGCGCTCTGGCTCTGCCATGGCTGCTGGACACCTTCCTCTTCACCAAGCGCTCTGGCTCTGCCATGGCTGCTGGACACCTTCCTCATAACCAAGCGCTCTGGCTCTGCCATGGCTGCTGGACACCTTCCTCATAACCAAGCGCTCTGGCTCTGCCATGGCTGCTGGACACCTTCCTCATAACCAAGCGCTCTGGCTCTGCCATGGCTGCTGGACGCCTTCCTCATAACCAAGCGCTCTGGCTCTGCCATGGCTGCTGGACACCTTCCTCAAAACCAAGCGCTCTGGCTCTGCCATGGCTGCTGGACACCTTCCTCATAACCAAGCGCTCTGGCTCGGCCATGGCTGCTGGTTTTACTTTCTGTCACCAAATACCTTTAATTGAATCTCTGGTTTAATGTCATACGTCAGTTTTAAGGGATTGTTACTTTCTCACAAGAGTAGCAACCAAATCGACACTACGATACTAAATTCAATTAATTATCATTCTCTGATTATAAACTATTCAATGTAAATATTTCATATAAATTGGAATACTGAAAGACAGTCACAATGATATAAATCTGGATTATCACAAAGATACACTGATCAAGTATTTGTTATTAATTCTTAAAGTAAAATTACCATCACAATAAATTATGACTGGGCATTGGTTACCTACAATGGAAACTCCCCAATGGGCTTTGGTTACCTATTAAGGAAACTCCCCTAGTGGACATTGGTTACCTATTAAGGAAACCCTCCATATTGTTCATAATATATTATTCATATTTAATCATATTCAAAACTGACAAGATTAATAACAAACGTTTATTTGCCGATTTAACAATCATTTAAAGATATTGATGCATTAACAAATTATTGTGACGAGTCTGAAGTATAGATTCTGTCTATTTCAAATGATATAAAAATATGTAATATAATTGTACAAGAAACATTCTAATTGATTTTGATAATATTTGATTATTGGTTTGTCTCTCTGCTTGGGGTTTTTTGTCGTGTTTTCCCTCTTGCACAAGGTAGAATACCAGAGAGCTATAATATGATTATTTCACGACAGAACTTTGTGTTCAAATCACTCTGTTCGTTCTAAATTGACATAATAAATGATATTTCTTTAATTACTTGATTTTCAATAAATGCACAAGGTATGACGTCACAGTCATGTCTTTTGGAAGGAATCTAAATCTTTCACTCAAATCAACCTTTCCCGAATTCCCCCACCATTGACAGCTACTTCGTATTACGAACATTTTGAGGGTTACATTCTTCGATATTTAAACACAACGTAGGTCCATAAATAATAATTGATTATACTAGACGATCACAAATTATAGAATCACGTGCCATTATTTAAGATTAATTTATACATCATCAAAGTCCGTACGGTTACACTATCAGTGTACTATTATATTCTTTTTAACTCGTCTACTCTCAAAAAGACGAGTTTATGTGATCGGTACGATGTCTATATCATCAACAAAAAATAAAAATGTATATATAAAAATTCTGAACAGTGTTCCTTGATGACGAATCCGACTTTTATGTGGGTGTATGTATGTATGTCGTTCACTCGGTCGTTGGTTGTTTTCTTTTTTGTCCCTCAATCTGCTCCTTTAGTTTTAGACTTGATCTATTTTTTTTTTCAAGTCAAGTTCGCCTTTTATGTGACCAAAATATTTCAACTGTTTTTAAGTATTGCTATTTTGCGGCGAACAAAATATTTATTTTTTTTTAATTCTGCAGTTTTCAACCGATTTGAACCAATTATTTTAATATATCAAGTTTGATCTATATACTGATACAATTCAATTGTTTTTAAATATTGCCAACTTTAGACAAAAAGAATTTAAATTTTTACAATCCTGTTGTTTTCAACTGATTTGAACTAAATTTTGTTTACTATGTAAGGAAACAAAATGCATGAAAATAACATAAAAATTCCACAATATACTGAAATTATGATATTCTACAAAATAAATGCCGTTGGAAGCAGATAAATCCTAATCCTAGTGCACAGATACAATAAACTGGACATATTTAAATTGACAGAAACAGAAATTATAAGCACTATCAATAATTTACATCATCATATTCATAAATAAAATAAATATAAATAAATATATCATCACGCCTTCTACCCATTACTGGGTGTGGCACTCTGCTATAGCAGATCTCGGTAAGTGATATATTTTGCGCGTGAAGTGCGGTTACCAGTCGTCAAATTACGGCCTCCAAACATTTTAGTGGTGGAGGAGCCACAGGGATAGCTTTTTCAAATTATGAAAATTTGTCGCCTGTGGGAATCGAACCAGGGACCTCAGGATCCACAGGCCGACTTCATACCACTGTGCTAGCCATCCCATATATTCATGAAACTATTTATATAAATTTGCATCGAAATTCCTGTCTAAATTATCAAACTGATGCTTTTGGCAATTCAAAATATGCTTTAATTTTTTTTTCGCTCTATTAGTAATGTAAGTATAACTTACTTCCATAGCAACATAAGTCGTTAGTAACACATAACTTTTTTTTTGGTTACCATTGGCAACGAAGTATTATAGAAAATAACAGTCCTACTAGTAGAGAAATTATAAAACTTTCGGACAGCTTGTTTATTTTTACTTTTATTTATTCGCATAGCTAAAATCAAAATTAACTATAAAACAAATAAACAAGTAGATCGGGACTGTTAAGTGGTCCACATTTTACAAAGATTTTAATAAGTGTTGCAACGAATAGTAAATCTGCCGAATATCGAATACCGAATATTCGATGGGACCGAATTCCGAATAACCGAATATTCGGCGAATATTCTGCATATTTGATTGGTGACTGAAGAAAAAAGAAATAGGCTACATCCAGCCAATGCAGCAAAACTAATTTTCCTACATCACAATTTGCCACATTTAAATTTTAATTATGATTAATCCTTCATATTTTCTTTAGTTATTGATTCACATTTATTTTCTGTTTATTTTGAAGTTTATTTAGAATGTACTTTTTATGTTAATTAATAAATAATTAAATAAAAATTTGTGTTTGATTTCTTTTAATTAATTAAGTAACTAAATCAAGTACCTACCGCAGTTCAAGTGTTAGCTGTGATATTGTCAAATTTTCGGTATTCGGCCGTATAGTCAGAGCTGGGCAAGCTACTTAAAAAAAGTAGCTAAGCTACAGCTACAGCTATTCTTTAAAAAAGTAGCTAAGCTACAGCTATAAACTATATTTTGTAAAATATAGCTAAGCTACAGCTAAAAGCTTTCGTTAAAGTAGCTGCTAAATTTTAAAGCTACTTTTTTAAATTATTGTGAAATAATTAAATTTGCCTTTGTCATATGATCAGTCTTTTGTTATAATGACTGTTAATTTACTATTATGTACATAAATATCAAAAATAGCAAATACCATCTGGCACCTACTGTGTATTTTTGCGTATTAGAGCCAGTTAGAACCGGCAACAAATAATTATTTTGTGTGGGTTTAGCTTGTACGCATGCGTACTTTGTTGACCTTCTGCTTAAAAAGTAGCTTTAAGCTACAAAAAGTAGCTTTAAGTTACAAAAAGGAGCTTTAAGCTACAAAAAGGAGCTTTAAAAGTAGCTTCAGTTGTCATTTTTAAGCTAATAGAAAAAAAAGTAGCTAGCTACAAGCTACAGCTATATTTTTTCACAGTTAGCTAAGCTACAACTACAGCTAAGGTAAATGTAGCTAAGCTAGTAGCTAAGCTACAAAAGTAGCTAGCTACTGCCCAGCTCTGCGTATAGTAAACTAATATTCGGCGTTCTGCCGAATAGTGGAATTGTTGCCGAATAGGCAGAATACTGAATAGTTGCCTAATATTCGTTGAAACTTTTAACATTATTTGAAGATAATTGCTGTCGATGGCGCAAAAAAATATAATAATCTATTCGGAATGTAAGTACTACAACTATTATGTAATAAAAAATTGGATGAGGGCTTATAATTTTGACATCACATGCAGCACACCCCTTTTCACATAATTTTGTGGGAAACAACAAATTTGTATAAAGAGCGAGGTGACACCATGGCCAAGTCGATCAACTCAGCACTGCTCCCCACAGATTTCTACATTTATTGTTCAGTCAACACAAGATGTTTAATGTTTAAAGTTTGGATCACGTGATAAACGTCAAACTGTAAAGCTATACCATGGTCGTTACATAACAAATTATTAAATTCTATTTAACTCACTAGATGGCAACCGAAAATTTTAATTGTGTAAGTCCCCATCGTGTTTTAGTGTTAAGCCTTGTTTCCATCTCTTAACATATATACAGCTGAGCGTTTCCAGCTACTGTTTTAGTCTTAGTCGTTGTCTTTGTCGCTGCGCATAAACACAAAGTTTGTAGACTTCATACTTTCGACATAGTCTTTCGTCGCTGTTCTGTAAGAGAGAGTTAGCTGCGATAATGCTATCTCTTGTTATGCTGTCAATTCTATGCCGTATTTATCAAATGTCATTAGGCTTGTGTTGGGAATACGATAAATATAGACAATAGAATAAAAATAGTAACAATTTCAACTGTGAACAAAATAAAAATTACTAGATTAATAGCAACAACAAAACTAACATGTTAAAAAGAAATTATTTGGTCCCTGTCATTTTGAAATTTATTTCTATTCTTTGATTTTATAAGTATAATTGCAATTTAATCATATTTTAATCATATATAAATCTATTTTGAAATTTAAATTACTATACTTGAAATATTTTGGTTTGTTCACTAGAAAAAGTCTCAATTTTTGTAAATTGTTTTGGAATTGTATAATTTAATTAAACTAGTGCTTCATTTTAATAGTAATTACTATTCCTTATTAATAATTTTATATAATTTTTAAAGTATTTCAAATAGTTTTATACAATTATTTTCTAATTTAAGTGAACAAACCTTGACTAGAATAATGAATTAAGGTTATGTTTATGTTAAGAGCTGGAAACGGCTGGAATTTTTCAGACATAAACAGAAACAAAAAACTAAAAACAAAGACTAAAACAGAGACTATGTTAAGACGTCGAAACGTAGCTTTAGAGTTGTTGAGATTTCACTATAAGCTGTAGCTTCCCTGTTGAAGATTGTACTAATGTTCCGCAGACCAACCAAATAAATAAATTAGTATATTTAAAATTTATCTGCTCAATAACTATAACCATGGAATAAATTTTTATATGAAGTTGCTTCTGGAAGATAAGTTATCCGTCACTTTAGTCCAGAATGTCATTATTGATAATCCGACCCTCAAATTGATAGAAATATAAAACTTCACTATCTACTTGATGCAAGTAAAAAATATTTAGCTTTATAATACGTAAAAATGATGATGGCGCTAGTATGATATGATTGCGTTTTTACGGAATCCGGTTTCATACAAGTTGACTGGTTAGCGGTCAGGGAGCGGCAAGCAGCAAGGCACTACCGCGGACCGAAGAAAGGGTTGTTCCGTAGATTTATAGCACATTTAAAACTTTTCACTGTTTGCCTACTCGTAGCTTCTTAATTTCTGCCATAAATAATAAACATCCCAGGATATATTACACTCCTCTGAGATGGTAATGTTGCATTTATTTTAACCATTAGTGACTAACTTTTCACAATTAATTTTCCTGTTGTTTGCATACTATTATTGCCATCTGCAAATTGAGGAATTGCGTGTTTAATGAACTGAATATTGGTAAAGATTTATTAAACGTAACAAATTATAAAGAATTGATAGAAGCTTTCAAAACTTATATTTGAAATAATTAAGCAAACTATTTGGGTAAATAATTTGTAAAATCTCAAAATGGAGATTTAGTTTTATTAAGCCATACATTTTTATGAGAAAATGAGGAGTAGAAAGGTAAAAATAGTTATTTTTATAACAAGTGCCGAAAAAGGCTCGTTACGTGCAAGTGCACGAGCATGTAACCTTTTTCGGCACGTGTTATAAACAACATTTTTCCTACAACTGTGCGATTTAGTAAATCACTAAAATATTATTAAAATTTATAAAATTTTAATGATATTACATGAGAACGACGTTTTATGGCGTTGCTATGGTTTGTTTGTTGATTGCATGCACATAGTTCTACGTTATTTAAAAATATTTCACTAACGTCAAGATGATTTCTTCAAAATCATCTTGATTGGAATAGTACAGTGAGTGATTCTTCTTTATCATTAACACCTCCAAAGATAATTGAAGCTCCGGATCATACTATGTTGGATCTATTTTCGACAATGACAATCAACCTGCTGCTGGTACTTCTGAAGCTTCCGAAATTGTTACCAATAATATTACTGTTAATAATATGAACAGGTACGGAAGAAATCAATGTTTCTTTAGACACAAAAGTTTCCACTTTACATTATGTCAATATAAGCAACTATAACAACTGTATTAATAATATACACAAACAATAAATATGATGTATTTCACTTACTCTTTAAATAAAACCATTTATCGATATATTTTACTTTGTTCGGTTCTTTTTATTAGTTGTCTACAGATTAGATATACTGCAAATTAAGGTTACGTTTATAAACGTCAAAATATACTACTGCATATTTACTAGTGCTGGTTCACCGTATATATATAAGCGTCTGTGGTCAAAATATGAATTACGCGCTCGGCGCGAAATTTAAATCGCTGTCAAAACAATTTTCTTTTGACAGTTACGTAATGAAGCACTTTCCGCACTAGTGTTTCTTTGCTTTCGGAAACGCACTTGGTCTGCATTAATCTACTTTCCATACGTAACCAAGGCAATTATAGTTACGTAATAACAAAGAAATCGCACAGTTGTAGGAAAAATAAATAAATCCTCAATAGATTGGATAACTTGGCTTTATAATGAAAAGTTTACAACCGTACGATGATTGACTACGTTTCGAGACTTAGGTTTGTCTCATTTTCAAGTCAAGGAAAACAAAATATTTAAATTTTTAAATTAACAGTTTACAATCAAAAACAATTGTTTTTTGACTCTGGTGTCGTCACCACCGATAATTTTAACATGTTGTTTCTGTTAAAAATAATTATTTTATTTGTTGATCGTCTTTTCGTTTTGAAAAGTTTGTACTTTAATTGTAATTGAAAATGAGACAAACCTAAGTCTCGAAACGTCATCATTCATCGTACGGTTGTAAACTTTTCATTACAAAGCCAAGTTATCCAAACAATTAAGGAGTTATTTGGGTAAACGTTTGAAAATGTCCTTTTCTACGACCGAGCAGAAAATAGACATTTCCGACGGTCAGTTGAAGACAGAAAGTTGATGTTTGCCGCTTGCTGTGCGGCAATAAGATTTTGTCCCGTGCTAAGCAGTAAAGTAGGAGTGTATCCATGGATACATAAAAATTGTTAACATTTTCAAGCGAACTTCAAAACAGAAAAACTGTCAAAAATGTTTGTAAATTCTTCTTTAAGGCTTTCTAAATGGCCGTAGAAAAATTATTGTATGCACCACGAGTAGAAAGTGTCGTCTTGTATAATTGTTGCTCTCAGCTACGTCTCGATCAACAATCTCCATGCGCGAACTGCAATAGGCTACTTTCTGTTCTAGGTACATAAATAATTATAATTTTAATAACAACATTTCGATAGCGAAGTCTTCTGGTTAATAACAAAGAATACATATCAATTTCTGAATGTTATAATATTGTAAATTAATAAATATTTAGATTATGAATTGTAGCTGGGTGTGTAGTTTTAGACATAACAGTTTATCTCGATAAAAGTCACATTTTTGCTCCTAAAATGCTATTATCAGTCGTCAAACTCGGTTACCAAAAATGTTAGTGAAGGGAAAGTCAAAGGTAATTTTGATGTAGCGTAAATTAGTTTTACCACATAGAGCATAAACAATATAGTGTATTATTCAACGAGCGTGTAATGATACCTATTACTCCTGAGGTTGAAATTTGCTACCTGTATTGTAGTTGAGTGGCCTAATTTATTTGAATGAGTACTACCTATTACAAGTGATATCAAAATTATATTTTTTTCTACGACTACTAAACCAGAAATTACGCTTTTAAATCTAGATAAATTTGACGAAAATAATAATTATTAGAGGTTATGTGATGTAGCGGTAGCTAGCTCAGTGGTATCAAGTCGGCCTCTGGATCCTGAGAACCCTGGTTCGATTCCCACAGACGACAAACAATTTTCATCATTTTAAAAACTACCCCTGTGGCTCCCCTACCACTAACATCTTTGGGAGCCGTGATTCGACGGATGTAACCGCAAAAATATATCACTTACCGAGATCTGCTACGACAGAATGCCACACCCAGTAATGTGTAAAAGACGTGATGATATTTTTATTTTTTTGTATTTTATGTGATGTGAATGTCTAACTTTAGTTTCATTGTTATAGTAATATCCATGTGTTTGTGAATTTAACAGAAAATCGTAACTCAGTGGATAAAACGAGGTGAAACTTGCGTTTCTTAATTAACAAACAAGAAGTTATGCGTTCAAATCTCACTGATTTCAAACTATATCAAAAAATACTATTGTCTGAGTGGTTCCGATTCCACTATAAATTGCAGGTCCCCTGTACTGTAATTGGGATTAAGTTCCTGTTCTGCAGGGTAACAAATAAATAAATAAATAATAAATTGTTACTCACGACCGTGAGTCATGAACTGCATTATCTGTCAAGAAACGTAAGTGTAATGAATGTATTAGTTGAATAATTAATAATAGTCACTTAATAAGTCAATATTAGTCGAACTATCTTTCCTGAATAGTAAACATATCTTTCTATGTTTGAAACACAGATATAATATTGAGAATATAAACTAAGTGAGAGCATATTTTGTGTGCATAGAAGCAAATCCAGTAGCCTGTGAAAACAATCTCATGACATGCATTTGTTCAGGCATTGTTAGAGAAATCCACTGAAGTAGGTACTCTTCTGACAGAGTATCACAAAATCAATATTTATTTTTAAAGTTTTGAAAGAAGACCGAAGGCATAACTAACCATGAAATTAGAGTGTTTTAGTTAGTTGTTTACCCTCATTTTTCATACCTACCTGTACCTACTGGATCAAATATTGAGAGGTTGTGTATTCTGCACTGATTTTCCGAATCGGTCATGTGGTATAATTTGTAATTGGATAATTATTTTGTTTCGTATCTTACAATGAAAACTAGAAGAAATACAATAAAATTTTCTTAAGCTACTCATTGCATAAATACTTCAGCAAAAATGTTATGACTTAAGCCTTGTTTCCACCTCTTAACATAGTCTTCGTTTGAGTTTTTCGACATAACCTTGAGAGTTTGTCATATGTGAATACAGCTGAGCGTTTCCAGCTACTGTTTTAGTCTTAATCTTTCTCTTTGTCGCTGCACATAAACACAAAGTTTGCAGACTTCATACTTTCGACATAGTCTTTCGGTCGCTGTTCTGTAAGAGAGAGTTAGCTGCGGGGTAATGCTATCTCTTGTTATGCTGTCAATTCTGTGCCGTATTTATCATATGTTATTATGTTTGTGTTGAAAATACGATAAATATAGACAATAGAATAAAAATAGTAACAATTTCAACTGTGAAAACAATTAAAATTACTAGATTAATAGCAACAACAAAACTAACATGTTAAAAAAAATATTTGGTCGCTGTCATTTTAAAATTTATTTCTTTTCTTTGATTTTATAAGTATAATTGCAATTTAATCATATTTTAATAATATAAAAATCAATTTTGAAATTTAAATTACTATACTTGAAATATTTTGGTTTGTTCACTAGAAAAATGTCTCAATTTTTGCAAATTGTTTGGAATTATATATAAATAAATAAATAAATATATCATCACGCCTTCTACCCATTACTGGGTGTGGCACTCTGCTAAAGCAGATCTCGGTAAGTGATATATTTTGCGCGTGAAGTGCGGTTACCAGTCGTCAAATCACGGCCCCCAAACATGTTAGTGGTGGAGGAGCCACAGGGATAGCTTTTTCAAATTATGAAAATTTGTCGCCTGTGGGAATCGAACCAGGGACCTCAGGATCCACAGGCCGACTTCATACCACTATGCTAGCCATCCCACTGGAATTATATAATTTAATTAAACTAGTGCTTCATTTTAATAGTAACTACTATTCCTTATTAATAATTTTATATAATTTTTAAAGTATATCAAATAGTTTTATACAATTATTTTCTAATTTAAGTGAACAAACCTTTACTAGAATAATGAATTAAGGTTATGTTTATGTTAAGAGCTGGAATTTTTCAGACATAGACAGAAACAAAAAAAAACAAAGACTAAAACAGAGACTATGTTAAGACGTTGAAACGTAGCTTTACTCACTAAATAATAAATATTTCTTTGTTAACACAAAATAATAGAAAACAATTGATGTATTGTATGTCATTCACTCGGTTACTCGGTCACTCAACTGTTCTTTATTTTTATCCCTCAAGCTTCTGCAATTTTCAACAGATTTCAAGTAATATTCTGACAGGTCAAGATCGACTTGTCGCTCATAGAGATATTTCTTTTAAAAACATTTTAGGGAACCCAAAATTTTGTACTTCATTTAATTAAAATTCTTGATAAATGAATATTTCCATTATTGGTTTCTTGTAAATTAAATGAAACGTAAACAGCAAACAGGCAGTGGCAGATTTAAAGGGAGATCATCCGAAATAAATTGTGCTATTTTTTTTTTTTGTAAATTTTACGCCATATTCAAATCTGTAAAGACGATATGGAAATTGACAGATTTAATATTAATAGATGCATATTTGGAAACTACTGAATTTTATTCAAATATTAAAATATTATTTTAATTGCTTTTATGCCTTCCTGTGATGACATGTTCAATAGAGCGCTCTTTTTCGGCATTGAGATGGTTGAAAACATATTTTCGTCCAACAATGACGAAGGACAGATTGTCGAGACTAACTTTTTTGTAAATTTATCGCGATATAATTCTAGGTACCATGGACGTTATAAATAAATTTGCATTGTTAAATTCACAAAGAATGCTATTTCGAGATATTTAGATGTAGATGGATGATGCGTGTAGCTTTTTATTTCTAACGGCAAATTATTTATTTTTTATATTTATGTATGTACATCTCCTTTTTTGTTAAACTTATATTTGTACTGGTTCTGTTTATTTATGTGATTATAAATACTTGTTACAAATGACATAAGAGTTAATAATGTATCTAGGGTATTCAGTGGCGTACCTAGAACTTTTGCCGCAAAGGGCGGTCTACAATTTGCCGCCCTTTCTAAGTCAATCAAATGGTGGTTTTTATAAATTAAAAAAATAAATATAAAATAAATATATCATCACGACTTTTACCCATTACTGGGTGTGGCACTCTGCCGAAGCAGATCTCGGTAAATGAAATATTTATGTACGTGAAGTGCGGTTACCAGCCTTCAAATCACGGCCTCCAAAGATGTTAGTGGTGGGGGAGCCACAGGGGTAATTTTATTTTGGTGAAAATTGTTTATCGGCTGTAGGAATCGAACCGGGGTCCTCAGGATCCACAGGCCAACTCGAAACCACTGAGCCATTACCCCATTAAATTAATAAACATAAATAAATAATTGTAATTAAGACAAACTATAGGTGGGGAACTTTTTTACTATTGGATGACATATTTAAATTAGGCAGTAATAGAGGAATTTTTCGAGATAATATTTTCAACCCTACATTGACTTGACGATGAAGAAAAATATTCGAAATCATATAGTAATTCATAATTCGTAGAAATCGAATAGTAAATTTATGAAGCGAACAAATTGTTTTTTACAACTAAAACTAAATCTAAAAAATGCCGCCCCAAAATATGTGCCGCCCAGTGCGGACCGCATCCACCGCCCCCCTCTAGGTACGCCACTGAGGGTATTATCCATGATATGAATAAACAATAATCAATTAGGAAGACAAATATTTTTTTCTACGAACGAGCAGAAAATAGATATTTTCAGCTGTCAGTTGAAAGCAGAAATAAAATTTTGCCGCTCGCCGAGCGGTGGAGTAAGACTGTATCATCGTATTCATGGATACATGAAAACTGTCGCCCGAATTTCTAAATAGAAGTACTGTGAAAAAATAATTTTAAATTCTTTTTCAAGCGTTTCTAAATAGAAGAAAAAATATTGTGGGCATGTCGAGCAGAAATGGTCCTTGCCGGTCTTACATGCTTGTTGCACGAGCGGCAATAGACTACTTTCTGCGCTAGATACACAAATAACTATTACACTGTTTATATTTGAACCCCTCCCATAAAAAGCCTAGATCCGTCCCTTCAAATAGGTAACATTTTATTGATCAGTACATTCCAAAATTATTTAAATGCCATGAAGATTATAATGCTTATGCAATAAACATTATGAAGATAGGAATGCTCTCCTTACGTATTTGGCTATTTGGACATTTCATAATAGTTACTCACCTTCAAACATGTGTTAAAATTAAAAGTTTAGATAAAATTTAAATTCTGTTACAAAAGTGGTTTCCTTTTGAAGTATTGTCTAGAAAAGAATACCAACAAAAACTTGGGATAATAAAAACGTTTTAAAAATTCAAAATTCATCCACATCTGCTTCTGCTGGCACTTTCTGGTTTCATCTCGTGTTAAAGCATCTTGCCGTCTTGGATCCTCAACAATACAATGGACAATAGATCGTCCGCTTGGCTATTTATTATAAACAAGGAGTCAGTTTTCGTCGCGTGCCAAGGTCCAAAGTTAGGCCCCCTCCTGTCTCTAGTGAATAGGCTTAGATTGCAAATTATGTGCGACCACTGGTAGTCGTTGCCGATTGTCGATTGTTGTCGAGTTTTGTTTTGATTCGTTGCGGAGATACGCCGATGCCTTTTTGTTCAATGTTTGTTTACATTGTTGGTGAGTGCAATGATTGCTTTGTTGAAAAGTAATTGTTATTTATTTTATGAGTTAGATTTTTATTGCGTGAGTAACTAACTGGATGTCGATAGAGTATGATGTGGGCATTTGTATGTAAATGAGATAGAGGTGATTTATGAGAAAATGTAAAAGCTTTTAATAGGTTCGCGTAAACGTGGGTGTCTTTACTTTGTATAATATAATACCCTCTAACAGAATCGTAGCAAAAGCGAGACGAGTAATGCATGTACTTTGGATGCAGCCGTTGAACTCGGTTTTAATATGAAGAGGCTCAAATGTGGCAAACTTTCAGGGCCCTTCCACAATTATGCTTGATATAATTTTATTTTTGTTTGTAATATTGCAAACATTTTTATATTTTAATTGAAATTTCATGAAACATTTTTTATTTAGCTACCAAAAAAAAAATAGGTTATTTAATATACAAGTCTTTTATTAGGTATATAAAACACAAGTGTAATACAAAATTTTATCCACAACTCATAATTATAGGTATCGAGGAAGATTGGTCGTAACCACTGAACAAGTGACCATAGAAGAAGGGACAGCTATAACAAAAGATTGCTACGCAGTTACTCATGACATCTCTTGTTGCCCCAAGTAATTATTATTAAAAATACCAATAATGTAGGATACATATTTATCATTCTCGTGATCGCAATGACTAAAATATTTCAAAATAATTAAAATAAAAATATATTACAAAACAACAAAAACAAACAATTAACAAAAAAACTAGTTTTATTTAATCATATTTAAAATATTAGTTAAACACGTATTAGTATACAATACAAATATGAATAATATATATTTTTCTTTTCTTCAGTATCCGTATTCTTATATGTTACTGTTACTGTTGTTGATAGAGATGTGATATTTTCATCCCGAATTGTTGAAAATGAATTTATATTTACTATAAAAGAATTTTCATAATTATAAAATTTTCAAATTTCATAATATTGTATTAATTACTTACATTGCTCAATATGTGGAACAGCCCCAATGTTTATTTTTTTTATAATGCGTATCGATACTGTCAATTTTGAAAATGAAGAGTACATACGACATTGTGCTTAAGAGTACTACTATAAGGTACACCAATTAAATAATTTCTATTAATGTTTTCCAGGAATTTGTTCCGTAATAAATTATTCCGTGGTAAAACATGGAAAAACACATTCTATAATTTTTTTTCTACTACAATGTGGTACCACTCACTCCTAAAATTATACATTAGTTTAAAATCAAATATAAAATTATAAAAGATACCTACTCACCATTAAATATAGATTGCAATAATAACGACAAATATGGTTGTTATTTACAAATTTTATTTGTCAAAATATAAAACACCGTTTGTCAAACATTTAAATATGTACTCTGTTTAACAATGTCAACCATTTAAATATTACCTACTGTGATTCCCGTTATTAATTTTAAATTGATTTAGTTTATTTGGGGCACCAAGAGATGGCATTAAAAATCGCGTAACAAGGTAACTAATGCAGCTGTCCAGGCCATGGTCGTAACGTTTAACGTTGATTCAGTTATATAATTTCTCTAAATACGGTAGATCATGAAATGGTTGCTAAGTAACAAGTTTTTTATAGTGTTTTATAGAATATAAAACACTAGTGTTTTATGAGCCATATAATTCAACTGAAATCAGTGCAATTATGTCTTTATAATATATGAGTTGTGGATAAAAAGAATTAATATTTTGTTAAATATCAAAAACTGTTTGTTGCCTAGCAACAGGCAAATAATAATTTTTCCAGGACATTATCAGTGTACTGTTGTTCTGATTGGTTATTTTCATACATGTGATAGGCTAGCAAGTTCGTCTAATAATTGATAGAAATCCGACTTCGGATTGGGTCGGTTCGGATACGGATATTTGATATTTTTGTCGACCTCTACAATACACTAGTATAAAACGTGGGTTAAATGGATTCTCTTTCACGGTAGAAATTAACACGAATTTTTTAACCCATGCTATAAATGAAATTTATATCGAGCGTTTTTTTTTAAGTGTAATATTTCTACCATGGGCACAAAAATAGCTAGTTGCGGTTCTGTGCTGTAGTAGTGCAGAAAATTACATGGTGATATATTTCTTTATAATATCATAAAAATCTACTTGAGGCTATTAAGGTAGATTCAACGGTAAAAATAACTATTAACCGGTTAATTTACCCTTTAAATAGCAAACATCGCCGAGTAAAAAGCAAAATAAAGTGGAATGAATTCCGCTTGGGTCGGGACTGAGTGAACCCAGCGCCATTTACGATTATTTGCGAGCACTTAACTTCAGATAGAATTTAAACTAACATTAAGATTTTTTAACAGCGCTGGGGCGCGTTATGAGGGCTGTGGGCTGCCGGGAATAATCTGCTCGGATCGCACACCGCGCTTTTTATGTTTATCTAAACATTATCTCAGCGCTGGGGCGAAATGTAACCAAGTTTTTATTTCTCTGCCGACAGGAAATTGAACCGCCTGCCATTCGCAATTCTTTTACATCCGGATTTAAATTTGCAGAAGAAAAAATATTTTTGTGATTGGATTCTGGAGTGAATAAAACCATTAGCTTTCTTTTCATTTGTGGTGGGAAGAAAATATCAAATATTATCTTTGTGGTAACACCTTTTCACATAAAATAATAAATAAATTATCTTCGAATCTTCTTCTTAGAAATTTGAATAGCAATTCTGTTCTACTAATTTGACTTTACTTGTACTAGTAAATCAATGCAATCAATCAACTAAGTTTATTACAGACTATGAGCTGTAAACGCGCTTTAAAGCTAATATATTTATTTACTTTTTTGATATTTGCGAACTGGTGACTAATATTATAATACAATTTAGTTTTTTTCTAGATATCATAAATACTAAAAGACGAAGTATGAATTGTAGAAAAGCTGTGGGTTCAAAATTAAGCTTGAAATAAGTATAAAAATCACTAAAATAGCATGTATTTGCTACTTTGTACAACAGGATCCTAATTCCACTTACAGTACTGTAGACCTACATTTTATAGTAAAATCCGAACCATTTTCTTATAAGGAAGTATTGGAATCGTAAAAAAATCGTTGACGAGATTTTCGCAGAAATACGTGTTTTGAGGTCCACTGAATCCGTTTTGATCATTTTCTCAATGATGCCTGTGTGTGTGTGTGTGTGTGTGTGGATGTGTGCCCGAGTGTGCAATATCTCATGAACGAGATAAGATTTGTTAACGAAACTTGGTAATTATAAGTTTCATGAAAATACGAAGAGCTGAGTTGATTTTGAATGAAATTGAAAAACCGGAAGAGGAAGTTTATTAGACACACAAAATAATAAATTCGATTTATTTAAAAAATGGAATCAGTTACGAAAAAAAGTTTCAAATAAAAGATGTTGGTAAAAATATTTGGAACATAAAATGTTATTTGCAATTTTTCCGTATATGCGTCTCATTTTGAGAAAAACTAATTTTTATATTTAATTATATAAATAATCATAGTAGCAATAGAAACAAAAAACAGATTTTAATTTTCGCTTTATCTAGTTATCTATGTCTCTTTTCGGAAAAAAAAATACATTATTAAAATCGACAACTTTGCCTCAATTTAATCGACTTCGTATCTCAGGGTTCTTGAGATACCAAGGGTTAGGCTCGAGAAACGGACAACCTGTATATGCCTTGTCAGTAAAGTTAGACATAAAGTAGTCAACATTACTAAAAAATTATATTTATATTTTATATATCTCAAACAGATAAATGCTGAATTACTGAAAATCTAAATTACATGTTTAATAATATTATATATACTAAATATTAAATATGCTGTTTATAAGAAAGTCGTGTGGTGACTACACCAGATTTTTAAAATTATTATTATTTAATTTTAAAATAGGAATCAAAAGATCCAGGGTTATTGGATAAGGCTTGAGAATTTAGTAAGATAAATCAATTATTTATTTTATTAAAAAAACGACGACGTTTCGAACACATGTTCGTGTTCATCCTCAGGTCGAATATAATGTTAACCACGACGTGGTTATTAACAATTTAAAAAAGATAAATTTTTTATTTAATTAATTACATGTTTTAACAAAAAATTAAATTTATTTAAGGAGTATGCAAGACTGCAAACCTCCGAGTCAAAACGGCTATTATTATTTAAGTTGAAATCAGTGAGATTTGGAAGCGCGAACTCTTATGTATTAAAAGTTATGCTACGACTGCCAATAATTAGCATATTAACATACGAGGGCAGGGTGAAAAGTCCCTGAAAAATAAAACAGATGGCGCCACAATCGCAAATCTCATGTGACATTTGTGATGTACCATCTTTAACTAGAACGCATTAAATTTTTTAGATTGAAATGTCATTCAGTTCTGTTTTGACACCCATCGAAAGCAAGCAACCTTGAAGATTTTTGAAAACATGGAAAAAAGTGAATTTCGCGTCTTGATTAAACATTATTTCTTGCGTGGAAAAAACATTACGCAAACCAAAGCATCGCTTGTTAAACATTATGGGGACTCCTCACCATCGATTGGAACGATTCACAAGTGGTTTACTGATTTTCGTTGTGGTAGTAGGACTACAAAGGACGCCGAACATTCTGGTCGTCCAATTGAGGTTACAATGCCAGAAATCGTCGATAAAATCCATGGTATGATATTGGACGATCGGCGAGTTAAAGTGCACGAGGTTGCTGAGGCTATGAGCATCTCAACCGAACGGGTACGGAACATTTTGCATAAATTTTTGGATACGAGAAATCTATCTGCCAGGTGGGTGCCGCATTTGCTCTCTGTTGACAATAAGCGCGACCGTGTGACATGTTCAAAGGAGTGTTTGGCCATGTTCAAGCGCAATAAGAAGGAGTTTTTGGCCCCCTGCGATTTTTATCTATTTCCAAACTTGAAGAAATGGCTCGGCGGAACGAGATTTGGCTCCAATGATGAGGTCATCGCTGAGACAAACGCCTATTTTGAAGGATTGCCAAAATCGTATTATTTGGAAGGGATTGAAAAATTAGAAAAACGTTGGACGAAGTGTATCGAGCTACAATGAGATTATGTTGAGAAATAAAATATGTTTTGACCAAATAAATCATTTCTTGTTTCATTTTTCAGGAACTTTTCACCCTGCCTTCGTAATATGTGCCAAATAACCTCTTTTTTTGTAATTCGTGCAAAATTTAGTAATTTTTTTGTTTGCTTTAAATATTGAGTATAAGCAAAACAATTTAGAATTCGTCAGTAACACATCATCTATCAATGATAAAGTTAAAGTTTTTAACTTTATCTCCTTGCTACATAATCTATTAAATTAATTGTATAAAGCTACAATTTATTATTCCAAAAAAAGTGGAAAAATAATGACCCAATTCCAACTATTTATTTATTTTGATCTTCTTATTGAATAAGAAAGGATGAGCGAACTTAACGAACCATTCCAAATCTTTTCCCAAAACCCACAACTACGTAACCTAACTCTCCTCCGTATCACGTAATGACGCATGCAGCTAATCTGCAACAGTAACGTCGTTCATCGTCAGCGTCGATTAACACACGCACGACGCCCAGCCGATCAGCGACTCACGCGCCGCGCCGCCTGTTGGTCCAACACAAAACCCGACGCATACGCTTTCCGCTTAAATTGTTTTAAGGGTCACACATCGCATTACACCCAACTAAATATAACCCTAACCATTCTTCCATAAAGCCCAAAATTCTCCAACGAGAAGTATTTTATACTGTAACTATAAACAATTTTAGTCTTTGTGATCTCGAAGTAAATCTGTACGGTCTATTTTCGCTTCAAGTGAGAACAGTTTTAAGTACTGGAAATATGGTTAGTGGGAAATGTTAGGGGGTGGGAATATGAGTTTAAAGGTTAGGGTTTAAAAATCCCCAGTGGGTTGATTTAATAAGGGAGCAGTGTTAGATGAGAGCCACGTGTCGGGCACGTGGTCCAGGCCACTCCAGAGCGTTCCCACCGAGGAGTCCGGGGATCTCGTGTCGACACGGATGTAAACTGTCGCTGCTGACGATTGTCACTTGTTTCCGACGACGAGAGGGATTTATCGCGGGCGGCGGTGCCACGCACGTGGGATGTCATTATGAAATATGTTGCACGGCACGCTTGATGCACGTTCCCTGATCGCCTTATTTATGAACTGAAACATCGTGTTTTTGACGCTGTTTACGGATTATAATTATTATGAATAGTTAATAAATTTACGCTTATTTTTGTCAACATGGTTGTTTGTCACCAAATAAACACAAATAAACCGAGATTTATTCTTGGTGTAATAAAAAATATACTGAAGTTGAATGGTTTTAATTCTTGTTTCGGATCAATTGCATTGATTCATCCGATGCTGGAATAAAATATCAGCTACCTAATTAATCTGTCAGATAAATTTTGTTATATATCATCATGCCTTTTACCCATTACTAAGTGTGGCATTCTGCCGAAGCTGATTTTGGTATATTTATGCGCGTAAAGTGCGGTTACCAGCCAAAAAATCACGGCTTCCAAAGATATTAGTGGTAGGGGAGCCACAGGTATAATTTTTAATGTGATTAAAATGTTTGTTGACAGTGGGAATCTAGCCAGAGTTCTCAAGATCCACAGGCCGACTCGATACTACTGAGCCACTTACATTAATAATATTGTAACAAAACGGACAATTCAGAATTTGGTTTTGTTTATAAATTATGATATTTCACTATCAACTCAGCTTCGAGAGATACAGATTAATTAAGCGTTATCTTAAGTATCTTTCTAAAGTTGACTTGACCGAGTTTATTTTGTTTATTAAATTTATTAGTGCATATGTTATAATAATTTCAGTATTCCGTAGATCATTATTTATCAAGTTTATAGCTTTTTTTGAATTGTTGCGTCTGGTTATACGTGATGTGATGACATATCTGGGTAAATTGATAGCTAAGCATCTGGTCGGATAGAGTTAACCTTTGTAACTGACCCCGTCTAGGTTTTTTTAATGTAAACTCATGCGTGGAAACTGTTATCTCGACCAACGGAACGATATCACTCCCTTACCCTCTGTCAGAACATCCCAAGGAAACAACAATGATTAGTTAGTGGTAGATTGGCTTTCGTCGAGACAAATTTGGCTCTCGTCGTCTGGGCAAGGTGTAGGTCTCGTCATGTAATTTTGTAACTTAGTAACATTAATAATAATTTTATTCATACGTTGTTGTTGTTTCCATTGCCGGATAATTTGCTTAATTTAAATAAAATTATAACTTTTGTATTTTTATAATTTATACTTTCATTTTTATAAATAAATAAATATATCATCACGCCTTCTACCCATAACTTGGTGTGGCACTCTGCCGAAGCAGATCTCGGTAAGTGATATATTTTGCGCATGAAATGCGGTTACCAGTCGTCAAATCACGGCCTCCAAAGATGTTAGTGGTGGAGGAGCTACAGGGGTAGTTTTTGAAATTATGAAAATTGTTTGTCGCCTGTGGGAATCGAACCAGGGTTCTCAGGATCCACAGACCGACTTCATACCACTGAGCTAGCCACCCCATTTTTATGTTTTAATAAATATATATTTTTACAAGAAGTTCGCATCAATTTCGTCTTGATTTTAATTTAGCATCGTCTCATTAACAATTGTTTTATACGCGTAACAAGCGGCTCTCTCTGCCCTGTTAGAATATAATATTTTATATGTAATTATCTGAAAGATGAGTTATCTATTACCTTTCCTACATAATGATAAATGTATTCTTAACCAGTACAAAATAGCTCCCGACTGAATCTCGCCGTTAACCCTAGTCCTTTCCCTAGTGGTCAATTAATTCAGATACAGGCGAACCGTTATAACTCGAATATCAAGAGATCGCAAAATTAGTTGGAATTACAGAAATTTCGAGTTAAAAAAAGAAACATACCTATCGCACATATGTTTTAATGCGTAAAAAAATACATAATCCTAAAACATTCTAAAATGTGGCGGTGACATTTTACAAGCACTGTACCAGGGAACATATACTCTGTACTAATAAAATATCTTTATAAAGGAACATCTCGGTGCTTTCTGGGGATTCCTAAAACACAATACAAATTGCAGATTGCATTCGTCTTGCACAATGAAATATAACTCGACGAATCTTGGCCAAAAGAGTTAATTAACCCAGTAATGGGTAGAAGGCGTGATGATATATTTATTTAATTTTTTTTTATATTAATTGTACATGGAACAACTGGAAACTTCGATTTAAGAAAAATTTCGAGGTGTGGAGGTTCGAGTTAGAGGTTCGACTGTAGTTATCTTTTTTAGTGCAGGGCTGATTTTTCTGTCTCTGAATGACGTGTCCAGTAACTAATATCACATCAAAATCTTAGCACAACAAATGGTAATAACTATACTGAAAGTCATTTTCTAATGCGATATTTTTTAAATTATCGTGGAAATAGTTTTCGGGAACTTTATCCGGAGATGGAAAAACCGGCCCTCGATGAAACTAATAAATCAAGTAAATAATTAAAATAATTATGACCGGATTACACTATTATTGTTGTTAAATTAAGGAAATAAACTTTTTTTTTGTGGCTTCTTTGGCGGACCAACTACCTAGGTCATATGCCGCCATTACGCCCTGATCTGCGTTTTAGGTATTATGGTCAACAACAACGCGGGTTTTCTCTGGACGGTCACCCATCCAAGTACTACCTGCGCGTAGCGTTACTTAACTCGCGTTATCGCTTAGATCAGTTCCAACGAGTGCAGCCATGGCCGTTGGCAAATAAACATTTAGAATTGGAATTATTGTGATGAAATAGAGTGAATCCTCAAGTAACTTTTCATGCTCAATAGTATCAAACGTTACTAATCTAACATATTAGTCGTGGAATTAAATTACATTTTCTGAAAATTAAAATGGTACGAAAATCGGAAAAATATTGTAACTAATTTAATCGACGATTAATTATTTCGACAATTAACATGTTCGCTATGCTCTCACGTTAAAATGTCTCAATTATTAATCGCCCACATTAACACACTTGAAAGTTAAATAATTATTTTGTGCATTACTTAAATGATTTTTTTGATTGCATATTTTCTTATAATTGGATAACATTTTTAAGTGCATAAAAGTGTTAGCTGTACAGAGCTGGGCAAGCTACTTAAAAAAGTAGCTAAGCTACAGCTATTCTTTAAAAAAGTAGCTGAGCAACAGTTATAAGCTACATTTTGTAAAATATAGCTAAGCTACAGCTAAAAGTAGCTGTTAAATTCTTAAAGCTACTTTTTTCAATTATTGTGAATTATTAAATTTACTATTGTCATATGATCAGTTGATCAGTCTTTTGTTATAATGACTGTTAATAAATATAAAAAATCGCAATTGGACAAATGTACTGTTAATTTGTTATGCTATAATTCTTATTTATATCGGAATAAATTAACAGTCACATTAACAGAAGACTCCTAAACAGTTAATGTTTAGTTCATCTAATATTTAATACAAAAGTAGGATAGGTTAAGAACAAGTGAAAAATAAAATATGTTAATACATTTTACAGTATATAATAACTTGCTATCCTACAGTTATAGAAAACAATAAAGAAGGTACAATTCAAATACAAAACAAAAATTATTCGGTATTTCTTCTTTAAGCTACAAAAAGTAGCTTTGGATTCCATAAGTAGCTTTGGACTACAGAAAGTAGCTTTAAGCTATAAAAAGTAGCTTTAAGGTACAAAAAGTAGATTTGAAAGTAGCTTCAGTTGTTATAACAATATTTTTAAGCTAATAGAAAAAAAACATAGCTCGCTACAAGCTACAGCTATATTTTTTCACATTTAGCTAAGCTACAGCTACAGCTAAGATAAGCGTAGCTAAGTTAGTAGCTAAGCTACAAAAGTAGCTAGCTACTGCCCAGCTCTGCAGCTGTACTTATAAATAATAATAAGAAAACATATATAACTGTGATCGACTGTTTCGCATTCCACTGTGTAAAAATTATATAAGCTTCGGAATAATCATCATCATAGTTGAGTTTTTAATTTGATTTCATAGTTTTGCCGAAATGATAGAATAAACAGAATTGATAGCTTTACAAGTGCAATGAATTGATTGAAACAAATAATGAATTAGTTACACACAAACACTTACCCGTGTGTCGTCATTGCTCATTATTAAACCAGAGTACATTTCTCGCCACGGCATAGGGTAGTTTAGGATGCGAGGGTTGAAACTGCTTGAGACCTGTACATAATGCATGCGGCGCGAGCACCAGGAGGCGACGCTGCCTCAGGCCTCGACGCTCGCTGTTAGTCGCCGTGGTTCGTGGTATATTGCAACGCTGGGTCATACATACGTAATAGCGGAGTTCGTGACCACATCGGAACAGAGCGGCAAGGTGGAATACAATACGGCAAGACGCGTAGATTCTAAACTATTCATAGAAAAACAAGATTTAATTATGATAACATATCTTATTTTATTATTCCATAAATATAAATACTACATTTTGAAAAAAGACGTTAAATATTAAAATACCATCAAAATGTTATATTTTAAAAATTATACAGTGTCTCATAACAGTATTTCATGTCGCCCGGGGTCATGAACATCTAGTAAGGATGTTATTTTTGCACTTTGCCATTAGTTACGTAATGAAATAATTGCTAGGAAACAAATTATACTACGTAACCTATAAAATAAATATTTTTAATGTTTGAAATGTTATTAGGTAGATTAGCATAATTAGTTAAAACTAATCCGAGTCGGCCTGTGGATCCTAAGAACCCTGGTTCGATCCCCACAGCCGACAAAACATTTTCACCAATTTAAAATTATCCCTGTGGCTCCCCCACCACTAACATCTTTGGGGGCCGTGATTTGACGAGTGGTAACCGCACTTCACGCGCATAAATATATCACTTACCGAGATCTGCTTCGGCAGAGTGCCACACCCAGTATTGGGTAAAAGGCGTGATGATATATTTTGTATTTATTTTTTTTAATCTTAGATAAATTTTGTATGTATTTTTAAAATTATACAGTGTCTCGTAATAGTATTTCATGTTGCCCGGGGTCATGATCATCTAGAAAGGAGGTTATTTTTGCACTTTGCCATTAGTTACGTAATGAAATAATTGCTACGAAACAAATTATACTACGTAACCTATAAAATAAATATTTTGATGTTTGAAATGTTATTAGTTAGATTAGCATAATTAGTTAAAACTAATCCGAGTCGGCCTGTGGATCCTAAGAACCCTGATTCGATCCCCACAACCGACAAAACATTTTCACCAATTTAAAATTATCCCTGTGGCTCCCCTACCACTAACATCTTTGGGGGCCGTGATTTGACGAGTGGTAACCGCACTTCACGCGCATAAATATATCACTTACCGAGATCTGCTTCGGCAGAGTGCCACAACCAGTATTGGGTAAAAGGCGTGATATATTTTTTATTTATTTTTTTTAATCTTAGATAAATTTTGTATGTAACTCATGTTAAAAGTGTATTTATTGCATTCATGAGTTTGCTTTCCACTTGTGCAATAAAGTGACACTTTTTACACTACCTTCATTATGCATCTAACTCTAAATATATAAAGCTTTCATACTGCACTAGTGTAACATGAAATTTCATAATTGCAATCAAATATTTTCTTATGTTGCCAAGTAATTTGTATTTTGTTTATCAATGACAGATAAAAGTAAGGTTATGTTTATAATATTTTTGCTCCGTGTTTTTAAACAGTAGTAAATGAAATATAGCATTTGACTCGCATATATTATTATTACGTGACATAACAACTAATAATTGGTTATAAATATTTAATTTTGGTTCCAAAATTTAATGTGTTTAGAATATTTTTAAAATACTAGGTATTTATAATCATAATATTTGGTATTTCATTGTTATAACTAGGTATTTTACAGTTGCTGCTGAATGTTAAAAACAGGGATATCTCTGAAATAAAGCATTGACGATCATTTGCTCACATGAACTTTTCTTTTATTTTTAGATATTTAATTACAATTCGTTAAACCAGAAGACCTATTCTAATTTGTTGGCGACTGGATTTAGCGACCGTTTGACATCATAGTTGGAGGCTTTGATACTGGCGCCATCTGTTGGTATAGTTAAAAAGTACAGTTCAGACGTCATTGTTGGCGACTGGTCGTTTAGGGAGTTGCGTATGCTGGCGACTAGTACAAGGCTGTTGCGAAGTGTCATGGCGTCGGTCGCTTAGCATTTTTTGGTTGATTAGTTTCGAAGTTAGAAAAGTTTTTTTTTTTATGTGCACTGTATATTAATATTATAAAATGTAAGTACGAGTAGGATCTGCCAATTATTGAACAAAATCCAGCTGCAGATGTACATTACTGATAATTAAGATAACAATATCGTCGTTTATACATTAATAATAATTTTTAATGTAAAAATGTTTATTTAAGTTTTTGTTAAAATTTATATTATTTATTTTCAAAATATTACCAATTGCTTGAAAATTACTAAAAATTCCGTCAATTTGTGATATGTCAAGTTTAAGCAATATCATACAAATATTTGAGTTTAACAAAGAAAAATAAATATCAACAAATGGCTGTCAGAAATTATAAATACCAACAGAAAATACTCTGTGGTTCCGATTAATACCAACGCAAGAAATTAAAATTCCTATGACATTGATTGCTCCGTGACGTCATTGACTTAGCGACTGAAACTAGTCGCCAAACAGTCGCTAAGAATTAGAATAGGTCTCCAGAGACCGCCCATATATCTTAAGAATTCTTTAGTAAGTAAATATGTAAAGTATAAGCATTTATTATTTGCTTCTTTATTCAAAATACAAAATATTAGTAAACGTTTAAAACATTAAACTATATATGACATGTTTAGCTAAATAATTTTTACATTTCAAAAGATATCTATTTATTTATAAGTAAATAATTCTATTTCTACTTATTTTATTACCTAATGCAAATGATACCAATAAACGTGTAACCAGCATATATTTTACTGATAAGTTTGTACCTGAAACAATATTGAACAGTTGTAACAAATAAAAACATTTTAATTTTATAAATTTTGTTGCCATGCTGTCTACCTGTTTTCTGCATTTTCCACCAACAGATTTATACCCTGGCAAGCAGTTGAATGTCACAATGCTGTAGACTTTTCCTTGTGTATTTTCTTCGCTATCTTCCTATTAAAAATTGTTTTTAACATACATATTTTAATAACAGTTTCTTTTAAAATGTATTATCAATACTCACATAACTTGATTCTAATCTTGAATCCGTCGAATATTGCCCACGACGATTGCGAATCAGAACCGGTGTTGACAAAACATTAACTATAGCAAAAAGAAACAATAATAATACTATAAATCTTTTACACATCATTTTCAATCAATTAACTTGAGTGTTTATCTAGTTAAGATGAATTAAGTGAACTGACTGTAATTTTGTTTGAACTCTATAATATTTAATTAATAATTTTGTATTTTTGTTTTTGTAATGTTGGATAGATAAATAAATAAGTTCAAAGCAAAATGGTATCAACATTTTTTAATAGATTATGTGCAATATTTATTTATATAATTACTGATAAGAAAACTGATGTTTTCATTTTATATGTTATTGCATCGTTCCTTACAAGATAGTACGACACGACATAATATTTTTATACATTTAATTGTAATACATGCGCATAAATATATCATTTACCGAGATCTGCTACAGTAGAGTGCTACACACAGTAATGATGATGTAGGCACTTGTATTTATTTATTTACTTTACTTCAAATACTTCAAATTAAAATTCTAAATGAATAATTTACCTGCAATAGTGTGTAGCGGTAGTTCATTCATAAGGTCAGTTGGACGTTGATCCTCAAAAAATACTGAAAGAGGCGCAACAATTTGTTTTTGTAATTAAAATAAATTCTTAAATTTTATTTAATTGCGCGCTGATTTTTATTTGAGCAAGATACTAACAAGATACTTAAATGTGTATTTATACGTTTATTAATATTGTATTTCATTAAATACTGCCAATTTAGCAATATTTTGCAAATATAATGTAGTATTTTTTTACATTTATTTGACAATGGTTACGAAACAACAAAATGTATTTACTGTGAATTCAAAAAATAGCCTTCATATATATCCTTCGTGCTAAATAATTTAAAAAATAAATAAATATATCATCACGCCTCCTACCCATTACTGGGTGTGGCACTCTGAGAAGCAGATCTCGGTAAGTGATATATTTTGCGCGTGAAGTGCGGTTATCAGCCGTCAAATAATTAAATAATAATAATAATTAATAATTTTATCTATTAAATTTGAATGTAATTAATTGAGTAAGATGTTGGTACTTGTTGAAACATGTTTGATAATATTTAAAAAATACAAAATAAAAACACTTGGTTGTTTCAAAGAAAATATTTATTTTTACACTTAATACGTATTTTCTATGAAACAACCAAGTGCCAACACCTTACTCAATTACATAATTATATTAATTACATTGAGTACCTGTAACTACATACTACGAGCCCTGCCTCACATCAGTTGACCCGAATCTTATTTTTTCGTTTGATGTTTTATTTTGCAGTTTTATTTCTCGTGTAGTATGCAAGAGAATTAAATAAAATTTTAATGAGACATATACTAGTGTGTTGTTAAGACACAGATAAAATTTGAAGTCAATCGATACATACAACTTGGAATGACAGCCATTGGAACAGGAAGTAAACATTTCTATATTAACTAAAACTTTTTCGTTTTATTCCAAAACTGTATAATAATAAAGTTTGTTTTAAATAATAAGTAACTTCTATTTCATTCTTCAAGCTGCCTACAAGATAAAAAACATGATAGTCATATTAGCATATAGGAATAGTTTTTTTGTAAAAATAATAATTGCTGGTTATACTGCTATACATTTTGTGTCTAAGGTATATTTAATGTTAAATTTAGTTAAAAATGTTGAAAATTAATTGTAGAATTTAGTAAATGTCAGATACCTGCGTTTTTAATATTATTTAAATTTTAAACAAAAAATAAGATTCGGGTCAACTGATGTGAGACAGGACTCGCATATATATATATATATATATATATATATATATATATATATATATTATTATTATTATTAAATTTCACATGCCTGCATGGCTTATTTGTAAAATTTTGCTTTTTTAGAAAGTGATTTCATACGTATTAATTTCAGATTTTATCAAATTACTCGTATTATGTACTCAAACACTTTCCAAACAAAATTTTGTAAATAAATCAAATTTAATTGATTAAATTCACAGCACTCGGGATGCAATGGTTGAAAAAATACTACGTTATATTTGCAAAATATTATTAAATTGGCGTTTTTAATAAAATAAAATATTGATAAATATAAAAAAAAAACATGCTGCAAGTGTATTATTTCTGCAATTACTCATCTAGCATATATGCCTTCAAAAAGCTTCAAATTTTCCAAAAAAAAAACTAGCTGCAATTTAATTACGATTAAAGAGCTGGGAGCTTATTAATCACTTATATAAAATGCACAACAATGAAAAATGAGGCTATCTGATTTGTTTAATTTATAATGAATAAAATAATGTTTATGATTTCTTGTGAAAAAAATAAATCATGTTATTAATGACCTTGTATGTTTAATTAAATATGAATTGCCCTCCCTGTAAAATCCTCCACGAGCCGCCACTAGTAGTATGTATGTATTCAAACATAAACTTTGACCAATAGTATAAACTCTCAGTTCTACGAATATTTGAAATAAAACCGGACAACTGCAATTTCGAGTCACCAACTTTCTTATTTCATCTATGAATAATTGGTTGACTTTGTATGTATTGGGGCGTCCCCGGTGCAGTATGAAAAATGAGTGCACATATCAGTACATTTCACAGTTTCAGCCGGCATGCCGGCATTTATTTGCCGCTTGGATGAAATATTCCCTGGTGCTAGCGTTATATGTAGCGGAATACGATGTATGATAAATTTATAACACGAGGTTGGGGCAAAGCAGCGGTCCAGTGTTTTACAAACACCGGCCAACCGCCTCCGACATGAAATTCAATTTCCCGAGAAAAATGCTACACGGCGTGGTTGTGTGCCTACAAGGAGAATGCGAAAAAGTCGTACATCGCCCTCGTCGTGGACATGAGAGAGGATTCATGTTGGCCATTCCCAACTCGGACTTCAATCTAATTAGTTTCTACGGCGGCCACCAATTTAATAAAATTTGCAGTTTAAATATGTCTGTTAAGGTTCATTCACAGTTATGAAAATAAGAATAAAATTACGTATAAAAATAAGAAGATAAGAAATAGATTGTTATGAAAGTGTTCGTAGTCAGTGGCGGAGTGACTAGGTTGGCGGATGGGCAGAGCTGTGCAGTAGCTAGCTACTTTTGTAGCTTAGCTACTAGCTTAGCTACGTTTACCTTAGCTGTAGCTGTAGCTTAGCTAAATGTGATAAAATATAGCTGTAGCTTGTAGCGAACTATGTTTTTCTCTATTAGCTTAAAAATATTGTTATAACAACTGAAGCTACTTTTAAAGCTACTTTTTGTAGCCCAAAGCTACTTTTTGTAGCTTAAAGCTACCACTGTTCATTAAGAAATAACTATTAATTTTGTTTTGTATTTGAATTGTACCTTCTTTATTGTTTTCTATAACTGTATAATAACAAGTTATTTCGTATAGTGTAAAATCTATTATTATACTTTATTTTTCACTTGTTCTTAACCTATCCTACTTTTGTATTAAATATTAGATGAACTAAACATTGACTGTTTAGGCGTCTTCTGTTAATGTGACTGTTAATTTATTCCGATATAAATAAGAATTATAGCATAACAAATTAACAGTACATTTGTCCATTTGCGAGTTTTTATATTTATTAACAGTCATTATAACAAAAGACTGATCATATGACAATGACAAATTTAATTAATTAACAATAATTGAAAAAAGTAGCTTTAAAATTTAACAGCTACTTTAATGAAAGCTTTTAGCTGTAGCTTAGCTATATTTTACAAAATGTAGCTTATAGTTTAGCTACTTTTTTATGCTAGAGACATAATGGTATGCAAATATTAAATATTTTTCATAAACATGTACATGAACCTCAGCCAATTAGAAAGATTGGAAAAATATATCCATATTAGTTTATCTTTGTGATCTGTTTCTCGAACTATTAATAATTGTCTTTATTCTCACGTTATGAAATTGATTTAAATTTAAATATAACTTTAAAAAGCAGTATTAAGAAGAAGGATCACATATATAATTAAGTATAATGCGTTAAATATTTGTTAAAAAAGTCAATGAGTGTACTAGATGGCAGCAGATGCTAATTATGTTTTATTTTTCAAGCTGTGAACAAGAATCATGTCTTCTTTATTTATGTTTCTTATTTTGGTAGCTGTGAATGGAACTTTCAAGTTTTCATTTATACTTTAAACTAGACAAATATAGACCTAAATTTCTACTCAGATTTTGTTTTAAATAGCTTTTATATATTCATATGTATAGAGATCCATGTTATATTGTTTTCTTCACTCGCTACATACTTAAATTCGATACCCTACATGCCTACACAACAAGACAAGGTTTGAATAGCTTCTGAGAATTGAGAATCATTTTGTGATTTTTGTTCAACTTTTATAATGTGATGCCACGCCTTGATATGGAGTAAACAACTTTAAAAAAACGAATAATAATCGCGCAAATCTAATTTTTAACAATGCGAAATACATTTTAATCTCGTCATGAACAGGTCACTACCTACTCTTTATTCTATTCATAAGTCGGTTCAGAGAAAAGTTTTAGCAAAATGATATTTTATAGTCGCCATTTTGTTTCAAGATGGTATGTTAATATGCTAATTATTGGCAGTCGTAGTATAACTTCTAATACATAAGAGTTCGCGCTTTCAAATCTCACTGTTCAACTTAAATAATAATAATAAAAAAATGGTTCGGATTTTACTATAAAATGTAGGTCTCCAGTACTGTAGATGGAATTAGGATCCTGTTGGACAACGTAGCAAATAAAATAAAAATTATAAATAAATCTGACGTCCCTAACCTTTGTATTTAGGAAGTTGACAATGAAAAGATATAAGAAATAGGACCAATATTTCTATCTGTTACCATAGTTCAGTCAATATATTTGTTAAACAAATAAAAATATCGTATCGAAATTACAATTCACATTATGATAATTATATTACCCTTTGCATCTTAGGTTATTGAATGTAAAGAATTGGCGCAACACATGTTACTTTACAATTTCTAATAACTAAAAATTGCACAAAAAAAGCATGAGTACTTCGCAGAGTGTTTGTAGCTCAATTGGTTAGAGCAGTCATTTAGTGTATGAAAGGCTCTGGGTTAAAATCCCGGCAAATGCTCATAGCTTTTTCAAAAATTATGATATCTACAATAAGACATATCATATCAATTTACTATTTCTTATTCAGATTATAATATTGAATTTTAGTAGGGTCGTAGTAGTAAAACATCATAAAATGTTCGAAATGGGAATACTGGCAGTTAGATTTTTTTTCTGTTGATGATTTCGCGTATTCTCTGTGGCACAGGTGGGATATAATATAAATAGTGGTTGATTTGAGAACGGTCAAAGTGGGAAGTCATCGTGGCCACGTATACATTCACAGCACACACGGACACAGCTCAGAGGGAAGGTAATGTCGCGGCACAAATCATCATGCGAGCCGCGCGGAGCTAGGACAATGCCGAGGAACCCTCCGCAGGCCGCGCGAGCACGCACGCTGGAATTTAATCATGAGGAATGTAACACGATTTGCCTTCACTCTCAAACCATTTTCACCACCTCCCGCAGCCTTAAATAGCTTTATTTACTAATTTAAACATTATTAGATACGGTTTAATAGTATATACTGCAAATAATCACATAAGATGTCAAGTTAAATATTTATTTATTAATAACATATGTATTTCTAACTAGATCGCTAATTCAAACCTCACCTTCAACTGAATCAAATATAAAGCAATTTTCGACTTTATTACTACCGGGACAATATGTACGGGTATTATGATTCATTTCTCCTTTCATAGTACATGCTCATCATTAATTTTGTTTAACGCATTACTATAATTACAACTATTATAAATAAAAACTAATGCTATATATTCTAGTGAAACATAAAATCTTATATGATCAAAGGGTATTACTAGATAATAACACCCTCGCGCAGCATTAATCCCTCGAGCTGGATAGCATTACCCTCTGGGCATTATTATCTACATAACGCCCTTGGTGCTTAAATTACTATTTGAAATCAGCTTCCGTCATTAAATTATAGATCGTGTTTAGTAATCTAAAGAAATTAATCATTAGTCAGAAAGCAAGAGTTCTTTAACTGTAAAATCTGATTTTACATTTTCTTTTATTCATGCATTACAAGAAACGAAATAATGTGTTTTTTTTTACTTTCAATATACAGAATTATAACACTAATTTGTATTTTTGTTACTACATTTTTTATTAGGTATTCATGGTCGGTTGCATCATACCTACTGTTTTTTAACTTTTTAGTTGTATATAAATGAATAGAAGTCGAATATATTATTTGGCAGCAATGTCTTATTTTTTTGATTTCACACTTTATTTCGATTCTTCATTGACAATGATCAGTTATATCTACTAAAAAATAAAGTTATACAACCAATCACTAGTAACCATAAATTATATATTTTGTTCATGATCTCTCAAAGAGACGAATAATTAGTGTGGTGTATATCATCGATAAAAATTAGAAAAAAAGAAAAAAATCTTTAGAGACATCTCGAATAGGAAGAACGACGAATCCGATTTTAGTTTAGATGAATATACAATATGTATGTTCTTAAAAAACAGTGTCAAAACAAATCTCCCGAGACAATTATTATTTTTATTAAATATTGGTAGCTTTTTCTAATAAAAATTATGTACTATTCAACTAATAGACGAACTTGGCGTTACGACATTCGAATACAAATATTCCGAGTTCGAATCCCACTCAAGCTAATAATGAATATATAAACTACTATACTGCGGCTCGATGAGTTCGTACTCAGTACTATAATTGGTATTGTTTTTCTGTTGTTCAAAGTAGCATAAATAAATAAATATTCATTTTTAAATAATACTTTCTGAGTTTATCGATTTATTTCAAATGATTAATGAATTCTGTGTAAATCTATTAGTTTTGTAGATCTGTAAATCTGTAAATAATGAACAAAATCGCAACGAAACTTATGACTTCATGAAATATTTTCTACCTATCATCAAATGTTGATGTCATTTTGTTCATTATTTAGAGATTTCCCAATTCCCCCTTACTGTATTAATTGGATGCTTTAAAGACAAAAAAATATAGTATTATTTTTTCACTAATAAATTCTTATCAAAAAGTTCAGTGTGCTTACACACTTGGCAACATTTACTATTACTTACGTCAGGTTGATTTAGATATTCCTTAGGTAGAAGTAACGTATGTTGATTCCGGATGCGTGTCGAGCTCTAGCGATTGCCCGGAGGAGTCCGGGGCCAGCTCCGGACTTGAGAGGATTACCGCGGATAATGGCTTGCACGCTGTCATAATCGGATTTGTGTTTGCCTGGCTTTCGTTCCCTCTAACTCTAGCATCATCGCCTCGCAGTGTGGTATTCTCAGTGATTTATTACTAATCACCGACTGATTGCAAGCAATCGTGCGCTTACCGTCGGATTTAAGGATATTTACACTAATATGTCGCTAATGAGACATTAGGCGACTTCATCTGTCTAAATAAGAATTTGTCATAGTTACATACGAGTATTATCATCTACTAGCTTTGCTCTGGCTTTCAAATATTATTTTCTTTACAAACTTGAGTTCTAACCTTGCTGAGTTCAACTTAAATTAAAAAATATAACTGGGATTAAATTATTTGGAATTTTTTACTGCTAAAGTTTTACTGCGATTGGTGTTGAATTTTCTAATGGGCAAGAATAGCAAATAAAAAGATAAATGATTGCTGTCCTTGAAGTGCGTCGAAACACATAATCTGCATATACAAGGTATTCAACGAAAAATAGGTGAATTAATATGGGAAATAAGTTTTCCACTACCATTGTTTCTTAAACTACTTTACAAAAAAATGTTTCATATAAAAGTTACAGATAAATAATTCTGTACTAAAATTAATTTGATAAGTTGATGAATGATTTATCTACATAGTAAATCGTGAAACTGGAATAAATGCAAATAAATGTATAATATTTAATTATCACATACAATTTTTATAATTTCAAAAACTACCCCTCTGGCTCCTTCACCACTAACATCTTTGGGGGCCGTGATTTGACGACTGGTAACCGCACTTCACACGCAAAATATATCACTTACCGAGATCTGCTTCGGCAGAGTGCCACACCCAGTAATAGGTAGAAGACGTGATGGTATATTTATTTTATTTTACATACATATTTTAAACTCAATTTTAGTAGTAATTAAATAAGTAAAATGTAATTTCTAGACTGATTTAGAAGCAGAATGTAATATTATAAATATTCATTTGATTATTTTTTGGCGTTTCTCAAAACCAATGAAATGAATTATACGGTGAATAAAGCTCTTACGATTATTCCCGGGAATAATCTCTGTAGATGCTTTTTTGTTTGTGACAAATGATAGGTAGTTGTCAAATAATTATTTAAAACTGTCAACGCGTCAAATAAAATGTATGAAAAAAATCTATTTAGTTGTATTTCAGATACAGAAATAAACCAACAAATTTTGGAAACAACTACCAAGAATACATTAATAAATAATCAATCGGTATGAACCCAGTTCAAAATCTTTTAAGTTGGATGAATCGACCTCAACAGCTAAGTAAAAAAATAATCTAATTAAATATAACTCCAGAGTTGGATAAATTAGAAAATAATTCTCCAGTATCTTCCTCGAACTTGTCGCCATTTGGCAATAGCCACTCAAGTCCTACGGGCTTTCGTGAATATTGCCTGGCAACAAGTTTTCGAAAGATCTGTCAAATTATTTTCAATTTATTCTCACTCTCTTGTTATATTATTACTGAATATTTTTCCTGTAAAACAATGATAACGAAAACCTTATTTCTCACGTAATTACAGATTCCATGAGATATCCTGTTCGTATACTCGTACATACTTCAATTATTGGTCTCAGCAGTTTTATGGTCTGGAGACCGATTCTAATTCGTAGCAACCAAATATTTAGTTGAATGACGTATTTTTGATGACGTCAGGCGACTTAGTTAAATTTCTAGGGAATTTATTTTCTACTGTTGGTTACAACGATCAGACTATATATTTTGATGTGGTATTTCTGAAAAACTTGTTACCGCTTTTTGTGATTGTTTATTATTAACAAGTCCACTTTGTTGATTGAAATCATAACTATGTTTCTGTATTTAGTATTATTTATTAAAATAACCAAACCTTTCAAAACATGGCACTGCAAAACATACGAATAGGACGTAGCGACTGAGTTAGCGATTGGCTCAAAGCAGTTGCTAGCAGTAAGTCGCTACAAAATGTCTAGTCGCCAATAATGACGTCACACGTAAGTTACATTTCATCCCGCAAGATTTATATTTATTTATTTATTTAAGATTGCTACACTATCGGTAGCGACAGTAAATGACGTCGAGCCAGTCGCTACAACTGGTTGCTACGAATTAGAATCGGTCTCCTGAGTAACATTTAGGCTGCGGATTCGAATTCCAATCAGAGTGTAGATATTTGCGATGATTTTATCGACTTCATTAGGTGGTCGATCAATCTTTAACTGAATCTCACTCTTGGTACGATTAATAAAAAATAAATATATCATCATGCCTTTTACCCATTATTGGATGTGGTCTTCTGCTGTAGCAGATAAGTGATTTTAGTGGAAGAGTGATAGAAGTAATTTTAATATGTTGGAATTTGTTTGTAGACTGTAGGAATCGAACCCGAGCTCTCAAATCCACTCTTGGATTTTGATACATCTGGTAAATTTTTGGTTTTATTCTTAAACATTAATAAGTTTCAAATAAAATTATATAAAAAACAAAAATAGATATATCATCAAGCCTTCGCACTCAGCCGTAACATATCTTGGTAAGTGATATATTTATGCGCGTGAAGTGCGGTTACCAGCTGTCAAATTACAGCCCCCAAATATGTTAGTGGAGGGGAAGCCATGTAGGGGTTATTTTAAATAAAAAAATAAATAAATATATCATCACGCCTTCTACCCATTACTGGGTGTGGCACTCTGCCGAAGCAGATCTCGGTAAGTGATATATTTTTCGCGTGAAATGCGGTTACCAGTCGTCAAATCACGGCACCCAAAAATCTTAGTGGTGGAGGAGCCACAGGGGTAGCTTTTGAAATTATGAAAATTGTTTGTCGCCTGTGGGAATCGAACCAAGGTTCTCAGGATCCACAGGCCGACTTCATACCACTGTGCTAGCCACCCCATAATTTTAATTTGGTGAAAATTGTTTGTCGGCTGTTTAAATCGTACCGAATAATCTAAGTTTCTTTTACACAATTTGAGTAAAATTTTGAAGATAATATCAGTAAAAAACTTGTAGTAAAATAAATATACCCAAGTGTAAAAACTTTTTTTACAGTAAAAAGTTTAAAATAAATAAAGTCAATCGAGTTGAACAACTGTCTAGCCAAATATTTCAAGTTCTGAGATGACCACCAAAATAATGTGAGAAAAACTCTGATGGAGGATCCAAGACTAAATTTTTTCCTCATTTAAATATCCATAAATCAAGATTCACACTAAACAAGTTACAGTATCCACTGCGACAACAATTTCTCTCATCTCCGCGAGGGTTGGTTTCTCACACGGTTATTAAACGACTTTCTCGCGAACTGGTTCGTGGGTAGCTATGCAGCTCCAGAGCGAGGCTGCTGCATGAGAACCGGGCGAAACGAGTCTCGCAGCTTCTAGCGAGGACCAGCAACCCTTTATATGCACACGGGGAGACAGAAGGGTGGTTTACGGGATATGCATAACGATTATGCAGTAAAAACATACTTAAACTTGGTTTAATTGCTGTTTATGTCGGCCGCTCTCACAGATTTGGTTTATGATGCTTGCAGGGACATAGTTTGTATTGGGAAGAATTAAATTTACACGATTTTGTATAATTTTGCTATTTCTATAATGAGGTTGTCGTAGAATAAATTTTGAAAAAATATTGCGTATTTATATTTATTTTTTTGTTAGTTTACATTCTGCTTAATAAGATTTTAATACTAATTACTTATACTACAGGGTCTACAGATTATAGTAAAAGCCGGACAACTTAGACACATACGTATTTTTTTGAATATAAGTTGAAGTCAGCGAGACTGTTGAATAACTGACTATGAAATCAAGGAAAACATGCAAACATCCTTTCATATAGACTAGCACGAACTCTAGAATTATTCATAATAGTTATTGTATCATTAGGCCAGACCCAGTATTTTGGTGAGTACGAGCATATTTTAACAGGCCGAGGCGAAGGTGAGGCTTTCAAATTACGAGTACTCGCAAAATAATTTGTGGACGTGTGATAAATATGATTTTTTGCGCATCTTTTTTTAATATTGTTGGATAAAACTACAAGAATAGTGTGTTACATATGACAACGATATAGTCTTTAATAATGTTGGACGAACAAAATAGGTATACAGTGTGTCCATCCAAAACCCGAACATAAGCTTATAACATGTAATATCAGTTTTTTTGTGCGCATTGCTTCCCAATTAATTTTATAGAAAAATACTTCAAATAGAAGCTGTAGGGAATAAAATTATGAATTTTTTGATATAAAATACATTTCATTTGTGTATTTCATCAGATCGCAAAAATTAATTAAATGTGTGAAATATTCCTAAAAATATAGGCTTCCATGAAAATAAAACAATTGTCTACTGTCAAAATATTGAAGTTTATATAATAGAAATACTGGGATAATTTCACCGCTATAGGTTCATTTTATTATCTGCAGCTTTTTTTAGTGTGAGAAATCATTCATTTTTTATGTACTTTTCCTTCTTTGTCCGTGATTTAATATTAACGTCAATATTTTGACATTAGACAATTGTTTTAATTTTTTCATGGACATCTTTATTTTTAGGAATATTACAAATATTTAATTAATGTTTGCGCTCTGACGAAATACACAAATTAAATGTGTTTTATATAAAAAAATCCGTTATTTTTTTCGCTACAACTTTTATTTGAAGTATTTTTCTATAAAATTTATTGGAAGGCAATGCGCACCAAAAAACTGATATCACATGTTATAAGCCTATGTTCGGGTTTTGGATGTACATATAATGTCACTAATTTGGTCTATAGTTCCATTTCAGATTATCCTTAGTACCTAGAAGATCGAGCTTCATTCGAAAAATAACGGTTTAACATCAAATATAAGAAACCAAGACACATATAAAAGAAACAACTTTTCTTCTTAATTTTCTTTCGAATTTTCGCTCATATCCAGAAAACATTTGGTGATATTTGTTGACTCAAATTACATTGCATTAAAGTACTAAAATACCTCATATTTTGCATAACTAAATTTGACATATTAAATTAACTTTCCAGTAGATGAAACCTAGCTAGATCGCTTTCTAAGGCTAAATTAGAATACCAAATTTCATGAAAATCGTTACAGCCGATTCTGAGATCATTGCCACACATACATAGATATCGTAGACCGACAGACAGACAATAATTGTTCGTATTAAAGTATAGAATAATAAAACCGAGAAATTTTTGGCGCTGCGGGTACATTTGTCGTTCATACAAAGATAAATTGTACACAGCGGGTTTTAAAATACAAAATAAACTTAGAAATTTCAAAATAAGTGATCGATATTATACCTACTCTTTTCAAATAGTAGAATTACTTTTTTCTGTGTGGAGATGACTAAAGATATATTTATGTAAAGCTATCTAGTTTTGACTGATGGTCTGTAGTTAGTGAGTACTCAGGTAGGTACCAAGCACTCAGGTATGCACCAACACCATAGGGATGCAAGATGAGCCACAGGTGAAAATATAAGTGCAAATGTCTTTATTTTTTCTTGTTCCATTCGCTAAGAATGCTTCTTACTTTACCTTTTCATTCCTTTGTCATTTGGGGGTTGACGTGTGACTATTTGCGGTTGTGCATTATTTAAATACTGACAAAAAAATATATGAATAGCATAAGCTTTTGTTGAATAAGTGTTTAGTTGAAATATGAGTTAGAAATATTAGTGGATATTAATTTTAATTTGACTTAAAATATAAAGTTAAATTTTGGTTTTCTCGAGGACTGTACCAAATTTAAAAAGTTCATCATATTTACTATAGAAATGTCAAACTTTGCCAGTGAAAGTACAGGGTGATCAAAATGGATTATTAGTTGGCAATACACAACGTCAGATAAAGGCGGAAATGCTATTTGACATTTCTAATAAATACAAATAGGTTATGTCAGGAGTCTGGCAGCTAATAGAATTTTGACTTTTTAAATAATAGAAATACTTTAGAAATAAATGTAATCATAAATGTACTCAAATTTTAATTTTTAATGTCACTGTCAACAACAGGAAATTAATTTATGTATCAGGCGTACCAATTTCAAGTAGTTTTTTTTATTGCCAACTGTAACAATTCCTTTTGATCACTCTGTATATCTGGAAATTTAATAAAAAGAATTATTTAGTTTTATTGTATTGTGCTATATAATTACATGTAACCATTTCAAAAGTGCAATGTTATTTTGAATATTAGATTAAATTCAAGGTAAAAAATTGCATAGACGTTTTAAGAATAGATGATTCAATAAGAACGCCAGGTTTTTACGTAGGCAGATGATTCCAAGTGTGAGGAATATGCGTATTTGCCTGAAAGAAATTGTAAATGTTGATGAAACGTGACTTGTTTATCAGAATAGGAAATTAATTGCGGTATGATTCTAACATTAAATGTGGTTTGTTGTACCCCAATAATTAGGGAAGAACAATATAGTGTTATACTGTGGCTCAGAGGTATATTTTAAAAGACACATTTCTTTGTAAATTATAATATCTGAAAAATTGAGCAAAAAATACTAATATTATATAATGTATAGAGTTTTAAGTTAAAAATAGTATAATTTCTAATTTAAATATCTTTTCTAAATAAATAAATATAAATATATCATCACGCCTCGTACCAATTACTGAGTGTGGTAGTCTGCCGAAGCAGATCTCGGAAGTGATATATTTTGCGCGTGAAGTGCGGTTACCAACCATCAAATCACGGACCTCAAAGATGTTAGTGGTGAGTGAGCCACAGGAGTAGTTTTTAAAATGGTGAAAATTGTTTGTCGCCTGTGGGACACAAACCAGGGTTCTCAGCATCTACAGGCCGACTTGATACCACTGAGCTAGCTACCCCATTATCTTTTAATAACTTATATCGATTTAACGTTCTTATACATATTTAAAAAATTTTAAACACGATTTTTCCAAAATGTTATATTTTGGACTACTTCAATTTATATCTAAGGTACAGAATACGAACATGTCTATTTGAATGTAGATATTCGTAATTACATATTTTTATTTTTATTTTACATTCTTACTCTTTTAAAGATATTTTTTTTATATATATTCCTAATTTTATAAATATTGATATTCTATTAATAAGAGCAGGAAATTATGGCATTTAATTTGTAGTTCACGCTTTGATGGTTAAACAGTCATCAGTATTTACCTTTAATATACATCAAAATTAAAGTTTTATAGATCACTAATCAATATATCACGTGTAATTCAATACCTACAAACAAGATCTTTTGTTAAATTTAAATAAGAAAACCATTTTATTACACATACTATAAAAATTTTAACAATCAAATACGTGTTTTTGCTAAATGGCCGGCAGAGAATGAACACCATCCGCAGTTAGTAATACAAAATCCTCAAACAGTACGATTTTTTATGTATATTAAACGTAAATACTGATCATGATGGTTGTAACCATAGAATAAATATAATTTAAGTACAAATTTATTGGATCCTAATGGGTAATGGCTCAATGGTATCAAGTCGGCCTATGGATCATAAGAACCCTGGTTCGATCCCCACAGCCGACAAACATTTTCACCAATTTTAAATTAGTGCCTCCCTCACCACTAACATCTTTGGGAGCCGTGATTTGAGGACTGGTAACCGCACTTCACGCGCAAAATATATCACTTACCGAGATCTGTTTCGGCATAGTGCCACACCCAGTAATTATATATTTATTTATTTATTTTTTATAAAATCAAAATTTCCTACTCTTACTAATACTACAGGAGCAACAACTTCTACCAAAAGATATTCATTACGAGAGAAGTTATTTATTAATATAAATAAATAAATATATCATCACGCCTTCTACTCATTACTGGATGTGGCACTTTGCTGAAGCAGATCTCGGTAAGTGATATATTTTGCGCGTGAAGTGCGGTTACCAGTCGTGAAATTACGGTCCCCAAAGATGTTAGTGGTGGGGGAGCCACAGGAATAATTTTAACTTGGTAAAAAATGTTTGTCAGCTGTAGGAATCGAACCTGGGTCCTCAGGATCCACAGGCTAACTCGAAACCACTGAGCCATTACCCCATTAAATTAATAAATATAAATAAATAATTGTAATTGAGACAAACTATATGTGGGGAAGTTTTTACCATTGGATGGCATATTTAAATTAGGCAGTAATAAATATTTTGCGCGTGAAGTGCGGTTACCAGTCGTGAAATCACGGCCTCCAAAGATGTTAGTGGTGGAGGAGCCACAGGGGTAGCTTTTGAAATTATGAAAATTATTTGTCGCCTGTGGGAATCGAACCAGGGTTCTCAGGATCGACAGGCCGACTTTCAATTAATATAATTTTTAAAATTTCATAATGATTGTGCAGTAGGCAATTGTGAAATAAATAAAATCAGAAGTTCTGTGTCAAGAACATTTAGTACCCTATACACAGAATAAATTTCTTTTTATTACATAAACCAACAAAACCCTAAAAAATATTCTCTTAAAATTCAGTGAGAGAAACATAAGCACCGTGCAAACTAGCATCATTGCTGAAATCCTACTTTAATAGCTATAATCGTAGTTGAATGGTGTTGTGGGTTCCTAGGGTGGCAGGGGGTGTTTCCAGGGTGACCGCGTGCGCCGCACCCTCACTTCACATCCCCAAACACCCCTACACTCGTACACTCACTCGAAAGCGCGGGGCTCAGATTGAATTTTAGACCGAGGCTGCTCGCCGTTCGTGCGCGATCAGATGGAATGCCACCCCTGAAAAATCATTTGTATTTTCTTTTAGAGAGAAGTGCTCCTTCGTTTCTTTTCCCTCTGCCTCTTGGTTTTGTTTTCCTAGCCTTCTTCCAGTTTTATTTTCTCTTATTTTTGTTTTTCTCCTGGTGTTGATGTTGAGTGCCAGATGATCCATTTGGAAAAAAAACTTGTTTAAGATAATATTTTGATTTGCAAATGGAATAATATTTTTTGAAAAGTAGCTTCTTGGTATTGTTATCGATTCATCAAATATTTTTTGGTTATTATTTTTTAGTTTTAATTTTTTTTTGTGTTTGATGGTTACTCAATGCAGGTAGACAAAAACTGTTCCAGTCTATTATGAATTATTTGGATAATAGAAATTTGAAACGGTTTATTATTTTGAATAGAGAACCAACATGTTTATTATTTTTGTATACTGATATAACTGTACTTTTCTGTAGTGTTTTTTTGTAGATATTAGATAAAAATATTTTTTGACACGTTCGGTCATTGTCCTATTGTGTTCAATGACCAAATTACTCGTAACGTTAAACTTTCGTATATAAATATATCATCACGCCTTTTATCCATTACTGGGTGTGGCACTCTATCGAAGCAGATCTCGGTAAGTGATATATTTATGCACGGGAAGTGCGGTTACCAGCAGTCAAATCGCGGCCTCCAAAGATGTTAGTGGTGCGAGAGCCACAGAGGTAATTTTAAATTCGTGAAAATGTTTTGTCAAATGTGGGGATCGAACCAGGGTTCTTTGTATCCACTGACCGACTTGATACCACTGAGCCATTACCTATTATAAATTACATTATCTATCATATATAACTTATCAATTATTTATAATCTTTTACCTTTCTGCATTTAATTTAATTTAATTATAAAAGTAGCTTTGTTACATATTAAAGATTCTTGAAATTTAGAAATTAATATAATACTGAACCCTGGTTCGATTCCCACAGGCGACAAACAATTTTCATAATTTCGAAAACTACCCCTGTGGCTCCTCCACCACTAACATCTTTGAGGGCCGTGATTTGACGACTGGTAACCGCACTTCACGTGCAAAATATATTAGTTACCCATTACTGAATGCGGCATTCTAGCGTATCATATCTGGGTGATATATTTATGCGCGTGATGTGTAGTTACTAGCCGTCAAATTATGACTCCCAAAAATATTTGTGGAGGGGGAGCCGCAGGAGTAATATTAATGTGGGGAAAATATATATTGCACAACTTTCGATACATTAAATTTATGGAGTAGATGGTTTAATAGTATACGAGCCCGGTCTCGCGTTAGTTGGTCCAATTTTATTTTTTCGTTTGATGTTATAGTACACAGTTTTATTTCTCGTGTAGTATGCAAGAAAATGAAATGAAATTTTGATGAGACATATACTAGTATGTTGTTAATATACAGATTAAATTTTAAGTCAATCGATACATACATCTAGAAATGACAGCCATTGAAAGAGGAAGTAAACATTTTTGATTTAACTAAAAAAAAATTGTTTTATTAAAAAACTGTATAATAATATAGCTTGTTTTAAATAATAATTAACTTCAATTTCATCCGCCAAACTGCCCACATGATAATAATTATGATAGTCCATTTGTGTTTTGATTTAGTTTATGCGTAGAAAAAAAAATTGAGTTATACTGCTATACATTTTCGGGCAGATTCATAAAACGGATTAGCGCTAACACCGTTTTTAATATTATCTATAACTCTGTTTCAAATTAAAACAGATTAAAGAAATGAACTAAATTTGATGCTAATAAACTCTCTTTTTAACTCAAGTTAAAATAAACTTGTTTCGTACATTGAAAAGAGAGTTAAAAATTAAATAAAAAATGGTGTTAGCGCTAATCCGCTTTATGAATCTGCCTGTATGTGTTTAAGGTATATTTAATGCTAAATTTAGTTAAAAATGTTGAAAATTAATTGTAGAATTTAGTAAATGTAATATACCTGGGTTTTTAGTATTATTTACATTTTTAATGATAAAGTTTGATTCAGGCCGACTGGGCTCGTCGTAGAATGAACTAAATATTTCTATGGTCTAAATTAAATTAAATTGTCTGTTTGTATTAATGATTTTTTTCGAAACCTGGTGCAATATTCAAATTAATCAGTATCATAATTTTATTTGAACTTACGGATATTCGAGAATAAAATAAAAAAATTAACCAGTAATCAAGTGCATTTCATCTAGAATCTCGCATCTTGAGTTGATCAGCTCCCACCGTGAGCTATTCGTGTTGAGCCCGTATCCGGTGTGATTGAGCTGCTGCTGTTGGGGTAGCGAGGTGTGGGCTGTCGGCTGTCGGTGGTGAGACAATGCAGCAGCAGGTGGCATATTTTTAGACATCATTACGGCTGGGGCTCGGCCGAGTAAAGAAGACATCCGATATTGAAATACCGACGGAGTAAGGAGTGTGATGGATGCACAATGGAGCTCGCTGGGGCCCCGCGGACCTATCTCCGAATAGCGACGTGGGTGAACTCGCACACTTCTTCTCACGCACATCTACCTGCGGAAAATATCTTAAAGAGGATTTTTTCTTCTTATCAATGATATGTAGATCAATGAAAATAAAAATAATTTTACTACCATATTTATGTCCGGCAGTCTGATGGTGTTAGCATTACGGCATTATGATCCGATGATCCAGAGTTCGTATCACACTCAACCTAAAAATATATTAACTACTACACTGTGGGTCGGTGAGTTCGCAACCTCTACTATAATTGGGATTAAATTACTGTTGTATAGAGTAAGCATAAAAAAAATCATAATTAGCTTACAAAGAGACATCCAGCTTATAGTGGGATTTGAATAACTCGGACGCAGTTGAATTTTTGGTTAAGCAAATCTGTCAATAAATAATACATTTTCTGAACGTATTTTCGTATTTAGTTGCATCATTTGATATTGATATACGAGGTGTGGCTATTAAATAACGAGACTGACGCAGCTACAGACGAAGTACGCATGCGCCAAACACCAAGACCCCTATTCTATAACTTATATCACCGCTGATACGCGTCACTGGTTGATATATTTCTGACTGCCATCTAGCGGATAATCTGCCAAACATGGCGATATGACGTCATACTTGGTGAAGACATATCACCTCCTAGAGAGGTGGTGTTATGTTTATATCACCGGTGATATTCTGACGTTTGAGTTTAGAGCAGCTGCTAACAAATTGTATTTATGATAGTTGGACAATTTATTTTGTGTGAAATGATTTATTGTGAATTGTATTGTATTATTGAGCTGTTCATATAATTTTTATTTGTAAAATACATTATTTAAAAATATATCTGCTTAAAAAATATTAGATATTTGAAATGTAATGATGCTAATTATGCATTAACCTAAAAATGTTTGAAGTGTTGAACAACATCAATTAACAAGTTAACTTTGAGTTATCATTTTAATGCATTTATTTGTATTTTATTAGACATGGCTCTCTTGTACGGTCAGTTGAGAATAGCAGAAACCTTAGACGGCAAAGAGTCTGATCTGCCATTAGTTATTCTTCCCTCTGGCCCCAACAATTTTACCCTGGCGAAATCCATGTGGTCGCTCATAAAATCTATTAATACATTTTTCAGCTTGACAGTAACTTCCTCCGCTCATTTAACCTCCATTTTCACAAATTCACATGTGTCAAATTCGCTCTTTGTGTTTGTAAATAAAATTTAAATGCAATACCAACATAAATATACTTACCCGAAAACATAACCAAGAAAAAGTTACTAAAAATTTTACCTTCATCTATCACTGGTGAAAGGTGATATTTTGTTGACGTCATATCCTTTCACCAGTGAGAAACTGAAGGTGATATTTTTAGTAACTTTTGCTTGGTTATGTTTTCGGGTAAGTATATTTATGCTGGTATTACATTTAAATTTTATTTACAAACACAAATAGCGACTTTGACACATGTGAATTTGTGAAAATGGAGGTTAACCGAGCGGAGGAAGTTACTGTCAAGCTGAAAAATGTATTAATAGATTTTATGTAATTAGCATCATTACATTTCAAATATCTAAATATCTAAATTGTACAACTATCATAGATACAATTTGTTAGCAGCTGCCCTGAACTCAAACGTCAAAATATCACCGGTGATATAAATATAACACCGCCCTTCTAAGAGGTGAAATGTCTCTCACCAAATGTGACGTCATATAACTGGTTCGCAGTTAGTCCGTAAGATGACAGTCTGAAATATATCACCTAGTGACGTGTATCACCGGTGATAAAAGGTATAGAATAGGGGTCCAGCGACCGTTAGCTTTTTAGCGTGAAGCTTTCTCTTTCGAATGCAGTACTTCTCGCTTCTGTAAACAAATCCGTATAGCCGTAGCATTCGTTCTAATTAGAGTTGTTTTTTTGTTTCGCCGAAATAATGAAAAGTGCAACATTAGAGCAACGAATTGTTGTGAAATTTCTCATGAAACTTGGCAAAACTGCTACTGAAACTTATAAGTTATTGAAAAAAGTACCCGAATTCTGGAAGGACAAGTTATGGTTTCGCCATCAAAACAATGCGCTGGCTCATTCCGCAATGTCTGTCAAGAGATTTTTACCAAGTACAGCATCCCAGTGTTGGACCATCCGTCTTATTCGCCAGATCTTGCACCGTGTGACTTCTATCTGTTTCCTAAGGTGAAATTTGCCTTAATAGGAACAAGATTTGAGCTTTGAAAGAGAAATCGGCACGCGTTCTGAAGGAACTGACAGAAGAAGAATTGCAGCACTGTTTCGAACAATGGAAGATACGCATTGGGCATTGTAGGGATAGAGGAGGGATGCATATTGAAAGTGATAATAAGTAAATAGGTATGGAATCAAAATAAAATGTTAAAACGGCATCAGTCTCGTTATTTAATAGCGCATCAGTCTCGTTATTTTATAGCCACACCTCGTATTGTACATCTAGAGTGATAGGCTGATATAAAATGATAGTTTGTGTTTTAGAATATCTAGGTTCAGTCTAGGCCAAGAGCTTTGATTGATATTTGAGAATTCACCCAAATTGCAGAAAATTAGGCTAAAATGCAAACCACTAATTTTTAAAATTTCCTTCACCACTATAATGACATTTACTTATCAGTGATCCTAAAACTTTTTCAGAGATTGCAAGCTCATCGCAAAGAAGTATATATGTCATAAATGTATTAAAATGGCAAAGACTGAGATAGGGTTTGGTTAGGTTAGAAAGAATTATTTTTTTATTTCCTGATAATAGTAGATTACATCATGAGGTTCGTAGCAAGAAAATATTTTTCATATAACAGTTTCGAAGCACTGGTTCATTTAGGTAATTTTTAGGGAGATTTGAAATTCACAAAATAACCAACCTAAAATTACATTTTTAAAAATTGGTCAGTGATACAGCACTTTTGCCGAAAATTACTATAGTATTGAATTTTTTAGTGAGAAAAAACACTTTCTTCCATAACTATCAAAAAAAAAACATGACATTATTATATTGCCATGGATACGCAAAATTTGTACTTTTCTTTTATTGATAATTCAAAATTCAAATTCGTTGACACTTTTTTTTTATTTATCAAACATTTTCACATTCTCTTGGTTACAATACATCAATAGTACCAAATTCATAAGATTTTTGTTCCTTCAATTTACTTAAATCTATTATTTTTTTTTTGACAGTTGGAGAAAAAATATTATTTGTATTTCGTGGACGAAATTCTTGTTTTTTGGCAGTTAGTATCGAGTGACAAAGAATTTTAAGTTGCCTACACTGTTTAGTTCAAGTCTCGTCACTGTCAACATCAAATTTCTTGATTGATATTTTAGGCAGTGGCGTACCTAGAACTTTTGCCGCCCAGGGCGGTCTCCAATTTGCCGCCCTTTCTAAGTCAATCAAATGGTGGTTTTTATAAATTAAAAAAAATAAATATAAAATAAATATATCATCACGACTTTTACCCATTACTGGGTGTGACACTCTGCCGAAGTAGATCTCGGTAAGTGATTTATTTATGTATGTGAAGTGCGGTTACCAGCCGTCAAATCACGGCCCCCAAAGATGTTAGTGGTGGGAGAGCCACAGGGGTAATTTAAATTTGGTTAAAATTGTTTGTCGTCTGTGGGAATCGAACTGGGGTCCTCTGGATCCACAGACTAACTCGAAACCACTGAGCCATTCCCCCATTAAATTGATAAACATAAATAAATAATTGTAATTGAGACAAACTATAGGTGGGGAACTTTTTAGCATTGGATGGCATATTTAAATTAGGCAGTAATAAAGGAATTTTCCCTACACCTCACGGTTAAAGGGTTCTTGACTATAAAGAAATTTTTCGAGATAATATTTTCAACTCTAACATTGACGCCACTGATTTTAGGTTAAAGTTATCGCAATTTGATGTTATTATAAATAATCATATATCCAATCGCCATTTTCATTATGTAATCTACTTCTAAAATAAACCATTAAAATAAAAGTAGTGAAAATATTTTTTATGAATAAAGGTAAAATTAAGTTTGACAATGACAATAGAATCAAGTGCCATCCATGTCTTCTAGACAAATAGTACATTCCGAAAACGACTTTATCACGGTTGCAGTTTTATCGTTATTATAAAGAAAGCGAAAGTTTTATTAGTAAATTAAAAATTTTATCACGGTAACTGTGGTCCGTTTTGGAAATATAATATTAATGTGAATTAATTTGATTCACTTTTTTTACTTTTTACTTACTCTTTAAACTGATTGTGGTCTGATAATTTCGCAGTAAAATATGACAAAACCTGACAAGTGCGTTGTTTCTAGATTAATTTAATCGTTGACTAAAATTCATTCAGACGTCAAATAGATCAACTTATATATCGTCTCTTTTAAATGGTTTGACAATAGGTATACATTAAATCTATCATTTATATCTAAAAAAAAAAAAAAATGTATTTTGTTTGTTGTTGCATTGTCATGGTTTTAAAAAGGATGTTATTGTTGTTATCGATATCTTATGAAATGAACAATGAACATATTTTCTTTAAAATGTTAATTTCAAAAATATCGCAAAAAGTGAAATTATTCAACTTTCAAAACAATTAACAAAAATATTTGACATTTCAACTTAATTTCTTTTATGTCCGGTTTTATAAACGGCAATACTTACATAGGAAATGTTTTTAAATTAGTAAATTCGAATCGATTTGATTTATTTTATGGCATAAGTAATTTTTTTTATATCATTACGCCTTATACTCATTTTTGGGTGTGACACTCTGCCGAAGCAGATCTTGATAAGTGATATATTTATGCGCGTGAAGTGCGCTTACCAGCCGTCGAATCACCAGCTCCCAAAGATGTTAGTAGTGGAAGAGCCACAGGAGTAATTTTAATGTGGTGAAAATATTTGTCGGCTGTGGGAATTAAACCAAGGTTCTCAGGATCCACATGCCGACTCGATACCACTGAGCTACCCCATGGCATAAGTAATATTACTGTCAAAAGTTCGAGTGTCATTTGAAGTCATAAATTTAATTTATTTGGAATTAAGTTAATTTGTCGTTTATAAAATCGGTAATTAAATATATTGCTATTTGATATGAAACATTTATTTTATTTCAAAAACTGTTTTTTCTTTGATACGGATTTGCTTTGTTCTGTTTTGCACTAAATATTTCTATGTACATATGTATATTTTGTTATAAAATTTTGCATATCCATGTAGCATAGTAATATACTAGTAGTAGTATGTTTACGTTCCTATGCATATGTAATATCCGCACGTTGTGCTCGAGTGAACGTAGCATAGCAGCAGTGAGCGTTGTCCGGCCGTGGCGTAGCGACATAACCCTTTGCCGATCGATCATGTTTACAGGGCCGGGCTTTTGTCTCGCTGTCGGGGCTCCGATGACAGCTAACTAAGTGCTTGTCTGTCAGCCGCAGAGCACCGCACCACGCCCCCTCGCCCTGCCTACATGCGCCGCCACTGGTATCACGCAGTTCCGTCTCATTACACCAACGAGTCCATCATCAGCTTCAGCCTGCAGGCTTTGTCTTTACCGGCTAGCCTAGCTTTAGAAACACTGCTTACTTTTTCTAGACTTTATCAATGAGAAGTTATTCATTGGTGTGATTTTTTAAGTCGTTTGTACCTGTAATTAGGTCGGTATTAGGGTTTTTATCGCAGGAAGTATCAGTGGTGGAGAATATAATTCATAGAAGTGGGCATTTTAACTTTGTAGGGTATTTTATCGATCAATAACAATCTTGTTTTATGCACAATTCTCAAAAAAGTTTTAGCTAATCCTGAATTTTAGATTAGCTAATCTTATTCCAGTCCGATTAAAAAATAATTAATCCAAATCTTTTCCCAAAACCAAATAATAGCAAGATTCTTTTGAACTTATGCTGAGTTGCATGAAAATTCAATAAGTTTCAGCAAATCGCTATTGATACTAGGATTGTTGATTTCCACCGAATTTCGAATTTCTGAACATTCGAAAATTCGAATTTTTTTAACTTCGTCAAAAAAAATTCGAATCTTTTGAACTTTTCGAATTTACGAATTTTTTTAACTTTTCGAATTTACGAATTTTTTTAACTTTTCGAATTTTCGAATTTTCCGAAGCTTCGAATTTTCTAATTTTTTGCCAATTAATTAACGCCATCTGTCATCTCCAAGTACGCTCACGCATAATACGTGAAAAGTCGGACACGAATTAAATAATAAATTCGGCGAAGTATTCTGCAAAAACTCTGCAAGGTTAGGCGTCTTAATTAAGCCATTTACTCTCTTAACCGCCCATCTAAATGCTATGGATTTTTAGTAAAACGTTTTAAAATGAGAATAAAAAGGATACAAAAACGTTTTAAATATAACGTTTTTGACAGTGTAACGAAATTTTATTAATAATAATTACTTATGAATTAATACAAAACTCTGCAAATGAGTTTATTCTGAAAATAATTCATACCATGTTAGGATCTAAAACATTTCAAATAATTCGCAAAATTCAAAAAATTCGAAAAATTCGAAAAATTCGAAAATTCGAATGTTCAAAAAATTCAAAACTTCGAATAATTCGAAATAGTCGAAAATTCGAATTTAAATTCGAATGTTCAAAAAATCCGAACATTCGAATTTTCGAATATTCGTAAAATCAACAACCCTAATTGATACTATTAGTAGATAAACAATTTTTTAATTAAAGAGCTCTTTATTTTTTCTTGTAACCCAGTAATAGGTACTTTAATAATTTTTGAGAATTTGGTTTAGCATCATTTAACTATTCCAAAATTCAGCATTACTCTTAAACTCTTTTGAGAATTAGGCTGTCAATGTGTGAATTATGAATAATTATGACAATGACCGGGTAAATACGGTAAGGCGTGCACAATGTACGTCTTTGGGAAAACAAAAATTAACAAAATTTATATGTATCCGGTAAATAATGTTAACTTTATTCTTATCAAAATTATTACTTAATGTGCTTAATTATTTACCGAGAGAAATTAAAAATGACAAGTACTTCCTAGAGAAATAACGTAATTCAAGTGCCACCTATAAATACTTTTTGGAAATACGTATCTACTTTATTCTTACTAGTTTTACATGCTGTTAATAAATAGTTTCTTTTGTTAAATAACGAATTTTCCGTTTATATATAATTGTTATTTGTATCACTGAAGACGAGGCTCGCAAATTGCAACTCACAAAATAGTTTCTAGACGCATGAAACACAAGATTTTTCGCATCGATTTAAAATTGCTAAAATCACTCTAACCTCTAAACACTTAACGCATCAAATTTACAATAATTCCTAGTTTTTACCGAACACCGTTCGGTAAATATATTGCTTTAACCGAACGGCGTGCGGTAAACACAATATTTCCGAATGGTATTCGGTAAACACATAGTTTCTGAACAGCTATGAGATATGTAAAACTCTGGCCCGAGGGTTTCTATGTCTCCCGAGTGGTATAAACATAAAATAAGGCCCATGGTGCATACAGTATTTTATATCTTACTAGTATTTTTTTAATAACCTAAATAATAATGAATTACTTGGGAATACTGAATAGAAGAAATGTCAGTTTTTGACAGTAGGCACGTCGCTCCTAATGCGTTAGGACCTATTAGAATCGTATAATGCCCTAGGGCATTATGAATTAAATGACGTACTTTGTATCCATGGTATTAATAAACAATAATGAACTAGGAAGATATAAAAATAATATATACCCGTCGTGAGATAAGTGTTTTTTCTTCGGTGTATTGCAATAAGAGGAGAAGCCGAACTTCACACCTCGCAAAAACGAACATACACTTTTTAAATGAATTTCATTATTTCACATATTTGGCTGAAACCTTTACCTATAATTTTACTAATTATTAATTTGTTATATTTTTAAATACATTATAAGTCTCTTCTCTACATTACTTCACGTATTGTTTTTAAAATAACTTTTATTTTGCTTAAATAATTTTAATAATACAGGAAACATAGTTAATAGTTTGTAGATCATTGTAAGGATTTGTGAGTTCAAAAATTCGTTGTTTTGAACTTGTAACCAAAAGTACAATATCGACTAAATGGTTCAATAATTGACTATAAACTGTAGGTCCCATATACTATAATTGAGTTTAGTTTTCAATTGAGTAGGGTAGTAAATAAATAATAAATATATAATTCCTAAACAGAAATATTGAAATTAGAAATTATGAGTGATTTTTTGTTGATGCTATTCGCAGTTTAACAAATCGCTTCCAAATTTGAAAATAGCTGTTTAGAGTTCTTCTGGTGTAAAATCACTAAATATCGGAAGCAATAATTCAGTGAAAATGGATTTATTTGCACAATTAAATCAAATGGAGGCAGGCTCATCAGGCACGCACCATTAAAATATAAAATATTCCTAATCGGAATTTCAGTCTGCGTCGTTCGTTCCCTCCGCATGTTCTCGGTTCTCGGGAAGCGAAAGCGATGTTGTTGGTTTCTGGGCCTGGCGGGGTGTACGGGGTTGCAGCGGGCGTATAAGATCCCGGGACGCGTTCAGGGCACGATGGGAAAGCGGAAACGGAACCGGAAGCCGACGCGTGCGTGCTAATAGGCTAGTGCTGCCACTACACAAGAGAAAATATTCCCTGGCGCGTGTTCCTTTCTGCCTTTTTACAGACGCGATGTTGGTAACATGACTCAGACTTGCGCTGCTTTTGTGCGTTTATTCGGGTAATGATTTGTGCATATAACGTCCGACTACTACGGGGTGTGCTGTGTGTCACTTCACTCCCAACACTACCGGATGCACTTCCAAATTTTACTGCTTTGCTTGATTTTTTATTTTTAGGAAAACTCTAGCTTTTAGCACACATTAAAAGTACTTACTTGTTCCTCTTCACCTAGTTCCTGAAATCTTTCAAATGATTAATATATGAATAATTCCTTTTTATGTATGCGATATTTTATTTTATATTTCGAATCAAGAGTTCAGTTATATTTTTTGACTGTAAGTTTTACCTGAAGAACAGTCTGATATGCTGCGAGCGGAAGAAAAAAAAATTAATTTGTAAAAAACGTAATAGCTAAAATAACCCTTTTATTAATGTTGAGATAAATTACCAGATAACGCATTTGTTAGCTAAGCTATGATGCGATTCATAGCTCAGTTGAATCGCGTCGGCCTGTGAATTTGAGAACTCGACTTTGATTCCCGCAGCCGACAAACTTTACTTCATATTAAAATTACCTGTGTGACTGTCCCTGTCTTTAGGGGGGCATGATTGTACGGCTGGTAATAGCATTTCACACGTAAAATATATACTTTGCGTGGTTTGCTACGGCAGAGTGTCACCTCCCGTAAGGGGTAAAAGGCTTGATTAATATAAGAATACATAATAATTTTCATTGTTTAAATTTTTAATATTCCTTACAGTTTTTTGACAGTTAATTATGTAATTAATAAAATTTGACAAAATCATTTAAAAATCTACCTCGACAGATGTGTAGGGAATTTAATTACCTAATTTAAAAAAAAAATATTCAGATGCGATGGATATTAAGGTCACCACCGATTTTTGAACAGTAAAATCCCGATTTGCCCCACTGTGCAGCGTGCGCGAATAGATACTAGACGCACGCTGTAATTCAAGTTGCCATGGAAACGTAAATGATAACCTACTTCATATACTTATGTTAGTGAAAAAGTGAACATTTTTGACATTTGTATAAATTTTTATTAGTATAACTAGTGTTGAAAGTGTAACCTTGAGTAACTAAAATGAAAGTTGCAGCCTGAGCGAAGGCGAAGGTTGTGTTTTTTGTGTTCGTCAAAGTACTTTCGGCGATGTTATACACACAATTTTTTCTACTTCTGCAAGATAAAGAAGCTAAAAATAGAAAAATAATTATTTACTTTTTACACAATTATGTAGTAATGAAAGTAATGAAAGTAATACTTTTTTCTCGAATTCAAGTTCGAGAGCAAAAAAATGCTTTCATTACTTTTTTTTTCATATTGATATTACATTAATTTCACGGAGATGGGAATTAAAAATTATTTTGACAGAGTCAAAATTTTGATAGCACGCTGAAAAATTTTAATGATTTCTAAGCCAAGTTCATTTTCCGAATCACAAAATTTTCATTTCAAGGTAGAATCCTGCGCGGGTATACTTTGTTAGACTCGCACCCGACCCGCTACACGCATGTTTCAAGTGTATTAGACCCGTTCTCGACCCGCTACACGTAAAACCCGAACCGCAATGCAGGTATCGGGTACCTCGCGGTAATTCGCGGGTACCCGAGACCCGATCCGGAAAATTTATAATTGTCTACATCAACAGTACTACAAGAGGACACATACATTTATAAATAATACAACAATCCTATTTAATTTGAAGAATTAATAAATTTTGAAAATAACATGGATTGAATTCATTTTAGTCGACTCGCACTCGATCCAGAATCCAAATGTTCCTACCTGTAACCGACCCGCGATCCGCAAAGTGTGCATAACCCCGACCCGCAATCTGGCCCACATTGAGGGTATCCCGTGGGTGCTCGACCCGATTGAGAACTCTATTTCAAAGTCTAAAAATAACTATTAAATAAATATTTGGTGAATATTAATTGTGAGTTCTGAGATGGTTAATCTAATAATTAGGTTATAAATGAATTAGGTATCTAACATATCGATGCTGGCACTCCATCTATTTGTAATATTAAGCTACGTTTTTACATCTTAACATAGTCTCTGTTTTAGTCTTTGTTTTTGGTTTTTTGTTTCTGTTTATGTCGGAAAAATTCCAGCCATTTCCAGCTCTTAACATAAACATAACCTTAATTCATTATTCTAGTAAAGGTTTTGTTCACTTAAATGAGAAAATAATTGTATAAAACTATTTGATATACTTTAAAAATTATATAAAATTATTAATGAGGAACAGTAATTACTATTAAAATTAAGCACTAGTTTAATTAATTTATACAATTCCAAAATAAGTTTTAAAAGTTGAGACATTATTGTAGTGAACAAACCAGAATATTTAGCAATTTAAATTTCCTAAATAGATTTTTATATTATTAAAATATGACTAAATTGCAATTACACTTATAAAATCAAAGAAAAGAAATAAATTTTAAAATGACAGCGACCAAATAATTTCTTCTTGACTTGTTAGTTTTGTTGTTGCTATTAATCCAGTAATTCTTAAGTTTTTCTCAGTTTAAATTATTACTATTTTTATTCTACTCGTATTGTCTATATTTATCGTATTCCCAACACAAACCTAATGACATATGATAAATACGTCATAGAATTGACTGTATATAGCAGCATAACAAGAGATAGCATTAAAATAAAAAGTTAAAATCTAAGGCTAAGATATAACTAAAAATAAATTCAAACCCCTAAGCCTTAATAAATGTAAAGAAAAATCTAAATACGTATTTCGAGAACTAAGTTCTCATCATCATTAGATGAAGCAAGGGAAAACCCAAGATTACGCGACTTGTGAACCAAGCTAGTGGTCAAGTTTGAATCCCTAGATAGCATTACCGCAGCTAACTCTCTATTACAGAACAGCGACGAAAGACTATGTCGAAAGAATAAAGTCTCAAACTTTGTGTTTATGCGCAGCGACAACGACAAAGACTAAGACTAAAACAGTAGCTGGAAACGCTCAGCTGTATTCACATATGACAAACTCTCAAGGTTATGTCGAAAAACTAAAACTAAGACTATGTTAAGATGTGGAAATAAGACTTTATGGTACAAAAATATGCATACTATACATATAAAGAGACAGAAGAATACAATGTTTTTCATAAATTATATTGTTCAGTGAACAACACGAATAAGTTTCGTATTTATTTTTCCTACATTTTTATCATTTATTCAATTTAATGTTAGTTAAATGTGTAGTTTGTTTCTCGTCCTGTATGTAGTGTGCGATCGGGATGCAGTGTGCACGTGCGGTAATGCATGCAAGGGCGCATGCAAGCACGTGTTCCGCGAGTGAAAAGCTTCGAATCTCCTGGGATGCATTGGGAGCAACAGCATTGGTTCTTTTTTCTTCTTCTGCCTCATACCTCTGTCGTACAACGCACGACTTTTTCATTTTTCGAGTGTGCCGCGGTATTTCTAATGAATGCGTGAATGCTACCAGTACCACCACAGCTCCGCAACGCACGTGTTTAATGATGCGCTCGTTGTGAACAACCCTTTAACCGAGTTTTGTTTGTTTGCAAGTCAAATCACCACAGCCACGTCTATACCCGCGTCATATTCTGCCGCTGCGAGCTGCTGCTCCTGCTTCTGATTCTGCTTTCTGTTGCCGAGAAATTATAACGAGAATTATACATACTCAGTTTGGTTAAAGTGATACAGTTGGGAAAGTGTTACAACGTGATTTTATTTTCATAAATCTGCATTCGAATATAAATAAAATATTACTAATGTTCACTTCTCGACTTGAAAGTAGAACACGCAAATTAAACTTTTTCGTCTTATGCATTCAATAGTAGCGTTCGATTTGCACCAAATCTCAGTTCATCTCACCTCACCTCAGTTTGACAGCTTTTTTGTGCTGTTCTATTTGCACTGACATAACTGAGATCAAGTGAGACACTCACTTCCCCCCTTGCCGATGCTGCACTACCTATTTCACTGGTGCGTACTGAGATTTTCTACTCAGTTAGAGTGGGGGTAGAATTCGTTATGTTTTGTTTGTAGTTTGAATATTTGGAAGTTATTTAATAATTTTTTTAAATTGTATATGTTATTATAAATCATGTCTCACAGCTCACTTCCAACAAAAACACCAAGCAAATCATGTGTTGTCTGCGAAATGATACTACAACGTTCGTCTCGTAACCGACTCAGTTCAGACCTGTCAAAAGCCGTTCGATTTGTGATCGAAAAAATATCATCTCATTTCAGAGAATCTCAACTCAGTTGAAATGAACTGAGGTGAGATTGTTTGCAAATCGAACGCTACTATTAATGTTACCAATGAGTAAAGTTCAGGAATAATTTGTCCCATTCCAATTTTTTATTCACGATTGACATATGGGTGGAATCAGCATTTTGGCACCAAAACATGGTGGAGTATTGGTATCTCGAGCGAACATAAACTATAATGACAACAACAATAATTAATAAAATGCATAATTAACCGATTCAAAACGCAATAACTTTATACAATTGACCGAAAAACCTACTAACATTAATTTATGGTCAGTTGCACCAACAAAAAGTTAAATTTTAAACTTGGTTTAAATAAATAAGAGCAAATCAAATATTTCACAATAATGCCAATTGTTACATGTAATTTAGATTTGTTTTTGTTTATTTAAATCAAGTTTAAAATTTAAGTTTTGTTGGTGCAATTGGCCATTAGTATCAAATTTTATTTCCAGATGTCATGTTGGAATATTTTAAATGCGAATACTTATAATTTTCTGTAAAATGATTTAATGATTGTGGTTGTTGTAATCAGGTACATGTGAGGGAGGAAGAGAGGCCGAATAAAACCCCACGTGTATCTTTTGCGGGTCGCGGGTGGGAGCGTATCGGATATTGATACTCACGCGTGCCGGAACTTAGCGATGTCTTATTGATGAATTTAATATTGTTTGATTAGAAGTTAAAACTTAAATACACATAACCCCCTTTTAAGTAAAAGTAAAACATTATTATACAAAAAGAATGAACAATAAAAGAAACTTAATAATACACTAAATATACTACTATCTACTAATACAAACAGCTGACAATTGACTCTCGTCAACCATCACGGACAACTCGCGACTGACTGCTCTTGATGCCTGGATCGGTGATCTCGCCTTATCACTCCATAGTGAATCATCTTTAGCGAGAATCTCTGGCCCACACACCGCACTATTACTTTGTGATGTTAGGAAAATAATTAGCCGGATATCCAGTCATAGTAATAAAATTTACTCTCACAAATGTTACAACTTTACTACAAACGAAAGACAATCATACATTATAGTTTACTGTTTACAACGTATTAGTTAATTTTCTAATTCCTCTGTTCACAGATCACAGGGCAAAATTATTTACTTGCTCTATGAATCTGTTAAAGATTTAATTGAATCTTTAACTAATACAGTTCAGTTTTGAAAAAACTTTCATTTAATTCTATTTTGAAAACCAAATAAAACCAGAATTATATTAGTGTTTATTTAATATTTTTTTTGGGAATATAATTTGCCTTAAATTTACTAAAACAAAATAAGGATTAACAAAACTTTTTGAAAAACGGAATGATAAATATCTATTCACAGTTGAACACTTTCTGTTCAGGGGTTTTGAATCAGGAGTCCATGAATCCTCAAGGAGTACATTAAGCTTCAATAGCAGTTATGTAAATTGTTTGTAATAATATTCTTTAAAGTTGTGAGACGACTATTCTCTTTATTAATTGAAAATAAAAATTTCACAATACCAACTGACAAGGATTACATGACGTCTCACAGTTAGGTAGGGTAAGGGATAAATTGATTGACAAATATTTAGAACCGCTGCTCTAGTTTAACAAGTTAAATTAAGATATTGACAGTAAAATTTGGTACTAAACATTGGTATTTTTCTCATGTAAAATATACAAAATTTATTGTTTGAATTTTTCTAATTTATGTTGTAATTATTGTGTGAAAATGTTTACACCGCCCACGTATCATTCGCCAATATTCAGCTATCTTAGTAGAAAGCTTCTTTAATATAGAAGGGTTCTTGTTCTTGTTTAGTAATATTCGTATTTGAGGGCAGGGTGAAAAGTCCTTGAAAAATAAAACAGATGGCGCCACAATCGCAAATCTCATATGACGTTTGTGATGTACCATCTTTAACTAGAACGCATTAAAATTTTCAGACTGATATGTCATTCAGTTCTATTTTGACACCCATCGAAAGCAAGCAACCTTGAAGATTTTGTAAAACATGGAAAAAAAAGTGAATTCCGCGTCTTGATTAAACATTATTTCTTGCGTGGAAAAAACATTACGCAAACCAAAGCATCGCTTGTTAAACATTATGGGGACTCCTCACCATCGATTGGAACGATTCACAAGTGGTTTACTGGTAGTATGACCACAAAGGACGCCGAATGTTCTGATCGTCCAATTGAGGTTACAACGCCAGAAATCGTCGATAAAATCCATGGTATGATATTGGACGATCGGCAAGTTAAAGTGCACGAGATGGCTGAGGCTATGAGCATCTCAACCGAACGGGTACGGATCATTTTGCATAAATTTTGGATATGAGAAAGCTATCTGCCAGATGGGTGCCGCATTTGCTCTCTGTTGACAACAAGCGCGACCGTGTGACAAGTTCAAAGGAGTGTTTGGCGATGTTCAAGCGCAATAAGAAAGACTTTTTTCTCCAGATTTGGCCCCCTGCGATTATTATCTATTTCCAAACTTGAAGAAATAGTTCGGCGGCAAGATATTTGGCTCAATCGATGAGGTCATCGCCGAGACAAACGCCTATTTTAAAGGATTGCCAAAATCGTATTATTTGGAAGGGATCGAAAAATTATAAAAACGTTGGACGAAGTGTATCGAACTACAAGGAGATTATGTTGAGAAATAAAATATGTTTTGACCAAATAAATCATTTCTTGTTTCATTTTTCAGGGACTTTTCACCCTGCCCTCGTAGATAGACCATGTCATGTAGAAAGACAATGAGAAAAGAATAAGCAAAAAATGTTGTTAAGTTCTGGACTAATTGAAAATGTAAATTGTATTATTCTCCGGAGGAAATATGGTAAAATAACAAAAATAGTAGATGATCAATCTTGGTGGTGATAATGAAATCAAAGTGAGTAAATAACATAATTATCATGAAGTAGTGAACCACAGAATGAGCAGTTGTTTTACCAAATTAAACTATTAATCAACGTAATCTTATAAAATCACATAAACAACAGCGCAATCTTCACGCGTGGGGTTGGTTCACCCCCCGAGGGCCGTATTCTCGTTCTCCGCACGAAACGCAATACGGAAAAGAGAAAATAAAGGACACGGAAGACAAAAGTCCTTAATCAAATCCTCACACATTCCGGGCACATCGCGCGGCATCTGTACGTGCGCGCTGCCACCAGTCTCTTAATCACCGCTCCCGCAGCCGCCCCCGGCTGAAAGCGACGCCGGCGAAAGTTCCGCTGGTTTAATTACCCAGAATAATTGTCGAGCCTTGTTAGGGCCGTGCACACAGCAGCAGCTCTGCCTGCGTGCCGGTGCCGTGCGTTCCTTGCAGCTGAGGATGAGATCCACTCACTGATAATGATATTTATGTGATTTTTTCTTTCTTTTAAATTGCCTGTTTTGTCGTGTAGAACTAATTTGTCCAGATTGCTGATTTAAGTGCACTTTTATAGTAGGTAAATTTTATGTTTTTACAACAGCAGGGTCCTGTCTTAAATTTTTAGTATCTATGATTTAATACCTATATTTAACATTATTTTAAATAAAAATTATGTAAATATCAGTTATGCCCTATGCTTTTTTACTTTCTTATATACAGTATAAAAAAGTATTGGAATCGTGAAAAAAATCGTTTATGAGATTTTCGCGGAAATACATGTTTTGAGGTCCACTGAATACGTTTTGATCATTTTCGTAATGATGTCTGTATGTGTGGATGGATGAATGGATGGATGGATGGATGGATGTGTGTCCGAGTGTGCAATATCTCATGAACGAGATAAGATTTGTTAACGAAACTTGGTAATTATAAGTTTCATGAAAATAAGAAGAGCTGAGTTGATTTTCAATGAAATTGAAAAACCGAAAGCGGAAGTTTACTGGACACACAAAACAATAAATTCCATTTATTTAAAAAAAAAATCAGTTACGAAAAAAAGTTTCTAATAAAAAATGTTAGTGAAAATATTTGAAATTTTCCTATATATTTGTCTGATTTTGAAAAAAACTAATTTATATATTTAATAATATATTCCAATAATCATAGTAGCAATAGAAACAAAAAACATAAACACGTTTAACATTTATATGTCAAATAATAATTGTCAAACGCAAGGAGCAATTCATAAGTGGTCATAAGTGTTTAATTCCGCGTTTCTGATGCTATATCAATTCCATTGATCAAATATGTCATTTTATATTTCTATTATATTTCTATTAATATAAGTTTATTTATACAAAATTTTGTTAGGAAGTTGATTATTCGTAATGAAAATTAAAAAGAAATCAGTAAAATCCCAAAATTTTCATAAATTCAGAAAAATGCTGAATTACTGAAAAACTAAATTACATGTTTAATAATATTATCTTACCATATTACTTTCGGCTTACTAAAATACTCTAATAAATATTATATAACATTAATATGTTTTAAATATTAAATATGCAGTGTATAAGAAAGTCGTATGGTGCCCACACCAGATTTTTTATGTTATAGTAATAATAAATATAAAACGCTAGTAATTCAATAATCCAGTGGCACAGAGGTGCATAAACTTACATCATGTCCCCAATTTTTAATTCAGTATAAGTTCACGGCCTTCAACATTTTGGGTCCCAGATTCAAATCTCAGCTGTATTCCAATTATTGTCTCTATAATTAAATTTGTCATTATGTTGCTCAGTGGTATCTTTGGATTTGAGAACCCGGGTTCGATTTCCGCATTCGACAAACAATTTTCATTTTAATAAAATTACTCCTGTGGCTTCGTCCCCACTAACACATTAGAGGGCCGTGATCTGACGGCTGGTAAAGGCACTTCACTTATCGAGATCTGCTACGACAGAGTGCTGCAACCAGTAATAGGAAAATGGCGAGATAGAGGTATACGAGTATATTGTTTTTTTTTGTAACACCTTATAATTTCTATTTTCAATTTAGATTTACTTATACGTAGGATAGTTCAGCGTGTAATTCAGTCTCTAGCCATAAAGGCTCTATACTTAACTAATGGACTGGAGATATTTTGCTATATTTTACTAACTCAAATCAACTATAGAGGCGCTGCGTTCGCCTAGCTTTGGTAGGATAAATGGTTTGTTTACATTAGAATACATTAATGTAGAGCTCATTTCGCCAATTTTTAAGATGAAATTAAGTATTGTGTTTTTGTTTAAATTCTTGGACGTCTATATACACACATTCGTAGGAAAATTGTATATATTTATTTAATTTCGAATATAAAAACAGATTTTTTTCTCATGATCATTTACTTTTTGGTTGAATAATATTATTTTCGCATAGATAAATGATTTGTGGTTACAAAATACATACTAAATATGGGGGTAGGTATTCAACTATCAAAAATTTAAATTTTAAAAATGTAAACATCGAATATTTACCCATTACAAAATTATATTAATTTCATGTTCTGAAGATTCCGAATTATATTTATGTTCTACAGGCCGGAATACAAAATTACAATAACATGAATTAACAGACGAATTAAATCTAAATTTAAATTACTTTTTGACCACTGCTACGATAATTTATTAATGTATGAAATTAGTAGTGTAATGTATGAGTTAAAAAATTGCTGCCGGAGTATGTATTACAAATTAATAACTGAGGATGATTCTTTTATCAAAAGTTGAAATAGTTCTGAGTGATTTGCATCCTTAAAAGCAACAGTTTGTATTAGATTTTCTATTTTATGTTTTTTATGGAAACAGTTTTAAATTAACGTTTTAGAAACACGTATGTTTACCATACAAACATGCACAATAAAGCACACAGTTACAGCACGAGAAGTTAATTTTTTTACCGCTAGTTGGCGTATTCGAGCGCTGGAGTTGTCAATATAAAATATGCTCTTGCAGATTTGAGTATATTGTGTAACGAATTAATACAATACATAGTACCTAGAAATATTGACTACTCGTACAAATGCCGATTAAGGCGACTTGTTAGCAGTTTGATTAACTTTATTTTTCAGCTGCCAAACATTCCTAAATTAATTCTGTGCATTGTTTCAAATATGGTAGATTACTTAGTAATTATGGGGTGGCTAGCTCAGTGGTATGAAGTCGACCTGTGGATCCTGAGAACCCTAGTTCGATTTCCTCAGGCGACAAACAATTTTCATAATTTCAAAAACTATCCACTAACATCTTTGGGGGCCGTGATTTGACGACTGGTAACCGCAATTCGCGCGCAAATATATCACTTACCGAGATCTGCTTCGGCAGAGTGCCACACCCAGTAATGGGTAGAAGGCGTGATGATATATTTATTTATTTACTTAGTCTGACTGTTAATTGGATCATTTATTTCTAAAATAATTTAGGAACGATTGGAATAGAAAAAATAAAGTTAGTCAACTGCTAGTTAATCATCATTAGTCGGCTGTTTGAAAATGCAGCATATAATATTGAACATAGAGAGATATTTGAAGGGGACGATGCTGTGTAGTATTAAATTTGTGAAATTGCTGAAAAATCTCGATATGAAAGATAAACACGTATCATATTGCTTGAAAAATTTGTAGCGAGCGAATAGTTTCACTATATTTACTTAGCTAAAAGCATGAAGTTTAAAGAGGGCTGATACATAATATCTGAAAACTCACCGCTCTGACGAGCTGAACAAATAAATAAATGAAAGTAGAATAAAATAAAAAAGAAGAAAGAGGTGAAATGGGAGGTCGGGAGGAAATGGAAACAGAGAGTTTCTGTTTGATCAAAGAGTGGCGCTGGCGTCGGTGGCGGCGGGTGAGTGAAGCAGAGCAGGCCAGAGCAGACAGAAGAGGCATGAAGGTAGAAAAACGCGTCTTGTGTAGGTATTGAGGTGTGCGCGTCTGGCCGAATGCTCGCTCAAGGGCCTCCCAACGAGATGAAAAACCCTTCACAACTTTTCATACGCTTTTTGTTTACTTTTTTATCCAAAAGTAATCTGAATTATCAGCGCATATCTACATTCACTCATACAAAATATTCCAGCTATATTGTCACGAAAACTGAAAACTCTTACACTGGTATGCATAGTCGTTCGCCCAGCGACGCGCTGAGGAAGCGCCCATAAGCGATACACTTGGCGAAACGCTGGCGAACCGCTGGCGAACGACTATGAATACTAGTGATAGTCTTTCAATCGATTTTAAATATGAAAGAGATCTTTCAAACAATTTTCATTAAAGTTACTAAAGATTATTTTTATTTACAATTTGTGTTTATCTGTTGTGCTGTGGATTGTCAATTAAGGACTCAGTCAGATTTAACAACGAAAAAGATTTCTACATTCTAAATTAAATAATCATTAATATCAGAATTCCCTAAGAAAAGAAAAAAACAAGTTTTTCTATATTTTAATTTAATTTAAAAAATCAACATACTAAAATATTTTTCTGTAACATTTAACGGTTATTACAATTCTTCTTCAATATCTGGGCAATCTGTTCTTAATAATGTATAAAGTAATTAATATTAATCATAAACAAAAAACAAAAATACTAGTTAAACCGAAGAAATGAATAAGTAAATCAGAATACGGAGAACAACTTTGAACGCGAAGACTTCATGTTAAATTCTAGTCGGAATTTGGTTATGAAAATCTGAGTTCGATTCTATATTTTTAAAAGAGGCTTGAGAAGGAAGATGTTAGATGACCTGAAAGATGTAACAACTTATATAAAAATGAAGAGGCTGGCTATGAGTAGAAAAGTTGGAGAATTCATATATAATAAACTTTGTTCGTTTCGCTACGTGGCGGTTACTGTTTACCGCTGCGGTAAGGATTTTGTGTTCGATTGAGTTGGCGGTAAAATAATAAGTTACTAGATTTTGTTCGTTTCACTTTTTGACATCTCACGGTAAAACGCTGCGGTAGTTGGCGCTAAAAAAATTTACAGAAACTCTAGGCTATGCTGAATAGCGGTAGAAGTTAATTTTAACACATTTTTGACATCAGGAAAAATAAATAACGAATGTAGCAGCGGTGAGAAGAAAAAAGTAAAATATCTATCTTAAAAATATTTATTTTATTTGATCTGTTCATGTCTACATGAATAATTTTGGGGCTCTATATTAAAGGTTCCAATGTGGCCCCAAAAATACTATTTAAATCTCCAAGCGGACCTACGCGTAACGTGTCCAATGTGGCATTGAGCATTGGTGTGGGGCAAAGTGTCACCGTATAATGTGAGGCCCCACGCTGACTTAAGAAAACACCCATCATATTATTATATAGGAAGGTTTTTATTTGTTAAATTATTGATGACAAAATCACAAATTCTTTCGTAAATAAAATATAAATAAATATGTCATCACTCCTTTTACCCATTACTGATTGTGGCATTCTGCCGTAGCAAATCTCTGTAAGTGATGTATTTTTGCGCGTGATGTGTGGTTATCAGCTGTCAAATTTATATCTGTCAAAATGTCAATTTAAATACCCAACTCGTGTAGTATACTGGGCATACAAAACAAAAATAGAATTTACTTCGGTTGAAAAAAAATAAAAATAATTATTTTACAGGCAGATTCATAAAGCGGATTAGCGCTAACACCATTTTTTATTTTATTTTTAACTCTCTTTTCAATGTACGAAACAAGTTTATTTTAATTTGAGATAAAAAGAGAGTTAATTAGCATCAAATTTAGTTCATTTCTTTAATCTGTTTTAATTTGAAACAGAGTTATAGATAATATTAAAAACGGTGTTAGCGCTAATCCGTTTTATGAATCTGCCTGTTAGTGACTTAAATTATTACTGTCATTTTTTGTGGTATATAGTAAAACGCAGCTGTAACTAACCGCCGCGTTTTACAATAACCGCCACGTAGCGAAACAAACAAAGCTATAATAAGTCAAGCAGATAACTATAGATGATGATGACCCCTGTGGTTCCTCCTCGACTAATATCTTTGGGGGCTCTTACGTGATGGCTGGTAACCGCGATTCACGTGCATAAGTATATCACTGACTTATATCCAAAATATACGGTAGTGTCTGAGTGCATCGGATTCCATTACAAGCTGTAGGTTTTTTGTACTATAATTGGGTTTAAATTCCTGTTGTACAGAATAACAAATAAACATAGTATAAGAGTTGTCAACAGGATAGCAATAGTCAACAGTATTAATCCGAAAATCGGAGATTATATTCATACTGTATTTTTATTTGCAAATTTATTTCTTCTACGAGTCTCTGGATTATGACGATAACAATCTTTTGTAAATAAAGAAATGCAGTACATAACATAGCAATAAGTTTGTTTTATTTACTTGCTGGGCTTTGTTGGTCAATTATAAGTTTGTACATTACAGATAATTAAAACAGCAATGCATCAAAAGAGAAAACGAGCAAAAGATTAAACTCCATTAACAAAAATAAAAACTATTAAAAACTTATTCATTTGCATTCGTTCGTTTTGCATTAGCAACTGTCGCATTTTCATTGCATGCAATAACGCATTTGAAACATTTACTTGATTCAATTCACTTTAATTTCGTCGCTAAATTTGCGAGCGAGATAGAAAACTCGTCGAGTAGCGAAGAAAAGTCAACAGCAACGGCAATTTCCCCGGCGATTAATACATTCAAGTTCGCATCGGGACTGGCGGACTGCAAGCTCTAAGAAGCGAGAATTAAAAGTCGTGAGATATAGAAAAGCAATTAGGCTGATTAGTGCTTGATGCCCTCTATTACACACTTCTCTAATTACAGATAATTACCGGCCAAGTGCTCCCGACGCACTGATTTCAGATCCTCCTGGCGGACAATAGAACTAACCTTTTTCACTCTCTGGTTTCTTTAAAGACTGTTTTATTGTTCAATGATTTTATTGATCTCTGCTACTGCACAATTGCACATGATGTACTTCCTTTCAACATATGCTTAAAGCAAGTTTTTTTTATAGATTTGTTTGTATACATTCTTCTTTTTTGCACATACAAATTTTATACAATTTGTTTCAACTTCTTTGAGTGATTTTGATCGAATATTATTGAGTATTAAAATATGATACAATTGTTTCCTCAATTTTATTTTGCAAAGTGCAATGCTAATTTTGGGTTTGTATAGTTCTTTTGAATAGAATATTAATAATTAATAAAATAAATATATCATCACGACTTTTACCCATTACTGGATGTGGCACTCTGCCGAAGCAGATCTCGGTAAGTGATATATTTATGTACGTGAAGTGCGGTTACTAACAGTCAAATCTCGTCCCCGAAAAATGATAGTGGTGGGGGAGCCACAGGAATAATTTTAATTTGTTAAAAAATGTTTGTCGGTTGCAGGAATCGAACCAGGGTCCTCAGGATCCACATGCTAACTCGAAACCCCATTAAATTAATAAATATAAATAAATAATTGTAATTGAGACAAACTATAGGTGAGGAACTTTTTTACGATTCTATTGCATATTTAAATTACGCAGTAATAAAGGAATTTTTCGAGATAATATTTTCAACCCTACATTGACTTGACGATGAAGAAAAATATTCGAAATCATATAGTAATTCATAATTCGTAGAAATCGAATAGTAAACTTATGAAGTGAACAAGTTGTTTTTTACAACTATTGTAAAACTAAATATAAAAAATGCCGCCCCAAAATATGTGCCGCCCGGTGCGAACCGCACCCACCGCTCTCTCCTAGGTACGCCACTGTTTAACCCTGTACGTAGAGATTTTACGATATTTCGATTTTTAAGAAAATGGCGGTCATTTTTTAAAAAAGGTTAATTTTTTAGGGTAAAAAAGTTTACAAAACTGTGCAACAAAAAAAAATTATATGTATATATAACGCTACAGTAAAAAATCTACGTACATTATTAAATTATACCACGGGAAAGACTTGTGCAAAGTTTCAAGTCAATCCAATGTAAATTGTAAGAGTAATCTGCCACAAAAATTTGAAAAACCATCATTTCGAGAAAAACGCATTCGTGTTACATAGATATAACTAGTAAAAAGTTTTCGGTCACTTTATTATGAACGAATTTCGACACATAAAAGAATACTTTGAGACAAAAAAAAATAGATTTTTTGAAAGTGCAAAGATGGTGCCCCAATATCTATATAGAACTAATTGTAACTTTTAATCTACTTTGGGACCAAGAAATTATAGAAATATTGTGTTTTGTTAACTGTAAAATTCTTAAATGTGGATTTTAGCGAAATAAATAAAATATTGATACAGGCGCGATGGCGCGATGGCCGAGCGTGTTAAAGCACATCTCTTAACATGCTGTGACGTCATCCGAACCAAGGTTCGTCAGTTCGAATCCGCCTGTCGACAAAGTATGATTTGTCGTTCAAATAAAAAATACAGTTACTTGTATTAATCATACTCGGGCGCTATAAGCTAGTCACTTATACATATGTCTTAAAAGTAAGTAACATTGACTCAGAAAACCGGCAGTACGGCAGCGTAAAAACTGCGGCTCGGTGTGCCCGGTAGGCCCAGGCCCGACTCGGGCTGTAGCGCCAGTAAAGAAGAAGAAGAAGAAATAAAATATTGATAGGTATATTCAATAAAGAATAATTCTGATTCCATAATTTTTTCAATAGCTCAATTACTCTTTCCTGAACGATAATTCGCTAATATAGCGATTGTTGTGCCCGATTACCTATTAGGGTGGTTTGACAAAGTAAATGAAGGTATTGCTATAAACATATCATCGTGTTTGAACAAAGAAAAATCACGGAACGAGGTTTGTTCGAATGAATGAACTGCGCTGGATCTGATAGAGGCCAGTGTAGTGCAGTGTAGTAGCGAGTAGCGGGGGAAATTAAAGAAGATATTTATCTGGCCATGTTCAGATAACAAATCCTTGCCGAGCCGGCCAAACCTAGGGCTCGGTCTACAATCTACAGCGCGCCGTAATCGCTCGGTGACATCGGAGTGTGCGTGTGCGTACTGCCGGGATTCTCAACAGTGCTGCCTAAACTGTACAGAAATTCATCAAGTTATTTTTCTGAGATTATGAAAAAATTTTAGGTCTAAATTAGTTTGACGAAAATAATAATTACTGAGGATTAAGCCAAACTTTAGAAGTTGCGCATATTTTCATTAGATGACAATAAAAATTTTATTATTGTAAGGTAACTAGATTATTAAAGTACTGCGATGGCTAGCTCAGTGGTATGAAGTCGGCCTGTGGATCCTGAGGTCCCTGGTTCGATTCCCACAGGCGACAAATTTTCATAATTTGAAAAAGCTATCCCTGTGGCTCCTCCACCACTAACATGTTTGGGGGCCGTGATTTGACGACTGGTAACCGCACTTCACGCGCAAAATATATCACTTACCGAGATCTGCTTCAGCAGAGTGTCACACCCAGTAATGGGTAGAAGGCGTGATGATATATTTATTTATTTTATTTTATTACCCATTATTTTGCCTCCAAATTTGAGTGTCCAATTTGATATTAATACAGCTGTTGAAGAGCTGTTCACTATCCAACACAGGTTTCACGCATCACTGCGCTGCGTTGCTGTAGCAACAGCTACAACCTGTGAGTTTGAAATTATTATACAGCCATGAGTACTAAACCATAATATATATCAAAAATTGCATATATAATGAATGTACTACTTAAAAGAAATAGAAAATAGTTATTTATATACTTAGAAAATTAAAAAGATATTTATAACCTCTGAGGGCGATATTTCCGATACCGAGGATCTCTGGCCCGGTAAGCTCTCTAGGGGCATATATATCAAGTAATGTCCGTGGTGCATACAATATTTTATTTCCTACTAGTATATTTAAATAAATAAATATATCATCACGCCTCTTTACCCATAACTGGGCGAGGCAATCTGCCGAAGCAGATCTCGGTAAGTGATATATTTATGCGGCTACTAGCCGTCAAATCACAGCTCCCAAAGATGTTAGTGGTGGGGAAGTCACAGGGAAAATTTTGAATTGGTGAAAATGTATTGTCTGCTGTAGGGATAGAACCAGGGTTCTTTGGATCCACAGGCCGACTTAATACCATTTAACTTTTACCCCATACTAGTATATTTAATAACCTAAATAATAAATAATGGATAATTTGGTAACATTGAATAGAAATATCAGTTGTTGACAGTATTAAATGCTCTAGGACATTATGAACTTAATAATGTACTTTATATCCGTGGTATTAATAAATACATAAAAAATTAATTAATTTTGATATTGTCTTGACATGTAATTCACAATAACAGCATTATTTATTTATTTATTTTGTTACTCTGCACAACAGGAAGTAAATCCCAATTATTGTATAGGGAACCTACAACTTATAGTGGAATCCGAACATTTGAGAAATGAAAGCTATAATTAACTGAAATAAATTATTATATAATAATATTTTGTAATACGTTCATGCTAATTTTAATATTCTTAATTCTCAATTCATAAGATGTTTGTTAGTATAATGTTTGACAACCCCTGTTTTAGTACAAGGTCTGTGTAGTCCGGGGTGCGGGGTACGGATGTCGTGGCGACGAATCCAGCTCAGCACAGCCCAGCAGTGCAGTACTGTAAAGTCCAGGTAGCTCGGCTCGGCGTGATTGTGATGCAAATCGCCGCCCCAGGTGTGCTCGAGCCCGAAGTCCGGGGCGACCACCGGCGGAGGGTAGCACAGGGGGCGGCGGCGGTGGTGGCGGTACAACCCCTGTCATCCACACCCGACGAATTATAGCACATGGAAAATACTTTAACTCTGTTAAATACATCATTATTTGTTGCCTTTCAAAGTTAGCTCTAAATTTGACTGTAATTATTTAATTACATTTACACAATATTGTTATTGTGTTATCAGTAGATTAGTTGTTACCATTTACGTAATACTAGTGCCTATAAGTGTGATCAACGTACTAAACAAAACAAGCAAACCGGAAGTAAGAATCATAGAACGTTTTTGCTAGGCTAGCAATTGCTCGTTTTGATCGCGAGCAAAATAAGCGAGAAATTTCTCGCTCAAAGTGCTAGACATTCAAATAATTTTGCGGGAATTTCAAATTGTATGTTTATAACTTGAAAGATCGAAACTATTTTGATAGTTGACAGACAATAATTTATTTACATATATGAAAAATGGAAAACGAATATATTCAGCTTTTCGTAGATTGATCTATATCAAGCTATTATCGGTAGGATTACTATTATTATCAAGGGCTATAAAATAGCCATCATCAGTTTTTGTGAATGTGCCATCATGGTTCTTAAAAAATATATATTGAATTCCATACTCCAAACAATAGCCTAATATCACCAACACAAAATTGGCTGAAAATTTTTTGCGTAAATTTCAATGTGTCAAAATTCAAAACGCATAAAAAGTACATACAACGTGCGCACTCATATTATTTATCATTAGCCGAACACATTTCACGATGTCTTGTTCGGTACAACTCAGTCTTGAAAATGTAGCGAAACGACCAAACCGTTCAGTGGGCCAAGCAATAAATTGCTTTTTGCTTACTTAGCAATTGCTAGTTTTGCTGGGCTTATTGAACGCACCTATTACTCTACTGGATACCTAAACTTTAGGTTCGCAAAAAGTTGAATATAAAAATAAAAGTTGTAAAATAATGCAATTGTGTGAAATTCACTTTCAAAAACAAGCACAGGGCGACGCTCCCTCCCTTTCTTATCTTTTTGTTTCATTTTCAGTTACTGCATTGTGTGGTCTTTTCTTTCATATATAAGTGCAGACTATCGCTTTCATCTTTTCTAATCTTGTAGATTCGTTGTTAGTTTCGTTATTAGATTCGTTGTTAGGAGTAAACGTGAGTAATTTGAGATTTTTTATGCATACGTTATGTACGTTGAAGAAAGAAAATGAATGGTAAGTGAAAAGGAATGATGTGATTGAAGGTTTGTTGTGTGATAATAATTTCGAGTGTATAAATGAATGAGTTTATATGGAGTGATCTTTGAAAGTGGTTGAAGTGAGGGTGGTATGTTCGGATGAAAATGTTTGACGATGACTGGTTGTTTGATGGGTGTGATGAGTGAATGTTTTATGAGTGATTTTAGGGTTCGTGCTACCCCTTTTGTTGGAATATAGCGTGAAGATATGTATGTATGTATGTAAAATAAAATTGTAAAATATATGCATCAAATGGGAGAGAACGAACTTAAAACATTCATCAGATTCATCAAATAATCAATCTTCTTCAAAAATTCTCTTGTTAGCATAAGCTTGTTTATTCCTCACACTCAGAATCTTTCATCACGTAACAGACCTTTAATCATATCCATTCATTCGTTCCTAAACACTTCCACATGCTTATAATCTCAATTTATACATGCACACTCTTCTAGCCACGAATGCGCTTGTTTTGAAAGTAAATTCCACAAAATTGCTGTTAGATATTCAAAAGAAAGAACTGAAAACGAATCAAAAAAGAGAAGAAAGGAAGGAATCGTTTACTGTTTTTGGAAGTGAAGTCCACATAATTACAGTTAGAGACTTTATTGTAAGAACATAATAAAGGGAGGGAATGCCGACCTGTGCTTGTTTTTGAAACGGAATGCCACACAATTGAAGGTAAACACTCTAATGCTCCGTTCATACTTGGAAAGTTTTCGGAGAAACTTTTTAGAAAGAAGAAGTCAAGAAAGTTTCTTCAAAATTATAGAAGATGGAAAGTGGAAAGTAATCAACTCATGCTTATGGCACAGTAGTTAACCTCAATTCATAGCAAAGAGTAACTGACAGATTTTCAAGAAATGTTTTACTTCTTTTTCTTTCTAAAAAGTTTCACAGAAATCTTTTCGCGTGTGTACGGAGCCTAATGAAATAACTTCACAAGGAATTTAAAATCAAGAATCCTGCTTTTGTATTTATTCACCAAATTCATCTCGTAATTAATTCTTCGCCAAATAATCCTGCCATCACTTTCACTTGAACCACACTTATAATTTGTAGTTGTAAAATAATCTATGAATATATGATAAAAATAAAATAAATCAATACATCTATTAGCTATTCCGGCTGTAGCTCCATGCCTAGCTGATTTCGGTAATATATTTATGCGCGGAAGCGCAATTACCGGCCGTCGAATCACGGCCTCAAAAGATGATAGTGCAGGGGGAGCCACATGGGTAATTTTAATAATGCGATAAAAATTGTTTGTAGGTGGCTCAGTGGTATCGAGTCGGACTGTGGAGGTTTGATTACCACAACTGACACACAGTTTTCACCACATTAAAATTACCCCTCCACATCTTTGGAGGCCGTGATTTGACGTCTGGTAACCGCGCTTTATGCACATAAATATGTCACTTACCGAGATCTGCTTCGGCACAGTGCCACATCCAGTTATGGGTAAAAGACGTCATGATATATTTATATTTATTTATTAGTTTAAAATTGTTTGTCGGCTGTGAAAATCGGATTCGAGTTTTCAAATTCACAATCCGACGCGATAACTTTAAGTAATGAATTCCGTATGTAGAAATATGTAAAAAAAGGTGTGATAATATATTTATTAATATATTTATTAATATATTATATTATCTTTGTTGGGATAATGGCTCATTGGTATCAAGTCGACCTGTAGATTCAAAGAACCCTGGTTCGATCCCCACAGCCGACAAAACATTTTCACCAATTTAAAATTACCGCTGTGACTCCCCCATCTCTAATATCTTTGGGGGCCGTGATTTGGCGGCTGGTAACAGCACTTCACGCGCATTAATATATCACTTACCGAGATCTGCTTCGGCAGAGTGCGACGCCCAGTAATGGGTAAAGGGCGTGATGATATATTTATATTTTTATAAAACCAGCCGTTTGTTGATGACCTGAGAAGTTGATGCAAACGTGCTGTAAAAACCTCTGTGGAATTACGAGACAAGTGATGGAAATTTTTTTCCTATTTTTCTTATTTATGAAGACTCAATTCCACATCGCAATAGACATTTTGTCTTTTGTTTTATTTCAATAGCTGTCAAGCAGTTTGCGATTTTGTCGGTAGATGGCACCACGAGTGGCTCCATAGCTCTCATGTCATGTTACCGTTGTAGATAGGTTAACATCAGTCAGTTCAGCTAAGTCGGTATCACAATCCACTATTTCCTAGTTGATCTAGTTGGATAAATGATCGCACCATGCCGGAAGGACGAAACGCGTCTATGGTTAAAGCTGAACTGACCAGCCGTTTGTTGATGACCTAAGAAGTTGATGCAAACGTGCTGTAAAAACCTCTGTGGAATTACGAGACAAGTGATGGAAAATTTTTTCCTATTTTTTCTTATTTATTAAGACTCAATTCCACATCGCAATAGACATTTTGTCTTTTGTTTTATTATTTATATTTATTTATATTATCAAAATAATTGCAACGCCATACGAGTACAATGTGCATTTTTAATCAGTTTTATATTTTAGAAATATTTTTAAACAAACAGACCTCCAACTAGTAACACTACCTACGTACCAATATTACAAATAGATATTGTATTAAATTTAGCAAACAATAAGCATTTAAACTTTGAACTTGTAAGAAATTATACTTTTAAATCGTACAACATGCCTAATGTCAGTCATATTTAGAAGTGATAACTGTAATTTTATGTTAGTACGATAGTTAAGAATGCTTTGAGACTGGACATAATAGTGTCATGTTTCCATTTCCAATGATGATTATTCCAGCAGTTTTATATCCGAATGAGATTCACGATTCAGTACCTATAGGTAATGTTTTATGACTTAGTTGGGTTAGTGTGGATTTTTGACTACAGGATGAAGTCTGTGAAATGCGATGAAGAGTCACGTGTGATGACTGCTGTTAATGCGGAGCTGGTGTGAGCGCGCACGGTTGTTCCTCGAACACACATCACCTTTCCGCGCTTCAAGTCTTCGTGGTATTTTCATATTTACATTCCTCTGTTTAAAAACCATAAGTTTGTAATAATAATTCACGCGAAACGACAAAAACAGGGAAGTAAAGTAGGTAATAATGTTTTATTTGTAAGTATTGAATTGTAAAGATGGTCTACGACTGCGGGAAACTTTTATTCAACACTTAATGCCAATCTCGACGTCGCAATAAAAGATATCCTTCAATTGTGTTTGAACAAATAGCACGAGACAAAAGTGCATCGACAACTCTGTTGAAAAAACTGCGCGACATCATTTGCCCATTAGTCAAAACAAATAATTGAAATTATCAACTGCAAATGAATAAAATCTCGCTACATTATAATAATTATAAATTTCCGAAGCGTATAATTATTGCAGTAAATCAGAATCATGAACGAAATGTGATTAAAAATGCAAACATAATGAAAATGTTATGCGGGCAATATTTGTATAAATAAATAAAACAAAAATAATGTTATCATCATCGTAGGCTATGAAATTCATAATTAGCAGTCCGGGTATAAATCAAGCCTGGCATAATGAACACTTTCATAAACAACTATCTATCAGTTGTGTAGCAGACTCGTTTGCCGAATCGAAACATAATTCATTAATCATTCCAATTTTAATCAACCCCATTCAACGCAGTATAAAACAACTTTGCGTTCGCGTTGAATTCTCCCAACTCGGTGGAGGATGGTCGGTGGAGGATTCTCACGTGCAAGCCGCACTTTTACATTTTTTTGTTGGCGTTTACCTGCGCGTAATCCGAGACTTCTCTGCGAAAAATAATTTCACAAATCGGCGCTCGCAGCGGGCAGCGCAAATCCGCAGATTAAAACACAGGCGAGCGATGAAGGCTGGGGCTGTGCGCTCTTCTCTTCTGCTTGGAGGAGATCCCTGCCGATACGGGACTTATCTGCGATCTGTTTGTAATTTGCCGACAGACGCACTGTCCTGGAATGGGACAGACAAGCCACTACAAAGTTCATTCATGCTTATCGGCCCTTCGAAAATCGCGCTCGGCGCTGCCCGCTCCAAACAGCACTCCGCTCTTTTCACCTAATAATTATTTCACTTGCCTCTCCTGTTTTTCACCACATCAAGAAAACATTCATTTTATTTACACAAACTTGAATTTGAATCTTATTTTCTTCCTTTTATACATTTCCAAATAGGATAAATAACATTCTATTGACTATTATTAGTATAAATTAACTCTATATTAGCCGATCCTGGTAGATGATCATTATTTCTATGGGGTAGGTGGTTCAGTGGTATCGAGTCATCCTGTGGATCCTAAGAACCCTGGTTCGATTCTCACAGCCGACAAACATTTCCACCACATTAAAATTACCCCTGTGGCTCCCCAACCCCTAACATCGTTAGGGACTGTGATTTGACGACTGGTAACCGCACTTCACGCGCATAAATATATCACTTACCGAGATCTGCTTCAGCAGAGTGCCTCACCAAGTAATGGGTAAAAGGCGTGATAATATATTTATTTATTTTATGTTACACACAAAATAACAGAAATCAGTGGAGGTCATAAGACTGATAAGGATTTGATTTAACATGAACATGAATATCTTGTGGAACCATTTTTATTAATTGTGAAATGGTTTTTAATCTGTTATTTAGGCCACTTTTGTAAAAATTACTGCTTTAGTAACGTTGCTAACAAGTCATTTTGAAAGCAACCTTCCCTGCAATTATTATTGATTGAGTGTTCCGGCCACTTTTTGAACAATTCTTACTTTCTTATACACAGTATAATGAAGTGAAAAAAATCGTCGACGAGATTTTCGCGGAAATACCTGCTTTGAGGTCCACTGAATCTGTTTTGATCATTTTCTCAATGATGTTTGTGTGTGTGTGTGTGTGTGTGTGTGTGTATGTGTGTGTGTGTATGTGTGTGGGGGTGTGTGTGTGTGTGTGCATGGATGTGTGTCCGAGTGTGCAATATCTCATGAACGAGATAAGATTTATTAATGAATGGACATCCTGTATATGCCTCATCAGTAAAGTTAGACATAAAGTAGTCAATATTACTAAAAAATTATACGTAAACAAATTTGATATTTTATGTCTCAAACAGATAAATTCTGAATTACTGAAAAACTAAATTACATGTTTAATAATATTATATAACATTCATATATTCTAAATATTAAATATGTTGTGTATAAGAAAGTCGTGTCGTGATCACACCAGATTTTTTCATTTTGCAGGCCGATTTTATCAACCACGTTTATTTTTTAAATCTAGTTTATAAAAAACAATATATTAATAGTGATGTAAAAATTTAAACAGTAGATATCGAAAAATGTGTACTTTAAAGTTTGATAATTCCGGCCAACTATTTTGCAGACTCGGGCTAATTTTTATTTATTTATTTATTCATTAAGCAAAGTTCTGTCAAACTTTTTAAGTATTATATAATACATAAAAATGAGTACGATTATTAATCAAATACAAATGACTAAAAACAAGAAAAAGTAAAGCAAACGAATCTATGCAAAAATATAGTATAACGAAAAATGTAAATTTATACATCGCCAAGAAAAAATAAAATAAAAAAGATCATTGAAATGTTAGACTTTAACATGAAAAAAATCAGGTTAAGTTGTGTAGAATGAACAATTGTAACTGAAGCTACGTTTAAATGAAGTGATACGATGAATGGGAATATTAATATCGATAGAATTTCTCAAATTACGTGAATGAATATAAATATCACAAACAATTATTAAATTTTTTCGAAAATATTTGAAATAAATACATAAATAATATTAAAGGTCCTATGCAACAGCATACAAATATCATGACAGGTGCTCCTTTGTCTTAGTTTCAAATTTCGCCACTAGATTCGTATATTGAGATATTTCAATAGGTGCCTCGCTGAATTAATGAAATTCGTAAAATTACGTCATTAATCGCTTAACCATCCTTAGAATAAGAGTAAATAAATAAATAAATATATCATCACGCCTTCTACCCATTACTGGGTGTGGCACTCTGCCGAAGCAGATATATTTTACGCGTGAAGTGCGGTTACCAGTTGTCAAATCACGGCCCCCAAAGATGTTAATGGTGGAGGAGCCACAGGGGTAGCTTTTGAAATTATGAAAATTGTTTGTCGCCTGTGGGAATCGAACTAGGGTTCTCAGGATCCACAGGCCGACTTCATACCACTGAGAGTAAAAGACAAATATTTTTATTTCGCCAAATTGACAAACTTAACAATTTAATTTTGTATTATTTATGGAATATATAATAAATATAGCTAAAATTGCATGCTAATATTAAAATGATCTAAAATTAAATTATTTTAAAAGGGCTTCTAATTTGACTCGTGTTTGAGTAGGTGGCCCAGTGGTATCGAGTCGGATCCTGAGAATCCTGGTTCGATTTCCTCAGGCGACAAACATTTTTACCATATTAAAATTACCCCTGTGGCTCCTCCACCACAAACATCTTTGGAGGGCAGTAATTTGATGGCTGGTAGCCGCACTTCACGTGCATAAATATATCACTTACCTAGATCTGCTTCGACAATGTGCCAGAACCAGTAATGGGTAGAAGGCGTCATTATATATTCATATTTATTTATTTATTTGTTTTGAATTTGATCATTCTAACTTTGTATTTAAAAATTTTGATATTAACTAACTATAAACGTTATAGATGAAACGCCATAAAAATTCATGACGTATGACATCATGACGCAACTTCATTGATTCAGCGAGGCACCTATATTGTTGTATTTAAAGAACTGTTGATTGTTGACAAATATCGATCTCCTACGATAACAATGCAACAGACGTATTTTTAACTACCGCTGTCGGCTGTTGGATATGTACTACGGTTTTTTTCTTTATTTTACGGAACTATTTACCTCATTTATTACAGATAATGACTTAATTACAAAAAATCTGATTATTATGAATATAATGGTAGAAGAACAAGTGCGATTAATTTTCCAAGCGAGGAAATCTTGAGTATATGGTCGAAGCATCTAATTATAGATTTCCCTGGCCGTACTTATAGAATTACGAAATATGATTTGCGAGCGTGGTTCGCGGGTAGCGTGTGTTCGTGTTCGGTGGCGGCACTTCCGGCAGCGGCGGCTCGGTCTCGGCGGTGTAACAATGCGCGCGGACAACAATGCCGCCGCCCCCAGCTACCCTCGCGACTCCACACCACCCCCGGCCCCAGCTTGCACCGCGACAAACATCGATTACCGATAGCCAAGTGCGAAATTCAAGCGACTTCGAGACTTTCGGCTTTAAGAATCACCTAGTGCGCCTACTAGGTACACAAATACTTTACAATTGTAAGAAATTTTTTTCTATTCTATTGATATTACTTTCATTGCTAATTTTACTAAATCAATAGTTTCTAACCTTTTTAGTAGCAGGTATTCTTTAAATTTACAGTATATGTCTTCGCATCATCAAAAAAAAAAAATACTTTTTGCAATTATTTCATATTTTTATCATTCTAGGAATAGATAGTTTCTCATTCATTCGTAACCTTTAACCACCTGTAAAAAGTTTGTTTAAATTTACTATATTTGTAAATATTATAATTAAATTTGCAACCGAAATTAGGTACCTATTCGGCAGCTACTCCACTATTCGGCAACTATTCAACTATTCGGCGAAACACCGAATATTAGTTTACTATTCGGCAGAATACCTTGAACGGCGGTATCCAGTTTAGTTATTTAAATAGTCATTTAAAAAACAAAAACAATATATTATTAATTACATACTTCAGTATTTTATTTATGGAGTAATGGCTCAGTGGTATCCGAGTCGGCCTGTGGATCCTAAGAACCCTGGTTCGATCCCCACAGCCGACAAAACATTTTCATCAATTTAAAGTTACCCCTGTGGTTCCTCCACCACTAACATTTTTGGAGGCCGTGATTTGACGGCTGGTAACCGCACTTCACGTGCATAAATATATCACTTACCGAGATCTGCTTCGGCAGAGTGCCAGACCCAGTAATGGGTAAAAGGCGTGATGATATATTTATTTATTTTTATTTAATTATTTTTTCAATAATAAACAATATATATTGCAAATAGGTTTTCATATAAAAAAAAATAATATAATAATTTTAATAATAAATTATTAGAACAGAAAAATAAATTCTGGCAAATTTTGTAAAATGCTGCTCCATGCAGAGCTGGGCAAGCTACTTAAAAAAAGTAGCTAAGCTACAGCTACAGCTATTCTTTAAAAAAGTAGCTAAGCTACAGCTATAAACTATATTTTGTAAAATATAGCTAAGCTACAGCTAAAAGCTTTCGTTAAAGTAGCTGTTAAATTTTAAAGCTACTTTTTCAAATTATTGTGAAATAATTAAATTTGCCATTGTCATATGATCAGTCGTTTGTTATAATGACTGTTAATTTACTATTATATACATAAATATCAAAAATAGCAAATACCATATGGCAGCTACTGTGTATTTTTGCGTATTAGAGCCTGTTAGAACCGGCAACAAATAATTATTTTGTGTGGGTTTAGCTTGTACGCATGCGTACTTTATTTATTTATTTATTTTTATTTATTTGTTACTCTGCACAACAGGAAGTAACTCCCAATTACAGTACAGGGGGCCTACAGCTTATAGTGGAATCCGAACCACTCAGACACAATCGTATTTTTTTGGATAGAAGTAGAAGTCAGTGAGATTTGAACGCACGACCTCTTGCTTGCTAATTAAGAAACGCAAGTTTTACCTCGCTTTTATCCACTGAGCTTCGATTGCCTGTACTTTGTTGACCTTCTGCTTAAAAAGTAGCTTGAAGCTACAAAAAGTAGCTTGAAGATACAAAAAGTAGCTTGAAGCTACAAAAAGTAGCTTTAAAAGTAGCTTCAGTTGTTATTTTTAAGCTAATAGAAAAAAAAGTAGCTAGCTACAAGCTACAGCTATATTTTTTCACAGTTAGCTAAGCTACAGCTACAGCTAAGGTAAATGTAGCTAAGCTAGTAGCTAAGCTACAAAAGTAGCTAGCTACTGCCTAGCTCTGGTTCCATGTATATGAAAAAAAGAAATTTTTTTAATAAAATACTATCAAGACTTCTTTTAAAAGTTTATGAACAATATAATAGTTCTTATATCTGTATGGTGTATGCCCTTTCAATTTCATTGGAACCAAACGAATATAGTACGTGCTAATGAGTTTAGAGTATCACTATTCTAAAATATGACAAAAACACATTGAAATTCTACCTAATTTATAAATACAATACAGTAAATAACTTACCTGCATTTTTATTGTGCGTAAAATACAATTGTTAGATGTCAAATTTTGGCGCCCATAATTCTAAGTGAGGATGACAATTGTAATAAGTGATGTTTCCGAGTTTCTGCATATAAATAATTGTTTATAAATATTTGTAGAATCGGACAGGGTTCATGTTGCTAACTCCCATTGCACCTCAAATTGTTGAAATTGAAACAAGAATTACTAATAACATGAAAATGACAAAATATTACGTATTCACTAGAATTTATAATGCTCAGTTTTCTATATTGACAAAATTCTATCTACTTCATAACAAATAAATTTATAATTTCGTCAAATGTGTTAAACTTTATTTAATTACGTAAAAATAAAGAAATAAAATTCATCAATACAGTTCGTCGAATTACTTGCAATGCTACCAACATTTATATTATTCTGACGGCTAGGCTGTAAACTATAGAGCACATAGATACATACTTATGGTACAACTGTACAACAACCGGGGTACCAACATCGGGTAATGCTCAACAGCTAACCCAGTGTCGAGTTCGTTCAAATCACGGCCTACCGTCTACAATTCTACATGCTACGCAGCCGGAGTTAGGCCCAGGTGTGCGAAAAACCACCCGGGCAATCGGACAACTACATCTTCACTATCATCATTTTATTCCTGTAATCACATTGTACAAGTGGACGATTGTGTAGACATATCTTCCTTGTACTATACGCATGGAGGCTGCAGGCGTAGACTCGAAAATATATGACAGAGACACAGAATCTAAAATTGGAGGTTGTTTTAGTTTAGTATAATTGTTAACATTATTATTTAACACGAATTATTATTATTTTGTTAAATTTATTTTTATTTATTTGCAACTCTAACGGGAACTTAAAAGTTATTAATGCAATACAGGCAAATCTCAATCAGTCGTATGTAGTCGTATTTTTTATAAGAGTTAAAGTTAGCGTGTTTTAAACTCGCGATAGACAAACGTTTTATATCCACTGGACTACGACTGCTTAGTTATTAAATAGATAAGTTTGCGAATTAGAGGATAAGAGATTGTGTGGATGATCGTGAAGTAAATGATGGATATTGTAACGTGTACAAGTAATTCTGATCCCGATGAAAATAATATATTATATACCCAGTGACTAAAGTGCATTTAATCCCTCAGGTGATTATTTCCCTCGCCTGTGACATTATTTTTCGTACTTACAGCCATACATTTTGAATCAATGATTAATTTGGATATTTTTACGTAACTTGGGCACCATAAACTAAGTGATCTGACAAAATATCCCACCGCTGGTACCAATTTGTAAGCCAGATCGGAGAAATAACAAATAATTTATATGGGTTCTTGTCAGACCGGAGAAAGGACAAGTACTAGGGTTGTTGTAAATAAGTTTGTACTTACAATTTGGTTCAACAAATAACAAAGATTTATTCACACTTACTACATGGTTGGAGTTGTCGAGTTCCTACTGAACTCTCGTATTGACTATCTGACTATCGACTATACTGAGTCTGTGACTACCACTGTCATTATAACTGACCTAACGCTACAATATATTTAATTACAAAAGTACTAAGTCAGCAAATAGATAGCTACTTACGTCAAAGAATGTTATTTAGAATACTTGATCTCATTACAACATGCTCTACTTTACTTAATTTCATTCACTAAGAATGTGCTGACTTTGACTTGTTACAATATTTTGAGGTATATAATATACTCGTTGCTACGGTAATACTTGTTTATGTGTCAATTTTGAAATTTAATCTCTCCGAGATTAAAAGTAACATTTCAGTCCTCGAAAAGCTAGAATTAACTAGGTCATTTACTCCCGAAAGTGCGAAAAATTAGTTTGTATGAAAGAGATAAATATTGATAGGAATGTTTTGCGGTAATTAATTGTAGAATTAATCTAATGAATAAATGTCTAGTGAATATTTTAGAGATTTCTATTACCTCATTTTGTGGAGTATTGGGATTTTTAATTAAGATGCGATCGTGGCGAAAATTGGGGCTAGAACAAAGGTACTGTTTGCTAGTAATCTAATAATTAAATATTTTAAAATAAATGAAAACAAATGATTAAATCTTTCTCGTGATAAAGGCGCCGCTATAATTATAAAAAAAAATTGACTTCTTTCTAAAAAGTTTCTCAGAAAATGATCCCTGTGTACTCGGGGCATAATGTATTATTTAAAAAAAATGTAACTAATGGAGAAATTCTGAATGACTTATATAGTCCGTAAATCTGTAAATAATGAATAAAATCACAACGAAACTTATGACTTTATGAAACATTTTGTACTTACTAACATATATTGATGTGAGTTTGTTCATTATTTACAGATTGACGAATCTTATAAACCTATATATTTATCACAGAATTCCACCATTAATATTAAATTGGATAGCTCTAAAGGTTTCGTGTTCGATTGCAACAATTTCAGCTAACAGTACAAATATTATGGAGAATGTATTGTAAATTTTAATCTTTTCTGTGGTTCTTTCTGCGTAAATATCTGTGATCACAGTTTGAAATATTCGATTCAATTTAAAAGTTTTTAGAATACTTAAGAAAACAAAACCGAAATACATTTAGTTTTCTGATGCCTCAATATCCGGTTCAAATTGATAACATATTTGTGAATTATCAGTAATAATATAACAAGAGAGTGAGAATAAATTGAAAATAATTTGACAGATCTTTCGAAAACTTATTGCCAGGCAATAGTCACGAAAGCCCGTAGGGCTTGAGTTACTATTACCAAACGGCAACAAGTTTGAGAAAGATACTGGAGAATTATTTTCTAATTTATGCTACTCTCGAGTTATATATACTTAGATTATTTTTGACGTTTCTCAAAACCAATGAAATGTTTCATTGTATGTCACGTGCCTGTGTTTTAACCAATCCTGTCATTATTATACTGAACATAAAGCTCTTGTGATTATTCCCGGACATAATCTCTGTAGGTGCTTTTTGTTTGTGACAAATGATAGGTAGTTGTCAAATAATTATTTAAAACTGTCAACGCGGCAAGTAAAATGTGTGAAAAAATCAATTTAGTTGTATTTCATATACAAAAATACACCAACAAATGCCTAAAATGCAGTATAACTGACCAATTTTTAAAATTTCTCCCACCACTATAATAACATTTACTTATCAGTGATCCTAAAACTTTTTCAGAGATTTGAAGCTCATCGCAAATGGGAAAGACTGAGATAAGGTTTGGTTAGGTTAGAAAGAATTATTTTTTATTTCCTGATAATAGTAGATTAGATCATGCTTGAGGTTTGAAGCTAGAAAATATTTTTCAAATAACAGTTTCGAATGACTGGTTTATTTAGTAATTTTTAGGGAGTTTTGAAATTCACAAAATTTTACCAACCTAAAATTACATTTTTAAAAATTGGTCCGTGATACTGAACTTTTACCCAACAAATTTTGGAAACAACTTCCAAGAATACATTAATAAGTAATCAATCGATATGAACCCAGTTCAAAATCTTTTAAGTTGGATGAATCCACCTCAACAGCTAAGTCAAAAAATAGGGTCAAATTCATAGTTGTGACTCACCCTCACCTCATTCTCATCTCACACTTAAAATCGAAGTAACTACGGCAACTAACTCAAATTGTGCAAATTCTTGAGTTAGTTGCCTTAGTTACTTCGACTTTGAGAGTGAGGTGAGGATGAGATGAGAATGAGTGACGACTGTGAATTTGGCCCATAATCTATGTAATTATATTTCATAATAAAAGGTCCATCTACCGATGGTTTCTAAATTTAAAAATTGCGGAAATGGCATGATAGAATAAGGTCGGTTTTTTTAGCTAGTGTGTTCATTAATAATTAATTATGGTATACTTTTCGTTTTTCATTTACTGAGTAGCTCTAATCATGACGCCCGATTGTAAGAAGGCGTTTAACCTTGTTTATTTATCTAATTAATTTAAACTAGCAGAATCTTAATACGTAATAGAATTTTAACACTTAAGTTAAATAGTTTATTGATTAGACGGAAATTATACTAACCTATATTTAACTTAAATTTAAAATTGCATTGGTAATTGGCGCAACCGTTAACAACACAACTGGAGCACGGGCGTCCACAGGCATTTTTCCAGGGGGGGTCGAGTCGCAAAATACTCTCAGATATACATAAATTTCTAAAATATTTTTTTTACACATACAAATGGATAAAAAAATATTTAAATTTGTGTAATAAATTACTAGTCATTGTCGTCTGGGTGTGAATTGAAGAGGAAAGACAATTTTCGAAAAACTGTTCCATAAATTGACACCATTTCTTGAATAAATTCCAGTTTGGCAGTTTTACAGTTTTTATTTTCTAATATTTTGTGTCAGTGTATACTTAAACTTCGATTACTCGTTACAATAGGGAATATGTCGCTAGCTGGCCATAAGAATACTGATGGAAATTCAGTTTCAGCTTGAATTTATTATCTTCAAACTTATAATTTAATTTTTAAATAATTTATATAGACATATACAGTGTAGCGGCCACGACTCTCGAACATAGGACTTTAACATTTAAAATCATATTGTTTTAATATCCTGTTTCCTAATTATTTTAAAGAAAAAAGCTTAAAAACAAGTTTTAGGGCATAAAATATGAAATTAATTTTGCATGCTTTGTATCCGCACAAATTAGATCAGAAAATGATTAAATTGTCTCAAAACTATCGATAGCTATGAAATTGAAACAAAATTCGTTCAATCTGTAAAACTGTCAGAATAAATTCTGTATTTATTATTTCATTTATTTTGACAAATAAAACGTCAAACATGTTTAATTTTGTTTCAATTCCATGACTATCGATAGTTTTGAGGTAATTTTCACATTTTCAAATCTAATTTGTGTCGTTACAAAGTATGCAAAATTAATTGTAGATGCAGAATTTTATGGCCTAAAACTTTTATTTCAAGTTTGTTTGCTTAAAATATTTAGGGAAGCAGGATATTACAAAATTATAGTTTTACATGTTAAAGTACTATGTTAGAGAGTCGTGGTCACCACCTTAGTAAATATCCAGGGGGGGGGGGCGCCTCTCCTTGCCTCCCCCTGCGGTCACCCATGAACTGGAGCATTGGCAATTAATTACGAAAGTGTAATTTTTGTAAAAACATGAATGAAAACCACATTACAATACAACCTTCTGGAATGATATAGATGACTTTAATAACAACAGAATTAACAGTCGAAAAGTAATACAGGTGTGTAGTTAATTCCAATAAGAACGAATTTATATATTCGTACAACTCAACTCTTATAAAAAAACTCCACACACGAAAATAAATCCCGCAGAATGCAGAGCAAAATCACTTCGTTGCGTACTCGCACAAGACATGCGTATCCCCCCTCTCAGTGACGTACAAGCGGTGTAAGAGGAGAGGGGTTCCACACAGCATCCCAACGAACGCTGCACCGTTTTACTCTGTGTAACTGACAGAAACAACGATATGAGAGGGGGTGACGACGTAACGGGGGATTGAAGCCACTCCTAGTTCAAAGGGCGGGCTGTACACAGAAACGCCTTGCTACACTGACGCCCTGAACACTCGGTGGTCAACAACGGAACTATGTTGTGCCGTGCAAAGATTCTGTGATTTCTGTTTTGTTACGCAGTTGAGAAGTGCAGTTATTTCTATGTTAGATATTTTTTAAATTAACATACGAGTACATTGCGGACTGTCGTAGCCTCGTAGCACAATGATTAACGCTCTTGCTTCACGAGCGAGAGTAATGTGACTTCAAAATTTACTTCGCTAACTTCATTTTATATAAATATAATTGTAATCTAGTGGTTCGGAATAGTGATGCCGTGAGATCAGATGAGTTCACTTTCGTCTCGTCTTAATTTTTCAAGACAAAAAAGAGCTCTTCCCGTTTCGAATATTTCTTAATCATTTATTTCTCGTTTCATTCTCAGTAAACAAAAAATATATCGTCTTATTTTCTCGATAATTTTTTTAAGATTTGAGTCAACGATTTATTCTTTTGTCTAGATAATTGACTATTGTTTCGATCTCAGTACAAAATAAAAAAAAAAACTGCATCAAAGTGATTTAAATTCACTATAAATGTATAATAATTGGGATAATTTTCTATTGTGCTGTGTAATCAAATGAAACAAAGACGATAGCTTTATTTATAACTATTTACTTATATTTAATATGCATCAATGCTTTTAAATAAAAACTGTAATATTGTCAACGTTTATGTTTGAAATATGAAAACTGGAATCCTATTAATGTCAAAAAATAAATAATAATTAATATACCTAATTAATTAATTATTTCCTTGGTATTTAGGTAATGTAATTTACATCTTTTGGAATTCTTCTAAGTCTGGAGATATTGCGAACACATTATTACACTTTTTTTTGAGAAATTTGACAGTTTAATAATTAGAAATAAAAATTTGAAAAAAGCAACAACAAATCATACTTTGAGATACAACTAAATTTTCACATTAACATATTTTAAGAAAACAATTCTTCCGACAATAGTAAGAATGCGAACCTAGTGGCGAAATTTAAAACTACCACAAAAGAGCACTTTCATGAGATTTGTATGCTGTTACATAGGGCGCTACTGTTCCAATATTGTTTGTATTTTTATTTTAAATAATTTCTAAGAAAAATTATCTTAAATTTCATCCTTATACTTTCTTGCTTCTGTAAGTACGAGTTAATCGTATTCATGTTGCATACTTCATATAAAATAGAATAGTAAACGTTTAAGAATATTTGTAGGTTATTGAATTTTCTCCAAAAAAAAAAAAACCATAAAAAAATAGAAAGTATTGTTGTGTACTTGAATGTACTCGTAAATGTACTGCGAAGAATAATCGAACACAAATTATACTTACAGTAAAGTTAACTATAAGGATAACCTAACTAGTCACTAAAATTTCATACCTAAACTGAAAAATAAAATTTAATGTACTACCAAAATTAACAAAACCTGAACTATAAGCTACTAGAATTATTAATGAAAACTTAGAAAATACTGAAAATATAAGAATAAAATAAAGAAATACTACAGCCTTATAGCAGTTAAACAAAAGTGCTCCTTTGTTCAACTTTTGACATATCGCATCCCGGCGAGAAAAGTGGCACAAGCCAAAAATAGTAGTTTTTGTGTAAAACATAGATAACGAAAAAGTATTTTAATTTCTGTGTACCAATCGAATTGTTATTACTGTTATTATTTTCGAGAAATATAAAATAGTTATTTATTATTTAAGGGTGAAAACAGGCGTTTCTGGCGCGTGGCGCAAAGCGCCGAGGGCTAATAAAGTTCTCAGGGTCATAAACGCTAATTTCACCCGTGGTACATACAATATTTTATGCACAACAAAATAACATTCAATTATATGTTCAAAAGATTAAAATATGTAAATAGGTTATATGTCAAAATGACATTTTGCAGAATCAAGTATTCACAATAAACAAAAATTGTCATTTTATTTATGTATCCATGGGCCAAAAAGAAGTGTTTACGTTCACTTTTTAGGGCTAAAACATATGCTTTTCGGCCCGGTTGTGCATAAAGTATATTTATGTTACATTTCTAATTTAAAATTTGCATTTTTCTGACTAATATTATATGTATGACTACCTCAAAATTTATAAACTTTGATTTGTGTCAATTTTCTCGTGAGGGTTCGATATGTATTTCAGCGCCATCTCTTATTAGTAAGATGTCCCAATAGGATTCGCCTTATTTAACATCCTCGCTTAGTGCGGTCGCTCGGTCAAAACTACGACTCATCCAATAAATTCCTGAATTATGTACTAGTTACATAAATAGCTTTTTAGTTCAAAGATCATTTATAAATAAAAGTTACGAATGATTATGTTTTGTGTTACCTCTTAGGTTAACATCTTGTTAAGTAGGTAGTATGAGGTTTAACTGTTCTTACCTTTCTTATAGGTATGTCTAGTTATTTTACCGACTTTAATATGTATAGAATATAAAAGAAGACTTATATTATAATAGTATCTATTCGAGATAGGATATATATCAGCCGAGAACTGATACTGTCACTATTGACAGTTACAGTTATATAAAAAATTAATCTAGATTTGGAAATCAATAACAAATAATTACACATTATTAGAGATTAATTAAACTGTCTGCAAATCAATTCCTACTGAATGCTAAGATTAAATCAAACTACTTATTAATCAGATGCTAGTTAAACAAAAATAAAAGTCCCGATTTGTGCAAAAAGTCTACGGACAGGTAGATACATATCCTATAACTGTCAACAGCGCATATAATTAGATTTTAATAACGGTACGCTAGATGATGCGTGCAACATCACGGCACATGGCACATGGTCATGTTAGGCGATTTTTGGGAGCAGTGACTGACTGACACGGGTTCTCATTATGGCCGCGCCGTCGGCGGCGGCGCGCACATCGCTGAGTCATCGGTAACAATAGTTCCAACACCTCACGAACTGACATCAACTAATCAACACCGTTGCAATTATCCAGATATAATTAATGTCAGACTTAGGTTTCAAAAATATGTAGCATTTCTTCACGAGAAGTTTTCGAACTTTTATAGGTTATCTTTATTCCAATCTACTAGAGATCAAAGTATAGTAATATAACCTAAATTCAGGTATATTAAAATATTTAAAACAACTAGCATTTGATGTCATAGATTGCAAATTGTTTTTATTTTTTGCATGGAAAAATGCTTCGAATAAATGTAGTAGCTAATTTAGTTCTTCATAACTTCCATTTAAACTGTTTGTCTTTACACAAATTTAGAAATTATGTTAAATATTTTTATATATATATATATATATATATATATATATGTATACAGGGTGGTGAACGCAACTCTCGAGCATAGGGATTTAACATGTAAAATTACAATTTTGTAATTTCCTGCTTCCCTAATTATTTTAAGCAAAAAAGCTTCGAATAAAAGTTTTAGGGCATAAAACTCTGCATCTAAGCCAATAAACAAAATTAACTTTGCATGCTTCGTTACGGCACAAATTAGATTTGAAAATAACGAAAATAGCCTGAAAACTATTGATAGCCATGGAATTAAAACAAAATTAAACAAATGTTTGTCGTTTTATCTGTCAAAGTAAATGACATATTAAATAAAGAAATTATTTTGACAGATTATACGTCAAATATTTGTTTAATTTTGTTTCAATTCTATGGCTATCGATAGTTTTGAGGCTATTTTTGTCATTTTCAGATCTAATTTGTGCCGTTACGATGCATGCAAAGTTAATTTTGTTTATTGGCTTAGTGCAGAATTTTATGCCCTAAAACTTTTATTCAAAGCTTTTTTGCTTAAAATAATTAGGGAAACAGGAAATTACAAAATTGTAATTTTACATGTTAAATCCCTATGTTCGAGAGTTGCGTTCACCATATATATATATATATATTTTTTATATTTTTTTTTTTATTTGTTATGGGTTATGTAATAATTTGAAGTAACTGTCTAACTGTAATTCGATGTATTTGTTAGGAACTTATAAAATGCGGTGTTGCATTGGAAATAACAATTAAAATATATTGTTGTGAATTGAGTTACAAGAAGTAGCTATTAAATACAATTTTTATGTAATTGGCAGAAATAATGATTTCAATACTTATTTGCTACAGTTCGCGAAAACAATGAAAGAACATTTGTCCAGGACAGGAACGTCGCGAGCGGCGGGGTAACAGGGGCACAATATTGTCTACAGAAAAACAAAACCAGACAGGCGTCGGGACGCTGCAACCACCGCCTCCATCGCCGCCTCCACCGCCGCTGCGTTCGTGTTTGCGACGCTTTCTTTTGTTGAACAAGCGTCATCGTTTGTTATCAAATAATTTTGTTGCCCGTGAAATGGTTTCAATTCATGCCAACAGGTTGCACTATTGTCGACAATGCTTAATAGAATTACCATAATAATATTGTCATTCTTGTATTTACCATAACAGTGAAAAAGTCGGTGGCGGCAGCCTTATGCAGAGCGAGTTAAGGGTGAGAGTCGGTGACGTATTGGCGAGACCAACAATGCGATTCATGTCAATTGAATTGCACAAAGAAGTATTCTACTATGGGAAAGCGGTGCCCTGGCATCATTCCAGATTGAATTTAGCAAAGTTTTCTTGTACACACGCCGCCGTTTCTGTTTATTTTTCTGCGATTTGTGATGTTCAACTTGTGCATAACTTTTATCGATGAAATTTAATCATTTGTGTAAATACCTCCTACTTCCAATTTACATAATATCATTAATTTCATATTTTTCTTTTGTAATTAGCTTTACCTAATTTTAATAATCTTTAATTTTTGTTTCAGGTAACGAATTTCATCTAAAATTTATTGTTGAAGTACGTCAACTTTTGTTTGTAAGTATTTACTGTTTGTATCTATATTTTAAAAATTATTTTTTTTACATTTCTGACTTGTATAATTGGGAAAGAAAATATTATGACTGTAATTTTTCTTGATCTCGAGATTTTTATGACTTGAAAACGCAATTAAATTTTGGATTGAAACATTATATTTAAGATTTTAAGCGAAGAACTGGGGTTAAGCTAATGAGCTGTATGCAACTAGTGGTACTACAACTTTATCAATGGGTTTTTAAAGTTTTTATGTTTATTTTCTAAACGATGTATATCACAAAATACGTAGTAACTAAAATGAGTTCTAATTTGGTTTAAAACAACTTTTGTTTGAAACATTTTTCGAAATTATTATCGGTTCATTTGTTATATGTAAAAGCATTTTGATAATTTTAAAAATCGATATATTATTGTACAACATGTGGAGAAGAAAAATAATTAAAATCATATTATAAAATTATAGTCTTCATGATTCATATAATTAGGTGGTAAAAATTAGATTTAAGTGTTCGGCAATTATTTTTTCAAAAGTTATTCAAATTAGGACGAGTTCGGTATCAAACATTTAGGGCAAAGAATTCTATTAAAAGTGTCAAAAATTATAATAAAGCTATTTTCAAAAGTTTTTCCAAATTTTGTTGGATTTTAGCCGAATTTAATATCAAATTAAAGCTCTCGGGTACAGAATTTAGTAGAAATATTATCACATGTAATCAATTGTTTTTTTCAAATTATACCAAGTTTATCTAAAATTATGTTCGAGAAAGTACTGTGCTGCTAGCAGGTTTTATATTTTGAGAAAATTGTCTGTCTGTATTTCTATATTATTTTCAAAACTTTGACAACTAAACAACAAACAAAATTTTCTTGAGATATTTCATTATTATGCTATATTTAATTCAAATAATAGAAAATAATAATCGTGTAACAATAGCTATTTACATGGTGCAATTTTAAAGCACGAGCGAAGCGAGTGCTTTAATTTGCGCGAATGGTGCAAATGACGTCTTCGTACACGAGTTTTGTACAATGCTTTTTGTAACGTGCAAAAATTATATAATTGACAATGAGAAAAGTTATTAAATTTAAAACGTGAATTTATATTGACAGTTTAGTATACCAAGAATTGCCATTTGTTATTTGAAAACAAATTGTTTATTTTTTTCTCGTAAAGCTTGATAAAATATGGCTGTTTGATGGCGTTATAAGTTAATGTCTCTATTTCTTCTATAAAATCCTTAAAATGTGTGTATCTATATATAAGTACAATTAGCGTTTTAATAGTCAAAATTAAAAATCATAAAAAATGGGTGTTTTTTTCAATTACTTTGCGCACTAGTGCGCAAAATCTAACTTTCCGTCGGTTTCCAAGGTAATGTAAACCTTATTTTGAATAATGCGAGTACAAAAATTTTATAAACGTGTTTAAAGAACGAGTATCTATTAACAGGCAGATTCACGAGACGGATTAGCGCTAACACCGTTTTTATTATTATCTATGACTCTGTTTCAAATTAAAACAGATTAAAGAAATATGATGTTAATGAACTCTCTTTTTAACTCGAGTTAAAATAAACTTGTTTCGTACATTGAAAAGAGAGTTAAAAATGAAATAAAAAATGGTGTCAGCGCTAATCCGCTTTATGAATCTGCCTGTAAGAGTTTATAAAACCAGTCACATACACTATACTTTTTCTAAAATCGCAAATCATGACAACAATAAAATATAAAATTTTAATAGTTATTTCAAAAGTTACAATGACAGATATAGGCAGCTAACTTCAGCACGTGCTTAATACAACAGTTGTTAACTTCACGCCGTGATCAAAATGTTCGACGTCACAGTTTGTCAACAAGCGATTAACTTGTTATTTAGCGGATGGAACCCAATACATTAAATGACATTTTAATAAGAGGAATAGAAAAATGTTTTTTCCACTATATTCCCATAAAATAAAATCTTAGTGGCCGTTATTTGCTAGAAAATTGGCAATATAAAACAAGAGTACCGTCTTCCTTCGGATAGATTTTTTCATCGTCTGGTCCGTGTGTCGGAACGCAGTGCTCTGGCGACCAGATTTAGAACTATGCTCACGTAGCTTCCCCGTCAATATGTTCCCGGCGTGGCGGCAGTGGTGGCGGCGGTGGCGGTGTTTTATACACGTATTGTGCCTGTGTTTGCCGGGTTTATGAGATTTTTTCCCAGACAGATGTCTCGGTTATTGGTTCGCTATGCGGAATACGAGATTCGGTTTATAAGTGCCCCTGTGTCTTCGTGTCTTCGTGCTAGAATTCCTCCGACGGCGATATACCTTCTTCGGTTCAAATAAAAATACTAGCTCATCGCCCAGCAAGAGGAGTTTTGTTTTTTTTTTACATGAGATTTTTACTTTTACGAGGATTTGTGTTTTTACTTATTTTAACATAAGAGGTTATGTTTCTTTGTTACAAGAATTTGTTATTTGTTTATTTACAAAATCTATAAATATTATCACATTAAATATTCGAAATTAAGTTTATGGCGATTTTTAAATATTGGTTAAAAAAAAATTGATTTCCATTTTATCTCGAAAATGTGTATTCGCGAATTGTCGATAGCATATTTTATAAAATAGCAATATTTACAAATTTTAGCTCGTTATCATTTGGAGATTTATAAACAAACAATAAGAATTAGTTAGTGGTACTTTGGCTTTTATCGAGACAAGAGATCTCTTTTGGATGCGCAAGGTGTAAACTTGGTATTACCATGATCAATTTAAGCGGTTAACTCAGTGGTATCAAGTCGGCTTGTGGATCCTGAGAACCCTGGTTCGATTCCCAAAGGCGACAAACAATTTTCACCATTTTAAAAACTACCCCTGTGGCCTCCCTTCCACTAAAATCTTTGGGGCCGTGATTTGACGACTTGTAACTGCACTTCACGTGAAAATATATCACTTGGCGCCAAAATTAAGTCCTTTAAAAATCCTTGTCCCATGACGGACAGTTAATCTCAGGATTGGCAAGTCAGAAACAAAATATTCAAAAAACATTTTAAAGAGACAGGTGTCTCACACAATAATTCACCACCGTTAATGAAAAATTGGTAAAAAAACAAAAAATGACGGATTTTTAAAACAAAGTGTGAAAAATCAACCCTTTTTTTCATCCTTTTTTCTTACGCCAAAATTAGATTTTTTTTATTTTTTGGCCAAATTGTGATGAATTATTTTTTTGTTATTACACCAGCGAGCGCGCGAGCGCTTGAAGTTCTTCTGTACTAATTTAACTTTAGAATTTCTCAAAAATATTTTAGGCGGTGACTTTAGAAGGTGTAAGGAGTTGAAAAATGTAAAAAAGAAAAAATCGATTTTTAAAAAAATTCTATTAGATACTAGTCCCTTAATTATTCGCTATTGTTATTGACTTTATTTTATTTGCATGTGTTTGCATTTATTCATACTGTGAAGAAGAAAATCACATACATACATACATACATATCTTCACGCTATATCCCAACAAATGGGGTAGCACGAACCCTAAAATCACTCATAAAGCATTCACTCATCACACCCATCAAACAACCAGTCATCGTCAAACATTTTCATCCAAACATACCACCCTCACTTCAACCACTTTCAAAGATCACTTCATATAAACTCATTCATTTATACACTCGAAATTATTATCACACAACAAACCTTCAATCACATCATTCCTTTTCACTTACCATTCATTTTCTTTCTTCAACGTACATAACGTATGCATAACGTAAAGAAATCCTAGAAATCTTAAATGTTTTGATTAGATAGTATAACAAGGAGCTATAATAATTGAAAGCTTCTAAGTACAGAATTGGAAACTAGATACTTGGAAATTATTTTCGTGGAAGAGATTAAAGTCTGTAAACTATAGTCATAACCAAGCGTCTAAGAATGATGATTATCGGATGTAGAATCTTACATCGCGTGTGCAGTGTGGTAGTGTGCAGTTATTTAGATCGCATTTAACCCAGATGCAAACCGGTAAAAAACAACACAAAGGCAGTAATCACAGAGCGGAAAACATACAAAACCGGTGCTTATTAAAGTATAACTCATCCTGCGCCGTCCACATCATCTGACACTCGCGCTGCTCACAAACTCGTTATTCACTTGTCCGTTTCACACTTGTTATATGTTATCAACGAGTTAACAGAATGTTTATTTAATATAAGGATAATTTTATACTCTGTCTCATGCCTCATGTCACACGAGACGACGGATGTCTGTACTTATTTCTTGTTAACTAAGTTACTAAGGAGGTAAAACTGAACTACAAACTTCAAAAGACCATCTATGATAAATCAGTAGATATGAAAGAGAGTGGATTCGAAATGGTGCCTTCAATATTTCCTTTATCTTTATCTTACTTCATTTAGAGAAACTACTCGTCTTGTGCTTTGTATTTACACAGTATGTCCCAAAAATAACAAAACTTTTAATCTAAATCATAGAACACGTAGCGAAATCTATTGAACATACACTTGTTAGAAAGATACATCTTTGCTCTTACAAACGCACACAACTTCATGCAATCAGGTGACAGTTTAAAAATGTACGCGCATTTTAATGACAGTAGTTTTTGTGTTTATGTTGTAAAAATACAATGGAACAACGAGCAAATATTAAATTTTGTGTTAAACTTGGAAAAAAAATTGCTGAGACATAGGAATTGATGAAAAAAGTTTATGGTGATGATTGTTTATCTCGTTCGCAAGTTTATGAGTGGTTTGCAAAATTTAAAAATGGTCGTGAAGATTTAAATGATGATGAAAGATCTGGACGTCCAAAAGCCGGAAATTGTGCTGAATTAGTCGAAAAAGTGCGTGAAATCATTGCTGTCGATGCGAATTTTACTGTTAGAATGTTGGATGAAGAATTAAATACGAGTAAAAATACTATTTGGAGAATTCTAACTGAAGATTTGGGTAAAAGAAAGGTTTGTTCACGTTTTGTTCCACATGAATTAAATGAAGACCAAAAACTCGCTCGTGTAGAGCATTGTAAAGACATCGTTTCAACTGCTGAAAACGATCCAAATTTTCGACCACTATCCGTATTCGCCTGATCTATCACCATGTGACTATTGTCTTTTCCCAAAACTGAAAATTGCCATGAAAGGAGCGTTTTATGATAATATTCCAGCCATTCAAGCAGCCGTGACACAGGTGTTAAAGAACGTTCCTTTAGATGGCATAAAAAAATCTGTGCATGCTCTAGTTGATCGTTCTAAAAAGTGTAGTGATTCAAATGGAACCTATTTTGAATAAATATTAAGTTTCAAACATAATACAATGCGTGTTTTATTCTATATCTAAAGAGTTTCGTTATTTTTTGAACATACTGTGTATATACAAAACACAAGACGAGTGAATTTATACTGATACTTATATTTTATTTATACCTTAAATATAAGATGGTTGTATAGTCCTCTGAAACCATCTATGGTTTTGCAAATGTTAAGGCCGAGGTACCCAGAAGGTTCAATAAAAACTACTTAATCTATTAGACAAATATTATTTCCACGACTCTGTAAGAAAGTTTAATTTCCTTCTCTCAATTGAGAAAAGAAAGTAATACTTTTCATTCTTAGTGTAGAAAAATTTTCTTCCCTATCAAAGAAAACTGGAAAACAACGTTATAATTTGATATTAGTGACATCCATGTTATATCTGTCAAGTCTAATTTATTTCTGAAAATTTTACTTCTGGTAGGCTAGTATAACTCGTGAAGAAAGTGTCATTCTTCCCCTAGATGCTTTATATCCTTCTTTATCGCTTCGAGAAATGAAACGACACCTTCGGGCAAAAACATCTCACTTTCGTTCCTGGATGCACAAATAACTATTTATGTTTCAAAAATCTTAAATTTGAAGTTAACTTTAATTGGAAGGTAAGCATTTTTTCGGGATTTGGACAACTACGAGTAGTAGTCAACCACATTAACTGTAAATTCTACAAATGAAGTTGGTTGTGCGATTGTAAAGAAGACTGTACTGATTTCATAAATTATATGAAGGCTGTAAAGACTTTACTATTGACTGTATGAGACTTCACAAGACTGTATGACTCAGTGACTTTAAGTAATTTGTTAAAAGAGTGAATCATCTATTGCGTAATACGTCATTTATACCTTTCTCTTGATACCTAGCAAAATTTAACACTGGAACATGGTAGCAACAGTCTATCAAAATGTGGAAATGATTCCACATGATTTTTATTGTTATTCGTTTGAAAATATGTGACAAATTTGTAGGCAGGTCAGTTCATATTTTAATAAACATGTAAGTTATGATAATAACATAATTTTTTAATATTACGTATATACGTACATGAACAAACATAAAATATGGACAAATAGTTTTATTCTGAGTAAACAATTATTCAAATAAAAACTGTTAATTCAAAACTGACATCAGCATATTCTCACGTAGATGCTTTTTTCAAACAGTGCAAAGAATGAATATACAGAATATTTACTATCTGCAAGTGTAAAATAGTTTGAATGACACTGGGACATAGTCCGTGAACGGGTGAATATTCTAACCTCGATTTGTCTACCGTGCCATGATTTATTTACTTCACTTGTTTGTTGACCAGTTGTGTTATACAAGTGTTGTTCTTCGTTTAACGCTCAGTGTTGCCGCGGGCATTTTTTTAATTCGTACCAACATGTAATAAAATAGTACCACATTAGTACCAACTATTAAATAGGCAATTACATTACATTGGTCACATATATTGTATAGATTTGTTATAAACTGATTTTTTTTTAAATACATAAAAGATATTTTAATTGAAAATAAAGTTTTTGATTTTTATTAATTTCCAAAAAATTTCATTTAAAATACAAATAATTACCACATATGGTACAAAAGTCTTTGTTTAAACCGAAAATAGTTTATTTTAGTTTTAATTCTTCAATTATATATTAATCTAAAACTAATAGCAAATTATACAAACCAAATAATACCGTCTACTAATATTTTACAGTTTAAAAATGTATTTTATATAATTTTGTCTACAGGCATGTGAACAAACATATAATAAAACCATGTTTGTGTCAACAGCTGAACATGATTCAATACATTCGACAAAGACAAAGACAAAAAGTATGTTAAGAGCTATGAATGTAACTTTACCGCCTTGCGATTGGTACGTAATTATTTACCGATCAATAATTTGTAAACATGACTTACTGCCTTTTAAACCCTATCGATAAACTTTAAAAAAGAACCGATTATGTTAAAAATAATTTTGAAATATTTGCAGAATAGAAATCTATATTGGGTCTAGGAAAGTTCACCGAAAACAATTCACCGAATGCAATTCACCGAATACAATTCACTGAAAAACAATTCACCGTCATAGCAATTCACCGAAAGATAGTTCACCGAAATATGATTCACCGAAATGCTAATTTTTTCCTTTATACTTTAACCAGGCTTATGAATGGCAGCAAAATGCAGGCGTATTTAAAAATAGAAAATTGATTCCTTTGTCATGTCTCATTTCATTTTCATAAAACTATATGTTTTACATTAATAACATAAATTATTTGCTATGCCCCGTAAATACTCATGTATGTTATTCTTGTTGTAATTTTGAACTAGATGCTCTGTCCTCATAGCATAGTCTCTGTATTTTTTATGCATCGGTGCGCCGTCTTGGCCGCACATGTACTGCTCTATTTGAATAAATCCTAATAACATATTGGCAGCGATGCTATTATTAGTACTATACATGCGCGAGTACAGTCATGTCATTAGAGACTGTCCCAACTTAAACAAATTTTAGCCGATTCAATAATAATTACATTAACCCTGCAATAATTAACGATATTTAACGTAATGGATAATATTCAAAAGATTCGGCATTTACGGTAAGTATCCTTTTCTAAATGCCTGCATTTTTCTACCAGTTCTAAGGAACATTAAAAATACTACAATTTAATTATCATTTCGATGAATATGTTCTTCGATGAATTGTATTTCGGTGAATTGTTCGGTGAATTGTTACTTCGGTGAATTGTTTTTCAGTGAATTGTTTTCGGTGACCTTTCCGCCACCCATATATATTTTATCAAATGTTAAAATTGTGTAACTAAAACTTTCTCACACCGGCGAAATAAAATTGGCGGCGTTATTAGTGGATCCACTCTCATATCTTTATTGCTTGTTACAAAATCGTATTGTAGCGTTCAAGAGTAAAATATTCCTGAAGTCAAAGAAGGAAAAGTAATTAAGTGAGTTATTTTATTTGTTCCGAGTTTAATTAAAGCAAGGAGTAGGTAATATGCAATGAAATATGGTCGGTATTAGAATCTCGTTTCCGGTAATCTCTTTATCGATTCCGGAGTGGTGGCGGTGGATTCCGGTGCACCTTGTCCGGAACTGGCATCCAGGATTCCGACCCCGGAGTTGCTGATGTATGACCGGAAACTATTAGGCCTCCGGCACTGACCCACAGCTATCTCTGATCGCCCGTAAAAATATTAGCGAGCCACGGTCCACATAAGACAGGACCCCGCTTTTATGGGCCGTAACGCCGAGATTTGCGCCTTCCGAATAGGGGTTGAGACTATTTATGCCTTCATGTGGCATTAAATCGTTGTAATAGGGTAAAAAATATTTGGTGCACGCTTTTTTATCGCACATCGTTATCTCGTAGCCTTGTATTACATTGTAACGTATTGCCGACTTTATTACACCCTGTTTTTTATATTTAAATATTACAGAATTTGAATTTGGAAATGTAAAAATATCTAGTTTTATTTCTTTATTAATATTCTTAAACGATATTTTGGTATTTTGTGTATAACTTCAAATATTCGTGGGCAGGGTGAAAAGTCCGTGAAAAATTAAACAAGAAATGATTTATTTGGTCAAAACATATTTTATTTCTCAACATAATCTCCTTGTAGCTCGATACACTTCGTCCAACGTTTTTGTTTTTTTTCGATCCCTTCCAAATATTACGATTTTGGCAATCCATCAAAATAGGCGTTTGTCTCAGCGATGACCTCATCGTTGGAGCCAAATCTCTTTCCGTCGAGCCATTTCTTGAAGTTTGGAAATATATAAAAATCGCAGGGTGCTAAATCTGAGGAATATGGTGGATGACGAACCAATTCGTAGCGCAATTCATGCAATTTTGCCATTGCGACTGCGGACCTGTGCACCGGTGCGTTGTCCTGATGCGGCACTCATCCGGCAGATAGCTTTCTCATATCCAAAAATTTATGCAAAAAGTTCCGTACCCGTTCGGTTGAGATGCTCATAGCCTCAGCAAGCTCGTGCACTTTAACTCGCCGATCGTCTAATATCATACCATGGATTTTATCGACGATTTCTGGCGTTGTAACCTCAATTGGACGACGAGAACGTTCGGCGTCCTTTGTGGTCATACTATTACAACGAAAATCAGTAAACCACTTGTGAATCGTTCCAATCGATGGTGAGAAGTCCCCATAATGTTTAACAAGCAATGCTTTGGTTTGCGTAATGTTTTTTCCACGCAAGAAATAATGTTTAATCAAGACGCGAAATTCACTTTTTTCCATGTTTTCAAAAATCTTCAAGGTTGCTTGCTTTCGATGGGTGTCAAAACAGAACTGAATGACATATCAGTTTGAAAATTTTAATGCGTTCAAGTTAAAGATGGTACATCACAAATGTCACATGAGATTTGCGATTGTGGCGCCATCTGTTTTATTTTTCAGAGACTTTTCACCCTGCCCTCGTAAAATCATATTGAATATTAAATGCTATTCAATACCTACTTTTTTAAGCAATGATTACTTTTGCAGCCATTATACTTTTAAAATTCTTCACGCTCACAATAAATCACTTACCAAGATCTGTTATGACAGAATGTCATACCCATTAATATGTAAAAGGCGTGATGATATATTTTTTCATGTATTTATGAAACTGTAATTACTAATGTTTAACGCAAAATATAGCATGCTCCAACATGGGTGTCGCTATAATATTTTCCCAGGGGGGCAGAAGGTATAAATAATTTAAGATTCTAATTTTAATTATTATTTTTTAAAAGTAAATATTATCTGGGCCCTATAAACTCCGGTCATATGCTCTTTGCCAACGGAGCTAGTATTGCTATTTGATTCAAATCTGATGTTATTTCAATATTTCTCTTTATTTTGTTATTTGTCCATAACAGCCTCACGCAGTTGGTTTAAAGCATATGGCCGGAGTTTATAGATCCCAGGTTCAAATAATGGCGGTATTCCACTTTTTCTTTTTTAAAACAATTTAATAAGATTTTATAATATGTTTTTTTAAGATTAAATATATTATTTCAATTAAAATATAAATAAGTACGTGAAAATCTACAAAAAAATTTAGGTACAAAAAATTTATTAATTAAATTTTAATAGACTAATTTAATTCTTTTTAGAATGTTAAAAATTCGTTCATCGGAATATGCCGTTGATGGTAAAGTTAAAAATAGGAGAATATATAAATAAAAAATTAAATAAATATATCATTTATTTATGCTAGTCTGTACAATAGGAACTTATCCCAATTACAGTATATGGTCCGTACGCACCAAGCCGTAGTGTTGTATAGTTCATATTTATTTAGCTTGAGTGGGATTTGAACCCGGAATCTCCAAATTCGAATGTTGTAACATTATCCATACCAGCGTACGTCTTTTACTCAATACTGATTGTGACCCTCTCTCATTAGGGGAGAGAACCCTCTCTTGTTTCACTTTGGCGACACTCATCTATATAAACTATTACCTACTAAATACGATAAAGGTTCTATCTAAGTCTTATGGAACCTAGATTTTATACAGGCTGTTTCAATAATTTAGGAAAAAATTAAATGATAGTTATGTTATTACATAATGATTTTCGATAAAACAACAATATTAAAAATTCGCAAATATATTTGCACTTCGTATGAAGTATCTAAACATTTTTAGTAACACTCGTTTTAATTTAACATATTAATAATATAACTTTTATATTAAAAATTGTATTATGTAATTTTTCAATACTGAATAAATATTATTTAATTATTTAAACATATATTTATAATAACAAAATAATAATTCAAACCAGTTGTATTAAAATGTGTACTTTATGTGAAGACCAACTAATTTTGCAAATTATTATTATTATTTTTTTTGTTACTAGGGGATATTATATGGAATCTACCATTTATTGCTTTCTTAAAATATTAAAGTACCCCCTATGTAAAATTAATTTGATATGTAAGGATATAAACAATAATTATTTATGTTAAAGTTTTGATTATTAAGCCCTAAAAGTTGATTTTTTTAAAAAAGGAATCAAGAGATCCAGGGTTCTTGGATAAAGGCTTTTAGTACAATAAAATAATTATTTCAATTATAAATGACGACATTTCGAACACTTGTTCGTGTTCATCTTCAGGTCAAAAACTTAACCACGACGTGGTTATTAACAATTTAAAATGACAAAATTAAAAAAAAAAAAATTTATATGTATTTTTTAGGAGTATGCAAGTTTGCACACCTCTGAGTAAAAACGGCGACTTTGACTCGGAGGTGTTTATTTTATTGTACTAAATTCATAAAGCATTTATCCAAGAACCCTGGATCTTTTGATTCGTTTTTTATAATAATTATTTATGTATCATGGGTCATAACAGATGTTTCTGGCCGGTGGTTTTATTAGTAGCCCTCGGCGCTTTGCGCCTCGTGCTAATAACATGCCCAGGGTCAGAAACGCTAATTTCACCCGTGGTATATACAATATTTTAACCACAAAAAAAGAATATTTAATTTTTTATTCAAAAGGTTTATTTATATGTCAAAATGACATTTTGTAAAATCAAGAATTTCATAGGAAATTATTTTATTATGGCCCTAGGGCCAAAAACAAGTGTTTAAACTTTTCACGGCTCCAACACATAAATTTCGGCCCAGTTGTACATAAAAATATTAACGTACATAAAGTTGTTAATATTCATTTAAACAACATTTTTATCTTCAAAATGTAAATTAATTAATTAAAGGTAAAAATCTCCAAATTTTTCATTTAAACTTGATGACACACAACCCCTGTTGCGTCCTTACCCAACGTCAAATAAATATATCGATCATTCCAAGTAAGCTAATCGAAAAATCCTAATTATCCTGGAAAGAAAAACTTGGAAACACAAATTGCCAAACAGAAGTTTCTGTTCTGCCGGCGATACACGTCCTTTCATTCGTTTCAGCCGCTGCGGTTCGGTTGTGTATTCAAAGCAGAACTTATTAATCTAGCAAAATTAATTTCCCGGGCTCTGCGGTCGTTTTCGCCGGTTGACATCAATACACGGGTCGTGGCGGCCTGGACGCAGCCTAGATCAATCACTCACGCCTACCTGCCGATCTAGAGTTTCAGAAGTCTAGGGACGTGAATGGAAATGCGGCTAATGTGCTCTGTCGTTAGTGGACGCATTCTTATGGACATTTCGTAGCGTTGTTGCTTGCTGTACTACACTTTGTGAAATTGTATACTAGAATTAATTTCGATTTGAAAATAAACTTGCATTGTGGTCATTGAGTTTTATTCTTTGATTAGTGTATTATCTGAATCTGCAATCTACAGATATTTATTTTGTTTTTAATTTTCTCAACAAACAAGTTCTTGCAGTTAAAACTTGCTGAAGCGTATATATAAAGGTCAGTTGTGCAATGATCAATTACGTACCTATTGGGATTTTTAAATTAGAATGCGCTCATAGCGACGAAAATTGGAATTACGACAAAGATTCAGTTTGCTACTACCTAATAACTAAATACTTAAAATTACGTAAAAATTAATGATAATAGAATTAATATTTACAGTAAAGAAGGTAATAAAACTATAATTAACTAACATTATACTAATGTTCAGTATTATAAACAACAAATAAATTTACTTCTAATGTATTCAACTGACAGTTGAACTTGTAACACTTTTTAATCAAATAAATAAAACTGATTCAAATTTGCTGATTAAATTAAATTTACTCTGTCGTCCATAATACGGGACATAAAATATTTAATTTCTCTTAAGAAACTATACGAGGGCAGGGTGAAAAGTCCCTGCAAAATAAAACAGATGGCGCCACAATCGCAAATCTCATGTGATATTTGTGATGTACCATCTTTAACTAGAACGATTAAAATTTTCAGACTGATATGTCACTCAGTTCTGTTTTGACATCTATCGAAAGCAAGCAACCTTGAAGATTTTTTAAAACATGGAGAAAAGTGAATTTCGCGTCTTGATTAAACATTATTTCTTGCGTGGAAAAAACATTACGCAAACCAAAGCATCGCTTGTTATACATTATGGGGACTCCTCACCATCGTTTGGAACGATTCACAAGTGGTTTACTGATTTTCGTTGTGGTAATATGACCACAAAGGACGTCTAACGTTCTGGTCGTCCAATTGAGGTTGCAACGCCAGAAATCGTCGATAAAATCCATGGTATGATATTGGACGATCGGCGAGTTAAAGTGCACGAGCTGGCTGAGGCGATGAGCATCTCAACCGAACGATTAAGGAACATTTTGCATAAATTTTTGGATATGAGAAAGCTATCTGCCAGATGGGTGCCGCATTTGCTCTCTGTTGACAACAAGCACGACCGTGTGACAAGTTCAAAGGAGTGTTTGGCGATGTTCAAGCGCAATAAAGACTTTTTGCGCCGTTTCGTAACCGTGGACGAAACATGGATACACCAGACACCAAAGAACAGTCGAAACAGTGGAATTGTCCTGGCGAATCGAAGCCGAAAAAGGCCAAAGTGGGTTTATCGGCCAACAAATACATGGCGACAGTTTTTTGGGATGCACACAGTATCGTCCATATCGATTACCTTGAAAAGAGCAAAACGATCACCGGCGTATATTATGCAGAGTTGTTGGATCGATTCGACGCTGATTTGAAGCGAAAGTGGCCGCATTTGGCAAAGAAAAAAGTGCTCTTCCATCAGGACAACACACCGGCGCACAGGTCCGCAGTCGCAATGGAAAAATTGCATGAATTGCGCTACGAATTGGTTCGTCATCCACCATATTCTTCAGATTTGGCCGCCTGCGATTTTTTCTATTTCCAAACTTGAAGAAATGGCCCGGCGGAAAGAGATTTGGCTCCAACGATGAGGTCATCGCTGAGACAAACGCCTATTTTGAAGGATTGCCAAAATCGTATTATTTGGAAGGGATCGAAAAATTATAAAAACGTTGGACGGAGTGTATCGAGCTACAAGAAGATTATGTTGAGAAATAAAATATGTTTTGACCAAATAAATCATTTCTTGTTTAATTTTTCAGGGACTTTTCACCCTCTCCTCGTACGCTATTAAAAGAACCTATTAACTATATACTTAAGTTTGTACCTAAATGTGAAAGATAAATGAAACTAATAGTAAAGCTACAAATAACGACAGCACAGAACTATATTCTATTTAAGTTAATAAAAAACCATTACTAGCAAACACAAAATAAAAGAAAAATCAAAGAAATATAAGTGACAGCAATGGTAAGCTTATAACAGTGTACCATTGTCTCAAGTTTCACATATCGTGATCAACGCCATATCTTGATAGTTCCCAATACTTACGTAATCTTACGTAATCTTCTATCAAGCTAACACCCTGTTCAAAATACACATGAATTGTATGCTTAACCTGTCATCGTATAACAGATTTTTGACTAACAAGTTGTTAGTTACTAACAGTACTGTAACAATGGTTCGTTCAAGTGAGGTAAAATAAAGGTACGTAACTATTTTTAGAGCTCGTTTATTAATGTTGGAATTAAATTCAGGGGCGTAGGAAGCACTGTATCAACTGTATCAATGATATAAGACTCCCAAGCTATGGTGCCCCACCAGCAGTGGCGGCCGGTGAAATTTTTAATTAGGGATGGTGTTTAATAAAGAAGTAAACAATATAACCACTTTATTAATTAGTATGGAATATACGAGTATGAAACAAATTTGTATTAACAAAAAAATATACAAAATATGATTAAGAAAATTTACGTATAAAAAATTGTTTATTAAAAAAATCTTATTTAAAAATAAATTCCATCCCTCTATTCTTGGTTTGACAAAATAATACGAGGGCAGGGTGAAAAGTCCCTGAAAAATGAAACAAGAAATGATTTATTTGGTCAAAACATATTTTATTTCTCAACATAATCGTCCAACGTTTTTCTAATTTTTCGATCCCTTCCAAATAATACGATTTTGGCAATCCTTCAAAATAGGCATTTGTCTCAGCGATGACCTCATCGTTGTAAAGTAAATCGCAGGGGGGGAAATCTGGAGAATATGGTGGATGACGAACCAATTAATAGCGCAATTCATGCAATTTTTGAACTTGTCACTCGGTCGCGCTTGTTGTCAACAGAGTGCAAATGCGGCACCCATCTGGCAGATAGCTTTCTCATATCCAAAAATTTATGCAAAATGTTGCGTACCCGTTCGGTTGAGATGCTCATAGCCTCAGCCAACTCGTGCACTTTAACTCGCCGATCGTCCAATATCATACCATGGATTTTATCGACGATTTCTAGCGTTGTAACCTCAATTGGACGACCAGAATGTTCGGCGTCTTTTGTGATCATACTACCACAACGAAAATCAGTAAACCACTTGTGAATCGTTCCACTCGATGGTGAGGAGTTCCCATAATGTTTAACAAGCGATGCTTTGGTTTGCGTAATGTTTTTTCCACGCAAGAAATAATGTTTAATCAAGACGCGAAATTCACTTTTTTCCATGTTTTCAAAAATCTTCAAGGCTGCTTGTTTTCGATGGGTGTCAAAACAGAACTGAATGACATATCAGTCTGAAAATTTGTATGCGTCGTAGTTAAAGATGGTACATCACAAATGTCACATGAGATTTGCGATTGTGGTGCCATCTGTTTTATTTTTCAGGGACTTTTCACCCTGCTCTCGTAATATATCCGTATCTCACTGAAATAATTAACAAGCCTTAAAAAATCTACGCGTTTAACTGTATGCGCTACTACTAAGACCTGTTCATCAAGCAGTGCCAGTGATTCTTCTATTAGCTGGAGACAAATATCGGCGTATCTAATCGAGGCTAACTGATTATGGTAAAATATAGAAGATACTACCTTAGTATCAGTTCCCCGTGCATTTATTTCGTGATTTAGAGCGTTTAATTTTTTATTTACGATGTTCAAACGTAATTTATATTTTTTAAATGTTAAATTGCTTGAAAATAGTATTATTTTTAAACAAAAACAAATTTGGATTTTTTCTTTATGGGATGGTAATGCTGCAGTGCCGCAGTGCCTATGCATGAGCCGCCACAGATGACAATCCTTATGACAATAATTTTTAAGATACTTTAGTGTACAACAAATTTCAAATATTAAATGAAACACTAATGTGCATGTCATTGATTGACAATTCACAAATAATTCACGGATTATTCTAATAGTTTGATACTGCTTTCCACTTAATTTTTGTACATGATACTTATTCAGAGTCACGGATTTTGCACTGCTTGAACCCTAAAATCAAACGGCGCACGCATTTGACAGTTTGAAATAGTTGTTAAGGTGGTTCTATCATGACAGTCTCATACAAAAGTATAGGTAACCTAAAAAGTTTATAAAAATAATTATTATATTTTTGTATGGTATAGGTTATTAACAGAATTAACATTTCGCTGCAAATATCGTATAATTAACAATAACATTGAATATATTAAATAAAACTATTTAACTAGTTTATGAAATTCAGTAACATAACAAAATTTTTGGAAATAAATGTTTCATGACAACCAATAGCAGTGTAAGATTTTACACAGCAGAAGCTATGACAACAAGGTTAGAACCACAAGCGGCCAGTCGGTACGAAACGTAACTGTATTATCGATACATCCTGTTGACAGTTCATAAGAAAAATGAGAAAAATGCACCAAAGCAATTATTATCAACTGTAACAACAAATAAATAAATATAAAATGTTGTAATACTTTTTTTGTATTAAAATTAATATATTTTATTGATCGAAATAATAACATTCATAGTTCTTGCTTTGTCATTCGTGCGACCATCTCTGTCTACGCCTGCGACCATCTCTGTTTACGCGTGCGACCATATCTGTCTACCCGTACGACGTTGCCAAGCAGTTTCATTGAAAATCATAGAATATCCAACTTTCATCGCCAATTTATTTTAAACTGTAAGGCATGGATTTTTTCATTCTCATACCTTTATCTTCACATGATGTACTGTGTGTTAGTTTTTTGTTAAAAAATAACTACAATATATGAATTTATTACGCATTAAGCTGCCACGCGACGTACAGTTCCTATAACGCCAATACATTTTTGGTCGACTTTAACTTTACATTACTCAGCTCAACAACGGTAAACTTAAACAAAAAAATTGCATACTAGTGTAGAACACATGAAAAATAACATATTTACATTTTATTAAAATCCGGGTTAAATGTTTCCATGATAGTACCACCTTAATTGCTTCCAACATTATATTGTTCTTGATAAGTAGCCAGTTTTTCAAGCATGTACTTATTCGTTTCTGTTTTTTGTACTTTCTTGTAGAATATAGTAGCATTTTATTGAACCCGTAAAGAAAGTAGATAATTATATGTGGATAGATATTTATATTCTTTATGTAGTATTTCGGGGAGAAAGTAGTTGAGAAATTTTTAAATCTATCTAAACATCTTGAAAACATTTCTAAATCATGGTATTAGAAACATATTCCAAATTCCTAATAACAATAATCCCGCTAATAGAATATCATCTTAATAACAGTTGTACTGGAGATGAAAGAGAAATTCATTCACAAAAAAATCAACAGCCATGAAAGAACAATTCAGCCCTAAAACTTTCTCTAAGAAAATAAACGGGTAGAGGGTGAGAAGTTAGGATGAGAAGCATTGAAACACAAAAAGAGGAAAATCTCTTAGTGAAAACAACGTCGCTTATTGGCCGGTGAGATTGTGTGAGAAACATCTCGAGAGGCGATGCCGAAGCCGAATGACGAGTGGAATGCTGAATGTTGAGATATTATTTTTTATTTTTCTAATTCTCGAGTGCTAATCGCTTTGCGAAGCAGTCATGTGTATGTAAGTGGGAGTAATCTGTTCTTGATCTCTCTGGCCACCTGAAATATTTTTCTCCTTTTGTTTTATTCATATTTGTTTTATGTCTTTTTCCCAGGACAATTTCAAGATAAGAATTTTGTTGGTTAGTATACTAGAAACAACAGGAAATAGCCTCTTATACGCATTCAGTGTCAAAGGAATAAATTATTGAAATGTTTATTTATATCTTAATGTGTTGTTACGTTATATACTCAATCACAACTGAATTATTGTTAATCAATTGTTATTATTACGTAGAATTATCGAGTTCTATTACAAGATACCTATGTTTCTACTGGAAGAAGTTTAATCAACAGTTTAAGCAGTATTTCACTACCATTTAAACATGTACAGTCCGATTCTCAAAAAAGTTTTAGCTAATCCTGAATTTGGATTAGCTAATCTTGTCCTAGTCCGACTTAAAAAAAATAATTCAATTCACTTTCCGAAAACTAAATGGTGAGAAGATTGTATTTAAACTTTTTTGAGAATATTGTTTATGTTTATTAAAGTTTTGATTATAAGCCGTAAATATTGATTTAAAAAAAAAGGAATCAAAAGATTCAGTGTTCTTGGATACAGGTTTTATGAATTTAGTATAATAAAATAATTATTTATTTCAATTATAAACAACGACGTTTCGAACACTTGTTCGTGTTCATCTTCGGGTCAAAAACTTAACCACGGCGCACACCTACGAGTCAAAACGGCAACTGTCGCCGTTCTGACTCGGAGGTCTGCAAACTTGCATACTCCTAATAAATATATATAATTTTAAACATGTAACTTATTTAAAAAAATTGTCATTTTAAATTGTTAATAACAACGTCGTGGTTAAGTTTTTGACCTGAAGATGAACACGAACAAGTGTTCGAATCGTCGTCGTTTATAATAGAAATAAATAATTATTTTATTGTACTAAATTCATAAAACCTTTATCCAAGAATTCTGGATCTTTTGATTCCTTTTTTTTAAAAAAATATGGTTTATGTTAATATCACAAATCCAAAATTCAGAATTAGCTAGATTCTAGCTAAAACTCTTTTGAGAATTGGGCTGGTAATGTATCGTTTATTTTTAATGTTGTGATATTCACGTCATTACTTTATGGAACAAGAAATGACAAATAAATTTATCTCCTTTTTATCATATACCTGTTACGTTTATATGAGGTCTTATTCCACTCCTACTATATTTATTTAAACTGTACGAATTGCAATTATGACCTATTGACGTAAACATCATCAAATTACAAAGAACTGTAGTAACATTTGTATCGTACTGTTATTCGTTTCTTGCACATGATTTTTCACGTGAAAATAATCTTTTATTTCTATCTAGATGTAAATTCATCTACGCTTAAAAACTTGATACAAATTATATAAAATTACAAGTGAAACTGCTTTTGTTGGTAGTGGTTATTTCAAGTTGTGAAATCGTAGATTTTTGTTTCTACATTAGGAGATAAGAATAATTATATTTCTAGTTTTAAATTATTGAGATAAGATAAGGAAATGAGTTAAGTAAAAATACGTTCCTGACGTTTAATTTAATCAATATTTAATCATAAATAATTCAAAATGTTTACATTTTTTTAAATGAATTGTATTAACAGCTGATTACGAGCAAAGATTTTTTGCCGCAACTTGAAATTTTAATTATTTTATCCACAACTCATATATAATAAAGACATTATTACACTGATTTCAGTAGTATTATATGGCTCATAAAACACTGTAAACAACTTGTTACTTAGCAGCCACTTCATGATCTATCGTATTTTGTGAAATTATATATAACTGAATCAACGTTAAACGTTACGACCAATCTTCTTCGATACCTATAATTATTAGTTGTGGATAAAATTTTGTATTACACTTGTGTTTTATTGGTATATAAAACACTTAAGAATATTAAACACTCGACCTTCGGTCTCGTGTTTAAACTTTTCGTGCGTGTTTTATATACTTACCTAATAGAACACTTGTATAATAAATAACTATTTTTCATTGAATGACAAATTTACTTTGTGTCCTATTTTTTAAATATTATTTTTGTTTTTCCTTGTATAATCACTTTAATAAACAGTACAATGCAAATTTGGAACAACAAAAATGCTTCCAATTTATATATAACGTATGCTAACTATGTAGTTATAATAAGAACAGTCACCATAAATAAAATATCAGTAATTTATCTTGTTAAAGGAAAACGTGTGTCAACCCTAAATATGAGACATGAACGTAGTTCAAGCAACGCTGATATAATACGTACATATAGCAGTGTTTTGTTGGTTGACAAACGACAATAGTTGGCTACGCTTACTTTAATTCCAAAATCACTGTTATTACGGTGGAATGTAAACAAGCAGGCAGACATCAGGCACAGGTAGCCTTAACAAGGTAATGCCAGGGTCCGGCTCACAGTCACTTCACCGTGTCATTACGTCTTTCCTTCGTTACGATCAATCACTATCACGCGTTTAACATTTCCTCGGCTTCAGTTCTTGTCCGCTCTCGGCTCTCCGCGTGCTCAGATGGTCGTGGTCGTGTAATTGCATGCCGCAGCTCACCGCAGTCGAGTCATAATGATCGTGATGAGCCCACGATGACTTGTGATTCTCGCATTCTCGGTCGAGACCAAGCAATGGCAGATATTCGTTTCGATTTAATATTTTTTTCGGCAGGTTGCCGTCCTGTTGAGTTTTATTTCTTTCGGGCTGTTATTAATTTATCTGTGATTGAATGATGGTTCTCACTCTGACTTTTATTGTTTTATTTTAAACATTCGATAGTTTTAATCAGTGATTTTAAACTTGTTTTTCACTTGAGGCTCTCGATGATTTACAGGTAGTTATGTTACACTGAAAAGAATTCACTTTGGCCTAAAGTAAATTTCGTAACAGTTTGTTTTTGTGTAATTAGGATTTATTGTGTTTCGAACAGAAATGTAGACTTGACGACCAATCACAGAAATACAAGAAAAGTTTATGCAAAAATCATGGTTAAGATATTGAAACACATTTTAGAAAAATAAATAGGTACCTATATCATCATGTCTTTTGCCCATTACTAGGTGTGGCATTCTGCCATATCAACTCTCGGTAAGTGATATATTTATGGGTGTAAATTGCGATCACCAGCCATTAAATCATGGCCTCCAAAGATTACAGTGGAGGGGAAGCTACAGGGATAATTTTTATGTGGCGAAAATAATTTGTCGGCTGTGGGAATTGAATCCGGGTTCTTAAATCCACAGTTCGACTATACCTAAGTAACCAATATTTTAGAACAATACAAATTTAATAGAAATAAATAAATAAAGGGCGTTAGGTAAGTAATAATACACATAGGTTTATAGTCATCTAGTACCGCGATTGATGTAAAATTATTTTTAAATATAAAATAAATATATCAATCACGCCTTTTACCCATTACTGGGTGTGGCACTCTGCCGAAGCAGATCTCGATAAGTGATATATTTATGCGCGTGAAGTGCGGTTATCAGCCGTCAAATCACGGCCCCCAAAGATGTTAGTGATGGAGGAGCCACTGGGGTAATTTTAAATTGGTGAAAATGTTTTGTCGGCTGTGGGGATCGAATCAGGGTTGTTAGGATCCACAGGTCGACTCGGATACCACTGAGCCATTACCATTATTTTTAATTTATAATAATTATGTGTTTTAAAATTACGCACGACTTCAGTCAATAACTTATCTTTATTTATATAACCGACACCATCGACGTTTCGTTGCCCACTGCAACTTCTTCAGGAATAGTCAGTAAATTTACAAAATTAGAATTAACATTAATTTTTAAAAACATTGAACATACAGGAACGTCCGAAAGCAACATCATTTTTCGCGATTACAGCGTCATCTATCATGCTGACGAAAAAGTGAACTAAATAAATTCTTCTTTTTTTTTAACGAGGAATCTGATTCTTTAATAAAAAATAGGGGTTTTCATTTAAAAGTTGAGTTGACCATGATTTAGCGACAACAGCGCCATCTAGGACAAAACCTATATTTCGTTATTCTGGCCCCCTTTTGTACGATTGTTTTTCGTCTAGGTCATTTTTGCGTAAAATTTATAGTTTCCGAGATATTTCCTGATAACACTTTAAATGGACCATCCTGTATGTATATATATATATATATATATATATATATATATATATATATATATATATATATATATATATATATATATATATATATCATCACGCCTTCTACCCATTACTGGATGTGGCACTCTGCCAAAGCAGATCTCGGTAAGTAATATATTTTGCGCGTGAAGTGCGGTTACCAGTCGTCAAATCACGGCCTCCAAAGATGATAGTGGTGGAGGAGCAACAGGGGTAGTTTTTAAAATTATGAAAATTGTTTGTCGCCTAAGGGAATCGAACCAGGGTTCTCAGGATCCACAAGCCGACTTCATACCACTGAGCTAGCCACCCCATATTAATCGATTTTAATTAATAAAAATTTTAAATATAGGCAGGTAACTAGAAAACCAAAACATAAATGTTATAAATTTGTCTTTTGTGGTCTGCAAAGAGCCCCATTGCAAAAAATCATAGTCTGTAATTGTTCACTTTCTGTCGTCAAATGACGTTAAAAAAGTTTACCTTTTTTACTGATCATAGAAAAAATATGTTGTCTCTTAAGATGTACAGAGAAAATTAAAATATAAGAAGTAATTGTACTAACGCTTGCTTTTACTGTATACCTGTTAAAAATATATGATATAAAGTAGTTCCAAATTGACACCGAGTAACCGAGTATAATTATTTTAATTATTATAACAATTTGTTCTGTAAGCTTCTTTCACCATTTGAAAATATTTTTATTATTTATTTTAAAAACTAAGTTAGTATTGTTCCTAGTTGCCGGGTTCTTAATTTGTGATATTCTAGTTGAAATAAACTATAAATTAAATTGAACAAATGTGTTTACAGTTTAACTAACTTCGCGTTGAAGGGTGTAGTGTTTTAATTATCTGTGAGTGCAGAATAAATAAAACAGCGCTAAAAGTTCATAAATTAACAAAACTCAATTAACTGCTTCGCAACTGCAATTCTATCGAGTAATTAATCGATCAATTCCACTCAATTCATTCGCAATGCAATAATCAACTAATGGAAAAATAAATACACTGAATGTATGTATAAAATTATAATACAATGCGATTTTCAACCTTATTGTAACTTTGTTTAAGAATAAGGTCATTCAGATTTTATTTTATCAACGTATACCTGCTTTTATAAACATTCCCTACCGCATAATGATGTATAGAAACTATAATAAAGTACGATGTTATCAAATTGTAATAAATAATTGAAATGGATTTCAGTATCAGATGGAAATAAATGAGATATAAATGGTAGTATATTCCGACTTGCTTTGCGAGGGGTGATCCTACCTAATAATTACAAATCACTGTTTTGTGGAACACGAATTTCTATATTGTATCTCTACATTGTTAATGTAACGATAACTATTATTGATTTGTTGACTGTAACTGACTACTATAGTAACAAGATTCATATTTATTCATAAATATATTTATTTATTAATGCCTCTTTTACCATAGATACTAAAATACGAAGGATTTTTTAAATAGTTAAATGTTGCACCAAGTATAATTCATTCCTTAAAATTCAACTTGGAATTTAACTCCCTATTCTGTAACTCGATAATTATCTGTTAATGATTGATAAGTTAATGACAACCTTTATTTTTTATGATTACTCTGTAGATTATCACCATTTCGACATTCTGTGATAAAAGTCCTTTATTCTGTTACTTCTACAGAGTGGTCAAAAGGAATTGTTACAGTTGGCAATACAATTCCGGAGATGTTTTTATTCCACAGTTGGCACAACGCCAGGTAAAGGCAGAAATACTATTTGACAAGTCTAATAAATACAAATAGGTTATGTCCGGAGTCTGATAGCTAATAGAATTTTGACTTTCAGAGAAATAAAAATACTAAAAGGAAGTGTAAAGGAAACAACAATTTTATTGATGGATATTTAAGAAAAATATAACTAAAAACGAATAAGAACTAAATGTATTCAAATATAATTTTCAAATGTCACTGTCCGCAACAGGAAATGAATTTATGTATCAGGCTCACTAATTTTAAATAGATTTTTTTATTGCCAACTGTAACAATTTCTTTTGACCACTTTGTATTTTACTTCTATGCATTTTGCTCTCGTATAAAACTACCAGAATAAAAAAAATATATATTTTTAACCTCACTTTTGATGGAACTGTCAGTGAGCTGTCATTATATTAGTTTTTTTTTTAATTACAACTACGTAAATTAGTAAACAAAATCTATTAATATAACATAAAAATGCCAGGGTAAATTATTCTGGTCTCACAATACTGAAATCGTAATCATCTATAAAATAACGATGACAAATAAAAATTATCATTAACTTATCCATCATTAAATATAATGATATAATTAGAGAATAAAGGAGATAGACTATTTAAATATTAGAGGCTAGCACAGTGGTATGAAGTCGGCCAATGGATCCCGAGAACCCTGGTTCGATTCCCACAGGCGACAAACAATTATCATAATTTCAAAAACTACCTCTGTGGCTCCTCCACCACTAACATCTTTGGGGGTTGTGATTTGATGACTGTTAACCGCAAAATATATCACTTACCGAGATCTGCTTCGGCAGAGTGCCACACCCAGTAATGGATAGAAGGCGTGATGATATATTTATTTATTTATTATTTTTAAAATTTGGAACAAATCAAACTTACACTTACTGAATCAAATCTCTTATATATTTAGGTGGCTTACTTCAATCACTTTGTTGTCAATACTAGATTTACTGTTTTCGATTCAGCTTGAAGTAATCCACCTACATAAATGCAACAGCATGTTCAGGTCAGATCAGTGACTAAGCCAGAAATTTCTAATGGGAGAAGAGGGGATTCAGAATTTTTAAACAATAATTACTCATCTTTTTAGAGATTTTAATACACATCTATATAGAACGAGGACATAAGAAGCCCACTATTTGATTGAAGAGATAGAGATAGGTTTAAAAGGGCGAAATAGTATCATTTTATTCCCAAAATTTAAAGCAGTTGAAGAACAAATTATGAATTGTAACCAATATGTAATTTTAATGGAATACCATATAGAAAGTTCTTTTATTTGTGAAATTAAAATGACCATTGGTTCTTATGTAAACTTTTACTTTAAATAGTGCTATACTGTTTGTTCTCAATGAGTAGATTGAACTCCATATTCTTCCCCCTCTATCTACGCGTCTGGGTCAGTTCATTTAGTAATATAGTTTGAATTAACTGAATTAATTTAAGTAAGCCAAGTGGGAAAAAAGGATAATAAAGTGTCTTTATTTTTATGTTTAAGAAACAACTGTGAGGAAAATTTACGTTCATAAGTTTGTTAGGTATTGGGTTACGAAATCTTAAGCCGGATTCACAGCTCGAAATTTGGTGAACTTTGGTGAGTAGAGTTTGACATATAGCTTTGTATATATCCGTTCACAGCTCTGAAATTTGATGCGCACAAATTTCACTTTCTACAAATGATGCAAACTCCAAACTTTTTAACCAAATTTAGAGACCGTTCTACAAATAAAGTACATCGAAGGTACATATAGAACGAATTCTACTATTTGAACAATTGTCAAAAATTGTTGAGCTTTATGTACCTCAGCTATTAAAGTAAAAGTACATGATAGATAGACCCCGACGATGTAAATATCGTAAATATCGTCTTGTTGTTCATATGCCTAACACGTGGTCAGTAACAAGCCAATCGGAAAATAGCTGGTTGATGGTACATTGAAAAAATAATAGATGTCGACATTACATAAATTTCGAATTGTGAATGCAAGAAGTTAACTTACAGAAATTACGTGTTACAATTTTTTTTATGGGGTGGCTAGCTCAGTGTTTTGAAGTCGGCCTGCGGATCCTGAGAACCCTGGTTCGATTCCCACAGGCGACAAACAATTTTCATAATTTCAAAAGCTACCCCTGTGGCTCCTCCAAGACTAACATCTCTGGAGGCCGTGTTTTGACGACTGGTAACCGCACTTCACGCGCAAAATATATCATTTACCGAGATCTGCCTCGGCAGAGTGCCACACCCAGTAATGGGTAGAAGGCTTGATGATATATTTATTTTATTTATTTTAAATTTCACCAAATTTTGAGATGTGAATGCAGCTTTAATATCAAATACTCAAAATTAAAAATATTTGTAAAAAGGAAGTCGGTGCAATTTTAGTCACAATTTATCACAGTGAAAATAGCAATTATATTTATTACAGTCTGGACCTCAAACCTTCTCCTAAAATTGTTATTCTAAGCTAAATACTTTTTTGAGTTAAATTTTATATTGAAACTTGTTATTCAATCCCTTACAAAGTATTTGTTAAATGTATTTCGTATAAGGTACAACGAAAATAAAATCAAGAAAAACTTAAAAATACGTATTCATTTGCTAAGGAACTTAGATGCAATTTTACATCAGTACGTTTAATTTCACCATTGATATCACAAGAATTAAAATATCTACGATTTGGTTAAAATTAGATAATAGTTATATAAGTGGACCAATAATATAAATGATTTGATAATAACCTGTTTACATTTTTTGTATTTTCAAGAAAACAAAATTGTGTTAGATTAGTTTGTTGTTCTGTTTTCATGGTTCCATAAATTACGAAATTGTCAAGCTGTTTGTTATAGCGTATACCTAATCATTGTGAATATTTCGCGAATTCATGTTTTGAAATTCGATCATGATTTTTTTCCATGTTACACCTTCTGTTATATCAATTTTGTTTATCATAACACAATTGAACATTAGTACGCAAATGCAAACTCTAGTTTTGTTTGGCTAATAATAAAAACCTGTGGAAATCCGAGCACATTTAGTAACTCTATCCGTTAATATTTCCATAATCAGCTGTTGCTACTGAACAGAGTAGTATCAGTGCCGAGTAAATCAATCCCACAATTCTGCCATTGTTGTGTTTGGTTCGCGTCCCCGCTAAATCGACAATGAGCCCGCAAACCGTAAACAGCACTTGTCCGAATTACATCCGACCAGTAGTGGATTCAACCCTTGTAGAAAGTGGAACAGAAGGAAAACTGAGCTTGGGCGAATGGATATAGCCTGCGGTGGTTGTTTCGCTACTTATAGTAGCATGAAAACATTTTGAAACTGATGCCTAATTAGAGTAATTAGTTATTGTCTAGTTTGATATTTGTGAACGAGGGAATTTGATATTTAGATAGGGTTTTATTTTTCTTCGTTTAGTTGATTTTCATTCAAGCTGATAATATTCTTATTTTTGAGAGGGTTTTCACGCCGCAGGAAAAGTAACGATATTTGAGACGCCACATGATCAAAATTATGTTTACTATTTTTTTAGTAATTATATTACCTTTGGGACATACACGAATAAATCAGAAGGTTTTCCGACGCGTGAGCATGCCACATACAGCTGTCCATGTGAGAAGCATGGATTTTCCAAACACTTGTACCGATTGTTCCTGTGCTTTGTTGATGGTCATTGCAAATGCGAGTCGTACCGGAAACTGCAAACGTTTGAATTCGAATGGCATAGGACTGAAACTTTATTATACCTATATGTTAAGATTGGTTCTCATCTATGCCTATACCAAATTTGAATCGAATCAGTGCAGTACCTTTCAGGATAGCTAGCGGCCATTTTGTTTCAAGATGGCGGACTGAAGCTTTATTATACCTATATATTAAGATTGGTTCTCGTCTATGCCTATACCAAATTTGAATTTAATCAGTGCAGTACTTTTCAAGATAGCTAGCGGCCATTTTGTTTCAAGATGGCGGACTGGACTTATGCTAAGTCAGAAACCTTCGCGGGCGTGCGCACAACAACTTACCAAAGTTGCATCGCCACAGCCACATCGCTCTATGAATTAGAATTAGATTGTCGCATTTTATTCTATGCTAATAGAATGAATTTTTAAAATATCATATTTTTAAATCGTATCACGAGCGTGACCCGCCGTGTGTGACTGGGCGAGAATAAAAAATGTTATTCGTGAGCAGGCGTAATCATATAATTTTCTTTTCATAACCTTGAGTAAATGGACGTGATTAAATAGTTATTCATGCAACTAGTGTTAAAAGTGTCATTTTATTGCACTATTCCACGAATGGGAAGCTTGCAGCACGATCCGTATTAGATGAGTATTGTAAACCCATGAATGCAATACAAAACACTTTTAACACGATTTTCATACACTATTTTTGCCTACGCTTAGGTTTTAACTAATTATACTAATTTTACTACTGACATTTGAAACGTCAAAAACATTTCAGGTTATATAGTAATTTTTCAAGAGCGGTTGTATTCAAGGACGTTGAAAGGAGGGGATATGGCATTCAAGTCAAGACTGTGAGGCTCGGCAGATTGACAGAGACAGAAGTATTATTTTCTGTACCGTGCTTAGCCTGCTATTGATTGACATGTGTCATAAAGAGATTTGAAATTTAAATAGACAGAACAGAATCATTCTCTCTAAAAGATTATAAATTTTTACAAGGAAACTGAAATTATAAACACTTTGTTACCATTTTATCCACAAAAAATATGTCCAATTCCATACAACACAAAAATTGAAACACAAATGACACTTCGTGGTTATGTTTACATAAAACAACGCTCCCTGACAACGTCTAAACGTCACTTTTCTTACATAAAAATTCAAAATGTTTGAAAGAAGAAGAGATTTGGCTAAGCACGGTGCAGAAAAACTATTGTTGTCTCTTTCCCTTGCCCAAGCCTCATTTAAAACAATGCTACAGTATCGTCATGCCATATCCCCTCCTTTCAACGTCTTTGGTTGTATTCGTGAGCAAAATTTTCTCATACACCCAGCTTTAATTCGAGTATATTCATTTGCTCGTATTTATTTTTCGTCTTGTGCTGAAAACAAATTCTCGAGTAAGTGTACGAGTCAGCATTGTGAATTTAAGATTTGTTAGAAAACATATTCTATCAACGTCTTTAACCTATTTATAGTACTTATTTATAACAATTCGATTCAGTGATTATTGTCATTATTGTTGATCAGATATGTTTACTCGGGGATAATCCGTAGCATAAAAGAATATTTGTATGAATTCCTCATGCAAAAATGCATAAAGTTCAAATCAAAATCCTGAACCGTTTTAAATTTGAAAATTTTAATACTTATGGTTATTAAAATTCAACTTTATTATGTAGGCAACCAGGAGCCTGAAAAAAGTCCCTGAACTCATATTCTTCGGGCCAAGAAAACCTAGTTGGCAATTCAAACGAGTCTAGAAATATAGTTGAGAAGAGACGAGACATCGCTATCATATCAATAGATAAAATGATTTTATTGAATAAATTATACTAGCATTTTTTTCATACGGCATTTTAAAAGTATCTCACCAAATTCAAACATATTTTCTTCATTGATATAATGCGAAGTCATCTCTGAGCATTTTCGTCTTCATAATATAAATAAATAGATCATCACGCCTTATACCCATTACTGGATGTGGCACTCTGCTGAAGCAGATCTCGGTAAGTCATATATTTATGTGCGTGAAGTGCGGTTACCAGCCGTCAACTCACGGCTCCCAAAGAAGTTAGTGGTGGGGGATCCACAGGCGTAATTTTTTAAATTGGTGAAAATGTTTGTCGGCTCTGGGGATCGAACCAGGGTTCTTAGGATCCATAGGCCGACTTGATATCACTGAGCCATTACCCCATTATAATATAAATTGATTATTCAAATTTATAAACCGACTTTTCTGGGGATCAATTACTTGGATAATTACTGAGAACTATTTGTTCCGAGACTAACTTTCTTTGAATTTGTTCTTCACCATCTTAGGACAATGAAATTTATAGATATTTTTAGTTTAGAAAGGTATTTTGCAATTAATTTAATAACATTACCTTAATTTCATAAAGTACCTAAAAATTTTGTATTTGCACTGCCGTTTTAATAGAATTAATTGTTAGAGAGCTAGGGTGCAAAATGATGTCTCATTTATTCCAGTGACAGAAATGGATTTTTTCATAGATTATGTCATGATAAACATGAAAAAAAGGAAAATTTGATTTGGGAACGGGTGGCAACTATAGATGGCGCCGATGTGCATGCGCCGATTTTAAGGGTGGTTATTGACATATTTTTTACAGGCTAATTTTCAGTTCAAATTATAGACTTTGGTATATTTAAGTAATAAAAATGATAGACAGAAGTTTTGGCCGGTGACGCATACGTGACAAAACCGGTCAAAGTAGGCAATTTTTATGGTGTCGTGTGACATATTACTACTTGTTCACGACGAATACATGACAAAAAAATTATTGATAGAAATTATTGCTGGTTGCTCATTGGTGACAGAAGCTCTGAAAGTGGACTGGTGTAGGGATCAACAACCATCCTTAAAATCGGCGCATTCACATCGACGCCATCTATAGTTGCGACCCGTTCCCAAATCTAATTTTATTTTTTTCATGTTTATCATGACATAATCTATTAAAAAATCCATTTCTGTCACTGGAATAAATGAGACATCATTTTGCACCCTAGCTCTCTAACTATAAGGTAAATAACTGTAAAATAAATGCCTATCACAAGTAACTTGTTATTAGATTAGTGAATTTATAATATTTACTTGTAATTATTTCAGATTAGAAAACAAACTACAATTTATCAAATACATTTTTACTTTCTTATACGCAGTATAAGGAAGTATTGGAATCGTGAAAAAAATCGTAGATGAGATTTTCGCGGAAATACATGTTTTGAGGTCCACTGAATCCGTTTTGATCATTTTCTCAATGGTGTCGGGGTGTGTGTGTATTTGTGTATGGATGGATGGATGGATGGATGAATGTGTGTCCAAGTGTGCTATATCTCATGAACGAGATAAGATTTGTTAACGAAACTTGGTAATTATAAGTTTCATGAAAATGTAAAGAGCTGAGTTGATTTTAAATGAAATTGCTAAACCAGAAGAGGAAGTTTACTGGACACACAAAACAATAAATTCCATTTATTTCAAATGGAATCAGTTACGAAGAAAAGTTTCAAATAAAAGATGTTGACAAAAATATTTGGAACATAAAATGTTATCTGTAATTTTTCTGTATATGCGTCTAATTTTGAGAAAAACTAATTTTTATATTTAATAATATATTTCAATAATCATAATAGCAATAGGAACAAAAAACATAGATTTAAATTTTCGCTTTATTTAGTTATCTATGTCTTTTTTCGGAAAAACAAATACATTATTAAAATGGTCAACTAATTTGGCAACTTTGCCTCACTTTAATCGACTTCGTATCGCACGGTTCTTGAGATACCAAGGGTTAGGTTCGAAAAACGGACATTCTGTATATGCCTCATCAGTAAAGTTAGACATAAAGTAGTCAACATTACTAAAAAATTATACGTAAACAAATTTATATGTTTCAAACAGATAAATGTTGAATTACATATTATATATTCTGAATATTAAATATGCTGTGTATAAGAAAGTCGTGTGGTGACCACACCAGATTTTTTTGTTTACGATCCTGCGAAGGTATATATTTCTCATATTTATTTCATGCTTATCCGTATTTCCGCCGAACAACGGATCGATATGTGCGATCACGGACTCGGGAGATGCTCTGAAACACTGCACCGGAGCGCTGACAAAATTCTCCTTCAACTTACCCCTTTGGAGAGCCGCTTCAACTCTATGCACTTGCGATGCCGTAAAGCACTGGACACTTCCAGCCAGGAGTGCGGGGGCGGCGGCGCGGGCCCAGCCCCTCCCCGCGACCAATCATCGGCTAGAACAAAAGAGTACACTCCGCGTGAAAAGCACTCACAACCTTCTCGAAATGGCTACACCCGACCACCAGAAATTTGTCTCCAGTCGTCTGCTTCGTCGTAGACGGGAAATTAATATTTCGAATTAAATATCGTGATAAGTTTGTTTGGAACTAATTAAAATATTAATTACAAAAAGTAAATTACTATCACTTTAATTAAATAAATGAATTTCTTGGATGGAAATTTTATTTATGAATGCAACAAGTAATGAAGTGATGTGGTCCAACGCAAAGAATTTAAATGAGATTACTTTGCATAACAAACGAGACTCAACTTATTCTGGTTATTTTTAACATTCTCATATATCTTAGCTTGCATCGGAATTACGTAGTTCTTGTCAGTTAGTGTTTGAAGAAAGAATATCATAGTAATAAATGAGAGTAGGAAACTGAATATTATGTTTTAACTGCATCATTACGAATAATATAAACGAGATAAAAAATAATCCTGCAGGTATGTTAATCATGTTTAAGCTGCTCGTCGCATCAATCAAAACTTAAATGTAATCATCGAAATCACTCCAAATCTTGATTGATTGTGACCAGAGCAAAAAACCCGTCACAGTCATCATTAACGCTTAAAACCATTGAATGGTTGTTGAGGGGGTGTGGAATGGTTCAACCACAACCACACGACAACGGAAGACGTCAGCATCAGCCAGTCAAAGTCAATTTCATTTAAATTCCGGGAATATTTCATTTCAAGTCGTTGGTTTAACGCGTTTGCCGTGTATCATTCTTCAAAGTGGACACGTCATTAGTTATGTGCGAGTGTCGGTAAAGAAACGCGCTACTTTGGCGGCGGTGGCGGGCACTCGGTGGCTCGCAAGCAAGGACCTTCCCGTGACACTGTGACCCTTTATGTTGCCTCGCGCACTGACATCATGATTGATATATCGAGCTTTCTTTTTTCGCCTTAAGATTACCTACCCTTTTGAAATTGTCGAGTGTATGGCCTGCACGGTTTAAGAACTTTTGACCAACTTCAGCTTGGAGATGAATTAGCCGCTTTTTAAGTTCGCCAGAAATTGTCAGCGATTATTTACCTAACCTTGCTAACCTACAAGAAATGCCTCACTTCTTCACACAACCTAATGCTGCTTTTTTACATATTATCGAACAAAAGAATCTTTTATACCAAGTGTTTTTCTTAATTGTATTTATCTTGTACTTTTCAAAAACAATAGATTTCATTAAGTGCTTAATTATAAAAGGCTTGAAAACATATCCCGTGGCCTAATAAAAATGAAAGTAAAGAATTCGCTAGGAATGTAACCAAATTACCAGTCCTAGAAACAAAGCGAGTGCTGTAATGCCATAACGAGAAAGAACTAAAGCACATTATTCGTTAATTGAATCTACAAACGACACAACTACAACATACACAGCACGTTAACGGCAACGAATCCGAGAAGCACTTTCACTTCACGCGCCACCGAACCACTTCCATCAATTTGAGATTTAATTCCCTTCAGCCTTCACTCAGTGTTCTTCTTCTCGTTCGTTTTTACCTTCATTTCATCAAGCGCAGCCCATCTCAATCAGATCGAGGAGTAAAGCGGTATTGTGCATAAAGTGTTGGTACTACTTCTATTATAAATTCACTTTTCTGCTTTTAAACAAATTCGTTTACAAAGATTTGCTAGAACACATTGTTTACTCATAGAATGAAGTATATTGATAGCTGCACATATTCTCTTATGCCTTTCTTATTTCATAAAAATATTTCATACACTTGCGTTTTGTAATATTATATTACAATATAAGATCGGCTGCAAAACGAGACTGGCAAGAGCCAATTTTTTTTTTTTAATTTTCGAGTCTTGTTATGCAGCCCTTAACGTTTGAGTGTTGTATAAACTTTTTTGTGTATCGAGTTTACTGAAAAATATGGTAACGAAACGAAAATAATGCCGAAACATACAAATGAGAGTAATATAATAACCGTTCATTTTGCATTGTTTCCATAAGCACCACTATCAGTTTGGTAAATTCATATGAAAGTGACAATATCGAGACTAGTAAGTATTGAAAAATGAATTGGAAGAGCAAAATAGTTATTTCCATTATGGGCCGTAAGTATTTTTTATAGGTTGGAGATGATTTTGAAGATCGAGACAAAGTCGAGATCTCCAATACATCCGATACTAGTAGAAGACTTACTGAGCGTATTACTTATATGTGTTTTCACGATCGACGCATTCACTATACCAAAGTTTAGAAATATTTAAAAATTATTAATGGCATCACTAACAGTTAAATTTTAAATTTGCCTTAAATAAATAAAGCAAAGTTGCCTATCATATGGAATAAATGGCATTGATGTCGAATATTCAATTTGCTTTTATTATTTCAATCTAGTTTAAAATTTAACTTTGTGTTGTCAGAATAGTTATTTCTAAAGTATATTTTATTTACTTGCCGCCTGCCGTTTGGTAACAAATTATTTATCGAACAGTATTTTTAAACATAACTTAAAAATTATATTTTATGATTTTTTATTTGGATTTTGTTATGTTGGTGTTGGTCGCCATTTTGATCTGTCTAAGTTGATTTCCGTTTGTCTGCTTCAGAACTGTTCCAACCTCCATGTGAAGATGTTGTTTCTTTTTTATTTTCTGACATGTTTATGTTGGCTTATGTTGTAATGAGTTCTTACTCATATTATATGGAAATATACGTTGAGCTTTTGTTTCTAATTTTCAATATGGTGAGTTTCATTGAATTTTGAATGGTTCAAATTTTAATCTGTAACTATTTTTGTAAAAAAATAAATTCTTTTCCTAGTTGATGATGACTCGGTTTGCGAGTCGAAACGTCCAAATATATGTTTATATGAAATACCTGTATTTATTCATTTTCCAACAAATAAGGATCCCTAAGGCCAGTTTTTAAATTCTACGTGATTTTTGGATCCATCTTAAACTCAATAAAAAATTTAAAAAATCATACAAATATAATGAAATGTGTTTATTATTCAAAATCGATAGTAAATCGTGATCGAATAATTGCTGTAAATAGACCATATTTTATAACATGCTGTGACATTATGAATCGGAGGCAAGTTGATTTTTTCAAATTTAATAAAAACATGCTACGCATTTGTTATTTACAACTACTATTTACAAAAACAATTATCTTCATGATTTGATTAATTTCAAACGTGTCAACGTTTGTATATCAATTGCATTGTCGAACAAACCCATTCGCACAATTGATATTACTTACAAACGACACATAGAAAAAATCGCTTGTCAGTGCCAACAATTCGTCACACCTCTGTGTTCTAATTGGTTAGAACGTCCGCGGCCCTAGTGGAAGGTCTGGGTTCAAATCCTGGCGGAGGCAAGTTGATTTTTTCAAATTTAATAAAAACATGCTACGCATTTGTTATTTACAACTACTATTTACAAAAATTAATCGATTTTGGTTGTAGATCTGTCGATCTTAGTTTGTTGATGAGTAATTGAAATTACCGGAAGAAATATTTTTTTAAAACTGATATAATTTTTCGATGAAGCGAAAGATCGCAATTTAATTTGTCGCAAGTTGCATTTCTGGGTCGTGTTTTAGTCGAGTTCAGCTTGGTTGTTGTGAAGGAAAGTGAGTGCGGTGCCGCTTGCCGATGACGAGGGTAAGGTTTAGGGTCGGGGGCGGTGGTGGCGGCGTGTGCTCCGGAGATACGCCCGCGACGCGGATTTCGCTGAAAGCCGGGGGAGCATTTCAAAAGACTCAAAATTACTTTCGGGATAAGAGGGATTAGGCCGGGCGGGCGACGCTTGTTTCTCCTGCAAACTATGACTAGCATTAGGCAGGCTCCAGCGCTCCGCCAGCGAGAAGAGAACGAGTCCGGGAACGGCTTCGGGTTCGGCTCCGGTTCACCGTTCACCGTTCACGTGGCCAATGCTATTAATCTCGGAATTGCAGATTTCGCTGATTGATTTCGCCGCCACTGCCGCTGCCTCTACCTCCGCTGTTCGTTTCTTCTTTCCACTACGTTGCAGAAGGTTTATTTCTTCACAAGACATTAATTGGTTTTTATTAATTGAACTCGCATCTCTGCTTCTATTGAGACAAACAGACTTGTCAGATGTATTGTACAATATTGAATTCGGAATTAAAGAGTTGCGATTTGGTTTTCTGGTTGACCTATGTTTTTATAATTCTACAAAAATACAGAGTTATTGGATACCTATGTTTCTTGCTTCGATTATTTAGATATGTAGTAGTATGTTTTAATAAGCCAAGATAATGTAGGAGAATGAGTAAAGGACATATTTTAGAGAAAAATATTTTAAATAGAAGTGACTGTACAGTTTCCAATTGGTTTCAAACTTCGTTTGCTTTGTACGTACTTGTAAATTTTGTTTCTTTAATTAGTTTCATTCTGTATGAAAGATATGCTCGATTCCATAAAAGTTGTCAACTAATTTCGTTGTTAACTATGCGAAAAACTTAAATTAGAATAAAAAAAAACACATTTAATAAATGTCGATGTCAGCAAAACAAGAGAGTGATAATAAATTGTAAAAAATTTGACAGATCTTTCGAAAACTTGTTGCCAGGCAATAGTTACAAAAGCCCGTAGGGCTTGAGTGGCTATTGCCAAATGGCAACAAGTTTGAGAAAGATACTGGACAATTATTTTCTAATTTATCGAACTCTCGAGTTATATTTACTTAGATTATTTTTTGACTTAGCTGTTGAGGTCGATTCATCCAACTTAAAAGATTTTGAACTGGGTCAATATCGATTGATTACTTATTAATGTATTATTGGAAGTTGTTTCCAAAATTTGTTGGTGTATCTGAAATGGAACTAAATAGATTTTTGTCACATTTTACTTGTCGCGTTGACAGTTTTAAATAATTATTTGACAACTACCTACCATTTGTCACAAACAAAAACGCACCTACAGAGATTATTCCCGGGAATAATCACAAGAGCTTTATTCTCAGTATAATAATGACAGGACTCGTTAAAACGCAGACACGTGACATACAATGAAGTATTTCAATGGTTTTGAGAAACACCAAAAAATAATCTGTTAAATTTTTATTACACTATAGTTAATATCACTTTATGCAATTGGGCTATATGTACACATATTTTTATTTGCACGTATTAACTATACTAATGAGGTGGTGGCTCAGAAATATTGAGCCGACCTGTGAATTTGAAAACCCGGGTTCGATTTCCACAACCGACTACCAATTTTCACCATATTAAAAACTACCTCTGTGATTCTTCTCCACTAACATCCTTGGGAGGCCTTGATTTGACGGCTGTAACCTCATTTCACGCGCAAAATATATCAGTTACCGAGGCCTGCTATGAAAGAGTGCCACACCCAGTAATGGGTAGAAGTTGTGAGGATATATTTATTTATTTAACTATGCCAATAATTATTTGACAGATTAAGGCCGTATTTGTTTGGGAATTTTGGGTTCAATCTTGAACTGATCGAGAACTAATTCGTGTTACTTCCAAATAAATGATAAATCTAGTATCAATTGAAAAAATTAGCGATAAATATAAAATCTGAATACACGTTCTAAGTGATATCGCCTTAAATACAAATTGCGATGCCATCAATTAAAAACGTATATCAAGGAACACAAGTTGTTTAGAAAGAGATAGAAAACGGATTCACCTTGCCAACCCACCAAAATAGTATAACAAAACGGAGAATTCAGAATTTGGTTTTGTTTATAAATTATGATATTTCACTATCAACTTAGCTTCGAGAGATACAGACTAATTAAACTTTATCTTAAGAATCTTTCTAAAGTTGACTTGGCAGAGTTTATTTTGTTTATCAAATTTATTTGTGCATATTTTATAACTTCAGTATTCCGTAGATCATTATTTATCAAGTTTATAGCTTTTCTGAATTGTCGCGTCTGGTTATACGGGATGTGATGACATATCTGGGTAAATTGATAGCTAAGCATCTGGTCGGAAAGAGTTAACCTTTGTAACTCACCCCGTCTAGGTTTTTTTGATGTAAACTCATGCGTGGAAACTGTTATCTCGACTAACGGAACGATATCACCCTCTTACCCTCAGTCAGAACATCTCACGGAAACAACAATGATTAGTTAGTGGTAGATTGGCTTTCGTCGAGACAAGTTTGGCTCTCGTCGTCCGTGAAAAAATATAGTTTGGCTTGTTATTTTGTAACTAAATAAATAATAGTTTTATTCATACGTTGTTGACGTTTCCATTGTCGGATAATTTGCCTAATTTAAATATTAGTTTATAACTTCTGTAAATTTTACCATTTATATTTTTATGCATTTTATTTTTATGTTTTAATAAATATATATTTTTACAAGAAGTTCGCATCTATTTCATTATATTTCATCTTGATTTTAATTTAGCATCATCTCATTAACAATTGTTTTATACGCGTAACAGCGGCTCTCTCAGCCCTGTTAGAATAACTGGGGCAGTAGGATCAGTTTAGGAACTGTTCTGCGTTATTTAAAACATGGCAATTAAATAAAAGTAACCTACCGGATTACATTAAAAATGCCAAATAAATAAGGCCCAAGATAATTTTTCTGCAACAATCTGAGAAATAAATGTATCTTCATTGGCTTCTCGATAGCATAGCGCCATCACTAATCGTTCCGTATTTGACGACAAGTACAGGACCGGGAGTAGGGGGTACAGCCACTCACATATGTAAACACACTTGTCGATGATTGAAAGTTCATGTTTGTTACAAGCCCGACCCTTAAAATAAACAGGCTGTTTGTCAATTAACGGTGTTTGCTACACATGTCGCACGCACCCTGCACTACCCCCGCACTCTGTACTACTTCGAATAGCGACATTCCGTCTGCTCGGTTCGTCCTTGTCTCCCTCAGGCCCTTCGTGTTTTTCTAAGCATCTGTTTATAATAAATAACGATGCTGTTGGTATAACACTGAACCGCGTATTACATTTTATAATATGAATCAAGTTTTTTGCAGGTAATGGGTTATACTCGTATAAGATTTTATATTTTATTTTATTTTATTTTTGAAACACAAAAGATTTTATGGAAAAAAATATTTTCTGAACATCTCTACATTTTAAATGAAAATTCTGGTTACTCATAAAATTATTCTGTTTAATTTTACTAAATAAAGTATGAAAATTAATTTTTCTCAAAGGCAAAATGAGAAGTTGTCGCACGGTGGTAACGTTTGTAACATTTTGGGGCATGTATTTATTTATTTATTTATTTTGTTACTCTGCACATAAATCCCAATTACAGTACAGGGGGTGGAATTCGAACCACTCAGACACAATCGTATTTGTTTGATATAAGTAGAAGTCAGTGAGATTTGAACGAACGACTTCTTGCTTTCTAATTAAGAAACGCAAGTTTTACATCGCTTTTATCCACTGAGCTACGATTGCTTGTAAAGGTGAATAAGTGAAAATAATATTGCGAATGTTACTTGTTTATACTGTGAATTATTCTTGTACTACAGAATCCTGAAAATGATAGGTGAACAATAATAAATGACACACACATCACTTAATTGAGAATTATATCAAAATTAAATAAAAGATATAAATAAATATATCATCACGCCTTCTACCCATTACTGGGTGTGGCACTCTGCCGAAGCAGATCTCGGTAAGTGGTATATTTTGCGCGAGAAGTGCGGTTACCAGTCGTCAAATCACGGCCCCCAAAGATGTTAGTGGGGGAGGAGCCACAGGGGTAGTTTTAGAAATTATGATAATTGTTTGTCGCCTGTGGGAATCGAACCAGGGTTCTCAGGATCCACAGGCCGACTTCATACCAGTGAGCTAGCCACCCCATAAATAAAAGATAAATTGATTTAATATTGATTTAATGGATCACAGGCTTAACTAGGTGAAAAGAATGTAACTAAAAATTGTGTTCAATTTTTTGTAAAATTCTTTTCACCTAGTTAAGCCTGTGATCCATTAAATCAATATTAAAACTATTCCTCTCGGATTATTTAAAAAAAATGAAAAAAAAAATTAAGAAAAGATAAATTGAATGAATTTAAAATATACACCTTATACGACAAAAGAAATGGAGATAAAGCACAAGATGTTACAAATAAACTAAATGATTTGAAAACAACTAATCATAAATTTCTTCTCATTGCGCTGGGTTGTTTTGCTATTTGGATGACTCGATGTGATTGGTCACAATCCGTGAGTAATGAACCGAATTATTTATCAAGAAATGAACATGAAATGAATGTATTGTGTAAAGGTAGTATAAAAAAAAACAATTTTATCTTAAAGTAGTGAATTTTTATGTACATTATACAATCGTTTACAGCAATTATTCAAATATGATTAAAATGTTTAAATCCACGACACCCATAAAAAACTAACAATTTATACCAATGCAAGAACTTAACAAAAGTAATATTTCACTAATTTGACAGCATTTCTTTTTAATTTTATTTGAACCTTTTCCTAACTGTCTAAAAGCCGCTACTGTAAGATTATTACACATAAGTGAAATGTCATTATATGCTCGTGAGAATTGCAATACCTGCGCGGATACAAAAAGTTAAAGAAGATCTACAAAGTGCAGGAATAAAGAACTGGAAAGAAAAGACAGGCAATAGGAAATTATGGAAGAATGTAAGTACGACGAAATAATTGTAAAAAACAAAAAAAAAGAAAAAGGAACTGATCTCTCCTATTAAAAGAGGATCCAGTGAGCTTCAAGAAGAAGCGACGCAGCCTCACTAGGGGCGTACTAATTCGCATGTTATATAATAAACAATAATTTTTTGTACTAAAAGTAGGTACATTTTGACTCACCTTTCGCATAACTGTAGATAAAAAGAATTTATATTAATCGTGTTATTAATTATTTCTATTTTTATATACTGAGAATTCGAAATACATTCGGGATAATAATTAGTTATTTCTCGTGTCTTGAGATTGAGATGAGCAATAATTTTGCAAAGAAATCTTTTCTGATAAGATCTCTTTACAGATGAGTGCAAAATTCCTTCCATTACAAATGAAATTGGTAGAAAATTTCAGCGTCCTATATATTTGATGTCACTGACAATTATCAAACCTGAGATCCAATGTACAGCAATAGAAATTAATTTGTTTTTATGTAGAGTAGTAAATAATAGAAACAAAATAATAAAAATAGAGCTACACGCAGATGTTTTTTTTTTGTAGTTGTTTTTCTGAACGAATAATAAGTTTTCTATTGGCTCCAGTTGACTTCTTCCATTATGAGGGAATATTGGCATTCATTGAGGCGTCGTATACTTGGGAAAGGCAAGTTGTCATTCGCGAATCATTAATAATCGGTTTTGATGATTGGCTAGCGTTGGCGTCCAGCTAATAAGTTTGGTGGCGGTGCTCAGTGTGTGGTTTATAAATAGCTCTTTAGCGGGTGGTGGCGGCGGAGACAGCGGCGGCGGCGGTGCGCCACCCCCACGGAGCGAGCGTGCGAGTGACGGGCCGCAATTTACCACTCCGAGCTTTCAGCCCAGGCCACTTGGGATCGCTGATTGCTGTAGCTTTCAACTGTTCACAGACTGACATTTGAAAATCACTTTTGCTCCAGCCCATAACTAGATGAAAGACGCTATCATGTTAGACCTTTTTTACTCCACGCGCGCTGTGTTGCTGTTATTATTACTTTTTTCTGGAAATGGACGGGAAAATCACATACTGTTTTTAATTTTTTATACGCGCCAACGCAGAAAATACTCACATAAGAAGAATTATTTCCAATTTTTTTTATTCGTTCTCATTTTTATTTTCAACCGTCATTTGATGGCTGGTAGCCATACTTAACGCGCATAAATATATCATTTACCGAGATCTGTTACGGCAGAGTGATACACCCAGTAATAGGTAAAAGGCGTTATTTTGTACTCTTGAGAATGAGTGAATTGCAATATCGTAGAATATTCATTTAATTTGTTCTTCACGGTAAGTTATTAAATGATAAATGATTTAATAGTTATTTTTATAACAAGTGCCGAAAAAGGCTTGTTACGTGCAAGTGTAGAATTTAACGCACGATGCTTGCCGAGTGCGGAAATCTGCACGAGCACTAAAATATTGTCAAAATTTGTAAAATCTTAATGATATTCACGAGAACGATGTTTTACGGCGTTGTGATGGTTTGTTTGTTGATTGCTTGCACATTGTTCTACGTTATTTAAAAATATTTCACTAATTTCAAGACAATTTCTTCAAAATCGTATACATTGGAATACTACAGTGAGTGAATCTTCTTTATCATAATCATCTCCAAAGATAATTGAAGCCCCAGATCATGCTATGTTGGATCTATTTTCGACAATGACAATCAACCTGCTGCTGGTACTTCTAAAGCCTCTGAAATTGTTGTCAATAATATTACTGTTAATAATATGAACAGGTACGGAAGAAATCAATATTTCTTTAGACAATACAAAAGTTTCCACTTCACATTATGTCAATATAAGCAACTGTAACAACTGTATTAATAATATACACAAACAATAAATATTATGTATTTCACTTATTCTTAGAATAAAACTATTTATTGATTTATTTTACTTTGTTCGGTTCTTTTTATTAATTGTGTACAGATTAGATATACGGCAATTTAAGGTTATATTTATAAATGTCAAAATATACTACTGCATATTTACTAGCGCTGACTCACTGCATCTTCTTCTTTCATAAGCGTCTGTGGTCAAAATATGAATTCGGCGCTCGGCGCGAAATTTAAATCGCTCTCAATACAACTTTTTTTACAGTTGCGTAATGAATTACTTTCCGCACTAGTGTTTCTTTGCTTACAGAAACGCACTTGGTCTGCATTTGTCTCATTTCTACCCGTAACCAAGGCAATAATAGTTACGTAATAACAAAGAAATCGCACAGTTGTAGGAAAAATATTTTAACTTAAATACTTCAATAAAATATTTTGTAAAAACTTTATAGGGTAAAGAAAAAAAAATTTCATCAATAACTTTAAATAGAATGTTGTAGGTAGATACCAACCTTTGTATACGAAAACCAAATTGTCAAAGATAAATATTTAATTACCAAAATTCTTTGAGCCTCCACTGAGATAAAGATATTCCGCAGCCAAAGGGCGAAAGCTCAATCTCACAGTCTTACACTCATCATACACTAACCCACACACATACCTGCAAATGTCCGGGCTATTGCCTACTATACCAAACCACCCGATATAAAAATATTGTTATTAAATATATAGACAGGTATACTGTGCTTAGATACTTAATATGTAAAGGAATAATTTTTCTTGGTATTAAAATGAAGAAAATGAAGACATTAACCGTTCCTGATTGAAGATGTCACCCCAGCAATTTAATCCGAAAATGCGGGAATAATTACATTCATATAAAACACACAATACATCATCTGGACTATTTCGCGTCTAACTTTTAATAACAGGCGTCCACAGGGGTTGGAAAGGGTTAATTAATCTAGCCGCAGCCCTGTCGTCATGGATACAAAATAATTGTCACCCTAAAACCCGGGTTGGCACCCTCGCTAGCCAAGCAGCCCAGATAGTGCACCCCGTGAAGAATTGATTCCTTATGCGGGGACAGCTAAAAAATATTCATTAATCTATGCGTGGATGATGTGACACAGTGTGGCGTGCGGTGGACAATGACGCATGAATGTTAACGTACCGTTGTCAAGTAATAACGGGGGTGTTTAGTATGCTTTAATCAGACATCATATTTGACACGGGGTTAACGAAATTCATAACAAGAATTACTTATAAGAACAGATTTAAGATTTTCCAAAGACTGTGTACTGAACTATTAATTTTCTATTTTCTTCTGTTCGCTGAGCGAATAATCGATTAACTAATTCTTGTTGGAAATTTATGTTCAAACTCACTAGTTTAACGAATTAATTTATCGAAGCAATAGTAATTCAACATAGTATCAATACAGGTGAACCATCTCAGATAGAAAGACATTATTTGTCGAATTAATTTTGTTTGTTTGACGTAAATTTTGTATAACCTGTAATTTTTCAAAATACATACATATCTTCACACTATATCCCAACAAATGGGGTAGCACGAACCCTAAAATCACTCATAAACCATTCACTCATCACACTCATCAAACAATCAGCCCTCGTCAAATATTTTCATCCAAACACACCACCCTCACTTCAACCACATTCATAGATCACTCCATATAAACTCATTCATTTATTACACTCGAAATCATTTATCACACAACAAACCTTCAATCACATCATTCCTATTCACTTATCATTCATCTTCTTTCTTCAACGTACATAACATATGCATAAAACATCTCAAATTACTCACGCTTACTCCTAACAACGAATCTAATAACGAAACTAACAACGAATCCACAAGATTAGAAAAGATGAAAGCGATAGCCTGCACTTGTATATGAAAGAAAAGTCCACACAATGCAGTAACTGAAAATGAAACAAAAAGATAAGAAAGGGAGGGAGCGTCGGCCTGCATTTGTTTTTGAAAGTGAATTTCACACAATTGCAGTTCAACACTCTACGTAAGTACTGAAAACGAATTAAAAGATAAGAAAGGAAGGGAGTGTCGCTCTATGCTTGTTTTTGAAAATGAATTCCACACAATTGCAGTTAAACGCTCAATGTAAGACCAGAAAACTAATAAAAAAGATAAGAAACGAAGGGAGTGTCATCGCTGCCCTTATTTTTCACACAATTGCGGATAAACACTCTAATGAAATTGCTAAACAACAAAACTAATATCTAAAATCCTACACTTTTCTGAAATCATCAGATTCATTCCGCAATTAATCTTCGCCAAACGTTCCTATCCTGACACACCACTTTAGCTTCATCCACATTCATAATTCCTTTCATACAAGCACGTTTGTCCCTCATACTCAGAAACTTTCGTTCACGCAACAATCCTTCAATCATTTTCATCGTTTTATAATAACCCCAAATTAGATAAAATTACGTTAACATTGTAATATTTTGTAACTGTGATGTTGAAAAAATGTCAAAATTTTTGAAATTTATTTTTGTTTATTTGGTTTTTTATAGTTACCTATCAGTCCTTATGCTTGTTTATTTGCATATACGTATTGATGGGGTAATGGCTCAGTGGTATCAAGTCGGCCTGTGGATCCTATGAACCCTGTTTCGATCCCCACAGTCACATTTTCACCAATTTAAAATTACCCCTTTGGCTGTCCCACTACTAACATCTTTGGGGGCCGTAATTTGACAGTTGGTAACTGAACTTCAAGCGCATAAATATATCACATACCAAGATCTGCTTGGGCAGAGTGCCAGATCCAGTAATGAGTAAAAGGCGTGATGATATATTTTTTATATTGATTCAGACATAATAATTTTCTGAATAGTGCAGAAGAGGGAATAATGACTACTATTCCCTCGTTATTATTCCCTGCTGGATTTATACACGGCTGTACGTAGCAAAAATCACACATTTAATATACATATACGAGTACTACATTAGTTGAAGATAAAGAATATTATTTTCTAGGTACATATATGGAACATAAAATATCATGTTCGTAGGGCATACTATTTGAAATATTAGATAAAGTCTCTAAAAGGTATTATATAAACGGAAGAGAAACTTTAACTTTTTTACTAGGGTACGTTTACAGATAAAGCAACTCTTGTCATATATAAAATAATAATTTTGTAACGCTTAGAATATATTTAAAATATTTGAAAATAAAATTTGCAAGTTTATGGCATGTTAGGAGGCGTTGGGGTGGAAGCAAGCGCGCAAGGTACCTCCATTTATTCTCAGTGTACACACATAGGTCGCGCGTTATCTAAACAGCTTTCGGCGGCGTCTGAGGCGGCGGCAGCAGCGGCGGTAGTCTCGGGGGAGGCATCTGGCCGCCGCCGTGCCGCCCCATTACAGCTAAATCACTATCACGCTCTATAATTTCATTCCCAAATCAGAATTTGACTTCATGATGCGGGGTTGCCGCTAGTAGGACCCCGTCTGACATGTGTGCTACCAGGACCCGTATCAGTGGCGTAACTAGAAAAAATATATAGACACAGAAAGGCTATGTGAGAAAATTAAACAAAAAAATAACAATGGCAATAGTTGAATAATTTAAGAATCTTGTAAAAAAATAATGTCGGCGATACGGCAGTGTGGTTAACGTGACAGCGTTGTGATTACTAATGTTAAGGTGGTTCTATCATGACAGTCTCATACAAAAGTATAGGTAACCAAAAAAGTTTATAAAAATAATTATTACATTTTTGTATGGTATAGGTTATTAACAGAATTAACATTTCGCTGCAAATATCGTATAATTAACAATAACAGTGAATATATTAAATAAAACTATTTAACTAGTTTATGAAATTCAGTAACATAACAAAATTTTTGGAAGTGAATGTTTCGTGCCAACCAATAGCAGTGTAAGATTTTACACAGCAGAAGCTATGACAACAAGGCGAGAACTACAGGCAGCATGATATTACCAGTCGGTACGAAACGTAACTGTATTATCGATACATCCTGTTGACAGTTCATAAGAAAAATGAGAAAAATGCACCAAAGAAATTATTATCAACTGTAACAACAAATAAATAAATATAAAATACTGTAATATTATTTTTGTATTAAAATTAATATATTTTACTGATCGAAATAATAACTTTCATAGTTCTTGCTTTGTCATTCGTGCGACCATCTCTGTCTACGCCTGCAACCATCTCTGTTTACGCGTGCGACCATCTCTGTCTACCCGTGCAACGTTGCCAAGCATTTCTAACAGTTTCCTTGAAATCATAGAATATCCAACTTTCATCGCCAATTTCTTTGAAACTAATCCGGTAAGGCATGGATTTTTAATTCTTATACCTTTATCTTTACATGATGTACTGTGTGTCAGTTTTTTGTTAAAAAATAACTACAATATATGAATTTATTACGCAGTAAGCTGCCTCGCGACGTACAGTTCCTATAACGCCAATGCATTTTTGGTCGACTTTAACTTTACATTACTCAGCTCAACAACGGTAAACTTTAAAAAAAAATTGCATACTTGTGTAGAAACACATGAAAAATAACATATTTACATTTCATTAAAATCCGGGTTAAATGCTTCCATGATAGTACCACCTTAAAATTAACTTGAAACTTAAGATTTTCGAAACAAAAATAGTTATTTGTATTTCAAGGGAAGGAAGTGAGATTTATTTCCAAAGGTGTCATTTCATTTTATATAAAACACTTCCATGATTCCATGATTGTACCATCTTAAGCACATTTCACATCAGTTAGTACTTGAATAGGTGACCGTCCAACAACTGAAGTAGGCAAAACCACGTTGCGGCTCGGTGAGTTCGGTCTTCTCGACACTCGAAAGGGTAAAAGAGATTTAAATGATTATGAATGCATGTAAAAAATAGTTACCGATCCCATGTAGACGACCAAGTACTACTATATTATAGCTGTATTCCATTTGTCATTTGGTCGACATAAATCATTACAGATCAATTAGACGACATGTCTAATTGAACTGAACTATGCAAACAGATGCACTTATTAACAATGGAAGTCAGCTTTTTTACTGTCCCGGTGTATATAAAAAGGAAAGTATTTTGATGCTAACTTCTCTCGATCTCAAGGTTTTGATGAATTAGTCCATGTATTGGACTCTACTGAATCAGAAAACAAAGTTCCAAAAAAGTCAGTCTATCAGGAAACAACATAAAAACGTATTGATATTTAAACCAAAAACTAAGGTTAATAATTATTTTAATAAATCTCTAGTATTATTAATTGATTAGGTACTATAATTGTTTGCTTGGAAACTTTTAATTTGGAAAAAAAATTGTGCTATGTTAAACGCTTATGTTGTATATTTATTTGGAACATACAGTCTGTTACGTGGTCGATTGTTTCAAATAGACAAAATAAAGTGGAATTACGATCGTGATTGAAAAGAAAGTGGGGTGTTATTTGTTTGATAGTGTCTTTAATCTTAAGCAATTTTACTTGGTGAAAAAGATTTTAAATAAAACTGTTGGTCATTTAAAGAAAAATAAATAACTATATCATCATGCTTTTTACCCATTACTAGGTGTGGCATTCTCCCGTAACAGATCTCGATAAGTGACATATTTATGCGTGCGAATTGTGGGTACCAGCCATCAAATCACGGCTACTATAGATGTTAGTAGAGAGGGAGCTAACATTTCATTGTCTATAAATTTTATTTGAAATATATAGAAGATTTTACAACTCATTATTATAATAATTAAAACTTCAACCATTCTTGAAGAGTTCAAAAGATATTATCCCTCTTCACTCTTCTGGAATATATAAAACACCTTGCGACTGCGGAAACGTTTACATTGGACAAACTGGAAGAACCATTTCAACAAGACTTAGTGAACATCAGCGCTGCTAAATTATCCCGAAAAATCTTCGATTACTCAACATGAAATACAATTTCTATATAAGTTTAAATTTTAAGGTACGAAAATCATTGTAAGTCCTAAATATATGAATGGTCAATTGATCAGGAAAGCTATTGAAATTTACAAGGTCAAAAACATGAACAACTGTGATAGCAGTGAATTGCTTGAAACTTGGCTACCGTTCATCAAGAAATTATAATTGTTAGTTTACTCGTTACTTGTTAAGCTACGTTTGGATATGTTAACATAGTCTCTGTTTTAGTCTTTGTTTTTGGTTTTTTGTTTCTGTTTATGTCGGAAACATTCCAGCCATTTCCAGCTCTTAACATAAACCTAACCTTAATTCAATATTCCAGTAAAGGTTTGTTCACTATTTGGAATAATTATTAATAAGGAATAGTAATTACTATTAAAATTAAGCACTAGTTTAATTAAATTATACAATTCCAAAACAATTTGAAAAAATTAAAACATTTTTGTAGTGAACAAACCAGAATATTTGAAATATAGTAATATAAATTTCAAAATAGATTTTTATATTATTAAAATATGATTAAATTGTAATTACACTTATAAAATCAAAGAAAAGAAATAAATTTTAAAATGACAGCGACCAAATAATTTCTTTTAAACATGTTAGTTTTGTTGTTGCTATTAATCTAGTAATTTTTATTTTTTTTTCACAGTTGAAATTGTTACCATTTTTATTCTATTGTCTATATTTATCGTATTTGCAACACAAACCTAATGACATTTGATAAATACGGCGTAGAATTGACAGCATAACAAGAGATAGCATTACCGCAGCTAACTCTCTCTTACAGAACAGCGACGAAAGTCTATGTCGAAAGTATGAAGTCTGCAAACTTTGTGTTTATGTGCAGCGACAAAGACAAAGACTAAGGCTAAAACAGTAGCTGGAAACGCTCAGCTGTATTCACATATGACAAACTCTCAAGGTTATGTCGAAAAACTCAAACGAAGACTATGTTAAGAGGTGGAAACAAGACTTTACTTAGTTAATTCTTTTCTTGTTTTGTCACTAAGTTACTTCTTTCAGTAACATTTTGTTTATTTATTATTTAATATTCCTGACAAAGACAGACGTGTAGTGTACCGGAATGTCGAATTTTAAATAAATATACAGAACTTTTTCAATTTTTCTCCAAAATATTGTATAACCGTTCGACAGTAAAAATATACGATGTAAAATATTCGACATCATTTAAAAATTATGTAATACTTGCCTATCCTGCTAGAGAAAAACGAAAGAAATATTACATTTTAAAATGATTATAAAGTACATCTTTACGAGTATCTAGTCAGTCGTAGCATGAAGCTTTGATTTCATTAATGACACTCGACGAACGCCACTGGCAAGGATACTCCATCCCTAGTAAAGTTCTACTGTGGCTGTAGCGAATCTAAGCGCCCCCGGTCTTGTGTTTACAATCGCATTGAATATTTATAACGTGACAGTTGATGAGCGTAGCAATATGCTTCGAATTTTATATAGGAAAACGGCCGCCAGGGACCGTTGCCCTCCCACTGTCGACGTCCCTGCCCTCGGCCAGGGTTCAGTCCCTTGTGGAACACCAAGTTTATTGATTGAATTATAAAACTAATATTTGTGTGGTTTGGTTAATCTTGCGAGTGATTTCAAATGCAAATTTGATCAGCACATTTAGACCTCATTGTTTATGGAGTTTTAACAGACTTCCACATATTGCTTTGTTTGCAGAAATTAACTTACTGATAGATGAACTGCGAATAATTGCGGAACACAAATTTCTAGTACTTTTGACAGGAAGGAAACTGTAATTACTTCATGATTTGACAAATTCTATGCTTAGTAAGTTAACGACTGAAATACAAGTAAGAATTAGTTACTGTTTTTCTATTAATCTTAATTTTATTATAACCAACTCTAATTAATTTGAAATAGCTCTTTTCAAATTTAAAATAAAATAACTGTATTATTTATACAATAAAAGAATATAAATATAAAAATAAATAAATAAATAAATATATCATCACGCCTTTTACCCATTACTGGGTGTGGCACTCTGCCGAAGCAGATCTCGGTAAGTGATATATTTTGCGCGTGAATTGCGGTTACCAGTCGTCAAATCATATGTTGTAATAGTTTAGAGCGATTTGCATCCGTAAAAGCAACAGTTCGTACTAGATTTTCTTTTTTTAGGTTTTTCATAGAAAAAAATTAAAATTTAACGTTATATAAACACCTACTTTTACCATACAAACATGCACAAGAAATGAAACAGTCCCACCAAGAGTAGTTATTTTTTTACCGCTAGTTGGCGTATCACAGGGCTGAAGTTGTAAATAGAGTAATTTTGAAAAAATATAAACTTGTCATTAATTTATCGATAATGAAAAAATTACAAAGTTGGGAGGATTATTTACTATTATTCCTCTTACCAATTTTTTGGTAAGTTAAATGATAAAATTTTGTTCATTCATTTATTCATATTATGAAATAAAAGTATTTAAAATGTCATATGGCAAAATTATTCATACTACCAATATTCGCAATGTTCAAAAAGTGATAAATGAATAAGTCAATAGCTGAAGAAATGAAACAAGAAAAAATTTAATAAAAATAATGTTGAATGTCAAAGTATACTACGACGACGGTTTTCAATTTGCACGTCTAAGTAAGCGAAGCAGAGTCAGAGCAGAGCACGCTGTGGTTGTGCTGCCTTGCTGTTCTGTTCTGTCGATAATGAGGCACGTGATTTTTATTTTGTTTCCCGGTTCGTTCGCTCCTGGTGCCGGTTCAGCGTCGCTCGCAGCCTAACGGTAATTTTCCGGTTCATTACTTACGGCGGAATTGATAACCTGTTATATATTTTCTTATAACGGTAGGAAGTGGATTTGGGTTATTTCTTTATGAAACCGCTATTTCTTGAGATTTTCATATTTTTCAGCTGAGAGTTATTACCGTCGATTTTAACTTTTTTCTTTGTTTCAGGTAGGGAAGCTGTTTTCATTTCAATTTTCAATCTCATGCTTCGTAACGAGTAAGTATTGATTATGCACATGTTCTGTCAATTATGTACGTATATCGCCTTCTACCTACACCATAATAATTAAAATAAAATACAACAATGTATTTTCGATCATTTTCTTGTGTTGTTTAATGTAGTCTGTACAAATAATTAAATTTTTAAAGAAGTAATTAAACGTGAAAAATTTTTATCACTGAAACAAATTATTATTTCATTTCAAAATTACTTCATATTTTGTTCATCCTACACGAACTTAAGATTATATTGTTCAGATTTCATAATAAACAAGTTCTTAATAAGGAATTCTGATACAATTTATTGCGAACAAAATTCTAAAAAGTTTTATGAGTTAAAAAGTTGAACTTTTACGCAAATTTATCAATCACGACTGTAAATCTTCCTAGAAGGTTTCCACCCCTTCGAAGGGGTGATTCTTCAGGTTTGGTGCTTGCTGGAGGCTAGAGAGGGTTGATGTAACGTAACGCAACGCAACTGTGGAATGCTACGGTGGAGCCGAAGCGTTTAGTGTAGGCGGGCCTCCCATCTGACCGGAGTCCGCACTCCGGAACAGATATCGATCCGGGGTCCACGTGACCGGAGCCGCCAGCCAATGCCTGCGAGGGGTGAGGTGAAGCTCCCCTTTGCTGAACCCCGCATCCTGAAATAAACGTAGATTGGGTGTACGCACTTACACGCAGGATAGTTCGTAATAGAATGTTTCTGAATCTGTTAATATTACTGTTCCGGAGTTATCTGTTTATTTACTTTGGTAACAACCAGAGCTGGGCAAGCTACTTAAAAAAAGTAGCTAAGCTACAGCTACAGCTATTCTTTAAAAAAGTAGCTGAGCTACAGCTATAAGCTACATTTTGTAAAATATAGCTCAGCTACAGCTAAAAGCTTTTGTTAAAGTAGCTGTTAAATTTTAAAGCTACTTTTTTAAATTATTGTGAAATAATTAAATTTGCCATTGTCATATGAACAGTACAAAAACAGTACAAAAAGTAGCTTTAAATGTAGCTTCAGTTGTTATTTTTAAGCTAATAGAAAAAAAAGTAGCTAGCTACAAGCTACAGCTATATTTTTTCACAGTTTGCTAAGCTACAGCTACAGCTAAGGTAAATGTAGCTAAGCTAGTAGCTAAGCTACAAAAGTAGCTAGCTACTGCCCAGCTCTAGTAACAACAGAGTTTTATGAATGATGTAAATAAACACGAGATAAATACTCTTGTCAAATATTTTCATTCCGATAAAACTTTTACCGAGTAAACGTGAATCTAACAGGTTTAAATGATAATCTACGATAGCAATATTTATTATTCCATAACTACGTTTTGCTTCGATTTATTTAAACTGAGTTTAAAATTTAATTTTGGTTGTGCCATTGACCATTAGGCTGAAAATTACTTAAATCGAAATGACACTTTTCTTTTTATGAATCAATAAAGCAAAATTAAAACCCATAACTGTCAAAGTATATAATTTTATTACCGTTCACAACTTTTCTACTTTATAATTGGATAATTAATTAGATTTTTCAGTTCTTTCTCACTCCCATGAATAATATCTAAGTTCGCCACTGGAATGACATAGCATTTTAAACAACTTTTGTTTTATGCGAACTTGAGAAAGTACAAAATGTTGATTGCATTTGTATTAAATGCAAATGTAATGCATTATTATTTTTAATTATAAAAAGTAATAGAATTATATAAATAAACACCTACTCCCAAACTATACTGTTAATTTTCAATTGAAATATATGATTCAGATACACTTGTACGAATGAAATTTATGGACTTTTAAGTATGGAAATTGAAGCTTCGAATAATAATAGACTTAGTTTTTATTTTAGTGTAGGTTTTGCTCGCCAGCTCAGTGGTATGAAGTCGGCCTGTGGTTCCTAAGAACCCTGGTTCGATTCCCATAGGCAACAAACAATTTTCATAATTTCAAAAAAAAACTACTCCTGTGGCTCCTCCACCACATCTTTGGGAGCCGTGATTTGACGACTGGTAACCGCACTTCACGCGCAAAATAATATCACTTACCGAGATCTGCTTTGGCTGAGTGCCACACCTAGTAATGTGTAGAAGGCGTGATAATATATTTTTTATTTTATATATTTTTTTCAAAATTTACAAAATTAAGAACTTGGTTTTTGAAGTGTATCTTTTTAGTACCACTGGCCGACATTACAGTTAATTATCTGATATTCTGTAATGAATAAATTGACTAGTATACAGTTTATAATTAAAATTTAATTATTCATATACTAGAAATAATTAACAAACTTGTGATACTAAAAATGTTTACTTAGGTAAATCACTCTTAATTTTGCGAATTTTGAAACAATCTTTATGTCATGTGTTTACTACGTCATACAATATATACACTTATAGTGTATTCCGAAAATGAACCGGTTAGTTTTTTCAGTAACTGGTTTCATTACGGAACACGGTTTTTGAAAATTGTGGTTAGTTTTTAATAACCAAACTAACCGTGCTCGAGCGGCGGTTAGTTTGGTTACTTCACAGCTGTTGTTGACAAGTTTGAAACGTGTTTGGCGGCTTTTGCAGTGTTTGTGGATTTTTGTCTTATAAAACTATATTTTTATGATGACTGATAAATAAACATGTCATACAAAATGTATTTTTATTATTTAACAGTATATATTCATATTAGATGAATTTATTATTTGTTCTGAAGCTCATATTAACTTTTTTCTTTGTGTTATTTTTTTATCCCTATATTTAAGTTAAAGCAAGTGTGATGCAGAATACAATATTTTTATAATATAAACATTTTTCCATATTAAATAAATTTCACATTTCGAAACTCATCTGTCAAGTGACAACTGTCATCGTGAAAGTGTTCCGTTATGACGTCATTCTAACCGTAACCGTGGTAAAATTGAACCGCACCGTGGTTCATTTTCGGAATATACTATTAATTTGTTTCCCAAAATATAAAAACACTCTTTACAATTTCTTATATCGAAATGCAATTGTTTTCTTTTTGTACCAAAGTGTTAACATTAATGAATTGCTATGAATATTTTTATTTTGGTTTTTATCTCCAATTTTGCACACCTAAGATAGATTTTTTTTATAATGTCTATTCAAAAGATGCGTAAAAATGTGCAAAATACAAACAATTTCTACAAAACAATAACTTCATCTTTCCTTTTTCTGCTTGGAGAGAATTTGAACTGTCTCAGAATTATGAATATTGAGTGAAGTCCTATGATCGATGTCCTGACTTTTCAGTTAGCGGAGCGCGTCATTTCACTTCTTTTCTCGTATCCGCGACTCCGGTTCCAACGCCGGAGCCGGAGCCGACTCCGGTGCCGGTGCTGAATGTTGAAATGCTAAAGTGCTGTAACAAATGGATGCGAGTTTCATGGGATATGCGCGCACTATACACACGCCGCGCCACGGGATAAATTGTGCGATTTATACAACGTAAAATACACTCAGTGCACCCTGAAATCATACAGATTTGTTTTTGTGAGACTTTTTATTGCTCTACAATCTTAGGAGATACTTCATCATCTGAATGTTTTAGACATTTTTTGAATACGTTGATAATTTGGTTGTTGATTAAAACAAACAAGTGATGATGTTCACTTCCTTACTTTAGGAATGAATACAGAGTTTGGGGCCCTTTTAGAAAGTCAAACAAAGATGTGAATGAAAACATCAGGATGTACTTTTATTTAGTGACTTTATTGGTTATTATGGTTAACTTTATACGAATCAAATATAAGTCAAGGGATTACTACTCTTATTTTAAGAACTGGACTTTAATGATGATAGTTTTTTCCGGGATTGTTGTCGTGCAAAATCTTCTATTCCTCAAAGTTCTTTTAAATATTTTAAAATAAAATAAATAAATAAATATATCATCACGCCTTCTACCCATTGCTGGGTGTGGCACTCTGCTAAAGCAGATCTCGGTAAGTGATATATTTTGCGCGTGAAGTGCGGTTACCAGTCGTCAAATCACGGCCCCCAAACATGTTAGTGGTGGAGGAGCCACAGGGATAGCTTTTTCAAATTATGAAAATTTGTCGCCTGTGGGAATCGAACCAGGGACCTCAGGATCCACAGGCCGACTTCATACCACTGCTAGCCATCCCATAAAATTTTAATAGTTATTTTTATAACAAGTGCCGAAAAAGGCTCGTTACATGCAAGTGTAGAATTTAACTGCCGAGTGCGGAAATCTGCACGAGCACGTAACCTTTTTCGCCACGTGTTATAAACAACATTTTTCCTACAACTGTGCGATTTAGTAAATCACTAAAATATTATACAAATTTATAAAATTTTAATGACATTACACGAGAATGATGTTTTACGGCGTTGCTATGGTTTGTTTGTTGATTGCTTGCACATTGTTCTACATTATTTAAAAATATTTTACTAACGTCAAAATAATTTCTTCAAAATCGTCTAGATTGGAATAGTGAGTGATTCTTCTTTATCATAAATACCTCCAAATATAATTGAAGCTCCGGATCATGCTATGTTGTATCTATTTTCGATAATGACAATCAACCTGCTACTAGTACTTCTAAAGCCTCCGAAATTGTTGTGAATAATATTACTGTTAATAATTTGAACAGGTACGGAAGAAATCAATGTTTCTTTAGACAATACAAAAGTTTCCACTTTACATTATGTCAATATAATATAAGCAACTGTAACAACTATGTTAATAATATACACACACAATAAATATTATGTATTTCACTTACTTAAAACCATTTATCGATATATTTTACTTTGTTCGGTTCTTTTTATTAGTTGTGTACAGATTAGATATACTGCAATTTAAGGTTATGTTTATAAACGTCAAAATATACTACTGCATATTTACTAGCGCTTGTTCACCGCATCTTCTTCTTTCATAAGCGTCTGTGGCCAAAATATGAATTACGCGCTTGGCGCGAAATTTAAATTGCTCTCAAAAAAACTTTTTTTACAGTTGCGTAATGAAGCACTTTCCGCACTAGTGTTTCTTTGCTTTCAGAAACGCACTTGGTCTGCATTCATCTACTTTCCATACGTAACCAAGGCAATTATAGTTACGTAATAACAAAGAAATCGCACAGTTGTAGGAAAAGTTATTTTAATATTTGTATACATTTTATAGGATACATTAAGAAATTTTGTGTTATGTATTTTTTGAATTTGTTTTAGGTTTAGTAAAATTTTGTTTACTGTTTAAAATTATTTAGAAATCTCATCTGGTTTTCGATTTACATTTAAATTTAAAAAATTTTAAAAGCAATTCTTAGATGTTTTCACTACGTGTTGCAAACGTATTTTTTACATATTATTATTAAAATGATTGATGAAAGAATAGAATTTAAAAATTTGAGAGTTCTAAAAATTTAAATATCATATTAGAAAATTATAAATTATCTCCGAGATAAATAAAAAAAAATAGTGAAAATCAATAAATGCATCAATATGCAAATAACCTCGTTGCCAACAGCAACGGTGTACAAAGACCTTTGGTCTGCAATTGTTCTAAAGACAAATATAATAAATATAAATGCCTACTTTTTTTACTAATCATAGACGAAATGAATTACTTATTACAATAACCTTATATCGTTTCTTATGAAATTATTTAAACTTACTGAAAGCAGAGTTTGTTAAAAGGACGAGCCATGCGTCAATTTTACAGTTATTAGAAACTACTGCCGCAACCACCGCAAGAATGAATGTAATGTGTGCGGTAAGGGTAGTGAGTAGGGTCAGATTGAGCATTTCATTTTCTACCCTATAAATCAGTGCACCATGAATGCTTTAATAAAAAATCCCCGCATCTTGGTAGGGTTGCCAACATATATCTACGTTTGTAAGTCTTCAACAGTAGTACGATCGTGTGGGTAACGTCATGGCATTCGAATTCGAAGATCTCGAGTTCGAATCCTACTCAAGCTAAAAATATATGAATTACTATATTGCGGCTTGGTGAGCCAGGGCCAGGACCATGTACTGAAATTGGGATTGAGTTCCTGTTGTGCAGAGTAACATAAATAAATAAAACTAATATTTGAATAACTTTATAATTTTGAATTTTAAATAAATAAATAAATAAATATATCATCACGCCTTCTACCCATTACTGGGTGTGGCACTCTGCTGAAGCAGATCTCGGTAAGTGATATATTTTGCGCGTGAAGTGCGGTTACCAGTCGTCAAATCACGGCCCCCAAACATGTTAGTGGTGGAGGAGCCACAGGGATAGCTTTTTCAAATTATGAAAAATTGTCGCCTGTGGGAATCTAACCAGGGACCTCAGGATCCACAGGCCGACTTCATACCACTGAGCTAGCCATCCCATTATAAATGAATTTTTAGTTATTTGTTAATTTGTTTCCTTTTAAAAGATATTATAAATCATTCGAAATTTGGAATAAAGATTTATAAGTATTGATAATATGCAAATCCATGACAATAAAAGACACTTTTTATACGAGCTGCAATTTTACTAACATTTCAAACATCAAAAACATTATTATGTATGTCTTCGTACAAGTAGATTAGGTATTTTATTACATTTTGCCATGACCAGCGTACAATAAACAATCACTGTTTGCACTAAAAATGAAAATAATCTCATTTTCGTCAAAATGTAAAAAAAAAAATTATATTAAAATCATATTTAATAAGTAACAAGCGGCTGTGTTGTTATGTTCTTAAAAAGGCGGGTTTGCATGGTTCAACTAAATCCGATTAAATAAATCACCCCAATTAATCATACGATAGGGTAGGTGGCTCAGTGGTAACGGGTTGGCCTGAGCATTTGAGAATATCGGTTCGATTCACACAGTCGACAAACAATTTTCACCACATTAAAAGCTACCCCTGTGGCTCCTCCTCTACTAACATCTTTGGTGGCCGTGATTTGACGGCGGGTAATCGCACTTCATGCGCAAAATATTTCACTTACCGAGATTTACTACGGCAGAATGTCACACCCAGTAATGGGTAGAAGGCGTGATGATATATTTATTTATTTTTATTTATATTGAATGACTATAAAAGGGTAAATTGAAATGCCTTGAAGTTGATCCAGCAAGCTAACAATTATAAAAAAATAGAACCTGTTTTTTTTTATTCAATATGATTAAATCAGTGGGTTTAAACTTGAAAAGTGCAAATTAATTTGTGTATAAATATAAGTCGATTTTCTTAATTTGCGTTCGAGTAACAAAAATATCCATATTTTGTCTGTAAACAGATTTGTCAATTGACGGCTGATGATTCTCATAGTAAGCTTGGAAAATCACCTTTTTTTTCAGGAAAAAGTGGTTCTCCTTTGGGGGTGGTGGAGGGAAGGGAAAGGGAGGGGTTTGGGCGACTTCGGAAAAAAATTGCTTCCAATTTGTTTCAAAACTGACAAACTGACAGGGGTTTGAAAAGTGACGTTTTTTGGGATTTTTTGGGTGATCGGTTTTTTTTTTTGAGCAGTATATATATATATATATATATATATATATATCTGTCTCTGCTAGTAATTAAATCTGTTTGATTATTGGCTGAGAATTCAAAAGTATTTAAAAGTTTTTCTATCGTTGTTTTTGTTTCCGTAAGTGTTTAAATAGTGTTGCTCAATGGCCATTGACAACAATTACCAAAACAAACTCCTCCGACAAAGACAGAAGCCTGTAAATACGTTTGTTAGACAAAGAACAGAGTAGAATACAAGTGAGTGTGAATGGCATGATGCACCTCACATTGTGGTCCACTTAGCGCGCTATCAAAGGCGGCGTTACAAATATCACTCGTCCAATTGTAACGTCCGTCCATCGTCCGGCGGCCGGGGCCGTCACGAGCGTCAGGAGGGTATCATACTTTAATCCCATTACAGAGCATTGTGCACTAAACAGCCCAGCATTGTTGTGTACACGTCACTGTTACCAACAAAACAACACCGACATCGAGAGATAATTATACAACTATCTACATATTTAACTTTGCAGATGTGGATTTAGACTCTGAAGATTAAATATAAATAATATTAATTTAAGGTGATCTGTATTCTTCACTCGCAAAAGTACAAAAACTATTATAGCAAAATACTTTATATAAAAGTAATAGTTCTCTGCAATCTAATTTGAAATATTTTTCTTTAAACTAGTGAAAAATATTGAAAATATAAATTATTATATAGATAAACCAACATGAAGAAATTCTTCCGATGCTTTGATCAAGATTTTTTCCCTTATTACTTTATTTGCAAAGAATTCTAAGAAAACTTCTTCTTCAATTAATATTATTATTATTTTTTTTTAAATACTTGATATCAAACTGAATTATGGAGAGAAAAATTGGGGTACCGCCTGGATTTGAATCACAAACTCTTAGAAAATTAAGCTACAGTCGTCATTGATTCAAATCTCATGTTAAATTTTTCTCTATTTTGTTATGTGTCAATATCTAATATTAAGAAACAGTATAACATTAAATTTAATATTTATTTACTGTTTATAACTGATTTAAAAGAATAAAAGACATGTTTATACTATTCGAATGTCAGTTTATAGAAACAAAATCTGTCAACATTTAATTTAATATTATTGTGTTATTAATTGGAGAAAGATATGTTCAATGTTTGAAAATTATAAATGAAAAATATTTATTACTAGTTATTACCCGCGACTTCGTTCGCGTGGTCTACAATTTAATGCGAGTACCCGGCATGCGTTGCATTGTAACTCAAAGAAAGAAAGTATTTGTGTTCAATTCTGTTTATTGAAGTGCTTTTGGATACACAATATTTTTTGTTTTTCTCTTTGGGACGTACACGAATAAATTAGAAGGTTTTCCGACGCGTGAGCATGCCACATACAGCTGTACATGCGAGAAGCATGGATTTTCCAAAATTAGTCTACACACTGGTAGCGATTGTCCCTCTGCTTTGTTGATGGTCATTGCAAATGCTTTATTATACTTATATGTTAAGATTGGTTCTCGTCTATGCCTATACCAAATTTGAATTGAATCAGTGCAGTACTTTTCAGTATAGCTAGCGGCCATTTTGTTTAAAGATGGCGGACTGGACTTGTGCTAAGTCAGAAACATACGCGGGCGTGCGCACAACAACTTACCAAAGTTGCATCGCAATCGAATGAATGATATAGGAACGCATACGGGACAAACAAACAAACAAACATTCATTATATTAATATTCAGAAAAACAGAAGGAGCAAATGTTGTTTGCTTGAGATATATTAAGAATGACTGTGGCAGAAACTATATGAGTAATATATTCTGCGTACTTCCACTTATCTCAAAGAAATTCTGCATTAATAAACTTAAATTTTAGTGTACGTTAAATTGATAATACAGATTCGAATGGCAGTATATTATTTCAGATGACATATAATTGCTTAATTCCGATTCATTTATATGTGCTATCATGCAGTAATGAAATAAATACATAACAACTATTACATTATTTATTCCGCAGTATAATAATAACTATATTACAAATATCTCAGTCCTCAAATCGATCAGTAACGCGATAGCAGATTAATACAATAGAAGCAGTAAATTATTGAATATTCCCGCGCTGACAGTGGCGCCGGTAGCGGTGGCGGCAGCAGCAGCATACGTGCAATAATAGTTCATTGTGTTCTTCAACTTGCGATCTGATAATGGCTCCGGTGCAAGACGCAGCGCTCTCGCTCACACCGCAGCCGTTCTCTGTCTCTCGAATCATTTGTCATAATAACATAATAAATCCGGTTCACGGTTATCTCGGTGATTTACCGTTCGCACCGGAAACGACACGTAATTGTTTCTCCTGCTCCGGACCAGCTCCGTCGTCGTTTGTTTCTTATCTTTACATCTTTCTTGATGACATCTTGATTCCTTCACTGAGGTTTTTGTTCTTGCATTGCATACAAGCCATTAAATAATTCGTTCTACTTTGTTATTTATTATTGCGCGTAGCGTGGAAAAATTAGTCTGTGACTTGGAAATGATTCAATTTACCACCAATACATTCTAGTGAGTGGCACCTGAGAATGAATGCCTCCATTCATGAGATATTTTCTAGAGAATGTCACTTGATCGTTGATGTGACCTATGTCAATGCGCAGTGAGGCTGGTTTACAATGAAGTCGACGGTACACGGGGCTGAGGCAAGTGACACGCCATGTAGATCTCGATACTGTCACCCTGCTTCGTGTGCTCGTCTTTGTACCTGCACCGAATACACACATCGTTGTATACAGACATCCTTCTTATTGTGCGGAGAATGATTGACATTTTTCATACGTGCCTACCCATACTTTTATGCTACTTAATTTGATCTTTGTAGATCGTGTTACCAGCTTCTTAATCTTTCTTTTTATTTTTGAATCAGTTAGTGCCAGACAGGATTAAATTAAAACCACAGTTTTAATGTATACATGAACTAGACAAAGAATAACCTTATCTAAAATTATCTTCTATATATGTATATAAAAATGAATGTTTGTTAAAACTTAGAAAATACTGAAAATATAAGCATAGAACAAAGAAATAATATAGCTTGCAATATCACCCTTCCGGAAACCAAAAAAAAGTGCTCCGTTGTAAACTTTTGTCATTATTATTATTATTATTTTTTTTTTTTTCTTGTGGCTTCTTTGGCGGACTAACTACTTAGGTCATATGCCGCCATTACGCCCTGATTTGCGTTTTAGTTGTTATTAGTCAACAGCAACGCGAGTTTCTCTGGACGGTCACCCATCCAAGTACTACCCGCGCGCAACGTTACTTAACTCGCGTTATCGCTTAGATCAGTTCCAACGAGTGCAGCCATGGCCGTTGACAATTATTATTATTTTTTTTTTGTGGCTTCTTTGGCGGACCAACTACTTAGGTCATATGCCGCCATTACGCCCTGATCTGCATTTTAGGTATTATGGACAACAGCAACGCGGGTTTTCTCTGGACGGTCACCCATCCAAGTACTACCCGCGCGCAACGTTACTTAACTCGCGTTATCGCTCAGATCAGTTCCAACAAGTGCAGCCATGGCCGTTGACAATTATTATTATTTTTTTTTGTGGCTTCTTTGGCGGACCAACTACTTAGGTCATATGCCGCCATTACGCCCTGATCTGCATTTTAGGTATTATGGACAACAGCAACGCGGGTTTTCTCTGGACGGTCACCCATCCAAGTACTACCCGCGCGCAACGTTACTTAACTCGCGTTATCGCTTAGATCAGTTCCAACGAGTGCAGCTATGGCCGTTGACAATTATTATTATTATTATTATTGATATATTACCCAACAGGCAAAATGTCCAATTCTAGGGTAAGAGAAAATTAAAAAAACACCGAAATTTGCGAGAAGTAATAAATTTCTTTATATCATTTATGGTGTTATGAAAAATATCAATTTCACACTCAAAGTCATTGTGAGAATGAACCATTTGATGAATTGGTGACTTAGATAACATATATTAGTTCTAGCTGTATGCAAGTAGAAGATGCTCTTGAACCTGGATGACATTCTAGTAACTTGAAACAAAATTCTGCTCATGATAAATTTGCAATCTATGGCGTTGTGAATGATTTTATGTAAAAAAATTATAGCAACAATATGTCGTCTCTGCTCGAGTGCATGTAACTGAAATGTATCCAGTAGTGTAGATTGGAGTATTCGTCTAGGAGGATAACAACCATCCAAGATGAAAGTTGCAAATTTCATAAATTTCCTCTGAACATATTCTAGTGATTCAATTTGATAACAATATAACGGATTCCATATTAAAGAGCAGTACTCCAGATGAGGACGATCTAATGTCAGAAATAATAGACGTAAGGTATTTGCGCCAACAAACATCTCAGAATTGCGAATCAGAAAACCTAGGCATCTAAGGATAGTTGCTACTTTTATTTCATTGTGTAAAAGATAATTTTGAATCAAAAATGACTCCTAAGTCTACTGTCGTATCGGGCTTGCTTAAAACAGAGTTATTTATTGAGTAATCAAAACTAATCGGGTTTAATTTTTTTGAAAAAGTCTTACAGTGGCATTTGGAGATATTCATGGGGTGGCTAGCTCAGTGGTATAGAGTCGGCCTATGGATCCTGAGAACCCTGATTCGATTCCCACAGGCGACAAACAATTTAAATAATTTCAAAAACTACCCCTGTGGCTCCTCCACCACGAACAACTTTGGAGGCCGTGATTTGACGACGGGTAACCACACTTCACGCGCAAAATATATCACTTACCGAGATCTGCTTCGTCAGAGTGCCACGCCCAGTAATGGGTAGAAGGCGTGATGATATATTTATTTATTTTTCAAATGAAGTTTGTTACTGCAGTACCACTTGAAAATAAAATCGAGATTTTTTTTCATCTTCGGACAATCATTGAAGGAAGAGATGACACACAACAGTTTTAGATCATCTGCATATAGTAAGTGCTCAATGTCAATATTATCAGTAATGTCATTGATGAAGATGTTGACAAGTAGAGGCCTTTAAAACTGAACCTCATATGGGTTTTAGCGATATTAGTGAGATATCCTAATTCAGCGAGATTTCTACGCGCGAACTCTTCATTTGATTATATCGACTTGACTACAATCTAGTATTAAGTTGAAGAAACTCCGATTATTGTTGATAAAGAAATTACAATTTCTTTTGTCAGTTTCCTTCTTTGTTATTTGATTTTAATTGGTAGACTGTAACTCCATGATATTGTTTTGTTGTTTATGTTTTGTTTTAGAGTACACCTACAAGTAGTGTACTGGAACATTGACATGTGTATTTAAATTAATTAATATTTTGAAAACATTTTTGATTATAACTTCAAACTATTTTTTCGGCCAATCAAGTTTATAATCGTAATGAAATTACTATAAAAAGATTATTAGGGAATTTAGTCAGGTATATATGAGCGTGGTATGCGTGTAATATCGGCCGGAGCTTTCATACCACATCCACCGCCGATATGCAACCCATTTATTTGAATTGAAAAGCCACCCTCCGTGCTCAGCACTAGACTTCCAACCACTCTCGGTGTAACCACAACCACTCGTAGTAACCTGGTTACCACGAATTTGACTCACTTGGTAACTAGACTTCGGTCAAGGTGCAATTTTAGCAAAGAAAGTATTTATTTTTTCTACTGTTGCAATGATTGATATATTTGCAAGAACTACACAGCTGTCAAATATCCATTTCATGTTAAAACAAGTTTGTTTGTCAGATGTTTATAATATTAATATTATATTATTCTGGAACCTTGCAAAATGGCAAAGAAAATTATCCTTCGGACAAAAAAAGATGCAACTTGATATTTTTCTGTAAAATTTATATTTTCATGATTATTTTTCTCGGAACAATTTTGATTGTTTTAAACAAATTAAAGTAGAATAATTTTATATGAACATATTTTTTTTATCTGACAGCAGTGCCCGAAGGGACAGTCCGTTGTTTAAATAAATAAGTAAAACCATTCAAAACAAATTTATCATCACGCCTTTTATCCATTTATGAGTGTGGCAGATCTCGCTAATTGATGCACGTGAAGTGTAGCTACCAGCCGTCAAATCACGGCCCCCAAGATGTTTGTAGAGGGAAACACACAGTGGTAATTTTGATGTGGTGAAAATTATTTGTCTGCTGTGGTAATCGAACTGGGACTCTACAGTCCGATTTGATTATCAAAACAATTGAATATCAATTAAATGAGCTATAAACAAAAAAGCAACGCTATATTGAAAATCATACCATTCGATAACATTTTTTAAGCTAAATTTACATAATAATATAAACTTTATTGTTCAAAATCTCGGTTACTATTAACTTTAGCACATATTTTATGATCATGAACTTTTTTATATCATTTTCAATATGTTATTATTTATCTTTTAAACGTTGTTATTATTTATAACTTGTTTATTTATTTATTTATTTGTTAATTATTGGATGTACAACTATGGCAGGAACTCATTATAGAATGAGAATTTTCATACAATGTCAAATTTGTTATTAATAATGCCGTCTTGCTAACAAAAAATAGTTTGTGAAGTTTGTCATAAGCAAATACATCTTGTAGAGAACAGGTATTAATTCTGACCGTAAAATATCAGTCTGTTGCTAAAAAAAAATTGAAATTTTGGCACATACACTATGTTGACATTTATTTGATAATTTGAAGCTACAGGGGTAATAATAACAATGATAGAAAGATGGCGATCATGGCCACACTTTTCCTATAAAGTTTTTAAAAATAGTGTTGACCACAAACTGTTCGTAGCAACCTCAATTCGTCCATCATCAAAAACTTACAACAAAAATATCCAAGTCTACTCTGTTCTGTTCTGTTTATCTAAAGTCTTTTGTCTGCATGGCTCACTAGATCGGAGGAGTGGTTAATGAGGTGTGATCTTGCGCATGGATTATGTGAAATCGTCCCTCTCACACACATGGATTTGGATGTATTTGTGTGAGACGGCAAGGGATGTATGACTATATAACGTATGGGGTTGAAATTATTACTCGTATCGATATTACGAATATTTCATAACCATAGTGATAAGCAAATTTTTGTCCCTACCGCAATATGGACGGATTTGGGGTCAGACGAATTTTATGTCACTTTAGGGGTGGATTTGAGGGTGATGATTAGCTGTGATTAAATTAATTACGTGTTTAATAAATATCTTATTATTTATGTACTACTACTGTTATGGGGTAAGTGGCTCAGTGGTATCGAGTCGGCTTGTGGGTTGGAGAATCCGAGTTCGATTCCCACATTCGCACTTCACGCGCAAAATCTGCTACAGCAGAATGTAACACTCAGTAATGAGTGGAAGGCGTGATGATATATTTATTTATTAATTTTTCCAACAACTGTGCGATTCCTTTGTTATTACGTGACTATTTTTGCCTTGGTTACGTATGTAAAGTAAACAAATGAGTGCGTTTCTGTAAGCAAAGAAACACTAGTGCCGAAATTAATTTGTACTTTACGCAATTGTCAAAAGAAAATGTAAGTGAGTGCGATTTAAATTTCGCGCCAAGCACGGAATTTCATATTTTACTCACATATTCAGTTATATATTTTGACGTTTATAAACATAACCTTAAACTTAAACTGCAGTATATCTAATCTGTACACATCACATTGAGCAGACAAGAACACAAGTATATCATTATTAAATATAATAATTAATAAAAATATTTCGATAAATGGTTTTATTTAAAAAGTAAGTGAAATACATAATATTGATTGTTTGTGTATATTCATAACACGTTGTTACAGTTGCTTATATTGACATAATGTGAAGTGGAAATTTTTGTACTGTCTAAAGAAACATTGATTTCTTCCGTACATGTTCATATTATTAACAGTAATATTATTGACAAGAATTTCGGAGGCTTTAGAAGTACCAGCAGCAGGTTGATTGTCATTGTCGAAAAAAGATCCAACATAGCATGATCTGGGGCTTCAATTATCTTTGGAGGTATTTATGATAAACAAGAATCACTCACTGTAGTATTCCAATCTAGACGATTTTGAATAAATTGTCTTGAAATTAGTGAAATATTTTTAAATAACGTAGTACAATGTGCAAGCAATCAACAAACAAACCATAGCAACGCCGTCAAACAGCGTTCTCGTATAATATCATTAAGATTTTATAAATTTTGACAATATTTTAGTGATTTTCAAAATCGCATAGTTGTAGGAAAAATGTTGTTTATAACACATGCCGAAAAAGGTTAAGTGCTCGTGCAGATTTCTGCACTTGCACGTAACAAGCCTTTTTCGGCACTTGTTATAAAAATAATTATATTGTTTAGCAAATTATTGTTTTCACCTAAAAATATAAATACAATTTTTTCACGAAATCTATTATTATTTAAAATATGTGTTGAAAATATAATAAATCTTTATAAATTCCTCTTCTCTCCAATGAATTATTCCATTCGATATGAGAATACGGGAATGTGCGTCCAAACAATATCGAAAGAATTTCCTATAGAATAAACATAAAAAACCATAGTATCACGGTGGCCACAAATAACTGTCAAATTACTTATTGACTCACAGTGCACCCTGATATTTTATCCGTTTGTGAGAAAAACAGTGGATGCGGGGATCCCAGATTTACGAGGGCGACTGCTGGCATTGTCCGCAGCACCGTGCTCGAGCTTGATTCACATATGAAAAGATTTTTTACTCGTGTCTCGTCACGAGTTTCTCGTATTCGTTAGCCTGTATTGTGATCCGTATCAGATACAATTAAAACATAATAAATGGTAAAAAGGAAGTGGCTTCTTGACGGATGTTGATATGATTTTTGTTCTTTGTGTGACTTTGTTTCCAGATGTGTTTCAAACATGCCGGTTATTGAGATATTTCGAGATAATTGAATGATTGCCCATGATTGATTGCTCTAATAATTCCGGCATTGTTTGACTATAGTTTATAGTAACAGAATACGGGGAACATTATGAAACATTGGAACATTTCATATGCTTCCGCAGAGAACTGAGATAAGAACAGGTAATAGCGGAGAAACTAATTGTGCTAAAGTTGATGAAACACTTGCAGAAAGAAGAAAAGAAAATTATATAAATTCAGAAATTAATTTAAGTAACATGAATATATTATAATATATTATATTATATTTAAGAAGAGTGCAGGATTTTTTATTTTAGTTTTGTTGTTTAGTAATTTCATTAGAGTATTTGTAATTGTGCGAAATTCGTTTTCAAAAACAAGCGCAGGAACGACACTCTTCGTTTCTTATCTTTTTTATTCGTTTTCTGGATCTTACATTAAGTGTTTAACTGCAATTGTGTGGAATTCACTTTCAAAAGCAAGCGCAGGGTGACACACTCTTCCTTTCTTATCTTTTTGTTTCATTTTCAGTTACTGCATTGTGTAGAATTCACTTTCAAAAGCAAGCGCAGGGTGACACTCTCTTCCTTTCTTATCTTTTTGTTTCATTTTCAGTGACTGCATTGTGTGGACTTTTCTTTATATACAAGTGCAGGTTGTCGCTTTCATCTTTTCTAATCTTTGTTGATTCATTGTTAGATTCGTTATTAGATTCGTTGTTAGGAGTAAGCGTGAGTAATTTAAGATGTTTTATGCATATTTTATGTACGTCGAAGAAAGAAAATGAATGATAAGTGAATAGGAATGATTGGATAGATGTGATTGAAGGTTTGTGGGTGATAAATGATTTCGAGTGTAATAAATAAATGAATTTATATGGAGTGATCTATGAATGTGGTTAAAGTGAGGATGGTGTGTTTGGAGGAAAATGTTTGAGGACTGATTATGTGATGAATGTAATGAGTAAATATTTTATGAATGATTTTAGGGTACGTGCTATCCCGTTTGATGGGATATAGCGTGATGTTATGTATGTATGTATGAATATATCGTAAAATTATTAACTAAGACAAAAAATGTCAACTACGAAATGGAACAATTCTTAAAATAAGAAAAAATAATAGGAAACATTTTTCCTAACACTTGTCTAAGTTTCACAAGATTACAGCAACTGAACCAACCTATTAAGTCATCGTCAGTTGCTGGTCAGTTCAGCTCTTAATCATAGACGCGTTTCGCTCATTAGAGACCAGCAACTGATAATGACATCATAGGTTGATTCAGTTGCTGTAATCTTGTGGAACTTATACAAGTGTTTGGAAAAAAAATACTATTATTTTTTCTTATTTTAGTATATTGTAAGATATACATTATTGTGGAATAAGTTTACAGATTTTGAGCCGAAAGACATAAAATAAAATGATTAATACTAGGTAGTAGAAACAGTATGGAGTGCAATTTTATTATTGGCTTGTTTAAATTACAAAAGATTAATTGAGACAGACAAGACAATATATTCGTATTACGTAATTAATGCGGTATGTCTCAAATAAATAATAACATGAGAAATCCAAGGATTTTATATACACTAGATACTAGTGAGACAGTGGTGGGAGTATACCACCATTTGCAAGAAAGGCAAAGCATGCATTGTTCTATTGTATTATATGGTATTTTTCTTGTGTTTGTATTGTATAAACACTATCAAGTGTGAAATTATAGGTTGAGAAAAATATATTATTGAATATATAATACGAACAATAGAAAAATGTCGTTTTTCTGTTGTTTGTAGATGCACTTTGATGATAAAATATTTGTAATTACATGAACAATATTAACAACCGATAACAAATACTTATTTTCGGTTCATTAACCAGGCGTTTCGTGGACTAGGTACATAAATAACTATTTTATAATTTATCTATTTATTTATGATACTTTGCACAACAGGAACTTAATCCCAATTACTACAGGATCCAAGTTTATCGAGCTGCAGTTAGGTAGTTAATAAATTTTTAGCTTGAGTGGGATTCGACTGCCGTAACGCTACCCACACCGCCGCACAGTGGGGCAAATCGGGATTTTACTGTTTAAAAATCGATGGAGACGTTAATATCCATGGGATCTGGATAATATATTTTTTTAAATTAAAGGTAATTTAATTCCCAATATATCTGTCGAGGTAAATTTTTAAATGACTGTGACAAATTTTATTAATAAACTGTCAAGAAACTGTAAAAAATATTAAAATTTAAACAATGAAAATTATTTATTCTTATATTATTTTTATATATTACAGTAACATGACAGATTTTATAAAGATACTGATAGATGTCAACTTTATATTATGTTGAGAATAATTACAATACGGATTTAATGACTAGATTAGATGTTTAGTTAAGGTATCATAAGACAAGGAAACCATATTGTAATTATTCTCAACATAATATAAAGTTAACATTTGTCAATAGCTTTGTAAAATCTGTCATGTTGCTTTAATATATAAAAATAATATAAGAATACATCATGGGCGTCTCCCGAATTTTTCTGTCATAAATTTTAAATTTATCAAACTTCAAAGTCATTCATATGATTGAAAACTCTTGAAATTTAATCATTTTCATGGTTTAAATTTTTAATATATTTTACAGTTTTTTGACACTTTATTATGTAATTAATAAAATTTGACAGAATCATTTAAAAATATGCCTCGACAGATGTGTAGGGAATTAAATTACCTTTAATTTAAAAAAAGAAAATATCCAGATCCGATGGATATTAAGGTCTCCACCGGTTTTTAAACAGTAAAATCCCGATTTGCCCCACTGTGCGCCGTACTGCCAGATAATTGCCTGTTAGTATTTCAAATAAATAAAAAAATAAATAAATAATAAAACGAAAATATTACATATTAATATATCTAGAGTATTTTTCTTTGGTTAGGAATCAGTATACAACTTTTCATTATCGTATATGTATAACTCCCCTTTCTGTCCTATTGAAAAGTTATCACTAAAGCTTTGAAAAAGAGATAATTAAAGGGTAGAAATCAATGCTTCCTAATGACCATATCAGATCACATGAAGTATCTAAAACTAGCGAAAGTATCACAGATGTTAAACTCCGCTGTGTTCACTCGGCTGAGTGAGTACTTTCCGGGTTCGAATCCTGTTTCGGCCACATGGCCCATTAGCTGATGACGATCTGATGGCGCCGCCGCCGTCGTCGCCGCGACGCTAGCTCGGCGCCGCAGCTCAGTGGAGCGGACAACGCGAACCACGAGTGTAGCTTTGTTTGGCTTTAGTGTTCACCGCACCGTGCCAACGTGGAAATTCACTTTGGTCGAAGCTTCAAACCCAAATGAAAGTGAAGTGAAAGGGTCGGCTAATTTATGTGATTTCAAATGTTGTCACAATTTCTTACTACCCTTCTAACCCTATCAAAAGAATAAATAAAAATCTGTTGTGGTCACTACTGTACTTTTCCAATCATATGTCACTTCTACTAGAATTATCTACAGAAGAGCTTTGATTTGGCATCAAACTCGGTAAAATTTGTTAAATATAATTTCTATAGTTTTTAGGGTTAGAGGCCTCTATCTAATGGGACTCCACCAGACAACTGGAGTAAACACATATATTTATTATTGTTTTGAACATCTTTATTCTCTAATTTTGATTTAAATTATAAATATTTAGATATAAAATTCACCATTTATAGTAAACAAATAATTAGATCATTTATTTACATATTTTATATTTGAATATTATAAAATTAGGATATTTAAATTCACCACTCCATTACTCCGATTTTTTTAAGGCTTGAAGCCCTAAAAACCTTGTTTTAAGGACGCTACTAGTTCTTTCTTTCTTCGTCTATGATTTCTTATGCTGTTAGGCGTCGAGATTTCCCTGCTGTTCTGTCTAATGCTTGTTCTTTTGCTTCTTTCCAATTTATACTTTTCTTTTCTAGTTTTTTTCTTTTTCCCAGATTCGCCTAGATCTTCCCACATTTTTCTTTCTTCTCTTTTGTGTTTCGTACACAATTTTGGGGATTTTGTTTTCCTCCATACGGGTGATGTATCCAAACCATCTCAAATGATGCTATAAATTCTTTTCATTTATTTTATTATTTTCTTTTATCATGACGCCATCTGTTGTGAATCAGTGGAACTTCACCTGATGTGTTAGAAGTGTACGTTATGCTAACATATCAGTGCATGTTATTTTCAACTTTCCGTAGTAGTTTATGATGTTGTTATGGTTACTTTCATAAGTGGTCGTCTGAAAATGTAATTTTTGTACTCAACTATTAGTCATGAGAATTTTGATTTTATATTATGATTTTGATCATTTTAGTTAGTTCTTCACATAGTTATTATTAAAATGTTACAACAAATGAACCGATACTAGTATTGAAAAATATTTCAAACTAAATTTGTTTTAAATCAAATTAGGGTTCATTTTATGATAAATACTGTCGTTAACGAAATAAACATAAAAACTTTTTAAAAACCATGAGTGAAGTTGTGGTATCACTTGTTTTAGCATGGCCAACTTCAATGAATTGCGCTGCGCTTATTATGGCCGTTTCATATGTCATTAAAATAGCTAGTTTCAAATTTACAGAGTCATTGTATATTTATTATCATACGATCTTTATAGTAAAATAGTAACCGTTGGCACCAATAATTCAATAATATTTCCTTCTTTTGTAACCCTTCACAAAATTTAAATAGGCAGACAATATGGCGGCATTATTTATCTGAAGTGACAGATAATGCTACGTTGTCAAATTAAATTCACTTAGTCTAGACTAGATAATCACTTTAGTCAAAAACTCAGAATATTAGTCATAATATTAAATCATATTGAATGCATAAAAAAAATACCCAGTTCCATTAATGTATTTCAAAGATTTTAAGGTTGTTTTTGTAACTTGACAGCGTTGTCTCTTTCCTTTAAAATAAATAAAAAGTACTAGATGGAATTACTTGACGTACTGTAAAAAACTCACGACAAATTTTGATATGGCAAAATGATGAAATGAAACGACCATAATAAGCGTAGCGCAATTAAATGAAGTTGGCCATGGTTTTAGACGAGTTTAGTTCATTAACGAACTTAACCTCAGTTTTTCACTTAACCGATTAAATATAAAGTTTCAATCCAAAATCTAACTACGTTTTAACTTTTACTGCTACCATATAGACCAAAAGACCGACATTTTTGAGACTGTTTTTAACTTAAAATCTAAAATGCGAAAATTCATCAAAATCTCAATATCGAGAAAAATCACCATCATAATACTTTCCCTGTCAGGAAAATAAAAAGAAACTCATTTAGATTTTAAGACACAACTAGTTTTATCTTAAAAACTTGAAACACAGCGGAGAATTAATTGTTTCATAGCAATTTAATTCAATGTTTATTACTTTTAATATTTAAAAATGCTTAAGTACCTTTTTTGGGCTGCAAGAAAAAATAAAGATGTCTTTAGTTAAAGAATTGTTTATCTGGTAACAGTATCAATGGCGATTATCTGAAACATATTGATCCATTAGTTGTTATAAACCGATAAAACTTTCATGCAACCAAGCATCATGCACATGTATTTTATTCTTGTTGAAGTTTGATGCCCCTGGCAGACAGAGCTGAGCAGTAGCTAGCTACTTTTGTAGCTTAGTTACTAGCTTAGCTACGTTTACCTTAGCTGTAGCTGTAGCTTAGCTAAATATGAAAAAATATAGCTGTAGCTTGTAGCGAACTATTTTTTTTCTATTAGCTTAAAAATATAGTTGTTAAAACTGAAGCTACTTTTAAAGCTACTTTTTGTAACCCAAAGCTACTTTTTGTAGCCCTAAGCTACTTTTTGTAGCTTAAAGCTACCACTGTTCATTAAGAAATACCTATTTATTTTTGTTTTGTATTTGAATTGTACCTTCTTCATTGTTTTCTATAACTGTAGGATAACAAATTGTTATATAGTTTAAAATCTATTACCATATTTAATTTTTCACTTGTGCTTAACCTATCCTACTTTTGTATTAAATATTAGATGAACTAAACATTGACTGTTTAGGAGTCTTCTGTTAATGTGACTGTTAATTTATTCCGATATAAATAAAATTCATAGCATCAAAAATACCCCGTACATTTGTCCATTTGCGATTTTTTATATTTATGTACGTAATAGTAAATTAACAGTCATTATAACAAAAGACTGTTCAACTGATCATATGACAATGGCAAATTTAATTCATTCACAATAATTGAAAAAAGTAGCTTTAAAATTTAACAGCTACTTTAATGAAAGCTATTAGCTGTAGCTTAGCTATATTTTACAAAATGTAGTTTATAGCTGTAGCTCAGCTACTTTTTTAAAGAATAGCTGTAGCTGTAGCTTAGCTACTTTTTTAAAGTAGCTTGCCTAGATCTGGTGGCAGATAAACTGATTTTCACCACACTAACACTATTCCTGTCGTTTTCCTTCCACTAACATTGTTAAGGCCGTGATTTGACGGCTGGTAACCGCACATCACGCTCATAAATGTATCACTTGCTAGAGCAGAGTGCCATACCCGATAATGGGCAAAAGGCGTCATGTATTTATTTAATTTATTCTGGTTGGCAATAAAGTAATGCATTTTAAAGTTGTTCCGCAGCTGATCGGTCGCTTGTTACAGATGGGGGACTGAAGTATAAAGCTAATAGAAAAGTTAAAAGTAACGCTGCATTCATGACATATTCAGAGTGAATGGACAACTACGAGTACTTGACGATATGGCATTCGAGATACATTATTTCAACTTGTATTGTGAATGCTTATCTTCTTGTTATTATTCACGTGATTATATCAACACATTTTAATTACACTTCTGCGCTTTCTCCATAATTAAATTCGTAAAAAATGTGCTCCGTTGTTTTGAATTAAAATCAGTAGAAGCAGCTGCATTTGATTCATATTTAAAATTTTGTGCATTCTAACCTTTACAAAATAAAATAAATACATCATCACGCCTTCATGGGATGGCTAGCACAGTGGTATGAAGTCGGCCTGTGGATTTTGAGGTCCCTGGTTCGATTCCCACAGGCGACAAATTTTCATAATTTGAAAAAAGCTATCCCTGTGGCTCCTCCACCACTAACATGTTTGGGGGCCGTGATTTGACGACTGGTAACCGCACTTCACGCGCAAAATATATCACTTACCGAGATCTGCTTCAGCAGAGTGCCACACCCAGTAGTGGGTAGAAGGCGTGATGATATATTTTTTTTTTTTTTATCATCACGCCTTCTACCCATTACTGTGTGTTGCACTCTGCCGAAGCAGATCTCGGTAAGTGATATATTTTGCGCGTGAAGTGCGGTTACCAGTCGTCAAATCACGGTCCCCAAAGATGTAAGTGGTAGAGGAGCCACAGAGGTAGTTTTTGAAATTATGAAAATTGTTTGTCGCCTGTGAGAATCGACTCAGGGTTCTCAGGATCCACAGACCGACTTCATACCACTTCAGCCACCCCATTTATAAATAAATCATGAAAACTGTTTTGTTTAATATTTATCATGCGAACTCCACTTTCAGGGTCATAATATGTCGCTTTAGTTCCTCATTGTTGATCGTGCGATAACGGAACGTGGTGTAATTTTCTATTCTAAAATTATTACTTGTTGGTTTATAGACTATATTTACAAGCAAGACAAAAAGTATTTGATTTGAATTTGACATTGAAAATGCGATTTTTACCGCTGTGTATGTGTAAACACTATCAACTAACTATTTTTCTTACTAAAGTTAAATTTAATATAAATTAGAATTGGTTTGTGTTAGTTACTCTTAAAATTCGTGTAAACGAATATCTACTTTACTTCGTCCTCATTGATATCTACTTTATAAAATGAAATATAAATAAAAAAATAAATATATCATCACGCCTTCTACCCATTACTGGGTGTGGCACTCTGCCGAAGCAGATCTCGGTAAGTGATATATTTTGCGCGTGAAGTGCGGTTACCAGTCGTCAAATCACGGCCCCCAAAGATGTTAGTGGTGGAGGCGCCACAGGGGTAGCTTTTGAAATATTATTATCTAAAATATAAAGTTTTGTATAAATTATTAATATAACCAACAAAATTATTTTCAACAAGAAGTTAAGTGGGGAAGAAATAAAAAAAAATAAGTAAAAAATATTATTTCTTTATGTTTAAAGGTATTAGTAATTAGACCTTAAAAAAATCGTCTTTCATTTTATTGACATGAAATATAATGTGACTATCCGTTTCTAATATCTGATTCAAAACTTGTATTTTTACTTTCTCATACACAGTATAAAGAAGTATTGGAATCGTAAAAAAAATCATTGACGAGATTTTCGCGGAAATACGTGTTTTGAGATCCACTGAATCCGTTTTGATCATTTTCTCAATGATGTCTGTGTGTGCGAGTGCGTGGGTGTGTGTGTGTGTGGGGGGAGGGGTGTGTGTATGGATGGATGTGTATCCGAGTATGCAATATCTCATGAACGAGATAAATTTGTTGACGAAAATTGGTAATTATAAGTTTCATGAAAATATGAAGAGCTGAGTTGATTTTGATTGAAATTGAAAAACCGGAAGAGGAAGTTTACTAGACACACAAAACAATAAAATCCATTTATTTCAAAAATGGAATCAGTTAAGAAAAAAAGTTTGAAATAAAAGATGTTAGTAAAAATATTTGGAACATAAAGTGTTATTTGCAATTTTCCTGTATATGCGTCTGATTTTGAGAAAAACTTATTTATATATTTAATAATATATTCCAATAATCATAGTAGCAATAGAAACAAAAAACTTAAACATGTTTAATATTTATTTGTCAAATAATAATTGTCAAACCCAAGGAGAAAGTCATAAGTGTTTAATTCAGCGTTTCTGATGCTATATCAATTTCATTGATTTATATTCTAAATTCCCACAGGCGACAAATTTTCATAATTTGAAAAAGCTATCCCTGTGGCTCCTCCACCACTAACATGTTTGGGGGCCGTGATTTGACGACTGGTAACCGCACTTCACGCGCAAAATATATCACTTACCGAGATCTTCTTCAGCAGAGTGCCACACCCAGTAATGGGTAGAAGGCATGATGATATATTTATTTATTTATTTATTTATTAAATATGCTGTGTATTTTTTGTAATTGTCTTTCAATCATATGTAGTTATTCTGATATTCTCAACTGGCTGACGAAATATTGCAAATAATATAACAAATTCTACAAACGTGTAATCTAACTAATCCAAAAAATGCCCCATACTTAGTAATCTACGTCTTTCAGGGTTGGAACAGTGATTTGAAATAATAATTACAACCTCTGATTCAAGTCAGCAATCTAATCCTAAATCACAGTGGAGTGATGAAACCTCGTGCACCATCTCGTCTCGTGGAGTGCAGAGGAGTGCACAGTGCACCCCCCGTTCACCCCGCCGTAATGAATCGCTAATCCCTTAGCAGAGCACGCGGCCACCGCCACCGCCGCCGCCGTCAGCTCACAATGAATACAGCCGCTTGATGATCTAAATTATGCAATTTTCAATATTGGCCACCCACTTGGCCACGTGGCCGCCTCGACCGCCCCGGCACGTGTGTTTGACTCACTGGCAACCGCAAATTCACTCCGAGCTTCGAGTTTCGATCCCTTGCTGGCAGCCAGTGGCGTACGTTGTACCTCCCACTTGAGATATTAAAATTAATTGCTTCTTAGCTGTGTCTAGGAGTGTAGGTCCTTTGATGATAAGATCATATTAATGATAACGCAATAGGAAATTAATAAGAATTATTTGATATTAGTCGATTTTATGTAAACATATGTATATTGTAATTAATATTTTAGCTTGATTTAATTTCGCAACAATTATGATTAACATGTAGTAAATTATCATAGATACGAGCACTAGACCTAGGTTTTATCGACGAATTTATGTCTTGCACATTTTTTTTCCCTTTTTGTTCTGCAAGTAGTACGAAGGAAACTGCATGATAAATACCGAGTGCGTAGGACGAGGATTTTTATTTAATGTCAGCTGACTCGAGTATAAATAATAGTTATTTTTATAACAAGTGCTCGTGCAGATTTTGCACTTGCACGTGACAAGCCTTTTTCGGCACGTGTTATAAACAACATTTTTCCTACAACTGTGCGATTTAGTAAATCACTAAAATATTATCAAAATTTATAAAATTTTAATGATATTACACGAGAACGATGTTTTACGGCGTTGATATGGTTTGTTTGTTGATTGCTTGGACATTGTTCTACGTTATTTAAAAATATTTCACTAACGTCAAGATAATTTCTTCAAAATCGTCTAGATTGGAATAGTACAGTGAGTGTTCTTCTTTATCATAAATACCTCCAAAGATAATTGAAGCTTCGGATCATGCTATGTTGCATCTATTTTCGACAATGACAATCAACCTGCTGCTGGTACTTCTAAAGCCTCCGTAATTGTTGTCAATAATATTTCTGTTAATAATATGAACAGGTACGGAAGAAATCAATGTTTCTTTAGACAATACAAAAGTTTCCACTTTACATTATGTTAATATAAACAACTGTAACAACTATGTTAATAATATACACACACACTAAATATTATGTATTTCACTTACTTAAAACCATTTGTCGATATATTTTACTTTGTTCGGTTCTTTTTATTAGTTGTGTACAGATTAGATATACCGCAATTTAAGGTTATGTTTATAAACGTCAAAATATACTACTGCATATTTACTAGCGCTGGCTCACTGCATCTTCTTCCATAAGTGTCTGTGGCCAAAATATGAATTACGCGCATGGCGCGAAATTTAAATCGCTCTCAAAAAAACTTTTTACAGTTGCGTAATGAAGCACTTTCCGCACTAGTGTTTCTTTGCTTTCAGAAACGCACTTGGTCTGCATTCATCTACTTTCCATACGTAACCAAGGCAATTATAGTTACGTAATAACAAAGATATCGCACAGTTGTAGGAAAATAAATAAATATCTCAGATTTCTTTAGATAAAATTGTAATTTTGAAGCATACAATATGTATGAAAGTAATGCATGCTTGAATATTAAAATTTATCTAGAGAAGACGGAGATACTTATTTATTTATTTATGCTACTCTGTACAACAGAAATTTAATCCCAATTACAGTATAGGGTTTGGATTCACCGAGCCTTAGTTTGGACATTAATATATATATATATATTTAATTTGAGTGGGATTCGAACTCAGGATCTCCGGATTTGAATCCCGAAACGCTATCTACACCATATCGCTATCGATTTCAAAAGAACGAGGAGTCAAGTACACTGGGAATATTACAAATCTCTGCGTAACCTGGTCACGAAATCTATACGTCTGGAAAAACAAGCTTATTTTACCTATAAAATAAAACACAATAAATCTAACTTATGGGAAGCTCTGAAAGAATTCAATATTAACATCAAACCTCAAATTGATCTATCTAATTTAATTTCCGATGTTAATTCAGTTAACACCCACTTCCTCGGATCCTCTAATATTCCAAATCCTGATCCTGATACCCTGCATTTTTACAACAATAACCTTTTTGACGCAGCCTCTAAATTTAATCTTAAAACTGTCAACGAAGATGAAATTATGAAGGTATTTCTTTCTCTGCGTTCAAATTCAGTTGGCGTTGACGGTATTAATTTAAAAATGTTAAAGTTAGTTTTTCCTACTCTTTTGCCTCAATTCACTCATCTTATTAACTCTTGCATCCTTTCTTCTATCTTTCCGGATGTTTGGAAAATAGCTACAATCATTCCTATTCCCAAATGTAATAACCCGACATCCTTTAATGACCTACGCCCCATTAGTATCCTACCCATACTTTCTAAAATTTTTGAAAAAATTATTCATCATCAAATATCTATGTTTGTTAATAATTTGAACATCCTCCCTGATATTCAGTCAGGCTTCAGATCTGGATTTAGTACCACTACGGCTCTGTTAACGATTTCTGATGACATCTTTCAGTGTATTGACGACAATAAAATGGTGCTTCTCGTTCTTTTAGACTTCAGTAAGGCATTCGATACCATCAGTCATGAACTACTATTAGCCAAATTAAAGTATCTTGGTTTCGATGAGGCAAGTTTGCGCTTAATTAATAGTTACTTTACCAATAGGAAACAAAGAGTAGTGAAAGACAATAACGTGTCTGAGTATCTAAATATCTCTAGAGGAGTTGCTCAAGGATCTGTCTGTGGTCCCCTCTTCTTCTCCTTGTATACATTTGACCTGCACAAGTGTGTATCCTCCTGCTCAGTACATATCTTTGCCGATGATACACAAATTTATCTCCCGTTTGTTCCGAATGACTATGGGCAAGCTGCACTGTCGGTTAACAGTGATTTAGAACAAATCTCAACCTATGCCAAGAATAATTGTCTTGTTATTAATGAAAGCAAGTGTGCAGTCATGCTCTTTGGCAACAAAAATGTTAGGCATAATTTAATCAATAATAATGTACTGGTTGTTAAATTACAAGGCACAAACCTTAACTTCAAATCGAATCATAAAAACCTAGGTCTCGTAATGGATTGTGAATTAAGATTTTCACAATATGTTACGCTATTATTAAGAAAATCATTTCTTGCCCTCAAAAACCTATATATGAATCGATTCGTCTTGTCTACCAAACACAAACTATTACTTGTGAACTCCCTAGTACTCTCTGTATTCAATTACTGTGACGTTCTTTATGGTCCTTGTCTCACGGCTTGTGACATTAAACGAATACAGAGAGTACAACATATGTGTGTTAGGTTTGTGCTTGGTTTGAAGAAATACGACCCAGTTAGCTCTCTTATTTCTGATTTGGGATGGTTAAATATGGAACAACGGCGTATGCATCACTTTGCTTGCATGGTACATCGTATACTGTCATCGGGCAATCCACCGTACCTCTTTAATAAAATTTTATTCCGTGCTGATTTACACAAGCGTCACTTGAGAAACCAATCTCTTGTACACATTCCGGTCCACCGCACGTCTCTTTTCAAACGCAGTTTTACTTATAATTGTTCTTTCATCTATAATCAGGTTCCTAATAATCTAAAAGCACTCAAAAATGACCTATTTTCTTCATACTATAAAAAATATCTATTGAAGTATTAATTATTGTCATAATAGGAGTATTTTGTTGTTTCTTGTTCTTAAAATAACGTTTCCATGTAATAAATACAAATAATTTTTTATTGCTTATTGAACTATACTGTATATATATTCTTATATTTTTGTTGTAAAGGCTAAGTGTAAGAACAGCGTAAGCTGAACTTTGACCAAATAAAATAAATAAATAAATAAATAAATATGCTGAGATAATACCCCAAGATAAATATGTGATATTAATTTTGTGATTTTACCTCAGTAAGTCTATTTTATCAGTTTAAATCTATGCATATTGTATTTTGCAATATGATTGGTTGAAAAATTGAATTATCTACATAAATAATTATTTGTATCTTTTGGCCAGAAACCATACTTTTGCGAGTGTGAGCATATTTTGACAAGTTGAGTTGAAGGCGACGCTTGGAATTTGCGAGTTTCTAGACGTGATAAACAAGATTTTTTGAGTCGATTTAAATAAAATTATTGATTTAATTTTTTTTTTAATTTTTAACCTTCAAGTACTGAACGTGTGAAATCGACAGTCAGTCTCATAACATCTTAACATTCTTACTTTCATAAATTTGACTCGTTCAGTTGAATTTTGATCGGCTCTTACGATTCTGATGAAACTTGGTATCCTAATATATCTTAGAAAACGATCTAGCTAGGTCTAATCCTCCGGAAAATTTATTTAGTACATAATTTTGAATGGAAATTTGGGAAAAAAATCGAGAAAATTCTTGAAAATTTACTTCCGCAAAATATAGATATGTGATTACTTTAAAACAATGTAATTTGACCCAAGAAATCAATTGAGACCAAAACCAACTTAATTTCACGAATTGTTTTCGAGATATGAACGAAAATTCGATAGAAAATTGGGGTGAAAAGTTGTTTTATTTATCTATTTCTTGGTATTTATTGCTCAGTTCTCCAGATATTATTTTATGGACAGTAGAAGACAAAAATTAGTATAATTATTGTCATTTTTAATAAATCTCAAGATCATGATCTCAAGGAAACAGCAATATAGTTACAATTTTGTAGAGAGATTTCGAATCAGCCCCAGGTACAGGGGTATATACATGGATACAAAAACGCACAACCACCCACAGTAATCTCGGTTTTTTAAAAATCATTCTCTATTCTATACCTAATCTACATTACTGAATGCTATGAGTGAAATCATAAATGTACATGGTAATGAAATGCAAACTTAAATTTTAATTAAATAGTTTATTATTAGTTTTAATTTGACTTAGTAATAACAATGTATTTATTTAGCTCGAAAATAATTATGACTCTCAATAAAGCATTTCAAAAACGTTATTTTCTTTATAAGTGGAATAGATAGTTTAACGGAAACGCGTCGGTCTGTGGATTTAAGAACTCGAGTTCAATTCTCGTTTCTTTACTCCACATTAAAATTGTTGACAACAAAAGATAAAATATATGAATAACTTATACAATTTTAATTGGAAATTGTGTTTTTAAAAATTTATTTATTTTACATACACAAGTTACAGGTATAGTTCTCAAGACAGACTGATTGCGGTTTGTAACAAGATTCGCTCTTTTATAAACTTACTATTACTAGTCAGCACATTCCTTGGAGTGCGCTGTAACATGAAGTTTCTTAGTGATAATGATATACATAACTCCTCCGCCCTAAAAGGGAACTTCGTTTGTTACAGTTTGGAGATTTTCCTTTTTTAACAGTTTTTTTGAACATTGTATTTTATGTTTACATAAGATTAAACAAATAGTTACTATTATAACAATAATAACAACAGAATTAATTAAAGTATGATTATTAACATCATCTTCAACCTTTATATCATTTAATATTGGCGTTTCTTTAATTACAATATCTTGTTTATTAATTTGTTTCAACTCAATTGTTTTATTACTTAATTGTCTGTCCTTAATTTTAAATTTAATATTTTCAAAAATTATTTCTTTAGCATTAGTTATATAATTTTCCAATTTATAATTATTAATTATACAATTTTTATTTGTTTTAAATTTATATACTCCTTTAATTAACTTATGTTTCACATATTCAGAACACTTAATATCTAAGTTTCTTTCATTCTTACTTATAATAATAATAATATTAGAGTTCTCAATTTTTATTAAAATAAATCCTTCAGTAATCTTATGGTACTTACATTCATTATTATTATGCCTATTAACAATTTCGTTCAAACATTTATTAGCTTCTACATAATTGGTCTTACAGTAAAAATTTTGTTTTAATTTATTACAGTCATTAGTTAGCAATAGTTGATCTCCTTCTTGAATTAAAAATTCTTTATTTTCATTTAGCATAAACATTTCGTTTCCACTAATTATGGGGATTGGAGTTATTTGCAGTAATTTCCTTTCAGGTTTATTTTCATACACGGGAATTTCTAATAAGTATTCTATTTTATTATTATTTAATTTACAGTGACTTGAAATCTGCGAAGTAATGTCCCAAAATTTTATTCCTGGATTAATTTGGTTAATTATTTGTTTTAGTTCTTCTAAAGATATTATTGAACTATGGATCTTATTTAAGTTGCAAAATGTCAAGCTAGTTTCAATTTCGGATATGATCTCAAGTAGATTTATGGTTAATAATATCAATTGATTAAATATATCTTTAATCACCCAAACGTTTTGCCAATTTATAGTTTCTTGCATGAAAGTATCTATTCGAGTTTCCAAAACCAATTCATTGTGTTTAATATTTTCAATTTGTTTATTAAATTTATTAATCATTTCTTTATTTAATCGAATTGTTTCAAAATTTTGAGTTTGTAATATTTTTTGATTTTTATTTATCTTTTCAAATAATTTATCATATTTCTCGGCATCTTCAGCATCTAAATTTCCAGTTATGGCTTTTATAATTCCTCCCATACCATTAATTAATCCTCTTTTATTTCTTTTATGGGTGAACAGGTTACTTATTTTAATAGCTAATCTATCATAGTTAAAGTTTAATATATTTTTATATATTTCTACTTCTCTAATATACGTATCATTACCATCAAATTTTATTTCAATATTATTTTTATATTTACCTATCTTAAAGTACTCTTCCTCTATATTCTTAATATCGTAATTATAATATAAATAATATGAGTTTATATATGTATATACATTGCCCAAATCCACGATGTTTATACCGGGATTGTCGGTGATTAGCTCTAATTCCTCATGGTTTCCTTTTATGCAGGTACATCTGCAACAAAGAGTCGGGGCTTCTTAATCTTATCAATTTTGTGTTTACCTTTATTCGTTACTTTAATTACGCCTAATTTAGGGTTGTATTGTTCGATTTTATGGATTTTAAAAAGTGGTTTCTTAAATTTTTGTATTCTTCTTTTACCTTCTTTGATTAATATTTTATCTGGTAATTTAGCTGGTCTATTTTCTAATTTATTTTGTGCTAAAAATCTCTTATTCTTCTCTACTTGAATATTTTCTTTAATTTTTCCATGTAAAATTTTGAGTTTATTTTTATAATTAATTAAATAGTCATCTATAGTAAATCTAGTTTCAAAAATGTTCTTATCTTTATCCGCTCCGAATAATATTTCGTTAGGAGTAAATTTAGTAATTGAATTAATAGAATTATTATAAGCTATCACAGCGAAATTTAATTTATTCTCAAATTTGGTATTTCCGAAGATTTTATTTTGATTAATTAATCGGAGATGTTCGATTATGGTGGAATGAAACCTTTCAATTAATCCATTGCTTTTTGGGTTATCGACACATGTTATGTGGGTATTTATTTTATAGATTTTGAGTAATTCTTTTACAAGGTTGTTGTTAAATTCAACTCCGCTGTCGTGTATTATTTTATTCGGTATTTGATATTTACTAAAAAAGTTTAACAAACTTTCTGTTATATTTATAGCGTCTATTGTTTTCATAAAATAAATTTGTGCAAATTTAGAAAAAGCGTCGATAATTGTCAGATATTTCCTTTTTTCTAAAGTCAGTATATCTATATGTACTATGTCAAAGGGATATTTACTTATTTCTGTAATATTATCGTTTAGTTGAAACGGTTTTCGTTCGTACTTGTTCTGTTGACACAGTTCACAGTTATTTATGAATTTTTGAATGTCAAAGTGTAATCTTGGCCAATAGTATTTACGTTTTAATCTCATAATTGTTTCGGATATGCCACGGTGATTTGTCTTTCCTAAATGATAATTTGTAATAATTTCTAATTGATCGTTCGTATTTTCAATATCTTCTAATACTTCTTCACATTGTATCAGTCGATATGAATCTTTAGTAAATTTGTTTTGCAAAATTTCGTTTATTGTCAAAACTATATCTTTTTCTATAAGACAATAATAATTAATTTTAGGTACGAGATATTCTTTAATAAACTGAAATATTTCTTCCTGTAAGTCATTTTTATTTAAGGTAATTATTAATCTCTGTTTAGTTTGTGCGAATAATTTTTTTAATTCTACTTTGGTCGGTTCGTTATGTGCTTTGACTATTATTTGGTTCTTGCCAGTGTTAATACAACCTTCTTTGTAAGTAATTCCGTTAACTTCATTTTCATCTGCAGAGTGACATGTTTCTAAATCTTCGTTATCAATTTGTACTATTATACTTTCATTATCGTTTATAAAAACTTCTGGTTTTAATTCATGAACTATTATTTGAATATGAGTATCTTTAAAAAGTTTGTTGATTAAATTTTCAACAATTTCAAAATTTATTTTATTTTCAACTTTATCATATCCGTTACAAATTTTAGGCATATGTATTTCAAAAATATCGTTTTGAATACAGTAATCGCGTAAATTAATTAAACATTTATTAATATCTAATAAATTTGGTTTAGAGAAATGTTCTAATTTTGTCACTAAGTGAAATAGTTTATATTTATCATAAATAGGTTGTATAAAAATATTTCCTTTATTCTTACTCTGGTTATTTAAATAAGTTTTACTTTGGAATTTTGAATTAATTTGTTCCGCAAATCCTTTACCTAATTTTTTATCTTCAGAGATACAATGCACTATATTATATGGTTTATCGAAAATATCATCAAATGTTTTCTTAATTTCAAATTTACGTCTTATTCGTGAGAGAGCATCTGCATTACTATTTAAATTTCCTTTTTTATACTCAATATCGAAATTATATTCGTCGAGTTTTATTTTCCATCGCATTAATTTGCTGTTAGGATCTTTTAAATTCATTAGCCAAGTTAGGGGTTGGTGGTCGGTTCTAATTTTGAATTTTGTGCCGTAAACGTAAGGTCTAAAGTACTTTGTGGCCCATACAATTCCTAATAATTCTTTTTCGGTTACGCTGTAGTTTATTTCATGTGTGTTTAGAGTTCTACTAGCGTAGGCTATTGGTAAATCTTTACCGTCTATGTTATGACTAAATGCCTAAAAAAGGGAAATAAGGTAAATATTATTTTTGCCCAATTTATCCAATACTTCTGTGATATTTGGTATTGGAAATTTATCGTCAATAGTTTTTGAATTTAATTTTCTATAATCTATAACCATTCTAAATTTGTTTTTTCCTGAGGCATCCATCTTTTTGGGGACCATCCAGACAGGAGAGGACCAGGGGGAATGAGATTCTTTGATTATTTTTTCTTTTAAAAGTTTATCTATTTGGTTGTTAATTTCTTCTTTATAGCATTCTGGGTGACGATAAGATTTTGTATAGATTGGTATTTCGTCTGTTGTTTTGATTTCGTGTTTTATGACACTGGTATGTGATAGGTTTTGATTTTGTTTAGGAAATATTGATTCATATTCTTTAATAATTTTGAATAATGCATTTTTTTCCTCTTTATTTAAATGATCTGTTCTGATTTGAATTTTATCAGCGTCTTGTAAATTTATATTATTTTTAGAATCAAAATATTGAAGTTTAAGTTCTTTATTTAAAAATAGGACATTATTTTCTGCAAAGTTAATACTAATTTTCAAATTTATTAAAGCAGGTATTCCTAGTAACACATTAAATTGTTTATGAAAGTTATGTAGGTAACATTTAATGTTTATATCTTCTATTTTTAAAATAATATATTCATTTCCTGTATGTTCACCGGTAGCTGTTGTGAATGTAAATTTTTCGTTATAAATTTTGAATTTATGCTTATTATTGTAAACATAATTTTTACTAATTAAGTTTATTGACGATCCTGAATCTAATAATATTAAATAATCGCGTACTTTTATAAATGGTAATTTGGAATTACATATTATATTCAAAATTTCTCCTCTATATTTATAGGGCTTTTCTCTAAAAAAGAATTGTCAATTTCACTATATTCTTGTTCATCATAATTATATTCTAGGTTTTCGGGATTTTCAAAAGTTTCAGTATTGTCAATATCATTAGGTTGTTCAAGTTCGGTATTATTTAATTCCTCAAAAACGTAATTAGATGGTCTGTTACTTGGGAATTTATTATTTTGCTGTGTAAAATAATTATTGGGTTGGTTAGTAGCTCTTTGTGGTTGCCAAGTCTGTCTAGTTTGGGTAGACATGGGTGTTGGTTTCATTCCTTGCGCATTTTTTATTTGCATGCGAGGAGCAAAGTTTCGGACGGGTTGTTGAGTGGTTCTAAAGTTAATAGGACCTGTGGGAAAATTATTTCCGGGAAATTGTCTCGGTGTGATATTTGGCAATCTTTGATTATTAATTGCGGGTTTAAATGAGGGTTGATTATTTTTAAGATATTGGAAGTCGTTTGATAGTAAAGTTTCGATTTCAATTATAGTTTTTGGGTTTCGAGTTGCCAAGTTATTTCTGTAAGGGTCTCCTACAGTAGATATAAAATTGTTTACGATTAATTTTTCAGTAAATTCTATAATAGCCAATTTTTTATTTACGTCTTCTTCTTCTATGCTAATTCTTGATTTAAAAGCTAGGAATTTTTCTTTGGTAATCTCGAGTAGTTTAAATGGGTTTTTATTTTGAAATTTTAATAATTCATTAATTATTGTAGTAGAGTTCGTTTTATCTTTAAAATTTCGAATTAAATGCGTTTTGAGATCATCCCAGTTCTGAAACTCTAAATCTTTTATGCTATCTAGTGCTTTGTCAACTATTTTGCTTTTAATGTTTAAAAATGAAACTGCTTTATCAAATTCGTCGAGTGCTGGGTTTAATGTACCCAGTAAGTTTTGAACTAAGTTAACTGCATTTATAAAAATACTCAGCTTATTTGGATCCCCATTATAAGTTGGAACTGCATTAAGTGCGAACTTAATTTTATTTATACGATCAGCCATTGCTAACTCGTTTAAGTTAATATTATCTTCAATTTCGTGTAAAATATCTAACAAGTTATCCAGTTTGGATAAAATATATATCTAATAGTATTATTACTAATTAAGTAATTACAGTGATTCGAACCTACGTTAATATATTTTACTTAGTAAATAGTGATTCGTACAGTCGTTAATATGTAGTAAAAATAAACTCACAGTAGAACTATGTAGACTGCGGTGTTTAAAACTGCGATCTTCATCTGGAGATGCTGCGTTGATGTGGTTCTGACGTGCTGCTGCGACGTCGTCACGATACGGGTTCTCGTTCTGCGGACTCTGTGTACCGGAATCAGTAGAATAGTCTGAAGTCTGTAGCTTGTGTGGAATCTGGGGTTGTGAAGACCTCGGCACTAGCGATGCTGGCTCTCTGGACTTCTTCACGTTGTTGTTCGTTTCCGGAATTAACGTTAAAACGACCGTGTTTTTTGTTTTAACGAATTTATTACTTTTCGTGTAACTTCGACAATTAACACGTTTCCGAAATCCTACCGACTGCGCCACTTATACAATTTTAATTGGAAATTGTGTTTTTAAAAATTTATTTATTTTACATACACAAGTTACAGGTATAGTTCTCAAGACAGACTGATTGCGGTTTGTAACAAGATTCGCTCTTTTATAAACTTACTATTACTAGTCAGCACATTCCTTGGAGTGCGCTGTAACATGAAGTTTCTTAGTGATAATGATATACATAACTAATACATAGATCAATTGTTTTTTCTGTGTATTTCTTACCACTTTCTGGATTTTTAAGGCCTAACATTCCAATTACATAAACATATTATCAAGGATCCTATATAACCTCAAAATTTACCTAATATCAATTTATATAAAAAATTACCATGGTTTCTGACTTAGCACAAGTCCAGTCCGCCATCTTGAAACAAAATGGCCGCTAGATATCTTGAAAAGTACTGCACTGATTTGATTCAAATTTGGTATAGGCATAGACGAGAACCAATCTTAATATATATATATATATATATATATATATATATATATATATATATATATATATATATATAATAAAGCTTCAGTCCGCCATCTTGAAACAAAATGGCCGCTAGCTATCTTGAAAAATACTGCACTGATTCGATTCAAATTTAGGTATAATAAAGCTTCAGTCCTATGCTATTCGAATTCAAACGTTTGCAGTTTCCGGTAGGATTCGCATTTGCAATGACCATCAACAAAGCACAGGGACAATCGCTACATTTGTGTGGACTAAATTTGGAAAATCCATGCGTCTCACATGGACAACTGTATGTGGCATGCTCACGCGTCGGAAAACCTTCTGATTTATTTGTACGTCCCAAAGAGAAAAAAAATATTATGTATCTAAAAGCACTTCAATAAACAGAATTAAATACAAACACTTTCTTTCTTTGAGTTGCAATGCAACGCATGCCGGGTACTTGCATTGCAGACCACGCGAACGAAGTCGCGGGTAGTAGCTAGTATTACATAAAAATAAATGTTACTAGAATATACCAATAGATTTTCCTTTCTGATGCAAATGCTAGAATTTTTTTTCTCAATCTAACTAAATTTCATTTTATCAATGAATCAAAGTTTAAATATAAGAAGTCGCTGTTTTCTTGAGTAATATTGAAAAGAAATGCTAAAAATAAAATAAATTACTTGCGTATTATGCCACAAACAAATTCAGTAACGTAATTGTCAATTTGTTTAACATTGAGTATATCTCCAGAACTTTATAAGAAAAGTGTCTTTCTTACTGAATAACTAAAAAGTCACCCCTCCGTAGGTAAATGGGTAAAGACTGTAGTCAATTCAATAACCTGCTTAACTTTATGTTTAGAACAATACAATTTAAAGTAAGATTTTCGTTTATGGAAATTTCCCCATTCGGCGACAATGAGTGGCAAGGGGTGTCGGAGGCGTTCCAGTAGCGTCACATTGTGGCATCCCCTCGAGTTGCCTCTCCTCTCTGCCGTTCCGCCCTGCGACGCGTGTATGTTTGATGTTGAACGAATTAAATTGAAAGTAAATTTATTTGCAGTCCTTGGGAACATTACGTCGATCACAATCGCCGTTCGTCGGGCTGTCACTCGCTGTTTTAAAGTGACTTGGGGGGTGTGGGGAAGCACGCAGGGTTGAAGGGGGTGGAAAAGGGTGCACACGTAGTGTTGCTAGTTCCCGTGGACGTGTTGCGAATGTAATACCGCGTGCTGAGTGTTTGGAATTGCATTAAATTTTCCAAATTAGATTTTTTGTGTTAGTAGTTTTCTGTGATGAAGTTTAAAGCATTGCAAGGAAAATCTTAAGGGTTCATATCTTCTGTTGCACCATCAAATGATGTAGTACATATTTTCGTAAAAGCTACGATTACTTCATGTAAATTATCCGACATACTATTTCCGCATTTTTTTTTTATTTATAAATATTTAATGTTCAAAAATATGTTCATATACAGTGTAAAAAAATTAAGAGTATATATTGTATGACGTTAGGGTTGCCACCTCTCCGGGTTTGACCCGGAGATTCCGGGTTTCAGTGAATTATCTCCGGGCTCCGGGTTTAATTATTATTTCTCCGGGTTGTGTAAGTAAAATTGAGTATATAGTGCTATGTAGTTAGTTGTCCAGGACAAATCTGTCTCACTTTTGGAATCTTCAACGCCGCTAAATTATAAAATTTTTTCTTTGATGATCTTACTACATCTTACTGTTATCTAGTTTAATTTCTGTCACTAAATCTTCCAATTTTTTTATTCTGGCCTCCTGATTTTAAGGAAGAATTTATACAATTAATTTCGGTTCTAATAGTTGGTATATCATCCTGTATCAGATTATTTTTTTTAGAATTGTATCAGTTTTCAGAAATAGATATAATTTTAGGTGAGGTTATGTCTTCTGTTGCATGTGATTATCTTCAATTTTGTCAATATTGTTACAGTTTAATCGTATATATGACGTTGAGTACATGTAATTATTTTACCATGATAACAAAAACACTTGTCTTTAACAAAACAATATAACCCTTTTTTATCAAATATGGTAATAATTATAAAATTGCAGGATTTTATTTAAAAAATAGTCATCGTCTCCGGGCGACACTTAGTTCTGAGGTGGTAACCCTATATGATGTATTGATTATAGAACAAAAAGAATGTTTTTAAAATTATGCAAAAAATTGAAGACATGATTCTTGAAGTATAAATACATTTTTAGTACTACTGACCGATATTACGAACAGTCATTTACTTAATATTTTATAATTAATAAATGGTTATTGTAGTATTTATAATTATAATTTAATATTTACATCAAACCAATGATACTTTTTTATTGCAGATATACCACCCTTAATTTTTCGATTTAAAAAAAAATATTTTTGTTCTATGATCAGTATATTATTTTCGTATATGCCCTTAACGTTTTCTCGAAGTATAAAAACTCAATTATGCATATTAACTAATTATAACAAAGTCTATAATTTAAACTGAAAATTTGCCTGTAAAAAATCGGTGCATTCACATCGGCGCCATCTATATTTGCCACCCGTTCCCAAATCAAATTTTCTTTTTTTCATGTTTATCATGACATAATCTATTAAAAAATCCATTTCTGTCACGGGAAAAATTGAGACATCATTTTGCACCCTAACTCTCTAACTAATAACCTATAGGCTTCCTGTACTGTAATTGGAATTAAATTCCTGTTGTGCAGAGTAACAAATAAATAAATAAATAAATAACTGTCCACAGTATTCTGTATATAAAATTCGTAGAAATTTCAATTTATATTCATATCTGAGTCAAGTCAATAAATTAAAACATCATTTTCTATAGAATATAATATTTCAATATATTCAATTTCACAGTTTGGTAAAGTTTATAAGTTATTTAATTATTGCTTGGCGTTCAAATGAATTCAGAAATCAATTTAGATTTTGAGTAGTTAAGAACGAAAGCCAATATTAATATGTCCACATATGTGGTAAACTGTACCATAGTGTTTACCAACTACTTGTCGTGAGTTCCCTCCGGGCAATCCGATCCGGATTGAGTCCTCAAGTCCGCGCCACATGTGGCCTAAAAATGAGTATCAACCCTCAAAAAAACCCGAAAAATAATGCCATGAATAAACATTTGTATCTGACAAATCCCACAATCTTCATCGCTGCCATGTTATCCCAAACGCAAACCTTCTCCGGGGCGACACACCAGGCTAATCTGCGGGACCGGAGCGGGGAACGAGGGACGGAGAGACGGACGTCCGGACTCGCCGCATTGTCTCCGCAGCGGTGCTGGAATCCTCACTCTACATTCGACACTTGGTGGCAGCACACTGTATGGAGGTGCATGTAGAACGCTAGCGCCAGGTAGCGAAGTGAGGATAGGGACTCAGGGGAAGGGTAGAGGAAGTGACGGACACGGACGACGTGATGACGTCACGACGTCATGGCGTGACGGCTGCCGCTGTCGGTGACTGCATTTAATATCGCATCGCTGGAGTTTACAGGAAATTGAATTACGAGATGTCTCTGTTGTGGAGATATGATGCCCGGTTTAATGAATATTACTAGCACCGCTAGCACAGGAGGGTTCGTCTGGACCATGTTTATGTAATCATGGATAAACCACCCCATATGCATAACCAACAAAATCTACCTGTACAGTATAGAGTACAAATTGAAAATGCAATAATTTGATGGTAAGAATTAAAAATTAAGGGTTAATTACTCTTGTGTGGAGGCTTTATATTAAATTGAAAATTAACTTATTGTAAATAACGTTTCGAAACAATGGTTGGTGGCACTGCCAAGTCAGTAAACTAAACAAAAATAAATAAATAAGCAAAATTTTAATAACCATGTTCAATAGTTAAATTATGATGAATTTCTGTGGTGATATTCAGCCTGTATGGTATAGATACGGCTATATTGGATTTTAAAATTTTCTAAATTTTTTGTAGCGGTTGTTAATGGCATTATTTGATTTTATCACAATTCAATTAATTATGAAATAATTAAATTAAACTGGTAACAAAAAACAAACGAAACTCTTGAAATTAGTGAGATTTTTCCAATTTTCAACCCGTCTTAACTTGGCGAATTTTCAGCTAAATTGGACGAATTTTCGAGTGCGAAAAAGTTTAAGGTATCTACTTTAAGGAAATACATGCGATCTTAGGGTTAACCCCTTTCGCCTCCCTTCAACCTCCTAGAAGTAAAAAAATCACTGAACAAGTAACCATTGAAGAAGGGACAGCTATAACAAAAGATTGTTACGCAGTTACTGGTGACATCTCTTGTTGCCCCAAGTAATTATTATTAAAAATACCGATAGTACAGGATACATATTTATCATTCTCGTGATCGTAATGACTAAAATATTTCAAAATTATTAAAATCAAAATATATTACAAAACAACAAAAACAAATAATTAACAAAAAACTAGTTTTATTGAATAATATTAAAAATATTAATTAAACACATACTAGTATGCAATACAAATAAATATGAATAATGTATATTTTTCGCCTTCTTATGCACACTGTCATTTATCATTTCGCTACTTTCTTCAGTATCCGTATTCTTATATGTTGTTGTTACTGTTGTTATTGATAGAGATGTGATATTTTCATCCCGTATTGTTGAAAAGTTATATTTACTAAAAAAGAATTTTCATAATAATAAAGTTTTCAAATTTAACAATATTGTATTAATTACTTACATTGATCAATATGTGGAACAGCCCCAATATTTAATTTTTTTGATGAAGTGTATCGATACTGTCCATTTTTAAAATGAAGACTACATACGACATTGTGCTTAAGAGTACTACTATAAGGTACATCAATTAAATCATTTCTATTAATATTTTCCGTAATTAATTATTTCGTGATAAAACATGGAAAAACACATTCTTACAATTTTTTTCTACTACAATGTGGTACCACACACTCCTAAAATTATGCAAAATTTTAAAATTAAATATAAAATTATAAAAGATACCTACTCACCATTAAATATAGATTGCAATAATAACGACAAATATGGTTGTTATTTACAAATCATCGTTTGTCAAACATTTAAATATGTAATCTATTTAACAATGTCAAACAATTAAATATTACCTACTATGATTCCCGTTATTAATTTTAAATAGATTTAGTTCATTTGGGGCACCAAGAGATGGCATTAAAAATCGCATAACAAGGTAACTAATACAGCTGTCTAGACTCTGAAAAAATTGTTTTTAGTTGTTTATTTCCCTGATGGTGAATAGAGTCCACAAATTTTTCTTAGCTCCGTACAGTTCGTCAAAGATGGACGTTTTTTCTACGAAAAACATTTTTTTTTTCTTCTAAGGGATTAACTCTAAGATCGCATGTATCCGCTTAAAGTGGACACTTTAAGCTTTTTTGCCGTCGATAATTCGTCCAAATTAGCTGAAAATTCGATAAGTTATGACAGCTTTGAAATTGGGAAAAATTCACGAATTTCAAGTGTTCCGTTTTTTTTTCTTACAAGTTGAGAAAAATATCGTTGCGTTTTACATGCTGGAATAGTACGAGTATATTAAAATAAAACGTACAGAAGGCAAGTTCAAAATTCGGACACGAGTACTAGAATTACTTTTTGTAACGAGTGTTTTATACTATTTTCTTTACATAATTTCTTTATAATAATAGTTGATATTTTCCATTAAGGGAAATTTTTATTAGAATAGTTAAGAGATTTTCGATTGATTTTGACCGTTGTCGAGATATTTGTATAATTTGCGTTCTTTATTTTGTTCGTTATCTAGACATTTTCAGGCAGATTCACAAAACGGATTAGCGCTAACACCGTTTTTAATATTATCTATAACTCTGTTTTAAATTAAAACAGATTAAAGATATAAACTAAATTTGATGCTAATTAACTCTCTTTTTAGCTCAAGTTAAAATAAACTTGTTTCATACATTGAAAAGAGAGTTAATCCGCTTTATGAATCTGCCTGGTTGTGTATTTAATACAGTTATACCAATTTATGATAACAATATGTCACGAAAAATCTTTGAAGAATAAAACTCATTCTAACATTAATACGTGTGTGAGAATATGTTACTCTATCGTCGAAATTCCTTTCTCGATCGCGCGTTGTTGATGGAAGAATTTGGCACAACTCCTCGTATTCAATCCTATTTTTACCAAATTCTGGACTTCACTAACAATTTTGGAGCCCTGATTTGACGGCTGGTAACCACACTTCATGCGTATTAATATATCACTTACCGAACTCTGCTGCGGCAGAGTACCATACCCAGTAATGGATAAAAGGCGTGATGATATATTTATTTTACTTTACTCGATAAATACATATTTGTCTACAATCATATCGATTCTATAAAAAATTGCCAAGCACATATAACAATTGCTGTAGTAGAAATGTTTATGGGGTTCTATTACGTCATCAAAAAATTTAACCGAATGAATTACGTAGATTCCGCTGTGATTACAAGGTAAATCTCTACTCGGTTTTAAATTGTTTAACATTGTTATAATTTAGATTTTAAAACTGCTGTAGGTTTCGAGAATTTAAAAATTCGCTTTTTCTGTGTAAAAATTCACAGGTCAACTTGAGAATTGCAACACATTTTCAATGTGACATAATCATGAATCAATTGACGGATCAATGACAACTATAGCCAGAAATGTGACATGTAAACGTGCACTGCTATTGCCAACCTATTTTTCATAAAAATCATGAAATCATAAAACAAAAAAAATATTTAGTTTATTGGTAAAAAAAATTAATTATAATTCAGTACTCTCTTATAAGCTTTGTGATCCTTGTTTATTTTTAAAACTAATTTGTTACTAAAAAATTGCACTAATTTTTTATGGTTTAACTCAAGATTTATGACGTAAGACAATCCCTTAAATATTTCTACAATAGCTGTATTCCATTTGACACTTGGTTCACTTAAATCAGTTCAGATAAATTCGACACATGACAAAATGAAATGAATTAAGCAAACTGATGCATTTATTGGAGTAAATTACTTCATAGTAAATTCGAATATGAAATTTTAATACAGGAAATAAAGTCAGCGAAGTAATCCAGTGAAATAAATAAGTGATTTGGTACAGTAAATGCAAGTTAGATCTGATCCAAACGGAAAATGAATTACGCCTTATATATAAGATGATCTTTTCATAGTAACCGTTCCAGCAACCATTGTTGATTAGAGGTCCTAGCAATTGTTTCCTTTGCAATTTGTGTTACAGAATTATTGGTCTCCGTAGGTTTGTTTTTTGGGGAAGGGCGTACCAGTTATTAAATAATTCGAATATTACATCTAGGGTCATTACAATTTTAAACACTTTATTTTATTTTTTTATAATTATTATATTATAACTACTTTTTAACTATTAAACATGTTAGTTAAATTTTTTAATATATTAGTTTATTAATTTATGAATGGAACCAATCATAGTTGTGAAACACCGTCATTCATAATACATTAATTTTAAATTTTAAATAAAGCCACAACTTCAATCAAAATGAATTTGTCTTTATTTTTCCTTTTTTACCATCAAACAAATTTCACGGCGTATTCAAACTCATTAGATACAATTTCTTGAAAAAAAAAATCATAGTGCAATAATTGTTTGTTTAATCTGCTTGCACCTTAGATTTGTTTGGGTAACAGCATGCAATTTAAAGTTTTATCTAAATATTTGCTTCTTAACGATTTTCCTTTATTGGACAAAGTGTTAAAGATTGGTTGTGAGATGATTGCAAAGATAGATGTAGATGCTTCAGAATGATGGGAGTCTTTTGAGAAACTTTAAAAAGTAGTTCTCGTCAGATTATTGGCGTTAAATTTTCATTAACTTTTTGGTGAGTTGCCGGTTAAAAAGAAGCGATTTTCATCATTGCTTGCAACATCGTTCTATCAGCGGAGAGCCACTCACCGTTCACGAGGGAAAAATACACGAGAGCCGAGGACTGAGGGCTGGGCACAGTACGGCATGGCGAAGCACGTCTCGCAGAAAATAACCTACATTAGAGTATAACAAACAGCGTCGCAGGCGAAATGCTCCAATAACTTGACTTGCGAGTCACACGCGCTGGCGCTGGCGTCGCCATGACAACGCGGAGCGACGTCGAGCGGCGGTTGCTTGGCGACGCGTTCGCGTCGAGCTCCGAGTATTAATCCCGCGAACGCTGCCGCTGCCGAGTTTCAGAGAAATTAGTTGATGACTAGAGCTGAAAGAAAGGAGCCAAGTTGCAAATGAGTTGCCTGATTCATTACCCCTGAGCAACTCCGAGCAGCGTGAATGCCACACCGTTCCCTCGGCCCCACACCTCCACCCCGTGTCCACCGCCACCGTCGCCATCGCCGCCATCGCCACCACCGCCGCCGCCGTGCAGATTAGCGTGAATTTATCAGCGTTGAAATTTTATTTTACGAGCACCGTATCCGTGTTATTAATTTTAATAAATCGCTTTTTTCGTACACCCGGCTTGCTTTCTGTATTTTTCGTTAAATTTAACAGGAAATCTCTTGTGATATCTGCTTCGATTTTTTATCCTTCTTGACTTTTATTAACACCCGAAACTTTCCACTCTCATTGAATTTCAATCATTCCTGAAGGCAAGCAGCCATAAAATATTTTTCACACTTTAGAACATCAGATCCAGAAATAACTGTATTTTATTAATATACGAGTATCTGGAAGTTTCTGTAGGTAGTGCTTTTATTTTTCGAGTTAGAGTTTCATTTGTGGATTTATTTCCTGGTGGTTGGCAAGTCTGTGAGACAGAGAGTTCATTGTTAATTCGAGACGGACTGATTAAGAACATGTCTAGTAGTTCTCAACTATTGTTCCAGAAGATGGTAACTGTTCCAAGTTTGCAAGTTACAAGTTTGCTTACTAGGGGACTACAAGTTTCGCTAGTCAGTGGACGATGTCCAAGCCCAGTGCAGGAACAACTTCTCTCTTATTTATCCGCCGCCGTTGCCGTTGCCGCCGTCGTCGCTACTGCACATTTACATTACAATACCCATGGAAAAATATTATTTCCGCCTCCGTCTGCACTGAGTTTCCTTTCTAGTTTTCGTCACTGTCTTCCGACAGAAATTAACCAGACGGAAGTTTTACTACTAACGTATGTTTCCCAAGAATTTCAAATAGATTCCAGGTAGATACACTAATATATAGCACCAAATTTGAATTGAAATTTAGCATATTTGAAATAACAAGATATCATGTTAAAACAATTTATATTATCATCGAAAAGAAAAAAAAAGTCATCTCTTAGAATAAAAAAGTTTACATACATTATTTTTAAATTTCACTTCCATCGCTATTTTATTTTTTCGCAAAAGTGCCCAAATAAATAAATTAATCAATCAGTAGTAGATAATCACTCGAAACACAGATAAAATATGTATAGATATCTAACTGTGTTCAAATAGCAACGTTTTTTAATCAATGAAATTTGTAGTTCTGGATGAGTCTGTATTGCAGCGCTAATATCGGTTAATAATTCATGAACGAAAAATTAGTGCTTGTATATTTACAATTTATTCTGAATTCTAATTTTTTTCCTTTTAAATATCTTGTGAATTATAATTCCTTTCTTTTTAGTGCCCTAATTAATTGTCCTTGGCTAACTAACCGACATTAGCTCTGCAATGTAGACTCGTCCAGAACTACATTCATTTCACTGATTCCTGTCATTTGAATACATTTAGTTAGATTTTATCTGTACTCGTAGATAGAGTTTATCTCTGTGGTGACACTACTGACGATATTGAAAAACAAGAAGAACTATGTTTCTTATCTTGATTATTGGAGATGAGACGAAAATAATTTAATTGAAAAAATCTCATCGAAACTATTACCTCAGGTTTATTCTAAAAGTTACAAGTTTCATATGATACTATATTAAATAAACATTGCAAAATCGGATCACCTACTTAAAAAAGAAAATATTAACTGAGGACAGTTTTGTTTTTATGAAATAATAGTTTTAGTTTATAAATTATGGGGAAAGTAACTAGCTTCATACTTATGGCACAGTAATTTACTCATTTCATATCAAAGAGTAACTGATAGATTCGAAACTTTTTGACTTCATCTTCTTTCTAAAAAGTTTCTCATGAGACTTTCCCTTTGTGCACTCGGCATAATGTTCATTTAATTTGTTATCCTACAAGATATATAATTTTTTAATATAAAAGAGATAATATATTCTACGCAAATTTTTGGACTATTTACATCAAGTGAAAAACACTGTTAAATTTCTTACTAATACTTTTAAGAATTTGAAGAAACATCAACAATAGTTATTTTTATAACAAGTGCCGAAAAAGGTTTGTTATGTGCAAGTGCAGAATTTAAATCTGCACGAGCACTTAACCTTTTTCGGCATGTGTTATAAACAACATTTTTCCTATAACTGTGCGATTTAGTAAATCACTAAAATATTATCGGAATTCATATAATTCTAATGATATTACACGAGAAAGATGTTTTACGGCGTTGCTATGGTTTGTTTGTTGATTGCTTCTACATTGTTCTACGTTATTTAAAAATATTTCACTAACTTCAAGATAATTTCTTCAAAATCGTCCAGGTTGGAATAGTACAGTGAGCGATTCTTCTTTATCATAAACACCTCCAAATATAATTGAAGCTCCGGATCATGCTATGTTGGATCTATTGTCGATAATAACAATCAACCTGCTGCTGGTACTTCTAAAGCCCCCGAAATTGTTCTCAATAATATTACTGTTAATAAATATGAACAGGTACGGAAGAAATCAATGTTTCTTTAGACAGTACAAAAGTTTCCACTTTACTTTATGTCAATATAAGCAACTGTAACAACTGTGTTAATAATATACACAAACAATAAATATTATGTATTTCACTTACTCTTTAAATAAAACCATTTATCAATATATTTTACTTTGTTCGGTTCTTTTTATTAGTTGTCTACAGATTAGATATACTGAAATTTAAGGTTATGTTTATAAACGTCAAAATATATTACTGCATATTTACTAGCGCTGGCTCACCGTATCTTCTTGTTCCATAAGCGTCTGTGGCCAAAATATGAATTTCGCGCTTGGCGCGAAATTTAAATCGCTCTCAAAACAACTTTCTTTTGACAGTTACGTAACGAAGCACTTTCCGTACTAGTGTTTCTTTGCTTACAGAAACGCACTTGGTTTGCATTCATCTACTTTCCATACGTAACCAAGGCAATAATAGTTACGTAATAACAAATAAATCGCACAGTTGTAGGAAAAATTATATAACACGAGAACTGAGCTGTTAAGATTGAGATGAGAAATGAAAAGAGCTGCTTTCTTTCTTAGAAAATTTTAAACATCAAAGCTTAGTTTACAGTTCAATGTAGTTACTTGAAAGTTCACCTGAAATTATAGTAAATAATTGCTTGCATTCGTTGGCTAAAAGGTAATAAAAAAGCAATAACAGGAAAGTTATTGTTGACAGTATATTCGTGGATATACGAGTAATCTGTCACATCTACAGACATGAGTCGAGTTTACGAGGTCTGGCTCGGAGTATTCCGGAGCGAGTTCTCCGGGCAGACATGATGAAATGGAGTCCAATCCGGGTAATGGCGGACATTACGAGAATCGGAAGTGAAATTACACGACCACTGGCCGCTGTCCGCTGCTGGCCTGTCCAGGCCCTGCTCTGCTGCACAACCCAAACGATTTTTTATTGCTGCTGGATTTCTATACTTCCTTATGGCCCTGGACTTCCTCTGGCCCCTCATGGCGATGTTTTCTGCAGATAGGATTTGATACTATCATACAAGTATATGCAAGATAATACAGTTTTAAATTTTAAGAAGTGGTATAAATATTATTTTTCTTCTTTTGAAAACCATAAAATAAATATCGTCACGTCTTTTGTTACTATTTTAAAAAGTAAGTTCTTATTAATTGATTAAATCAATTATTATTTCATACATATTTTTGAGTGTGGCATTTTCGTTCACTAAATATTGGTGTGTCAAATCAGTCGTCAAATCATGACCTCCACAAATTGAAGGATCTAATATATTTACAGAGCTGGGCAAGCTACTTTTAAAAAATAGCTAAACTACAGCTACAGCTATTCTTTAAAAAAGTAGCTGAGCTACAGCTATAAGCTACATTTTGTAAAATATAGCTATGCTACAGCTAAAGGCTTTAATTAAAGTAGCTGTTAAATTTTAAAGCTACTTTTTTCAATTATTGTGAATTACTAAATTTGCCATTGTTATATGATCAGTTGCTCAGTCTTTTGTTATAATAACTGTTAATAAATATAAAAAAATCGCTAATAGACAAATGTACTGTTAATTTGTTATGCTATAATTCTTATTTATATCGGTATAAATTAACAGTCACATTAACAGAAGACTCTTAAACAGAACAAGTAAAAAATAAAATATGTTAATAGATTTTACACTATACAATAACTTGTTATCCCACAGTTATAGAAAACAATAAAAAAGGAACAATTCAAATACAAAACAAAAATTAATAGGTATTCCTTGGTAACAGTGGTAGTTTGAAGCTACAAAAAGTAGCTTTGGGCTACAAAAAGTAGCTTTAAGCTCCAAAAAGTAGCTTCAAAAATAGCTTCAGTTGTTATAACAATATTATTAAGCTAATAAAAAAAAACATAGTTCGCTACAAGCTACAGCTATATTTTTTCACATTTAGCTAAGCTACAACTACAGCTAAGGTAAACATAGCTAAGCTAGTAGTTAAGCTACAAAAGTAGCTAGCTCCTGCCCAGCTCTGTATATTTAATATTTATTTTGTTTATTATTCTGCGCAATAGGAATTTAAACCCAATTACAATAACTTGTTTATGAAATGCCAGGTATTGCGGTATTTTAAGGGCATACATACTAGACTCGAACCCAGGACTGCACGGTTGTATTTCGTCACAGGTAGTAGTCTACACTCTATCACATGCGACCACCGCACTGCATAAGTATTTATAACAATAATCTTTATTTCTTAAGAGCAAATTAGAAAAATTCTCTTATCTAGTTTACAAAATTAATATTTAATTACTAATACAGGGATTCCGAACAAGGGGTGCATGGATTCCCAAAGGGTACATGAAGTTTCTACAGAGAGTACGTGAAGCTGCCATAGATAAATTATTTTTTCTGAAACCGACAAGAAAGTGCCTACTTTCCTGATCAATTTTAGTATGGAAAGTAGGTTTTTACAAAAACAGTCAAATAAAATATGTATCCAAGGCTACAACAAAAATAACGGTCTGGTAAAGTACAAAACAGTCTGGTAAAGATTGTACGAGTACCTGACTGTTATTTTTGATGTAGCCTTGGATACGTAGTCTACTGTCAGTACAATCAGAAAATTTGAACATTTTGAATCATTTTTGATTAAATATTGATTAAATTAAATGGTTACAGAAAAAATAGTATATATAATACGTCAGGAAAGTGTTTTTACTTGACTCAGCGAATTTAAATACTCGCTTCGTAAAGTAAAATATCACTTTTCTGACTTATTATGTAATATACTATTTTTCTCGTCCTGTCTGAAACTAATGGCATACATGAGATGTCTGTCAAGAGTATTAAAAAGATTATCTAAATTTTTAAATTATTTCCTAAAATCTTACGTTCCGAAAGGACACTGAAAAAATATATGTTTACATTGCAAATAAATTATCATTCATCTCTCAGGTACTTTACAAGTATATACCTCGCCTTTGTCTCGGGAAATGAAAGGGCAAATTTCAGGAAGAAATGTCTCACTTTCTTCCCTTGATATACAAGAAACTATTTCATAATATATCATCTTTTTAAACTAGTGATCTGTAATTCTCTCTATTAAAAGTATACATAAATGACGTTCATTTCAAATGAATCTTGTTCAATTTGCCAAGAAAAACAAATACATCGAATATTAGAAAACAAAAATAAAATAAATACATCATCACGCCTTTTACCCATTACTGAGTGTGGCACTCTGCCGAAGCAGATCTCGGTAAGTGATACGAGGTGTGGCTATTAAATAACGAGATTGACGCTGCTACAGACGAAGTACGCATGCGCCAAATACCAGCGATCATCAGCTTTTTAGCGTGAAGCTTTCTCTTTCGAATGCAGTACCTCTCGCTTCTGTAAACAAATCGGTATAGCCGTAGCATTCGTTCTAATTAGAGTTGTTTTTTTGTTTCGCCGAAAAAATGTTAAGTGCAACATTAGAGCAACGAATTGTGAAATTTCACATTAAACTTGGCAAAACTGCTACTGAAATTGACAAGAGGTACATGACGCTTCATAATGAGGGCCAAGGGGTACATTGATTGAAAAGAGTTCGGAACTGCTGGATAAGTAACAATGTAAATTGGACGGCAGTGCGGTGGTGTGGTTAGCGTTACGGCATTCGAATCCGGAGATCCCGAGTTTGAATCCCACTTATTTATAAATATATATGAACTATCACACTGCGGCTTGGTTAGTCTGGATTTAAGATCTTGTTGTACAGAGTAGAATAAATATATAAATAATAATAAAAAAAACATAAATAAAATAAATTGAAATTATAAGAAAAGTTAAAATTAGGGTTTCTACTTTTTTCCTGTTTAAAATATTTGCCGAAAGTGAGAAGAGTTATTAAATTGTTACCGAAAATTCGCGAATTGAATATTTTTAGTCAAATAAAATTTTGAAGAATTTAAGAAGATAAATAAATAAATCAATATATCATCACGCCTTTTACCCATTACTGAGTGTGGCACTCTGCTGAAGCAGATCTTGGTAAGTGCGCGTGAAGTGCGGTTACCAGTCGTCAAATCACAGCCCTCAAAGTTGTTAGTGGTGGGGAAGCCACAGGGGTAATTCTAAATTGGTGAAAATGTTCTGTCGGCTATGAGGATCGAACCAGGGTTCTTTGGATCCACATGCCGACTCGGATACCACTGAGCCATTACCCCATAAAGATAATTTAAAAAGAATAATATGAATTATAAATCTTACCCGAATAATTTAAATAAAAATGTTTCAAATAAAAGTGAGAACATCTAGTTTTTCGTATTTTTTATATAAGTATTTTACCTTCAAATTATACAGGATTATGCAGATATCGGAAAAAATACGTAGGTACATATTTTATTATTTCATTGTCATATTTTTTTGAAAATAATATTTATTATTTGATTTTAAATTTCTCAAATACTAAACGAAGATAAAGAATGACAAAAATTTAATTATAAATAAATACATTCTAGCAGGACTCGATATATATATATATATATATATATATATATATATATATATATATATATATATATATATATATATAAAATATATATTTTCCCGACAAGTATCGAATGAGAAACATTACTAAACTAATAATTTGTATAGATTTGTTTCCTATTAAATGTACATACCTATAATTGTATAAACAAACTTGATTCTCGTTTATTTCTGTAAAACTTACTTACAACAAACGGTTATTCACGCAAGAATGAGAACATTATCACGTGCTATTAATCTTGTTATAATAGATTCATTTCAATGACTTCAGTCGTTTAATCGATCTTGCATGCATTCAAATATGTCGTAAAGTAAATATTTAATCACATTAATTAAAACAACACAAATAAATGCCAATTAATCGTTATTCATTTCTTCAGTTGGACGGTATCAATATCAATCTACAATCTTGTTCTTTGTATTATTAGACCGCAACTAATTCTTTGATATTTATATACATTTTGTTCACATTGGCGCATGATATGTACTCTAATATTAATGCTGTGTTACCAAAACTGTGGAACGTAACGGTTACTACTTTTTTGATGACTTCCACACGGCTGTCAAACATTCGATATACTTGTATATATTTAAACCAAGTTTTAAATTTAATTTGTGGCGGTGAAACTGAAATGAAATAAAAATAAATATATCATCACGCCTTTTACCCATTACTAGGTGTGGCACTCTGCTGAAATCTCAGTAAGTGATATATTTATGTGCGTGAAGTGCGGTTATCAGCCGTCAAATCACGGCCCCCAAAGATGTTAGTGATGAGGGAGCTTCAGAGGTAATTTTAATTTTAATGCGGTGCAACTGGTTAAAAGTAAATAGAATAAAATGAATATAGTCTTAATTGTATAAAACTACCGGTCAACCACGGTTAGTGTGGTTACCAAAACCTAACCACACTTTTCAGAAATCATGATACTGATTACTGTTCCCGGGAACAATTACCCCGGCAACTTTGATTCATTTTCACAACACCTACGTAATGTTATATTCTATTTTATTAATGGTGATTTACATTGCCAAAGGTTAAATTTTAAACAAATTAAAACAAATCGAATATTAGAAAACAAAAATAAAATAAATACATCATCACGCCTTTTACCCATTACTGAGTGTGGCACTCTGCCGAAGCAGATCTCGGTAAGTGATACGAGGTGTGGCTATTAAATAACGAGACTGACGCTGCTACAGACGAAGTACGCATGCGCCAAATACCAGCGATCATCAGCTTTTTAGCGTGAAGCTTTCTCTTTCGAATGCAGTACCTCTCGCTTCTGTAAACAAATCGGTATAGCCCTAGCATTCGTTCTAATTAGAGTTGTTTTTTTGTTTCGCCGAAAAAATGTTAAGTGCAACATTAGAGCAACGAATTGTGAAATTTCACATGAAACTTGGCAAAACTGCTACTGAAACTTATAATTTATTGAAAAAAGTACCCGAATTGTGGAAGGACAAATTATGATTTCTCCATCAAAACAATGCTCTGGCTCATTTCGAAATGTCTGTCAAGAGATTTCTAGCAAAGTACAGCATCCCGGTGTTGGACCATCCGCCTTATTCGCCAGATCTTGCATCGTGCGACTTCTATCTATGTCCTAAGGTGAAATTTGCTTTAATAGCAACAAGATTTGAGCTTTGAAAGAGAAATCGGCACGCGTTCTGAAGGAGCTGACAGAAGAAGACTTCCAGCACTGTTTCGAACAATAGAAGATTCACATGGAGCATTGTAGGGATAGAGGAGGGGTGTATATTGAAAGTGATAATAAGTAAATAGGTATGGAATCAGAATAAAATGTTAAAACAGCATCAGTCTCGTTATTTAATAGCTACACGTCGTATACGTATGCGCGTGAAATGCGATTACCAGCCGCCAAATAGTGGAGGGGGAGCCTCAGGACTAGAGGTGTGTAGTTCGTGAACGAAGTAGTTCATATTAACTATTCCTTATAGGGAACGACACGAATTAAAGACTAGTTCACCGCGTACTATTCGGATATTCATCACCACGGCGGCACGGCCGATGAGGTCGAATAGAAAGCGGAGAGCGGAGAACGGAGAACAAGTGAAGGAGGGAACGAGACTAATTACTAGAGGAGCTTACTAAACTTACTTCACACTTTGTTCGTTCGTGGTCGTTGCTTTGATTTTTATTTATTTAAAAATACAACTTTAATTTTGTCTTTTATTTGTTTCTTCTTTCATACTTGCTATCAAATTATACTAGAACCAGATCCTAAAAGTTCACTTGTTCTCGCTCGTGAATCACAATACAATACGATTTCCGTTCATCATAGTCTTAAAAATTTCGTGAACGAAAGTGGACTAATGAACTAGTTCAGTGAACTAATCTTTTTGGTGAACGAGAACTAATTAACTAGTTCATTCAAATGAACTAGAATTCCCATATAAATTCAGGAATCGATACCACTGTGCCCCTACTCCATATTAGAACATAAGGGCAATTATTCCATATGAGATCGCTTTTATTTATTGCAAACAAGTTTAAAATTTAATTTATGGCTGCGCAACTAACCCTCAAAAAAATAAATCTGTAAGTAAAGTCAAAAAGTTCAAAACAAAAAATATTCTCGAGTCACTCCTATGCAAGGATAGACTACAAACTATCACTGCTTGGTATACACATCTTGACGGCCCAGCGGATGCATTAGACGAACTTCCGGCGTGGAGGAGAGAGCTCTTGGCGTCACCCTTCCACCCTCCGTGCACCCCTGCATCATCCACGACCACGGCGTCCGATCGACTGTGAACGCGTCTCCACTCATGCATACACATACGCTGACTTCCGGATATGATGTCATGTGTGATGTGAATGTGTTGGACGCCGCGGCCGCGAGGGGGTTGGTTGCGCGTTGCGGGGCGCAGGGGGTGGTTTATCGATATGGCTGTCACTCACGCACGGCGCGGTGGTGGTGGCGGTGGTTTTGTCTACTGCGAGCTGAGGATATTGAAACGCTGTGTTTCTGCGCAGATTGAATTTCAAATTGACAGGGTTTGTCTCTTGTCGCTTGTCGCACGTCTGTTACATGTCGCTGGTCGCCTTCATACGTGGAGGTAACGTCATATCAACGTGTCGACATGTCAGAATATCAAACATATTTTTCATTATGTATTACACATAAATATACGATATGTTCATAGCTGGGAAATAGTTTATTCGAAGTTACTCATTTCTGATTATTATTTTAAATATTAACGTTACTTAAAATCAATTAAATGTTTTATTTATTGTCACATTTTAACCAATCCTGTCATTATTATAGTGAGCTCTTGTGATTATTTCTGAGAATAATCACCAGTAGTTTTTGTGTTGTTGACAAATGTCAGATATCTAGTTATCAATTATATATTTAAAATTGTCAACGTGTAAAGTAAAATTTCTCTGTATGAATTAAATTTGTGATACAAAAATAAAATCAAAGTCTATTCGGTGAGAGATTACAGGTTGCATAGGACGTATTTTATTCTGATTCTGATTGGCTGACCAAAACGGTAAAATGAAGACAATGTATAATAGCATAGAAAAGTGTGACAATGATTTTATTGTTCATATTTTTTTTTTATGGGATGGCTAGCTCAGTGGTTTGAAGTCGGCCTGTGGATCCTGAGGTCCCTGGTTCGATTCCCACATGCGACAAATTTTCATAATTTGAAAAAGCTATCCCTGTGGCTCCTCCACCACTAACATGTTTGGGGGCCGTGATTTGACGACTGGTAACCGCACTTCACGCGCAAAATATATCACTTACCGAGATCTGCTTCAGCAGAGTGCCACACCCAGTAATGGGTAGAAGGCGTGATGATATATTTATTTATTTTTATAAGTGTTGATATACAATATTTAAAAGTTTGTTTTATTCATCCAACGCCAGTATATACGAACTCAGGGCTTTTAGAATTCAGCAAGCGTCTTATCAATTACACTATTATCTCTTGGAATTCTCATTCCGACGTCATTTGAATTTTACTCTATATTTTAGTGATGCGGAGCTACAGGCGTAATTTTAAATTAGTAAAAATGTTTTGTCGGCTGTGGGGATCGAACCAGGGTTCTTTGGATCCACAGGCCGACTTGATACCACTGAGCCATTCCCATTACAATATATGAAATAAAAAAAAAATGTAGTTAGTCTATTATTATTGTAAAATATGTTTTAAAATATCACCATCACCATATTACTTGATACTATAAAAAGAATAAATGACCTCTGTGACAAAATCTCAGTCGTAGGTCGTAGGGCGTCTTCCTCAAGTCCACAGTTGTAGGGCTGCGTTCATTGATGACATCCATCTCAGCCATAATAATTCAGAAATTGAAATGTGCGTGGAGCGTGGTGTTTCCCTGTGTAATCAGCGCAATCACGTGACTCAGTCGCCGCCGCCGCCCGGAGTAATCTGCGTGGAGTACAGCCCGGAGTCGCGCGGCCCGGAATCAAGTAATGACAGCCCGGACTCACACAAAAGCTTTTAATTAAGACGCGCCACGATAAGGCACGCAGCATAAAAAATATTATAGAGAGCAATCACATGTATGCATCGCATCCGTACTTCGAGCGCAGGAAGAACTAGGGGAGTGAAGACTGAGTGACGTGATTTCGTGATTGAAATACGATAGAGTGCGTTCCGTGACTAGAGAACTACTGACTGCAGCGTTCCGTGTACTGGAATTTGATTAACCACCAGGAAATTCTTGTGGTTTTACTTTGACAGTTTTGTTAGTGTTTCATTAGCCACTACCAATATTTCTTCAACAATAAACCTGGAAATATTTTATGTATTCCAATGGAGTGATCTGATTTTGATTATAAAATAAAATAATAATTATTTTTATAACAAGTGCCGTAAAAGGCTTGTTACGTGCAAGTGCAGAATTTAACGGAAATCTGCACGCGCATGTAACCCTTTCCGGCACGGGTTATAAACAATATTTTTCCTACAATTGTGCGATTTAGAAAATCACTAAAATATTATTAGAATTTATAAAAGTTTAATGATATTACACGGGAACGATATTTTAAAATATTTCACTAATTTCAAAATAATTTCTTCAAAATCGTCTAGAATGGAATACTACACTGAGTGATTTTTCTTTATCATATACATGTTGGATCTATTCTTGACAATGACAATCACACTGCTGCTGGTACTTCTAAAATCTCTGAAGTTGTTGTCAATAATATTACTGTACAGTACAAAAGTTTCCACTTCAAATATGTCAATATAAGCAACTGTAACGTGTTATTAATATACACAAATAATCAATAGTATTTATTTCACTTGCTCTTTAATTAAAACCATTTATCGATATATTTTACTTTGTTCTGTTATTTTTATTAATTGTCATATTTAATAATGATATACTTGAGTTCTTGTCTGCTCAATGTGATGTATACCGATTGATATACTGCAGTTTAAGGTTATGTTTATAAACGTCAAAATATATCACTGCATATTTCTTCTTCTTCCATAAGCGTATGTGCCTAAAATATGAAATTCCGTGCTTGGCGCAAAATTTAAATCGCTCTCATTTATGTTTTCTTTTGACAATTGCGTAAAGTACAAATTACTTTCGGCACTAAAGTTTCTTTGCTTACAAAAACGCACTTGGTCTGCATTTGTCTACTTTTCATACGTAACCAAGGCAATAATAGTTACGTAATGACAGAAAAATCGAACAGTTGTAGGAAAATAAATATAAATATATCATCACGTCTTCTACCCATTACTGGGTGTCCTACTCTGTCGAAGCAGATCTCGGTAAGTGATATATTTTTGCACGTGAAGTGCGATTACCTTAAAATCACGGCCCCCAAAGAGGTTAGTAAAGGGGAAGCCACATGAGTTGTATTAATGTGGTGAAAATGTTTGTCGGCAGTGGGAATCGAACTAGGGTTCTCAGGATCTACAGGCAGGCACGATACCACTGTGCCACATACTCCATTATTATTATTTTTATTATTATTTCTATTAATATTATTTTAAATAAGAAAATAAGATACTCATATTTTTTAAATAAATAAATAAAAATAGATATCAGCACGCCTTTTACCAATTACTAAATCTGGTACTCAGCCTAGGTAATTTTAATGTGGTATAAAATTTGTCAGCCCTGAAAAAACTATATTAATAATTCGATAATAAATACTCCATATATAAAGACCACTTTTGTTATTGAACGTCAGATAAGCAGGAAATTCTAGTTAAAACCGGTAACCCATTTTTAAATACAGCTATAATCTGTAGCTACATATATCACAGAGGTATTCGAATGCAATTGTTTATTCTTGGTTATAATAAATTCAACAAACGAATTTACGTTTCACTTGTGAAAAAATAACAATTACTTATATTAATTTGTTTATTTTCACTTGTATTCTTATTCTGGTTGTGGGATTATCCAATATTAAATAATAATACAAATTTATCAACTGCCTTGGCGGTGTTGCAACAACACGCGTTATTTTCAAATTTAGACTCTCATGTCTAACAAGGATGAGAGCCGACTGTTACGAGTATAAAACAATTGTTAATGAGGCGCGATTTAATACAAAATTAAATACATTAAAATAGATGCGAACTTCTGGTAAATATAAAATATATATTTAAAACATAGAAAGTATAAAAATAAATAAATATATCATCACGCCTTCTACCCATTACTGAGTGTGGCACTCTGCCGAAGCAGATCTCGGTAAGTGATATATTTTACGCGTGAAGTGCGGTTACCAGTCGTCAAATCACGGCCCCCAAACATGTTAGTGGTGGAGGAGCCACAGGGGTAGTTTTTTAAAATGGTGAAAATTGTTTGTCGCCTGTGGGAATCGAACCAGGGGTCTCAGGATCCACAAGCCGACTTCATACCCAGTGAGCTAGCTACCCCATATAGAAAGTATAAATTATAAAAATACAAATGTTATAATTAATATTTAAATTAAGCAAATTATCTGACAATGAAAACAACAACAACGTATGAATAAATTATTATTAATGTTACTAAGTTACATGGCAAGACCTACATCTTGCCCAGACGAGAGACATCTTGTGTCGACAAAAGCCAATCTACCACTCACTAATTGTTGTTGTATTCCATGGGATGTTGTGACAAAGGGTAAGGGGCTGGTATCATTGCATTGGTCTAGATAAGCGTTTCCACGCATGAGTTTACATTGAAAAACCCAAACGGGGTGAGTTACAAAGGTTAAATCTATCCGACCCATGCATAGCTATTAATTTGTCCAGATATGTCATCACAGCCCGTGTAACCAGACGCGACAATTCAGAAAAGCTATAAACTTGATAAATAATGATCTACGGAATACTGAAGTTATTATAACATATGCACTAATAAATTTGATAAACGAAATAAACTCTGTCAAGTCAACTTTAGAAAGATACTTAAGATAACTCTTAATTAGTCTGTATCTCTCCAAGCTGAGTTGATAGTGAAATATCATAATTTATAAACAATATCAAATTCTGAATTGTCCGTTTTGATACACATAAAACATTCACTCATCAGATAATGTTACAAAATATAAAATAAATATATCATCACGCCTTCTACCCATTACTGAGTGTGGCACTCTGCCGAAGCAGATCTCGGTAAGTGATATATTTTGCGCGTGAAGTGTGGTTACCAGTCGTCAAATCACGGCCATCAAAGATGTTAGTGGTGCAGGAGCCACAGGGGTAGCTTTTGAAATGATGAAAATTGTTTGTCGCCTGTGGGAATCGAACCAGGGTTCTCAGGATCCACAGGTCGACTTCATACCACTGAGCTAACCGCCCCAGAAAATCATTTTCTAAAATAAATATTTTGTAGATGTACTTTAGAAGACATGTAATATTTTTTCGAAATGTGGAAAACTTAAATCTAAATAGTTATTTTAATTAGGTATTCATTAGGTACTTATGCGTATTTAAATTTTGTATTTAATATTATGATGAAACTACTTTAAAACGATGACACTTTTAAAACAAATATTTAGACTCAATTTCATTTATTTAACATAGCCCTGGTTGGCTCGGAGAAGTTAAATTGAGTAGAATAATTGAAATATATTTGCGTATTTCTGTGGCGTGAGGTGCGGTTATTATGCTATTTACTGCCCGCGAATGTCAAAATGGTTTGACGCAGAAAAACGACGAAAACCAAATATTATTAATCAATCTGTGTGTCGTTTAGTTCCCAGTTCCATCGGACAAAATTAACTTCATCATATCCCATCATTTATCATCCCCAGTTCGAAATTAATTATTAAATTTCGGATATCATTTTATATTATAGCGATAAAAAAGTGAAAAACTATCGGCAACGCAGCCTATTGTGCTCTTTGTACCAGCGGGAGACGTCGCTACTTGAGTTTGACACCGCCGTTGCCAGATTGCTCGTTTGCAAATGCCAATTTCTTCAAAGGAGAGATACTTTTCATAATGCTAATTTATCTAAAGGGGATATTAATTACTGTTTATTGCAGTGCAATACACAAAATCATTATAGACTATTCAAGACAAAAATTTTAAATCGTTTTTCACAGATAAAAGAGATACGCTTTATTGATGCAAAATATTCTTCTGCAAAAGGAAGTTCAAAAGATTGAAGAAAAGTTATTAAAAATAATTATATAAAATCCTTCTACCCATTACTGGGTGTGGCACTCTGCTGAAGCAGATCTCGGTAAGTGATATATTTTGCGCGTGAAGTGCGGTTACCAATCGTCAAATCACGGCCCCCAAACATGTTAGTGGTGAAGGAGCCACAGGGATAGCTTTTTCAAATTATGAAAATTTGTCGCCTGTTGGAATCGAACCAGGGACCTCAGGATCCACAGACCGACTTCATACCACTGAGCTAGCCATCCCATACTTATATAAACTATATAATTATAATCTAATCCCATGAAACAAATAATATTTTATATAATTGTAAAAAAAAGTAAATATTTTTGTAACCAAATCATATCACAAAATAGGTCATTTTTTTCATCGTTTACAACGATGTATATCGTACACTAAAGGTACGTTTTCAACTCTTAACATAGTCTCTGTTTTTGGTTTTCCAGCCATTTTCGGCTCTTAACACAAACATAACCTTAATTCATTATTCTTTGTTCACTTAAATGAGAAAATAATTGTATAAAACTATTTGAAATACTTTAAAAATTATATAAAATTATTAATAAGGAATAGTAATTACTATTAAAATGAAGCACTAGTTTAATTAAATTATACAATTACAAAATAATTTTAAAAAATTGAGACTTTTTGTAGTGAACAAACCAGATTATTTCAAATATGGTAATTTAAATTTCAAAATAGATTTTTATATTATTAAAATATGATTGAATTGCAATTATACTTATAAAATCAAAGAAAAGAAATAAATTTTAAAATGACAGCAACTAAATAATTTCTTTTTGACATGTTAGTTTTGTTGTTGCTATTAATCCAGTAATTTTTATTTTTTTCACAGTTGAAATTATTACTATTTTAATTTTTTTGTCTATATTTATCGTATTCCTCACACAAACCTAATGACAGAGGGCATAAAATTGACTGTATGTTGCAACATAACAAGAGACAGCATTACCGTAGCTAACTCTCTCTTATAGAACAGCGACGAAAGACTATGTCGAAAGTATGAAGTCTGCAAACTTTGTGTTTATGCGCAGCGACAAAGACAAAGACTAAGACTAAAACAGTAGCTGGAAACGCTCAGCTGTTTTCACATATGACAAACTCTCAAGGTTATGTCGAAAAACTAAAACTAAGACTATGTTAAGACGTGGAAACAAGGCTTTAAGGTACGAGCACACTATTATCACGTCACGTGAACACACATGATGTCACGTGAACTGTCAAATTGTTGGGACCTATGATTCCCATGTTATTATGCAGTATCATGTGATTTTACTTGAATGTGCAAAATGACAATAGTGTATCTTCTAGCAATATAAATAAATGAGAATCATGGGTCTTAGCAATTTGACAGTTCACGTGAAATCATGTATGTTCACGTGATGTGTTAATAGTGTGTTCGTACCTTAAGACGCGGAGTATTTCACAGGCGTTACGTATAAACGACGAACAAAATTATGCTTTTAAAATATTATAATTTAGTTGTATAATATATAATGGTGTAACTTGTATATTATCTATTCCCGTACTATGGTGGTAATTGTTAAACGAGAAGTTAGCTGAATCTTGCAACCACAGGAGTCCAGAAAGTACTGGAATGATGATTTTTTTCTACAATTTTAACCGAACGTAGGGTTTTCTCGAAATCCTCTAAAGTTGTTAGTGCATATTATTGGTGTAATTTTTGTCGAGGTTTATATGAATAGAGAGAAGTTATTTTGAAGAAAATCACACAAACAAATTGGATAATACTATAGTAGTAGTAGTTTTCATAACCATATTCTAGCTACATATGCACAATAATTAAGTATTATTCATTCAATAAAAAAATATATCAAACCACGACTCCTGAAATTGTTATTAGAGATGAAGCCACAGGGGTAATTTTATTCTATCTGTTACAGCAGAGTGTCACATCCAGCAATGGGTAAAAGTCATGATGATACATTTTTTTATTTTGTTAATTTTTATTTTTTTATTATTATTATTGACATATATTTTATTTTGTATTTGTAATATACGGTTTAGTTTTTTAAGGTTTGTTTGACATTTTGATTTATTAGTTAGTTTTATATTATAATTATTGTATTTATAAATTAAGGAGCTAACGATGAGATATTATTGCACGAAATAAAATTTTAAAAATGATCATATTCGATTCCTAAAACTTCAAATATGACTAACAAAATTTTTGAAACTGCTTTCAAAATTTTTCACACTGTGTATATTTATTCTCGTTTGTATTTGATGTATTGTTAGTTAGATGCCATGCTACGTTCTTAGATGAGGCAGAGTATAAATCACTTATGATGCTAATAAATTATAATTTGAATCGCAAATTTTAAGACGCTTCCACTAATGATAATCGTAATTTTTAATTGAATAGCTATATAAATTTAATTCTGAAGATAAAATTAGTTCTTCACTGTACCAGAGAAGACATTGAATGTACGCTGTCGGGCCGTGTTGTTGCGCTTGGCGGCATGGAGATAGCTCCACCGCGCTCGTCGTGGCGTCGTGGGTCGTCGACATGCCAGAGAGTGTGAGTGGCAGGCGACACGACGCGCGTCGCCATGGCAACGCCGGCCGCGCACCGTTCGGACTTCCTCAAAGACGTCGCCGCCGCCCGCCACTGACGTAAGGCTTCGTATTTTTGTGCCGGATGTCATTATATACGAGCACTCATTACACGGAGTCCCCGGAGTCCTGGAGTCCCGAGTCCGGGCCACGTTTGTACAAAAAGATGAAACACTAGCGGGTATTTGCTTTCACTTTTTTTCTTCTTCTTCTTCTCTGCGCACAAGTTTGAAGTGTATTGGTTTCTTTTACGACAAATTGGTACTATTTTTATACAGATAAGTACTTTATTATTTGTAAATCGATGGTCTTCATTTTAATCGGATTCTTTTCTTCGCATTGTATTGTTATTATTACCAACTCAAAAGTATTGTGAACGGTAGAGTCGTTCCATAATTTGTCATATATATCAATAATGATGTCATTTAAATATGTATGTAAATTCTTGCAAAATATATACATTACTCGAACATTTCATCAATTTAAAATTGCTCAAGTGACTTCCCTTTCACTAACATCTTTTGCTGGCTTATTTTCAAGGTTTGTAATAGCACTTCAAGCACAAACATATACCACTTACCCAGCCAGTAAAATGATGTGACACATAATTTATTTTATAATCTTTCCAAGCATTTACACACTTTCACTGAAGTTATAGATCTCAATACATAACATATTTTTCCATAATAATTATTAGCCTTCTATCGTACAAATGTGTACAAAACCAAAGATGTTAACATATATTAAATACAGTGATTTTAGTGTTAAATTAGTTTCTGAAATAAGTAAGCAAAATTCATGAAAAATACCAGGGTAAATGATTCAAGTCATAGAATATTGAAATTATTGTTATTAGCAAATCGATCGATTACATATAATAATCCAGTTATAGAAAAGGAAAATATCATAAAAACTGTACCGGTAGATGAACGGCAAGCGCTCAGTTATTTGACATTTCACGCGTAGGTCGCGGGTTCGAATCCCGACCAGGGTATGGATGTTTGTGATGTATATGTAAGGGTTACGTGGCAGAACAGTCCTTGCCTGAAGCTCACCCTTGATTCAAAGGGGTCAATAAAGCCAAATAAAAATAAACGAAATAAATAAAATTAAACTCGGTTTTTTTTGTCCTCAATTTTTCTTTCAACAAATACACGCAAAAAGCATATCTTTGAGAATAATACAAATATCTAACTGATATGTGATATTATTTGTTATATTTCTCATATTTGATTTAATGCAGTTTTTAATTTTTGGTAATTTTTTATTTTATTGTAAAATTAATAGGGCCGGAACTAACTCCATATAAAGAAATTTGTATTGTATTTTCTACGTAATATAAAAAAAGTAGACAGTCGGTTAGGTAAGTAGTTATCTTTTTATTAGTCTAATGCTCGATTGTAAAAAACAGCTGAAATTTCTTGTCCCATTTATGTCCTAATATTTACTATACGTTTCAAGTTTTTTCTAAATTGTATGTGTTATACCTCATATCTTATATGTAACATAATTTGTTTAAAAAAAAACTAGCATTAGACAAAAGAAATGTAATCGATTTACTTCCAGAAAATTATAATCTAACAATTATCATATTTCACAAAAATAGTGCATACAGTGCGACTCAATTATTACCAATAGGATGCGGGCACTCACGTGATTCTGTGACGTAAGAACAGCTGTTCCGGGAAAGATCACTGCGCCACCTACAAAATGAACTATTTTGTTGGGGCGAAATAGTTCATTTTGTAGGTGGCGCAGAGATCTTTCCCGGAACAGCTGTTCTTACGTCACAGTGTCACGTGAGTGCCCGCATCCTATAGCGACTAAAAACAATTTTTTTATCTGTTTTAATAGGAGCTGTTTCGTTTATATCGTTCCCTAATAAAATATATCGTTTCGGTTTCTGGTAATCGACATTAACAACCGATAAAAACAGTTTTTTTTTTATTTTAAAATTTAATAATAACTCTTATATACGAGAAGTATATTTATTTTATTTTAGCTGAATTTGTTAATTATCATTTCATTGCTTTATAAGTACAGTGGTATAATTAGCGTTATGGTATTAGAATCAGAAGATCCCGACATCTCGAGTTTGAATTCCACTCAAACTATTAATATATGAATTAGCACACTGCAACTCGGTGACTCCTGTACTGTAATTGAGATTAAATTCCTGTTATACAGAATAGTATAAATAAATTAATAATTAGGTAATCGAAATCTGTTTTCAATCTTGAACGAAAAAAAAAAAAGAAAATTAAACCGTTTGGTTTCCTTGTTTTTTTCTTACATAAATTTCGGTTCATTTTCGTTATTTCTGTTTAATTTTTGTTTTGTTTTTAATCTGTGGTTACGACCATATATATTCAAATATCAAATTACAGAATAAAATAGCATTTATTATTTTGTATGGGGTAGGTGGCTCAGTGGTATCTAGCCGGCGTGTGAATTCTGAGAACTCTGATTCGATTCCCACAGTCGACAAACATTTTCACAACATTAAATTTAACCCTGTGACTCCACGTTCACTAACATTTTTAGAGGCCGTAATTTGATGACTGGTAACCGCACTTCACGCGCATAAATATATCACTTACAGAAATCTGTAATAGATAAAAGGCGTGATGATATATTTATTTTGTATATGTATTTCAAGGAGTGAAAATACAGTTTTGGTCCAGCCTTCTCTCTACATTCTTACAAAATCTTAGATGATTTGAAAAGATTATATAACCATATGAAAAAAAAAACACTTTCATATTACTCGTATGTAGAATAATTAAAGAATAATATTTTTTAAATATCATTAAAAAAAAAATGAAAATCACGGCTATTGGACTCTTGATCTCTACACACGTAAAACACGCTCCCTTTTCCAAAAAACCTGGAAAAACTAAACGAACAACCGAAAAAATATTATAAATCACACGTGTCAAAAGGATCCGGGGTTAAAAACGCGCGTATGTAAACTCATGTAGGCTTTAATTACTCATTATTTACTACGCGGGCGCTGCTGTCCGAGGAGGCATTACAGGGCCGGCCGCAGGGGGAGTGATTGATGATCCGCGGGACTTTTTACAGCGCAACGCCGCGAGAACCAGCGGCTGCCCGCGAAATTAGCATGCGCTCCGCTCGACACACACTGCGTAGGAGTGAGACAGACAGAATGAACGATGTGAACGGAGGAAAGAGACGGACGCTGGTTCGGTTAGCATGACGCGCTCCATTCGACACGGTGGATACGGATTATACCATGACCGCTTCAACAGTGCCTCCCAAACAGTGCCAAGAAAGATTTTTAATTCTAATTACTATCGTTTGAAAGAATGAACCATATTCTTCATTTTTAGGTTTTCAATAATTTTTAAATATATTACTTTAATGCAATTATTTATTTATTTATGCTACTCTGTACCACATAAACTTAACCGCAATTACATTACAGAGGCCAGGAGATCTATTCTAATTCGTTGGCGACTAGATTTAGCGACCGTTTGACATCATACTTGGCGACTTTGATACTGGCGCCATCTGTTGGTATAGTTAAAAAGTACAGTCTTGACGTCATTGTTGGCGACTGGTCGCTTAGGGAGTCGCGTATGCTGGCGACTAGTACAAGGCTGTTGCGAAGTGTCATGGCGTCAGTCGCTTAGCATTTTTTGGTTCATTTGTTTAGAAATTAGAAAAGTTGCATATTTTATGTGCACTGTATATTATTATAAAATGTAGAATCTGCCAATTGTTGAACAAAATCCAGCTGCAGATGGACATTACTGATAATTAGGACAACAATATCGTCGTTTACACATAAATAATAATTTTTAATGTAACAATGCTTATTTAAGATTTTGTTAAAATTCATATTATTTATTTTAAAAATATTACTAATTGTTTGAAAATTACTAAAAATTCCGTCCATTTGTCATATGTTAAGTTTAAGCAATAACATACAAATATTTGAGTTTAACAAAGAAAAACAAATATCAACAAGTGGCTGTCAGAAATTATAAATACCAACACAAAATACTCCGTGGTTCCGATTAATACCAACGTAAGAAAATAAAATCCCTATGACATTGGTTGCATCGTGACGTCATTGACTTAGCGACAGAATCTAGTCGCCAAGCAGTCGCGAAGAATTAGAATAGGTCTCCAGACCCATAGTGTGTTAGTTCCTAAATATTCTACTTGAGTGGGATTCGAATTCGGGATCTTCGGATTTAAATACCGTAACGCTACCCGCACCAGCGTACTGCCAAGCAACTAAATAATATAAATAAATATATCATGATGACTTCTACCCATTACTGGATGTGGCACTCTGCTGCAGCAGGTCTTGACGAGTGCGGTTATCAGCCATCAAATCACGACCTCCAAGGATGTTAGTGGTGCAAGAGTCACAAGGGTAGTTTTAATTTGGTGAAACCGGGTCCTTACATAAATCCACAGGCCGATGAGCCACCTACCCTATTCTTTAAATAAATATATCATCACGCCTTCTATCCATTACTGGATGTGGCACTCTGCTGAAGCAGATCTCGGTAAGTGATATATTTTGCGCGTGAAGTGCGGTTACCAGTCGTCAAATCACGGCCCCCAAACATGTTAGTGGTGGAGGAGCCACAGGGATAGCTTTTTCAAATTATGAAAATTTGTCGCCTGTGGGAATCGAACCAGGGACCTCAGGATCCACAGGCCGACTTCATACCACTGTGCTAGCCATCCCATAAAAAAAACTAAATATACTAAACATCATGAAATAGCGGGTTTATTGAAAAATTATGTTTCTATGAATTTCAAACTTGTCAAAAATTATTTTTATCCACAACTCATGTATAATAAAGATATTATTACACTGATTTCAGTTGAATTATATGGCTCATAAAACACTAGTGTTTTATATTCCATAAGACACTGTAAACAACTTGTTACTTAGCAAACACTTTATGATCTACCGTATTTTGAAAAACAATAGCTGTATTCCATTTGGCACTTGGTTCACTTAAATCAGTTCAGATAAATTCGACACATGACTAAATAAACTAAATTAAGCAAACTAATGCACTTATTTTGATGAATTACTTCAAAGTAGATTAGAATCTGTAATTCTAGTACAGAAAATATTGTCAGCGATGTAATCCAGTGAAATAAATAAGTGATCTGATTCAGTAAATGTAAATTAGTTCTGATCCAACTGGCAAATGGAATACGCCTTATATATAACTGAATCAACCTTAAACGTTACGACCAATCTTCTTCGATTCCTATAATTATGAGTTGTGGATAAAATTTCGTATTACACTTGTGTTTTATTGTTATATAAAACACTTAAGAATATTAAACTTTTCTTGCGTATTTTATAAACCTAATAAAACACTTGTATAATAAATATCTATTATTTATTTGAAATTCATAAAATATTATCACAAAATAAATAATACTTTATAGGAATTAAAAAGTCAATAAATGGTATATTGATTTATTGATGATGAAATAATGTCAATATATATTTTTTTATTTTTCGTATTAGTTCGCCTTGAATCGTTTACTAAGATTATGTTTCTTGTTCCAATATCGTTAATTTTAACAAATTATAAATGTGTTCCACATGTAGATAAAATAAAGAATTTGATTTATCAAATTGTTTCAAAGTTAGGTGAGAGCTCATGATGAGTATTGAGTTCAGATACACGTATATCACTAATTGTAACCAATTATGAACAGTTAGATGTCGCCAATAATCAAAAATAAGAACAGGCTACTCGTACAAGGCATCAAAATGGCGTAGTACTCTTTCTCTTTTCATTCCATGCGCAGTAAAGATGCGCACTCGTACATTCGCAATTTACCTAGGTATGTGATTTGTCCTCAGACTAACCATACCTTAGACAAAGTCTGTCGTATTCAAGTCAATGCAGTGTTATGAAGTAGAGAGAGTTAAAGTAAGTTGTGGGTGAGGCGGGTGCGCGGCAAGGAGCGAGTATCCTTTGATGTTATGCGAGTTGCAAACATTTGTATAGTTATTCTTATATTCAATTACTTACTGTTTATACATCAAAGTAAAGGTTAGTTTTTGACATATTAAGTGTTTTGTATACGTACTTTTGTGTTTAAATAAATAAAATGCTCGTGTCTAATAACTGTCATCAACAAAAATGCAACCCGCATAACACCAAGGGATACTAGCTCTTTGCCGCGCACTCGTCTCACCCACAACTTACTTTAACTCTTTTTACTTCACAACAAACGCCGTTGTTCTCCGTCTAAGGTATGGTTAGTCTGAGGATTTGTCCTATTGGAGAACAAACTTGTCGGCCGAGACGGCAGTCGACAGCTGACAACCAAGTTAAAAGACATTTCACAAGCAAAATATTCTTATTATTTAAATACTACTGCAAAATTTATTACAAATTTTAATCTAAACCCCGTTTTCTACCTATTAATAAAATTATTACCCCATATGGGGTAATGGCTCAGTGGTATCAAGTTGGCCTGTGGATACTAAGAACCCTGATTCGATCCCCACAGCCGACAAAACATTTTCGACAATTTAAAATTATTCCTGTGGCTCCCCCAGTACTAACATCTTTGGGGGCCGTGATTTGACAACTGTTAACCGCTTCGGCAGAGTGCCACATCCAGTAATGGGTAAAAGGCGTGTTGATAAAATAGTAAGTATTATAAAAAGAACAAACTTCATGGACAGAAGGGCATACGTACCTAAATGTATTTTTTTTACTTTTTCCTTCCTACATACGAGACTGCAAATATTTGAACCATACTTATTAATATATGGGGAAATACAAAAAAAAAGTTCTAATCTTTTATTGCTTACTATGCAGAATAGTCTCTTTCTTTAAAATCTCTAGTATCGTAAAAGTTGCACAAAATTACAAAAATAATGCCACTTTTGTAACGATGTTAATGGTTCAAATACAATATAAAGTCAGATTTTTTAAAGCCATATATATATATATATATATATATATATATATATATATATATATATATATATATATATATATATATATATATATAATTTTGAAGCATATTATGATATATTATACAAACTTATAGATTTTAAAATGTAAATTAAACTAGCAATAGTGAATCAATATAATAATTAAAAAACTAATCATAATCTTCGTAGGAATGTATTTGAATTTAAAAAATTATGATCAGAAATAGAGAAATAATTGCTTTTTTTTCAATTTCAGTGAAACTTAAAGTTTATAAAACCGTATTGCAACCGATACCTTCTGAAATACGATAAATATGAAAGTTTAAATTTGTGAAAGTGTGTACCTAATATCCAATGAAAACGTATTTTCTATTTTAACTTATTTTACAATTCATAAGTTTACTAAAATATAGCACGGAGTATTAAACTAATCTGCTTTTGTACCCCTGCTGTTTTAAGAAGGGTTTGAACCCTAGCCTCGCTCCATCCCAGTGTAAACCGATTGGCAGCCACTGAACATAATAAATGAACTCCATCTGACAGCTATGATGTATACGTCGGCATGATATGATGCATGAATATATCGACATAAGCAGAGCGACGGCAACGAGCCGAGTCCTGACCACGTGCACCAAGAGGGAGGAGGTGTTAACACCCCTAGCAGCGATAGGGAGTTGAACCCGGGGCTGTGTGGTTGTGTGGTTACTCCAAGTTTCACTGATTGGGAAAGTTAGTTGAACGTTTGTTTGCAAACGTTGCTATGGTAGTCGATGTTACTATGTTTGTTATTAGTTTTGTGGGATGTAATTTCTCGATCAAAGAGATGACTGTGGTTTCATTATTTGCTAATACATCTTCAATTCTGTTATTATAATTCCGTCTAATGTTATAATATTCTTTATCATCATCATATCTTTATAGGGTAGGTGGCTCAGTGATATCCAGTCGTTCTGTGGATTTTAGAACCCAGGTTCGATTCCCACAGCCGACAAACAACTTTCACCACAACTACGGTAATCGTAATTGTACTTTACCTGCAAAATATGCGAGGTGTGGCTATTAAATAACGAGACTGATGCTGTTTTAATATTTTATTTTGATGCCATACCTACGTACTTATTATCACTTTCAATATACACGCCTCCTCTATCCCTACAATGCTCCATGCGAACCTTATATTGTTCAAAACAGTGCTGCAAGTCTTCTTCTGTCAGCTCCTTCAGAACGCGTGCCGATTTCTCTTTCAAAGCTCAAACCTTGTTGCTATTAAGACAAATTTCACCTTAGGAAACAGATAGAAGTCGCACGGTGCAAGATCTGGCGAATAAGGAGAATGGTCCAACACTGGGATGCTGTACTTGGCTAGAAATCTCTTGACAGACATTGCGGAATGAGCCAGCGCATTGTTTTGATGGAGAAACCATGACTTGTCCTTCCACAATTCGGGTACCTTTTTTAATAAATTATAAGTTCTGTAGCAGTTTTACCAAGTATCATGTGAAATTTCACAACAATTCGTTGCTCTAATGTTGCACTAACATTTTTTCGGCGAAACAAAAAACAACTCTAATTAGAACGAATGCTACGGCTATACGGATTTGTTTACAGCAGCGTCAGTTTCGTTATTTAATAGCCAAACCTCGTATCACTTACCGAGATCTGCTACGGCAAAATGCCGCACTCAGTAATGAGCAGAAGGCGTGATGATATATTTATTTTTATATTTATATCATCATAGCTTCATAATATTTTTTGTGTGTTATAGTTTTCTGGTTCTTAGACCTTATTTGGCTAGTTGCACCATCAACAGTTAAATTTGAAACTTGGTTAAATAAATAAAAGCGAGTAGCATTTTAATCAGCAATGTCAATTATTCCACATGACTGGAACTTTATTTTGCGTTTATGGTCGCAGTTTGACAAATGGTAATCATATGAGATTATTTATTTTTTGTAAATTAATCATGAAAGTCGTCTTTATAATAAAAAATCGTTTAGAAAATGATATATTTTTCAAATTTTTTCTTATACACAGCATATTTAATATTCAGAATATATAATATTATTAAACATGTAATTTAGATTTTCAGTAATTCAGCATTTATCTGTTTGAAACATATAAAATATCAAATTTGTTTACGTATAATTTTTTTTAGTAATATTGCCTACTTTATATCTAACTGTACTGATGAGGCACATACAGGATGTCCTTTATTCGAGCCTAACCCTTGGTATCTCAAGAACCGTGAGATATGAAGTCGGATAAAATGAGGCAAAGTTGCCAAATTAGTTGACCATTTTAATGATGTATTTGTTTTTCCGAAAAAATACATAGATAACTAGATAAAGCGAAAATTATAATCTATGTTTTTTGTTTCTATTGCTACTATGATTATTGAAATATATTATTAAATATAAAAATTAGTTTTTCTCAAAATTAGACGCATATACATGAAAATTCCGAATTACATTTTATGTTCCAAATAATTTTGCTAATATCTTTTATTTGAAACTTTTTTTCGTAACTAATTCCATTTTTGAAATAAATATAATTTATTGTTTTGTGTGTCCAGTAAACTTCCTCTTCCGGTTTTTCAATTTCATTCAAAATCAACTCAGCTCTTCGTATTTTCATGAAACTTATAATTACCAAGTTTCGTTAACAAATCTTATATCGTTCATGAGATATTGCACACTCGGACACACATCCATCCATCCATCCACACACACACACACACACACACACATAGACATCATTGAGAAAATGATCAAAACTGATTCAGTGGACCTCGAAACACGTATTTCCGCGAAAATCTCGTCAACGATTTTTTTCACGATTCCAATACTTCCTTATACTGCGTATAAGAAAGTAAAAATATATATTGCATTCATTACTAGTTGTACAAATAACTATTAAAATTGAGGAAAAAGCAAAAACAGTGAAAAAGCAAATACTAGATTCTCATTGGTATAACTATACTTTTTTCATTATTTTTATTTATTTATCTTCTTGGAGATTATACAAAATTTAATAACTTATTATCGAAATTTTGACATCTGTTAAAATTAATCCAATATCAATATGCATGAAAAATATGTGTAAAACACCAAATGAGAACATCTTTATTTCACTCAACTGATTGATACATTCCGGATTCGCTGTTATGCACCAAACATCAAATTCATGAAAAAATAATGTATTGCTTCCTATATTAGTTGTATAAATAACTATTGTACGAAGTTTTCAGATTTAGTCTTAATATAAATTATGAAATTAGGTACCATTTTGTGACAATACTGTATGGCTCATTCTTCTATGGCCTGCCTCTGAAGCGCCTATTTCAATTTCAGGAAGAATCAAATTAAACTTCATGAAAAGCAAAGATTAAATGTAACTTGAAAATATTTTACTTTCTTATACATTGCTATTATTATTATCAAGGTCTTCCACTTGTAAATTATATATATTTTAACATTATTATAAAAGTAATTGATATTTTAAAATGCATGATCGGAAGTGTACATACTACTAAAGTAAGTTTTAATTACTTGTTATGTAATATACTGTTAGTAGTATCTACCTATTTAGAAATTTCTAATTCTAAATGATTGTTAATGATGGTGACAGAAGCACGTCCACGTCCATAAAACAATAAAACAGAAATCAGTGATGCGACAGTAATAAAAATCCCGCATGTGAAGAGTGTCGTATCCCGTGATTAGAACCCAGCTCACGCACGGCACACCAGATCATGTCGTCCATTGTGTTGTCTCTGCGTGTCTTGCTCGCGAGGGGTGTGCGGGGGCAGCGCGAAGGCGGAGGCGGGCGAGACACTCCCAAGACAAAGGCGGCCACTTCCGCACAGTGCCAAGACGTTGTAGGGTACAGTGGCTGTGCTGTAGCTGTACCTACCGACGACGAGAGACTAATTCAATAATCCGCTGAGCCCGGGACCCCGTCATCAATCAACCGGCCCCGCCTCCGCCGTCGCTGCCGCCGCCGCCAACACGGGGAAGTTACTACGCAACGTGAAAGTGTAAGACACTACATGATACACGTTCCTGTGGCTTTAGGATTTAAGCTCTTGTATACTGAAATGTGATATGCAAACTGAACAGAATGAGAGAAAATGAAGCAGAACATTTTTATGATATACCTTGTCATCACAGACATTCGGCAAGAGATAATAATCTTTGGCAAATATCAGCAATAGTTTTAAAATGAGATTTTACTCGATACAATTTAATAACATTGCAAAGTCTATAGTTTGTACATTAGTTATTTCTGTTAATTAAGGCATACCATATTTATTTATGCTACACTATACAATAAAAATGTAATTCTGATTACAGACAGACTCACCGACAGGGTTGGGCTTCTTGCGCCCTTCTGCAAACTATAGAAAAGTCTCCCTTCTTCCTCTTATACGAGTATGAGACTAAAAATTAGACAGAATTTTTTTTAAATATATATATATTTTGTGAAAAAATAAACATAATAAAAAAATTAATAGTAAATATAATAAAAAAAAGACAGTTATACAAATACATATAGAAAACGTCGGGCTAAAATGCAGTATCACTGATAAATTTTTATAATTTCCCCTACCACTATAATGACATTTACTTATCAGTGATCCTAAAACTTTTTCAGAGATTTGAAATTCATCGCAAAGGAATATAAATGTCATAAATGTATTAAAATGGCAAAGATTGTGATAAGGTTTGGTTAGGTTACAAAGAATTATTTTTTATTTCCTAATAATTGTATATTACATAATGCTTGAGGTTCAAAGCAAAAAAAATATTTTTCAAATAACAGTTTAGAAGCACTGATTTATTAAGGTAATTTTTAGGGAGTTTTGAAATTCACAAAATTGTACCGACCTAAAATTACATTCTTAAAAATTGGTCGGTGATACTGCACTTTTGCCAAACGTCGTTCTCAATTTAAATTATTGCCAGAGTCATAAGCTTCTCTTGAGATATAGTATTTTTTTATCATTTTTAATCACTGACTGGAATTATAAGCAATATTCTTAATGCAATTTTCAAAATAGGAAACGGCGGTAAAATGTATTTGTAACAATTTACCATGTTGCCTTGCGCGTACCCTGCTTACCAAACCGCAGTTCATATATTTTCAGCTTGAGTGAGATTGGAACTCGAGATCTTTGGATTCGACTTCCGTAACGTTAACCACGCCACTGTACTGCCATCTAAAACCGGTGATAGATATTAGTTGTTGTTTAAAAAATATACATACAAAAATTGAGATACCGCCAGGATTTGAACCTGGGACCTTATGAACTTCGGTCATATGCTCCAAGCCACGGTCGCCTGTATTTTGTATTTTTATATATTTTTTATTTATAAATAAAATAATTAAATAAATAAATACAAATATATCATCACGCCATTTTACTCATTACTGGGTACGGCACTCTGCCGAAGCAGATCTCGGTAAGTGATATATTTATGCGCGTGAAGTGCGGTTACCAGCCGTTAAATCTTGGCCACAAAGATGTTAGTAATGGAGGAGCCACAGGGGTCATTTAGAATTGGTGAAAATGTATTGTCGGCTGTGGGGATCGAACTAGGGTTCCTAGGATCCACAGGCTGACTTGATACCACTGAGCCATTACCCCATATATAATACATATTAAAATATTATATTTCAATAATGTAGGTAATATCTTTGGTCCGTTAAGAAATATGTATATTTGTTTTTCATTTAATATATTGCAGAATTAATTAAATTTTTTAAAGTAATAAATATTTTAATCAGGCATATACATTATGGGTTATGTTTTAAAGATCAATCCAATACCAATGTAAACGTATTAAGTACAAAATCTTGAACCACGTGGATACCGAATGTGACGTAATAGTTTTCATACATGGAATGAAGTACAAATCGTTTTCTGAAACAAAACTAAATATATTGGAATACAAAGTTTCATTAAAATCGTTCAAAACGAATCCAAGATCGTTGACATACACAGTCAGATAAACAATAATTGCTAGTCTTAGAATATAGGATTAAGGCAGCAAAATGTTGGAAGCCTATAGGCGACAAAATTGTAAATCCGGCTCTGACATTAAATAGATATTATGAACCTTATGTGTTTACAGTTTGATTCACATTAACATTATATTAGCTACAAATTGTTTCAACAAAATAAGCAGAACTGTGGAACTTGAAACCTGACTGATGTGATGCCATATATGTCAAGACTTAAGATTTATCAAATGTCGTTTGATATTCGGTGGTGTTATTCAGCAGTTCATGGTTGTTTTGTAATAATTCGGTTGGGCATCAGTAGTGATCTGACCCGGTGTACCTTGACTGTAATTAGCGGCGGCGACGGTGGGCTCGGGGGCGGCGGGGCGGCCGTGGCACGGATCCACGGCCTCCCGCGATAATTTATCATCCGGCGGCCGCTCCCGCGCGATCCTTTCACACCCGCCGCCACCGAACAGCCCGGCCACCATTTGTCTTGCGTCTCACCTGTCACCGCCGCCGCTGCCGCCGCGAGTGTGTGGACCGGATCCAGGAGGACCGCTTCCGGATCGGATAATGGACGTCCAGTGTCCAACGCAGCTAGATAAAAGTTGGCTGTGGATGGGAATGAATGACGTGGTGTGATGCCATGTAATGGACTTGGTTTTGTGCTGTGTGTTGTGTACCTCATGTTTGTAATGTCTATCAGTAGAGTTTTTTTTTTCTTTTGACAATTTTAAACATAATCTGTGCAATCACTATAACAAAAAAAAAAAGAAAAATACATATTTTTAATGTTGCCAACTACATAAACCTTAACTACCATGGCTTTTAAAAAAATATGCTGACGGAAACAAATATAAATTCAATTCTGAAAAATTTGAAACCTACAATTAAAAACTATGTATCATCACGCCATTTATCCATTATTGAGCGTGGAACTGTGCGGTCGAGTTCTCTGTAAGTCATATATTTTGTGTGTGAAGTGTGGTTACCAGCCATCAAATCGGGACACCCAATGATGCTACTGGCGAGAGAGCCACAGGGGTAATTATAATGTGGAATAAAGTTTTGCCGGCAGCGGAAATTGAATTTGGGTTCTCAATTTCGCACGCCGATTCGTTTTCACTGAGCTATTTGATTCATATTTATTTTTATTATAAAATTAAAATTAATTATAAATGTATCATCAAGCCTTTTACCCATCATTGACACTTTGCCGTTTTGCTATAGCAGACCTCGGTAAGTGTTATATTAATACGCGGGAAATGCAGTTAACAGCCGTCAAATCACGCCACCAAAGATGTTGGTAAAGGGAGAGACACAGGGATAAATTTTATATGGCAAAAATTGTTTGTCAACTGTGGGAATCGAACTCAAGTTCTCAAATCTACAGCCCGATTCGATGCAACTGAAATGAACACACAAATTGACCTGATTGATTTATTTTTGAATGCCTGTTGTTTAAAGTTTCACTGCTGCATTTGAAAATATTTTATATAATTCATAAGTATGCAATAACTATTATTAAATAAAAAATTATTATTCATTTGCAAGAAAGTAACTAGATACTATTTCTCAATTTTTTATTTTGTTGTTGTTTGTAGGTTTCAATAAAATTTAAATACCACCAAAAATAATAAATACGCTTACCATTTGCGCACAACTATCAATTATTTTTGAAAAGTTATTTTAATGAGGATGCGCGCGCATTTTCCATAAAGAATCAAAATAAAACAAATATTCATATGTACGCTTTTCCAAAATAAATTAAAATTGTATTTGTATGATTTTAAAATTGAAACAATTAATAAATTAATGTCAGTTTAAAATAGTTAGGAACCACTTGTTGAGAAATGCTGAAATAAAAATATTGTTATCATTGACTGTTTTTTAAGATAAGGCACGTATCATTATGAATATTTAACAAACATCTAACTGATATTATTTGCCTCATTATAGTAAGCAATGAATATTACTTGTTTAAACGTGATATAACGCAATTATTCGAAAACAAATCTGAAATATTGTTAGTATACGTTCGGTTCTCACGGCGAACGTTTGTCTAGGAAACAATAAGATATTTTAGTGTTCATGTAATTAGTGTTATTGATAATTATAAAGTGCTTTATGTGGACAATTTAGCATAGTTTACTGGATGACGTTTGGCTTCTTCAGGAATGGCTGATAGCAGCAACGGCTAGGTGAGTTCACAAGCTACAATGCTTACACAGTTACCTTGATTCTAAATCTGTGTTGATTTCATTCCTTTTTACTGCAGTCGTTCAAGCGCGAACAATCAATTATTGGAGCAATGTAACTAATTGCTAGTTCTGAATTCGCTTTGAGTCATAAATGTTTGTGTGAGGCCTTTGTTTGAAGTTTTAATTATTTCTTGACGGCGAATAATTATCTGATTACTTGCTTTATACCACGCAGTGCAAAGTTTCTCAAGAGTTTAGTAGTTTTGTGATAGAGATATCGTACTCAGTTAAAATGTAAAACGTAAACTACCTAATTTGACAATTCGTTACAACCTGCTGATTTATAGGGAATTTACCGATAAACTTATACGAGTACTGCCTATCTATGTTATACGATACCATAATAACCTGTTTCTGCTAGCGAATTTCTGAAACACAAACAGTAAAACTTCTGATGAAATTTCGAAAATATATGCACTTATTCAGAATTACCAGTTTCTTTCTTATTAAAATATAAAACCAATTAATTTGTTTATTTAATTTTAACCTTCTTGTCCTCTAAGTTGTACATTCCGTGATTTTAATTTACATATATTATTTATCAGACTACTAATGTTTTTATTTGTATTTTAACTAAGTACTTCATAATTAATTTAGAAATTCAAAATAGTTGTTGTGAGTCTGTTATTTGTTTATTTATTTATTTGTTACTCAATCAAAATTACAGTACAGGGGGCGTACAGCTTATAGTGAAATCCAAACTACTCAAATACGACAGTATTTTTGGATATAAGTAGAAGTCAGTGAGATTGGAACGCACGACCTTTTGCTTGCTATTAAGAAACGCAAGTTTTATTTCGCTTTTATCCACTGAGCTACGATTGCCTGTGTTATGATAATACGTTTGCATTACAAATAAACATCATTGTGTTCAAAACTCGTCTACTCTACCAAATTTAGAGATGTCATTAAAAGATGCAATAGGGTATTGCTGCATCTATTCCAAGAGGCATATTATTACAAACACAACAAAAATTATATCGATAATTAAGGTTAAATAATAACCAAAATAAATAATGTTTATTATCAAAACTAAATATGTATAAATATATCATTACGCCTTTTACTCACTACTAGGTGTGGCACTCTGCCGAAACAGGTTTCGGTAAGTGATATATATATATATATATATATATATATATATATATATATATATATATATATATATATATATATATATATATATTTATTTATGCGCGTGGAGTACAGTTACCAGCCGTAAGATCACGGCCCTCAATGATGTTAGTAGAGAAGGAGCAACAGGGATAAATTTAATGTGCTGAAAATTATTTGTCGGCTGTGGGAATCGAATCGATGTTCTTAGGATCCACAGGTCGACTTGATACCACTGAAGTAGCGATCACATAAAAACAAACTATTATTAATATAACTTCATAAAGATTTATTATAAGTAAAGATAATTTAAAAATAAATATTATGCAATTTTATCATTATCATTAGTTAATTTTTCGACACAACCACAGTATCGAGTCGGACTGTGAATTTGAGTACCCGGGTACAATTCCAACAGCCGACAAACAATTTTCACCACATTCAAATTATCCCTGTTGCTCCCCCACCACTAACGTTTTTAACGTTCATGATTTTATTATTATTATTATTATTTTATTTTTATGGGATAGGTGGCTCAGTGATTTTGATTCGGCTGGTGGATCCTGAGAATCCTGGTTCGATTCCCACAGCCGACAAATATTTTCACCACATTAAAATTACCTCTGTGGCTCCCCTACCATTAACATCTTTGGGGGCCGTGATTTGATGGCTGGTAACTGCACTTCACGCGCATAAATAAATCATTTACCGGGATCTGCTTCAGCCGAGTGCCACACCCAGTAATGGGTAAAAGGCGTAATGATATATTTCAATTCATGATTTTTACGGCTGGTAATCGTACTTCATGCGCATAGATATATCACTTACCGAGATCTGCTCCGGCAGAGTGCCGCACCCAGTAATGGGTAAAAGGCGTAATGATATATTTCAATTTATAATTTTTACGGCTTACTTAATGCGCATAGATATATCATTTACCGAGATCTGCTCCGGCAGCATACTATATCCAGTAATGGGTAAAAGGCGTGATGATATATTTATTTTATTTAACCAGTAATGAAAGTATCCATATCTTAAGCTGGTCGACCCGCTGAACAGTATCTCCAAAATATTGAATAATTGCCTAAGAGTTTTTTTTTCTTTTCAAAAATTGAAATAGAATAGAAATTGATCTGGTGTCTTGAACCGATACACGTCCACCAGAGGCTCTAGATTTCTTGTACTGTAATTGGGATTCCCTATTGTGCATCGTATCAAATAATAATTAGGCCGGAAACTGGACTTTTACGAGTACGACCATATTTTGACAGCCCGAACCGAAGGCGAGTTTGCAAATTGCAAGTACTTGCAATACAGTTTCTGGAGGTGTGATACACAAGATTTTTGCGCCAGTTTAAATGAAACTATTAATTTAATATTGATAAAAATCTCGATCCTCGGCGCACGAAATTGACAGACAGTTTCATATCATTGTAATATTCCTATTTTCATATGTTGGACTCGTCCAACTAAATTTTCTCTACGGCGTATTACACTATAAATAATAATAATAATAATAATAATATTTATTTAGGTTAAAGAAATTTACAAAGATATTTACAACCATATCAATGAAATAATACATGATAAGAAAAATACATAATAAAATTAGAAATAGTACAAATTACATAAGTAATAATCAGAATGAAGATACATTAATGACAGTACACTATAAATACAGAGTGATCAAAAGGAATTCTTATAGTTGGCAATACAATTCTAGAAATCTTGTTATTCCACAGTTGGCACAACGTCAAATAAAGGCGAAAATGCTATTTGACATTTCTAATAAATACAAATAGGTTATGTCAGGAGTCTAACAGCTAATAGAATTTTGACTTTTTAAGTAATAGTAATATTTTAGAAATAAATGTAATAATAAATGTACTCAAATTTAAATGTCACTGTCAACAACAGGAAATGAATTTATGAATCAGGCTAACCAATTTCAAGTAATTTTTTTTATTGCCAACTGTAACAATTCCTTTTGATCACTCTGTATTATTCATATTTGGAGATTTACATCTGAGGATAAATCAGCATTTAAAAATTCTGTCACACTATAATAGGCATTTATTGTTTATTAAAGATATTGTAAAATAAAATGGATAACTGGCTTAGTTAAGGTCTTTATTAAAAAGACGACGTTTCAATCCTGATTAGGATCATTATCAAGTCTTAGTTGAAGTTAAGATTACATAATATAAAACTATTGCAACCGTAAGGTTGAAGTAATAAAAGTTAAAATTTATACAAAGGGAACTTCACTTCCAAGAATCTAAATTAAAGATACTTCAATTATCTGTATACATATTTTTTATTGGTTGTACACAAGGACGTTGAAAGGAGGGTATATGGCATGACGATACTGTAGCATTGTTTGAAGTGAGGCTTGGGTAAGGGAAAGAGACAACAATAGTTTTTCTGCACCGTGCTTAGCCAAATCTCTTCTTCTTTCAAATATTTTGAATTTTTATGTAAGAAAAGTGACGTTTAGACGTTGTCAGGGAGCGTTGTTTTATGTAAACATAACCACGAAGTGTCATTTGTGTTTCAATTTTTGTGTTGTATGAAATTGGACATAATTTTTGTGGATAAAATGGTAACAAAGTGTTTATAATTTCAGTTTCCTTGTAAAAATTTATAATCTTTTAGAGAGAATGATTCTGTTCTGTCTATTTAAATTTCAAATCTCTTTATGACACATGTCAATCAATAGCAGGCTAAGCACGGTACAGAAAATAATACTTCTGTCTCTGTCAATCTGCCGAGCCTCACAGTCTTGACTTGAATGCCATATCCCCTCCTTTCAACGTCCTTGGTTGTACACAGCAACTGCAAACTGAATTATAATTACTTATTTTGAGTTTACAATGCACAAATTAGCTCTAAAATTGGTAAATATTTCTAACCTTCAAGCACTCTCAGACACTGACAGCCAGTGACGCCAATGTTAACATTACAAAAGTTCCTAGTTTTTACCGAATGGCTTTCGATAAACACTCCGAACGATTTTGAGACATGCAAAACTTTCAATCTCGGATGGAGGCCCGAAAAATAAATTATAACATATTTCGTTGCTTATCTACTAACTTCGTAATAGAGTGTCTGACTAGAAACCAGAAAGTACCTAATGCATAGTCTGATGTCATCCAAATTTTTCTTTTTATAAATCCTTTCATTGGCAATTACATTATTTTATCTTAATTAAATCAAATCGTATATCCCCATTTTGTAAGCCTATCACAACCGTAAAATTCTTTGAATACTTATATATTTTTGACTTTAATTTAGTTAATAAAAGCATGAGTAAAACGAATTTGATTAAAATGCATTATTAATGGTAGTTTCTGATAAAGAATTTATCCGTGAAGGATTTTCCGCTAACCGTATAGTAGCAATGACCGCTACTTTGAACAACATATTAAGGATACTTGTAATTGAATAACTATTTTTTTGCTGTCAATTATTTCTTAATAATTTTAGAGATAAATACTTCAAACAAAAGTTAAACAGAACTAAACTATTTAAAGTTTCTATTTTTTTCCACAAAAATAATTTATAAGCGTTTAACAGCAGCATTAGTTATTCACCCTAGAGCCCCATTCACAACACAAAATTAGTGGTTAGTGTTAGTAGTTATGTTTAGCGTTAGAAGTTTGACATATGTATTCCTCTAGTAGCGTTCACAACAACGAACTTAGCTCAACGCAGGTCTACGCTAATCGTGGTTAGCGTAGAAGTTTGTAAACTTCAAACTTGTAGTTAGTGGTTAACGGCACAGCCAATCAAAAACGAGGAGTAAAGTGACAATTGGTTTTCTCAGTTTGAATTTTATGTAACGAAAATGAATCGAAGCACGAAAAAAAGTTATTACTTGCAAGTTTAACTGTGCAAATGAAATGAAATAAAAAAAACAAATAGAAGATGGTGGGTTCGCCCAATCAACCAAAACCGAACAAATCAGGGAGACTGGGATAATTTGATCCAAGAAATGAGGTCATATGATGACATGTTCTTTAATTACACCAGAATGACCATAGCTCAATTTGATTTGTTGTTAGCACTTGTAGGACCAATTTTAAAGAAAAATAGTAAAAGAAAACCAGTTCTACCAAATCAGAACTACAGACAAAATATCAGAACTCAAACAAACAAAACTGTAACTATTTGTCAAAACTTTAAGTTGACAACTGTGACATCTATTATAATTTCTTGTAATATCTATAATTTTCAAAAATGTGCACTACATTACCGGCAGAAACATAAAATCGAAATCATTAATTTGGGACATTGTGAATGACGTATCTATAACTACTAACTATAACCACTAACCATAACCACTAACACTAACTACTAATTTCATGTTGTGAATGAGCCTTTAATGTATAATCATCTAGCGGTCATGTAAATAACTATATATCTAAGTATTATTTTTTGAATTTTCCTGTTTTATGTCTCTTATAATAAATCGAGAAAGTTATCGGAGTAATGTCGCGTATAGTGGCCATGTTGTGTCAGGTGAAGCGGCGACGGCGGCGGCGGCTATGGAGGCAGTGGACACTGATTGATGGAGAGGCCATGACGAGCGAAATGCCCGCTACCGACACCTCTGCCGCAGTTCCCGTCGCCCTGGAGGCGGCAATCAGCTCGTTCTTACAACTATCATGTTCCATTATTCCAATCGCAACATATTTATATGTCATTTATACTTCTTTAAATTTTTGCAATTTTTTTAAATGACTATTTAAACACAAGCATGTTTCTATAAATTTATAAGTAATTTCTCAATATTTATGATTTGACGGCTGGTAACCGCACTTCACGCGCAAAATATATCACTTACCGAGATCTGCTTCGGCAGAGTGCCACACCCAGTAATAGGTAGAGGACGTGATGATATATTTATTTATATATTTTTTGTTTGTTACTTTATCTTAAATTTAGTATAGTACAACTCTTACATATTTTATATTCTGCTTTTATACGCCTTAAGGAAGCGCTGATTAGACGCTGCTACAGACGAAGTACGCATGCGCCAAACAGCAGCGACCATCAGCTTTTTAGAGTGAAGCTTTCTCTTTCGAATGCAGTACTTCTCGCTTCTGTAAACAAATCCGTATAGCCGTTGCATTCGTTCTAATTAGAGTTGTTTTTTTGTTTCGCCAAAAAAATGTTAAGTGCAACATTAGAGCAACGAATTGTTGTGAAATTTCACATGAAACTTGGCAAAACTGCTACTGAAACTTATAAGTTATTGAAAAAAGTACCCGAATTGTGGAAGGACAAGACATGGTTTCTCCATCAAAACAATGCGCTGGTTCATTTCGTAATGTCTGTCAAGAGATTTCTAGCCAAGTACATCATCCCAGTGTTGGACCATCCGCCTTATTCGCCAGATCTTGCACCGTGCGACTTCTATCTGTTTCCTGAGGTGAAATTTGTCTTAATAGCAACAAGATTTGAGCTATGAAAGAGAAATCGGCACGCGTTCTGAAGGAGCTGACAGAAGAAGACTTCCAGCTCTGTTTCGAACAATGGAAGATTCGCATAGAGCATTGTAGGGATAGACGAGGGGTGTATATTGAAAGTGATAACAAGTAAATAGGTATGGAATCCAAATAAAATGTTAAAACAGCATCAGTCTCGTTATTTAATAGCCACACCTTGCACACCGGGTGTCTACTTTTATTCTGAAAAATCCTACAAATTAGATTTATTTATTTATTTTCATAATTGAAATTAAATAGATCACTTGTAGTATGAAAAGGTATAAAACGTATTTGATCTTGATGATGATTGGCTGACAAAACCTCAAAATCTAAACAAGTTTACGCAACACGAAAAACACTTTTGACTGATATGTATAATGCAAAAATGTTTTTTGGTTTTTGGTTAGTTAATCCTCAATCATGATCAAGCTCATATAGATCATATAAGAGGGCAGGGTGAAAAGTTCCTGAAAAATAAAACGGATGGCGCCACAATCGCAAATCACATGTGACATTTGTGATGTACCATCTTTAACTAGAACGCATTAAAATTTTCAGACTGATATATCATTCAGTTCTGATTTGACACCCATCGAAAGGAAACAACCTTGAAGATTTTTGAAAACATGGAAAAAAGTGGATTTCGCGTCTTGATTAAACATTATTTCTTGCGTGGAAAAAACATTACGCAAACCAAAGCATCGCTTGTTAAACATTATGGGGACGATTCACAAGTGGTTTTCTGAATTTCGTTGTGGTAGTATGACCATAACGGACGCCGAACGTTCTGGTCGTCCAATTGAGGTTACAACGCCAGAAATCGTCGATAAAATCCATGGTATGATATTAGACGATCGGCGAGTTAAAGTGCACGAGAGTGCTGAGGCTATGAGCATCTCAACCGAACGGGTACGGAACATTTTGCATAAATTTTTGGATATGAGAAAGCTATCTGCCAGGTAGGTACCGCATTTGCTCTCTGTTGACAACAAGCGCGACCGTGTGACAAGTTCAAAGGAGTATTTGGCGAGGTTCAAGCGCAATAAGAAGGACTTTTTACTCCAGATTTGGACCCCTGCGATTTTTATCTATTTCCAAACTTGAAGAAATGGCTCGGCGGAAAGAGATTTGGCTCCAACGATGAAATCATTGCTGAGACAAACGCCTATTTTGAAGGATTGCCAAAATCGTATTATTTGGAAGGGATCGAAAAATTAGAAAACTGTTGGACGAAGTGTATCGAGCTACAAGGAGATTATGTTGAGAAATAAAATTTGTTTTGACCAAATAAATCATTTTTTGTTTCATTTTTCAGGGACTTTTCACCCTGCCCTCGTACCTTCTTTACTATAGTTACTAATTCAAGTACAGTAGTGAAATTTAACATAAGCGGCATATCTAGTTTGATTGCATTTATTTGATTAATTTTATTTTAATGTTCAATTTTACTATAAAACATTATATAAATTGTAATATTTGTAATATCTTATTTATTTAAAAATATGTTAAATTTAGTATAAGCATGGCGTTCAGATCCATACTTTTTTTTGTGGCTTCTTTGGCGGACCAACTACCAAGGTCATATGCCGCCATTACGCCCTGATCTGCGTTTTTTAGGTGTTATGGTCAACAGCAACGCGAGTTTTCTCTGGACGGTCACCCATCCAAATACTACCCGCGCGCAACGTTACTTAACTCGCGTTATCGCTTAGATCAGTACCAACGAGCGCAGCCATGGCCGTTTACAGATCCATATTTAATTTAGTCACTATAACTCAGAATGTAGTCTCTCGCGGAACGTACTGTTCCTACTTCATTTTATTATTTCGATTAACTTTTCTTTATTTAGTTTGTCATATATAAAATTCATGTTTTGTTAATCTAAATAGACATTAATAACAAATAATTAAAAGTGCACTATTCGATTAGTCTGTTAATTATGTGCCGAGATATCACGTCAGTATTTTGTTAAGTACCTACCAGTTACCAATCGTATAGTGAAGCAGCAAAAATTCAAACATGATTGAAAATATATTTGGTAACTAATTTTAATACGGTAGGTAGAATAAATTGAAAAAAATAGCGTGGGCATAACGTGACATATTGAAACCATGCTCCATCCAAATCTCTGCTGGAGTGTTGCGTGTAGGCAGAGGAGATAATTTTTTTGTGCTTTCACAGCGTTGTCATTTTTAAATTCATTATCGGTGCGAAGCGGCAGTGCGGCTGCCCCTGCAGCACAGAATAGATCACGGACATATGCTATTTAATATAATTCAATTCACAATGACGTTGGGGTGGCACACTCGATAAACGGATTAGTGTCAAATCAAATCGCATTAGACCGAATTCAATCTCGTTGCAGGCCGCACGCAACCAACGTAGCTGCGATCAACACACGACACCAGTGCTTCAAAAACAGTTTGCGTTTATTATCTCACGCATTTAGAAGCTAAATCTCATATCTGTCATAACCACAGCTTTTGTTACCGTCATTATAATGTGAATACAATTTATTTGAGTTGTAAATAAAACTGGGTAGATTAGACTCTGCCTAAACATTTGGTACCTATCGTGTTTGTTGCATTATATATTTTTCAGTCGACCACATATGAAAGTAACCAAAACAACATCATAAACTACTACGGAAAGTTGAACATAACATACACCTCGTATGTTAGTATAACGTACACTTCTAACATATCAGGTGAAGTTCCACTGATTGACAACAGATGGTGTTACGATGAAAGAAAATAATAAAATATATGAAAATTATTTGTATTATTATTTGGATTGAAGTTTTGGTAGATTTTTCAACACATTTGCACAGATAAATCTTATTTTATTAAATTAATTTACTTATTTACTAATATTCTAGCATTATTTAATATTTTGATATTACGGTTAGTACAGTTGGTATCACAATCAGTGTTGTTCCACGGACAAAAAAAATTGTACTAACTTTTGGGGGAAATTTGTACTAAAAAAGACGCAATTGTACTAAATTCAGATAATGGCGGCGAAACATAATATATGAATAAAATGATACCAAAAATGAGTTTTTTTGTTAAACAAAACAAAATTTGTAATACAAATAAATGATTTATTACTCTTTAGTATAATAGTAACAATAAATATATTGATAAACTAATTAAATTTTTTTAAAGTAAAACATTTTTTCGTATTAATTACCTTAGTTATATAATCTAATTTTGTTAACTTATAATCTAATAATCAAAAATATCACAGATATCCTCATTATCATCATCGGTTTCATGGTTATTTGTTCTTTTTTCTAAATACTTAAAATTATAGCCGTCGTTTTTTATTTTATCTTTTACATGTAAAATATTGTTACACGTTTTAACTAATAATTTATTTCGTTGTTTTGTTTTTATAAGTGTCAACCATGAAAAAAGCCTTTCACATACAGCTGATGAATGTGGGAGAGTTAAGACAAATTTTACTACTTTCATTAAGTTTGGAAATAAAGGTTGCTGTAATGAATTTTGCTGTTCATAAATAATATGCCAAAATTCAGTTAAATCTGCATTATGAAATTTTTTTAAATGTTCTAATTCGCTTAGTAGCTGCCATTCTGTATTAACTGATTCAACATCTACGTCTATATTAGGAAATAAATGTTTAAATTTGGCTATTGATAAAACATCACCAGACAAAGCTATCTGAGGTACAAACAGTGAGGCATATTTTAAATAAGGATTATTGAAATTAAATCTTTTTGCAATTTCCTTACATAGTTCAATATAGAAATCAAGAGCTTTAATCCTGAAATTTTTTAACTCACTCATATCAAATTGTTGTTCTTTATCACTTAAAAATAAATCAACTTTTGCACCAAAATACATTTCTTCTATTATTTTGTAATTATGGGGGTAGTTAATATTTATTTTACTTAAATCATTTAAATTACTATTAAGTACATCTCTTTTAATAAATGACTTTAAAATTATTTTATAAAGTGATGTTATTCGTTCTAATAAAAGTGGAAACTTAGAGTTTTCAGATTGAAACTCTAAATTAATTTTTGTAACTAATTCTAAGACATATGAAAGAAATAGGAAGTAAACCTTAAATATTGGATTATCTAGGGCAGCTAACAGAGCTTTTGCATTTGAATTGCAAAGATTTCCTAATGCTTCTCCTTGAAAAAACAATTTTAATGAGTTCCAGTGGCTTAATATTCGGTCAACAACTAACTGAAAAATAAAATTTGCTATATTTTTTAAAATCATATTTATTAAATTAGTATACATACTCTTAGTGATAGCCACCTAGTTTGACTTGGATACAATATTTTACTTGGTTTTTCAGTTATAAAAATCTGACACTCTATAAGTTCTCCTATTCTTTTACTGCTATGTGCGAAATAACTATATATATCTCGAGCAAATTGTTCAATACTGTTTGGTAACTTTTTTGCAGCCTGTGAAGCACACAAATGAAGGGAATGCGACGTACATCCTATTGCTATAATATTGGGATTAATTTGTTTAAGTAAAGCTTGCACACCATTGATGTTGCCCATCATTACGCTCGCATTATCAGCTGCGAATCCAATAATTCTTGTATAAGGAATCTTACATTTATCCAAAATATTTATCTTTATTAATCTAAATATGCCTTGTGCAGTTGCGTCTTCTACCTCAAGTAAATTTAGAAACTTGTCTTTTACTTTACCTTCTTTACTATCCCAAAATCTTGCTACTATCACCAAACATTTTTGTGTCGAAATATCAGTGGTTTCATCAATTATGAGAGAAAACTCAGATTTTTGCAAATGACTAATAAGGTCATCAAAAGAAGTATTAGCGAATTCAGAAACCAGCTTTGTTGCCTTTTTCCTCTTTATTTTTAATCCAGATGCTATAGCAGAGTCAGGAAACATACTTGCGCAAAAAGAAGGTAATGAGTCAATTAAACGAAATGATAAGTTGTGCTCACATAAATAAGCTGACATTTTCAACTCAGCTTCCTTAATTTGAGACGATAATTTTACTTTTTCATTATTTTCATTCAAATATTTAACAGCACTTGGTGTTCGAATGGCGGCACGATATTTTTTCTGATGTGAGAACGATTGATCATGTCTTTTCAAATGATAACCTGAACCTTGAATTATTGTATTGCAAACTTTGCATATTTTATTGGAGCCCTTGTTATCGATCCAATCGAATTTCTGGCACCACACATCTCGAAACTTTTGTTTATATATTTTTTTCTTGGTTGAAAGTGAGCTGTCGTAATTATCATAAAAGTCATTACTATCTTGAATTTGATTAATATTATCATCTATATCACTGTTCGAGGAATCTTCTTCTAAATTGCAGTCACTGGCACATTCAATGTTATTTTCCTTTTCTATACTTATATGTATATGTGAGCTGGTACTAGTACTAGTTGTACTTAAACAACTAGTTAATTCAGATTTATTTTTATTATCGTTTGATTTTTCATCTTTCTCTTTTAAACTATTAAATTTTATCAAAAATCTACAAATATAACGTATGTAATATATATATATAAATAATAATGTACTAAATTACCTGTCCATGATTCATCTACAACGTTGTGATTTTTCTTTATATTTATAACCTCAATCTTTTTGTATGAGTACGACACAAACTTACTGCATCTTACAACGGCGGGTAAATGCAAATGCTCGCCTGCGCCTGTCTGTTGTCAAGTGTCAACTGAATGTCAATATTGCCAACATTACTCGACTACACACCTCACCATTGCTACCAATCATTACAAATAAAAATTCAAAAAAGTTATCCAGTTTTAGAAAAAAATTATGTTTTATTTCCTTTTAAATATTTATTATTGTACAAAAATATAAATAACAAAATAGTACTAGATTTTAGAAAGGGGTGCTGACGTACTAAAACGTTATTGATTGTACTAAATCTAGTACAATAGTGCACCTAGGAACAACACTGATCACAATACATAACCTCAAACGTCAAACGTCAACGCTTACCTACAAAAACGCATCAGCTGTCACAGTGTAACAACATTGCTCTTGTAAACTGTTTTTAGAAATATTTTGTGATCGTCTGAAAAATGGTGTACATAACTCGCTCGAAAGTGTGATAACTGTGCTCATGTACTTAAATCACTCGGCACTGCGCGCCTCCTTTTTCAATTTGTACACTCGCACGTTATCTTACATTTTCGATGCTTGTTACGTAATATACTATTTTAGACGACCACTTATGAAAGGAACCATAACAACATCATAAACTACTACGGAAAGTTGAACCTAACATACACCTCGTATGTTAGTATAACGCACACTTCTAACATATCAGGTGACGTTCCACTGATTGACAACAGATGACGTTACTATGAAAGAAAATAATAATATAAATGAAAAGAATTTGTATTATTATTTAAATTGAAGTTTTAACAGATTTTTCAACACATTTGAACAAATAAATCTTATTTTTTAAATAAATAATTACTTATTTACTAATATTTTTACATTATTCAATATTTTGACATTATGATTAGAACAGTTGGTATCACAATACCTAACCTCAAAGTGCAACAACATTGCTCTTGTAGAGTTTTTTTAGAAATATTTTGTGATCGTCTGAAAAATAGTGTACATAACTCGCTCGAAAGTGTGATAACTGTGCTCGTGTACTTAAATCACTCGGCGCTGCGCGCCTCGTTTTTCAATTTGTACACTCGCACGTTATCTTTCGATGCTTGTTATATAATATACTATAAGATTTTAATTGTAAAGGCTATAGCCGGGTAAGATGGTCAAATCTGCCCCCAAAGGAAATCACATGGGGATATGATTTCCATCTTATTTACACGAAAGTAGAATTTTCTGACCAATATTCAGCACCCCCCCTCCCCCCCGATAGGAGGAGTCAAAAATGAGTTTTTTATAACTTAATTTTTTTTTTTTGTATTGGTACTATGTATATGACAACAAGACAAACTACGAAGTATAATCCACTCTTTCTTTTAAAAATTGTTTTGGGATTTTTGGCGCTATATTTGAATTGTGAGACATATTTAAAGTAGGTAAACATTGATTAAAGTAGTTAAACATTATGTTAATATAAAGATGAGGCTATGAAAAAAATCACAAAAATTCCTCTTTAAAAGAGGATTAGTTGGTATTTTTTTCAGATTTTTCCAGTTGGTGCGACCAACCGAAAAAAATTGGTCAGAAAATTCTACTTTCGTGTAAATAAGATGGAAATCATATCCCCATGTGATTTCCTTTGGGGGCAGATTTGACCATCTTACCCGGCTATAGCCTTTATGTAAAGTTATATACATACATTTTTCAATGTTGTTATATTTCAATTCTAAATTTGTTTATTAAAATAATCAATAAATTTAGTTTATTACTTGAACACTGATATTTTTGAAATAAGATAAATGATTACGTTAAAATTCAAATTAATAATTATCTAAGTTATATTATAAAACCCCATGGGGTAATGGCTCAGTGATATCAAGTCGACCTACGAATCCTAAGAACACTGGTTCGATCCCCACAGCCGACAAAACATTTTCACCAATTTAAAATTACCCCTGTGGCTCCTCCACCACTAAAATCGTTGGGGGCCGTGATTTGACGACTGGTAACCGCACTTCACGCGCATAAATATATCACACACCGAGATCTGCTTCGGCAGAGTGCCACACCCAGTAATGGATAAAAGGCGTGATGATATATTTATGTTATAAAACTATATATCATTAATTTTTATTAAAAAAAAGTATTGTAGTTTAATGAACTTATTTTATTATAAAAAAACTGCTAAACTGAAAATAAGAAATTTCATTTTTACACCTAGAAAACTTCACACAAAAATATCGCAAAAAACAGTTGTACGACGTTGAACTTTATAGCACTGCTTTTGACAAAAACAATTGTACAAAATTCATTTTGTTAACGCGATATGTATGGACTATCTAAATTTTAGCTGGATATTCAATAAATTACTAATCCACCACCGACCCAACTAACTTTATTTAACAAATAGAAATTACTTAGTTATCACTACTAAACAAAAATGAAACCAACAAAAAATAAAATTAATAAAGGATCTTAAAAGTTTGTGGTTAATTTTAATAATGACGTATCAAGCCCTCTTTTATACCCGTTTCACAATCATTCTTGCATGCAGAGCCTGCATTTGATAATCCATTCGGTGCGCAATGAACGAGCCTCGCGCACAGAACGAACCCTGCGCACAGAATGAACGATTCAGTGCAACATGTGATTATAACTTATCTGTCCGTACTTCACCGTACTGTTTCCATAGAAGCCATCACGCGCAAAATTACGAATTTCACGCAGCTCAGAACCACGCTGGCCTGCAACACTTTTAGAACATTCCCAAATAATTAATATCTTCTAAATTAATTCCCTCCGATCAATAATCTCATATTAATTTGCATCGCAATATTGTGCAGAGGAGGTGTGCAAGCAAATCTACGAACGAAAGAGGGGGGTAGAGGTTTTGTTGTGCTACCAGGTGGATAATTTTATGAATTTTAGCTCAATATTCGTGATGATCGAGATGATTGAAGTTTATCACGCTGTGATCTACCCCTCGCCACCCGCTGTGCTGTAAACCTACCCCTCTCATACACGTAGATGACATTCGGGGCTTAGGGAGCTACGAAATATTACCTACTTTATCGTATCTTGATTAACACTACATTTGCTTCTTGTCATTAAAGCGGAATGACAGTTTTACAAGATGTGATAAAGTTTAGCTCTTGCGCGTTGAAAAATAATCTACAAAGTGCTAGATTAGACCTTCGGCGTATACTAAAATTTATAATTTTAATATGGAGTCTGCAGTACCTATGTATATTATCATGATTAAATGTATATCCAATAATTGGAGATTCAAATTTGCATCACCAATATTGTACTGATTTTCGAAAGTTTTTGATTCCATTGTACATAAAATTGAGTTTTTGTATGTTTGCAAGTGTGTTGCATTTATATACAGGACAGGGTGAAAAGTCCCTGAAAAAGGAAACAAGAAATGATTTATGTGGTCAAAACATATTTTATTTCTCAGTATAATCTTCCTGTAGCTCGATACACTTCGTCCAACGTTTTTCTAATTTTTCGATCCCTTCCAAATAATACGATTTTGGCAATCCTTCAAAATAGGCGTTTGTCTCAGCGATGACCTCATCGTTGGAGCCAAATCTCTTTCCGCCGAGCCATTTCTTCAAGTTTTGGAATAGATAAAAATCGCAAAGGGCCAAATCTGGAGAAAAAAGTCCTTCTTATTGCGCTTGAATATCGCCAAACACTCCTTTGAACTTGTCACACGGTCGTGCTTGTTGTCAACAGAGAGCAAATGCGGCACCCATCTGGAAGATACCTTTCTCATATCCAAAAAATTATGCAAAATGTTCCGTACCCGTTCGGTTGAGATGCTTATAGCCTCAGCAAACTCGTGCACTTTAACTCGCCGATCGTCCAATACCATACCATGGATTTTATCGACGATTTCTGGCGTTGTAATCTCAATTGGACGACCAGAACGTTCGGCATCCTTTGTGGTCATACTACCAAAACGAAAATCAGTAAACCACTTGTGAATCGTTCCAATCGATGGTGAGGAGTCCCCATAATGTTTAACAAGCGATGCTTTGGTTTGCGTAATGTTTTTTCCACGCAAGAAATAAAGTTTAATGAAAACGCGAAATTCACTTTTTTCCATGTTTTAAAAAATCTTCAAGGTTGCTTGTTTTCGATGGGTGTCAAAACAGAACTGAATGACATATCAGTCTGAAAATGTTAATGCGTTCTAGTTAAAGATGGTACATCACAAATGTCACATGAGATTTGCGATTGTGGCGCCATCTGTTTTATTTTTCAGGGACTTTTCACTCTGCCCTCGTAGGAGAACGGCTAACCAGCTATTTTAGATTATATAAATTGTTGAAGATGCTTCAATATTTTTGACTTATTTAAATAGTCATGTTTTAGTTCATATCACATATTTTGTGTCTGCAACATAGATTGATACAGACATTTAAGATTTTAATTTGGACATCATAAGTTTTAAAAAGAGATAGATAATGAAAAAATAAATAAATAAATACCATCTTTGAAATCGTTGCTAGATCCTTGTATTCGGACATTTATGTTATTCAAGATTCAAGAATTTATTTCACAATGACATTATTTTTTTTAAGCAGGCAGAGCAACACAATATTTGACGAAAACATTACGTATTCAATGATAACAATTCAAAATGCTCTGTTTTATATATATTTGAAAAAAGTACTTTGTAAATAATTAACTTTTATTAAAATAAAATAAATCAATATATCATTAGACCCTTTACCCATTAGTGGATGTGGCACTCTGTCGCAGCAGATCTCGGTTAGTGATATATTACTGGCCGTCAAATCACGGCTCCCAAATATGTGTTATGACGGGTGATTTTAAGCGAATGAAATTCAGCGGCGTTATTTATAATTAATCTATTTAACCGTACTTACATAAAATGCAGCCTATTAAACTGAAATAATTACCCGTCATAAGAAAGTTCTAAGATATCTAATCACGGAAAGAATACACTAATTAAGCACTAAAGCCCAATGAGATCACACCTCCGAACATTCACATCAAATATTCTACTGGTAAAACTGACCAAGTTACATAACATTCGATATCCATTCGTATCTCGTTGGTACATCTCATTAGGTTTAGTACAGCACACAAGGTTGCTCGCAGCACCGTTGGCGGCCTGACTAAGGTACCACTACAGCCCAAAGCTGCTCGCTGCATCGTTGGTGGCCAGTCACGATCCACTATAGCCCAAATTTGTTCGCTGCGCCGTCGGGAGTCAACCACGATCTCCATATACCTACACCCGGTCACAGCTGTAGAAAGCGCTCACACTTGCGCTAACTCAACAATACCATCAATCAACACAACTCACATACGCAAGGATTACTCACCTCTAAAACTATCCTGAATATTCCTCAAAACTCTATCAAGCACTACCACTAACTATTTCATCACTACTTTACTTGTCAAACGATAAACTGTAACTAACGTAAGAAATCCGACGACTCGGTAAATAAATAGTCAATCTAACATTAAGTAAATACTTAATTGCGTTAATAAAAGGGGATGACATAAGCAAAGACGGCCTAAATAATAAAATTAATGAGATTAAATAAATATGACTGTAACATATGTTAGTGGAATGGAAGCCACAGTGGTAATTTTAATGTGGTAAAAATTGTTTGTCAAATATGAGAATTGAATCCACAGTTCGTCTCATTACAACCTACCCCATTAATTTATTATAATTCTGAAAAATGATCAAGTATTATATATGCTTATGAGATTGACTTATAATATCAAAGTAAAACCTAAAATACTCGTTGAATAATTATATGACAAATTAAAAAAAAATAAAGAGATACAAGTCTTATAAAAGAATACTAAATTATAATAATTTTTCATTACTAATAATTCTTTTATTTTTTGGAAAATAATAGCAATACAAAATACAATGTCTGTTGTCGTGATTAATGATACTGATGCACGCTTACATGACATATTTCTGACTGGATCTATCAATTGATTCGTGGTAACCTCAGACAAAACATACCTAGACAAAGTCTGCCGTATTCAAGTCAATGCAGTGTTGTGAAGGAGAAAGAGTTGGAGTAACTTGTGGGTGAGGCGGGTGCGCGGCAAGCAGCGAGTACACTTTGATGTTATGCAAGTTGCAAACATTTGTGTAATTATTTTTATATTCAATTACTTACTTTTCATCAGAGCTGGGCAAGCTACTTAAAAAAAGTAGCTAAGCTACAGCTACAGCTATTCTTTAAAAAAGTAGCTAAGCTACAGCTATACGCTATATTTTGTAAAATATAGCTAAGCTACAGCTAAAAGCTTACGTTAAAGTAGCTGTTAAATTTTAAAGCTACTTTTTAAAATTATTGTGAAATAATTAAATTTGCCATTGTCATATGATCAGTCTTTTGTTATAATGACTGTTAATTTACTATTATATACATAAATATCAAAAATAGCAAATACCATCTGGCACCTATTGTGTATTTTTGCGTATTAGAGCCAGTTAGAACCGGCAACAAATAATTATTCTGCTTAAAAAGTAGCTTTAAGCTACAAAAAGTAGCTTTAAAAGTAGCTTCAGTTGTTATTTTTAAGCTAATAGAAAAAAAAGTAGCTAGCTACAAGCTACAGCTATATTTTTTCACAGTTAGCTAAGCTACAGCTACAGCTAAGGTAAATGTAGCTAAGCTAGTAGCTAAGCTACAAAAGTAGCTAGCTACTGCCCAGCTCTGCTTTTCATACATCAAAGTAAAGGTTAGTTTTTGACATATTAAGTGTTTTGTATACGCACTTTTGTATTTAAATAAATAAAATGCTCGCGTCTGATAACTGTCATCAACAAAAATGCAACTCGCATAACACCAACTTGTACTAGCTCTTTGCCGCGCACCCGTCTCATCACCAATTTATTCTAACCCATTCTACTTCACAACAAACGCCGTTGTTCTCCGTCTAAGTTATGTTTTGTCTGAGGTGGTAACGCTATATTCAACATTAGTTTTGTTAATTTTTAGAAATAAAACCCTATTTTTAAGACTCTTAAACTGTAGAAGTTTTTAAAGGCTAAATTGTAACAATGCAGTTTAAAACTTGTTTTGAATCAAATTACTCGTATGGTTCATTTTATCATCTGATGCACTAGGATGTTAATGTGAAACTTTTTTTCTTGTCGTGTTATCTTGCAAAGCATATATTCGTATCTATATCTATAAGACCTGGCTTAATTTAAATAGAAATCACCAGCCAACCCATTTTAATCCTTGCTTAGCTCAGTGCATCTACGCATTACGCATACGTGTGATGTGTGTACTTGTATTCCGGGAGCGAATCCCGTGGGACGGCTGTCCACACTGCAGCCCTCCCACTGGGCGCACAGATAGAGCTTTAATATGCAGTGATTTACTCTCTCACGACGCAATATTGCAGCGGGCAGCGACAATCACCACCAACCCCAGTGGCGCGCGTTCAAAGGGGCACCACACACCACTGGATTGTAATTAATGTACGCGAATAGTATTCGATTATATTCCAAAATGACCATTACATATGCTCTCGCAACGGACCTAATAATATCTCTACATGAATGCATTCTGCATGCTACCAAAATTAATAATTATGAAATTATAATTAATGCATGTGTTTAATAAACTTTGTTGCTTTATAAAATTGCTATTTTTCATTTTATTTATGTCAAAAGGTGTTAATTGCATCAAGCAACATAAATTTTAATTAAGGTTGACTTTTCTTTTTATTTTATTCTCAAAATTTGAGTGCTTTTTCAGACTCGACTGAACTAAAGAGAATATATTTTTTTTAAATCGGTTTGTCTCTATAAACTATATCACAAATAAATGTTGGACTTTTGAAATAAAAATTAGTATATAAAGTTTATGATCTAAAAATAAGATTATGTTTAATATACAGGGTGTTCAAACTTAGTTGTGCCACCATTATTATCTTGAGAACTATAAGAGCTACAAGGTTGGTTAAATTAGTGAAGAAATGCCATTTTGTAAATATATTAGCAACATTTTTTTCGACCAGTGGTTCTCAAAATACGGGGTGCAACTTTCTTATTTTAAAAGGGAACCTATTTTTTTAATTTGTTTATTCGATTTAGTTTTTTTTCTTCTGAATTCAACGAGTATAAAGTTTAATACCCTCACAATGTCAAAATTTTCGTAATAAATTCAGATTAAATTGACATTAATTTAATTAAAATCGCATAGAATCAGCGTGTTATGACAAAAACAAATGAGCAAATCATAATATTTTTGTTTGTTTTGATTCATTATCATACGTCAATACAATTATTTTGTGTAATAAATAAATAAATTTTATTAGTCATTTGCTTCTGTCATAGCACGCTAATTCCTATACGATTTTAATTAAATTAGTATCAATTTTTGTCAAAAATTTTGTAATGTAAGGGTACTGAACTTTATAGTCGTCGAAATCATAAAAAAATACTGAATCGAACATATATGTGATAAATTCTCTGATAATCACCTGGTCCAAAATATCAAATTCGATTGTAGTTTGAACCGTGTGTGTTTATTTATCTAGAAACGGTAAACTCACAAATTTATTTATTCGTTATGTAATCATAATGAATACAACACTTATATCAGAATATATTGTATTGATCCACTCAACATAATCCCTCCTATTCTGTAACTGGATCAGTAATTTTTAATGATCGATATGTTAATAAAAACTTTAATGTTTTACGATTTTTGTATAGATTATTATAACTTTGGTATTTTTTGACCAGAATAATTTACCTTGGCATTTTAATATTATTTTCATACATTTTTCTTACTTGTATACGTATCTGTTATTATAAAAATGAATGTAATGACATCTCAATGATAGTTTCGTAGAAAGTGTGACAGCTTCATACGAGATCAAAATTCATAAAAATAAAACAGAAAGAACAGACTAAATAATTGTATGCACAAACAGGCCGAAATTCATTTGTTTTAGCCCTAAAAAGCGGGCTTAAACACTTCTTTTTGCCCCTAGAGCCATAAAAAAATAATTCCTATGGATACATAAATAAAATGACAATTTTTGTTTATTGCGAAAACTTAAAATAAATAAATATATCATCACGTCTTTCATCCATTACTGGGTGTGGCACACTGCCGAAGCAAATCTCGGTAAGTGATATATTTATGCGCGTGAAGTGCGGTTACCAGTCGTCAAATCCCAAAGATGTTAGTGGTGGGAGAGCCATATTAATTTTAAATTGGTGAAAATGTTTTGTCGGCTGTGGGGATCGAACCAGGGTTCTCAGGATCCACAAGCCGACTTGATACCACTGAGCCATTACCCCATAAATTGTGAATACTTGATTTTACAAAATATCATTTTGATAAATAACCTATTACATATTTTAATCTTTTAAACATATAACCCTGAGCATGTTATTAGCCCTCGGCGCTTTGCGCCTCTTGCTAATAATCATGCCGCGGGCCAGAAATGCCTGTTTTCACCCATGATACATAAATAACTATTAGTTATTGAAAGTCTAAGTGGTGTTAATCTATAGAGTTATCATGAAAAATAGGGGTTGTCATTAACCTATCGATTAGTAACAGATAATAATTCAGTTACAGAATAGTGGGGATTATTTAAAAAAAAAAACACTCATCTTATGGACTAGTGATATTCCAAAATAATACGTTTTGTAACAACACTATATTCGATAATTTTGAACGCACGTGTTGTATTATATAAATAATAATTCATGTTTAATTCAAATGCACCAAGTACAAAACCTAAATATGCTTATTTATTTTGTATTTTCTTTCACAAATTCCAAATGGAAGAATTCGATCACATATCTTCAATGTGAAACTATACAGCAACTGCTGTATGATATAGTGTATCGCGTGAGTGAAAATGAACCGCACTCTTGATACAGTTCGAGTTCGATTAATATGAGAGAAAACATGTGATGCTCGTTGCAGGCGTGATATATAGACTCCAGGCTACAGGCTGGTTGTGAGCGCGTGAATTATTGCAGCCCCTGTATATACAAATAGGTTTTTGATTACATGCGATGTTGTTTTATTTGCTGGTTGATAAATGTGGGATATTCTTCCTGATGCAAATGTGATAAATTTCGAGTGCTTTACGCAGCCAATGACGCGCAATCAAACTGGGGAGAACACTGAATGTTTTTAATGGAAAACATTTTTCTGATTTGGAATTTGTAATAGGCAAGTTTGCTTTGCTTTATAATCATAAAATTTAATTATATTCAGTAAAGATGAAAATATGCTGTGATTATATAATTCACTTTCTTAATTGGATTTAAATAAAACAGTTTAACGACTTACGTATTTCATCTATACTGTTACTGAACATGAAGCTTATTGCCTCATTCTGTATATTGCCTTTATCAATTAAGAAACCATAAGAACTAAACTATGAGTTAAATATATTATAGAATAGATATTTCTTGACTTTATGTATTGACTTGTGATCACTAGTATCAAGACTGAATTTCAGCCAAGGACTAATTATGTTACTTCACCCGTTTGATGCAAAATGATGGTAATTTTAATACTTTTCTTTTCATGAATTGGGTTTTTAGTTTTTAGTTTTAGTTTTTTTTTTGTACATAATATTTTCGTGATTTTAAATTTTAGTCTGATACAGACAATTAATAGTTTTATATTCAACTGCACCATAACTACTTAATTTATAACAATGTTAAGTGTCCACAAAAAGCACTTTATTGGACTAGTACGATAAAATAGAAAAATTAGAATCTTGTTAATATAAAAAAGACAAAATAATTATTACACTTAGGGCCAGTTTTTCAATCACCGATTAATGTTTATCATGATTAAATAATAATGGGAACTATGGTTACCATTATTTATTAATCATGATTAACATTAATCGAGAGTAAACCGGCGATTGAAAAATTGGCCTTAAATCAATTAATTAATTTTGTTGCATTTAATGCAATTTCATTTACTTCTTTTGGGATTCTTCTAAACTTTGAGACATTATGAACTCGTTTTTCCATTTTGTTTTTGATAATTTTGACAAATTATTGATTATAAAAAACATTGTTAATCAAAAGCGATAACAAAGCACCCTTTGAGATACAACTAAGTTTTACACATTAACAGATTTTAAGAAAATAAATAAGGCAGTCGAACATAAAACTTTGTATGCATCTCGTACATAATCGGACTTTATATGACTCGCTGCGCACGCTCGCCTATAAACTACAGTTCGTCCAATAAAGCCCTGTATTATGTATTTGGTACATAAATAGCTATTATTTTAAAGTTTTTAATTGCCAATTTTCATTTCATCAAATTTGGCATTTCTAAATAGTAATTAATGAAAAACTAGATACACAGACAGTAAATATCAAGTAAACGAAACTAATCTATAATAAAATCAATTATCTCAAATATACATTTACTTTTTTTTGTAAATTAAATAAATAAAATAAAATAAATATATCATCACGCCTTCTACCCATTACTGGGTGTGGCACTCTGCTACAGCAGATCTCAGTAAGTGATATATTTTGCGCGTGAAGTGCGGTTACTAGTCGTCAAATCACGGCCCCCAAACATGTTAGTGGTGGAGGAGCCACAGGGATAGCTTTTTCAAATTATGAAAATTTGTCGCCTGTGGGAATCGAACCAGGGACCTCAAGATCCACAGGCCGACTTCATACCACTGAGCTAGCCATTAAGTAATGTCAAATTCCAAATTCCTAGATCTCTAAAACTTTTGTCGTGCTCTAATAACGTCTTCTTTTTGAAGGACTTGTCATCTTTAACAATTATTTGCTCATTTTGTTCTTTTTTAAACAAAATTGTTGTTCTTATCCTACTTTTTTATATTAATTTCCTTTTAAGGTTCGTATTTCCGTAGGGCATTTTGAAAATATCGTCACCTTAGTTAACTATTTTCATTGAATTACCTTGTTTTGAAAATAATCCACATCAATACAGCTCTATTCAGATGAACACAATTTGTTTTGTCGGTGCATTTAACAATTTTAAAAATTTGTTGTTATTATTTATAGTACGATTCCCACATCCGACAAACAATTTGCACCACATTAAAATAACCCCTGTCTCTCTCTCACTACTAGCATCTTTGAGGGCCGTGATTTGACGGCTTTTAACCGCACTGCACGCGCATACATATATCACTTACCAAGATCTGCTACGACAGAGTGCCACACCCAGTGATAGGTACAAGGAGTGATGAAATATTTATTTATTTATTATAGTTTATATTAAAAATATTAGTTATTAAAGCAGATCAGGCTATTAATATGTCGTAATGTTTTTTTATCAAAGCACTAGCTTCGCCCAAGTATTAATTGCAAATTCTTTACATTATTCCACCTAAAACATAACTATATTAACAAATACATTTCGAGTTAGTTCGATGCTTGATGCAAAACTTTGTTTTTATTTCCCCGCGTTTACATATCAGCATTCTCCATCCACCATTTTAAACCATTTCTCGCCTCCATTTTCACACATCCTCCCACACTTGGCACGCATCCTCGGCAGCAGAAGCTCGGAGGCATCCGAGCGACAGCGCTGAGCCGCTGTGGGGAAGTGTTATCTAATATTGCGTACGTAATCAATGTGAGATTAGCAGGGGTGTTCATCCGGTCTCATCACGCTGTTATCTCACTACATCTCCCTGGAGACAGAGCGACGCTTCAGCCACCCTCTCGCACAACGTGCGAAGAATTCACGCACGTGGAACACGACAAAAATGCAACACGGGAATTTTCATTTGGATTAGCGGGATGCCGGCTGGGACACTGTTTATTACGTTGAGAGCACAGAGTAATAATGCTATTAGATATTTATTTTGTTATTTAATTCTCGTTTTACCGGAACAGCATCCACAGGAATTGCGATTTTTAAATAAGAATGCACTCATTGTACTGAAAATTGGATCGACGAAAAAGGTAGTGTGCTACTAGTCTAATAACAAAGTATTTAAAAATAAATTAAAATGAATGATAACAAAACTAATATTTACTATAAAGAAGATAATAAAACTAATATTATACTAATAGAACTAAATTCTTCTAAGAAAAACCAACACTATTAAAAGAACCTATGAAGTATATACTAACATTTGTAATTAAAAATTAAACAATAAATGAAACTAATACTATATGTAAGACTACAACTAACGACAACACAAGTATATTCTATATAAATTAATATTTCCTACAACTGTGCGATTTCTTTGTTATTACGTAACTATTATTGCCTTGGTTACGGGTGGGAAGGAGACAAATGCAGACCAAGTGCGTTTCTCTAAGCAAAGAAACACTAGTGCGGATAGTAATTCATTACGCAACTATATAAAAGTTGTATTGAGAGCGATTTAAAATTTGCGCCGAGCGCGGAATTCATATTTTGACCACAGACGCTTATGGAAGTAGAAGATACGGTGAACCAGCGCTAGTAAATATGCGGTAGTATATTTTGACGTTTATAAACATAACCTTAAATTGCAGTATATCTAATCTGTACACAATTAATAAAAAGAACCGAACAAAGTAAAATATATCGATAAATGGTTTTATTTAAAGAGTAAGTGAAATACATAATATTTATTGTTTGTGTATATTATTAAGACAGTTGTTACAGTTGCTTATATTGACATAATGTAAAGTGGAAACTTTTGTACTGTCTAAAGGAACATTGATTTCTTCCGTACCTGTTCATATTATTAACAGTAATATTATTGACAGCAATTTCGGAGGCTTAAGAAGTACCAGCAGCAGGTTGATTGTCATTATCGAAAATAGATCCAACATAGCATGATCTGGGGCTTCAATAATCTTTGGAGGTGTTTATGATAAAGAAGACTCACTCACTGTAGTATTCCAATCTAGACAACTTTGAAGAAATTGTCTTGAAATTAATGAAATATTTTTAAATAACATAGAAGAATGTGCAAGCAATCAATAAATAAACCATACCAATGCCGTAAAACATCGTTCTCGTGAATATCATTTGGATTTTATAAATTTTGACAATATTTTAATGATTTTCTAAATCGCACAGCTGTAGGAAAAATGTTATTTATAACTATAAAAAAAAACACTACCAGCAAATACAAAATAAAAACCAAAGAAATAAATGTACAGCAATGGTAAGCTTAAGGCCCAGTCCCACAATGACAAATATAACTTTTAGTTGGCGATATCGGCAATTATTTATATTTTCTATACCACGGGTGAAATTTGCGTGGACATTTAGGGAATTACGGTACTGAAAGTTTAAAATAAAATAAATAAACTGTACTCATTTTTGTGTTGAAATTAACACCAAATTACTTTACCAACCGATATAGTTAATTCAGATGGACAAAAATTAATATCGTATAGTTTCAATCCTCAAAATGATTTGATTTATTATTAAATTGCAATGCATAACAGAAGTTCGTTATTTTGGATAGCTCTCCGTCATTTTGTTTTAATATTGGGAACCAAAATAAATAGGACATATAATTAAATTTCTATAATTGATTTTAAATTTAGACTTATTAACACTAATACTAGATTATGGAGCAAACCATATAAATTTGTTTCAAACTATTTACCGCATAAAGAATGACCTTGCCTGAGCAATATCTTAAAATCCATGTTTGAAAAAATTAATTTTCCTATTTACATTGATTAAATTAAGTAATGTACACAATAACCCATTGCTATAAAGTTCATGAAACATCTGAGAGACGTGTAAGCTTCTGCTGTCTGCCTGTGGCGTTATTTGACAACTTGAAGTAGAATTAATTTATTTGTTCGTGTAACAGGCGAGCGTACGACGCAAGGCGCAAGGCGGTGGTCAAACGGTTTGTGCAGATTCACGTGTTATAATTTATAACACGGAAACGTTGAACATTTCGAGGTTAACTCATTAGTTGCTGCTAGACGTTAGCGCTAGAAGCTAAATGCTGATCCATCTGACATTTCGTCAGCCGGTTCTAACAGATTAGAATTTAATTAACGTCAGACGAATTTGGTAAACATCATGCAATGGTAAATATGATTAAAATCTCAAGCAAAAGTTTCAATTATTTTACAGTTTATGTTTATCAATTTTATCTTTGAAATTTTAAACTTTTCTCTTATTTTTGTTTTGTACTGTTACTATTATTATTATTTATTTATTTATTATTATTATTAATGCGACTCTGTATAACAGGAATTTAATCCCAATTACAGTACAGGGTCCGGACTTACCGAGCTGAAGTTATATTTATCTAAAAATATAATTCAAATGTCGCGTGACATGCTTTCCGCCAATAAAAAATGAGCATTTTCCTTAGTTATATGTCTATCAGAACAATAATAGGAAAAACAAAATAAATAAATAATAATAAATTCAAATTTAGATTTATTAAACAAAATTGTGCTAGAAATCGTGTTTATAGTTACAAAAGTCCATTATATACATTAAAACATAAGTAAATTTTTGTCATATGGATGACTCTGAAGTACAGTGACAATGATTATTTTTTGACGTTTCTCAAAACCAATGAAATGCTTCATTGTATGTCATGTGTCTGCGTTTTAACCAATCCTGTTATTATTATACTGAGAATAAAGCTCTTGTGATTATTCCCGGGAATTATATCTGTAGGTGCTTTTTTGTTTGCGACAAATGATAGGTAGTTGTTAAATAATTATTTAAAACTGTCAACGCGTCAAGTAAAATGTGTGAAAAAAATCGATTTAGTTCCATTTAATATAGAAATACACCAACAAATTTTGGAAACAATTTCCAAGAATACAATAATAAGTAATCAATCGATATGAACCCAGTTCAAAATCTTTTAAGTCGGATGATTCGACCTCAATAGCTAAGTCAAAAAATAATCTAATTAAATATAACTCGAGAGTTCGATAAATTAGAAAATAATTCTCCTGTATCTTTCTCGAACTTGTTGCCATTTGGTAATAGCCAATCAAGCCCTACGGGCATTCGTGACTATTGCCTGGCAACAAGTTTTCGAAATATCTGTCAAATAATTTTCAATTTATTCTCACTCTCTTGTTATATTATTACTGATAATTTTTAAAGTTCTTTCATAAAATTAACTTTAAACATTAAAACATAGTTTAGTGGATAGTACATACAATATGTTGCGTTCAGTAAACTTAGGATGTAGGTATTCTCGTTCTCAATCCGCTTCACAACAACCGAAAGGAGCACATTTCAGCTGCAGCACGGTTCCACTCGAAAATATCATCGATGATAATCATATCATATTACCTATGATAATGATTTATCTAAACGTACATTATTTTCAATTGATAGACATATTTTTTGGGAGTAAGTCAGTTAGAATAATTTGGGCATGTGGATAGTAGTTTCTATATTAAATGAAAGACTAGTGAAATAGGTTTGTTGGTGAAGCTGAGGGTGAGAGATTGTGATTATTGAAGGATTGTTGCGTGATCGGAGTATTCCGAGCGGAAAAAGAAACTAGTTTTTATAAAGGGAATTATGAATGTGGATCTATCAAGTAACTATGATGTGGCGATTTGGATGACAAGAAAGTGGTATGTGACTATATAACAGGCAGATTCATAAAACGGATTAGCCCTAACGCCATTTTTTATTTCGTTTTAAACTCTCTTTATTTTAACTTGAGTTAAAAAGATAGTTAACGAGCATTAAATTTAGTTCATTTCTTTAATCTGTTTTAATTTGAAACAGAGGGTTAGATAATATTAAAAACGGTGTTAGCCATAATCCGTTTTATGAATCTGCCTGTAAATGTGTAGCAAAATTTATTTTGCGGAATAAATCTAATAAATAAATGTAGAATAACTATTTCAAGGGTTGATGCTATTCAATTTGATAGATCATATTGTGTTATGTATTTGTGTTAGCGATGGCATTTTCTTAAATTGTTATATCGTATTCGACTTGATTCAAGATCTGATTCAATTTTACATCAGATATGAATCCAAAATCCGGTCTGACATCGGTTCCGACTCCGATTTTACATCAGATTCGAAATCCGAGCCGACTTACAATCCAAGATCCGATTCGAAGTTCGATCCGAAATACGATCCAATATCCGATCTAAAATCTAATCTGAAATCAGATCTGACATTTGATCCGAAATCCAAGCCGATATCCAATCTGAAATCCGATCCGACATCCAACCGGAGATTCGATGCAAAATTCGATCTTGAAATTCGATGCTACCGTGCAATTGTAACGTAAATTGTTTGTACTCGTACAAAAGAAAAATAACCGTTATAGATGAAACTAAATCAATTATCCAAGATCCGGTCCGAAATCCGATTCAACATCCGATTTGAAATCGGATCCGACATCTGATTCAAAATCCGAGTCGACATCAGATCCAAAATCCGATTCGACATTCAAACCGATATTCGATGCAAGATTCGACCCGAAATCCGATCCGATCGAAAATTGTAACGTAAATACGAAAACAAAATTGTCATTAGAGATGAAACTAAATCAATAATTTTGTTACGAAAAACTGGAGATAAATTTTGTTGCAATGTTATTTAATCATTTTATATTTTACAACGCGTTATCACTTCTATAGAGTGTAATTGGAATTAACTTAATTTTTTCTTTGAGAGATACTAATTCGATCTAAAATCTAACTTTTGAGCGGATCGAATTGTGAAAAATTGATGAGATTTCGCTGAAATTTTAATACGGAACCTGTCACTTGCTAAAACTGCTCTACCATTTATGCTACAAATACTAGGTTAAGTTTAATACGAAAATAACAACGAAGAATAAAAAAAAGAGGTTAAGTTGTTATCGCATATATCAAATTTAAAATTGTTCATTTGCGCAAACGAAGCACAAGTCTGCAAAAGGCTGCATAAATCCTCCTATGTAGTTTTAATTTTAAGATCCAAATGTTAATTTTAATGCAAGTTAAATATGAACTTATAATTTTGACGTCACATGCAGCAGACCCAAAGCAGACCCCCTCCAACACACAATTTTGTGTGAAACAACAAATTTGTAGAAAGAGCGAGGTGACACCATGCCGAGTCGATCAACTGCTTTCTCCTTTCAGCACTTCTGCCCTCAGATCCCCATATTTGTTTGACGTATAACGTTTGGATCACGTGATAAACGTCAAACTGTGAAGCTTTACCATGTTCGCTACATAACAAATTATTAAATTCTGTTTTACTCACTAGATGGCAACCGAAAAATTTGAATTGTACAAGTCCCTATTGATTTCAATATAGAATTTAATTCTCATCAACTTTTATTAAAAATATTTTTCTATAAAGTAAATAGGGAAGCAATGGCAGTGGAAAACTTATTTCCCATGCTAATTACCTATAGCACAGTTTTCACCTTAAAATAGTGATAATATATCTTTCACTACATAAACGAGATCTCGTGAATTCGTATCTCGCTTACTTATATACGATTGTATCCGAGTGGTTCGAATTACGCTATAAGTTTCCATGTACTGTAAATGGAATTGTGCAAAATATCAAATAAATAAATAAATATAATTGGTCCTTTTATTCTACTCGTATGTTAGATGTGACAGCTCTATTCTATTATTTCAAAACGCTTTTGTTTAGATTATATGATGAATAACATTTCTTAAATATAAGAAAGGAATACAAGAATCGTACTACGCTCGAAGTTAAGAGTAGAATACATGAATATATTTATTTAATTGGAGTAGAAATGTAGAAGATCGTAACTGTGTTCTTTCTTATTTCTCATTTCTCACGTGCACAGATTTGAATCTGGATCTTAATGGGTGCGTTGTTATTTGAAGTAAGGCTGTTAACGGTCCACATGAAGTATCTTAAGAAATCTCGTTAGTCGTTAGTTGGTTAATTGTACGAATCGTTCAGTGCGTTTAATAGTTCAGCGGTTGCGGGTTGAAATCCGTGCTGGGTGCGGGTCTCACGGTGTAGTGGTTCTCGAGGACGCCGCAGTCTGCGAGTGTCGCTGCTGTGCTGTAAGTGTTTCCGCCGCAGCTGCGCGTTCCCAGGCGGACAAAAGACACTCGACCCCAAATCAAATTATCTAATTCTCTCTATATTGGCCGGCGGACAGCGGCGGCGGCGGCGACGAGGAGACCGCAAGATTTGTTTAATCGACTATAACCGTTGCAGATGATGCGAGCGCAGCCATTCCGATATGTTATATACACATACTTACTTATGCTAGACGCCCAGGCACTCGGCAAATCAAACTGCTAATTGTTTTCAACAAGACCTACAGAACAATGATTTCTTTACTCAGGAGTAACACATATTAAAAGGTCATATACGTACATTTGTAAAACAGGTATAAAAACTAAAGATGATCCGAGACGAAATTAGATGAGAAATACATAATTATCGGCTCATCTTAAATTTTCTGGTTGAGAAATGTTCTCATCCCGATGTTTTTTCGATTCTCGACAATTCATTTCTCATCTTGGACTCATTTTACACAATTTGTAAACGTGGAACATTTTGATAATAAATTTATTATTTTACTAAATTTAGTAAAATAATTATTTTTCACTAGTTGCACAATTCTAAATAAGCATTGTAGAGGTGGGCATGGGCCTTGATTTTGATTAAGTCACGATAGGTCATGTCGTGACTCACGTGATCGTGAACAAATTTAAAATTGTATATCGTGAGTGTGAATGAGTTTGAGTAACTTTTTAAATGTCGTGGGTGAGCGCGGCTTGAATATTATTTTATTATATGTGAGGAGAAAAATAAATATTATTTAACGTAATTTTAATTATGTTACTTATATTGTTACTACGTATTGGGCTTAACGCACCGTGGTTTATTAGAAACACGCAAATACATCGTGAATTGGGAATCAACACCATAAGTGAACACATTAGAAAAACAGCAAAGAAGTTTTTCAATAATATAAACCTGTGCTCCAGCGCGGAACACTACAAACTAGGCAAAAGAAGCAAAAATTTGAGACTGAAGAAAAGACTCCCACAAGACTTACTGCTATCGACAGATGAATCTTCCATTAGCGACAGCGAATAATCCTATACTATGCAAAGAATTAAATTGAAATAAAAATTGATACCGGAGGGTGGAACTCACTATCTACATTAAAGTCATACATTGTTATTAAATTAGTCATGAAACACAACAATACCATGTATAACATTTATGTAATTTGTTGGGCTGGTAAATAAATTTAATAAAAAAAAAAATATATATTGTTGTTATTAAAAAATATATATACTTTTAGTAAATTGAACAACTTTTTTGTAAATTTCCGGTTTTTTTGCTCATTTTACAATAAAATTAATTACTTAATGGCCTCCTATATCATAATCGAAATAAAAAGAATGAAGGATGAAAACATAAAATATATAGTGAATAATGGCTATTAGTGAAAAAATTAGTTAAAAATTATGTTATCAGAGATATAAGCGATTAAATGTATAGTGACATCACAAGTTTGGAAGATTCTCATTGGCCACAAGTATTTTAGCGCAATAAATATAGACATATAGGGAGTAGATCGTAACTAATTGTGACATTTTAGCACTGTTTTTTTAAACTATTCGTTGTTTGCTGGGTTGTACGAGTACCTACATGTTCACAACGTTGTATATTTATTACAATAATTTAATTTCAACATACGAGTAGTAAGATTATTTTTCAAGAATTCAGTCGTATATTATTTGTACTCTTTGAACGAAACAAGTTAAGTACCACTGAAATGAACTTAGGAAGTCGCAACGCCAACATAAAACTTCAAAAAATTATATCTCTTGTAATATACGGAATTTTTAATCTGCGTTTTCACTGATCGTTAAAATTTATTATGTAGATTCATATATTTTTTGTATATGTAGGTACAGGAATTCATTAGAGAAATACCCTATACGTATACGTATAATAAATATTTAAATCAAAAGCGTCAAATAAATAATAAACTGAATTAATATTATTTTAATTTATGTATAATATAAATATTAGAACTTTAAGATTATTAAATTAGCAGTAGTACTTCTTAAATCACTGTTGTGATAGGTCGCGACCTGTTGTGAGTTATTGGGGGTAAGTCAAATTTTAAAATTCGTAAACAGGCATGATCGTGATCAATAGTGAAATAGGTGTGAGTGAACGGACATAAACTATTTTTTTTTTCGATTGAGCGTGATCTTAACAAATTTTTACTCACACACCAACTCTAATAAGTATTATGTTTGTTCTCGTTTTTGTATTTCGAGACTCTTAGTGGAATCCAAATAAATAACCAACTTTGTAATTCATGCCTGTACTCCGGGGTCTTGTAAAACTATAAAAAAAACACATACATTTTATAGAAAACAACGGCTGACCGCTTGTTTAATATGGTATGTATAATCACTATAAATTTACCTACGGGAATTAAGCAATTACGAATTACAAATGATGATGATGTTTAACTTAAAAAATCTTTTCATATTGGTCAAAATAATTGTAAGTTATCGACATGAAAATTTCTCAATCTATAATGAATATGGAATTTTTGTAAGTGGGAATTACTTAGGAAATATGAATGAGTTATTTGTTGGTGTGTGTATCATCAACAGATGAGAATATGAGGAAGGGCAGTGCTGCAGCGCATTCACACTTGATTCTATTTAATCAAACATATAAACAGTAGGGAGTTACTCCCCACTGGTTTGCAATCAGAAATCCATTAGCGTCGATGTACAATGTGCCGACTGTCGATGCCGACACTGACACACCGATACGAATCTTTTTTATCCTAAGCCCAGCAGATCATAACATTCGACACTAAATATGTATTTCTTACTTTTGGTTATTCGTAGGATTCTAAAATAAATATCAAATGTAGATTAAGCTTTTGTATTATTTCTTAATTTGGCACTAGTCATTAAACCCAAGAGGGAGCGGGGGATACCGGGAATATCTCTGTTGGGTGTCATCAATTTTAAGTAAAATATGGTAGAGGCTTCTCTGAAATATATATATATATATATATATATATATATATATATATATATATATATATATATATATATATATATATATATATATATATATATATATCATATTGAGCAAAATATATTAAAATTAAATATTGTCCGGCAGTACGGTGGGGTAGGTAGCGTTACAGAATTCGAATCCGGAGATCCCGAGTTCGATTCCCACTCAAGCTAGAAATTATAATTACTACCACTCTGCGGCTCGGTGAGTCCGGACCCTGTACTGTAATTGGGAATCAATTCCTGTTGTACAGAGTAACATAAATTAATAAATAAATAAATCACCATGCCTTTTATCCATTATTGGGTGTGGCATTCTGCCGTAGCAGATCTCGATAGGTGATATATTTTGCCCGTGAAGTGCGGTTTCCAGTCGTAAAATCACGGTCTTCAAATATTTTAGTCGAGTGTGAACCACAGTGCTAATTTTAATGTGAAGAAAAGTTTGTTGGCTGCGGGAATCAAACTCGGATTATCATATGTACAAGTTGACATGCTTTCGTGCTTCCAAACTTCTTAAATTATGTCAAATCGCGAATTGCGAAATAGAATTGAACTATTTTATACGGAGTGTGACCTTAGAGGTAAAAACTTGGTAGATATTAATTTTTTTTAAGTTTGTCTTTTCTTGTTATTATCTTAAATTTTAATAAGACGAATATGGGTTAGTCACTAATATCGTTCTAAAAATCATTTATAATGTATAAGGTGCAATTTAAGCACATTCACATATTAATGGTAATGGGGTGGCTAGCTCAGTGGTATGAAGTCGGCCTGTGGATCCTGAGAACCCTGGTTCGATTCCCACAGACGACAAACAATTTTCATAATTTCAAAAACTACTAAATTAGTTTTATTGGTAAATAATTAACAAAATAAACTGTATTTGGTATCAAAATAAACGTTTGATTAAGATCTTCGCCCGGGTTCAATTCCTATAGCCGACAAACAATTTTCACCACATTAAAACAACCCCTGTGTCTTTCCCTCCACTAACATCTTTGAGAACCGTGTTTTGACGGTTGGTAACCGCATTTCACGCGCTAAATATATCACTTACCAAGATCTGCTACGACAGAGTGCCACACCCAGGAATGGGTAGAAGGCGTGATGATATATTTATTTATTTTTATAATTTGAACGTAACGCGTATTCCATTTGCCATTTGGATCAGATCTAACTCACATTTATTGAACCAGATTACGTATTTATTTCGCTGGATTACTTTGCTGTCTTTATTTCCACTGCTAGTATTACTGTTTCTATTTTACTTTGAAGTAATTTATCGCAATATGTGCTTCAGTTTGTTTAATTCGGTTCATTTAGTCATGTTGTCTAATTTATTTGAACTGATTTAAGTGAACCAAGTTGCAAATGGAATACAACTATAATTGTGAGAACAAAATTTTCTAATGAAATGTAATATCTTTCTTACACAGTATGCCCATCTTTATCTGGTCGCCGGCCATTTATACGTCACAGTATCGTTACTTCGTCACATATCCATTTTACTAATTTTTAATAATTTTTTTCTCGTAAACGATAAGTAATTAATCGATTTAAATAAAATACGAGTATTTTAATTTCTTGTCTAGAATGATATATAAAAAAATCTAAATAGAACATACAACTCAATTCTTAAAATAGTTTTAGTTAAACCTGAATTGTGGATTATTATTATTATTATTATCTGATGGTTAAAGTGAGGGTGGTGTGTTTGGATGAGAATATTTGAGGAGGACTGATTATTTGATAAATGTAATGAGTGAATATTTTATAAGTGATTTTAGGGTTCGTGCTACCCAGAGCTTGGCAGTAGCTAGCTACTTTTGTAGCTTAGCTACTAGCTTAGCTACATTTACCATAGCTGTAGCTGTAGCTTAGCTAACTGTGAATAAATATAGCAGTAGCTTGTAGCTAGCTACTTTTTTTTCTATTAGCTTAAAAATAACAACTGAAGCTACTTTTAAAGCTACTTTTTGTAGCTTAAAGCTACTTTTTAAGCAGAAGGTCAACAAAGTACGCATGCGTACAAGCTAAACCCACACAAAATAATTATTTGTTGCCGGTTCTAACTGGCTCTAATACGCAAAAATACACAGTAGGTGCCAGATGGTATTTGCTATTTTTTATATTTATGTACATAATAGTAAATTAATAGTCATTATAACAAAAGACTGATCATATGACAATGGCAAATTTAATTATTTCACAATAATTTTAAAAAGTAGCTTTAAAATTTAACAGCTACTTTAACGAAAGCTTTTAGCTGTAGCTTAGCTATATTTTACAAAATATAGCTTATAGCTGTAGCTTAGCTACTTTTTTAAAGAATAGCTGTAGCTGTAGCTTAGCTACTTTTTTTAAGTAGCTTGCCCAGCTCTGGTGCTACCCGATTTGACGGAATATAGCATGAAGATATGTATATATGAATCTTATTCAAGTCCGATTTTTAAAAGTTCATTAAGATACTTTCCGAAAATCCAATGGTAACAAAATTGCATTAAAATTTATAAAAACTTTTTTGAGAATCTGATTTGCTCATTTTGACTAAGCCAAAATTGAGGATTAGCTAAAACTATTTTCAGAATTGGGCTCAAAATGTAGTCTATGTTTTCTATCACAAATGAATTCAGTGACTTGTCATCCGATTTGAAATGGAAATGGAAAACAGTATCTAGTAGAGGAAAACTTGGTTCTTGAGTGAAAATTGTGACGAATGTTGTGAGATGTCAAGATGTGTTCTGCTGGTGATGGCGGTTGTTTGCTGTGAGCTGTAGGTGTAGGCTGGTCGGCATAGCAACCGTGTGTTCTCGCTCCAAAATGTCCAGTCATGGCGGTGGATTGAAACCTAATAATTAATTACTCGGCACTCGGAGCTCGCTACGCCACCACTCACCTACAGGCGTGTAAATAACTGCTCCTTATTCGAGGAACGACAGCCAGGTTGTGAAATTGAAAAGATTACTTACACTCAGCAACTGTATTATGATATAGCAATATGAGCGACGGTGGTAACACATCAGATTTTGCATTTGCTCCTCCTTAGATTTAAGTCATATTTCACTCTGTTTATTTCTGTTTCTGAATGTTATACAGAATATTCTACTGCAGAGGATATTTACCCTTTAACAACAAATATTATAATAATACAATATATTTTGTTGTTGAGTTCCTAAGATCATGCAGAACTCATGCTAAAAAATTCAAACCATTGGATAAGAACTAGGTTAGATAGTACATTGTTTTCTTCAAAAAAAGTCTCTAAAATTTTGAAAAAACTCAGACTTGGCTCTTTCAAATAAGAAATTTTAAATCAATAAATAAACATATCATCTCGCCTTTTACTCATTAGTGACCGTGGCACTCTGCCAAAGTACATATATTTATGCGCGTGAAGTACGGTTACTAACCGTCAAATCACGGCTTCCAAAGATATTAATGGAGGGGGATCCACAGCGGTATTTTAATGTGGTGAAAATAATTTGTTAGCTCTGGAAATCGAACCGGGGGTTTCAAATCCACAGTCTAACTGGATAACTACTCAAGTTTTAATTTTCCTAATTTATTTACTTTACTAGGGTGACTAGCTCAGTGGTATGAAGTCGGCCTGTGGATCTTGAGAACTCTGGTTCGATTCCCACAGGCGACAAACAATTTTCATAATTTCAAAAACTACCCCTGTGGCTCCTCCACCAGTAACATCTTTGGGGGCCGTAATTTGACGACTGGTAACCGCACTTCACGCGCAAAATATATCACTTACCGAGATCAGCTTAGGCAGACTGACACACCCAGTAATGGGTAGAAGGCGTGATGATATATTTATATATTTATATTTATACTAGGTGTTTTTATATTGCAGAAAAAAAATAAGGATATATATCATACGATGTAACTTTTTCTTCAAAATTCGGTAATAGTAAAGGTGGTTTTCTTAGTACCACTAGTTTGGTAGTTATTTCTAATATAATTATAAAAACACTATACTATTTCTGGGACTATATTTTGATATTAATGTTTTACGCGTTAGAATGATTATTCTTGACTTGACTGTAAATTAATATAATCTTATTTATGTAATTATTGAAATAATGGAAGCTGTATTAATTACTATGCTTTCATATTATTGTTGCAGTAGATAGAATTTAGGAATATATATTAATGAAAATTTCGACTCAGCGTGCAACTACAAATACTAAAATTTAATTTTGATCTTTATATCAACAGAATGTTCCAGATTTGCCTGTGAGTGGCTTGTTTCAAGCTCACTTAGACTATATGTTACATTGTTCAATGCTTTCGACCTTTCAACCTCTACACGACTCATAAGTAGATACAACTTCCCGAACATTGATACATCTACTCCAAATTTACATCAAAACTTTGCATAGTAAGAATTAAAATTGTAGTGTTCAATAACTGTATTCCTCTGATTAGTATGCGTACACCAAACTTTAAATTCCTCCTTAAATGTTACGCGGCCGAGTCCAACACTGCTGATAGTTTATTTGCTTAATTTTTCCGATCTGGAGAATAAAGTTTTTCAAATGTTACACTGAAGGAAAAATTATAAATATATGTAAAAAGTTATCGAACTTTTATCGTAGAAACCAAATATAAACAGACATACATATCATCACGCTATCAAATTAGATCGAATAAATACTAGAATCAATCATGAAATATTCACTCATCAGATTCATCAAATAATCAGTTCTCGTCAAAAATTATCATCTTAACTCACCATCCTCACTTCAACCGTTTTCATAGTTCTCTCTATGGCCGTATTTGTTTGGGAAATTTTGATCCAACCCTGAACTGACCTAGAACTAACTCGTGTTACTTCCAAATAAATGATGCATCTCAAGTGTCAGTTGTAAATATTAGCGGTAAATTTAAAATCTGAATGCATGTTCGAAACGACACCTGCTTAGTTTTGTTTATGTGTTAAATTGCGCTTTTAATTGGATGTTTTGAGCCATCTTTATATTTTTTATATGTAGTCAAAAAGCAAATTACGTCAGGGTCTGTTTTTTTTTATAATTTTGTCATCAGCACTATCAAAATAATGAATTTCGGAGTCGTAATAATGTGTCGTAATATTATCCTCTGTGACTTATATTGCAAGAAGCACATAATGCATATTGCTCTTCCATCATCTGCATAAATAATAGTTTAGTATATTTTTTCAAAATATAATTATAAAATTACTTACGTTTTTCATAAAAATAACTCCTAACCTCTCTATACTATTACAAATCGCGATGCCGCCACGAATAACAAGGAACACAAGTTGATTAGATAGAGATAGTAAACGGATTGAATCTACCAACCCGCTAAAATAGCTGGGGCAGTAGGGTCAGTTTAAGGTTAGTTCCAGGTTACTTAAAGTGTGCCAAGTAACCTGAAAGTTACTTTAAAAATCCCAAATAAATACGGCCTATATAAGCTCATTTACTCATCACACTAACGCTGGGTTGCATGAAAGTTTTATCGGTTCATTAGCAACTAACGGTTCAATAAATTTCAGAAAATCGCCATTGATACTGTTGCTAGATAAACAATTCTTTAACTAAAAAGTTCTTTATTTTTTTCTTGCAACCCAGCATAAGAATCATTAATTACGCAACAAACCTTCAATCACTTCTATGCATCTACATTATAAACCAAGTGGCATAGTAAAATCAATACATATACATATGGTATATACATAATATCACGCAATATCCCATTAAATGGAGTCGCATGAATCCTAGAATCATTCATAAAATATTCACTCATCAAATTCATCAAATAATCAGTTCTCGTTAAGTATTCTCATCCTAACTCACTATCCTCGTTTCACCCATATTCATAGTTCCCTCCATAAAGGCTCATTTACTCATCATACTGTAGAAGATAGAGACGCCGATTGCGATTTTATTATTCTACCGATAAACCAATTTAATGCGTAAATAACAATTGTAAAGTGACGGTGTTATACTTTTAATATGACGCGATTTAAATGATTTTTAAATACAAATGAAATAAGATGAACTAAGTAGATGTGAACTTCTTGTAAAAATATATATTTAAAACAAAAGAATGAAATGCATAAAAATACAAATGGTAAAATGTACAGAAATTATAAATTAATATTGAAATTAAACAAATTAACCGACAATGGAAACAACAACAACAACAACGTATGATTTAAACTATTAGTTACTTACTAAGTTACAAAATTACATGGCAAGATCTACATCTTGCACATGAAGACGAGAGACAACTTGTTTCGACAAAAGCCGATCTACCACTCACTCAATGTTGTTGTTTTTCCATGGGATGTACTGGCAAAGGTTAAGAGGGCGGTATCGTTGCGTTGTTCGAGATACGATTCCCATGCATTAATTTACATAAAAACCTAGATGGGTTGAGTTACAAAGGATAAATCTATCCGAATAACGCTAAGCTAATAATTTACCCAGACATGTCATCACATTCCGTATACCCAGATGCGACAATTCAGAAAAGCTAGAAACTTGATAAATAATGATTGAGGCAATATTGAAGTTATTATAACTCACCATCCTCACTTCAATCATGTTCATAGTTCCCTCCATACAAGCTCATTTACTCATCATACCTTCGATCATATCCCTCCAATCATTGCTACATACATATATACATACATAAGATAACGTTATATCCCATCAAATGGGGTCGCACGAATCCTAGAATAATTCATAAAACATTCACTCACCAGATTCATAAAAAATTAGTCCGCGTCAAACATTCTCATCCTCCTAACTCATCGTTTTCGCTTCAACTACATTCATAGTTCCCTCCATACAAGCTCATTTACTCATATCACACTCCGAATCTTTCATCACGCAACAAACCTTCAATCACATTCACTCAATCACGCCTATATAATTACATTAGAAACCAAATATCATAGTAAAATTAAGTCAGAAATAACTATTAACGGGTATATCCTATTCCTGTATCAAATTTCTAGATTATTTCCAATTTAACTAAGAAACTTAGTCAAGAATATCTTTTAAAAAGTAAGATGTCACCAGATACCACTTACAATATCCGAAACACTTTTGTCACCCCTCAAGGTCATCTTGATGACCAGCCACCATCACCACTATCGCTGGATGTAACCGAAGACATCGTGCGGTGACGTTTATGTCGGCTGGTCACTTTCCGAGCCTCATTTCGCGCCATTAGCGGACACATCGAGATCTTGCAGAGACGAAGGCGATGTGGCCAAATGGCGAAGAGTACTTCCAACGCAGTTCTAGAACTGGGGAAGTAATTTATGATTGGGGAGCGTCTGTTTCCTGATTAATCGATATTACTTCGGTTGGTTACTTGAGACTTGTACGGAGATTTGTTCTTCTAATGGAACAAGTAATGTTGTGTTGATGATAGTAGTGTTAGGGAGAAAAAATTAATGTTTTTGTTTTGATTCTTTCAGTTTTAATTTTGTTTTTCTTCTGTTTCAGGTAAGTGACAACTTTGACTTGGATTTCAAGTGTTTGTTTCAAAAGAATTGTAAGTAATTATTTGTAAACCTGTTATTAGACTGTAGTTTTATGAATGAAAAAGAAATAACATTATCGCAAGATTTATCGCTTCGCAAGTATTCACATTTAATTATCTGTTATTTTGTAATAAGCAAAACAAAGTTTTTTATTCATGTGGATAATTTATTATTATTTTCAAAAGACATGATTCAAAAAGCTAAAATAATAAATGTAATAAAAAACTTTTGTATTGTAGGTACATAAAAATTAATATTTGTTCGCGTATAATAAGTAATAATTCTGGTTGTAATTAAAACATGAACAAACGTACACTTTGAGAAATATTAATTTGATCGGCCAATTAAATCACTGCGACTGATAATATGACAAATATTTCGCATGTACTTTATAGAAAATAGCTACATTTAGTACACCATTCTACCTATAGTTGATCAGGCCTATATTGGGAGAAAACCACTGGACAGTATAGAATTTACACCATTTAGTTGTGTAAGCTAAATAAAATGAATGTAGTTGGAATGAACAACAAATTTCCCACTACCAATAAAATATCTAAGAAGAATTTCTAATTTCTTAAATAAATAAATAAAATAAATATATCATCACGCCTTCTACCCATTACTGGGTGTGGCACTCTGCTGAAGCAGATCTCGGTAAGTGATATATTTTGCGCGTGAAGTGCGGTTACCAGTCGTCAAATCACGGCCCCCAAACATGTTAGTTGTGGAGGAGCCACAGGGATAGCTTTTTCAAATTATGAAAATTTGTCGCCTGTGAGAATCGAACCAGGGACCTCAGGATCCACAGGCCGACTTCATACCACTGAGCTAGCCATCCCATAAATTTCTTGATAATAGTATTTAAAATTCATTTTAAGACAATATTTTAATTTGTAATAATTCAAAATATACAAGTTTAGGTGAATCTTACCTGTTTATGCCATATGTCACAGATTGGGTAATCGAAATGAAGACTCAGGCCAGCTCATATAACGAGCGTCGCCACTAATTTATCTTACATTGCTTTAAATCAAATGTAGGGTATAAATTAAATATAGCTAAACATAGGAAATAAACATGTTTATTACATCAGAATCTCACGGTACTCGTATACATGACAAATCTTTTTGCTACGCTTACACTCTTACTGCAAAATTTATTTGTTGCAATTAGTTTTAATGGGGTGGCTAGCTCAGTGGTATGAAGTCGGCCTGTGGATCCTGAGAGCCCTGGTTCGATTCCCACAGGCGACAAACTATTTTCATAATTTCAAAAGCTACCCCTGTGGATCCTCCACCACTAACATCTTTGGGGGCCGTGATTTGACTACTGGTAACCGCACTTCGGCAGAGTGCCACACCCAGTGATGGGTAGAAGGCGTGATGATATATTTATTTATTTTAGTTTTAAAAGGTCAAATATTTCAAAATGTAAAATACAGTGTGAGACTCCTGCCCCTAACTTTTTTATTATAAGCAATGGAAAAATTTGCTTCATATAGAAGTTTGATTATTTTAAATTATACATAGATTTTTTCAAAAGAAGCCGGATTTACATGGTATGACTATCAATTTTCATATTTAAATAGGAGTCTCGAATAATTTTTTTAAGATAATAATCGCTGAAATCAAATTGAATTATAAAGATAAAAATGAGATACGGCTAGGATTTGAACCTGGTACCTATGAACTCCGGTCTAATGCTTGAAACCAAATAAGTTACGCATGACCTGGATTCAAATCTGATTTTATTGTCGTAGGTAACCTCGATCTCATAATTTAATTTGTGAAGTATTTATTAAAATACTATTAAATAATAATCCCCATTTATTGTCGTTTCAATGATATATAATTTCTTATAAATATATATGAGTGTTTGTAAACTCCGTTAAAGACGCTCAAGATATTGTCTTTTGCTCTTCTTAGGATTCCAGTACATTCACCGATTATTAGAATTACATATATCAATTAATTTGTCCTTTATTAATATGTCAAAAATTTATTTACGAAACACGTGATACAAGTAAGAAATAAATATCTGCTTTACTGTTATTAATTTAATTGTTTGATGTTAGTACATACTGTTTATTTTCTCTTAGCCATCTAGAATTAAATAAAAATTATTTCTGATATTTCTCAATTATCTTATTTTTCTCGAATTTTAATTGAATTGAAAAGACAAAAAAAGCTGCAGTTTTAATTTTAATAAAATAATTATACTGTATAAATTAGACTTTAAAATTTCTGTGCCTGTCACCACTTAGTGAATTAAAAATAAAAAATAAACTTATATTTCATTAAAATTTTTCAAGTTTTTATAGTAAATGTTACAGGAAGGGAGGAGCATCTTGTCAGATGCCCAGTAAATCATGTTTTGATCTGACTTTTAGTAAAAATTTATTGCATATCTTACATTCAGCTCTTTTTCTATTTGACTTCTTGTTAAATTAGATCACAAACCATAGAACTACAGATCTTATATTTAGTAGCCTATTGATTAACGCAGCGTCTGCTTGATCATTGCACACTCTAAGCTTCAGGTTCGAATTCAGATAAGACAAGCCTCAGTTGAAATTTGTTTTTGACTGTACAAGCAAATAAAATAAAAAAATAATAAATACCAGAAATATAAAGTAAATTAACAATTTCTACTATGTCCTTCAATATTCTCAGAAACTACTTTCAATCTTTAAACACGCGCAAAATAAAGTCATTGGTACTAAAACGTAACTTTGTTAATTTCAACTCTCGCGAGGTGCGCAATTTATTCAATAACCTCCGTAAAGTTATTAGAAAAGTAAAAACTGTCATAATATTTTCCCTGATTTCATATAGGTATAAAACAATCAGTACGCAATTCAGACACATTCATCCCTCATATCGGCATATCACCAACCCTCAAGTGACCCAATTCCACCCTAAACATCCATCCTCCCCCTTAGATATCACCATCAGCCAGTATTAGGACATTGTCACCAGCACTAGCACCAGGTCGGAAACACGTCCGCGATACCGTCACTACCATCGCTTCTCCCTTCCTGCATGTCTTGCAATCACCGCGTCAATCAGCCGCATTGTTCTAACCACCGCCGCCGCCGCCGTCGCCGTCACCACCGCCACGCAGTGACGTGACGCAATCAAGGGGGCGGGCGCGACAATCAAATGTCTGATTTAATATTCACTTGGGTGTCTAGCTAGCGAGTAGTGCTAGCGGTGCGTGGATAGTGTTAGGTTAGGTGAAGTCACGTGCGACAGGCTCTTGCGGGGAGGTGTGTTGGTGACAGCTCTCGGGGTGAGCTAGAGGGAGGATATAAGGGAAGATATGGATTGTGGTTTGTGATGGCTGAGATTGTGGGTAGGTTGTATAATCATCTTTGATAAGATGAAAACAAACTTCGTCTAACAGAGTCTTACGGTTTATTTATTTTTTTGTACTCGTCTCATTCAAAATAATGTTTACGAGGGCAGGGTGAAAAGTTCCTGAAAAATGAAACAAGAAATGATTTATTTGGTCAAAACATATTTTATTTCTCAACATAATCTCCTTGTAGCTCGATAAACTTCGTCCAACGTTTTTCTAATTTTTCGATCCCTTCCAAATAATACGATTTTGGCAATCCTTCAAAATAGGCGTTTGTCTCAGCGATGACCTCATCTCTTTCCGCCGAGCCATTTCTTCAAGTTTGGAAATAGATAAAAATCGCAGGGGGCTAAATCTGGCGCAAAAAGTCCTTCTTATTGCGCTTGAACATCGCCAAACATTCCTTTGAACTTGTCACACGGTCGCGCTTGTTGTCAACAGAGAGCAAATGCGGCACCCATCTGGCAGATAGCTTTCTCATATCCAAAAATTTATGCAAAATGTACCGTACCTGTTCGGTTGAGATGCTCATACCTCAGCAAACTCGTGCACTTTAACTCGCCGATTGTCCAATGTCATACTACGTTCGGCGTCCTTTGTGGTCATACTACCACAACGAAAATCAGTAAACCACTTGTTAATCGTTCCAATTGATGGTGAGGAATCCCCATAATGTGTAACAACATGCTTTGGTTTGCGTAATGTTTTTTCCACGCAAGAAATAATGTTTAATCAAGACGCGCAATTCACTTTTTTCCATTTATTCCAAAAATCTTCAAGGTTGCATGCTTTCGATGGGTGCCAAAATAGAACGGAATGACATATCAGTCTGAAAATTTTAATGCGTTCTAGTTAAAGATGGTACATCACAAATGTCACATGAGATTTGCGATTGTGGCACCATCTGTTTTATTTTTCAGGGATTTTTCACCCTGCCTTCGTATATTACCCTGGAAACCGAAGAAGAGTTTGATATTGCGCACTAGTGGTTTAATGTAATTGAAAAAAACACCCATTTTTATGGTTCTAAATTTTTACTATTAAGCTAATTATACTTACATACATACATTTTAAGGAATTTATAAAAGAAGTAGAGACATTAGTTTATAATGCCATTAATCGGACATATTTTGACAAGCTTTACGAGGAAAAATAAACAATTTATTTTCAAATAACAAATGTCAATTTATGGTATACTAAACTGTCAATATAAATTCACGCTTTAAATTTAATAACTTTTTTCACCATCGGTTATATAATTTTTGCTCGTTACAAAAATCATTGTACAAAACTCGTACACGAAAACGTTATTTGCACTATTCGCGCTAATTAAAGCACTCGCTTCGGTCGTGCTTTAAAATTGCACTCATGTGCAAAGTATGTTTCGCACACTTTTTATTCTTTCTGAAAAAACTAATTAATACTTTTGCATTTTTTAAAAATTATTTGCCTCAGATCTGATTTAATCGTGTATTATATAACAAATTTTATAAATGTATCTTTGATTTGATGAGAGAAGTAAAGTATAAAAAACGAATATCTAAAGAGTTTATAAAACGTATCGCATTCTCTACGACCGCAAATTAAGATAACAACAAAAATATGAAGTTTTTAGTTTATTTGAAAAATTAAATTAAATTACAATGACAAGTTAATTGCAGCCCGTGCTTAATACGCCAGTTGTTAATTTCACGCCGTGACTAAAACGTTCTGAGCTATAGTTTGTTAACATTTGATTAATGCCCGTTTACAGCAATGAAACTTTAATTTTAAGTTTGATATAAACTAAAGGGTCATTCCCAACTTATCTTTTAAGTTTTATATCTAATTTTATATTTTTTGTTTTAATTTTATGTTTTGTCGCTGAATAGATATACTATTTCTTGCTAAATAGTTTTCTATTTTATTTTTAAAGACAGTACTAGAGTAATTTACGTTTATTTTTATTTTTTTATATTTTAATAAAATAATAGCCACAACTGCGGTACCAATCGTTCTTCTTTTTACAATTTCTATTACACACACACTGCATATTAAATCGCAATATATTATTTGACATTGCCGATAATATTGTGAACTGTAGTACCAAGTTTTAATTTTTAGATCTATAAAATTTGGAGTTTACAAACCATTGTAACTAAAATATAGAACTAGAATAAAAACTAAAACATGCGCACGGAATGATCACACACAGAGAGAAGCATATACTAAACTATTTATGCAATTAAAACATAAATTCAAACTAAAATTGAAAATTAAAACATTAGGCGAAAATGATACTTACGAGGGCAGGATGAAAAGTCCCTAAAAAATAAAACAGATGGCGCCACAATCGCAAATCTCATGTGACATTTGTGATGTACCATCTTTAACTAGAACGCATTAAAATTTTCCGACTGATATGTCATTCAATTCTGTTTTGACACCCATCGAAAGCAAGCAACCTTGAAGATTTTTGGAAAACATGGAAAAAAGTTAATTTCGCGTCTTGATTAAACATTATTTCTTGCGTGTAAAAAACATTACTCAAACCAAAGCATCGCTTGTTAAACATTATGGGGACTCCGCACCATTGATTGGAACGATTCACAAGTGGTTTACTGATTTTCGTTGTGGTAGTATGACCACAAAGGACGCCGAACGTTCTGGTCGTCCAATTGAGGTTACAACGCCAGAAATCGTCGATAAAATCCATGGTATGATATTGGACGATGGGCGAGTTAAAGTGCACGAGATTTCTGAGGCTATGAGCATCTCAACCGAACGGGTACGGAACATTTTGCATAAATTTTTGGATATGAGAAAGCTATCTGCTAGATGGGTGCCGCATTTGCTCTCTGTTGACAACAAGTGCTACCGTGTCTCAATGGCAAAATTGCATGAATTGCGCTACGAATTGGTTCGTCATCCACCATATTTTCCAGAATTGGCCGTTGCGATTTTTATCTATTTCCAAACTTCAAGAAATGGCTCGGCGGAAAGAGATTTGGCTCCAACGATGAGACAAATGCCTATTTTGAAGGATTGCTAAAATCGTATTATTTCGAAGGGATCGACAAATTGGAAAAACGTTGAACGAAGTGTATCGAGCTACAAGGAGATTATGTTGAGAAATAAAATATGTATTGACCAAATAAATCATTTCTTGTTTCATTTTTCAGGGACTTTTCACCCTGCCCTCGTAACTACATCTTCATTCTCATATGACATTTTACTTAGATTCTTTAACGCAATTTCTTTTACTTCTGTTGGGACTCTTACAAGTCTTAAACATTAAGAATACATTTTTCAACTTTTCTTGGTTTGACAATTTAATAATTTATTTTTTACATTTACATATTTTAAGGAAACAAATCGTCTCCGAAGCTTTGTATGCAATTGGTACATACGTAATTGTACGTTATAGGCCACTCCTTATTTATTAGCCTCTTTTGCTGCGCTCGCTCGGCTATAAACTACGACTCGTCCAATAAAGTCCTGCTTTATGTGTTTGCTACATAAATAGCTACTCAATTTCAAATATCGCTTCATACTAAAGTATTTTTTTGTCTTGTCTATTTTTGAAATTTGACATAAACCACTGAGTACCAGTGAATTCTTCTCCACTCATTAGTTTGTGAAAGTTGAGAAATTTTTCGTCTTAGCGACATTATTATTTATCTCAGATTTTCCCATGAGAAATGAATAAACAATAGTTCCAATCATATTTTAATAGTGCACGGCTAAGGTTTATTTAGTTAAACGACTATAAATGTTTATCTATATCTTAATTATTAAAGCAAGTCTGATCGATTAAAATAAATATTATAATCTTATTATTGTTTCATAAAGTTCCATGTTCCGAATTTCGTTGCAGTAAATAAAAAGAAATTAAAATTGTGTAAGAGTGATAAGATCCTTTGTTTTAAATAAATGCAAAATCAATTAAACCAGGTCATGTGAAATCAGCAAGTTTCGACGCAAACACATCATCGATGTTCTGCCGGTGTTCAGTCACAGTCACAACACAACAATCGCGAAGAAAAGGGGGAAACAAGAGACAAAAAAATCAAAGATAACACCCGCACACTGCGCACACACTTGTCAACGTCATAAAATAAATTATCAAAATCCGAAACTCGGCTAACGACGGCGGCGACAAAGGGCGCGCGCGCGTAACAAACGAGAGTTTGATGCGGTAAATGACGCGCGCGTGAGACAATGTCGCTATCTGCGGAAGACTGATGACAACTCGCCGCCGCCAACACCGCCGCCACCGGGTCCAGTTGAAGAACCCACCGTCACCGCCAACCACCACAGGAAGTTGCTTTGTTCATTTTTCACGAAATTTCCACCTAAATAAATGAATTCTGACTGGGAAACTCTCTTCCGCTCTGGAGTGAGTCAAGGTGATACGGTTATCGACAACCAAAACTTTTGTTTTGTATTCAAAAGTTATTGTTTTCAAATCAATTTGAAGTTTAATTTAACGCCGTGAACTTTATTACTGAAATTCTCCATACAATTTTACCTGTCATGCGGTTAAATTTGGTTTGAAAGATAATTTTAGAAAATGTATTTTAGTCTCTAAACATAATTTTTCATTATCATTGCCGTAATGCATGGTTATAGTATATAAATACATATAGTAAGCCGAATTCAACAGTCATCATTCGTCCAGAACTATTGTATTAATAAATTATGCATGTTTTATCATTCTGAAACATCATTTTTAATAGATAATGGATATACATATGTATTTTTGTTTCCTATAATCATATATTACTTTCAGAAAATGTTTCTATCTTATAATCCATAGCGAAAATATAAAAATAAATAAATAAATAAATAGATCATCACGCCTTCTACCCATTACTGGGTGTGGCATTCTGCTGAAGCAGATCTCGGTAAGTGATATATTTTTGTGCGTGAAGTACCTCAGGATCCACCGGCCGACTTCATACCACTGAGCTAGCCATCCCATGTATATATATATATATATATATATATATAATATTTTTATTATTAAAATATGATAAATTCATAGTTTATCTTTTTTTTAATATGAAGCTAGCATATTTTAAATTTGGTATAAGAATAGATAAAGTTGTCGGTGATAACTTATCTAAACTTACATAATATTTGTTCAATTAACATTATCGTGTCTTTTACTTATTTTTGGGTACAACTCGGTAAAATTCTGTGACGGGTTATTGGACTGTAATAAAACCCTGCAATTGTAGACTTTATCCAGACCTACAAGCAAGGACGGATCCACGAGGAGGATGATAGGGACGATCGCCCCCTAGGAAAATTTATTTTTTCTACAAATCTTAATACAATAATTAGTAATCTACAAACAAAAATGGAAAATATTTAAATCAGAAAAATGTAAATTATAACAAATTATTATATACTCGTAACTTGTATAACTCCGCATTATTGTCAGTATAATGAAACCGAATAGGTGTAATCCTGCAGCTGCATCTAAAAATGTAGGACCAATTTTGCAAATATTTATATTTTGTAACAAGGTCACTTAAAGAAGATACAGATATTGAAAAAATATAGATCGGTTTGTAAAATCGTCTCCACGACGACTTCAATTCGTTATTTAATTTTTCCTTTATATTGTACCAATATGTTGTTGACTATTTATTATATTATTCTGTATCTATAGAATTTATATTATTTTATGATTTGTGTGTAATATATTTTTTCCTACAACTGTGCGATTTTTTTGTTATTACGTAACTATAATTGCCTTGGTTACGTATGGAAAGTAGATGAATGCAGACCAAGTGCGTTTCCGAAAGCAAAGAAACACTAGTGCGGAAAGTGCTTCATTACGTAACTGTCAAAAGAATATTGTTTTGACAGCGATTTAAATTTCGCGCCGAGCGCGGAATTCATATTTTGACCACAGACGCTTATGGAAGAAGAAGATACGGTGAACCAGCGCTAGTAAATATGCAGTAGTATATTTGGACGTTTATAAACGTAACCTTAATTTGCAGTATATCTATTCTGTAGACAATTAATAAAAAGAACCGAACAAAGTAAAATATATCGATAAATGGTTTTATTTAAAGAGTAACTGAAATACTGCATATTTATTGTTTGTGTATATTATTAATATAGTTGTTACAGTTGCTTATATTGACATAATGTAAAGTGGAAACTTTTGTGTCTAAAGAAATATTGATTTCTTCCGTACCTGTTCATATTATTACCAGTAATATTATTGGTATCAATTTCGGAAGCTTCAGAAGTACCAGCAGCAGGTTGATTGTCATTGTCGAAAATAGATCCAACATAGTATGATCCGGAGCTTCAATTATCTTTGGAGGTGTTAATGATAAAGAAGAATCACTCACTGTACTATTCCAATCAAGATGATTTTGAAGAAATTATTTTGACGTTAGTGAAATATTTTTAAATAACGTAGAACAATGTGCAAGCAATCAACAAACAAACCATAGCAACGCCGTAAAACATCGTTCTCATGTAATATGATTAAAATTTTATAAATTTTATAAATTTTAATAATATTTTAGTTAAATTCTGCACTTGCACGTAACGAGCCTTTTTCGGCACTTGTTATAAAAATAACTATTGTTGAATATGATTAATAAATGACATTCTGAAATTGCGTAGTGAAAGAACGTTCATTACGACACGCTACATTTTGTTTTGGTTTTGTTTTCAAAATTAGAAAATGATCTCGAACTTTTGAACAATTGCATAAATATCAATAACAGTTACTAACCACAACATTTAATATACAAATTTCTGTAAATTGATTCGATATAAAATATCGCAGATTTAAAAAAAAATTAATTTGTAAAGTTGCAAAATAGAAAAAAATAGTATAAATAACTCATTTTATAAGACTTTTATATTATTTGTCCTTTAGAAAAGGTATGCGAAAAAAAAACTCTCATAAAACTCGTTTATGCGACTATTCATAACGCATAAGAAATAAAATATAACTGTACATACAAACATTTAACTGATTCTACAATTTTGGAATAAAACATAAACATAAGCGATAACAAATCCAATTTTATTTCAAAAAACTTTCGACAGAGCATGCGTCTATATCAAACTCTGTCTGCATTTGAAGTATGAAAAGCCACTAACCTCACTGTTTTGTAGATATTATAAAGTTATAAAATTAGTGATAAATTTAAAATCTCAATGCACGTTCGAAATGACAACCGCTTAAATACATATTGCGATGCCGCCAATTCAAAACAGATAACAAGGCAAACAAGTTGATTACAAAGAAATAGAAAACGGGTTCAACTTGCCAACTCACCAAAATAGCTGGGGCAGTAGGATCAGTTCAGGAACTGTACTTTCGACAGAACATCACTGTGAAATTGTATTTATTCCACTGGTCTATTGCAGTTAGTATTGGTCGGTAGAGCGGTTCATGTATTACGTATAATACTAATATTAAAATATTTCTAATCGCAGTGCCGCTGTTTACAGATCCAACAATCATTTCACATTCCAGAGCTTGGTATAGTTTAGTGTCCATGGCAGTATTAGAATCTTCTTTCGGAAACCAGTCTTTCTGTCTACGCACTTGCCTATTCACGCTTAATAATTCAATAACAAAACTTGAAAAAAATTATCTTGCAATAATTTCTTGATCATTGATAACTTCCGTATACATTCGTATGTAACATAGACTAGGCCGCGTCATCACACCGCACCGCAACCGAACGTAATGTAACCTAGATTGACGTAACTCTACGTGAGCGTTAGTCCGGGATAATTGAATTCCATCATTCCTCGCGTTCATTTCTGTGTATTGTGCAGCGCCGCGACGCTTTACGTCGCCGTCTCGCGAGAACACAATCACTGGATGCGGGTTTTAATGACCCCAGGCCACCCCAGTCGCGCCGCCCATGCCAAGCAAGCGCTACTTCTTGCTGCACTCGCACCCAGCTCGGCAAATCTCATTCTGCAGCTTAGTAATTATTTGTAAAATATTCGTCCGCGTTAGTTTTTGTCTTGAGAACTAAATTCCGGCGATGGAATCTCGCCATTCTTTGATGATAAGATTTTATCGACGCTTGACGCCCTATTTTAGTAATTCTATGAGAGATTTTACAAGAGTTATTTTGCAATTATCTACAAATTTTACAAAAAAAATGAATTTAACGTATACTAATGCCGTAATAATATTCATTAAGAATTTTAAAGTGATTTTCGTCTACACTTTAGGCTCCTACATTTTCCAAACAGCTTTTTACTTTCCCAATTTATTATAGAAAAGTATTATAATGTTGATTTTTTTCGATCATGAAGTTTTCATCTTCACGTTTTAGACTATTATGTTCCCAAATAACATATACGAGGTGTGGCTATTAAATAACGAGACTGACGCTGCTACAGAAGAAGTACGCATGCGCCAAACACCAGCGACCGTCAGCTTTTTAGCGTGAAGCTTTCTCTTTCGAATGCAGTATCTCTCGCTTCTGTAAACAAATCCGTATAGCCATAGCATTCGTTCTAATTAGAGTTGTTTTTTTGTTTCGCCGAAAAAATGTTAAGTGCAACATTAGAGCAACGAATTGTTGTGAAATTTCACATGAAACTTGGCAAAACTGCTACTGAAACTTATGGAAGATTCGCATGGAGCATTGCAGGAATATAGAGGAAGGGTGTATATTGAAAGTGATAATAAGTAAATAGGTATGGAATCAAAATGAAATGTTAAAACAACATCAGTCTCGTTATTTAATAGCCACACCTCGTATACATACCTATATAACAATCTAGGATAATTTAACATTCTTGAAAATAAATCTATTGAATAAATAATAGTTATTTATCATACAAATGTTAAAAGTGACATTATATAAAATCACTTTTAATAAGTATATCATACAACATTTTTTATACAAACACTGTTAAAAATATAATAAAATAAATTAAAAGTGTTGTGATGCCTTTTCCTGGTCACGAAAATAAATCGCGTTGTCAATGTAATTCATGAAACAATTGAAATTTTTTGTTTGTTTGACAAGTAAGCATTTAAAACGCATATTGGAGAAAATTAATTTTTGTCGAAAGTTATTCAGAATATGCCGAGTTTGGCATCAAATTAAGGCTCTGTGACAGAGATTTCTATAAAAGAATAAAAAATTATATTTTTCAACTACCGTTTGAAAAATCTTTCATTTTAATATCCATAAGAGTTAGGAGTAGTTGTATTTTTCCGTACTAGTGCGTAAATTAAAATCAATTCTATTTGTAATACTTATGTCACGCATAATTCGCGAAAAGTTAAATAATAAATTCGGCGAAGTATCCTGCAAAAACTCTGCAAGGTTGGGCGTCTTAATTAAGACATCTACTCTCTTATCGCCCATCTAAATACTATAGACTTTTAGTAAGACGTTTTAAAATGACAATAAAAAGGATACAAAGACGTCTTAATTAAAACGGTTTTGACAATGTAGCGAAATTTTAAGTCTAAATTGAATTAATTTGGCAAATAATAATAAATAATAATAATTAGTTACGAATTAATACAAAACTAAATAATTCAATCAACCTTGCCGTGTTCAAGTTGGGATACAGATTCATAATTCGAATAATTCGATAATTCGGAATATTTTAAAATTCTAAAATCCGAAAATTCGGAATATTGCACAATTTGAAGGTTCAATAAATCCGACTGATCGAAGTCTCGAATATTCGTAAAATCAACAACTCTAATATCAATTATTCCATATGACATTGTAACTTATATTTGCTTTTAATAATTTAAACCAAGTTTAAAATTTAAATTTTGGTGTTCTGGCCATGATTAAAGTATGCAGATACGTTCTTCACTCTTTAGATTTCAGTATGATACAACAAAAAGGAGCAATGTTATAATTTGCCTATACATAAATAATGTCTGTAGATTATGAAAGCTGCACCCCTAACCTTGTAGGTAAAACAGCAAATATGAAGTAGTGATAAATTTATTTAAATATGCCTCAACCTGAAGTGTCTATAACAAACGACCGGAGCATGTATTCTCCACCACCACGTAACAAGTATGCACAAAGTGGTAGCATGAGTTATATGTGCTCACGTATAATGCTATGTAAGAAGAGCAACTAAGACAAGGGAAGCAGGAACAGCAGCAGCAGCAGCAGCAGCGGCAGCGGCAGCGGCAGCGGCAGCGCCTCTGGCGGATTAATTAGGCAATTAGCGCAAGGTGAGGAAACTTTACCGGGAGGGAACGAAGAACGACGTCGTCTGCTGATTGTGCGGAAAGATTCGCGAACAGATTACGTGCGGCGATTAGTGCCCCAACACTTTCAGCACTTTCTTCATTTGTTTCTTTCTTCAACTGTCACAAGTCACAGCCTACTCGACTAATTAAATCAGCTAGGAATTAAACCATCAGCCACGGGTGTAATGATGTGGTATTGATGACTAGTTTTTGTGATGATGGTAATGACAGTTGAGGTCACGTGTCGTGGCATATGTCAGACAAATATTTAGCAACGCGCTTGGTTCTATGTACAGTTAGTTGTATGCCGTGTTCACTTGTCTAAATTTACGTATATATAAATATAAAACCGTTTTGTAGGTATATTCGACCCACACTTCATATTGTGGCCTTTGATAACTATTTAAAGGCAACGAACTGTTTTACTGGATAAGTTATTTTTGCATTCATTTATGATTTTTTTATTGTCAAAACGTATTGAACATAAATAATAATATACGTTTAACTTCTGGTATGCGAATAAATTTGATATTGCGTTTAATCTCGATTTTTATGAAAACAATTCAATCAAAATTCTTAATTCAATGTTCCAATAATCAACATACTAATTTTTCAAACTGCTTTTCAATCATTTACGTATGGTTAAGCTAAACCCTTGGCGTACCTAGGGATTTTGTCTAATAAGGCCGGTTTAGTAAAGGTCTAGTGTGACGGTAGCGCCATCGGTTGTCGAGTGACGAAACTGACGCTCAAAAAAATATAAAAATTGAATAAAATAAGTGTTTTATACCTATAATGGTTTGAATATCATGAATTGTTAACAGGTTGTTGGTCTACTGAATTTTCAAATACCATACCACCGTATGGTGTTGCCATTATAAATTGGGATTCTTAATTTTTCGTTAAAAACAAGGCTTTGCATGGCTATATATTCATTACTAAACGATAAAAAACTTTCTCCTTCTGATACAATATACATGGATAGTTCTAGAACATTATACTAGTTTTTCAAATGAAACTGCAGAATTTTAGAGGTACACAAACCAAATATGTGCGATTCTGAGTGATGATCGCCATAAGTCCCGTGTTTAAGAACTCAACTTTACAAGCGAATATATTTGTTCACAGACGATGAATGTGTTTCATATTTTAACAGGATGCGTATAACTATCCAATGTTTACGTGCGCCAAATTTCATTCAGATCTGCAAAAAAAATTTTTACTCTAGTACTACCTTAAACCAGCATAACGATGACGAATATATTCAATAGTGAATAAATATTTTAATTTCGACGACCAAAATAAAATAAAATATTGTGTATGTACCACGGGCATAATCAAGTTTATAATACCCTTAATATATAAATAACTATTATATAGGTATAGAAATGACAAATTTATGTATATCCGATTTCAATTTTTTTATATTTCTACATGTGTACAGTACGCTGTACCTTATGTAATGTTATGGTCTAAAAAATTACCGAATTTTTAAAGCATTTTCAAAACATGAGGATGTATGAAAAAAAAATTCATAAACTATTATAACCGTAAAATTACTAAAATTACTATGGCAACCAACACAGCTACCATGCACAGAACTTGCTGTAATGAGTAATGTAATTACAACAAATTAGTAGTTTTAATACATGTACAGAAAAAAACATATTATAGCTTTTATATTCTAAGTTGGTGCTTCTAAGAATAAGCATACTCGGGCTTCATATGTAAGTAAATCATTACTTATATTTATCTTTCTGAATTTTTACATACTTACCTATTTGCCTTCAACTGTGCCCAATATTTTTCAAGTGTTTCATAAACCTTCACCATGGGATTTAGTTTAATCATTATGATAAACTTATAAGGGTTGTTGATTTTACGAATATTCGAGATTTCGATTATTCGGATTTATTGAACCTTCGAATTTAGATTCGAACTTTAGAATTTTTGAATATTCCGAATTTACGAATTTTCGAATTATTCGAATTGTGAATCTGAATCCTAACGTGAACAGGGCATGTTGATATGAATTATTTTCAGAATAAAGTCATGTGCAGAGTTTTGTATTAATTCGTAAGTAATTATTATTAATTATTATTATTTGCCAAATTAATTCAATTTAGACTTAAAATTTCGTTACACTGTCAAAAACGTTTTAATTAAGACGTTTTTGTATCCTTTTTATTGTCATTTTAAAACGTTTTACTAAAAGTCCATAGCATTTAGATGGGCGGTAAGAGAATAGATGGCTTAATTAAGACGCCTAACCTTGCAGAGTTTTTGTACGATACTTCGCCGAGTTTATTATTTAATTCGTGGTCGACTTTTCGCGAATTATGCGTGTTAGAGATGACAGATGGCGTTAATTCTGAGGCAAAAAATTCGAGAATTCGAAACTTAAAAAAATTCGACAATTCGTAAATTCGAAGCTTAAAAAATTCGGATGTTCGAAACTTCGAAATTTTTCTGACGAAGTTCAAAACATTCGAATGTTCAAACGTTCAGAAATTCAAACTTCGGTGGAAATCAACGACCCTAAAACTTATAAAGAATGTTTCGTTTCGTTTCGAAATCATTTACATCTCTTTTACCTTTTCTGGTGTCGAGATGGCCGGACTCACCGAGACGTGACAGCGTTGTGATTACCAATGCTTATAAAGAATGTAATAATAATAATCTTTACGATCGATGTATTTGGGATAAAAAAGGATTGTTAGTAGCTATGTAAAAATGTATATTTGTTATTAATATTTATGGTAATCTCAGGAAACAGGAAGAGAATATTTTGTATTCTTTTACAGCTGAATTCGCACAGTTTGTTAAGATTCCTTTAATTTGAAAAAAAGTCTAAATTAACAAAACTTTTTTGGGCTGATGTTAACAGTTTTATAATTCGAAGTATTTTTCTCTTATATTAAAGCGAAATTTATAGTTTACATAGCATAGCATAGCATAATATAAAAATAAATATATCATCACGCCTTCTACCCATTACTGGGTGTGGCACTCTGCCGAAGCAGATCTCGGTAAGTGATATATTTTGCGCGTAAAGTGCGGTTACCAGTCGTCAAATCACGGCCCCCAAAGTTTTTAGTAGTGGAAGGGCCACAGAGGTAGCTTTTGAAATTATGAAAATGTTTGTCGCCTGTGGGAATCGAACCAGGATTCGCAGGATCCACAGGCCAACTTCATACCACTGAGCTAGCCATCCCATATTATAACATAACATAATGTAAAAGATTTTTCAGGATCTATAGTATCATATTTATGTGATGTTTTTATGTTGTTTAAATATTATGCCCAACTATATTCACAGTATTAGATTATTGCCATATTCGGTATTATTTTGGCAGTCATAGTTTCGATCTTGCTCGAAAATGGATGATGACGATATTACGATAGTAGCTGCTTTATCATACACATTGCTGTTAAGAAAAACGAAGGAACGAAGTAAACTGAAGTATAAAACCCGAATAATAAATCGAAAATGTTTAAATTTTTGGAACATCTATGCTCGGTTTCATCAACAAAAGTTAAATTTTAATCGTTGTTTAAATAAATAAAAGTAAATCGAATATATGACAGCAATGTCAATTATTCCATCTGACATGCAATTTTGATTTTCTTTTATTTATTTAAACAATGATTAAAATTTAACTTTTGCTGGTGAAACCGGGCAATAATCTAACAATTGTCAGAGAGATTTCGATAATGTCTGAGGATTCCGGAAAGAACAAGGCACAGCATATGAAATGAAATTTGGTCATTTCTCATGTCATGCTATGTTATGCTATGCTATGTGTTGTGTAAACTATAAATTCAACTTAATATAAAACAGATATTAAAATACACATAAAATTAAGTAAAACAGAGCAATTAAATATAACTACTTTATCTTTCTGGGGTGGCTAGCTCAGTGGTATGAAGTTGGCCTGTGGATCCTGAGAACCCTGGTTCGATTCCAACAGGCGATAAACAATTTTCATAATTTCAAAACCTACCCCTGTGGCTCCTCCACCACTAACATCTTTGGGGGCCGTGATTTGACGACTGGTAAACGCACTTCACGCGCAAAATATATCACTTACCAAGATCTGCTTCGGCAGAGTGCCACACCCAGTAATGGGTAGAAGGCGTGATGATACATTTATTTATTTTATTTATCTTTCTAATATATCACTTACCGAGATCTGCTTCAGCAGAGTGCCACACTCAGTAATGGGTAAAAGGCGTGATGATATATTTATTTTTATTTATTTTATCTTTCTAATGCTCAAATTTTCAATCAACTGTTATGTTTCTGTTATAATTATCTGAAAATACATATAATTTATATTGCTGTTGTTAACATTTACTTAACAATCGATTGATAAATCGGGCTTTGGGCGAATAAAGGTATATAACCGTAAATATAATTAGAACCTCTGGAAATTATATGATGTTCTCACACGTTAACTAAAAATAATATTAATACATCAAAATTGTTGTATGTGTTTGTTCGTAACATTCACAAGAAATTTGATTTGTATCGTGTAATCCTCATATACATTTTTACTTGCGAATTTGATTGATTGGCGTATCCCATCCCTGACAGAGATAAAACCAAACCACGAATTTTAGTAGCCACTAAATCGATCGTTAAAAATTTAGTACTTTCAGATCCGGAATTTAAAAATAAGTTCCGCCCTTCACCGCTGGGCTGTCGCAGCACTGTTCGCTGTATCACTGCTTCACCGATTTCGCCTCGCGAGGGTTTTACGACCGCGTCGTAAAACTGCGCGCGGGTTTTTAACTCTTCCCGTGTCACTCTCAACAGTTGGACCGTAAATTATGTTATGATGTGTGTCATATTTTCAGCGGTGACAACGTTTTTCGCGCCGATGCTGTTTTACATTTTGTAACGACATTTGTGGCCTTCGTTCCATTTCAACAACAATCATATAAATGCTAAAGCTTTATTGGTATGTCATTCTACTCATCGTTATTTGTTTCGTAATAAACAAAAAAAGTAACTCGTAGAAATCTCTGCATAAATTATTGTTATTTGAAAATTTATGTTTAAAAGATATTTCTTGAGAAGAAAAATTTCAACGAGAAATCTGAATATTTTTTTAATAACTTGGTTACATGGGCGTCCGCAGGGGGTGGCAAGGGAGGGGGAGCCCCCCTTGGATATTAACTAGGGTGGTGACCAAGACTCTCTAAAATAGGACTTTAACATGTAAAACTATAATTTTTTAATTTCCTGCTTCCTTAAATATTTGAAGCAAAAAAGCTTGAAATAAAAGTTTTAGGGCATAAAATTCTGCATCTGAACCAATAAACAAAATTAATTTTGCATACTTTGTAACGACACAAATTAGATTTGAAAATTACGAAAATTGCCTCAAAACTATCGATAGGCTTGAAATTGTAACAAAATTAAACATATGTTTGACGTTTTATTTGTCAAAATAAATGAACTAATAAATAATGAATTTATTCTGACAGTTTTGACAGATTGAACGACAAACATTTGTTTAATTTTATGTCAATTTCATAGCTATCGATAGATTTGAGACAATTTTAGTCATTTTCAGATCTAATTTGTGCCGTTACAAAGCATACAAAATTAATTTCTTATTTTATGCCCTAAAAATTTTATTTGAAGCTTTTTTCTTTTAAATAATTAGGAAGCAGGAAATTTAAAACAATGTGTTTTTACATGTTAAAGTCCTATGTTCGAGAATCGTAGCCACCACACTGTATATGTATATATAAATTAAATAAAAATTAAATTATAAGTTTAAAGATTATAAATTCAAACTGAAATTGAATTTCCAGCAGTATTCTTAAGGCCAGCTAGCGACATGTTCCCTATCGTAACGATTGAATAATCTAAGTTTAAGTATACACAGACACAAAATATTAGAAAATAAAAACTGTAAAACTGCTAAATCGGAATTTATTGAAGAAATGGTGTCAATTTATGGAAGAGTTATTAGAAAATTGTCCTTCCTCTTCAATTCAAACCCAGACGACAAAGACCAGTAATTTATTTCACAAATTTAAATATTTTTTATCCATTTGTTATATGTATTTGTATTTATGTTATGTAAAAAAAATATTTTAGAAATTTATGTATATCTGAGAGTTTTTTGCGACTCGCCCCCCCCCCCTGGAAAAATGTCTGTGGACGCCTATGCTTGGTTATATTACACCTGATTACGTTTAATTGTATTAATTTGTGATAAGATAAATGATAAGCTATACATAAGTAATTTGGATTTTGTTTTGCAATAAGGAAAATAAAACAGGCGAAAGCAGTTAGCACAGTGACGTAACTAGAGCTAGTCTTGGTATTGGTCTTGATCGTGACAAAATCAAGACTAATGATGCCAAATCAAAACCAAGTTCAAGAGTATGTTGTCAAGATCAAATATCTTGATAAGAAAGTATCTTGTAAAACTCTTCACCAAACAACTATTTAATTATTATTTTCTTTTATGTGTTATATAATTTTTTATCTTACATGGAACTTACCTAATATAGTTAATAAATATATTATAAGATGTTGATTTTTGTATTAGAGATGAATAAGTGTGCGCTAAAATAATTATCTAGAGTTTTCTGAAAATGAATTGTTTATTACATTACCTAAGCCTAATACAATAAATATTATTATCAATATATCAATCAATGGGCTGTAAAGAAAGAAATTAGTACGAGTAAAACGTACTCAGTGAGAAATCCATGTAGTATCAACATTTAGTAGCAATTATCATATTTAATTAAGTTCAGTGACAATTGATCATTCACACACATCATCAGCGTAATCGCACAATCAGGATGTCTCAATAAACATACTCAGAATCGATGGCCCTCACTCCACAATGTCCTACCCGACAATCTGCAGCCGCGAGGGCTCCGCCACGAACACTATCCACCTGGACTTATGGCGCGTGGTCGGACAAGAAACTCGCCACTGCGAACTTGTCATCTTCCTCAGAGTGGATCTACAAGCCATTGCGAAAGAGTTGAAAGCCGAGTCTGAAACCACGATCTCGGTCAACATCAACACTCGAAGATGCGAGCAAAGTTGGGCATCTCCTGAATTTAACACTATAGGTGGCTTGCTAAGGGCACCGGTGGTACGAGGCTAGCAGGTCGTACTTCGATGGATGCATAACGCGGCTGGTCCCCCCACAGCGGATCATAATAAGATAGGACAGAATCACACACCGTCCATATTTATAATTTAGGTGATTAAAAAATACCAGTAAGACATGAAATAGTGTATGCACCACGGGCATTACTTGTTTATACACCTCAAGTGACTTACAAACGCCCTCGGGCCAGCGGCCCTTGGCCTTGTAAACACCGCCCTCGTAAACATCTTCATAATACCCTGGATACATAAATAAAAGTAATAATATTATTTTATTAATAATTAATAAAACATGAAAAATCGAGACCAAGATCCAAACTAATATAGTATTGATTTTGATTTTCACACTAGGAACTCGCGAATTATAATCTTGTTATGTTTGCATATCAATTATAACTGATTAATTGAATTAACTTATTATATTATTGTTATTATTTTATTATTATTTTGCTACTAGTAAACAGGAAATTAATTCAAATTACGGTTCAGAGAATCAACATCCTGCAGTTTATAGTCTATATAGAATCCGAACCACTCAGAGACAGTTATATTATTAAACATATGTTATAATTATCAAGGTTTAGACTCGCGCACTTGCGCTTGTGAAGGGAACCTCGACAGCTCATAATAAAAATTAATTACAGTTGAAAACTTAAATAAGGTCAGATGACTTATGGTCAGTTGCACCGCTGTTTCTAATACGTGTCATAAGAAAATATCGAATCGAACTATTGACACCAATGTTTCGTAATTAATTTCTCGATTTTATATTGTTTTACTTAAGTTACACTTAATATTTAGGGTATAACCATGGGCGTCCATAGACAGGGGGGCGGGTTGCAAAAAACTCTCAGATAGACATAAATTTCTAAAATATTTTTTTTTACCTAATATAAATACAAATACACATAACAAATAGACAAAAAAAATATTTAAATTTGTGAAATAAATTACTAGTCTTTGTCGTCTGGATTTGAATTGAAGAAGAAGAACAATCTTCGAATAACTCTTCCATAAATTGACACCATTTCTTCAATAAATTCCGATTTACAGTTTTTATTTTCTAATAATTTGTGTCCGTGCATACTTAATAAACTTAGATTACTCAATCGTTACGATAGGGAACATGTCTCTAGCTGGCCATAAGAATACTGCTGGAAAGTTTCAGCTTGAATTTATTATCTTTAAACTTATAATTTAATTTTTATTTAATTTATATACACATATACAGGATGGTGACCGCGACTCTCGAACATAGGATTTTAAAATGTAAAATCATATTGATTTAATTTCCAGCTTCATAATTATTTAAAACAAAAAAAAACTTCAAATAAAGGTTTTAGGGAATAAAATACGAAATTAATTTTGTATGCTTTGTAACGGCACAAATTAGAATTGAAAATTAATAAAATTGTCTCAAAACTATCGTTAGCTATAAAATTGAAACAAAATTAAACAAATGTTTGACGTTCAATTTGTCAAAACTGACAAAATAAATTCTTTATTTATTTTTTCATTTATTTTGGCAGATAAAACGTCGAACATTTGTTTAATTTTGTTTCAATTGCACGCTTATCGATAGTTTTGAGGCAATTTTCGTCATTTTCAAATCTAATTTGTGTCGTTACAAAGTATGAGAAATTAATTTTTTTATTGGTTCAGATGAAGAATTTTAAGCACTACAACTTTTATTTCAAGCTTTTTTGTTTAAAATATTTAGGGAAGCAGGAAATTACAAAATTATAATTTTATATGTTAAAGTCCTATGTTCGAGAGTCGTGGTCACCACGCTAGTTAATATCCAGGGGGGCGCGCGCCCCGGCTTGCCCCCTCTGCGGACGTCCATGGGTATAACAGAGCATCTGGTCATTAAAGAGTAAATATTATTTTTGTGATTTCGCAATTCATAAAAAGTCCATTAGTTCGTTAAAAATTTGAGTAATAGCGGCATATATTAATTTACTTTTAAAGCATGCAGCTAATGATTTTGTAGGTTGTACTGGTCAGAAGGTGTAAAAAAATGTAATGATTAGTAAAGCACATGACGAAGTTAGTGCAACATTAATAAACACGTGAGTTATGTGGCGATGAATAGGGGCTAATGAAGCTTCATTCTTCCGCCACGGTGAGTGACGGCGCTGCGGTAGCGAAATGTCAGTCGCCATCATTAATACAACACGTACACACACATCGTCAGGCCGATCGTCTTTTTGTGCCGCGTACTGAGTCTCTTTCCCAATTCGTTCGCGCTAATGTATCGTAGTCGTTGGTACCTCACCACTATTTGCTTTGCCTTTCCACTAACGCTAAATTAACGCTATGTTAATGATCCTTATGGTGTGCGGTGTTGAGCAACCTCATGGTAACGTCATGCGGTGCAAGTAATAATGATTCCACGATAAATTGCTTCAATTATACGCCGACCGATTTTTACGCTTAACACTGCTTTTCGATCATCATATGTTCTCAGTTCTGGATGGATATTTAAAACAAATCTTATATTACGATAATATAATAGAGCATGGTTGGGCAATACGACAATATTTCGAAGGCATTTGCAGTGGGACAATTGCTTATTTGAGTTTTACCTGGATTTTAAGAAGTGTAGAAAATAGCATTATTAGACGATGCACATCGATGTATCTACATACTATGCGTATTTTAATCTCGAAATAGGGTCTTGGTCTGAATTAGCACTGAAGTAAAGATAGCTTCACGGGCCATAAAAGTACAATTTAACTTGGGACGAATTTATTATCCAATTCTGTACTGCCTAAATGGGACTGAAGTTGGCACATAAACACTGTTCTTTATTTATTTATTTATATATTTGTTATTTTGCACAAAAGGAACTTAATCCCAATTAGACTACAGGGGATTTACAGCTTATAATTTAATCCGAACCACTTTTATTTAGTTTGAAATCAGTGAGATTTAAACTCATGACTTCCTGCTTGTTAATTAGGAAACTTTAGTTTTACCTCGCTATTATCCACTGAACTACGATAAGATATTATTTTTATGATAAATTAAACATCTTGTGAACCAGCACTATATATATTTTTATTAAAAAGTTGTTAGTATTATAGGTACTTACATTTGGAAACTTTCAATTTATGTGGAAATAATAATGGAAAATTATTTCAAAATTTTTATTCAATTTCTTGAAAAGGGTTAGGAGGAAGGAAAATGACCTACCTATATCTTAGTATATTTTTATTTAATTGGAATTGATATATTTTTTTTTAAATAAAGTTCTTGCATAGTTTTAGACCTAATTAGGTGAACTTCTTACCTTAATAGTTATTTGTATAAAAAGGAAAAAAAAGTGAGATATTTCTTCCAGAAAGTGTAGTTTCATTTCTTCAACTGAATGCCAGAGATAGCACCTGAGGGAAGAATAACACTTTTTCATGAGGTATACATTTATTTTTTTTATTTCAATATTCATAAGAGTTAGAGGAAGTTATATTTTTCCGCATTAGTTCGAAAATGTAAATCAATTATATTTTTTTATAGGGTATGTCGTCATAACCATGCATAACGAAAGCTTTTAACAGTTTTGAACAAATTTTAAAACACACAAATTGTCAAAAAAAATATTAAAATTCTTTTTGAGAGATTTTAAACGACTGTAGAAAAAATCATGTGTATGACACATGGGAAAAGTATCTTTTTCCATAATTCTATTCCTTACTTGCACAAATAGCTATTTCACTAACCTATTAGAAAGAAATTTGAAATAAATTAGAAATGTAGATAGGGGCCGTTTCACACAAGCGATATTTTATTGTACATTAAACTTTCAAGCTGTTTCGCACGAGTTATATTTTATCGTACTATAATTTTACCGCACATGCATTAGATGCATCTAAGCTTACATTGTAAAAAAATCCGTTTCTGTCTTTATTAATGGACCGATGTCACTCTCATTAAATTCAATTTTAAACTGGGTGTTATCAAATAACATTAAAGTTTTGCCATCTAAGAAATTGTGTGTTTGTTTGTTACTGTACACAAAGGAACTTAATCCCAATTACTGTGCGGGGGGTTAGTTAATAATATGGTTTTAAAAAGTGTAAACTTAACACAGACAAGATCTGTTCACATTTACTTTATATAGATATTAAATTGATAATAGTGTATTGTAATACAAAAATTGAAAGGATATCATTGGAAGGTGTGTGTGTAAGATGGAACAAGACCGCAAGCGAGAGTTCCATTAAAACAAATTTTCCAATGGCTTTTCAACATGTCTATCACATATTATTTTTCGTACCATAATTTAACATAGTACTAGAGTAAGAAATTACTAAAGTTTTAGATCTTATTTATTTTCTCAAAAAATATCAAAGGTTGTTAAGGATTCCATTGTCTCACCATGCAAATGAGTGCGGTAAGTTAGTACTTTTCGCATTGTCGTAGAAAAAAGAATTCCATTGAAATAAAGAGATGAGAGCCCGAATTCGATTCTCACAGTTGACATATAATTTTCACCACGTTAAAATTACGCTTGTGGCAACAGCTCCAATAAAAATTTTGGAAGTCGTGATTTGATGACTTCTATATCACTTACTGAGATCTACTACAGCGTAGTACCTCACATGATTAAAAATGGTTGAAATGTATTTATTTAATCATCTTTTTTTGCACACTCGGAGATTGTATCTACAGAGAATGAAAATACATACTTCGTCAATAACTAATTCATCATTAGATAAATAAAATACGTATATTTTTTAGATTTCCAATGTTAATTCAATTTCAATTCTTTCAGTTTTTATTGCATTCTTAGCTGAAATGGATTGTGGCGTAGCCATAAAATATGTGATCTTTGTTCAGGATTCCAGGTGGATGGAGTAGAATGTGGTATATGGAGAAAATTTAAATTTGAGTCTAAAAAAATGTGTGTTGTGTGGTGAAATCCCAATCATGCGTAAAACTGCATGACCAAATGATTAAACGATGTTTTGAAAGGGTTAAACGATTGCCCATCCGGTTTTTTACCGGTCCCGTTTACAAAAATGTCTAGAATTTCACTCGAGTCACGGTTGCACAATGCAGGAGTGTTTAATAGGTATTTACACCCTTTTACACAAAGCGTCTCTATCTCGCACTCGCTGCTGCTGACTCACGACTCATCGTGCGCATGTCAGCCAGGAATGTGGCCCAATCAACTCGCGACAGCCGATGGAAGAAATACACTTCTCACGCGGTCCAGCCTTCACTAATTGTGAAATTAACGTCATCCTCCACTCAACAATTAATTACGCGAGATCTCTGTGGCTGCGCAGCCGCTGTTCTTCTACACATCACCAAAACAACCATTTTCACAAATATACTTATTGTCACCTACGAATTGAACTTTACCATCTTGTATCATTGCCATCTTTGAAAACTTTTACTAGACAACTTAATTTATATCTTTAAAATGTTATATTGTATTTATAAAATAATACTAAAAACAACTCTTGATTTTTCATTTTCTTTTGGTGGTGCACGAGCCGCCACTATTTGGGAAATAACACTTTTATAAATAGAATCTTGCTTGTTATCTGTTAGAATTATTGAAAAGTATCAAGTCCTTTACATCTTTGATTATTTTATTTATTGTGTTATTGCTAGAGCAATTAATAATTGCAAATAAAATTAAGCTTAAATGAAACAAAATAATAAACCAATTTAAACTATATAAATTACGTTTAAGTAATTTAATATTTATAGATATTTTGTAATTGTTATTAATTAGTATATCAAAATAAAATATTGTTATCATATTGAAATTATTTATTTATTATAAAATTATGGAGTAGTTGGGTGGCTCAATAGTATCCAGTTGGACTATGGTTTTAAAAACTCGAATTCTACTCGTATTTCCATAGCCGACAAGTAATTTTCACCATATTAAAATAATTCCTTGGACTTTCTCTCTATTAACATCTTTGGAGGCTGTGATTTGACTGCTAGTAACCGCATTTTACATACAGTTACTTGTATTAATCATACTCGGGCGCTATAAGCTAGTCACTTATACATATGCCTTAAAAAAATAACATCGACTACGGAAACCGGCAGTACGGCAGCGTAAAAACTGCGGCTCGGTGTGCCCGGTAAGCCCAGGCCCGATTCAGGCTGTAGCGTCATTGAAGAAGAAGAACCGCATTTTACGCGCATAAATATATCACTTACTGAGATCTGCTACTACAGTGTACAACATTCAGTAATGGATAAAAGTTGTTATGATATATATTATTTATTTATTATATAACAAACTGATAGATATATCGAAGAATTGTTACGTAAATAAAGATTCTTAATTAGTAGAATAAATAAATAAAAGGAATTATGAATGTTGATGAAGCGAAATTATGGGGTAGGTGACTCAGTGGTTTTGAGTCGGACTTCATGCGCGTAAATATATCACTTACCGCGATCTGCTACGGCAGAGTGCCACATCAAGTAATGGGTAGAAGGTAAGATGATATATTTTCAAAATTTGAAGCAAAATTGGTGGCGATTAATTGCAAGCTAAATGAAATGAACAAATATTCAGTGAATATATCAAGAGCTCTTGCTACCCCATTTGATGAGATATATAGTAATGTTACTTTGGAATGTTTTTAATCGTGACTGATTGAGTTTTAATTTTACTGACAGTGTTGTCAATAAACCTTCCTTTAGTAAACAACGCACGGGTTAATTCTCTCAAAAAAAACCTGAATCCTAAGCCAAAGCCTACTTGGGAAGTATCCGCATCAAATCAAATATATCGTTGTAGAAACACACAGCACTGCGTACATTTTTTTGCTCGAGTGAAATCCAAGCTCGTGGTCGTGTAATCCGCAGCTTCCCACATCTGTACGCGGTAGCCGAGGGTGATTGCCCCTCCCCGCGCCCCTGGGATGTGAACACGGGTGAGTGCAGTGCGTAGAGAGGCGAGGGGGGTGTATTTCGGCGAATGTTTCACCTGAAGGGCGGTTTCCGGTGACAACAGAGGTTCACACGCTGAATGCGCAGCCCTTCGCTATGTGCGGCGCAAGGCTATGGCCCTACAGGTAATCCGAGGATGAAGCACCGGATGGTGTTATACAGAATGGAGAGAAAAGGGATGTGAATTGTGGATGGGTTATGCAGAATAAATAGATTTTGTTTTGTCCAATTAAATTTTTATAGTTAGGTATCTTTTTCACTTAAAAGAATTGTATTCAATTTCTTTTTGGAATATATAAAATAAAAAAATAAATATGTCATCACGCCTTTTACCCATTACTGGGGGTGGCACTCTGCCGAAGCAGATCTCGGTAAGCGATATATTTATGCACTTGAAGTGCAGTTACCAGCCGTCAAGTCTCGGCCCCCAAAGATGTTAGTGGTGGGAGAGCCACAGGGGTAATTTTAAATTCGTGAAAATGTTTTGTCAGCTGTGGGGATCGAACCAGGGTTCTTAGGAACATATATATATATATAATAGTTATTTGTTTCATTTGGACTAAAAATTCAAATTTTCAGGTCAAAATAGTATTTTTATAAAATCGTACTGTAATATTAATCTTATTAACCAAGGAACAACAGAAAATAAGCTTTTATAGTTCTAGTAACATAAAGACTTATTTTATGGTACTAGTACTATAAAAATAATATAATACTATTCAACTAAAAATAGTACTATAAAAACAATAATATCGTACGCTGCTCGTACTGAAAATGTCTATTTGACTCGAATGCTTCTAGAAATTGTCCAGTCGTCCTATAAAGTTTCTCTTTCAGTACTTGTGACGTAAATAACTAGTTTAGTTCGATTAAAACACTTAATTTTTTTACGCACTTATTTAGAAAATTTCTATGATTTATTCAAATAAAATGAAACAAATTAAAAAATTATTTTTATCACCATGACAACTGTGTAAAAAATTTGATCCTAAAGCGAAGAATGATTACGTATCTATGGTAACGTAAACATGCCTGAAATAGCGTTCTTTTAAAAACTTAAAAATAAAAGTGTCGTATTAAAGAGATTGAAAAAATATAATAATTTTTTGGCAGCATTAAGATATTCGTAATTGTGAAAGAAAGAATGAAAAAAGAGGTTACCTACTAATTTTTACAGTAACATAGAAATTCTTAAGACAGACTCAGTTAATTAAATTGTATTCAGACGACCACTTATGAAAGTAAGTAACTATTACGGAAAGTTGAATATAACATACACTGATATGTTAGTATAACGCACACTTCTAACATATCAGGCGAAGTTCCACTGATTGACAACAGATGGCGTTACGATGAAAGAAAATAATAAAATAAATGAAAAGAATTTGTATTATTATTTGAATTGATGTTTTAACAGATTTTTCAACACATTTGTACAAATAAATCTTATTTTTTAAATAAATAATTACTTATTTACTAATATTTTTACATTATTCAATATTTTGACATTACGGTTAGTACAGTTCGTATCACAATACCTAACCTCAAACGTCAAACGTCAACGCTTACCTACAAAAACGCATCAGCTGGCAGAGTGCAACAACATTGCTCTTGTAGACTTTTTTTAGAAATATTTTGTGGTCGTCTGAAAAATAATGTACATACTCGCTCGAAAGTGTGATAACTGTGCTCGTGTACTTAAATCACTCGGCGCTGCGCGCTTCGTTTTTCAATTTGTACACTCGCACGTTATCTTACACTTTCGATGCTTGTTATGTAATATACAAAAAAAAAATAAATAAATATATCATCACGCCTTCTACCCATTACTGGGTGTGGTACTCTGCCGAAGCAGATCTCAGTAAGTGATATATTTTGCGCGTAAAGTGCGGTTACCAGTTGTCAAATCACGGCCTCCAAAGATGGTGGAGGAGCCACAGGGGTAGTTTTTGAAATTATGAAAATTGTTTGTCGCCTGTGGGAATCGAACCAGGGTTCTTAGGATCCACAGGCCGACTTCATACCACTGTGCTTGCCACCCCATATGTAATATACTATATTATCATAACTAATTTGACTCTTATAAAGAGAATTTAAAATAAAATAAAATTCTAACATTAGTCGCAACAAATAATATGTTAATTAGTCACTGAGACCGTCAATCACCCTCAGTGATACGACTGATAGAAGGGGCATCTTCATACCCTACTTGAAATTGTAAACTAAAAAGTTGTAACTATTTCCTAGCGTGCGTGTGTTTTCATAGCAACACTTTCCCTACCCTGTGGCACCCCTTTCCTCTTGCACTGCGGGCTACCCCGGTGGCTACCCATAACTCTCCGCGACGCGCGGCATTCCAGCAACAGCGACCCATTACCCGCCGTAACTGGCATATTAGCCAATTTATGGGACACGCTTTACCGTCCTTTATTTGAATACAACCGCGGCCACAGCATGCCGCGATACTCACGCTTTTTTATCTCTTTCTCTCCTTTTTTTGTGGAGAATTTTATAATCTGGATATTTATTGGAATGAGATTTTTTGTCTTTTTATGTTTTCTACGCGTTTTTAGTTTTTATTTATTGCAGTCAGGTGGGCCTTGATTAATAACCCGAATGTTGATATTTGAAAGCGATTCATTCTAATCAAGCAACCTGGGACGCTAAAATTATGCTCTTCTTTTATTTATTTGACTAGTTTTTAATTTGGTAGATGAGCCTGAATCTGGAATAGTAATGCATTTTTGTATGTCAGACAAATTCTTACTGAGTTATACCGATCTGAAAATCTGGATATTGCTTACACTATATAGCTCTAATTATGAATCACATTTGGACGTATTCTGTAACAGACCGTTTATATTTATATCTAATGACAATAGATGATATTTGATAACAAAGAAAATTATGTCAATCATGGGCATCCACAGACATTTTTCCAGGGGGGGGGGGGGGTGCGGCGAGTCGCAAAAAACTCTCAGATATACATAAATTTCTAAAATATTTTTTTTACATAACATAAAAACAAATACACATAACAAATGGATTAGAAAATATTTAAATGGTATGTGAAATAAATTACTAGTCTTTGTCGTCTGGGTTTGAATTGAAGAGGAAAGACAATTTTCGAATAACTCTTCCTTAAATTGACACCATTTCTTCAATAAATTCCGATTTAGCAGTTTTACCGTTTTTATTTTCTAATATTTCGTGTCTGTGTAAACTTAAACTTAGATTACTCAATCGTTACGATAGGGAACATGTCGCTAGCTGGCCATAAGAATACTGCTGGAAATTCAGTTTCAGTTTGAATTTATTATCTTCAAACTTATAATTTAATTTTTATTTAATTTATATATACATACACAGTGTGGTGGCCACGACTCTCGAACACAGGACTTTAACATGTAAAATCATATTGTTTTAAATTTCCTGCTCCTTAATTATTTAAAAGAAAAAGCTTCAAATAAAAGTATAAGGGCATAAAATACGAAATTAATTTTGCATGCTTTGTATCGGCACAAATTAGATCTAAAAATGACTGAAATTGTCTCAAAACTATCGATAGCTATGAAATTGAAACAAAATTAAACAAATGTTTGATGTTCAATCTGACAAAACTGTCAGAATAAATTCTTTATTTATTATTTCATTTATTTTCACAAATAAAACGTTAAACATTTGTTTAATTTAGTTTCAATTTCATGCCTATCGATAGTTTTGAGGCAATATTCCTCATTTTCAAATCTAATTTGTGTCGTTACAAAGTATGCAAAATTAATTTTGTTTATTGGTTCAGATGCAGAATTTTATGCACTAAAACTTCTAAATTATAGTTTTATATGTTAAAGTCCTATGTTCGAGAGTCGTAGTCATCAACCTAGTTAAAATCCAGGGGGGCGCGCGCCCCTCCTTGCCCCCCCTGCGGACGCCCATGACAGTACAGGTTTGCAACTCATCAAGCCGCAGTGTGGTAGTTTATATATTTTTAGCTTCAGTGGGATTCAAACTCGGTATCTTTGAATTCGAATGCCGTAACGCTTCCCACCCAACCGTATTACCGGACTTGTCTTATTGCAACAAATTGTAATCTCTTTTCGAAGTTTCTAAACTAGAAATTTAGTTGTTCTCATATCAATAGCATCACTAAGGATCACCGGTTATAACGAGCAATAATGGTCAGCCCCGTGAAGCTCGTTATACCTACACGGCATAGTTACCTGAGAACTGTTGTTTTTTTAATAAATATTTGAATAGTAAATTATATTATCTTAAACAGCGTAAAGATTTCATTACTATACAATAATCAAAACCTGCTACAGTTAGTTCAAAGAATAACGTTTCTTTAGAAACATCAAGCAAGCATAACATAAAATTCTCAATTTCCATCCCGTTATTAAAATATGAATTCATTACGACAACGAAACAAAGAAATGCAAAACAATTAATTATAGGTTACCAGTAAGTTGATAAGCGCACCATACCTACAGTTAGGATAATCACAATCATAATAATACATACATCATCATAAAATGCTTACTGCTGGATTCTAATGTGTTCAGTGAGTGTGCATTGTGACAATATCAACATATTTCCTCATTACAAGCGAATGTGATAGCTGGAAGGGCAGGGAGAGGCAATAGCGCGTGCGACATAACACAACACATAACGTAAAGTAAGGTCTATAGTCAGGAATGAAATCCTTGTCCTACGTATGTCGGATTAAAGATTCAATGCAGACTGCTCCATTCAATGTGAGTTTTAAAGGTGTAAACAAGTCGTTGTTAAATGAATCGACGCAGGTCTGGGTTAGCTCTTATACCCAGTCAATATAGATATTTAAATGATTTTTTAAGTAGTTTTAAGAGACGATTTTAGTGATGTATTTTTCCAAAATAAAGCATAGGTTATTAGGCAAGAGTGAAGATGTAAAATCAACATTTTTCTTTAAATAATTTTTATTTATGAGGGCAAGGTGAAAAGTTCTCGGCCTGGCAATGAAAGATTGTGATTTTCATTTACAAAATTATTTTATTTTCTACATACTCTTGACTTCAACACACTTCGTCCAATGTTTCTCCAACATCAATATTCCTTCCCGGAAGTGAAATTCTGAAAGGCTGTGAAAATATTGATCTACGGCCCTCTCAACTTCTTCACGCGAAGCGTTTCCCAGAAACAAATTTCTTCAAGTTTGGGAACAGATAGAAGTCTGAGGGTACCAAATCAGGAGAATATGGGGGATGGCCGAGCAAATCGTACCCCAAATCCCGCAGTGTTCCCATCGCCAACGCACGCTTGTGGGCAGGTGCGTTGTCCTGGTGAAAGATGATTTTTTTCTTCTGCAAGCCAGGCCTCTTCTTGCGAATTTTGGCATTCAGCTGGTCAAGAAGGTTGGAGTAATATTCGCCTGTAATTGTTCTGCCTTTTTCAAGGTAATCAATTAACAGGATTCCTTTCGCATCCCAAAACACGTAGGCCATGACCTTTCCGGCAGATTCGATCGACTTCGCTTTCTTTGGCGCTGAACCACCGGCTTCCACCCACTGCTTGGACTGCTGTTTCGTTTGTGGCGTGTAGTGGTGGACCCATGTCTCATCCATGGTGACAAATCGCCGCACAAAATCGGTCGGATCCCTACTGAATCAGTCCAAACATTACTGTGAAGATCTTTTGCGCATTTGCTTTTGATCGGTATTCAGAAAATGCGGCATCCATCTTGCGCAGAGCTATTGCATCTCTAATTCTTTATGCAACATGTTTTACACCCCTTCTTCCGATATCCCCACAGTCTCAGCTATCTCACTCACCTTCACTCGCCTATCATCCAACACGAGATCATGCACTTTTTCGATGATTTCCGGTGTGGTGGCGGTTTCTGGCCGTCCTTCACGTGGGTCATCTTCGAGGGACGTGCGACCACGTTTAAATTCAGCTGCCCACTTTTTAACGGTTGACATGGAAGGAGCAGAGTCTCCGTAAACTTTTGTCAACTGCGGATGAATTTCCTTAGGGGTTAATCCATTCAAAACAAAGAATTTTATGACCGCACGATATTCAAGTTTATCCATTTTAACGAAAAACACGCAAGACGTCTACTTCAAAAATTCGTGTAAACAAACTACTTGAGAGAACAAGTTGATACTTGTCATACCCAGGCAGGAAACACAATTTTTTGCTGATTGGAATGCCATCTTTTTGTAAGGCTGAGAAATTTTCACCTTACCCTCGTAAAAATAGTGGCAGTTCCGAAAAAAGTTTCAAACAAAAATATTTTGGAGATATTCAATGATATATGTAATTTTTTTCGAGATATACTCAAACTTACATTTTTTAAATCTAACCTAGACTTGAAAATACCGTCACTAAAATACATATTTATTGACTAATATCAACGGTGCTCAGCTTGCTATGTTATTTATTTATTTACTTATGTTTCTCTGTGCAACATGATCTGAATTCCAATTACAGTACAAGGACCGGACTCATCGAGCCGCAGTGTGATAGATCATATAATCTTTAACAGGCAGATTCACAAAACGGGTTAGCGCTAACACCGTTTTTAATTTTATCTATAACTCTGTTTCCAATTAAAACAGATTAAAAAAATTAACTAAATTTGATGCTAAATCACTCTCTTTTTAACTCAAGTTAAAATAAACTTGTTTCATACATTGAAAAGAGAGTGAAAAATTAAATAAAAAATGGTGTTAACGCTAATCTGCTTTGTGAATCTGCCTGTAACTGATTAAGATTCGAACTTGAGATCTCCGTACACCACCGTACTTCCGGATATATTATAATTAATTATACATTAAAAATAATTAATAAAATTAGTTAATTAAGTAGTTTATGCATTTAAACTTTTAGTATCTTGTCTAAAAATTAATATTATGAAGGTCATAAATCATAGCACACAAAAAATATGCCTTATGAATATTATTAAATCATTATTTTGTGATATATTTTTAAAATTTATACTAGTAGTGTTGTCATATTATTATTTTGTATCATAATCAATTGCTGGGCATTTATTATTTGCAGAAATAAAATACCATTTTAAACACCTATGTCTCCATTTATTCGAGACCTATTTATAACCTCAAAAAGTTTATTACATACATACAAACCTACATAAAATTAATTAACCTCCATCAAACATTTCTATTCTGGCAAATAACTTTAACTTCAGTCACATTTATAATATCTTTCATGCTAGTTTGTTTATTTCTCCCGCTCGGAATTTTTAATTTCCTTGATATCTTCAAAATCATATCATTCATTTATTCCTAGATTATCCATGTCATCTCATCTCCTTAAATTCACCAATTTATAACTTTTCACCAGCTTTATCTAACATATTGATCGAAATCAGGTTTTCATTTCATCAGTGCTGTGTGTAATCACAGAAATATTTACTCAATTATTTTGCATTAAATATATAAAATATCGGTCTGTCTAATCACAAAAATATAATTTATTGCAAATTAATATCAGTCTGTTTTACTATGATATTTGTTTCTCCTAACATAAAAAAAATGATCATTTTAATACCTTACAATTCTGAATAATACTTCAATTGACTTGTCAACTTCTACTTATGATGTGCTCGTGAATGATTTACAATAACATTAAATTTGAAAACAAGGTTTGAAAAGGTTTTGAAGCAGGTATTATTCATTAATATTTACCTTTAACAATGGCAACATTTAAGTAGCAATAGAAAAGTCAAAAACATGAATGATTCGCAGTATGAAAGAAATCTGAAAAGAATAAAAAAGTAACCAGTGCAGAAAATGTCACTAGAGTGTCCCGCTCCCCTAGTGGTAATAATGGACTCTACCTGGGCACTATCTTTTGTCATTGGGCATGCGCGCTTAATTTAAAATACAGTCCCATTCATAAAGGTGCGTAGATCTATGCAGCGCGGCGTATATTTATACAATAATGCGAGCCCAACAATTTCATTATTGTGGGGATAATATACCGGGTGGCTTTGTAGTACGCGGATTGTACACTTGATGTCTGTAAAGACATGAATAATAAAGCCAACAGGTCGGTTTATCACATTGTGCTGATGTATAATGCAAGGTGTTATTCATACCGCTAAGTTTTCAATTGCCGATCGTGTTAAATGACGGAATAAATTTGTTTCTTTTGTCATTCCACTTTTTCTTTTCTTCTTTTTCTGTACTTTGTTTGGCGCTTTGTACGAGTGTTGTTACGTTACGTTTACGTTCTGTTGGGGTTATGTCGCGATTGTTTACTTTGTGATTTGTTCACTGCTTCTTTTGTTAACTTGCATTATACGACAACTATAGGTGTCATCATTTAACACTTTTCACTTCATTTAAAGGATCATTTATTATTATATTTCCTTTAAGTTTAAACATCGCTGTACGTAGGTACTTGAAAATTTAAATTTTTCAGCAACATTCAAAACATATTCAATCATTTTCAATTTAAGTTTTATACCACAAATTTGAGTACATAATTAATTTATGTAATATACATGTCATATATTAATTAATTACTTTACATAAGGAATTTTTTAAGTACCTAAATATGCATAATACATATTTTTTATATCATTAAGAACTGATATTTTAGTATTCTGATAGTGTAGCTAAATTTATTCGTCAGGTAAATTGACGCAGTTTTAAATTATAAAAAATATATTAGCTGTCGCTTTTGAATACGCGATTTTTTATTTGCAATTCAACACTGTACTAGAAGAGAGAAGTACCGACCCTAATAGTTCCTTTATTTGTGAATGTTGTGACAAAATGAGAAATAAATTATGTGTCAGATAGTGCAACAATATCACACATTTCAGATTAATTATCGTTTATTGATAAGCTATTATATACTTATCTGACGGAAGAATTATCTGTTAATTTATTTCAGCATTGATAAATTGATCCTTAGTGGTGCAACAGATCTAGCAAAAAACAATCTTCATCAGAGTTCGTAACATTTTAATTTTGAATTTTAATTTTTATTCATAATTTTCATCATATACATACATATACGAGGGCAGGGTGAAAAGTCCCTAAAAAATAAAACAGATGGTGCCACAATCGCAAATCTTATGTGACATTTGTGATGTACCATCTTTAACTAGAACGCATTAAAATTTTCAGACTGATATGTCATTCAGTTCTATTTTGACACCCATCGAAAGCAAGCAACCTTGAAGATTTTTTAAAACATGGAAAAAAGTGAATTTCTCGTCTTGATTAAATATTAATTCTTGCGTGGAGAAAACATTACGCAAACCAAAGCATCGCTTGTTAAACATTATGGGGACTCCTCACCATCGATTGGAACGATTCACAAGTGGTTTACTGATTTTCGTTGTGGTAGTATGACCACAAAGGACGCCGAACGTTCTGGTCGTCCGATCGGCGAGTTAAACTGCACGAGACTGCTGAGGCTATGAGCATCTCAACAGAACGGGAACGGAACATTTTGCATCAATTTTTAGATATGAGAAAGCTATCTGCCAGATCCATTTGCTCTCTGCACCGGCATACAGGTCCGCAGTCGCAATGGCAAAATTGCATGAATTACGCTAGGAATTGGTTCGTCATCCACCATATTCTCCAGATTTGGCCCCATGCGATTTTTATCTATTTCCAAACTTGAAGAAATGGCTCGACGAAAAAAGATTTGGCTCCAACGATGAAGTCATTGCTGAGAAAAATGCCTATTTTGAAGTATTGCCAAAATCGTATTATTTGGAAGGGGTCGAAAAATTAGAAAAACGTTGGATGAAGTGTATCGAGCTACAAGGAGATTATGTTGAGAAATAAAATATGTTTTGACCAAATAAATCATTTCTTTTTTAATTTTTCATGGACTTCTTACCCTGCCCTCGTAGTAAGATTGTCCCAATATAAATGTAGCAGCCAATATATTTTTTATTTATTAATTTCGGGATATTTCTCATTTAGCTAATAATAATTATGTACTAAAATATGTAGTGTAAAGTGTAACGAATATAAATAAAATAAATAAACATATATATATATATATATATATATATATATATATATATATATATATATATATATATATCATCACGCCTTTTACACATTGCTGGGTGTGGCACTCTGCCGAAGCAGATCTCGATAAGTGATATATTTACGCGCGTGAAGTGCGGTTACCAGCCATCAAATCACGGCCCTTAAAGATGTTAATGGCGGGGGAGCCACAGGGGTAATTTTAAATTGATGAAAATGTTTTGTCGGTTGTGGAAATCGAACCAGGGTTCTTAGGGTCCACAGGCCGACTGGATACCACTGAGCCATTACCTTATAAAATAAATAATAATAATAATATAAATTCGCAATATCAATTTCAGGATTCGAATTAATAAAAACGACATATTTTTTAGTAACTTTGAAAAATAAAATAGTTACAATTGGAAATATGCAATAAAGAACACTAATAATATAGTAGACTATATTAAAACTATAGTTAATTACAGTACACCTTAAGATAAGTTTAATTTTAAAATAACAATATAGTATAATTTTGTTTAATTACAACATTTGTACCGCTTTTAACAATTGTTTTATTGTAAGGTATACTATTTTATCGTTCATTATTGCATTTTTAAAAAGACCACCATTTTGTTTTTTGATAATGTACCATATATGGATTTTATAGCATGATTATAAAGCCAACATTATGTTTAAAAATAAAATAATTAATTGGACACCGAAAAAGATATCATTAATTCTTATCTCACATTATTTATACTACATGTTGTAATATATTTATATGGATAAAATTTATAATTGAAAAATAAATGAAATATCTATTGCTTCGTTGAACGTGGGATATCTGTGTATACACGCCATTCCTCCCACTCTGTCATTTGTACACGATTATATTATTTTGTTATTAATTAAATTAAACGTAGGTATATAGGTACTGTAAAATAAAGTCGTAAATGTCAAGATATGTAATCAAATTTCAGCTATAAAATGTTTATTGTTCATAGTTTTCCCTATAGAGTTGTTTCATAATATTGACTTAGTCCAATTTATGTAAATAATTTTAAAGACTGGAAAAAGTTAATTAATTCAAAAATTATGGAAGCGAATAATGAATGTATTATATTTCAATGAGATATTACGAAGCATAGTCGGAGATTTCTGAAAATCTTATTGGGAGTACTTTCAAAAACAACCAGTATTAAAAAATATAAAAATAAAATAAATAAATAAATATATCATCACGCCTTCTACCCGTTACTGAGTGTGGTACTCTGTCGAAGCAGATCTCGGTAAGTAATATATTCTGCGCGGGAAGTGCCGTAAACAGCCGTCAAATCACGGCCTCCAAAGATCCACAGGCCGGCTTGATAAAGTCAACATGAGAGAAAATAGCTACTTTAACATTAATATCTGAAAGACTGAACTTTGCTCGGAAAAAGAAAGGGAGATTTTAGTTTAAAATGAAAAATAAGGACCCAAGAAATAGATAAAAGAAACATTTCACTCCAATTTTCTGTTGAATTTTTGCTTATACATATCTTGAAAACAATTGGTATCAACAAGTTGATTTTGAGCTCAATTGATTTCTTGGATCAAATTACATTGCTTTAGAGTACTCATACGTTGTATATTTTGAATAATTATGTTTTCTTGAATTTTCAGTCCTATTTTCTTTCAAAATGACGTACTAAATGAGTTTTCCCAATGATGAGACCAACCTAAATTATTTTCTGAGGCCAAAAAACATTAAAATGTTAAATTTCATTTAAATCATTAAAGTCGATTCCCGGATCAAAGGCAGACATAGTGTATAGAATATATATATTTTTTAATTTTAGTTCTCGTTTATAAAAAAAAGTTTGTACCATAATACGAGTATCTCGACAAAGAATCCTAGAAAAATAGATGTATTATTTTTTAAATAAAAAGTTATATAAAATGAATTATTTACACTGTTTTTTTTCTATTTTGCGTCTTATATATATATATATATATATATATATATATATATATATATATATATATATATATATATATATATATATATATATTTTAATCTGCGATATTCTAATCCGTGTCAATTTAGGGAAATTTATATTTGAAATGTTGTGGTTGGAACTGTTTTTGACATTTGGGCAATTGTTCAAAAGTTTGCGTTCATTTTCTAATATTGAAATTATTTCTATTATTGTTGTTCAATTTTGTGTATACGAGTATATATCATGAAAGATGAAATCAATTACCGTCCACCTGAGCTGCGTAAAGTAATTGAAAGCACGATAAATAATCTACTTCCAAAGAAATGTTGAGGTTGTATTGAAATTGTGATGTTCTCAGCTAGGCAGTTACAGTATGTCATCAGGTACTACCAACCGTCTCAAACAAAATATTGCGTAGTGTAATAAACGCTCATTCGATATGCAACTGGGTTTTATAATGACTTCCTTATGAATGTAAAATAAAAAATCTATATTTTTATATTACTGGGTGATTAAACGGAATTGATACAGTTGGCAATAGAAAAAAATACTTGAAATTGGTAAGCCTGATACATAAATTCATTTCCTGTTGTTGACAGTGACATTTGAAAATTTAAATTTAAATTTGAGTACATTTATTATTACATTTATTTCTAAAGTATTTCTATTATTATTAAGTCAAAATTCTATTAACTGCCAGACTCCTGACATAACCTATTTGTAGAAATGTCAAATAGCATTTCCGCCTTTACCTGACGTTGTGCCAACTGTGGAATAAAAAGATCGCGGGAATTTTGTTGCCAACTGTAACAATTCCTATTGATCACTCTGTACTAGTTAGATAGTAAAAATATCTAACTTTTTTATTTGATACATTTGTCTTAACACGTTCACTGCCGTGAGGAATTTTAGCTTATTTCCCCCTAGGCCGGCCATATAAATATGTAATTTGTCCTCCCAGGCCGTTCATGCCAGGACAAAGGCAATATAATCTAAGTAGAGAAATTGCTCACACTTTTCCAAAAAAGTGATTCTGAAATCCAAATTTTCACTATTTTCATCTCGGTCCTGTAGACCGAGTCGGCGTACACGAATTAATCTTACTCGCACACGCCGTCTCGGTCTGTATTTCTCGGTCTACAGCAGGCCTGTAGATGTTATGTGTCTGTCGTTTTTGGTTCGGTATAAGCTGCAGTAAATTTAGTATGTAACATAACTGCATGGTGGAAACATATTATATACTTTTTATATGCATTTTTAAATGTACTCGTAGTAGTATATCTTTAAAATAAATAGAATATACCTTTTTACGTACAAATTTAAGAATTGTTCGTGGGCGCCACTCGGTCTATGCCACAAACCATAGACGGCAAAGTGTTCGCCAACGCCGTCTCGGTCTGTAGCAGCAACAACGCTCATAGCGAACAGACCTACGGCGCGATAAGCCTTATAAACTGACTCGGTCTATAAGACCGAGACGGCGCAGCGGACAAATAAATTCTCTGTCTATAAGACCGAGCCGGCGTGATGGACAAATATATTTTCGGTCTATAAGACCGAGACGGCAGTAAACGTGTTAATATTCAATTATTTAGGACTTATTTGAAAACGTAGAAATCGACCAAAGATTAATTTTTCACTCATACTAAAACATCGTTAAATTGGTTTCATAAAATGGCTCGTTTATCAACATTAAGTAATAAATACCTTATCTGTTAAATAAATGAAAAATAAATGAGTGAAACTGATACATTACCCTTGTAATTTATAGTGTGATTTCATTGCAATAATTTTGTGTGACATATTTGCAAATGAGTTATCTATTAGTTCTTAATTTTAAAGACTGTACTGGAGATAGATGCTAGAAGTTGAATGAAATTCCACGCATGAGATCCCACGCCCAGAAATATTCCCTTCGCAAAATTTCAAACGAGTTTACCTTTCCTGCACACATTAGCCCTAGTTACAGCAAATACCAGATTCCAAGAAAAACACTAACAACAACACAAAACCAAAACCCGAAAAACTCTCAAATTCTCTTCCAATAGGCAAAACATTTTTAAACGAGTTCTAACGTCCTTCTCACCTGAGCACCCCTACCATAATCACTTCTCAGTGTTCTCGTGAGGAGTGGTTCCTACCCGCAGGTGTGTCGGCCGCTGAGATCTAATGTCGGTAAGGTACACATCAGTTGCGGAGATCGGGACAATGCCACGGCAGGGGCCCCAGGCTTCTAGTTTTCCCCGTGTATGAATGGTTTGGGGGTGGCGGTGGCGGCGGTGCCTAACCTATTTTTTGGCCATTGTGGGCAGGGAACAAGATATTCCTGGACCAGAGTTATATTTCAACGACCAATGTGCTCGACACGCCCGGCGTTTTATTCTGTCATTCATTGCGATTTTTTCCCTGTTTCGTGTTTCATTGAAGCGATGATGTGTGAGCCAAGTTAACGATTATGGGCGTTTGAATTTTAAATGAGGGATGGTCGTATTTTATTACTTTAAAATATAATTGTTTGTAAAGTTTTTGGATAATATTCAGAATGTAACATTTTTCCGTATTGGCCGTGAAATTTTAAATAATAATTGTTTATTTGCCAAACAGGTTTATACAAATATCACCCAATTACAGACAAAGAAAACAAGACATACAAAGAATCATAATTCTAATTTGCAAGTAAGTAGACAGTACAATGGTAGTTTATCATTTTTATATAATGAAAATAAATCAATTTATCTGATAACTCGTTGACCAGAGCACACATTAAATACAAGGGAGATCTGTTATGTATGCGGTATTTTTGTAAATGTAGACTATAAGATTAATTTTAGATCTTACTTCTAAAAATATAATATTGAAGTACTTCACCAATCAATTATAATTTAAATTACAATACAAATAGTACTTAGATTTAAAAAAATTCTTTTTTTGATTGACTTGGTGTGAATACCACACGTTAGAACAATATTCTAATTTGATTCTTACAAAACTATAATACAAGAGCAATAGTGTGGTTTTATGTGGAAAATCTTTACAATTCTGTATAATTAAACATTGCATACGATAAACACTGTTTAAAGTTTTCTCTATATGATGAATGCGGTAGTGCCTCAGTGCCTCAGTGCTTTCGACATCTTTGGAGAGATCTGCTTTGACAGAGTACCACACCAAGTAATGGGTAAAAGGCGTGATGATGTATTTATTTATATATTTTATTTCGAATGGGATTTAAATCATTACTAAAATATGCTACTAAGTTTTCTATAATTCTTTCTCTTTTCAGTATCTCACTGTCAATAACATAATTGTGAACAATCGCAATTTTTTTTTGTATATCTTATCACGTTGCATTTTCCTTTATTGAATAATTATTTTCAACTGACCAAGTGTTAACAATTTCTTAATTATTTTGTAATTATTTTTAGTGCTTCACATAATCAATTTTCATAGTTTCAAATCATCTGCAAACATGAGAGCATTTGTTTCAGGCAGTAAGTATAATAAATCATTAACAAATATAATGAAAAATAACGCCCTTAAATTTGATCCTTGTGGCACGAAACATGTCATATTTTTCACTCATTTGATTCAAATTCTTGACAAAAAAATGTAGTTTTTATTACTAGTTTTACAAATAACTATTTACACAACCGTCAAAAAATGTTCACCCTTACACTAATAACAACATGCGAAATAGAAAATTTTTTCATCATTTACCTTTCCATGAAAACTTGTGCGCGAAGTACCTAATTTCGCTGCAATGGGCAACGTATGTTTTAACATTTTTCAATATGATAACTCAATTGTGTAAAAAATATTGTATCACCTCGTGTTTAGCGCCCTCAAGTATTAATATTGTATATTATATGTATTTATCGAAGCGATCTGATAAAATATTAAATAATATAAATCAGTTCATCCAATACAATAATGTAATGATGGTGTGAGTGGTGAGAAAATAAGTTGTTGTAGAAATGACTTAGAAGAATCATAATGACTGGTTTGTTAATAAAACAAAGATGAGGTGGGAAAGGAAAGGGGTGAAATGTAAATCAGGTCAGTCATAAATAACTGATATTAGAAAAAAACATTATCAGTATATCCATCATGGCACATTAAACCAATTGTAAAGTATCCGCTGTGCAAGGTAGAATTGAATAGAGAAACACAAAGCAGTAGCACCTACAGCATTTTGCCCAAGTAAAAATAAAAATAGTAGAATTTAACAAGTGTAGAAAAATGATTTTATAGTCGAAATGGGCATTTAGGTCCTCCGATTTTCACAGTGAATGCAGCGTGGATACCCAATCGGCGTTTGTTTTCACATTGGAACTAATTCCGATGCGATTTCGTTCGCCTGGCTTTTGTTTCTGAGCTGCAATGCGTAGATTGATTACCTGTAGAAATCCTAATTGCCTCCGGGAAGTCATATTGGATTTGTGGTAACTGGTTGGCGTCGTGTGAAACTTTCCTCACAATGAGCATTATCAGCAAACCGGCGCTTTATGCATTTTTTAAAGATAACAACGTGTTGAAATCAGTTCATTTTTCTTTATTTCAAACGAACATGAATTAATTAATTTTATCAGTGTTGATAATTTTCAATACACGACTCAAATGGCTACACTGCTACGTGATTGTATTTGTAATGCAAGGAAATTACATTGCATTAAACTGTTGGTTTTATGGGAAAATACTGTAGTTTCCAGACTGGCGAAAGCTTTTATAACCGCGTCAAATTTCTATTCTTAAATCGGGTAAATATTTTTCTTATTTGCTTGCCCTCGACACACATACGATTTTTATCTCTCTCAATCATGAGAACGGAGATTATTACTACCAAATGATATGCAAACATTATTATAATTCATTTCTTTTCTCTTCATATCGATAAGAATTTAAATAACTTAAATAAATATATATCATCACGCCATTTTACCCATTTTTAAGTGATATATTTAACTTGTCACCTATCATAGAGACGAACTTAATGTATCTGTACAGTTATTGTATCATCAACAATAATTATTTTTTTTTATAAAAATCCTAGATCGATTCTCTAGAACAAGGACCCATGGACTCCTAAGGGGTACATGAAACTTCTACAAATGCTACTTAAATTATTTTTGGAAAAAAAATCCAAAATAAATATTGTTTTCAAAAATAGTACATTTTTGGTACTACTGAAGTTAACATTGCGTAACAGAATATCGAACAAACGAATAATTAATTACATTAATCAAGTTTGTCTGTAACGTTTACAAAACTTTGTGATATATCATTTGAAAAGTGTCCTAAAACTTTTCGTTTTGAAAAAATAAAAATTATAATTTCAATTAAAATAAAAGTCAGTTTCGTGATCAGTACATGGCCTTAAAATTAATGCGTCGTGATTCATTCTATATAGACAAAATGATAAAAAGGTGAATTATATGTTTATTGAATTAAATAAATTACAATGAAATAATTTTTATTATTGGCCAAACAGTGAGTAAATTATAATACTGCTGATGACAAGAAAAAGTTTGTGAGTCATGTAAAAATTGTATAGATTATCTTTAAATTAGCTTAGTTTTTTCAGTACCATGATGTTTCATATAATACTTATAATATAGTATTATTTTTATAAAAATGAGTATTTTTTTCATATTATATGTTTCCGAATACTGGTGCCTGTTTGCACCAAAAAAATTTAAATTTTATGTCTTAAATAAATAAAAGCAAATTGTAGTTAAATATCATATACATTGACAAACTTATAAATTGCACCATTCGTCTCCGACTTTTCTTACAAACTTTCATTCCATGCTTGTAGTACAACACTCGTATACTGTAGATGTAATAATTAATTCAATTTATATGTAACTAAATTTATTTCCCATATATTTCGCGGCTAAGTATCTATATCAAATTTTCATACAGCGCCTTACGGTTATAGGAGCCGAGAGTCACATCATTCGGCCCATAATTATTTTTTCGTAAAAAAAAATTAAATACTTAAAATGCAGGTGTCTATTTACTAAATCTATAATTAATTTTCAATAGTTTTAACTAAATTTAACATTAAATATATCTTACAAACAAATATATAGCAGTATTACTATCAATTACTTTTTTTGTTACATGAAACTAACTCAATACACAAATGGACAATAATGATTATTATCTTATAGGTAGTTTATGACATCAAAGTTAATTATTATTTAAAACAAACTATATTATTATACAGTTTTTGAGTAAAACGAGAAAGTTTTAGTAAATACAGAAATGTTTGCTTCTTCTTTCAATAGCTGTCATGTATGTATGATTTTTAAACTTTGTCTGTGTATTAACAATATACTAATACATCTCTTATTAAAATTTTATTTCATTCTCTGGCATACTACACGAGAAATAAAACTGCAAAATAAAACATCAAACTAAAAAATAAAATTTGGATCAACTAATGTGACCGATGGTTCCATATAATGCATATGAAGTAACAAATTAACGTCTGAACACATCTTCCACTTTTCCTCTGTGAATGAGATTTCAGTAGCATCCCAGCATCCAGGAATTCTCGGGGTTCTACCTCTGCGTACCCCAGGAATGCAGCGTTCTCATTAGCCGCCCTGCGTAGCCCTGCGCTGCTCTCGTTCAAAGCTCGCCGCGATCTCCGGCTGTCAATCACAGCTCACGGCAGACAGCGGGGAGCCGAAGCCGGCCTACCTGGCCACTGTGAGCACACCTGGGAACAACAAAAAACACAGCGCTGGGCAAGGAGGGCGCGAGGGTAGCGTGGCTTACCGGGCCTGACCCCGTGACCCTGGACCACGGGAATTAACATCATGGCGATGATGAGGAAATCGTTCACAACTTACGCAATATGATTGAGATTTTTTGTGTATTGTCCAATAAATTTGCAACTTAATTAATTATTTTGAAGAGATTTAAACGTCGCATGATTGTATATAATAAGTACTTCGATTATAATAAGAATACAATTGTCAGCAGATGTCTCTACAATCGTTCATAGCCCGTTTTAACATAGTAAGTTTAATAATATTTGACAGTATAAAGAAGTGAAAATGTCAGACTGATGTTGAGAAAAAATCACGTCTCATAACATGGGCGTCCACAGACATTTTTCCAGGGGGCGGGGAGGGCGGATCGCAAAAAACTCTCAGATATACATAAATTCCTGAAAAATTTTTTTTACATAACATATATACAAATGGGATGGCTAGCACAGTGGTATGAAGTCGGCCTGTGGATCCTGAGGTCCCTGGTTCGATTCCCACAGGCGACAAATTTTCATAATTTGAAAAAGCTATCTCTGTGGCTCCTCCACCACTAACATGTTTGGGGGCCGTGATTTGACGACTGGTAACCGCACTTTACGCGCAAAATATATCACTTACCGAGATCTGCTTTAGCAGAGTGCCACACTCAGTAATGGGTAGAAGGCGTGATGATATATTTATTTATTTTATATACAAATACACATAACAAATAGATAAAAAATATTTAAATTTGTGAAATAAATAACTAGTCTTCGTCGTCTCGGTTGAATTGAAGAGGATGGACAATTTTCTAATAACTCTTCCATAAATTGACACCATTTCTTCAATAAATTTCGATTTAGCAGTTTTACAGTTTTTATTTTCTAATATTTTGTGTCTGTGTATACTTAATAAACTTAGATTACTCAATCGTTACGATAGCGAACATGTCGCTAGCTGGCCACAAGAATACTGCTGGAAATTTAGTTTCAGCTTGAATTTATTATCTTTAAACTTATAATTTAATTTTTATTTAATTTATATATATATATATATATATATATATATATATATATATATATATATATATATATATATATATATATATATATTAATTTTGCATGCTTTGTATCGGCACAAATTAGATCTGAAAATGACTAAAATTGTCTCAAAACTATCGATAGCAATAAAATTAAAACAAAATTAAATAAATGTTTGACGTTCAATTTGTTAAAACTGTCGAAATAAATTCTTCATTTATTATTTGATAGACAAAAGATATTACAGTGTAAATGAATATTTTAATGATGATTTATAATTAAATTATTGTATGTATTTATATATTTGACGTGCTATATATCTGTATATGATCACTCTAGCAAATAAATTATTATTACTATTATTTCATTTATTTTGACAAATAAAACGTCAAACATTTATTTAATTTTGTTTCAATTTCATGCCTATCGATAGTTTTGAGGCAATTTTCGTCATTTTCAAATCTAAATTGTGTCGTTTCATAGTATGCAAAATTAATTTTGTTTATTAGTTCACTTGCAGAATTTTATGCCCTAAAATTTTTATTTCAAGCTTTTTTGCTTAAAATATTTAGGGAAGCAGGAAATTACAAAATTATAGTTTTACATGTTAAAGTCCTATGTTCGAGAGTCGTGGTCACCACCATAGTTAATATCCAGGGGGGCCCTCCTTGCCTCCCCCTGCGGGCACCCATGTCTGATAACAATTTAATATTACATTACTGGTTTTATATACCGGGTGGTGCTTGGTAAGGGTGGAATAGGGATTGAACATAGGATATTAGTTTTGTGCAATTTTCCTGCTCTCCTGTTCATTTCTTGGAAAAAACTGTACAGTGTAATGATGTTTGACGAAGACTGATTACTGATTATTTAAATGTATCTGACGAGTGAATGTTTTTATGAATGAGTCTAGAGTTTATGCTATCCCATTTTATGGGATATAACGTGATGTTAGGTATGAATGTATGTGAGTGCCGCAAAGTTCATCGAAAACAATTCACCGAATACAATTCACCGAACACAATTCGCCGAAAAACAATTCAGCGAAGTAACAATTCACCGAACAAACAATTCACCGAAATACAATTCATCGAAAAACATATTCATCGATATGATAATTAAATTGTAGTATTTTTAATGTTCCTTAGAACTGGTAGAAAAATGCAGGCATTTAGAAAAGGATACTTACCGTAAATTCCGAATCTTTTGAATATTATCATCCATTACGTTAAATATCGTTAATTATTGCAGGGTTAATGTAATTATTATTGAATCGGCTAAAATTTGTTTAAGCTGGGACAGTTTCCAATGACATTACTGCACTCGCGCATGTATAGTACTAATAATAGCATCGTTGCCAATATGTTATTAGGATTTATTCAAATAGAGCAGTACGTGTGCGGCCAAGACGGCGCACCGATGCATAAAAAGTACAGAGACTGTGCTATGAAGACAGAGCATCTAGTTCCAAATTACAACAAGAATAACATACATGTGTATTTACGAGGCATAGCAAATAATTTATGTTATTAATGTAAAACAAATAGTTTTATAAAAATGAAATGAGACATGACAAAGGAATCAATTTTCTATTTTTAAATACGCCTGCATTTTGCTGCTATTCAAAAGCCTGGATAAAGTGTAAAGGAAAATTAATTAGCATTTCGGTGAATCATATTTCGGCGAACTGTCTTTCGGTGAATTGTATTTCGGTGAATTGCTACTTCGGTGAATTGTTTTTCGGTGAATTGCATTCGGTGAACTGTTTTCGGTGAACTTTCCTAGACCCAATGCATGTATGTTTCTGTTTTGTCAGCTACAAAAAAGCTGTCATTTTTTAAATACATTACCACTGCCCTTTTCACTTGCACAAGTAGTTTAGCATCTAAACATGTCTTAGTTTTTAGGTTTATTCCGGTCTGTCACAATCATAAAAAATATACTTCCTATAATACCAATACTGCAATTCTTAGCGAAATAGAATAAATATAAATAAATAAATATATCATGACGCCTTTTACCCATTAATGGGTGTGGCACTTTGCCCTAGCAGATCTCAGTAAGTAATATATCTATGTGCGTAAAGTGCGGTTAGCAGCCGTCAAATCACGCCTCCTGAAAATGTTAGTGGAAAAGGAGCCACAGGGGTAATTTTAATGTGGTGAAAAATATATCAATAACAAGAAAAAATAAAATTTATTAAGTTTTGATCCAGACTGCAATGCCGCTTATTGTTATCCGAATTATTATTTATTATTTCAAATAACTAAGTTAAAAATATAAGTCTAATTGTGGATAAAATGTTATATTTTATAACATTGACACAGTACGAAAAAGGGATGTGTCAAGCCGCAAAAATGTGAGCTAAGTTATGCTTATATATTTACAAAATATGTCAAATTTATCAATGATTGTAAATTATCTAGGTAGCACAGAAAATAGCAATATGATGACAGATTTTGCTTCTTTGAACTGCCATTTGAATTGTGATAAATATGTATTTTATTAATCTTAAAACAATTATTAAAAAAATTATATCATTCTGCTTCTTACTCTCTTAAGTTGAATTAGTAGAATATTCACTAATTGAAATAGTAAGTATGAAAACTACATAGAAATTAGTAGTTTAAGATTGAATCTACTAAAATTTTAGTAAGGTAATAGCTTCACTTTTTAATCGGTTGTTTTCTACTAATTAAAATGGTGATAAGATCCAAAGCTACTATCGAATTAGTAGTCCTCAAGCGATTCAGTGGCGCCACCGTGTCAACAGTATAAGTTTTACGCGTGTGTGTACTTGGTTCCTGTATAGAACATTGAGAAGATCTACCGTTGTGCAAATCAATTTTTTTAAAGTAAGCAATAAAATGAAAATAAATAAAATGTTGTAATTTCCGTATTATTGTCACATTTCAACTATGTTACATGTCCACATTCATTCTGAATATAAATTAACTCCAATGTTGTTTTTTTTCAATATCACTACTGACGTAAATTATTTAAGGTTAGAAATTTGAAAATATGTCAATTATTGTTGTTTTATATATTTATTTGTAAGGTTTTATATCACTATAATTATCAATGGATATTTATTATTTATAACAATCGAATTTTTACGTTTTCAATAAATTATTATTAAATATTCATTAAAAAGAGTTTTACTTTTTTGATTTGTAGAAAATTTACTTTTTCAATAGTAGAATTTTCACTATTTCATTAGTAAATAAATCACATTTTCATTTGGTGAATTTTACTTTTTTATTAGTAAAAAATTCACTAATTAAAAATGTGACAAGTTTCACTAATTGAAAAAGTGAACAACTACTATTTACTAGTGGTATACATTGGACATGAATATTCACTATAAATTAGTAGATTTTTACTAATTCAACTTAAGAGAGTACAATTATCTTTTTCAATTTTTTTTATAGATTTATTTACTTGATGCATAACATATGAAGAAAATAGCTATTTTCATAACAAGTGCTCGAAGACATACTTTGCACATTAGAGCATTTTTAAACCACGAGCGAAGCGAGTGCTTTAATTTTCGCGAATGGTCTTCGTGCACGAGTTTTGTACAATGGTTTTTGTAACGAGCATAAATTATATAACCAATAGTGAGAAAAGTTATTAGATTTGAAGCGTGAATTTATAGTGACAGTTAAGTATGCATGAATTGACATTTGCTATTTGAAAACAAATTGTTGCGAGTACAAAAAGTAATTTTCATTTAATTACAACGAATGCTCTTGGTTGTTCTGTATTTGATATACTTAGGTACAAATTTTAAATAAGGATGCGTGGATATAGTTCGTTCGACAAGAGATTACAGTGTTTAAGGTGAAGTGAAAGATCTACAGATCATATTTGATCTTGATCATAATTGGCCGATAAAACGCCAAAATAACACAAGCTTACGAAGCACAAAGAACGCTTATAACTTTCCCTTGTATACCAATTCAAAATTATAATTTCTTGTTGAATTAATATGATTCTTCAATTCGAAAAAAAATTATAATTTTGAACTGCTCCCGAATCGCGCATATATAATCTGAGACAATAGAATCACTGTCATCTATCAAGTAAAAATTGTTATTTTACCTAATATAGGTAATATACAAATGATGTAGACTACTTACATTTTTATTGCCGGTTTTTTTAAGAATGTAATAGTTATTTGACGATTTGAAAATTATCGCCTGCATTCTAGAATCCTATTAGGTGCGATCCCACTATTGATGTATAAAGTCAAAAATGCTGCGTACGTAAACTGATATTATCCATGTTAACATTTTTTCAGCCAATCATGATCAAAATCGAGTATATCCTATATCTTCCACACTAGCCTTCTCGCCGAACGAATTGTAGATGCTTAGAGCTGGGCAGTAGCTAGCTACTTTTGTAGCTTAGCTACTAGCTTAGCTACATTTACCTTAGCTGTAGCTGTAGCTTAGCTAAATGTGAAAAAATATAGCTGTAGCTTAGCTAAATGTGAAAAAATATAGCTGTAGCTTGTAGCTAGCTATGTTTTTTTTCTATTAGCTTAAAAATATTGTTATAACAACTGAAGCTACTTTTAAAGCTACTTTTTGTAGCTTAAAGCTACCACTGTTCATTAAGAAATACCTATTAATTTTTGTTTTGTATTTGAATTGTACCTTCTTTATTGTTTTCTATAACTGTAGGATAACAGGTTATTATATAGTATAAAATTTATTGATATATTTTATTTTTCACTTGTTCTTAACCTATCCTACTTTTGTATTAAATATTAAATTAACTAAACATTGACTGTTTAGGAGTCTTCTGTTAATGTGACTGTTAATTTATTCCGATATAAATAAAAATTATAGCATAACAAATGAACAGTACATTTGTCTATTTGCGATTTTTTATATTTAATAACTGTCATTATAACAAAAGACTGATCAATTGATCATATGACAATGGCAAATTTAATAATTCAGAAAAATTGAAAAAAGTAGCTTTAAAATTTAACAGCTACTTTAATGAAAGCTTTTAGCTGCAACTTAGCTATATTTTACAAAATGTAGCTTATAGCTGTAGCTCAGATACTTTTTTAAAGAATAGCTGTAGCTGTAGCTTAGCTACTTTTTTAACTAGCTTGCCCAGCTCTGGAGATACTGTATACGGAGAGATTGGACACATGATATTGGCTGCCATGTTTGATCGAATGTGATCTTAGGAGTATTCTTAGCGTAGTATATGTTAAACAAGCGCAGGGACGACACTCCCTTCGTTTCTTATCTTTTTTATTCTTTTCTGATCTTACATTGAGTGTTTAACTGCAATTGTGTGGAATTTACTTCCAAAACAAGCGTAAAGCGACACTCCCTTCCTTTCTTATCTTTTAATTCGTTTTCAGTTATTACGTAGTGTTTAACTGCAATTGTGTGAAATTCACTTTCAAAAACAAGCGCAGGGCGACGCTCCCTCCCTTTCTTATCTTTTTGTTTCATTTTCAGATACTGCATTGTGTGGTCTTTTCTTTCATATATAAGTGCAGACTATCGCTTTCATCTTTTCTAATCTTGTAGATTCGTTGTTAGTTTCGTTATTAGATTCGTTGTTAGGAGTAAACGTGAGTAATTTGAGATTTTTTTTTTTTTATGCATTCGTTATGTACGTTGAAGAAAGAAAATGAATGGTAAGTGAAAAGGAATAATGTGATTGAAGGTTTGTTGTGTGATAATAATTTCGAGTGTAATAAATGAATGAGTTTATATGGAGTGATCTATGAAAGTGGTTGAAGTGAGGGTGGTATGTTTGAATGAAAATGTTTGACGATGACTGGTTGTTTGATGGGTGTGATGAGTGAATGTTTTATGAGTGATTTTAGGGTTCGTGCTACCCCATTTGTTGGGATATAGCGTGAAGATATGTATGTATGTATGTATGTATGTATATGTTATTTTTATGAGAGATTTTCTTCCGTTGCACATAATGTTCTAAAATAAATTAATCTCCATTTGGTTAAAGCAGATTAAGTTACATATGTTGATTAGACTCGTATTTCATATTAACTCTATTGAAATTAAAACAACGGTAGATGTTGAGTTCATTAAGAAATTAAAAGATTTTTCAATATGCACTACAGATGTATTAAGTAATTTAATATTTTCAAATGCATAATGGAATTTCTTTGATTTATTTTCCATTCAAAATTATGCAATTAAGCAAGTTATTATTGCTGCTTCTTATCATATTTCATTGTTTATTGCAAATAATGGTAACTACACCCACTACTCTATTACTGTATAACACAAATACTATTCAAATGAGAGAGTAATAGAAATACTAGTACATCTCGTATGTATCAAAACTACAAAACGCAGAAAATGATGGCGATTTTCATAGTCATAATTTTATCTCAATATCGTCCTAACAATACCATAACTAGGAATGAAAGTAATGGTGATAATTAACTATACTTACGAGTAATGTCAATATCTATGCTGAAGCCACTTCAGTACTTACACTTTGAAATATCGGTATTGGAAATTAACAAAAAAAACTTTTTAGTATTTCAATACTAATATAACAAGAGAGTGAGAATAAATTGAAAATAATTTGACAGATCTTTCTCAAACTTGTTGTCATTTGGCAATAGCCACTCAAGCCCTACGAGCTTTCGTGACTATTGCCTGGCAACAAGTTTTCGAAAGATTATTTTCAATTTATTCTCACTCTCTTGTTATATTATTACTGATAATTTGTTTGAAGTTTGTGTAAAAGAGTTATGTAGACAGGCAATTCGTTTTGTTGTTAAACTGGACCTGAATTAAGCAGGTAGTGTCCCCTGGTCAGTTTCCGGTTTTTAATTTTGTCATTCCAATTTTGTATTTTATTCGGTACATCGAGTTTTATATCTGGTCATTCTAAAGCCCGTTTTACATTCAGCAACATTTACAGCAACATGTTGCGCAACTAGTTGCGCAACACGAGTTGCCAAATGTAAAACTGAAGTTGCGTGCAACATTTGTTCCTGAACTAGTTGCGCAACTTGTTGCAGAAATTAGAACATGTTCTATTTTTGTTGCGGGCAACTCGCAACTTTCCCCCAGATTTAGTATTTTTTGGTTACTTTTTGTTTTGCCAATGCAAATTTTGTAAGTTGGTTAACCTAGTTTTACGTGTGTCAAAATAGCGTTTTGTTTTCTTTGTTTTTTGCAATCCATTCTTGTTCTCAAAATCAAACGATGAACGTATGATTAAAAAAATTTGAGGTTACAAAGTAACATGAACATATTTAATAACTGTCAACTGTCACGGACTACCAACTTTCTTGAGATTTATGTTGGTATAAAACTTAAAAGAACTAGTAAAGTTGCGGAAATATGTTGCTAAATGTAATACAAGAAAACTGAACACCAGCAACATGTTGCGCAACTTCAAGTTGCTGAACTAGTTGCGCAACATGTTGCTGTAAATGTTGCTGAATGTAAAACGGGCTTAACAGGAAATATAATATTAGGTAGAGATAACAAAATGTTGTTTTTTCTCTATCGCGTTTACAAAGTGAATTTTGTACAACAGTGTTTGTCCAAAACAGTGTTACAAAGTTTAAATTTGTGCAACTGTGTTTGGGAATATTTTTTTGTGAAATTATCAAATTGTCTACAAAAAATATCAAACATAATTCTATCAGTTTAGTTATCACAGCTCGACTCATATAGAATTATTACAATTTTTATTTTTATTGTGAATGTGAACTTCATTGGAATTTACAAAAAAATGAAATTGTACTTAGAAATTGTAAAATAGAATATTCTATTCCCTAGTCACCCCTGGTCAGTTTCCGGTTTTTTATCTTGTCATTTTAAATATAAAATAAATAAATAAATATATCATCACGCCTTCTACCCATTACTGGGTATGGCACTCTGCTGAAGCAGATCTCGGTAAGTGATATATTTTGCGCGTGAAGTGCGGTTACCAGTCGTCAAATCACGGCCCCCAAACATGTTAGTGGTGGAGGAGCCACAGGGATAGTTTTTTTCAAATTATGAAAATTTGTCGCCTGTGGGAATCGAACCTGGAACCTCAGGATCCACAGGCCGACTTCATACCACTGAGCTAGCCATCCCATAATTTTAATTTTCTATTTTATTCGGTACATCGAGTTTTATATCTGGTCATTCTAACAGGAAATATAAAATTAGGTGTATTTAGAGACAAACAACAAAATGTTGTTTTTTCTCTATCGCGTTTACTTAGTGAATTTTGTGGAATAGTTTTTGTCCAAAACAGTGTTACAAAATTAAAGTAGAAGTACTACTTTATTAAATTGTTTTTAAAAATTAATTATATATATTATAGGAACTTAACCCCATTTACAGTATAGGGTCGGAATCTTCTGATTCTAATGTTAAACACTAAACGTATCATCGTGCTGTCGGACAAAAAAAGAGGTAGGTTAGACGAATTATTGCATTTCGGTAATGAAAACAAAAGTGAGAAATACTATTAATGTCGATGTCGAATTGGTTTGATATTGAAAACAAACAAAATAAATATGAATAAATATATCATTACGCCTTCTACCCATTACTGAGTGTGATACTCTGCCGTAGCAAACTTCGGTAAGTGATATATTTTTGCGCATGAAGTACGGTTACCAGTCGTCAAATCACAGCCCCCAAAGATGCTAGTGGAGTGAGAGCCACAAGGGTAATTTAAATATGGTGAAAAATATTTGTCGGCTGTGGGAATCGAACCCGGCTTCTCAAATCCACAGGCCGACTCAATACCAATGAGCTACCTACCCTATAACAAGATATCGATATTTTACTGGTATCGATAATATCGCAACATGCCTATCCTAACTAGTAAATAAAAAAAAATCATGTTGAATAAACAAATATCCATGGAAATAACAGTGGTATGAAGTCGGCTTGTGGATCCTGAGGTCCCTGGTTCGATTCCCATAGACGACAAATTTTCATAATTTGAAAAAGCTATCCCTGTGGCTTCCCCACCACTAACATGTTTGGGGGCCGTGATTTGACGACTGGTAACCGCACTTCACGCGCAAAATATATCACTTACCGAGATCTGCTTTAGCAGAGTGCCACACCCAGTAATGGGTAGAAGGCGTGATGATATATTTATTTATTTTATTTATAGTCCGGTGACTGAATTTCGATATTGAGAGTTAAAAGAATTATTACTAAACTTATTTTAATATTTTGCATGTATGTATATTCATTTAAATATAAATAAATATATCATCACGCCTTCTACCCATTACTGGGTGTGGCACTCTACCGACGCAGATCTCGGTAAGTGATACATTTTGCGCGTGAAGTGCGGTTAGCAGTCGTCAAATCACGGCCCCCAAAGATGTTAGTGCTACAGAGGTAGTTTTTGAAATTATGAAAATTGTTTGTTGCCTGTGGGAATCGAACCAGGGTTCTTAGGATCCACAGGCCGTCTTCATACCACTGAGCTAGCCACCCCATTTAATTTAAATTACTTTTACATATTACTATCATTTACAATTATATAAAACTTGATTTAGATTAGATTGTAAAGAAATGGTACCTTTTCTAGTATTTGCGAAATTGCTTTCCTTTCGGCGTTGTTGTGAGAATTTCCAAGAAAGAGGAAATCTAAAAAAACACATGTATCCTCCACAGTAGCAATTAGTTTTGCGTGGGTCGTTCTACCTGTTTTAAACATCCCTCGTCAAGATAATCCGTGCGCTGTGTTTATCTAACCGTGCGCCTTGTTCGAGCAACACAGTTACATCGTCACACACGCAGCAGAAGAACCAGGAAAGGCGGATAATCTTCCATGAACAATGTCTTGTTGTGCCCTTGGGCTCATGTTACGCAGGTAATGCAACACTTGCCCTGATTTGCCGCTATCTGCGCACGGCCACGGCGCTCTCGATGCTCCACATCTTTCCTTTCCCAGGGCTGTCAATTGTCAATGCCATGATGGGACAAACAGAACAATTATGTGGATACTTTTCTCTCCACTTCTGTGAGAATTGATATTCTTTTTGGTTTGTTCCGTCAACAAACGTCGCTAATCAACTCGGGAAGGGTTGTTGTTGGTAATGTCTTCTTTCACGAGTTTTGATTTCGAATGTTCGGAGTTCAAAAGTTCGAAGGATTTTATCATGGGAATGGGTTTTGCGGTTATGGGAAGGAGTTACAAGTTACGTAAACAAGGAATCGGTTTGTTGTCGAACTGGACTTGAATCAAGCAGGTAGTGGACGCTGGTCACTCTGGTCAGTTTCTGGTTTCTTATTTTGTGATTTCTTATTTATTAACTACATTCTGGTTTCGTGGCTGATCACTAACCGGAAATGTCAAATTAAGTTTTCAGGTAGTATATACAAGAAAAGCTTTTCGTTTGCCATTGTTAATCTAACAAAACATTATATTCATTTGAAATTATCTATCACTTTCGTATTATATCATATCGATTTCACAAAACGGGTTAAACAATATTCGTTAAAATATGATATAATTGCACCATCTCCTATCTTGTCATAGCATATACCGTGTGTCACTAGTCATGGGCGTCCGCAGGGGGGGGGGGCTAGCCGGGGCTCGCGCCCTCCTGGATATTAACAAGGGTGGTGACTACGACTCTGGAACATAGGACTTTAACATGTAAAATTATAATTTTGTAATTTCCTGCTTTCCTAAATATTTTAAGCAAAAAAGCTTGAAATAAAAGTTTTAGGGCATGAAATTCTGCATCTGAACCAATAAACAAAACACAAATTAGATTTGAAAATGACGAAAATTACCTCAAAACTATCGATAGGCATGTAATTGAAACAAAAGTTTGACGTTTTATCTGTCAAAATAAATGAAATAATAAATAAAGAATTTATTTTCACAGTTTCGACAGATTGGACGTGAAACATTTGTTTAATTTTGTTTCAATTTCATAGCTATCGATAGTTTTGGGAGAATAATTGTCATTTTCAGTTCTAATTTATGCCATTACAAAGCATGCAATATTTATTTCGTATTTTATGCCCTAAAACTTTTATTTGAAGCTTTTTTGTTTTAAATAATTAGGAAGCTGGAAATTAAATCAATATGATTTTATATGTTAAAGTTCTATGTTCGAGAGTCGCGGTCACCATCCTGTATATGTATATATAAATAAAATAAAAATTAATTTATAAGTTTAAAGATAATAAATTCAAGCTGAAACTTTCCAGCAGTATTCTTATGGCCAGCTAGCGACATGTTCCCTATCGTAACGATTGAGTAATCTAAGTTTATTAAGTATACACGGACACAAATTATTAGAAAATAAAAACTGGAAAACTGCTAAATCGGAATTTATTGAAGAAATGATGTCAATTTATGGAAGAGTTATTTGAAGATTGTCCTTCCTCTTTAATACCTAGACTACAAAGACTAGTAATTTGTTTCGCAAATTTAAATATATTTTTGTCTATTTGTTATGTGTATTTGTATTTATGTTATGTAAAAAAAAATATTTTAGAAATTTGTCTATCTGAGAGTTTTTTGCGACCCGCCTCCCTCTGGAAAAATGACTGTGAACGCCCATGTCTCAAGTATGTAAGTGTTGGTATCGGCAGTTTATATGTCAGTTTATTTGTAAATAATAGGTGTCCAGTGCGAAATTATAGGACCAAATTGTGTTTCACAATATTGTTAATATCCCTACATCTTATTTGATACAGATTATTTCATTCTAAAAGCATAATTTAATGAAATTAATAAAAATAATTATTACTAATGTAAAGTGCTTGCAATTTGTTTTAAATATTTTAATCTGTCACTGTCATAAATAAATAAATAAATATATCATCACGCCTTCTACCCATTACTGGGTGTGGCACTCTGCTGAAGCAGTGCGGTTACCAGTCGTCAAATCACGGCCCCCAAACATGTTAGTGGTGGAGGAGCCACAGGGATAGCTTTTTCAAATTATGAAAATTTGTCGCTTGTGGGAATCGAACCAGGAACCTCAGGATCCACAGGCCGACTTCATACCACTGAGCTAGCCATCCCATATATCACTGTCATGAATATTTTAAAAATCGAGAACCGCGCAAATATTATTAGAATGTATTATGGAGGGCGCAGTAGAAAACAAATATTTAAAACAAATTGCACGCACTTTATATAATAGCAATAAAAGTGTAGGCGAAAAATTAGGAATATTTTTATTAATATAATTAAATTATATTGTCAATATTAAATAATCTGTATTAAATAAGATGTAGGGATATTAGCAGTTTTGTGATATAAAATTTGGTCTCATAATTTTTTGGCGGACACTTTTTATTTAGAAAATAAAGATTTTATATAGTAACTGCCTATGCCAACATTTACTTGGAACACAAGGTATAACCGAGTTTAACCATGTTCAACTTCAATGAATTGCGCTACGCTGATTATGGTCGTTTCATTTCATTGTTTTGTCATATAAAAATTTGTCGTGAGTTTTTTACAGTTTTGGTACGTCAAGTAATGCCATCTAGTACTTTTTATTTTAATTAAAGGAAAGTGACAACGCTGTCAGGTTACGAAAACAATCTGAAAACTGAAATTTATGTGTTCAAACAAAATACATTTAATGGAACTGGGTATTTTGTTTATACATGCAATATTATTAAATATTCTGACTAGTATTCAGAGCTTTTGACTGAAGTGATTAGCTAGTCTAGACAAAGTGAATTTCATTTGGCAACGTAGCATTATCTGTCACTACAGATAATAACTCCACCATATTGTCTACCTATTTAAAATTTTTGAAGTGTTTATAGGTCAAAAGAAGGAAGTATTATTGCATCATTGGTGTCAACGGTTAGTATTTTACTGTAAAGATCGTATGATAATAAATATACAGTGACTAGGCTTGCTTTTAGGATTTTTTCAATCAATACAAGAGGCAGTATTTTCAAATTTAGTTACGACGTATCTAGTTAGAGGCGCTAGTTGACGTGCCCACTCTGTAAATTTGAAATTAGAAATTTTAATGACATGAAATGGCCATAATAAACGTAGCGCAATTCAATGAAGTTGGTCATGGTTTAACAGCTTGAGTTTAACAGATATATGTTTCTCATGCCCGATTTATCAATCGATTGTTAAGTGAACGTTAATTAACAACAATATAAATTGTATGTATTCTCCTATATTTAACCGCCATATAATTATAATAAAAACATAACAGATGAATGAAACGTTTTTAGTTTATTGAGTTTTTCGAGTCTCATTGATGACTTTTTCATTTAGTTGGGTTTATTAATGTTTTAATTCATAAAACTATTTAATAAATTGTTTAGGTACCGATTTATTAAATTTCAATAGTTGCAAAGATTGATATGTTTGTTAAATTCTGTAATGAAGCATCAAAGTTAACAAATTGTAAATACGGGTATAAAATGTCAACATCAATAAAATTTTAAATCATGTAGGTTGCTTCTGTGCATTTAAATCATTTCGAAATATTAGAGTTAGGCTGTTGGAGAAACGTTTTTGATCCAGTAAAAGATAATCGAAGGTAAATGTGTTTTGGAAATATTATATCATACATTGAAGTATGCTGGAAGATCGAGAGTAGCTAAAAAATATTTATAAGATTTGCGAAGTGCGGATATAAATGTAAATTCATCTCCATCAAAAAGCAATCGTCATGATCGGACATCAGACGCTGTCCGAGCTGTCCGGCGTCGGCGGCGTCTACTGATGATTGGCAGCGAAGATGAATGTCCGGGTAACGACGCCGCGCGTCGCCTACCGCCGCCGGCAGGTCCGGCCAGGCCGAGGCATTTGCAATGTAAACTCGCGCCATACATCATCGCGGTGACAGGAAGATCCGCGCTTCTCCGCTAATCCCCGCCGCCATCCATCATCTGCCGCCGCCTAGCACCCCGCCTCCCGCTCGTAATTTCACCGCCCCCGTGCCCTCAGAGGGAGGTTTTTATTTTATAACCCTTGGCTGAAGGGATGATGCAGCAGGTTGGATGTAAACTGTAATGGTGCGGAAATTAATTTTTGTGAGAAATTTCTAAATTATGTGGTAATTTTTAGATTGATATACTGCATGGAAATATACCGCTTTTTCTTGAGTACACTCCGAATTCTTATTTGTCTTATTTCCGGAAATAATAAATTATTTATTCATATACTCACCCTGCTTTTTTTCCATTTGAAAATGATATAAGTTATACAATGGTTTTTCATACTTTATGAATAATGATTGTTTTTTACAACTTTCTATTAAGGGTTTCAACTAGAATATTTATAATTTGACACTATTTTGCTTAGAAAATCTTATCGATTACGTTGGACATCAAAAACTTTTTATAGCACCTAAATAAGTTACTTTTGCCTTTAGCGCAGTTTTTTGAATAGCAGTGAATATATGTATAGAATGTCTCTAACTTGATGAATATGAGGATATAAATATTATAAAGAAACGAAATGATTTTTTTTTTAATTCGCAAAACTATTTCTTCTAAATAACATTTTGTAGTATTACTGGTTTAAAAGTTATTTATAATGTATTAATAATTTTATTTTAATTGTAAACACTACGAGTAGTCATTTATGTCATGTTATATGATGAATAAATTGACTGTTATAGTGTTTTCAGGGACGACACTCCCTTCGTTTCTTATCTTTTTTATTCGTTTTCTAATCTTACATTGAGTGTTTAACTGCAATTGTGTGGAATTCACTTCCAAAAACAAGCGTAGAGCGACACTCCCTTCCTTTCTTATCTTTTAATTCGTTTTCAGTTATTACGTTGAGTGTTTAACTGCAATTGTGTGAAATTCACTTTCAAAAACATGCGCAGGGCGACGCTCCCTCCCTTTCTTATCTTTTTGTCTCATTTTCTGTGACTGCATTGGGTGGTCTTTTCTTTCATATACAAGTGTAGACTATCGCTTTCATCTTTTCTAATCTTGTAGATTCGTTGTTAGTTTCGTTATTAGATTCGTTGTTAGGAGTAAATGTGAGTAATTTGAGATATTTTTTTTTATGCATATGTTATGTACGTTGAGGAAGGAAAATGAATGGTAAGAGAATAGGAATGATGTGATTGAAGGTTTGTTGTGTGATAATGTTTTCGAGTGTAATAAATGAATGAGTTTATATGGAGTGATCTATAAATGTGGTTGAAGTGAGGGTGGTGTGTTTGGATGAAAATGTTTGGTGATGGCTGGTTGTTTGATGGGTGTGATGAGTGAATGTTTTATGAGTGATTTTAGGGTTCGTGCTACCTCATTTGTTGGGATATAGCGTGAAGATATGTATGTATGTATGTATAAATTAACAATAACTATTAGTACTAAAGATTTGTACTTTAAGTAAACCATCCTTAACATTCAGTGTTTTAAATGATTTTTTTTTTGTTCCGTTATCAATACATCATGTAACATAATATATTCTGAAAGTTTGATCATAAACTTTAAACACATTCTGTATTTCGTATAATATCTATATTTATGTTCTACTCTAGAAGGCATTGATAAATTTTTGCATGTGTTAAAAAAAGAAAATAAATTTAGTGACACTGGCTCATTATAATTTTTATTAAAATTTCGTGGCACTAAATATGTACACGTCAAGAACCATGGTCTCCATTTTCCAAATTTTGAAAATATATTTTTGTTTGAGATTCAAAATCTCGTATATATTATTAAAGTTTTTTACTCTTTTTTTATGGAGTAATGGCACAGTGGTATCGTGCCAGCCTGTGGATCCTGAGAACCCTGGTTTGATTCCCACAGCCAACAACCATTTCACCACATTAAAAATTACCGTAAAAACGTCTTTGGAGACCGTGATTTGAAGACTGGTAACTGCACTTCACGCGTTTAAATATATCACGTACTGAGATCTGCTTCGGCAGAGTGCCACATCCAGTAATAGGTAAAAGGCGTGACGATATATTTATTTATTTTATGTCTTACTGCCGGTTTTTTTTTATAATAATGGATCAGAAAGTTAGAATAAAATTTGTGTAGTAATTTTTTTGTCATTATAAAACAAGGCTTGGACAGCAAGAGCCGTTTCACGATATACGACTTTTATATGCAAAATAAAATCGAATGATTAGTCAACCGCAGTTCCCTAAATTTAAATACTTTTTCTAAACACAGCATATTATAAATTTTTGTTATTTCCTACAAAAATATTTTGTTCTTTTTATCGGCAAATAATTAGCCAATCCCCTGCATTGCGCATGTCATGAAACAACCCTGGGACTTTTACAAATCATGGCGCTACAAAATGAAATTTTATTATATAGGTATCTTTTTATTTGAACAGGAGTTCATAATTTGTATATTGTATTGAATTATTGTTATTATAAACTAGAGGATTGTTGCAGTTTTTGACAACTTTCAAAATAAAAACAAACAATGTTGGAGCGAGTTATTATGCTATAAACGCGTGTATGTATATTTGCATTGTTGTTTATCAGTTACCGAACAATGCCGAATCAAAAGCCTAGCTACATCTGAGGCAAAAGTAGCTCATAATAATTGAACAGTTCATCTCGAAGCTTTGGAGGGTTTGTTTAAAATTACATTTGGATGAAAGTAAATCACACCTAAATGTTATGCTTTTATATTGATGTACTTCTAGAGTGACGGTGGCGCCATAGGATGTCGAGTGCCGAAACTGACACTTAAAAAAAAATTGAATAATATAAGTGTTTTATACCTATTATGATTTGAATATCATGAATTGTTAACAGGTTGTTGGTCTAGTAACTTTTCAAATACCATACTAGCGTGTGGTGTTGCCATTATAAATTGGGATTCTTAATTTTTCGTCAAAAACAAGGCTTGGCATGGCTATATATCCATTACTAAACGATAAAAAACTTTCTCATTCTGATACAATATACATGGATAGTTCTAGAACATCATACTAGTTTTTCAAATGAAACTGCAAATTTTTAGAGGTACACAAACCAAATATGTGCGATTCTGAATGATGATCGTCATAAGTCCCGTGTATAAGAACTCAACTTTACAAGCGAATATATTTGTTCACAGACGATGAATGTGTTTCATATTTTAACAGGATGCGTATGACTATCCAATGCTTACTTGCGCCAAATTTCATTCAGTTCTGCAAAACTTTTTTCACAGTAGAACTACCTTAAATTCTGTACTTCAAAAAGCTTTCATAGATATAATTTTGAACCGATAGGAAAGTGAAGCATAGTTATACTTGCTTTCATATTTACAAATTTTGAAGTTTTAATTTTTTTTTTTCGTCTGTTATCCATGTACCTACCTAAATCAGTGCTAATAACAAAATTCATAAATACTTACATAAAATAGGTCACTACAAAAATACCAAGAAAAGAAAATAATTATGAATTAAATGACAATAGTGGCATTAGACAAAATTGGAGACAATTGTTAAGTATTGTCCGATATTATTTTTATTTTAAAAACTTAAAATTGAAACTAATTTTAACAGGAACACAAAATAGTATTTTTCGGCCTATGCTCGATTAGTAATCATCCACTGTTACTCTAAATAACCATTAATTTATTGTTGTATATCTAGAAATATACAAATTAATATACATAATTTTATTTACCTTTTGTATTTTGTTTACAATTAAAACCAAAAATATCGATAAATTGTAGATCCAATTTTTTTCAATAATTGTTTTTCCGTCAGTTTTATAATATCTAGAATATTTTAGAAACGGAATATAGTGTAGCAAAATAAAGCAGTAAAAATATTGATGAACATAGTTGACACAATTTCAAGCCATAATCCAAAAGAATAAAAGCCATCATTGCTGGTGGTCAAGTCAAAAGTAGCGATAATATTCCGGGGCGTCGCATTGATCGAACCACAGGACCGGATATTAAACATTCGCGTCAACACCCAACACAGCATTTGTTTACCGCGAAAAAGTTATCCACGCGGCCTTCTTCATCTGCGGCCGGCCGGAAATGACGCGTGTCGCCGGCTTCCGACGGCGCTGGCGCCACTTCCGCCGCCCCGCCCTCGCCGATAACATATTCACGTGTGGCCGGAAGCGCAAACTGTCCGCGGACCGCGACGGCTGAAGTTCAGGAGTCGCCGATACCGCGCGCGGCTATCGCAACTTACCGAGGTTGTTGCCAACGAACGAACGACCTGCCGCTTTGGAGTTTTATGTAGCGCCGGTGCTTATGGAACTTATCTTTAACTTCAAATTTTACTTGTAACGCAGTATGCAATTTTTTCGGATACGAACTTTACGTGATGCAAAACTAATAGAAACGTACGTACTTTAATAGTTATTATAGTATTTGTAAAACCGATAAAAATTTACTAATAAATATTGACAAATATCTAATAAAATTAACATTTATGATTTATTCAGCATAAATAATAAATATGCCGTAAAAAATTCTCACTTTCAATATACACCCCTCCTGTATCCCTACAATGCTCCATGCGAATCTTCCTTTGTTCGAAACAGTGTTGGAAGTCTTCTTCTGTCAGCTCCTTAAGGACGCATGATGCTTTCTCTTTCACAGCTCAAATCTTATTCCTTTTAAGGCAAATTTCACTATAGGAAACAGACAGAAGTCACACAGTACAAGATCCGGCGAATAAGGCGGATGGTTCAACACTGGAATGCTGTACTCGGTTAGCAACCTTTTGACAGACATTGCGGAATGAGCCAGCGCATTGTCGTGATGGACAACCCAGGACTTGACTTCCAAAATTCGGGTACTTAATAAATTATAAGTTTCAGTAGCACTTTTGATAAGTTTCATGTGAAACAACAATTCGTTGCTCTAATGTTGCACTTTTTTTCCGGCGAAACAAAAAAACAACTTTAATGAGAACGAAAGCTACGGCTATACGGATTTATTTATAGAAGCGAGAGGTTACTGTATTTGAAACAGAAAGCTTCACGCTAAAACTATGGTGGTCGCTAGCTTTTGGCGCATGCGTACTCTTCTGTAGCAACGTCAGTCTCGTTATTTAATAGCCACACCTCGTATGTTATAAATCAAAATACCTTTAATTTTTAATAAAGATGTGGTTTTCAGTTTAATATAATTATTTTAATATAAAATAAAATAAATAATTTTATACGAGCTGCGCAATGACAGCAAGTAATAAATTTGTTTGACATTGTATAACTAGACAACTCAAAAACTTCACAAAAAATATCCCCAAAAACACTTGTACAAAACTGAAATTTATAGCATTGTTTTTGACAAAAAAAGTTGAACAAAATTCTCTTTGTAAACTCGTTATAGGAAAAATATTTTTTGTATTTTTCCACGAATGTTCCAGTATAACCTTCTTATTAGTGGATAATAACGATATTTGGTTTTAGCTTAATATTTATTTATTTGCGCTATTCTGCACAACAGAACTCTACTCAATTTTAGTCCAGAGACCGTGTAGCTTATAGTATAATGTGATACACCCGAGCTCTATTTTGATATAAGTTGAGTGAATTTTGAAAATTATGTGAGATATGAATAAGTAACATCTACAGATTACATAAAAGTGTTATTAACAAAAGCATTGCTGGTTAGATAACGTTTTTAAATGTATGTAATTTGGGTGATGTCAAGTTCAAAAGATTTGTTAATTATAATTTTTTGACGTTTCTCAAAATCAATGAAATGCTTCATTGTATATCATATGTCTGCGTTTTAACCAATCCTGTCATTATTGTACTGAGAATTCCCGGGAATAATCTCAGTAGCTGCTTTTTTGTTTGTGACAAATGATAGGTAGTTGTCAAATAATTATTTAAAACTGTCAATGCGTCAAGTAAAATGTGTGACAAAAATCAATTTAATTCCATTTCAGATATAGAAATACACCAACATATTTTGGAAACAACTTTCAAGAATACATTAATAAATAATCAGTCGATATGAACCCAGTTCAAAATCTTTTAAGTTGGATGAATAGACCTCAACAGCTAAGTCAAAAAATAATCTAATGAAATATAACTCGAGAGTTCGATAAATTAGAAAATAATTCTCTAGTATCTTCCTCAAACTTGTTGCCATTTGGCAATAGCCAATCAAGCCCTACTGGCTTTCGTGACTATTGCCTGGCAACAAGTTTTCGAAAGATCTGTCAAATTATTTTTAATTTAAGGCGTATTCCATTTGCCATTTGGATCAGATCTAACTTACATTTACTGAACCAAATCACTTATTTATTTCGCAGGATTACTTCGCTGACATTTTCAGTACTAGAATTACTGATTCTAATTTATTTTAAAGTAATTCATTCCAATAAGTGCATCAGTTTACTTAATACAGTTCATTTAGTCATGTTGTCTAATTTATCTGATCTGATTTAAGCGAACCAAGTGGCAAATGGTATACAGCTTTATTCTCACTCTCTCGTTATATTATTACTGAGAATTAATTTGAAGTTTGTGTAAAAGATTATATTGACAAGTAATCCGTTTTGTTGTTAAACTGGACTTGAATTAAGCAGGTAGTGTGCATTATTCCCTAGTCACCCCTGGTCAGTTTCCGGTTTTTTATTTTGTCATTTTAATTTTGTATTTTATTCGGTACATCCAGTTTTATATCTGGTCATTCTAACAGGAAATATAAAATTAGGTGTATTTAGAGACAAACAACAAAATGTTGTTTTTTTCTCTATCGCGTTTACAAAGTGAATTTTGTGCAACAGTTTTTGTCCAGAACAGTGTTGCAAAGTTTAAATTTGTGCAACTGTTTTTGGGAATATTTTTTTGTGAAATTATCAAATTGTCTACAAAAATATCAAACATAATTCTATCAGTTTAGTTATCACAGTTCGACTCACATAAAATTATTACAATGTGAACTTCATTGGAATTTACAAAAAAATGAAATTGTACTTAGAAATTGTATAATAGAATAGGTTAATTATGTTAATTTATAATGAAATTTGTACAAGTATGATTAGCATTAAACTTATTTTTATTTTGTGTTTCAGAATTTTATTAATTAAATATTATCTTGCAAAAATAGTATTCGAATGAAAAGAAAAACGCCTACATAGTAAATTGAAGTTAACAAGTTCTAAATTTATTATTCAACACTTTTACTAGTCATAAAATACATATATTTATTTAATCATTTGGTCATACCTATTACTCTATTAAATAGTCATAAAATAATTTACATATTTTTGCAGAACTGTCATAAATTTTTAATTGGAATTAATTTTTACTAACACTTACTTATTTACAAATACACAATTTAATTTCTTGAAAATTCAGATAAGAATAATTTCGTAAATAACTATACCTACCTATTCCAATAAAAAAAAATGTTTGTATTTGCACATATATGGCAATTACCAGTGGTATAATATATCTAGCTATCATCATATTAGGGGAAGACAAGGTTACAGTTACAAAAAGAAACATTTCTATAAAATTATATTTCTGATAGAAACGCAAGAAGTATTTAATTATTTTGTTATATTTTAAATAATTATGTATGTACCAAGGGCATTACGTAGATGTTTATGCCCGGTCGAGAACGATAAGATTACAAGTACGATGGTCTCCGGTCTGAGTATTTGCAAATCGCCCGAGGGATAAAAACATTAAGTAATGCCCCGTGGTGCAAACAATATTTTATGTCTTACTGATGTGGTAGGTAGCTCTGTTGTATCGAGTCGGCCTATGGATCCTGAGAACCCTGGTTTGATTCCCACAACCACAAACCTTTCACCACATTAAAAATTACCCCTGTAGCTCCCCCACAACTAACATCTTTGGAGACCGTGATTTGATGACTGGTAACTGCACTTCACGCGTTTAAATATATCACTTACTGAGATCTGCTTCGGCAGAGTGCCACGCCCAGTAATAGGTAAAAGGCGTGACGATATATTTATTTATTTTATATCTTGCTGCCGGTTTTTTTTTATAATAATGGATCAGAAAGTTTGAATAAAATTTGTGTAGTAAATTTTTTGTCATATGAATGACTTTGAAGTACAGTGACAATGATAATTTTAAAGTTAATTTTTATGACAGAGAAATATGGGAGACGCCCGGATTCGAACCGGGGACCTTCAGCTTGTCGGGCCGATGTCTTAACCAGTAGTAGTAGTTTATTAATATGATATCTAAGCATCTATGCGAACACAGAACATGTTTTTATATAGGTTAGTTGTACTAGTAATACTCAAGGGAATATAATGTACCTTATTTTCAAGTTACTAATAAACAATGGAATGTTAGCAAGACATAAATATTTATTTCATTCAAGGAGAAAAAATCCGCGTGCTGGCACTGCCCCCAGTTATATACATCACTGACAATTACAGAGCAATAAATGCTCGAAATGTAACATCCTTTTAGAACCTAAAAATAAAAGTATTTTAAAAGGATGAAATATAACGAAAAACGAGCAACAAACGTTCAAATTTCCCGGGCGTCAAACACAAAACATTTTCACGTGTACAGGACACAGGACACGCCATCTATAACGACACATAATGCGTCACGAGTTGAAAGGCCGTCATCAGGCGCTGGCGAATCCGTGATCGTGATGTGCACTCACACACGTGAAGCATCCTCTCTCTCGCGCCCCGTTCAGCGCAGTTCAGATAACGTCACTTCCGGAGGTCGGCGCTGTCAAACACCGGAAATAGTCCGTGCCACTCCGGCCACTGGCGCCCGGAGCCGCCCGATAAAAAACACAATGTGTGGTTGAAAGTTTACAATATTGAAGTGTCGAATGGTTAGATACGTCGGAGGAAGTCACTGCTGTGACACCTCGGCTAAATTCGCCCATCGCTGAACTCCGATCAGCCGTGCCACGCTTAAGATAAAACATAAAAAGAGACATTTTACCCCTCAACTAACTTCTAGTGATAAATCGCAACAGTTAAACATACATTTATTTATTTATACTTATTTACTGCGATGACAAGCAGCAAATTAATCTAATCCGAATTTATTATTGAAGCATCCGGCATATACACACTACTTTTATACTTCTGGAAAAATTTTAAGGGTATATATTATATGACGTACTGATCAAACAATTAAAATTACCCCTGTGGCTCCTCCTACTCTACTAACATGTTTGGGAGCCGTAATATGACGGCTGGTAATCGTGCTTTACGCGCATAAATATATCATTTATCAAGATCTGCTACTGCAGATTATCACGCCCAGTAATGAGTACAAGGCGGGATGATACGTTTATTAATTTTATTTTTTTAGAAATAACTAAGAAACCAGTAATACTAAAAATGTTTATTTATAGTATTTTTTTATGTTTTATGATCAGTACGTCATATAATATATGTATATCAGTGGTATCAAGTCGGCCTATGGATCCTAAGAACCCTGGTTCGATCCCCACAGCCGACAAACATTTTCACCAATTTAAAATTACCCCTGTGGCTCCCCTAACATCTTTGGGGGCCGTGATTTGACGGCTGGTAACCGCTCTTCACGCGCATAAATATATCACTTACCGAGATCTGCTTCGGCAGAGTGCCACACCCAGTAATGGGTAAAAGGCGTAATGATATATTTGCCATGTACCGACCCAACATATTTGTTATTTCTATTATAAGTTGTTATCTATTTTAATTGATAACCACTCCAGTCCGGTATCCAACATATTTATTTATTTTTATTTTTTATATTCTTAATAATTCTGTTTCCAGAAATATATAAACACTCTCTATGTGTATTTTCTATAATGACGCCTACAAGTCGAAATTACTCGATATTATAGTTTCATCTCGTATTGGAGTAAAAGTTTCGTCTTGCAGTTTTTTGACTAGCTGTGAAACAGACCTGGAATTGTTGAAACCATTTTTTAATATGCGTTCCATTAGAAAAAAATATAAGTTTAAATTAAACGTATTTTTTTTTAAATGTGCTCGTTAAAAATATTTATTTATACCACTCCCACTGGATAGACATTAAAACTACCTTTCTTATTTCACACATATTTGTCGATATTCAACTATTCAAATTATTAAAAAAATATATATATATGCCATTACAGATATTTTTGAGAAAACAAAATTATATTTGATATGTGATGTGTTTCCAGCTAGGCTCAATTTCTATTTAACCAAACTCGCAGCTCTTCTAATTTACGAGATTATGAAATTATCTGATAAACATTAAAGCAGTTTCGGAATCTTGCCCAGATCCTAGTCATCATTTGAGTCGCAATTTGACAAATACATTATTTCCGTGAGCTCGTCTAACATTTAAAGATATATTGATTTGACGGCTAATAATTCTCAGTAAATTTAAAAATAGATATGTCATATTCTGAGATCAATTAATTCAGACTCGTAATTTATTTTAAAAAAATTTAAGTATTTTATGATATTATTATTTGTATATGTTTCAAGAATTCGTGCTTCCTAATTATAGGATATATCGAGATTTTGTTTCAGAAAAAAAAAAAATGGCGGCTACACAACGTACGTAATAGTGTTACGGATTAAAAAGATTTTTTTTTAATTCACATAACTATTTGAACTTCACATTAAATATACATTTTTAGTTTCACTGATTTCAATTTAACATATTTATCATGTGACTATAAATTTTATCTTTAAAGTTATATTATATAACGTTTTGATAAACAAAAAATATTATTTAATTATTTAGACAGTGCCACTAAAAATGTGTACTTCATGGGAAGTGCAAATAATTTTGCGAATTAAAAAAAAATGAAACGCAATCAGTATATCATACAGTATCTGCATTTATTTATTTTTTTTCTGAAGTGTTGAAACACCTTGTCTGTAAGACTCTTAAATAGTTAAAAATATTGAAAACTAAAATTAAAAATTAAATGAAGTTGTTTCTAATAGCTTGCAACTAAATGACAGTATGTTGTTTTGAGTAGCAATTTCAAATCCTGTCGTCAAACTAATTGGAAAATATTGTTGTCTTTAGTTTTATTTTGATTTTTGTTGTTGTTTTATTATTCGCTACCCTTTAATTTATGCCGGCATGGTAAAACTACCTGATAATGAGATAGAATTTATTCAAATCGTAATTGATTTAATAATATTACAAATCTTAAGTTAGATTCAGAGTTTACAATAACATGACGTATCATAACATAGCAAAACACATGTAACATTCTAGCTTTCATAGTTATAATTAGGGTTGTTGATTTTTCGAATATTCGAGACTTCGATTGTTCGGATTTATTGAACCTTCGAATATTCCGAATTTACGAATTTTTGAATTAATTGAATTGTGAATCGATCCTAACGTGAACACGGCGGCATGTTGATATGAATTATTGTCAGAATAAACTCATGTGTTTGTATTAATTCCTAAGTAATTATTATTAATTATTATTATTTGCCAAATTAATTCAATTTAGACTTAAAATTTCTCTACACTATCAAAAACGTTCTAATTAAGGCGTTTTTGTATCCTTTTTATTGTCATTTTAAAACGTTTCACTAAAGTCGAGTTTATTATTTAATTCGTGGCCGACTTTTCGCGAATTATGCGTGAGCGTGTTTGTAAATGACAGATGGCGTTAATTCAGTTGCAAAATTCGAGAATTCCAAGCTTCGAGAAATTCTAAAATTCGAAGCTTCGAAGTTTTTCTGACGAAGTTCAAAACAATCGAATGTTCGAACGTTCAGAAATTCAAACTTCGGTGGAAATCCCTAGTTAAAATTATGTATATGTAATGCCAACTTCATGTTATTGTATTGCTTATATATTCAGTTCTATTTTGACAGTTTTGACATTAGTTGAGAATTGGTAGAATCGTGATGGATATCAACGATATTGTTCTAATTATTGTAGTATTATGTTTCATAATGACTGATTTAAAACGGCAAATATCACGTTCCACGCATTATTTTTTTCTTCGCATCTTTAAAATCTGATTGAAATTTATCATATATTAATGAATTTTTTTATAAAGGTGAAATTAATTATATTTCACCCATTTTATAACAAAAATGCTTTTTTCAAATTTGACAGCTGTCTAAATTGTTATTGTCTCTGTTTTTGTTGTAAGTGGAAACAAATAGCGATGACACCCGAATTCGTTCGAACGTAACCGACTACATAACATAAATATAAATAAATATATCATCACGCCTTCTACCCATTACTGGGTGTGGCACCCTGCCAAAGCAGATCTCGGTAAGTGATATATTTTGCGCGTGAAGTGCAGTTACCAGTCGTTAAATCACGGCCCCAAAAGATGTTAGTGGTGGAGGAGCCACAGGGGTAGCTTTTGAAATTATGAAAATTGTTTGTCGCCTGTGGGAATCGAACCAGGGTTCTCAGGATCCACAGGCCGACTTCATACCACTAAGCTAGCCACCCCATAACATAACCATAGGAAATAAAAATTGGCCATATTCTATGTTTTCTTAAGTTATGTTATGTTATGTTATGATTCTTATGAAAACTATGAAACATTATATATATATACACATATATATATATATATATATATATATATATATATATATATATATATATATATATATATATGTGCATTTATATTGTCATTATGTTATGCTATGATATGATATGTTATGTTATGTAAACTCTAAATCCAGCTTATGATTTATAAATTTGCATACAATTACTTTAATATAAGTTTCAGTTACAATCGATTTATAATCAATTTATACTTAAACTATCTTGTTATAAAACTATAAAATATAATTCTGTTCTGGTCTGGTTAAATAAATTTAATTTACTGTTCATATGGTTTAGTATTTGTAATGTTACGTATTGTTTCCCATCATGCCAACAGATGGGAAGCAAAAAATCCGTTTCCAGAAATTGTGTAATAAACAATCTAAATCTAGTAGCCAAGCTATATTTATAACCTCACTGTCAAAATAAATATACAATCCTCAATCCCGAAAGTATTGGCTAGCCGGGCAGTAAAGTTAATGTCATAAAACTTTACAACTCAACTTGAAGGCATCCAGAAGTGCATATTACGGTCAAAAATCTCCAAAATAACCGTGGACTGTGGACAACTTAATTGTTTTATGATTTAGAGTCAGGCCCTTCGTCAATCGCCCAAAAAGGGCAGTGACCTCTTTCCACAACTTCCATCATAAATTGTATTTCCTTTGTTTCGTTGCCAGAGTGTCTGCCAATGCAAGCAACAACATTCCCCTGCTTCCATGAAGCGGCACACATTGCCCACGCCAGGTGATTCCCCGTGACAGATGGAAAAGCCTTGTTGAAATAGTGGTGCGGAGGAGTTTTTAACACCTTGAATTGGCTACGGCATTTTTTTCACCATGTCGTAAATAATGATTATTTTGTGACTTAAATATTTTCGGTTGTTAATTTTGTGTGATGAAAAATTGTTTTGGTGTTTTTTCGATCATGAAATATTAATTTTCTTTTAATGCTGGGCCCCGTGTCTTCGCATTTTTCAATTTAGACAAATTGATATCGGTCCCACCGCCTACGCTAATGGAATTCCTTTATCGATTTAGTTTCAGGGAAATTGTAGGTATTGATCACCTTTAATTGGTTTAGAATTTATTACAAAGAAAGAATAATATGAATGAAAGGGAAATAGTTGCTACAATTTTATCTACCTGATTTTTCGTATTAATGAACAATTTTAATTTTGAAATAGCGTACTGAGACAATGAATTTAATTAATTAATTAATAAATAAATAAATATATCATCACGCCTTCTACCCATTACTGGGTGTGGCACTCTGCTAAAGCAGATCTCGGTAAGTGATATATTTTGCGCGTGAAGTGCGGTTACCAGTCGTCAAATCACGGCCTCCAAACATGTTAGTGGTGGAGGAGCCACAGGGATAGCTTTTTCAAATTATGAAAATTTGTCGCCTGTGGGAATCGAACTTACTAATTATATTTTACTTTTTCATTTAATTTTTTTGCTAAATATAAAATTAAATGTTTTATTGCAAATGTCTACTACACATTGATCTAATAATGGATGATATGAAGTTGAACTGATGACAGTATAAGAAAAATCTGGTGTGGGCACCACACGACTTTCTTATTCACAGCATATATAATATTTAGAATATATGTTATTAAACATGTAATTTAGTTTCTTTCCGTAAGAAGACATAGATAACTAAATAAAGCAAAAATTAAAATTTATGTTTTTTGTTTCTAATGCTACTATGATTATTGAAATATATTATTAAATATAAAAATAAATTTTTCTCAAAATTAGACGCATATTCAGGAAAATTGCAAATAACATTTTATGTTCCAAACATTTTTCGTAACTGATTCCATTTTTGAAATAAATGGAATTTATTGTTTTGTGTGACCGGTAAACTTCCGCTTCCGGCTATTCAATTTCATTCAGAATCAACTCAGCTCTTCGTATTTTCATGAAACTTATAATTACCAAGTTTCGTTAACAAATCTTATCTCGTTCATGAGATATTGCTCCTACGAACACACATCCATCCATCCATCCATCCATCCACACACACACACACAGACATCATTGTGAAAATGATCAAAACGGATTCAGTGGACCTCAAAACATGTATTTCCGCGAAAATCTCGTCAACGATTTTTTTCACGATTTCAATACTTCCTTATACTGCGTATAAGAAAGTAAAAAGATAGTTAACTACGTTCGAATATAATAGTAAAAGGGAATGTGGTATAATAGTATTATTATTGATATACTTATTGAATTTGCAGGTATATAATTTTTTACACTTCGAATAGATATCTACTTCTTCTTCTTCTTCAATGGCGCTACAGCCCGAGTCGGACCTGGGCCTACAGGGCACACCGAGCCGCAGTTATTACGCTGCCGTACTGCCGGTTTCCATAGTCGATGTTACTTACTTTAAGGCATATGTATAAGTAACTAGCTTATAGCGCCCGAGTATGATTAATACAAGTAACTGTATTTTTTTTATTTAACGACAAATCATACTTTGTCTTAAAATCACATTTATTTATATAGGGTAGGTGGCTCAGTGGTATCGAGTCGGCCTGATAATCCTGAGAACCCTAATTCGATTCCCACAGCTGACAAACATTTTCACCACATTAAAATTATCCCTGTGGCTCTCCCATCACTAATATCTTTGGGGCCATGTTTTGAAGGCTGGTAACCGCACTTCATGCGTATAAATATATCACTACTTGTGGGTAAAAGGCGTGATGATATATTTATATTTTATTTTATACGTGGGACAACCGGATCAGAGCTACGACCAAAATTAGAAGCTACCCAAAAAATCGACCAAGAGCTCATTTTAAAGCTTAAGCGTCTACTTTCAAATGCTAAGTGCGCCTATAAAAAATCCAATATGGTGGATCCAATATGGCAGATCCAAGATAGCGACCGCAAAAACCCCCTTACATAAAATTTGGTGTCAATCGGTAGATTTTCGAAAATTTCGTGCGCCATCTTGGATCCGCCATCTGAAATTTGGCAAATCTAACCTCGGATTCTTGATTACCGACCCCAAAAACCCCCCTATACCAAATTTGGTGCAAATTGGTTGATTTAAACAAATTCGGCCACCATATTGAATTATTGATCCACCATGTTTGATTTTATCGACCTACCATACCAGTTTTTAAGGGGCGTCTATCAGCTACAATTTGAGCCAAAAAACGACCCGATCGGTTGCATATTTTTATTTTTACAAGTTTTTCTTTCCGGACACTGGATTTTTCATTGGCTTCCGGCCGCCATATTTGATTTTTTAAAGGCGCACTCGGCATTTGAAAGTAGACGCTTTATGCTTTAAAATGAGCCCTTGGTCAATTTTTTTGGTTGCTTATAATTTTGGTCATTTTGCTAGGCCGTTTACGCAATCTTTGAAGTAGAATTTTACCACACCAATTTTTCATTCGCAATATGTTCCATAACTGTCAAAATATGACATCTGATCCATCGTCAGCATCCACCAACCATCACAAAACTACTCTTAATTCCTTATATCCCGCTACTTCATAGTTTCCAGTCTTGTGATAAGTAAATAGCTCTATCATATTACAGTGTATAGTATTTAGGTCGCCTTGCTGACTGCACAGTACACACGCACACGTGCGTATTAAGTTGCCACGAGCTGACGAGCTGACTTGACGAGCCGTCGAGACGAGACGAGACGAGATCTCTTGCGCGACGTTGCGGTACGGGCACGCGTCGGCGACCGCGTTCAGCTTTTTACCTCGTGCTCGTGCTCACCAACTCTACCGAGACACCAGGTGTAATTGCTACCTTCGCGATGCTAACTTGAAAAGTGCGGTGTATGGTGGAATTCTGCTAATTCATGGATGGAGTTATGGATATTGTTATTATTTTTAAGAGAAACGGAATGAAATTATATGTTTGTGTCACTGCATTCATTGTTAGTAATTCGGCAATGTAATTTTTTGATAATTTTGTGCAACTAGTTTATTGTATCTAACGGATTGTTTATTTATATTACTGTCAGGTGAAAGACAATAGAAAAGAACCGGTTTCATATCTTGACATATTTTTAAAAAGAAGTGTTTCAAACTTATAGTACAGTACTAACGTTTATAATCTACTTATTATTTAATTCAATTAGCTTTTATCAATCAATTGTTGATTATAACCATTTATTTTACAAGATTACTTTATAAATCTAACAGTAGTCTATATAAAATATAATATTACCTAGCTTAAACTTCGTACGTGTCGTACGAAAAGAAAATGCATGAGAATTGATACATACTATGGCCGTATTTGTTTGGGAACTTTGAGTTCAACCCTGAACTGATCTAGAACTAACTCGTGTTACTTCCAAATAAATTATGCATCTAGTGTAGCGATAAATTAAAAATCTAAATGCACGTTCTAAGTGTCATCTACTTAAATACAAATTGCGATGCCATCAATGCTTAACGGATAACAAGTAACACAAGTCGATTAGAAACAAATAGAAAACGGGTTCAACCTGCCAACCCACTAAAATACCTGAAGGCAATTGGATCAGTACAGGAACTGTTCTGGGTTACTTAAAACGTGCCATTTAAACAAAAGTACCCTACTGGATTACTATAAAAATGAAAAATTAATATGGCCTATATAAAAGACTCGAACAATGATTTTGTTCACAAAATATGAAAATTATGATAATATACAATGTATCAAGAAATATAACTGATTGTAATGACAAAACCGAAAAATAGGTAGATATTGATCGAATTATGATTGATGGAATGTACAGTTATAAAGTGATTATCGGCTGTATCATGTAACAAATCTTTAATAATAAGCGACGTCGATTAATTTTACAAGTTTTGGCATCACCGGTTTTGTCTTGACGTTTGTCAAATTTGTATTTATATGAATAAAAATTTGACAAACGTCAAACCGAAACCGATGTTGCCAAAGCTAAAAAAAGTTATCGATGTCGCTTATTATTAACGAGGTGTTACATGATACAGCCAAATAATACTTAATCCAGAACGGTATTTTGAAACAGTAAATTATATATATATATATATATATATATATATATATACATGGGCGTCCGCAGGGGGTGGCAAGCCCCCCCCCTGGATATTAACTAGAGTGGTGACCAAGACTCTCGAAAATAGGACTTTAACATGTAAAACTATAATTTTTTAATTTCCTGCTTCCTTAAATATTTGAAGCAAAAAAGCTTGAAATAAAAGTTTTAGGGCATAACATTCTGCATTTGTACCAATAAACAAAATTAATTTTACATACTTTATAACGACACAAATTAGATTTGAAAATGACGAAAATTGCCTCAAAACTATAGAAAGACATGAAATTGAAACAAAATTAAACATATGTTTGACGTTTTATTTGTCAAAATAAATGAAATAATAAATAACGAATTTATTCTGACAGTTTTGACAGATTGAACGACAAACATTTGTTTAATTTTGTGTCAATTTCATAGCTATCGATAGTTTTGAGACAATTTTAGTCATTTTCAGATCTAATTTGTGCCGATACAAAGCATGCAAGATTAATTTCATATTTTATGCCCCAAACATTTTTTTTAAGCTTTTTTGCTTCAAATATTTAAGGAAGCAGGAAATTAAAAAATTATAGTTTTATATGTTAAAGTTGAAGTCCGATGTTCGAGAATCGTGGCCACCACACTGTATATGTATATATAAATTAAATAAAAATGAAATTATAAGTTTAAAGATAATAAATTCAAGCTGAAACTGAATTTCCAGCAGTATTCTTATGGCCAGCTAGCGACATGTTCCCTATCGTAACGATTGAATAATCTAAGTTTAAGTATACACAGACACAAAATAAAAACTGTAAAACTGCTAAATCGGAATTTATTGAAGAAATGGTGTCAATTTATGGAAGAGTAATTAGAAAATTGTCCTTCCTGTTCAATTCAACCCAGACGATGAAGACTAGTAATTTATTTCACAAATTTAAATATTTTTTATCCATTTGTTATGTGTATTTGTATTTGTTATGTAAAAAAAAATATTTTAGAAATTTATGTACATCTGAGAGTTTTTTGCGACTCGCCCCCCCCTGGAAATATCTGTGGACGCCCATGTATATACATAATTATTATTTAATTTAAACAAAAGCACCTACAATATCTAGATATGTCTGTAAAATCAAGACGTATATTTGTCAACGAAATTATTTGACAACATGATTAGTTTTTAGGTTAATCTTAAATTTTTGTACTTGTAAACTTAAATTCATTTTTCTTTTGCACTTACCAGTTAACTATAATTTAAAATATTTGTCTTTATTTCTGTTGTACGTTCTGAAAAAAACTGATCTGTAAAAAAAGCCGAAACTGTTCGACAAACAAATTAAAACATTGGCCAGACAAAATAGTTTATAATTTACATTTACAGCATTCGCAATAAAGTTTTAGCTAAATCTGAATTTTTAATTAGCTAATCTTAGTCTAGTCCGATTAAAAAGAAAGTTAATTCAAATCACTTTCCGAAAACTAATTCATAGCAAGTTTATATTAGAGCTTAATTTGACTCATCAAAAATTCAAGATTAGGTAAAAGTCTTTTGAGAATTGGGCGGAGTATGTAAATTTTTTTTGACTCTTCATAAACACTACTTTTCTATTTGAACATGATTGATAATTAATAATAATAATAATGTTTATATTATCGTATGGGGGGCTAGCTTAGTGGTATGAAGTCGGCCTGTGGATCCTGAGAACCCTGGTTCGATTCCCGCAGGCGACAAACAATTTTCATAATTTCAAAAGCTACCCCTGTAGCTCTTCCACCACTAATATATTTGGGGGCCGTGATTTGACGACTGGTAACCGTACTGCACGCACAAAATATATCACTTACCGAGATCTGCTTCGGCATAGTGCCACACCCAGTAATGGGTAGAAGGCGTGATGATATATTTATTTACTTTATTGTATTATTCGTATGGGATGGCTAGCACAGTGGTATGAAGTCGGCCTGTGGATCCTGAGGTCCCTGGTTCGATTCCCACAGGCGACAAATTTTCATAATTTGAAAAAGCTATCCCTGTGGCTCCTCCACCACTAACATGTTTGGGGGCCGTGATTTGACGACTGGTAACCGCACTTCACGCGCAAAATATATCACTTACCGAGATCTGCTTCAGCAGAGTGCCACACCCATGATTTGACGACTGGTATGATGATATATTTATTTATTTTATTTATGTATTATTCGTATAAAAGAATTTCGCCGAATTTCAATAAAATATCTAGCAAAAATTAATTTTTCTTAAGATATTTCCTTATTTGTATCTTTATTTATTTTTAATTAATTCTGTTTAGATATTTAATCTTTATCGTACAGTTTTTCTGATTGTATTTCTATGCCCACATAGGTAAACATCTATTGGTGGTACGCTGCCAATCTTTAGTAGCAAAAATTTTGATTAAAAATTCTAAATAACCAATTTAAATTCAAAACCAGAGTCAGTGTAAAATAATTTATTTTACCGAATGTTTGTCAATAAATATTTAAAACCCAGAGTTTGCGATAAAGAAAAATCCTTGCAATTCACGATTAAAAAGAGGAGAATAAAAGACAAAGTAAAAACCCAAAACAAAAAAAAAGTTGGCCTGCGTCTGGGGTGCGCACATGGTGAGCTAACCGGTGAGAGAGCGGAGAATAGCACAGTGAAACTGTAGTTTGCGCTGGTACATTATATATAAAACATTCTTTCACATGCTCATTGAAAATGTATTAAAACCAAACACAGCGCGGGCACAAAACGACGCTGGCGCCTCTGGGGACGCGCGGCGCGGCGCTGAACTACACCACCGCCGCCATGAATGTTTGATGCCCACTTTAACAATGAGTGTATGCACAATTTGCCGTGTTGACACAGTTTTAAAGCCGCTGGTAGTTCTCCCAACTCCCGATCCTGATTACTGGCTCTGCTCTGCGCTACGCTCGCACTGCGGACCCAGGGACGTAGACACAGGGGCAGGGAAAGGGGCTCTCGTAGGTTAATATGCGGGTTTTGTTCACTGGACTTCATTTTAGGTTTTGTTAGAAAGTTTGCTCCCGACTAAAATGATACTGAAATATGAATCGCTCGAGCTCGTTTAGTTGTTTTTCAGTTGACAACCGCTCCGCAAATTTAGGAACGATATTTACAACTCCCACATCACGTACTTACACTAAAATATGTCTTTAACTAAATTGAGATTGAAATAAAATACAGTAAAACCCGGATATAGTAATCACGTTTCTCGCACGAATTGCGATGCGGCTATTCTAATAATTTATAAGGCCGGATCTAGGGGTGTACAAAGTGTGCGATTGGACACCCAAAATTTTACGAACGGCGGAATTTTACAGATAGCAAGTAAAAAGTATACGAGTAGTACTTGTTTTACGATTTTTAAAGTTAAAATTAATTTCTTTTTTATTTCCACTACAAGATTGACGAATTTTCTTTTCAAATTACCGTCCTTTAATTTGTTTGCCGATTCAAACGAAATAAATATTTGCTTTTCTTACCGCCAAAGACGCTACGCTCCACGTATTTCATGCATCTATTGATAAACAATGTAGTTTTTTTATTGATATTATTTAGTTTTTATCTTATTTATTAACAAAATATTTGATTTATATTTTATAATAATATTTTTGTTTTTTTTTATTTTCCTCTGATTTATATATTTTTAATTTCAGATAAAATAAACAGGTACATGTGCATTTTTTTTTAGATTTGTGTTTATCCAATACATAAATAATACCTAATAAATAATTTACAATTTATATTTAGTGTTTAGTATCTATAATTATGATTATTTACGAGCAGGTAGTCCAGTGGTATCGAGTCAATCTGTGGATTTCAGAACCCTTGTTTTGATTCTTATCGCCAAAAAACTATTTTCGCCACATTAAAGTACCCTGTGGTTCTCGTTGCACTAACATCATTGGGGATCGTAATTTGACGGTTGGTACCAACACTTCACGCACATAATTTAAAGGCATTATGGGTAGCTATAGCTCAGTGGTATCAAGTCGGCTTGTGGATCCTGAGAAACCTAGTTCGATTCCCACAGATGACAAACAATTTTCACCATTTCAAAAAGTACCCTTGTGGCTCCCCCACCACTAACATCTTTGGAGGCCGTGATTTGACGGCTGGTAACCGCACTTCACGCGCAAAATATATCACTTACCGAGATCTGCTTAGTTAGTTTTGTCCACTTTAAAGTGCGTTATCTTGTAGTCTTGCACACCCCAAATTTTCTCCTAGATCCGGCCCTGTAATTGAAAATGAAGAAAAGTTAATTATGCGGTATTTTTACCTTTCATATAATAATAAAGTTTGTAGTACAAAATAGATTGCGAATTAAATTTTCTTAGAATGTTGAAATATTGAGAAAAAATACAACAAAAGATTAAGCAGACTCATTATAATAAAATAATTAACAGGTTTAAGTCTATAATTAATTACAGATATAGCCGCCTAATCTTCTCATCCACTAATTATCTTTCATACATGACTGCTTTAAATTAATCAAACTAAAATCGATATGTACTCATATGTAAATAAATAAAATAAATATATCATCACGCTTTTTACCCATTACTGGGTGTGGCACTCTGCCGAAGCAGATCTCGGTAAGTGATATATTTTGCGCGTGAAGTGCTGCTTTCAAGTGTCAAATCACGGCCCCCAAAGATGTTAGTGGTGGAGGTGCCACAGGGATAGTTTTTGAAATGATGAAAATTATTCGTCGCCTGTGGGAATCGAAACAGGGTTCTCAGGATCCACAGGCCGACTTCATACCACTGAGGTAGCCATCCCATATGTACGATTTTAAATTAGAAAAATATAAATAAATATATCACCACGCCTTTTATTCATTACTGGGTGTGACACTCTGCCGAAGCAGATCTCGATAAGTGATATAGTTGAGCGCGTTTACCAGTCGTCATATCACGATCCCTAGAAGATGTCAGTGGAGGAGGAGTCACAGGGGTAATATTAATGTTGTGAAAATTGTTTGTTAGCTGTGGAAATTGAACCTAGGTTCTCAAATCTACAGTCCGATATCACTGAGCCACATAGCCTATAAAAAATAGTTACTATTTTGTATTCAAAATTATCTAATTATCAACTTCGCAATAAGATTTTTAAAGGTTGCCGGAGTGTTCAGCTTTCACTTAATTTATATTTGTAAATAATATTGCATTTTCTAATAAAAATAACATTTTTTATATGTATGTAGGATTTTGACATTTAAATTTTAAACTGCTTTATCTATTTTTCCGGAAAAGCGTAATTCCTTTATTTCTTTTCCAATTACGAATCTCTTACTGCCAGATTTATAAAGCAGATTAGTCACTAGCACCATTTTATTTCGAATTTTTTTACTCGGTTACTACTTCACAAACCTAGTATGGTATCAAGTATTAGGGCTGTCAAAATACAACTTAATACGACATATGAAGCACTGACTATTAGAGGTGTATAGTTGAATTTCTATACGATTTCTAATTAAAAAAGATTATTTTCATGATCAATATGCATAACAAAATATTTTAGAAATGAATATTTAACATCATAAATATCGTATCAATAATAGGCGTATTCTGTAACATATGAACTATTCCTTATAGTGAACGATACGAACTAGTTCGTGAGTTTATTAAAGACTAGTTCACTGCGAACTATTCGGATATGATTCACCATCACGGCTGCACGGCCGATGAAGTCGAATTGAAAGCAGAGAACGGAGAACAAGTGAACGAGTGAACGAAACTAATTACTAGAGGCGCTTACTAAGCTTACTTCATACTTCATTCGTTCATGGTCGTTGCTATGATCACCGTTCTGCTTCTGCCGTCTGCTGTCAAATTATGCTAGAACCAGATCCTAAAAGTTCACTTGTTTTCGCTCGTGAATCACAATACAATACGATTTCCGTTCATCATAGTCTTAAAAATGTCGTGAACGAAAGTGAACTAATGAACTAGTTCAGTGAACTAATCTTTTTGGTGAACGAGAACGAATGAACTAGTTCACTCAAATGAACTAGAATTCCCATCTCTACTGACTATAACTTAAAATTTATGAACAACTTATTCTATTTTGTAAATAAAATAAATAAATATATCATCACACCTTCTATCCATTACTGGGTGTGGCACTCTGCCGAAGCAGATCTCGGTAAGTGATATATTTTGCACGTGAAGTGCGGTTACCAGTCGTCAAATCACGGCCCTCAAAGATCTTAGTGGCGGAGGAGCCACAGGGGTCGCTTTTGAAATTATGAAAATTGTTTGTCGCCTGTGGGAATCGAACCAGGGTTCTCAGGATCCACAGGCTGACTTCATACCACTGAGCTAACCACCCCATAATTATGTAAACTTGTGAATTTAATTATCTTCAAATTTAATCCTCTTTTAAATCTACCTATTAATTTCTAATGGTATGTTTATAGATTAATATTATTTGTTGACAAATGTAATTAGGTATGTGTAAAAATAGCGATTTATCATGAAACTTATTCTTAAAATGCTAAAAGTTGGAAAACTGTGATAATCTGATATAAAATATTTATAGTAATCCTACTTATCATTATTAGTATTAAACTAACAGTAACATTAAACAGTAAATCCATCATTGACGTAATCTAAAGTCAAAGCATCACCAATAATCACTTCCAAAGAATCGAATTAACGTAACTGTTCTCGATTACGGTAAATCCACAAATTAGTATAATCCAGTAGCACCGGGTGCACTGATCACCTCGTAGCGCACTCGTTCGGCAATTCCGAGTAGGTCGTGTTTACTCGGAGCGCACAGCGTGCACGGTGGTGCAGGGTTGTTACCCCGACGGCCCGAGAAGGGTTCAAACCAATTACAGGCACAATTACTTGAGATGCTATCTGCAGATACATAAATATCAGAGACAATACACGCGGAAGTTGGCTGCACTTGCCTTTGTTCCCGACCTAGCTAGGTGTGATATATTGGTAATGCTGGTTCCTTTACTATTTACCTACTCGATATCTCTATACTTACGTGATTATTTTATTAGGTCCTTTGTTCAACTAACTACAATGAGCAAAAATCGGAATAAATGATCCAAATTAAAACTATGTCAAAAACCTTACACTTTCTACATTTTTAAAATGCGAAATGAGATAGAAAATAGTTATTTGTACTATTAATAATGGCCGTATTTATTTGGGCTTTTTAAACTAACCCTGCAGGTTACTTTTGTTTAATGGCACACTTTAAGTAACATGATGGCTAGCTCAGTGGTATGAAGTCGGCCTGCAGATCCTGAGGTCCCAGGTTCGATTCCCACAGGCGACAAATTTTCATAATTTGAAAAAGCTATCGCTGTGGCTCCTCCACCACTAACATGTTTGGGGGCCGTGATTTGATGACTGGTAACCGTACTTCACGCGCAAAATATATCACTTACCGAGATCTGCTTCAGCAGAGTGCCACACCCAGTAATGGGTAGAAGGCATGATGATATATTTATTTATTTTATTTATTTAAGTAACATGGAATTGTTCCTGAACTGACCCTACTGCCCCAGCTATTTTAGCGGGTTGGTTGATTCAACCCGGTTACTATCCCTTTCTAATCAACTTGTGTTCCTTGTTATTCGTGGCGGCAACGCGATTTGTAATAGTATAGAGAGGTTAGGAGTTATTTTTATGAAAAACGTAAGTAATTTTATAATAATATTTTGAAAAAATATACTAAACTATTATTTATACAGATGATGGAAGAGCAATATGCATTATGTGTTTCTTGCAATATAAGTCACAGAGGATAATATTACGACACATAATTGCGACTCCGAAATTCATTATTTTGATACTGCTGATGACAAAATTATAAAAAAATTAACAGACTCTGACGTTATTTGCTTTTTAACTACATATAAAAAATATAAAGATGACTTAAAACATCCAATTAAAAGCGCAATTTAACACACAAACGAAACTAAGATGTCACTTCGAACATGCATTCAGATTTTAAATTTACCGCCAGTGTTTACAACTGACACTAGATGCATCATTTATTTGGAAGTAACACGAGTTAGTTCTAGATCAGTTCAGGGTTAAATCCAAATTTCCCAAACAAATACGGCCAATGTAAACAATACTTTTTTTTTCAATCACTCAAATGTGTGAAAAATATGCTTTCATTACGTGTTGTACATGTAATTTTTTTGTATATTGATATTAGATTTGATTTTACGAAAATTAAAATTAAAATTATTGTGATGGATGTCAAAATTTCGAAAGCATATTATTAAAATTTAAATAAAAATATTGAAAAAGGTAAAATTCACCCCATTAAAATGTAATATTTATTTCTTTTCACAGTTATTTAACTTTGTTAAATAGTTCGTAAATGTTGAATTTCTATACGATTTCTAATTAAAAAAGATTATTTTCATGATCAATATGCAAAACAAAATATTTTAGAAATGAATATTTAACATCATAAATATCGTATCAATAATAGGCGTATTCTGTAACATACCAGCTAATTTTTAACGACCTGTTAAAAATTTCAACCAATAGCAACAAAAGGCAATGAATAAAAAATGAAAATTTGGTTCATACATATATTTTGATTGGTGATAATTTTTAACTAGCTATTACAAATTTACAAATTAAAGTTACAGAATACGCTCTTAGTACTCCTAAATGAAATCAGTTTAAAATCATTTGTAATTATGTTCATGTGATTCGTGATTCATATAAAACACATTCTTGTGGAGGCACGCTTCGATCGCACTTCTAACAAGTCATAAGCCCGTAGAATACATGCTCCACAAACGCAAGCCGTGGTATTTGATTCCAGCTCCAATTATTCTGAATTTCATACATTCGTTTAAATACTTCACGAATTCTTGGTACGATTCGCTTCGCTCGCACTTTTAACTAAAATATCCTAAACCCGTAGAACACACGCAAGCGTTTGTATTTGTTTTTCATAAAATTTGCATGATTTCATATTGCATTTCACTCTTTGCCTGAATTTCACACTTTGTGAGTGACATATTCAAAAAAAATAACAATTTTAAATAATTTACAAAAATGTCATTATTTTTTTTAATCATTGTCGACTATAAATTAAGTCAAAGAAAATAAATATAAAGTGAATTGTCAATAAATGATTGCAGCAAACTTTATTTCTGGTGCTGTATATTTTTTAAGATTTTTGATATCATTTCTGATTTAATGTAAAGTAGTTTTAAACATCATAAATTTTATTTTTATACAACGTTTTCACTGTCATATCTATCTATCTATGTTCAATAGACATTGTTCATTTTTAGTAGCTGAGCGCAAGCTACAATAAAATCATTAAATTTGTAAAGTGTCGTCTGAGAATAATAAAACTATATTGACAAGTTTAAAAAAGTTGCCCGCGGTGCTATAAATATTAATAAACAAATAAAAACATATATAATTCTTCTGAAAAAAAAAAACAGTTTTTTTTATTAATAGTAATTTTTTTATTATTTGAATACCCACCACTAAGGACAATTATAAAGTACTAAAAGAGTCATAAGTGCCTTAGGATCACTGGTCTAAAACATTCAAAATTCATATTTTTAATAATTTAAATAACTACCTACATGAATAAAAATGAACGATGTTTCGACCATCGCATATTAAATACAGAAGTTTTCTCTTCATAAGTAATTTTTATTTTATTTTGCTCGTTTTATTTAATTTTTATATGCAAGCCATTATTTATAATGATTTAAAATTAAAACGTTTTATTTTTTATTTAAAAACACGTAGTACTTACGTAAATAAACAAAACATAGTATTTATCATTAGGTTGGTAAAACTTACAATTTTGCAAAAAAAAAGTTAAAAATAAAAGATTATTTAATCCAAGTTATTTAAAATTGGTTAAATAGATGCAACGCTTTAAAATTGAGTTTTGTTGTTAATATATGAAATTTATATATTTATAAAAAAACAAATTGAAAATATAAGTAGATAATAAATAGTGTGTATCTCATTAAATGGTAAATGTGTAAATCCGGTAAAGATCTTTGTTTAGTTTTATAAAAAGTAAAATGAAGTTGACTCTATTAAAAATGCATGGTAGTGCGGAGTAGGTATAGAATGCATCTCTAGCCGTGTAAATGAGCGCGTCATCATGAACATTGTTCGAACAAAGCGAACGTTTAACAAACACAGTTTTTAAAGGGTGTATGTCCACGGCTAGTGTACAAGTCAAAGCTTTAGACGAGAACGGAGAATGGTTTTTGTTACGCTTAATTAATAATATCTAGTGAATAATGGGTCGGGCGGGTCTGCGTAGCTTATTTTCATTTGAATACATTTCATTGATGGCGCTAGAGACACGAAGTGCGCTCGCTGTTCGCTGCCGTGGTGACGATGTTTGTGTTGTCTGACAATACGTAGTGACCTAGCCTGGTCCGGCACAGGTAATCACACGGTTAATTACCACCTGCGCCGCTAATTAAGATTCGCAACGCGATAGCGCGAGCACAAATCATACAAGAGTTGTGGTGTATACAGCGTGCAGTGTGCAAGAACATCGCACCGTGGCCGTGGCCGGAGCGCGCTCTCGCTGTTCATTAGAGATTTTTAAGCACGAAATGATGCGGTTATATTAATTAATTATTGGTCTCTGTGTGCGTTATAAAAATACCCGCCAGGTATAATTAGTAGCCGTGCGCTGGTAATTAGTACGCGTAGTGTCCGTGCTCGGTTGTTGTGGCGCTGAGAGCTGTTGGCTGTGAACGGTAGTGGGGAGAACCGGGCGGGGCGACCCCACCAGCGAGCGCGCCATTGGCCGCCGGGAATCATGGCAGGCGTTGCTGTCAATCACAGCGCATGGTGGGGCTGAGCCGAAGAATAGATTGTCGAGTTTGTAGAGCCTCATAACATTGAGACACGCCGGCGAGGATAGAGGTGGTGATTGTTTAGTGTTGTGAGAGTGTTTGTGTAAAGCCAGCAAGCTGTACGCGCCGACGGAAGACATGTTGACGATGGAAACGGACCTCAAGGGAGGTAGTTTACACGCGACCATGCCGCCGCACCATGGGCTGCAAAGTTATGGGTCGTTGGGCTCGCTGGGGCAGTCGCCCATGTTGCCGCAGCAGCACCTAGCGCAGCATCCGCATCAGCTGCACCACCAACAGCAGCAGGGAGGTCACGGCGGTGGCGGCCACCAGCACGTGTCGCACGCGCCACAGCCGCCGCACCACACGGCGCACTCCGCCGCCCAACAACAACAACCGAATAATAACAATAGCAGTAACAAAAACCAGAACATCGATCGCGTGAAGCGGCCCATGAATGCGTTCATGGTGTGGTCGCGAGGCCAGCGTCGCAAGATGGCCCAAGAGAATCCAAAGATGCACAATTCAGAGATCTCCAAGCGGCTAGGCGCTGAGTGGAAGTTGCTGTCCGAATCGGAGAAGCGGCCGTTCATCGACGAGGCGAAGAGACTGCGTGCTGTACACATGAAGGAGCATCCCGACTACAAGTACCGGCCGCGCCGTAAGACAAAGACGCTGCTGAAGAAGGATAAGTACCCCCTTGGAACTACAAATCTCCTGCCCACAGACCCGAGCCGATCGGCAGCGGCGGCAGCAGCCGTGCAGCAGGCGGCGGCCACGCGAGACATGTACCAGATGCCGAACGGCTACATGCCCAATGGCTACATGATGCACGACCCCAGCGCGTACCAACAGCACACGTACGGCGGCGGTGGCTACGTGCATGGCGCACGTTACGACATGGGCCAGATGCAGCACTCGGGGTACATGAACGGCGGCTACGGCATGTACCCGGGGCCGGGAACGACGGTGCCAGGCGGCGCGGGTTCCCCGTACGGCGGCATGGCGGCAGCCGGCTCGTCGCACAGCCCCAGCGGCTCCAGCATCAAGTCGGAGCCGGTGTCACCAGGTTCAGGGCTGCACACGCCCACGCCCACCGGCATCAAGCGTGAGTACCAGCAGCAACAACACCCAGGTCAGCAGCAACATCACCCCGGCCAGCAGCAGCAGCCTGCCGGAGACCTGCGTCAGATGATCAGCATGTACCTGCCCGGCGACGGAGCGGGCCAGCACATGGCTAGTTACGCGGCTGCGGCCGACATGTCTGCCCCGGGGCCTCTGGCGCCGCTCGCGCACATGTGAGAACCGCTGTTTGCGGCACCCGACCTCGACGTGCCGCCCCTGTAGTGTACATACGGACAGAACGCTCTCGGTTCCTGCTCCATGCTCCTCCACTCACAGTATTCTCTTGTTACATTCTCGTAGTTGTTCGGTCAGTGCAGTGTTGTGTGTTCTCGACGCCGACGCCGACTCCAGACTCCAATGCCGACGTCTTCTCCGTCACCACGGCTGTACCTGTTGCACCACGTACGTACGTACCCGTCACATACTGATGCTGGAACCAGTGGCCGATGTAAAACATTCAATAATCAATGTTTATTTTAGATTTTTCACTTATCTTGCGTGTACATAGTCATTTTAAAAACGCGTTTGTAATATAGGATATTATTATTAATTATTATTTTAATAAGAATCGTGCGAGATCTCTTTTCGAATTGCGTGTGTGGTTTTCGTTTCGTCTGTATCTCGTACTGTATCTCTCAATGAATTAAATTTAATTATGTCTTTCATTTGTGTCGTTTACGTTTTGTTTTTAATGATACACGGCACGCAATTCGGGAGACGCTCGCATCTTCTCTTTATCAAAAGACGATACCTGATCGGAAGGGTTAAGTACCAAATAAATAAAGCATTGTATATATTTATAAACTCATCACGAATCATCTATTATTGGGTGCCTTGGGCCGGTGCTCGCGTCAAATTCACTTGAAACAGCGACAATTCTTGTTTTGTGCCATTCAATTTTGTTTGACTTTGTTATTACCTATCAACTGTTTATTATTACGAGAGTTCGCTGTTTTGATTCGCATTTGTCGCGAGTGCTCGCCCGACGCATCGCTCACAGACGCCCGTGAACCGTTGACTGCTGCAGTCAGTTGCCGCATTTTTCAGATGGTGTTTTAACTATCGTTGCTATGGCGACTGACTCGGTGGTCGTACAATAATTCAGGCTATGTCTTCCGAAATAACAGCACAATTATGTTGTTTATTTGTGCTGGTATATTGCGGGACGCAGTTCAATAATAATGAAGGGCTATAAATAATTATCACAGCTTTGTACAGAATTCATATTTTTAAGTTTTTTCAATGTACAGTGTGTTTACATAATTAGTCAATGGAACGAACATAATGTGAATATAACAGATTTAAGTTAATACACGTGTTTTGTTCAAATTCATTATGAAATTATTTCACCCTCCCTTGATCAACTTTTCACTCGTTTTCATTTTATTTCATACGAAATTTATTTCATTTAATTTGCAATTTTTTCCTATAATACAATCAAAAATTAATATCTAAATGCCGCGGTAATCTATTTTAATAATAGCTGCAAATAAAATATATGACATTTATTTAAAAGTATTAAATTTAATTTTCAATTTAATTTATTGTTCCAGTTTTTTCAATAATTGCAATTTACAAATAATATGATTATCGGCTTATTTACAAAACAATTTTTCTACAATTTAGGGATGATCATTTTTATATGAAACAATATCGCAAACAATAATCATTCTAATTGTTTGACGTTCCATTCATAGCATTGAATCTCTAAATAATACAGTTTCCACGGAAGTGTTTTCATGAAATACAACAAAATTCAATTGTTTGCCGAAACTTGCTGTCAACTACAATATCCGCTTACGTCGAGTGACAGAACAAAAAGAACTGAAATTTTCAAGTTGACAAAAATCGCAGCAATGATCAGGGTAATGAACTGTGCAGTTTCAGATTGTGTGACGTCATTATCCTTCCCTTGTCCTCGGCCCCTAGCTAATGTTCTGATAAAAGCGATATGATAGACAGACATTAAAATCAGTGCCAAATAATCGGAAAAGTAATTGTGCAAGACCATTTGCGAGTTATAAATCTGCGACTTTAATACATTTTATTTGATAAATAAATTCTTGAATCATGAAATAATTGTTTTCAAAAGATTTACTTTTATTTTTACTGTGAAAGTTTCAAATACATGGTTCGTTTTATCAAATAATAAAATATGATCGATTTGTTCTAACTATAAATATTTTCTTTCAGGTATTGATACAACTAACCATAGACAAGTAAGTATTATATATACATTTTAACTTAAAATTAAATTTGACTGTTTCAATTTCACTTTTAGATAACTTATTTTATAATTCCTTTGTTTCTGCTAGTGCCGTTAGAATGCTAAATAAATATCAATAATGTTTCAAAATTTTCATATTTCTTTCATTTCATTTAATATTAAATAACATTTTAATATTAAATTCAGTTGTACGTAAGTTTCAAAATATTATTACCTATTTATTTAAAAACTTATGAAAACAAAGATTATTTAATTTGTAACAAACTTTAAGAACCTTTATTATTATTATTATTAAATATTTGGTTCCGTATTGTACTTTAAATTTAAAAGTTATAGATTCTGTTTTGTTAATAATTTGTTATATTTTTAAACTGAAAACTACTGGATACTAAGAAATATACCGCCATATATCTCAATCTAAATATTGAATATTTGAAGCTTAGCTTGTTAATAAAAAAAAGTATTTCTAAATATATTTTCAAATGACATAATGATTTTTGCTTACTTTGATTGCTGTCAAATATCAAATCAGAGATAATATGCAATTTAAATTTTAATTCACCAATCATTCAATTTGAAATAGATCTTCATACAAATTTTATATACTTAATAGCTAGATCACATTATACAATTTAGAGCCGATAATTCAATCAATCTATAAAGTACCTATATCGTCTACCGAATAAATTATTTGCCAAATACTTACCATGAAAAATATCGTAATATCAAAGTACAGCTAATTCGTACTTATCATTTTTATAATATGGGAAATTAACAATAGCGGTAAAAATTAGGAACTTATTATGAATTATTGTGTAAACACATTGCAAAAATTTGTACCTAATAATTATTTTTAAAATAGTAAGTAGTATGAACACTGACTAAGGACGAGAAAATACTTATTGATAAACTTTATTTTTCAACTGTCAAAGTTTTTTAAACTATTTTAGAGAAAATTGTTTGAAATGGTTAAAGTTCCTATAATATTTCTTCAAAAAAGAACTTGTAACCTAGATTTTATTTAGGTATTCTTTTTATTTCCTATAAGTTCTCTTTTTTTAAATTTTAAATTATTTTTGTCGGGTATTATATTGGACATAAAACTTTTTCATTCAAATGACAGTCGAACTTTTGATTCTAATGGATAGGATAATAATGGACAAACGGCTTAAAATTGTTGTTATTTTATTAAAGATGTAAAGACTAACAATTACTCTATTGTTAATTTTATTGTATTTTATTATTAGACCTGAAGATGGCCATAACCGTGGCCGAAACGTCGTTATTATATCTTTAATAAAATAACTACAACTTTAAGCTGTTTGTCCATTATTACCTTACCATATTACTTTCGGCTTACTAAAATACTCTACTACTTTTGATACTAATGTTAAATATGTCATAAAATAAATAAAATAGATTCAAATTAGTTAATTCAAATTAATTTAATATTGAAGTAAATTTATTCTATCTTTTATGATGCTGGAGCATCAGTATTATTATTCGGAAAATATACTAATAGTAATAAAATTAAATTCAGACGAACCCATTTATCTATCATCTACTTGTTATAAAATCCTGTTGCAAAATTTCGGAAATTATTTATTTTTAAATAAATGACAACAATATATTTTTTTTGATACATCAATGTTTTCTTTTCTTGGCATATTGAGAATCTTAAAAATTAAAAAAGCAAAGAATTCAATTTTTACTAGCAAATTATTGCAGAATTTGTTCAATAATTTAAGATCCATTGACAGCATAAAAATTAATAAACATCAAATTGCTACCCTCTGGCTGTTATTATCAAATGCGCATTTATCGCTTACTACAGTTTAAATTTTGGCAGAAGCATTAATGTTTCGTAAGTGATATACTGTGTGTCATTATTTTTATTAAATTAAGGGCCGAGATATCCACCTCCTAATAAAGTAGCTTATAGTTATTAGCAAAATAAATTATTTATTAGGAAGATATTTATTTTGTAGATATCCAGTTCAATTTATTCGTCTACTTGTTATTAGGTACCTAATAAATAAATAGGCCAAAATTGCAACACTGTCCGTCTTTTAGAGAGACAGAATGTTATAAAAATAATTAATTAGAAAGAAATACAAAACTTGTTTTTGACGTTTAATAAATATATAATTGTAATTTTGTTTCTACCTCCTTGATTTTGTTATAACTGTCAAAATGTCAGGAAAATGTGCAAGATCTGTAATTTTTACAATAAATAAAGTTAGATTATTAGTCGAAATAACTATAGAATAAAAAAAGTAATAGAAAATATTCAGATGCAGTGAATTAATAGCAAAAAAGTGAATAGTGGAAAAAAATAGCGGCAAGATTTAATGCACGGGTTTATACAATTCATCGTGCTTCAAAAACTTTGCGTTTGAGATATGATTGTGTTAAATGCTATATTAACAATAAGAACATTGTGAGGGCGTCTAATATTAATTATTTCTAAATTTTCAATTTTATAAAGTAAATATAAATAAATATATCATCACGCCTTATACCCATAACTGAATGTAGCCGTAGCAGATCTCAGTAAGTGATATATTTGTGAACGTGAATTGGAGTTTCCCAGCCGTCTAAATACGGCCCCCAAATTTTATAGTGGTGCAGGAGGCACAAGGGTAATTTTAATGTGGTGAAAATTGTTTGTTGGCTGTAGGAATAGAATCCTGGTTCTTAAATACACAGGCCGACTGAATCACCTACCCCATTTCATGTATCTCTATAATTTCATCTAATATATCAAAATTCATCTAAAATATCAATGATAACCCTTGTAGCATCGTATATAAATATATTATTTCCAGGCATATCTTTTTAATATGAAATTGATACAGTAATAGAAAATATATTTTTATTTTATATATAAATTGACATGACAATTGAATCTTTTGTTTTTTATTAGGAGGTTTGAGTAGCTAATAAAATATGTAGCTAATAAATATGTTTATTAGGTAAATAAAATTTATAAGGTAGTGGATATCTGCAAAATATATTTATTAGCTAAATAAATTTATTAGGAACTTTATTAGGAGGTGGATATCTCGGCCCTAAAATAAATAAAATAAATATGTCATCACGCCTTCTACCCATTACTGGGTATGGCACTCTACCGAAGCAGATCTCGGTAAGTGATATATTTTGCGCGTGAAATGCGGTTACCAGTCGTCAAATCACGGCCTCCAAAGATGTTAGTGGTGGAGGAGCCACAAGGGTAGCTTTTGAAATTATGAAAATTGTTTGTCGTCTGTGGGAATCGAACCAGAGTTCTCAGGATTCACTGGCCGACTTCATACCACTGAGCTAGCCACCCCATTTTTCTTAAATTGCATTTGAAATATAAATTACCGTTAAACAAGGCGCATACTTCGTATTTCTAAACTTCTCAAATATATTAGTGACATCTATTCTATCTTTATTTTAGCTAAACTCAAGCAACGGAAATGTTGTTATGTAAAACTGTCCATAATGACACAAATACGAATATGTTGGCTTTAATTATAAAACTTAACTTGCATTATATTAGATAGATAGATAGATAGATGAAGTTTATTTAGTTTTTAGATTTTTACAAATCTTGTACAAAAGATTGGCAAATAATGAGATTACATATAAACTTAATAATACAATTATATAATAAAATCATGAAAAATTTGATGGCACTAAGTTTTTAATATTATAAAATTTTAAGTACTGGTTTCTTAACATATTGTAAATTGGGCAAGCAAGAAGAAAATGGTAGAGGTTTTCAGGTTCATGTAGGTTACAAATTGTGCAATTAACGGGTATCAATAGTGTACCTAACCTTATTGGATTACAGTGATATTATTTTCTTATTGGACAATCTTAATTGACAAATTATGCGAAGTTTAGATATGCTCACGTTTAGTTGTAATTATTAAAAAATCATTGAGCATATCTACACATACCTTATTGTTTAATGTTGGTTTAAAATATAGGAAAATAACTACGAATTTTGAATCTCTTCTAAGTAGTTCCAGTACAATCCAAAAGGCTGATACATCAATTAAGTTGTATTCATTTATTTCGTTACTATTTTTAATAAAAGCAACTAGTCCACCACTGGCTCGCCCTCTACTTTTTACTTTCTTATACGCAGTATAAGGAAGTATTGTAATCGCGAAAAAAATCGTTGACAAGATTTTCGCGGAAATACGTGTTTTGAGGTCCACTGAATCCGTTTTGATCATTTTCTCAATGATGTCTGTGTGTGTGTGTGTGTGGATGGATGGATGGATGGATGGATGGATGTGTATCCGTATGTGCAATTTCTCATGAACGAGATAAGATTTGTTAACGAAACTTGGTAATTATAAGTTTCATGAAAATATGAAGAGCTGAGTTGATTTTGAATGAAATTGAAAAACCGGAAGAGGAAGTTTACTGGACACACAAAACAATAAATTCCATTTATTTCAAAAATGGAATCAGTTACGAAAAAAAGTTTTAAACAAAAATATTTGGAACATAAAATGTTATTTGCAATTTTTCTGTATATTCGTCTAATTTTGAGAAAAACTAATTTTTATATTTAATAATATATTTCAATAATCATAGTAGCATTAGAAACAAAAAACATAAATTTTAATTTTCACTTTATCTATGTCTTTTTTCGGAAAAACAAATACATCATTAAAATGGTCAACTAATTTTGCCTCAATTTAATCGACTTCGTATCTCACGGTTCTTGAGAAACCAAGGGTTACGCTCGAAAAACGGACATAAAGTAGTCAACATTACTAAAAAACTATACGTAAACAAATTTGATATTTGATATGTTTCAAACAGATAAATGCTGTATTAGTGAAAAACTAAATTACATGTTTAATAATATTATGTAACATTCATATATTCTAAATATTGAATATGCTGTGTATAAGAAAGTCGTGTGGTGACCACACCAGATTTTTTCTTTTGTTGCAGCACTGAAAATAATAAAAACTTGCATTATATTAAAATGTAATTAATATTTTTTTATAGTTCTCTTTTATATACATGTCTGTTGACTGTTAATGTCAAAGATTTGTATTTATTTGTAAGTAAGCATAATTGTTTGGAACGTTGTAATGATGCTAAAATTATCGTTATTTGATTTAGGATAAAACAAAGTTAGAGTAATTTTATTTAACCTAAATAAAAAGCATATATTCCGCAGCAATTCGCGTCGCGATGTTGAATAGTTATTGTCGCAATATCTCCGCATGTCGAATTCTAGGCGCGAAACATTTCCGAATCGAACAATTCAGCGGCGGCTACGATCATTTCGGGTTCGGCAGTTCGGTAGGTCGACTGGGCGCAGACATGAGTAATTGTGACAGGCCGTGCGGCCGGATGCTCAGAGGACTTGACATTTTTGCCACTTGTTAGTTCATACACGAGTAAACATAGTAATTGTGATAATTAATTTCAGAGTTCAATGAAAAGTTGAAATTGGTTCAGTGCGCATTCCGGTCCGCTGTTGGATGTTGTACATTTCCTCCCTGAGCCTCCCACCCCTCTAGTCCTCGTTTTGTCGTCACCGACAAATGCGTCGCCATGATTTTTACTCTTTTTTGTTTTTACGGTTTTGTTTTGTACGTGGTAACTAGCTAAATTTTAATTGAGTTCTGAAATTTGGCGACGCAAAATTTTATAATTTGCTATATTTTTGTTGCTGTACAATGATGTGGTGTTGGAATTTATTTTAAAAAGTTGTTAAAAAAAGGTTTCTTTTTATATATTAATTTCATTATTATAACTCACAGTTTATTCGTAAATTTTATTTACGTAAGTTCTTTAATTTTATTATACGGTACCTACTTTTAAGACAACTTCAGTATTTTAAATTATATATTTTCTTCTGCCAAGGATAAGTAAATCAAATAAAAAATATAAAATCAAAATTTTCCTAAAGAGAAAAATAAAATCAGATTTAAATTACATGACGACCGTAGTTCAGTTTACTTAGAGCATTTGACAGAAGTTCAAAGGTCGCAGGTTGAAATCTTGGAGGTCTCCCAATTTTTCTTTCTATGAAGTCGGCCTGTGGATCCTGAGAACCCTGGTTCGATTTCCAGAGGCGACAAACAATTTTCATAATTTCAAAAACTACCCTTTGGCTCCTCCACAACTAACATCTTTGGAGGCCGTGATTTTACGACTGGTAACCGCACTTCACGCGCAAAATATATCACTTACCGAGATCTGCTTCGACAGAGTGCCACACCCAGTAATGGGTAGAAGGTGTGATGATATAATTTAGTTTTATTTAAAAACTGAATTTTCCAAAAATAGACAGAGAAATAAAATAAAATAAGATTTGAATTACATGACGACCATAGTTCAGTTTACTTACAGCAATTGATAGTTGTTCAAAGATCGCAGGTTCAAATCCTGGCGGTCTTTCAATTTTTCTCTTTACGATTAAATTAAATTTTCTAATACTTTTATTTGAAACATTTTTCTATAAAATAATTTAGAAACAAAGTAGAACACAAATCGATTCAATATGTTTATATTAAATTACCTTCAATTTATAATACAACTAGGTATTAGATTTCATGATTACTGTGTTTTACAAGAAAATGAGAAATCAGTTTTATATAAAACAAAAGTGTAAATATATATGATACCCAATTTCATAAGACAATACCAATTTCTTGTAAATAAATATAAATATATCATCACGCATTCTACCCATTACTGCGTGTGGCACTCTGCCGAAGCAGATCTTGGTAAGTGATATATTTTGCGCGTGAAGTGCGGTTACCAGTCGTCAAATCACGGCTCCCAAAGATGTTAGTGGTGGAGGAGCCACAGGGGTAGCTTTTGAACCAGGGTTCTCAGAATCCGCAGGCCGACTTCATATCACTGAGCTAGCCACCTCATCCAATCTCTTGTGATTGCCGCAAAATCAAAAGGTCAATAAGAACACTTGCTAATTTCTAATATTTATAACAAAAGTAGTGGCCACAATGACAGTCAATATTTCCAGGAAATAATTGTCAGAAATTATCACATTGAAGTCCGTTCTGTGAGAGATTACAGTGTAGTTGCCTATAACGTATTTTATTTTAATTCTGCTGACTAAAACATCAAAATGAAGACATATTTATATAGCATAAAAAAATTGTGACAGTGACAACGCTAATTGTCCTCCAAATAAACATGGCATACAATTTAGTTACATACATACAAACATAACATCACGCTATACCCCATTAAATGAGGTAGCACGAACCCGAAAATCATTCATAAAACATTTACTCATTAAATTTAGTCCTCGTCAAACTTTCTCATCCTAACACCTTCACTTCAACCACATTCATAGATCCCTCTATATAACCTCATTACTTAACACAATCAAAATTATTCATCACACCACAAACCTTCAATCACATCTATGCAATCACTCTTATTCACTATTCATTCATCTTTCTTCGACGTACATAACATATGTGCAAAACATCTCAAAATTACTCACGCTTACTCCTCTGACAACAAATCTAAAAACGAATCTAACAAACGAAGCTACAAATATTAGAAAAGATGGAAGCGATAGCCTGAGCTTATATGAAAGACAAAAAAATCCCTATAGAATCATTTAATGAAACTTTTAAATATTATCAATTAGAAAGAATTAAACGTCATTAAGGCAAGTAAACGAGGTACGTTTATAGCAAAAATTGTGAAAAACTATGAGATTAACTGGGACTTAAACCTAGAATCTCCCTCTTTGTAAGCGGTTGCTCTACCTTTGATTATCTATCAATTAATAAATATGGGAATCAATACAATTCGAACAGCGCGGTCGACTGTTACAAGTTTTTATGCTATGTCAATATGTCTTCATTTTGACGTTTTGGTCAGACAATAAGAATCAAAGTAAATTACGTCCTATACAACGACACTATAATCTCTCACCGAACAGACTATAACTATAATATTTCGAGATTGATATGACAAATCAATGTTTTACAAATCAAAACTGTTTAGTGAAAAAATATGATGCCATATTGCACAGTAACACTACATCTTAATTTATTGTAACTCTGTAAATTAGAGAAATTAATTAAAAGAAATAAACCGTCTACTAGTTTGAAACAGAAAGTGACAGCTATTGTTTCCATGGCATAGTTATCACCAAGAATAAAAAACTATGACAACAGGGCAATATAAAACCTACGAATTCTGTCAAATTTAGCAGTTTAGTAGGCACACATAATAGGCGTATTCCATTTGCCATTTGGATCAGATCTAACTTACATTTACTGAACCAGATCACTTATTTATATCGCTGAATTACTTCGCTGACTTTATTTTCAGTACTAGAATTACTGATCCTAATTTACTTTCAAGTAATTCACCCCAATAAGTGCATCAGTTTGCTTAGTTCAGTTATTTTGTCATGTTGTCTGATTCATGTGAACTGATTTAAGTGAACCAAGTGGCAAATGGAATACAGGTAATGATGTTTTGTTTTTATTTATTTTTTTTGTGACAATACTAGCAAAAATCCGTATTTTGTGGTTTCCTTATTTTTAGTTATGTACCTATATAATGACCAGTTGCACCAATAAAACTTATATTTTTACTATGGTTTAAATTAATTAAAGTATATCGAATTAAATGTCATATGAAATAGTTTAAATTGCTGTCAAATATTTAAGTAATATGGGTAATTAAGTTGACTTTTAATAAAAGGTTTCTCAAAGTTCGTCAAATTGTGTCATTAATCGCTTAATCAACCTTAGAATAAGAAAAGAAAAAACAATATTTTAATTTATATATTTACGCTTCTCTGCACAACAGGAACTTATCCCAATTACAGTACGGGGTCCGGACTCACTGATCCACAGTTTACCTGGAATTCGAACTTTGAATCTACGGATTCGAATGCCGTAACGGTACCCACATCACTGTACTGCCAAATTAACAAACTTAGTAATTTAATTTCATATTATTTATGAAATATATAATAAATATAGCTAAAATTGCTTGTAAATATGAAAATGATCTAGAAATAAATTATTTTACAAGTACTTTTAATTTGACCGATATGGCAGCACTGATTTTCACTTGTGTATACATAAAACGTTGTCAGTAATAGCAAGTTGCTTCATTCCTGCATCCTGCTTCGTATTTTAACATTTTGATATTATGGTGGTACTAGTGTGACGGTGGCGCCATCGGTTGTCGAGTGGCGAAACTGATACACATAAAATATAAAAATTGAATAAAATAAGTGTTTTATACCTATTATGATTTGAATATCATGAATTGTTAACAGGTTGTTGGTCTAGTGAATTTTCAAATCCCGTACCATCGTGTGGTGTTGCCCTTATAAATTGGGATTCTTAATTTTTCGTTAAAAACAAGGCTTCGCATGGCTATATATCCATTACTAAACGATAAAAAACTTTCTCCTTCTGATACAATATACATGGATAGGTCTAGAACACCATACTAGTTTTTCAAATAAAACTGCAAAATTTTAGAGGTACACAAAGCAAATATGTGCGATTCGGAGTGATGATCGCCATAAGTCCCATGTATAAGAACTCAACTTTACAAGCGAATATATTTGTTCACAGACGATGAATGTGTTTCATATTTTAACAGGATGCGTATGACTATCCAATGTTTACGTGCGCCAAATTTCATTCGGATCTGCAAAAAAAAATTCACGCTAGTACTACCTTAAATGATTCTATAGGGATTTTTTTGTCTTTCATACAAGCGCAGGCTATCGCTTTCATCTTTTCTAATATTTGTAGCTTCGTATGTTAGATTCGTTTTTAGATTTGTTGTCAGGGGAGTAAGCGTGAGTAATTTGAGATGTTTTGCACTTATGTCATGTACGTCGAAGAAAGATGAATGAAATATGTGCGATTCTGAGTGATGATCGCCATAAGCCCCGTATATAAGAACTCAACTTTACAAGCGAATATATTTGTTCACAGACGATGAATGAGTTTCATATTATAACAGGATGCGTATGATTATCCAATGTTTACGTGCGCCAAATTTCATTCAGATCTGCAAAAAAAATTTCACGCTAGTACTACCTTAACTATATACGTTGTAGATGAAACGTCATAAGAATTAATGACGTAACGTCAATGATTCAGCGAGGCATCTATACTATAATTTGACAAGCACATGTACCGCTCTTGGTAATCTTTGTAATATTATTCTTTATTCATCTATGTTGTTTTATATGTTATTTTGTAATTTGTGCATACTCTATTTAGTTGTTAAAAATGAGATATTTTGACCTCGAAACGTCCAATAAACTTTAGTCTTCAGTTGTTGACTATTATTTATACCACGATTCATAAGCCAAATATATTCCAAAACATTCATCGCTGGATCAACATTCCATAACGGCCATTGGTACCGAAATTTAATGACAAACCTTTTACAAATATATCATCTGCCATATATATTTTTCTCGCTGTCAATTGTTTCTAAATTATTGTAGAAAAAATTGTCTGAAAATGAAGCACTCTGTATCTGTTATTTAAAACATATTTCTCTAAATAAATATGAAAACTCTGGCAAATATCTTGATGTCCCAAGTAAATAGAGACATGTGGTTAAGATGAAGAATTAGTTATTTTACAAATAAAAAATGTTCAGCAAACAATTAAGCAGAGGTACAGCTCCTCTCTAAGAAAAATATGGCAATTTAAGGGAGCGAGTCAAATGTAATAATTCTCATATATAAAATATTTCAGTAAATTATTTTTTTCTTTAATATTTTGTCATAGAAAACTTTTCAGAACTCATATTTAATTATTAAAATAATTTTTGGTTTAAGGTCTGTAAATTATTATATAATTCGACGTTTCAGTATTTAAATTTAAATAAAACTAATTAAAAATTCTAGAAAATAGTTTTTGAAAACAATAATCTTTATATATAAAACAAAGTCGGGTTAGTTACACCATTTATAACTCAAGAACGGCTGGACCGATTTTGATGATCTAGGATTTGTTGGATTCGTTTCCGCCCCGAATAGCAGAATAACTATTAAAATATCGATCTGCGTAATCTTTATATATAAAACAAAGTCGGGTTAGTTACACCATTTATAACTCAAGAACGGCTATTCTATTGGATAGTTGACAACATCATCTTGGTTAGTAACGGAACCAACCTATTTGTATGTCATCAATTCGCCGGCTATCTTATTTTGAATCTGAAAATTCATTCAATAAACACTATTTTTTCGAAATAATTATTAATTTAAAATTAATTCGACTTTGAACTGAATATTCATAGTTAAGACAGGACAACGTCTGTCGGGTCAGCTAGTAAATATATAAAATAAATGTACAAAATCTACGGCTAAAAACTAACTAAAAATAAATTTTACTCCTAAGTCTTAACCAGTATAAAGATAAATCTATATAATATATGTATTCAGTGGCGTACCTAGGAGGGGTGGGGTTGGTGCGGTCCGCACCGGGCAGCACATATTTTGGGGCGGCATTTTTTATATTTAGTTTTAGTTGTAAAAAACAGCTTGTTCAGTTCATAAGTTTACTATTCGATTTCTACGAATTATGAATTGCTATATGATTTCGAATATTTTTCTTCATCGTCAAGACAATGTAGGGTTGAAAATATTATATCGAAAACTTCCTTTATTACTGCCTAATTTAAATATGCCATCCAATGGTTAAAAAGTTTCCCACCTATAGTTTGTCTCAATTACAATTATTTATTTATGTTTATTAATTTAATGGTGCAATGACTCAGTGGTTTCGAGATGGCCTGTGAATCCTGAGTACCCCGGTTCGATTCCCACAGCCGACAAACAATTTTCACCAAACTAAAATTATCCCTGTGGCTCCACCATCACTAACATCTTTGGGGGCCGTGATTTTACGGCTGGTAACCGCCCTGGGCGGCAAAAGTTCTAGGTACGCTACTGTATGTATTTCTGGAACTAAGTTCTCACCATTAGTAGAATAGAAAGGAATAGATATATATTTTTACTCCAGTTGGGTGATAGGTCCTCCTTAGTTTGAGGGCTCTGTAGCATTGATACAGAAATTCCTATAACCTTGAAATTAAAGTAACAAATTGCATATAGTAATACTAAACCTAGCTGCATATCTTATTTAACATAATTAACTTTATTTTAATGCCACAAATTAAAGAAATTAATTTAATCGCCTGCTATTGTTTTTGTTACAAATAAGCCTTTGAAACAACAATCTGTCACCGTGACTGTCACTTATTAGAAATTAATTAAAATATTTCTATAAAGCACCTACTAATTTCTAATATTGCCAGGATTTTTTGGATACATACATTTTCAAATCAAATGTTCATTGTAACATTTACACCAAAAGAACCTACAATATTTGTAAACAATAAACATAATATTGTGCGCTTGCCAACAAACTGAACTTTCTTTATTATTTTTAGGTACATTAATTTCTAACAAAATGATCAATTAAATTATGTAACATAATATATACCTACCCGTAAATTGATAATGAATAATTTTTGTTTAATACAATAATCCTAACTCGTTGTTATTAACAAGTACATAATCAAAAAGAATTCAGTTGTTTAAAAGCAGTTATCGCGTTTGTATGTGTTTCATTCGTGGCATGTTAAGGGCGTGTATACACTGTGTTGTTGTGTCGGTGTTAAACAGATAATTGTGTAGTGTGCTGTGTGCAAGAGAGTAAGAATGTCTAATTGCATTGTTTATCGTGTCTGAAGTGAGAACAACAATCTAAACAATCTGAGCAACGGCGGCACCACGGCAGCGGTTTGCGTGAGTCCCGTGCGATTACACAGGTAATTTTACTAAACTGTTTTCTTCATTTTATATTTAGCTGCTTAACTACTATAATGTAATGAATCACTACACTGTAATTAGGTTAGTTTGTTTCATTATCCTCCTTTTAAAAGGGAGATATTAATGAAACTTGGGATACTATTATTTCAACTTCGTTTTAAATCGACATATTTGTCTAATTGAAAGTAATATTACGTTTTAGAAAGATAGTTTCTGTGTGCTTTAAATTAGGTATATTATATATTTACTGTAGTACTCAAATAGACGAGCTCAAGTGATCGTTACGGTATCTGTACCATCAGCAATAATAATTATTTTTTTTTATAGAATCGTGGAGTTTGGTTTATACGAATGTATGTATAGATGTATGTCGTTCATTTGGGTACTCGGTCACTCAATCGGTTTTTTTTTCTTTTCATCTCCAGCTGCAATTTTCAAACGATTTCAACATTTAAAATGCTTTAAGGTAGTACTAGTGTGACGGTGGCGCCATCGGTTGTCGAGTGGCAACACTGACGCTCAAAAAAATTTAAAAATAAAATAAAATAAGTGTTTTATACCTATTATGATTTGAATATCATGAATTGTTAACAGGTTGTTGGTCTAGTGAATTTTCAAATCCCGTACCATCGTGTGGTGTTGCCCTTATAAATTGGGATTCTTAATTTTTCGTTAAAAACAAGGCTTCGCATGGTTATATATCCATTACTAAACGATAACAAACTTTCTCCTTCTGATACAATATACATGGATAGTTCTAGAACAGCATACTAGTTTTTCAAATAAAACTGTAAAATTTTAGAGGTATACAAACTAAATATGTGTAATTCTGAGTGATGATCACCATAAGCCCCGTGTAAAAGAACTCAACTTTACAAGCGAATATATTTGTTCACAGACGATGAATGTGTTTCATATTTTAACAGGATGCGTATGACTATCCAATGTTTACGTGCGCCAAATTTCATTCAGATCTGCAAAAATATTACTAATTCAGATTCAGCTTGATGTAATCTATTTCAATAAGTGCATCAGTTTTCTTATGGCAGTTTAGTTAGCTAAGTGACCTAATTTGATTTAAGTGATCCATTTGGCAAATGGATTACAGCTCACATTGTAAAGCATTATCTTTGGTTACGAACAAAATACGATGTTTTTTTTGACATTAGCTCTCAACAATCATGTATCCGTTTTCGTATAAAAGACAATTATATAAAAAGAATTGACTAATTTTAATAAAAATAAATAAATATATCGTCATGCCTTTTACCCGTACTGGGTGTGGCCCTTTAGTAGCAGATCTCGGTAAGTGATATATTTGAACGTGTGAAGTTGATGTGGTGATAATTGTTTGTCGGATGTGGGAATCGAACCGGAGTTCTCAAATCCACAGTCCGACTTGATGCCAGCTCATAATTCTAATGTAATAAAAAAATATGTAACAAAAAACTTTTAATAAATTTTGTGCAAGGTAAGTCATATAAGTAATTAATATCAATATATTCGTATCATTTGGAGTTATTGTTTAACAAAAAATGCTAACGTTGGGTTGCAAGAAACAAATAAAGAGCTCTTTAGTTAAAGAATTGTTTATCTAGCAACAGTATCAAATGGGATTTTCTGAAATTTATTGAACCGTTAGTTGCTAATGAACCGATAAAACTTTCATGCAACCCAAGGCGTATTCCATTTGCCATTTGGATCAGATCTAACTTACATTTACTGAATCAGATCACTTACTTATTTCGCTAGATTACTTCACTGAGTTAATTTCTAGCGCTAGAATTACTGACTAATTTACTTTGAAGTAATTCACTCCAATAAGTGCATCAGTTCGCTAAATTCAGTTCATTTAATCATGTTGTCAAATTTATCTAAACTGATTTAAGTGAACCAAGTGGCAAATGAAATACAGCTCCAGTATAGCAATTGCTAAGATTCCAAACAACAGAGGTTGCTAGGAAGGTTGCTAACAAAATATCATGTTAGCAATTGTTATAAGCTGTATTCCATTTGTCACTTGGTTCACTTAAGTCAGTTCAGATAAATTAGACAACTTGACTAAATGAACTGAATGAAGCAAACTGATGCACTTATTGGAGTGAATTACTTCAAAGTAAATTAGAATCTGTAATTCTAGTAGAGGAAATAAAGTCAGCGAAGTAATCCAGCGAAATAAATAAGTGATCTGGTTCAATAAATTTAAGTTAGATGTGATCCAAATGGCAAATGGAATACGCCTATAGTTAGCCAATTTTGTTACAGAATAGATCTAATTACGGACAGTTTTGTCACATCAATATTTCCGTTGTTCGAATTTGGCTAAAACAAAGTTTGAACTCACTACCTGGTGTAAAGTCCGTTCGATGAGAGATTACGGCGTGGTTGCATAGGAAGTATTCTATTGTAATTATGATTGGCTGATCAAAAAGTCAAAATGAAAACATATTTATGTAGCATAAAAATTTTGTGTGAACTAATTTCCTCCAAATAAACATGGTGCACAATTTGGTTACATGTTTTAAAATGCCCGATACATTTATTTTATGAATCTTTTCTATGTTATCTTATCATTTATAAATAAAATAAATAAATATATCATCACGCCTTCTACCCATTACTGGGTGTGGCATTCTGCTGAAGCAGATCTCGGTAAGTGATATATTTTGCGCGTGAAGTGCGGTTAACAGTCGTCAAATCACGACCCCCAAACATGTTACATTTATAAAAATGTAAAACCATCAAATTCGACCAGCGCTATCACTATCACAATTTTTTATGCTATGTAAATATGTCTTCATTTTGACGTTTGGTCAACCAATCAGAAATAGAATAAAGTACGTGTTATACATTCACGCTGTAGTCTCTCGTCGGACAGACTGTAATATCTGGAACATATCGCGTGATCGCTGGTTTAAATAAAATTTGATTGGTCTTGCCTTTTCAATCGCTCTAATTTTATATAAACAATATCGAATCATATATGACAACTAACATCTTTGGGAGCCGTGATTTGACGGCTGGTAACTGCACTTCACGCGCATAAATATATCATTTACCGAGATCTGCTTAGGCAGTGTGCCACACCCAGTAATGGGTAAAAGGGCGGAATGATATATGTATTTATTTTATTTTATTTACGACAACTAAATATGATTATGAAATGATAAATTTCAGGTACAGGTTATGATTAGTTGCACAAATAAAACATTTTTTTTAAATTTAGTTTATTATTATTTCCGGCTGACTTTCGATATGATGTGATTTATTTGGGCTTCGCTTAAAATTAAAATTTCTTTAGCGCAACTAATCATTAGAGGTAATTACTTATTAAACAATTTGGTAGACTGATCATTATTTTATTTTATACTCATATTGATTGATTTTCTGATAAATTCATAAAATAAATAGTAGGAGGTATCTTTTCCTTTATTTCTCGCGTTTTTATTTTTTAAGTTTTATGTGGTTTAGGATTATATTATGTTATCAAAAAGTTAAAATTTTATTGTACTGTGACACAGAAGTTTGTTTAACCATCAAACACTTTTCTACATATATAGTTATTTTTATAAGAAGTGCCAAAAAAGGCTTGTTACGTGCAAGTGCAGAATTTAACGCACGAGGCTTGGCGAGTGCGGAAATCTTCACGAGCACGTAACCTTTTTCGGCACGTGTTATACACAACATTTTTCCTACAACTGTGCGATTTAGAATATTACTAAAATATTATCAAAATTTATAAAATTTTAATGATATTACACGGGAACGTTGCTATTTGTTGATTGCTTGCACATTATTTTAAAATATTTCACTAACGTCAAAATAATTTCTTCAAAATCATCTTGATTGGAATAGTACAGTGAGTGATTCTTCTTTATCATTAACACCTCCAAAGATAATTGAAGCCCCAGATCATGCTATGTTGGATCTATTTTCGACAATGACAAGCAACCTGCTGCTGGTACTTCTAAAGCCTCCGAAATTGTTGTCAATAGTATTATTGTAAATAATATGAACAGATACGGAAGAAATCAATGTTTCTTTAGACAGTACAAAAGTTTCCACTTCACATTAAGTCAATATAAGCAACTGTAACAATTGTGTTAATAATATACACAAACAATAAATATTATGTATTTCACTTACTCTTCAAATAAAACTATTTATAGGTATATTTTACTTTGTTCGGTTCTTTTTATTAATTGTGTACAGATTAGATATACTGCAATTTAAGGTTATGTTTATAAACGTCGAAATATACTACTACATATTTACTAGCGCTGGTTCAACGCATCTTCTTCTTCCATAATCGTCTGTGGCCAAAAATGTCAATGGTGGGAAAGCCGCAGGGGTAATTTTAATGTGGCCAAAATAGTTTATCAGCTGTGGGAATATACAATTTATTTATCTCTCAACTTATTTCGAGAACTTAAATCAAAGTTGTAAATCATTTCAAATAATTATTTGAATACCGGGTTGTACTTGGTAAGGGTGGATATAGGGATTTAACATGTGAAATCATATATAAAATAAATAATAATTTCCTGATTCCCTAATTATTTTAAGCAAAAAAGCTTAAAATAAATAAAATTAGATCTGAAAATGTTGAAGGTTGTCTCAATACTATCGATAGCCATGAAATTGAAACAAAATTAAACAAATGTTTGACTTTTATATGTCAAAACTGTCAAAACAAATGAAGGTAATAATATAAAGAAATGACACAAAAGTCAAACATATATTTTATTATGTTTCGGTGCCATGGCTATTGATATTTTGAGGCAATTTGTGCCTTTCACAGCATGCAAAATTAATTTTATGTTATAATTTCACTACAGAACTTTAAAAATATGTTATAATGTTTCATATATAACAATAATAATATATGAAAAAAAAAAATCAGTGTTCCTGTTTGGATGCCTACCTCAAACCTAGTTCATAATCACAATTTAAGCACCATAAATAATTTGTTTTGACGGAAATATGCTAATGCTAATCTACCGTGCTCCTTGCATATCTAAAAGAGTTATGTTAACTAAATTTATGTTCTTATTAAAACAGATACTTATAGAGAATACTATATTTGGAGTTTATTTATATTTTTATTTACAAAACAAATTAAGTTTTTAGTTAAGTTAAATCTGATGCTACTGTTAAAACTTCAATTATCATATTAGTTACTGTTTTTGCGGTAAACAGATATGCTCAGTTTATCAATATACAGTTAAATAAATGTAACTAACAACAATATAAATGATGTATATTCATATATTTAACAGTAGCCTAATTATTATAACAACAGAATAAAAATACTAGGTATTAATACTATCAAATAGTTTGTGCATTAAATAAGGATTTGAGACTAAACATAGTATTACCTCGAAATCTGTTTGATGAATCTCATGTCTGATGAAACAGTAGCGAAAATCTATATTTATAAAAATGAATGTTTGTTTGTTTGTCCCGCATGCGTTCCTATATCATTCATCCGATTGCGATACAACTTTGGTAAGTTGTTGTACGCAAGCCCGCGAAGGTTTCTGACTTAACAAAAGTTCAGTTTGCCATCTTGAAACAAAATGGCCGCTAGCTATCCTGAAAAGTAATGCACTGATTCGATTCAAATTTGGTATAGGCATAGACGAGAATCAATCTTAACAAATAGATATAATAAAGCTTCAGTTCGCCATCTTGAAATAAAATGGCCGCTTGCTATCCTGAAAAGTACTGCACTGATTAGAATCAAATTTGGTATAGACATAGACGAGAATCAATCTTAATATATAGATATAATAAAGCTTCAGTCCGCTATCTTGAAACAAAATGGCCGCTAGCTATCCTGAAAAGTACTGCACTGATTCGATTCAAATTTGGTATAGACATAGACGAGAACCAATCTTAATATATAGGTATAATAAAGCTTCAGTCCTATGCCATTCGAATTCAAACGTTTGCAGTTTCCGGTACGACTCGCTTTTGCAATGACCATCAACAAAGCACAGGGACAATTGCTACAAGTGTGTGGACTAAATTTGGAAAATCCATGCTTCTCACATGGACAGCTGTATGTGGCATGCTCACGCGTCGGAAAACCTTCTGATTTATTCGTGTACGTCCCAAAGAGAAAAACAAAAAATATTGTGTATCCAAAAGCACTTCAATAAACAGAATTAAACACAAATACTTTCTTTCTTTGAGTTACAATGCAACGCATGCCGGGTACTCGCATTAAATTGTAGACCACGCGAACGAAGTCTCGGGTAATTGCTAATAGTTTATAAACCTGTGTTTTTATATTTTTAAGAGATAGTTAAATACATCCAAATATGATTGATAATCAAAACAAGATAATAATAATAGATATGTTCAACATTACTGTAGTTTCATAATAAAATACAAACACAACTAAATAGAATAATACACAACGTCATGAGGTGTGGCATGCCTGTCAATGAATTCATTTATATTCAAATTATTACGATATAAATAACTCGTTATAATTAACTGTAGGTACTGACTGTAAAATTAACTTACATAAATAATTGTTAGAAACATCAAATTATAATTCTTTTATTCATTACAGTAAACATTGTAACATAAAAATACAATAATTTCTTTGATGTAAACAAACTCAAGTTCAGTTTCTAGTCCGCGAGTAGCTTGCCGCGATGTCGGGTTCCGACGGCACCGTTGCCGGCATCAGGTCAGCCGTTGTCCGCGAGATGGACTAGCGACTCCAGCTCCGGGCACGGCACACCGCGATGCGATGGCATGTGTCATATTCGTGTTTTTAATCTGTATTTATTGCTGCGTTCCAGACTCGTGCCCTTGGACGTTTTGCTTTGCTTTTATTGCGGTCCTCGTCAATTTTTGCGCGATTTTTTTTTATTGTTAAGCGAAAGCATATTTTTGAATGTAATTTTTCATATAAATATATGACTTATTTTGCAGTTTAATATTAAATAGACATTATTGCTTTCAGATAAAAAATTAAATACATTTATTATTATTCTATGGTTGTTCCTAAATTTTTAGTTATTTTTATAGAATTAATGAAGACTGAAACTAAAACATAACTTGGCCTCGAAAATGAAAAAAAAAATAAAGGCATTGAATAAGCAAAGTCTTAAATTTAAGTAGCTGTAACTATTAATTATTAATCTTGTTTATTTTATTGCAAGTATTTGTTTTTTAGAATAAAATAAAGTAGGGTCTTTGATATACAAGAAATATAAAACAAAAATGTAATATCAATAATTTTATGTTATTTGGAAAGTAAAGCGCTTGCAACAAGAAGTAAAATATACGAAAAAGATTAAAATATAATTTTCTAAGTAAATACTTAGTCATTAATCAAGTTAAATTGTAAAGAGAAAAATGGGGATATCGCCTAGATTTGTACCAGGGATCATATGAGCTCCGGTCTATGCTCTAAACCATTGTTTTTCAAAGTGTGGGTCGCGAATGGGGCTGGACAAAAAATAGTTTCATCAATTTAAGCGATCTTTTTTAATAAAATCGCGTTAATCATGAATTTCTCATAAGTTCTATTGATAAAATAGATTTTTTTTTAAATTGATTGGTTGAAAATTGCGAATGATCAGAAATTGGAATGATCGATTTTTTTAAAATAAAAAAAATCGATTCAACATTAAAATCAAAGTTACCGATTTTTTAACGTTGTTTTGATATGTTCATATAACATAGATTTTTCATTCTCTTTTCCAATATTTAAATTGTTATTATTATTTATTTTAAAGCGCAATTAACAATTGAAATTGCGACATGATACGCGAAGTGTGTGTGTGTGTGTGTGATTGTGGTCTGAAAGTGAACTGCATCATATCCAAATCTCTATTAATAACCTGAACCTGATTGATGTGATTTAAATGTTGTCTATATTTTTCTATTACATTTATTATATGTTTTTAATAAAAAATATTTAAATCAGATAGACATTTTTTTGCGATTTTGTATTAAAAAAACGATAAATTGATCTTTTGATCATATTTTTAAATTAAAATCAGTCAATTTAACAGAATAGATTAAGTCGGCCTGTGGAGTCTGAGAACCCTGGTTCGATTCCAAGAGGCGGCAAACAATTTTCACCATTTTAAAACTACCCCTGTGGCTCCCCCACCACTAACATATTTGGGGCCGTGATTTGACGCCTGGTAACCGCACTTCACGCGCAAAATATATCACTTACCGAGATCTGCTTCGGCAGAGTGCCACACCCAGTAATGGGTAGAAGGCGTGATGATATATTTATTTATATATTTTTATTTATTTTTTAAAATTTTGATCATTTCGATCGCATTCGGTTTTTAAAATTTACAATAAATCGCTAAAATCGAACAGATTGATCAATCGTGATAAATCGATTCCATTCATGATCAGAGATCGATTTCTTCAGTGTTAGAATTTACTAACAGTTATTGCGCGTGCTTGCAGTTAATAATTAGGTAGGTAAATACTAATTTGTTTGTATTTTGTCGGTTATTGTCGTTCGTTACCGCGATTAACTGGCCGCGTATCACCCGGTTCGTCGTAATGGCCCGAAATATTACTCTATCACTGCGTGTAGAAATACTTACATTCATTATTTAATTAATAAATAAAAAAATCTGGTGTGGGCACCACACGACTTTCTTATATACAGCATATATAATATTTAGAATATATGAATGTTATATAATATTAATTAACTTCTAATTTATTTTTTCAGTAATTCAGCATTTATCTGAATTTATTAAAATTTTGGGATTTTACTGATTTCTTTTTAATTTTCATTACAGATAATCAACTTCCTAACAAAATTTTATATAAGTATACTTATTTTAATAGAAATATAAAATTACTTTACTATATGATCAATGAAATTAATATAGCATTAAAAACGCTGATTTGAACTCTTATGACTTGCTCCTTGCGTTTGGCAATTATTATTTGACATATAAATGTTAAACATGTTTTTGTTTTTTGTTTCTATTGCTACTATGATTATTGGAATATATTATTAAATATATAAATTAGTTTTTCTCAAAATTAGACGCATATACGGGAAAATTGTTAATAACAATTTATATTCCAAATATTTTTGCTAACATTTTTTATTTGAAACTTTTTTTCGTCACTAATTCCATTTTTGAAATAAATGGAATTTATTGTTTTGTGCGTCTAGTAAACTTCCTCTTTCGGTTTTTAAATTTCATTCAAAATCAACTCAGCTCTTCGTATTTTCATGAAACTTATAATTACCAAGTTCCATTAACAAATCTTATCTCGTTCATGAGATATTGCACATACGGACACACATCCATCCATCCATCCACACACACACACACACAGACATCATTGAGAAAATGATCAAAACGGACCTCAAAACACGTATTACCGCGAAAATCTCGTCAACGATTTTTTTCACAATTCCAATACTTCCTTATACTGCGTATAAGAAAGTAAAAATATTAACTTCCCATTTATTAAGACGGAGTTAGAAGTTTTGGGAGTCGCGAGTGTTTTTTAGAGTCATTCTGGCGTCGCAATTGAAAAACGTTTGAAAACACTGCTCGAACCAACTAAGCCACGGTCGCCCTGGATTCAAATCTGATTACATTCGATAATAATTTATAATATAATTTGATTAATTATTAAGTATTTACTTAGAAAATAATAACAAAATTATAATTGGTTAATATTCTCCTTAAATATCAGTGTCACTACAGACAACTCTCGTGTCAAGTTTTTCAGTATATGAAAGTGTCATCGAATCGAGGCTGCCTATGACACATGACACATAACAAAAATACAGAGACAAATTGGAATATATTCACAACTGAATCTAGAGCGACCGTGGCATAGTTGGTTAGAGCATATAACTGGAGTTCATAAGGTCTCAGGTTCAAATCCTGGTTGTAACTCAATTTTTGTCTTTAATTTAATACGAAAAAGATAATTCATTTTATCCAAATTTGTACGAATTATGTCAAATATGACCAATAATAGGCGTATTCCATTTGCCATTTGGATCAGATCTAACTTACATTTACTGAACCGAATCACTTATTTATTTCGCTGGATTACTTCGCTGACATTATTTTCAGTACTAGAATTACTGATTCTAATTTACTTTGAAGTAATTCACCCAAATAAGTGCATCAGTTTGCTAAATTCAGTTAATTTAGTCATGTGTCGAATTTATCTGAACTGATTTAAGTGAACCAAGTGGCAAATGGAATACAGCTAATAATGATTAAACTAGGTAACGTACGTATTAACAGAATGATGACAGATTTTGTTTTTGTGAACTGTCATTCGAATTGTGAAAAAATCTCTTTTTTGCTTTTATATTGATTTTTAGTGATGAATAAAAAAGTAAATACTAAATTACCTATATTATGTTATACAGGTTCTTAATATCAGATAGAAGTTTTCTTTGTTAATTTTGTATATACAGTAAAGCAATTCCCATTCAAATAAAACGACCGAGAGTTCAATTTCTGTCTGTTTATCTGTGAAAATATAAGAGTTATTTTTTACTCCCATGCTTCAATTTACTTTATAAATATGTATTATGACACAGATTTTTATAAAATCGTTTATTATAGTTCCGATGACGACAATGGTATATTCCGTTTTGTCGGAATTTGCTTTATTTCATAAAGAATCAAACTTATAATACATAAATTTTTACAAAATGAGTTACATATTATTTGAAGCAAAAAAAGACTGTTTTAAATATGGTTCTTTATGAAATGGTGCGAATTTTAATAAAACGGGTTAAAAATATATTCACTTTAAATTCCAAACCATAATAGTTATTTATTATACTAGTGTTTTATTAGGTATATAAAACACGCAAGAAAAGTTTAAACACGAGACCGAAGGTCGAGTGTTTAATATTCTTAAGTGTTTTATATACCAATAAAACACGAGTGTAATACAAAATTTTATCCACAACTCATAATTATAGGTATCGAAGAAGATTGGTCGTAACGTTTAACGTTGATTCAATTATATAGTTTCTCAAAATACGGTAGATCATGAAGTGGTTGCTAAGTAACAAGCTATTTACAGTGTTTTATGGAATATAAAACACTAGTGTTTTATGAGCCATATAATTCAACTGAAATCAGTGTAATAATGTCTTCATTATATATGAGTTGTGGATAAAATAGTCACGAAAGCCCGTAGGGCTTGAGTGGCTATTGCCAATTGGCAACAAGTTTGAGAAAGATACTGGAGATTTATCGAACTCTCGAATTATATTTAATTAGATTATTTTTTGACTTAGCTGTTGAGGTAGGTTCATATCGATTGATTAATTATTCATGTATTCATGCAAGTTATTTTCAAAATTTGTTGGTGTATTTATGTATCTGAAATGAACCTAAATCGATTTTTTTTTACACATTTTACTTGACGCGTTGACAGTTCTAAATAATTATTTGACAACTACATATCATTTGTCAACAAAAACAAAAGCTACAGAGATTATTCCCGGGAATTATTACAAGAGCTTTATTCTTAGTATAATAATGACAGGATTGGTTAAGACGCAGACACGCGACATACAATGAAGCATTTTATTGGGTTTGAGAAACGTCAAAAAATAATCTATAAAACAGCATATTTTGAGAAAGCTTATTAAAAAGAAAAGCTTATATAATTTTGTATCAGTTTTTCTTGCCTCAAAATGTTATCTTTACGAATACTTGATATTGCCTTATGCCCTATTAATTCACGTTAAACGTCCGTTGGTGCAAACTGAAACAAAAGCACAATGAAATCAGTTATCTTTAGAAAATAGTTATTAGATTTGTAAATGATTCCTTCAGAATTTGTCATTATTTTCACGTTTACGTTTAATGTTATTTAACACTGAGGGCGAAATCAGTCATACGCAGAATTTGATATTAATTAATGTTTTTGATTATGTCTTGGGTGTATGAAGTGTATATTCTAAGAACCTAGTATACGAGCTTCAGTTGGCCCAATATTATTTTTTCGTTTGAAGTTATATTTTATAGTTTTATTTCTCGTGTAGTATGCAAGAAAACGAAATGAAATTTTAATGAGACATATACTAGTATGTTGTTAATACACAGATACAATTTTAAGTCAATCGATACATACATCTAGAAATGACAGCCATTGAAAGAGGAAGTAAACATTTCTGTTTTAACTAAAAAAAAATTGTTTTATTAAAAAACTGTATAATTTTGTTTTAAATAATAATTAACTTCAATTTCAGCCCCGCCAAACTGCCCACAAGATGTACATTTGTGTGTTAATTTAGTTTGTGTGAAGAAAAAAAAATGAGAGTTATACTGCTACACATTTTGTGTTTAACGTATATTTCATGTTAAATTTAATGGAGTAGGTGACACAGTGGTTATCGTCGGCCTGTGGATCCTGAGAACCCTGGTTCGATTCCCACTGGCGACAAACATTTTCACCACATTAATACTAGTCCTGTGGCTCCCCCTCCACTAACATCTTTGGGGGCCGTGATTTGACGACTGGTAACCGCACTTCATGCGCAAAAATATATCACTTACCGAGATCTGCTTCGGCAGAGTGTCACACCCAGTAATGGGTAGAAGGCGTGATGATTTATTTATTTATTTTATTTTAAATTTAGTTAAAAATGTTGAAAATTAATTGTAGAATTTAATAAATATAAGATACCTGGTTTTTTAGTATTATTTAAATTTTTAACGATAAAATTAAATTCGGGCCAACTGAAGTGGGAACGGGCTCTTATATCTATTGTCTTTTTTTGTTTAATACATAAAAAAATAAAGCATTCCAATAAAATAATGATTGTTAAATAATGTAATCTTTGTACTAGGGGATTCTGCAGATTGTCTAAGAACTCCGCAAGTTTTGGCAAATATCGCACAATATCAGTATAATATCGTGTGTTTAAATTATTAGGTATCTACTGTGTAGCTTATTAGCTACTTTATAAACAATCTAGTCTGTATTAAACTATCTCGTTATCTAATTATCTTGAACAAAACCGCAGAATAATTTATTATCTCATTGTATTGTTTGCTTCTGATTTGTTTATATTCAGCCGTTATACTTGTTTGTTTATTGTAATAATTGCAGTGTTTCTTAGTTTTACGACATTTATGCGAGTGACATCTATTGTAATTAGAAGAAATGTTGTAATAGCACGTTGTTTACAATCAGTAGCTGATCAAATGAGAGAACACAGGGGATGTTTTCCCTCTAGATAATTTATGTTTTATATACAATTTTTTTTTAATTTTCCCTATAGGTATTTCATTATGCGCTCTTTGAACTCATAATAAAATATAAATCAAGTACAAATTTGATTCAAATTATTTACACTACTGTCAACCTTCATGTCCATCATAGTTGTCGCGCGCACGCCCGCGATGTTTCTGACAGTCACAAGTCCAGACCGCCATCTTGAAACAAAATAGCCGCTAATTATCCTGAAAAGTACTGCACTGATTCGATTAAAATTTGGCATAGGCATAGGCGAGAACCAATCTTAACATACAGATATAATAAAGCTTTAGTCCGTCATCTTAAAACAAAATGGCCGCTAGCTATCCTGAAAAGTACTGCACTGATTAAATCCAAATTTGGTATAGGCATAGCCGAAAATCAATCTTAACATATAGGTATAACAAAACTTCAGTCCGCCATCTTGACACAAAATGGCCGCTAGCTATCCTGAAAAGTACTGCACTGATTCGATTCAAATTTGGTATAGGCATAGACGAGAACCAATATTAATATACAGATATAATAAAGCTTTAGTTTGGGATGGCTAGCTCAGTGGTATGAAGTCGGCCTGTGGATCCTGAGGTCCCTGGTTCGATTCCCACAGGCGACAAATTTTCATAATTTGAAAAAGCTATCCCTGTGGCTCCTCCACCACTAACATGTTTGGGGGCCGTGATTTGACGACTGATAACCGCACTTCATGCGCAAAATATATCACTTATCGAGATCTGCTTCAACAGAGTGCCACACCCAGTAATGGGTAGAAGGCGTGATGATATATTTATTTATTTATTTATAAAGCTTTAGTCCTATACCATTTGAATTCAAACGTTTGTAGTTTCCGGTACGACGCGCATTTGCAATGACCATCAACAAGACACAGGGACAATCGCTACAAGTGAGTGAACTAAATTTGGAACATCCATGCTTCTCACATGAACAGCTGTATGTGACATGCTCACGCATCGGAAAACCTTCCGATTTATTCGTGTACGTCCCAAGGAGAAAAATAAAAAATATGTGTATCTAAAAGCACTTCAATAAACAAAATTAAAAACAAACACTTTCTTTCTTAGAGTTGCAATGCAACGCATGCCGGATACTCGCATTAAATTGTAGACCACGCGAACGAAGTCGCGGGTAATAGCTAGTAATATATAATTTAACAAATAAAAAATAATCATGGTTAATTTACAATAAATTATTCTTTGCTAAGAAAATGTTGTATTTCGAATACGTTTTATTTACATAGATTAAATTTCTCCAGATTAATATTCGTGGGAATCGGTAAGAAATTTGATCAAAATAGGTACGGTTGATAAAAGTTTAATATAGTTATGCTCTTTAAAACTACATTAAAATTTAATGAAATATATTTATCGTGTATTTTTGTTTTGTTTTATAATAAAATTATATGGTATGTAACAAATTAATTTAACAAAATAAAAATTGTATTGTTGTGCTCTGTAAAATTTAATATTTTTTTCATGTAACATTGCAATTACTTTATCTAAATAATAATTGTATTTGTTCCGTAAAGTTTAATTTCATATTTTTCCGTACAACATTTTATACAACCTTTTCATAGTCATTAATTCTGTATATGGGCAAAATATCTACATAAAGATAAGGATATTTATATCCTAGAAGCTGAAAATAAAATCTAGATATAAATTTCTTACTTTCTATTTAAGTACCTAATGCATTGAACAATCAACCTAGAATTAAAATATAAAAGTTAACTTATATCCTAGATAAAAACGGATAATAATGAATATAGGCGCCTGAGTTTCCAGGATTGAATATAGGTAAGTACAAAAATAAAGGTGCACAAAACTCCGGAACTCACGTGATCCCTCCGTGGGGACCTATTCTAATTCGTTGGCGACTGGATTTAGCGACCTTTTGACGCCATATTTGGCGACTTTGATATTTCAGTACGATATCAGGTAGATACTAAATATTGGTATCTTCTGCTGTCAAATGTATACTATTAATTGTATTTGAGTGAATTAATTTTGCATTTTATTCATTTTTTGTTTGTTATTATAATAATAATTGGCAGTAAAAATATTAGTTAATAAAATTTAGAGAATCTCAGGGTTCAGTTTTGTTTTGTTGTCAAAATATTGATGCTAATAATAGCTGTATTCCATTTGCCACTTGGTTCACTTAAATCAGTTCAGATAAATTAGACAACATAACAAAATGAAATGAATTAAGCAAACTGATGCACTTATTGGGGTGAATTATTAAAAAACTAAATTAGAATTAGTAATTCTAGAACTGAAAATGAAGTCAGCGAAGTAATCCAGTGAAATAAATAAGTGATCTGGTTCAGTAAATGTAAGTTAGATCAGGAGACCTATTCTAATTCGTTGGCGACTAGATTTAGCGACCGTTTGACATCATAATTAGCGACTTTGATATGGCACCATCTGTTGGTATAGTTAAAAAGTACAGTCCTGACGTCATTGTTGGCGACTGGTCGCTTAGGGAGTCGAAGGTTCGGGCGACTAGTATAAGGCTGTTGCGAAGTGTCATGGCGTCATTCGCTTAGCATTTTTTGGTTGATTTGTTTTGAAGTTAGACAATATTTATATGTTATGTGCACTGTATATTATTATAGAATGGTTATTATTTACATTATTAAATTAATAATTATAATTATTGCACAAAATCCAGCTGCAGATGTTAATTACCAGGATAACAATATTGTCGTCTACACATTAATAATAATTTTTAATGTAACAATGTTTATTTAAGATTTTGTTAAAATTTATATTATTTATTTTTTAAATATTACTGATTGCTTGCAAATTATTAAAAATTACTTCAATTTGTGATATGCCAAGTTTAAGCAACAACATACAAATGTTTGAGTTTAACAAAGAAACACAAATATCAGCAAGAAATTATAAGTACCAACACAAAATACTCCGTCGTTCCTATTAATACCAACGTAAGAAATTAAAATCCCCATGATATTGACTGCACTGTGACGTCATTGACTTAGCGACGGAGACTAGTCGCCAAGAATTAGAATAGGTCTCCTGCACCAGTCCACTTTCTGAGCTTCTGTCACCAATGAGGAACCAGCAATAATTTCTGTCAATAGTCTTTTGTGGAAAATCAATTTCAACCTGTAAAAAATATGTCACACGACACTATAAAAACTGCCTACTTTGAGCGGTTCTGTTGCGCATGCATCACCGGCCAAAGCTTCTGTCAACCATTTTTATCACTTAATTACACCATAGTCTATAATTTAAAATTAGCCTGTAAAAAATATGTCAACAACCTCTCTCAAAATCAGCGTATTCACACCAGCGGGCATCTATAGTTACCACCCTGTTCAGAGCCTAAGTTTTATGTGTCCGTGTTTATTATGACATAATCTATTAAATAAAAAAAAACACTTCTGTCACTGCAAGAAATGTGACACCATTTTGCACCCTAGCTCTCTAACTATAATTATTGATATACATGGGCGTCCACAGACATTTTTCCAGGGGGAGGGGGGGGCGAGTCGCAAAAAACTCTCAGATATACATAAATTTCTAGAATATTTTTTTTACATAACATAAATACAAATACACATAACAAATGGATAAAAAAATATTTAAATTTGTGAAATAAATTACTAGTATTTGTCGTCTGGGTTTGAATTGAAGAGGAAAGACAATTTTCGAAAAACTTTTCCATAAATTGAAACCATTTCTTGAATAAAATCCAATTTTGCAGTTTTACAGTTTTTATTTTCTAATATTTTGTGTCTGTGTACACTTAAACTTAGATTACTCAATCGTTACGATAGGGAATATGTCGCTAGCTGGCCATAAGAATACTGCTGGAAAATCAGTTTCAGCTGGAATTGATTATCTTCAAACTTATAATTTAATTTTTATTTAATTTATATAGACATTTACAGTGTGACGGCCACGACTCTCGAACATAGGACTTTAACATGTAAAATCATATTGTTTTAATATCCTGCTTTCTAATTATTATAAAGAAAAAAGCTTCAAATAAAAGTTTTAGGGCATAAAATAAGAAATTAATTTTGCATGCTTTGTATCCGCACAAATTAGATCTGAAAATGATTAAATTGTCTCAAAACTATCGATAGCTATGAAATTGAAACAAAATTAAACAAATGATTAACGTTCAATCTGTAAAACTGTCAAAATAAATTCTGTATTTATTATTTCATTTATTTTGACAAATAAAACTTCAAATATTTGTTTACTTTTGTTTCAATTTCATGCCTATCGATAGTTTTGAGAAAATTTGCACATTTTCAAATCTAATTTGTGTCGTTACAAAGTATGCAAAATTAATTTTGTTTATTGGTTCAGATGCAGAATTTTATGGCCTAAAACTTTTATTTCAAGCTTTTTTGCTGAAAATGTGTAGGGAAGCAGGATATTACAAAATTATAGTTTTACATGTTAAAGTCCTATGTTCGAGAGTCGTGGTCATCACCTTAGTAAAAATCCAGGGGGGGCGCGCGCCCCTCCTTGCCTCCCCCTGCGGACGCCCATGTTGCTATAGTATATTGGAATACAATTGTTGAAAGGGTATCATTGGAAAGCGTGTGTGTAAAATGGAACACGAGCATAAAGGAGCGTTCCATTTACACAAGTTTTCAAATGGCCTTTTTACACCGGTATTCCATCTAAGACAATTTAGCATTTTACAAGAAAATTGTTTAATTTGTAGATCTTTCTATAATGAGGGTAATGACTTAGTGGTATCAAGTCGGCCTATGGATCCTAAGAACCCTGGTTCGATCCCCACAGCCGATAAAACATTTTCACCAATTTAAAATTACCTCTGTGGCTCCCCCATCATTAACATCTTTGAGGGCCGTGATTTGACGGCTGGAAACCGCACTTCACTCGCATAAATATATCACTTACCGAGATCTGCTTCGACAGAGTGCCACACCCAGTAATGGGTAAAAGGCGTGATGATATATTTATTTATTTTATTTTATCTTTCTTGTTTTCTCAAAAAATGTCAAAGATTATTGTGGACTTATTTTTTTTGTATTTATGACAGCCGAAAACAATAATGTCATTCACTTGATTGCAGAAAATAATCACTTCCCGCCTAGTCGTAGGAAATAGTATATTGTAACACAAGTGTGACAATGTTATCATTGTCGTTGCCACAAGTACCTATGTTACATACTATTTGTTTCTAAGGTCGTCATTTTTTGTTTCTTAAAATCCATATTTGAATCAATATTTAACATCTGTCATTTACTGTTATATTTCACATTAATTTAAAAAAAATATAGTAACAATGGTTGTCTTGGATTTAACATAATTTACATGTTGCACTGAGTGTTGCTAAAAGATACTTTTCACACTGATTTGAAATGTTAATACGTTGACTTTTCAATACGACCTTGGAAAACGAAATATTTTCTCCACTCATTTTGAATGTTGAATATTTGACTGTTAATATTTTTACTTTTCCACATCAATGTATGTATGACTATATTGACTATATGCGTGATTGTACAGACTGTAAACTGATTAAACAGATTTTAAGTAGCCTATAAAGAACTGTAATTGATTGTATAATTGTTTTCAGACGACCACTTATGAAAGTAACCATAATAACATCATAAACTACTACGGAAAGTTGAACCTAACATATGTTACACCTCGTATATTAGCATAACGTACACCTCTAACATAGGTGAAGTTCCACTGATGGACAACAGATGGCGTTACGATGAAAGAAAATAATAAAATAAATGAAAAGAATTTGTATTATTATTTAAATTGAAGTTTTAACAGATTTTTCAACACATTTGCACAAATAAATCTTATTTTTTAAAATAAATAACTACTTATTTACTAATATTTTTACATTATTCAATATTTTAACAATAAGGTTAGTACAGTTGGTATCACAATACCTAACCTCAAACGTCAAACGCCAACGCTTACTACAGTAAGCAAAATGCATGAAAATAACATAATAGTTATTTTCAGACGACCACGTATGAAAGTAACCATAATAACATCATAAATTACTACGGAAAGTTGAACATAATAGCAGTATTCCATTTGACACTTGGTTCTCTTAAATCAGTTCAAATAAATTAGACAACATGACTAAATAAACTGAATTAAGCAAACTGATGAACTTATTAGGATGAATTACTTCAAAGTAAATTAGAGTCTGTAATTCTAGTACTGGAAATAAAGTCAGCGAAGTAATCCATCGAAATAAATAAGTGATTTAGTTCAGAAAATGTAAGTTAGATCTGATCTAAATGGCAAATGGAATACGCCTAACATACACTGATATGTTAGTATACGCACACTTCTAACATGTCAGGTGAAGTTCCACTGATTGACAACAGATGGCGTTACAATGAAAGAAAATAATAAAAGAAATGAAAAGAATTTGTATTACTATTTAGATTGAAGTTTTAACAGATTTTTCAACACATTTGCACAAATAAATCTTATTTTTTAAAATAAATAATTACTTATTTACTAATATTTTTACATTATTCAATATTTTGACATTACGGTTAGTACAGTTGGTATCACAATACCTAACCTCAAACATCAAATGCCAACGCTTACTACAAAAACGCATCAGCTCTCAAAGTGCAACAACATTGCTCTTGTAGACTTTTTTTAGAAATATTTTGTGGTCGTCTGAAAAATAGTGTACATAACTCCCTCGAAAGTGTGATAACTGTGCTCGTGTACTTAAATCACTCGGCACTGCACGCCTCGTTTTTCAATTTGTACACTCGCACTTTATTTTACACTTTCTATGCTTGTTATACAGAGTGATCAAAAGGAATTGTTACAGTTGGCAATAAAAAAAAACTACTTGAAATTGGTAAGCCTGATACATAAAATCATTTCCTGTTGTGACAATGACATTTAAAATTTAAATTTGAGTACATTTATTATTACATTTATTTCTATTACTTAAAAAGTCAAAATTCTATTAGTTGTCAGACTCCTGATATAACCTATTTGTATTTATTAGAAATGTCAAATAGCATTTCCGCCTTTATCTGACGTTGTGCCAACTGTGGAATAAAAAGATCTCCGGAATTGTATTGCCAACTATAACAATTCCTTTTGACCACCCTGTATAATATAATAGCTTTGTTCGTTTCGCTACGTGGCGGTTACTGTTTTACCGCTGCGGTAAGGATTTTGTGTTCGATTGAGTTGGCGGTAAAATAATAAGTTACTAGATTTTGTTCGTTTCACTTTTTGACATCTCGCGGTAAAACGCAGCGGTAGCTGGCGGTAAAATTTTTTACATCAACTCTAGGCTTTGCTGAATAGCGGTAGAAGTTAATTTTGACACATTTTTGACATCAGGAAAAATGAATAACGAATTAAGCAGTTCAAATTCATCATTTTAGATCATCTATCGTTGAATCCTACTCATTTTCCGATGACAAAATCACATTTGTAACAAATTCTTCCATAAATAAAATATAAATCAATATATCATCACTCCTTTTACCCATTACTGATTGTGGCATTCTGCCGTAGCAAATCTCTGTAAGTGAAGTGCAGTTATCAGCTGTCAAATTTATATCAATTTATGTCAAAATGACAATTTAAATACACAACTTGTGTAGTATACTGGGCATACAAAACAAAAATATAATTTACCTCGGATGAAAAATACAAAAATTATTATTTTAGTGACATAAATTATTACTGCAACTTTTTATGGTCTACAGTAAAACGCTGCTGTAACTAACCGTCGCGTTTTACAGTAACCGCCACGTAGCGAAACAAACAAAGCTAATATAACATAACTTTCGGAAATTTGTAAACTGACTGTAAGATTGAACAACCTCCTGGATATTTTAAAAACCAATGCGCTTCCACGTGTTTCATATTTTGATCTTCAAAACAACGTGTACCCTTCAAACGAAGCTATTAATAATTAATTATGTTCCTGGTAATAAAAGATAATTCAATTTTCATTTAAATAAAGAAATAGGTAAGTATAAAACATAAAATCGTTTAACACACCCCTAGATCCGATCCTGGGAGTAGCGCATTGCACAGATTCTCAGTGAAGCATACGTGCGATTTAACGGAAAGCTTAATAACTGTACTCGATGTCCGCGCCGTGTTATCACTAACGACTTTAGCCATCACCGCCGCGTGGATCTCACATTCAACACATGTGCTGTTCCATTCCACGAGACAGGCCTCCGTACTGTATAGTCACTATTCTGTCGATCTCGCGCCGTTAATTAATAATAAATTAATTTCTAATTTATGTTCGATGTGTCATCGCCGGCTTTTCACATTTTTTCATCAGCGGAAACGTGTAATTGCATAAAAGTGCAAGGTCGTAACATTTTCATTTCTCCTGCAAATCACCGCTTTATGCCAGGTATTAAATTTTATTATGAGTCCTGTGGGTTATATATCAACGCTGTTTATAACTGAAATACTAAAATATTTAAATTACTATAACTTTTAACTGCCTGGGAATAAAAATTTGTTTGTTGTACAATCGCAAATACGAGTGTTTATGTTTTGTGTTCATGCTGACTTTACGTAGCACATTTATGCGAAATTACATTCGTGTCCTTGACACTTAAGCCCTTGTCAAATATAGGTAAGAAATTATGCCTCTAACATATTTTATATGAATAATTCGGATTCGGATTTTACACGCGAGATCTTTTAAAATTTGGTTAATTGCTTTATCAACAATTAATTTGCAATAGATATATCAGGTAGGTAGTCAATGCAAAAGTTTGTCGCTATTTATATTTATAAACATAATATTTATGACATCATTATCATATCTATCTGCTAATATTATTATTAATAATAAATTATATGTAGCTACTGCTTTACGACAATTTTACGATAAACAACTCTATCAATAAAAAAATATCAGTAACATAGTTATGAGTTAAAAGCGATAAAAAGACATGTCTTACATATTTTTAAAGTTTTAGAAATAAATGCAGAACTGAAACCAATTTGTTATTTACTTAATTATTATTAGGCGTATTTCATTTGCCATTTGGATCAGGAGACCTATTCTAATTCTTAGCGACTGCTTGGCGACTAGTTTCAGTCGCTAAGTCAATGACGTCACGGTGCAATCAATATCATAGGGATTTTAATTTTATACGTTGCTATTAATCGGAACCACGGAGTATTTTGTGTTGGTACTGATAATTTCTGACAGCCACTTATTGATATTTGTTTTTCTTAGTTAAACTCAAATATTTTTATGTTGTTGCTTAAACTTGACATATCATAAATTGACGGAATTTTTAATAATTTTCAAGCAATTAGTAATATTTTAAAAATAAATTATAACAAAATCTTAAATAAACATTTTACATTAAAAATTATTATTAATATGTAAACGACGATATTGTTGTCCTAATTATCGGTAGGTAATGTACATCTGCAGCTAGATTTTTTTCAATAATTGGCAGATCCTACCCGTATTTACATTTTATAATAATATATATGCAGTGCACAAAAATATAAAACTTTTCTAACTTCAAAACTAATCAACCAAAAATGCTAAGCGACTGACGCCACGACACTTCGCAACAGCCTTGTACTAGTCGCCAGCATACGCGACTCCCTAAGCGACCAGTCGCCAACAATGACGTCAAGACTGTACTTTTTAACTATACCAACAGATGGTGCCATATCAAAGTCGCCAATTATGACGTCAAACGGTCGCTAAATCTAGTCGCCAACGAATTAGAATAGATCTCCTGATCTAACTTACATTTACTGAACCAGATCACTTATGTATTTTACTGGATTACTTCGCTGACTTCATTTTCAGTTCTAGAATGACTAATTCTAATTTAGTTTGAAATAATTCACCCCAATAAGTGCATCAGTTTGCTTAATTCATTTCATTTTGTTATGTTGTCTAATTTATCTGAACTGATTTAAGTGAACCAAGTGGCAAATGGAATACAGCTATTATTAGCATCAATATTTTGACAACAAAACTGAACCCTGAGATTCTCTAAATTTTATTAACTAATATTTTTACTGCCAATTATTATTATTATAACAAACAAAAAATGAATAAAATGCAAAATTAATTCACTCAAATACAATTAATAGTATACATTTGACAGCAGAAGATACCAATATTTAGTATCTACCTGATATCGTACTGAAATATTTTGATAGAATTTCAAATGTACATATATTAATTCTTAAATAGTGCTAGATAGTGCAAAATATACCATATGAAACTAGTAATTTTAATAACATATTAAGAAACCGTTTAAGCACATCTTGCAAACTACTACTAGGTACTTATTATTATTCTAATTAAAAAATTATTATATATATAATACTATTAGTGGCTATGATCTTGCCGGTAATTTTGTCGTCATCGTCACGACTGCTTGTTGCGACGAAAATTAATCCGAGTGCGCAGCACGAGTGTTAACGCTTTGGAAATTTGCTGTACAGAAAATTGAAATTGTTAAAACAATCTATGAAATACTTTGTAAATCAAATTACATTATTTAATTAGATTATTTTTTGACTTAGCTGTTGAATTCGATTAATCCAACTTAAAATATTTTGAACTATGTCCATATCGGTTGATTACTTATTAATGTATTCTTGGAAATTGTTTCCAAAATTTGTTTGGGTATTTCTGTATCTAAAATGAAACTAAATCGATGTTTTTCATTCATTTTACTTAACGTGTTGATAGCTTTAAATAATTATTTGACAACTACCTATCATTTGTTACAAACAAAAAAGCATCTACAGAGATTATTCCCGGGAATAATCACAAGAGCTTTATTCTCAGTAAAATAATGACAGGATTGGTTCAAACGCATATACGTGACATACAATAGAGCAATTTCATTGGTTTTGGGAAACGTCAAAAAATAATCATAGAGAAAAATTATGTTCAATGTGCACAAATTTGGTAGTAAAGGCATTGAAGAGATTGCAGAGGCAATAAAAACGTGACTCTACTAACTAATTAAAAGTCTCAAAATTCGGCTTGGGCTCAATTATCCAGTTTTTGTAAAGATAGACAATTTCCATTGGACCATCCTGTCTATCATCGAAATAAACGACATATTAAGAGATTGGGCCTTTTTTATGAAGCGAATGAATGGATATGATTACAAACAAACGATTGTGAAAACTATATGGAACACGACAGCCAAATCGGTTAGTATTAGAATATTCCTGTAGGAGATAAAGAAATTTCAAAATTATCGCGAAAAAAGTAGGACTAGATGTAAAAAGGGTAAGGATTACAAATCATTCTACAAGGGCATCAACGGTTTCTCAGTTAGCAAAAGGTGGAGTGCCAAATCAACAACTAATTAAAATAACTCTACACATTTCATCTAGTTAGGAGCAGAAGGGTTGAAAAAACTTAAACTCCACAAAGTTTGGATTACTTGGCTTTTTACAATCAAATGATTACAAAATAATTATAACAGTCGCCGACGTTTCGGGACTATGGGTTGGTCCCATTATCAAATCAGCAATAACTAAGTTTACATTAAAAGATTTTTTTTAAATTCCGTGTGGAATTTATAGTCAAAGTTTAAAAAATTTAAATAAACTAACATAACCACAAATTACAATTGGTGGTAACGACACCATAGTTAGAACAATAGTCTAGACTTGATAATGGGACCAACCCATAGTCCCGAAACGTCGTCGACTGTTATTATTATTTTGTAATAATTTGATTGTAAAAAGCCAAGTAATCCAAACTTTGTGGAGTTTAAGTTTTTTCAACCCTTCTGCTCCTAACTAATTCATGAAAATTAAACGGCTTAATAAAACGGATCTCCATTTTGGTATTCCACAACTTACATTTGATCTAATTCAGTTCGAGCATACTTGCAATTAGATTTAGAAAACACCACTTTCATCGAATATAAAATCTTAAATTTAACGGCATTACGAGTATAGCAAGCAACGAAATATTTTCATACAAAACATTTACTGTTATCGCTTCATCATCAGATGAGTAAATTTGATCAATATAAATCTTAAAATATGTAGGTATCACTAGAAAAATCATGTCAATCATTTATAGTCACCCGGTATACATGTAATAAATATTTAGTTGATTTTAATGTTTTATGATGTACTTATAAATAACTTTTCAAATCAATGGTTTTTCATCTAACTTGAATTCGCAAAATTTACATACAAACTATCGAATAAGATAAAGTACTCGTAGATAAGAACATGATTAAATTTTTAATGATCTGCAAATAATTACCAGAACTTACAAAATAATGGTTTATCATCTTGTTTCAATTTTTAGAAATTCATTACCGATACACTACTATCTTCTCATTTTGTCACTATGAATTGGAATATGTGGTAGCTACCTTAGGTTATTGCTTTGTCCAACAGGGTGTTCTAAGATACAAGTAGGATTATTCTTGAAAAAGTTGAATGAAAATTTCATATGAAATCTCAAAGATGTAATCAGTTCGTTCGTCTCTTGTTTAATTAGTTCACTTTTTTTGTATCAATCAAAATAATCACAATATTTTTAATCTTTTACAGTTCCTATATCAATTAATTATTATTAATAATTTTTTTATATGGATTATAACATAATCGATTATTGATCATTTTATGTTGATGGATTTGATCTCGGTGTTGAAACTATTTTCTGTTTTTAACATATCTTTCACTTATGGTCTTTAACTGATTTTATCTTTTAATCAGTTTATAGTCGGTCTTTAATTGAATTTTTAACCAGTTTTTAACTAGTCTTTTCTCAGTCTTTTAACTTGTCTTTAGCCAGTCTTTAACTTGTCTTTTAACCGTAATATATAACTCATGATTCTCATAATAATAATCTCATAATTAAATTTTTTAAAATTAGGAGTAATGGCTCAGTGGTATCAAGTCGGCCTGTATATCCTAAGAACCCTGGTGCAATCCCCACAGTCGAGAAAATATTTCCATCAATTTAAAATTACCCCTGTGGTTCCTCACCACTAACATCTTTGGAGGCCGTGATTTGACGACTGGTAATCGCACTTCACGCACATAAATATATCACTTATCGAGGTCTGCTTCGGCAGAGTGCCACGCCCAGTAATGGGTAAAAAGGCATGATGATATATTTATATTAAAAAAATTAGAGGTAGGTGAATATTACTTTTTTTTAATTCGAATACCTCGAATATTTGAATATTTCGAATAATAAAATTAAATTATAAATTAAATTTATAATTGTAAATAATAAAAGTTATTTATTATACAAGTGTTTTATTAGGTATATAAAACACGTAAGGAAAGTTTAAACACGAGACCGAAGGTCGGGTGTTTAATTTTTCTTAAGTGTTTTATATACCAATAAAACACAAGTGTAATACAAAATTTTATCCACAACTCATAATTATAGGTACCGAAGAAGATTGGTCGTAACGTTTAACATTGATTCAGTTATATATAGTTTCTCAAAATAGGGTAGATCATGAAGTGGTTGCTTTATGTCTTTATAATATATGAGTTGTGGATAAATGAATTAATTAATAATTATATGTAAACGAAATATAATTGTACATTAAATGAATAATGAAATAAATAATATATAATAATCCAAAAATATACAAATAATAATATATAATAATAATAATATTTATGTTGATTATGAGATATGAAATAATTGAAATGAAGTAAATAAGTAAACATGTACCTAAAACAAAGTTCGTTTTCTTTAACTGTCAAGTGGCAACTATACAACTATCAACGGAGTTCATCAAAGCGCCGAAAGCAGCGCTGTTTCAATTTTAAGACTTATCGTGCTATATTCGAGATATTTGAATGTTAGTCATTGGCATAAATATTCAAAGATCTAGAATATCAAATATTTCCAGTATTCGCGGTATTCGAATATGCACCGGTGATATCTCGAAAAAAAAAAACATATTACCAGTTAATAAAGGTAGGTGAGCTTCATAGTGACGCCAAAAACTACATTGATTGAAAACTGTTGTAAAAAGATTATGCTTGTGTCTAGCAATGCTGCATTTCCTCTTATTTATTATTATTATAAGTGATTTATTTTGCTATATACTGAAACTACACCCCACACTCTAAATTACAGTCACATTGAACGGAATCAAAGTAAAGCCAGCTAAACTAGTTCACAGTTCGTGATGTTACATACATCCTATCGTATCTACATCCGTGTAGAAACGCACAAACTACACTCGGACACGAACATGAGCACGGATAGGCTGCGCAGGAGATGCGGTACCGTGCATTCGTTACCGCACATTGAAACCGGACCCGTCAACAACAGAATCGAATTCACCGTCAGCCAAATACATCCCAACATACAACGCAGTGCATCTATCTACGTAAATTCATCAAATACATGATTGAATTATAAAGAATATCTACTATATGACTTTGCAGCATTGGAATGGAATTCTGATATTTAGATTGCTTGAAGGGAATAAATGGCTTTGTACATAATTTTTTTTAAAGAAATACATTTAAGATTATGGGATTATGGGATGGCTAGCTCAGTGGTATGAAGTCGGCCTGTGGATCCTGAGGTCCCTGGTTCGATTCCCACAGGCGACAAATTTTCATAATTTGAAAAAGCTATCCCTGTGGCTCCTCCACCACTAACATGTTTCGGGGCCGTGATTTGACGACTGGTAACCGCACGTCACGCGCAAAATATATCACTTACCGAGATCTGCTTCAGCAGAGTGCCACACCCAGTAATGGGTAGAAGGCGTGATGATATATTTATTTATTTATTTATTTATTATCGATATCATGAACAATTTCAGAAATAAGTGTTCAGATTTAGAGTTAATAATTGAAATCTCGGCAACTATAAGAATTACAACTTCAGTTATATTAGATAAAAGTTTTTGTATTTAATTATGTTTTTGACTTGACCATCACCGCTATCTACAGCTCACATTCAGTATAGTCACTATTCTGTCGAACTGAAGATATGCATTGGGCGCTAAACGAAAACATAATTTCAATAGATTTTTGAATTTTATAAAAATATAATTCATGTGATAGGTGGCTCAGTGGTATTAAGTCAGCATGTGGTTCGATTTCCACAGCCGACAAACATTTTCATCCCTTTAAAATTTCCCCTGTGGCTCCCACTCCACTAACATCTTTGGGGGGCGTGATTTTACAGCTGGTAAGCGCACTTTGCGCACATAAATATATTACCGAGATCTGCTAGGTAGAGTGTCACACCCAGTAATGGGTAAAAGACGTGATATTGATTTATTTTATATTTTATTTTTACTATAAATTTCTGAACATTCGTTTCATATTGAGAAAACTAGAAAAAACAAATTGAAATAAAAGTTCTAGTGGAAATACAAACAAACAAATTAGATACTTCAATTTAAGCTCTAAAAATAATATAATAACTAATGTAAGCTTAATAGGGATCTTTTTATTAATTGTTCGCTAAATAAACTTATATTAATTAAGAAACATAAACAATTTCTTTTACTAAATTAATCTACAAACTACACTTAGATACTTTAACAATAAATTCTGCATAAATGAAATAAACTATTCGTCTAACTAAAACTGCATGATTAAAAACACTACTGGCCACGGTAGTCGATCGCCGAGCGCAGTAGTTGCTTGACATTGCATACCGCAATGTAAAATAAAATAAATATATCATCACGCCTTCTACCCATTACTGGGTGTGGCACTCTGCTAAAGCAGATCTCGGTAAGTGATATATTTTGCGCGTGAAGTGCGGTTACCAGTCGTCAAATCACGGCCCCCAAACATGTTAGTGGTGGAGGAGCCACAGGGATAGCTTTTTCAAATTATGAAAATTTGTCGCCTGTGGGAATCGAACCAGGGACCTCAGGATCCACAGGCCGACTTCATACCACACATACCGCAATGTGCAGGTTCGAATCCCGCCGATGGTATCAATGTTTATGTTGTCTTTGTAAGTGTTAGGTGGAAGGACAGTCCTCGGCTGGACCTCGCCCATTGCCCTAAGCGGCCAATAACGTAAAATAAATAAATAAAAATAAACTCTATTCTATTTAAATTGTAAACATGCAACTGAAAATAATGTGTGCAAAATTTCAAATATATATAAATATACCGTGTGTTCCAAGTAAATGTTGGCATAGGCAGTTAACATATGAAAGCAGTTTTTAGTAAATAAAAAATGTCCGGCGAAAAAATATGCAACTAAAGTTTAGTGTGGTGAAAATTGTTTGTTGTCTGTGGGAATCGAATCCAAGTTTTTAAATCCACAATCTAACTCCATAAAAATATAAAAACTAAAAGAATATAAATGATAGTAGTGTGAATCTTACGTAGGATCCATGGAAAACGTATGTTAAAGATAAATAAGAAAAAATAGGAAAAAACTAATTTTCCATCACCTGTCTCATAATTCCACACAGGTTTTACAGCACGTTTGCATCAACTATCAGGTCAACAACAAACGGCTGGTCAGTTCAGCTTTAACCATAGACGCGTTTCGTCCTTACAGACTCATCAGTATGGTGCGATCATTTATCCAACTAGACCAACTAGGGAATAGTGGATTGTGATACCGACTTAGCTGAATTGACTGATGTTAACCTATCTACGCCGGTAACATGACATGAGAGCTAAAGAGCAACTCGTGGTGCCATCTACCGACAAACTCGCAAACTGCTTGACAGCTATTGAAATAAAACAAAAGACAAAATGTCTATTGCGATGTGGAATTGAGTCTTAATAAATAAGGAAAAATAGGAAAAAACTCATTTTCCATCACTTGTCTCATAATTCCACACAGGTTTTACAGCACGTTTGCATCAACTATCAGGTCAACAACAAACGGCTGGTCAGTTCAGCTTTAACCATAGACGCGTTTCGTCCTTACAGACTCATCAGTATGGTGCGATCATTTATCCAACTAGACCAACTAGGGAATAGTGGATTGTGATACCGACTTAGCTGAATTGACTGATGTTAACCTATCTACGCCGGTAACATGACATGAGAGCTAAAGAGCAACTCGTGGTGCCATCTACCGACAAACTCGCAAACTGCTTGACAGCTATTGAAATAAAACAAAAGACAAAATGTCTATTGCGATGTGGAATTGAGTCTTAATAAATAAGGAAAAATAGGAAAAAACTCATTTTCCATCACTTGTCTCATAATTCCACACAGGTTTTACAGCACGTTTGCATCAACTATCAGGTCAACAACAAACGGCTGGTCAGTTCAGCTTTAACCATAGACGCGTTTCGTCCTTACAGACTCATCAGTATGGTGCGATCATTTATCCAACTAGACCAACTAGGGAATAGTGGATTGTGATACCGACTTAGCTGAACTGACTGATGTTAACCTATCTACGCCGGTAACATGACATGAGAGCTAAAGAGCAACTCGTGGTGCCATCTACCGACAAACTCGCAAACTGCTTGACAGCTATTGAAATAAAACAAAAGACAAAATGTCTATTGCGATGTGGAATTGAGTCTTAATAAATAAGGAAAAATAGGAAAAAACTCATTTTCCATCACTTGTCTCATAATTCCACACAGGTTTTACAGCACGTTTGCATCAACTATCAGGTCAACAACAAACGGCTGGTCAGTTCAGCTTTAACCATAGACGCGTTTCGTCCTTACAGACTCATCAGTATGGTGCGATCATTTATCCAACTAGACCAACTAGGGAATAGTGGATTGTGATACCGACTTAGCTGAATTGACTGATGTTAACCTATCTACGCCGGTAACATGACATGAGAGCTAAAGAGCAACTCGTGGTGCCATCTACCGACAAACTCGCAAACTGCTTGACAGCTATTGAAATAAAACAAAAGACAAAATGTCTATTGCGATGTGGAATTGAGTCTTAATAAATAAGGAAAAATAGGAAAAAACTCATTTTCCATCACTTGTCTCATAATTCCACACAGGTTTTACAGCACGTTTGCATCAACTATCAGGTCAACAACAAACGGCTGGTCAGTTCAGCTTAGCTTTAACCATAGACGCGTTTCGTCCTTACAGACTCATCAGTGTGGTGCGATCATTTATCCAACTAGACCAACTAGGGAATAGTGGATTGTGATACCGACTTAGCTGAACTGACTGATGTTAACCTATCTACGCCGGTAACATGACATGAGAGCTAAAGAGCAACTCGTGGTGCCATCTACCGACAAACTCGCAAACTGCTTGACAGCTATTGAAATAAAACAAAAGACAAAATGTCTATTGCGATGTGGAATTGAGTCTTAATAAATAAGGAAAAATAGGAAAAAACTCATTTTCCATCACTTGTCTCATAATTCCACACAGGTTTTACAGCACGTTTGCATCAACTATCAGGTCAACAACAAACGGCTGGTCAGTTCAGCTTTAACCATAGACGCGTTTCGTCCTTACAGACTCATCAGTATGGTGCGATCATTTATCCAACTAGACCAACTAGGGAATAGTGGATTGTGATACCGACTTAGCTGAATTGACTGATGTTAACCTATCTACGCCGGTAACATGACATGAGAGCTAAAGAGCAACTCGTGGTGCCATCTACCGACAAACTCGCAAACTGCTTGACAGCTATTGAAATAAAACAAAAGACAAAATGTCTATTGCGATGTGGAATTGAGTCTTAATAAATAAGGAAAAATAGGAAAAAACTCATTTTCCATCACTTGTCTCATAATTCCACACAGGTTTTACAGCACGTTTGCATCAACTATCAGGTCAACAACAAACGGCTGGTCAGTTCAGCTTTAACCATAGACGCGTTTCGTCCTTACAGACTCATCAGTGTGGTGCGATCATTTATCCAACTAGACCAACTAGGGAATAGTGGATTGTGATACCGACTTAGCTGAACTGACTGATGTTAACCTATCTACGCCGGTAACATGACATGAGAGCTAAAGAGCAACTCGTGGTGCCATCTACCGACAAACTCGCAAACTGCTTGACAGCTATTGAAATAAAACAAAAGACAAAATGTCTATTGCGATGTGGAATTGAGTCTTAATAAATAAGGAAAAATAGGAAAAAACTCATTTTCCATCACTTGTCTCATAATTCCACACAGGTTTTACAGCACGTTTGCATCAACTATCAGGTCAACAACAAACGGCTGGTCAGTTCAGCTTTAACCATAGACGCGTTTCGTCCTTACAGACTCATCAGTATGGTGCGATCATTTATCCAACTAGACCAACTAGGGAATAGTGGATTGTGATACCGACTTAGCTGAACTGACTGATGTTAACCTATCTACGCCGGTAACATGACATGAGAGCTAAGGAGCAACTCGTGGTGCCATCTACCGACAAACTCGCAAACTGCTTGACAGCTATTGAAATAAAACAAAAGACAAAATGTCTATTGCGATGTGGAATTGAGTCTTAATAAATAAGGAAAAATAGGAAAAAACTCATTTTCCATCACTTGTCTCATAATTCCACAAAGGTTTTACAGCACGGATAAATGATCGCACCATACTGATGAGTCTGTAAGGACGAAACGCATCTATGGTTAAAGCTGAACTGACCAGCCGTTTGTTGTTGACCTGATAGTTGATGCAAACGTGCTGTAAAACCTTTGTGGAATTATTGAGACAAGTGATGGAAAATTAGTTTTTTCCTATTTTTTCTTATTTATTAAGACTCAATTCCACATCGCAATAGACATTTTGTCTTTTGTTGTATGTTAAAGAATTTGTTTTGATGAGATTAGCGCCATGCTATTTCTTAGTAATAAAAAACCCAATGATTATCAGCTGTCGAATTACGGCATCTACATAAATGTTAGGTTTGGACTGATCTTGACCTCGGAATCTTACTAAAATATTTTAAAATGCAGTGAAATTCCACTACAACGAGCAAATTTAACAGTTTTTGAAAAATATAACGAGCAAAGCGAACGTGAACATGATAAATAAATCAAATTCAGCTTAGCGGAAAAATGAAATTTATAGCGTATCCTTACTTGTCCGTCATATACACGAATGTATATTTCCCACGTTTCTCACTATCAAACATTTGTAAATTAAGTTAAATATTTCAAATAACAAATACAGAAAGCATAAACATAAATCACTTTGTATTATTTCAAGCACTTTTTTTGTAAAATAAATTGTGCTCCTATTATTAAATATTCAATTCTTGAAACATAATTGCATTACATTTGTAGTTGAAAATTATAGTTATTTGCATCAGATTATTTTTTGTTGAACCGAAAAAGTTAAAGCTGATAAATGTAGGATAAAATATCGATGCCTTAATCGCTCGGATATACCAGCCATAAAAAAATTAATAAAGATTAAATATACTGATAACAGGCAGGCAACATTTATGTTTACGGTAATTTCTATATTACTTCGGTCATAATATTCCGATATCGATGGCTGATGGGGTAATTTTCCGGGCATAAAACAATTATTTGTTTAGGCATGTAACGACATCACGTTTAGTTGCTCGTCGGTAGCTAAAAGGCTATTACCGATACTCTCCCCCTTCGTGGGGGGTGTGTACGTGTAGAGGCAGTGGCGTGCAGGACGGGCGAGGTAAGGGGTAGAGATTCGCTAATCGAGCCCAGGCATCGGACGCCGGTGGCATTACCGCTAATGCGGTATTCGCGTGCACTGGCAACTGTTTCGGTAGTCACAGCACTCTTTCACGCCATCAATTCATTTATTCCTACCGGAGAAGTCCGGTTTGGATCCGGGTTTGGTTCGTACTGCACTGAACTTACATTTTTTTATATGGATAGCTCAAGATTGAAATATTATTTTGTTTATTTGTTACTCTACACAACATGAAATTAATTTGAATTACAGTACCTACATGCATTTGTGATATTCTAATTTTAAAAAATTGATCTGATACAAGATGATATATGTAGTATTAGAACCTAAATTAATTGTATAAATTCTTCCTTAAATAATCATGAGGACAGAATCAAGAAATTGGAGGACTTACAGATAGAAATAAAACTAGGTAACAGTAAGATATACAAGATCATCAAAGAAAAAAAATTAATAATTTAACGGCGTAGAAGATTCCGATAGTAAACAGATTTGTCCCGGACAACTACATAGCACGCTGCACGCAGCCAGCACTGCGCCTTCACCAGTTGTATACGTTCGATCACCAACCACCGCTATTCCGTACACAGTACACGAGATACACGCGACAGTCAGCATACAATTTTATACATATTTAATTTTACTTACACAACCCGGAGAAATGATAATTAAACCCGGTGCCCGGAGATAGCTCACTGAAACCCGGAGTCTCCAGGTCAAACCCGGAGAGGTGGCAAGCCTAAGTATGTCCCAAAAATAACGAAACTCTTTAGATATAGAATAAAACATGCATTATATTATGTTTGAAACTTTTATTCAAAATATATTCCATTTGAATCAATACACTTTTTAGAACGATCAACTACAGCATGCATAGATTTTTTTATGCCATCTAAAGGAACGTTTTTTAACACCTGTGTCGCAGCTGCTTGAATGGCTGGAATATCATCATAAAACGCTCCTTTCATGGCAATTTTCAGTTTTGGGAAAAGATAATAGTCACATGGTGATAGATCTGGCGAATCCGGAGGGTAGTCGATGACACAAATATGTTTTTTCATCAAAAATTCGTTGCCTTTTTTAGTGTTATGAGGTGGTGCATTATCGTGTAATAAAAAGAGCTGTTTTCTTTTTGAATATTCAGTTCTAACACGAACTATTTTTGACCACAAACGATTTAGAACTTGTAAATAGTATTCTCCAGTAACAGTTTGACCCTCTGGGACAAACTCCTTGTGGACAATGCCTTGTGAGTCGTAGAAAGTAATCAACATTGTCTTCATTCTTGACTTCTGTAACCGCAATTTTTTAGGTTTTGGTTCCCTTTTCGACATCCATTCTGCAGATTGACGCTTAGTTTCAGGGTCATATTTAAAGCACCATGTTTCATCACCAGTTATGATCGAATCAAGAAAATTTGGATCATTTTAGCAGTTGAAACGATGTCTTTACAATGCTCTACACGAGCGACTTTTTGGTCTTCATTTAATTCATGTGGAACAAAACGTGAACAAACCTTTCTTTTATCCAAATCTTCAGTTAGAATTCTCCAAATAGTATTTTTACTCCTATTTAATTCTTCACCCAACATTCTAACAGTAAAATTCGCATTGACAGCAATGATTTCACGCACTTTTTCGACTAATTCAGCACGATTTCCGGCTTTTGGATGTCCAGATCTTTCATCATCATTTAAATCTTCACGACCATTTTTAAATTTTGCAAACCACTTATAAACTTGTGAACGAGATAAACAATCATCACCATAAATTTTTTTCATCAATTCGTATGTCTCAGCAATTTTTTTTCCAAGTTTAACACAAACTTTAATATTTGCTCGTTGTTCCATTGTATTTTTATAACTTAAACACAAAAACTACTGTCATTAAAATGCGCGTAAATTTTTAAACTATCACCTAATTGCATGAAGTTGTGTGCGTTCGAAAGAGGAAAGATGTATCTTTCTAACAATGTGTATGTTCAATAGATTGCGCTACGTGTTCTATGATTTAAATTAAAAGTTTCGTTATTTTTAGGACATACTGTGTATTTATTAACATGGAATATATTACGTAAGTTCAGAGCGTTAATTTTAAAATAAAAAATAGGAAGCAAAATATTTTGATTGAACTATTATAAGAAATATAAATACACAATAAATAATAATATTTTTCAAAAACATCTCCTTTCAAAGCCAAACAATGCCCTAGTCGGTCAGAAAACTCTTTCATCATAACATTAGATATTTAGGCAGCTGTAATACTTCCTGAGTCGTTTGGAATGTGTATTTTTAATTTTTCTAAATTTAAATTGTTGGCATTGTTTACTTTTAAAAATCCCCAGTAACAAATTCCGTGATATTAGATGGGTGACCTAGCAGACCATTCTATTTTTCTACCATTCGGTTAAAAAAAAGAAATAAATGTTTGAACATTGTCTTCAACTCTATATATTATTTACATGTAGCAAACCGTTAATTACAATGCGACCATGGGCGTCCCCAGACATTTTTCCAGGGGCGAGGGTGCGAGATATACATAAATTTTTAAAATATTTTTTTTACATGACATAAATACATACACATAACAAATGGTTAAAAACATATTTAAATTTGTGTAATAAATTACTTGTCTTCGTCGTCTAGGTTTGAATTGAAGAGGAAAGACAATTTTCGAATAACTCTACCTTAAATTGACACCATTTCTTCAATAAATTCCGATTTAGCAGTTTTACAGTTTTTATTTTCTAATATATCTAAAAAACTTCTAAAAAAGTTGATATTAGAATTATTATTTTCATTACTAAATTTTGTGAAAAAACTTGTAAACAGTTGATATTAGAATGATTATTTTCATTGTAAGGTAGTAATGGACAGAAGGCTTAAAATTGTATTTAAATTTATTGAAGAATTACAACGACGTTTCGACCAAGGTTATGGCCATTTTCAGGTCACAAACGTTAAATAAAACGAAAAACAACAATAAAAGATACGTTACAAGTACTTATTTAGGGCGAACATATAACAAAAATGAAAAAATAAATAAGAAGTTACAAGAGTCGATTATCAGACTCTTTAGGGCGAACATATAAATTTAAATTCATGGTTTTTTGTTTGAACCTTCTTACTTATTTTTTCATTTTTGTTATATGTTCGCCCTAAATAAGTACTTGTAACGTAACTTTTATTCTTGTTTTTCGTTTTATTTAACGTTTGTGGTAAGTTAACTGTTATATTGACTAACAATTTTTCTGTTGTTAATTATTGTATGTTATTATTTAGACCTGAAGATGGCCATAACCTTGGCCGAAACGTTGTTGTAATTCTTCAATAAATTTATATACAACTTCAAGCCTTTTGTCCATTACTACCTTACAATATTACTATTGGCTTACTAAAATTATCTACTAGATTATTTTTATTACTAAATTTTGTGAAAAAACTTCTAAAAAAGTTAAAATTAGAATTATTATGCATTTCAATCACTTTTTAAGAGAGATTATTTTAATATAATTCAATTGTAATTTTTTGTTTTCAACTGTTTATTTCTAACTTGAATTTTAAAAATATATTATTTTCAAATATATAAGATTTATTTAATTTTAGAGATGAGTTGACTGAAAAATTAAATGCGTTTTATTTGTAAGCAGTTGAGATATTGAAGCAAGCGATATGATTGTATTTATGCAAAATAGTCCAAGTCATTGTAGCTAATTATAAATTTCAAAATAATCTAACGTTTAATGTACCTGTAAACCCCACGTGTTGTTCAGAAATGTAGATTAGCATTAAAGTCACGAGATCGCATCACAAATAAATCATTCATTTTACAAAAAGTGCGGTTTTTACTTTTTTTTTTAAATACAAGATGAAAAATACTATGAAATTATTATAATGAGTACTGTAGGGTTTAAAGAATAAGTAAAACCTACATTCAATATTACAAGCAATTTGTTAACAAAGCATTACTGATTACTAATTGATTGTTTTTAAGCTTGTAGTTAAAAGAAAATTAAAGTTTTGGAGTAAAAATAGTATTAGTAAAATAAATAAATAAATATATCATCACGCCTTCTACCCATTTCTGGGTGTGGCACTCTGCTAAAGCAGATCTCGGTAAGTGATATATTTGGCGCGTGAAGTGCGGTTACCAGTCGTCAAATCACGGCCCCCAAACATGTTAGTGGTGGAGGAGCCACAGGGATAGCTTTTTCAAATGATGAAAATTTGTCGCCTGTGGGAATCGAACCAGGGACCTCAAGATCCACATGCCGACTTCATACCACTGTGCTAGCCATCCCATTAAAGAGATCCAGTATCAACAAAAACCATGTATAAATTGTTTAATTTAGGACTTTTCGAATTTGTATACTCATCATTATTTTAATATTATTATAGTGCTGAGTATTGCCCATGTTACCGTTAAAGTGTATAATGCCATTATTTCTTGAAATACTTAAGTAATGTATATAAGTCTAATTGTAAAAATCTGGTGTGGGCACCACACGACTTTCTTATATACAGCATATTTAATATTTATAATTTATAATATTATTAAACATGTAATGTAGATTTTCAGTAATTCCGCATTTATCTGTTTGAAACATATAAAATATCGAATTTGTTTACGTATAATTTTTTAGTAATGTTGACTACTTTATGTTGTAACTTAACTGATGAGGCATATACAGCATGTCCTTTTTTCGAGCCTAACCCTTGGTATCTCAAGAACCGAATAAGTTGCCAAATTAGTTGACCATTTTAATGACGTATTTGTTTTTCCGAAAAAAAACATAGATAACTAGATAAAGCGAAAATTAAAATCTATGTTTTTTGTTTCTATTGCTACTATGATTATTGAAATATATTATTAAATATAAAAATTAGTTTTTCTCCAAATTAGACGCATATACAGAAAAATTGCAAATAACATTTTATATTCCAAATATTTTTACCAACATCTTTTATGTGAAACTTTTTTTCGTAACTGATTCCATTTTTGAAATAAATTGAATTTATTGTTTTGTGTGTCGAGTAAACTTCCTCTTCCGGTGTTTCAATTTCATTCAAAATCAACTCAGCTCTTCGTATTTTCATGAAACTTATAATTACCAAGTTTCGTTAACAAATCTTATTTCGTTCATCTCAAAACACGTATTTCCGCGAAAATCTCGTCAACGATTTTTTTTACGATTCCAATACTTCCTTATACTGTGTATAAGAAAGTAAAAATTGTATTATTTACCATTTCTTTTAAAATTAGAACGCATTTTTGGCGAGCCTCGCTTTATTCTCGCTTCTGACAAACAAACCCTAAGTTCGTAGAACACATGCTCCACACACTCAAGTCGTTATATTCGATTTTAACTCAAATTATTCCGAATTTTATACATTTATTTAAATATTTACTAGAATAATTCAACATATTTTTTTTGTAAAATTGCATTATAATTTTAATTTTATAGTAACCAAGGTAACAACATAAAATAAGCTTTTATAGTACTAGTAACACAAAGATATATTTTACAGTATTAGTACTATAAAAATAATATTACAGTACGATTTAACAAAAAATGTTGAGCGCTGCTCTTATTGAAAGTATCTTTATTGGACTCGAAGGTTTCCAGGTCGAGCCATAGGCGACTTTCAGTACTTGTAACATAATAGTATATTACATAACAAGCATTGAAATTGTGAGATAACGTGCGAGTGTACAAATTGAAAAACGAGGCGCGCATCGCCGAGTGATTTAAGTACACGAGCACAGTTAAAACACTTTCGAACGAGTGTTGTACACTATTTTACAGATGAACACAAAATATTTCTAAAAAAAGTTTACAAGAGCAATGTTATTACACTTTGACAGCTGATGCGTTTTTGAAGGTTAGCGTTGACGTTTTACGTTTGAGGTTAGGTGTGATGATACCTACTATAATAACCGTAATGTCAACATTTTTGAAAAAGCTAGGAGCGTTCGCCCGGATTTGAACCCAGAACCTATCATTCGCATGATGACTGCTCTAACCAATTGAGCTACAAACACTCGGTAAATACTCATGCTTTTTCGCCATGTGTCACTAAAATTATTTCTTATGTAATGTCAAAATATTAAATAATGCTAAAATATTAGTAAATAAGTGATTATTAATTTTTAAAAAATAAGATATATCTTTGCAAATGGGTTGAAAAATCTGCCAAAACTTCGATTTAAATAATAATACAAATTATTTTCCTTTATTTTATTATTTTCTTTCATCATAACGCCATCTGTTATCCATCAGTGGAACTTCACCTGATATGTTAGAAGTGTGCGTTATACTGACATATCAGTGTATGTTATGTTCAACTTTCCGTAGTAATTTATGATGTTGTTATGCTTACTTTCATACGTGGTCGTCTAAAAATAACTATTATGTTATTTTCATATATTTTGCTTACTTATATACGTAGATGTTACTATAAAAGAGAATATGACAGCGCACTACAACCATCATAAAACTGTGGTTCAAAAGTAATACTTTTTATTCTGTCAACTTTGATGAGTGCAAAGTGTGTAAAACTAAACAAGAAAACAAATATGATTTTGGTTACATAATATGGAAATGGAAATGATCTATATACAGTAATAATGAAAAATGTGGTTAGCTCTAAATTAATCGACCGGTAACAATTAACGATCGTGTTGCAGAATTTAAAAGAAATAGTAGAAATATAAATAAAATAAATAAATAAATATATCATCATGCCTTTTACCCATTACAGGGTGTGGCAATCTGCCGAAACAGATCTCGGTAAATGATATATTTATGCGCGTGAAATGCTACCGGTAACAATTAACAATCGTGTTGCAGAATTTAAAAGAAATAGTAGAAATATAAATTAAATAAATAAATAAATATATCATCATGCCTTTTACCCATTACAGGGTGTGGCACTCTGCCGAAACAGATCTCGGTAAATGATATATTTATGCGCGTGAAATGCGGTTTCCGACCGTCAAATCACAGCCCCCAAAGATGTTAGTGCTGGGAGAGCCACAGGGGTTATTTTAAATTGGTGAAAATGTTTTGTCGGCTATAGGGATCGAACCAGGATTCTTAGGATTCACAGGCCGACTTGATACCTCTGAGCCATTACCCCATATAGTAGAAATATAAACTAAATTTTAAAAAAATTCGTTAAAATATGCAGTTTCTGCAAATCGTCCAATTTTTGTTGGTCCCTTTTCAGTTTTCAGATCACTAACTAGCAAAATATTTTCATGAAAATGTTGCTTTATGTTTCCATTTTTGAAACGAACTACAAGAACGGATTTTTGTTATTTCAGTGAAGTATGAAGTTAAGAAAATATTAATTTTACGGGTTATGGGAAACGTTAATCAATTTGAACATTGAATTGTTGAAAAGTTCGATTAAGGCCTATGTACTTCGACAAGTACATGTTCAGTGTCGTACCGAAAAAGGGAGCTTATAACCTCAATTTTTATAAACTTAATAAAGTTTGATATATAGAGATGAAAATAATAAATTATTGAAGGTTTTAATGTACACTCATATTTTGTTGTCTTAAATTTTTGTATCTTTAGCAGGGACTGGAAACCGCAGAAAAATGTCTTCGGTTCGGAATCGGGTCCAGAGATGAAAAAGAAATTAGGTTTAGGTTGAGTTCGGATTCAAAATTTTGTTTTGAGTAGAAATTCTGTACATATTGTAAATAAAAAGTGGTCTACTCATTAATTAATTAATTAGTTAATTAATTCATTTATTTATTTATTTATGGAGTGGCTAGCTCAGTGATATGAAGTCGGCCTGTGAATCCTGAGAACCCTGGTTCGATTTCCACAGGCGACAAACAATTTTCATAATTTCAAAAACTACCCCTGTGGCTCCTCCACCATTAACTTTGGGGGCCGTGATTTGACAGCTGACTTACCGAGATCTGCTTCGGCAGAGTGCCACACCCAGTAATGGGTAGAAGGCGTGATGATATATTTATTTATTTATTTATGCGACTGTGTATAACAGGAATTCAACAATTCCAATTACCGTACAGGATTCGAACTAGTGTTGTTGATTTTACGAATATTCGAGACTTCGAATGTTCGGATTTATTGAACCTTCGAATGTAGATTGGAACTCTCGAATTTTGGAATATTTCGAATTTTCGAATTATGCAAATTTTTTGAATATTCGAATTGTCGAATTATTTGAAATGTTTTAACAGCTCGAGGATAAGTCAGTCAGACTGCAAACTGAGCATCGAGGGTTCAATTCTCGTCTTAGTCATTCTATTGCCAGATCTTAGCCTCATCACAATTTTTAATAGGGACGTGTTAGATATTATTTTTTAGGGAGTTCAATTCACTAACCATATTATGGGATAAAAAAGGCATGGCACATTCGTAAAACAACTTCAATGCTTTTGTTGTACATACATTTATGTAATATTTATTTATAAATAATATAAATTATAATTAATTAATTAATTTATGGGATGGCTAGCTCAGTGTATGAAGGCGGCCTGTGGATCCTGAGAACCCTGGTTCGATTCCCACAGGCGACAAACAATTTTCATAATTTCAAAAACTACCCTTGTGGCTCCTCCACCACTAACATATTTGGAGGCCGTGATTTGACGCCTGGTAACCGCACTTCACGCGCAAAATATATCACTTACCGAGATCTGCTTCAGCAGAGTGCCACACTCGGTAGAAGGCGTGATGATATATTTATATTTTTATTTTTTTATAATGAAGAGAGTAGATGTTTCAATTAAGATGCCTAACCTTGCAGAGTTTTGCAGGATACTTCGCCGTACTTACTATTTAATTCGTGGTTGACTTTTCGCGAATCATGCGTGAGCGTGTTTGGAGTTGACAGATGGCGTTAATTCAGCGGGAAAAAATCGAAAATTCGAAGCTTAAAAAATTCTAAATCTTCAAAAAATTCGAAACTTTGAAGCATCGAAGTTTTTCTGACGAAGTTCAAAACATTTGACTGTTCGAACGTTCAGAAATTCAAACTTCGGTGGAAATCAACGACCCTAGTCCGAACTCACTGAGCCGTAATATGGTAGTTCATATATTTATAACTTGAGTGGGATGCAAACTCTAGACTTTCGGATTCGAATGCCCTAACGCTATACTCACTACCGTACTATCAAACAACAAAATAGAATAATAAAAACAGCCGAGACCATATTCTGGGATAAAAAAGGCATGGCACATTAGTAAAACAACTTCAATGCATTGTTGTACATAAATTTATGTAATATTATTTATTTATAAATAATATAAATTATAATGAAGAGAGTAGATGTTTCAATTAAGATGCCTAACCTTGCAGAGTTTTGCAGGATACTTCGCCGTGTTTACTATTTAATTCGTGGTTGACTTTTCGCGAATCATGCGTGAGCGTGTTTGGAGTTGACAGATGGCGTTAAATCAGTGGGAAAAATTCGAAAATTCGAAGCTTCAAAAAATTCTATAAATAAATATAAATAAATATATCATCACGCCTTCTACCCATTACTGGGTGTGGCACTCTGCTAAAGCAGATCTCGGTAAGTGATATATTTTGCGCGTGAAGTGCGATTCCCAGTCGTCAAATCACGGCCCCCAAACATGTTAGTGGTGGAGGAGCCACAGGGATAGCTTTTTCAAATTATGAAAATTTGTCGCCTGTGGGAATCGAACCAGGGACCTTAGGATCCACAGGCCGACTTCATACCACTGAGCTAGCCATCCCATACAAAAAATTCGAAAGTTTGAAACATCGAAGTTTTTCTGCCGAAGTTCAAAACATTTGAATGTTCGAACGTTCAGAAATTCAAACTTCGGTGGAAATCAACGACCCTAGTCCGAACTCACTGAGCCGTAATATGATAGTTCATATATTTATAGCTTGAGTGGGATGCAAACTCTAGACCTTCGGATTCGAACGCCCTAACGCGATACACACTACCGTACTACCGAATAACAAAATAGAATAATAAAAACAGCCTAGACTTATCACGCTACCAAACATAAGATGCAATAATAGAATAAAAATACTAAAATAGGTTTGATTATTGCAACTTTGCAACACAGAAACATTGAAAAAAGTTGGTTTAACTTGAAAATAGTGGGTTCAGTTCCGGTTCGGGTTCGTGTTCAGACTCACAGAAAACAGTAGTTCGGAACTGCATTCGGTTCGGTTTTCAGTTCTTGATGTTTAGCAATTTTATTTCTGCTATTCATCTTGTATTGATTATGGCTACGCTACTGTACATACTTGTTGACCCCGAATTTATAATTTCGCAGTAGCCAACATAGATGACTGCAATATAGTCGACATTCAATCACAATGTATAATAACAACCGTAAAATTAAAGTTTGTAATGAAAAACTTATAATCGTAGTGCATTGTTCTTACGTAGACTATGACCGCAGTTATGAAAATATAACATGTTTATTTAATTGGCAGTTTCAGAGACGGACTGGCCCGTGTGGTTGAGCATCGATTACCATATACATACAAATGGATAGGAATAGGGCCATTATAGACAAAAATTAATAACGAAATTGTTGGCATTAATGGGTTATACAGGGCGATCAAAAGGAATTGTTATAGTTGGCAATACAATTCCAGAGATCTTTTTATTCCACAGTTGGCACAACGTCAGATAAAGGCGGAAATGCTATTTGACATTTCTAATACAAACAAATAGGTTATGTCAAAAGTCTGACAGCTAATAGAATTTTGACTTTTTATGTAATACAAATACTTTAGAAATAAATGTAATAATAAATGTACTCAAATTTAAATTTTAAATGTGCCTGTCAACAACAGGAAATGAATTTATGTATCAGGTTTACCAATTTGAAGTAGTTTTTTTATTGACAACTGTAACAATTCCTTTTGATCACTCTGTATTACCCAGACGCAATGAAAAGTGAACCTTTTTTGGGAATTTTTTTCTCGATTACTAATCAATAGATTAAAATGAAATTTTTAGACTTTATTATATATTAAGGTATATAATAGTTATTTTTATAACAAGTGCCGAAAAAGGCTTGTTACGTGCAAGAGCAGAATTTGCACGAGCATGTAACCTTTTTCGGCACGTGTTATAAACAACATTTTTCCTACAACAGTGCGATTTAGTAAATCACTAAAATATTATTAAAATTTATAAAATTTTAATGATATTACATGAGAACGAGGTTTACGGCGTTGCTATGGTTTGTTTGTTGATTGCTTGCACATTGTTCTACGTTATTTAAAAATATTTCACTAACGTCAAGATAATTTCTTCAAAATCGTCTAGATTGGAATAGTACAGTGAGTGATTCTTCTTTACCATAAATACCTCCAAAGATAATTGAAGCTCCGGATCATGCTATGTTGCATCTATTTTCGACAATGACAATCAACCTGCTGCTGGTACTTCTAAAGCCTCCGAAATTGTTGTCAATAATATTACTGTTAATAATATGAACAGGTACGGAAGAAATCAATGTTTCTTTAGACAATACAAAAGTTTCCACTTTACATTATGTCAATATAAGCAACTGTAACAACTGTGTTAATAATATACACACACAATAAATATTATGTATTTCACTTACTTAAAACCATTTATCGATATATTTTACTTTGTTCGGTTCTTTTTATTAGTTGTGTACAGATTAGATATACTGCAATTTAAGGTTATTTTTATAAACGTCAAAATATACTACTGCATATTTCCTAGCGCTGGCTCACTGCATCTTCTTCTTCCATAAGCGTCTGTGGCCAAAATATGAATTACGCGCGAAATTTAAATCGCTCTCAAAAAAACTTTTTTTACAGTTGCGTAATGAAGCACTTTCCGCACTAGTGTTTCTTTGCTTTCGGAAACGCACTTGGTCTGCATTCATCTACTTTCCATACGTAACCAAGGCAATTATAGTTACGTAATAACAAAGAAATCGCACAGTTGTAGGAAAAAATATTTTTTATTTAAATTTACGATACAAAATGGCGTTCTGGCACTAAGTAACTTGGACAAATGTTTTTTTTAGGAGGAAATCGGCGTGCACTCTATCAGTCTCCGTACACCACTTAGAGCAAAAAAATATTTTTTCCTTAATCTACATTACTTTTTCTTTAGAAGTACCCAAGATTATAATTTTGTATTTGAATATTAATAAATTGGCATCAATTTTCATTTTTATTTTCATTTTTTGGCAAAACATCGAATTTCAATTACTTATTGCAAATGTAATTATTTATCATTCTTAAAAATCGTATGTACCTCGATTGATACTCTAGCTAACAAGCTACATTAAAAATTTCAAGTAAAGCCAATAAAAATTGAGTGAATTACGCTGCACGCCAATTTGAAAAACATAGTTTACTATATGAAATATATAAAATATAGGCATGCTATCCCAGCACCATACTTCCATTCCAAGCATGCATTTCATTCTTCAGACTCTTTTCTAAGTGACGTAAGGTCTTCCCCAGCACTTTTCCTATGATTGGATGCTGAGCGGGTGCGGATTTAAAATGCTGTGCTCCGCATAGCGACTTTTTCAAACGTTTCAGAGCGCTTAAAGCGGGATTTATAATGAAGTAAAGTAACGTAAAACGTAACGCAATCGAAGACGCAACGCAAAGTAAACATTTTGTGTGATTTATAATGAAGTAAGCATGGTTACATGTAGCCAATCACAGAGCGTTTTGTACGTGGCGCTTCGACAGCTGTCAGTTTAAATTTGACGTTTATGTCATACAAAAACAGATAGCATTTTAGGTTACATTAAGTATTTTAGTGACTTGGGACTGTAATAAAAAGTTAGTTTACAATGGACAGTGAGGATGAAATGGCTGCTTTATTACTAATTTTATTAAAAATGAAAAAAGATTTAACCCCAAATTCTGCTTTTCAACTTGATGTTTTTAAACTCTTTTTATGTTTTATTATACATAAATGGATATTTTTCTACTAACTGAATCAGCAATTTCTCATCCATGATAATAATCACAGAAAACAGGAATAATAATGAAGAAATGCAAAATAAAAGACACAAATTACTCAGAATGGTCGACCAAAGCGTTCACAAAGGCAGAAGACAGATTGAACCAAACAAATATATCGGATCGGTAATATAGCTTTCTGCAATGAAGTTTGAAATAATGCTTCCTGATTGGTCAGAGGTACAAGAAGTTGAAAGTTGGCGAACTCCTTGCCTTACGTTACATCTGTCTTGCGTTACTGCTGCGTGTTACGTTTCATTATAAAGCGGTATATGCTGTTACGTATGTTCATGTCTTGCGTTACTTTACTGCACTTGCGTTACCTCAGTACTTTACTTCATTATAAATCAGCCTTAAAGGTGTCTCAAAAAGTAAGCTATAAAATTATTTTTCATAGCTTGTCTCCCAAAATAGTTTTTGAATATCATTTTCGAATAGTTTTTGCATCATTTAAGCCAATCAAAAAAAAATAGATAAAACAAAATTTGCTGGGTAGTATAACCCCTTAATCCGTTTACAACGTCTTGAGTTTATTATATGAACTATCACACTGCTGCTCGGTAAGTCCGATTAAATTCCTGTTATTGCCATAAATAAATAAATAAAATTATTTTCATTTAACTATGTGGTACTCCCATGAAAATTTGGAATACCATAAAGCTGGACTTATTATGAAGTAACGTAAGAGGTAAAGTAAAATAAAGCAAAGTAAAAAATAACGCAAGCAAATTACTGATTTATATTGAGAAGCAGAACCTAATACTGTTAGCCAATCAGAGGTATGTCTCAAATTTCTTTCCTTTCTCTTATAATTTTATAATAACAACGTTGGACATATTCTAGAGGTCGGCAAAAATATCCGAAATCCGAATCCGATCCGATCCGAAGTCGGATTCGGATCGGATCGGATCGGATTCGGATCGGATGCGATCCGAAAGTCGGATAAAAGATCCGATCCGAAAGTCGGATAAAAGATCCGATTCGAAAGTCGGATAAAAGATCCGATCCGAAAGTAGGATAAAACCTCCGATCCGAAATTTACATACATAACATTTAGGTATCCATTCTTAGTAAAAACATAAATTCCAATTCCTCTCTAAAGAAATATAACGTCTGGTCGGATCTCGGATCGGATTTCGGCTCGGATCTCGGATCGGATCTTCGGATCGGATTTCGGATCGGATTTCGGATCGGATTTCGGATCGGATCGGATCGGATCTCGGATAGAGTTTGATCGGATCGGATCGGATCTTGAATCAAGTCAGATCGGATCGGATCGGATATCAAAATTTTCAAATATGCCGACCTTTAACATATTCAGCTAAAATATAAATATAAAAAAATTAAAAATAAAATAAATACATCATCACGCCTTCTACCCATATATATTTGGCGGATACTTTTGTTTCATGTAATACTGATTTCTGATGTACTTGTAATACACAGTAACAATTCAGTCTTGAGGATAATTCAATTTAAACATGTTTAATCGATTTTTTTCTACTTTGTTTCTAAATTATTTTATAGAAAAATGTTTCAAATAAAAGTATTAGAAAGTTTAATTGAATTAAAATAAATAAATAAATATATCATCACGCCTTCTACCTATTACTGGGTGTGGATCTCTGCCGAAACAGATCTCGGTAAGTGATATATTTTGCGCGTGAAGTGCGGTTACCACTCATCAAATCACGGCCCCCAATGATGTTAGTGGTGGAGGAGCCACAGGGGTAGCTTTTGAAATTATGAAAATTGTTTGTGGCCTGTGGTAATCGAACCAGGATTCTCAGGATCCACAGGCCGACTTCATACCACTGAGCTAGCCACCCCATTAAAACAAACCAAAATTTATTAATATAATAATATAACCTCAAAAACATGCCATTTGTTTTCAGAAGATTTCCTAATTCTGCCTACAATTGCTGTTTTTTCATAAAAAAATTAAAATCTTTGGATGACTTTGTCATACAGAATTTTATTGGCCTCTAAAATTTGTATTACTTCTCAGTCCATTTAAAAAAAAATTAGATCAATCAAAATGTATGACTGTGACAACTGATAGATCACGGTCAGTAGTAGAGATTACAATGCAAAGTTTAAAACGCTGACTTCTGATTGGCCAGCGGTATGAAATGTTAGGTAAAGTAACGTAGAAAGATGAAAGTTGACCATCTCTTGCATTGCTTATTTTACATTATTGATTGCTTTACTTCAATATAAATGGTTCTACTTAACTCACAAGTTTTAATTTGTTGCCTTACCTACTACTTTTGCGTTGCTTCTTGCATCACTTTATTATAAATCCAGCGTTACAACTGGTAATGATTTATAATAAAGTAAAGCAAACCAGAGACAACCAACTTTTATCTGTCTGCTTTGCGTTTGCTAAATGACTCTACCTCTTGGTCAATCACAAGTTAACTTTTTGCGTAACATGAGAGATGATCATCTGATATTCTTATAATCGGTGATATTATCAATTATCATTTGTAACCTGTCAGATTTTAGTGTACACTTGTTTAGCTTGGTACTATATAAAATTGAATAGCATAGTAGAAATTCTTAAATAGTAAAAACGCAATAGAAAAATTATGAAATGTTCTATAATTAACAGATTAATTCAAACACGAGATGTAGAAGTTTAAGGTGGTTCTATCATGACAGTCTCATACAAAAGTATACGTGACCTAAAAAGTTTACAAAAATAATTATTACATTTTTGTATGGTATAGGTTATTAACAGAATTAATATTTCGCTGCAAATATCGTATAATTAATAATAATATTGAATATATTAAATAAAACTATTTAACTAGTTTATGAACATACCAAAATTTTTGGAAGTGAATGTTTCATGCCAATCAATAGCAGTGTAAGATTTTACACAGCAGAAGCTATGACAACAAGGTTAGAACCACAAGCGGCATGATATTACCAGTCGGTACGAAACGTAACTGTATTATCGATACATCCTGTTGACAGTTCATAAGAAAAATGAGAAAAGTGCACCAAAGCAATTATTATCAACTGTAACAACAAATAAATAAATATAAAATGGTGTAATATTTTTTTTTGTATTAAAATTAATATATTTGACTGATCGAAATAATAACATTCATAGTTCTTGCTTTGTTATTCGTGCGGCCATCTCTGTCTAGTGTCTACCTGTGCTGTGCAACGTTGCCAAGCATTTCTGACAGTTCTATTGATTATCATAGAATATCCAACTTTCATCGCCAATTTCTTTGAAACTAATCCGGTAAGGCACGGATTTTTTAATTCTCATACCTTTATCTTTACATGTTGTACTGTGTGTTAGTTTTTTGTTAAAAAATAACTTCAATATATGAATTTATTATGCAGTAAGCTGCCTCGCGAGGTACAGTTCCTATAACGCCAATGCATTTTTGATCGACTTTGGTCGACTTTAACTTTACATTACTCAGCACAACAACGGTAAACTTTTAAAAAAAAATTGCATACTAGTGTAAAAACACATGAAAAATAACATATTTACATTTCATTATAATCCGGTTTAAAGGCTTCCATGATAGTACCACCTTAACGAAAAATGCTGAAATTCTATCATATTATCTGATTGGTTAATAGTAATAACTTGCGTTATAATAGTATAACTTTTTACTTTTGCGTTACTTCTTTTGTTACTTCATTTGAATTGTAAAATAAAACATAAATAAATAGACTATCATGTCTTTTACCCATAAAGTGCGGTTACAGCCGTCAAATCACGCCCCCCAAATATGTTAGTGAAGAGAGAGCCACAGGGGTAATTTTAATATGGTGAAAATTGTTTGTCGGCTATGGGAATCGAATCGGGATTTTCAAATCCACAGTCCAACTCGATAACACTGAGCTATATATGTATTACACCCAGTAATGGGTAAAAGACGTGATAATATATTTATTTGGCATTTTTTATTTTACAGGATGAAAGTCAACGCAATCAAAACATATTACATTTCATATAAAAATAAATTTTGCCCATTGCTGGGTATGATACTTTGCAGCAGAAAACGCTATCTACCGCAATGGCTATTATGTACTGGAGTAATGAATTTTGCCTTTTACGGATCGACAATAGATCAGAAAAGTCCTACTTCCTAGACCACTTACAACGAGTCCAGTTACAAATTAATTAATTTTCTTGACTCACTTGTCTGATCGTAAAAATGACGTTTTACATAATAGGTACATATTCTAATTAAATTAGTTAGTGGCAAAGTATCAGATTGTGGAATTGAAAACCCGAATCATATTAAATATACCTCTGAGGCTCCTCCTCCATTGAATGGACGGTTGGTAACAGCAGTTCACATTCAAAAATATATCAATTATCGAGGTTTTCTGCTGGAAAGTATCATGCCCAGCAATGGGCAAAATTTATTTTTATTTGAAATGTAATATGTTTTGATTGCGTTGACTTTCATCCTGTAAAATAAAAAAAAATTATTTATTATCACGTCTTTTACTGGGTGTAATAGATATATGCGCATGAAGTGCAGTCATCCGTCATCAGATCACGATCTTCGAAGATGTTAGTGGAGGTGGTGCCACAGGGGTATATTTGAATGTGGTGAAAATCAGTTTGTCGGCTGCGGGAATCAAACTCGGTTTCCATAGTCCGATGAATTGTAATTCAGCTACCAACCCGTAAAATTAATTTCATTCTATTCCTTCTTCTTCTTCTTTAACGGCGCTACAGCCCGAGTCGGGCCTGGGTGTACAGGCCACACCGAGCCGTAGTTTTTACGCTGCCGTACTGCCGGTTTTCTGAATCGATGTTACTTACTTTTAAGGCATATGTATAAGTGACTAGCTTATAGCGCCCGTGTATGATTAATACAAGTAACTCTATTTTTTATTTAACGACAAATCATACTTTGTCGACAGGCGGATTCGAACTGACGAACCTTGGTTCTGGTGACGTCACAGTATGTTAAGAGACGTGCATTAAAATGCTCGACCACCGCGCCAGTTTGTTGTATTCCTTAGGAAAATTAATATAATATAATATAATATTAATATAATATTAATATAAATGTGTCTTTAAACAGGCGACAAATTTTCATAATTTGAAATAGCTATCCCTGTGGCTCCTCCACCACTAACATGTTTGGGGGCCGTGATTTGACGACTGGTAACCGCACTTCACGCGCAAAATATATCACTTACCGAGATCTGCTTTAGCAGAGTGCCACACCCAGTAATGGGTAGAAGGCGTGATGATATATTTATTTATTTATTTATATTTAAACTTTGTGTTTGAGTGGAAGTGTGTAGAGAAATATTTGCTGGCAGTCCGGTCCTGTGTAGTTTTACATCTAAATTAATCTAAAACTGGTTTAGGACGCCAGGAAGATTTTACATTGAGAACAAATATCTTGATTATTTTATAATTCGTAGCAGTTACTATCAATTTTATGGTTTTGTAAAATAAAGAATAAAATAATAATATCTTCATGTTATCGTTCTCATATAAAGGGTAACAAATCAATTTCAGAAGTTGAATAGAATTGTTGTACAAATAAGAAAATTCTAGACCACCCAATTGCTGCAAGCCTATAAAGTTTTAGCGTGGATAACTATAAATATTATAAAGCAATTCACATTTGAGATAAGTGCGTATTACGACGTTTACTGTGGCGAGAAGAAATTTTATTATCCATACTTGGTTTATTTTGCTATTACATGAACACAATCATAATTTTTGTAGTTTGTAAGGTTATAGTTAATTACCTTCGTATCGGTTCAAATATTACACCACACATACCTTTAGTTGTGCTAAATCAAATGCCCTTTTCATAACATAGATTTTAACTACTCATTATATTCCTAATCAGCGCTGGACCTATTGCGAGGTGTCATTCTAAAGGTTTAAATTAATTTATATCTTGCAATATAATTATTTCCAAATGACCATATGAAATTTATATTGATTGCTGATACTCGTATGTGGTGATTACTTTTACTTCGTTTTCTTTAGCTTCAAGTTTTAAACGCTTCAACTGATAGACCGTTCAGGTCTTTTAGAAAAAAAGAGCTTAACGTTACTGTTTTTATTTGTTTACTTTTTGCAAATCATAACTAACGGTTTAGATAAGTAAATCATGGAAAGGTTTATATAGTTATTTGTGTACCTAGTGTTTAAAGTGATAGTTTGTCGCACGAGTGAAGAAGGGCGGTAAAAATATTGTGTGCTCGTGATATTATAGTTATTTGTATACCAAGGGCTGTTTACGAACTGGAGACCGATTCTAATTCGTAGCAACCAGTTGTAGCGACTGGCTTGACGACATCTATTGTCGCTACCTCAGACCAAACATAAGTAGACAAATTCTGCCGTATACAAGTCAATGCAGTGTTGTGAAGTAGAAAGAGTTGGAGTAACTTGTTGGTGAGGCGCGTGCGCGGCAAGGAGCGAGTACCCTTTGATGTTATGCGAGTTGCAAACATTTGTGTAGTTATTTTTATATTCAATTACTTACTTTTCATACATCAAAGTAAAGGTTAGTTTTTGACATATTAAGTGTTTTGTATACGCACGTTTGTATTTAAATAAATAAAATGCTCGCGTCTGATAACTGTCATCAACAAAAATGCAACCCGCATAACACCAAGTGGTACTAGCTCTTTGCCGCGCACCCGTTTCATCATCAAGTTATTCTAACCCTTTCTACTTCACAACAAACGCCGTTGTTCTCCGTCTACTTATGGTTGGTCTGAGGTCGCTACCGATAGTTTAGCCACCTTGCGGGATAAAATGTTTCTTATGTGTGACGTCATTATTAGCGACTAGACATTTTCTAGCGACTTACCACTAGCAACTGCTTTGAACTAACTCGCTAACTCAGTTTAATAAATAATACTAAATATAGAAATATACTCGTAGTTAAGATTTCATTCAACAAAGTGGACTTGTTAACAATAAACAATCACAAAAAGGGGCAACAAGTTTTTAAGAACTATCACATCAAAATATATTGTCTGATCTTTGTAACCAGCAGTAGAAAATAAATTCCCTAGAAATTTAACTAAGTCGCCTGACATCAAAAATACGTCATTTATCTAAATATTTGGTTATTACGAATTAGAATCGGTCTCCCAGGCAAATCGAGGTCTATAAACGGTCCGTGTTTGAAAATTATGATTATTTGATTTTTAATTCTAAATAGTAAAATTTTTGAATGTAAGTAACTAGGAAAATTGTCATGTAATTTAAATCTGATTTTATCCCAATTTTTCTCTCTTTTCTGTTGAGTTGTGTGTCACTCGAGTCATTGGATGGAAACTGCCTACAACACATAGCAAAATAAGGCGTATTCCATTTGCCATTTCGATCAGATCTAACTTACATTTTCTGAACCAGATCACTTATTTATTTCTTTGGATTACTTCGTTGATTTTATTTCCAGTACTAGAATTACTTATTTTAATTTACTTTGAAGTAATTCATCCCAATCAATGCATCAGTTTGCTTAATTCAGTTCATTTCGTCATGTTGTCTAATTTATCTGAACTGATTTAATTGAACCAAGTGGCAAATAAAAACCAAAATTGATATAAAATCCTATTTTAATTACATGGCGATCGTAGCTTAGTAAAACATATGACTGGAGTTCACAAGCGCAAGGTTTGAATTCCGGCGGTATCCTAATGTTTCTCTTTATAATTCATTTAAAATAATAATCAAATAATTATTTTCTTTTTACATATTATTTACGTCAATAAAAAAATCGGACCCGAAATCTATTTATTGCGCTAAACAGCTAATCATAAATTTTATACATTAGGTAAAGTACGTAAATAATCATTTTTATACAATTCTTATTGTACAGAATGTCTTAGGTTTAATCTGCCAAATTTAGACAATGAATTAATATCTGAAAAGAGCAAATGCTCGTATTTACAATTTTTATTTGAAACTTCTCTATCTACTACTTTTTTAGAATTAAAATTATTTGAAAAAAATCGCTATTTCCACATGTCCACTCATATTTTTTGAGAAAACAAAAATATCATTCATGGTTTTTATAAACAATGTCGAGAATCTATATATATATATAAGGATTCATCACGCTCAATTGCTCACTTCTACAGCCTAGACGGTTTGTCCGATTAATTTGAAACTTTTTTTATTTGATAGAGGTCAATCATGGGGGGTGCCTTTTGTTAGTTTTAGATTTTTCGTGCACATGATGTGCGAGAAAACTTGAAAAAACCTGCGTTTTTGGGGCAAAATCAACTAAGAGTGTGGTGGCTTTGAAATTTTTAAGAAGAAGATCTACTGTCACTTTGACGTTTGTCAGTGGACATGTCGCATTTTTAATGATAAATTACTTAAATATGAAATATCTGTGAGTAGTTTTGAAATATTTTACACATATTGGGGAAATGAGGGGACGTTTTTATTATAATTACAAATTTCAAATATGTATATTTAAAAAGTAAATTTTTAACAGTTCACTATGAAGTTGGTTTAAACGTCAAATTGACAAGTAATATAAAGTATACAGGTAAACCAAACCAAAATTGTCCTCGGTAAAAATATATAGTAAAACTAAGCAAATATTGTTCACGGCAATGTACATTAAATACAATTTTATTATTATTTATTTAAATTTATTATCAAAATTCGAAATTTATCGTATAATACGAAAGTTTTGAAGGTCACGCATGTAGAAATAAGATTTTTTCAATCAGTAATTGTTTTAGTGAAAGTGCTTCAAAAGCTATCGTGTTTGGTATCAAATAAAAGGTCCTTTGAAGGGCTCGCATGCAGAATTCAATTTTTTTTCGATGGGTAATTGTTTTAGTTACAGTACTTCAAAACATATCGTGTTTAGCATCAAATGAAAGGTCTTTTGAAGGGCTCGCGTACAAAATTAAATATTATTCGATCGGCAATTGTTTTAGTAAGACTGCATCAAAACTTATCGTGTTTGGTATCAAATGAAAGGTCTTTTGAAGGGCTCGCGTGCTTAATTAAATATTATTCGATCGGCAATTGTTTTAATAAAAATGTATCAAAACCTATCGTGTTTGGTATCAAATGAAAGGTCTATTAAAGGGCTCGCGCAGAAAATTAAATATTATTCGATCGGCAATTGTTTTAATAAAAATGCATCAAAACCTATCGTGTTTGGTATCAAATGAAAGGTCTTTTGAAGGGCTCGCGTACAAAATTAAATATTATTCGATCGGCAATTGTTTTAGTAAGACTGCATCAAAACTTATCGTGTTTGGTATCAAATGAAAGGTCTTTTGAAGGGCTCGCGTGCTTAATTAAATATTATTCGATCGGCAATTGTTTTAATAAAAATGTATCAAAACCTATCGTGTTTGGTATCAAATGAAAGGTCTATTGAAGGGCTCTCGCAGAAAATTAAATATTATTCGATCGGCAATTGTTTTAATAAAAATGTATCAAAACCTATCGTGTTTGGTATCAAATGAAAGGTCTATTGAAGGGCTCGCGCAGAAAATTAAATATTATTCGATCGGCAATTGTTTTAGTAAAAATGCATCAAAACCTATCGTGTTTGGTATCAAATGAAAGGTCTATTGAAGGGCTCGCGTAGAAAATTAAATATTATTCGATCGGCAATTGTTTTAGTAAAAATGCATCAAAACCTATCGTGTTTGGTATCAAATGAAAGGTCTATTGAAGGGCTCGCATAGAAAATTAAATATTATTCGATCGGCAATTGTTTTAGTAAAAATGCATCAAAACCTATCGTGTTTGGTATCAAATGAAAGGTCTATTGAAGGGCTTGCGTAGAAAATTAAATATTATTCGATCGGCAATTGTTTTACTAAAAACGCATCAAAACCTATCATGTTTGGTATCAAATGAAAGGTCTATTGAAGGGCTTACGTAGAAAATTAAATATTATTCGATCGGCAATTGTTTTAATAAAAATGTATCAAAACCTATCGTGTTTGGTATCAAATGAAAGGTCTATTGAAGGGCTCGCGTAGAAAATTAAATATTATTCGATCGGCAATTGTTTTAGTAAAAATGCATCAAAACCTATCGTGTTTGGTATCAAATGAAAGGTCTATTGAAGGGCTCGCGTAGAAAATTAAATATTATTCGATCGGCAATTGTTTTAGTAAAAATGCATCAAAACCTATCGTGTTTGGTATCAAATGAAAGGTCTATTGAAGGGCTCGCATAGAAAATTAAATATTATTCGATCGGCAATTGTTTTAGTAAAAATGCATCAAAACCTATCGTGTTTGGTATCAAATGAAAGGTCTATTGAAGGGCTTGCGTAGAAAATTAAATATTATTCGATCGGCAATTGTTTTACTAAAAACGCATCAAAACCTATCATGTTTGGTATCAAATGAAAGGTCTATTGAAGGGCTTACGTAGAAAATTAAATATTATTCGATCGGCAATTGTTTTAGTAAAAACGCATCAAAACCTATCGTGTTTGGTATCAAATGAAAGGTCTATTGAAGTGCTCGCGTAGAAAATTAAATATTATTCGATCGGCAATTGTTTTAGTAAAAATGCATCAAAACCTAATAATTTGATTTATATAGTGTCAATTGTCTTACAGAACTGAATCCTATTTCAGTGTCCGCGGAGCATAGCGTGAAGGCCTGGCAAAGCCAGGCCGATCGCTAGTTATAACTATTTATTTATTTGTATTTATTTTGATATTAAACAAATTTTTATATTTTTAATAGTATTTTTTTTAATAAAAATAGTGTAATGGCGCATGCTAATACTTTTTGATATACATACCTAATATCCTGCTGACATAAAATCGTATGTCATTTATGGTTCCTGACTCCTAATTCCCCAGAAAATTAATGCAAATAAAATTATTTCGGTATTAGTTCATTAATTAAACAACTATGAATGTCCAAATTTCATATACGACTAACTAAAGTAAATTACAAGACAATTAGACCTACGCTTTTGACTAAATGAGACTATTAAATATAACACAAATAGTTAAATTTTACGTGGCAATTCATCATAAAAAGTGTAACATTTTTAATATATGTAATTTATTATTCTGTAATTTTATAACTCAAATCTAAAATTACGACATACTACCAGTGACGGACTGGCAATATTTTATTGATCGACTAAATTAATAAAGAGGCTCTAAACACGAAGAGAAGAAAAATCAGGGTTGTGGAGTCTAATTCCAGACTTAGATTCAAAATATAATAATTATATGCCATTTTTACCTATAGCATAAATGTGATTGTAAATAATTATTCGGAGTATTCGAATTTTTGAGGTTTTCGAATATACGAACTCAGATTAATATTCGAATTAGAAAAAACTGATATTCGCCCACCACTATTTTTAACGGGATGGCTAGCTCAGTGGTATGAAGTCGGCCTGTGGATCCTGAGGTCCCTGGTTCGATTCCCACAGGCGACAAATTTTCATAATTTGAAAAAGCTATCCCTGTGGCTCCTCCACCACTAACATGTTTGGGGGCCGTGATTTGACGACTGGTAACCGCACTTCACGCGCAAAATATATCACTTACCGAGATCTGCTTCAGCAGAGTGCCACACCCAGTAAAGGGTAGAAGGCGTGATGACATATTTATTTTATTTTATTTTACTATTTTTTTGTTAAAAATTCGAGAGAAACAATCATCGCCTTGAATACAAAAAATAACTACTATGGCCGTATTTGTTTGGAAACTTTGGGTTCAACCCTAAACTGACCTAGTACTAACTCGTGTTACTTCCAAATAAATGATGTATCACAAGTGTCAGTTGTAAACATTAGCGGTAAATTTAAAATCTGAATGCATGTTCGAAGCGACATCTGCTTAGTTTTGTTTGTGTGTTAAATTGCGCTTTTAATTTGATGTTTTCAGTCATCTCTGAATTTTTTATATGTAGTCAAATAGCAAATAACGTCTGAGTCTGTCCATTTTTTTATAATTTTGTCATCAGCAGTATCAAAATAATTTATTTCAAAGTCGCAATTATCTGGCATAATATTATCCTCTGTGACTACTATATTGCAAGTAACACATACTGCATATTGTTCTTCCATCACCAGCATAAATAATAATTTTGTATTTGTTTTATTTATTATAAAATTACTTACGTTTTTCATAAAATAGCTTCTAACCTCTCTATATTATTACAAATCGCGATGCCGCCACGGATAACAAGGAACACAAGTTGATTAGAAAGGGATAGCAAACGGGTTCAACCTACCAACCTGCTAAAATAGCTGGAGCAGTAAGGTCAGTTCAAGATCAGTTCTGGGTTACTTAAAGCGTGCCAATTAAACAAAAATAACCTCTCGGGTTACTTTAAAAATCCCAAATAAATACGGCCTATATAATACAGTTTGGGATTCTGTACATTTATTAGGCATATACAAATAGAGTCTCAATTTTTCAAAACTAGGAAACTAGCTCCACTCATCTCTTTCATTTCTCGTCAAGTTATTTTTCATTTTAATCATAAAACTTGAATTCTCATTACATCTTCTTTTCTACAGAAATACAGGAAGAAACAATGAAAATTGTAAGAGAAAAAGTTTTTTTTGCTAGTTGATATAAATATTCGATAATTCTTCTTTTCATAACCATTTGTCGTCTCGTGACATCGAAATTTCATCTTATGTCCAAAATTTGAAAGAGAATTGATGGTTGTTCTTTACAAGTCAGTACAATCAAGCAATCATATATGTTATGTACTGTACGAGAGCATGACACACAGAGCACATAGACACATATCTACATGGAGGAATGTGATACTAGCGCGGCGAGCGGCGTGCGCGGTGCGCGCTTCCTGTTCCGGCGGAGGCGGACAGGACAGGTGACCGCAGAGAGCCGCGTGCCGCTGGGAACTACGCTTGCTTAGTGGACCGCAGAACCCGCCAACGCCACTACCGCATCGCCGCCACCGCCACCGCCGCCGCTACAACTGGACACTGCTCACTGATTGCTTTACCTAGGGAATTCAATCATATTTGGTTAGTAAGCAACGATTGGAAATTTAAAAATCATATGTAGAAGTGGATATATTGCATTTGATACAGCACATTGCAACTGATCATTAGTTAGTTTCAACTTCACTTTATTATTATTCTTACGCTGGGTTGCAAGAAAAAAATAAAGAGCTCTTTAGTTAAAGAATTGTTTATATAGCAACAGTATCAATGGCGATTTCCTGAAATTTATTGAACCGTTAGTTGCTAATGAACCGATAAATCTTTCATGCAACCCAGCATTTACTCTGATAAATTTGTAAACTTGAATGTAATTTTTTAATATTTCCTTCTCTAGCTAGTCACTGCTTCACTTCAATTATTTGTTGTAATAATAGAACCTTAGGTTCTGTATCTTTTCATCGTTAATGTATTTAGTACCTTTAAGTATTGACAAAATACGAGTATATACAGCCGTATAATTAAATGTATTCAAATAGCAGAGCTGGGCAAGCAACTTAAAAAAAGTAGCTAAGCAACAGCTACAGCTATTCTTTAATAAAGTAGCTGAGCTACAGCTATAAGCTACATTTTGTAAAATATAGCTAAGCTACAGCTAAAAGCTTTCATTCAAGTAACTGTTAAATTTTAAAGCTACTTTTTCAATTATTGTGAATTTTAAATTTGCCATTGACATATGATCAGTTGATCAGTCTTTTGTTATAATAACTGTTAATAAATATAAAAAATCGCAAAAGGATAAACGTACTGTTAATTTGATATGCTATAATTCTTATTTATATCGGAATAAATTAACAGACAAATTAACAGAAGACTCCTAAATAGTCAATGTTTAGTTCAACTAATATTTAATACAAAAGTAGAATAGGTTAAGAACAAGTGAAAAATAAAATATGTTAATAGATTTTACACTATATAATAACTTGTTATCCTACAGTTATAGAAAACAATAAAAAAGGTACAATTCAAATACAAAACAAAAATTAATAGGTATTTCTTAATGAACAAAAAGTAACTTTAAGCTACAAAAAGTAGCTTTAAGCTACAAAAAGTAGCTTTAAAAGTAGCTTCAGTTGTTATAACAATATTTTTAAGCTAATAGAAAAAAAACATAGTTCGCTACATGCTACAGCTATATTTTTTCACATTTAGCTAAGCTACAGCTACAGCTAAGGTAAACGTAGCTAAGCTAGTAGCTAAGCTACAAAAGTAGCTAGCTACTGCTCAGTTCTGTTTTATCAATGAAATTTATAGTTCTGGTCGAGTCTATATTAAGGGGCACACACACTTCGTTCTTATTAGACTGTTTTCCTCGAACTGACAAGTTATCGAACAAGTTCGACAGACATAATCAGATTCAGCCTGATTATTTTCATCAGCTTTGTACGCGAGCAAAAACGACAATTTTCCACCACACCCTTCAGTTTTATGTTGTTTTTGCTCGTACAGACTTATTCGTCGTACAAAACAATCTAATAAGAACGAAGTGTGTGGGCCCCTTTACAGCGCTAATGTCGATTTAGTTCATGGGCATTTAAATAGGGCACTGATAGTTGGGAATACACAATTCGTTTTTAAAGAAATTAATTTACAATTCAAAATAAATTATAAATACATGAGCCCTAATTTATCGTTCATGAACTAATAACCGACTCGTCCAGAACTACATATTATATTAAGGTAGTACTAGCGTGAAAAAAAATTTGTAGATCTGGATGAAATTTGGCTCACGTAAACATTGGATAGTCATACGCATCCTGTTAAAATATGAAACACATTCATTCTGTGAATAAATATATTCGCTTGTAAAGTTGAGTTCTTATACACGGAGCTTAAGGCGATTGTCATTCAGAATCGCACATATTTGGTTAGTGTACCTTTAAAATTTTGCAGTTTCATTTGAAAAACTAGTATGATGTTCTAGAACTATCCATGTATATTGTATCAGAAGGAGAAAATTTTTAATCGTTTAGTAATGGATATATAACTATGCAAATCCTTGTTTTTAAAGAAAAAATGAAGAATCCCAATTTATAATGGCAACACCACACGGTGGTATGATATTTGAAAATTCACTAGACCAACATCCTGTTCATGATATTCAAATGATAATAGGTATAAAATACTTATTTTATTCAATTTTTATATTTTTTTGAGCGTCAGTTTCGCTACTCGACAATCGATGACGCCACCGTCACACTAATACTACCTTAATAAAAAGCGTTGCCATTTGAATACAATTAGTTGGACGTTTGTATGTATTTTGTCTGTGCTGTAGGTCCTCTATTCCAAATCCGGATCCAACTTTTTGAATTTTTAGCTTCGTTACTAATGAACTAAAAGCTCCGGTGCCGATAATACCTTACTTCCTCATATTATACCAAATTAATATAATAAATGTTTAGCATGTTTGCAGCAAATTCTTTATTTATTAAATGATTACAATAATCGACCATCGTTATACAAAATGACTTGGCTTAGCGGATTTTTATGCACCAAAATTTGCTTAAGACAAGTTAAATAAGTTATTGATACAAGATAAATTTATATTACTCCACCATCTTGAAAATATAATAAACGCAATATAATTAATTGGTTTTCTAAAGTTGTTCAACCCCTGCCGTTTTTTTGTATAAAATTAAAGCACTCGGAAATGGAATTTTAGCAGAAAAAATTATAAAAATAATGTGAAATGAAATTGAAATGCGTATCAAATTATTGAAAATTTGAGGAGATGAACTATAATTAGTAAGTTTTACACACAAGTCAAAAATATAAAATTGTGGCCTTCCAATTCTTCTCAAAATATACTTGAAAATTAATAATTTGATTTTTAAAAGTTTTTAGATTAGAGCTGCATTGCTGATATGCAATCGTAGCGAGAATTTAAAAATAAAACAATTTATTTGTTATTTATTTATTTGATTGATTTTGTTGGTTTTGAATTTGTCGGGCATCTTATTCTTGAGCGAAGTGAGCTTTGCAAAATTCCTACTACAGATAATATGTTTGGGAAAATAAATGTTAACAGGATAATTTTATCAACAATTTTGGTAAAGCAGATCCTATCAATATATTAAGGAAAAAGAGAGTATGTCTCAAGATAAAAAATTGCACAGAAATCAATCTAGCAATAGAATATAATTGGACGTTTCGTCCAGCGAACTGGACATCATCAGTTACAAATATAAAATACATCAATTAAACATGTGATGTTGTTTTATGGTTCATCACATGTTTAATTGATGTATTTTATATTTGTAGCTGATGATGTCCAGTTCGCTGGACGAAACGTCCAATTATATTCTATTGCTAGATTGATTTCTGTGCAATTTTTGATCTTGAGACCCACTCTCTTTTTCCTTAGGATAATTTTATCTTGACTGAAAATTTAACTGAACGAGGAGTAATTGTTTTAAGAGGCATATGATGATATTTTACAGAGCAAATATTACTGTGCCAAATATTTTATTTAACTTTGTAGAAACTTTTTTATTGGTTAAAATTTTGTTTACTGCTCAATTATATATATATTCCTGAGAATTGTTTTTTTTTTTACTTGTAAATAATGTTTCTTTATTGATCATAAAAATTGTTCCTGATATGTAATATCTGATTTATGATTTAGAAGGAGTATTTAATACTCTAATGGCCGGTTTCATAAAAAAAAATTAAATTTTAAACATGGTTTAAATAAATAAAAGCAAATCGAATGTATGACAGCAATGTTAATTATTTCATTTGACATGTAATTTTGATTTGTTTTTATTTATTTAATCCAAGTTTAAAATTTAATTTTTGTTGGTGAAACCGGCCATAAGGGCCAGATTTCAATCGCCGGTTTACTATCGATTAATGTTAATCATGATTAAATATTAATAGTAACCATAGTTTCCATTATTATATTTAATCATGATTAAGTTTAATCGGTGTTTGAAAAACTGGCACTAAATATTTATTTGAGTGTTTTTTCCAATAAATTAATAAGGACACGAATGATAACGAAAAACTAATTTTTCATTTTATTCGTCTATATATGGACATCTGTATATATGTATATACAAAAGAAATTCAGTGACTCATCCCGAAGCAAGTACCTCATTCGTCTTGCCTTTGTTACATCTCTGTTGAGCAGAATTGAGAAAAATGAAATTTGAACAATTCGCAATTGTTTTTACAAAAGTTGTTCAAATCCTACTGAGACTCCAAAGCTCACAGCTCAATTTCATTTAAATTAATACCTAAAAAGTCAACAAACATGAAAGTTGCGTGCTAGACACAACATTGCTGAACATTACAACCTTACCCTTCACATACAAGCACGTGATTAACCTCTAGTGATTATGTGTAGTGGTGTGGACAGGTGTAGTACGCGAAGTGTAGTAAGCGACAATGATTTGTTCCCACGGGTAAAATCACAATCATATCCAACCCCCCGAGCCGCGTGGACAACCCTCTCACTCGCCGCCAACACGCACGCTGTAACCACCCCTTCGGCGCTGTTGTTGCTGCATTGCGATGGACTCTGCGCTGAGACCATTTCCGCCCTGTCTGTGCGCCCCACACCCTACGTACTGTAATGTAATGCGTACTTATGCTAAATTATACTACTCTGGTTTTTTCATGGTGATTTAATCGCTAATGTGTGGGAAAATTTTACGTTTTATCAGTTTTAGGCAGGTTTCGTTTCATAATCAGTCTTTATGAAACGATTTACTTGTTTAACTTGATGTCAGCCTAATCGGAACGAGAATCTAAGAAAGAAAATGTTAAGATAAGACTGAAGACTATAATAGTACTTATCTTAAGTTAAATTTAAACAAGTGCAATATTCTAAACATTTTTTACAAATAAACACCTACCTCCAAAGATCACATTATTACACTCCTAGTAACAATTGAACAAATATACTACCCTTAGAAAAATTAGAGTTATGGTAAATTTAAGATTAGCAAACAAAAATTTTGTATCATTACCATTTAACAAGATAAGATATAAATGGGATACTACTTCTATTTAAATAAGAAAAATAGGAAAACAAAATTTCCATCACTTGTCACAAATTCCAAAATTTTTACAGCACGTTTGAATCAACTTATCAGGTCATCATCAAACGGCTGGTCAGTTTCGTCCTTTAGGGACTCATCAGTATGGTGTGATCAACTATCCAACTAGACCAAGTAGGGACTAGTGAACTGTGATATTTTTACAAGCTGAACTGACTGATGTTAAAGTAACTACGCTGGTAGACAAGACATGAGAGCTAAGGAGCAACCCGTGGTGCCATCTACCGACAGAATCGCAAACTGCATGATAGCAATTTAAATTAAATAAAGACAAAAGTCCATTTGCAATATGAATGTAGAGGAAACGCTTGACCACTTTCTCTTCATTTGCCCAATTTACAATCCTTATAGACAGATGTATATTTCACAATATATATCTCACAATGATATACTTACTTCAATTAACAGTAAAAAAATAAGTAATATTTATAATTACACTTTTAAAAGTTTATTACTTCGGAGTTTTTGCATAAACGAATGATCGTTTAATTTCCTTTATGATTTCTTATTATATGTATGTACCATAATGTATTTTTCTAAACTATATATTGTATTTGATTTGATTTTGTTTATACGAATGAGTAATTATCTCATGAACTATGTTTTCTTTCTTACAACATAAGTAATTTTACTTTTGGTTATATGTAGGTATCTAAAATATATTTTAGTATGTGTTGTATATCCTTTATCTATTCTTAAATATTAATTAATTCTTTGTTTGCTACACTTTTGTACTGTAAGTTCCATAGTGTATTTTTATAATCTGTCATCTATCTTTCGTATAAGGCCGTGTACCTTCCAACAAAATAAATGTATTATTATTATTATTATTACTACCCTTAGCTGCGTTTATAGCTATACAATTAGTAATTTCAATTAGCAATTACCAATAAAAGTCACAGATTGTCTTATGTCAATGTCCGGCAGTACGGTGGTGTGGATAGCTTATTGGCGTTCGAATCCGGAAATTCTAAATTCTAAACCCATTCATGGTTAACAAAATATATGAAGTATCACACTGCGGCTCGGTGAGTTCGTACCGTGTACTGTAATTGGGATTAAGTTCCTGTTGTACAGAGTACCATAAATAAATAAATAATGCTTGCTTTCACAGTGACAAAATTAAAACATTAATTGTAACTTGGTATTAAGTGAAATGTTTACAAATTGTAAACTTTACGCTTGATAATCAATGCGATGAATATATATTTTTTTTTCATACTGTGTCATATTTCCATGTTTACTGTAGAGATTTCAGTTCGGGAAGTGAGACTTTACACCTTTCCAGGCTCACCCTGTGTAATTTCAGTATTCAGAAATTATGGACGGGATAACTAAAATAATTCAAAAAAGATGTAGATCTTCATTTTACTACTATTACATACTTTTGGTTATTGTTTTTTATATTGCTCACTAATTCACTTGCTATTAATTATAATTTAAATTTAGGTTTTAAGACGCTTTCTCTAATTGCTAATCTGTGAACAGCTCTAAATACACCCTTATATGGCAAAATAATTTGGGTGTATATTTTATCTTACATAGAGAATACTGTGATAAAATTTGTAGAAGCGATTATTTTTGCAGAATTAAATTTAAGAATAAAATTGTACATACATAAAAATTAAAAATTAAAACTAGATTAGACATGCTGGGTTGCAAGAAAAAAATAAAGAGCTCTTTAGTTAAAGAACTGTTTATCTAGCAACAGTATCAATAGCGATTTTCGGAAATTTATTGAACCGTTAGTTGCTAATGAACCGATAAAACTTTCATGCAACCCAGCATCAGAATTATAATTTATTATTATATCTCATTCACGAACTGATAATTTGTTTTTATTTACAGATTTGCATAAAAATAAACTTTTGTCAAATTATTTCTGTTCAAATACTTAGCCGCAGATAAATTAATTAAACTTTTGTATTCGCGGATCTGTTAAATTATTTTATTTATTTCTCATGGCAATCTGTAAATATGTAGTAGGAAATTATCACTTTTATTTTGAACCTATTTCATGAAACATATTTGATCAAACAAATTAAATTTATTAAATGTTTTTTTTTCATTTTATTCTGATATAATTTTCATCATACAAATGTTTTATAATTGTATTTCCTGCACAGCAAACAAAGTATATATTCGATATGTACAAAAGTAGAGAAATAAATAGTGTATGTATTTAAATTTCTCTATGAGTTTTTGATTGAAAAAAATCACAAAATAATAATAATAATTTAGATTAAGGTAAATCAAAATATTTATTGAAATTATTGTCGAGGTCGTGAACCTGATAAACTTCCTATAATTAGTGCTTTGTGTGTAAACAATGTTAGTTATTCGGCGAACACGCAATTAGTTGCAAGTGACCAGTGACAAGTTGCAGACGAGACAAAAGTTATTCCTCCGGGTTTAGAAACTGAAAATCCAAGGTATGTAAATAATAATAATAATAATAATAATCTAAATTATTGAGATTTGTGATTTTTGGGCTGAAAATTGGTCAGAAAATTCTACTTTCGTGTAAATAAGATGGAAATCATATCCCCATGTGATTTCCTTTGGGGGCAGATTTGACCATCTTACCCGGCTACAGCCTTTGCAACATATATTTTTGATGACATCAGATTTTTTAAGTATCATAAATATTTATTCAGACTCTAAAAATATCCTCTATCGATTTTTTAATCATGTAATTTTGTTATTATATGATACATCTTAAAATCTGGTAATAAATTCTACACGATATCGTGAACGAAATACTTTTCTCGGCCTGTACATATCTACTGTTCTATACCACAAATTTCACTTTCTTCAGTAGATGTCGGCATTAAAATCCTATACACCTCATGAGCAGTATCCTCAAAGAATTCATACTCATTATTTTATTGCTAATCTAGTTTCTTCAGTAGTTGCCTGTTAAATTTCGTTATTCGGAGGTGTGAGACACTTTACCCTTCCCGTTTTTCTGTAAAAGTGTGTAATCTCAAGGACCTGACAAGTAAAAGAAGTCCTCGCAGCTCCACCTGTGATGAGTACTTGTCATTGTGCGCTGCGGATGTATGTCACTAATTAGTGACTGATTCCGGGACTTACTTCCGGAGACCGGAATTGCAAGGGATAATTCACGAGAGGATGCAGTTCAAAGTTTTATTTGCTGTTTGTAATTTAATGGAAGTTATCTGCAATGGAGATAATTTCTTCGAAAATTCAATAGGTCTAATACGGTACGGTAGTCACGCGCGTTAAAGTAGTGGTTTCAAAGTGTTGGTCGCAAGGCATTGGAAGGCGGTCGCCGGATGCTATTTATAAATTGTAAAAAAAACATGTATTCAAAGATTCATCCAGTTGTATCGCGTTTACCTAAATTTTAAGGATTACTTATGGGATAATGGCTCAGTGGTTAAAAAGTCGGCCTGTGGATCTTAAGAATCCTTGTTCGACCCCATAGCCGACAAAACATTTTCACAAATTTAAAATTACCCCTGTGGGTCCCCCACCACTAACATCTTTGGGGGTCGTGATTTGACGGCTGGTAACCGCATTTCACGCGCATAAATATATCACTTACCGAGATTTGCTTCGGCAGAGTGCCACACCCAGTAATGAGTAAAAGGCGTGATGATATATTTATTTATTTATTTACTTAAATGAAAAATATAAATAAAATAAGGCTTCAGAGATCCAAATTATCTATATATTTTTTTAAAAAATTGGGCGTTTCGAGTTACAAACGAAACTCATCATCAGCTACAAAATATAAAATATAAGTAAACATAATAATATACAAATAAGTAATATAAATACCATTAACAATACAAAATAACCGAAATTCAAATAAAATGTTGCAATATGTCAAATAATAAATAGATAAATCAAAATTAAAACAAAATGGCGTCAAAAGTAAAAACAACTAGATATTTTTGAAATTATATAAAAAATTTAAATTTAAATTAATTTAATTTAATTTAAATTTATCAAACTGATGCTTTTGGCAATTTAAGATATGCTTTAAATTTTTCTTTCGCTGCGTATGCTGTGTTTAGTTAGGTTTAATAGAGGACATCTTTATTACCCTACGTTGAACAGATTCTAATAATGAAATACCTTTTGAAAATATGGATTTCACGCGGGATTACTTACCAGAGTGGGAGTAATATACAGAGTGGTGAACGCAACTCTCGAACATAGGGATTTAACATGTAAAATCACAATTTTGCAATTTCCTGCTTCCTTAATTATTTTAACCAAAAAAGCTTCAAATAAAAGGTTTAGGGAATAAAATTCTGCATCTAATACAACCAACAAAATTAATTTTGCATGCTCCGTAACGGCATAAATTTGATCTGAAAATAACTAAAATAGCCTGAAAACTATTGATAGCCATGGAACTAAAACAAAATTAAACAAATGTTTGTCGTTTTATCTGTCAAAATAAATGACATAATAAATAAAGAAATTATTTTGACAGATTATACGTCAAACATTTGTTTAATTTTGTTTCAATTCCATGGCTATCGATAGTTTTGAGGCTATTTTTGTCATTTTCAGATCTAATTTGTGCCGTTACGAAGCATGCAAAGTTAATTTTGTTTATTGGCTTAGATGCAGAATTTTAGGCCATAAAACTTTTATTCGAAGCTTTTTTGTTTAAAATAATTAGGGAAGCAGGAAATTACAAAATTGTAATTTTACATGGTAAATCCCTATGTTCGAGAGTTGCGTTCACCATTCTGTATATAAATGTTTTAAATATTTATATTTATTAATTTGTTAAGTGATTGAATTTTTAACATAGAATGTCGATAGCAGTTTTTCCGATTATATACATCGCGCATAAATCTTGCATGATTTCGTAGCAAATTATACCATAAATTGGTGTCTGATTTTGTAAAATTATTTTTTACAAAACCAAACTTAGATGTTTTTGGTATTGTATTGAAATCTTACAATAAATAGATGTTTCAAGTAATGATACTTTACAACTATTGATAAAACAAAAACCAAATTGAAATGTCTATCTATACTATCAAATTTCAAAACATAAAACTCATAGATGCACAAAATGGTAGATAATCGCATTTGTTATTGAACAAAATCTGCAACTCTTTACTATTGAATGGAAAAATTACGTAATAAATTGTATATTTTAATTCAGATATCGAGAATTATAATTTATAACTTATAATATTACATTAGGTTAATTCAAACATTTTTTATTTAAAATTTGACGCTTAAATATTTTTAGTACAAAAAAAATCCATTATATTTATTCAGAAAAACCTAATAAAAAAAGTCGCATTAGTAGATATATTTGAACAGGAAACGTTACAAAATTAACTACGTAGCACATGACACAAATACGTCTCTCACCACTGATTTCTCACGTACACATGTGTGAGAATGTCTGTGTACATGTAAAACAAAGCAATGTGGTCACAAACACATCCACACGTATCCGCGTACGTGTGTAACCCCTTGTGTGGCGGAAGTGAACGAGTAATTATGTATTATTATAAAAATGATATGCATTACATCATTGGAACCTCGTGTTCTGGAATCTGGCAACTGGCGGCGGCGTCGCATTGCGATACTGATTTTGTTTTGTTTTTTCGGGGGAGGGGCTTGGGGACCCCTTAATAGCGCGAAAGGGTCGTGTGATTTCATATCGTGGGAATGTTGTTTTTTACTGCTTTATTTGTACGGATATTAATTTAGAATTTTGTAGGATTTTTGGAAATTAGGTTTTTGTTATGCTGTTTGCTTATCGCCATTGTCGTAAATATTTATTAACGATCGATTTATTGACATATTTGTGTTTGTGTGTATCATACTACAAACTGGTATATTAATTTCTTTGTTTCATATTATTGTTTAAAGCTAAAATTTTGCTGCTTTATGCCTTTTTATTACTCTATTACCTGTATCAGTCTTGTAATTAATATCACAAAAATCGATTTTTTTGTGGAAAATAGAACTAAAATTAATGGAAATAAAATTGAATGTAGCTGTTATATAAATATACTTAACTGCACTATGATTTTAAAATCAATTAAATTTGTTTCTAAAGGTACATTAAATATTTTATACTACTTTTATTAGTAAATGCCTATTGTAGTCTAAGTCTATATATTAGTCATAGTTTGAATTAATGTCAAAAATTTAACGAAATGTCAACACGACATTATTGAGTTAAAATCATTGAGAACATTTTTTTATTACCTTGCCTTAATGTCTCTCAAAAAAACAATTTAATTTAATCAAGATGACGCACCTGAAATTTATATAAGAAATATATTGATTCCATTTATAATGCCAGTTACGAAAAAATAAATAAATGATAAATAATTATAACTCATTTTAATTTTAATTGTGATAAAATGTATGGTAACACTAATGGCCATTTGCACCACTACCGTTTAACATTTAAACCAAGGTTTAAATTTTAAGCGGTTTGCACAGTTACTAAAGTTAGGTTTAAAACAGTTCGTCCGTAGTTTAACTTAAACCCTACTGCATCTTCGACTTAACAGTCCAATTCCGTGACAGTTGCCGGATACCTACTTGAAAGAAAATATGTGAATGTGTTTTTCTTTTAAATTACTTTGAAAATGAATGACATTTTTGATATTGACGATATGGTCAATGATATAGAAAACATAAGAGCTTTCATGTAAGAAAAATATATGAAAGAAGTAATTATTTTCATAGGTTCGATGATGAAAATTTGTTTAAAAGATTACCTTTGAAGAGAGAAAATGTATATAGTTTGTTTCCTTTATAGTAGACCATCAATTAGAATTTCCGTAAATTTGTAAGTAATAATTTACTAGAAATGAGATATGCATATTTTTTCCGCCATCTACAAAAAATATTTTATTTTAATATTAATAGTGTGTTTTATATTGTAATAATTATTATATACACCGAAATACAACCAAAACATCGATAATTAATTTGAAAACACAACAACTCGCTTGTCGTGCTTAATGAAATGTCAAAACGAATTGTAAACAAAAATGTGTAACTTTAAAGTACTAAAAGTTACTAGAATGTTAGGGGAAAATACAAAAATTCCTAAATTCGTACAAAGTATAATACTCCTAAAACATATTGTCATAAAAACTAAGCCTTAAGTAAACCGCAGTTAGATGTTACCCGTGCAAACCACTAAAAATTTAAACCACAGCTTAGTTTAAACTCAGCTTAGTTAAACCGAGAAATTAAACGGTAATGGTACAAACGGCCATAAATAACTCACTACAGTCCCATGCTATTTATTGTAATTTTGTCAGACAGTACTGTATAGTAGTATAGTAGCAATTTTGCCTATCTATACTCATGAGCGTCCGCAGGGTGGGCAAGTCGGAGCGCTCGCTTCCCCCCACCCCCGGGTTGTAACTATGGTGGTGACCACGACTCTATCATGTAAAATTATAATTTTGTAATTTCCTGCTTCCCTAAATATTTTAAGCAAAAAAGCATGTAATAAAAGTTTTAGAGCATAAAATTCTGCATCTGAACCAATAAACAAAACTAATTTTCCATAATTTGTAACGACACAAATTAGCTTTGAAAATGACGAAGAAAATCTCTAAATTATCGATAGGCATCAAATTGAAACAAAATTAAACAAATGTTTGACGTTTTATATGTCAAAATAAATGAAATAATAAATAAAAAATTTATTTTGACAGTTTTGACAGATTTAACGTCAAATATTTGTTTAATTTTGTTTCAATTTCATAGCTACCAATAGTTTTGAGACAATTTTAGTCATTTTCAGATCTAATTTGTGCCGTTACAAAGCATGAAAAATTAATTTCGTATTTTATGCCCTAAAACTTTTATTTCAAGCTTTTTTCTTTTAAATAATTACGAAACAGGACATTAAAACAATATGATTTTACATGTTAAAGTCCTATGTTCGAGAGTCGCGGTCACCATCCTGTATATGTATATATATAATATAATAAAAATGAAGTTATAAGTTTAAAGATAATAAATTCAAGCCGAAACTGAATTTTCTGCAGTATTCTTATAAGTTTATTAAGTATGCACAGACACAAAATATTAGAAAATAAAAACTGTAAAACTGCTGAATCGGAATTTATTGAAGAAATGGTGTCAATTTATGGAAGAGTTATTCGAAAATTGTCCATCCTCTTCACTTTCAAATCCAGACGACAAAGACTAGTAATTTATTTGACAAATTTAAATACTTTTTTATCTATTTATTATGTGTTTTTGTATTTATGTAATATAAAAAAATCTTTTTAAAATTTATGTATATCTGAGAGTTGCAGTTTCCTACGTTACCTACAAGCTACTAATTACCAGATGCACCGCATTTAAGTAAAAAAATGTCAAATCGAATTGTTGACAGCAATATCTGTTAATTAACTTGACATTAATTCTTGATTCAATATTGTTTTATTTAACTTACACTTTATAAGGAATAGCGATGCAACTGGCCATAAGTAATTATCATTGATCAAGTATATTTTGCAGAGATTCTCACGACGTTAAAAGTTAGTTCACATATTTTCCATTTAACACCATATACCCACCGATCCACGTTCAAACAAAGAAAAATCAAACTGTCAACACATAATTTTTTTCACATCGGCGAGTAAAATAAGTGACTGGCTATCAACAGATCCCGCCCCAAATAATCATGCATTAGCAGTGACGAGGCGTGTCGAAACGCAGGATTCCGAGATCTCTGCCCAGAAACAAAAAACCATCGGCTTGGCGACGCTAATAGACCAATAAAAACGCGCGAGAGCTTGGAAGTGAAATTGTATTCTGTAGAGTGTATTGTGTATGTTACTTGATGGAGTTAACACTCATATACGTCGTTTCACGTAGGAATGTAGTAATTTGAAATATATTGAATGTGTAATTGTATGCTGTCAATATTAATTAGCTATCAAAATGTTTAAACTTTAAATGAAGACACATGTCCACATAACTATTATATTTAAATATAAATAGGATTTATATATCATCAATTATTGAAGAAATATCTTCATAAGTAACCTCTCTACTGTATTCTTATGTGGGACAAGGTATAGTAAATATATAGTAAATATATATATATATTTAAGATGCAAGTAATAGGTACCTACCTAAATACTTACAAGCATGTATCGAGTAGAGCAGTAATAATTAGTAGCCAGATTCATAAAACAGATTAACTAGTATTACTATGTATATTTAGTTATAAGTTTAACTTTCTTTCTAATTCATAAAAATAACTGTGAATTATACTTAAATTTTAAACTTGGTTTAAATTGATGAAAACAAATTGAAGTTGCATGTAATATATAAATAAATAAAATAAATAAATATATCATCACGTCTTTTACCCATTACTGGGTGTGGCACTCTGCCGAAGCAGATCTCGGTAAGTGATATATTTTGCTCGTGAAGTGCGGTTACCAGCCGTCAAATCACGGCCCCCAAAGATGTAAGTGGTGGGGAAGCCATAGGGGTAATTTTAAATTGGTGAAAATGTTTTGTCAGCTGTGGGGTTCGAACCAGGGTTCTTAGGATCCACAGGCCGACTTGATACCACTGAGCCATTACCCCACAATGGTCATTATTATTGTTGGTATTAAATATACTTTTATTTATTTAAAGAAGTAAAATTTATATTTTGATGGTACAACTGACCATAAGTAAAAATACAACCTAATGTGACATATGAAGCACGAACAATAACTCCAAATTTATGAAGATGGCGACCGTAGCTTAGTTGGTCGATCGAAGTTGATAGGTTCCAGGTTCACATCCTAACTGTATCCCAATTTTTTTCCTTAAAATTCCATTCGATTTCATTTCAGCTCAGTGGTATGAAGTCGGCCTGTGGATCCTGAGAACCCTGGTTCGATTCTCACAGAAGACAAACAATTTTCATAATTTCAAAAACTACCCCTCTGGCTCCTCCACCACTAACATCTTTGGGGGCCGTGATTTGATGACTGGTAACCGCACTTCACGCGTAAAATATATCACTTACTGAGATCTGCTTCGGCAGAGTGCCACACCCAGTAATAGGTAGAAGGCGTGATGATATATTTATTTATTTAATTTATTTAATTGTTAAGTATTTACTTAAAAATACTATTTAAAGTTATGAACATTTTGTAAATAACTCTATTAAATTTAGTTGGTTTAAAGTATATGATCGGAGTTTATAGATCCCAGGTTCAAATCTGGGCGGTATCCCAATTTTTCTCCTTAAAATTCATTTTATTTCCTCAATTGTTAAGTTTGGACTTGAAAATACTATTTACATTTATGAGCATTTTGTAAATAACTCTATTAAATTTAAGTTTTATTCTACGTAACATACCACAATAGTGCAAGCCGAAAAATAGTACAAAATTGATAGCACATAACAGTAAGTATTGAATGAATTTAGTTTTTTCTTAGCATTAGCTTACAATACAAACTTTTTACCGTAATAAATTGCTCCTTCACTAACATCTTTGGTTGGTAACCGTAGTTCATATATCGAATACCGAGATCGGCATTCGAATCCTAAGATCCCGAGTTCGAATCCCACGCTAATAATATATGAACTACCACACTGCGACTCGATGAGACTGGAGCCTGCGCTGGAATTGTGATAATGTTCCTGATGTACAGAGTAGCATAAATTAAATTAAAATTAAATCTGCTACGGCAGAGTGCTATGCCTAGTAATGGGTAAAAAGCGTGATGATAGTTTTATATTTTATTTTGTTAGCTTTTCCTGTCCTGAATAATTTGAGATGAATTGGTCTGCGTATAGCTCTATATAAATGCATGTAGTTTAATCACGAACTGATTGGTATTCGTGCATAACTGATCTGAAGATTTCATTATCGAATCTAGTATTAGATAGTTCCAGTCCTGTGTACGATAAAATGTTCTTCCTTATATTATATCTAGATACTGGTAGTAATTATACCACATTTCACGTAAGTATGCAGTAATGTATTTATTTATTTATTTACAACCTCCCTACAGGATATCAAGTATCCTAATTACTGAAAGATTGGAAAAGAAAGCAATATACTCGTAAAAATATAATATAATATAATACTGCATGACATTAATTGTAGGATACATAAACTAAACAACAAATAATAGAGAGAGAAATACAAAAATGATACGTAAAATAAATTTCAAAAATAGAGAGAGAAATACAAACCCATTCAAGTTGAAAACTATTTATGTCACATATCGGATTCCAGACAATAAGACAATACTTACGTTTAAATCTGACTAAGCTGTAATATAAGGAATATAAAATGTATTGTAAAATGTATACACGTAGGTCGTCAATTTTAATTAGCTATCAAACTATTAAAATGATGTTAAGTATCTACAAAACTATTTTATGAATATTATAGGGTTTCGATCATAGTGACTAGTAAATATAAATTGCGTCTACCAACCAGGAGTTCTTATATTTGCAACATTGAATATATTACTTTCTTATATTTTTTTAGATGCCATATCTCAAAAAGCTTTTTTCAGTCTTTCTGATGCACTGCTATGTATTATATATTGTAATAAATATCTAGATAATGATTGTCGTTTATCTATAAAAATAATAAATAAATAAATATATCATCACGCCTTCTACCCATTACTGGGTGTGGCACTCTGCCGAAGCAGATCTCGGTAAGTGATATATTTTTGCGCGTGAAGTGTATAAATAATTTCTATTAATTTTATCTATTATCTTATGGGGTCCCTGGTTCGATTCCCACAGGCGACAAATTTTCATAATTTGAAAAAGCTATCCCTGTGGCTCCTCCACCACTAACATGTTTGGGAGCCGTGATTTGACGATTGGTAACCGCACTTCACGCGCAAAATATATCACTTACCGAGATCTGCTTTAGCAGAGTGCCACACCCAGTAATGGGTAGAAGGCGTGATGATATATTTATTATATTTATTTATTTATCTTATGGGGTAATGGCTCAGTGGTATCAAGTCGGCCTGTGGATCATCAGAACCCTGGTTCGATCCCCACAGCCGACAAACAATTTTCTTCTACCCTCTACTGAAAATATATAGGAGTACCTATACTTTTTATACAACTATCCAAAAAGTTAACATTCACGTACACGATTCTGTCCACAAAGTTAATCTCTTTTTGTCCAATACTATATTTTTGACATTGTACGCTACGGCCGTTAAAACGGTTTTATTGGTCGCTGTTATTGGCAAAGTACGCTAAAACTGCTAAAGTATAAACATTTCTTGAAAATAAACTTTTTTAAAAGGTTATCGTTTTCATGGTTACAAAATCAAAACATATTTATGATAAAAATTTGAAATAAAATTTGCATAAAAAAAAATGATTTATTTATGCTACTCTGCAAAACACGAACTTAATCCCATTTTCAGTACAAGGTACGGACTCACCGAGCTGCAGTGCGGTAGTTTAAATATTCTTAACTCGGGATTCGAACTTGGGATCTTCGGATTCAATTTCGTAACGCTACTCACACAACTTTATTGCAGAACGAATAGGTATACACTTCAGCCGTGAAATGTTGGGGGTTCTTAGAATGCCGTCTACTTCGTATATCGCCGTCAGTAACTTAATTCTTCTATACGCCAAACCCTTATTTCACAGGATATTTAAAAATATTTATATTTATATGGATAGGTGGCTCAGTGGTACTGAGTCGGCCTGTGGATCTTGAGACTCCTGGTTCGATCCCCACAGCGAACAAAACATTTCACCAATATAAAATTACCCCTGTACTTACCGAGATCCACACCCAGTAATGGGTAAAAGGCGTGATGATATATTTATTTATTTTTATTTATCTTATCCAAATAAAAATAGTTATCTTTATCTGGATGTAATATATGGTTATCTGGAGTAAATTGGAGTAAGTTCTTTTTGTGCATAGAAGCAAATTAAATCTTATGTACTCGTAGAATATATTCATGTAGTATTAGGTAATTAAACAAAGTCGAACATTTTAACCAATTCTAATCGATATTTTCTTAATACTTGTATTTATGGAACTCAGGTACTTATATGCATGTAGGTACCTGTAAATATAAATTAGAAAATTAAAATTATAATTATTATATAAATTGTAGGTATATATAAAAAATACATAAATATATATATATATAATCATAATTGAACCGAACCGATCTTATGAACGGGTGCGTGCCCCGTTTCAAAATTTAAATCGGAATAAAAACCTAACCGACAAAGTCTGATTAACTGCGAACTGAAACCGAACCTATTTTTTCAGGGACATGCAGCCCTGATTTTATAGTTGATTAATTTAACTTTTCAATGTTAAACACTCCTAAGTATTTCTGATAGCTGCTTGCTAATGTCATGTTAGTGCAGTGCATTATTTTATATTGCAGGTATTTTATTCAAAGTAAATTAAAAACCAGCAGCCCGATTTTCGTAAAAGTTTTGACTAATCTTGAATTTTACAGTCGCTAATTTTATTCTAGTTCGTGTTTTAAATGTCAGTCCAAATCATTTCCGAAAACTAAATGGTAATAAGATTATATTAGAGTTTGTTTCAACTTTTTTGAGAATATGGTTTAGATAAAATAAAGACAAAAAGTCAGATAGCTTAATTTAACTAATCTAATTTCAGGATTAGCTAAAGCTCTATTGAAAATTGGGCTGTGAAATCAATGGGCCTTTTAAGACTTTTTTGAATTTTTTATATATATTAATCTACGTAATAAAATAATTATACCCAAATTTTAATTTTAAAAAAAAAAACTTGTATTAAGCATGATAAGAATATTTAAACTTTCGAAACAAATGAATATGACGTAGTTGCATCTTAGCTTAAAGAGAGACAGATAAGACAGAGATAAATAACACGTAACTTCACGTAACGTAAGGCGTTGTCAGTAGAATCCTCAGACAAAACATAACTAGACGGATAACATCGGCGTTTGTTGTGAGTCAGAAAGGGATAGAATAACTGGTTGGTGAGGCGGGTGCGCGGCAAGGAGCAACTTGCATAACATCAAAGTGTACTCGCTCCTTGCCGCGCATCCGGCGGACCATCAAATTATTCCATTCCTCTCTGCTTCACAACACTGCATTGACTTGAATACGGCATAATTCGTCTAGTATTATACGTCATTGGTAGAATCGTAGAATGCTGAATGCTTATTTCTTCTTCCTCTTCTTGCGCACCGACAAACGTTTCAGACAAAGCTCTGTGATTGGCTTAATGCAACTACGTCATTGCAATATGGCAGTGTGAACGTTTTAAATTATTCAACTTTAAATTTCATATTTCAGCAATAAAGATATAATTTATGGTATGATATTATATTGTATTAAATATGATGTACGGTCAAGAATTTATTTTAATAAATATATATTAAAAACCTCTACCACTTGAATCTCCCGTTGGTTAAGATAGGAATGCCTACGTAATAATTGAACTAGGATGATTTATTTCATACAGGTAAAAAATAAATCACACAATCTAAAAATTGTTTTACAGTGCGAATCTTTATGTTAAAATGCAAAAACATTATCAATTGGCAACTAATAATACTAAACTGATAAACAGTTCCCACTTACAGACACATATTAGAGAAATACTGTTTATGGTTACATATTTACTTTTATAAAACAACATCTAAACGAGAAATCTATAAAAACTAGAAGTTCAGTAATATATGTGTTTTTAAATAGTAGGCGTGTAGAAATCATCGGTCGACATTCAGAGCTTACAGCTACATATGTCATGAAGTATAGATAGCGCGTTACGCTGCTATTAGAGTCGTTGGCCACCGCCACCACCGCCCCCAGCGGCCGAATAGCGCACTAACACGCATCACGCGACGCCTTCACATCGGTTCATACTGCCGTCTGCAATGATACAACACACCATAAAGATATTTTGTTTTTCATTAACTTTACTCACAATAACGTAAGAACAATATTTAGTATAATTAAAATACTGAGTTATAATTGCATTTTAATAAAGTTAATTTCTTAAAACTTAAAACAAAGTAATGAGATTATTATTGTTGTGTTGTGTCGTTGCAGACGACAGCATGAACTCACGTAATGTATGTTTTAAAGATAGATAATGTTGTAGTGTGTTGGTAAATCTTGTAGTAGTATCCATAACGTATATTTATATCATTTGTTGCTCTAATAGTAGGTATACTAACTCATCTTTAATTGATAAATTGCGTTTTATTTTACGTAGATAATTTACTAAATATTTCAGTTCTATAAAATCGTTACACAAAAATGATAATTGTACGTTTCTTAAATTTGTTTCCAAAAAGAATAAAAGTTCATAAATCATATTACAAAAATTATAATTATATATTACCACACATATCAATTAAACGTCCGAAAAAAAATTACAAAATTGGGTTCTAGAAATTTCTAAATTAAATCATTTGATATCGCAGCACAAGGTCTAAAAAGGTAATTACAGAAATGACACAGATTATAATCAACACTAAGTAGTAACATCCTGTTTTATTATTATTTGTAGATTCATTCAGATAATCGCTACATTTCAATATTCATAAATATTTTTCTCTCCGGTAAAAAGCTTGCTATATATCCGGTACATGTCCCATATTCAGTGGCGCATTTATGGGGCTTTAAGTAAATTTGAATTTGAGGGTCCCATTTACTGTATTAACTTCAGACTGTTCTTCCGAGGAGGATTTAAGGAGGAAATTTATCTGAGAGTATTGAGGAGTCGCCGAGACTTAGGACCAAATTCATAGTCGTGACTCACCCTCATCTCATTCTCATTTCACACTTAAAATCTAAGTAACTAAGGTAACTAATTCAAATTGTGCAAATTCTTCAGTTAGTTGCCTTAGTTTCTTCGACTTTGAGAGTGAGCTGTGAATGAAATGAGAATGAGTGATGACTGTGAATTTGGCCCTTAGGGCCAAATTCATAGTCGTAACTCACCCTCATCTCATTCTCACCTCACACTGAAAGTCGAAGTAACTAAGGCAACTAACTCAAATTATGCAAATTTTTGAGATAGTTGCCTTGGTTACTTCGATATTAGCTGTATTCCATTTGCCACTTGGTTCACTTAAATCAGTTCAGATAAATTAGAAACATGACAAAATGAACTGAATTAAGCAAACTGATGCATTTATTGGGCTGAATTACTTCAAAGTAAATTAAAATCTGTAATTCTAGTACTGAAAATGAAGTCAGCGAAGTACTACAACGAAATAAATATCTGATCTGGTTCAGTAAATGTAAGTTAGATCTGATCCAATTGGCAAATGGAATACGCCTTTTGAGTGTGAGGTGAGGATGAGATGAGTGTGAGTCACGACTATGAATTTGGCCCTTAGATTCAATACTGCTTATGTAAAAAAAAAACATATGCCTAAAGATTTTATAAAATAAATATATTATCGCGCCTTCTACCCATTACTGGGTGTGGCACTCTGCCGAAGCAGATCTCGGTAAGTGATATATTTTGCGCATGAAATGCGGTTACCAGTCGTCAAATCACGGCCCCCAAAGATGTTAATGGTGTAGGAGCCACAGGGGTAGCTTTTTGAAATTATGAAAATTGTTTGTCGCCTGTGGGAATCGAACCAGGGTTCTCAGGATCCACAGGCCGACTTCATACCACTGAGCTAACCACCCCATAGATTTTAGATAAAATTTTATTAATACAAAAAATATATATGTGACACTCATGGTCGATTTAATGTAATCCACAAGAAAAATATACAAATAAAGTACTTATAAAATATAAATAAATTACCACGCTTTTTACCCATTACTGGGTGTGGCACTCTGTCAGAGCAGATCTCAATATATTTATGAGCGTGAAGTGCAGTTACCAGCCGACAAATCACTGCCTCCAAAGATGTTAGTAGTGGAGGAGCCACAGGGGTAATTTCAATTTGGTGAATATTATTTGTCGGCTGTGGGAATCGAACCGGAATTCTCAGAATCCACAGGCCGACTCGATACCATTGAGCCACTATCCCATTTTAATGTGATGAAATTTGATTATCGGTTGTGGAAAACGAAATTTACAATAAAAAGTCAAAAGATAGAGTACACGGTTAAATAAAAATATTGAATTTATATGCTTCTTAAACTTTGAAATAGTCAATCAATTTATTGTAAACAACTTTGTAATCTCTTGAATTGAATTTTCCTACTCGTACATAACATCACGCTGAATCCCATAAAATGAGGTAGTACGAACCCCTGAAATATTAACAGAACATCCATTCATCACATTCATCAAATAATCCTTCTCCATCAAACATTCTCATCTTACCACACCACCTGGAAATCTTCACGAGCAAGTAACCTTTTTCGGCGCGTGTTATAAACAACATTTTTCCTACAACTGTGCGATTTAGAAAAATCACTGAATTATTATCAATATTTATAAAATTTATGGCTGAACGATGTTTCACGGCGTTGCTATTGTTCGTTTGTTGATTGCTTTGCACATTGTTCTACGTTATTTAAAAATATTTCACTAATTTCAAGATAATTTCTTCAATATTATCTAGATTGGAATACTATACTGAGTGATTCTTCTTTATCATAAATACTTCCAAAGATAATTGAAGCCCAAGATTATGCTGTTGGATCTATTTTCGGCAGTAACAATCAACCTGTTACTGATACTTCTAAAACCTCCGAAATTGTTATCAATAATATTACTGTTAATAATATGAACAGGTACGGAAGAAATCACTGTTTCTTTAGACAGTACAAAAGTTTCCACTTCACATTATGTCAATATAAGCATCTGTAACAACTGTGTTATTAATATACACAAACAATCAATATTATGTAATTTCACTTACTCTTTAAATAAAACCATTTATCGATATATTTTACTTTGTTCGGTTCTTTTTATTTATTGTGTACAGAATACTGCAATTTAAGGTTATGTTATAAACGTCAAAATATACTATTGCTTATTTACCAGCGCTGGCTCACCGCATCTTCTTCTTCCATAAGCGTCTATGGCTAAAATATGAAATTCCGCTTAATTAAACTTTCTTTTGACAGTTGCATAAAACACAAATTACTTTCCGCACTAGTGTTTCTTTGCTTACAGAAACACACTTGGTCTGGATTTGTCTCCATTCCACCCGTAACCAAGGCAGTTACATCGCACATTTAACACAATTGCAGATAAACAAATATATCATCACGCCTTCTACCCATTACTGGGTGTGGCACTCTACCGAACCAGATCTTGGTAAGTGATATATTTTGCGCGTGAAGTGCGGTTACCAGTCGTCAAATCACGGCCCCCAAACATGTTAGTGGTGGAGGAGCCACAGGGATAGCTTTTTCAAATTATGAATACTGTTGGTCGCCTGTGGGAATCGAACCAGGGTTCTCAGGATCCACAGGCCGACTTCATACCACTGAGCTAGCCACCCCATAAACACTTTAACGAAATAATTAAATAACTAATATAAAATAAAATAAAATTCATGCTGCAATTAATCTTCGCCATACATTCCTATCCTAACACACCACTTTCGCTTCAACCACATTCATAATTCCTTTCATACAAGTTCATTTATTTTTCTCTCTAGATATCTTTTGTTCACGCAATAATCCTTTAATCATACTTATCCATTTATCCTAGATCGTCCACACATTCTCTCACCCTCAGTTTCAATAATATACACTTGTTGCACGAACCTTTCATTCGACACACATTCCACATGCCCAAACCATCTCAATTGACCCACTCCTCTAACAACATTCTTTTTAATCTCAAATTGATCATACACCAATGCATTCAATGTATTTCTATTTTTTTTTCTCATAGGTTAAGGCGCCACTGCGCACATTTAATCTACAGTTAATAGAAACTTGATGAAAAATAAGTCTTTAAATAAAAAATCAACGGAGAGAGAATAAAAACAAAGAGAAAGAAGTCTTTATCTTGTTGTTAGTTGTTCGCTGAGATATCTTTTCCGCGAATCGTAATATGACAGTATTAAAAGTCGACATAAAGCGACGTTTCACCGAAGTATCAGTCGTAAAAATGGCGTTTCTTTCCGGGTCCTGGCTTGCTAGATTTATGGCACAGAACTAACGTGACATGTTTGTAATTATTGTGTTTTGTGGTACTTTATATTCATATATTCGGATGGAAATATGTTGACAACATGAAAGCTTATATCGTTGGATGTATTTCATGACTTGTTTTCTTTTATGCTTGCTAAGATTTAAAACCATTGTTCTTAATTATATTTGCTGGTTATTAATAGTAACTTATTAAATCATTTATTTTGTACTAGGTACTAGTTATGCCTACGAAAAATCTACGGAACATTTAACAATTTCTATTAAATACTATTTATATCAGTTTATTTTTAAATTGCTTGTTGATATATAACCGATATTAAAACTTAAAAACATCGATATTTTAATGTTGTGTACCAAATGTAAATAATAAAATATTTTATTATATCGTAAAATATTTCATAATTCATAATGAGAAAAGTAATTAACTATTAATGAATATATTGCTTATCTAGAAGTTTAGTGCTGAGTTAATGTCCAGGGAGGTACTTAAGTGTTACAGCAACCCTCTTACATGGAAAAGAAATAGTTACATCAATCTTATTTCCCCTAATTAATATGAAAATAAATAAAATAAATATATCATCACGCCTTTTACTCATTACTGGGTGTTGTACTCTACCGAAGCAGAACTCGGTATCGATATATTTATGCGCGTGAATTGCGGCTACCATCCGTCAAAGCACGGCCTCCAAAGATGTTAGTGGAAGGGAAGCCAAAGGGCTAATTTTAATGTGGTGAAAATGTTTGTCGGCTGTGGGAATCGAACTTTTCTTGCGTGTTTTATATACCTAATAAAACACTTGTATAATAAATAACTATTAAATACCCTGTGAAATGAGGGTTTGGCGTATTGAAGAATTAAATTACTGACAGTGGCGATATCCGAGGTAGATGACTTCCTAAGAACCCCCAACATTTGTGTATACCTACTCGTCCTGCAGTAAAGTTGTGTGAGTAGCGTTACGAAATTGAATCCGAAGGTCTCAAGTTCGAATCCCGAGTTAAAAATATTTGAACTACCGCACTGCAGCTCGGTGAGTCCGGACCATGTACTGTACTTGGGATTAAGTTCGCGTTTTGCAGAGTAGCATAAATAAATAAAAAAAATTTTATGCAAATTTTATTTCAAATTTTTATCATAAATATATTTTGATTTTGTAACCATGGAAACGATAACCTTTTTTAAAAATATATTTTCAAGAAATGTTTATACTATTAGCAGTTTTAGTGCCAGTTTTTCAATCACCGATTAATGTTAAACATAAAATATATATATATATATATATATATATATATATATATATATATATATATATATATATATATATATATATATATGTATATATATATATATATATGTATATATATATATATATATATATATATATATATGTATATATATATCATCACGCCTTCTACCCATTACTGGGTGTGGCACTCTGCCGAAGCAGATCTCGGTAATTGATATATTTTGCTCGTGAAGTGCGGTTACCAGTCGTCAAATCACAGCCCCCAAAGATGTTACTGGTGGAGGAGCCACAGGGCTAGCTTATGAAATTATGAAAGCTGTTTGTCGCCTATGGTTTCCATTATTATTTAATCATGATTAGCATTCATCATACTCGTATATATTCGCAGTAGAGGGTAGAAGAAAGACTTGAAATTATAGTATTTCATAAATAATAATATAATTTTCTCGCTCTGTCAAATTACTATAATTCCAGTATTCTAATTTGAGCAATTTTGTCTCTCTATCCGTGTATCAACGATCGCGGAATCGGCTCTAAAGATTTTGATGAAATTCTAATATTCTTTGGCTTCATAAAACGATCTAGATAGGTATCATCCTCATTCATTTAGTACTTTCATTTTGAAAGAAACTTCAAGAAAATTTAGTTATTCAAAATGTAGGCATGTAAGTACTTTAGGGTAATGTAATTTGACCCGTGAAATCGAGACCAAAATAAACTTGATATGACCTAATGTTTTTCGAGATATAAGCGTAAATTCAGAAGGGAATTGGGGAGAAAAGTTATATATTTTATTTATTTTTTGAGCTACATTTTAAATTTCCCATCTTCCGTTATTGCCTTATTTAGTTAATAACCAATTTCTTCCATGTGCAATATGTAATATGAATTTCAGAAATTTTCAGTAATAATATAACAAGAGAGTGAGAATAAATTGAAAATAATTAGACAGATTTTTCAAAAACTTGTTGCCTACGGGCTTTCGTGACTATTGCCAAATGGCAACAAGTTTGAGAAAGATACTGGAGAATTATTTTCTAAATTTATCGAACTCTCGAGTTATATTTAATTAAGTTATTTTTTGACTTAGCTGTTGAGATCGATTCATCCAACTTAAAATATTTTAAACTGGGTCTATATCGATTGATTACTTATTAATATATTCTTGGAAGTTTTCAAAATTTGTTGGTGTATTTCTGTATCTGAAATACAACTAAATCGATTTTTCCACACATTTTACTTGACGCGTTGACAGTTCTAAATAATTATTTAACAACTACCTATCATTTGTCACAAACAAAAAAGCACCTTCAGAGATTATTCCCGGGAATAATCACAAGAGCTTTATTCTCAGTATAATAATGGCAGGATTAGTTGGTGGTTTTGAGAATCGTCAAAAAATAATCATTGACATTTTCTTATTTTTATATTAAATGTTGCACATGGAAGATGTAAGAATAATTTACAAAATTATCTTTTAGAAAAAAAAAACCGTCAAATACCTGTATACAGTTTTGTATTTGTATTTAAATAAGATAATAGATAACACTGTATTATCTAAATACGAATAATTTATCTAGATAAGTTAAAACACTGCCCAATATTACTGTTATTATACTTCACTGTTGAAGAAGAAACATTTTTGGATCTTTCAAATGTGTTTGTTTTGAAAACCTCCCCGAAAACATCTCAGTTTCAAGGGTGACTTGTAAGTCATAATAAAAATATCTACAGTAGTTTCTGTACAAGTAAAGGGGTTATAATCCCATGTTTACACATTTTCCATTCAATTTATTCAGAGGTCGTTTGTGTTGCAGTGTTACAGCGCACGCTCTTTTAATTTACAAAAGAATAAATTGCACTCGTCACTAACTATCAACGTCAATCGTCAATCGACTCTTGAGTTTGCTGAGCGGAATGATAAACTTTTCATTTTTCATCTGAGCTGCTGTGTTCGTGTTGATGCGTTACCTAGTACCTACATGTTAGTCATCGCAGGCATTGCGACAAAACATAATGGAAAATACTAACACCGTTGCCAAATTTATTGCTTTTTCATTGTTTTTTTAATGCTTCGGAATTTAATGGTCTGTGGCGAAATATGAATTTTTGATTACCTTACCAGAAATAATTGTTATTAGTTTTTAATTTCGTGTTTTTCAAATAACATAAATTAATATAAAAATATAACAGGAACTTAGATAATCTTGCTATAAAATTGATTTACTTGCAAATATTGCAAGTATTGCGTTTGTATAAAAAAGAAGATAACAATTTTTACAAATTTATAGAGCATTATTATTATTCTTAATTCGACGTTACGGCTGAAACAACTACTTGAAATAATAATTGAAGCACGATGTACAATAAATAATAAATTCCCAGTACCAAAATTGCACAAAATGAAGTTTTAATAATTTGCCCGCTTTCAACGTCGTTGTTGAATTACTCCGCCAGTAATATATATATAGCCAGTTACACCAAGAAAATTTAAATTTTAAACTTTGTTTAAATTAATAAAAGCAAATCAACGTTATTTGTAAAATAAATAAATATATAATCACGTCTTTTACACTTTACTGGATATGGTACTCTGCCGTAGCAGGTCCTGATAAATGATATATTTATGCTCATGAAGTGCGGTTATCAGCTATCAAATCACGGCCCACAAAATGTTAGTATCTCAAATCCACAGTCCAACTCGATACCTCGGAACCACCTAAGAAATAATTCATATTTGCTGTTAAATATTCGATATGCTTTTATTTATTTAAACTAAGTTTAAAGTTTTAAGTTTTATTTGTTCAACTGGTCATTTGTACAATAAGAATAAATAAATAAATATAGTAGTTTTATACGGCAATTTTTTGTTTTTTTACATTTATTTAAAGCATTAGTAATGATATATAGCCCTCAGAAATGTACCTATCCCGTCACCAAAGTGGCCTCTAAAATCGCTTAAGTTGGCCAGGCGAATATCAACTTGACTTTTTTATAAGTAACATTTACTTTGGAATGATAATGCATAACATTGCGTTAAGGTAGTACTAGTGTGACGGTGGCGCCATCGGTTGTCGAGTGGCGAAACTGAAGCTCAAAAAATATAAAAATTTAATAAAATAAGTATTTTATACCTATTATGATTTGAATATCATGAATTGTTAACAGGTTGTTGGTCTAGTGAATTTTAAAATACCATACCACCGTGCGGTGTTGCCATTATAAATTGAGATTCTTAATTTTTCGTTAAAAACAAGGCTTTGCATGGCTATATATCCATTACTAAACGATAAAAAAATTTATCCTTCTGATATAATATACATGGATTGTTCTAGAACATCATACTAGTTTTTCAAATGAAACTGCAAAATTTTAGAGGTACACAAACCAAATATGTGTGATTCTGAGTGATGATCGCCATAAGCCCCGTGTATAAGAACTCAACTTTACAAGCGAATATATTTGTTCACAGACGATGAATGTGTTTCATATTTTAACAGGATGCGTATGACTATCCAATGTTTTCGTGCGCCAAATTTCATTTAGATCTGCAAAATTTTGTTTCACGCTAGTACTACCTTAAGTACCGTGATATAATCTAAAAACAAATTTTTGGCTCTTCATAAAAGCTTAATGGAAGGACATGTCAAATATCTAAAGAATAGTTATTTGATTCTTATAGTAATTTGCATTTTCCATATCAACTCAAAGTAATTTTTTGTCGTTCATGAAAATGTAGTCATAGTTTTTTTTTTAATGCTAACTTAATATATATTTGTAATTAAGAGTTAAGCGGAAGAGGATCTATGTTCATATGATATTTCCGAAACACAATGACGTCTTCAATATTCTGTTAAAGTTTTGCAACCGGCCCTGAATGTGATCAAATTTCATTTAATTTTTGTGAGAATCCTATACCAAATTAGAATTCAAATTGTTTCTTTTCATACTTATCCCTAATCATAGTTATCGTCCAAATCTCCCTATAAAAATCTTGAAATGTATTATTAGCCCAACCACATAATGCAGTAGCATAATTTGTTTTAATTCTACTTGGCAACATTGGCGTCGCTAGCATCGAAGTTCTGGTTCACATACCATGCGGTACCATCGCTCTCAGACTCAGAGTCTGCATGTACCCAATAATAAAATGTCACGTGACCAAGTTCACGTCATGCGAACGTTATACTACAGCGCTGGCAAAAAGCAGGCCCCGAAAAAATGATCCGTGATGTGATTGAGCCCTCGGAAGAGATAATATAGAGGCGAGTTTACCTTGGCGCAGCATCCGCAGCTGTGTGCCCAGGTGTCTATATCCCTTTGGAGATCACCCCAAACGAAAATACAATGAGCGGAAATAAATATCGAGCGCAAAACGACAATGGGACCATTTAGGAGTAACCGACTATTTAGGAGAAATTTTATAATTATTCACTGTAATTTTATTCAATCCAATAGCTTTGTTTTAAAGTTTAACTAAATTTAATTTGTTTTAAGTTGGATTATATTATGTATTTCAGGAGGGAACAGACCTAATTAATAGATTGATGAGTGACATGTGCTCAAAACTAGTTTCTACCTGGTTACGTCATGGCTGACATGATTGTTTACTGATCTTATTTCTGTATGAATCAAATCTGCTTTAAGATCTCTTCTGTGTTATATTTTTCTTATGAATATTTCCATATCTGCTTCTGTTATTATTCATGTTATATTTGGTACAATTTTTGGGTTGTATCTAAATTAAACTTTTCTCAGAATTTGAAAAATTGTTGGAAATCAAAAGAAGTCATTTTAAAATTATTGACCTTATTTTCTTTTCGTACTATACACTTATAAAGTGTTTGAGATCGAATATTGAATGATTAAAATAATATCGAATATTTACTAATCTATATTATTTATATGAATTATTGGTCCTTAATAGTTATTTGTTTCATTAGGATTGTATCTTGTAGGTCTGAAGATCAATAATAAAATTGTCGATCCAAATATTTGCTTTTAGAATCTATATTCTTCAAATTTTTCTTTTATTAGGAGTAGAAATACCAGTTTTCGGATCAAGTAATAAAGGTTGCTGGACAACGCACAGTGGAGTCTGGCAATATTGCGAGACTCGAAATAGTATTTTTAGAACGATTGAAATATATGATTATTTCTTACCCACTTTTGAATTATTTACGTTACCGTGGATACATCATCGTTTTTTGGTCTTTTGCATTTTTACTATAATTGTCATTTATGGGGTAATAGTTCAGTGGTATCAAGTCGGTCTGTGAATCCTAAGAACCCTGGAGATCTATTCTAATTCGCTGGCTACTGGATTTGGCGACCGTTTGACGTCATATTTGGCGACTTTGATACTGGCGCCATCTGTTGGTATAGTTAAAAAGTACAGTCCTGACGTCATTGTTGGCGACTGGTCACTTAGGGAGTCGCGCAGTGTTGCCAATTTGGAGATTTTGTCGCTAAATCTAGAGAAATTAATTATCGTAACGCGACTTTTTAAAAGAATTAGCGACCTGTCGCAAATCTAGAGTTTTAAATAAATTACTAACGACATTTCTGGAGGTATTTTGGAAAAACTGCAGTATCACTAACCAATTTTTAAAAATGTAATTTTAGGTTGGTAAAATTGTGTGAATATCAAAACTCCCTAAAAATTACTAAATAAATCAGTGCTTCGAAACTGTTATTTGAAAAACATTTTTTAGCTTCAAACCTCAAACATAATGTAATCTACAATTATTAAGAAATAAAACAGAATTCTAACCAAACCAAATCTCAGTCTTTGCCATTTTCATACATTTATGACATTTATATTCCTTTACGATGAGCTTCAAATCTCTGAAAAAGTTTTAGGATCACTAATAAGTAAATGTCATTATAGTGGTGGGGGAAATTTAAAAAATTGGGTAGTGATACTGCATTTTAGCCAAAAAATATATATATTCTAGAGATATTCTGGCGAATTTTTATTTTTTATTAGAGATATCTAGAGGTTTTTAAAAATTATAATCTAGAGATATTCTGGAGCTTTTTTAAATGCAATCTAGAGACTTTTCGTTAACGTCAGTTGGCAACACTGGAGTCGCGTATGCTGGCGACTAGTATAAGGCTGTTGTGAAGTGTCATGGTGTAAGTCGCTTAGCATTTTTTGGTTGATTAGTTTCGAAGTTAGAAAAGTTTTATATTTTGTAAATGTAAATACGAGTAGTATCTGCCAATTATTGAACAAAATCCAGCTGCAGATATACATTACTGATAATTAGGACAACAATATGACGATATTGTTTACACATTAATCATAATTTTTAATGTAAAAATGTTTATTTAAGATTTTGTTAAAATTTATATTAATTATTTTTAAAATATTACTAATTGCTTGAAAATTACTAAAATTCTGTCAATTTGTGATATGTCAAGTTTAAGCAATAACATACAAATATTTGAGTTTAACAAAGAAAAACAAATATCAAGAAATGGCTGTCAGAAATTATAAGTATCAACACAAAATACTCCGTGGTTTCGATTAATACCAACGTAAGAAATTAAAATCCCTATGACATTGATTGCTCCTTGACGTCATTGACTTAGCGACTAAAACTTGTCCCCAAGCAGTCGATAAGAATTAGAATAGGTCGCCTGGTTCGATCCCCATAGCCGACAAAACAGCATTGGAATGGAATTCTGGTATTTAAATTGCTTGAAAAACAATTTTCACAATTTAAAACTACCCCTGTGGGACCCCCACCACTAACATATTTGGGGGCCGTGATTTGACGGCTGGTAATCGCACTACATGCGCTTAAATATATCACTTACCGAGATCTGCTTCGGTAGAGTGCCACACTCAGTAATGGGTAGAAGGCGTGATGATATATTTATTTAGTTAAATTGCTTGAATAGATTAAATGGTTTTGTGCATATTTTTTTTTAAAGAAATACATTAAAGAACAGTTTAGAAAATAAGTGATCAGATTTAATTATTGAAATCTCGGCAACTATTAGAATTACAACTTCGGTAAAATTAGATAAAAGTTTTTGCATTTAATTATATTTTTCACTTTTTTTGACCATCACCAGTATCTACGAGTAGATCTCACATTCAGTACATGTACTGGTCAATTCCATGAGACCGACATCCTTACTATATAGTCACTATTCTGTCGAACTGAAAAAATACATTGGGCACTAGACCAAAACTTAATTTCAATATATTTTTGAGTTTTATAAAAATATAATTAATGTGGTAGGTGGCTTAGTGGTATCAATTCGGCCTGTGGATCCTATGAACCCTGGTTCGATCCCCACAGCCGACAAAACATTTTCACCAATTTGAAATTAACCCTGTGGCTCCCCCACCACTAACATCTTTCGGGGCCGTGATTTGATGGCTGGCAACCGCACTTCACGCGCATAAATCTATCACTTACCGAGATCTGCTTCGGCAGAGTGCCACACCCAGTAATGGGTAAAAGGTATGATAATATATTTATTTTAATATCTATTTTTATTGTCATGGTGATAAATAACATTTCAGAAATAGCTTTCTTTTACTTCTGAGTTCAAATAATAGTATCATATTGAGGTGAGTGAAAAACATTATTTATGTGGTAGGTGGATCAGTGGTATCAAGTCGGACTGTGAATTTGAGAACCTGGGTTCGATTCCCACTGCCGACAAATAATTTTCACTACAATAAAGTTATTCCTGTGGCCTTTTCTTCACTAACATGTTTGGGAACCTTGATTTGACGGCTGGTAATCGCACTTCACACGCATAAATATATCATCTCCTACCGAAATCTAATATAGTACAGTACTACACCCAGTAATGGGTGAAAGGCGTTAAGATTTATTTGTTTATTGTAGTTTCAAAATAATTTGGAATAATTTCACACCTGAAATTATTTCATGATATGTGTAAATCAAGTCTTACTCAAGGTGTTGCTTCAAACAAATAAAATAAAGCGTTTTTTTTTCAATAAGATTTCTTTATCTACAAAAATATTTACTAAGCAATAGGTGCAAAGATGCAAATAATCTGTTGCTTCAAGTAAATTAATACAGGATTAAAGTTCGTAAAAACGGCAAAGAAAAATAAATATCTATGTCAGAACTGACAAATTCCAATTTTGCTTGCAACAAAAAGTTTTCCATCCCGTTGCTAAGTAGGCCCGAGCCTCCAGTAAGTCTAGGATTCCTAGAAACCACCGCAAGAATTTTTGAGTTGGCCTAGACACGCCGGCGTCATAAGTCCCTTCATTGCTACCCTAAAATCACCCTTATATCATTCTGCAATAAATACCACAATCGCTTGTTATTTCTAGGGTTAGACTTATATGTGGCTAGTCCGAATTTCCGTGGAAAGTGTCAAATTTTGTAAAGTACCAGTTTTTTTGCTACGCCAATGTAATTTGGTTGAGGCTTCTTACCTGTCCAGGTACAGGATTAAATACAGTTGTGTTCAATGCACAAGGACTGCTTTGTGTCTCTTTCGGGTTCCATAGCTCACTTGTTGAAAATTTGTTTTGTAAACTTGTAGAAATAGATTGCAAGTGTTGTTTATTGTTTTGTAAACTTGTAGAAATAATTTGCAAGTGTAGTTTACAATAATAGGTATTACAATTATGTAGGGTTTTTTTAAATTACAAATTACTACTAGACGAAACTAGGTTAATTATGCTATGGCCTTCAAAGGAAAACACTGTGTATAAATAAAATGTTTAAAACTATCATAAATATCTTTACTTTAGTTTATTTACTTAGTTTGAATGAAAGGATGAAAAAGTAAATAACTAAACAATGGATGTTTTTGTTTTACTTGTAAATATTTAGTTTTTAAAATAGGATTGTTATCGTAGAAATACAATAATATAAATATAATATTTACTATTGTATAATTGATTCATTGTTATTTACAAAAATTTAAAAGTTTTGAATCTAAAATAAAAAATATTTTCGTTTTGCCGGATTATTTTTCAAGTGAAATTTTGCTGTTTTTACTAATTCTAGAATGAATTATGTAAATATAATTCACAGTTTAAAAAATTGTACATACTCATATTTAGAGTTTCACCGATTTAAACCCTATGAAATTTGAAACTCTAGTTTTCTGGTTTCCCAACATTTTGTATGTCTATTTAACAATAATTTTATAAATTGTAACATATCGGTTTGCAACCACAATCGGATTATCCTATTTCAATTTTGAATCCCTTCTTCTACGAGCAGAAACATCAAAAAATTGTGAAACGTCAATTCAAATGAAATTGTTTATGCGACTAGGTATCACGTTTAGCAAATGCAGAATAATTTATAACGCACTACAACGAAGTTTAAACGTGTCTCCTATTCTGTAACTCAATCATTATCTGTAACCAGAGCTGGGCAAGCTACTTAAAAAAATCTGGTGTGGTCACCACACGACTTTCTTTTACACAGCATATTTCATATTAAAAACGCTGAATTTAACACTTATGACTTGCTCCGTTGATCCTTGCGTTTGACAATTATTATTTGACATATAAATGTTAAACATGTTTTTGTTTTTTGTTTCTATTGCTACTATGATTATTGAAATATATTATTAAATATATAAATTAGTTTTTCTCAAAATTAGACGCATATACAAGAAAATTGCAAATAACATTTTATGTTCCATATATTTTTTGCTAACATCTTTTATTTGAAACTTTTTTTCGTAACTGATTCCTTTTTTGAAATAAATGGAATTTATTGTTTTGTGTGTCCAGTAAACTTCCTCTTCCGGTTTTTAAATTTCATTCAAAATCAACTCAGCTCTTCGTATTTTCATGAAACTTATAATTACCAAGTTTCGTTAACAAATCTTATCTCGTTCATGAGATATTGCACGACTGGACACACATCCATCCATCCATCCATCCATCCATCCATTCACACACACAGACATCATTGAGAAAATGATCAAAACAGATTCAGTGGACCTCAAAACATGTATTTCCGCGAAAATCTCGTCAACGATTTTTTTCACGATTCCAATACTTCCTTATACTACGTATAAGAAAGTAAAAAGTAGCTAAGCTACAGCTACAGCTAATCTTTAAAAAGTAGTTAAGCTACAGCTATAAGCTATATTTTGTAAAATATAGCTAAGCTACAGCTAAAAGCTTTCGTTAAAGTAGCTGTTAAATTTTAAAGCTACTTTTTTTAATTATTGTGAAATAATTAAATTTTCCATTGCTATATGATCAGTCTTTTGTTATAATGACTGTTTTAATTTACTATTATGTACATAAATATTAAAAATAGCAAATACCATCTGGCATCTACTGTGTATTTTTGCGTATTAGAGCCAGTTAGAATCGGCAACAAATAATTATTTTGTGTGGGTTTAGCTTGTACGCATGCGTACTTTGTTGACCTTCTGCTTAAAAAGTAGCTTTAAGCTACAAAAAGTAGCTTTAAAAGTAGCTTCAGTTGTTATTTTTAAGCTAATAGAAAAAAAAAGTAGCTAGCTACAAGCTACAGCTATATTTTTTCACAGTTAGCTAAGCTACAGCTACAGCTAAGGTAAATGTAGCTAAGCTAGTAGTTAAGCTACAAAAGTAGCTAGCTACTGCCCAGCTCTGTCTGTAACAGTTGATAAATTAATAGCAATCCTTGTTTTTCATAATTACTCAATAGATTACGATCAGGCCGATATACCGTGACCAAAAAATCAATTTGGCTTCAGTATAAAAAAATAAATTGTTACCATCCTTTTCACGAAGCTCTCAATGAGTGTTTATTTAATTATTTTTTTACTATGTCAGCTACGTATATATGTATAAGTAAGCAAAATATATGAAAATAACATAAAAATGTCTGGATAAATTGGATTGAAATTGTGATATTTTTAATGCAATCTTGAATATGAAAAATTGTCACTAATACATTAATCGGTAACAGATAATGATTCAGTTACAGAATATCGGAAATGATCTCCTATTCCATGTTCCAATATTACTAATTTAAATTTTATATTTTTTTATATAAATAAATACTAATTAAATTCCTTTCTATTTTTGAGAGAAAAATTCGAACGATGTCAAAATTTGAACTAGGTACTCTTATATTCTGGCAAAATGTCTTATCATTTTCTTTATATAACACTGTCACCATAGACGACCTCTAAAAAATATAAAGTTGACGGAAGAACAATGATTAGATAAATTATCTAAGGGTGAGTTTTTCAATCACTGATTAATGATATACTACATTCCCTGTATGAAAACGATGACGTCATATGTGGACGATGTTATCATAGATACGATGAAATATAGCTATCTTTTGTTAATAATATTATTCGTACCTATACGAATGACAACGTATGTCTTAATAAGTTAAGACACACGTTTCATGTTTTTTCACGTTCTATCACATTAATTATTTTAATGAAAACGTATGATAGTTCTTACTAATACGAAAATTTACATTTATTTTGTTCACATTTGTTTATAAGATAAAAATAGAGACCTATGGTCAAGATTTTGTTATTTTCTCACCTGTCATTTCTAAGTTTGTGACATTTTTGATACATAAATACAGACTGAGAAATAAGAAATGGCTAGAAAAATGTTGGGTAATCAAATGCATAAATGCGTTTGTCATCTTCATGATTATTTTGCGCTGGAGTTAGAGAATCGAGGATCTTTAATTAATTTAACTGTAGTACAAGAGGTGATGTGCATTGTATTTTGTATTTTCAAATATTTTTATTTATATATAATAATAATACATATAAAAATGTATATTCCTTTGAGTTTTATTTTACAAAATTACATATTATAATAAGGTAGGTAAAATTTTTGTGCGTTAAGATAAATTTATATTTGATTTTTATTTAAAATATTCAGAATTTGGTTTTATTATGAAAAAATTAATTTTTATAAAATAATAAATATTTTAATTTGACATTTAAATTTTAGGTTATGTTTTAAAAATGTGAATCCAATACCAATGTAAACGTTTTAAGTACAAAATCTTGAATCACATGGATACCGAATGTGACGTCATCGTTTTCATACAGGGAATGGAGTATAATCATGCTTAAGTAATCATGGAAACTATGGTTACCATTATTATTTAATCATGATTAACACTAATCGAGAATAAACCGGTGATTGAAAAACTGGCCCTAAATTGTATAACCTAAATTATTGATAAAATATATTTGAATGTGTATTATCATATTTTATTGGTAATATCCCGCGTAATAGTATTTTTTATAAATAACATTTTATAGCTCATAGAAAATTTTTCCGTATTTAAAAAAATTAATTCGTTAACCAAATTTATCAATACCATTTTTCAATCATTTGAGTAACTGTCAAAGTTTATAATAAAAATTATGTTATTTCAGTTAAAAAAATAAAAATAAAAAAAAATTACAATGTCAGGTTATATGTCCAATATTTTGTCTAAAGATTTGATAACTTTTGAACCTAATTTTCGCGATTATTAAAAGAGTAAAATTAAATCTCTTTCTTGACTTAGATACAGAATGATAATCTCTACAACTGTTATTTGAAACACTTTAATATAATTCGACGAATAATGGCAACGGAAAAATTTAATTTGAATGTTAAATTCTTATATCTCGCTTTTCATGTTACATCATGACATTTCAAAACTTGCGTAGATTAGTTAGTAAGACGATTTTCCGGAAGATCTTTTTCGATTTTCTTCTTTTCTCGTGTATCGTAACAAAATTTCATATAAAAGGTACCTAATACGAAAAACTACAAAAATGTTCTATTACTCTAATTTGGAGCATATTACTCTAAAAAAATACAGTAACAGCGCAAGATATACGCACATTTGTTTCATTGTCAAGTTCTTGCAAATATGTTTATTATTTTATCAAATTTTCCTATGACAAAAACTATCAATATCACAACAAGTTCACCAAAATCCAGAACAATAAAATCAAACAGCAAACCGGAAATCGCGAGGTCACACATCCGGTTTACAATATACGCAACAGCCAACATCCAGCGATACAGCACATCAGTGCGCGTGCACGCCATTACGTATGATAGACGACCCGGCGTGACGCAGTGACAGGCCAATCTTGTGCTCCGTTCGCCAAAAAACTCGCATCCCTCTTCGTTGTTTCGCTCTTGTCCCGTCCCGTGTGTGGTGATTAATAATTTCACTTGTTTTTACAATATTTCATTTGGTAATTATGTTCGAATGATAGGTGGTTTTGTTGAGGGATGTACTGAAAATTGACGATGATGTAAAAAAAATATACGAGTTTTTTTAAAGCTAATATTCATTTTAAATATAAATAATTACAGAAGAATCTTAATAAATAAAATAAATAAATATATCATCACGCCTTTTACCCGTTACTGGATGTGGCACTCTGCCGAAGCAGATCTCGGTAAGTGATATATTTATGCGCGTGAAGTGCGGTTACCAGCTGTCAAATCACGGCCCTAAAAGAGGTTAGTGATGGGGGCGCAACAGGGGTAATTTTAAATTGGAGAAAATGTTTTGTTGGCAGTGGGGATCGAACCTGGGTTCTTAGAATCCACAGACCGACTTGATACCACTGAGCCATTACCCCATTACAGAAGAATCTTAAAATAAATAAATAAATATATCATCACACTTTCTACCCATTAATGGGTGTGGCACTCTGCCGAAGCAGATCTCGGTAAGTGATATATTTATGCGCGTGAAGTGCGGTTACCAGCTGTCAAATCACGGCCCTAAAAGAGGTTAGTGATGGGGGCGCCACAGGGGTAATTTTAAAATGGTGAAAATGTTTTGTTGGCTGTGGGGATCGAACCTGAGTTCTTAGAATCCACAGACCGACTTGATACCACTGAGCCATTACCCCACTACAGAAGAATCGTAAAATAAATAAATAAATATATCATCACGCCTTTTACCTATTACTAGGTGTGGCACTCTGCCGAAGCAGATCTCGATAAGTGATATAATTATGCGCGTGAAGTGCGGTTACCATCTGTCAAATCACGGCCCTCAAAGAGGTTAGTGATGGGGGCGCCACAGGGGTAATTTTAAATTGGAGAAAATGTTTTGTTGGCTGTGGGGATCGAACAAGGGTTCTTAGGATCCACAGGCCGACTTGATACCACTGAGCCATTACTCTATTACAGAAGAATCGTAAAATAAATAAATAAATATATCATCACGCCTTCTACCTATTACTGGATGGGGCACTCTGCCGAAGCAGATCTCGGTAAGTGATATAATTATGCGCGTGAAGTGCGGTTACCAATCGTCAAATCGTAATGAATTAAAATAACAGTTAAAGTTAAGCTTGCTGTATACTAGGTCGTAATAAATCGGATTTAAATTTGAATATAACAGAGGTCGGAAATTCACAACTAAGCAGCCTTTTATCGAAAATTTTACAAATAAATTTATTTTAAACGATACGATAATTAATAATGCTGCATTTATTATTACAATTTTTATATTTATAAAAAATCTAATTTCAAATTGCGCTCCACAACTTCTGTGCGACGACATAATTTTTAAATTATTGGTAATGGTGACATGTACTACTTTACTATTACGTACATAAATATCAAAAATAGCAAATACCATCTGGCACCTACTGTGTATTTTTGCGTATTAGAGCCAGTTAGAACCGGCAACAAATAATTATTTTGTGTGGGTTTAGCTTGTACGCATGCGTACTGTGTTGACCTTCTGCTTAAAAAGTAGCTTGAAGCTACAAAAAGTAGCTTGAAGATACAAAAAGTAGCTTTAAGCTACAAAAAGTAGCTTTAAGCTACAAAAAGTAGCTTTAAAAGTAGCTTCAGTTGTTATTTTTAAGCTAATAGAAAAAAAAGTAGCTAGCTACAAGCTACAGCTATATTTTTTCACAGTTAGCTAAGTTACAGCTACAGCTAAGGTAAATGTAGCTAAGCTAGTAGCTAAGCTACGAAAGTAGCTAGCTACTGCCCAGCTCTGCTTACCAGTAAGAAAATAAATCTACTTTCACCCCTGGTCATCAAGTTTAAAAACCCATGAATACACGTGCGATCTACTCATTAAACTAAATATTTTTCAAATTCTCAGTTTTTTATCCTAAAATTTGAGGTATATTTGGAGAACCATATGATATAAATTTAGTTAAAATATAAGGTAAGTTTTCGTATGATAAATTCTGTGTGTTGATATAGAAAGGTGTTTAGTTTTCGTGTTCAAAATGAAATAATAATAAATGGTTTTAGAGCGTTACATCGTGCAGCCCTTGGATTAGATTGTTTTGACAAATGACTGCTAATGCGATTGAGATAACATAGAAAGTAATTATTAATAATCACCGTTGCGTTTCACATACAGTAAACTAGAATGAAGTAGAAAAATTATCAGGCGAGATGACGTAGTCACACAAGTCTTAAATGCGCAACAAACCACCGCCTTTGAATCTAAAACGTGATTTTATTTGATTGTAAATCGTTAAAAACTACACGCTGATAAGGTAAATTTTTGAATGAATTTTAGGAGCGCTTTCATTTGAAACAATACAATATAACGACAAGCTAAATAAGATACAATTGTAAATGTAAATGTTATATTTTATTTCAAGTAGTAAACATATTTTATTTATAACTTCTCGAGTTCATTAAAGGCGACCACACACTGAAAAATACAAATTCTTGCGGACTCGTGAGAAAGACGGGGGCGCACTGGAAACTAATACCATAATTAAATCAGGGAAGTATCGATACTTATTGAGGCCAGTGGCGTAACATCCTATAGTTTAGATGTGCGATTGCAGAGCTCTGGAAACTTGCTATGCTCTTGTTTTACTCTAAATCGTTCATGACTAGCATTACGTACTAATAAATATCGTTTTGTCAACGGCCATGGCTGCACTCGTTGGAACCGATCTAAGCGATAACGCGAGTTAAGTAACATTGCGCGCGGGTATTACTTGGATGGGTGACCGTCCAAAGAAATTCGTGTTGCTGTTGACTAAAAACAACTAAAACGCAGATCAGAGCGTAATGGCGGCATATGACCTAAGTAGTTGGTCCGCCAAAGAAGACATATGAAAAAAAAATAAAATATCGTATCATAATACTTACTTAAGAATTAAGGATATTGCGTTTTTTTTTTGCATGATCAATGCAATAACGATATTAAAATTTAAAAATACTGAAAATTGGTTTAACATTTAAATCTTCTTTTAGACAACCACTTATGAAAGTAACCGTAACAACATCATAAACTACTACGGAAAGTTGAAAATAACATACACTGATATTTCTCAAATATGAATAACTTTGAAGATTGATAAATTTAATGTTTATGACAAAGTAAATACTTCGTGTTATGATTTCCTTAAAAATCAGACTGTGTCGCTACAGACGAAACCCGTTGTCAATACTTATGACACATAGCAGTTGTGGGATCACTATGACAGAGAAATTCGGTTGACGCCTACCTCGTACAGAGGAGCCGTGGCCTAGTGGTTAAGGCATCAGCCCGGCAAGCTAAGGTTCCCAGTTCGAGTTCGGGCGACTTCCGAATTTTTCTGTCATAAACTTTAAATTTATACACTGATATGTTATTATAACGCACACTTCTAACATATTAGATGCAGTTCCACTGATTGACAACAGATGGCGTTATAATGAAAGAAAACAATAAAATAATTGAAAAGAAATTGTATTATTATTTGAATCGCAGTTTTGACAGATTTTTCATGACATTTGCACAAATAAATATATATATATTTTTTAAATTAATAATTACTTATTTACTAAATTTACATTATTTAATATTTTCACATTACGGTTAGTACAGTTGATATCGCCACACCTAACCTCAAACGTCAAACGTCAACGTTTACCTTAATAAACGCATCAGTTGTGAAAGTGTAACAACATTGCTCTTGTAAACTATTTTAGAAATATTTTGTGGTCGTCTAAAAAAAATAGTGCACATAACTCTCTCGAAAGTGTGATAACTGTGCTTGTGTACTTACTCGGCGCTACGCGCCTCTTTTTAATTTGTACATTTTCACGTTATATTACACTATCGATGCTTGCTATGTAATATACTATAGTTCTCAGAGTTATTAGTTTTAAGTAGGAGAAATATTTAATTTTATTTACTTACCTCCTTCCAATTGATAAACAATTAATTACCGGTCAGTAATTTGTATTCCTAACTTACTATTTTGGAAATCCTTTCGATAAACATTAAAAAAAAAACTATTACTTTGTTGAATCACTTATTATTAATTTTTATATTAGTAATTAGCATACATTTTAGCTTGCAAAGGATGCTGAACAATATTTTAAAGGCATACAGCGAAAAGTTCTAATAAAAATGAGTTCTGAAACGAACCATTTTTAAGCTATATATTGTTTGATATCTTAAGAACAATAAATTTCCTTCAGGTTAATGGGTTTATACAACCACTATATAATAAAATTAATCTAAGCTACTGAAAATTAAATTTAGTACGTACCGTTTATGTACAACAATCATAATTTGAATATTTGTTTTTCTAATCTGAACTACATTTATTAGAATATAATAAAAATATAGTATTTAAAAAAATATATTCTAATTTGAAAAGAAGCATACAAAAATTAGCAACTCTTTATAAAATTAGTTGAAACCTGTAGCGAAAATGAACTTTGAGCTGGAAAGCATTTTCTGGGTTAAGCTGATTTTTTAAAATTTTTTAATTACATCATAATTTTAAATTGACATGAAAATTTTCAAACCCTAATTAGTGAGCAAGGACTTTACTTTTTTGACGAGATTCCTGCATATTCAGAATAGGGGGTGGTATTACAAAAAAATTGGTGATCCAAAACTGTTTGAGGAGCACTGTTTCAAACTATTCGATTTATTTTTTTTTGTTCTACTATTATATGCCACTAAAATATTGTAAAAAAAAAATAAATATATCATCACGCCTTCTACCCATTACTCGGTAAGTGATATATTTTGCGCGTGAAGTGCGGTTACCAGTCGTCAAATTACGGCCCCCAATCATGTTAGTGGTGGAGGAGCCACAGGGATAGCTTTTTCAAATTAACTATTGTATCCATGTTAAAAAAACATGTACCTACAACAAAATATAAATTATACATACTTTAAGAAATTAAAACCATAATTACCTGCAATAGCAAATAAAAAAAAGGGTAAAACCCCCATAACCCTATATCTGATTAGAGCAGTAAGCAAGGTAGTTATCAGTTATCAGAAAAACAAAATCATATTCAATTAAATTCACATCTCGTCGCAAGAAAATCACGGTGGCCTAGGATATAACAAAAGAGCGTCAGGAAAACAAACGCAAACAAGGCACACCGCGATTTTCCACCACCGCGTCGCTTTGAATAAAGGCCGAATTCTTTAATCACATAATTATGTCATTCCGTGTGCACGGAAAGCAAGTAACAGGGGTCGAACCCCGGACCTAGAGATACGAGCGCGATAATGTTATGAATAATTTTTCGTGTGAAAACACATGTTGCGGAGGAGGGCGCTGGCGCTAATACGAGACGTGCGTGACAGATGGCTCTAGTGATAACACCACGAACTACATTACCGGCGACACGGTGACATCTGAACCATTGTCGGCTATAATCGCTACCTGCCGTGGTCGATGGAAATTATTTTTATACTTTTTAAATATTCTGATTCTGATTTTACCTGCCCGTGCTTAGTGCGCTCTCAACCAGTCAAGCTGTTGAGTTTGTTTCTTTTATATTTAAATTTAGTTTTTTGTTTGTTCAAATAAATAAAGAAAATAAATACTGAATGAATTTTTGCGTTATTGAAATAAGTTACTGACAATCTACAGATCTTGTATAATTTAATCATAATTGCACCGTATTTAGGTAAGTAATGTAAGTTAAAATTCAATTATAAAGCTAAATTCACAAGAAGTGAAATTTAAAGCTATTTGATCGAATAATGATAGCTTCTTTATATCTTTAAAATAGTAATAAAAAACACAATAATACAGTTTGTTCGACATAGCTTGCACAGCATGAAGAACCTCGATGTCAGTTAAATTAGATAAAAAAGCAACACTGATAGACTAATTCAACCATTTGTTGTACATAATAAATAAATTTGATTTGCACTTTTTAAGGGCAAGATCGTGCTTGCCCGGAACAGTGTATCCTTGGGCTAGCGAATCACAGTACGCCAGAAACGTCTGGCCCCACAGTAAGTATTTGAGTGTATTTAATTTCAAATAATATATTTTCCTACAACTGTGCGATTTCTTTGTTATTACGTAACTATAATTGCCTTGGTTGCGTATGAAAAGTAGCTGAATGCAGATCAAGTGCGTTTCCGAAAGCAAAGAAACACTAGTGCGGAAAGTGCTTCATTACGCAACTGTAAAAAAAGTTTTTTTGAGAGCGATTTAAATTTAGCGCCAAGCGCGTAATTCATATTTTGACCACAGACGCTTATGGAAGAAGAAGATGCAGTGAGCCAGCGCTAGTAAATATGCAGTAGTATATTTTGACGTTTATAAAAATAACCTTAAATTGCAGTATATCTAATCTGTACACAACTAATAAAAAAAACCGAACAAAGTAAAATATATCGATAAATGGTTTTAAGTAAGTGAAATACATAATATTTATTGTGTGTGTATATTATTAACACAGTTGTTACAGTTGCTTATATTGACATAATGTAAAGTGGAAACTTTTGTATTGTCTAAACAAACATTGATTTCTTCCGTACCTGTTCATATTATTAACAGTAATATTATTGACAACAATTTCGGAGGCTTTAGAAGCACCAGCAGCAGGTTGATTGTCATTGTCGAAAATAGATGCAACATAGTATGATCCGGAGCTTCAATTATCTTTGGAGGTATTTATGATAAAGAAGAAACACTCACTGTACTATTCCAATCTAGACGATTTTGAAGAAATTATCTCGACGTTAGTAAAATATTTTTAAATAATGTAGAACAATGTGCAAGCAATCAACAAACAAACCAAAACAACGCCGTAAAACATCGTTCTCGTGTAATATCATTAAAATTTTATAAATTTTGATAATACTTTAGTGATTTACTAAATCGCACAGTTGTAGGAAAAATGTTGTTTATAACACGTGCCGAAAAAGGTTACGTGCTCGTGCTCGTAGCAAGCCTTTTTCGGCACTTGTTATAAAAATAACTATTTTAATTAATATTCTATATAATTTAGTTATACCGCAAGCTTTTTATGTCTATATTGTCTATGTAACATAAGAAATATGTTGATAAAATTTTAGTAATGCATTAGTTCCTATCCTGCAATTTTAAAATAAAATAGTAGAAAAAAATCCGAATTAAATCTGCATTCGAAAAGCTCAAATTTGATAAGATATGTTTTATTTATAAAATAGATGCAAAATTTATTCGCAAATAAAAGAAAATATACCACCAAATGAAAATTATATCATTCTATCTCCGCTGTAACATAAAGTCGTTCTTAAAAAAGTAACGACCTGCTACTGGTTTACACCAATAAAATAACGCATTAGTTGTAAGTAGGTACTAAGTGAAATATTTTCAAACTTCAAACTTTTCATTCACAATTATTGTGATAGATATTTTTATTTTGTGTATATCTTCTATCACTACGTCTTAATAAATAATACTTTGTTTTCAATTTAGATGAAGTTTCTTAAAATACATTTTTTCTAAAATAATGGATTTATTGATAATCGTATTTAGTAATTGGTTATCTGTGCATTCAGTTTTTGATATTAAATATTTACGTTATTGTTAAAATTAGAGTTGATTGAGAGATCTGAAATAAAACAAAAATTTATAATAAATAATGCACCAGTCATTTGTTTTAAGTGATACTTATTGGTTGCATTTCACTGTAGATGGGGTTAAGTTACACCTCGGCACTACTTACTTACATATGTGTAAAGCTTGGTGATGTAATTTTTAGTCGCTTGAATTCCGAATTTAAAGTTATACAGTTTTTATAATAAATATTTTTTAAAAGTTAATTTTAATTAATTAGCCAATTACATAGTTGTTTTTCTCGAAATATTTAATTTAATTTTTTTAATGGAGTTAGCAGTAAAATGAGATAATCTTTATTAAACAAGATGTATGAATAGGTCTATATAAAATATTTTTATAAGCCAAAATTGCAATAGACCACAGAAGTGGGCGGTCCATATTAGGGCGGTAAATTTGAATGCGAGTCGAATGGTATATGCAGTTACCATTGTCTTATCGCGTTTTTATTTTATAAGTATCAAAATTGAAATTTTTAAGGGAAACAACCAATGATGCATCAAATTACTGTTTTAATGTTACCAATATAAATGGTTATTGTTTTGAAATGTCATGTAATATACTTTTTATGTCTATATTAAATTTGAAAAGAAACGTATGTCGTAGTGAACTTCATATCTCTACAATCATAACCTCACAATTGTGAATTTTGAATTTTTTGCACTTGTATATTTCGTTGTGATTAGAGCCAGGTGCAAAACACCACCCCATTTTAATTTATTGCACAAGAAAGCGCAAAACAAAACATGTAAACAAAAATGAGGCTAAAAATCAAATGTTTGTTTCATAAGAAGTGTGCTACGCCATACGTTGCCTTACAATAGAAAGAGATAGAACGCTTAAGCCACGCCTCCTGGTGACGTTTACTTCTGTGGTCTATTGTTTATCTTTTAGACTGAGAGAGAGAATGATATGAAAATCATTAATTAGAAAGAAATACGAAACTTTATGACATTTAATAAATATATAAATGTAATTTTGTTTCTATCTCCTTGATTTCATTATAAATATCAAAATGTCAGAAAAAAGTGCAAGATCTGTAATTTTTTCCATAAATAAAGTCAGATTATTAGTGGGACAAAATAGCGGCAAGATTGAATGTGCGTTCTTGTACAATTCATCGTGATTCAAAAACCTTGCGTCTGAAATATTAAACTCTATATTAAAAATAAAAATTCTGTGAGTAAGTTGGAAATATCTGTGTATCTTTTGACATTCGAAATCTATTAAAAAACTCGATATTAACCCATTTATCAAAAATATTAATTATATTTTCAACATTCAACATTAAGTGAACGTCTAATATTAATTATTTTTAAATCCTTCATTTCATAAAATAAATATAAATAAATATATCATCAGTCCTCTTACTCATTGCTAGGTCTGCCACTCTGCCGTAGCAGATCTCGGTAAGTGATATATTTAAAAGTGTGAAGTGGGGTTATCAACCGTCTAAACACGTCCCTCAAAGATGATAGTGGTGGAGGATAATTTAAATGTGGTGAAAATTGTTTGTAAGCTGTGGGAATCGAATCGAGGGTCTCAAATCCACTGGCCGACTGAGCCACCTACCTCATTTCATGTCTCTCTATAATTTCATTAAATTCATAAAAATCATTTATTTATTTCGCTGGATTACTTCACTGACTTTATTTTCAGTACTAGAATTACTCATTTTAATTTATTTTGAAGTAATTCACCCCAATAAATGCATCTGTTTGCTTAATTCAATTCATTTCGTAAATAAATAAATAAATAAATATATCATCACGCCTTCTACACATTACTGGGTGTGGTACTCTGCTGAAGCAGATCTCGGTAAGTGATATATTTTGCGCGTAAAGTTCGGTTACCAGTCGTCAAATCACGGTCCCCAAAGATGTTTGTGGTGGTGTAGGGGTAGCTTTTTGAAATTATGAAAATTGTTTGTCGCTTGTGGAAATCGAACCAGGGTTCTCAGAATCCGCAGGTCGACTTCATACCACTGAGCTAGCCACCCCATACTAATAAAATATGTAGCTAATAAATATATTTATTAGGTAATTAAAATTTATAAGGTAATGGATATGTGCAAAAAATATTTATTAGCTAAATAGATTTATTAGGCACATTATTAGGAACTGGATATCTCGATTTAAATAATAAATAATGGAATACCTGGCAACCGAATATAAGAAATGTTAGGTTTTGAAAGTATTCTCATAGTAACGACACTCTTAATGCATTAGGGTCTATTAAAATCATATAATGCCCTATAGAATTTTGAATTAAATAATGCACTTTGTATTCATGGTATTAATAAACAATAATGTACTAGGAAGACATAAATAAAATAAGATCTGGTTTGCATGGTATGGTCGTGCTGTGTATTTATTAACAGGTGACGTTACGATGTCGCGAAATTTTATTACGAAACTAATGACTAAACAGAATTTATATTTTTAAGGTATATTATTGGCTAAAGTTTTATATTTAAAAAAAAATCTTTCAAATATGACGACCTCATTGTTATTTCCATAGCGTGAATTACCACCTATAGTCGTTCGAAAATGCCCTTTCCGATTCCACACTTGTTGGTGCTACTGTTTGTAAATAATCGTATGTTAATTGTAAACTCACGCCCTTAATGCCTTCCTCTTCAAAAAATATAATTTCCTCCGCTGCATTTTGTTACTTTTGAACATTGCTTACATTTTTGCTAGTTGGCCATTAAATAATAGTGCCAACCTGAAAATTTATCACTACATTTTTTATGTTCTTCAAATACATTTATAAAACTCATTATTTATAAATCTGTAACAATTTATATTTTATTAATTGTCTTTTGACTTGCCTGGACACAATTTAAAGATATATAATAATGTTATTTGCTAACAAACGACTACGAGACTGCTACGAATTGGCGATCGGCAAGTTAATACTTGACAAATACACAATGCTCCACTGTGCCATTATTTGGGATTCCCCGCAACAAGCTTGCCAATTCTTTAATAACATAATTTTAAAAACGAGTTAAACGTTAAAATAATAAATAATAACGTTAAATTGTATCTTATACTTCAATTGAAAAAATACCGAAAAACCGGTATTTTTATGCTAAATACCGGTTTGAATATCGGACAAATTTTGCCCGGGATCCCGGTATTGTATTCCTTACACACAACTTCATGCAATCAGGTGACAGTTTAAAAATTTACGCGCATTTTAATGACAGTAGTTTTTGTGTTTATGTTGTAAAAATACAATGGAACAACGAGCAAATATTAAATTTTGTGTTAAACTTGGAAAAAAAATTGCTGAGACATACGAATTGATGAAAAAAATTTATGGTGATGATTGTTTATCTCGTTCACAAGTTTATAAGTGGTTTGCAAAATTTAAAAATGGTCGTGAGAAAATTGCGTTTTCAAAAGTCAAGAATGAAGACAATGTTGATTACTTTTTACGACTCACGAGGCATTGTCCACAAGGAGTTTATCCCAGAGGGTCAAACTGTTACTGGAGAATACTATTTACAAGTTCTAAATCGTTTGTTGTCAAGAATAGTTCGTGTTAGACCTGAATATTCAAAAGGAAAAAAGCTCTTTTTATTGCTCGATAATGCGCCACCTCACAAGACTAAAAAAGTCAACGAATTTTTGATGAAAAAACATATTAGTGTCATCGACCACCCTCCGTATTCGCCTGATCTATCACCATGTGACTATTATCTTTTCCCAAAACTGAAAATTGCCATGAAAGGAGCGTTTTATGATGATATTTCAGCTATTCAAGCAGCCGTGACACAGGTGTTAAAGAACGTTCCTTTAGATGGCATAAAAAATCTATGCATGCTCTAGTTGATCGTTCTAAAAAGTGTATTGATTCAAATGGAACCTATTTTGAATAAATATTAAGTTTCAAACATAATACAATGCGTGTTTTATTCTATATCTAAAGAGTTTCGTTATTTTTGGGACATTGTGTATGTCTTTATATATTTAAGGCAGTATTCGATTAATGACTCAATAGAAATCAGCCGATAGTTTAACTAGATACTTGCGGTCATATATACTAGAGGTCGGCAAAAATATCCGAAATCCGAATCCGATCCGATCCGAAGTCGGATTCGGATCGGATCGGAGCTCTCTCGGATCGGATTCGGATCAGGGGTGGGATCATGTAAAAATGACTAGCAGTGAATAGTAGTGACTCGTGTCAATTGCGATTATGTAAAAATGAATAGCGAAAACGATATTGTTTTGCGTTAGTTTAATTTTCATTTCTAAACGCAATGTTCATTGTGGGTGAAAACGTTACTCACTATTCACATCTTTGTTTAATTCATTTATATTTCTATAAGTCGTTCTTTATTTCAAAATTCTTCTTTTTTTTTCAATTTTTACTCAGTGCTTACTATGTCACAATTTAAAGAAGTTTGACGTTTGCACTAGACACAGGTAAAAAAATCAAGGTAAATCAATTATAAATAATGAAATATGTTAATTTTTTATATGAAAATATTTGACGATTAATGTTTGCATAAAATTTATAGTAATTAATATTACAGGGCAATAAAATTTCAAGAATGGCACGAAAAGCTGATATATAGGAAACCTTTATATCATATTTTTAAATAAATAAGGAAATGATACAAGGACATATTAAGTAGTTAAATGCGCTGGGCAGTGGAATAAAAGCTGTTCAATAGTGGCAGAAAGTATAATTGCAATTTGACAATTATTATATAAAAAAAAAATGTATTCATGTGACTTTGTAGGCTTGGTCAGATAATAAGCAGAGGGCTAAAAGCAAAGCAGCGCTTTAAAAAAGAGAACTATCAAAAACTGGCGGAGAAAAAATAGGGAGCATTATGTAGAAAGAGCTAAGAATTGTTTTATATAAATAAATGTTATCTACATAATATTAATATACGTACTTAAATAACTATTATTTTTACTATTTAATGTTTATTAAATAATGTTGATTTTTACTTGTCAAAGTTTTTTGACATAAAAATAAAAAGGTACTAAGAAAACGATATCGTTTAGAGAAAAACGTAGTGAGTTCACGGAAATATCCGAAGTTGAAAACGTAGTGAGTGACTAATTTTACGTGATCAATTGAATAACGAATATCGTTTTCACTTAAGTGAAAACGCAATATCGTTTTCACATTTACATGATCCGGGGGCAGATCCGATCCGAAAGTCGGATAAAATATCCGATCCGAAAGTCGGATAAAAGATCCGATCCGAAAATCGGTTAAAATATCCGATCCGAAAGTCGGATAAAAGATCCGATCCGAAAGTAGGATAAAACATCCGATCCGAAATTTACATACATAACATTTAGGTATTCACTCTTAGTACAAACATAAATTCCAATTCCTCTCTAAAGAAATATAACGCTACGTTATATTTATAAGCATTTATGTTTTGTGATAAAAATGATTAAATAATGTTACAACAAAATATGTCTCTTTAGTTTTTTATAACAAAATTATTTATTAAATTTCATTTATAACTGTTATTTTTCTTTCGAATATGCAACGTTAAAATTGGTTTAGTATAAATAGGAAAAACTGTACTGATCTAATGACACGTCTGGTCTGATCTCAGAGCGGATTTCGGATCGGATCTTGTATCGGATTTCGGATTCGATTTCGGATCGGATTTCGGTTCGGATTTCGGATCGGATTTCGGATCGGATTTCGGATCGGATCTCGGATCGGATTTTCGGATCGGATTTCGGATCGGATCTCGGATCTCGGATCTCGGATCTCGGATCTCGAATCTCGGAACTCGGATCGGATCTCGGATCGGATTTCGGATCGGATCTCGGATCGGATTTCGGGGCGGATCGGATCTCGGATAGAGTCGGATCGGATCGGATCTTGAATCAAGTCGGATCGGATCAGATCGGATATCAAAATCAAAACCTCTAATATATACTAAATAAATGACTATAATATCGTATACAAAATCAAAAGCTATATTACCAACCTAGCTATGGCTAGTAGTAAACCAATATACGATAACCGTATTGTCCAATTAAATCTGAGTGCAACTATATTTTCGTTTCTTTGTAAAATCTAAGCATCCTCTTCAACAAATGAACTGTAACAAAAACAATGACATAACTGCCACAGTCTCCGTTATATCATCTTTTGCTACTCGTGCGATCTCCAGTTTTCACACAGTCCATTCCGGTGCTGGTGCCGGTGACTCTAAATATTGACCGTGTAACCGGCCCGGTAATTGCTCTGCAAACACTTCACTCCTTGTGTTCTTCCGCTCGGGAGATCAGTGCTAGTGCTGCTGTATCGGCTATCGGCACCCGCATACGCCAAAAAATCGACGCCGGGGACAATATTTGCGTTGTATAACAGCAAATAGCTTGTAAAGGAGAAGATATTAAACAAATGTTTAAAATGAAGTTGGTAGAAAATTGTTAACACCCGGTTATTTATTTTCGTTTGTAATGAATAGATACTTGACACTTCTTTAAGGAATTATGTTACTTCAGTAGTTATCAAATGGTATTGTTGCCTAGACTTAAAATTTGTCGAAAGGTAATACTAAAGCTGGATTTATAGTTTACATAGCATAGCATAGCACACAAGTCCATATACCACTTTATAGTTCACTTACGTGGGCAGGGTGAAAAGTCCCTGAAAAATGAAACAAGAAATGATTAATTTGGTCAAAACATATTTTATTTCTCAACATAATCTCCTTGTAGCTCGATACACTTCGTCCAACGTTTTTCAAATTTTTCGATCCCTTCCAAATAATACGATTTTGGCAATCCTTCAAAATAGGCGTTTGTCTCAGCGATGACCTCATCGTTGGAGTCAAATCTCTTTTCGCCGAGCCATTTCTTCAAGTTTGGAAATAAATCAAAATCGCAGGGGGCCAAATCTGGAGAATATGGTGGATGACGAACCAATTCATAGCGCAATTTATGCAATTTTACCATTGCGACTACAGACCTGTGCGCCGGTGCGTTGTCCTGATGGAAGAGCACTTTTTTCTTTGCCAAATGCGGCCGCTTTAGCTTCAAATCGGCGTCGAATCGATCCAACAGCTCTGCATAATATACGGTAATCGATATGGATGATACTGTGTGGATCCCAAAAAACTGTCGCCATGACTTTGTTGGCCGATAAACCCACTTTGGCCTTTTTCGGCTTCGATTTCTGGCGTTGTAACCTCAATTGGACGACCAGAACGTTCGGCGTCCTTTGTGGTCATACTACCACAACGAAAATCAGTAAACCACTTGTGAATCGTTCCAATCCATAATGTTTAACAAGCGATACTTTGGTTTGCGTAATGTTTTTTCCACGCAAGAAATAATGTTTAATCAAGACGCGAAATTCACTTTTTTCCATTTTTTAAAAAATCTTCAAGGTTGCTTGTTTTCGATGGGTGTCAAAACAGAACCGAATGACATATCAGTCTGAAAATTTTAATGCGTTCTAGTTAATGATGGTACATCACAAATGTCACATTAGATTTGCGCCATCTGTTTTATTTTTCAGGGACTTTTCACCCTGCCCTCGTATAGCATGACATGAGAAATGACCAAATTTCATTTCATATGCTATGGCATGTACTTTCGGAAATCCTTGGATATTATCGGAATTACTCTGTCAATTGTTTATTTATATGTGTCAAAAATTTAAACAATTTCGGTTTATTATTCGCGTTTTACTATTTCGTTTACTTCGTTTCTTCATTATTTTTTAACAGCAATGTACACGTTAATAAAGCAGCTACTATCATAACATCGTCATCATCTATATTCGAACAAGATCGAAATTATAACTTTCAAAATAATACTGTATATGGCAGCAGTATGAATATAGTTGGACATTATTTTTGAGCAAAATAAAAACATAATAAAATTTGGAACTATAAAGTCCATTTATCACTTTTTAGTTTACTTACATAGCATAACAAAACATAACATAAAATTGTTGTCACAAATTTAAAACAATTCGGAGTATTATTCGCGTTTTACACTTTCGTTTACTACGTTTTTTTAATTTTTTACGATAATAGAGCAGCTATTATCATAATATCGTCTTCATTCATTTTCGAGCATGATCGAACTTATAATTGTCGAAATCTAACCTTATGAATATAGTTAGGTATTTTTTTTGTGGAAACAAAAACATAAAATGTTATTTTATGCTATTATATGTTATGCAAACGATAAATCCCGCTTAAAATATTTTAGTTATTATCAATAGTAATAGTTTAAGACCTGATTTTATCGATAAATTTTTGTTCCGCACGAAGATTTTTTGCTTAGCAACAAGCACGATAGTAAACTGCATGGTAAAATCCGCGTCCGTGGGACTAGGAGTTTTATCTAATATTAGTTTGCTCGAGTGATTTTGCTACATGCAAAAAAATTCGGTACTTGAAAATAATAATGTATCTAGAGAAAATATAAGAGGTCTTATGCTACTTGGCAAGATAGTTTCACGAGACAAATTAAATAAATAGTATATTACGTACGATGAACTGTAAGTGACAGTTTTTGGGTCAAGAATGTAGTTTGCGAAATCGGGGCCCGGAGAGTCGAAATTTTCTAAACATTCGCTACCTAAATATTCACTTATAGTTCGAGGTTAGTAAGCTATTTTTTACAATATGCACAAATAGAAAGAAAAGAAAAATAGGTTTCAATATTAACAGCTGTCAAATTGTTGTCAAAATAAACAGGACCTTGATATGTTATATGTATTTACTGACTACGGTGGTTGGTAAATAAATATTATAGCCCTGGTGTAACCATGGAAATAATAGTTATTTTCATAACAAGTGCCGAAAAAGGCTTGTTACGTGCAAGTGCAGAATTTAACGCACGAGTCTTGCCGATTGCGGAAATCTACACGAGCACGTAATCTTTTTCGGCACGTGTTATAAACAACATTTTTCCTATAACTGTGCGATTTAGTAAATCACTAGAATATCAAAATTTATAAAATCTTAACGATATTACACGTGAACGATGTTTTATGGCGTTGCTATGGTTTGTTTGTTGATTGCTTGCACATTGTTCTACGTTATTTAAAAATATTTCACTAATTTCAAGACTATTTCTTCAAAATCGTCTATATTGGAATACTACAGTGAGTGATTCTTCTTTATCATAAACACCTCCAAAGATAATTGAAGCCCCAGATCATGCTATGTTGGATCTATTTTCGACAATGACAATCAACCTGCTGCTGGTATTTCTGAAACCTTCGAAATTGATGTCAATAATATTACTGTTAAAAATATGAACAGGTACGGAAGCAATCAATGTTTATTTAGACAGTACAAAAGTTTCCACTTCACATTATGTCAATGTAAGCAACTGTAACAACTGTGTTAATAATATACACAAACAATAAATATTATGTATTTCTCTTACTCTTAAAATAAAACCTTTTATCGATATATTTTACTTTGTTCGGTTCTTTTTATTAATTGTGTACAGATTAGATATAATGCAATTTAAGGTTATGTTTATACGTCAAAATATACTACTGCATATTTACTAGCGCTGGCTCACCGCATCTTCTTCTTCCATAAGCGTCTGTGGCCAAAATATGAACTACGCGCTCGGCGCGAAATTTAAATCGCTCTCAATACAACAATTTTTACAGTTGCGTAATGAATTACTTTCCGCACTAGTGTTTCTTTGCTTACAGAAACGCACTTGGTCTGCATTCATCTACTTTCCATACGTAACCAAGGCAATCATAGTTACATAATAACAAAGAAATCGCACAGTTGTAGGAAAAATAATTTTGTGAATGTAATTAAGTGATTGGTTAAAAATAGATCAAGGGAAATTATTAGATATGGGTATGTGATATATTTGTTCGTGAAGTACAGTTACCACCCGTCAAGACACTGCATCTGAAGATATTAGTGGAGGTAGATTCACTATTGTCATTTTAATGCTGTGAAATCAGTTTACAAGCTATGGGATTCGAACTCATTTTGCCACGCATATTAAATTAGTATGCTAAAATAAAATACAGAAACAATTGATTTTAACATAGTCGGATATCGAAGTAAACTATAAAATTAAATTATTAACGAAATTGAACTAAAAAAATAAAAGCAGTCAACGTTTTAGTTAATTCTTTTTTAATTTTATACAATTATTAAACATTTGTGAATACCGTTATGTCAATAAAAAACACAATTTCTTAAAATCCATTTTCCACATTTTTCTTATATTTTACTATAAATTGTATAGAAATAAAAATTATTAAAAAATATACCACATACCGTGACCTGCGAAAGCAGAGTGTTATACCCAGTAACGGATAAAAGGCATGAAGATATATTTATCTGTTTTATTTTAAAAAACGAGAATAACTGAAATATTTGCCATAGAGAAAAGCCTGAATATTACCAACAATTTTCATCATTTCTCGAAATTAAGATGATACAAGAATTCATTGTCACAATACAAGAAATTAATTTAACAAAACGAGAATTATTGAACTTTTGTTTTAGTGAATTTACTTACATTTATTATTTAAGTTTATTTTATTGCAGATGGAGACTAAGAAATATAGATAATATTGAGAAATATATGATGCATTTTTACATTTGTAAATTTCAGTTCACTGTTGATTACAATATAGATGATTGCAAATGAAAAATAAATGTTGTTTAAACGATTAAATGTATTTGTTTTCACGGTTGATTATCTAGGCGTTTTTATTTAGAAACTGTTGATATGCATGTAACTATTAGAGGTAGAAAGGACAAACATATCTTCATTAGATTATTTATTATTTAACTGCATATTATTTGAACGAATGTTAATTTCTAATTCATTTCATCAGTTTTTGTGATGCAGTCATTGAGTGAGCCTCGTGTGGTTTGTGCATTGTAATACTAAGTGAATTTGAAAGCTTAAAACGACAGGAAAAGAGAGGACGAAATAAAATTAACTAAACATTATTTCTAAAACAAAAGTGGAATTATTTTATTCTATTTAACATCTTTTTTACATGTGCTCATATACATGATGATCTATGAACTAAATAACTAAAATAACATTTTTTAAACACCTGTACTGTACGTTCCCATTAATGTCAGAATGTAAACACAGTAAGTGGAACTTTTATTGCACAATCGTTTCCATGCTTACATCAGGACTATAATATTTACTTACCAACTATCGTGGACAGAAAGTAAATATTATAGATGAAAGTCGTGTTTATTTTGACAAAAATTTAAATATAAATAAATAAATATATCATCACGCCTTCTACCCATTGCTGGGTGTGGCACTCTGCTAAAGCAGATCTCGGTAAGTGATATATTTTGCGCGTGAAGTGCGGTTATCAGTAGTCAAATCACGGCCCACAAACATGTTAGTGGTGGAGGAGCCACAGGGATAGCTTTTTTCAAATTTTGAAAATTTGTCGCCTGTGGGAATTGAACCAGGGACCTCAGGATCCACAGGCCGACTTCATACCACTGTGCTAGCCATCAACAATTTGATAGCTGTTAATTTTAAAACCTATATTTTTTTCTTCTATTTGTGCAGGTATTATAAAAAATAGCTTACTAATCTCGAACTGTAAGTAATTTTTTAGGTAACTACATTCTTGACCTAAAAATTGTCTCTTACAATTCATGGTACGTAATATACATAAGAACACCATATGAAAGAACTTGTATTCTCAGGAATTTTTAAACTATTCAAGATCCAGCCATTAAGAGAGTTTTGCCGCGCGGAAAATCATTGGTAAATAAAAACATAGCATTTTAGATATAGTTAGGTCGATAATTAAACAGCGCCAAAGAAACACAGCAACAGAAAACGCAGTGCTTAGAATTTTCTGATATTTGTGGTTAAAAGATGAACTCTCATTGAGCGCTTATCCGGCGGTAAGCAACCAATAGGCAGTAGATCAACAAAATATTATGCAATGACTATTGCTCTACTAGTAGTGACACCGGATTCCCAATAATTAATGATTCGCAATTCGCAACAACTGATGATATAGTATCCGTAAAAATGCCGCTATTTTTTTAGGCGCCACTGGCAATCTGCTTTGGCGTTTAGTTTGAATAAACTCTTTAAACTTACAATTTTCTTTTTGTAATTAGGTAGTATATTATTAAATTGTATTAATACTTATATTTTTGTGAATATTAATTATATAATTAATAACTTAGTTTTATTTACATACCATTAATAAAAAGATGTAATCCATATACATATACTGATGCTATACTATACTGCGTAAAGGAAAATTATTTTAAAAAAATAATTATAAATAGTAAACAAAATATTAAGTGTAATATTAGTGCATTATAGTTCACCAAGATATTTTGAGGATGGCAAAATTTAATGAATATGAAAAGTTACAAAAAAATAACTATTTATGCCTCTGGCTCAAAAAAGCTGTATTATTACTATTTTACAATTATGAAATATTTATGGACAAAGCTAAATAAATTTATATTATTATTATTATTTTCGCGTATCTAAGGTATAACATCACTTATCACATGATTAACTATTAATGATAAAAACAGGGAAATAAAATATAAATGTCATGTAGGTTCCTATCGATTCATGTTAGCTTTAAGATTAAATGTATTTAAATTTTAAATTAAAAAATACATGTCACGGTTTAGCTGTACAATTGAAATTTCATATATTAGGTAATACTATAAAATTGTAGTAATCTTGACTTCTAATATAAAATAATAATTGACTCAGAGATTGAGAAAACATACATATTTACTCCGAACAATACATATAGCTTTTGTTTAATATTTCTAAACTTTACTAAAATTTACAAAATATAATTATATGAAATTATTAAACTCAAATAACTTTTATTGATACTTACTATTATTAGATTATATACGTTTAATCATTTATTGATTTTAGTATACTTTTTTCAAAATGAATTTAAAAATAATCTTTTTTACTCAAATTAATTGTACTTAAAATTATCCGAAAATTACTTTCTTTTCTACTTCCAGTTCGCAACACAAAAAAATGAATCCTACATAATCCAATTCTTGACTAACAATTTGATATTTTTGAAAAAAATTAATAAATCTAAATATCTTTTCTTTTCGTTACAGATGGTGGAGATGGAGAGATAGAGGGTCACGTCATTACACTAAAGTAAGGTTTTAATATTTTTTTTATTATATTTTATTGTATTAATATTTAATAATAGATAAAATATTTATTTTACGTGAAAACTGCAGATACCGAAACAAATACGAACAGATAAATATAAATATTCATTTTAAGTTAAAATATTTCATGCATATGATAATTAAATTTTTCAATGTATTTTTAATCACTTATGTAAATTTTAAAAAATAAATGAACATATTAAATTTTAATATTAATACAGCAAGTAGAAGTAGGGATAATCGCTATTGACAATGTTCACTTTGAAGAATTTTTATTCTTAAAAAAGATAATTCTAAAAATGAAAAATGAGTAAAAATCTTATTTAAAAAATGAAATTAATGACTTATTTGTTGCATGTTGTCATCAATATTTAGTTAGCAAATCTAGGTGTTATACGATATTAGCAAATTAACAAAATAAAGATAAGAAACGGTTTGAAATTCTATCGTAGTAAGGAAAACGCCATAAATTATCAGGCTCAAACAAACACATTTATAGTTTGTTTATCATCTTTTCAGATGTTTAAACTATAATAATAATATTTAATTGGATAATAAATTAGCAAATCACAATAGCTAGTTTCCTGATTTTCATTAAATTAATTAACATTAGAGCGAATATTTTTAGAAGAAAAAATAACCAATTATCATTTTATTTTATTTTAAAATACACTGTTCAACAGGTAAGAGACTAATTCAATATGGAGTTGAATAATGATATATAATACAATAAGTGTGTTCAGAATTATCGAATATATCGTGACGTTTGATGTTTGTAGAACACGGTTACTAACGCGTTACTCTGATAACGATAATGTTACTACAATTGAATCTGACATTTTGGACCAGGTGAATATATGAAAGTGATTATACCACGTCGTCAAGGGTGTAATCGTAAGGAAAATTCTTAAATATCATTGGTTGATTTATTATGAGTTATATTCTTTATAATTCAATTTGATAAAATGTATTCTTGTAAACAATGAGATAAAAATATAAATATAGTGTATTTCATTTAAATTCTTTAAGGTAGTTCTAGCGTGAAAAACATTTTTACAGATCGGAATGAAACTCAGCGCATGTAAACATTGGATAGTTATACGCAACCTGTTAAAGAATGAAACACATTCATCGTTTGTGAACATATATATTCGCTTGTAAAGTTGAGTTCTTATACACGGGGCTTATGGCGATCGTCATTCAGAATCGCACATATTTGGTTAGTGTATCTCTAAAAATTTGCAGTTTCATTTGAAAAACTAATATGATGTTCTAGAACTATCCACGTACGAGGGCGGTCCGATAAGTACTTAGCCTCACCGTCAGATAGCACCACTATCGCAAGAGCAATTTAGTATCGATTAGAACATTCTTGTAGACAGCTACAGTTAAATTTTCAGCCGAATCAGACGCGTAGTTTTGTTTGACCGCGTGTGGAAGCGAGCGTGTCCGCAGATTTGAGAAAAATGGAAAAAGAACAATATCGGTCGGTGATTCGATTCTTGTTTTTGGAAGGGAAATCGCGCAGCGAAATCAAAGAACGCTTGGATGCTGTGTACGGGGACTCTTCTCCTTCGATGGCGACCGTCAAAAATTGGTTTAACGAGTTTCAACGTGGTCGCACGTCGGTTTTTGATGAGCCAAGTATTCTCCGGATTTGGCTCCGTGCGACTTTTTTTTGTTTCCAAATTTGAAAAAGTCTCTCGCCGGGCAGAAATTTGAGTCGAATGAGGCAGTTATCGCCGCCACGGAGGCCTACTTTGCAGGCCTCCAGAAAACGTATTTTTCAGACGGGTTAAAGAAGTTGGAGCATCGCTGGGTCAAGTGTATCGAACTCAAAGGAGATTATGTTGAAAAATAAATCGCCACTTTTCCAAAATTTTTGTTATTCTTTTGTAGGCTAAGTACTTATCGGACCACCCTCGTATATTATGTCAAAACGAGAAAGTTTTTTATCGTTGAGTAATGGATATATAGCCATGCAAAGTCTTATTTTTAACGAAAAATTAAGGATCCCAATCTATAATGGCAACATCACACGGTGGCACGGTATTTGAAAATTCACTAGATCAACAATCTGTTAACAATTCATGGTATTCAAATCATAATCGGTATAAAACACTTATTTTATTATATTTTTTTGTTTCTTTGAGCGTCAGTTTCGCCACTCGACGACCGATGTCGCCACTGTCACACTAGAACTACCTTAAGTTAGTACTAGTGTGACGGTGGCGCATCGGTTGTCGAGTGACGAAACTGACGCTCAAAAAAATATAAAAATTGAATAAAATAAGGTTTTTATACCTATTATGATTTTAATATCATGAATTGTTAATAGGTTGTTGGTTTAGTGAATTTTCAAATACCATACCACCGTGTGGTGTTGCCATTATAAATTGGGATTCTTAATTTTTCGTTAAAAACAAGGCTTTGCATGGCTATATATCCATTACTAAACGATAAAAAACTTTCTCCTTCTGATACAATATACATGGATAGTTCTAGAACATCATACTAGTTTTTCAAATGAAACTGCAAAATTTTAGAGGTACACAAACCAAATATGTGCGATTCTGAGTGATGATCGCCATAAGCCCCGTGTTTAAGAACTCAAGTTTACAAGCGAATATATTTGTTCACAGACGATTAATGTGTTTCATATTTTAACAGGATGCGTATGATTATCCAATGTTTACGTGCGTTCATTCGGATCTGCAAAAAAATGTTTCACGCTAGTACTACCTTAAGAGACTCATTCTTGTATTCACAATACCTGGCGCTTACTGTATATATCAATAGTACCGAAATAATTTAAACTAGTTTATCTCTTCCCCTTTCTGAAACATTTACGAGCATTCAATATGCGTATTACAGTTGACTATAACTATATCAATACCATTTTGTAAACAAACACAATATAAAACACATAATGCTAATGGCGATAGTTACTGGCAGTAGTGGTGTAAAACCAACTAGGGGTATTCTTTCGTTCGTTATGAACACATATACGATGTCAAGTAATTATGTGATAAACAAACAATGCACATGATAAAAGCATAGAGCGACGCATTCACGTGAGACAAGCATGTCGAGGACTGGGTTTGCCACTGGCGCCTTCCTGAAACGTAACCTTTAACAAGGATTTCTTACAAATAATATTACTAGTATAATATATTAAAACTTTATTGACACTGGTCAAAATGAGGAGTTCAAAGAGTAACTAGGGTTAATGACAGTTCACTATTGCAAAAATATGCTAGACTTAAAGACAAATTCGGGGAGTCGCAGAATTATTGCGCAGTCGATGAATGTAATCAAAGGTATACAGGATGTTTCAAAATTATTGAAAACAAATTTAAAGGTATCTATTATGCGATTCACTGATTACAACGCAAAAATATTTTTTCCGAAATATTTTTGCGTTGTAATCAGTTCATTAAATAATACATACCCTTAAATATTTTTGCAATAATTTTCAAACACGCTTTATAACAAGTGATGTGGATATCAGCAATGATAATTATTTTCGAGTAGAACCGTGCTGCAGATATCACTTACAATATCTTCAATTATTACACATATATAAATTATTTGTCGTACAGCGAAATGAGACGGAGAAGGTATACCTTAAGGTAGTACTAGTGTGATGGTGGCGCCATCGCTTGTCGAGTGGCGAAACTTACGTTCAAAAAAATATAAAAATTGAATAAAATAAGTGTGTTATACCGATTATGATTTGAATATCATGAATTGTTAACAGGTTGTTGGTCTAGTGAATTTTCAAATACCATACCACCGTGTTGTGTTGCCATTATAAATTAGGGTTCTTAATTTTTCGTTAAAAACAAGGCTTTGCATGGCTATATATTCATTACTAAACGATAAAAAACTTTCTCCTTCGGATACAATATACGTGGATAGTTCTAGAACATCATTCTAGTTTTTCAAATGAAACTGCAAAATTTTAGAGGTACACAAACCAAATATGTGCGATTCTGAGTGATGATCGCCATAAGCCCCGTGTACAAGAACTCAACTTTACAAGCGAATATATTTGTACACAGACGATGAATGTGTTTCATATTTTAATAGGATGCGTATGACTATCCAATGTTTACGTGCGCCAAATTTCATTCAGATCTGCAAAATTTTGTTTCACGCTAGTACTACCTACACATTGGATGAAATTTTAGTATTACCTCAACGCTGATCACACATTTTTATACTTTAAATTACCAAATTAGCTATCAATTAAGAAAAATGATCTTTAGCAACAGAAAAAAATAAGGTGAGAATTTCATTTATTTTTATCATTGCTATGAGAGACATGTAACTAAGAAAATTTTTTTGGTGGTTGGCGGAAACCATGTCTCGTGACATATTAATTATATTCTTACAGAAATACACCTCGTACTATAGGTCATAACTGATTACTTTTCAATATTTATTGTTGTTAGTGAATGTTTATTTTATTGACTGGTATGAACCATCTTTAACATGTTAAAATCACTATGTTCATATACTTATACAAAATTAGATCTTTGATATCTGCCATTTTGTTTAGTTCGTATTTAATTAGGGTTACCATACTCATACGAAATTAAATATGAGCAATTGATCCCCTCTCCTTATATATAAATAAATAAATATATCATCACGCTTTCTACCCATTACTGGGTGTGGCACTCTGCCGAAGCAGATCTCGGTAAATGATATATTTTGCGCGTTAAGTGCGGTTACCAGTCGTCAAATCACGGTCTCCAAAGATGTTAGTGGTGGAGGAGCCACAGGGGTAGATTTTGAAATTATGAAAATTGTTTGTCGCCTGTGGGAATCGAACCAGGGTTCTCAGGATCCACAGGCCGACTTCATGCCACTGTGCTAGCACCCCATAATATATAATCTCTGAAATTAAAAAAAAAGTACTAATAGTATGCAATGGTGACATTTTTATTTGGCGATAGTTTCTTTACTGTTAATTTTAGAACAAAAGTGTAAATACAAACTTATTCAGAATAAAAGTCCAAATTTCCTGACACGAAATAGACGTAAGTTAAAATTGCCATCTTTCAGCTTTTTAAGAGTGGTATGACAAATAATAGAAATAATTTTAATTTGACAGATCTGTCTAATTATTTCTTTTATCTTACTCTGTAACAGCTTGAAGATGGTAATTTTAATTCAGGTCTATCTCATGACATATTAATAAATTTGGACTCATTGGATACAGTTTTAATTCGAAATAAATTTTTATTTTACACTTTTATTCTAATATAAATAGAGAAAAAACTATTGCCAAATGAAAATTTTATTATTATGTTTGCTATATAACAAAAAAGTAGACACCTTATCAGGTGATATTACATAAAATACTATATAAAAGTTAATTAGATACTTTGTGGGTTTTTTAACTTTAAATAAATAATGTCAAACTTTGAATACTTGTTCATTTACATTTAAAAATGTTAAATTATGTTTCATATCGTCAGCTATTGAAGTTTTATTGATTTCTAACTTAACTTTTATTTGTATAATTTAAGTTTAAAATAAATCGAAAATATTTGCCAAAGATAAGACTGATTTCCATTGTTACTTCCAAAATAGCAATCCATATGTGGGATAATTCAATATTTATTTAAAATAAGAAAACTTTCTGAAATAAGGATCGTAGAATGAACAGCCTTGCCAAATACATATTTATACTTAGAAAAAAAAAACTTTGATAACCCTAATAAAATTATTTTATTTTATATATACACTATATACAGGTAGTTTTATAATTGTTAAAAAAACAAGTTAATATTTAAAATTTTAAAACCATGCTCGATATAATAAATTTTATCCACAACTCATATATAATAAAGACATAATTACACTGATTTCAGTTGAATTATATGGCTCATAAAACACTAGTGTTTTATATTCCTTAAAACGCTGTAAACAACTTGTTACTTAGCAACCACTTCATGATCTACCGTATTTTGAGAGACTATATAACTGAATCAATGTTAAACGTTACGACTAATCTTCTTCGATACCTATAATTATGAGTTGTGGATAAAATTTTGTATTACACTTGTGTTTTATTGGTATATAAAACACTTGTATAATAAATAACTATTACTTAGCTAAAGAAATATAATATGAAAGTATTTTCAAAATAATTTAAACATTTATCTTGGTATATTTTCTGTTTTTAATATTAAATTATTTTACAGAAAAATGCTTTTCATAAAAATGGGAACTATTTCATATTGAGGATCTTTTGCTTAAACAATTTTTCTTTAGAATAAGTTGAAAACGTGTTACACCGGAAAATATATAATGCTAAACGTCCATGTTTTTGAAAGTATGTTATCATTTGCTACAACATTACAATGATTTGATTGTATCAACCATCTGACGTCACCATTCTTACACATTACGTTAAAGAGCATACAACTAGGACCTAGAAACTTGTGAGGGCGATAACGGGGCGTGAAACAAATCTCGTCATCTGTACACGCGTGACGCTGTATCGTGACATGACGCGCCGCGTGTCCACGATCGTCACGCGATGCCGAGTAATTACAGCCCGCGAACCACGCGCCATGCACCGCTATTAATTTAACCCCGCTTCTTACCCCACAACTACGACACTGTCTTTAACGCCAAGAGCCAGAGGGATAAAACACGTGCGTTGAACAGTAAAGATTATAATTACTTATGTTCTAATTAAATTCATTATCATGTTGAATATGTTTACTGTCTTTGTGATATGTTATGTACCTACTATGATAATGCAATAAATAAGACAATTTGCGGGTCTACAACTAGACAATAGTTTATTCTATCATAGCATATTTTTTTATTGTTCATAAATTAAAATACCTACATAAATGCACGACTACTATATGTATCTACATATATTATTAAATAGTAAAGACAACAGTACTTATATAATATACTAGCTGACCCGACAGACGTTGTCCTGTCTTAACTATTAATATTCAATTTGAAGTGGAATTAATTTTAAATTAATAATTATTTCGAAAACATAGTGTTTATTGTAATGCTTTTTGATACACAACATTTTTAGTTTTGTTTTCTGGCGCGTAAATAAATAATGTTGATGATTGTCCGACACGGGAACAGGCGACATTTGTTGATCTGTGCGATAAGCTCGACGATTTCTCATTGCCAATCGAGCTGTTTCACGGGCTGCCTCTATTTGCTCTTGTGTTTGAGATGCACGAAGTCGGACCATACTATCGCGGCGCTCTTCTCGTGCGATTTCCTGTTCTTCTTCGGTGGATTGATTCGCAGTGTTACGATGCCGAATTGCATTACGGCTTTGTTGGGAAAGATTATATCTTCTGGGTCGTGGCATTCTTAATAATAATTCTCGCACAAATTATAAGAAAACAAATAAGATTTATTATTTAAACACTCGCAAAAAACTAACAAATCTACAGGTAACTTTATTGGTTATATACTGACAGACAGTGGCAATGGAATGTTCCGAGAATAGACCATATTATTTTCTATAGCGCCTCTGCCGGCAAATTTATGAAATGAAAAAAGCGTGCCAGGGTGACAAACTTTTTTTCTATATTTTTCTAATTATGTTGGCAATACTAATGTTTGTGACGCCATGTGACTCGAACGGTGATGCATATGCGCATGTGCGCATAAATTGTGACAGTTTTATTGCCGCCTGTTTGAAGTTGACATAAATCTTTAATTTGAAATTTTGGTCTGTTTATTAATCTTGGGAAAGAAATGAAAAAAAATTACAATCCGGGACGAAACATTTGTACCCAGGAATTTTTCAAACAAAATTCACACTTCACAAAACAATCACAACAAAACGTAAGTTTGAGGTTATCGGCCAGTGACAGATGACAGAAGAGCAAATTGGCGCTTAAAATTTTCAAATTTTAATATTTATTTTAATATTACTGTATTGATTATTTATATATTATAAGGGCAAAATCCGATAGTAAAAAATTAAATATAACTTGTATAAAAAAATTATCATTCATTTACGTTTAGATAAAATGATATTTTACTTTGAAATACATTGGTTTGATTTTAGCTGTACTTCCTAGCATATGATTGGTGCATTATGAGCATGCGTATTGAGATAGTAATATGGTCTATTTCTCATATATTCTGTGTGAAATTAGTATACTACTTTTAAGAATTATATGCTCTTTCTAATTATACTGTAACGCAGCCAATTTAGTACACTACTTTTAAGAATTCTATGCCCTTTATAATTATACAGTGACGCAGCCAATTTAGTGACATCTATTCACATAGTGGAAAAGTAAAACGTAGCCAATTTAGCGACATCTATCCACAGAGTGGAAAAATAAAAGTACAATGTGTTCTAACCCCTGTAATAATTTTTTTGTTTTTGTACGTAAATCGATATTTTAATAGTTATTCTGCTATTCGGGGCGAAGACGAATCCAACAAATCTTAGATCATCAAAATCGGTCCAGCCGTTCTTGAGTTATAAATGGTGTAACTAACCCGACTTTCTTTTATATATAAAGACTAGCTATTACCCGCAACTTCGTTCGCGTGGTCTACAATTTAATGCGAGTACCCGGCATGCGTTGCATTGCAACTCAAAGAAAGAAAGTGTTTGTGTTCTACTGTTTATTGAAGTGCTTTTGGATACACAATATTTTTTGTTTTTCTCTTTGCGACGTACATGAACAAATCAGAAGGTTTTCCGACGCGTGATCATGCCACATATAGCTATCCATGTGAGAAGCATGGATTTTCCAAATTTGGTCAACACACTTGTAGCGATTGTCCCTGTGCTTTGTTGATGGTCATTGCAAATGCGAGTCGAACCGGACACCTATATGTTAAGATTAGTTCTCATCTATGCCTATACCAAATTTGAATCGAATCAGTGCAGTACTATTCAGGATAGCTAGCGGCCATTTTGTTTCAAGATGGCGGACTGAAGCTTTCACACTCAGTAGACTAAACTAATATTTCTCATATTAAGTACATAAATAACTATTAGGAAATAAATAAATACTTCTAATTAAAGTACCCATATTTATTAGCACTTTTTTTAAATCAATATTTTAAAAAAAATTTAAAGTTTTACAACAGAATATATGTAGGTATGATGTAAAATGGTGAAAATAATTTAAAACAAACTATTTATGATGAGAAAAACGAGTAGGAGTACTTATTTATTTTTTGGTTTATCAAGATTTTAATTTTATTTTTACAATCTAAATTTAGCACTTAAGTAAGTTCATGCATAAAGGATTGAAGTTAAAAATAGGAAACTAATTTTCATGGAACAAATTACAGTTTCTAAAAAGTCAATATCTGTGAAGAAATGGTGGTGTTAACAGCAAATCCCCTGCATATAAAGTGGCGTAGGGAAAATTTCGATTTCCCTGAAAGCGTGCGATGTTAAATTACCGGTTACTCCGATTTATGCAAAAATGCGTTCCGGTTACGTATTTCTTAGTCATGGAGCTCAATTGTTTCTTCATGAATTATTTATTAAATCATGTTATTAATGTTTTGTTGATAAAGAGCTGCTGAAATCAGAACAATGGCAATTCGAGGACGATATTATCAACGGAGATGCAGGGAAATTTACGTAAAATTACGCATTTATTCTGCTGTTATCACCCTGTAATATATACCTGCTATTAATTATCACATTATTACCCTATGATTAATTGACAACGGTTAAAAATGAAATATTGGTAATATAATACATAGTTTTCAAATGTAAATATTGTGCTCAGTATCCTATAACTGACTTTGAAAATTTAAATTATATATTGTAAATTCTTTCCGCTAAAAAATAATTATTCATGATGTACATACATAGTTAGTAATTGAAATTTGTATATTAACATACAAATGAGAATATTTAATGCATTTATAACTAATTTGTTTTTTTTAAATTAAACTTTTTTTAACGACTAACAATTCCTAAAATGAAATAGATGTAGTTAATTCTGCAGTAAATTATTTATATAATACGCGTAAGTGAGACACCAATTTTGTGTCTGAACGCGTAATAAAAGACAAGTTTTATTCAGAATTAATTCAGCATTAACCTTGTTCGTTGGTTTTTAGTATTGTAAATGTATTGGTTAAATCACGAATATGAGATTCTACCGTGTTTCTCGCACTATGTACGAGGTGTGGCTATTAAACAACGAGACTGACGCTGCTACAGACGAAGTACGCATGCGCCAAACACCAGCGACCGTCAGCTTTTTAGCGTGAAGCTTTCTCTTTCGAATGCAGTACCTCTTGCTTCTGTAAACAAATTCGTGTAGCCATAGCATTTGTTCTAATTAGAGTTGTTTTTTTGTTTCGCCGAAAAAATGTTAAGTGCAACATTAGAGCAACGAATTGTTGTGAAATTTCATATGAAACTAGGCAAACCTGCTACTGAAACTTATAATTTATTGAAAAAGGTACCCGAATTGCGGAAGGACAAGTCATGGTTTCTCCATCAAAACAATGCGCTGGCTCAATCCGCAATGTCTGTCAAGAGATTTGTAGCCAAGTACAGCATCCCAGTGTTGGACCATCCGCCTTATTCGCCAGATCTTGCACTGTGCGACTTCTATCTGTTTCCTAAGGTGAAATTTGCCTTAATAGCAACAAGATTTGAGCTTTGAAAGAGAAATCGGCACGCGTTCTGAAGGAGCTGACAGAAGAAGACTTCCAGCACTGTTTCGAACAATGGAAGATTCGCGTGAATCATTGTTGGGATAGAGCAGGGGTATATTTTGAAAGTAATAATAAGTAAATAGGTATGGAATCAAAATAAAATGTTAAAACAGCATCAGTTTCGTTATTTAATAGCCATACCTCGTATTATTTACTTTCAAATGTTCCTAAATTATGTAGCAAAATGGAACAATTCAGAATTAGTTTTTTTTTATTAGGATTTTCCACTATCTACTCAGATTCGAGAGATACAGTCTAATTAAATGTTATCATAAGTATCTTAATATCATATAGGTATGAAATCAAAATAAAATGTTAAAACAGCATCAGTCTCGTTATTTAATAGCCACACCTCGTAGTTTCGTTATGTATTCTTGTACATAGATTTGTAAGTTAGGCTATGTTGTTATGTTATGTTGTGTGTGTGCTGATAGTCATCTCTAACTGACAGGATTGAAAATCACAATCCATCAAATTGCATCTGAGGATATTACTCTAAGTCATCTATAAAGTACAGGTTAGTAATATTTTCTAACATTTTATTTTCTTTATTTACTGTTTCTTCATTAGATAAATGAGCTATAATGATTAACCTACTCTAACTTTTATTCAAGTATTACATATTTAAAACAATATTTTTTTAGTTCTGTTTTATATAAAAAATTAAAAAGTTAACATTTACTATTTGCGCATTATAAATATATTGGCTGTAGCTATTTGCAATTAAATTTTAGTATCTAAAGAAAGGGTGTTAAACTGGCAGCCGTCAAAACAATTTATTGCGATCCGCGAAGCCTAGAGCAAAATATAAGAAACCTAATAGTCTAATAAAAATAAAATATGATAAATTATTTTTTAACATATGAAAAAGACATCTCCCTCTCTTAATTTAATTGCAATAGTAACCATCTCCTACACTAGTGATGAAAGTACATTACTTTCAGCACTAGTTATGAAAATGGTTACTATTTATTTATTTATTTATTTATTTATGTTACTTTGTACAGCAGGAATTGAATCCAAAGTACAGGATCCGAACTCACCGAGCCGCAGAGTGGTTGTTCTTATAATTTGTAGCTTGAGTGGAAATCGAACTCGGGATCTACGGGTTCGAATTCCGTATCACAACTAAATTGAGTGAGGGAATGTCATTTTAAAAAAAAATGATACCTTCCTTAATATTTTTGTTTGTGGTGACCAAATTTGCAAATACAACTCCTTTGATTCAAATTAAATAATTATTAAATTTCTTGTATAGATTAACGCAAAAGTAAAAATGTAATTTTCACATTTAATGTTAAAAAATATAGTATGTCGCACACTTGGGAATGGGCCATTGCAAAACTCGTACTATTAGAACACTCGTTATCGCTCGTGCTTCAATTTTCGTACTCGTTTTGCAATTAAACCTTTTCTTAAATAGTATTACAATATTTAGTATTTAAGTTACCCAAATCATTTATTCTTGTATTGACTTAAATAAATTAAAATTGAATTTTTAAATAAATATTTTTTCAGTAAATTATTTCCTTTTTTTGTTTCGAAATAGAATAAAAATTAAATTTAATTTCATGGATAATTTACTTTTACTTAATTTTCTATTCACCTCGATTTTAATGATTGCAGTTTTTTAGTCGAAAATAATTTACTTGAGATACACTTTTATGGAAAATTACTCTCGGTGATCCAATTGAGTTTGACACTCCTGTACTGAAGTCTTCGACCTCTTGCACACGGACGGCGATTTTGCCGATCGGTGAATTCGCTGATGGGCAGAAAAATCAAGCATACCTTGCCCACGAACTGCACTCAAGGATTTGTTACCAATATCGTATTAAAATCGAAATAGACAAGATATACGCATAAAGAAATATAAAAAATTAAGAACCAGGAAATTATGGATTCATATATGAATGTCAGAAAGGATCACTGTAGGATTCTTGCAGATATCATCACTAGTTTTATCTCAAATGCTAAGATCTCTTCTCTACTGCACAAGTAAATCCTTCAATATTTACACTAAGATAAATTTTTAGAATAAATGTGCTTGAATAAAAGGTCTGTACAATACTGTAGGATTCGATAGAAGAATTGCAATAGTAAGTAATAAATAATTTGAACCGCGGATTCACCGCAGCAGTCTGTCGTCCAAAACCTGGTCGGCCATATTGTTGGCGCCGGTCTATGCGCAAAACTACATTTAAACAAGTGTAATCAAACTTTCCATGGTTTTTCTGTCGACCGGTGAATTCACTGGTTGACAGAGTCGCCGTCCATGTGCAAGAGGCCTACACTAGGTTAGTCAGAAATTGGCTTAGTATAATTAAATAAAAAAAGTAGTGGTTCATTTTCATTATTATACTGAAATAAATAAGAATACATTTATTTATCAAGGAAGAACTTGAATATTGCCTACATGTTTTTAGACTATGATATCTACACTTTTAGATGAACATCTATAACAATAGGGTAATGGCTCAGCGGTATCAAGTCGGCCTGTGGATCCAAAGAACCCTGGTTCGATCTCCATAGCCGACAAGACATTTCCACCAATTTAAAATTGCCCCTGTGGTTCCCCCACCAGTAACATCTACGGGGGGCGTGATGTGACGGCTGGTAACCACACTTCACGCGCATAAATATATCACTTACCGAGATCTGCTTCGGCAGAGTACCACATCCAGTAATGGGTAAAAGGCGTGATGATATATTTATTTGTTTTATTTAACATCTATAACAAATTTTTCATTTGTCAGTGGACACTTTTTAGTGTTTAATTACTAAAACATTAACATGGATATGTAAAAAAACAACTGTCAAAAAACATGACATTTTTACATCGCAATGGATATGCGAAATTTGTGTTTTTTCACATGTGAAAAAATGTTTTTTTTTCATTGATATCTCAAATTTCAAATTTGAAATTTATTTATCAAATAATGTGGAAAAGGTAACAACAATTCAAATTCATATTATTTTAGATTTTTGCCGGCAATTTACTTAAATAAATCAATAATTACTGTATTATTCTTTTTTGATACTTGAACTTAATTAAATATTTACTAAGAAAAAAATATCTTTTAAATCGGAACGCCAAACACTTTTCTTCGTTCTTGGGTTCGAAAAACGAATTCCTTCATTACATCGTTCAAGTCCAATAGTTTCGTCTTTTCCTGGAGAACATGAAGTAATAACATTCAAAATTCGGCGTAGAGCACTAAACGAAAATATCAACAAACTCCCAAGTTACCCAAATCAGGGGGGCGTTGCCCCCCCTGTTTTGAAGCGGAGGGGGTGGTTCGCTCCCTCTGACCCACACTTCCGACATCCCTGGAGCTAGTTGAGAGACCATGATCGACTAGAACATATTTTTAAAATGTCATTTAATCTGCATCGTTTGTTAAAAGTATGCTCTGGTTAGTCGTGGTCTGTCAACTTAATCTCTCACTAGTACGAGATGTCTCTGTCTTTTGCTTCCCTTCCATCTCACCGCGGCGTGACGTCAATTATATAACGCCATTAATTATTCTCTCAATTTTGCAAACGTACAGATGAAGATTTGATTAAATTCTTAAATTTTTACCGTATTATACACTAACATATTTGAAGGCCGTGATTTTACTGCGGGTGATCACACAAAACTATAACATGTATTAAAATATACTTCAGCATAAATACCACTTCCAGTAATGGGTAAAATGGCGTAATATAATTTAAAATAATCATCAAATTATTACAGCTGATCCGAAACTACAGTATAATTTTCTTCTTGTTTCAAGAAATCGAATAGACATTTTATTTAGTACCTAGCTAATAAATCTTACTCATGTTTCTCTGTTTACAAACATTGTCTATTGTTCTACAAACATATCATATAAACTACCAACAGTACAGCTTAAAAAATAATCTTGTATAAACACCTGCAGCATACAGATCCCATCACATGGTCTTCAAGTTTGAAGTTCGTAGCAGCGACGGCAGTAACCAGCACCAGCGGCTAAACCGCTGAGCGGCCGCTGTTGTCTTGACACGGGAATGTGTTACGGTTTTGTAATCTCTGATCGGTTGTGACGTGAAACAGAACCATCTTGGCTACCGTCTTACACACTGTGTGTGTGTTTGTGTGGTCCTGGTGTGTGTGTGCTGTCGCGGCCAACTTGATGCAGCACTGAATCTTTATAGTTTTTTTCTGTGCTTGTAAAGGTGTTTTGATTATGTTAAGTTATGCTACGAGATGTATTTTGATATGGTTGTAATAATGTAAAGAATGTCTTGTAAAATAATTAGGTAGTGCTACTTATATAGATTAGTTTGAACGTTTGGAGAATCTGTCATAGAAACAGGTCCGAATTTTATTTAACAATTAATGTGTACAAGATTTTAAAATGTCACATTTCTAATGGGAGTAGTGATTTAAAATATCCAACCCGCGGATCGCAACTTATAGTCGTAGAATTCTATAATAGTATTCAGGCGATAATTTTTCTAATGCCTGTTTTACACTGTACAAGCGCAACCTGCAATTGAAACTTGCAAATTTTACGTTCAACAGTTGCACCAAAATGTTGCAGAGATATTTTTTTCACTTTATATTCAGCAACTTGCAACTTCAATGTAATATTAATTTATTTATAAATTTTTGTCGTTACTAACTTTATATTATATCAGCTTAACCTCTTATATCACTTGTATTATTGACATTTGTTTCATATGTTATTTTGCATTGATATAAAAATTTATTCTTACAAGTAGTTGCACAATTATTTGCAATGCGGTAAATCATTTTCATAGAGTTAGAGAAGTAAGTAGAGGGAGTGTTAGCCTGTAACCTTGATGTCACGCGGGGATTTGGTCGCCATATTGCATTGAACCTAAACAAAGTTGTCGTAGTTATATCATGGTATCTTTAATAAAGTTTCTATCTGTGTTTGTTGTCGTCAAATATGCCGGCATGTTGTGCGTTTGGTTGTAGTAATAGATCGTCGGTAAAAACTATTAAACAAAAAGAAATGGAAGCTGTAATTACATATCACAAGTAAGTTATTTTTATAAACACATATAGTATTATTAGCAAATGTGTTCATTTCTTTTAGATTTCCAAAACACCCGGAGAGATGAGCAAGTTGGGTACAAGCAATAAGAAGAATTGGCTGGGAGCCGACAAATACCAGTATTTTGTGTTCTGAACACTTTACGGAAGATTGTTTTGACAGAACTTCGTTGTCATGTGTCTGACTAAGGGATTTCGCTGTGTCTTCAATATTTCCATCATATCCATCATATTTGCAAAAGGTGAGCATTTATAATGTAATGACTCGTTGCTGTAAATTTAAATAAAGTTATTAAACAAACCTAAATTACGATTGCAGAAAATTAAAATCCCACGCCGTAAACTAGACAGACGAGAACTTAGTAATAACGCCCTTATTAACAAACACTGATCTCAATTCCAGCACAGAGACTACCTCAGCAGATGATGTTTCTGTTAATGAAATTCCAAGTACAAGTAGCACATTATTACCTATTCCACGACAAAAGTCATCTGTGCTTAGAATGATGTCACGAACTACATCTTTTTCGCCAACTCGCAGAATGCATCGTAATATATCACCTGCCAAGGCTTCGTTACTTACATTTAAAAAATCATTACAGAAATAAAGTTAACCTGCTACAGCAAACAAAGCGAAGAAATTTAAAAAGAATAGCGACATTATCAAACGTTTTAAAAAGTTTAAAAAACCAAAATTTGTTGCAGGAAGAACAATTACAAGTTTTAAAGAATATTGGCAGCCCGAATGCAGACATTTTGAAGCGACAACTTGTCAGTATAATGCAGAGTTGCGAAACTTTGCAGTAACACTGCACTATTATTCACCAGCTGCTTACAAATATGTGCGTACTGCATTTAATTCTTGTCTTCCTCACCCCAAGACCATTTCTAAGTGGTATAGTTCAATTGATGGATTCACGGTAGAAGCATTTCCAGCTATTAATATTATAATATAGTAATATTATAATATAGTAATAGTTATGTACTTATGTTTTTTTTATATATTATTGTTACTTTTATAACATGTGTAATAAAAACAATAACAAAATTAACATTTACCAGCATTACATATTTTAACTGGTTCATTTCAAGATGGCCGCCAGCTACATCCCCCTTCCGTTCCATGCCATCAATTCGTTTGCCTACATTCGTACTTCAGACTCCCTCTATTTTATTCTATAACTCTATGATCATTTTAATAACCTTAACCCAACTTTATCTTTTTTGACATTTATAATAAGTTGGTAGCAATCTAACAAACTTAAAATTACTAGAAATAACTAACAGTGGCCTTGCAAGTCTTGCAAAAATTAGAACATGTTCTAATTCGTGCAAGAGGTTGATGCAAGATTGCTTCCGTCTCTTGCACTTGCAATTTCTGTATTACACTCGTTCAAGATTGCTTCAACTTTTATTACTCCATATGAAAACTGGTATTTTTAGTCCTAATGAAACAAATAACTATTTTTTTAGGGTAAGTAGTTAATCAAGTAATATGTAAATAGAACTGTTGCCAAATAAAATTTTTCACTGTACATCTCAAATGAAATACAATTACCTATGAATTTGCCAAAGACAAAGAAATCATAATAAACAAATTCAAAATAGTGACAGAATTTTGAGAATGAAAAAATCCATTGAGATGCAAAATTTCGGACAAAGTGAACATTAAAACGTTACGCATAATAATGTCGAAATAGAGAAAAGTCACGGTACAAATACAGTAGAAAAGACAGAAATAGTAGATACTATAATAAATTTATTAAATAATCAACCGAAAACATTTGCATTTTCTGAAGTACAAGTAAATACACCGGAAAGACTTACTGTCGTACATTTAATAAATACAGAAAGACCATTTAACCATTTCAGGCTAAATTCAATAGATTTAATGTCAAGTGACAATCGTGTAAATAAATTAAATATGAAAGAGAGAGTTATTTTGTGTTCTATAATATTAAAGTGTTGTCAACGGCTATGGCTGCACTCGTTGGTACTGAACTAAGCGATAACGCGAGTTAAGTAACGTTGCGCGCGGGTAGTACTTGGATGGGTGAGCGTCCAGAGAAACCCGCGTTGCTTTTAGGGTTACCACCTCAGAACTAAGTCTAGCCCGGAGACGATGACTATTTCTTTAAAGAGAATCCTGCAATTTTATTATTATTACCATATTTGATAAAAAAAGGGTTACATTGTTTTGTTAAAGACAAGTGTTTTTGTTATCATGGTAAAATAATTACTTATAAAATAAAGCAAAACAAGACGAGTGATAAATCTACTGTAACAATAAAATTAGTGTACTCAACGTCATATATACGATTAAACTATAACAATATTGACAAAATTGAAGATAATCACATGCAACAGAAGACATAACCTCACCTAAAATTATGTCTATTTCTGAAAACTTGATACAATTCTAAAAAAATTTGATCTGATACAAGATGATATATGTAATATTAGAACCGAAATTAATTGTATAAATTCTTCCTTAAATAATCATGAGGACAGAATCAAGAAATTGGAGGACTTAGTGACTGAAATAAAACTAGATAACAGTGATATAAAAGATCATCAAAGAAAAAAATGTAATAATTTAGCGGCGTAGAAGATTCCGAAAGTGAGAAAGATTTGTTCCGGACAACTATATAGCACGCTGCACGTAGCCAGGACTGCGTCTTCACCAGTTGTAGACGTTCGATCACCAACCACCGCGCTTGCTATTCCGTACACAGTACAAGAGATACACGCGACAGTCTGCATATAATTTTGTACATATTCAGTTTTACTTTCACAACCCGGAGAAATAAACCCAGAGCCCGAAGATAACTCACTGAAACCCGGAGTCTCCAGGTCAAACCCGGAGAGCTGGCAAGCCTATTTACTGTTGACCATAATACCTAAAACGCAGATTAGGGCGTAATGGCGGCATATGACCTAAGTAGTTGGTCCGCCAAAGAAGCCACACAAAAAAAATATATTAAAATACAGTCGTTCGCGAAGTGTTCTAGATGGCGCAGCGATCTTAATTTTATTTGCCTATATCTTGTTTCAGAAACATTAGTGTATAGGTGCAAACTTGAGATCCAATTTTAGGTACATGTTTCACCTTGATTTATCATGTTACTGACCCCGAAGAAAACAACTTACGTTTTACAATACATTTATCCAGATTTCCAAATATTCTTACAATTATAGGAATAACTACAGTAGTGACAAAATTCATGAACAACGCTTGTCGGAAATTCCCCTCCGGACTTCTGGTGAAGTTTAATCCGCGTTTGATTCTTTTTGCGGAACATATTCGCTTCTTGTTTTTTCGTGGTGCCCGCCCCACGCCTACTTGGAGTTCCACAGATCGCTTCATCTGTTCCATGACGTCAGACAGAGACAGGAAAAAGTGTATCGGAAGAACAAAATACAGGCCCTGAATAATTCATGAGACTTTACAACTTATGGTTTACAGTAGCCGTGGCCAGCTGCGGAGACGCAAGAGGGGTGATAGCTCCTCTAAACTGATTTATGATCCTCTTTTTTATTAATTGGATCATGAATTTTGGAACAGATCTGTGTTTGCATAGGAATTTCAATGTCGGAATTATAATTTGCTTCGCTCGTTTTTTTATCACCAACTCTATTTTCAAATTAATTTATACTTCATATCTGAATAATCCGAGACTTTATTTGACTTTTAATGTCATAAACATTTTGAGAATGCCTGGTTGAATGTAAAATGACTGGAACGAGTTTGCTGTCAGAAATCTAATTTAAATTTAATATATTTAATTGTGTGTTAAGCGGATCTTTTCTGTATTTGATCCTGTTTAGATAGATGGCTGTGTCTGATCAGTTAGTCAAACTGATTTCTGATCATAATAGAACTTTTTTATTGCATTATATTTGATGGACACCAACAAAATAACAAATATTTTCGTTACACAATGCCAAAACTTTTTATTAAATCATTATGTACGTATGTAGTTCCATCGCGCTGGTTTCAATTATGCTAAGAATTTCAAATAACTGTTATAAAGGTGTGAATGTCAAGCTGAATATTTATTATTATTATTATTCTCGCAAAAGTCAAAACGCAAATTTCTGTGGCAACAATGAAACGTTACCTGAGTTTTACAGCAAAGTAGTTGACTTTTTAATTATACGGCCCAAGACAAATTTCCAGATTCGTGTTTAGAATGATTTTATTGTCTCGAAGATGGCACCCCCTGCTAGGACCGTACCAGGGGTTGTTGTAAAACTGCCCCTTGGGTCAGGGACTGACCACAGGGGTACGATATTTATTGACTTTAGGCCGAACTAGTAAAAGTTTATGAAGTTAGTAAAGTTTGTTTTGGGAGTAAAAAATATTGACTGTTACACATAGATAAAACTTTATTGGGCTATGAAGATATTTTTTATTGATGTTACGCAAAGTAGGTAGAGAATTTATCTCTTAATTTAGATGCTGCGTAAGCATCTCTCAAAATATGCTGTATCTTCAAAAACTAAAAAAAAAAATGCGTGCGTCTGTAAATAGAATTCATCAGTGCAGAATTTCTACTTCGAAAGAACTTTCAAAAATTATGTACTCTAACTTAATAAAACATACTAACTGGTAATATTTACTATTAACTTAGAGGGATTAACTAGTAGATGACTAATTTTACGAGTTGTGGCTATTAAATAACGAGACTGACACTGCTACAGACGAAGTATGCATGCGCCAAACACCAGCGACAGTCAGCATTTTAGCGTGAAGCTTTCTCTTTCGAATGCAGTACCTCTCGCTTCTGTAAATAAATCTGTATAGCCGTAGCTTTCGTTCTAATGAGAGTCGTTTTTTTGTTTCGCCGAAAAAATGTTAAGTGCAATATTAGAGCAACGAATTGTTGTGAAATTTCACATGAAACTTGGCAAAACTGCTACTGAAATGATTTATCAAAAAAAGTACCCGAATTGTGGAAGGACAAGTCATGGTTTCTCCATCTAAACAATACTTAAATAGGTATGGAAACCATTTCTACCGTGTTTCTCGCATTATATACGCGTGTGGCTATTAAACAACGAGACTGACGCTGCTACAGACGAAGTACGCATGCGCCAAACATCAGCGACCGTCAGCTTTTTAGCGTGAAGCTTTCTCTTTCCAATGCAGTACCTCTCGCTTCTGTAAACAAATCCGTATAGCTGTAGTATTTGTTCTAATTAGAGTTGTTTTTTTTGTTTCGCCGAAATAATGTTAAGTTCAACATTAGAGCAACGAATTGTTGTGAAATTTCACATGAAACTTGGCAAAACTGCTACTGAAACTTATAATTTATTGAAAAAAAGTACCCGAATTGTAGAAGGACAAGTCATGGTTTCTCCATCTAAACAATGCGCAATGTCTGTCAAGAGATTTTTAGCCAAGTACAGCATCCCAGTGTTGGACCATCCGCCTTATTCGCCAGATCTTGCTTTGTGCGACTTCTATCTGTTTCCTAAGGTGAAATTTGCCTTAATAGCAACAAGATTTGAGCTTTGAAAGAGAAATCGGCACGCGTACTGAAGGAGCTGACAGACGAAGACTTCCAGCACTGTTTCGAACAATGGAAGATTCGCATGGAGCATTGTAGGGATAGAGCAGGGGGGTGTATATTGAAAGTGATAATAAGTAAATAGGTATGGAATCCAAATTAAATGTTGAAACAGCATCAGTCTCGTTATTTAATAGCCACACCTCGTATTATTTACTTTCAAATGTTCCTAAATTATGTAGCAAAAAGGAACAATTCAGAATTCGGTTTTGTTATAATTATGATTTTCCACTATCAACTCAGATTCGAAAGATGCAGTCTAATTAAATGTTATCTTAAGTATCTTCTTAAAACTTAACTTGAGAGGTTTTTGCGTATCAAATTTATTAGTGCATAATGTTTGTGTGATCCTTGATCATTAACTACCAAGTTTATGGTTCTACTGAAATATCGCGCTTTGCTTAGACGATATGTGTTGACATATCTTGGTAAATTAGTAACTATGGGATGGATTTGACCTTTGCATCAAGCTTCTGGGTTTTATACTGTAAACACAACGATGTAACCCTATTAATTTTTATCAACACGTCTCATGGAAGGCAAGAACTTTTTGTTAATTGTTCTTTGGTTTTGGTCGAGAAAAGTCCTGTCTTTAGCATGCAAAATGTAGTCTTACCATATTTATTTTGTATTGAGTGGTAGCTTAGCACTGATCGAGATAAATCGTCTTTTAAAAATAATTTGGATTGATGACAAAAAAATTAAAATTAGTCATTTGTAAAAATACCAGTCAATGTCTTTAGTATGTTAGGCAAGCTGTGCTAGTACATACTCGCTTATTACTTGATTTACATACGAGATGTGAAGTTAACCAATAGGATTTGGGATTGTTTTTTTTTTTTTTAAATCCATGGTTTGGTTCCCAATGTTTCAAGTTTTTAATTCACGGCGTTCAGTTCCCATACATTTCATAATCTTTTACCAAAAGTGAAAATTTTGTCAGTATGTTTTAACACAGAACCAATTAATTTCGATGTAAATTAAAATATATTTTCTCTGTTTCGGTACTAGAATAACATTGTTGCACGCATATTGATGCTAGAATAAGCTTCATTCTTAAATTATTTTTGATGACATGTTGTTATTATACAGAGTGATCAAGAGGAATTGTTACAGTTGGCAATAAAAATATCTACTTAAAATTGGTGAGCCTGATACATAAATTCATTACCTGTTGGTGACAGTGACATTTGAAAATTTAAAATTAAATTGGGGGAAATTTAGTTCTTATTCGTTTTTAGTTATATTTTTTTTTAAATATCTGTAAATAAAATTGTTGTTTCCCTCACCCTTCCTGAATTAAAAGTCAAAATCCTGTTAGTTGTCAGACTCCTGACATAACCTATCTGTATTTATTAGACATGTCAAATAGTATTTCCGCATTTACCTGGCAACTGTGGAATAAAAAGATCTCCGGAATTGTATTGCCAACTGTAACAATTCCTCTGCATATAGAATGGTATAACTACATTAAATACACAAAATATCTAGACAACGGACAAAATAATAAACATAATTTATATAAATATCTAGGCAATGAACAAAATCAATCGAAACTCACTGTTACCAATTTAACTATTCTACCAAAAATTTAATAGGAAATGTCAACTATTTTTATAAAGAAATTAAGTAAAGGAAAGCAGAAACAGACAAAATGGTATACAATACTCGTTATGGAAGTCAATTCTAGCTCTCGTTCATTTGTTTCCTCACCGTTGCGCAGTGTCAGAACTTCGAACTGCTAGAATAGGTTACCTTCTGTAACTTATATTTTAATACACTATTAAAACCATAAAATATTGTCAGAAATTTGACAGTTATAAATTGTAAAAACCGACAACGCAGACCGCATCGTGCAAGAAATTAGAAATTATGTTACACTAAACTAAAACCGCGCTATAGAAAAACGAAGCTTTACGCTCATAATAGTTATTAAAAAATAAAAAAAACTTTATCTTATTTGTTCAAATGTAACATATTTGTAGTTTTGCCTATTTTGAATTTAAATTAAAAAAAATAAATATATCATCACGGCTTTTACCCATTACTGGGTGTGACACTCTGCCGAAGCAAATCTCGGTAAGTGATATATTTATGCGCGTGAAGTGCGGTTACCAGTAGTAAAATCACGGCCTCCAAAGATGTTAGTGGTGGAGGAACCACAGGGGCAATTTTTTTAATTGGTGAAAATGTTTGTTGGCTGGGGATCCAACCATGGTTCTTAGGATCCACAGGCCTACACGACACAACTGTACCATTACCCTATATTTTGAATTTGATATATAAAATATAAACGTCTTTACAAAAATTTCAAAATGGTTGAAATGTGATTTGTTTGAAACTGTTATTTAGTGATTTAATATAAATAATACCTAATCTATTAGTAAGTGTTAATTTTCAGTAGCTGGATTTTCACTTTTTTTTTTTTTTATTTGATGACTTTGTCGAGCGAACTTGTTTAATACATCTCTGACTAAGCAAAAATCTTTGGTAAGTACGTGTACCAAAAAACTTCTCAATTTGTAATTATGTACTTGAATAAAGATTAATGTAAACTGAGACATACATTTTCAAAATATAAAAAGACTATTTATTATTACCAATGTCATCACATGTAATTTTTAAATACTTTCTAGTGTCAAAAGGACGTTATTTTTGCACGTAACTAATGACAAAAATGTATTTAAACAGTTGCTACAAAACAAACTTACCTACGTAATTTAAAATATAAATATTTTTGAATTTTGAAATGTCATTAGATTAGTATAATTAGAGTTAATTTTATGACAGACAAATTTGGGAGACGCCCGGATTCGAATCGGGGACCTTCAGCTTGCCGGGCCGATGTCTTAACCACTAGACTACATCGTACAGGTGGGATGTGGTCTAGTGGTTAAGATATCGGCCCGGCAAGCTGAAGGTCCTCGGTTCGAATCCGGGCGTCTCCCAAAAATTTTTCTGTCATAAAATTAACTTTAAAATTATCATTGTCACTGTACTTGAAAGTCATCCATATGACAAAAATTTATTTAGCATAATTAGTTAAAACTCGATTGTTGAAAATAATGATGTATTCAACTCGTGTTAAAAGTGTCTTTTTTGCACTCATGGATTGCAATACTCGCCTACGATCCGACTGCATTCCCATTCGTGCAAAAAAGTTACACTTTTAACATTAGTTGCATGAAGAACTATTTACAACGCAACAAAAAATAAATTTTCTATAATAATTCCTTCTTAGTTAACACCTTATTCAACTCTCGAATTAATTTGTAGCTTTTATGTAACATTTATTTCCTTAAAAAAAAACAATAAACAATTTTTTAATTGTAAATATTTTATTGTATGTATTTTATTGTTAGCTTTTAATGTCTAATTTTCATTCTACTTTTAAGAACATAATTAAATTATTGTTACCTTTCCTGCTTTACGCAGATTACACTCATAAAAGTTTTAAATGTTAATAATACCTACAATGTAAGCATATTAAATTCATTCATTTTTCAAAAGTCCAGCAAAACATTTTAGGAGTGGCAATTTGCTGCTATGTTATTAACGCCCCTTATTATGATAAAAATTCGTTGATTGATTTATAAATAGAAATTTGATATTTCCAATATCATTTGAGGACTATTTTTACGAACCGTGCTTTCTTCTAAATGTTTTGTGTTGTATATCGGTTCTTATAGATTCGATAGCGGATTTCTGATGATACACTGCGTACTATGAAAAAAATTTTCACTTGATATTTTAACAAATAAAGTTTATAAATAAAAAAACATATCTGTCGTTATTATTGCAATCTATATTTAATGGTGAGTAGGTATCTTTTATAATTGTATATTTAATTTTATATTATTGTATAATTTTAGGCGTGTGTGGTACCACATTGTAGTAGAAAAAATTGTAAGAATGTGTTTTTACATGTTTTATCACGGAATAATTTATTACAAAAAACATTGCTGGAAAATATTAACAGAAATGATTTAATTGATGTACCTTATAATAGTACTCTTAAGCACAATGTCGTATATAGTCTTCAGTTTCAGAATTTACAGTATCGATACACATCATAAAAAAAATTAAACATTGGGGCAGTTCCACATATTGACCAATGTAAGTAATTAATACAATATTGTGAAATTTGAAAATTTTACATTATGAAATTCTTTTATAGTAAATATAAATTCATTTTCAATAATTCTGGATGAAAATATCACATCTCTATCAATAACAACAGCAACAACAACATTTAAAAATACGGATTCTGAAGAAAGTAGCGAAATGATAAATGAGAGTGTGTATAAGAAATCGAAAATATTCATTATACATATTTATTTTTATTGCATACTAGTATGTATTTATGATACAATAAAACTAGTTTTTTGATAATTGTTTGTTTTTGTTGTTTTGTAGTATATTTTGATTTTAATTATATTGAAATATTTTAGTCATTACGATCACGAAAATGATAAATTTGTGTATTATCGGTATTTTTAATAATTATTATTTAGGGCAATAAGAGATGTCACCAGTAACTGTGTAACAATTTTTTGTTATAGCTGTCCCTTCTTCTATGGTTACTTGTTCTGAGGTCCTCTTACAGCGTGCCTTGCAAGGAGGTATTACAGTCACTAAATTAAATACAGTATCCGCCATGTTTTTACTTTAACACAGGAGGTATAAGTAGAGCTATGAAATAAAATATGTAACTTTAATTAAATAAATATATTTATTATTCTTTATAAATATTCAGACATAAAATAAGTTTTTATTTTCACGTTGTAACAAGAAACAAATCAAAACAAACAATAGTAATAAAAAACATCATAATTTTCGTTGCTTAAGCAACTTCGTGTATCGGAAACGGTGGCGATATATAGTAATGCGTGTTTTTGGCGTTGCATGAATGGAGTTGTTTATATACTTCGTATTATACCAATAAAGAACAATGTTGAAGGTGAAAAACAAAATATTCATTAAATGAACATGTAACTAAATTGTATGTCATGTTTATTTGGAGCACACTGTTACAATTTTTTATGCTACGTAAATTTGTATTCATTTGGCATTTTGATCAGCCAATCATAATCAGAATAAACTACATCCTATACAACCATACTGCAATCTCTTCCCGAACGAGATTTATGGTAACTGAACCTGTCTATAGAAACCCTGAGTACAAGATATATGTGTTGATTATTGTTTTAATTTACATTTTCAATATTTGTTAAAACATACAAGTAGATATGAAAACATACGAGTATTTCAAATTACTAAACTAATTGACGTGAAACGAATTTCATTTGCAATTTGGATCACCTGTATCAATTATTTACTTGATTGACTTACTTCGCTCACATTGCTCTTAGTACTCGATTTACTCATTCTGATCAGCTTGATGAAGTAATTTACCGTAATAGGTACATCAGATTATTCAACTCAGTTCAGTTAGTTATGCGTGATCTACTTTATTTGAACTGATTTAAGTATGCCAAGTGGCAAGTTAAATACAAATATTGAGTATAATAATTGTTTTTTCTATTTCGGTGTTCTTATAACTCTCTCTATACACGCAATGTAAACATGTCGTCAAGGAGATCTACAAGCGCACTGATTTTGGCGCTTTTTATTTTGTAGGAGTGGTATGAATGCTCTTAATTCTGACAGATGAATGACATATAACTAGGGACGTGCGATACTGAAAAAGTATCGATACTTGCGTAGGGAAAATATCGAATAAAATGTATCGATACTGATATAGTATTGGAAGAAAAATATCGATATCTTCAAATATCGAAAGAAATATATACAAGAAGAAATAAGAAATATAATGGCCACTGCGCATGTGCTGTGAATTTAAATTTATACTTTCAAAAGAAGCTTGAATTTAAACTATATTTTTGTATTTACTGTTATTTTTAAATAACAAATTTCGTATAAAAACGGAGTTACATTTTTATTTTTATCGAATATTTTTAAAATTTCCGATACTAGGTATATCATCCTGATATTAGTAACGTATCGAAAGGTTGGTATCGATACCAAAATGTTGGTATCGAAACGAAAATATCGATACTAATATCATATCAGTAGTATTGAAACGTCCCTACATATAACCTCAAAATTGTAAATTGTCGGTGTCGAAATTTGACTAAAAGAATATGCGATATCATACAAAATTCACAATATTCACAATACAGAAAAACATATTGATTAATTGTCAAAAAATTATTTTTTTTATTGTTTTTGTTATGAGAAGCACATCTGATAAAAAAACACTAACTTATATTTTTGACAAGTCGCAGTTTTTTTTTAAATCTAACAATTATAAAACTACCTCAATAGAAAAAATAGTATAAAAAACACGTTTTATAAGGTCTATTATCGCACTCGTCCTTTGGAAAACTCACCGCAGTGCGGCTCGTTTTCTACATTTGGACTCGTGCGTTAACAGATTGCCTCATAAAACTATTTCTTTAATATACTATTATGTGTTCACATAATATGGGATGGCTAGCTCAGTGGTATGAAGTCGGCCTGTGAATCCTGAGAACCCTGATTCGATTCCCACAGGTGACAAACAATTTTCATAATTTCAAAAAACTACCCCTGTGTCTCTCCTCCACTACTAACATATTTGGGGGCCGTGATTTGACGACTGGTAACCGCACTTCACGCGCAAAATATATCACTTACCGAGATCTGCTTCGGCAGAGTGCCACACCTAGTAATAGGTAGAAGGCGTGATGATATATTTATTTATTTTTATTTATTTGTGTTCACATCATTCAAAATCAAGCTTACATTACATTACAAAGTAATTGAAAAACACCCATTTTTATGGTTCTAAATTTTGACTATTAAAACACTAATTGCACTTATGGATACACATTTTAAGGGATTTATAAAAAAATAGAGACATTAGGTTCTAACATCATCAATCAGACATATTGTAACAAGAAAAAATAAACAATTTGATTTCAAATAACAAATGTCAATTCATGACATACTAAACTGTCAATATAAATCCACGTTTCAAATTTAATAACTTTTCTCATTGTTGATTATACAATTTTTGCACGTTACAAAAAGCATTGTACAAACCTCGTGCACGAAGACGCCATTTGCACCATTCGCCAGAGCTGGGCAAGCTACTTAAAAAAAGTAGCTAAGCTACAGCTACAGCTATTCTTTAAAAAAGTAGCTAAGCTACAGCTATAAGCTATATTTTGTAAAATATAGCTAAGCAACAGCTAATAGCTTTCTTTAAAGTAGCTGTTAAATTTTAAAGCTACTTTTTTAAATTATTGTGAAATAATTAAATTTGCCATTGTTATATGATCAGTCTTTTGTTATAATGACTGTTAATTTACTATTATGTACATAAATTTCAAAAATAGCAAATGGACAAATGTACTGTTAATTTTTGATGCTATAATTTTTATTTATATCGAAATAAATTAACAGTCTCATTAACCGAAGACTCCTAAACAGTCAATGTTTAGTTCATTTAATATTTAATACAATAGTAGTTTTTTGAGGGTCCAAATGTTAAATAATCAGTTATTTTTTGTCTTCTTGAATTTCCTTCGATTGGGGATGGTACATATTCGGGATCGTTATCACTATCCTTTTCAAAAACGTCGGTGTCGACAGTATCCTCCTAATAAAAGAACATATTTTATACAATAATACAGGTACAATATTATAATAATTACATATCGAAACCAACAATTCTTCAGTTTTATTCATTATTTTAGATTAAAATTTACTATTATTTTTACCTTGATTTGATTTTTACTTAGAAAATATTGCACTGTACTGTACATTCCAGTTCCACTTGCGCTTCTATACCATCTGACACCCACTGTGTATTTTTGCGTATTGGAGTCAGTTAGAACCGGCAACAAATAATTATTTTGTGTGGGGTTAGCTTGTACGCATGCATACTTTGTTGACCTTCTGCTAAAAAAGTAGTTTTAAGCTACCAAAAGTAACTTTAAGCTACCAAAAGTAACTTTAAGCTACCAAAAGTAACTTTAAGCTACCAAAAGTAGCTTAAGTTGTAATTTTTAAGCTAATAGAAAAAAAAGTAGCTAGCTACCAAGCTACAGCTATATTTTTTCACATTTAGCTAAGCTACAGCTACAGCTAAGGTAAATGTTGCTAAGCTAGTAGCTAAGCTACAAAAGTAGCTAGCTACTGCCCAGCTCTGCCATTCGCGTAAATTAAAATTGCGCTTATGTAAAACGTAAGTCTTCGCGCACTCGTTATGTAAATGTCTATTTCTTTTCATAATTTAAGTATGATTCGCTAACGCATTGAAACTATATTTCTTTCAAAATTAAAACACTGTTTTCTGCCAAACTACACCGCGAATTTTGAATGATTACATTTCAGGGTTTATTTGAAATGTCAAACGTTGAATCCGGTTGCACGACAATCATGTCCCAGTCAGACATAAAATTTGAAATTACAGTATATTAATATATTTCTTTCTTCAGCCGTTGTGAAACCATACAAAAACAAATTGGCATCGACCCTTTCCCCACCTAGTGTTGCCAACCGCGGTGTCAAAATACCTTTAAATCCCGGCGAGAAATATCAAAATCCTAGCACAGTAAGATTACGGTAAAAATCGTAGATTAGTTCCAACACAAGCGAAACTAGATCTTATAGTGACTGACTGTAAGGTAAAGTGTCATTATCAACTGCGAAATCTAATCTGAAATCTCTGTGGACACCTCGGCCCCTGCTGAGAGTAATTTCACTTGGACACAAGGCCTAGTACGTTTACAGAGCACTTTTGTCGCCCACGCCACCTACAACGTTTACATTCAGATTGGAAACCATTTTTCATTAGATTTTTATATTTTGTTTGTAGTAATTTTATAATTAAGTTGCAAGAATAACAAGATACGGTACTCAAAATTTGTAATATTGGTTTAATTTTTGTGTTGGTGGTTCTAGTAAAATGAATGTGGGCTGTAGACTTTTTATTTAAAAAGAAATATTAAATTTCTTTAGTCAAAAATTTGTTTTGCATTTTTAATTCATTGTTAAAATTTTTGGTTTTTTTTTTAATTGCAGAACAAATCGGAACATATACCTGGTTGAAACTTAATTTAATTTGACATTGATATTTTTTATGATGATTGATCTTTTTTGCTATATCATTTTATTTAATTTTTGGACGTGAATGCCATTACTTTTCCGATTGGTAAAGTATTTCAATCTGTGTTATTACTATTCTCATTTACTGTGTAATTGATTGCCTGTTAATATTATTCAAACAAAATTTAAATTTCATTTGTTAATGTTAAAATACGTGTAGTTTCTCCATACTAGAAATATTTATTCTAACAATAATAATAATTTGTTTTTTTTAGTTGGTTCTTAGTGTTTACGTTTTTATCAATACATATTTATCTTTTAGCTACCTATATTCATAAATATATATATATACTTAATTATAATACAAAATAATAAAAAAAGCCACAACTATTTCCGTTTGTAGCATACATATACATAATTATGTGATATTTTGCCACAAGTGCTAAACTGGATATAAAAGATAACGAACGCAATTTGAGTAAACTAAGAATTGACGCAAATGAACTTAGTGATTTATACGAAGAGCATAAGTTATTGCCATCAACCACCAAACAAGTAAATATAGTAGAATGGACAGCTATAACAAAAGATTGTTACGCAGTTACTGATGACATCTCTTATAGCGATATAGTTTGAATCTCCTCAACAGTCTCAAATCTCTTACCTTTCAGCTTAGATTTCATTTTTGGGAAGACGAGAAAGTCGCAAGGAGCGAGGTCTGGTGAGTAAGGAGGATGGGGAAGAACATTTGTTTGCGTGGATGTCAAAAATTCGCGGACAACCAGAGATGTGTGGGCCAGTGCATTGCAGCAATTCATCCGCAAAAATTCTTTGGACTGTGACATAGGACATTCCAACTTTATTACAGATGTCATGAATTGATTGTCGATGGTATCTGAGAATTGTTTCACGCATAATTTGGATGTTTTGGTCATTGATTTCAGTTGAAGGACGTCCAGAGTGCTCATCGTCTTCCACACTCATCCGTCCATTCTTGAACCTCTTAAATCATTGAAAGGCTTGGATTTTTCCTATGACTTCATCACCTAATGCTTCTCGAAGCATTTGGTGAGTTTCGGTCGCCGTTTTCCCGAGCATGAAACAAAATTTGTTGCAAATGCGTTACTCTTTTATATCGCTCATCACGCTATCGCAGAACACAACAAACAATAACACAGATATCACCACCCTGATGCAACAAAAGATGTACTAGTGCTGAAATATAGCGGCAAATCGATGCACTACTGTAGTTACAACAGTTATACACAGAGTTCGGGGTCTTTTGGGTAGCAGCTCGTAGTTATATAATTTTGATATTATGTAATGATAGTAGATAAAATACTATATTAAAGAACTAGTTTCACAGTTAACGCACGAATCCAAATTTGGAAAATGAGCCGCTCTGCAGCGAGTTTTACAAAGGACGATTGCGATAACAAACTTTATATAATTCTTCTTTATACATTTTTTCTATTGAGGTAATTTTATAACTCTATTAGGTTTTAAAAAACTGCGACTTGTCAAAAATATAAGTTAATATAAGTTATCAGTTGTGTTGGTAGCGCTTCTCATAACACGAACTATACGAGGTGTGGCTATTAAATAACGAGACTGATGCTGCTATAGACGAAGTACGCATGCGCCAAACATCAGGGACCGTCAGCTTTTTAGCGTGCGGCTTTCTCTTTCGAATGCAGTACCTCTCTCTTATGTAAACAAATCCGTATAGCCGTAGCATTCGTTCTAATTAGAGTTGTTTTTTGTTTCGCCGAAAAAATGTTAATTGTTGTGAAATTTCACATGAAACTTGGCAAAACTGCTACTGAAACCTATAATTTATTGAAAAAAGTACGCGAATTATAGAATTCTGCAATGTCTGTCAAGAGATTTCTAGCCAAGTACAGCATCCCAGTGTTGGACCATCCGCCTTATTCGCCAGATCTTGCACCGTGCGACTTCTATGTTTCCTAAGGTGAAATTTGCCTTAATAGCAACAAGATTTGAGCTTTGAAAGAGAAATCGGCACGTATTCTGAAGGAGCTGACAAAAGAAGATTTCCAGCACTGTTGCGAACTATGGAAGATTCGCATGGAGCATTGTAGGGATAGAGGAGGGGTGTATATTGAAAGTGATAGTAAGTAAATAGGTATCGAATCAAAATAAAATGTTAATACTGCATCAGTCTCGTTACTTAATAGCCACACCTCGTAGATATACAATTAACCAATATTTTGTTTGTATTGAGAATATTGTGAATTTTGTCTGACTATAGCAGTCTTTTAGAAATATTTCGACACCAACAATTTAGAATTTTGAGGTTGTATGTCATTCATCTGTCAGATTTAAAAGCATTCATACCACTTCTACAAAAATAGTGCGCTTATAGATCTCCTTAACGACGTGTTTACAGTGCGTTTATAAATAAATATATGAATATAAATATGTAATCACGCCTTTTATCCATTACTGGGTGTGGCACTCTGCCATAGTAGATTTCAGTAAGTGATATATTTTGCGCGTGAAGTGCTGGTGCCGCAGGAGTAGTTTCAATTTGGTGAAAATTGTTTATCGACTGTGGGAATCGAACCCGGATTCTCAAACTCCACAGGCCGACTCGATGGCACTGACCAATGTACCCCATTTATATATTTATAAAAACATATAATAGAAAAATAAATAAATTTACTTGGTCGGAAATGGTTATTCTATTGTTACGTAAAACTTTGTATTTAATGAGGTATGACAGAGTTCGAGCCATAAAATTACGCCCAGATTGGAGAAGATAAGTGCGAAGAATTGAATTGATGCAATAATAATCTGTTTAATGAAAAACCAATTACAAATCTATAAACCAAATCCCCAGTCTCGAGGCTCAATCACACGAGTCTAATAATAATTTCCCCGCCGATAGAAGTGCCACACACCCTCCTCACAGTGAACGCTACCAAGCGTCGAACTACCGTGCCATATGGCCCAACATCGGGGTCGCGACTCAGCGATTTGCCCCCAGCTCATATGATCTGCCGGTCCAAATTGCGGATCTAGATAAATGAAGAGGTGTTACAGTCTTCCAGATATGTCACTGATCAGTGAGAGGGTTGTGTGATGTAGAGGGCTCAGCTGGACGAGTGTAAATCATCCCCACGCAGGATGGAACCCCGTGGAGTCGCAGTGCTAAACAATACAAGCTCCGGCTGCGTTCTGCGTTGTGTTACGCTACGGAGTGCGTCGTGCGGTGTGTTGTGTTATGCACGCGTGGTTTATAACGTACTCGACGCGTGCGAATTTAAGTTGGCATCATTGGGTTTGTTGACGCCAACAGCTACTGGGGATCAGAATTTGTTTATTTATTTATTTACAAGCTTTGCATACCTAATACTATAGGTAATTGAATTCTAATTCTAATTTCTTGACAATTGGATGACAATTTCTTACTCATTTTGTCTTTGTAATTTTGAAGCAAATAATATACAATTTTGGTAAACTTACCTAATAGTAGTGATATCACTAAGAAACAAGAAAAATGAGTCTTGTTGTATCAAACATTTCTTAAAAATGCTTGTATCATTTCAATCTCAATTCGCGTCGCGTTTTATTTTATTCTTTCAATAATCCTGAAGATAATTTTTGGGTACTTCATCCGGAAAATGAAAAACTAGTCTTTAAGAGAACGATAAAAATGTCTGTAACTAACGTAATAGTAAATCTTTTTTGGATAATTACAATTATTTTGATAATTTTCGTTTTTACGAATGCATTTCTGCTCTCGTGGGAGCGAATTTTTTATTCGCCTCAGCGGCATCTGTAATAATACAGGTTGATCACAGAAATGTGGAACAAATAATTTTAACATAGGATTTTTAAAATATGCGATAGTTGGCTTTCCTGTACATTTTAGAAGAATAGTACAAGAATAAAAAATGTATATTAAATACCATGAACTGTCAATGACAGTTTTTAGGTCAAGAATATAGTTTGGGAAACCGAGGCCCTTGGGGGTCGAGATTTCCTAAACATTCGCGACTTTAAAAATCACTTACAGTTCGAAGTTAGTAAGCTATTGTGCTATATCTGCACAAATATAAGGAAAAGAAAAATAGATTTCAAAATTAGCGGCTGTCAAATTGATGTCAAAACAAACAGGACCTTGTTCTATAATATTTACTTACTGTCCAGGGTGGATGGTAACTAAATATTACAGTCCTGATGTAACCATGGACACTAACTGTGCAACAAAAGTTCCACTTCTAAAAGTTTAAATTCTATAGTAAAAAATTAAATGTCACATTTTACTCAAAAATAAGATAGCCATGGAAATAAACAAAAAATAAAACAAAATGTCATTTTGACAATTCACCTCAACAATTAAAATTAGAAACTTTTGAATGAGCTGTAAAAAAATATTTTTTCTAAGAAGTTTAATTTGAAATGCATAATTTCATTTACTGCTCAAAAGTAGATAAAATTCCAACGCAAATAAATTATATGTATTTGAAAAATATTGTTATGCTATTCCATTAACTGAAATTCAAAATTTGTTTTTATTAAAGGATTTTTTGAATCTTGATATTGTATGTAGTAAAATATATAAAATAAATAAATAAATATATCATCACGCCTTCTACCCATTACTAGGTGTGGCACTCTGCCGAAGCAGAACTCGGTAAGTGAAATATTTATGCGTGTGAAGTGCGGTTATCAGTCGTCAAATCACGGCCCCCAAAGATGTTAGTGGTGCAGGAGCCACAGGGGTAGCTTTTGAAATTATGAAAATTGTTTGTCGTCTGTGGGAATCGAACAAGGGTTCTCAGGATCCACAGGCCGATTTCATACCACTGAGCTAGCCACCCCATTAAAATATAGAAATAAATATAAATAAATATATCATCACACCTTTTACCCATTACTGGGTGTGGCAATCTGCTGAAGCAGATTTCGGTATGTGATATATTTATGCATGTGAAGTGCGGTTACCAGCCATCAAATCACGGACCTCAAAGATGTTAGTGGTGGGGGAGCCACAAAGATAATTTTAAATTGGTGAAAATGTTTGTTGGCTGTAGGGATCGAACAAGGGTTCTTAGGATCCACAGGCCGACTCGATACCACTGAGCCATTACACCCATATATGAAAGTATTAAATAGTATTTATCTCAAACTAAAACAATGGATCGCCTCGAATTTCCTCGCATAAAAAGGTAGATTCTAATCATGATTTCAGAAATTCAGAAACATATTACACTGTATAAGCAATTATTATTGTTGCTAAATAAAATTAAAATCTCAATAGAAATTTTAGATTGTCACAACACAAATAATTCTCGAAAAATGATAATAGATAATCACGATAGAATTGATTTAACTCTAAGATTTGTTATTTCCACAATGACGTGTCGATGTGCGAAGTGTGAATATAACTGAAGGTTAGATGATGATGGCACCGGCACCTAACCTAATTGACAAGAGTCATTTCCGGGTGGAAGTTGGCTACATGCGCGCCCTCAATTTCCGGTCAGCAGCGCACCGGGGCCGGGGCCCAGGCCGTTCCTTCCCCAATTAATCGCATAATCACAGGAAATTATCAAACCGGCCCGCGTTAAACGATGTCAGGCGTCACCGGCACTGACAACCACTGCAGCTACTCTAGTGTTACGTCCACGCGAATGAGCTAATACTACATTATACTAAAATGTTAAATATATAGGATGTTTAAATCATAGTTATACATGCATAAAGTAATGAATCAAATGAAGGCAAAATAATTAGGTATGGTTTATCTTACGGCTCATAGGAATGAAGTGCCGCTAAGGCAGTTCATAAATGTAGTTTTTATCGCTTTTGATTGCCGTCATTACTGCGACTTCTGAGATAAACAATATATTTAATTATAGTAAGATTACCACAAAGTATTAAGCGAAAATTAAAACACATCTTAGTAGGTAACACTGCCAATATTTATACAGTAGTGAGACGAATTTCGTAGAGGTGCGAAATGAGAAAAGCTATTTCTCTTAACTTGAAAAATGTGACGAGACAAGAATCGACAATTGCTCATCTCATTAAGTAGTTGCTACTTAAAAGCTTTTAAATAAAGTATGCAAATTTCATCACCAGCTTCACGGTTAGTTATGCTGAGGTAGTGGCATAGCCAACTATTTTTAAAAGGATCCAAGTGTTTTAGGTCGTGTAGTAAGTTAGTTATTTAATTTTAAAAACAAATTACATTTAAAAACACTTTAGACCTGTTATTTACAAAATCGTTATATCTGTATTAAGTGCGCGACATAAGTGTTTTTTTTGTGCGCGTTAGAATGTGAAAAGGTTAAATTAACTTTGAGGGTGTACATTTTAATAATTTGATTCACAGTCAAAAAGATTTTTTCAAAATTTGAAAAATTAAGGGTGATTTACCGTAAGTAGACAGTTTTAGTACCATTGGTTTGATAGTTATTTCTAATATATTAATAATTTTTCAGATGACCACGTATGAAAGTAACCATAAAACATCATAAATTACTACGGAAAGTTGAAAATAACATACCCTGATATGTTAGTATAACGCACACTTCTAACATATCAAGTGAAGTTCCACTAATTGACAACAGATGGCGTTACTATGAAAGAAAATAATAAAATAAATGAAAAGAATTTGTATTATTATTTAAATCGAAGTTTTGGCATATTTTTCAACAGATTTGTACACATAAATATTATGTTTTTAAATTAATAATTACTTATTTCATCGTTATATTTATTGCATTGGAGTAGTATGTGTTCTATTAACAGTCTTGTATTACATCGGTCGCATGTTGTTGGGTCTTCTCTTTTGAATATGTATCCGTGTGTTAGTAATGTGTGGCCGATTCTCAGTTTGGTTATAGTCGTTCTCTCTCTTCGGTTTCCTGATATTTTCCATATTTTTGTGTCGTTCTTTAGTCTTCTCAGATGAAAGAAGAACACACAACCTACCAACCACCCTGGAAGAATGCCTTACGCAGACAATACATATAAAAAATACAATAAAATATTTAAAGTCAACTCAATTATACCACTTATTGTAATAGCTATTATCGGAAAATCAATTAGAAAAATGTAATCCTTTGTAAAAAATACTGTAAATACTACGCCCGAGCACCAATAGTCTTGCTACTGAGGTGCTCGTAAAATAAACAATAAAAAAAAAAAATTACTTATTTACTAATATTTTAGCATTATTTAATATTTTGATATTACAGTTAGTACAGTAGGTATCACCACACCTAACCTCAAACGTCAAACGTCAACGCTAACCTTAAAAAACGCATCAGCTGTCAAAGTGTAATAAAATTGCTCTTGTAAACTTTTTTAAAGAATATTTTGTGGTCTTCTGAAAAATAGTATACATAACTCGCTCGAAAGTATGATAATTGTGGTCGTATACTTAAATCGCTCGGCGCTGCGCGCCTCCTTTTTCAATTTGTACACTCGCACGTTATCTTACACTTTCGATGCTTGTTATATAATATACTAATAAATACTACAATAGTCAATTTACTCATCATACAATATCAGATACGTTACTGTTTATAGAGCCACTAAAATGTACATACACCAAGAAATATTATAAATCGAACATCCACAACTGGAAATCTTTCTTAAGTCGAAGTTGACTTTTGTTCCCTGTACATTTTGTATAATTATCATGTAATTTTATCCCTCTATCTCGAATTTCCTTTACTCGATCAATATCTGTTATTCAAAGCCAATAACACAGTATTCTTTATAAGTCGAATTTTCACGGTAAAAATGAGCTCTTTTAGCACAATATTTGCTTGTTATCTTCGTGTACGGTCACGAAGATTCATCAAGTTTTGTTTCACCACGCACGAAGCATGCAATCTGCGTAGTTTTTTGGGAATCCTCGAAGAGCCACGAGAACTACCTTTGTAATGAGTTTTTGTTAGTATAGAGTATATGTTCCCTGATACGGAGTATATAATGCTGGTAACATGTCACCGCCACATTTTAGAATGTTTTAGAATCATGTATTTTTTACGCAATAAAACATGTGTGCAAATTGGTATGTTACTTTTTTCTTTAACTCTAAATCGATATTCGAGTTATAGATGTTCGATTGTACTCACAAAGTTTATTACCCTTTTTTAACGCCCTATATATCTTTAATTCTCACTTCGTAAATATATTTGCTAATTGTTTTGTTGGCGCTAAGAAGAATTTGTGTGCAAATAAAAGAAATATGACTGCATTTTAACTATTTTATGTTTTTCATTATTTTTAAAATTAATAGATGAACGCATATTAAGTGTACTAGTACTTTACTTTTTGTAAACTATTATAATATTCCATAATGCGTCAAATGAATATACCTATCCAACATCTACGTTGTTTGAAAAATTTGTCATCATGCCGAAGTTAATGATATTATGCAGATTATATTATTATATTTTAAAACAAATCTTTCGAAATTGAATGTTATGATTTACTGGTACATAAATCAAAGATAATTATTTTGAATTATGACTAGATTGTTGATTTTAAAATTATTAGAATAGAAATAAAATTTCTAACATAGATTCCGATTCCTGCAAATAATAATAAAAAAATACTATGATGTATTTATGAATATTAAAAAAAAATCAGAAATCATGTATAATTGTAAGGTAATCACAATCTTAAAATTTTCTATTAGATTTGCTTGTGTCGCCATTTTTAAATTCTGCAGTACAAAATTTATAAATTGAAATTGGTAGTTACTTTTATTTCAGAATAAATTATACAATCTGTAAAATTTCACGAGAAATTACTTCATTTTAATTTTATGTTTGACTTAAATAAATCATATAAAAATTCAAAATGAAAAAGTAGAAAGTTTATATTTGTCTCAAACATTCGATTTCGGTATTTTTAATTTGTGACCAACCTTAATTTTATTTGGTGCAAATGGGCATAAATTACCAGAAGCCGTATTTTCAAATCTTAGTAATCAACATGCGAGAAAAGTATGAAATTTAAAGAACATTTAACATTGTTGAAAGAAAGTAGAAAAGATAAATAGTTAAGAACCGTATAAAATTTAATATTTTCATCCTTGATTTAAGAGCCAAGTCCAACAAAAGAATCTTTTCTGCTCGGTGTATGTTAATTACAACAACCTGCAGCAATTCTGGAAACAGGTGACAAGCACCACACAAACAGTTGCAGCAAGTCGATGACCCGGGTTCGAATACCGAGCGTATCGCTTCGCCAGCGCCTAACAGCCTCCTGGAGCTGTCCGCGTTACGGTTATCACTTTACCTGCGTACCGCTTCGAGGAAGTAACCTTAAACCACCTTGCACAAACTTCACCCTTATCCAACACTCGCGTAAAGTCGAGTATCGACTGAGGAGCACAGTGGTAATCGGTGTATGAGCGTTACGGAGTACATTGTTTCTGTAAATGTTATTACGCATTTGTTAATACTCGTGAATTCTCAGATTTTGTAGGCTTCGGTTTCTTGAAATGTGTGGTACGTTCCTTTGTTTCTCTGATTATTACTGAACGACCTGATCACTTGGGGTCAAATCAAAATGACTTTAAACTGATTTGATTATCGTTGGCTTTAAAACGTGTGAGGTTTCTTGAAAGGAAAGTCTTGGAACTCAATGCGAATCAGAACAAATTATCAGTACAGCTGAATCAGCTCTTAATTTGTATTGTTGATAATTTTCAATTTTGATAATATTTCTAAAGTTGTTTGTTGTTCTGTGGTAGGTAACTTACACAGGTTTTGTTACTGGTTCTGGGAATTTATTTTGCTTCCTGTTACCTGATGCAAATCTAAAACTAACTGATTGTTATTGATACTGATTTCACTTCTTATCTTTACCACGACCATAAATTATTTGTCTTTCATTTATATATTATATATTTATTGCTACGACTTGATTTATTGTAAAAATTATAAACATATTTTAGTAATTATTTCATATTTGTGTTATTATGTATAATGCTGATCTAATGTCCTTTGAATTCAATTACGGTATTTGAACCAGACGGTGTAATATTTTAACATCGTACAGAGTACATTAGTGAATTGATTCAAGGACATATAATGTCATCAATCAAATTAATCAACAAATGTAAATACAAACTTTTTTATCTACAGAACATTAATAAATGGAAATTATAATTATAGTGAAATTATGATTACTTTTTACATTTTTCTTGGAATGTTCTAATAACAAAGTTTTTATAAATATGATATGTTTGGCTCAATATTTAAATATTAAATTCCTGTATGGCAGGAATATTAATAATATATTATCTAAGTATATGTTAATTGTGATATTATCGTTAGGAGTTCAAAATAAAAATGCTTTAGTTTCTATAACTACGAGATTTATTGCATTCATAAATTACTCATTTAGAGTGAATAAAAACAAATATAATAGAATGTGCTCCAGCTAAAAAACTATTATTTCAATGAAAATATAGTTCAGACAGCGATAATTAAGCAAAACCTTGATCAACAAGTTAATAAATATAATTTCGAATAGTTTTAAGAGACATACATACATACATATCATCACGCTATATCCCATCAAATGGGGTAGCACGAACCCTAAAAACACTCATAAAACATTCACTCATAACATTCATCAAACAATCAACCCCCGTCAAACATTATCATCCAAACACACCACCCTCACTTCAACCACATTCATAGATCCCTCCATATAAACTCATTCATTTATCACACTCGAAATCATTCTTACATAACAAACCATCATTCACAACCATCCAATCACTCCTATTCACCCATCATTCATCTTCTTTCTTCAACGTACATAACACATGCATAAAACATCTCAAATTACCCGCGCTTACTCCTAACAACGAATCTAATAACGAATCTAACAACGAATCTACAAAGATTAGAAAAGATGAAAGTGATAGCCTGCACTTGTATATAAAGAAAAGTCCACACAATGCAGTAACTGAAAATGAAACAAAAAGATAAGAAAGGAAGGGAGTGTCGCCCTGTGCTTGTTTTTGGAAGTGAATTCCACACAATTGCAGTTAAACACTCTACGTAAAAACTGAAAACGAATTAAAAGATAAGAAAGGAAGAGAATGTCGCTCTACGCTTGTTTTTGAAAGTGAATTCCACACAATTGTAGTTAAACACTCAATGTAAGATCAGAAAACGAATAAAAAAGATAAGAAACGAAGGGAGTGTTGTCCCTACGCTTGTTTTTGAAAGTGAATTTCACACAATTGCAGATAAACAATCTAATAAAATTACTAAACAACAAAACTAAAATCAAACTTCCTGCACTTCTTAAATCATCAGATTCATTCCGCAATTAATCTTCGCCAAACGTTTCTATCTTGACACACCACTTTAGCTTCATCCACATTCATAATTCCTTTCATACAAGCACGTTTGTTCCTCGTACTCGGAAACTTTCGTTCACGCAACAATTTTTCTATCATATTCATCCATTTATTCATAGGTCGCCCACGCAATCGTTCACCCTCAATTTCACCAACATATACCTGTTTCACCAATCTCTCATTCGACATACGTTCTAAATGCTCAAACCATCTCAACTGACTTATACCTACTTTTCTAACTACATTCTTTTCAATTTCACACTCATCATACACCAATGTATTCCGGACACGATCTCTTCTAGTTTAACCACACACACCTCGCAAATACCTCATTTCCACAGCAGTTATACGACGTTCATGGTTCTTAAAAATGCTTTAGTTTCTATAATTACGAGATTTATTGCATTCATAAATTACTCATTTAGAGTGAATAAAAACAAATATAATAGAATGTGCTCCAGCTAAAAAACTATTATTTCAATGAAAATACAGTTCAGACAGCGATAATTAAGCAAAGCAAAGGGAAATATTTCGCAATAATAATTCACAATTTTTTATATGTATGTTTAACCTAAAATATAAAATTAAAAAAAAAAAAATTATATATATATATATATATATATATATATATATATATATATATATATATATATATATATATATATATGTATATATATATATCATCACGCCTTCTACCCATTACTGGGTGTGGCACTCTGCTGAAGCAGATCTCGGTAAGTGATATATTTTGCGCGTGAAGTGCGGTTACCAGTCGTCAAATCACGGCCCCCAAACATGTTAGTGGTGGAGGAGCCACAGGGATAGCTTTTTCAAATTATGAAAATTTGTTGCCTGTGGGAACCGAACCAGGGACCTCAGGATCCACAGGCCAACTTCATACCACTGTGCTAGCCATCCCATAAAATAAAGATTTCAATAACAGTCGTTTTGTTACAATTTACAAAATAAGACATTTATATACTTATTCTTGATCTAGTTATGTACATAATGTAATCAAAATGTACAACAAAAAAATCTAAATATTCAATAAAATGTAGAGATAGATCGAATGACCTAACGCTTTAACATGTATAAACAAATTTAACTCCCAGTCTAATGGTTGTAGCTATATGAATATAACTTAACTTTTAAGCTTTCAGTGACAAATAAAATTATTTTGAAATTATCTACATGTTACCTCATATGGAATAGTTTACATTGCGAACAAATACTCGATTCAATATTTTCAGCTTAAAACAACTTCAAATTGTTATGATAATAAATAAGAAAAAATAGGAAAAAATTTTCCATCACTTGTCTCGTAATTCCACAGAGGTTTTACAGCACGTTTGCATCAACTTCTCATGTCATCAACAAACGGCTGGTCAGTTCAGCTTTAACCATAGACGCGTTTCGTCCTTCCGGACTCATCAGTATGGTGCGCTCATTTATCCAACTAGATCAACTAGGAAATAGTGGATTGTGATACCGACTTAGCTGAACTGACTGATGTTAACCTATCTACAACGGTAACATGACATGAGAGCTATGGAGCCACTCGTGGTGCCATCTACCGACAAAATCGCAAACTGCTTGACAGCTATTGAAATAAAACAAAAGACAAAATGTCTATTGCGATGTGGAATTGAGTCTTAATAAATAAGAAAAAATAGGAAAAAATTTTCCATCACTTGTCTCGTAATTCCACAGAGGTTTTACAGCACGTTTGCATCAACTTCTCAGGTCATCAACAAACGGCTGGTCAGTTCAGCTTTAACCATAGACGCGTTTCGTCCTTCCGGACTCATCAGTATGGTGCGCTCATTTATCCAACTAGATCAACTAGGAAATAGTGGATTGTGATACCGACTTAGCTGAACTGACTGATGTTAACCTATCTACAACGGTAACATGACATGAGAGCTATGGAGCCACTCGTGGTGCCATCTACCGACAAAATCGCAAACTGCTTGACAGCTATTGAAATAAAACAAAAGACAAAATGTCTATTGCGATGTGGAATTGAGTCTTAATAAATAAGAAAAAATAGGAAAAAAATTTCCATCACTTGTCTCGTAATTCCACAGAGGTTTTACAGCACGTTTGCATCAACTTCTCAGGTCATCAACAAACGGCTGGTCAGTTCAGCTTTAACCATAGACGCGTTTCGTCCTTCCGGACTCATCAGTATGGTGCGCTCATTTATCCAACTAGATCAACTAGGAAATAGTGGATTGTGATACCGACTTAGCTGAACTGACTGATGTTAACCTATCTACAACGGTAACATGACATGAGAGCTATGGAGCCACTCGTGGTGCCATCTACCGACAAAATCGCAAACTGCTTGACAGCTATTGAAATAAAACAAAAGACAAAATGTCTATTGCGATGTGGAATTGAGTCTTAATAAATAAGAAAAAATAGGAAAAAATTTTCCATCACTTGTCTCGTAATTCCACAGAGGTTTTACAGCACGTTTGCATCAACTTCTCAGGTCATCAACAAACGGCTGGTCAGTTCAGCTTTAACCATAGATGCGTTTCGTCCTTCCGGTTATGATAATCGTAATCAATAACTTAAATCGAAATAATGTAACAGTTCTTATAATATAATTCGTTAGCAGTACGAGTATCTTTATGATCATAATTTTAAAAACCATCTTTAACTTCGTGTCTATTTTAAATCTATTTCAAATATATTTCCGGATATGAAGTAGATTTAATAGTTATTTGTGTACCTAGCACGTAAAGTGACAGTTTATTACACAAGTGAAGAAATTGTTGAATGAGGCTTAACGAGGGCGGCAATAGCAATTTGTGCACGTGATACACATAATGTTTTTATATTAATAGTATTTTTTTAATTATTGCGTTTTTCTCATATCGTGCGAAAATTTAACTTCGCTCGCCTATAACAGCGCAATAACTTAAACTACGAAAACACCTAATCTACTTCTCATACTCATGGTTGATAGTATTATAAAAATTAGATTTTGTATTTTTTAACTCTACTTTTAATCTGAAATAAAACAAACCTAATATTTACCTACCCATTTTAGTATATAGATTACCTGACATTTACGCATTTCTAACCTCACAGTTAAAATTAAAATTAATTTTGATTAAATTATGGAAAAAAGCATTTAATTCATTTCGCAATTATACAATTAAAAATTTTCGGTTGCCATCTAGTGAGTAAAATAGGATTTAATAAATTGTTATGTACCGAACAAGGTACAGCTTTATAGTTTGACGTTTATCACGTTAAACGTCAAACATCCTGTGTTGATTGAAGAACAAATGTGATGATCTGCGGGGAGTAGTGCTGAAAGGAGAAAGCAGTTGATCGACTCGGCATGGTCTTTTTCTACAAATTTGTTATTTCACACAAAATTGTGTGGAGGCGGATCTGATTCGGGTCTGCTGCATGTGACGTCAAAATTATATGTCCCTATTGAATAAATATAGTATAGTAGAAACGTTTAAGGGATTGCCACTATATTCACATGATATATCTATCGTATATTCGATTTTTAAATGACATCGAATTGTTATATTTAGGCTAAGACACGAAGAGTTTTTAAGAATACTGTTTTTCTTTGCATAAATTCATAAAACGGGTGAAGATTTGAAACAAATGTTCACTGTAACACGATTACGAAACAGTTAACAGATTAATAGCCACAAATGTATCATCTAAACGTGTATCAGTATCGCTAACATCAGTACCATAGAAATTATAGCGCGGTTTTTTTTCCAAAAATAAAGTAATCAATGGCGAGTTATACATTTGACGTCACACCGGGAAGACATAGAAGGAAACCAAGAAATATCTTGCACTAGTGAGAGAGTTAGTTGACAGACCATGATTAACTAGAACATACTTTTAATACATATACGATGCAGATTAAATGACATGTTAAAAATATGCTCTAGTTGTTCATGGTCTGTCAACTGACTCTTCCACCAATGTGAGATATCTCTTTTTTCTTTGTTCCCTTCCATCTTTGCCCGGCGCGGTGTAACTTACGAATTTGTAACTGTTTAACTCGTCATTGTAATAAATAAAATAAATAAATAAATATATCATCACGCCTTCTACACATTACTGGGTGTGGCACTCTGCTGAAGCAGATCTCGGTAAGTGATATATTTTGCGCGTGAAGTGCGGTTACCAGTCGTCAAATCACGGCCCCCAAACATGTTAGTGGTGGAAGAGCCACAGGGATAGCTTTTTCAAATTATGAAAATTTGTCGCATGTGGGAATCGAACCAGGGACCTCAGGATCCACAGGCCGACTTCAAACCACTGAGCTAGCCATCCCATTGTAATAAATAATGTAAAATAATTATTTCATCCTTTTTTTTAAATATTGCACTGGATTTTTTTGTTTTACTAAGTTTTTTATGATGAATGTCAATTCGTTAAACATTTCTATTATAGTAAAAATACAATAAATATTTTATCAAAATAATTCAGTATGAATGAAAGTTTGAATTCCTCTAAGTGAAACATGGTGGCACTAACAAAAGCACAAAATTTAAAATGGTTAATTCTGTGATTTAAAAACTAATTACAAAATAGAATTATAAATAGTAATAATGGCTAATTAGTGTTCCGAATCTACTTGTGGTTGCTTTTTGTGGACGGCGTAACATACATAATTACAAGCAATCGTAGCTCAGTGGATAAAAGCGAGGTAACACTTGCGTTTCTTAATTAGCAAACAAGAGGTCGTGCGTTCAAATCTCACTGACTTCTACTTATATCCAAAAAATACGATTGTGTCTGAATGGTTCGGATTCCACTATAAGATGTAGGCCCCCTGTACTGTAATTGGGATTTACTTCCTGTTGTGCAATGTGACAAATAAATAAATAAATAAATAAATACTCGTAAATAAATAAATAATTTCTACAGATATTTGCACGATTTAAATCAAAAGTAGTGGGGGTTGATGAGTTGGGAGACGACGTTGCTTTTATTTATTTACTACATTGTGCTACTACTACAGGAAATAAATTAATTTTAATAACTATATTATTTATAATGCAATCGGAAAAATGCAATTATAGAATTTTTTGTACAACTGCTATGAAAAGTTAATAATTACGCTCTCATTTGTCAACGTACATTTAAGGTTTTTTGTGGAGCAATCGTAAAAAAAATTGCGCGCTCTCTTCAATAGTTACCAGGGATACAAACAAAACAGAAACTTGTCATATTGACAGAATGTATTGATTTTAGCGATTTTATTTTAACTATTTTAATAATTTAAGATGCAACGTGTGTATCACGAGCATAAAGTGCATTTGTTCCTCTTACATTATTGCAGTTAGGGAATTTGGGTAGAACAGGGTGGAATCCCCTAATTGCAGCTTTCGCCATCGGCTCACGCTGCATTTACACTATTCCAGTAACAAAGAATCGCTTTACGCTCTTAATACACAAATAACTATAATTACTGGTTCCAGCAGACCAATGGATAAAACCGAGATAAAAGTTGCGTATCAAGCAAGAGGTCGTTTGTTCAAATCTCGCTGATTTCAAATTCTATCAAATAAATATAATTGAGTCCAATTGGTTAGGATTTCATAATAAACTGTGTCTATAGGCCCCCGCTACTAAATAGTATTTTTAAATAACCTAAATAATAAATAATGGATTACCTGGCAACGCTGAATAGAAGAAATATAACTTTTTTTACCATAGTAACGTCACTTTTAATGCCCTAGGGCATTATGAACTAAATAATGTACCTTGTATCCATGGTATTAATAAACAATTATGAACTAGCTAATTTTCATACAAATAATTTTTAAAATGTCATTTTATTGCATACATATATACATACATAACATCACGTTACATCCTATAGAATGGCATAGCACGAACCTCTGAATCATTCACAAAACATCAACTCATCAGATTCATCAAATAATCAGCCCTCGTCAAACATTCTCATCCTAACACACCACCCTCGCTTTATTGCTTAACGCATAATTGGTTAATATGGTTTCTCAAGTGAACCAAAATAAATATATTATGTTACTAAAAAGAATATATTATATTAACCTATTTTAATTTTGAAAATAATTTATTGACGCCATTACTGATTTAAATCAAAAGCAAATTCATCATAATTATAATATCAAAACCTATTAACCATATTTAACTTGGATCCTGAGGTCCCTGGTTCGATTCCCACAGGCGACAAATTTTCATAATTTGAAAAAGCTATCCCTGTGGCTCCTCCACCACTAACATGTTTGGGGGCCGTGATTTGACGACTGGTAACCGCACTTCACGCGCAAAATATATCACTTACCGAGATCTGCTTCAGCAGAGTGCCACACCCAGTAATGGGTAGAAGGCGTGATGATATATTTTTATTTTTTTAACTTTGAAACAGTCGATTAGATCTACATAGGCTTGAATCCTCGAACTATAGTTTGTGATTGACAAGTAGTAGAAGTATCCTTATTACATATACCGAGTGTCCCACGTAAATGTTGGGATAGGCAATTAACATGTGAAATCAGTCTTCTGTAAATAAAAAGTTTTCGGCAAAAAATTATGGGACTATATTTTATATCACAATACGGGCCAATACTACTACATCTTATTTAATAGAGATTATTCAATTTTGATAGCGCAATTTAATGAAATTAATAAAAATAATTTCAAATTTTTCGCCTACTATTTTATTACTACTGACGTAAAGTGCCTTGCAATTAGTTTTAAATATTTTAATCTGTCACTGTCATCGTGAATATTTTAAAAATCGAGAACTGTGTAAATATTAGAGTCGTTGATTTCCACCGAAGTTCGGATTTCTGACCGTTCGAACATTCGAATGTTTTGAACTTCGTCAAAAAAACCTCGAAGCTTCGAATTTTCGTATTTTTTTAAGCTTCGAATTTACAAATTTTCGAATTTTTCAAAGCTGCGATTTCTCGAATTTTTTGTCTCTGAACTAACGCCATCTGTCATCTCCAAACATGCTCACGCATAATTCGCGTAAAGTCGGCCATGAATTAAATAATAAACTCGGCGAAGTAACCTGCAAAAACTCTGCAAGTTTATGCGTCTTAATTAAGACATCTATTCTCTTACCGCCCATCTAAATGCTACGGAATTTTAGTAAAACGATTTAAAATGAGAATAAAAATAATACAAAAACGTGTTAAATAAAACGTTTTTGACAGTGTAGCGAAATTTTAAGTCTAAATTGAATTTGGCAAATAATAATAATTAATAATAATTACTTATCAATTATTAAAAAACTCTGCAAACGAGTTTATTCTGAAAATAATTCATATCAACATGCTGTGTTCACGTTACGATCCAGTTTCTCAATTCGAATAATTCGAAAATTCAAAATATTAAAAAATTTGAAAGTTTGAATCCAAATTCGAAGGTTCAAGAAATCCGAACATTCGAAGTCTCGAATTTTCGAAAAATCAACAACCTGAATATATTATGAGGGTGCAGTACAAGACAAACATTTGTGTATTTTGACAGAAACAGAAAAATTTAAATATTCATAATGACACTAACAGATGACAGTGACAGATTAAAATATTTAAAACAAATTGCAAGCACTTTACGTCAATAGCAATAAAAGAGTTGGCGAAAAATTAGGAATATTTTTTTTTAATATAATTAAATTACGTTGTCAGAATTAAATAATTAGTATTAAATAAGATGTAGGGATATTGGCAGTATTATGATATAAAATTTTGTCCTACCATTTTCCGCCGAACACTTTTTATTTATAAAAAACTAATTTTACTTGTTAACTGCCTATGTCAAAATTTACGTGGGACACACGGTATATGATAAAGAAAGGGATATATTTACTTATAATATAAATAAATATTACTGTGTATGGTAGTCTGCCGAAGCAGATCTCGGTAAGTGATATATTTATGCGCGTGAAGTGCGGTTATCAGCCGTTAAATCACTGCTCCCAGAGATGTTAGTGGTGAGGGAGCCATAAGAGTAATTTTATGTGGTGAAAATGTTTGTCGGCTGTGCGAGTTGAACCAGGGTTTTCAGGATGCACAAGCCGACTCGATACCATTGAGCCACCTATCCTACATATTGAAAAGTAATAAAATAACGGTTATGAGAAGAAAAACAAACTATATTTTCTACTCGCGTTCTAACCGATCATCGAAGTCTCCACACCATTTCTAACTTCTACCAAACTATACCTTCTCTCGCTTGATGCAGCATGACCGTTGCTTGACTAATTGCCGCTGGGGCGGGCGGCTGCCGGGGCCCCCTGGGGCGCGGTTCCTCGAAGTCTGCCGTAAACCTCCTCCTCTGTCCTCTCGCCCCTCGTGCTGTCACACCGGGGCGCTGCGGAGCTCAGGTGGGCCTCACCACGCTGTCTCATTCCTCTGTGCTAATGCGCGTTCAGGGGCTTTGTTAGGACACGGGAGACATTCAAAGACTTGGGTGGAGATGGAGGAATATTTAGGGGAAGAAAGTTTCAAGAAGGGTTAGGATGTTGGGAATGGAGGCAGTCTTAATGTGAGTTTGATTTGTTTATTGATGTTTGAATGCTGGATCGTTGAATGAATGAAGTGTGTTTGAGTGAAATCGAATGTTTACTGATTTGATTATAGCTATGCATATTTACTGCAGCAGTTCTTGTTTAGACTACAAGTTATTTAATATAAAGGAAAAATGTACAACAATACTAATATGATTTGGTTAAACAGCATTATTGTTGTAATAATATGCAACCAGTGGGCAATAGTAGTCCAATTGATAAATGCGTGTACCAGGAAAGAATATATGATATGCATGTTCATGTCTACTGTCTTGAGTAGTTCGTATTCCATTATAAGTAATATGTCTTCTGTACCGTAATTAGGCTTGTCACCTCTCCGGGTTTGACCCGGAGAGTCCGGGTTTCAGTGAGTTATCTCCAGGCTCCGGGTATAATTATTATTTCTCCGGGTTGTGTAAGTAAAATAGACCATATTACTATCTCAATACGCATGCTCATAATGCACCAATCATATGCTAGGAAGTACAGCTAAAATGAAACCAATGTATTCTTATGGAAAAAATTGTATTTTTAAAGTAAAATATCATTTTATCTAAACGTAAATGAACGATAATTTTTTTATACAAGTTATATTTCATTTCTTACTATCGGATTCTGCCCTTATAATATATAAATAATCAATACATTAATATTAAAATAAATATTAAATTTTGAAAATTTTAAGCGTCAATTTGCTCCTCTTTCATCTTTCACTCGCCGATAACTTTAAACTTACGTTTTGTTGTGATTGTAATTTGAATTAATTAATTAATAAGGGAATATTTTTTCATTTCTTTCCCAAGAATAGTAAACAGAGCAACATTTCAAATTAAAGATTTCATGTCAACTTCAAACTGGCGACAATAACACTGTCACAATTTATGCGCACATGCGCATATGCATCACCGTTCGAGTCACATGGCGTCACAAACATTAGTATTGCCAACATAATTGGAAAAAATAGAAAAAAAGTTTGTCACCCTGGCACGCTTTTTTCATTTCATAAATTTTTCGGCAGAGGCGCTATAGAAAGTAATATGGTCCATTGAATATGTAGTGCTATGTAGTTAGTTGTCCAGGACAAATCTGTCTCACTTTTGGAATCTTCTACGCTGCTAAATTATCAATTTTTTTCTTCGATAATCTTCTACATCTTACTGTTATCTAGTTTAATTTCTGTCACTAAATCTTCCAATTTTTTGATTCTGTCCTCATGATTTTAAGGTAGAATTTATACAATTAATTTCGGTTCTAATAGTTGATATATCATCTTGTATCAGAACATTTTTTTAGAATTGTATCAAGTTTTCAGAAATAGACATAATTTTAGGTAAGGAGATGTCTTCTGTTGCATGTTATTATCTTCAATTTTATCAATATTGTTACAGTTTAATCGTATACCATATATGACGTTGAATACACTAATTTTATTGTTACAGTAGATTTATCAGTTCCAATCTTGTTTTACTTTATTTTATATGTAATTATTTTACCATGATAACAAAAACACTTGTCTTTAACAAAACAATGTAACCCTTTTTTTATCATATACGGTAATAATAATAAAATTGCAGGATCTTCTTTAAAAAAATAGTTATCGTCTCCGGGCGAGACATAGTTCTGAGGTGGTAACCCTAACCGTAATTGGGATTAAGTTTCGTAATGTGTTGTCTAAAAATTTCCAGCTTAACGTAAAATTTAGACCCAGAGTTCCTAAAATGTGTAGTACTTTTTGCTTTACTTTATCATGATAACGGTAAAAATGTATCCGTAGTAAAACCGTGACCGCATCGCTGTTTATTTTCGAAATTATATATAAATTTTATTTCAATATTGTTTCTAGTAAGTCGACTTTAGAGACGAGCTAAAGTGCTCTGCGTACTACAACATCATCGGCAATAAATGAAGGATTTGGTAAATTTAATACCAGCTAAGTGGTAATTTTTACTTTTTTATACAAATTTAAAATAAATTAAATAAATAAATATATCATCACACCTTTTACCCATTACTGAGTGTGGCACTATGCCGAAGCAGATCTTGGTAAAAGATATATTTATGCGCGTGAAGTGCGGTTATCATATATCAAATCACGGCCCCCAAAAATGTTAGTGGTGGGCCGCAGGGGTAATTTTAAATTGGTGAAAATGTTTGTCGGCTATGGGGATCAAACCAAGATTCTTAGGATCCACAGGCCGATTCGATATCACTGAGCCACTACCCCATAAAAAAATATACAAATTTATGTAAAAAAATCGCCGAATCGTTTGGTGCAACAATTGGTAAAGTATATTAGAACTGGGCTCACGATTGGTCACGACAGTGATTCAAGAAGTACTACCACTAATTTATTAATTAAAAACTTCTCATATTTATATCATGTATGATATTACTCCAGTGTGTTATTTGTTTAACTCTTTGAAATTAACCAAATTAACCAAAAACAATCACGCGGTCACGACGTGACCCATCATGAGCCAATGAATATCACGGCCCGCGCCCATCTCCAATGTATGAATAATCGGCCGATGAAGATTAGTTTAATGTAAGAACCATCCATGTAATCATCACATGGATCATTTTGTGTTATAAAAGTAGTAACTGGAACATCGAGCATCACTCGAGAGGTAATATTAAAAATAGATACAAGAAACAACCATTTTGCCCCAATTTAATTCCGAATTTTTGCTCATATATCGAAAACAATATGGTTACAATCAGAGCTGGGCAAAATCACGAACAAAAAGAATTAAATCACAATTCACAAATCAAACAATTATTTTTTTGTGACAATTCACAATTCCACTTCATTTTCAAAATGAATTAATTTACAAATCAAAGTGATTTGTGATTTATTTATGTGAATTATAAATCACAAGTCTTTTTGTGAATTGGGGCTTGAGGCTTGGAGCTTGGGACTTGGGGCTTAAATCACATTTACAAGTACTAAATATTATCAATTTATTTAATTTTTTTTTTTTAGAAAAATACTATGTGCATTACAATATGGCAAAGATATGTGCACAACCGAATGAAAACAGATTTAAGTAGATTTATTCATTGGATTGAATTACATCATCAAAAATGTAATTAAATGAATGATATGGGTTAAATCTGTACCTGGTTTTACATTGTATTGCATCGCAACAGTTTAGCTTTTAAAACTACTATAGACTAAGAGACTTCAAAAATACGAATTTTCTTTGTAAAAATATACAAAATGGCGAGTAATTTGAAACGAATGTTTAGTGTATGTAACACAATCACGAATCAATTCACAGATCATCGACAGCTACAGCCAGAAATGTAACCCTTTCATTTGAATTATGCCCAGAAAAATGATTTAAGCCTTTTTTCAGCTCTAGAACAATTCACAAGCCCAAATCAATTTCTTTAAAGGTCTTAAATGACAAGACTGATTGGCGAATTAAAAAAGGCATAATTCACTTGATTTAAATCAAGAAATATGATTTAAATCAATTTATAATTCCTTTTGATTTAAATCATGCCCAGCTCTGGTTACAATCGATTTCTGGCATTAAATTACATTGCCCGAAAGTATATTTTGAAAAACTAGATTTTAATTAACTTTTTTAAAACCGACGTACTAAATGAATTTTTGAGGATAAGACTAATTCCGGCTGGGGCGTTTTCTGAGAGTAAAAACATTAGAATACCAAGTTTCATCAAAATTCTGAGATCGTTGACACACACAGCCAAACAATTAAACAAATATTTTTCATATTAGAATATAGAATATTTTATTTTCGTAATATTCTGTTAATGTTTCTAAAACAAATACGATAATATAATTTATATATGACTGACACTTTTTTTTTTAAGTACTGTCAACTTTCGGTGGTATTAAAATCTCATTTTAGCTGTACTCAAAGTTTTATTATCTTCAGTATTTGTGGGACTCACAAGCAGAAATGAATTTTGTCGACTGGCAATTATTTTAGCTAAAACTGCATATCTTCAACGTCATTTGAATGACTTGCATGCAATATTTTTAAAAAAATCGAAAAAATTCTAGTACGAGCGCGCAGTCAAAGGTTTACAATCACGACAAGGTCGAAATATGCAGTTTACGTCTGAGATGTTCACAATTTTTATTCCATGAGCGTTTAATTATATATAATTATGAAAATATTCAAAAAATTTCACTATTATGTAATCTGTATGTTATTCAGAAATAAATAGGATTGGTTGCTAGGTAACGTAAATGAAAAACTAAAATCCATTTTCTAGCAACCAATGTACATTTTAGATTGCTCGTGGATAAGAGCATGTTCAAATTCAAATGTAAATAAATAAATATATCACCATGCCTATTATCCATTACTGGGCGTGGCACTCTGCCGTAGCTGATCTCGGTAAGTGATATATTTATGCACGTGAAGTGCGGTTACTTACTCATGACCACCGAACAAGTAACCATAGAAGAAGGGACAGCTATAACAAAAGATTGTTACGCAGTTGCTGGTGACATCTCTTATTGCCCCATATAATTATTATTAAAAGTACCGATAATATAGGGTACATATTTATCATTCTCATGATCATAATGACTAAAATATTTCAAAATTATTAAAATCAAAATATATTACAAAACAACAAAAACAAACAATTAGTAAAAATATAGTTTTATTGAATCATTTTTAAAATATGAATTAAACACATACTAGTATGCAATACAAATAAATATGAATAATATACATTTTCGCTTTCTTATGCACACTCTCATTTATCATTTCACTACTTTCTTCAGTATCCGTATTTTTATATATTGTTGTTACTGTTGTTATTGATAGATATGTGATATTTTCATCCCGAATTGTTGAAAATGAATTTATATTTACTAAAAAAGAATTTTCATAATTATAAAAGTTTAAAATTTCTCAATATTGTATTAATTACTTACATTAATCAATATGTGGAAGAACCCCAATGTTTAATTTTTTTGATGATGTGTATCGATACTGTCAATTTTGAAAATGAAGACTACATACGACATTGTACTTAAGAGTACTACTATAAGGCACATCAATTAAATCATTTCTATTATTATTGTTTTCCAGAAATATTTTCGTAATAAATTATTTTGTGGTAAAACTTGGAAAAACACATTCTTACAATTTTTTTCTACTACAATGTGGTACCACACGCGCCTAAAATTATAAAATAGTATAAAATTAAATATAAAATTGTAAAAGATACCTACTCACCATTAAATATAGATTGCAATAATGACGACAGATATGTTTATTATTTACAAATTTTACTTGTCAAAATGTAAAACATCGTTTGTCAAACATAAATAAGTAATCTGTTTCACAGTCAACCATTTAAATTTTACCTACTATGATTCCTATTATTAATTTTAAATTGATTTAGTTCATTTGGGGCAGCAAGAGATGGCATTAAAAATCGCGTAACAGGGTAACTAATGCAGCTGTCCAGGCACTGGCTCATGACTTTATTGGTGAGGAAACCAAATTTAAAACGCTATAATCAAACCAAACAATCTTCTATCTACACATAAAATTTTACGCTCGTGCACATAACTACAAAAATTCCGTCTATACTCCCCTAAATTGTCCCTTATGATTGTTAAATATTCCGAATTCCATCAAGCACAGTCCACAGAAGAATCTTCAGCACGTTTGAGTCACCTGCCGATGTGTGTGAAACAAGACAGACATAGTGACAGTGACGAAGTGACGAGCGAGACAACGCTATGTGTGTGGGACGCGGAGGCTGTACTGTGGCTGCAGATGAGATGGCCTCGCCTTACGGACCACGGCCTGCTTGCTTGATGTTGATGGATTGCGATCGGCAATTGACGCAGAGCGGTGTGTTTAACACTCTGGCTGAGGTGTTGTGATTGAGTTGCTATGGCTACGTGGGATTGCTGAGGAATTTTTACCTATGTATCCGGTTCCGACGCGGTATTTTTAATTTTGTAATTAACTCATCTGAATGTTTGACGGTAATTAGTAACTGGTTATTAATTTGCTATGGGAATTTATCTGGCATTGTGGTCGATCAGTTTCTCCACAAAACGTAATTTATTTATTTATTTATTTGTTTGTATTTGGCTACACAACAGGCGAAAGCCCAATAACAGTGTGACACTAAGAACAATACATATTAGAAATTAAATCAAGATACATGTATAGGTGAAACAAATTACGTAATAAACTAATAATAAAAGTACAGTTTTGCTTGGTTCTTCAGCGCAGCTAAAGACATAGAAAATATATCGATATTGGTATTAGTAGTACATAAAACATTGTACAAATTAATCATGCGATTAATTGGTGAATCAGTCGCCGAGTTCGTCTTATAACCTAAAGGGTTGAAAACTTTATTTGTTCTAGTATAATACTGTGGCACCCTCAATTGAATATTATTTAACAGACTTGTGCAGTCAAATTTATTATTAACAATTTTATATAGAAAAGCTAAATCAGAAATATTACGTCTGTTGTCCAGTCGCATAAGATTAAAATTATTATTGTTAAATTTAAATTTGATGTGTCTTAGGAATCTGTGCTGTATTCTTTCAATTCTATCACTGTATATAATATATTGAGGAGACCAACAAACAGTCGCAAATTCCAACTGACTACGTACAAGGCAAAAATACAACGAAAATAAAGTAGATACATTTTTAAAATCTTTAGACATACGAAATAAAAACCCTAAGGTACGTAACGATTTCTTAATAACATTGTCAATATGTAATGTGTAGATAAATAAAATGTAATCGAAGATTCTTGTCATATTGAATAGATCATAATCATTGGATTCTCTGTATTGACAATTTAAGACACGCTTAGAATTAAAATGTTTTTGGCGCATATTTGGTAATGTTAGGGAAAGATGATACAGAATAATAACAAATATAGAAATTTTGCACGATAGTTTCTATTTAGTTTTAGTTAGTTTCACAAAATACTGTTCTGTATATATGGTTGCTTAACTCTGTCTATTGTTTGAATTGACATAGATTTTTTGAAGAAAAATATATTTCTATTTCTTTAATTTAATAACAAATTAATCATCATAACAACGAGTGTCAAAGCAAAAATAGAACTTACAGAATTATTTATTAAGGTAAATGAGATAACAATTTTTATTTCTTCAGTTAAAATTATTTATTTGTTTTGAAAGGTGGTTCAGTATTAGCGAGTCGGCGCATAAATATATCATTTACCGAAATCTGCTACAGCAGAGTGTCACATCCAATAATGGGTAAAGGTGTGATGATATATATTTTTTACTTATCCCATAAAGATACAGATAATTGGAAAAATTCTTTATGGGTAAAAAGTTTTTATTGAAAACAGATTAGAGTAATGCTGGGTTTATGGCAATTAAATTAAGAAAATAATTTGTTAAACTAAAAAAATAGTATATTGTTCAACGAGCGTATAATGATAGCTATTACTCTTGAGGATGAACTTTGCGACACGAGCCGTAGGAAATGTTGTAATTTATCCAAATGATTAATAGCCATTAATACACGAGTTCAGTACTATACTTTATATATGACTGCTCCACTGGAAACTACACATTTATGTCTAGATTTTAATGAAAAACATAATTATTAGAGATTATATGAGCTGAAATATAGAACATAAGTTGCAATGTTATAGCAACCTCGATGTTCAGTGATTAAAAACAGAAATATTAATACAAATTAACGGCCCAATTCTCAAAAGTGTTTAAGTTGATCCTGAATTTTGGATAAGTCAAATTAATCTAAAGAATAATTTCAAAAAAGTTTAAATAAATTCTAATATAAACTTGTTACCATTTAGCTTTTGGAAAGTGATTTATATTTACTTTTTAAATTAGGATTAGACTAAGATTAGCTTATCCGAAATGCAGGATTAGCAGAAACTTTTTTGAAAATCAAGCTGTAAAAGTTTACGTAATAACTATCTGTAATCAAATTTGTACATGCAAAATCATGAAAAGATACCAACATTTGTAAATTTTTGTTACTAATTTTACACCCTAGAGCGAATTTAATTTCACCAGAAATTCGCCTCCGTGCGCTTCTTAGATCCTACCCTGATTGCTATTGCATTGAACTGAGCAGTAGACTAACTTTCTAATTTAATTTCTTAATTTTGTATAATGTTATGTCAAATCTTTCTGCATAATGATATGTAAGTTAATATACAATTTATTTTCGATCTATTTCTTATATTTTATCAAATATAGTGTATAATTAAATATTATTATTATAAAAATAGTAAAGAACTCATTTCAAAATAAATGTAACTGTCGACTAGCTGAGGTAAGGAAAATGAGTCATATTATGGATGGTAAATATTATTTTCTGATTTTGTTTTTGCATAAACCAAGAATTAAAATCTGATACATAAAGGTGTCATCTCCAAAACAATAAAAATAAAGAACGCAGCGATTCATAATATAAATTGTCTCCATGCCGTGAACTTTTTAGTTTTGTGTCTTGAATGATATGATGAAACTATAATATCTAAATATGACAGGTATGTACATCATACAATGCTACAAATGAACGACGATGACTATAGTGAAAAGAATTTATTGTGCTTTAATTTAAAACTTGTAACCACTTTTACAAGTCTTTTTGATTTGGGCTGAAATAATTACCAGATGAGCAAACAAGAAAAAATCGTGTTGGAATCTCCCTAAATGGCTGATTACATTTCTGTGGCTGTCGTTCATCATCGTCGGTTGTTGGCGTTGATAAAGCCATCGGGCCCGAAGCGTTGGCGCGGTGCGTGGTTACTGATGGCCGCTTCTTGGTCATTAGCACCTCGCGTCGACCTCTGACCTTCGTGCGACGTTGACATATCGCGCCCGGGATTGCCACGCATCACCCGCCCGTCACCCGCCCCGACACCCGTCAAAATTACTAAGTACTGCCCATTACTACACACTAATGATCAAAAAAACGCTTCGGACGTATTCTTTGCCCCGGGCCTAAGGATCACAGAAATAACTACAGCAGGACCGTATCCATTTAACACTAAAACTATCATCAAATCATATTTACAACTTACTACTAAGAGATGGTGATATTTGCATCATAGACCATGGCCAACTTCATTGAATTGCGCTACGCTTATTATGACCCTTTCATATGTCATTAAAATTCCTAGTTCAAATTTACAGAGCGGGCACGTCAATTAGCGCCTCTAACGAGATACGTTGTAACTAAATTTGAATGTACTGCGTCTTGCATTGATTGAAAAAATCCTAAAAACAAGCCTAGTCATTGTATATTTATTATCATACGATCTTTACTGTAAAATACTAACCGTGGACACCAATAATTCAATAATACTTCCTTCTTTTGACTAATAAACACTTCAAAAAATGTAAATAGGTAGACAATATGGCGGCATTATTTACCTGTAGTGACAGATAATGCTACGTAGCCAAATGAAATTCACTTAGTCTAGACCAGCTAGACACTTTAGTCGAAAGCTCAGAATACTAGTCATAATATTTAATAATATTGAATGTATAAATAAAATACCCAGTTCCATTAAATGTATTTTGTTTGATCACATAAACTTTAGTTTTCTAATATTTTAAGGTTGTTTTTATAACTTGACAGCGTTGCCACTTTCCTTTAATAGAAATAAAAAGCACTAGATGGCATTACTTGACGTACCAAAACTGTAAAAAACTTACGACAAATTTTTATATGGTAAAATGATGAAATGAAACGGCCATAATAAGCGTAGCGCAATTCAATGAAGTTGACCATGCATCGACTAAAGAAAAGAAACCTGTGTTAGGACCAAAATGGAGAACAGCTGTGTTAATTTTAAATTTGATGCTTTCATTTAGACCCAAAATGGCGAAAAATCGCGATACTTTTATAGTCAAGTGACTGTCAACTGTTTAACAGTTGTGTTTATTTTAAATTTGGAGGCAAATTATGGAATATAGTACAGGAGCGTCGACAAAAAGATGACGATCTCTAGATGCGATGTGACATTTGGTGATATATTTGACGGCATCTAAAGTAGCTGTTACGTGTAATTTATATGTGCTTCATAGAGTTTTAAATAATAAAAATAGTGATTCGACGGAAAAGTAAAATAATGTATTGTATTAACAGATGTCATTCAAATAAGGGACGCGAGGATAGTTAAAATTTTGACGTTTTTTTTCAAAGAAGATGAAAAATACTGTGAAAATCAAATTACATACTTGTATTTGATCGTTGCAAAACAAGATAATTTGTTATTTGATAAAAATAAATTCTAAGTATCTATTATGAGAGATTGTGCAGGTTATTTTGCGAATAGAAACTACAGAGTGATCAAAAGTAAATATTTCAGTTGGGAATACAATTTTGGGGATCGTTTTATTCCACAGTTGACACAACGCCAGGTAAAGGCGGAAATAATATTTGACATGTCGTTTTTATAATAAATACAAATAGTTTGAGTGATAGATTTACTTTAGAGTATTGCTCTGTGAGTAATGTTAAGAAATAAAAGGATGTGGGTAAGGAAAACGATGATTTTTATTATTTTAAATTTTAAAATGTCTCTGTCAACAACAGGAAATAAATATATGTATCAGTCTTAACAATTTGAAGTTTTTTTTATTATTATTATTATTATTGCCAACTAAAACATTTACTTCTGATCACTCTGTATACTTATATTACGAGGTAATTATAAATATTAGGAATATAATATCGAAAATTAAATTAAATATAGCTGTCCATATACAATAATATACTTTCTACTACATTTCTAGAGTATGGTGTACTATGTTAAGTTTAACTGTTAAAACTAGTAAATTTAATGTAATTTAAAAACAATTCCCCGGCGTTTGACAGTTACTTACCTTCATATATGAATCTGCTTACAGCGCCTCAATCGGTACTTGAGTTGTGAATACTTTAGAATATTTATTTATGCGTTGATTACACCAATATAATGATAAAAAACAATGTATTGATTATAACAATAGATTGATTACGATAATTTACTGATTACAAAAAAATCTTGAGTATAATAAATAATCTAATCTCTAATCTACGATATATTGTTAACAACAGGGTTATGGATTTAGTTTTTACCTAAATCGTCTATTTTTCAAGAATTAAAAACTTACAAAACTCATATTCGAAGCTGAACCTATAAGATTTAATATTCAGGCAGCGGAAAGTTATATGGGTAACCATGGAACTGTGTTTATAGTTAGACTTCTACCTACGGAATGGCGCTAATAGTCTTTTTGTGAAGACATCCATTTTAGGTAACTACAATAACGACAATCATTGGTTACTAGATTGTTCCTGTAGTTGTCATTTGTATGTATTTGAATTTTTTTAATCTGTCAAATGTCGAATTAATTTTTATTTGTGAAATAATTTCATATAAATAATGTCATCAACTAATATCAATTGTTGTGTAAAAAGCTGTTCTGCTTCTGGTAAGTAAGTGATCATATAATAAATAATATTAAAATGAGGAAGTCAACATATTTTCAAGTTAACAAGGATTGGATAAAACTGCGATTGAAACAGTTCAAATTATAAATAAATTGTATACAGGAGAATATTTTAATAAATATTTATATTGTAATAATGAATTTTTATTTTATGTAGTTTAAATAAATATAAAATAAAAATAAAAATAACAAGCTGCCTAAATATGCATTTCGGGTTGCCTATATACACGACTTTAGTTAGACTTCCACTACTCAGATGGCGCAAAATACAGTCCCAGTGCGTAACAAGGTAGTTTCTTATCTATAGTAGTATATTATGATCTGTGATTTAATAAAATAAGAGCATGTCCTTTTCAGAAAAGGAACCTAAAATTGACCCCAATTATCGTAAAGTAAAATTTTTGTACGAAGATATCAATCATTAGATTATATAAATTAAGAAAGGACCGCCCGGACGAAGAAATAACATATGTATATAGACAAGTAATATTGATGTATCTGCAATATGCGCATGTTTTTATATATTTCATATAATGCAATGATTGCAATCTTTTTACGGTAATATGACTGCAAATTTGAGTTCTGCAAACACGATATTAGAGTCAATAATATTGCTGTTATTTATATATCTCTATAATTTGATGCTTATTTCTACTATTGTATGATTTAAGTACAATATATTTTTACCATTCAACAACTGTGTATTTGTAGCCATAGTACATACTTGCAATCATATTTATTTGATAATAATTTATGTAAGTTACGGTCCTGGCGAGAGTGAGTTATTTGTGACGTTTGCTTATAAGTGATGGACCGGGCAGGCCCATTTTGCCGCGGTAGTTATAACGTTGATTGATTGTTTAAATATGTTCGCTAAGACAGTTTTCAAATGACGTGCGCTGCTTCTTCTTACGTGCTTTTTAAGGCTTTTGACACCTGTTTTATTATTGTTTTGTTTTAATTATTTTGTTCGTCGAAATTATACTTATTGCAGCTGCGACCGAGCTTATTAGATGCGATAATAAGAGCTGTTAAATAACTTATTTAAATACCGACACCCGTGTTAATATAATTACTATATTCATAGCAGTACGTTCATAATAAATTACAATACTTTTAATCTATAAATTAATCTAAGTAACATAAAATTTATTTAAGAATGCTTAACTTGACAACATTATTATTACGTGTAATTTTAAAATTTGAATAAAGTTATCATTAACTGTCAACACGTCGATAGAAAACAAGTCAGCAATCAAATAATGAAAAATAATGCTTAAATTATCTATTTTCTGTGAAATCCTAATAGTTCGATGAACAAATATGTGTATACATTACGAAATTACCATACGCCAACACGTAATATTAGATTCTGACACCCAAAAGTCAAAAATCTAAGATGAAACGAACCGTCCTAAATTTAGACTTTTAAAACACCGACATTCCAAAACGAGGTGTCGAATATCCTAATACCTGATCAGATATCAAGTCACTCCAATCGCCCGATCGTGGAGGTAACTGTACTTTGGACATCAAAAGAGTTGGTCATCAGCAGAAAAATGTTCTCACAGTACTACACACCAGATGTCATATTTAGAAGTTGAACTGTAGAACTATAACGTGCTTGGGAAGCATACTTGAATAGATTTAACTATTTACTTACGTTTTTTATAAGTCTAGATTAGAATAGAATGAATCATATTTTTCTGATGCGCGTTATAGTTTGCTTTTTGTTGCAAAAGAAAAATAATTTAATCGATTGAGTGAATATTTATGTACGCAAATTTAAGAGTCCATTAAAATTAGAACTAATTATCTATTAGTAAATTATTTAAATTTTCTATTGTAAAGATGACTTTAAAACCTGCATTAAAATAAAATAATATTGTGTCAAACTGATAGCACAAAACAAAAATAAAATTGACAGCATATAAACATATTTACTTGGTGACGGGATTTTGTTCCAGTAACGGGATTTTATTAGTATGAAACTGTACTTATTGGTTGAACTTTCAAACGGTTTATATTATGATTGGTTAAGAACAGGTCAATAGGTTTTGCACAATTATTATTTTTGCTTAGCAACAAGGCCAGAGCAAACTGCATGGTAAAATCTCAATATGACGAGGAATTTTACCTAATTTAAATTTGCTCTATACACTGTTTTTTAACTAGGAGGAGTAAATGTACAAATCAGATTTACACTATAGAAAGTTACCAAAGAGAGTTACTAGATTTTTGTTAGCGCGAAATACAAAAATTCCGTACACATCTGCACTGATTAAGTCTCATGGAACTTATTTTAAAATACAAATGACATTATAAACTCTAATTTCTCACTCCGTATATTACTCTAAATAAACACTTTTACTTGATTTATAACAATATTTTTATATAAATATATATATTACATTTAATTCGTTTAAAATTGAACAGAAATTGATATCGTATTGTTACTATATGAATGCGATCAACATAATTAATTTGTACAATGAAGAACGACATAGAGGAGGCGACTTTTTACTTCTTCCAAAATTTTATTTAAAGTGGGCAGTTCGTTCCTGTGGAAGAATTCATGTACTATCCGCCGTACTGCGTTCTTTACATAATCGTTGAATGCTACAACGACATGCAGCCTTCCTCCATATTTTTTAGAAGGTGTAACAAATCCTGTCCTTTTATATTCTTTAACTACCCAATAAACAGTAGATTTTGCTACTCCTACAGAAAGAAACTTGTCGTCATGACACCAAAATATATAATTTTATTTGATTATCTTACCCATTGTACAAGAAATTTCTTCTACTATTGCTATCATATTCTTACCGGGGTTATTTTTAAATTTTTTATATATATTTAATATGCACTGCTTTTTAGCGATAGATAAATGCCCCAAGTCATAATCAGATATTATTAGTTCTTAAAATAACTGATATATTTTAATGTCACAGAAATGCAAAAATCCAACAAGAAAACAGATAACCTCAAAACTTATGACAGCTCTAATACATCAAATGTAAAATCTATGTACAGTGTAAACTGGACGAAGCACTAGCCAATCAGAAGCGTCAGTTTTAGCGGTTAAAATTTAAATTACTCCTCCTGGTTAAAAAACAGAGTATAGTGATTTTATTACAAATAAACAAGTTAAGTGTTTGCAAACAAAAATTTATTTAGAGAAAATCTGAGAGGTTATGTGCTACTTTGTAAGATAATTTCGCAAGAAAATAACTAACACCGTCAAAACAAATAAAATAGTAGTACATTATATTATGAGTGAAATAAGTCATTATATGTAAGTGAGATGATTGATGCATGAGCGCATAACCGAGAGTGTGATAATTGTCATGAGCATATAATGACATTTCACTCACGTGTGATATACGAAGCTAGGGTGAAAAGTTCTCGGCCTCACATAGAGATGGCGTTCCAATTAGCAAAAATTTGAGTTTGCTGCCTGGGTGCATGTGTCATTAGTCCGTATGACAAGTTTTAACTTGTTCTCTCAAGTATCTGAATTTAAACGTGGTCGCACGTCCCTCGAAGATGATCCACGTGAAGGACGGCCAAAAACCGCCACTACACCGGAAATCATCGAAAAAGTGCTTGATATCGTGTTGGACGATAGAAGAGTGAAGATGTGTGAGATAGCTGAGGCTGTGGGGATATCGGAAGAAAGGGTGCGAAACATCTTGCACAAAGAATTAGATTTGCGAAAGCTCTGCTCAAAATGGGTGCCGCATTTACTGAATGCCGATCAAAAGCCAATGCGCAAACGATCTTCGCAGCAATGTTTGGACCGATTCAATAGGGATCAGACTGATTTTGTGAGGCGATTTGTCACCATGGATGAGACATGGGTCAACCACTACACGCCAGAAACGAAACAGCAGTCCAAGCAGTGGGTGGAAGCCGGTGGTTCAGCGCTAAAGAAAGCGAAGTTGATCGCATCTGCCGGAAAGATGATGGCCAGCGTGTTTTGGGATGCAAAAGGGATCCTGTTAATTGATTACCTTGAAAAAGGCAGAAAAATTACAGGCGAATATTACTCGAACCTTCTTGATCAGCTGGATGCCAAAATTCGCGAGAAGAGGCCTCGCTTGTAGAAGAAAAAAAATCATCTTTCACCAGGACAACGCACCTGCACACAAGAGTGCATTGACGATGAGAAAATTGCGATTTGCTCGGCCATCCCCCATATTCTCCTGATTTCTCAGACTTCTATCTGTTCCCAAACTTGAAGAAATTTGTTTCTGGGAAGCGCTTCGCTTCCAATAAAGAAGTTGAGAGGGCCGTAGATGAATATTTTCACAGCCTTCCAAACTCTCACTTCCGGGAAGGAATATTGATGTTGGAGAAGTGTGTTGAAGTCAGAGCTGGGCATGATTTAAATCAAAAGGAATTATAAATTGATTTAAATCATATTTCTTGATTTAAATCAAGTGAATTAAGCCTTTTTTTTAAAATTCGCAAATCAGGCTTGTGACTTAAGACCTTTAAAGAAATTGATTTGGGCTTGTGAATTGTTTTAGAGCTAAAAAAAGGCTTAAATCATTTCTCTGGGCTTAATTCAAATGGAAGGGCTTAATTCAGTTGAAAGGGCTTAATTCAAATGACAGGGCTTAATTCAAATTTGCCTTAATAGCAACAAGATTTGAGCTTTGAAAGAGAGATCGGCACGCGTTCTGAAGGAGCTGACAGAAGAAGACTTTCAGCACTGTTTCGAACAATGGAAAATTCGCATGGAGCGTTGTAAGGATAGGAGGGGTGTATAATGAAGGTGATAATGAGTAAATAGGTATGAAATCAAAATAAAATGTTAAAACAACGTCAGTCTCATTATTTAATAGCCACATCTCGTATCTACTTACATCTGTTTTCATTCGGTTGTGCACATATGTTTGGCATATAATAATGCACCTAATATTTAAAAAAAATCAATATTAAATAAATTGATAATATTTAGTAATTGTAAATGTGATTTAAGCCCCAAGCCCCAAGCCTCAAGCCCCAATTCACAAAAAGGCTTGTGATTTATAATTCACATAAATAAAGCACAAATCACTTAGATTTGTGAATTAATTCACTTTGAAAATGAAGTGGAATTGTGAATTGTCACAAAAAAATAATTGTTTGATTTGTGAATTGTGATTTAATTCCTTTTGTTCGTGATTTTGTCCAGCTCTGGTTGAAGTCATGGAAGAGTATGTAGAAAAATAATATCATTTTTTAACTGAAAATCGAGTCTTTCATTGTAAGACCGAGAAATTTTTACCTTACCCTCGTACAACATTTTATCTTACAGTAGTGGGTTTTCTACAACAAAGTTAGAAAAAGGTTCAAACTAAAGGATAAAACTCCAGTATACACTCTTGCCTTATTCTAACATTGAAGAAGTTAATTTTTTCAGTGATTCTAGAACAGTTTTTAAATTAGCTCGCGCTTTAAATAAACAATCCCAGCTTTGTACTGCTTCTACCACCTTTGTTTTGACACAGTCTGGCCATCCGATTCTCCACCGCAATAACAACAATCCACCTTTCAACTGTCTTACTAGGACTACCCACTGTTTTAGAACCATTGATATTATTTAAAATTTGTAATCTAGCGCATGCGTCAAGCAACTGTCAGTCTACAAGAGGGTATATTGGAGAACAAGTCAGTCAGACTGCAAACTATTGGCAAATCTTAGCCTCATCACAATTTTTACTAGGGACGTGTTAGATATTATTTTTTAGGGAGTTCAATTCACTAATCATATTATGGTATAAAAAAGGCATGGCACATTCGTAAAACAACTTCAATGCTTTTGTTGTACATAAATTTATATATTATTATTTATTTATAAATAATATAAATTATAATTAAGAGAGTAGATGTCTTAATTAAGATGCCTAATCTTTTCGCAGGATACTTCGCCGAGTTTATTATTTAATTCGTGGTAGACTTTTCAAGAATTATGCTTGAGCATATTTGAAGATGACAGATGGCGTTAATTCAGTGGCAAAAAATTCGAAAATTCGAAGCATCGAAGTTTTTCAAAACATTCGAATGTTCGAACGTACAGAAATTCAAACTTCGATGGAAATCAACGACCCTAGTTATTGATAATCCAACTGGAGATCGAATAGACACTTTCAAACACGAAGTACTATCATTTTTTAAATCCAAAAACTTATATACTAATATCCCATATGCATCACACCGTGTTTTTAATATACATATATAAGTAATATTTATTATTATAATATTGTAACAATGTCTTCCGCAGCTCTATTTAAAATACAGGTTTTATTACAAAATATTTATCGGTATATACTTTAATTTAATTAACGAATGATGTTTAGACTTGCGCATACAACAAAAACATGAGCCTGTCTGTCAGTGGAGTGAGAAGTGTTAAACCGAGAACCGTAGACAATTTTTGATTACATTTTAAGTTTTTTTATAAACTGTGTTAGTGTTAGTGCCAATTCAAGGATTTTTTTCCAGAAAATAGAAGCATAGTTGGTATTTATTTTTTGTTTAATCGTTATTATTATTATTATTAGATATCTTGCGTGAGTGTATTTTAACGTGAAACATGGGATTTACCATACCCATGGTTCCAAATTTGACAACAATATGTCAAAGCGTTTATTTTAAAATTAAACACGTTAAATAATATATTTCCCAGACGACCACTTATGAAAGTAACCATAACAACATCATAAACTACTACGGAAAGTTGAACCTAACATACACCTCGTATGTTAGTATAACGTACACTTCTAACATATCAGGTGAAGTTCCACTGATTGACAACAGATGGCGTTATGATGAAAAAATGAAATAAAATTAATGAAAAGAATTTGTATTATTATTTAAATCGAAGAAAATGAAATAAGAAATAAAATAAATTAAAAATAATAATAATTATAGAAGAAAATGTTAGAAGACAATTAAAATTTGAGGTATCGTGGACCTCTTGAGATCCTTTACCGGACTAACTCATTTTTCATATTAATAAGTAAAAATATATCTCAAAGAAATCGTGCAATAAATTATACAAATTATAATATTTACTTATTTATTGTACGATATTATTTATCTTATTTGAGCCGTAGGCCATATCCACATTAAATTATCTGCCATTTTATCTCTTCAATGATAAACGGACTCTTATGCCAATGGCACACTGGTCGAGGAGCATAAATGAGCGTCGAGGGGCTCATCGATGAAACAACAGAACGCACCCGTCGTCGATGAAAAATAGAGGCTCCTCTATTTCCATCGAGGAGTACCTCGATGAAACGAGTGTGTCTCATTTCACACGTATTATTGTATTATTAGCGTCGGCTGTTATTTTGGTTTTGCTTTGTGCTAATCTTTCGTGTTTGTTTATTTTATCAGTCAGGATGCGTTCTGTTGTTTCATCGATGATTTCCTCGACGCTCATTCATGCTCCTCGACCAGTGTGCCATGGGCATTAAGATTTATTTTAGCATTGAATTTTAATTGTTCTCCTAATTTTTAAATTAAGTTAAGCTAAAAAAAATTAAATTATTATGATTATTGAACTTATTTTCTAAGAAGTTAAGAATCTTACCACAATTATTTTTGCTATTATTTTGAAATGATTAAGATGAGGCAGTATATTTCTAACCTTAATTTGAACGTTCAAGCTCACTTGGTCACACAATACATCAATATTCAGCAAGAAACATTCCAATCCCTAACTGTACTCATACGAATATTTCATACAATTTAACTTTTCTGTGAGTGGATATCTTTGTTTTGTTCCTTGCTATGAATTTCCCTTGTGGTCGTGTGAGTGACGTCGCCTTGGCCGATGGGCGATGCGATGGTGGAGTGTGATAGAGACGTCATCAGCGGTGACGGGGTCGACCTTTGACCCCGAGCCCGGTCAGCGCCACCTGCGATCAGATAGAGATATCATTACATGTGATATGGCTATTGTCGGTGTCGGTTGTCGGATACTACGAACCTCGGAGTTCTTGCCCACGTCACGCTGCTGATGGTGATGGTGAATTTGCAGCGTTTGAGCGGAGGATCCTCGCCGACTAATCTCTAATTTGTGTGCTACATCTGGGATATTCGGATCTAGATTTTGGTTTATTTATAATGCGTAAACTTTTATTTAAGTAGGTTCCTAAACTAAGGTTCGTTTTGGTGGCTCACAAAAATATCTTTATTTATTTATTTATTTATTTATGTTACTCTGTACAACAGGAATTGAATCCCAATTACAGTACAGGGTCCGGACTCACCGAGCCGCAGAGTGGTTATTCTTATAATTTCTAGCTTGAGTGGGAATCAACCTCGGGATCTCCGGATTCGAATTCCGTAACGCTACCTACCCCACTGTACTGTCGGACAGTTTCATAATAGTGTTAGATTTGTATTTGTATTTGATAATTCACGTCATGTAAAAAAAAATATATGTAGAAACCAAAGAATTTTATATTGACAACTTTTTTATTAGCTTTGGTAGGATAAATGGTTTGTTTACATTAGAATACATATGTTAATGTAGAGCTCGTTTCCCCAATTTTGACGATGAAATTTAGTATTGTGCATTTGTTTAAATTCTTGGATGTCTTCACATTCTTAGGAAAATTGTAAAAAAAAATTTAATTCTGAATAACTCGTGTAATATTACAAAATAAAAGCAGATGTTTTTGCTGATTATTAGAGATGCGCCGAATATTCGGTTATTATTCGGTATTCGGCATATTCGGCAACTTTTTGTTTATTCGATTATAGCCGAATTATTCGGTTATCCGACCGAACATTCGGCATTTTTTTATTTGTTTCTGGAAATTAATAATTTATTTAAAACAAAAATATTTTGTCATATTAGTAGTTTGTATTTATTTGAAAACGATTATAATGCATATAATAAAGTAAATTATTTATAAATAAATAAATATATCAACACGCCTTCTACCCATTACTGGGTGTGGTACTCTGCCAAAGCAGATCTCGGTAAGTGATATATTTTGCACATGAAGTGCGGTTACCAGTCGTCAAATCACGGCCCCCAAAGATGTTAGTGGTGGAGGAGCCACAGGGGTAGTTTTTGAAATTATGAAAATTGTTTGTCGCCTGTGGGAATCGAACCAGGGATCTCAGGATCCACAGGCCGACTTCATACCACTGAGCTAGCCACCCCATAAAAAAAATTATTAGAAAAAAAAATCGCAATTCTTAAGATAATACACGGAAAACAGAAACGATTCGATGCACACTGCAACTGCGCGGTGTGCGCTTATTTTAACTAGAACCGAATATTCGGCCGAATATTCGGTTCGGCCGCTATGATATTCGGTAATGTTCGGTATTCGGTTATTCGGCCAAAATTGTATTCGGCGCATCACTACTGATTATCATTTATTCTTTGCTAGAATAATATTATTTTCGCATAGATATATGATTTGAGGTTACAAAATACATACTAAATATAGGGGTACGTATTCCACTATCAAAAATTTAAACTTAAACAATGTAAACATCGAATATTTACTCAATACAAAAAAATATTAATTGCTTATTCTGAAGATTCCGAATTACATTTATTTTCTTCAGACCGGTATACAAAATTACAAGAACATGATTAAATTGACGAATTAAAATCTAAATTCAAATTACTTATTGACCGCAGCTACGATGATTTATTAATGTATGAAATTAGTAGTGTAATTTTTGAGTCAAAAAATTGCTGCTGGAGTAAGTATTATAAATTATTAACTGAGGACGATTCTTTTATCATATGTTGCAATATTTCAGAGTGATTTGCATCCGTAAAAGCAACAGTTCGTATTAGATTTACTTTTTTAGGTTTTCGATAGCAAAAATTTAAAATTCACGTTATAAAAACACGCACTTTTACCATACAAACATGCACAATAAATAAAATAGTCCCACCACGAGAAGTTAATTTTTTACCGCTAGTTGGCGTATTCGAATGCTGGAGTTGTTAATAAACACTGGATAGTTAACTTGCTTGTAGCATGCATTGACATCTGTGAGGCAAGTATGTTGACGGTGGCCATTTGCAGGGAACACAAAAACTAGCGCTATAATTAAATGTGTCATAAGCATTCATGTTTTAAAAAGATATGTGTTAAAATTACTGAAAATATTTTAATATAGAAAAGTACAGTAATGCGTTATATTTCAAGGTATAACAGGTAATAATAATATAAACAAATAATAAAAAAAAATTTATATAACAAATATTTTAATTGAATCTGTAGGTTTTAATTTGTAGTTATTCGTAAATACAAAATATATTCGGAATTAAAAACTTTAGAAAATACTAATCTATTTTTAAAATATTGTTCATTGATATTAAATATTAAAAATAATTTATGTGGTCTCTCTTTAATTAATATATTTGTGTAATCTTTAATCTAAATTTTGATGTATAAGATTATGCAAACAAAATTTTCTTAAATTGAATTAATTTTGATAAATTCTTTTGAGTTATTTAAAAATATTCATGTAATTGCAATTATTTTGTCATCAAAATGAACCTATAACCTACAAAAAGGCGACAATTTTTTAATGTTTGTGTTATATATTCAATAATCTATTTTACTCAACCTAAAATTTTACACTTAATATTATTTATTAAGCAAAAGCACAAAAAATACCCTATAATACAATAAAGTAATGTATGTTTTGCCTTTTCTGCAAATGGCGGTATATCTCAATCACTTGCCTCATTTGTACGCATAAGTTAGCTATCCAGTGTTTATATAAAATCCCACAGGCGACAAACAATTTTCATAATTTCAAAAGCTACCTCTGTGGCTCCTCCACCACTAACATCTTTGGGGCCGTGATTTGACGACTGGTAACCGCACTTCACGCGCAAAATATATCACTTACTGAGATCTGCTTCGACAGAGTGCCACACCCAGTAATGGGTAGAAGGCGTGATGATATATTTATTTTATTTATATAAAATCCTTGCAGAAACCCCACTTTTGCCACTTTTTATTCTGTTTGCAAGTCGGTAAATTGTTATTTACCTTCATTATCTTGGAAATAGCGAATATAATAGAACAAATTATTTGCTATAAAAATAGTTATTTATATATCAATCTTTTACAAGTATTAGCAAATCAGATGAGGTTAAAAAGAAGTTTTCAACCGAGGTGCACAGAACATTTTTTAGACGGCTATCACAAAAATTTATAAACTTTTATTTAAAAAAAAAATTCATATCTATTGGCTCATATCACGTGTACAGTGGTTTGCTGTCGCCTGTATTTTCAGATATATGTTTTTTAAACATTATTTTGTTTAATTGGTTTTAATACAAATTAAAAAAAAATTACACTAAAAACAAAATATGTCTAAAATAATGTAAATTAATTACTCAAGTAAAACAAAACAAAACTTTCAATATTCAATATTTCATTTTGCTTACAAAAAGTAAATTAAACAAACTGTAAATTATTTATGTAACATTTTTCCAAGCTTCAGCAAATGCTTCTACTAAATCATGAATATTTAAATTCCCGACAATATCACTATTTATTGCCATAGAAGCCAGTCCTGTTAATGTATTTTGTGACAAACTATTTCTCATAAAATTTTCAAATACTTTAAATGTCAATGTCACTCAAAACTCTTTTCATGTTTTTATTTAAATGTGGTTATTTCACGAATTAAATTACTGAATGACCCAAAAATTCTTCTCTTTGCAACATTTAGGTGCCCCTAAAATTTTGGCTCTCTAACTGATCGCCTAATATGGTCTAATGGTTAAACTGGCCCTGTGAACAATAGAACCTTAAAAGAAATAATAAATTTGCTATTTAAATAAACGAATGGCTATAGCGGCCGTATAGAAATTTTTAATAGATCTCAAAAAAGAAACACTTTACGGCTGTCAACGGCAACTGATACATAAATAGTTGTTTTACGTATCCTAACAAAAACCCAATTCCTCTAAAACCAAATATTATGTGTATAATAGCTCGCTTGTGTTTAAAATTAAATATTAAATCAAGTGGTAAATGGTAAATATTAAATCTTCGTGGCAAATAAATAATCATAGTAGACAAATTTATTTATTTTTATGCAGGAAGATTTAGTGAGATAACAATTAATTTTTATTTTACTTTATTTCGTTTTTATGCAAAAAAAATTTGTATTACAATTTATTTTTATGGCATTTAAATAATACCCCTATTATAATTTCAATTAAAAAAACGATTTGGTAAATTAGCTCAATTGAGATATTTGACTACTTAGATATGGTGATGATCACGATGACAAACTAAAGACAAAGGTACACTTTCAGTTGGTCTCCATAATCTTACCATTATGTCACTTGAGTTTCTTTATTTTGATTTTGCTAATAGTATATTTTTATTAATTTATATAGAACGTAGTTCTGCGTTATCATTAGTTGTAGTTTTAGTATTAATTTCATTTATTTGCCAACTTTTATAAGCAATTTTAAATACATAGTTCTTAAGTTCTTTTAATAATGTAGATTTTTTTTAGGGAAAATTTGTTCTTTAGTAGTAATATTAGTTAATTATAGTTTTATTACATTTGTCATTGAAAATATTACTTCTATAAACAATAATTTTTATAAATTCTTTAAGTATTTGGTTATTATGTTAATAGAAAACTGTACCTTTCAATATTCGCCATTATGAGTGCATTGTTATTTAAAAATCACAATTGTTTTAGTTCTTTTTTTAGGTCAACTTCTTATTTTCTTGTCTCTAACTTTGTTGTATTGATGTAAAATCACACGAGTAATTCAACATTAGAAAAGATACTTTCTTCTCTATTTTGCTTAGATTTTAATATTCCCTGAACTTTTTTACATCCATCATCATATCCAGTTTAACGATATTTCGGTTTTGATACAGGCACTAATTTATAAAACAAAAGACAAAATGTCTATTGCGATGTGGAATTGAGTCTTAATAAATAAGAAAAAATAGGAAAAAATAGACATTTTGTCCTTTGTTTTATTTCAATAGCTGTCAAGCAGTTTGCGATTTTGTCGGTAGATGGCACCACGAGTGGCTCCATTGCTCTCATGTCATGTTACCGTTGTAGATAGGTTAACATCAGTCAGTTCAGCTAAGTCGGTATCAAAATCCACTATTTCCTAGTTGATCTAGTTGGATAAATGATCGCACCATACTGATGAGTCCGGAAGGACGACACGCGTCTATGGTTAAAGCTGAACTGACCAGCCGTTTGTTGATGACCTGAGAAGTTGATGCAAACGTGCTGTAAAAACCTCTGTGGAATTATGAGACAAGTGATGGAAAATTTTTTCCTATTTTTTCTTATTCACTAATTTATGTTTATTTATTTTAATGATTCTTACACCAAAGTCCAACACAAATAGGTAGTGCCTACAAAACTATTCAACTATTATACAAATTGGGTAAGTATACTGTTAATTTACCGCTATGAATATGTAAAAGCAGTGGCGTACCTAGAACTTTTGCCGCCCGGGGCGTTCTCCAATTTGCCGCCCTTTCTAAGTCAATCAAATGGTGGCTTTTATAAATTAAAAAAATAAATATATGATCATGATTTTTACCCATTACTGGGTGTGGCACTCTGCCGAAGCAGATCTCGGTAAGTGATATATTTATATACGTGAAGTGCGGTTACCAACCGTCAAATCACGGCCCCCAAAGATGTTAGTGGTGGGGGAGCCTCAGGGATAATTTTAATTTGGTGAAAATTGTTTGTCGGCTGTGGGACCCGAACGAGGGTCTTCAGGATCTACAGGCCAACTCGAAACCACTGAGCCATTATCCCAGTAAATTAATAAACATAAATAAATAATTGTAATTGCGACCAACTATAGGTGGGGAACTTTTTTATCATTGGATGGCATATTTAAATTAGGCAGTAATAAAGGAATATTTCGAAATAACATTTTCAACCCTACATAGACTTGACGATGAAGAAAAATATTCGAAATCATATAGTAATTCATAATTCGAAGAAATCGAATAGTGTACTTACGAAGTGAACAAGTTGTTTTTTACAGCTAAAACTTAATATAAAAAATAAAAAATCTGGTGTGGTCACCAGACGACTTTCTTATACACAGCATATTTCATATTAAAAACGCTGAATTGAACACTTATGACTTGCTCCTTGCGTTTGACAATTATTATTTGACATATAAATGTTAAACATGTCTTGGTTTTTTGTTTCTATTGCTACTATGATTATTGAAATAAATTATTAAATATATAAATTAGTTTTTCTCAAAATTAGACGCACATACAGGAAAATTGTAAATAACATTTTATGTTTAAAATATTTTTGCTAACATCTTTTATTCGAAACTTTTTTTCGTAACTGATTCCATTTTTGAAATAAATGGAATTTATTGTTTTGTGTGTCCAGTAAACTTCCTCTTCCGGTTTTTAAATTTCATTCAAAATCAACTCAGCTCTTCGTATTTTCATGAAACTTATAATTATCAAGTTTCGTTAACAAATCTTATCTCGTTCATGAGATATTGCACGACCGGACATACATCCATCCATCCATCCACACACACACACACACACACACACACACACACACACACACACACACAGACATCATTGAGAAAATGATCAAAACAGATTCAGTGGACCTGAAAACATGTATTTCCGCGAAAATCTCGTCAACGATTTTTTTCGCTATTCCAATACTTCCTTATACTACGTATAAGGAAGTAAAAATGCCGCCCCAAAATATATGCCGCCCAGTGCGGACAGTACCTAATCCCTCCCTCCCTCTAGGTACGCCACTGTGTAAAAGTCGAATGCTTTTGGGTTAACTTATTAACTCGCTACTTTAGCAATCAAATTATAATTTTCACGAAGATTGTAAAATTATATGACTTTTTTTGATAAGAATTACCTATTCAATGACAAATCAGATAAACAAACCATAAATTGTTGTAGTTTTATCCGTTGCAAATATAGATACTATAAGTGGTGGTATATTTTGTACAACAAGAACTTAATCTCAATTATAGTAGAACATCTGGACTCACCTGTTTGCAGTGTGATAGTTCATATACTTTTTAGCTTGAGTGGAATTCGAAAATAGAAACTCCAAATTCGAATTCTTTAACGTTATAGACAACACCGTACTGCTGGACATGGAATACCTAACTTATTTGTACTTTAATTGTTTCCTGCAGAAAATGTTGATCATAAAAATTCATTAAGTATGACAAGTTCTGAAAGTTATTTTTTTATTATAAATGTTAAAATGATTTTGCGGTTTTTCCTAACAAGTTTACAAATTTATTTTAATATTAAATAATATGTTCTGTCTGGATTTCAGAAAACAACAGTTATTTTTAAAATTATTCATCTGACATTAAGAGAAACAATTTATGTTACTCCTACATACTGTTTTAAATAATTTTATTTTTAATAAACACTTTTGTTTCAAATTTATGAAGCCACTACATATTCATTCGTTATCGTTACATAACACAAACTTGTAAAATTTATCTGAAACATAAAGACAAAACAAGACAGTTATTTTATTGACTCGAAATACAAAATTTATTTGTTACCTGTAGCGGAATATTCGCGGCCTGTTTTTTAGAGCAGAGGACATAAATTCTCGGGGATTAATTGAACAATTTCGCGGTAGGGGTAAGATTTATTCCGGTGTGTAGGGACACTAGAACACAGACGAATAGAGCTGCCTTGAGTTACGGTCGCGTCGAGAGATGGAGAGCAGCGCTGTGCACGGAGAACTCGCAATTGCGGTCTCTTTTTATGTTTCCGGTCCACCGGAAGTTCCGCTCGGCTACCGACCGATATATCTACGTGCAGTTGCAGATTAACTTCCTGTTTCCGCCGACCAAAGTCCATGCTTTAATGACCCGATTTTTACGAATTTATGATTCTGTGTACGTCGCAACTACACCCGCCTCGAGAGTCCAGAGTGTTTTAGTGATTTTAGTTAGAGCAAGTAGAGGTTGGTATGACTGGGTATAAGGGTATACACAAGAAATTTACAGATACAGTAAGCGCCGAATGCAGTGCTCACTGAATATGAAATCAAATTCATGGAATTAAATAATACACATTTGATTAAAATTCAATATATTTTTTATTACTTATAAGAGTCAAATTAATAAAATATATATCATCACGCCTTTTACCCATTACTGACAGTGGCATTTTAGCAGATCTTGGTAAGGGATATAATTACGCGCGTGAAATGCGGTTATATCCCGTCAAATCACGTCCTCCAAAGATGTTAATGAAGGGGAAAATTGATTGTCGGCTGTGGGAATCGAACCCAGGTTCTCAAATCCAAAATCTGACTGAGCCATCTCCCTTATCAAATTTTTTGGTATGAAAATCAATTATGAACACATATATATATATATATATATATATATATATATATATATATATATATATATATATATAAATAAGAAAAAATAGGAAAAACTAATTTTCCATCACTTGTCTCATAATTCCACAAAGGTTTTACAGCACGTTTGCATCAACTATCAGGTCATCAACAAACGGCTGGTCAGTTCAGCTATAACCATAGACGCGTTTCGTCCTTACAGACTCATCAGTATGGTGCGATCATTTATCCAACTAGACCAACTAGGGAATAGTGGATTGTGATACCGACTTAGCTGAACTGACTGATGTTAACTTATCTACGCCGGTAACATGACATGAGAGCTAAGTTTTTATTTATTTTTATGAATATGCCCAATAATGATTGACAACTCAAAAAAATAATGAATATTTTTTATTATAATTTTTTTTATCAGCTTTGTTTCTTTATAAATACCCATTCGGAGTTTCGTAATTCAGGTTAGCGCTAATATCATTAGTTCTTTTTTTAACTAATTTCTAATTCACAAAAATAACTTAATAATTATTATTAAGAATCAAGCTCACCAATCTAGATTAATTTTAAAAACTACTAATCGCGTCAAGCTACATTAAAATTAAAAATAAAATATTTTCTGCCTAGCTGAAAGTGACGATAGCTTTTTTAGAATAAATGAAACATTATTACATTTTCTGAAATTACGAGTATATGAAATATGACATTCTGAATTCAATAATACGAGCCCAGTCCCGCTTCAGTTAGCCCGAATCTAATTTTTTCGATAAAAATTTAAATAATACTAAAACCCAGGTAATTTACATTTATTAAATTCTATAATTAATTTTCAACATTATTAACTAAAAACATTAATTATACCTTAAACACAAAATATATAACATAAGCTGTATTCCATTTGCCACTTGGTTCACTTAAATCAGTTCAGATAAATTCGACACATGACTAAATGAACTGAATTAAGCAAACTGATGCACTTATTGGGGTGAATTACTTTAAAGTAAATTAGAATCTGTAATTTTAGTACTGGAAATTAAATCAGCGAAGTAATCCAGCGAAATAAATAAGTAATCTGATTCAGTAAATGTAAGTTAGATCTGATCCAAATGGTAAATGGAATACGCCTATAATAACTATCTTTTTTTTTTCACATAAACTAAATCAACACACATATGATCTATCATGATTATTATCTTGTGGGCAGTTCGTCGGATGAAATTGAAGTTAATTATTATTTCAAACAAACTTTATTATTATACAGTTTTTTAATAAAACAAATTTTTTTCTAGTTAAAACAGTTTACTTCCTCTTTCAATGGCTGTCATTTCTAGATGTATGTATCGATTGACTTAAAATTTTATATGTGTATTAACAACATACTAGTAGATGTCTCATTAAAATTTCATTTCATTTTCGTGCATAGTACACGAGAAATAAAATAGTAAAATATATCATCAAACGAAAAATTGGGACGTGGGACCGGGCTCGTATATAATAATTTTATTTTGTATGTCTAAAAAATTGTTTAAAAAATTTATTAAATTATTAAAATATCTATGTTAGCTATCAAAACAATAGATACAGAAAATAAAATAATAATGAAAATATAAGTTTATAAATTAAATTTTCAAAATGGCCATCGTTTTTTTCAGTGCGTAAATTAACTTTTTAAATTATTCCCCGCATAACATTTTTTTTGGGAATGATTTGATCTAATTGTTAGATATTTCTAATGGGATATTATGGAAAATTAACATTATATTATTGACTTATTTCATATAATATCCCAATTTTTCAAAATATACTGCGTGTTCCATATAAAATAAGATATTTAATGTTATTTCCTGCTAAACCGGAAAAAGTATGAATGTACTTTTTATGTAGCGTCACGCGTTTTTTGAAGTATTTTCTAACTATGTATAATAAAGGTTATTATATAAAAAATAAAATTATGAGTCTGTTTACTTGAACATTGGTACATTAATCAATTAAAATAATTAAAATTAATATCACTTCCGGCTACACTGGAAATACATTTCAGAAGCTTCTTGCACCATAAAATCTCATTCATCCTTCCACTTATATTAGTTCGCAACTTTTGTAATTTAATCTATAGGCCTGAAATAAAGAAAATAATCGTAAGTGTATTCAGTTAGCTAATACAAGGGTCAATTTTGCAAACACAATAAATAATGAAATTGTTCATTATTTAATTCAATTTAATTTTTAAATTAAACGGGAGTTCGCTGAAATACACAGTATGTCCCAAAAATAACAAATCTTTTAATTTAAATCATAGAACACGTAGCGCAATCTATTGAACATACATATTGTTAGAAAGATACATCTTTTCTCTTTCGAACGCACACAACTTCATGCAATCAGTTGACAGTTTAAAAGTTTACGCGCATTTTAATGACAGTAGTTTTTGTGTTTATGTTGTAAAAATACAATGGAACAACGAGCAAATATTAAATTTTGTGTTGAACTTGGAAAAAAATTTGCTGAGACATACGAATTGATGAAAAAAGTTTATGGTGATGATTGTTTTCTCGTTCACAAGTTTATAAGTGGTTTGCAAAATTTAAAAATGGTCGTGAAGATTTAAATGATTATGAAAGATCTGGACGTCCAAAAGCCAGAAATAGTGCTGAATTAGTCGAAAAAGTGCGTGAAATCATTGCTGTCGATGCAAATTTTACTGTTAGAATGTTGGATGAAGAATTAAATACGAGTAAAAATACTATTTGGAGTATTCTAACTGAAGATTTAGGTAAAAAATGAATTAAATGAAGACCTAAAAGTCGCTAAAAAAGTCAACGAATTTTTGATGAAAAAACATATTTGTGTCATCGACCACCCTCTGTATTCGCCTGATCTATCACCATGTGACTATTATCTTTTACCAAAACTGAAAATTGCCATCAAAGGAGCGTTTTATGATGATATTCCAGCCATTCAAGCAGCCGTGACAAAGGTATTAAATAACTTTCCTTTAGATGGCATAAAAAAAATCTAGGCATGGTCTAGTCGATCGTTCTAAAAAGTGTATTGATTCAAATGGAACCTATTTTGAATAAGTATTAAGTTTCAAACATAATACAATGCGTGTTTTATTCTATATCTAAAGAGTTTCGTTATTTTTTGGGACATGCTGTGTCGGTATTTTATTTATTTTTATTATTTTATTGTTTTAATATAATTGTCATTCTGATATCACCATAAGTACTTATATTATTTATTGTTGTACATACTTTATATACCTCAAATTTAACAGATAAATTCAGTAGATGAAAGTAAATTGTTTGTATTTGGGTTGTGTATGTATTTTATATTATGATGAAAACAAAGGGGTTAGTTCCTAGGGGAGTTGTAGCTGAATAACTTAATTAGTTTGTTATATCTTCAAAAGTGATTAATTCTAAATGCGTAATAACTGGTGGTCATGCAAATCAGCTTACTCAATCGTACAACCAACCAAACCAACTCATTTGTCCCTTCGTACCCCGCGCCCTTTGTACATACGTCTGTAACCCGCGGCAACTCCTCATCATGCCATCATCATCACATCATCCATGATCATTTAGTCATAGGCGGCGGTGGCGGGCAGAGTGAAGGGAACGCCGCCGAAACCAATCCCTCAATTGTGGCGCGACCGCAGCGCTAAATCGGATGTTACGTGTACTAATTAGAGGAAACCGAGTTTCACTTGTCACCGTTCGCATGGCAACAGCATCGTTATAAATACAGCAGTCAATGGATGATTATGTCGTTAGGGCGACGAAGTACGTCTAGGGAAGGGCAATGATGGACGATTCGCACCCGTACTGAACTCGGGGTGTTACAAGCGGATTCGACGCTCGGCGCTCACAATTCGCAAGTATTTTCTTCGTGAATTACGCGAGAGGAAGAAATTATGGCGTCATGTTGTATTTGGAGATTTTATTAGCTTTCCATCTACCGAATGTCACTCCACAAAATGTGAAATACATATTTGAAAGTAATATCACAAGAAAGTTTTTGTCGTACAAATTTTTATTTAATACAACGTGGTTGTCAGGTACGATAAGAACTAATGCGACCAAATAATATTACAAAATCGCTACCCCCAAAAGTGGAGAAATTTTATCTAATGTCAAATTGCTCGAATCGGTTTACTTCAAAGCAACTAAATTTGAGTGAAAGAAAAAAACTTGGTCTCCGAAAAATTAATCATCGAGTGGTATTCATTAAGTTAATTTACTAAATGGAGTAATTTAATAAAAGCAAACCGCTGCCACAATTTTGGAAAAGCGTCCAAAACTTTGATATTTCAGAAGGTAGCCTTTATATTAGGTACTTCGGGTTCGTACCACAACTGAAGGGATGGACAAGGCACAAATAAAAATAATTTACTGGTGATTTTGTATTTTATATATTTACAACATTTACATTGACAATATTACCTCGATTTGATTCGTTACTTGAATCTTGAATCTATTTACATTGCATCTATAACTTTACAGGCAATAAAAGCGAGGTACAAATTGCGCTTATTAATTAATAAGTAAGAAGTTGTGTGTTCAAATCTCGCTGACTACAACTTATATAATAAAATGCGATTGTGTCTGAGTAGAGTTGTTGATTTTACAAATATTCGAGACTTCAATTGTTTGGATTTATTGAATCTTCGAATTTATATTCGAACTATTTTTCCCTCATTATTATACCCTGCGAGATTTATACATGGCATTTTGTAGCAAAATCACAAATATAATACACATAATACATTACTCGTAAATTAAAAATATTTATTTGCATAGTTTATTTTCTAAATTCGCATCACTTGATAATTACTTTGGTAAAATTATAAATTATGGCAAATGACTTTACATCATTTCTAAAACCGTGACCAGATGACACAAATATGTTATTGTTTTCTTGAGAAACGTTGAAAATATAAACGACGAAATAAATTACGTATTACACATTTGTCTTGTATCTAGGGTTGTTGATTTTACGAATATTCGAAAATTCGAATGATCGGATTTTTTTAACATTCGAATTTAAATTCGAATTTTCGAATATTTCAAATTATTCGAAGTTTTGAATTTTTTGAACATTCGAATTTTCGAATTTTTCGAATTTTTCGAATTTTTTGAATTTTGCGAATTATTTGAAATGTTTTAGATCCTAACGTGGTATGAATTATTTTCAGAATAAACTCATTTGCAGAGTTTTGTATTAATTCATAAGTAATTATTATTAATAAAATTTCGTTACACTGTCAAAAACGTTATATTTAAAACGTTTTTGTATCCTTTTTATTCTCATTTTAAAACGTTTTACTAAAAATCCATAGCATTTAGATGGGCGATTAAGAGAGTAGATGGCTTAATTAAGACGCCTAACCTTGCAGAGTTTTTGCAGAACACTTCGCCGAATTTATTATTTAATTCGTGTCCGACTTTTCACGAATTATGCGTGTGCGTACTTGGAGATGACAGATGGCGTTAATTAATTGGCAAAAAATTAGAAAATTCGAAGCTTCGGAAAATTCGAAAATTCGAAAAGTTCAAAAAATTCGTAAATTCGAAAAGTTCAAAAAATTCGTAAATTCGAAAATTCGAAAAGTTCAAAAAATTCAAAAATTCGAAAATTCGAATTTTTTTTGACGAAATTCAAAAAATTCGAATGTTCGAATGTTCAGAAATTCGAAATTCGGTGGAAATCAACAACCCTACTTGTATCACAATGAGCCTTTCAAGACTTTTTTGAATTTTTTATATATTATTCTACGTAATAAAATAATTATACCCAAATTTTTAATTTTTTTAAAAAACTTGTATTAAGCATGATAAAAATATTTAAACTTTCGAAAGAAATGAATATGACGTAGTTGCATCTTAGCTTAAAGAGAGACAGATAAGACAGAGATAAATAACACGTAACTTGTCGTTGTCAGTAGAATCCTCAGACAAAACATAACTAGACGGATAACATCGGCGTTTGTTGTGAGTCAGAAAGGGATAGAATAACTGGTTTGTGAGGCGGGTGCGCGGCAAGGAGCAACATCAAAGTGTACTCGCTCCTTGCCGCGCACCCGGCGGACGCTCAAGTTATTCAATCTCTTTCTGCTTCACAACACTGCATTGACTTGAATACGGCATAATTCGTCTAGTATTATACGTCATTGGTAGAATCGTAGAATGCTGAATTCTTATTTCTTCTTCGTCTTCTTGAGCACCGACAAACGTTTCAGACAAAGCTCTGTGATTGGCTTAATGCAACTACGTCATTGCAATATGGCAGTGCGAACGTTTTAAATTATTCAACTTTAACTTTCATATTTCAGCAATAAAGATATCATTTATGGTATGATTTTATATTGTATTAAATATGATGTACGGTCAAGAATTTATTTTAATAAATATATATTAAAAAGCTCTACCACTTGAATCCCCCATTACACTGATTAACGATATTGACGTCTTTGTTAAGACCGCATATAATTTTCTAGGGATCAACTTGTTCCTTGATCAATTATTGGAAACAAATTGGCGGAGGCAGTTCTCTATTACGAGAATAAATTAAGACCAGTCATTGTCCAGTATATACAACTTTCACCTGACAAACGAATATAATTATTATAAATTAAAACGGTGACTAACTAATAATTTAAAAAAAAACAACTAATATATTCGAGAGGTACGAATTTTACATTGAAGTTTTTGTTGTGCAGAGCAGAAATATTCATAATATAGCTGATTTCATGAAACTATCATAATTTCGATTCGTTCGAACTATTTTGAAAATTAATCCTGATATAAATAAAGTAAAAACTGAAAAATCAAATAGTTCTTTGTGTACCGTGTGCCTTTTTATCACACCGAGAGTAAAATTGAGTGCGCTAAACATATTTCGTGTGACGAGTTGCGCATAATATATTTTATAGAACTGAATTAAAATATTTAAAAAACACAAAAGAATATATATATATATATATATATATATATATATATATATATATATATATATATATATATATATATATATATATATATATATATATTTAATTAATTATTTTTACACAGCTGTTAAAAAAGTCAGTAGTGAGATCACGCTGTATAGAATTTCTATAATACAATGCAGGCGATAATTTTCAAAACGCCTAATTAGTATCATGTTTTAAATAATTTTGCAATATAAATGTAGTTTACATCATTTGTGTATTACCTGATACAGAAAGCATCGGTTATTTTATGCTATATTAGATACAAATCTGAAAATATAGTAGTTTAACCTATAAAATTTCATATTTAATGTTTAAATAAGTGATAGTATCATATTTATTTTATTTATAATATATAAATAAAAATAAAATAAATATATCATCGCGCCCTCTACCCATTACTGGGTGTGGCACTATGCCGAAGCAGATCTCGGTAAGTGATATATTTTGCGCGTGAAGTGCGGTCACCACTCGTCAAATCACGGCCTTCAAAGATGTTAGTGGTAGGGGAGCCACAGGAGTAGTTTTGAAATGGTTAAAATTGTTTATCACCTGTGGAAATCGAACTAGGGTTCTTAGGATCCACAGGCCGACTTGAGCTAGCTACCCCATATAATAATATTATAGTAATTTATTTGATGTTATGTCACTTTCTTCAAAATGTGAAAACATATTAAATATTTTCAAATTAATTGTTTCTAATAGAAATGTTTTCAGATCGATTGATGTAATTCCAATGAAGTTTTTTAATTGGGTAATATAAAACACTAAAATACCCGAAACGAAATTTTCATATAGAATTTTAAAACGCATGCTGCAAATTTGTCGATTTGGAGAATCGCTTTCGGCTATATTATACAATAGAATTCTACAGGGCATGCTTCCTCCACTGCTTACATTCTATAAGAATTTCAAACGTTCCCATAGATGCGAGAAATGAAAATTGTCATGGAAAAGTAAATAATGAAAAATAACATACTTCGCATACTAATATTAGTGAAACAAGTAAACATATTTTGACAAGAAAAAATAGTTATTTGTACCTGCATGTTAAGAGCGTAAAGTGATTCTTTGTTACTCGAGCACAGTAATTGCAATATTATAAGAGGAATAATACACTTTACGTTCGAGATACATACTAGGGTCGTTGATTTCCACCGAAGTTTGAATTTCTGAACGTTCGAACATTCGAATGTTTTGAACTTCGTCAGAAAAACTTCGATGCTTTGAATTTTCGAATTGTTTGCCACTGAATTAACGCCATCTGTCACCTCCAAACACGCTCACGCATAGTTCGCGAAAAGTCAGCTACGAATTAAATAGTAAACACGGTGAAGTATCCTGCAAAACTCTGCAAGGTTAGGCATCTTAATTAAGACATCTACTCTCTTAATTATAATTTATATTATTTATAAATAAATAATAATACATAAATGTATGTACAACAAAGGCATTGAAGTTGTTTTACAAATGTGCCATGCCTTTGTATCCCATAATATGGTTAGTGAATTGAACTCCCTTAAAAAGAATATCTAACACGTCCCTAATAAAAATTGTGATGAGGCTAAGATCTGGAAATAGAATGACTAAGACGAAAATTGAATCCTCGATGCTCAGTTTGCAGTCTAACTGATTTGTCTAGTCCTCGAGCAGCTCAAACATTTCAAATAATTCAAAAATTCGAATATTCGAAAAATACGAATATTAAACAATTTGAATAATTCGTAAATATTTCAAAATTCGAAAGTTTGAATCTAAATTCGAAGATTCAATAAATCCGAATAATCGAATTCTCGAATAACCGTAAAATCAACAACCCTAATACATACATAATTTTTTTCTACGATTATAAAAATAAATTCACTCTGTCAGACAAGTGTCTGTTTTGTTTGTATCCCTGGTAACTATTGAAATAAGCGCGCATTTAAAAGCTGTATTCCATTTGTCATTTGGTTCACTTCAAGTTTCCTCTTTTTTACTATAAGGGCACATGGGACACGAGCCCAGGTCCCCAGCCGTGGTGGGGGTCTCAAAATGCCGAGGTCCTCGTTTACACTCAAAATAGAGGATCACAATCTTTAGTGCAATTTTTCTAAGAATAGCCATTAAAATTTAAATGTAAATCGAAAACCTGATGAGATTTCTAAATATTTTTTAAACAGAAAACAAAATTTTTACTAAATCTAAAAGAAAAAATTCAAAAAAATACTTAACGTAAAATTTCTTAATTAATCCCATAAGATGTATACAAATGTGAAAATAAGTTTAAAATATTTCAAAGAACTTTGAGAAATTAGTGTACAACAGAAATCTCGAAAGAAATTATCATCATTAATGTCCAAGTCTCAAAGTCTCAAAATGCGAATAGTAAAAAATTATTTTAATATTCATCATTTATTTATCGAATATTTATTTAACAGCGAAATATCTCCATAGTAAGTTTAAAAAATACGTTAAAAGATTACCAGAACATCTAAAAACACAGATTTCGTTAATAGATGCAGAGGTAGATGAATTGTATGCTTGTGTGGTGGTAGCAGTCGGACGTTTTGTTTTGATAGAAAAACGCGCATAGTTGTGGGCTGGTTAGTAGGCATATGGCATTATGGCACATCATGGGCCGGTAATTAACCATTAAACACAAAACAGCTCCAATCAGTGCCAACTAATTTTGATCCGCGCATTGTTCAACGCACAGAGGCGTACGTCATTTGGGCGCAGCGGCAGCGCACGAGATTCAATAATTAACGCGGACTGGGGCTGCCTACTGGAATTTCAGGTATAAGTACATTAATTACCACTGATTGCATTACGAGGCAATTTGCATTTGCTAATGAGCGGACTCTATGTACGATGTGTGTTTGTACGCAGCCAGGGGCGGCGTCGCTATGTCCGACGTCCAATCTCGTTACGTTTACGTTGTGTAACGCTGCGTAAAGTCATTTGCGGCTGAGCTTTGTGCGTTTTTCCGCGCGAGTAAATAAAAGAAAATTGAATCGTTTATTGTTTTCGGACGGCCACGGACCACTACGATGTGATTACTAACTGTTTGTACTCTGAACAAGAACTTTATGCCGGTCTGCACATCACAGAAAATTACTTTATATGCTGTTTTTTCGCAAACTATGTCGGTCACTGCCGGTAATCATTTTCAAAGTAATTTTAAAAGAGTAAACAACAGAAATTTCATTATTTATTAATGCTGAAAAAAAAATGTATGTTTACAAATCACAATAAAAAGAAAAAATCATTTTTCTGCTGCTTTACATCAAATATTATTTTAGAAAAAAAATTATTCTTTCAAAAGAAATTGTAGAAAATATTTTATTTTTCAAAAATCAATCAATTTACAGCATGTCTGACATTTGTAACTTTAAAGATACAGACATAAAAAATTTAATTTATCATATTTTTAATAGATACCTTATGACCAATTGCACCAATAAAACTTAAACTGCTTAGTTTAAATAAATAAAAGCATATCGAATATTTGACGGCAATATTAATTATCACTAGGATAATTGATTTCCACCGAAGTTTGAATTTCTGAACGTTCGAACATTCGAATGTTTTGAACTTAGAAAAACTTCGAAGCTTAGAATTTACGAATTTTCGAATTTTCCGAAGTTTAACGCCATCTGTCATCTCCAAACACGCAAAATTCGCGAAAAATTGACCACGAATTAAATAATAAACTCGGCGAAGTATCCTGCAAAAACTCTGCAAGGTTAGGCGTCTTAATTAAGCCATTTATTCTCTTACTGGATCTAAATGCTATGGACTTTTAGTAAAACGTTTTAAAATGACAGTAAAAAGGACACAAAAACGTCTTAATTCAAACGTTTTTGATAGTGTAGCGAAATTTTATTTCTAAATTGAATTAATTTGGTAAATAATAATAATTAATAATAATTACTTACGAATTAATACAAAACTCTGCACATGAGTTTATTCTGAAAATAATTCATATCAACATGCCGTGTTCACGTTAGGATCCAGATTCACAATTCGAATAATTCGACAATTCGTAAATTCGGAATAATCCAAAATTCGAAAGTGCGAAAATTCGGAATATTCCAAAATTCTAAAATTCGAAAGTTCGATTCTAAATTCGAAGGTTCAATAAATCCGAACAATCGAAGTCTCGAATATTCGTAAAATTAACAACTCTAATTATCACATATGACATGCAACTTCGACTGGCTCTTTAAAAATTTAAACTAATTATAAAATTTAAGATTTGTTGGTGCAACTGGTCATAACTACAACAAAACAAAAAATATAAATATTATATGACATAAAATTAATATGTCGTACTAATATATATTTTATTATAAGTATTTTTTTTGTGGCTTCTTTGGCGGACCATCTACTTAAGTCATATGCCGCCATTACGCCCTGATCTGCGTTTTAGTTGTTATTGGTCAACAGCAACGCGAGTATTATATGTATTAAGTACCTACTTATTAATTTCTCGTTGAAGGAATCTGGAGACCAATAATAGCATAGAAAAACATATTTTTCATGTTAAACAGCCAGGCAGTGGCGTATCCAGGATTGGTTGTTTTAAGGTATTTCAGAACCCTCTTACGAAGAAAAGTTATTTTAACTACAATTATTATCTATTTTTTCCACGAATGATGTGTATTGTACAATATTTTATCTATGATCGAAACATTAGCAAAAAATCCAAATTACTGACATAGTTAATGGAAATCCATTTTTTTATTGGGCTAACCATAGCAACTATGGTAAACAGTGCGCAAAGTAATTTTAAGTACTCGTTGAGCAATCCACGGCTAATGAAATATTATTATTAATCAGTCCTTTTACGACCTTAAACAGCCAAATAAAAGTCAATTTTACACATGGTTGTAGATAAAGAGTATTTTAATATCGTTGCTAAGGAGATACAAAATAAAACAAATTTCAATCGTTTATTTATTCATTTAAATTTTTGATATTATTTATAAGGAAAAGTATGTATTCGTTTTTAATTCTGGGGTTATCGAAAAAAATTAAGTTGGAAATATTCTCCTTAAATAACAGTGTCCCTACGAACGAATTCTGTCAAGTCTTTCAGTATCTGAAGAAATGATAGGATCAAGAGAGAAAAATTGGCATAACATCAAATTTGAACAAGGATTTCATATAAACACTGAATATGATGCGGGCACTCACGTGACATTGTGACGTTTTTGTGACTTAAAAACAGCTGTCCCGTGAAAGATTTGAAAAGAACCGGGTTCTTTTCAAATCTCGTCCCAAAAAATAGTTCATTTTTGTAGGTGGCGCAGTGATCTTTCACGGGACAGCTGTTTTTACGTCACAATATCACGTGAGTGCCCGCATCCTATAGCTAACTCACGCGTACAAGTGAGGTAAGTGATAGGGAATATGTCGCCATTTGGAAAAAATAAAAAGCATGCATTTCTCTATTGTATTATATGGCATCTTTCGCGTGTATGAACGAAATAAATACTATCAATTGTGAAATTATAGGTTGAGTAAAATAGATTATTGAATAAAGAACACAAACATATGTCAACATTTAGATTAGCAAATACATTAAATAAATGATTTGTAATATTTGCTATTTCCAAAGCTTTTGTTTGCGTATTTTTTGTATTTACGAATAACTATAAATTGAAAGCTAAAGATTCAATAATATCTTTTATATATATTTTTTTTCTATTTGTTTTTATTTTTATTATTATACTCTCCAATATAACGCATAATGTATTTACCTTTATTGAAATATTTATTTTTTATTTTCAGTAAATTTAAATATGTTTTTTAAACATTAATAATTACGGTACATTTTTTTTTTGTGGCTTCTTTGGCTGACCAACTACTCGGGTCATATTCCACCATTGCGGCCTGATCTGCGTTTTAGGTGTTATTGGTCAATATACGGTACATTTAAATATAGCGCTATTTTGACCGCCGTCAATATGCTTTCCTCAGATGTCAATGCATACTACAAGCAAATTATGAATTCATTGTTTGTATATAATCCTTAAATTTGAATCATATGGCGACCGTAGCTCATTTGGCTTAGAGAATATAACTGAAGTTCATAAGTCCCAAGTTCACAATTTTTCTCTTTATAATTCTATTTGATTTTATCAATAATTGAGTATTTACCTTAAAAAAATACAAATTAAATATACCTACTTGAAAATTTAAAATCGTCACCTTCGCAAAATCGTAGATATGCTCCTTCGATAAAATTCGCTATTTGTGTAACATGCACTATTATAAGTACCTATGAATTCCGATTGATTAAAATCATAATGTTAAAATTAATAAAATTTGAAATTAACCTGTTACCTCTAATGTACGAAATCAGTCGTGGATTGTCTATGTACTATATAGAATTTCACATAAAAATAATATTTACCAGTTATTTTTATTTATTTAAGCTACTCTGTACAACAGGAACTTAATCCCAATTACAATACAGAGTCCGGATTCGCAGTGTGGTAGTTCATATATTTTTTAGCTTGAGTGAGTCTCGAATTCGAGATCTCCAGATTCGAATCTCGTAACATTAATCACACTCCGTACTGATGGATATTAAAACACATGCTTCGTTTGTCTTTTAGTCAAATAATCTGTCGAATAAATTTAAAGTTTATGATAGAAAAATTCGGGACACGCCCGGACTCGAACCGAGGACCTTCAGCTTGCCGGGCTGATGCTTTAACCACTAAGCCACGGCTCCCCTGAACGAATAGGCGTCAACCGAATTTATCTGTCATAGTGTCTAACACAGCATCGATCCCAAGACTCCTTTGTCTCACAGGAATTGACAACGGGTTTCGTCATAAACTTTAAATTTAACAAACTTCAAAGTCATTCATATGACTTAAATTCTTTAAATTTACTTTGTGGTATGATTTCCTTAAAAATCAGATTGTGTCGCTACAGAAGAAACCCGTTGTCAATTCCTGTGAGACATAGGAGTCTTGGGATCGATGCTGTGTTAGACCCTATGACAGATAAATTCGGTTGACGCCTATTCGTTCAGGGGAGCCGTGGCTTAGTGGTTAAAGCATCAGCCCGGCAAGCTGAAGGTCCTCGGTTCGAGTCCGGGCGTCTCCCGAATTTTTCTGTCATGAACTTTAAATTTAACAAACTTCAAAGTCATTCATATGACTTAAATTCTTTAAATTTAATCTGTCGAATGTTTTAGTTTCGAAATATATCTGCACTTTCACTGATTTCATAGTTTTCCTTTATCATACACATTTCTTCTGATAAACAAGGATAGGATCTCAAAATTTAATGCTAAGAAAATCGTTATTTGTTTATATCAAAAATGTATACAGTAATATTTGAATGATTTAGGAAAGCAGATAAAGTAGGTTTTTATACATATGTAATGTTGTGTGTAGACCACCTAAACCCAACAGTCATTAGACGGAATGACTATAAGCGCAGGTGACTTGACTAAACGTTTAAACTAATGGCTGTAATGGCCTCTCGGACTATCGCACTTGCTTATCCGACGAAATAAATAACATGTCACAGCGCAACGCAACGCAACGGTTAAATTCACCAAGAGTAATCTCCCAAGAAGTTTTTATTAATCAAATAAATAAATAAACACATAATCTGCAGATATCCATCAAACGTCTGTAACTTGAAACATTCACATTTTTTAATAAGAAATTACTGAAATTAGCGAGGAATGATTTATGAACTATGTGAATTTTTTTCTCGAAAATATTTAATTAAAAACCAAGAAAAAATTACGCGAAAGGTGAAGCGATAATTAATTAGAAAATGTTTACAGCAGATTATCAAACATTTCAAAATATGACAAGGTAATTTTTTAATACGACCGATACAAATGGCTGCGGCATTAGTATGCAAGCCGCACCGAGCGATCCGGGTTCGAATTACTCATTTACGAGATATAAAAACAGGTAGCTGTATAATGTGATTTACAAAATGTCAGGTAAGCGTGACAGGTTTTTATAAGCCTAAGCACGTGGACAAGAACAATATATAATGAAACGTACTTCTCTAAGCATACTCGTATAAGTGTTCGAATCTTATATGCAAGTGCACGGATAAATGGCTGCCATTTGTAAAGCGATATGAAATATTCAAGTTGGCGGGAACGGAAATCGCTTTCAGTTGTTTACAACCAACACATTTCTCTCTCGTTTTTTTTTTGTTTTTCTTGTTATTGGGTGAAAAAATAAGTGTGAAGAAAAAATAACACAGTCACTGTAAGCTAACGCTTCATTAGTGAAGATTTGGGACGCATGTTTGGTACTGCTGACTCATAGCCACCTTGATTAACTTGTCAGTGTTTTTAGTTTTCAAATAATGGTTGTTTAGTTTTTTATCATGATTTGTTAAACGTTGCAGCAGTTTCCTTACTTATGTTATTATAATAATAGAGTAATTTTAATTAAAATAAAGTTTTTCATTATAATTAAATAGTAAAGCGGAACTCATCTCTTCAACTGTTTACATCACAACTGTTCATAAAACAAAACGAAAACAAACAAAAGAGTCCCGCTAATAAGACGTTCACTTTTTCTCAACAACAATAATTAATTACGCGTTACTAAAAACAAGTTATGGCTTTTAAATCACATTCGCCGTGGTCGCGGTGTGCACTGGAAAAAATCGCACATAGACGCGTTCGTCACACGCCATCTGTACGTAGCGGGATTCCGCAGCAAGTGTATCATCCATCGTCCATCAAATATTGGGTTGCAATCGTGATATGACGATATTCTTTTAGGAGTCCTGCGGAGTGTTTGCGTGTGAGCGCGCGTGTTTCAAGACACCGTAATATGCAAAGTCAGCGTTATTAACGAGGTGTGCAACGCTCTTTTTCCGCGGAATGCGTCGTCATGACACGTGCGACCCGTTAGAAATGATTCCAAAACGCATAATGCCCTCTACGCTCAGCACTATCAAAGGGAACATTATCTCTGTTTTTAAATCGCAACACATATCACCTATCACCTTTCTTGCGCATTTATAATCTAATCGTGACGTGTATCACATCAAAGTTAGAAAAGTGTGAACACAATCAGAACTGGGCACGCTACTTAAAAAAAGTAGCTAAGCTACAGCTACAGCTATTCTTTAAAAAAGTAGCTAAGCTACAGCTATAAGCTACATTTTGTAAAATATAGCTAAGCTATAGCTAAAAGCTTTCATTAAAGTAGCTGTTAAATTTTGAAGCTACTTTTTGAAATTATTGTGAAATAATTAAATTTGCCATTGTCATATGATCAGTCTTTTGTTATAATGACTGTTAATTTACTATTACGTACATAAATATCAAAAATAGCAAATACCATCTGGCACCTACTGTGTATTTTTGCGTATTAGAGCCAGTTAGAACAGGCAACAAATTATTATTTTGTGTGGGTTTAGCTTGTACGCATACGTACTTTGTTGACCTTCTGCTTAAAAAGTAGCTTTAAGCTACAAAAACTAGCTTGAAGCTACAAAAAGTAGCTTGAAGATACAAAAAGTAGCTTTAAGCTACAAAAAGTAGCTTTAAGCTACAAAAAGTAGCTTGAAGCTACAAAAAGTAGCTTGAAGCTATAAAAAGTAGCTTGAAGATACAAAAAGTAGCATTAAGCTACAAAAAGTAGCTTGATGATACAAAAAGTAGCTTGAAGCTACAAAAAGTAGCTTGAAGCTACAAAAAGTAGCTTGAAGCTACAAAAAGTAGCTTGAAGATACAAAAAGTAGCTTGAAGCTACAAAAAGTAGCTTGAAGCTACAAAAAGTAGCTTGAAGCTACAAAAAGTAGCTTTAAACTACAAAAAGTAGCTTGAAGCTACAAAAAGTAGCTTTAAGCTACAAAACGTAGCTTTAAGCTACAAAAAGTAGCTTGAAGCTACAAAAAGTAGCTTGAAGCTACAAAAAGTAGATTGAAGCTACAAAAAGTAGCTTGAAGATACAAAAAGTAGCTTTAAGCTACAAAAAGTAGCTTGAAGCTGCAAAAAAGTAGCTTGAAGCTACAAAAAGTAGCTTTAAGCTACAAAAAGTAGCTTGAAGCTGCAAAAAAGTAGCTTGAAGCTACAAAAAGTAGCTTTAAAAGTAACTTCAGTTGTTATTTTTAAGCTAAAAGAAAAAAAAGTAGCTAGCTACAAGCTACAGCTATATATTTTCACAGTTAGCTAAGCTACAGCTACAGCTAAGGTAAATGTAGCTAAACTAGTAGCTAAGCTACAAAAGTAGCTAGCTACTGCCCAGCTCTGAACACAATTAAATCAAATTGAAATCAAAAAATGTTTATTCATGAAAGGCATCTTACAGCGCAGTAAGCTACAAATTACAAGTGTTAACCATAAGTTATTTTCTGTCTTGGAGTTTATCTAAAAACACGTTCAGAATTTACTGTGAAATACCTGCAGGCTGGAATCTAGATTCTGGAATTCAAGTGCAAAAATGAGTTAGAATTCTCGCGAGGTGTATAAATATTTCGTGTGTGGAGCAGGAAAAATGGCGCGTGTTTTGATTTAATAACTTGTTAAATTACTTGTACGGATTTACGTTTACATAAATCTTGTCACATTAAGCGTACTTTATAATCATTTCGCTGCCGCTACGCAGATTCATATTTTACCGGGCGGCGCGGCGAGCTACATTCAGAGATGCTGCGGGTCGAGAGATATACATGGGCTGGTCGTGGTCGGGCTGCAGACGCTGCTAATTTACTAACCTGTGATGCGTATGCGCGTTTTATGGCCGACCATTAGAAATTACCCGCCTATGAACAGAATTAATAGCGAAAAAATTCAAAAAATGTGAACTGAACTGATGTGGTAACAAAGTTGTGCTAGCACAGGGTTGAATTAGATGAAAATGTGAGAAAAATAACCGCTAACTGAACTCAGATTGAACCGGGTTGCGAACCAAAACAAAAATCCGAACCAAAAACATACGTTGAGCCTTGAACCGGATCCCGACCGTAAGTTTTTGTGATTTAGGTTTCTGATTTTATAGGCTTAGGATTTATTTCTTGTTATAATATAATAAATAATTGGTAAATAAAACAATTGTTGCATTTGGAATTTTGTATACAAATAAAAATAAATAAATATATCATCACACCATTTATCCATTACTGGGTATAGCCGTATCAGGAGTCCTATTCTAATTCTTGGCGACTAGTTTCAGTCGCTAAGTTAATGACGTCACAATACAGTTACTATTATGGGAATTTTAATTTCTTACGTTGGTATTAATATGAACGGCAGAGTATTTTGTGTTGGTACTTATAATTTCTGACAGCAACTTGTTGATATTTGTTTTTCTTTGTTAAACTCAAATATTTGTATGTTGTTGCTTAAACTTGACATATCGAAAATTGATGTAATTTTAGTAATTTTTAAGCAATTAGTAATATTTAAAAAAAATAATATAAATTTTAACAAAATCTTAAATAAACATTGTTACATTAAAAATTATTATTAATGTCTAGACGACAATGTTGTTATCCTAATTGTCGGTAATGGGAATCTGCAGCTAGATTTTGTGCAATAATTATAATTATTAGTTTTATAATATAATTAATAAACATTTTATAATAATATACAGTGCACAAAACATATAAAATTTTTCTAACTTTAAAACTTATCAACCAAAAAATGTTAAGCGACTGACGCCATGACACTTCGCAACAGCCTTGTACGTACTAGTCGCCTGCATACGCAACTCCGTAAACGACCAGTCGCCAACAATGACGTCAGGACTGTACTTTTTAACTATACTAACAGATGGCGCCAGTATCAAAGTCACCAAATATGACATCAAACGATCGCTAAATCCAGTCGCCAACGAATTAGAATAGGTCTCCTGGTCTCGGTAAATGATATATTTATGCGCGTGAAATCGCGGCTACCAAGGATGTTAGTGAAGAAAGAGCCATAGAGATAATTTTAATGTGGTGAAAGTCTGTGGAAATCGAACTCGAGTTCTCAAATCCACAGACCGACTCGATACTACTGAGCCACCTACCGCATTTTGTAAATTATCTTAATTGTAATGCGGTTGAAGCGATCGCGATATTATAAATATATTGACACATAAATAAAATAATGAAATTTACAATAGTTCATTAAAATTAAACAAATTAACTGAAAATGGCAAACAACAACGACAATGTATGAATAAACTATTACAAAAAAAATTACACGGCAAAACAACATCTTACACATGCAAAACGAGGGACAACTTACTTTGATAAAAGCCAAAGAACCACAAACTAATTATACAATAATTATTGTTGTTTTCCGTGGGATGTGCTAACAAGGAGTAAGAGGGTGATATCGTTGCGTTGTTTCACATATAACAGTTCACAAGCGCACGTTTACGTAAAAACGCTGCGAAGGATGTGATACAAAGATCAAATATATGCCAGACCAACGTTCATCTATTAATTTACCCAGATATATCAACACATCCCCAAACATATTGAAACAATTCAGAGAAGCTATAAACCCAATAAATAATGATCAAAGAAATATTGAAGTTATGAAATTATTATCACATATGCACTAATAAATTTGATAAATAAAATAAATACTTTTGCGCACATAACTAATTTCATTTTTAAATGAAGTTCTATTTTTTGTATCCATCTCGCAATATCGTACGTATCTAAATATTAAATTAATAGTATATTACATAATAGTCGGGAAAGTGCCTTTATTCGCTAGGTGCAGAGTCATGGTGGGGACAGCCGAATCGACTGCAGCGATCGCGGTGGACAAAATAAGCATAAAATCATTCTCACGTTGTTGTGACCGCGACTGTCGAACATAGGATTTTAACATGTAAAATCATAATTTTCTGCTTCACTAAATATTTTAAGCAAAAATGCTTCAAATAAAAGTTTTAGGGCATAACATTCTTCATCTAAACCATTAAACAAAATTAATTTTACATGCTGTATAACGGCACAAATTAGATTTGAAAATGACGAAAATTGCCTGAAAACATCGAATTGAAACAAAATTAATCAAATATTTGACGTTTATGTAAGTGTCAATTGATAGACATTTTATTGGAAATTAACTGTTTTAGAGACGATACGGGAGACATTTTGGAAAAATTACTATTTTATGGAAAATTTAGTGACATTTTAGAAAAATTACTGTCTTTGAGACGATTTGAGAGATATTTTGGAAAAATAACTATTTTAAATAGAATTTGGGAAACATTTTAGGAAAATAACTGCGTTAGAGGTGATTTGAGAGACATTTTCTTAGTAAATGACGGTCTTAAAGACGATTTGAGAGACATTTTATTGAATATTAACTGTCTTAGAGATGATTTGGGAGACATTTTGGAAAAATGACTATATTAAACAAAATTTGGAGATATTTTAGCAAAATGACTCTTCTAGAGACGATTTGACATTTTCGGAGATATATTGTTGGAAATTTACTGTCTTAGAGACGATTTGGGACACATTTTGAAAAAAATATAATTTTTAGAGATAATTGAGGAGACATTTTATTGATAAATGAACATCAAAGCAAAAATTTTACACTTTGTTTTCAAGTTTTCTTGAGGTTGGCTTCGTCAAGTAACTGCCCAAGATCTATTTTTAAAAAATCATTAAAAAAATATACTATTTAATCCACAAAGTATAAATATTATTTAAAATATTTACTTTGCTTTCCATATGAGAGGTATTTATTTCTGCTATGGTTGAGAACCTTGAAACAATGAGACAATGAAAGAGTACTGCAAAAATTGAAACATCTCAATTATTTATTATTATTATTCGTCATTCATTCATAATCATTTACATCTCTTTTACCCTTATAAAAAATTATTAACCAGTTGCGAAATAAGAAATACAAAAATAAGAAAAATGTATCATTTTAATAAACACAATTCTTAGATTTCTTCAGCATTTTGTGCGGCTTTTACAATATCACTTTATATATAAACTTAAATAATACGATTTTGTAATATTTTCAGTTGTTAAAAACTGAAATTATAAACATTTTCATTGTTTTAAATCTTATTTTTATCAAAAATTAGACAAAATCTTGTATGAATCAACGGTTATGGAGCATGATTTAATGTGACCGTCAGATGTCGTTGTCGTCGCGCACCCAGCCAATACTTGACGAAGCGGTTGTTTGAAATAGGAGGCCGTAGGCCGAGTATTTTAATCCGCTGAATCAAGTAAAGACACTTTCCTGACGTATTATGTATATTATTTTTTCTGAAACCGTTTAATTGATTCATTATTTAATCATAAATAATTCAAAATGTTTAAATTTTTTGATATGAATTGTATTGACAGCAGACTACGTGTCCAAGGTGACAACAAAAATAACAGTCAGGTAAAATCTTTACCAGGAGATTTATTCTAATTCTTGGCGACTGCTTGGCGACTTGTTTCAGTCGCTAAGTCAATCGCTAAGTCAAGCGCTAAGTCACGTTACAGTCAATGTCATGGGGATTTTAATTTCTTCCGTTGGTATTAATAGGAACCACGAAGTATTTTGTGTTGGTACTTATAATTTCTGACAGCCACTTGTTGATATTTGTTTTTCGTTGTTAAATTTAAATATTTGTATGTTGTTGCTTAAACTTGACATATCACAAATTGACGGAATTTTTAGTAATTTTCAGGCAATTAGTAATATTTTAAAAACAAATAATATAAATTTTAACAAAATTTAAAATAAACATTGTTACGATAAAAATTATTATTAATGTACATCTGGAGCTGGATTTTGTATAATAATTGGCAGATCCTACTCGTATTTACATTTTGTAATAATAATATACAGTGCACATAAAATATAAAATGTTTCTAACTTTAAAACTAATCAACCAAAAAATGCTAAGAGGCTGACGCCATTACACTTCGCAACAGCCTTGTACTAGTCGCTAAGCAACCAGTCGGCAACATTGACGTCAGGACTGTACTTTTTAATTTTACCAACAGATGGCGCCAGTATGAAAGTCGCCAAATATGACGTCAAACAGTCTCTAAATCCAGTCGCCAACGAATTAGAATAGGTCTCCAGAGTGTTTTGTACTTTACCAGACTGTTACTTTTGTTGTTGAATATGTTCTTTACTTGACTGTTTTAGTAAAAACCTACTTTCCATACTAAAATTGATCAGGAAAGTAGGCACTTTCTTGCCGGTTTCAAAAAAAAAAAAATTATTCTATTGTATACTATGAGTTTTGAAAGATTAAAAAAGTTTTTCTTTTTTGTATCGATATTTGTTTTCGGTACTTGTGTAGTATCGGTACTATATAACCAGTTTCAATATTTAGTATCGATATCCCTCGCCAATACTTTCATCTCTACCCGTGATCAATCATTAAAATGTATCACATTGCATCATCAATCACTTAATATAACTATCCTAGAACTAAAACTTGTATTTCGCCAAATTAACAAATTGATCAATATAATTTTTTCTTAGGATTATTATTCTTCCTTCTTCTTCCTGTGGCACTACGTTCTATTGAGGATCTGGGCCTACTAATAAATAATGAAAGGTGTATAGCAGTGATTAGATAGATGTGACCTTATATGGAGGGAAATATGAATTGGTTGAAGCGAGGGCCGAGGATGCTACGAGGGCAGGGTGAAAAGTCCCTGAAAAATGAAACAAGAAATGATTTATTTGGTCAAAACGTATTTCATTTCTCAACATAATCTCCTTGTAGCTCGATACACTTCGTCCAACGTTTTTCTAATTTTTCGATCCCTTCCAAATAATACGATTTTGGCAATCCTTCAAAATAGGCGTTTGTCTCAGCGATGACCTCATCGTTGGAGTCAAATCTCTTTCCGCCTAGCCATTTCTTCAAGTTTGGAAATAGATAAAAAATCGCAGGGGGCCAAATCTGGAGAATATGGTGGATGACGAACCAATTCGTAGCGCAATTCATGCAATTTTGCCATTGCGACTGCGAACCTGTGCGCCGGTGCGTTGTCCACAATGCGGCACTCATCTGGCAGATAGCTTTCTCATATCCAAAAATTTATGCAAAATGTTCCGTACCCGTTCGGTTGAGATAGCCTCAGCTAGCGCGTGCACTTTAACTCGCCAATCGTCCAATATCATACCATGGATTTTATCTAGCGTTGTGACCTCAATTGGACGACCAAAACATTCGGCGTCCTTTGTCTCACTACCACAACGAAAATCAGTAAACCACTTGTGAATCGTTCCAATCGATGGTGATGAGTCCCCATAATGTTTAACAAGCGATGCTTTGGTTTGCGTAATGTTTTTTCCAAGCAAAGAAATAATGTTTAATCAAGACGCGAAATTCACTTTTTTCCATGTTTTCAAAAATCTTCAAGGTTGCTTGCTTTCGATGGGTGTCAAAACAGAACTGAATGACATATCAGTCTGCAAATTTTAATGCGTTTTAGTTAAAGATGGTACATCACAAATGTCACATGAGATTTGCGATTGTGGTGCCATCTGTTCTATTTTTCAGGGACTTTTCACCCTGCTCTCGTTTGTTAGGATGAAAATTTTGTATTCTGTAACTGTATCATTATCAGTTAATGATCGATATGTTAATGATAACTTTTATTTTTCACGATTAATTTACAAATTATCACAATTTTAATATTATATGATCGGAATCATTTACTCTGACATTTTTATGTTAAATTCATGCTTCATGCATTTTACTAACTTAATTACGTAGCTATTATGATAAAAAATATATATAATGACTGATCTCTGACAGCTGTGAAAAAAGTGTGGTTAGAAAGTTTTTTTTTTATACTAGCAGCTTTTTACGAGAGAAAAATGCATAAAAATAATATAGAAATAACAGAATAATTATTTTGATCATAGAATACCAAAATGATGGTAATCTATAAAATAATAATGAAAAATAAGGATTAAAAGATAATGATCAAGTTACAGAAAAGGGGGGTATATCATCACGCCTTTCACCCATTACTGGGTGTAGCACTCTGCTGTAGCAGATCTCGATAAGTGATATATTTTACATATGAAGTGTAGTTATCAGCCGTCAAATCACGGCCTCCAAGGATGTTAGTGAAGGGGGAGCTACTGGGGTAGTAATATTGTCGGCTGTGGGAATCGAACTCAGGTTTTCAAATCCACAGGCCGACTCGATATCACTGAACTACCAACCTCATAGAATGTTTGACGAGGGCTGATTATTTGTTGAAGTTGCGAATGAAAGTTTTATGAATGATTCTAGGGTTCATGCTACCTCATTTGATGGGATATAGCTTGTAGTTATGTATGTATATATGAATATACGATGCCGAATACAGAATCCCGCTAAACCTTTCTCTCTTGAATGACGAAAAGCAAAATAAACTTAATCCGGGTCTGGAATTGGCGCTATGTTACAGAAGATCGCCAAAGGCTTATGTCCGTACCGAGCCTTTATTAGTGGCTTTGTTGATTAGCACGAGATGGAAAATGAAATATGAAAATTAATTAAAGCTCAAAGTTTTTACTCACTTTCCATTATTAACAAAATTGACTAAGCAGATATAATAAATACCTTACACGAGTGCTAATTTGTTTTTATGCCGTTAATAACAATTATACATGAAAAATGATCGTAATCAACAATATTTTTCGCAATGAAATTATATTAATTACATGATTTACATCCAGCATAAATATGTCTATCTATTTTTCATCTCTAGTATGACACACTGTGGGATTTACCTGCCGGTATATACTTACACAACATTATTACAAGACTCACAAAAAGTTACTTTTTGTATAATATATCAAAGGCCACTTGAGACTTGATTACAGATTGTAAAACATGCACTTAATTAAAATAGTTAATATTATTTATTTCTTATGCCTAAGTGCATACAAATAAGTGGTACAACCTGTAGGGAAGCCTAAAGGGCTGTAGCCATCCCCTTGAGTTAATAATAGTTAACAAATAAAAAATATATACTTCATTCCCTGTATAAAAACTATTACGGGGGCAGGGCGAAAAGTCCCTGAAAAATAAAACAGATGGCGCCACAATCGCAAATCTCATGTAACATTTGTGATGTACCATCTTAAACTAGAACGCATTAAAATTTTCAGACTGATATGTCATTCAGTTCTGTTTTGACACCCATCGAAAGCAAGCAACCAGGCAGCGGAAAATTATATAGGTAACCATGGGACTGTGTTTATAATTAGACTTCCACCTAAGGAATGGCGCTAGTAGTCTTTATGTAAAGACATCCATTTTAGGTAACTACAATAACGGAAATCATTGGTTACTAGATTGTTCCTGTAGTTGTCATTTGTACATATTCAAATTTTTTCATCTGTCAAATATCCAATTAATTTTTATTTGTGAAATAATTTCATATAAATAATGTTGTCAACTAATATCAATTATTGTGTAAAAAAACTGCACTGCTACTGGTAAGTAAGTGATCATATAATAAATAATATTTAGATGAGGAAGTCGTAATATATTTTCAAGTACACAAGAGTTGGATAAAACTGTGATTGAAACAGTTCAAATTATAAATAAATTGTATACAGAAGAATATTTCTTAAATATTTATATTGTAATAATGAATTTTTATTTTATATAGTTTAAATAAATATAAAATAATAATAAAAAATACAAGCTGCCCAAATATGCATATCGGGTTGCCTATATACATGACTGTAGTTAGACTTCCACTACTCAGATGGCGCAAAATACAGTCCCAGTGTGTAACATGGCAGTTTCTTATCTATAGTAGTATATTATGATCTGTGCAAGCAACCTTGAAGATTATTGAAAACATGGAAAAAGTTAATTTTGCGTCTCATTATTTCTTACGTGAAAAAAACATTACGCAAACCAACGCATCGTTTGTTAAACATTATGGGGACTCCTCACCATCGATTGGAACGATTCACAAGTGGTTTACTGATTTTCGATATGGTAGTATGACCACAAAGGACGCCGAATGTTCTGGCCGTCCAATTGAGGTTACAACGCCAGAAATCGTCGATAAAATCCTTGGTATTATATTGGGCGATCGGCGAGTTAAAGTGCACGAGCTAGCTGAGGCTATGAACATCTCAACCGAACGGGTACGGAACATTTTACATAAATTTTTGGATATGAGAAAGGTATCTGCCAGATGGGTACCGCATTTGCTCAACGCACCAGCGCACAGGTCCACAGTCGCAATGGCAAAATTGCATGAATTGCGCTACGAATTGGTTCGTCATCCACCATATTCTCCAGATTTGGCGCCCTGCGATTTTTATCTATTTCCAAATTTGAGGAAATGGCTCGGCGGAAAGAGTATTAGTAAAAATTGTCATGCGTTTTCATTAAAATAATAAATGTGATAGAACGTGAAAAAACATGAAACGTGTATCTTTTCTTATTAAGACATACGTTGATGCCATTCGGATAGGTACGAATAATATTAATAAAAAAAGATAGCTATATTTCATCGTATCTATGATAACCTCGTCTACATATGACGTAATCGTTTTCGAAATGGATGAAATTTATTCGACTATCGGTGTCAACATTTGGTTGTATAAATGACTATTATTACTTTTATGACATGCAAACTATACCAGCACGTATAGATTTTTAGTTATGGATTAAAAAAAAATCTCAATTATTTTCCATAATGTTTATAAATAGTTTAAAATGGGAGAGAAACTCATCTCAATCTCCATGAAAAAATGTGTTATTTACAAAAACATACAAGAAAATACATTTATGCTAAATCTGCTGTCTGTATTAGGGAATACAATACCGGGATCCCGGGCAAAATTTGTCCGATATTCAAAGCGGTACTTAGCATAAAAATATCGGTTTTTCGGTATTTTTTCAATTGAAGTATAAGATACAATTTAACAGTGTGTTATTATTTATTATTTTAACGTTTAATTCCTTTTTAAAATTATGTTATTAAAGAGTTGGCAAGCTTGTTGCAGGAAATCCCAAATAATGGAACAGTGGAGCGTTGTGTATTTGTCAAGTATTGCTTGCCGATCGCCAATTCGTAGCAGTCTCGTAGTCGTTCGTTAGCAAATAGCATTATTATATATCTTTAAATTGTGTCAAGTCAAGTCAAAAGACAATTAATAAAATATAAATTGTTACAGATTTATAAATAATGAGTTTTATAAATGTGTTTGAAGAACATAAACAATGTAGTGATACACTTTCAGGTTAGCACTATTATTTAGTGGCCAACTAGCAAAAATGTAAGCAATGTTCAAATGTAACAAAATGCAGTGGAGGAAATTATATTTTTTTAAGAGGAAGGTATTAAGGGCGTTAGTTTACAATTAACATATGATTATTTACAAGCAGTAGCACCAACAAGTGTGGAATCGGAAAGGGCATTTTCAGCCGCATCTCTAATATGAACACGCATCTTACTGTAAATAAATGATAAATTGGTACAATTTTTTAAAATTTATCAATCCCGGTTCTCAAAACGAAAATACCGAGATACCGGTATTGATATTTTTGACCGGTATTCTATTCCCTAGTCTGTCTGCGTGTCTAAATATGATAGTTTCGTGTGCACCCTGTTACAAGAGTCTCTCAAGAAGAGTCCACGTTTATAACGTTTAATTCCGAAGTATGAATTTTAAAGTCCTGTTTTTTACTCGTAAACTCCGGTATTTTACGTGCCAGGAATGTTTTTATCTCATTTTCGTGTTCAGCAAATAAGAATTAACAAAAAAATACCATTTAAACCACAATTGCAAAATAGGAATACTATTTGATAAGGTATGTTTTTAAGTAATTTGATACTAGTTAATACGACATTGTATGTGACATATTTCTCGCATTTGCTGTCAAATGATGGTAGCATGAATCCTTGAAATATTCACTGAGCTTTGAGTACTTCCAGAAAACTTTCTGTTAAACATTTTTAATAGCAGAATAGCGCGTTTGGTTGCAGTAGCGTCCAATAATTCAGATCCTACTTTTTATTTATTTATTTATTTTTCTTTACTGCAATATTCCAAATAAAATTTATTAGTTATTTATGTATCAAGGGTGAAAACAGGCGATTCTGGCCCGTGGCATGATTATTAGTACGTTGCGCAATGCGCCGTAGCCTAATAACATGCTCAGGGTCAGAAACTCTAATTTTATTCGTGGTACATACAATATTTTATGCACAACAAAAGTACATAAATAAATTAAATAAATAAATATATCATCACGCCTTCTACCCATTACTGGGTGTGGCACTCTGCTGAAGCAGATCTCGGTAAGTGATATATTTTTGCGCGTGAAGTGCGGTTACCAGTCGTCAAATCAAGGCCCCCAAACATGTTAGTGGTGGAGGTGCCACAGAGATAGCTTTTTCAAATTATGAAAATTTGTCGCCTGTGGGAATCGAACCAGGGACATCAGGATCCACAGGCCGACTTCATACCACTGAGCTAGCCATCCCATAACAAAAGTACATTTAATTTTATATTCAAAAGATTAAAACAAGTACATTCATATGTGAAAATAACATTTTGCAAAATCAAAACAAAATAAACAAATAAAAAAATAAATAAATATATCATCACGCCTTCTACCCATTACTGGGTGTGGCACTTTGCCGAAGCAGATTTCGGTAAATGATATATTTTGCGCGTGAAGTGCGGTTACTAGTCGTCAAATCACGGCCCCCAAATATGTTAGTGGTGGAGGACCCACAGGGGTAGCTTTTGAAATTATGAAAATTGTTTGTCGCCTGTGGGAATCGAACCAGGGTTCTCAGGATAAAAATTGTCATTTTGTTTGTGTATCCACAGGAAATTATTTTATTAATACCCTAAGGCCAAAAACAAGTGATTAGGCACGCTTTTCAAGACTAAAACACAATAATTTTGGCCCGGTTGTGCTTTAAGCAACTTACAGGTTAGAGTATAAAAGACCCATTTATGATTAAATTAATTACAATGGAGTAGATAGCTTAGTAGTATCATATTGGCCAATGGTTTAATGATAATGATCAAAATCGTCCAAGGTGACTCATTATTGCACTCATTTTTATTATCCTTAATTTCACATTAAAATAATATCAAAAAAACTGATTGTAAATATTGCAATTATTGACATTGACACAAAATTGTCGTCGGTAATAGAGTGTTTTGCAAATTGTTATTCAATATTTTATATATTTTTATTCTTGCTATAGTTAGGATGAATATCTCAGTGGCAAAGTTTATTGAGAACTCAAATTAAATTCCTATAGCCGTCAATTGTTTTTCACAACTTTAAAATTCCTTTTTGATAACATATTTGAGAACTGTGATTAGACGGTTTGGAATTCGCACTTCACGCGTAATAATATATAACTTATCAAAAACTGCTACAGCAGAGTATTCCACACCCTGTGATGCATAAACGCTGTAATGATCTATCTATTTTATTTAAGTCTTGTTATTTTACACCGGTAATTTGTTACGGTTGCTGGCACAACCAATACCAAAAACAAAACACGTTCATCTGTTCCAAGTGAAACAGAAGAGCGTCGGTTCGGCGGAGGCGGCCAGTTGATTACCTACCACTACGCACTCGGCACTCAACACTGCTTGCTGCGGCCGGGTAATATATTAATCCGTGTCCGTATCAAGTAGTTTTCGATTTCCGCGGCTCGCGCCCGCTGCGCGCCGCTGTAATTATCGGCGGCTTCGGCGGCGGGTGATTGACGATCGCCGCCGCTCACGACCCCCTGGGATGACCACACACTTCTCCTCCTACCCCTCACTCACCCTGTAACAGTGTTGCCCAAAGTTTACGTATTAGCGGACCATTTCATCTCATTTTATTATATTTCTTAGTTGCAACATAACGAAACAGTAGAATTAAGGACCAGAGTTCGATTCACTCACCCGAAAATTGATTATTACCATATATAAAGTATTCGTGTGTTGTGGCTCCTTCGCTACAAATATTTTTGGGGACAATGATGTGATTGGCAATCACAATTCACCTGACTTGCTAGTTACTGTCAACTGAATTTAAACTAGAGATTGCAATAAATAAAAAATTATATAATCATATATTTTTTTCGCGATATATGCAGAAAATTCAACGTTGTTCTTGCGAAATAGCGAGGAAAATTAATTATCCCTCGCCAGAGGGAAATTTAAAAATATTGCATGGATAGTATTTTACAAAAAAAACAAGAAAAAATGAAAAAAATTATAAATAAATTCATTATTTATTGATTATTGTTTTACGTTTCTCAAAACCAATGAAATGCTTCATTGTATGTCACGTTTCTGCGTTTTAACCAATCCGGTCATTATTATACTGAGAATAAAGCTCTAGAGATTATTCCCGGGAATAATCTCTGTAGGTGCTTTTGTTTGTGATAAATGAAAGGTAGTTGTCAAATAATTATTTAAAACTGTCAACGCGTCAAATAAAATGTGCGAAAAAAATTGATTTAGTTCCTTTTCAGATACAGAAATACACCAACAAATTTTGGAAACAACTTCCAAGAATACATTAGTAAGTAATCAATCCATATGGACCCAGTTTAAAATCTTTTAAGTTGGATGAATCGACCTCAACAGTTAAGTCAAAAATTAATCTAATTAAATATAACTCGAGAGTTCGATAAATTAGAAAATAATTCTCCAGTATCTTTCTCAAACTTGTTGCCATTTGGCAATAGCCACTCAAGCCCTACGGGCTTTTGTGACTATTGCCTGGCAACAATTTTCGAAAGATCTGTCAAATTACTTTCAATTTATTCTCACTCTCTTGTTATATTATTACTGAAAATTCTTATTTACCACTAATATCCTTTAAATACTGAAATTATCGTATAATTTTGAGTGAAACAAATAAAACATTATCTTTATTGCACCTTTTAATTTTTTTCCCCTAAATGTATTAAGAGTTTGAATAAATTTTTTATCCGGCAGTACGGTGGGGTGGGTAGCGTTACGGAATTAGAATCGGGAGATCCCGAGTTCGATTCCCACTCAAGCTAGAAATTATAATTACAACCACTCTGCGGCTCGGTGAGTCCGGACCCTGTACTGTAATTGGGATTCAATTCCTGTGGTACAGAGTAACATAAATAAGTAAATAAATAAATCAATTTTAAAGCTTATTGAGAAAAAAAAATGTGTCTAACGCAAAAGGACAGCGCTTTTTTCAAGCTCGTTCAAATGCCACGAAACTTCAAATTCGAGTGGAAAAAATGATCTCTTTCCTTTCTAGTTTGACAAATAATTATATTTGTTACATTTCAAGGACTGTCAAAAGTCAAAGCACGCTCTGTAAATGGATTACAATATAATGTAAACTTTATTGTGCATGTCTAAAGCCGAGGTCATGTTTCGGAGGTTTATTACACTATCAATTTGAACCTGAAAAAAACAAAAACAAACGATGCGATGCTGTTTTATTCAGTTGAGATATACGTGACGTAATGTATTTCCGAGCTAGCCCCAGTAGCAGGTACAGAATGTGTCGCTTCAAACAACAAATTTCAGTCTTATTTATTAATTTGCTACTTCATATTTAGAGAGAAACACTTCTAGATACAAATAAATATATCATCACGCCTTATACCCATTACTGGATGACACTCTGCCGAAGCAGATCTCGGTAAGTGATATATTTATGCGCGTGAAGAGCAGTTACCAGCCGTCAACTTACGACCCCCAAAGATGTTAGTGGTGGAGGAGCCACAGGGGTAATTTTTTTTTACATTGGTGAAAATGTTTGTCGGCTGTGGGAATCGAACCGAAGTTCTTAGAATCAATAGGCCGGCTTGATACCACTGAGCCATTATATATATATTAATGAAAAATTAATTTTTGTTTGAGTCGACGGATAAGAATTCACGTAGAATGGGATATTTTAAGTATATTTTGAAAATCAATTTCAGAATAATATTTCGTTGCGTATATAAACAAGTTTATTAAATATTTATCGTATTGTTAAACACTAATGGTCAATTGTACCAGCATAACTTTAATTTTATGTATGCCGTAAATAGGACAATATCTAATCAAATATTTAACAGCTATTTCAATTTTATGTTATGTATTTTTTTATTAAATTACAAAATAAATCAAACTGTAAAATGCATGATTAAATGTAAGTGGTATATTTTGTAAAAACCAAAATATAACAGCTTGCGAGTCTGAAGCGAGCGTTCTCAAGAATTTGTCCAATGTTTTCTAGTCTGGCCAAGAATGCAATCCAATATAATAATTATTGTTACATTATACAATTTTTACATTTGCGATTTTGCTGATTGCCTCAGTATTCCATGCTTTGACTGATTTTGTATATTATTGATATGCTTTGAATTTTAAAGATGGCGACTTCCTAATAAACTTCTCTATTCTACAACTCTATCACTATTTATAATCGATGAATTTGTTAATGAGAATTTTTTATAATTCGTCATTACTTTATAGATTATCAGTATTCTGTTACCCTGGTATTTTTATGTTATTTTCGTACTTTTTGTTTAATTATATACGTAGCTGCAATTATGAAAAAGAATATAATTATAGCTCCCAGACAGCTTTATAAAAAGTGTGGTTAAAAGTAATATACTTTTCGTACAATTGTGCGATTTCTTTGTTATTACGTAACTATTATTGGCTTAGTTACGTATGGAAAGTAGACAAATGCAGACAAGTGCGTTTCTGTAAGCAAAGGATCACTCGTGCAGAAAGTACTTTGTTACGCAACTGTCAAAAGAAAGTTGTATTGAGAGCGATTTAAATTTCGCGCTGAGCTCGGAATTCATATTTTGGCCACTGACGCTTATGGAAGAAGAAGATGCTGTGAGACAGCGCTAGTAAATATGTAGTAGTATATTTTGACGTTTATAAACATAATCTTATATTGCAGTATATCTAATCTGTACACAATTAATAAAAAGAATCGAACAATGTAAAATATATCGATACATGGTTTTATTTTAAGAGTAAGTGAAATACATAATATTTATTGTTTGTGTATATTATTAACACAATTGTTACAGTTGCTTATATTCACATAATGTGAAGTGGAAACTTTTGTACTGTCTAAAGAAACATTGATTTCTTCCGTACCTGTTTATATCATTAACAGTAATATTATTGACAACAATTTCGGAGGCTTATAAGTACCAGCAGCAGGTTGATTGTCATTGTCGAAAATAGATCCAACATAGCATGATCTGGGGCTTCAATTATCTTTGGAGGTGTTTATGATAAAGAAGAATTACTCACTGTAGTATTCCAATCTAGACGATTTTGAAGAAATTATCTTGAAATATTTTTAAATAACGTCGAACAATGTGCAAACAGTCAATAAGCAAACCATAGCAACACCGTAAAACATCGTTCCCGTCTAATATCACTAAATTTTTATAGATTCTGATAATATTTTAGTGATTTTCTAAATCGCACAGTTGTAGGAAAAATGTAGTTTATAACACGTGCCGTAAAAGGTTACATGCTCGTGCAAATTTCCGTACTCGGCAAGCCTCTGCACTTGCACGTAACAAGCCCTTTTCGGCACTTAAAATAACTATTTCCTATGACAGTGCGGAAAGTACTCACTCGTTTGAATGTGGAAAGTGACAATTTTCTGCTCTCATATGTCAACAGAATGACATCATTGTTTTCTGTTATCATAAATTCAAAAATAAATGACAGTGAGGCAATGGAATCAGCAACAACCTTTGAAAAAATAAAAAAGTTCTAAAAATCTAATAATTTCTTGTAATGTAAAATGCTATAATATGTACTAAACGTATTGAAAGGCCATTGGAAAACTAATGTGTGTCTTACACACACGGTTTCTAATAACACCCTTTCAACATTTGCATTACAATATACTATACTTTATGTACTTAGGGTATTTTGTAGATATTTATGCCTTCCGAAGGCTATACTTATAATGCTTGAGGGTTTGTAAGTTCCCTGAGAGGTAAAAACATCAAATAATGCCCGTGACGCATATAATATTTTATATCTTACTAGTATTTTTTTATAACCTAAATAATATATAAAGAATTATCTGGCAACAACGAATAGAAGAATTATCAGTCTTTGACAGCATTACCATAGTATCGTTACTTCTAAAGCCCTAGGGCCTATTAAAATCCCATAATGTGCTAGGGCATTATGAATAAAATAATGTACCTTGTGTCCATGGTATTAATATACAATAATGAATTAGGAAGACATATAAGTATATATAATAGAGTAAATGATTTTGTTCACAGAATTACTAAATGGTTGTAATCTACAAAGTAATCATGAAAAATAAGAGTTGTCATTATCTTATCGATCGGACAATCGTTAACAATAATCAAGTTACAGAATAGGAAGAAAAGTCTATGATTGTATTCAACAATATTTTTGTCCTCCTCTGCGAATAAATAATAGGTAGGTTTTTCGGAGCACAGTTTGAGAATCACTGCGCTGTAGCCTAGAGCAGTCCACGTAGTGTCAGCAGGTAATGTATGTAGTTGTGTGGGTTCCAAGGTGTAAATATTTAAATATTGTACAGTAACGATGAGGTGATTTGTGAGAGGAGTGATGATTTGTCGCGGTTGATTTGAAACAATGGCAAATGTTAATCAATATGTGTGATGACTGTCGCTATTCATAATCTTGTTTTCAATTTTATGTTCTTTATGAATACTGCAAGAGTGATATGTATTTAGCATCTAAGAGCAGTTACAGACACTTTCAACTGTATGCTAATTCAACTTAATTTTTACTAATTCATTATTTTTAAACAATAATTTTACACATTCAAATATTGAATTTCATTAACAAGATGATTTTTAAACAAATTATCCAGACTGAAAAAAAAAGTGTCATCTAATTGGAATTTTTCTTCTATGCAACATAGAAAATAAATCAATGAATATTGTATTAAAAGACAAACTAATTAAATAAGCAAAATATTGTGTTTTTGGTATATAAATATAAAAAAATATATATCATCACGCCTTTTACCCATTACTGGGTGTGGTACTCAGCCGAAGCAGATCTCGGTAAGTGATATACGAGTATTTATGCGCGTGAAGTTCGGTTACCAGCCGTTAAATCCCGGCCCCCAAAGATGTTAGTGGTGGGGCAGCCACAGGTGTAATTTTAAATTGGTGAAAATGTTTTGTCGGTTGTGGGGATTGAACCAGGGTTCTTTGGAACCACAGGCCGACTTGATACCACTGAAGCCATTCGGTATATGTACTATATATTTTTTTTAATGAAATAGTCATTTTATCAATATCCATATTGTTAAAGTATTATAATTTATCTAGTTAAATCATTTTGATAATATGGTTTTATTTATTTATTATTTTGTTTAAATTAAAATACAAATTATCTTTATCTCGAACCGAGAACCTTAAGCTTGCCGGGCTGATGCTTTAACCACTAAGCCACGGCTCCCCTGTACGAGATAGGCGTCAACCGAATTTATCTGTCATAGTGTCTAACACAGCATCGATCCCAAGACTCCTATGTCTCATAGGAATTAACAACGGGTTTCGTCTGTAGCGACACAATCTGATTTTTAAGGAATTCATACCACAAAGTAATTTTTTTAAGAATTGCATCTAAATTAAATTTTGACGGTTTTTAAAACTAATTAAATGTTTTATTCATTGTCAAATCTGTTCGTTTTAACCAATCCTGTCATTATTATACATAGTAACAATACTCGTAAAGCTCTTTTGATTATTCTCCAGAACAATCATGACTAATATAACAAGTGCTGTGATAATTGCCGATAATATTTTGACATGAATAATTAGTTGTTATGGAAACGGAAATATATCGAGTGCGCAGTACTATTACTGTAAAAACAAATTTACATATACGTCAAAATATCTGACAATTATCATATTACGAGTTATATGTATTAATTTAACAAGCAAATATAGTTAATAAGATTAGTTAGGTACCTATTTATCAATTTCACATTAATTTCACTAGAACTAGAACAAAATAGCCTCCATTTCATTGGTTTATTTTTATATAAATTCGTGATTCTATGAGTTCTTATACATACATGGAATATTCTCAGTAATAATATAACAAGAGAGTGAGAACATATTAAAAATAATTTGACAGATCTTTCGAAAACTTGTTGCCAGGCAATAAGTTTGAGAAAGATACCTACTGGAGAATTATTTTCTAATTTATCGAACTCTCGAGTTATATTTAATTAGATTATTTTTTTACTTAGCTGTAGAGGTCGAATCATCCAAATTAAAAAAAAATTAACTGAGTCCATATCGACTGATTACTTATTAGTGTATTCTGGGAAGTGGTTTCCAAAATTTGTTAGTGTAGGTATTTCTGTATATGAAATGGAACTAAATCGATTTTTTCCCACATTTTACTTGACACGTTGACAGTTTTAAATAATTATTTGATAACTACCTATCATTTGCCACAAACAAAAGCACCTATAGAGATTATTCCCGGGAATAATCACTAGAGCTTTATTCTCAGTATAATAATGACAGGATTGGTTAAAACGCAGACACGTGACATGCAATGAAGCATTTCATTGGTTTTGAGAAACGTCAAAAAATCACTGTAAAATTTGTTTAGTTAACTAATGACAGGTAAAATAAAGTAAAATTCCACTATTTGATTTAAATTTGTGAATAAAAAATAATCTATTGAAATATTACTCGAGAGTTATGATAAATTAGAAAATAATTCTTATTTTGTTATTATATTTGTTTATGTTTTGGAAATTTATGATCAAATAAATATCTATATAATTATGATTTATCTTATTCATATTATTTAGATAATTTATTTTATTGTTATCTGTTATTTATCTAGATTAAAAAAGTAGTTATCTTTATCTATAACCACTAGGGTCGTTGATTTCCACCGAAGTTTGAATTTCTGAACGCTTGAACATTCGAATATTTTGAACTTCGTCAGGAAACTTCGAAGCTTCGAATTTTCGAATTTTTTGAAGCTTCAAATTTACGAATTTTCGAATTTTTTTAAGTTTCGAATTATCGAATTTTTTGCCACTGTCATCTCCAAAAACGCTCACGCATAATTCGCGAAAATTCGGCCACGAATTAAATAATAAGCTCGGCGAAGTATCCTGCAAAAGCTCTGCAAGTTTAGGCGTCTTAATTAAGACATCTATTCTCTTACCGCCCATCTAAATGCTATGGACTTTTAGTAAAACGATTTAAAATTATAATAAAAAAGATACAAAAACGTTTTAATTAAAACGTTTTTGATAGTGTAGTGAAATTTTAAGTCTAAATTGAATTTTTTATGTTTAAGGTGGATTTGAAAACCAGCCTGTGCTGAAATCCAACCTACGAGTATCAAGCTTGTATACTATGTATATCTTGTTTTTGATAAATAAATATTATTATTATTATTATTAATTTGGCAAATAATAATAATTAATAATAATTACTTACGAATTAATACAAAACTCTGCAAATGAGTTTATTCTGGAAATAATTGATATCAACATGCTATGTTCTCGTTAGGATCCAGATTCACAATTCGAATAATTCGAAAATTCGTAAAGTCGGAATATTCCAAAATTAGAAAATTAGAAAATTCGGAATATTCAAAAATACGAAAGTTCGAATCTAAATTCGAAGGTTCAATAAATCCGAACAATCGAAGTCTCGAATATTCGAAAAATCAACAACCCTAATAACCACATTGGTAAACAGAATATTATTGCACGTTACCAGCCGTAAGAAGTTGAGGGAACGCCACAGGGACAGGTAATATTAATGTGCCTAAAATCAGTTGTCAACTTTAGAAATTTAACTACGATTCTCATTTCTACAGACCGAGACGTTGGCTTTGATCACTGAGCTCCAATAAAATTAATAGTTAATAAAAAGAATTATGTAGATAATGAACTGTAGACTTCCGTGTCCTGATTTCGATCACAACTCATCACTTAATTGACAGATTTATAATGATATAAGTAATTATATAATTTATTTTGAAAATGAAGTATTATTAGTTCCTAATTTTGATTAGCATTTGCCAGAAATTAGATCATGATAAAATATGCCAAGTAATAAATTTTAATGACGTATTATTTTAATAAAAACAACAAAACAGTGAAATTAGCTTAGCATCTATTTATAGTTAAATATAGCATGAAATTTGTTAAGTAGTTACAAATTTTTTAATTATTTTATTAATAAACGTTCTACGTGTGAAATTAGATAGAACAGCATAAAATTTGTTAATTATTTATTCTTGTTTGTCATGGTAATCTCCTGTATTTTGTGCATCTATTAGATTTTTTCGTGAGTGTTATTAAATATAAAACCAATTAACCGGAAGTACTTAAATAACAAGCCTTATTGTAAACGTTATAAAAGTGTTAAAATAGAGCGTGAGATGATAGTGATAATTCCCATCAGCTTCAAACCTCGCGAAGTAACTATCAGCTCTCGCATAACCTACAATCTATCAATTAGCGAATTAAAAACGCAAATAACCCATCTAGATAACAGTGGTTGGTGTGACCGAGCGGCTGACACACAATGGACGAGTTTCCACTACGACCGTTCCCATTTTGACCACTAATAACATTAGTTACTTCGTACTACAAACACTTACACGTCCTCACTCACTTATTTCGATTAGAATATTTCATTCAAAATAAATTTATTATTCATGAAAATAGCATTTTGAGTCCTTAGTAATTCAAAATGATTTCATTTATCAAAAGTGGTCGTTTTAATTAAATTGTTTAAATTATGAAACATTAATTCTGAAAGCATTTTTCATATGTTAAATTATTTTGTTCTTGTTCTGTGCGAACTTTTTCTTTTTCTCCACTCGCTTTTGAAGTAGTTTTATTTTTAATAAAACAAAAGTAATGGATAATTTAACTGTAGATTTATAAAATTAATAGTTATTTATGATGCAAGTGTTTTATATACCAATAAAACACATGTGTAATACAAAACTTTATCCACAACTCATAATTAGAGGTATCGAAGAAGATTAGCCTTAACGTTGATTCAGTTATATACAGTTTCTCAAAATACGGTAGATCATGAAGTGGTTTCTAAGTAACAAGTTGTATACAGTATTTTATGTAATATAAAACACTAGTGTTTTATGAGCCATATAATCCAACTGAAATCAATGTAATTACATATATCTTTATAATATATGAGTTGTGGATAAAATAAATTATAAAGAATATTGACTTTAAACAACAATATCGTACCATTATTTGAGGAAACTTAAAAGTAATAATTTTATCGCGATAATTTTCTGTATAAAAAATGACAGATTTACTCTATTTTTTTAGTTACCTAGCAACTAGATTGTCTGACATATAATGATCAAATTAGTACATTATTATAAACAAGTCAAAATATTAATTTTGTAAATTTTTTGATTGTTTTCGTGGGGCAATGTTACCGAATATAAAACGTGCATTGAATATTTCCAGAAATTTTTTTCTCGCCGTGCATAATTCGATAGCAAAAATTATCGGTAATATTCAATGCACTAGTTATATTATAATGAGAAAAATTGGTTTACCGCCAGGATTTGATTCTTATGAACTCCGGTCTAACCAACTACGAGTAAGCTACAGTCGCTCTGGATTCAAATCTGATTACGAGTATATTTTCTCTCTTTTTTTTTGTTATGTACGTATTTAGTATATGAAAACGTAATGGGATCGAGGCTGCCTATAGCACATAACAAAAAATAGAGAAAACAAATTGGTATAATCAAATTTGAATCCAGGGCGATCGTGACTTAGTTGGTTAGAGCATATGACCGGAGTTCATAAGGTCCCAGTTTCAAGTCCTGGCGGTATGCCAATGTTTCTCTTTATAAGTTAAGGTAGTACTAGTGCAACGGTGGCGCCATAAAAATTTAATAAAATAAGTGTTTTATACCTATTATGATTTGAATATCATGAATTGTTAACAGGTTGCTGGTCTAGTGAATTTTCAAATACCATACCACCGTGTGGTGTTACTATTATAAATTGGGATTCTTAATTTTTCGGTAAAAACAAGGCTTTGCATGGCTATATATCCATTACTAAACGATAAAAAACTTTCTCCTTCTGATACAATATACATGGATAGTTCTAGAACATCATACTAGTTTTTCAAATGAAACTGCAAAATTTTAGAGGTACACAAACCAAATATGTGCGATTCTGAGTGATGATCGCCATAAGCCCCGTGTATAAGAATTCAACTTTACAACCGAATATATTTGTTCACAGACAATGAATGTGTTTCATATTTTAACAGAATGCGTATGACTATTCAATGTTTACGTGCGCCAAATTTCATTCAGATCTGCAAAAAAAAATTTCTCGCTAGTACTACCTTAGTAATTACTAAGTATTTATTTAGAAAAAAATAATAAAATAATAAAATTAAATTTGGTAATTTAAGTTGTTTTACAATATAAATTGAGATTAATTGTCTCGAAAAGGAATTACAGAGGAGATTTAAAATAAAATATTAATGGTATTTACGTAAAATAATATTTTTCATTCAGAAGTATTTAAACTAAATTTACAATTACGGATAATTGGTAGATCCCTACCAACAACCATGTTATCATTTTCTAACGGTGTCATTTTTGTATTCTTTTGTTCCACGTTTGTTATAATTAGTGACGCTGTTTTAATTTGTAAAAAAAGAAATCTCAATGTATAATAATAATAATATTAACAGATCTTTATTTAGCGTAGACTAGTTCATATACAAAGAAAAAACAATACAAAAGTTATCAGATACATAAAGGTAAATACATAGTATGCTAATTGTTACAGTATTGCTTTTAACTTACGTTTAAATATGTTTAAATTATTAGCATTTTTTATTTATGAAGACAAATTGTTATTTATTTATTTTGTTACTCTGCACAACAGGAACTTAATTCCAATTACAGTATAGGGGGAATCCCAACCACTCAGACACAATCGTATTTTTGGATATGAGTAGAAGTCAGTGAGATTTGAACGCACGACCTCTTTCTCAGAATCAGAATAGAGAAAACTAATAATATAAAAAAAACTTAGACATAAAATAATAATACAATAAATTAAGAAGTATGTAAATATGATGAAATATATGGAAATATGTTCAATTCAATAAATAGGACATGACGTGTGCGCACGTCATAAATATTTTTCAAAATTTTAAGCTGAAAATGAAAATCTCGTTTCTTATATTTAAACTAAATAAATTTTTCAAAGGCGCGGTGGCTCAGCGTGTTAATGCACATCTCCTAACATATTGTGACGTCACCCGAACCAAGGTTCATCAGTTCGAATCCGCCTGTCGACAAAGTATGATTTGTCATTAAATAAAAAAATACAGTTACTTGTATTAATCATACTCGGGCGCTATAAGCTAGTCACTTATACATATGCCTTGAAAAGTAACATCGACTACGGAAACCGGCAGTACGGCAGAGTAAAAACTGCGGCTCGGTGTGCCCGGTAGGCCCAGGCCTGATTCGGGCTGTAGCGCCATTGAACAAGAAAAAGAACAAATTTTTCACAATAACAAGGGGTATATCACAGCGTAGATTTTTTTGTCATCGTCTGAAAAAACTTTTCGAGTTTCTCATTCGATAAAGGGGTCATATAAAACATCCTTTGGAGTCATTCTTTTTTTTTAGTGGAAAATCGTGACTCCTTATCATTCATAATTAAACTGGGTTTTTTATTTACAAAATTATACCATTCGGGAGAGACTGACTGAATATTGAGAACGTGCCAACAATGCTAACTGTTCACAACTGACTTAATTGCTCAAAGTAACTTTATGTGTTTACACGTCACCCGCCTCAGCTGATTATCAAATAGTGAAGTATTACAAGAAAACGATATTCACATTTGTATACTGAATAAATGCCTTTTTCATACATATCACGGAGAAATAAGTATATTTTTTTAATAATTTCATTCGCCATTTCGTATCTTCGGATTTTAATTTGTTCTCATTGTCTCATTTTTTAAGGTGGTACTATCATGGAAGCATTTAACCCGGATTTTAATTAAATGTAAATATGTTATTTTTCATGTGTTTCTACACTAATATGTAATTTTTTTTTTAGTTTACCGAGTAATGTAAAGCTAAAGTCGACCAAAAATGCATTGGCGTTATAGGAACTGTACCTCGCGAAGCAGCTTACTGCGTAATAAATTCGTATATTGTAGTTATTTTTTAACAAAAAACTAACACACAGTACATCATGTAAAGATAAAGGTATGAGAATTTAAAAATCCATGCCTTACCGGATTAGTTCCAAAGAAATTGGCGATGAAAGTTGGATATTCTATGACTTTCAATGAAACTGTCAGAAATGCTTGGCAACGTTGCACGGGTAGACAGAGATGGTCGCACGCGTAAACAGAGATGGTCGCAGGCGTAGACAGAGATGGTCGCATGAATGACAAAGCAAGAACTATGAAAGTTATTATTTCGATCAGTAAAATATATTAATTTTAATACAAAGAAAAATATTTCAGCATTTTTTATTTATTTATTTGTTGTTACAGTTGATAATAATTGCTTTGGTGCATTTTTCTCATTTTTCTTATGAACTGTCAACAGGATGTATCGATAATACAGTCACGTTACGTACCGATTGGTAATATTATGCTGCTTGTAGTTCTCGCCTTGTTGTCATAGCTTCTGCTGTGTAAAATCTTACACTGCTATTGGTTGGCATGAAACATTCACTTCCATTTTGTATTAGCTGTATTCCATTTGCCATTTGGATCAGATCTAACTTGCATTTACTGATCCAGATCACTTATTTATGTCGCTGGCTTACTTCACAGACTTTATTTTCAGTACTAGAACTACTTATTCTAATTTACTTTGAAGTAATTCATCCCAATAAGTGCATCAGTTTTCTTAGTTTAGTTCAATTAGTCATGTTGCCTAATTTATCTGAATTGATATAAGTGAACCAAGTGGCAAATGGAAAACAGCTTATGTTACTGAATTTTATAAACTAGTTAAATAGATTTATTGAATAAATTCAATGTTATTGTTAATTATACGATATTTGCAGCGAAATGTTAATTCTGTTAATAACCTATACCATACAAAAATGTAATAATTATTTTTAGGTTACCTATACTTTTGTATGAGACTGTCATGATAGAACCACCTTAAATCTGATCCAGTCACAAATTTAAGTGTAATATATTACTAGTCAAAATACTATCGTAAGGAGTTTGATGTGCGTCCGAGATGGGAAAGACCGCAGTGGAAACTCGGCTCACAATGTAACAGCGAGCGCCATGTGGGGCGGCGGCGGTGGTGGCGGCGGTGGCGGCGACTCAGCGCGGTAAAAAGCGTGCGAGAGTCACCTGTCAGGCGCGAGGCGCGAACACATCCCAGCTGTCTCGGTTTTAATTGATGCCGTAAAAAGGAAGATCGCCGCGAATCCGCCGAGTCATGGTACGATGAGGAGATGCTAGCGGAGCTAGGTGAGAAAGCTGTGGATCGTTAACTCTCCAGCGAGAGCCGAGAGGTAGAAGAGGTATCGATGCTAGGGGAAAGAGCTGAGATGAGAATGCAGTTGCAGATAGATTAGTGTAAGAAGAATGCGCATATTACGACGCGTTATTTGCGTTTGACACATTGCTATGTGACATCTGCTGATAATATTTACTACTATATATACTGGGATATTCAGTTTTTTCAAATAAATACAATTTATTGTTTGTTTTTTTTTTAAGTTAGCATATTGAGAATATAGATAAGAATACGACCATAGTGGCGAAATTTGAAACTAAGCCAAAGGAGCACTTCATGAGATTTGTATGCTGTTATTTACAAGCAATCGTAGCCCAGTGGATAAAAGCGAGGTAAAATTTGCATTTCTTAATTCACAGGCAATAGGTCGTGCGTTCAAATATCACTGATGTCAAACTATATAAAATCACGATTGTATCTGAGTGGTTTGGATTCCTCTATAAGCAGTAGGTCCCCTGGAGACCGATTCTAATTTGTAGCAATCAAATATTTAGGTAAACGATGTATTTTTGATGACGTCAGGCGACTTAATTAAATTTCTAGAGAATTTATTTTAAACTGTCGGTTACAAAGATCAGACTATTGTTGGGTTGCATGAAAGTTTTATCGGTTCATTAGCAACTAACGGTTCAATAAGTTTCAAAAAATCGCTATTGATACTGTTGCTAGACAAACAATTCTTTAACAGCTCTTTATTTTTTTCTTGCAATCCAGCATATATGTGTATATTTTGATGTGGTATTTCTGAAAAACTTGTTGCCGCTTTTTGTGATTATTTATTGTTAACAAGTCCACTTTGTTGATTGAAATCGTAACTATGTTTCTATATTTAGTATTATTTATTAAAATAACCAAACTTTTCAAAACACGGCACTGCAAAACATACGAATAGGAAGTAGCGCTTGAGTAAGCGACTGGTTCAAAGCAGCTGCAAGCAGTAAGTCGCTAGAAAATGTCTAGTCGCCAATAATGACGTCACACGTAAGTTACATTTTATCCCGCAAGGTGGCTACACTATCGGTAGCGACAATAAATGACGTCAAGCCAGTCGCTACGAATTAGAATCGGTCTTCTGTACTGTAATTGGGATGAAGTTCCTGCTGTACAAAGTAACAAACAAACAAATATACGACGCTATTGTTTCAATATTGTTTGTGTATTTATTGTAAATATTTTCGAAGAAAATTGAATTTAAATTTCATTCTTATACTTTCTTGCTTCTGTAAGTACAAATTAATTGTAATTATGTTGTATATCTTATATAAAATAGAATAGTAAATGTGTAATGGCATTTATAGGTTATTGTGGAAAATGAAATTTTCTCAAAAAAAAAATAAAGAAATCTTAAAAAACAGAAAGTATTGCTGTATACCTGAATATAAATCTACTGCTAAGAACAATCAAATAGTTAGATTTCACAAATTATACTTACAATAAAGTTAACTACAAAGATAACCTAACTAGATTCTAAATTACGTAGGTATCTAAACCGAAAAATTAAAATTAATGTACTACTAAAACTAACACGACAAGATACGCTGAACTATAATCTACCTAAATTATTAATAAAAACTTAGAAAATACTAATAATATAAGAATAAAATTAAGAAATACTACAGCCTGCAATGTTACACTTATGAAAGTCTAATAAAAGTGCTCCTTTGTTCAACTTTTGACATATGGGTTTCAGCGCCATCTCTTATTAGTGAGATATACCCAATAGTTCAACTTAGTTTTGTTGTTTTTTTATACTTTATATTGAAAATAAAAGTTACTAATGAAAATACAATAATTTAGTGCAACAAGGGCTACCAAAATCCGCCATGTTTTCACAAATGTATAGATAAACTACAAGGATATGTAGAAACAGTTTGTAACTTCAATTACCATTGCCATAAAGAAATACCTACCTAACATAAATCTTAAAGTATCAATCAAGTAAATGTATCCATAATAATATAACAAGACAGTTAGAATAAATTGAAAATAAGTTGACAGATTTCGAATCGAAAACTTGTTGCAAGTCGATTGTTACGTGAGACCCGACGTTTCTTAAAACAACAAATATTTTATTTATTGTCATAACGAAAATAAAATTCTTGTGATTATGCCGGAGAATAGTAACTTTTTTTTGTTTGACAAGTGTCTGATGATACATAGTTGTCTAATAATTATTTAAAATTTTTAACAAATAATCGACTCGAAAGTTCGATAAATTAGAAAATAATTCGGCAGATTTTGAATCGAAAACGAGAGTCCGTAGAAGTGATTCGCAATAAGTTTTCGATTCTGTGAAATTATTTTCTAATTTAACTACCTATCTCATATTTATCAAACAAACAAAAGTCACAGTGATTATTTTTAAGAATAATCAATCACAAGAGCTTTATTAACTAATTAATAACAGTATTGGTTACAACGTACCCCCGTGACAATGAATAAAATATTTCATTGGTTTTAAGAAACGTCAAAAAATAATCTGTAAAATGAACAACTAATACTCATATCGCATCAAAATTGCTAACTTATTTACTCTGTTTCTGCTAAGAATGCAATAGATAGCACTGCGATCGGTGTTCTTTTTCATCTCATTAAATTCATCTTGCATTTATTCTTCGCCAAACTTTTCTATTCTGGTGTTTCTCATTCACTTCATTCACATTTTTTTTTTATTTTGTACATCTGCTTCTATTCTTTCCATACGGAATCTTTCTTTTTCTCAACAAACCTTCATCATATTCATTCATCTATAATTCGTCCACGCAATTTCTCAACCTCAATTTCATTATCATTCACCTGTTTCTCCAGTCTTCCATTCGACATTTTAACGATATTCTTCTCAATCTCATACTAATCATACATACTCGTAAACCCGCCAATAATGCCGGATACGCTCCCATCTTATTCCAGTCTTCATTTGGTCTCTAAAAAATGAATTACTTATAATGAATCTTCTTGACTAGAGTTCTTGCTCCAATTAAGAATAGATAAAAAATCTTAGACAGTGTTATTAAGATGATACTGTAAGAACAATGAAATCTGCATCTCATTTACGTTCTTGTTGAATGAATGAATGAACGCGTAAGAATCCGCAAAAGAGCAGTTGTAGAATAGCATTTCAACAAGTATCGATTGAGCGCTTCCGGCGCAAACAAACACTCCATCGAATAAAAATTAGCTCGTTAAATATCTGCCTCAATTCAAAGCAAATTTACATTGGCGAGTTTCGAAGACGACAGTTTTGTTTCCGCTCACAATACACAGATGTCAGTGTAATCGATGCGCCCCGCCAACAGCGGCGGCTGCAGAGTAACTTACAAAACAACGCGAATACCCTTACCTCTTATGATCGCCCTTTATCGACGCTAATGGAAATTGTCAAAAACTTGCTTACTACTTTATGTATATAAACTTTTGTTCAGATTTATCGAAACTCGATTATAGGAAACCTAATGAAAGCATATTGAGTCATTGTTCGATTTATGATGTACGATAGTAATACTATAATTAAAAAGTACAATATTGTCTTGTCAATACTCCATATCAAATGATATGCCAATTATATCTTGTCCTACGTGCGAACGTAATATAAATTACAAAATAGCTAATTCAAATTAATTTACTCGTAGACATTCAATAATACATTACGAGGGCAGGGTGAAAAGTCCCTGAAAAATTAAACAAGAAATGATTTATTTGGTCAAAACATATTTTATTTCTCAACATAATCTCCTTGAAGCTCGATACACTTCGTCCAACTTTTTTCTAATTTTTCGATCCCTTCCAAATAATACGATTTTGGCAATACTTCAAAATACGCGTTTGTCTCAACGATAACCTCATCGTTGGAGCCAAATCTCTTTCCGCCGAGCCATTTCTTCAAGTTTAGAAATAGATAAAAATCGCAGGGGGCCAAATCTGAAGAATATGGTAGATGACGAACCAATTCGTAGCGCAATTCGTGCAATTTTGCCATTGCGACTGCGGACCTGTGCGCCGGTCCGTTGTCCACAATGCGGCACCCATCTGGCAGACAGCTTTCTCATATCGTCCAATATCATACCATGGATTTTATCGACGATTTCTGGCGTTGTAACCTCAATTAGACGACCAGAACGTTCGGCGTCCTTTGTGGTCATACTACCACAACGAAAATCAGTAAACCACTTGTGAATCGTTCCAATCGATGGTAAGGAGTCCCCATAATGTTTAACAAGCGATGCTTTAGTTTGCGTAATGTTTTTTCCACGCAAGAAATAATGTTTAATCAAGACGTGAAATTCATTTTTTTACATGTTTTCAAAAATCTTCAACGTTGCTTGCTTTCGATGGGTGTCAAAACAGAACTGAATGACAAATCCGTCTGAAAATTTTAATGCGTTCTAGTTAAAGATGGTACATCACAAATGTCATGAGATTTGCAATTGTGGCGCCATATGTTTTATTTTTCTGGGACTTTTCACCCTGCCCTCGTATTTCTACGACTTTAAGCAATACATTTATTATATGTGTATTTCTTGATAGATAATGCAATTCATAACCCACAACCGTAAGTAATAATTTACTCACGAGTTATCGCTAATCACATCGATGTTGCTATGACGCAGTGACGACCGCACTGAACAAGTAACCATAGAAGATGGGACAGCTATAACAAAATATTGTTACGCAGTTACTGGTGACATCTCTTGTTGCCCCAAGTAATTATTATGAAAAATACCGATAATATAGGATATATATTTATCATTCTCGTGATCGTAATGACTAAAATATTTCAAAATAATTTAAAAATATTACAAAACAACAAAAACATACAATTAGCAAAAAACTAGTTTTATTGAATAATATTTAATATATTAATTAAACACGCACTAGTATGCAATACAAATAAATATGAATAATGTATATTTTTCGCCATCTTATGCACACTCTCATTTATCATTTCGCTACTTTCTTCAGTATCTGTTTTCTTATATGTTACTATTACTGTTGTTATTGATAGAGATGTGATATTTTCATCCCGAATTGTTGAAAATGAATTTATATTTACTATAAAAGAATTTTTATATATATAAAGTTTGAAAATTTCACAATATTGTATTAATTACTTACATTGGTCAATATGTGGAACAGCCCCAATATTTAATTTTTTTGATGAAGTGTATCGATACTGTCAGTTTTGAAAATGAAGACTACATACGACATTGTGCTTAAGAGTACTACTATCAGGTACATCAATTAAATCATTTCTATGAATGTTTTCCGTAATAAATTATTTCGTGGTAAAACATGGCAAAACACATTCCTACATTTTTTTTTTGCTGCTACAATGTGGTACCACACAATCCTAAAATTATACAGTAGTTTAAAATCAAATATACCATTATACAAGATTAAGACCATTAAATATAGATTGCAATAATAACGACAGATATGTTTGTTATTTACAAATTTTATTTGTCAAAATATAAAACTCCGTTTGTCAAATATTTAAATATGTAATCTGTTTAACAATGTCAACCATTTAAATATTACTTACTATGATTCCCGTTATTCATTTTAAATGTATTTAGTTCATTTGGAGCAGCGAGAGATGGGATTAAAAATCGCGTAACAAGGTAACTAATGCAGCTGTCCAGGCTCTAGAAGGCCGTAAATAGTACTTTTTTCACAACACTTCGAGGATTCTATGACAATGCAATGGCGAGTTATATGTATAACGATAAGACGCACCTTAAATTTATAAGATGATTTTTAGAAAAATATATTTTAATGTTACTTTCGGATAATAATTTTTATTTATTGATAACAGAACTCATACTAGCAATATTCAGTTCATCTTCACTCTCGGTACTAGTACTCGTCTCGTTAATGTCGCCGTTCGTATTACTTTCGTCGGAACTATTGTTGTCACTCCTTTCAAAAACTGCGTCATCTTCAGTACCATCTATAGCATTACTTATTCCGCATTTTTAAATGACTTTATAATCATCTCTTCTTTCACAGGTTCCCATGAATTTTTCACCCAGGTACAAAATTCTGAAATTGTTGGTCGTTTCATACGTCCTGTTGCGGTGACATCATGATTTGGCACCGCCATCCATTTATTCCACTTTTCTCGCATAAAATTTTTAAATGAATTTATACACGATTTATTGAAAAAAATATTTTCGGATCATAAGACGCATCCAAAATTTGAGTCCTTTTTTCTATGTAAAAAGGTGCGTCTTATAGTCCGAAAAATACGGTATTTACTTGTCATTTATGGCTGAGAAAGTAATGACGTAAACATCATCACATTAAAAATGTGTTTTAATATAAATCTACGAAAGCGTATTAATTTAACAAAAATTCCAACGATCAAATACTGTTCATTAAATCTTTATTTCAGGTTTATTAGAGATTGTTTTTAATTCTATAGTCTTTAAAATAAGTTAATTACCCTTAAATACTTAATGTCTTATTCCAATCTGCCATATGTTGTATGCCACGTGAAATTTTCACATAAATTTAAATTGAAGAAATGCAGAATTTAATTAGTTCTTAATCTGTCTGATTTCACTTTTTATTTTATCAAACGATAAGAATTACTTTCCAGGGAATTATCCGGTATATTGTACAGTAATTATCATTTCCGACATATGGTTCATTATTTCTTTGAATTTCGAACTTCATTTTTATATTCAAATATATGCCAATTACAACGTGAAATATTTATAATATTTTAAATATTTGCTTTATTGTTAATCACCTCCTTCTGGTAGTTAATTTCTCTTTTAATATAGGTCTGCATCGGCTACATCACTTGAGACTTTATCGTCAGTGTAGTCATTGTTAAATTAGAAAAGTATGCCTACACATTTTATTAAATTCCATTTTAAAAAGAAACGATTTTTTACATTTTAGACGAGTGGTTTTAAAACTATGAGTCTGGATCCCTCGGGGTATCGCGAAGACATTGGACGGATCGTCGGATGCTATTAACAAATTTTAAGAAAACTTGTATTCAAAGATCCATCTGCAGTTGCATCCAGTTGCGCATTTACACTTAAATTTTAAGGATTACTTAAATGGAAAATATCAAATCGATGATTTGACAACAATGTAAAATAACTTCATTTGATAGTTTATCTTGACAAGATCTTGTTCATTTAAGAAAAACTTATTATAAAAATTCAAATAATGGCGGTGCAACTGGCCATCAAAGAATTTATTACAAGCAGAAAAATATATTGAATTCTGTAAGTTTATAATGTACTCGTACTTTATTAAATCAGCCTTTTACAAACTCTTATTTTGATCACATAAAAAGAAAAGGGATCACGAAAGAATGTAGTTGTGATTTTGTCTCCAAGGGGGTCATGCAGTGGCGTACCTAGAACTTTTGCCGCCCAGGGCGGTCTCCAATTTACCGCCCTTTCTAAGTCAATCAAATGGTAGTTTTTATAAATAAAAATCATCACTAAATATAAAAAATGCCGCCCCAAAATATGTGCCGCCCGGTGCGGACCGCACACACCGCTCCCCTCTACGTCACTGGGATCATGCCTTCAAAAAGTTTGAAAACCACTGTTTTAAACCATCTAACTGAAAAAACTCACTTTAGGAATTATTATTTTTCACTTGTATAATATTTGTTGTTTATTGCTATGACACGAATTCCGTAACTATTGAGGAGTTATATAATAAATAAACCAACTAAGGGTTGGTTTTTCCATCTCTGGATAAAGTTCTAGATAACTATCGACAAGATAATTTAAGAAATATCGCATCAAGATATGGCATTCAGTATAATTATTAATAAATTCAATTGATGAAGCTGTAGGCATTCGATAAAACATTATTAAAACGATAAATAAAACACTTGGTATTTGTTTCACAAAATTTGACAAATCTTTATTATATAATTTCGGTAGTTACACCATCATCAGACGACAAAAGTAACAGGTTTACAAAATAGATCTTATTTATATTACAATGTACCAGTCAATTTTTATTGTTAGTAGAAGAACCGGGAATGCCTATAAAACTATATCTACGAACGGGGAGCGAATTACATCCAGGTATTCATTCATAAGTGACTTGCCTGCTTTTTGGGATTTCTTAGTCTCATTAGCTTCTAAGAAAGTAAGTCTTAAACCTTTCTTTTCTATATGTAATACAGACAAATTACTAACAAAACATTTGTGATTGTAATCTGTCAGGTGTTTGGCAACATTAGAGTGGGATGTTTAGGACATAAAATTATGACAATATTCTTTGAATCTGGTTTAGAAATTACTTTAATTTTATTATTATTATTTGTGCTATGATTTCGATGCGATATATATTTTTGTATTATCCCGCTGATAGTTTCTGGGATCTTTAACCGGAGATGGAAAACCTGATCCTAAATAAACTATATCCTTGGCAACGCAACGTCACAATTGATTAATACTTTTATAGGTATTACTATAATCATAATTATTATTAATTACTGTAGTAAAAAAAATCGTATATGCTACACGGACGTTACTAAATGATAATGTCCTTGGTGCATATATAACTATTATTTAAAATATTCCAAGTAATTACTAGATTATTTGCGATAGAGGAAAGTTTGTGGTTCATGCATTTTGTTTTTGCGTTTCTCATATGGTTTCAAATATGTTCCAACTGCTAAACCTTTTGACATGAATATTAATGTTCAATCATTATAATTTTAGTACCTAATCATGATTTTTTTTTGTTGCTAATTTGTCTGATATTGACCGGTTTCATAACTTTTATACTTTTCTAAATCATAATTACAACAAAATTGACATATACCTATGTAATTTTTGTTTTCATATGTTCTTAGTAATTATAAATTTTGTACTTCAGTTTGCTAATACTAAAAGGAAAGGATTATGTAATCGTCCATTTAATTTTATCGAACATTGGATAGAAGTTTTTAATGAATACTTAAACTGTACCATGTACCACAAAATAATAACATAAATAAGAAGCTCTATATAATGTTATAGAAATAGCAACGCCAGGGCCGGATTAACATTATAAGGGGCCCTAGACACAGCAGATCTCGCCCCACTGTTTCAAGAAAATTAGTCTTTATTCATAGAATAATGTAATTTCGTACGGCACTGACGTATCCTATGTCGAGCGCGCGAATCTTTCCTGAGAAGAGGGGGTACGCTGTCGCTGATAGAAGGATCACTTATGGAATACTAGCCACTGCACTACACTTGATAAGCGTGAGTTTTTCGCCTTTAATACAAAATCAAGTAATTCTTGACGACCTTTAGAAATGACCAGCAATTAAACATACGTGAACTTATATATTCCAGTAGTTTCATCACTTCGTTATTTTTTACTCAGAAAAATTTTCAGTATTAGTTTTTTAATTTTTATTTTTTTTTTACAATATCCGCGGGGCTCCCAATGTGTCGGGGCCCTAAGTTATAGCTTAGACAGCTTATGTTATAATGAAGCACTGGAGACCGATTCTAATTCGTAGCAACCAGCTGTAGCGACTGGTTTGAAGTCATTTATTGTCGCTACCGATAGTGTAACCATCTTGCGGGATAAAATGAAATTTAGGTTTGACGTCATTATTGGCGACTAGACATTTTCTAGCGACTTACTGCTAGCAACTGCTTTGAACCAGTCGCTAACTCAGTCGCTACGTCCTATTTGTGTTTTGCAGTGCCGTGATTTGAAAAGTTTAGTTATTTTAATAAATAATACTAAATATAGAAACATAGTTAAGATTTTAACCAATAAAGTGGACTTGTTAATAATAAACAATCACAAAAAGCGGCATGGGGTGGCTAGCTCAGTGGTATGAAGTTGGCCTGTGGATCTTGAGAACCCTGGTTCGATTCCCACAGGCGACAAACAATTTTCATAATTTCAAAAACTACCTCTGTGGCTCCTCCACCACTAACATCTTTGGGGGCCGTGATATGACGACTGGTAACCGCACTTCACGCGCAAAATATGTCACTTACCGAGATCTGCTTCGGCAGAGTGCCACACCCAGTAATGGGTAGAAGGCGTGATGATATATTTATTTATTTTACAAAAAGCGGCAACAAGTTTTTCATAAATACCACTCTAAAATATATAGTCTTTGTTCCCAACAGTAGAAAATAAATGCCCTAGAAATTTAACTAAATCACCTGACGTCATCAAAAATACGTCTTTCAACTAAATATTTGGTTGCTACGAATTAGAATCGATCTCCTGAGCAACGCCAATGCTACTTTTTAGTGTTTTCTTGCTACATTAATTTAACAGCTTAGGTAACTGCGATGTTCAAGGACATTGATTTGAATTTTATTTATTTAATTATAATTAACATATAATATTAAAACGCTAATTAATCGAACAAGTTTATGGTATCTTTGAAATATAATAGCAAGTAATAAATGCAGATTAAAATAAAAGGATTTGGTCGCTGATTCTAGACACAACAAAGGGTTTTCCAAAACTTTTTTGAAGCAATCTTAAACAAAATTATAAATTCTGATATGAATTATTTATCAATAATTAATTGGTAAGATGATATAAAATCTCTGATTTGAAATAAATCACTACGATTCAGAATATACTGTTAAATTTTTAGATACAGCACCATCTATTGCCGTTCGGGTAAATTAAACCATGCGCTATACCAGTTTCATCCGCGTGGTACATGTAGCGATAAGTTTCATTCAAACTAATTTAACTTTATACTATAAAGTTAATCTATGTTAATTTTTCACTAAATGTAATTATGTAAAGTTACATAATACGCATGTGGTGCGTTAGTTCGCCTGTTGGCCGAAGGCGGCTGCCGTCGTCACCGTGCGTACGGTAGTGGCGACGGCGACGCTCGGCGGCGCACTTTGTTTTAGCTCATTGGACGACGCCGCGCGCCGCCGCCGCCTCCCCGAATCAATACGCGATACGCTCACCCCGCAGCCAATCCCCGCCGCCGCTTTTGTCTTTCCGCGAGAACAATGGAGGAGCGATCGTTTTCTTTCGCACCCTTTGTTTTTACTACTTTTGTTTTCTTTCTTTCGCTGTACTTTTGTTTTGTACTTGCTCGTATGTTACGCGCCCGTTGTTTCTTGTTTACACACGTAAACACCGTGTTTATCTGATGAATTTGTTTATGGTGATATAGATTTTTGAAAGGTGCTCACTGCAAGGTCTTGTTTTTATTTTCCTGCGTGTGAGAGATAACTTTGTTTACAGACGTAAATTGATTGATATTTTTGATTATTCATTGAGATACCAAATGAATTAACTTTTTTACTAATGTGTTTTTAATGGGATACAATTTACATACACATTTAGGAACAACTAAATATTTTATTGCTATAATTTTATTTTTTCAGTTAAGTAAGAAGTGTCAATTTTTTTTATAAAATCTTTCTTATTAATTGTTTTACGAATGTTATTCGTTTACTAAAAGATGAAACTACATAATATTTTCTAATGTCGTGTTTCCCAACCTATAAGTTGTGAAATTTTCGAAAAAAAAACTTTTAAAGAATTTCATTAAATATAAAAATCAATAGACCATTTTAAAAATGTCCGCGACCCCTAGGTGTTTATTTTTTGAACTAACAACTTAGTGCCGCCAAATGATGGCGAACGAGATATTTGAAAATGAATTTAAGTACAAAGTAAATAAAATGTTTATATTAAAAATGAAAACTTATTGTAGTATCAAAGTATATTCATCAGTTATTTATAAATTATGTTAATATGATAAATTTCGTATAATAACATATCCATTCTTTTCTTCTGTTCACGTTTTGAGGAAAAGAGTGAAATGTTTCTTGTTTTTTTTGTTGAATTATTATTAGAATCCTGTACACAGCATATAGTATCCGTCATAATTACTATTAATAATTACTTTTCAATGAAGAAACAAATACTAAGCAATAAAAATAATCGAACTGTCACTTGTCAAATCATAGACAAAGATGAGTATAGGGCACTAACTTTTTTTATCTCCGTCTAACGTTTGCACATGCGCAATGAATTTTTAAAATGGTCTATTAAATCTCAGACACATACAATATACCATACAATACAATACAATTGAGTTATTGACACGTTATTTTTCAATTAAAGAATTATTTGCGTATTTCGAGCACAATATGACAATTTGTTGAACAGGTAAAGAAGTTGTAAATAAATGCTTACCAACGTCTATATATGAACGAGGACAATGTGCACGTGATACCATATTATTATTCATCCGCAAAATTTTAAATTTTTATTACATTTTATTTAAATTAAATAGTTAGTTTTGTTGTAAGTGCAAGAAATGATTTTTTTATTGTTGCGCGTGAGAATGCTTTTTCTTTCGCGACCGCGAGGTCGAAACAAAAGAGTCTTTCAAACAGGCGAAAAACACGAATTTCGCCCACCAAATATAAACAACATTTTTTTCTGCAACTGTCAAAAACGAACAGTAGGTACAATAATGATTGATTTATTTAAGTAAATTTAAAAAAAAATAATAATATGAATTTGATGTAAGGGACCATGAAAATGTTTGATAAATAAATTAAAGAAAACTGTCAACGAATTTCAAATTTGACATATCAATGAAAAAAATATATATATTTTTTAAGTAGATGAAAAAATATAATTTTTTCACATGTGAAAGAACACAAATGTCGCGTATCCATAACGATGTAAAAATGTCGCGTTTTTTGTCAGTTATAGAAAATAGTTCTTTTTGTATTAAGAGCGCAAAGTGAGTATATTTTTGTTGTGCATGAGAATATCACTTTTAGTTGAGACAAAAAAGTCATTCGAACGCGCCAAAAAACCACGAATTTCGCCCACAAAATACAAATATCATGTTTTTCTACAACTATCAAAAAATAATAATTAAAAATCAATTTTCAAAACCGTAAAAAAACGTTTATCAAAACAGTGATTTTTTTTCACAGTTTGGGTGGTTGTCAATGTAATATAATCTTTTTTTCATGTGTGAAAAAAAAAACACAAACTTCGCGTACCCATAAAATTGTAAAAATGTCGCGTTTTTTTGACAGATGTAGAAAAAATTAATTTTACTTCGCACACACGATGGAATCATAAGTTATTGTAATGGTAACGTGAACGATGAAAAAATTCTCTATTTCTAAATCTAATTTTTGTTTTTTCTTTTTAATTTAACATTTTAAAAATAATTGTATAACAAAAAAGACGTACCGCAGATTTTAATATTAATTTCAATTTTGTTTCAAATTAATTCTGTAGATGTAATTAAAAAAACTAATTGAAACCAACATATTTTTTAATGAAAAATTTCGCCTCGATTTAAAAAATGTTATTTATTTTTTTGTTATTGCTATTTATTTATTTATATAAATATACTTGTTATTATCCTCGAACTATATTGCGACGTTTCTTAACATTAGAAAATGGAAAAAGTTTGAAAAAAATTTTTAATGTATGAAACTAGTATTTTTTTGTGTGTAAATAGTTTTTTAATGTACTAGACACTAGATATTAACATGAAGGATATGTCATCGCTTTAATGGTTTCAACAATCAATTTTCTTTTAGGATGAGGAACTATAAATTCGGAAAGATAGTTTTACATTTTTATCATCATATTTCAATTGTATAATTCATTTAATTTGAAATGTGGACTTACATTATTAAATAATTTTTATAAAAACAACATCATAATAATTGTATGTATTATAAAATATTATTGTGCATTTTACAGGTGTTAAAAGTTGTATTGAAAAACGAGTCAAATAGCTGAATGGACATTTTTATACAAATTTATAAAGCTTGTAAAATTTCCACAAAATAAATAAAAATGCATGTGTAATTCAATCACAAAACATGTATCAAATAATCAATAGCCGTGTAGTAATTGTAATGCATTTCCGTGTTTTATTAATACCGCTAAACCGACTAATGCTCTCGTGTTCATAAAAAATTCACTGAATCTACGTAGGTGATCGCATACCTGTGCCTAGTTACATAATTTAAATACCAAATACAGAAAATAAATGCGTAAAAATAAATAATATAAAAAACTAAAAACGTGTGCGGTACATACATTAATATACTCCAAACAGTGACAGTGGACCAGTCAAGTCTTCCACACAACAGTTTTCATTGTTTTTTAGAAAGGTTTTGTGTTTCTTTCATGCACAAAAACTTGATTTTTCATTCATAATACTTATAAAAAGAGTTCGTAGAAACGTTTATAATACGATAATTACTTTTAGAAATTGTTTTAACTTTTAAAAAGTTGAGAACTGTTTTTGTACATTTCCAAATGTCACAGTCATATTTATTTCATCTCATTAATTTTATTAGTTAGCTCGTCTTTGCTTATGTCATCTCCTTTTATTAACGCAACTAGGTAATTATGTAATGTTTGATTGAATATTTATTAACCGAATCGTCGGATGGCTTACGTTAGTTACAGTTCATCGTTTGACAAGTAAAGTAGTATTGAGATGGTTAGATATTGTGTTAAGTGCCTGATGGAGTTTCGAGGATATTCAGGACTGGTTTAGAGGTGAGTCCTCCTTGCGTATGCGAGTTGAGTTGGTTGATGGTATTGTTGAGTTAGCGCAAGTGTGAGCGCTTGTTTCGGCTGTGGCCGAGTGTGGTCATATAGAGATCCTTGGTTGGCTCCCAACGTCAGCGAGCAGCTTTGGGCTGTAGCGGAACCGTGACTGGCCGCCAACGTCAGCGAGCAGCTTGGGCTGTAGCGGAACCACTGATCTCTATTTATTACTGGATTGCGTATGGGGTAGGCCGCAGTGTGACTAATTGGGCGTCGCCATATTGAGAAAAGTGTAGTCTCTCGGCCCGCGAGACAGCGTCGATAGTAGCGGGAGTCGCTCGCGATTCAAATGCAGTGACGACGTCAAAATGGTTGTTAATTATGTTTTCTGCGGTAAGAAGAAAGGATCTGACAGGCTCAGCTTCCACAAGTAAGTAAATTGTGCGTTTTATACCGATTAATTGTTTCATTTGTATATAAACGAACAAGCAATGTACATGACACAAGTTAGGTTAGTTTATATGTCACAATTTCAATGTAGAGCAAAATCAAATACATTTGTGTGGTATAATTATTAGTTTTAGGGTTTTGTGCGTATTTATATGAAATAAAAGTCAGGTTATATTCTATATGTATCGAGTGTTAAATATTCATGTATATAAAACATTTATTTTCGATTTTTTATAACGCTTTTGTGCCATTTTCAACTACGACTATTTTGAACTTCCCGCTGAAAGTAGGCCGAGAGACTACACTTTTTCCAATATGGCGCCTTACTGCCCGTCACACGCTTCTAACACAGGATACGCAATCCAGTAATAAATGGAGATCAGTGAGCGGAACCCTAGTCAGGCCGCCACCTTAAGCCCTTGGCACATATAGCGTCAAGACTCCGAGTCTGCTACAAACTGCTGAAAAACTGAGAGTCACGTCCAAAACGGGTGACATATATAGAGTCGGTGTTTCTGACAGTCAGAAATAAATATTTGTTAATTTTAACGTGTTATTTGTTAATTTGTATTATTTAAAATATTTATCGACTATTAAGAAATACAAAAACTATAAACTACGAAATATAAAACAAAAAATTAAATTAAAAAAAAATTACATGAACTATAAATGAAATATAAAAACTTAAATGTATTATTTAAAATGTTTGTCGATTATTAAGAAATATAAAAACTATAAACTAGGATACATAAAACAAAAAAATAAATTAAAAAAAATTACTTGAATTATAAATGAAATATGAAAACTTAAAAGTTTCTAATTATGTATAAAGTAAATGAATTTAACTATAAAAATGTACAAAAATCAAACAAGAACATAAACAATAATAATTCATACGTCAAACAACAAAGGAAGATAGCGAAAAAACCAGCATCATAATGAAGTTGGTTTTCGGCAGTCGTGACTGCTGAAAATAGAGGCGTTTCTATTTTTGGCAGTCAAATGGTAGACTCGGAGTCTTGACGCTATATGTGCCAGGGGCTTTACAGCGAGCAGCCTTGTGAGCTGTAGTAGCCCTAACCCGGTTACCAACGAGATACGAAAGGTTAGCGAATGTTGTGTGACTTGGCCAAGTATGTGAATGTTATATGACCTGGTCAGTTTGACCTGTGGAGTACTTGATGTGGAGTAGTTGATGTGAATGATTGGAGGTGTGTTCTCACTGAGCTTTAATGACTTATTTAGTATATTCTTTCCAGATGCTAAACCGTGAATAGATATCTAAGGGCTTTCTTAGGACAGGTATTCTCTCAGTATATTTGGGCTGCATTTTATGTAAGTACGGTTTTATAGATTTAGTATAAGTATCGGCACTGCATTTCATTCGCTTGTAATCACCTATCATAATATAAATAAAATTAATTGCGCTGTAAAAATAATTTTAAATTAAATTTTTCTTATAAGACAGCAAATATGTCTGCACAAATTTGCAATATTTCAAGTTTCCAGTAAAATAAATGACAGAAATCCTTGGTAGCGATAAGCAAAATCCTGCGTGAAAAGCAATTTGTAACAATTCCAGCATACGAGTGATTTGTCCGACTGTACCACCTGCAGCGCCAGTGTAAAACAGTGGCAGGATCTCATACTAACATATATAAAACACAGGAGTGCGACTGTGACAAATATTTAACAGAAAACACATAAATAAGGCACAGATATTTTACTTAGATAAGTCTGGCCCGGCGGGGTGTCCATAAACACGAAGCGGCACACATTACCTTGGTAATGTGCGTGTGTAAACGTTGAATCACTCACCTGAGATGCTGGACCGGACTGCGGTCAAGACTCAAGAATGAAAAGAGAAAAAAATCGCTTTCGAAAGTGTTTTGTTAATGGGGGGTTACTATATTTTACAGTCAACGTTGATTACACGTTATTAATAATAAATAAAATTAAAATATATTTTAACTTGTGTGTTTAGAAACCACAGACCTGGGATTCGAAAAATTATATTTTTTCTTACAACTATAAAAACCTAGGATTATTTATAAGAAAATGTAGATGTTCACGAACAGATTAACATGAAATTTTAGTTAAAAATAAAAACCTTGTACAATCACTGGCTTAATAAGTTATTTATTTATTTTTTTACTGCCATAAATCAATTTAGTATATTACATAACAACCATCGAAAGTGTAAGATAACGTACGAGTATACAAATAGAAAAACGAGGCGCGCAACACCGAGTGATTTAAGTAGACGAGCACAGATATCACACTTTCGAGCGAGTTACGTACACTATTTTTCAGACGACTACAAAATATTTCTAAACAAAATTTAGAAGAGCAATGTTATTACACTTTGACAGCTGATACGTTTTTGAAGGTAAGCGTTGACGTTTGAGGTTAGGTGTGGCGATACCAACTGTACTAATCGTAATATCAAAATATTAAATAATGCTAAAATATTAGTAAATAGGTAATTATTAATGTTTAAAAATAAGATTTATATGTGCAAATGTGTTGAAAAATCAGCCAAAACTTCGAATTAAATAATAATACAAATTCTTTTCATTTATTTTATTATTTTCTTTCATCGTAACGCCATCTGTCGTCTATCAGTGGAACTTCACCTGATATGTTAGTAGTGTGCGTTATACTAACATATCAGTGTATGTTATTTTCAACTTTCCGTAGTAATTTATGATGTTGTTATGGTTACTTTCATACGTGGTCGTCTGAAATAGCTATTTACATAAGTGCGCGAAGACATACTTTGCACATGAGCGCAATTTTTAAGTTCGAGCGAAGCGAGTGCATTAATTTGTGCGAATGGTGCAAATGACGTCTTCGTGCACGAGTTTTGTACAATGCTTTTTGTAACGAGCAAAAATTATATAATCGATAATGAGGAAGTTGATTAAATTTGAAGCGTGAATTTATATTGACAGTTTAGTATGTCTTGAAGTAACATTTGTTATTTGAAAACAAATTGTTTTTTTCTTGTAAAGTTTGTTAAAATATGTCTGATTGATGGCGCTATAAACTATTGTCTCTGTTTCTTTTATAAATTCCTTAAAATGTGTGTATATAAGTACAATCGGCATTTTAATAGTCAAAATTTACTACCATAAAAACGGGTGTTACTTTTTTAATTACTTTGCGCACAAGTGCGCAAAATCGAACATTCTCTCGGTTTCCAAGATAATAATATAAACCTAATTTTGAATGATAAATAAAAATAAATGAATAAATATATCATCACGTCTTTTATATAGGGTGGCTAGCTCAGTGGTATGAAGTCGGCCTGTGGATCCTGAGAACCCTGGTTCGATTCCCACAGGCGACAAACAATTTTCATAATTTCAAAAAACTACCCCTGTGGCTCCTCCACCACTAACATCTTTGGGGGCCGTGATTTGACGACTGGTAACCGCACTTCACGCGCAAAATATATCACTTATCGAGATCTGCTTCAACAGAGTGCCAAACCCAGTAATGGGTAGAAGGCGTGATGATATATTTATTTATTTTATTTTATCACGCCTTTGACCCATTACTGGATGCGGCACTCTGCTGAAGCAGATCTCGATAAGTGATATATTTATGCGCGTGAAGTTATCAGCCGTCAAATCAAGGCCCCCAAAGTTGTTAATGGTAGGGGAGCCACGGGGATAATTTTAAATTGGTGAAAATGTTTTGTCGGCTGTGGGGATCGAACCAGGATTCTTAGGATCCACAGGCCGTCTTGATACCACTGAGCCAATACCCCATAATATATAATATTTTGAATGATGCGAGTACAAAAAAATTATTTATATGTACATAGAAACAGAAATATATAGAAAAAGATTGGACACCACCGGTCAGATGAATGTATATACGTATGTCGTTCACTCAACCGCTGATCTGTTTTGTTCCTCGGAATCCTGCAGCTTTCATTCGATTTTTACTTGAATTGGAAATTGTAAGAATTGTATTGTATTGTTGAACCCAAATCTGAACTGAACTGGATAATATTAATTAACTGAAACCAAATCAAATCCCAAATTTTAATGTCGATTGAACTATGTAAATAATGAAGGAAAACTAATTTTTGACAAGTTTTTATTGTTTCATATATTTTTTACAACCGCGCTTTATAAAATTGTTTTATGTACATTTAAAATAAAAATTACACACTTTTATATCGTGTCCCTCGTATGATTGTAAAATTGTATGTCGAATCTTTATCTATTTTCAATTTAACTTTTTATGGATTCGAATTGATAGTATTTGTGGATTATCATATAAGTGCAGATTTAGTAAAATTAATTATATGTATGTGGAATTGCTAGATCTACCGTTTTAATAAACTAATATGATCAAGAAAATCGGAATATATTGGTACATTTGAGTCAGTGGCGTATCTAGAACTTTTGCCGTCCAGGGCGGTCTCCAATTTGCTGCCCTTTCTAAGTCAATCAAATGGTGGTTCTTATAAATTAAAAAAATAAATATAATATAAATATATCATCACGACTTTTATCCATTACTGGGTGTGGCACTCTGCCGAAGCAGTTTTCGGTAAGTGATATATTTATGTACGTGAAGTGCGGTTACCAGCCGTCAAATCACGGTCCCCAAAGATGTTAGTGGTGGGGGAGCCACAGGGGTAATTTTAATTTGGTGAAAATTGTTTGTCGGCTGTGGGAATCGAACCGAGTTCCTCAGGATCCACAGGCCAACTCGAAACCACTGAGCCATTACCCCATTAAATTAATAAACATAAATAAATAATTGTAATTGAGACAAACTATAGGTGGCGAACTTTTTTACCATTGCATGGCATATTTAAATTAGGAAGTAATAAAGGAATTTTTGACATGATATTTTCAACCCTACATTGACTTAACGATAAAGAAAAATATTCGAAATCATTTAGTAATTCATAATTCCTAGAAATCGAATAGTAAACATCTGAAGTAAACAAGTTGTTTTTTTTACAACTATCTTATATACTAAACGGCTTAATTCCCTATGTATAGATTCATCACGATCATTCTAACAATTTTACAGCCTAGACGGTTTATCCGATTTAATTGAAACTTTTTTTATTTGATAGGGATTACTTATGCGGAGTGCCTTTTGATAGTCTCAGATTTTTCGTGCACATGATGTGCGAGAAAACTTGAAAAAACATGCATTTTCAACTAAGAGTGTGGAGGCTTTGAAATTTTTAAGAAGAACATCTACTGTCACTTTGACGTTTGTCAGTGGACATGTCGCATTTTTAATTATAAATTATTTAAATATTAAATGTTTTAGAGTAGTTTTGAAATATTTTACGCACATTAGGGGACTGAGGGGACGTTTTTATTATAATTACAAATTTCAAATATGTGTATTTAAAAAGAAAATTTTTAACAGTCCACTATGAAGTTGGTTTTAATTCAAAACGTCATATTGACAAGTTTTATAAAATATACAGACAAAGAGTGTGGAGGCTTTGAAATTTTAAAAAAGAACACCTACTCTAATTTTGACATTTATATGTGGACATATCGCATTTTTAATTAACAATTATTGAAGTATTAAATTTTTTAGATAACTTTTGATATATTTTACACATATTGGGGGAATGAGGGAACGTTTTTATTATCATTACGCATTTTATATATGTGTATTTAAAAAGAAAATTTTTGACAATCCACTAAAACAAAAACGTCAAATTGACAAGTTATATATAACTCGAATTGGAATCATTTGATCACTCTTAAATTTTCTATCGGTAATACGAAAGTTATTTTAAAGGGCATGTGGGCAAAATTATAATATTTTCAATCGGCAATTATTTTAGTGAAATTGCAACAAAACCTATCGTGTTTGGTGTCATATTAAAGGGCTTTAGAAGAACTTTCAGATAAATGAAAAAAGTTGAAATTTTACAATAAGCAATTGTTTCTAACATAAAGTATTTCGAATCATATTGAGTTGGGTGTCATATGAAAGGGCTTTAGAAGAACTTTCAAATGAAATTAAAAAAAAAGTTGAAATTTTACGACTGTCAATAGTTTCAAACTTAAAGTATTCCGAATCGTACCGTATTTAGTGTCATATTGAAGGGCTTGAAAAGAACTTACAGATGAAATATATATATATAATTTTACGATAGGTAATTGTTTCAAACTTAATCAATTCTATAAAAAAATGTGGAACTATCAAAAATTACATCCAACGGATTTTTAATAGATTAGCAAAATCTTTTCGGAAATAAAAGCACGTATTTGATTGAAATTTTACGACTGTCAATTATTTCAAACTTAAAGTATTCCGAATTATGCCATGTTTGGTATCATATGAAAGGGCTTTAGACGAACCTTTAGATAAAATAATTAAAAAGATAGATTTTGAAAAAGCAATAAGCGTTCGCCGGAATTTGAACCCAGAACCTTTCACTCGCATGGTGACTGCTCTAACCAATTGAGCTACAAACACTCGAATACTCGAATACTCATGCCTTTCCTGCAACGTTTAGTGGAAGAAATGCTACAGCAGTCACCATGCGAGTGAAAGGTTCTGGATTCAAATCCCGGCGAACGCTCATTGCTTTTTCAAAAATTATTTATAATATCTACAAACAAACAATTGTGTCAATAAACAAATTCTTATAAAAAGTTAGTTTAGCAAAATTTTCTCGGAAATAACACACGTATTTGAAATTTTACGACCTTCAATTTCAGATGAAATAAAAAAAAGTTATTTTAGCAAAATGTTTTCGGAAATAAAACACGTATTTGATTGAAATTTTACGACCGTCAATTGTTCTAAGCTTAAAGTGTTCCGAATCAAATCGTGTTTGATATCATATGAAAGGGCTTTAGAAGAACTTTCAGACGAAATAAAAAAATTCAGACTTTACGATTATCAGTTGTTTCAAATTTCAAATATTCGGATTAATGCCGTGTTTAATGTCATATGAAAATTGTTTTAAACATAAAATATTTCGAAAGATGCCGTTTTTGGTTGTTTCAAATGATCGGCAATTGTTTCAGTGAAAGTGCTTAACAATCTATCGTGTTTGGTTTCTAATGAAAGGTCTTTTGAAGAGCTCGCGTACAAAATTAAATATTTTACGATTGGCAATTGTTTTAGTGAAAGTGCTTCTAAACTAACCCTGTTTCATATCAAATGGAAGGTTTTTTGAAGGGCTAGCGTAAAATTTTTTAAGACAAAACGTCAACTTGACAAATTATTTTTAAAAGTATGTAATAAAACAAAGCAAAATTTGTGTGCGGTAATAATATACATTTATAAAAAAAAGAAAATTGACAGCAGCATTCTACAATGCAAAAAAGTATATTTCAGCGATTTCCAACAGTTTTTCAAAACAGTTTAGAGAAAATTTCAATTGATTTCATGTACATATAAAATATAAATGTAGAACATTATAAAAAATGACGTCCAAAATATTTTTAATAGTTTAGCAAAATGTACAATTGTTTTCGTGAAAGTGTTTTAAACCTATCGCGTTTTTATCAAAAAAGAAAGATTTTTTGAAGGGTTCGCGTACAAAATTTAATACTTATACATCTTCAATTGTTTTAGTGAAAATGCATCAAAATTCTTCGTGATTAGTATCAAATGAAAGGTCTCGCGTGCATAATTGGATTTTTTTCAATCGTCAGTTGTTTTAGTGAAAGATCTTCGGAACCTATTGTGTTTAGTATCAATTAAAAGATCTTTGGATGGAATGATACGCAGAAATTTTTTAGATTTGTAATAATTGCATTTATATTGTGTCAACTGTCTTACAAAAGTGAATTCTACTTCAGGGTCCGCGGAGCTAGCGTGAGGCCTGGCGAAGCCAGGGCGACCGCTAGTCTTATATACTAAACGGCTTAATTCCCTATGTATATATAGTTTCATCACGTTCATTCTAACAATTTTACAGCCTACACGGTTTATTCGATTTATTTACAACTTTTTTTATTTGATCGGGGTCATTCATGGGGAGTGCCTTTTGATAGTCTCAGATTTTTCGTGCACATGATGTGCGAGAAAACTTGCAAAAACATGCGTTTTGGGGCAAAATCAACTAAGAGTGTGGCGGCTTTGAAATTTTTAAGAAGAACATCAAACGTCATTATGACATTTGTCAGTGGACATGTCGCATTTTTAATTATAAATTATTTAAATATTAAATGTTTTAGAGTAGTTTTGAAATATTTTACGAACATTGGGGGACTGAGGGGACGTTTTTATTATAAATACAAATTTCATATATGTATATTTAAAAAGAAAATTTTTTACAGTCCACTATGAAGTTGGTTTTAATTGAAAACGTCAAATTGACAAGTTTTATAAAGTATACAAAAAGTATGGAGGCTTTGAAATTTTAAAAAGAACATCTACTCTAATTTTTACATTTGTATGTGGACATATCGCATTTTTTATTAAAAATTATTTAATTATTAAATTTTTTGGAGAACTTTAGAAATATTTCACACCTATTGGGGGAATGAGGGAACGTTTTAATTATAATTACGCATTTGAAATATGTGTATTTAAAAGAAAATTTTTGACAGTCCACTAAAATAAAACGTCTAATTGACAAGTTATATAAGTATACAGGTAAATCCAACAAAATTTGTCTCCAGTAATAATATACAGTAAAACCAAGCAAATTTTATCCACGGCAGAGTACAATTTAAAAAAAAAACCAGATAACTCGAATTGAAATCATTTGAGCACTTTTAAATTTTCTATCGGTAATTGTTTAATTTAAAGTGCTACAAATCTTATATAATATGAAAGTTCTTTTGAAAAGCTTGCGTAGAAAATTTCATAATTTTCGATCGTCAATTGTTTTAGTGAAAGTGTTTTAAAACCTATCGTGTTTGGTATCAAATGAAATGTCTTTTAAAGTGCACGCGTATTAAAGTGATTTATTTACACGACAATTGTTTTAGTGATACAGATTTAAAACCTATTGTGTTTGGCATCAATTAATAGGTCTTTGTATGGATAAACGTACAGAATTGAAAAGTGTTAGATTAGAATTTAGTTTATATTGTGTCAATTGTCATACAGAAGTGAATCCTACTTCAGTGTGCGCGGAGCTTTGCGTGAGGCCTGGCGTGTTTAGTATCAATTAAAAGGTCTTTGGATGGAATAATACGCAGAAATGTTTTAGATTTGTAATAATTGCATTTATATTGTGTCAACTGTCCTACAAAAGTGAATTCTACTTCAGGGTCCGCGGAGCTAGCGTGAGGCCTGGCGAAGCCAGGGCGACCGCTAGTGTAAAACTAAATATAAAAAATGCCGCTCCAAAATATGTGCCGCCCCGTGCGGACCGCACCCACCGCTCCCCCCCCCTTAGGAACGCCACTGATTTGAGTAAAATAATTCTATATTTCTATTTAATAAATAAAAGTTGATAGTTGTATCGTATAAATATGACTTTATAAAAATATTTATTGCCGCTAGCAAATAGCATACATGCAAAAAAATCTAAGTATTAATTTAATTAAGTTGAATTGAAACGAACTAATCCTCTTGTCCTCAAAACATAATGAAAAAAGAAAAAGAAATGAAGAAGGAAAAAATCCTCTTGCAGTGAACAGACCTTGATTGCAGTGGTAGGACCACTCTCGGGGGACAACCTCATTTTTGTGGTTGACGAAATGACATCCTCTTTTTAGCCTGTTCCGGGATCTGGGATTTGGCGGTCCAATTAAACCAGTGCAGCGTTGCGGCTGCCCTGAACCTAAAACCCTCCGTATGCAGTGCTACCACCCTCACCAGCCAGGGAAGCAATTCCCTAAATAATTAGGGCTACGACATGCGACATGTTGTCAACATGTTTACTACACGGTCGAATCTGTGCTTGAGAGGTAGTGTTCGAGTGCCTATATGATGTCATTGAATATTGAAACAGAGTGTTTGTCACCACAGGAATTGGAGAGGGTGAATAATGGGGGGCAGGCAGTTGAAGCTATAAAATATGAAAAATGTATTTTACCGCTAATATAAAAGGCGATTAAGGGCGACTAATTAACAATTAACTATCTCTATTTTTAACAGTGAAGCGTTTCTAAAGTATTTTTGATAAAGAAATAATATATCTGGTAAAATATATGTTCTACTATTTGACGCATTTATTGAATACAGAGTGATCAAAAGGAATTGTTAAGCCTCATTCACAACACGAAATTAGTAGTTAGTGTTAGTGGTTATGGTTAGTGGTTATAGTTAGTAGTTACAGATAAAAATATATCGTTCACAATGTCCCAAATTAATGATTTCGAATTTATGTTTCTGCCGGTAATGTAGTGCACATTTTTGAAAATTATAGATATTACAAGAAATTATAATAGATGTCACAGTTGTCAACTGAAAGTTTTGACAAATAGTTACAGTTTTGTTTGTTTGAGTTCTGATATTTTGTCTGTAGTTCTGATTTGGTAGAACTGGTTTTCTTCTACTATTTTGCTTTAAAATTGGTCCTACAAGTTCTAACAACAAATCAAATTGAGCTATGGTCATTCTGGTGTAAATAAAGAACATGTCTTCATCATATGACCTCATTTCTTGAATCAAATTATTCCAGTCTCCCTGATTTGTTCGGTTTTGGTTGATTGGGCGAACCCACCATCTTGTATTTGTTTTTTTATTTCTTTTCATTTGCACAATTAAAGTTGCAAGTAACAACTTTTTTATTGTGCTTCGATTCATTTTCGTTACATAAAATTCAAACTGAGAAAACCAACTGTCACTTTACTCCTCGTTTTTGATTGGCTGTGCCGTTAACCACTAACTAAAAGTTTGAAGTTTACAAACTTCTACGCTAACCACGATTAGCGTAGACCTGCGCTGGGCTAAATTCGTTGTTGTGACCGCTACTAGAGGAATACATATGTCAAACTTCTAACGCTAACCATAACTACTAACATTAACCACTAATTTCGTGTTGTGAATGGGGCTTTACAGTTGGCAATAAAAAAAAAACTACTTTAAATTGATAAGCCTGATACATAAATTCATTTCCTGTTGTTGACAGTGCCATTTAAAATTTAAATTTGTGTATTTTTATTATTACATTTATTTCTTAAAAAGTCAAAATTCTTTTAGCTGTCAGACTCCTGACATAACCTATTTGTATTTATTAGAAATGTCAAATAGCATTTCCGCCTTTATCTGACGTTGTGCCAACTGTGGAAAAAAAAAGATCTCGGGAATTGTATTGCCAACTATAACAATTCCTTTTGATCAGCCTGTAGAAATTTGTATACATATGCCCTATGCTGTGAAATGCGTGTTTGTCATTTTCTTGGCTATCGTCTCAGCCGACAAGTTCATTTGTTAATACACTAAACAAATTTCAAGGAGGAGATGTAGAAAATATTTTGTATCCGATTGAACGAAAAATTAAAATTGTCCAATGTGTTTTCAATCCGTAAAATTTATAATTTCAGTACTTTATTTGTCGTAGCTAGACAATAAGAAATACAGTGTTTGACGTTTGTCTTCAAAATCACAATTTCGGCTTAGTTGTTGATAAACAACAAAAAATTTAAATTCGGCAAAAGTATCGTTTTAAATGAAAAATAATTATATAAAAGTCAGGAAAATGGCACATAACTGACAATGAGCCATATTGAAATACTCGGCACTTCGTGCCGAGTATTTTAGCACTTCGAGTCAACTACAGATATTTTACTGGCTAGTTTTTTGAAACCTTTGATTATAATAATAGTTAATTTTAAATTTAATAATTAAATCTGATTTTCTAGTATCTAGCAGTAAGCTTCTCTTGTTTCTAAAATGACAGAAAAAAAGTAAATAAACAAAAACCAATTGTTATCAGTTTTGCAGTTTAATACTTCCGCTCCGGAGTGTTTCAGAAAAAATTATTATTATTTTTTGTATAATTTTATCGAAAAAAAAGATTTGTGTAATATGTAGAAAAACTGAACTTCTCGGACACCTGTTCCACCATTGTCCAACAATATAACACTTTTCCTACTAGTTACACATCATTTATTTCTATAATAAAGGTTGAAAGTCGCTTGCGGACCGAAGCTAGAGATTGTAGAACGAGCGTAGTGAGTGCAGCAATTTATTATGGTCTACAAAGGTATTTTCAACCAAAGGTGTACATAACATTTTTTCTAAGATCGAAAATATAGTTAATCAATTTATAAATATAATTAATAAATTTTGATGCAGGTAACTAAGAAAATACTACAAACAAACAAAAATTTAAAAAAAAAATTATATTTGTTGTCTGAAAGAACTCCGTTGCCAGTAGCAACAATCTACAAAGAGCCTTGGTATACAATTATTTACTTTTAGTCACCAATTGACGTTCGAAAAGCCTAATTTTACACTGTTGTGAAACTGTTTTATGTACATTAATAAACTATAAATTTTATTACAAACTTTAATTAAAAAATCATTTATACACATAAATAGGTATGGTTTTGTAACCAAGGAAATGATTATCTTATTTGATATTTAATTTACAACAAATATTTGATATTTTAGCACATTTAGCGGAAGTTGCCAATAGCAACGATACACTTTTATTTACCTTCATTACCTTGGAAACAGTAAACATAAATGTCATCTATATCTATCTTCTATATATATAAAAATTAATGTTTGTTTGTCTGTTTGTTTGTTTGTCCCTTATGCGTTCCTATATCATTCATCCGATTGCGATGAAACTTTGCTAAGTTGTTGTGTGCACCCCCGAGAAGGTTTCTGACTTAGCACAAGTCCAATCCGCCATCTTGAAACAAAATGGCCGCTAGCTATCTTGAAAAGTACTGCACTGATTCGATTCAAATTTGGTATACACATAGACGAGAACCAATCTTAATATATAGGTATAATAAAGATTCAGTCCGCCATCTTGAAACAAAATGGCGGCTAGCTATCTTGAAAAGTACTGCACTGATTCGATTCAAATTTGGTATAGACATAGACGAGAACCAATCTTAATATATAGGTATAATGAAGATTCAGTCCGCCATCTTGAAACAAAATGACCGCTTGCTATCCTGAAAAGTACTACACTGATTCGATTCAAATTTAGTATAGACATAGACGGGAACCAATCTTAACATACTGGTATAATAAAGCTTTAGTCTACCATCTTGAAACAAAATGGCCGCTAGCTATTCTGAAAACTACTGCACTGATTGGATTCAAATTTGGTATAGACATAGACGGGAACCAATCTTAACATATTGGTATAATAAAGCTTCAGTCTACCATCTTGAAACAAAATGGCCGCTAGCTATTCTGAAAACTACTGCACTGATTGGATTCAAATTTGGTATAGACATAGACGGGAACCAATCTTAACATATTAGTATAATAAAGCTTCAGTCTATAATCTTGAAACAAAATGGCTGCTAGCTATTCTGAAAACTACTGCACTGATTGGATTCAAATTTGGTATAGACATAGACGGGAATCAATCTTAACATATTGGTATAATAAAGCTTCAGTCTACCATCTTGAAACAAAATGGCCGCTAGCTATTCTGAAAACTACGGCACTGATTGGATTCAAATTTGGTATAGACATAGACGGGAACCAATCTTAACATATTAGTATAATAAAGCTTCAGTCTACCATCTTGAAACAAAATGGCCGCTAGCTATTCTGAAAACTACTGCACTGATTGGATTCAAATTTGGTATAGACATAGACGGGAACCAATCTTAACATATTGGTATAATAAAGCTTCAGTCTACCATCTTGAAACCAAATGGCCGCTAGCTATTCTGAAAACTACTGCACTGATTAGATTCAAATTTGGCATAGACATAGACGGGAACCAATCTTAACATATTGGTATAATAAAGCTTCAGTCCGCCATCTTGAAACAATATGGCCGCTAGCTATCCTGCAAAGTACTGCACTGATTCGATTCAAATTTGGTATAGACATAGAACGAACCCAATCTTAACATATTATTATTTGTTACTCTGCACAACAGGAAGTAAATCCCAATTATAGTACAGGGGGCCTACAGCTTATAGTGGAATCCGAACCACTCAGACACAATCGAATTTTTTGGATATAAGTAGAAGTCAGTGAGATTTGAACGCACGACCTCTTGCTTGCTAATTAAGAAACGCAAGTTTTACCTCGCTTTTATCCACTGAGCTACGATTGCCCGTAAACAAAATGGCATATTGGTATAATAAAGCTTAATTTCGCCATCTTTAAACAAAATGGCCGCTAGCTATCTTGAAAAGTACTGCACTGATTCGATTCTTATTTTGTACGGACATAGACGGGAACCAATCTTAATATATAAGTATAATATAACTTCAGTCCGCCATCTTAAAACAAAATGGCTGCTAGCTATCCCAAAAAGTACTGTACTGATTCGATTCTTATTTTGTACAGACATAGACAGGAACCAATCTGAATATATAGGTATAATAAAACTTCAGTCCGCCATCTTAAAACAAAATGGGCCACTAGCTATCCTGAAAAGTACTATACTGATTCGATTCAAATTTGGTGTAAGCATAGACGGGAACCAATCTTAACATATAGGTATAATAAAGCTTCAATCCGCCGTCTTGAAACAAAATGGCCGCTAGCTATCCTAAAAAGTACTGCACTGATTCGATTTAAATTTGGTATAGGTACAGACGAGAACTAATCTTAACATATAGGTATAACAAAGCTTCAGTCCTATGCCATTCGAATTCAGACGTTTGCAGTTTCCGGTACGACTCGCATTTGCAATGACCGTCAAAAAAGCACTGGTACAGTCGCTACAAGTGTGTGGACTAAACTTGGAAAATCCATGCTTCTCACATGGACAGCTGAACACAAACACTTTCTTTGAGTTGCAATGAAACGCATGCGGGGTACTCGCATTAAATTGTAGACCACGCGAACGAAGTCGCGGGTAATAGCTAGTCTATCTTCTATATATATAAAAATTAATGTTTGTTTGTCTGTTTGTTTGTTTGTCCCTTATGCGTTCCTATATCATTCATCCGATTGCGATGAAACTTTGCTAAGTTGTTGTGTGCACCCCCGAGAAGGTTTCTGACTTAGCACAAGTCCAATCCGCCATCTTGAAACAAAATGGCCGCTAGCTATGTTGAGAAGTACTGCACCGATTCGATTCAAATTTGGTATAGACATAGACGGGAACCAATCTTAACATATAGGCATAATAAAGCTTCAGTCTGCCATCTTGAAACAAAATGGCGGCTAGCTATCTTGAAAAGTACTGCACTGATTCGATTCAAATTTGGTACAGACATAGACGAGAACCAATCTTAATATATAGGTATAATGAAGATTCAGTCCGCCATCTTGAAACAAAATGGCCGCTTGCTATCCTGAAAAGTACTACACTGATTCGATTCAAATTTAGTATAGACATAGACGGGAACCAATCTTAACATATAGGTCTAATAAAACTTCAGTCCGCCGTCTTGAAACAAAATGGCTGCTAGCTATTCTGAAAACTACTGCACTGATTGGATTCACATTTGATATAGACATAGACGGGAACCAATCTTAACATACTGGTATAATAAAGCTTTAGTCTACCATCTTGAAACAAAATGGCCGCTAGCTATTCTGAAAACTACTGCACTGATTGGATTCAAATTTGGTATAGACATAGACGGGAACCAATCTTAACATTTTGGTATAATAAAGCTTCAGTCTACCATCTTGAAACAAAATGGCCGCTAGCTATTCTGAAAACTACTGCACTGATTGGATTCAAATTTGGTATAGACATAGACGGGAACCAATCTTAACATATTAGTATAATAAAGCTTCAGTCTACCATCTTGAAACAAAATGGCCGCTAGCTATTCTGAAAACTACTGCACTGATTGGATTCAAATTTGGTATAGACATAGACGGGTACCAATCTTAACATATTGGTATAATAAAGCTTCAGTCTACCATCTTGAAACAAAATGGCCGCTAGCTATTCTGAAAACTACGGCACTGATTGGATTCAAATTTGGTATAGACATAGACGGGAACCAATCTTAACATATTGTAATAATAAAGCTTCAGTCCGCCATCTTGAAACAATATGGCCACTAGCTATCCTGAAAAGTACTGCACTGATTCGATTCAAATTTGGTATAGACATAGAATGAAACCAATCTTAACATATTGGTATAATAAAGCTTTATTTCGCCATCTTTAAACAAAATGGCCGCTAGCTATCTTGAAAAGTACTGCACTGATTCGATTCTTATTTTGTACGGACATAGACGGGAACCAATCTTAATATATAGGTATAATATAACTTCAGTCCGCCATCTTAAAACAAAATGGCTGCTAGCTATCCTAAAAAGTACTGTACTGATTCGATTCTTATTTTGTACAGACATAGACAAGAACCAATCTTAATATATAGGTATAATAAAACTTCAGTCCACCATCTTAAAACAAAATGGGCTACTAGCTATCCTGAAAAGTACTATACTGATTCGATTCAAATTTGATGTAAGCATAGACGGGAACCAATCTTAACATATAGGTATAATAAAGCTTCAATCCGCCGTCTTGAAACAAAATGGCCGCTAGCTATCCTAAAAAGTACTGCACTGATTCGATTTAAATTTGCTATAGGTACAGACGAAAACTAATCTTAACATATAGGTATAACAAAGCTTCAGTCCTATGCCATTCGAATTCAGACGTTTGCAGTTTCCGGTACGACTCGCATTTGCAATGACCGTCAACAAAGCACTGGGACAGTCGCTACAAGTGTGTGGACTAAACTTGGAAAATCCATGCTTCTCACATGGACAGCTGAACACAAACACTTTCTTTGAGTTGCAATGAAACGCATGCGGGATACTCGCATTAAATTGTAGACCACGCGAACGAAGTCGCGGGTAATAGCTATATATATATAAAAATTAATGTTTGTTTGTTTGTTTGTCCCGTATGCGTTCCTATACCATTCATCCGATTGCGATGAAACTTCGCTAAGTTGTTGTGCGCACGCCCGCGTAGGTTTATGACTTACCACAAGTCTAATCCACCATCTTGAAACAGAATGGCCGCTAGCTATCTTGAAAAGTACTGCACTGATTAGATTCAATATGGTATAGACATAGACAAGAACCAATCTTAACATACAGGTATAATAAAGCTTCAGTCTGCCATCTTGAAAAAAATGGCCGCTAGCTATCCTGAAATGTACTGCACTGATTCGATTCAAATTTGGTATAGACATAGACAGGAACTAATCTTAACATATAGGTATAATAAAGCTTCAGTCTGCCATCTTTAAACAAAATGGCCGCTAGCTATCCTGAAAAGTACTGCACTGATTCGATTCAAATTTGGTATAGACATAGACGAGAACCAATCTTAACATATAGGTATAATAAAGCTTCAGTCTGCCATCTTGAAAAAAAATGGCCGCTATCTATCTTGAAAAGTACTGCACTGACTCGATTCAAATTTGGTATAAGCATAGACGAGAACTAATCTTAACATATAGGTATAATAAAGCTTCAGTCCTATGCCACTCGAATTCAGACGTTTGCAGTTTCCGGTATGACTCCCATTTGCAATGGCCATCAACAAAGCACAGGGACAATCGCTACAAGTGTGTGGACTAAATTTGGAAAATCCATGGACAGCTGTACACAAACACTTTCTTTGAGTTGCAATGCAACGCATGCCGGGTACTCGCATTAAATTGTAGACCACTCGAACGAAGTCGCAGGTAATAGCTAGTTATTTTAATAAAATACTCCATTCGACAAATTATTTGAATGAATACCATTGGAGATTTAGTTTTCTCAGGCCAAATTTGTATTGTCCTCACTCACTTAAACCAGGCTGCTTTGTTTTTAAAAATAAATCGACTTTATTAAAACTGCTTTTTAACAAGCATAGCAAAGTCGTTACTATATAACCCTGAAATATCTAATTTAATTCATTAATAATTCGTAAAATTATCTATTGTTATAATCCATATATTAACAATGAGATATTACAATATTTGAATAACACATTTTTGTCAAAAGTTATAATTTGCAGAAGAGAAATCTTCATGATACAAATAAAAACTACGAATTAAAAATGAATAATCGAAACAGAGTTAATTGGTGAGGATTCCATCTCGATCTGTAGCCACGGTCAGTAAAATCATTAGCGGCAACATGAAAACATCGAACGTGTGAAACCATCTCGCCTGGTGCGCAGCTACGACGGAGGAGTCACGCGTCAAAACCGCTGAGTCAAACAAAGCTGCACCGCCACCTCGGGCTCGGCTTGAGACAAACCAATATCGTTTAAACATTAATCTAACACGAAACATTTCGACGGTTTGACACGTCGGAAACGCAGAGAGCACAGCGCGCAGACCGCGCGGTGCTGTTGTGCTGCTGCTGACTCATAGTCTAATGACGGGCCGCGATGTGGATGTGGATGGACCGATGGACACTGGCCGCTTGCTTGTTGGCATCTGGCTGGTTGGATGAACCGAACCAAGACACCAAGAGAGAAAGAGATCGAAGAAACTTCGAAGGTATGATCACTGGTGTAACTGAAAAGTCATGCCTCCCTCTCTGCAATATTTTAAAAGGGCCTCCATAGATATGAACAATGTTTTTCTTGTATATTTATATTCACATCATAGGATTGTATGTAGAGACGATTACCTTGAGTTATTGTGTAAAAGTTACTAGCGAATAATAGCTATAACGTAGAGACATATGCGATATATGATAATTGACACTAAAAGTAGAACTGAAGTTAATTAATTCATATACAGAGTGTAACACAAAAAGCGGGCCATATACGATTAACAAAATAAAGAATTTTTTCACATAAAAATTGGGTAAAAACAATTTAAAAAATTGCTGTTTTTAATTAGTTTGCTAAGGAACCTGGAGACCGATTCTAATTCGTAGCAACCAGCTGTAACCACTGGCTTGACGTCACTTATTGTCGCTACCGATAGTGTAGCCACCTTGCGGGATAAAGTTTAATTTAGGTTTGACGTCATTATTGGCGACTAGACATTTTCTAGCGACTTACTGCTAGCAACTGCTTTGAACCAGTCGCTAGCTCAGTCGCTACGTCCTATTCGTATGTTGTGCAGTGCCGTGTTTTGAAAAGTTTGGTTATTTTATTAAATAATACTAAATATAGAAACATAGTTACAATTTCAACCAACAAAATGAACTTGTTCACAATAAACAACCACAAAAAGCGACAAGTTTTCAGAAATACCACACCAAAATATATATTCTGATCTTTGTAACCAACAGTAGAAAATAAATTCCCTAGAAATTTAATTAAATCGCCTGACGTCATCAAAAATATGTCATTCAACTAAATATTTGGTTCCTACGAATTAGAATCGGTCTCCTGAATAAAAAATGCAACTAAAAGAAAATGTTAAACAACAGCAACAACAAAGCACACTTTAATACACTACTAAAATTTTCACATTAACATATTTTTATAAAATAAATCGCCCCCAAAGCAGTCGAGTAAAAAGCTTTGTATGAAATTAGTACATTTTCGGACTTTATAGGACTCGCCTTGTTAATCATCCTTGCTCGTTGTGCTTGCTCGACCATAAACTATGACTCGTCCAATAAAGTCTTGCATTATATACTTGTTACATAAATAGCTATTATGTCATTTTCCTAATAAACTATCAAGAAAAAAAAAAACTGTGTTAGTGTCGAGAAAATGAGGTGATTTTGCAAAAATGAATTGTTGAAACATTTCTGAGATGAGAAAATTTGTTTTAATTTGAAAAAAAAAATGTTTTAAACTACCAAAAATTCAACTACGTACCTACGAATTCTATTACAATCTATAGTATAATTGAAAGTAAGTTTCTATTTATCGCAGTACATATATATGTGGAAGAAGCTAAAGTGGTGTGTCAGGATAAAAACGTTTGGCGAAGATTAATTACGGAATTAATCTGATGATTCCAGAAAAGCGCAGAATTTTAGATTTGTTGTTTAGTAATTTCATTAGAGTGTTTACCTGCAATTGTGTGAAATTCACTTTCAAAAACAAGCGCAGGGACGACACTCCCTTCGTTTCTTAACTTTTTTATTCGTTTTCTGATCTTACATTGAGTGTTTAACTGCAATTGTGTGGAATTCACTTTCAAAAACAAGCGTAGAGCGACACTCCCTTTCTTATCTTTTAATTCGTTTTCAGTTCTTACGTAGAGTGTTTAACTGCAATTGTGTAAAATTAACTTTCAAAAACAAGCGCAGGAACGACACTCCCTTCGTTTCTTTTTTTAAAATTCGTTTTCTGATCTTTTATTGAGGGTTTAACTGCAATTGTGTGGAATTCACTTTCAAAAACAAGCGTAGAGCGACACTCCCTTCCTTTCTTATCTTTTAATTCGTTTTTAGTTCTTACGTAGAGTGTTTAACTGTAATTGTGTGAAATTCACTTTTAAAAACAAGCGCAGGGTGACGCTCCCACCCTTTCTTATCTTTTTGTTTCATTTTCAGTTACTGCATTGTGTGGACTTTCCTTTCATATGCAAGTGCAGGCTATCGCTTTCATCTTTTCTAATCTTGTAGATTCGTTGTTAGTTTCGTTATTAGATTCGTTGTTAGGAGTAAACGTGAGTAATTTGAGATGTCTTATGCATATGTTATGTTACCTTGAAGAAAGAAAATGAATGATAAGTGAATAGGAATGATGTGATTGAAGGTTTGTTGTGTGATAATGATTTCGAGTGTAATAAATTAATGAGTTTATATGGAGTGATCTATGAATGTGGTTGAAGTGAGGTTGTTTTGTTTGGATGAAAATGTTTGACGAAGGCTGATTGTTTGATGAGTGTGATGAGACAATGTTTTATGAGTGATTTTAGGGTTCGTGCTACCCCATTTGTTGGGATATAGCGTGAAGATATGTATGTATGTATGTATGTACTAATAAAATGTATTCAAATGGCGGCATTTTTATCAATAAAATTTCTAATTCTGGATAGCAGCGCTAAGGACGATTTAATTCACGAACTTTAATTTAGGGCACTTATAGTTAAGGAATTATAATTTTACAATCACAATTAATTTTACAAAGAATTAATTCACAATTCAAAATAAATTGGAAATACATACGCCCTAATTTATTGTTCATGATCTATGAATCGACATTATCGTTTTCATACAGACTTAGCCAGAACTATAAATTTCATTGATAAAAAACATTGCCATTTGAATATATTTAGTTAGCTGTGTATATATTTTGTCTGTGATAGTACATACACTTCAAAGTAAAAAATAAATTGATGACGTGATATTACTGCTAAAGTATAGGAGAACGTGTATAATTTATGTTACTATTAGTTAACATTTACTTAGGTTGATAAAACAAGCAATAAAGAATTAAATCTATGCAAGTATTTTGCCAAGAAAAAATAAACTTTATGAAGAGTAATAAATTATTGAGCAATTTTATAGTTTATTCTGTATGGAACTATCAATAGGAAATAAAAAATATTTGATTTAGGATAGATTCTCAGCATGTCAGGGCAACTTGGAAAATACATTTGTTTGGGATTAGAGCTCGCGTTGTCGTGTGTGCCGAGAGTATAACTGCGTTTTGGGAACTAATTAATTACTGTGATTAATCAGAAAACTTCTCGTAATTAGAAAGTTTCTTGGCAAAATTAAAATGGCGCTCAGTCTTTGCTGTAACGCTGCTTTCATTCGTTTCATTTTTATATTGAGCGGCATATTGCAATCACCTTCTAGCTGCACATGTTTAAACAAAATCAAAATACACATCTACCAAACCTAATCAAATTAGATTAGTTTAAATTGATACATATTTGGATGAAAAGTGCATTAAAACATATATACATATATTTTCAGAAACACTATAGTTAAACTTATGGTGTTATTTCTTGTCCTATTAATTTTTATGTTCGTTTGTTTCTCTGCACAATAGGAACTTAATCTCAATTACAGTACAGAGGGTTTACAATTTATAATGATATCTGAACCACTAAGACACAGCTATATTTAATATATTCATATAGATTGAAGTCAGTGTGATTGAACGCGCGAACTCTGGCTTGGCAGACGTAAGATATATCCACTACTACTGTCTCTTTAAAATAAAATAATAAATCAAACAAGTATTCAGAATTAAATACTGCAATAAATAGTTTCTTAAATGATTCACTCGTGAAATGGGGTTACTAGCGCAATGGAAACGTATCAGAATATAGATTCGTGAATGCAAGTTCGATTCCCACACTAATTTTAGCTATATTATAATTACTTCTGTAGTTGCCTCTGTATAAAAACTGTAGCCTTTACTTTTATTCCTGTACTTCTATAGGGCTGATTACTCTTGAGAGGTAAACAAATATTTATTATCTGAACATATGATTATCATTTACACAGCAACTACGAAATATGTTAAATTTCATCGTGAGAGTTATTTAAGTTTGGTTTTGCAATCAAACTATACATTTTTATTTGTATCCTCTTAAAATTTATAGTTAAAAGTAAAAATGTATTTTATATGAGACTTAAAATTTTTTTTTTTAAATTAATTTATAAAGAATTATGAAAATAATTTTTCATAAAATATAATTAATTAACTATAGGTAAATTCCTTTGTTCGAATTAATTATATATGTATAATTTTTTTAAATTATGAATTTACTCTTTTTTAAATCAATAATCGTTAAAGAGTACTATTTTTAGACTATCGTTAGTACTATTTTTAAAACTACCGTTTGTACTATTGTTAATGTTACTCTTATAACTATCTGAAGGGCATGAAAAAATTGGAAAAAGTATCTAGTTTTCAAATATGAATGGCGAAATTGATAATTTTTATGATTTAGGCCTTTTCTGGCCATTGTTTTGGACATAGATTTTTTTTTTAAATTTAAAAGTTGAAAAAATCCTTGAGTTTGTTTTTTTTTTCGGTATCTTATTCCTTATCGAAAAAATTAAATATTTTATCTCTTGTAAATTTTTATAAAAAGTTACCCTTCTTTAGCAAAAGTGGATCGAAAAAATAATTAATATTTGACCTCTATTAATTTTTTATTCTAAAACAAGGCATCCTACTAAAAAAATTATTAGAAATCATCAAGGAATACACGCGATTTTTTTTCAGAATTTTTTAATGCATTTTTTTATTTTTTATTTTTTGGACTTTTAGGTAAATTTTGAAATGGCTCAGAAAATTCTAGAAAAAATTCTACGTACTCTGTGATAAATTTTAAGTAATTTCTGTTCATTAAAATTTTTCTGGAAATTTGATCCTTTTCGAGTAAAAAAAATCATTACATTTTAGAAGTCGAAAATTCTCCAGTTCAAAAAAACTAAACTTTAAAAAAATGTATAAAAAAATTCACACGTATTCTTTTATGCATCCTAATCATTTTTTGTTACAAAATTTTTTTTGTAGGATACCTTCTTTTGTAGTAAAAATTTGATAGAGTTCAAATATTAATTATTTTTTCAACCTAAAGAAAAGTAACTTTTTAGATAAATTGACAAAATATTTTAGGTTTTTAACAAAAAACGAGATGCCGCCGTTAAAATGAAAAGAAAACCATACTCAAGCATTTTTGTCAACTTTAAAATTTGGTTTTTTAAATCATTGGCCGAAACATCTCAAAATCATGAAAATTATCAATTTCGCTATTCATATTTGAAAACTAAATAAATTTTCCGATTGTCTCATGCTCTTCAAAAAAAATTTGGACGCTTCAAATTTTGGAGAAGGTGGGGTGTCCGTTTCCCAGAGAATGGCCCATATATATATATATATATATATATATATATATATATATATATATATATATATATATATATATATATATATATATATATATATATATATACAGGGTGTCCCATTTTAATCTGCCAGTAGCGATAATTCTGAAACATTGCATTGAATCAAAAAGTGTTCCAAATGAAAAGTTAATGGTTCTGAGGGGGACATCTGATGCCGTAGACTTTGCCCCCCCAGCCCCTCAAGGGGGGCTGGAACAGGGGGCAACTTTAAAATCTTAAATGGAAACCCCTATTTTTTATTGCAGATTCTGATAGAGGGTTAAAAAGTATGTAAGTTTTATTCGAAACATTTTTTTTATTGGTCGAGAGATGGTGCTGCAAATGTAAAAGTTAGGTTTTTTGTCAATTAAATTGCGAAAATCGTCACGTAATTAACTGTTATTATTACTTAAGACTTACTCACAACCTTACAAGGTGGTTTTTTTTCTAAGCCTGCCCAAATACTACCCCCGCCCCCCCCTACAAAGACGTAAAGTATTCAAAAATAGCGATTGAGTACTTCTTTTTCAAATTAAATAATGGTAAAATAATTCAAAAAAGAATGTCATTTTTTTTCAAACAGTGTTTGACCGGCCCCCTTACATAGCCCCACCCCCCACTGGGGCTGGTGGCAACTTTAGAATCTTAAATGGAAACCCCTATTTTGTACCTCAGACTCGGATAGAGTTTTAAAATGTAGGTCAATTTTAGTCGCGGTATTTTTTAAAGTTGGGTGGGGCTATGTGGGGGGCCCGGTCAAACACTGTTTGAAAAAAAATGACATTCTTTTTTGATTTATTTTACCATTATTTAATTTGAAAAAGAAGTACTCATTCGCTATTTTTGAGTACTTTACGTCTTTGTAGGGGGGGGGGGGGGGTTGGTAGTATTTGGGCAGGCTGAGAAAAAAACAACCTTGTAAGGTTGTGAGTAAGTCTTAAGTAATAATAACAGTTAATTACGTTACGATTTTCGCAATTTAATTAAAAAAGAACCTAACTTTTACATTTGCAGCGCCATCTCTCGACCAATAAAAAAAATGTTTCGGATAAAACTTACATACTTTTTAACCCTCTATCAGAATCTGCAATAAAAAATAGGGGTTTCCATTTAAGATTTTAAAGTTGCCCCCTGTTCCCGCCCCCCTTGAGGGGCTGGGGGGCAAAGTCTACGGCACCAGATGTCCCCCTCAGAACCATTAACTTTTCAATTGGAACACTTTTTGATTCAATGCAATGTTTCAGAATTATCGCTACTGGCAGATTAAAATGGGACAGCCTGTATATATATATATATATATATATATATATATATATATATATATATATATATATATATATATATATATATATATATATATATATATATATATATATATATATATATATATATATATATATATATATATTAGTTTGTTTGGTATTCGATCTCGGGATCTTCGAATTCGAATGCCGTAAAGCTAACCACGCCACCGTAATGCCGAACATTATATATTGTACATTTAATTAATATATAGTGATTGACAACGTTCACAAAAACCAGAATGACATTTATTAACCTCATTAGGCCGGTATTTTCATAATTTGAAAAAGCTATCTCTGTGGCTCCTCCACCACTAACATGTTTGGGAGCCGTAATTTGACGACTGGTAACCGCACTTCACGCGCAAAATATATCACTTACCGAGATCTGCTTTAGCAGAGTGCCACACCCAGTAATGGGTAGAAGGCGTGATGATATATTTATATTTATTTATTTTATTAGGCCGGTATAAAGCTAACAACGGACTCTGCGATAGTCGAGGTTTATAATCAGCCAAGTCCATTATTTACATGTGTGGCGTTTAAGATTTTTCGAAATAAATAATTTAGACATTTAGAAATAATTTTATTTTATGGGGTAATGGCTCAGTGGAATCAAGTCGGCCTGTGGATCCTAAGAACCCTGGTTCGATCCCCATAGCCGAAAAAATATTTTCACCAATTTAAAATTACCCCTGTGGCTCCCCCACTACTAACATAGTTGGGGGCCGTGATTTGACGGCTAGTAACCGCACTTCACGCGCATAAATACATCACTTACCGACATCTGCTTCGACAGAGTGCCACATTCAGTAATGGGTAAAAGGCGTGATGATATATTTATTTATTATTTTAGAAATAATTTTCTCTGTTTATAAATTCTGCCTGAAACAGCTCTTCATGATTCTGTTATTTTTTTATTTTTTAGAAACATTTGATTCTTAATTGCCGACGTCTGTTATAAACCTTAACGGCCTGCAGCCGTTATAGACACCTTTTCATTTTTGTTTTTGGTTTTCTTAAGCCATAATAGTATGGTATTACAAAAAATTCTAAACGTCAAATATGTCTTTACATAGCTACGTTTAACAAATTTATAGCAAAATTATGATTACGATAATGTCGGTAACATTAAAAAGTTTAAAATAATCACAAAATTAACATTAATTCTAAACAATCGGCATAAAAATTTTAGTCCATAGCTGTAACAATAAATCTGCTACTTGGCTGGTTAATCAAATAACTATTTAACAGACAATACAGGCGCGGTGTTCGAGCGTGTTCATGCACATCTCTTAACATGCTGTGACGTCACCCGAACCAAGGTTCGTCAGTTCGAATCCGCCTGTCGACAAAGTATTATTTGTCGTTAAATAAAAAATACAGTTACTTGTATTAATCATACACGGGCGCTATAAGCTAGTCACTTATACATATGCCTTAAAAAAGTAACATCGAGTACGGAAACCGGCGGTACGGCAGCATAAAAACTGCGGCTCGGTGTGCCCGGTAGGCCCAGGCCCGATTCGGGCTGTAGCGCCATTTAAGAAGAAGAAGAAGAAGTTATTGGCAATGTACAATAAAGTAGTATTGTACAAAAAGATTAATGTCTTATACATAATATTAAATTTAAATGCAAATATTGACTACATGGTAAATAAGAGTATGAAAATGTTAGCTTTTTTAAAGAGAACTACTTCTGATTTTACAGATTCTCGCACTTTCATTATTCTCTATAATCCAATAGTCAGGTCTCAATTAGAATATTGCTCCATTATATGGTCACCTAATTATAAAGCTCAAGTGGAAAGGTTGGAAAATATTCAGAAAAAAATTGTAAAATATGTTTGTTTCAAAATTAATGTATATTTTGATAGTGCTAATTACAAACGCATACTTCAATACCTCGGTTTAGATACATTAAGTGAAAGAAGAAAATATTATGATGTAATATTTATTTACAAAATTTTGAATGGTCTAATTAATTCCACTGTTCTACTTAATATGTTTTCTCTCGTTGTTCCTCAGTATAACACACGCGCAAATAAACTTATTAAAAACTTAGATGCAAAAACAAATTACTTACTTTATTCTCCTTTAAACAGGATAGCTAATAATATAAATGATATTTATAAAATTATATATGTTTTTCATTCCAATATTCATTTGTTTAAAACTCATGTTAGAAAAATAATTTTTTCAAATTTGCTTTGTTTCTCAATGTTCTTATTATTATAATTATGTATTTGTATATGTTTTTTATTTTGTAAAATTATTGTTCTTTACAATGTGTTTATTTTTTCGTTTTTTGTAAAAGGTATTGGTCCATAAAATAAAGAGATTATTATAATCATGTACATAAATGTTAACTTTTTTTGTCAGTTGCATAAATAATTACATATTTAATAAGAAATAAGCCAACTTCTTTTAAAATGACAGCACCACAGAATTTTTAAAATGGCGTCTCGTTGCTTGGAAAAGCCGTAGCGTGTCGTCTTATTTAATAATTAAACAATTTCACAAATTCTTGAAAGCACGGAGAGTCCGCTCGATGTAGACGGTGGCGCGGGCTAGCTGTCCCTATAAACTCATTAATTAAGGTGAAGCTTTGACGAAGTTTGGTCTGTGAATAGAGGAACGCCCTTGCAGGCATTCGCAGCGACGACTGCTGTCTTTCATGTCTGGTAATTATGGAAAAATATGACTTATAATCTGCTCGGGAGCCGAGATTGCCCGCACCCTGGCCCCTTGCCCCTGCGCCACTCCGCTGCGAACAACTTTCCGCTCAAATGTTCTAAAATAATCGCAAGTCATTATTAATATTTTATTCGAATAGCGAAATTATGACTGAAATTCCATTTTTATTTGTTTTTCTCGCTTTAGTACTTAGTGATGTTTTATGACTTTTTTAATGACATCTATAAATTGTCATTTAATTTCACACTATATAACTATTATAAAATATTCACTACTTATTTTTAGTTATTTTCTGGAAGGCGTCATAAATATTTTATATTTTTCTTTATGATTATTAACGACCTGTGGATTTGAGAACCCGGGTTCGATTCTCACAACCGACAAGCAATTTTTAACACATTTAAAGTACCCCTGTAGCTTTCCCTTAATTAACATCTTTGGTGGCAGTAATTTGACAGCTGGTAACCGCACTTTACGCGCATAAATATATCACCAAGATGTGCCATGGCAGAGTGCCACGTGATGATATATTTATTTAGTTTTTTTAAATTTTTAAATGTACGTACCTAGAAATTAAAATAGTTTAAAAAAATAAAAACGTAATAGTAAAACACATAAAAATATGACTATTTAAATGCAATGGAATCTTAAGCGGATAAAATTTACGTCGAATAAACTCAAACCGTTATACTCGTATCTACTCGAAATAGACATTAAACCTAAGTGAAATGCCAAGTTGATGGTCAAATAAGTACGCTTGCTAATAGCCTAACAGTCCACAATAATAGTTTATTATTCAACGAGCCTGTAATGATAGCTATTACTTAAGAGGATGAAGTTTACGATACGAGCTGGCGTGGAGTGTTATTTTTCTAAATGAGTTATATGCGAGTTCCATACTATACTTTCTCTACCACTAATCAAATGGATATTAAACTATTAGGTCTAGAAAAGTCTGATTATTAAAGGTTATGTCATACATTTATGTGTTTGCCAATGTATGAATTATTTCTCAAGGCCGTTGCAGCGTTGTCATAGTAATGTCGATGTGATTGGCCGCAATTAGTGAATAACTATTACTTACGACCGTGAGTAATGTACTGCAATACCATATCAAGAAACGCACATAATAAATGTATTACTTAATGACCGTAAAAAAAATATTTTACGCAATAAAGTTTATTGTTAGCAGAGCTCAAGTTTTTAGTATTTAAATTTTAAACTACATATGTTTACGTAAAACAAAGCGTATTAGATATATGATTTTATTTATTATATCAAGTATAACATTTGAGTTCAGGAGACCTATTCTTATTCGTTGGCGACTGGATTTAGCGACCGTTTGACGTCATATTTGGTGGCGCCATCTGTTGGTATAGTTAAAAAGTACAGTCCGACGTCATTGTTGGCGACTGGTCGCTTACGGAGTCGCGTATGCAGGCGACTAGTACAAGGCTGTTGCGAAGTGTCATGGCGTCAGTTACTTAGCATTTTTTGGTTGATTAGTTTCGAAGTTAGAAAAGTTTTATATTTTATGTGCACTGTATATTATTATAACATATTTATTATTTATATTATTAAAATAATAATTCCAATTATAGCACAAAATCCAGCTGCAGATGTCCATTACTGACAATTAGAATAACAATGTTGTCTTCTACACATTAATAATAATTTTTAATGTAACAATGTTTAAGATTTTGTTAAAATTTATATTATTTGTTTTTAAAATATTAAAAATTTCTTGAAAATTACTAAAAATTCCGTCAATTTGTGATATGTCAGGTATAAGCAATAACATACAAATATTTGAGTTTAACAAAGAAAAATAAATATCAACAAGTGGCTGTCAGGAATTATAAGTACCAACACAAAATACTCCGTCGTTCCTATTAATACCAACGTAAGAAATTAAAATCCCCATGATATTGGCTTCACCGTGACGTCATTGACTTAGCGACTGAAACTAGTCGCCAAGCAGTCACCAAGAATTAGAATAGGTCTCCTGCAGAGGAATGAAGGGATTTGATTGAAGATTTGTTGCGTGACGAATAAATCGGAGTATGATGAGTAAATGAGCTTGTATGGAAGGAATTATGAATGTGGATGCAGTGAGGATGGTATGTTAGGATGAGAATGTTTGACGAGGACTATTTATTTGATGAATTTGTTGAGGGCAGGTTTATGAATGATTCTAGTGTACCCTATTTGATGAAATTTAGAATGATGTGATGTGTGAATCATGTATGTAAACACGTGGTTAAACTGGGATTAAACATCCATCGCTATTCATTGTTATGTATTACCTTATTTTAATTATCTAATAATTAATTAAAACCTTACTTTTAGCTCGACAAATATATTTTCTACCTACTGGCGATGTAAGATCTCAGCGCCACAGTGGCACTATCTGAAAAATAGAAATACTGATTTAGAATCTTATAACAAAACGGGTAATTCAGAATTTGGTTTTGTTTATAAATTATGATATTTCACTATCAACTCAGCTTCGAAAGCGTTATCTTAAGTATTTTTCTAAAGTTGACTTGACAGAGTTTATTTTGTTTATCAAATTTATTAGTGCATATGTTATAATAACTTCAGTATTCCGTAGATCATTATTTATCAAGTTTATAGCTTTTCTGAATTGTCGCGTCTTGTTATACGGGATGTTATGACATATCTGGGTAAATTGATAGCTAAGCATCTGATCGGATAGAGTTAAGCCCCATTCACAACACGAAATTAGTGGTTAGTGTTAGTAGTTATGATTAGCGTTAGAAGTTTGACATATGTATACCTCTAGTAGCGTTCACAACAACGAACTTAGCCCAGCGCAGGTCTACGCTAATCGTGGTTAGCGTAGAAGTTTGTAAACTTCAAACTTTTAGTTAGTGGTTAACGGCACAGCCAATCAAAAACGAGGAGTAAAGTGACAGTTGGTTTTCTCAGTTTGAATTTTATGTAACGAAAATGAATCGAAGCTAAAAAAAATAGTTGTTACTTGCAACTTTAATTGTGCAAATGAAAAGAAATAAAAAAACAAATACAAGATGGTGGGTTCGCCCAATCAACCAAAACCGAACAAATCAGGGAGACTGGGATAATTTGGAAGAAATGAGGTCATATGATGAAGACATGTTCTTTAATTACACCAGAATGACCATAGTTCAATTTAAATGTTGTTAGCACTTGTAAGACCAATTTTAAAGAAAAATAGTAGAAGAAAACCAGTTCTACCAAATCAGAATTACAGACAAAATATCAGAACTCAAACAAACAAAACTGTAACTATTTGTCAAAATTTTAAGTTGACAACTGTGACATCTATTATAATTTCTTGTAATATCTATAATTTTTAAAAATGTGCACTACATTACCGACAGAAACATAAATTCGAAATCATTAATTTGGGACATTGTGAACGATGTATTTTAATCTGTAACTACTAACTATAACCACTAACCATAACTACTACCACTAACTACTAATTTCGTGTTGTGAATGAGGCTTTAAGCTTTGAAACTCGTCTGGATTTTTTATGTAAACACATATGTGGGAACAGCTATCTCGACCAACGGAACGATACCAACCCCTTACCCTCTGTCAGAACATCCCATGGAAACAACAATAATTAGTTAGTGGTAGTTTAGCGTCTGTCGAGACAAGTTGTCTCTCGTCTTCACGTGCAAAATGTAGTTTTGCCGTGTAATTTTGTAACTAAGTAAAGAATAGTTCATTCATACGTTGTTGTTGTTTCCAATGTCGGATAATTTGCTTAATTTCAATATTAGTTTATAACTTCTATAAATTTTACCATTTATATTTTTATGCATGTCATTTTTATGTTTTAATAAATATATATTTTTACAAGAAGTTCGTATCTATTTTGTCTATTCCGTTTTTATTTAATGTCGCATCAATCGCGTTATATTTCGTCTTGATTTTAATTTAGTTTGTCTCATTAACAATTGATTTCAACGCGTCACATCGGCTGTTCTCTTGCGCATTACAATCTCATAACCTCTCATGCTACAATTTTTTGTCGTTAGATAATATGAAAATAAACCTTGTAATTAGTTCAAATTAAATTAAAAAATAGTATCTTCAATTGCAGAGCAGACATAATAGTGAGACATAAATGATTAATATACGATACTCATTTTTCCATAGCTTTACGTCTTAATTTTTTTCTAAAGAATATTGTACCTAATAATATCTTTTTTATTTTCAATTTAATTCCATTCCTAATTTACAAAAATAACTGGTAATTACGGCACTAAATATTAAAGTAACAACCTAAGATGACATTAAAGCATTAACGATAACTACATACGTATTTATGAGCAAACTTATATTTTGTAAATACTTAAAAAATCTATAAACTAAATTTGGAATAAAATTGGATTTTTGCAATGTAAAGTAACTATCCTCTATACAAATCGTTTATTCTACATCTCATTTAATATTCGGTCTATATAGAAGTTGCTATTAATTATATATATGTACAATATTGATTTTATCTTTTATTTTTAGGAGTCCTGGACATCCACAAAAGTCAAGACAATAACAGAGAAACTTAGGTATGTGTATTTTGAATTCTAAATAGTTGAAAAATTTCTGAAATCATGTTATCCAATAATTATCAAATTTCCTGTTCAAATGAGGTAGGTGGCTGAGTGGTATGGACTCGGCCTATGGATTTGAGAGCCGGCAAACAATTTTCACAACATTAATATTACCCCAGTAGCTCTCCCTCCACTAACATTTTTGGAGACCGTGATTTGTCGGTTGGTAACCGCATTTCACGCGCATAAATATATTACTTATCGTGCCATAAGTATCATACCCAGTAATGGGTGAAAGGCGTGATGGTATTTTTATTTATTTTATCTATATGTGCAAAGAATTCCACTAAAAGATTAAAGAAGAAATACCAAGAATTTCTGTTGGTGAGTTACAGTTTTACGCACGCAAATAATTTGCATTTTTAGTTTTCCGTAATTATCGGTTATCGGCCGAGGCGTTACTTGGTTAAATAATAATTCATAAATGTCAGAAATATATTTCGTTAAGTTAAATTTGACGGTAATTTCATTTCGAAATTACGTTTTTCGTGTAATATGTCGAGTGCAGAGGTCAACAAAATATGAAACGAAATCATGTTTGAAATATTTTTTCTGAGTGTTTTTTAAAAAGCCGCTACTGTACGAGTGTGAGAAATCTCAAAACTTACGTTCAACAATTTCTGTTTTGTTTTTTTCAACAGTTGTAATTGAACACTCTCGTTTTTCATGACTTTAACTGTTTGAGAAGATTTTAACTACAAAAAATTAATTTGTACGTAATATGTTACAGCTCATACCTTCTTTTATAAGTGAAATATAGGTGCGCGTAGGTTCCCACAATCTTTCAGATATTTTTTGTTTTATTTTCAATAACTTTAGATTGGTAAAATTAAGAAGGTTTTCTTCAGTATTTTAAAATTGTGACATAATTTGACTGTTTATTTCTGATGTATATTATTTGGTGAAATTTTCACAAACGGTATATCGTGCGAAAAATTCCAACCCTTCGATTTAAGTACTAAGAGCAGTACTACCAATTTTATTCCAATTGCAAGTAAAGTAAGACATACCTTGAATTACAGCAATATAAATTCTGCACCATACAATTTATAAAAAAAAAAATATTTATTTAATAAATAGCTGCGGGCGAAAGTAACAAAAAAGGATATATTTATTTACAACATAACCTTGCAATTTAAATCCAACCAGCACCCATCTTCGAAGGAGGTCATCTTCGAGTTCAAAAGTCATTGAAATAAACAGTGCAATTACCGAAAATGGAAGTCATTTACTGTCAGGCTGCAGCAACACTTTAGCGGGTTGGGTTTGCAGAATTCGGGGTTCAAGGGACTGAAATTGGCGGGTGCTGGGTGTGGAATTAGAACGGTCGGCAGGTAATGATAATATTAAACAGTTAGTGGGCGGAGGACACTTGGAACTGACGCATCACGCGATCGACTCAAGAAACAATCGCTCACGGTTTCACGGTGCAGTTTGAGTTTCGCAACTGAAAGTTTGGTTATGCACGAATTTTTGTACACTAGGCTAGAATGGTACTTGAAGGTACCATTCGTGATTCATAGTTTGTGTATATTATTAACACAGTTGTTACAGTTGCTTATATTGACATAATGTGCAGTGGAAACTTTTGTACTGTCTAAAGAAACATTGATTTCTTCCGTACCTGTTCATATTATTAACAGTAATATTATTGACAATTTCGGAGGCTTTAAAAGTACCAGCAGCAGGTTGATTGTCATTGTCGAAAATAGATCTAACATAGCATGATCTGGCGCTTCAATTATCATTGGAGGTGTTTATGATAAAGAAGAATCACTCAGTGTAGTATTCCAATCTAGACGATTTTTAAGAAATTGGCTTGAAATTAGTAAAATATTTTTAAATAACGTAGAATAATGTGCAATCAATCAACAAACAAACCATAGCAACGCCGTAAAATATCGTTCTCGTGAATATGATTAAGATTTTATAAATTTTGACAATATTTTAGTGATTTTCCAAATCGCGCAGTTGTAGGAAAAATGTTGTTTATAACACGTGCCGAAAAAGGTGCGGAAATCTGCACGCGCACGTAATAAACCTTTTTCGGCACTTGTTATGAAAATAACTATTTATAACATCTGCACGAGCACGTAACCTTTTTCGGCACGTGTTATAAAAAGGCTACGTGCTCATGTCGATTTGCAAATTCTGCACTTGCAGGTAACAAGTCTTTTTCGGCACTTGTTATAAAAATAACTATTGTTATTAAACAATAAACTGAAAACAGTCACCTAAAAGTCAATTTTACACACGGTATGTAAAATTAGTTCTGATTATTTTTGGTAATTTATATCAATATTCCACATTTGCACTTAAAAATTTGGTTGTAGCCACACCCAAAATAATATCTCTACACCTTTGCTTTGAAAAACCTCATGCTCTACTATCAAAGTCTTTCAAATACTATTAACAAAAAATGACATTTGTTATAGGTGGCTCAGTAGTATCGAATAGGCCTGTGGATCCTGAAAACCCTGGTTCAATTCCCACTGCCGACAAACATTTTCACTACATTAAAATTATCCCTGTGGCTCCCCCACCACAAACATTTTTGGGGTTTGTGATTTTATGACTGACAACCGCACTTCACGCGCATAAATATATCATTTACCGAGATCTGCTTCGGCAGATTGCCACACCCAGTAATGGGTAAAAGGCGTGATGATATATTAATTTTATTTATTTTACATTTGTTAATTTAATTCAAATTTCATAAGATTTGCAATGTTTTCAAATTTCCCCATTTCTTTGGATCGCCTGCAGGTGTATATTTTTATTAAATTAAGCTTAAAATTATAATAATATAGTTTGCTGCTGTAACAGCTATAATCATTATATTTATAATATTAACAACATAGTATGAAAATTTAAGTAGGCACCAAAAATTAATTTTAAAATTTCTTATACATACTTGGTAACTGTACTCGTCTACAGGTGTGTATTAGCCCTAAAGCACTGAAAATTGTTCTTGTTCTTATGCAGATATGTAGAGCACTTTGTTGTGAACCTGCTGATTAAATACATTATTTTGTGTATTCTGAAAATAATAATTTAAATTCAAAATACTGAAAATCACATGTTGCCCGTGGAACTAAGGCCCTGTAACTACGTTTCGGGCGTGAAACACATTACCGAATTTAACCGTCAAGGCAAATGAGCGAAGCCGTTATTAAATAAAATAATTTACGCTTTGAAAATAAAACACTAAACTTTGAACTTTGTGCGTGAGAATGAGAAAAATGTTTTAATTGCTTTATTAATAACTAATAGAACTTGACAAGAAATCAGCTGTAGGCAACGAAAAATTACTAATCATTTTTTAAAAATATACATCATAATTTGTTCACACTTCTGTCTTACCTGGTGATTAATAGCTTCATTAAGTCAACCCAAAAAAATTCTCGAAGCGAAGGTTAAATGTGTAATTAATGGCTTATCATTTTATTATTTGTAACAGGAATTCGGTTGAGCCCTGCAGCTAATTTTCACACCGTTTTCAAAATATTGAACAACATCATTAATTATAAAATATTTCTTATCATTTTTTTTTCACATATGTAGATACATACATTTATTTATACATATAATTTATTACTACTTTACTCATTTTTTATAGGAATGAGTTTTGAAATCTTGTGGGAATATTACAAAAATAACCGTCACTTCATTTTAATGCGAATAAAGTTTATGATCATTTTGTATAATTATATAGTTGTATAACGACACGTAATCTTTTCAAACATTTATTGTTAGATTATTATCGCTACTAAATACAATTGAATTTGAATACAAGCAGTGGCGTACCTAGAGCTTTTGTCGCCCAGGGCGCTCTCCAATTTGCCGCCATTTCTAAGTCAATCAAATGGTGGTTTTTATAAATTAAAAAAATAAATATATCATCACGACTTTTTCCCATTACTGGGTGTGGCACTCTGCCGAAGCAGATCTCGGTAAGTCATATATTTATGTACGTGAAGTGCGGTTACCAGCCGACAAATCACGGCTCACAAAGATGTTAGTGGTGGAGGAGCCACAGGAGTAATTTTAATTGGATGAAAATTGTTTGTCGGCTGTAGGCATCGAACCGGGGTCCTCAGTATCCACAGGCCAACTCGAAACCACTTAGCCATTACCCCATTAAATATTAATAAACATAAATAAATAATTGTAATTAAGACAAACTATAGGTGGGAAACTTTTTACCATTGGATGGCATATTTAAATTAGGCAGTAATAAAGGAATTTTTCGAGATAATATTTTCAACCCTACATTGACTTGACGATGAAGAAAAATATTCGAAATCATATAGTAATTCATAATTCGTAGAAATCGAATAGTAAACTTATGAAGTGAACAAGTTGTTTTTTACAACTAAAACTAAATATAAAAAATGCCGCCCCAAAATAAGTGCCGCCCGGTGCGGATCGCAATTTGCTAAAATAATTTGTTACAATAAACGCATTAAAATGTCAGCTTTAATTATTAAAAATAATATAATTTGGAAATTTTATGTTTAAAAATGTTATTTATTTTTTCAAATATGGCCCAGCGAGGAGATTTTACCTATGACTTCGTAAGTTGTAAAATATGATAGGATTTGGTCGTATATAACTTTTATAGTTTTAGGAATAAGATGAAAGATGAAAATTCTAGTTTAGTTCTTAAAGGCTGGTCTTTCCACCTTCGGATAAAGATTCCGATTACTATCGGTAGAATAAACTAAATAATATCGCATCAAAATCATAGCAAAAATGGTAAAAACTTTATTGAATGTCATTTATTGATTTGATATTTTTAATTAATCCCGCCGATAGTTATCGGGATCTTTATCCGTAACTTCAAAGACCAGTCCTAAATACTCGTACATTCATATTTATCGCTCTAAGTATTAATTCTTAAATTAATTAATTAGACATGGTAGAAATTATGAAATTAGAATTAGTAGGTCAATTAGTATAATTGGCTAGTATAATTATGTATCTGGTAAATTTCTCATTCTACTTTTGAAAATAACAGATGCCGCAAGAATTCCCTTGATAACATTCTTGAAATTAAGTCATATTCGAGTGAATTTTAAGAAGGAACAAAAAATGCAATCACTGCGCAGCAAAATATATTCATTCTTATTTGCATGTTCACATGTCAATCAACTTGATTCTCTAATTGTAATGTAATTAGTTCGCTGTCTTTCCTAGATATTTCTGCTGAACACAATGTATACTATTAGTTATATTTTTATGATGAGTATTCATTGAGAATTTTATCAAATTGTATTTTCTATTTTATCTATTTTTTGTTCAATAAATAAATCATTATGATTGTATTAATTTTTTTGTCAGTTTAGTTAAATCGTTGTAGTATCACCTCGTACCACTAGATGCCTCTAGTGAAACAAAGTATAGTAGGGATTATATATCCTGTCTCATAGTAACGCTTCATGTTGGAAAACCTGTAATCCTTAACCCTGAATTATTATAATGGTTCATTATTTTTAAAGGAGTAATAAATGAATATTTGAAAAATTCTTAGTGTTAAATTGAATTATAAAGAGAAAAATTGGGCAACCGCCAGAATTTGAACCTGGGATCTATCAACTCTGGTCATATGGTTTAAACCAACTAAACTACGGTCACCATGTAATTCAAATCTGATTTAAAGCCTGTTTTACACTATTTTTTTTTGTTTTTGGTTAGAAACTTGAACTAAATTTTAGAAACTTTTTTTGACTAGAATCACAATTAGTTTTTGTAGTAGTTAGAAGATAATTCGTGAAGTAATGCTACAAATCCAACAACAAATAACAGTTTTGACCGAGATTTTGAGATTTTGATTGTTGTGTGAATAGATCTCGTCATTTTATTGTGATAATTGGGAGAATTCGCCTAAAATTCAAGCAATACAAATATTTATAATATGTAATGTCATAAATTTTTTGATCGATGATACAAATTAAATGTCAAACAAAACAAAATCGGATAGCGGTTAGGTTGGTAAACACAGAATACTTGCACAGTGCGTGGGTCTAGCATGAAACTTGAATCAAAATTGGATTCGGATCTAGTTTTTAAAGATGTTTCTAGTACGAAACTTGGATTGACTTTTTCTTGAATTACATTATATAAGTGAACCTAGTATGAGACTTGTCAAACTTTCTAGCCAAAATAAAAAAATACAATGTAAAACAGGCTTTATTCCATTTTTACCGCTCTATTTTGTTATGATGGGATGGCTAGCACAGTGGTATGAAGTCGACCTGTGGATCCTGAGGTCCCTGGTTCGATTCCCACAGGCGACAAATTTTCATAATTTGAAAAAGCTATCCCTGTGGCTCCTCCACCACTAACATGTTTGGGGGCCGTGATTTGACGACTGGTAACCGCATTTCACGCGCAAAATATATCACTTACCGAGATCTGCTTTAGTAGAGTGCCACACCCAGTAATGGGTAGAAGGCGTGATGATATATTTATATTTTTATTTATTTTATTTTGTTATGTTTCATATGCAGCTTCAATCCCATTACTCTCTCATATACAAAATGACTTGATACGAGAGTCGTCCCCTGTGACACTGTTATTTAAGGAGAATATTTATAAATTGAAATTTACTTGGTGTTTTAAGTAAATAGTTTATGATTTAAAAAAAGTATAATTGAAATAAAATAAAAATAATCTAGTGTGCTACATATATCTATCCTTGTCTAATTAGTTATGGACCACATGCAAGAGTGCAGCACTGGCGCGCAATTTTCGTAACCTAGGAGATAGACTTGTGAATAATAAGTAAATCTGTGGTTTAAATCAAATAAACGTTTAGAACGTCCAGATTACTAACTTATTGTGAATAAAATAGTATACACACCTCGCCAGATACTCATCCAGCCTCACGCTTATAGGTGCGCGAAACGGTCATCTAACTCTTAAATATTAAAAAAAAAAACTACTTGAAATTGATCGGACTGATTATAAATTTTTTTCCTGTTGATGACAATGATATTTAAAAATTTAAATTAATAAAAATCGTAGTTTCTTTTATCCACATCCTTTTGTTTTTTAACATTACTCACAGAGCTATAATTTCTCTCAATCAACCAATTTGTATTTATTATAAAATGACATGTCAAATAGTATTTCCGCCTTTACCTGGCACTGTGTCAACTGTAGAATAAAAAGGTTTCCAGAATTGTATTGTCCACTGAAACACTTACTTTTGATCAATCTGTACTATAACTAATTGATGAACATAAAATTGAATTATAAAAAAAAAATTGTTAAAAATATTTACTTAAAATACTAACTTAATTTCGTAGTTTTAGTTTTTAATATGGCAAATATAGATATAATCCACAAAATATCATGTAAAGAAAGGGAGTACGTTTTTGTGGTCCTCAATAATTTTTAAGAGTGTAAAGGAATCTTCGAACAAAAAAGTTTGGGAACTTTTTAAAGTTTGATCGTGCAACTACACTCGTTTTCAGTTGTTTTGGAAGCTAATTTTCGTCTCCGTGATGAACTTTAACCAAGGTTGCAGATTTTATTACATTTGTTTCCCAATTAAAAAATTGTCAGTTTTGCGGTGCTTGGGATTTAATCCTTGTACGAAGTTATTAAGCCAGAGCTTTACGCTTGTGGCTTATAGAACGGTAAATCATTTATTAATATTCGCGACTGTCAAATCACGACGCAAGGCGACAAGACCTAAAAATGCGCTTCGCAAATAAAAAAGCATCCGCGAAGAGAAAAAATGGTAGTAAAACCGTCAGCGTGTAAGCGTTTGGGCTGACAGGCGGCAAGGCTCAGCGACCATATATTACCCGCTGCCTCCAGCTAATGGCTACTTATGTTTTACAACCAATGAAAAAACTGCCGTAAATTACAACCGATGACTTATCCATTAAATTAGGACTAAATTTACGAGCTAACAGCGTACATTAGGATAGATCAGTTTCGTAGGTTCGTCTTCCTTCGCCAACTGCAATTATCTTTACGTTTATGCTGCAACGAGTTTTTTGGTTACATGCAAATTAATTTTACGTACTCGCGGTTATTAACTAATAGTGCTATCGTAACTTTATAAAAACCTCCAGTTTTATGATTTTGCTAATTAAAAGAACAGCTATTTCGCAGTTTTTTACTCCTTTTAATTTATACTTCATAATATTTTATCATTTTTTAACTGTACCTGTTTTTGTTTTGATTTTTTTTCAATTCCTCTGAATTTGTGAACTATCTGAATTGAGTAAGCTGTATTCTTGTGAAAGCAATAAAAATTTTGTCAGATTTTGCAATTACAAATATTTCAATTTCAAATTAAGCAACAAAGAATTCGAAAAGTATTCATACTAGTTCTTGAAGAAAGTGAAAATTTAAATTTCATAAAATCTATTTATCTAATAACGTATAATTTCCACAGTCAACAAACAGTTTTCACCATCTTAAAATTATTCCTGTGGCTTTCCCCTTTACTAACATCTTTGAGGGTCGCATAAATCATTTACCGAGATCTGCTACTATAGAGTACTACATCCAGAAATGGGTAAAAGGCGTGATGATATATTTATTTGTATTTTTTTGTTTTATTGACTCTGTTTATCAAAATGAAGAATTATCTGTCAGATAAGTAAGAAATAGTTACTTTTGAAAGTGTCTCAAAAATAACGAAACTTTTAATTAAAATCATAGAACACGTAGCGCAATCTATTGAACATACATATTGTTAGAAAGATACATCTTTCCTCTTTCGAACGCACACAACTTCATGCAATCAGGTGACAGTTTAAAAATTTACGCGCATTTTAATGACATTAGTTTTTGTGTTTATGTTGTAAAAATACAATGGAACAACGAGTAAATATTAAATTTTGTGTTGAACTTGGAAAAAAATTTGGTGAGACATACGAATTGATGAAAAAAGTTTATGGTGATGATTGTTTATCTCGTTCACAAGTTTATAAGTGGTTTGCAAAATTTAAAAATGGTCGTGAAGATTTAAATGATGAAAGCCGGAAATTGTGATGAATTAGTCGAAAAAGTGCGTGAAATCATTGTTGTTGATGTGAATTTTACTGTTAGAATGTTAGGTGAAGAATTAAATACGAGTAAAAATACTGCACCACTAACATGTTTGGGGGCCGTGATTTGACGACTGGTAACCGCACTTCACGCGCAAAATATATCACTTACCGAGATCTGCTTTAGCAGAGTGCCACACCCAGTAATGGGTAGAAGGCGTGATGATATATTTATATTTTTATATAAAAATACTATTTGGAGAATTCTAACTAAAGATTTGGGTAAAAGAAAGGTTTGTTCACGTTTTGTTCCACATGAATTAAATGAAGACCAAAAAGTCGCTAAAAAAGTCAACGAATTTTTGATGAAAAAACATATTTGTGTCATCGACCACCCTTCGTATTCGCCTGACTATTATCTTTTCATAAAATTGAAAATTGCCATGAAAGGAGCATTTTATGATGATATTCCAGCCATTCAAGCAGCCGTGACACAGGTGTTAAAGGACGTTCCTTTAGATGGCATAAAAAAATCTATGCATGCTCTAGTTGATCGTTCTAAAAAGTGTATTGATTCAAATGGAACCTATTTTGAATAAATATTAAGTTTCAAACATAATACAATGCGTGTTTTATTCTATATCTAAAGAGTTTCGTGATTTTTGGGACATACTGTGTATTTTGCAAAAAAATTTCAACTGCCATTTATTGATACGATATTTCTTACTTATCAGAGAGATGAAATGTCTGCTCTGTCACTTTATTCTGGTATTAGCCCTCGTCACATAACCTGTTTAGATCAATTCAATTTTAAATAGAATATTTAGAATACTTATGAAAATTTCTTACACGAGTATGTAGCTTATATTTATTGTCTATATACCCTTTTTCAGTTAAGAATCAATAATCTTCAAGATATCATCTAAAACTACTGTTACTTAAACATAAAAAATCAAATACGTGAAATATGACACTAACAGAAAGTTTGAAACTGAATCAGCGCTGTCAAATTGCTTTAAATTTATAAACCATTATAACATTTAAATTGTGTCATTATTTTTAAATTACTATTCAGATATGTTAACTTAATTTCTCTTTGGTACTCCTTTGTTTTCACATAGCACAAGACGACACTAAACAAGGTCGAAATGTAACCATTAAATAAATATACGATTTTCCCTTTTTTTTCTCCTTTTCAAAATTATAAAAATAAATAAATAAATATATCATCACGCCTTCTACCCATTACTGGGTGTGGCACTCTGCCGAAGCAGATTTCGGTAAGTGATATATTTTACGCGTGAAATGCGGTTACCAGTCGTCAAATCACGGCCCCCAAAGATGTTAGTGGTGGAGGAGCCACAGGGGTAGTTTTTTTTGAAATTATTAAAATTGTTTGTCGCCTGTGGGAATTGAACCAGGGTTTTCAGGATCCACAGGCCGACTTCATACCACTGAGCTAGCCACCCTATATTATGACATTTGAAAACATTAAAATTCATCTAATAACTTATAACAAGTCAAGATCTATGAATATAAAATAAATGTATAAACGTATACTCGTTTTGACGTTTTTTTTAGTCAATTACAATACAAATCAAATAATCAAATACTTCCTACTCTGTTGAGTTCTTATGTGGGATAGGATATAAAAAGAACCTGTGAATTATATACTTAAATTTGTACCTAAAAGTTAAATGAAACTAATATAAAACTACAACTAACAACAACACAGAATTATATTTTATATTAATTAATACAAAAAGAGACACAATATACCCTTTTTCAGTTCAGCAAAGACAAAATAAAAGGAAAAACAAAGAAATACAACTGACAGCAATGGTAAGCTTTGGAGACCAACTGAAATTGTACCTAAAAGATAAATAAAACTACAACTAACTGTATCAGATAATCGGCTGTATCATGTAGCACGTCTTTAATAATAAGCGACGTCGATAATATTTTTCAGCTTTGGCAATATCGGTTTTGTCTTGATGTTTGTTAAATATGTATTTATATAAATAAAAATTTTACAACCGTCAAAATAAAACCGGTGCTGCCAAAGCTAAAAAGAATTATCGACGTCGCTCATTATTAACGATGTGTTACATGATGTAGCCTAATTATATTTTAGTGAAATTAATAGAAAAGACACTACTAGCAAACACAAAATAAAAGAAAAATCAAAGAAATGCAAGTGACAGCAATGGTAAGCTTATGGAGACCGGGTCTAGGAAAGTTCACCGAAAACAATTCACTGAACGCAATTCACCGAATACAATTCACCGAAAAACAATTCACCGACATAGAAATTCACCGAAAAACAATTCACCGAAAGACAGTTCACCGAAATATGATTCACCGAAATGCTAATTAATTTTCCTTTATACTTTATCCAGGCTTATGAATGGCAGTATCATGCAGGCGTATTTAAAAATAGAAAATTTATTCCTTTGTCATGCCTCATTTCATTTTTATAAAACTATATGTTTTACATTAATAACATAAATTATTTGCTATGCCTCGTAAATACTCATGTATGTTATTCTTGTTATAATTTTGAACTAGATGCTCTGTCCTCATAGCACAGTCTCTGTACTATAATAGTATAATCAGTGCGCCGTCTTGGCCGCTCACGTACTGCTCTATTTGAATAAATCCTAATAACATATTGGCAGCAATGCTATTATAAGTACTATACATGCGCAAGTGCAGTAATGTCATTAGAAACTGTCCCAGCTTAAACAAATTTTAGCCGATTCATTAATTACATTAACCCTGCAATAATTAACGATATTTAACGTAATGGATGATAATATTCAAAAGATTCGGAATTTACGGTAAGTATCCTTTTCTAAATGCCTGCATTTTTCTACCAGTTCTAAGGAACATTAAAATATATTAACTAAATGTAATATATTAACTAAATGTAATATTCAATTATTCGCAGATGACACCTTAATATATTATGATAGTAACGATATCGAAGATGCATATTTAACTGTAAATACTGAATTAGATATAGTTCAAAATTGGATGGTTGTAAATAAATTAAAGTTAAATGCTTCTAAATCAAAATATCTGATACTGTGTTCCGAAAATAAATATACAGCTATTAAAAATAATTCCAATTGTTCTGTGAATATAGGTGGAAGTAACATAGAATTAGTAGAAGAAATTAAATACTTAGGAGTTATAATTGATAGCAAATTAAAATTTCATAATCATGTCCAATATATTTGCAAAAAAATTAAACTTTCTTCATAGAATTGGTGAAGATCTATCTTTGTGGTCCAGACAACTAATTTATAATACAATAATACTGCCTCATTTCACTTATTGTAAGTACAATACTGTATATGTGTGACCAAGGTGATCTGTATAAGTTACAAAAACTGCAAAACAGATGTATGCGTATTATACTTAAATATAATAAGTACAGTAACATTTCAAATATGCTCACAATATTAAATTGGTTAAATGTTGAACAATTCTGTGAATATAATAGCATGATTTTTATTTTTAAAATACTTAATGGTATGTATCCTAATTTAGCTAACAATTTGCAAAGTGTTAAAAATGTACATAATTATGTAACTAGACAAATTGACCATTTTTATGTTACAAAAAAGAATCAAGTTAGTTCATCAAAATCAATTTTTGATCAAGGGCTGTTAGTTTATAATAAATTACCCTTAGAAATAAAAAATGCTAAATCTCTAAGAGAGTTTAAATATAAAATTAAGAAATTGTATTTACCTTTGTAAAATAATGCTTCTCTTATACGTTTTTGTAATTTTTTGTAAATTGTTATTGGGTATTTATTTAATTTGTAATTATGTGGTTATTAGCAACTCTGCTAAATAAATAAATTTATTATTATTATTATTATTATTATAAAAATACTACAATTTAATTATCATTTCGATGAATATGTTTTTCGATGAATTGTATTTCGGTGAATTGTTTATTCGGTGAATTGTTTGTTCGGTGAATTGTTTGTTCGGTGAATTGTTACTTCGGTGAATTGTTACTTCGGTGAATTGTATTCGGTGAATTGTTTTCGGTGAACTTTCCGGCACCCATGGAGACCAACTAAAAGTGTACATTTGTCTCAAGTTTGACATCGTGATCAACACCATTTCTCAGTAGTTGAATATCCCAATAGTTCTTATAAATCCAATGCATATGTCCACTATCTTTAAGATACTCTGTATATAACTGTATTGCAGTAATGTAATTTAATTACGTTTATATGTTTTTATAAAAATTAGTTATGATTCATAATAAAATCGGTAATTGCCTTTAAAATGTTTATAGAATTCTTGTTTTTACTACTTGTTATTGAAAAATAAAAAATAAAACTGGGAATTTCATATCTATTTAATCTCCATCTACTATTCAAATTTATGCTGGTATGTCATTATGGTTATATACAATCCATCTTCTAATGAATCTTAAATCATTAACAAACGAAGTATAATTTTTCTAACTTGTAATGAATACTCTTTTTCCTGGTAGAGCAACACGATTATTAATTTCTAATTATTAATTACCTCAGAGATAATTACCGAGCCTGGCAACGGTTATGGTTAATTTCATTTTTCTCCGGCGCGATGTGTGTTTGTTTTTCGGTGTCAGAGGCGACCTGATGTGGGCGTTTTATGGGGCTCGGGCCACAAATTTCGGCTTTTTATCTCGGGGTGCACCCACATACCACCCAAGAGCCGGCCACGTTAGCGAGGCTGGACGGGAGCCCTGCCCGTGGGCACACAATTTATACTCTGTTGAATCAGTGCTCACAAAAATACACCCACCTTGTTAACAAATTTAATTATCTTCTTAATTAATTTAATATACTAATTCTATGTTATTTAGTCTGATTTATTACTGGGCTCTAACACATTCTAAATATTTGTTTAGCTCTTGCTGTTGGTAAAAATTGGAATAATTTATATGTATTTTTAAATCACTTTTAACGTCATAATAAATAGGAAACATGAGGTGAATCATGGCATCCTCCGCCTAATTGGGTCTGAAGTTGTCACCAGAATACTATTATTTTTGAAACAAGATATTGTTGTTATAGGTAAGCGGGACATAATATGTATTGTTCATATCTTTGAAGTTGAAAAAACAAAATATTTATGCAAATAATAATGGAAAATTATTTTTCCTACAACTGTACGATTTCTTTTTTATTACGTAACTATTATTGCCTTGGTTACGGGTGGAATGGAGACAAATACAGACCAAGTGCGTTTCTGTAAGCGAAGAAACACTAGTGCGGAAAGTAATTTGTGTTTTACGCAACTGTCAAAAGAAAGTTGTATTGAGAGCGATTTCAATTTCGCGCCGAGCGCGGAATTCATATTTTGGCCACAGACGCTTATGGAAGAAGAAGATGCGGTGTGCCAGCGCTAGAAAATATGCAGTAGTATATTTTGACGTTTATAAACATAACCTTAAATTGTAGTATATCTAATCTGCACACAATTAATAAAAAGAACCGAACAAAGTAAAATATATCGATAAATGGTTTTATTTTAAGAGTAAGTGAAATACATAATATTTATTGTTTGTGTATATTATTATATGGGGTGGCTAGCTCAGTGGTATGAAGTCAGTCTGTGGATCCTGAGAACCCTGGTTCGATTCCCACGGGCGACAAACAATTTTCATCATTTAAAAAACTACCCCTGTGGCTCCTCCACCACTAACATCTTTGGGGGCCGTGATTTGACGACTGGTACTCGCACTTCACGCGCAAAATATATCACTTACCGAGATCTGCTTCGGCAGAGTGCTACATCCAGTAATGGGTAGAATGCGTGATGATATATATACAGGGTGGTGAACGCAACTCTCGAACATAGAGATTTGACATATAAAATCACAATTTTGTAATTTCCTGCTTCCCTAATTATTTTAACCAAAAAAGCTTCAAATAAAAGTTTTAGGCTATCGATAGTTTTGAGGCTATTTTTGTCATTTTCAGATGTAATTTGTGCCGTTACGAAGCATGTAAAGCTAATTGTTGTTTATTGGCTTAGATGTAGAATTTTATGCCCTA